>CM032122.1:32655370-35209337 GCA_018894105.1 Jacaranda mimosifolia | reverse complement strand
TCTAGTGAAGTTATTATGCAATCTTGTGGCTTAAAAATTGCAATATGAATGAACTATTATGATGAACATTGATGGTTGGGTGCTCGTGGGAAATTGTCCGTTCATTTTTCATCATTTTTTTGTGATTATGAGAGATAATTAAAACAGTGGTTGATAATACAACATCCTCATTTGTTTATTCCACTAGATTGACGTAGTAGGAATATGTCTCGTGTAAATTTTCTATTTATGAAATATGTGTTTATTTGAGACCATATGATGTAAAAGGGTGTAATTTCGCTTTTGCCACCACGCGCTAGATTATCTTGGTATGATGCACCAAATATCTGTGAGGCCATGTAAGGCTGTCATTTTCATATTGCATACATGTTTATGAATTTGTAGACATATTGGTCATTTTATTCAGGATTGGTAAATTTCATTATGAGTTTTTGACTCAGTGGGAGATGATTATTAGTTGAGCGTGAAATTTTCAATTTCACTAGATTAAAGATAAATAATGTAAATTTACTTGGACCTAGAATAAAATTGTTCTTTGACTGGTACCTAACACCCTTATGCCTAAACAGTAATGGATTCCCATATTGTTTATTCTGACCTCCATAGTACTGGTACACTTGATGGCCAAAATTTTGTTATGTGACATAGGAAGATTCAGTATTTGCCTCATAAAGAAAATACCCTTGACCACCTAGAGAAAATCATGATTAAGCTCATTATGCCGGAAAATGGATCACTTGATGAATATCAGGGCGATTTGGACGTGTATAATACATCGAAGGATCAAGGTAAAAGTGCACGCTTTACTATGTTGAGCTGCATGTACGATAATCTGATCCATGAATTTGAAAAGTATCCTACGGCCAAAGAGTTGTGGGAAGCATTGAAGGTATCGTATGGTAGCACCTCGGCTGCATGACTAAGGGATCTAACCCTTAAGTTCAATCAGTATGTACTTGACCCGAGGCATACGATGATCCAACATCTTGATGTAATGAAGGATATGATTTGAGAGCTTCAAAATGCTGGAGTAGAACTCATTGTTGAACAACAAGTTCTGATTGTCCTAAGGTTGCTACCTGAGCAGACCTGGGGACATGTCAAGTTTGTGCTTACACATAATGAGCAGATTACCACATTCGACAGCGTCGCCAATCATCTTAAGCTTGAGGCAAAGCACAAAGAATTTGAACGTGCACAAGCAATTGCACTGGTCACACACGCTGGCCAATGCAAGCGTAACAAGGGTAAGCATAAGAACCAACAAGTTGGTGCTGGACCAAGCAATAACTAAAGTCAAAATTTGGGCCCAAAGGTTGACGATAATAAGAAGTGTCACCGAACTAAAAGGGGCTAAAAGAAAGATATCAAGAAGTTCAAGTGCTATAACTGTGGAAAGTGTGGTCACTTCGCTCGTGATTGCACTGAGCCGAAGAAAGTACAACACGCTTGATGCTCTCTCTATTCGTTAGTTTGTTCCCATGTTTTGGTTGCTAATTCTCTTTATGGATGGATTGTAGATACAGGAGCAATAAAACATGTAACAAGAGATTGAGTAGGATTTATGGATTATCATTGAGTACTAAAAGGTAGCCATTTTGTTGTGATGGGAAATGGCACACTTGAGGAGGTTTTAGGAGTTGGAACCTACCGACTTAAGCTCAGCATAGGGCATGAGCTGCTCCTCAATGATGTACAATATACACCTAGTATTCGATGTAATCTATTTTCAGTATTAGCACTTTTGAGATGTGGTTTTTCTTTTTTGTTGGAGGATACTACTTTAACTTTTTATTGTGGTCTTGAGTTGTATGGCATGGGCTTTGTGGATCATGATTTTTTGATGTTAGAATTAGCCAATGATAGTGTTTCTTATGTTTCTTCTGCTATTGATATTACTTCTGAATCTGTTAAGTGGTATGCGAGGTTGGGACACATTGGACAAGAAAGGATGACTAGATTAGCTAGGGAAGGCCATTTAGGCCAACTCGCTAAGGTCAACCTTTCTGTGTGTGAACCATGTCTGGCAGGTAAGTCTTTCCAGAAGCCTTTTTGGTAAGGTTGAAAAAGCTACTCATCCTTTAGAGATAGTTCATTCAGACATATACGGACCAATGAATGTGAAGGCACGGCACGGTGCATCCTACTTTCTTACTTTTATTGATGATTATTCACGCTATGGATCAGTGTATCTCCTATCTCATCGATCAGAAGCGCTAGATTGGTTCAAGCACTTCATGATGGAGGTTGAGAACTAAAAAGAGAGAAACCTTAAGGTTCTATGTACTGATAGAGGGCGAGAATATTTGTCTGATGAGTTTAGACAACTGTGTGAGGAAAAAGGAATAATAAGGCAATTATGAATTCCTAACACTCTGCAACAAAATGGTGTTTTAGAAAGAAGGAATTGCACGTTACTGGATATGGCCAGATTGATGATAGCGCAAGCAAATCTTCCAATATATTTTTGGGAAGATGCAATTTTGACTACTGCCTACATCTTAAACCGTGTGCCTTCTAAGTCAGTTCCTTCGACTCCGTATAATTTATGGCATGGTAGAAAGCCTAATTTAGAAAGCTTGTGCCCTTGGGGATTAGTAGGGTTTGTTCATAACACTTCTCATAAATATGGGAAGCTAGGTCCTAAAGCTTGCGAGCATATCTTTATAAGGTATTGTGAGCACTCAAAGGGCTATATGATGTATGGTGAACACCCTAGTGGAGGAATGACAGAAATTGAGTCGCATGATGTTAATTTTCTCGAAGAGGATTTTCCCGGCATTGGTGAAGTGAAAGGGGACCTGCAGCTGTACGAGTTGCAAGATATCCCAGGGGACACATCCTTGACTAGCAAGGGCAAGGTTTTGCAATCTTATCCAGTAATCGCTGAGTATAAGGATAGTGTGCCCGTGGTCAATGGGAGTGTTCCACTTGATGACAGCTCTCAAAATCCACAAATACGTAGGAGTGAACGTGGAAAAGTTCCTCGTCGATGTTTTGAGATTGAAGGGGAATCTTTTATGTGTGCCCTTATGGATGATGATACGTCGACTACCTATGAGGAAGCTTGATTTCTCCAAATGCCAATGAATGGATAACTGCTATGAAAGAAGAGATGAGCTCAATGGCTAAGAACCATATTTGTGAACTGGTCGATCTTCCACCTGGGCGTGAGACCATTGGGAACAAATGGGCACTAAAGTTTAAATGCAAGTCATATGGATCGATTGACAAGTATAAAGCTCGTCTTGTGGCCAAAGGCTATACCTAAAAAGAAGGTATAGATTATGATGAGACATTCTCCCATGTGGTGAGGTTTACCTCTATTCGCCTTATTCTAGCCATAGTTGCCCATCTTTATTTGGAATTGTTCCACATGGATATGAAGACAACATTTCTCAATGGAGAACTAGACGAGGAGATCTATTTGGATCAACCTAAGGGTTTTCAGGAATTAAAACAAGCACATAAAGTATGCTTCTTGAAATGTTCCATATATGGCCTGAAACAATCATCCAGGCAATGGTACAATAGATTTCATCAAGCAATAACCTCGACTGGCTTTCTGATGGTCGAGGAAAACCACTACGTGTATGTCAAGAGGAGTGGGAGGAGTTTTTTGATACCCTCACTATACGTGGATGATATCTTATTGGCTGGAAAGTACATAAAGTTGATTGTCACCACTTAAAAGTGGTTATCCTCTACTTTTGAAATGAAGGACATATGAGAGGCTGAATGCTTACTTGGTGTAAGGATACATCGAGATCGTTCTAAAAAGCTCTTGAGTTTATCTCAAGAGACTTATATAAAGAGGATCTTAGAACGATTTTGTATGCAAAATGCCAATCCTGTAGACACACCCATGGACAAGAGTTGTGTTCTTAGCAAAGAATTTTGCCCAAAGATAGTGGAAGAAAAGAAACAAATGGCTAATGTTCCATATGCAAGCGTGATAGGAAGTTTGATGTATGCAACGATGTGTACTCAACCAGACTTATGCTTTGCAGTTGGAATGGTGAGTCGATATCAAAGTAATCTTGGACCCAAGCACTAGAATGCTGTAAAAGTGATACTTAGATATCTGAAAGGGACTACTGATCTTACCTTATGCTACTATGGAGATAGTTTGAAGCTAGTGGATATAGTGATGCTGATGTTTCAACGGACAGAGATGAACGCAAATCAATATCGGGATATGCATTTTTATTGGGAGGCGCTGCTATCACTTGGTGTAGTAAAAAGCAGCCCTGTGTCTCTCTATCCACCATGGAAGCTAAATATATTGATTGCACATCAGCAGTCCAAGAAGCTATCTAGTTGAGGAGATTTCTCCAAAGCTTGCAGACTACGCTGCATGTTAATAATGCTATTGTAGTCCACTGTGACAACACAACCACTTTGGCTTATGCTAAAGATCCCAAAACCATGGGAGAACTAAGCATATTGATACCAGATATCACTTCATTCGAGAAAGTGTTGTACAAGGTTTAGTTGTTCTCAGGCATATTTCTACTAGTGATATATGATCGCTAATCCTTTTACTAAACTATTGTCTCAAAATGTGTTTTGGAGGCATGTTAGTTGTATTAGATTACATAGAGTTTGATTAAAACAGCATGTATGAACTTTTTGATAGATTAATAAGATTGGAAGTTCTTATTAATTTTGTTAGTGTACTATGTCGTTTGTGAAAAGATGTCACAAGGCTCAGATTGACCCACTTACACGAGCAATCACCCTGACGCTTTAGTAGCAAGCAGGATGAGACTACTCATATTTGCACATGAGGTAACATAGGAGGTTGGAGCATAAAGAGTCGCCTTAGCTTGTAAGCTAAAGTTGAGATCATGAACTGATCACATAAAGTTATGTCCAAACTTTATGTAAGCCTTATGAAAGCTGAACATGCGACCATGGGTTGGTGCGCAGGTCAGACGCTTATGTGGCCGATGTACTCAAGTTCGTATGATGTTTTCTAGAGCGTGACACGCCTATTTGAGTGGGAGCTCCATCATAGCATGTATTCATACTACATTTGCTTTTGGACAACCATATAAGTAGAGTGACGAATGGATCCCTGCTTCGTCACTGTGTGAGCACTTATTAATCAATGTATCTTTTGGGACTTTGGACCATATCATGAAGCATAAGCTTGATGTCGCTACTTTAGCAAGATATCCAAGGGTCAGGTTTACATTTGGTCTATCGGAGCTTGTCTAGGAAAGCGGTCAAGCCCAAGCTGATTGGTATGTGAGGCTAGAGAAAGAACCATATATGCTATGTAAATTTGTTCTGTGGCCTATAGGTCGATCGGCTGTGTCAAATGTGTTCTGACGTAGTCATGGGCATAGAGACAAATGTGAGAAAGACAAGCAAGCTCTATTTGAGGGATCCAAGATGCTTGCATTGGTTCGCGGTACGGCGAGATTCTGTGGAAGTTACAGTGTCATGTTAGTTTAGTGATTACTTGATACGACACTCCCAATTTTTCTCGCTTGGTCGCACACTCCATTTCCTGTATAAAAGAAAGTCATGTGATTGAGTATCTCAGAGATTGAGATTTGTGGAGAGTATGTCAAATATGTCTGAGTGGGAGATGTTGCAATTTGGACTGGGTATGGCCCGTGGCCCAAATTGGGTATTGGGCCATGGTCCAAAACTAATTGATCAAGTTTTAACCCGTGGTCCAAATAAGCATCCATATTTGACAAGCTTATTGGATAAGCATGACCTTTGGATAAGTATGACTTTTGGATAAGCATCATTCATTAGCTTATGGATAAGCATCATCCATTGGCTTTTGAATAGGATCAAAGGGTTATCTACCTCCTTAAGTAAGCTTCTTTGTGGAGCCCACATTACCCTTATAAATAGGGGCCTAAGGTCTTAAAGAGGTGTATGTGAAAGATACGAAATATAAGAGAGTGAAGATAAGTTCAGAACTCTCAACATCTTCTCCAAATATCTACGGTACGTTCTTAGGTAATCACTTAGAGACTTAAGGTCTTGAAGTGTGAAAATAATAGATTGCTCTAGTAGTAATCTATAAAAGTAAGGAAACTCTGTTTAGGTACAAGAAAGGGAGATTAACACGTAGAGAAAACAAATAAAAGGCTAGTAGCCGAGCTGAATCCAACGAAGGCCGTCCTTTATTCTGCTGCTACGACAGTTATATTTTTGGCCCATCTAAATTAACTATGTGTTAATTAATGAGTTCATCTTCCAACAGACCCAATGTAGTTACCCGTCTTTGTTCCACATTAATGACCTATGAAAACGGAAAAAATTAAAGAAACAGTTACTTGGTGGTTTGTGTATGGTTGTGTCACTCCTCTACTGTGTGTGTGTGTGTTAATTGCTAAATTTTAAGAAAAAGGAAATTTGAAGTTGGTGTTGGTTATTTTTTGTTATATTTAAGTATTTGAGATGCAATAACTTTTTGAGAATGAAATTTAATTTCATTTACTCTGCACCAATATATCGGAATATAATTGTTCAATCCAAAGACTAGATTGTCATTAATCTACGTGATGTATCAAATTAATTATTAACCTTGAGAGATGAACTTTCAAGATAGTACATGTCACTCCTCAATATTAATTCAAATTCCATAAAAAAAAATTAGTCGCTTCAATTTATCTTATTATTGTGCTTATTTAATTTGATATTTAAATTATAGTTATTACATTAATATTTGCCAACCGTTGAAAGTAACTTGGAATTTATTTACATAGAGGTGGACTATAACAAGAGTTTTGGAATTTTTCCAAGTCCAATTTTGAGAGATATTGGAATAATTATTTATAATTTTTTATTACATATCTATATGTAAATAAAAAAAAAATTATAACCTTTTTATAGGTTGTAGTAAAAATTGTAACATGTAACTTAACCAATAAGATTTAAATAATCTTGAACTTAACTTATGGTAAGCCTGCAGTAAACTTGTTAGGGTAAACAAATGTTTATTAAATTTTTTTCCCTCAAGTAATCTTATTATTAATATTTTTATATTTACCATTATAATTTGATGGATAATTTGATGATGCAAAATTTAGGCATATTTATGGTAATTTAGGTGCGAATTCCTCCCAAATGGAAGTGTGGAATTTCGAAGGTGTGTTGGCAACGAAGAAAGGTTAAATGAAGAGTAGTTTGAAAGGGAAAAAGAAATGGTGAAAAGGGAACAAAGAAAATAATTATACAGAAGCGATTATAATAATGTAAGTATTTGGTATACCAACTTACGGATTAGAAACTAAAGGGTGCTAAGTTTCTACTCGTTAGTATTATGTAATAGTCGATCATTCAAAAATTCATGATGGCGCTTAAAAAGTCATTAGCTTCGAACACATTCTTATGTAGAGGACTTTTGTCTTCGAAAGATACGAAGAAATCTTCAAATATAAAAAAGAGGATATTACTCAAAAGAACCCTAGTATGATGTTATAAGCCAGCGGGTAAGGATGCCTAAGATGAGGGGGAGAGAGACTTCCCCAAGGGCCTTCATTGTTTCACTAATAAATCCTACTTCAGGAGTGTTGATTTTCTGCAGCTCAGTGTTATCCACGCTAAGCTAGAAGAAGGCGTCGGAGAAAATTATATCCAATGAGCTGCCTTTATTCACCAAGATCTTTTTTATTCAGAAATTGACGAGAGACGCAAAGACCACCAGGACATCATTGTGTTCTTTGCAAATGGTGCTTGGGAGTGGAGGACATACTTCATATTTCCCCAATATTAGGTCCTTCGAGTGGGCTTGAGTTTGTCTTGGTGCTTGCGCTAACATCCTTATCGTATTTGAGGAGTCGCCTCCTATAGGTCCTCCATAGATCAAGGAGATGATGCTGGCAGTAGGTAAGTTCTAAAGGTCTCGTTGATTCCGCTGTTCCTCTGGCTTTGAGTGTTCATAAGGCGAGTATCGGTGATCCTCATTGTCTCCTGCTCCGAACTTTCTCTTGGGACTATCTTGCTGTTGAGCCACATATTCCTTAGGTAACTTCTCTGAATGAGTCTCTCAGTTTTGTCTTTTAAAAAACTAGCACTCTTCATAGTACATTGCGGTCTCTGTGAAAGCGACACCACTTATCAAACTTGTCTTTTCGAGTTGTCCACAATCTTCGGAAGGTGATGGATCAAGCCTCTTGTTCCACCATGGCTAGGATGTTTGTCCTGGATATTGTAAGAGGGACTGTATGTGGGAATAATCTGGGAAGGTTACGCCAACGGTCTCCCAACCTCTTGTTGTTGTTGTTGTTGCTTCCTTTGTCTTGTGCTTTGTGTTTGCTGGAACCCTGAAGAGCCATTGCCTCGTCGATTTAGATGCATTTTTCCACTATGATGAAGAGTTTTTCAAGCTTAGTTGGTGGCTCTCCAACTATGATCTCTTGGAATTTCTCCCAAGTTATGTCGAATAACGCTAGGCAAGAGCTCTGGGCATTGCTTGGACAAAGCAGTTGAGGTAGTCACTCAAAGATTCTCCATCCTTTTGCTTAATAGTGATTAGTTAAGCCGCTGTTTAGGGTTATTTGTGGTTGATGGAGAAATTATGGAGGAAGTGATGTGCCAGTTGCTCCTAACTCATGATGGATCCAACCGGCATTTGGTTGAATCATATCAAAGCATGCTTGGTAAGGGTGGTGTGAAACACCTTTTAGTAAGCAACTTCACTCGAATCGTAGAGCTCCATCATCACAAGGAAATTATTGAGATGCTCTTAGGGGTCTGTCATGCCATCAAACTCCGAAGGTTGGCAATCTTCGTTCTGAGGGAAGTGACTCTATCAAGATGGCTTGCGTCTTAGTAGAGCAACAGCTAGAGGGAGGTACTCGCTTCCTGCTCCTCTTGAGGCAAGATCAAGTGAGTCTGAACTCTCGTGGCAGTGGACAACTACTGTGATGAGTTAACTTGGAGGGAAGATTGCATGTCTACCTGCTCAAGTGGAGGAGGGACGGTGTCCGTTCTGGATTCATCCTTCATTTTGTCCTCTCCATAGCGAAAGGACTACGTTGCTCCTGAGGATAGGCTCTCAAGCATACTAGGTGACCGTTTAAGTTGCAACTTGCATGGAGATATTCTCCAATAGCACCATCGGCACTTCTTGAGTCATTTGCAATACTGCATGGAGATATTCACCTATGAAAATTCTTGTAACATTTTCTCCCGATTTTTATGTGAACACAAATTTTTCTTGACAAATAGCTAAAATCTAATGTTTATTAAAATTAAAAAGAACGTAAAATAAATAGACATTAGTTTAAACAAACTTAAAATCTTTGGTAGTGTTTGGATATGTTTTATGTTTGATTTTATTATGTATTTATTATGTGTTTTGGGAGAATGAATATTGAAAGAATTATGGGAGAATGTGAAATGAAGATTGTAGAATGTGATTGATATTTGGTTATGATTTTGGGAATAGTTAAAAAATGGATTTTGAGAGTTTTGATATGTTTGATTATGTTTTAAAGGAGACATTTTATACTGTAGCGATCAAATCAATACTTTTGTGTTGGTATTTGGGGGTGAAAATGAATTTTAATAATTTAATTTAATTGTAAATATAATAATAAAATATATGTATATATATATGTAGTGAATGGATGTGATTATGTTGTAAATTTGTAATGATTGGTTAAATAATTAAGTGGGTTGTATTATAATATTTTATGAAATTTTTGTTTGTTGCATTTATTATTATTATTATCATTATTTATGAAATTTTTGTTTGTTGCATTTATTATTATTATTATTATTATTATTATTATTAGTTTTGAGTTTGTTGGATTAAAAAAGGAGTATTTATACAATATAGGAAGCATCTATGCCCAAAAAAAAAAAAAATCAGAGGATGCTCAGATTGCAATATAAGAGGAAAAGAGAAGGCAACTCCGCCATAGCTGCAAACACTGGTTACATGTGATCCAAATTCACAATGCCGTTCGAGTTGCCACGCCAAGATACGGGTCAGATTTCTCAAGCCCATCCATTAGCTTAGAAAAATCGAAAAGAAAGGAGAAAAGAAATCATCACAACCTCTTCATCCACCAAATCCACAACAAATGTATTGCAAAACCAACAACAAACAGGGGAGACTGAAAATGAAAACATAAACCAAACATAGCCTTAGATTGCTCAAGCAACAGAAATGTGGAGATTCTCATGCCCAATCCCATCTGGAATTGTAATATATATACATCGATTTGTATGTATACATATGCAGAAGATAATCTTTTGCTTATTGCCAAAATTAAAGGGCCATTTGGATTTTTCTGACAAAAAAAATCATAGGCTAACGGAGAGGGGCAACCACACTTGAAGAAATCCCAGACTCTCCGATGCCTCATTTTGGTTTTTACTTTTGTCTGAGCTAAATGGATAGTGTAAAATGGAAGTAGATACAATGGAATGACATATATAGTCCTTTAGATCCACACAAAACTGGACGAGAAGGATATGAAATGGGGTTCTGGGGGAAGACGCAAGAGAACGCGGAGAGAGAGAGAGAGAGGAGGAAGAGGAGACAGAATACTGCGGCGGAGTCAGAGTCTTGGGGAATGGAAAATGAAGAGGTCATTGAATAATAGGGTGTTAAGAGAAGGGCTTTTCTAAGAAATAAACAGTAAAATGAGGGGAGGGAAAAAAAAAAAAAAAAAAGTTGATATGTTTCCCCAGAACGACTAATAGGGTGTTAAGAGAAGGGCTTTTTTGATAAATAAACAGTAAAATAAGGGGAGGAAAAAAAAAAAAAAAAAAAAGGTTGTAAACGCTCCCAAACACAACCTTTAAATTTTTGTATAGTACGTATTCATAGTATAAATATTCTTGTCTTGAAACTCTCATTTTAGAATATTGTTCAATTATTTACTCAAATTTTAAAGTATTTCGTTGTTAATTAAACGTATAGTGAAAAAAAACGAAGAAATTTTTTCCAAAAAAATAAGTACTTATTTCTATTGAACAATGGTTAATTATCAACAATCATCCTACTAATCGCCCATAATCCCTACTTAATATACTTCTAATCCATACAACACGCCAGCATACTTTTCATGCTCATGCTTCACAAAATACAGATCCCTCATTTTCTGAAATGCGTGCCACGTCAGCAAGCTATCTGAACCGGCCTGATGGCACTTCCCAACAACCCGGTCCACATCCAAAGCCCGAGCCACCCGGTCCAACCCGCCGTACAAACTCTCGCAGAACCGCATCAAATACTTCACGTCGTACACGTTATTGCCGAAAAACACCCTCAGAACCTCAAGAAACTCGCCGAGCCCGGCAGGCAACACGCGGCGCGTGAGTATCTTCACCAGGTACCCGAAATCATACGCGCTGTGGAAAGTAACCCAGCTGACGGTGTCGTTGCACACCAGTCCTGAACTCATCATCAACTCGGCGAAACGCACCGACTCGATCCCGGAAACCCTGTTCTTCTCGAAATCAATCCCGTGGTTCTTGAGCAACTCGATGGCGTCCGGAGCGTGCGGCTCACGCGCCACGTCGAAGTCGGAGAAGTTGAACTGCCAGATGAAGCGTTCGTCGAAGCCCAGATCCGGGAGATTCCCGGAGGCATCGGAGAGAGTGAGGCCCAGTTGAATAAGATTCAACGCGTCGACGTTGGACTTGAGGATCTGGTAGTGATCCGAGGGGGAGGGCCTTCGGGGGCGGTGGTGGGCCGACTGGTGGGCCTTGAAGATGACTCCGGGGAACTCCGTGTCCATAGAGATGAACGGGTAGCTATCCACGAGATCCGCGATCAACTCGAATTCGGATTCCAGGTTCTCAGACCATACTTCTCGGATCTTTATAGGTTTGCTATTGGAGCTAACGTTGTCGGACGGCATAATTCTGAAGATCGTAACACCAGAAATTCGAAAGATACAAGGAAGACGTTGAATTTGAAGGAGAGGAGTGAGGATGAGAGGATGTTTTATAGCAAAGAGGATCTTAGAGAGAGAGAGAGGGCGGCTGATGTTGCTTGGAAAGCGAGGGAGATGAAGGGATAATATATAAACGTAAGAAGAATATGGGAAGAAGCAAGTTGTGATGAATGATATTTATAGGTGGGATTCATTATTGCACGAGTTTAAGAGTGGGGAGGATTCAGTGTTCCTTTCTACAGTTTTCGGACACGGGTGCTTTTCTTGTGTCGTATTCGTATGTACATGTATAGAGTAGTATAATACAAATATGGTCCAAGTTCAACGCGTTTGATTATTTTGACTGATAAAACAAGAGTTCAGTACTAGAATAGAAAATTGAAATGTGTGTACGAGATTGGATTGGTTACAGATCACAAGGGAGGGGGGTGCGGCCGCCTCCAAATCCAATGAAATAGTCAATTTTTCCTTCTCTAGGCTAGGGTTGGGTGGGTAAGGTGCTTGTGGGTTGGGGGTCAAATCACTCAAGGCTTCAGCTTGGATTTTTATTTTATAATAAGATAGCTGAATTTATTACCAAATATAAAGTTTTAATAATATTCAAATATTGTTTCATTTACATGTATTAATATTGTTAATATAGTGTGGAGCACCTTGCAATAAGCAGTTTCGCTTAGATTATAAAATTCTATGCGAGTCATGAAGTTGTCTGGATGTTTTTAGGGGTCACTCGTCTTATCAAACTTCGGAAGATTTGTGACTTTTATGTCATAAGGAAGTGATTCTATTAGGATGATCGAACAAAAAAGGTTGTGCCAGTAGAGAACACAATCAATAAGAGGTACTCGCTTCTTGCGCCCATCTTGCACCGAGGGATAGCAGAACGAATAGGGACTCCAGCCATGGTTGGTAGTCATTGGGACTGGTCCACAAGGAGGACTACACATTTATTGACTGGGGTGGCGGAGAGGCCGAGCCTCGTTCCTTCTTCATCTCCCATTCAGTTTCTTGGGAGATAACGAAGCTTTTTAGCTCTGATGGAGGATTGGGATTGCTTTTGAGAGCAGTGCATATCATAATATTTTTTATCGTGATTATAGAAGTTCCTCATCATTATAAAATTCATGCATCATCATAATTTTTCTCGACAAATGCTTATATAAGAATCAAATTGCAGTAAATCTACCCAGCATCAAAACAAACTCAAATCTCCTATTAAGAGAGAAGCAAGCATACATTGATTTCTAATACCCAAATGATAATTACGTTAAAATTTGTCAACCAGAAAAAGTGACTTATTTGTAAACTATTATCATAAACCTGTTTTAATATATAATTTCTTGTCGGAAGTAATTCATCAGACTAATTAACCTTTTTTTTTTTGTGTGTCGGAAAAAGGTACTGGTTCTTGTCTTTCTATTTATTTACTTGTTTATTGCCCTGTAGAAGGCTCCCGTGTTTGGGATTTTGAATTAGTCTGGTACTCAAGTCAATTTTGTTTGATATGCCAAAGTCGTTTTCATGCATGTGTTTCTTTGAAAGTGAACTAGAAATGCACCTGCTTTTCGCTTTCTTGGCCCGTTTGGATTTATTTCTACTCTCATTTTTCATTTTCAACGTTTTTAAAATTTAAAAAGATAGTTAACGAAAATAAGTTGAAAATAAATTTATATTTCGATAAATTATTGAAAAAATAATAATTATATTAAATTTAGTAGGTTGCAGATGAAAAAAAATAAAAATAATAATAAGAGAGAGAGAGAGATAATATAAATTATTGAGAGAAGATATATAAGTTATTGGACAATGTGTTTTGATAAAGAAAATAAAAATATATTTCAGTGAAAATGTGTAAAAAGTAATGTGTTTTAATTTTTAAATAGTAGAAAATATAAAAATGTGATTTGAGAATGAAAACAAAAGGGCCATCTATTTTCAAACTAACAAAAAATTGTTTCATTTCAAATAAAATTAGTCTTCTTCTTCTTCTTTTATATTAACAATGTCAAATTGTAAGAGGTATTGAAGACTGAGGGAGAAGTTAAGGGTGGATGAAATCCCCAAAATAATGACGAGGATTCATGGAGTAGTTTACGGTGCAATATTTATTGTACATACCTCATATGAGGGATGTACAAATGTACTAAATATAAGCCGTTTGATTTAAAATGTGAAATTATAACATTTTATTTTAATGATCAGTTGGCAACATAATAAGTACATTTAACATGCTACTTATACGACTGGTTAATTCTGATTGTATGTTAATGGTTTATTGTACTAAAAAAGTGACTACCAATAATAAAATTTTTATTATTAAAAAACTTATTTAATTAAACTAAGTTGAAAAATTACCTTTTTAGTTATATGATTTAACTGTGCGTGCACTATTAATCTCAAACTTATGATATTGAATATTTGTAGTCCAAATTCTATAACTTTTTAAATATTTTTTATTCTCCGTTCAATTTTCGATTAAAATCTTGACGGAAACTATTACCTATTTATGAAAAAAGAATCTAAAATTTGATCTATTTATAAAAAACCTCACAAAATATGAAACATCTATTTAACCCTTACTAAAAAAATTAAAAATTAAATACCACAAAAATATATTTTAAAATGATATATATTTACATATATATGAATACATATATACACACACATCTATATAAATATTGATATGGGGTGGGCCAAGTAGCTTGGCCCAAACCAAATTGGCCTAGAGATGCAGCGCCAAGCCCAATCTTTGCCTCAAAGGCCCATAGGTGCAATCGACCTCGGTCGACCTCTTTCTCGACCTGTACCTCTAGTCTGTTTCCCAAAACAATGTCTGGTCGATTATGTCAACTAGAGAAGTCGATACAATACAATACTCTACCTTCGCATTAAATGCACTAACGGGCAGCATGCCTCTGCATTAATGGCGCATGCCGCCCCTCTCCCTTACTGTCTGACGCAGCAGGCATTTCAACAGTACACTCCTCTGCCTTAAAGCCTGGAAAGATGGCCACTTGGAGTGGCAGAAGGAGAGGAATTGACCAATTACCCCTCACGCAAGGACAAAGGTCTTCCTTACTCGTCAGGGGCATCACAGACAAATCCCCAGGTGGAGAAGGCTATAAATACCCCAATTCCAACCTTCTACAGGTATGCTCTGATATATACAAAAAGCCCATACTCTATTGCTCTGATTAGCTCGTCAACTTGTATTGACTTGAGCGTCGGAGGGCCTAAGTTGAGGGCTCCTCGGCTTGCCTGACGTTTGCTGATGATTGCAGGATTCAACCCACCTAAACAAATATATCGACCAGAGAGGTCGAATTCCATCCAGTCTCCTAGTTAGACCAGTACACAACGAATCGAACCCTTATCAAATATATAAATACATATATACATATAAATACACACACACATCTATACATATATATAAATACATCTATTTGTATAAATCTCATCCCCATTCCCAAGATCAACCCGGCCCAAATTCGATTGCCATGGCCGGTGGCCGATCTGGCGGCGGCCAGATCTGGCCATGGTCGGGCGAGCTATTAGCTGGCGGGGAATGGAGGGGGGCGAGAGTAATGGGACAGGGGGCTGTGGGGGAAATGCGGTTGGGGGGTGGGGGAGAAGATCATAAGAAGATGAATGTTTTTTTTGTTTTTTTATTATTATTATTTTATTTAATCAAATTATTTTGAATATATTTATATTTTTATATAGTATTAGTATTAATCCAAAATAAAAATTTTAACTTATTTAAAATGATTAAATTATTAAATTGCTTATTTAAAATTAAATTATATTGTTAGGATGATAGTTTTAGATTTTATATTTATTATTAATTTTTTTTATTTTAATTAATAAACAAAGATAATTATATTTTACTATATTATTTAAAATATTGTTTATTATTTTAATATTATAAATATATAATTCAAAATTATGAAGTTATGTTATCTAATACAATAATTTTTTTATAAAATATTTTTTAATTATTGTTTTAAAATATTTACCAAGCATTTAATGTACTAAAAATGTGAACCAACAACTTTGGCAATTAACAGTAACCTGTTTGTACTAATGATACCTCACATGAGGTAAATACAAGCGTACATCACCATAGACATGCCCAATATTCATACAATGAAAATTAAAGTGGGTCAACTTTGTTTAGGTTCATGCTTGACATGATATAACATAAAACTTTTTGCTCTTAAGACATAAATTTGTTCGAGTTTCTTTCTGTCCTCTCAAAATTTGAAATAAGTTTATAATTTCCTAAAAATATTTTATATAATATTTCTAAGTTTATAAAATATTATAAAGCATGTAGATTTTTAGATTAAAATCTTACAAACTTCTAAAATAAAATGTTAGAATCTTATAAATTCTTTAAAAAAAAATTAAAAGGTTCTTATTTATTTTTAAAATTTTAATGAACTCTCATAATTCTAACTATATTAATTACAAAATTACCATCACCAAAATCTTATAAAACTTTAAGATCTCATTTATCTAAATATTTTACAGGCTTATTTTTTAAAATAAATATAATATCTCATAAGATTCAAAAATATCTTATAAAATATAAAATCTTATAATATTTTTAAATAAATTTAATCAAACACTCTTTGAATACAGATTCAAATCAACCTAAACTTATTTATTTGTTTGTTCAAATCGAACAATAAAATAATTCAGTGTCACCAAATTAAAACAATCATTAGCCTCAAAAGTAAGTCTAAATTAACAGTATGAAATTTTGGCATTATTAGGTTTGTCGGTCAATTTTATAACGACTCAAAACTTATTTCAAGTCAAATCTATTATACTTAATTAAAATTTAAAATGTCGAAACCTTTTAAAAACTATGGAAACTGGATGGCACGATTGACAGAGGAAGATTAATTATGATTATTATGAATATGAAATTGTGCCGAAAATCCGTTGGCTTAGGTGAAAAACAAGTAAAACAAGTTATGGTGTATCACATATATATTTTAAGCAGCTAATCATATCATAATGGTTTCCAGCTTAACCATTTTATCCGCATGCTAAATGTGGTCAACTAGGGTAATGATGAGTTGGACAATTCAGCCTTACCCAATTGTTTACACCCCGTTTGGTTTTGTTTTCTGAGACTGTTTTCATTTTTTCCTAAAAATAAAAATAGATAGCTATCAATTTCTCCCTCATTTTCACATGCATTTTCATTCTCAATATATTTTTTCAAACAAACTCTCACACTCTCTCCCCATATTCGCACTTATTTTCTTCTACTCTTATTTGTACAACTTTTAATACAAAAACACAATATTATTCAAATGCAGCTCATTGTCAACCATACATAATCATTTTATTTTAAATAAAACATCCAAACAATATTTTATTTTCAAACTCATATTTATTACTAATTTTTTATTATTTTTTTTATCAGAAAATGAAAATGCTTTCAAAAAATAAAATCAAACGGGCTCTTAATTTAAATCAGACAGCAATAAGAAGGCAAGAAACAAGTTGAATGGAAAGTTGAGTCTTGTTTGATTGCTTCAAGAATGCAGACAAATTCCCACTTGCTGACTTTGAAGTCTTTTTAACTAAAAATTCTGGTTTAAACTTATTTTTAACCCTATTTGGTGGGGTCGACCCATTTTGGAGCCTCTTATCTATGGGCGAAAGTGGAATTTCATGCACGTACAAGTTGAAAGTATATTGGACCCGCGCTCCACTTGTTTTCCCCAGTGGAGGTTCGATCTTTCTTTCTCAAGCATGTTTGTTAGATTTTTTGGACGTAAAATTGGGAAATGTTGAAGTAATATCAAAGTCATATTGTTGTTACTCCTTAAATATTCATAAATTTTTAATTGAGGTGAAAAAATTCAATCAAATGTAAATTCAAACATAAAGAGAAAAAATTATCTATTAGATTAAGAAAAACTTCAACGTTTTTCTTTCACCAAATATTCAATTCGTTTTAGATGATCCATAAGGCCTAAATGATATACACGAAAAATCATATATGATTTTCAAAGGTTTGTGCTTTAAATATGTTCTCCTATGAGCTTTAGTGGCCAATTTGTCGATTCTATCCAATTGAACTTTCATAGTGATTAGGATTTTGAGAGTCTGATATATGGTGTATCACATATATATATTCAAGTGAATTATAAATAATTAAATTATATATGATATTTTATTTGATAACATCGTATAATTTTATCCAACTATTTGCAACTTACTTGGAATGCATTCACTGCGAGGCAAAGAATTTCCCTAAAATCTAGCAGTGTTTGGTTAGTCGCTTTACCTTGACGAGGAAGAACTACGAGATGAACCCAACAATGGAAGCCAATATCCAAGTTAGTGGAAATCAAATTCTCTTTCACAATCCTGAGAATTCCCTTTGCGTCGTTGTGAATGAATCTCAAAATAACACTAAACTGTTTTTTGATTTATGAACTGCTAATGAGGAAAACGTAACATCTCAATGGTTTTTGGTACACATTCGAAGTTCAAATCTAGAAGGATAACAAAATCGGAGTTTGAATAGAAATCACATTTTTTTTCTTCATTTTGGCAAAGTTTTTGAAGTATGACCTTGTGTCCACTGGTATATTTTGATCATCGGATAATCAAATTTCATAACAACTAATTTTCATCGAACTCTTTTCTCTCACACAACCAAAGAGTTTTCACACAACCAAACAACTAAGTGGATTAGGCTAATTGAATCAATTAGAGAGACTTAAAAAAAAAAAACAATCCAAAACACACACAAGTCCCCAAACCAAGAATGCATGAAGCATGCCTTTGAATAAAAGCTCATGATATAAACCACTTTCTTCATTAACTAGAATTCGACCACAGAGACTGAAACTGACGAAGCAGATAGTCAGGGTGAGATGAGATCTAGAAAGTACGTTAAATTTTTTATTTATAGTGCATTCAAATTCAATTCAGAGGTACTAGTGTATCATATATCCACTCCACACATCCATAATCAGTTCATTGTAACAGATCCCAGGTGGTTTTAAACCAATCAGAAGAAGGTTCCTTCAGGAGGCTGAACAAGTTTCCGGTTGTGGGATGCAGCCATTTCCCTTCTCAACTGAGTCAATATGTCTTCCATGGTAAATTCTCGCTGCCAATTTGCCAGCATCCCATACTTATTTGCTTCAACCTGTTTCCAGTGCAGATTCAGTTGAGTATTACTTTCTTAACACAACGGTTGAAGGAAGGAAAGCCCACAAAGACATAATTATAGTTCTTCAAATATGCAGCATAACATGCTTGGGTGAGCCAGAGTGTGTGCATGTGAAACAGGCATCCTCGCACCAGATGAGGGGAAACATACTGAACCATGATTAAAAAGAAAATCCTTAGGTGAGTTCGACTTGGGGGAATGTTAGCAACAACTCTGAGAAAGTACTTTTCGGCTTTTAGCTATATTGAAGCGTTTGGAAGTGATGCTTCTGCTTTTAATTTTCTAAGGTTAAGCACAAAAAAGCTAAAAATTAGAAGCATACTTCACCTAACTCCTATAACTTTTCGGTACTTTTCATTGTTTATTTCGAATCTCAACTTTCTCTGCAACTTTTAATTTCTCCAGAAGTAAAAGCTCTTACAAATACACCCCCTTGTTATTATCACTCGAACGAAGCAGAACTCCAAAAATTCCACCAAAAATCAAGTGCATATCCATGTTTATCAAATATCTCAATTTCATGTTCATTCTGGAGTTGCCCCCACAAGCGGCAGTCGAGGTTCAAATTTAATTAAGTTCCAAGAACACAGAAAAGCAAAAGCCAACTTACCACACCATTCTCGGGATTCACACATGTCATGTTGATGCATGATTGAAATCGGACACTTGGGGGCTTATCGGGATAATCTTTATCGCAGAACAGCTTCAACTGGTAAATACGACCTTCATGTACAGTCTGAGATAAATGAAGTAAGGAGTTTAACATTCCGAAGTATCAATGGTATGAAACAGAAAAGCTATAAGATGTCCTTATTTTGACATTCAACTATAAAGATTAGAGTCCTGTCTTTTAATATAGACATATATTGCCTGACTGACTTCAAAAATTAAAGAGTAAAACAACTGCTTCCCAGTCCAAAAATTAAATCCTCAGCCATATATACTAGCCCACACCTCAGTCAAGGACATTTTTTAACATGCACAGTATCAGCAGGAGAGATTCACAAACCCCTCTTCTTCTGAATCTTTGGTGCTGCAGATATTGGTTTTCCTTTGCACAAGGAGCTCCTCTTCTACATAATGTTACTTTCTTTGCAAAAATAAAGGGCTGAGCAAACCTAGAACAAAATGATCTGGTCTTTGCTTTTCCTGTCCATTTATTACCCGTTATTGTTCCTCTTGCCATTATAAAAACAACTGCCTCATTATCTAGGCAGCCTTACCAAACTGCTAAATTGAGCCCCAAACGCATTCAGATGCCATTTAGAGAGAGAGATTTGTTTATAATGATAAGCAATTCAAAATTAGTCACTCATTCACTCCCTTGGTTAGTGGATTGCATCCTTATACATAATATAATAAATAGTAATAATAATTGGAATTACAACAAAAATTAATTATGCGAGGGCGATAAGTAAAGAAAGAAGGAGAACAAATAAAGAGAACAGTTTAATGATCCCCTTCAACTTTTAAAACAAAGGTTTAACCCAATTAATCTTTTGAAATTGACAATAGAACAAATTATATAATGACTAAAAGAAGTGATGGGCATTATTTGGTGTGACAGCTTCTGATCATATCTCCATCTGAACCTGACATGAAACTAACGCAGGCATGGTCCTATATGGAGGATCAAAAGCCATAACAGAGCACTCAACTAAGTTAACGAGTAGAAACTCAAAAAACCCATATAGACAGGCACGCACATTTGGCCACAAGGATGCAAAATCAATCCCCCCCCCTCTTCTCCAGCAACATTCTCTGAAATAGGGATTGGGCAGCCTAACCATGTCAGGTGTGCCTTGTGCAACTGAAGTCTGCTACGCTGAAAACCTAAAATCTTCAGGGCAGTTTTAACTGTTGCATATTTAATTGTGCAAGGCTTAATTGTGGAGATCATTGAAGAGGAACGGGTCAAAATGATTTTAGTAGAATATGCTAAGTGCCGTGCCTTGTTTGGGATATACAAGAAATAAAATTCAGCAGGACATCTCACATTGTGTGGACCAATTATGGTACCAGTCCATGATCGCATGTAGACATCATCAGCATCGTCCATTCCATAGCTAACAGAACCATCTCCAATGCCCTTTTCTCCACGTTCAAGTTCCTCCAGCAACCTGAAGTTTCGAGGAACTGCCAATCCAAACAAAAAAGAAAATATTTCCTCATATTAGGTGAAAACTTGTAATCTTTATCTAAGTGCAAGTTTCAAAGCTCACACATTTCATGTTCAATATTAGCAGTTTTCTTGCAACAGATCTTTGAATATTTAAGAAGGGTTCAAGTAATTTAAGGAACACATTTCCATGAAAAACCGAGTAGCACTATAAGTTCCATATCCAAATAAAATTGTCCAAGATAATATTGCAATTAGAAAATATTTTACCAGGGTTTTTGGAACAAAATATGAAGACTCTAATGCTTCATAAGAGTGAAGAGATTACCTTATCAAGTACAACATTTCCTTTACAGTGCAAAGGCATATTCAGAAACTCAGTAAGTCAGGGAATAAGTAAATTTGTGCAAATATTTATCATTTCATCCATTGATTTGAGAATTATGACTATATCTAGTTCACAAACTTAATAATCACAATCAAACAAGAACCCAAGGATTCCAGCAGTGAACAAACAAGACTCAAAACACATAGCAAACCACACTCTTATCACCACACTCTTGACTTTTTGTGTTTGTTTGTAAGTCACTGAAGGTGCTGCAATATGTAAACGGCTCAGTTGTGCTTTGTTGATGGATTGTATGAGTTAGCAGCTACACTTTATAAGAAACCACATTCCCTCACCTAATATACATCAGCAAGAATTCAACAAACTAAAAAAGTGCAAGACAGCAATCTTTCTCGTAACATGTACTTTAAATGAGCCCCTCAAAAAGTTGATAAGAGAACATATTTGTTCAGCAAAGTAGATATATATATATATATATCTGATTCTAAATGCTTATCAGATCCATGGTTGATAATGCCTTCTCCATTAGCTCTTGAGTTCTGTAAATACCAACTTTGGACACAAGAAAACACAAGATTTCAAAGTACATGTACATCTAAACACTTGTGAAAGTAGATAGCTTGAAGTCCATGCCAAAACATATACGACATAAAAATTACAGACAGACATGAAAAATGAAAACCAAATCCTGCAGTCAAGGGGAATGACAGGGCTGAAGTTGACCTTGCCCCCTTGACCCAAAAGGTACAACAAATATAGAAGTCCAAGATGGCTGCAAAACACTCATCACAGTTGATGAGGGTAAAATTCAACATGTATCCCAGATAAAATTGAGTATTTTAATAATTGATGAAATTAAGTCTTTCTATCCAGATTGAGTTTGGTAATTCCATATGTGCCCCTAATAAAATTGAGTATTTTAATAAGTGTCCCTATGATCCGCGTCTTTCTACCAAGTCCAGGCCTGATGCCTACCCTACCAGACCATTCACTATATTAACTCTATTTGAAACGCAAGTAAGGCCACATTAGCTAAGGACAACTACCAAACGGTGGGTACCCATGAATACTCTCTACCATAACATTTAAGGGTAACTACAACCTCTTTTCTCATATTCTCTGCCAGTACTTATACCTGAGTGCTGGAGGATTTTTTTTTTTTTGTCAAGCTTCAGCCACCCTAACCATTTTGTCAATTTGGGATCGGATTTAGCTACCTCCATGATTGTAAGAATATTTTCCAAACTCATGTCAATAGTCCAGCCAATGAGCTCCAAAGCACGGCAGCTTTGTCTAAATAGTCATCCGTGCTGTATAGAGCAATCTAAGCAAGAAATTGGATAGCAGACAGACATTCTTCACTTAGAACAATAATTTATCCAACAGAGTTATTTGCATATCACCTCGGCCAGAAACTATAAAAGTATCAGTTGAAGTCATGAGCACCTTCAGATTTCAGCATTTTTCGCGGGTCGATAGGCAGTCACTTTCACCTTTTTAAGTCTACCAAACCCGAGAAAAGGGGGAGAAAGAAAAATAAAAAGGGGGCAACAAATGCTACACCACTCATCTCCATAGTTCTAACCGATGAAAGCAAAAATCAAGTGCAATTAAAAGACTCCCTTCCAACAAGAATCGGTCGCTTGAGGGGAAAAAAAAAAAAGAAAGAAAGAAAGAAAAAGAAAAGGAAGGATCTAGCACACACGACCATATAGAGAAAATATATGTGAAAGCCGAGCAAGAGCATAAATTTACCGACAACACTGGAACCGGCTGAACCAAGCGTCATTTAGAAATTTCCAGAAAAGATAAAGCCTCCAATTGATCAGAAAGCTTCGCCAAATTCAGGCCGAAGAATATATAGAATGGGGCAGACGACTCAGCAACTAGACTCGCACCACGATTTCTTGTTCAAAGAAGTCGTGGATTTTTTATTTTTTATTTTTGTCTTTTTTATTTTTTATTTTGTCTTTTTTGGGTCTTTGTCTTTGATGTCGTTTTTGACTAAAACTCAACAAAATGCATGCGAGTTTCGGACAATAATACGATCACGTATTTATAAATAATTGGATCAAATCCTTTTTTTTTAAAGAAAAGAAAATATGATAGAAAAAATTATAGTGAATCTTATAATCGCATTGTATAACAAATACTTATCAATTCAAAATTTTTAATTATTTTGAAATTGTTTTTTTTTTTTTGTTTAAATTTTTAATATTATTTTATTCACATTTGGATTGTGACTCTCCATTTGAAGTTTTTGTTTGTTTTTAAATTAATGTTGAGTTTTGTTAAAAAATAAATAAATTTTAATTTTGAAAAAAAAATCATAAAATGTGTAGTATTAAGTCCAACATGAATTTAAATGGACTTTGTTGATTGTCCTAATAAATAGAATTTGATTAAAATAGTAAAAAACTTTGTAGCGAGTTTAATTTAATTTTAAAATAAAAAGAAAGCCCAAGGTTGATAGAAACATTTTACTTATTTGATATTTATTTTATTTTATTTTAGGATTACGTTCTTATTACATAAATAGACTTTGTTGATTGTCCAGTCACTTGTAATTCAGTGTCATCAAGTATCTCCTATTATATGGAATGTCTCGTGTTCGACTCGAATTGGCGTTTTTGTATGCACCATATGTGTGCCTCTTTGTTTTGTTATTTGTATTCTATTAACTTGTTGTAAGATTGATGTTCTTGATTTGATAATTGAATCTATAAACTTGTTGTAAAAGATACTTTTCGTGATTTGTAATGTCTTCTCAAAAAAAAAAAAAAAAATTGATTTAATTCAAATAGAGTGTATAGCAATATTTAAATTAAAATAGTAAAAACTTTGTAGCGAGTTTAATTTAATTTTAAAATAAAAAGAAAGCCCAAGCTTGATGGAAACATTGTACTTATTTGATATTTATTTTATTTTATTTTAAAATTACGCTCTTATTACATAAATTATAAGCAATTGCTTTGATTGCTAGCTAAAACAAATTAATAATTACCATAAAAAACATCACAAAAAAGATATAATAACACCAAAAAGAAATTTACATATTCAATTGGCTAGAGTGATTCACTGTATTTCTCCAATTTGTTGAGTTGTTGAGTCTAGAAAACCAAATCTGGCTAGTCTCTTTGAGCTTGATACTATCACTCATTTTATAGAGTCTACCATTGAAAATTAAATAAACTTTATGTGAATAAATAATAATATCCAAAAATTGAAATCTAATATGATCTTTGAGGGCATCATTGGAAATTAAATAAATTTTGGGAGAATAACAATCTCCAAATATCAAAA
Organism: Jacaranda mimosifolia; assembly: GCA_018894105.1. Classification (NCBI taxonomy): domain Eukaryota; kingdom Viridiplantae; phylum Streptophyta; class Magnoliopsida; order Lamiales; family Bignoniaceae; genus Jacaranda; species Jacaranda mimosifolia. Next base: position 35,184,471 of record CM032122.1, on the reverse strand, counting down.
TACTCTATTATCCTCGTGGCATAATTGAAAATTAAGCAAATTTTGGGAGAATAAGTATTAATACATGTTTGCTCTAAAAAAAAAATAAATTTGGAGAACACTTTAGGCATGCCAATGTTTATGCATCCACAGCAATAACTACAATGCAATTTTTAATGATTGGATGGTCTTGAAGTTAGGCATCTTCACACACTCAAATAAAGTGCAACAAACTAATATTTTTGAAGTTTCTTACTTAATTGACCTTATAACTTTTCAATAAATTATATCAGCATATATTATTAACTTTGAGTTGATTTGAAAGTTGCAAAGGAATTGAGTGAATTTTTGGGATATCACTTAATTCAATGTAGCAAGTAATTAGCAAAACTATAAATTGCAAAATGGAGATGTGCACAAACTACACGACCCAAAGATATATATATATATATATACTATTATATATAGTATAACTGTGTGCGACCCACAATTACTCAATTTCAATTGCAATTTTGGTCAAGTGGGAAATTCTTAGAATTTTTAGTTTTTTAATTAAATTAAAAAAAATTCATTAATTGTTGGTTATTAAATTTGATATTATTTATTTCATTTTTAAAGATATTTATTTTTATTTATCTCTAACTGATATAGATGTATTATATTTGAAAAGAAAAATCTTCATTAGATAAAGGATTTATTTTTTGAGATTTCAGCTAATGAATCAAAATTGATATTATCTCTTTCGTATCATTGATGAGATAATATTATACATGTTTAAATGTATTAAAACTCTTCTATGCATTTCTATACTATTATATATAGCATAACGATGTTGAACCCATAATTGTACAATTTTGACCAAATTTTAAATTCTTACAGTTTTGAGTTTTTTAATTAAATTTAAAAATTGATTTTTAGTTATTAAATTTGATGTTATTTATTCCTTTTAAAGATATCTGATCTTTTGAAATCATTTTCTTGATTAGAATAATATTCTTTATTTATTTTTAATTTTAAAAAATAATTACAATTTATCTACAAAATCTTTTTCAACTTTATTTTCAATATATAGAAGATTTCTTAATCATTTAAACTCTATAGTTTGATAAGTTTTTCATGATTTTTCTCTTATCTTTAATAACTAATTTATATCTATACTATTATATATAAAGTCTTTCAAAAGTCATTTCAGTAATATTCTCAGGTTCTAGCATTTTTTTCACTCTATTCTTTGTGTCATCTTTGTTTTCTAGCATTTTTTTTCCTTCTACCTCTTTATGTGCATCTTTAGTTCATTATACAAAGTGTTTATTGTTTATTTGATTTTATTGTTCACCTTTTTTTTTTTTTTGGTTTATTTTAGGTATATTACATGATGGAAGAGATTTTTTGGATTTTAATGCTATAATTTTCTTTTCAACCTAAATAAAGTCTATCATTTAGCTTTTATTACTATTAAATTTGTAAATTTCTATATCTTTTTTGTTTACTATTTTGTTTATGTTATCAATTTATTTCTTATGAGATTTATTAACTGCGCTTAATATTTTTAATTTAATTTAACTTTTATTAGTTACATTTTTCTCCTTAATTATTGGTAAATTTTGTCATTTATTTTTTATTTTACTTAAATTATTATACATTTAGCATCCTTTTACTCATTTTTTGAATCAAGTTATTAATTTATTGTTAAATTTTGTAATTTATTTTTCAATTTGCTTTTTTTGCTCATCTAAGTTTATAGTTTTATAGGATGAGATCTATTTTTCTGTTTTAATATTTTTAAAATATATTTGACTTTTTGAATATTTATGATTTTACAAGCATGTCATTTAATTTTATTTTATATTCATATATTTGTAATTATTTATGTATAAATATGTATAATTCTAACTCTTTTTAAAAATTTTACATACTACATCAATATATATTCTTAGATCAATTTTGATATATTTTTAAAAAAATATTATGAGATGGTTATTTTAATAGAAAGTAAACCTATTAATTTTTTAAATTTATATCTCTAGACATTATTTAGTCTATCAATATATATAATTTTATTTTTTTATTCTTTTTTAAATTTTGATTATTTGAAAAGTTAACAACTTTTTCCGTTATTTACTTTTTTTTTTCTCTATCTATGAAATATAATATGAAGATCCAATTATATTCATACAAAAAAAATTTGAGAATGAACATAATAATTTTTTTTTTTTATATTTTATTTTACATTCTAATTTCATCCCCATATCCTATCACTAATTCCTATTAAAATTAATTTTGAGCTTATAATTACTTTATCAATTTACTATGATTTTAGCTTTGCATTACTAATATCCAACTTTTTTCTTCCCTTAATTATTCGATAACTAAGTTATGAGTCAAACTAAAATGTTTCTATGAATTTATATATTAATATCGATCTTACCTTTATAATTATCTTATATATTTATTTTGATTTTTTTATTTTTGTTAATCTTTACTATCATAGTTTTCTCTTGACTTACTTGATTTTAATTTTAATCAAAAACTAAAATTAAATAAGATTTTTCTAATCCTTGGCAACTAATATATTATCTAATTTTTTATATTTTAAGTTTTAATTTAATATATAATCATCCTCTTTTAAATCTAAAATAATCTTAAAGTATTATAATTTTAAATTTTTTCAAACAACTTTCAAGCCATTAATCTTGTGTTCTATATCTTTCTCATATATTTTTATTTTTTAATACAACTATCTGCTAGCTTTTGATCGCATAATATATATATATATATTTTAATAAAGTACATAATCATAGATTTTTATTTTTGGATGTTTTAAATTTTTTTAATTTCTCGCTGAATAATTTTAAAATTTAGTTTTTATGACATAATATATATGAGTTGTCTTTATATGTAGCAAACTTTTAAATACTAAATTTTGAAATTTTAAATTTAATTTTACTAATTATTTGATATTTTGCAATATTTTTATTTTTATATTATTACTTTAATTATATTTATAATTCAATCATTATATTAATATATAATAATTTTAAAGAATCCGTACATAGCATGGGAATAATACTAGTATATACATATATATAGATATATATATATATATATATATAGAGAGAGAGAGAGAGAGAGAGAGAAACTTTGTAGCAAAGCCGCAAACTTGAGTATTTGATTGAATGAGTTATGTTGACTATGTACGTTTGATGTAAATGATACAAGTAAATCAAATCCTCCTTTAGTAGGCTTTATGAATAAGGGTGGTACTTATCTCTTGGATCTTTCCAAAATCTTTTAAATTCTTTTTGATGTTGAGCGGAACTCTTTAAGAAACGATTACTTGACGTCTGACTTCTTTTTTGTTAAAAGTTTATTTGTTTTTGGGCTATCAAAATTCAAATATAATTTAGAGATTTTCATTCTTTTGAACCTAAAAAAAAATTAATTTTGGGTACAAACTATGACAAGTACCAAAACCAAAATCTACTCCTATTGTAAGGCCTAATTGGAAATAAAACAAAACTTGGGGGCATAAGTAATAATAACAGAAGATCAGACAACGTCGTGCATCACATTACATAACTATAATAATAATAATTCAAAGGAAATTGCATACCTGTCACCTTCTTTCACTAACGGGTACATTCCATTTGTTTGTATTCCCGACCAAACCGAACAGAGTCGTGACAGGCGGGCTCTAGTCCCAGTACTCCACAGAGGAAGAAGTAGAGAATTACCCACCCAGAAACATCAATCCCGATCCACATCCGAAAATGAACGACGCTGATGTATCGAAGCAGATCCACCAAATGGTCCGCTTCATCCGCCAAGAAGCGGAGGAGAAGGCCAACGAGATCTCCGTCTCCGCCGAGGAAGTATGATTTTTTTCTTGCCTACTCCGAGCTCTGAATGTCGGATTTAGTCTATGAGCTCTATTACTTTTTGCTGTTTATTCTAGGTTGATTTAGTTATGTTGTTTGTGCAGGAATTCAATATCGAGAAGTTGCAGCTAGTGGAAGCGGAGAAGAAAAAGATCAGACAAGAGTATGAGCGCAAAGAGAAACAAGTTCAAGTCCGCAAGAAAATGTAAATTTAATCGTTTCCTTCTTTCTTTTTCTTTTTTTTTTTTCATTTAACTTTGCTGCATTGTGTGTATAAGTTGAAGTGAAAATCGATTATTTTCTAGCTAAATTGTTTAAAAATTTGTCAATGGAGTACGATTATAATGGATCATAGATTAATATTTACTCTGTTCTGGTCATATTATGCTGATCCAAGGAAGTGATTGCGAGAAATCTTGCATTTGTCATTCCCCAATTAACTTGGGAGACCTGGATTGAGTAATGCGTATTGACAATTTCTATAGTTCATTCATCTGCTTGTGAAGTGTGATGGTTGGCTCAATTTCTAAAGTTTTGGCTTATCATAAACTTCATTTTTCTTTAGCATTAAATTAGACGTAACGGGAGCGTGTTTTGGCCTTGTTCAAATCCTAGTAAAACACTTGTGTAGAATGTATATAATATTACTGCATGATTCTGGATATCTGGTGATAAAATTTCTGTGCAATTGGATTCTTGCAGTGAGTACTCAATGCAACTGAATGCGTCTCGGATCATGGTTCTTCAAGCTCAAGATGATTTGGTCAATTCCATGAAGGAGGCTGCATCGAAGGAGCTTTTACATGTTAGCCATCACCACCATAGCTATGAGCATCTCATTAAGGATCTTATTGTTCAGGTTGTGGAAACTTGAGTTCTGATATACATTATAATTGTCTTCTATGGAAAAAAGTCGGCAACTTTCATCCAAAACTTTGGTAGATTGTACAGAAAAATGAAATTTCACAGAAACTATTTTGGGCATAAGCATTGGTCTGTGTCATACCTGTAAAGATCCCTTAAATTTTTATTAGGTTGGCAGCACGTAATTGTGGCAATACGTTCTACAAATTTATTCCTTGCATTTAAAGACATAAATTTCTCCATAGTCATGAATTTGGAAATCAGGTGTGAATATGAAGCTCTATGGATTTCTAATGCAACATCTACCGATCCCTTAAATTTTTTTATGTTGTCAGCATGTAATTTTCTAGTCGTGTTCTGAAATTTTTATTCCTTGCAAATAAACACATTATAAATTTCTCCGTAGTCATGAATTTGGAAAGCAGGTGTGAATATGAAGCTCTATGGATGACTAATGCAACACTCAAATTTTGCTAGTAACTAATTGAAGAAAAAAGTGTAATTCACCACTACTGAAATCTCTTTTTGTTTTCCTTCATCGGCTTTGATTTTCACTGTCAAGTTCTACCTGACAGCAACCTACCAAGCTATATATTCCTCTACTTGTTTTGTTCTTCATTTATGATGGCATTAGTTAGCTAAGTATTACCTTGTCTTATGGTTTAGTTTATATCAAGAAATGTTATTTATATGGGGCTTAACAGCATGATGGCTAGCAATTGCCATCTATCCATCCATCTGCCACTACTCAAAAAGTATATTTTTAAATTTCAGAGTTTGCTGAGGCTGAAAGAGCCGTCTGTCTTACTGCGCTGTCGTAAAGATGACCTACATTTTGTGGAATCTGTCTTGCACTCAGCAAAGGAAGAGTATGCTGAGAAGGCAAAGGTTCATCTTCCTGAAATCATAGTTGACAATGTCTACCTTCCGCCTGCGCCTTCTCATCAGAATGCACACGGTCCATTCTGGTAAATACTACTATACTTACTACTAGTGTACTTCCCTGATTAGGAACTTGCGAAATACACCGCCAATGCTGCTGTTCAACAAACTGTAGCCAACCAATTCCCTCTGATGATTTCTTTATCTTCCTTCTCTCTCCATCTCTTTCTTCGGCTTGGATTACTCGAGCTCTAGAAGTGACTGATTGTTATCCGGAAATTTCTAACAATCTCTGATATATTTCTTTCCCCTTGCTACTATTTTTAGCTCTGGAGGTGTAGTGTTGGCTTCTAGAGATGGAAAAATTGTGTTGGAGAACACTCTTGATGCTAGGCTGGATGTTGTATTCCGTAAAAAACTGCCAGAGGTACTCCCAACATATTTTTAAAGCTTATTCTTGTATGCATTTATTGCTGTGATCTATACGCTGGAGGTTGCAAAATGAATCTCTGAATTGTACCTAATGCCCAGCAATCTCTTTCTTAATGTGTTAATATACATAGGATACTTTTTAAATTTCTGCAGTGACTTGCCTCTTACCCACTTTTCATTGCGTTATCCTCTTTTAAGATGTATCGTTTTCAATTAATTCATACCAACTAGATATAATCAGAAAGATGCCAAGTAATATGGGAATAGACAAGTGTTCTCTAAAACTTGTTCTACTGGAGTATTGGTTCCTTGCGATCTCATGGAATTTTCTCCAGTGGGAGAGTTTGCAAGAATTTAGAACATTATGGCTATGTTCTTTTGGCTTTTCCCAAAAAAATTTCGTTCTCCCAGAACAATTACAAAATGGGTACATGTTCTCCAATCCTTCTCCCAAAAAATAAAATTTCAATACTCAAAAAATCCTCACTATTCATCAACAAAACACCCTACAATCATATTTCAATCATTACAAATATATATATATATATATAAATCACTTTCACACCACAAACCCAACCAAAAAGCAATTAATTTGACATTAACAATAAAGTTTGTCTCCCTCCAAAACACAAAAAAAACAAACAACTCATTCTCAATTCATTTTTCATATTTTCTCAAAAAAAAAAAAAAAAAAAAAAAATACATGGCACATTCTCCAAATTTCTTCCCAAAAACCCATTTTCCCAAAATATTTTTTACAGTTCACCCAAAAGCCAAAAGAACAGGCCCTATATATTGTGTTTGAATCATAATGACATACTTTATAGATTGAATACTGAGGATTTGTTTCTCCATAGAGATTGGGATTTACTGCTTGGGACGTACTACCTTGAACATTGCTGCTGAATATAAAGATTTTATGCACCTTCAGAATGTGCAATACAGATAGGTGACTTTCCTTTATACTTTTGATGATGTGATTTAGAGGGATAAATAAATATTCTGAGCAACAAAGAAAGGAGAAGAAAATGATAAGAACAAAGAAATAAGGAGAAGAAAATAAAATGTGATGAACTACCATCCGACCAATTTACTGGAAAATGATTGGATCCAAAACTGTTACAGTAGCATAGAGTCCATATTCTGCCCTTCTTAATTACCAATTTCACGATTCTGGGGTTCTTGATCCATATTGTGTTGTATTTTGGAAATATGGTTTTCCTACATGATACATCTCCTGATCATTGACCAAGTGCTTTATTATGGTTCCTGCTATGACATAATTTTTATTTAATTGCAGATACGCAAGAGCCTATTTGGTCAGGTTGCTGTTTGATGGTTGAAACATTCTGTATTTACCATCTTTGTTGCACTGAGTCGGTTCAAGCTTTTCTGGGTGTGAGATTGGCCATTGAAATCTAGAAATTATCATCTGATGGCTTGTTCTGATATTCTTGTGTTCTAGTTCATTGAGCACCTGCCTCCCATTAATAAAGGTGCGCTTGTCCCCACTCCCCCCCCCCCCCCAACCTCCCCGTTCCTTATTTTACCGGGCATGTCGAAAATTATAGCTTATGTAGTATTTATTCGACTTTCAGCTAAAAGCTGCTATCTATTTTTTATTTTAAATTTGTATGATAATTGTACGCGGCTCAGACCTAGCATTTGTTGCCTTGAGATAATAAATTAGATTGGGAGACGATGGTCTGTCATGCTTCTCTCTTTCTCTTGGTGTGTGCGCGCCCATGCACCTATGCATGCATTTGCATGCTGCATCTGTTCTGGTTAAGTACTTAAGGCCTTTTTTTCCAAATAATGATTCAAAGCTAGGAAAGTGTTTACCTTATAGCAGATTTTTGTAGTAATATGATCACTAACTGATATATTACTGTCAACCAGCATTGAAAAATTTAATAGTTTGCGTGTAGTTGGGCATAATCTCTGTAGTGGGGTTTCCATTAAATATTTGAATTTGTTGGCAGTCACTTGTATACCAACTTCCACGAACTTAATTCAACACCCTAATAAATTGTACTAGATATAGCACAGGGGGTTTGTTACTAATTCAATTGAAGCATTTATTATCAGTTACCAAATTTAAGGGTTTAAATAAATTGACATAAAATACATATGTTTGGGATGGCAAGTTAGCAGCAGAACCTGGTAACAAGTTTATTGGCCTCTAATGCCACACTTATTAGTCCTAATGACCAACTGGGTTTCTCTTGCCAGGATTGAGTCCATTTGGCTGAATTCTTTAACAATAGTTGGATCCTATACTAGAGTACCTAGGATCTGTATGAATTGCAAAAGAATCCCACATAAACCAATAGTTGCGAGGCGTCTGAGTTTAATCAATGGTGTTAGAATTCTAGGCTATAAATTTATATAATCGATGGAGTTAAAACTCTAGATTATAGTGCAGTACTTCAATTCTTGAATTTGATGGCTATTGCTGCTGCCTTCCATGAACCATGTCAACCAGAGCTTCATAACATCCCTAATGTATATAGCTCACAAAACTATAGTACTCTTGGCAAAAGGGTTTGTTGCAACTGCAATTGATTGCATTTAGTGTCAGAAATAAAAGAGTAGAGTTCTGTTTTGTTGTATAGGAAGTGAAACTCAGCACCATTAAAGGGTCTAATTTTTGCTATTATATAAGAAAATAGGCAAAAACTTAAAAATATTACAAAAACCGGTCAACGCACAGTCCGTGAAAAATCTTTTTTCCTTTCCTCTGCCTGAAGAGAAGACCAACAAAAAAGGAAAAAGAAAAAAAAAAAGGAAAAAGAAAATAATAAAATAATATTAATAACAACCAGAAACAGAGGAAAGAAACTTAGAAAAGTTGCATGCTACTTTCACTTCTTGAGTCTCCTGGTCCTGTCCTCTTGCAGAAAATCAAGCAAAACAGTGCTCTTGCATTTGGGGCACTTGGGATCTTTCTCCAACAGCATCACATACATCAGGCACCGAGGGCACCCCACCAGCATCATCGAACCAGCCTCCGGGCTGCTCGACTGGCGCAGGTTGCCATCTGGGCTTGCCTCCCGGGAGACACACGAGCTCCGAGGCGATATCTCCGTCGAAGAAATTGGCCCATTGGGGGACACAGCTTGCTGATGATCCCTTGGTGGGGATAAGTTTAGTTTCAACTCAAGTTTGGGGATCTCGGTATTGTAATTCATCTTTGCCTACTTCTTTGCAATCCCCTGTGTTAATAGTTTTCATGAAAACAAGAATCAATGGAACAGTAAATGGAACAAGAAAAGCTCATCAGTTCAAGATTTTACCTTCCAGCAGACAACAAAATAGCAAGCACAACTTTGGGATTCTGAGAAGCTAAGATTTTACATAAGTTTGTTTCTTTGTTTTCTGTTTTATTTTTCTGATCTTGCTTTGATTTGATGCCTTGAAGAGGAACTTATATATAGGAGGAAGATATTGGAGACATAAAAGGACAGAAGGGTCTTTAATTCCAGAATTGATTATGGATACAACTGGAGTACAGATTGTTGAATAGGTGTGTGAAGCTGAATTGAATTGGTATTAAAGAGGAGGGAAGAGGGGTGTGTGGTGGAAGAAGATAAGTGTTAAATCTCAGGCCAGAAAATCTATTAATTGTAGGTGGGAAAGATCACAAGAGGTTTGCTGGTGGAATGAAAATTTAAGTAAATATTTGCACCCACAATGTGCTAATGGCTTCATTCATTGCTGACATTGTTGGTTAACATATTGCAGGCAACAAGCAATTATAATCCCATTAAAAGCCTAACTGCCATCAGATTGGATATTAAAGCAACCCCAATAGAACCATAGGGAAATTCTTACCAAGGTTTGGTTTAAATTAAAAATTTTACTTACATGGGATATTCTGATGTAAAAAATAGTGAGAATTGTCATGTTGTAAGTGGGTCCTGTAATATACTAATGTATGATGATTTTTGTAAGAATTTCATCTCCTATTCCATTTTGTAAATATATGGCATGTGTATTCAATATTTTTTTATAAAAATAATTAATTGAGAATCAAATATATTTGGAATAAGTATAACAAGTTGGAATAAGAGATAAAATAGAAAATAAAATAAAGGATTTAAGTGTATTTTTTTACGTCAAAAAGTAAGAACTCTGGTGTTGTTAGTAGGTCATAATACACTCATGTATGATGATATTTGTAAATAATCAGTGTAACTTTATTCAAATTGATATTTATTAACCCCACAAGGCATGAAACAAGAAACGTGATTTGGCTTTAAACTAAGGCGAACATAGCACCACAAGAGTTGAAACAAGAAGCAATTAGTATTAGGCATTAAAAATGCTTTTAGTGGAACTGTGGGCCAAATTTTAGTTATCATGGGGTAATTTTATCAAGCAATAATAGTGAGCTCATAACTATGATAAAGTTAGTTCTCCCTGCTCCATCAAATTTCCAGCCACTTTCTTCTTTTTTAGTGAATTTTCTCTGGTTGAAAATTTATTGCCTCATGAATTAGAGCTCAAAGGCATCATCACCTTGAAATTACAATGATCTAGAGGTAAGGCGGATAACTTGGTCAGTTTTCGAGGTAGATATCACTGCTAATAAAGCAAATGAGCAAATGATTGATTAAAATTACACGAAGTTAAAGATCGTATCATTGTCTTTTTTTAAATAAATTTAAAAAAAAAAAAAAGTATTTATAAGAATTACGAGGAAAAAAAAAGAAGAGAGAGAGATACTTCTATCATGATCTAAATAATTCTCTTTTGGGTTTCTTGCAGATATTATACTCTCATGGGCTATGTAGTTGTATGTTAAAATTAAACATATTTTAAGCTCCAGCAACTTTTAGTGGAAGCAATCAAAATTAATCTAATGGAACATTCATACAAACAAATAATTGCACTCGTGAGATGTATACGGTGATTATTTCTGGCCTAAGTGTACCTTCAAAGAAATAAATCTGAAAAAATAAAATAAAATAAAAATAAAATCCTTGATTGTACGGCAGACTGGTAGTTAACTATGCAGGAAAACAGATGGCACTTCCCCTTTACCTTCTCTCAACAATAAATACTCTAAGACAAGTGCTTAACTTTGAGGGTTCAGTTCAACCAACCTTATTAATGCATAAAACATAAAGTCTTCTCTTTTCCCGGATTGTGCCGTGTTTTCCTTCGTCACATCACATCAGATCAACAATCATGTTGATCCTTGCTAAATTAAGATCAGTTCAAAATAGGTCGAGCACTATATGGCTCAGTGACACAAATCTCCAATAAATATAAGAGATTAAAAGTTGAAATCCTAACATATAGTTTTATTATAAGATATAGTCATATACATATATAACTTCATCATGAAACACTTTTTATAGCAAGGTTGATGGATTGAAATTTAGTAATAGAATCACATATCTAAACAGCTAATGTAGTAAGATTTAATCCATTAGAAGATGCTACATTAAGAATAATTTTTTTATGGAAGTAAAGTTTAGAGGAAATAGTAAATGAATTATAAATTTTATACCAATTAACTATTAAAAATACCTAAAAATTTTGAGTTGCTTGGAGAATTATTGTTAATATACCCTAAATATGTCCTAAAGGCATATTAGTCAAATCACCCTTAAAAATAAGGGCAAGATATTAAAGTGGCTCTTGGACCACCAAGCACAATAAGCCCAACCCATCAAACACATATAGTATAAATATCAATATTTATCACAAAAAAAAAAGGTAATTAGACAATTTATTTTTTACTTGGATAAATTCTCTAAGCAAATGTATTCTTGGACTCGAGACTTACAATCTCCAGCATCCAATTGTAAATTTCCAAAGAGATCTCTAGAGACAAGTTTCATCCGCAACATTTTTGCGCCTTACACATATATGAGATTCGCTCTCTTTAGAACGAAATTATTTTCAGAGACGATGACTTGTAGGTTGGGATAGGAGAACACAATAACACACTACTTATCTCAACCTCCTTGACTACCTTCCAGGTGAAAAGGTTCGTAGTGATAGCTAATGCATAGCTCTAGAAGGCCAAGACGCCACTAGTAGGTTTCAATGTTAAAACAGTAAAATCCATGGGGAAATTCCTCTTCCGTTGTCTTTAGGTATTCATCCAAGGCGCACCAATGATCACAACATACTATATGAATATGAAGTTCCTTATCCTAGATGGTCTTGAAGAAACAATAGGAGACCAAAGAATGGCAAGAGAATATTATGCTAACATACTAAAGAAGGCCGCAAAAACCTCATAGAGCCAAGGAAACAAGACCGGCTCCTGCAAACATCGCGCCCATGATAAGAGGAAACAATTACCAATGGAGCCCAATCCAATGGAGACGATGGTCTTGGAGTAAGCATTTAGGAAGGAAAAATCTAGTGAAGTAACATGAGAAAGAACAAGAAACTTTTGGATTTAGCATGTGATCCACTAAATTGTTAAATAAAAAAGATGGTTCTGAATTTAAATTTCAAGAAACCTATGCTAATGAATTTATTTTAATGGGGAGATGTTGATAGTGTATTTACATATCAAATTTAATGAAAAGTTGAATGGGAAATGAAGTTTAAAGTAAGCCACTTGAAAATACAATTTTTGGGGCATATCAATGGTCAAAACAAGCTATCTCATATTGAAATATTATTTCTAAGTGGTAGAATATAGCTTGGGTGAGGAATAGGGATTGGACCCCTTGGAGATACCAAAATGTTTCAAAAGGGAGAAAATCTATATACTTACGACCAAACCACACTCATGCGCGCCGACCGCCGGCCGTTCGTTTGATCTGCCAGGGCCAGCTCGGCTCAGCTCAGTGTGGGTGTGGGTATGGCCAAATTAATTCTTCTTGGACAAAATTTTAATTTTCAATCTAAAAATTACTCCTCTACAGAAAAAAGACACTTGAACTAATTGGTGTGTCTCTCCATTTTTTGGCCTATTAGGCTGCCCAGTTAATTGCCTTATAAAAGAGTGTGTCTTCATTCTTGGATTGCTAAGCTGCCTGTTAATTGTTCCTTGTTAAAAAGTTATGTGGCCTAATTAAGCTTTGTGTCTCTTCATGTGGCCATGTTACCTATAAATAGGACTAATGATAAGTGGGAGAACACACATTCAAAGACATTCTAGCCTACATACGCACACATAAAACATTCATAGTGCATTACATAGTCTTTAGGCAAAAAAAGTCTCAAGTCAATAAGTTCGGTATCACAGCTAACTGGAGTGTCGTCTTTGGCTGTTTAAGAATTGTTGTATCTTAAGAGGCTATTGATGAGAGTACTTTAAATACTAACTAGGGATACGAATAAAGTCTTAAGGAAATTATGGTTTCACAGGCTTTGATTATGCCCTTTTACATATAACAGATATTGTAGGATAGGGTTTTATTACCCTTCTTCATGGACTTAAGCCCACTAGGGTCAATGCCTTTCTTCATGAGCTTAATTGATTTTGGACTCTTTGCCCCTTTTTCACTTAATTAATCAATTTGATTCATTAAGTCATTTTTAGTTCTTTTATTAATTTGTCCTTGTAGATTTAATTATACACGTCAAACACCATGAACATCCTCTACAAATCAAGATACAAGGTTAAAAATGTATTTGTCAATATATTACATCAATAACCCGTATAATATTCTATATATAAACATTCAGTATGGTTAAGGTTGACTGCAAAATGTTCATTTACTTTATGTACTGTATAGTTAATTTTATTATTCTGAATCTTTTTAATCATATATTACTGAAGGGTGACCTGTACAACAAATGAATGCAATTTACTAATTATCTGAAAAGCCAGAACCAATCCATTACTATATGTATAGGTCCACCTTATTTAACATGGGACTCATCTTCTTTATAGCCTTCTTAATATCTGGACAGACTTACATTTCTTTTCTTCCCCCTCGTTTTTGCACATCCTTTAGTCACGTCATAGAACAAGAAAATATCTAAAAATTAAATATCGTAAGACTATGTTTGGATCAAGAAAATTAATAAGGAAAAAAAAAATGAAAATATAAATGTACAAACATTAAAGCATGAAGATTCATCATTTGAAGCATGAAAAATATTTTTTTTACCATTTTCCTTATTAAAATTTTAGTTGCAAACATAGGGTAAGAGATCGAGCTAAACATCTTAGTTGCATCATTTACCTTTTCATTTCGCTACGCATGGCCTTTCAACTTTAAGGAAAAAGAAACAACAAATATATAATATTATATCTGCTTAGTATACAAAGTCAAAGTTACATTATTTGAAATGAGGAAATTATTATTTTTTAATTATTTTTTTATAAAAGTTCAAGATCCAAACATAGCTAAAAATGATTAACAATATTCAAATTATTATATTTCCCCCCTAAAAAATGTCTTTTTTAATATCAAATTTGGATGATCCGGAGACCTCAGGTTAACAATCTCAGCTTATTAATGGCATGCCCAAATAATTGAGAAAATTTTGCTTTAACCAACGAGGCAAATAGAGGATGAATTAGAACGAGGGTATCAAACTTTTTAACAGTTCATTAAAAGTGAACTTATTTAAAATTTGATTCGACATTAAAGAAAAATTTATATTTTGCACGCTTCAATGGAATATACTGCATACTCATTCCACATAAAATCTTCTTGAACGAAACCATAACAAAAAATGTCATTGTGAAAATTTGAACTATCCCACAAAATTTATAGAAGTACACACACTAATTAAGATCATTTGAATTAATTCACCAAAAATTTCTCAACAATCAAATCCGTGATGAATAAAGATGATAAAATTATGATGAAAGCAACGTTTCACCTCACCAGATAGTTACAGCTATAAAATTTCATCTACTTTACAAAACTGTCAAATTCTGCCAATGCCCTCCATTCCATTAAAAGCTTATAATTCCCTTTATGACATCCTGATAATGTCCACCCAACATGGATATCCAAATTAATCTTAATTTGTTGTCCCACGGACACGTAACATATTCTATTAATGGCAATTTCTTCTTCTTTGTCTATATATAGTAATTTCTGGCCGTACACTTTTCTACCTCATTTCTGCAACAAAATAGAGAAATTAAATGAATCCAACAAATTCCAATCTGATATTTTCTAGATAAAGAAACATCTCTCGGTCGTGGCATTATATGTACTTAATTTAGGTGAATTTCAGTTTGTTCAAGTGTCACTTTGCCCCTGTCCAACTAGAAAAAATATATGAATAATACTTGAGGCCAAGTTTGGTTAGCTGAAAAACATGGAAGACAATCATTTTATCCGCCCTCATCATACATTTGAATTGAATGATAAAAACATATAGACCTGTAGTTATTCAATCGGCCCATTCTTATATATGCATATTGGTGGATAAATAAATCGATAGCGCCTTTGGATGGATTATTTAACCATTGCCTTGGTCCTTGCTTTCAATTGAATTGCCTTAATCCTTGTTCATATATACAAATAATCATGCACAACAGATTATACTATAATGATAAAAAATTACATACATTTTCACATGATAAATAGTCATGAAATAACTCAAAAATCCCACCAAACTCACTCTTGATAAACTTGAGTGCATGATACATCTCGACACTTGAGCGCATTTCGCTATTTTTTTTTTTTTTAATATATTTTATCATATTGTCAAAAAATATTTGATGATGTATAAGTTAAAATATCAAACAAATAAAATTTAATTATATTTTTTTATTTACACACGCATATGCACCTAAAATCCTTAAAATTTAAACCCCAAATCTTTTTTTAGTGTGCAAATTATTTAACATGCAACCTCCTTCCGGTATTCTTTTGAAGCTTAAAAACATGTCCCCTACTAGAGGCATTTATTTCTTCGGCCCGTTAAAAAGGCCGTTAGCAGCTGACCGAACAAGGCCCGGCCCTGTATTATCCTTCTGAGCGGAGCTGGGATGGCAAAAACTATTCTTCAACCAGGCTAACAGGAAAAGAAATCAACTGCTGTTAAGGAGTCCTCGTTCAAATTGATTGAGTCGATGAACATTTTAAAAACTGAAGCTATTAACACACAGCAGCAGAAATTTGTAACCAGCACAAGAGGTATTATGGGTTAGCAAATGGTAGCATAAATCTCAAGAGAAGCTCCTACAAAGGGAAAAAAGAAAAATAGACAAATATTGCAGAAACAATAAGCAGCAAAGATAAGAACTTCAAGTTTATCGATCAGTCCTCCAGAATTTGCTGTCGCTCAAGCTCAATAACATTTTCAGTCAACGAGCTGGGAGTGCTGTTCAATGTTTCATTGTTGCTCCGGCATTGTTGTAGTTGTTCCCTTAGACTTCGAACAAGCTCATGTAGTCTCTGAATGTTCTTCTCCTGTGATAAGATAATCTGCAGAAGAGGATGAACATAGAAACATGTCCATGTTAAGTCCACATAGATATAATTAAGGGAATATGCTTCACGATGCTGTATTGATGAGAGACTTTATCCATGCACAGAGTTCTCCAGTTCCAATTTTTCCTAATAAACAAGAACTTGTATTTAGAAACATTAGACAAAGCTGATGGTGAAGCTCGTAGCTTATGACTTAGGTGCTACTACAGGGAATAGTCATAATGACAATGATGCATCAAAACTTGGGTAGGAAAGAGATTTGCAATATGTGATGTTGCTTATGAAATCAAGAGTTGTTAAGAGTTTTATGAATTTAAACAAGATTTCGATATCTAGTACTCTTTAAATCTTACAAGTGACAGAAAACACAGTTGGTGGTGGCAAGATTTAGAGTTTTATTAACAAAATGTATTGGCAACAAGTAGTATTCCAACGGTAGGATGAGAACAGCTTGAAAGATAAAAAAAAAAAAAAAAAAAAAAATACCTTCAGCCACATTTTACAGGGAACAGATGTTCCATGATAATAACATGTTACCTTCGACCACATATACAGTAAACAGCAGTCATTCTTTAGAGACTAATTCTCCCCCAACAGTTAAATTATTTTCTGTTCCCGACGGCCACATACTGAGAAGCTGCAGATTACTTTTCCGAAAAATGATCTTGGCCGGATGACCTGTATCCATTAGCGACTTCCCCAGCACAGAGCTCTGACAGTTATTCTCCTAATGTAGCATTCAGAATGGAAAGAGATAATTGAAATATTGTAACATATTCTAACCCTACCACCACCACCCCACCCAATGCCAATTGAATACATACTGTTCAAAGAGTCAATATTTGTGGAAATTCTGGCCCTCTGTGTCCGGCTAAGTTCCTTTCAACTTTTACAAGCTGCATTTTTGCAGTGGAGGTGCATACGGTCAAATTCCAAATTGCACCTTTCATATACCAGTCATAGATCTTAGTTGCATTTTATGCAGAAAGGAAACAAGAAAAACAAATGGGCTAAATCGTAATGCCTTCATATCCTTTCTTTGAAGATTGAATCCAGATTGCAGCAACTGACAGAAATGGCAACTGATCACCATCGCTATAATTGGCATCGCATTTATTCATCTTGGTTGCATGAACAATCTATAGTAAATTCACAGATTACATCTTACTAGTTATGGATTCTTTTTGATACCCTTCGCCAGCATTTAAGGACAATTTAAAACACAGTCATCACAAGAATTCTATCCAATATTTGCTCATCAATAGAAAATGATCAACCATGAAAAAAGTGACTTAACATATGAAAAAGCATTTAATTAAAATATTTGTGTAACAAAGTACAACTGAAGCAATATTTTAATCTGATGCCATAATGGGGCAAAAGGGCGAAGTTGCTTCAACTGTAATGATGATGATATGAGCTAGTTGATGAAATGCAAGTGGAAAGTGAGCTGAAGGAAGGCATCACTGCAGGAGAAATAAACAAGGAACAGCACTGTGAAGAAAACGTGAAGCCCGTGCATAAAGGCACAAGAATAAATAAAGAGAAAATAACACCTTCATAAGCGGAACGCGCTTCTCTCAAAAGAAGAGGAAATAATGAAGAAATGTGTTGGCATTAGAGTTGGCCATGGTAACAGCATTATAGATGATTGAGGTTAGCTTAATAACTGGTCAGCTTAGTTCACTCCAGTGCCATGCTGGCACGTGGCGTTCTGAGCCCTCCTGTCACCATCTATATATAGCAAGCTGAGTGAGACAGTAGGCTATCTAGAGAATTGTTCAAAGATTATCTTCTCCATTTTTCTGTTGAGTTATAGCACTGTATCTCGATGTAGAATTCTAGTTTCTTCCTCCACCTCCAGACCTTGTTCCAATTCTAGTAACAGCTGATATCAACTAGTATCAGAGCCAACGTTCCTCGGCGGTGGCTGCTTGGCAGATGGAACCAGAATGGTGGACATCGTAAGGATGTCAACCGCTTGAGAGAGCAGGTCAGAATCAGTTCAAAAAGAAGTGAGAAATCTTACAAAGAATTGTGAGGATATCATGAGGAGTTACGAGTCATGATTGCAGCTTTAGCTGTGAATCAACAAAGCCACACATCTGCAAGTGATAAAAATGCAAATCATGCTGATGTTGGAAATGAATTCCAATGGAGAGCACAGCATATGAGCTATCAGGTGCTTACCAAGTGTGCAAAGGTAGATTTCCCTAAGTAAGGATGTTCAGGCCCAAGACCTCACAAGACGCAGAGGCATTGGCCAAGTTACAGGAACATGCTAATGAACTGAGTGGAGTGGCCATCCAAAATTCAACTCTCTGTCCGCAAGAAGTTCTAATCAGTCTCAAGCCATGAGAAATAGTTCAATAGTACCAATCCCACAGCCAGCTCCAGTTACGATCCCCAACAGGTCATCATTGCACAATTCTGAGCCTAATAACCCATGAACAGCAAGATCAAAGAGATTAAGGCCCCAGGAGTTTGATGAAAAGAGATCGAGGGACTATGTTTCTGATGTGATGAAAGATATAAGCCTGGTTATCAATGTAATAAAAGAGAGGCAACTTTATATTATGGAAGTTGTAGAGGAGGAGGAGGCTGAAGTTCTACCACCAGGACAGGACCAGAAGACTATGAGGGAGTGGTTAGCATTGAAAAGGAAGAACAAGGAGGAGAAAACTACCACATTTCAGTTACAGCTAGTGCTGGAATCCATGCCTTGTCATACCATGAGACCTACTGGTAACAGCAAGGGGAAGGCCTTGAATGTGCTCATTGATTCAGGAAGCACTCACAATTTTGTTGACATAGAGGTGGCCAAGATGCTGGATTGGAAAGTAGGAGTTATGCCACCACTCACTGTGGCTGTAGCTGATGGAAATAAAATGTACAGCACTCACATCTGTAAGGAGTTTATGTGGATAATGCAAGGAGTGAAGTTCAAGACAGATTTAAGAACCCTACATTTGAAAGGCTGTGATGTGGTTTTGGGTATTCAATGGCTGGCTACACTAGGGAATATCATGTGCAATTTCAAAGAACATAGAATGGAGTTTACTATGAATGGCAAGAGAGTTTCTCTGAGAGGTAAGCAACCTGGCATGGTGCAGATGGTAAGCAACAAAAGAATGACTAAGATACTTCAAAAGCCAAACCAGTTAGCTGTGATGCATGTGGCAGTTTTACACTACACAAGAAGAAAGCACGGCAAACTTCCTATCAATATCAGTAGAAGAAGAGAGAGAATATTTACAAGATTTATTGCATGAGTTCACTGATTTGTTTGAAGAAACAAACTCCCTTCTTCCTAGTAGAGACTGTGATCATAGCATCACACTAAGGTAAGATGCCATAAATGTCAGACCATACAGGTATCCAGTGCTACAAAAGCATGAGATTGAGAAGATAGTTCAAGAGATGCTTGAGGCAGGAAGCCTTAGGGAGAGTAAAAGCCCATTCTCCTCATCCATAGCACTTGTTAAACAAGGAAGATGAAAGCTGGAGGATGTCTGTAGATTATGGGGAACTCAACAAGCACACTATGGAGGATAAGTTTCCCATCCCACACAAGAGCTGTTAGATGAATTGCAGGGAGCAAGAGTATTTTCCAAACTTGGTTTGAGGTCAGGTTACCATCAAATGAGGATGAAGGAGAGTGAGGTTGGTAAAACAGCTTTCAAAACTCATCACGGCCAGTATGAATTACTAGTAAAGCCATTTGGTTTTACTGCTGCGCCATCACATTTCAACCATTGGTAAATAGGGTCTTTAAACCACACTTCAGGAGGTTCTTGCTAGTCTTTTTTATGACATCCTAATCTACAGCACCAGCTGCAAAGATCACCTCATTTATCTCAGAGGGAGACTGGAAATCTTAAGCGAGAATCAGTTATATGTCAAGAAGAGTAAGAGCCAATTTGAGTATCTTGGCCACATCATCAGTGCTCATGGAGTAGTAGCAGACCTCACAAGGTGCAAGCCATGGTGGAATGGCCTCAGACTCAGACGCTGAAGGAGTTGAGGGGATTCTTAGGCCTCACAGACAACTACAGAAGGTTTGTGAAATGGTATGGAAAGATAGCACAGCCTGTTACTAATTTGCAGCTATGGTGGAATGACCTCAGACTAGGCCACTGAGGGAGTTGAGAGGATTCTTAGGCCTCAAGTAGTACTTCAAAAGGTCTGTGAAAGGGTATGGAAAGATAGCACAGACTGTCGCTAATTTGCTAAAGAAGGATAACTTCACATGGGCAGAAACAGCTGCCATATCTTTAAAAAGAGCCATGTGCAGTTCACATGTGTTAGCATTACCAGATTTCTCTAAGGAGTTTGTAGTAGAGACTGATGCATCATCCAGAGGGATTGGAGCCGTACTACTTCTAGAAGTAGTACGGAAGACCTTTGGTTTTCTTATTAAGGCCCTCCATGGAGGAAACTTGCACTTATCCACTTATGAGAAGGAAATGTTAGCTGTGGTCAAACCTGTGCAAAAATGGAGACCACATCTAATTGGCAGACATTTTATTATCAAAACAGATCATCAAAGCTTGAAACATTTAATGGATCAAAGGATCTCTACTCCAAGTCAGCGGAAGTGGTTGGCCAAATTGATGGGGTATGACTTCACTATCACTTATAGAAAGGGAGCTAAACACAGTCGCAGATGCATTATCAAGGAGATCTAAACTGGAGGGAGGGATCACTGTGCACTCTTATCACCCTGGATACTGAACTAACTCAGAGGCTTAAGCAAGAATACAACCAAGACTCTAGGATTCAGCAAATTATTCAGGAAGTGGAGAATGGTATCAGAAGAGACCCACACTACTACTGTTTGAAAGATGGCACTCTTACAAGGAAGGGCAACTTGGTGGTCAGTAAGAAGGGTGAAGTTAAAAAGGAGCTTCTCCAGCTCTTCCACAGCAGCCCCATAGGGGACCATTCTGGGATTGAGAACTCTTTCCACAGATTGAAACAAATCTGATATTGGCCCGGTATGAGAAGTGATTTTATGAGTTCATTAGGAATTGTGATGTCTGTCAAGAGGTCCAAAGGTGAAAATGTGGCAAATCCGGGTTTATACCAACCCTCCCAATATCTGCTAGAAAATGGGAAGAAATCTCCATGGATTTCATTGACGGCTTGCTAGATTCTATAGAAAAGGATTAAGGATGTCATTTTGGTTCCGGGGACAGGCTGAACAAATATGATCACTTCATCTGAAACAACCTTATTCAGCTATGGATGTAGCTCAACTCTTCTCAGATTGCATTTTAAGCTTCATGGAATGCCGAGAATAATGCTTACCCACAGGATCCAGTTTCAAGAGCAAGGTGTGGCAAGAACTTTTCAAGCTACAGAAGGTTAAACTACATGCTTCTACAGCTTACCATCCTCAAACAGATGGCCAAACTGAGGTGATCAATATGTGCCTAGAGGGGTAATGAGGTGTATGACAGGAGATAGACCTAAAGAATGGGTGAATTGGCTGCTCTTGGCTGAACAGTGGTATAATACCACCCTTCACTCCTCTACAGGCATGAGCCCCTTTGAAGTTGTCTATGGGTATCCACCTCCTACATGTGCCTTATCTAGTTCACAACTCTCCTTTAGAAGTGGTGGACCAAAGTGTGCAGCACAGGGAGCTACCATCAAACTTCTAAAACATCATTTGGCCAATGCACAGAATAGGATGAAAGTACAAGCTGACAAAAAGAGAAGTCAAAGGAGTTTTGGAGTGGGAGATTGACCTTTTGTTTGGAGTAAAACCACACAGGTAAAACTCAGCAAGGAAAGACACAAATCATAAGCTCTCTGCAAGACATTTTGGGCCCTTTCAAGTGTTAAAAGAGGATTGGAAACGTGGCATACAAGCTGAAGTTGCCACGAGAAGCCAAAATTCACTTGACTTTCCATGTCTCACAACTCAAAAAGAAAAATGGCTCTAAACATGTCACCTTACTTACCTTCTACAATCACTTCACACAGACACTTATTATTTGAACCTGAATGTATTCTTGATCGCAGGTTAGTGAAAAGGAGCAAGAAGATAGCACATGGGAGCACTTCTATGAATTACAGCTGCGGTATCCTCTTGATCCTTGGGGACAGGGATCGTCTCAACAAGGGGACAGTTGATACAAGCTAGTTGATGAACTGCAAAAATGGAAAGTGTGCTGAAGGAAGGCAATACTGCAGGCAAGCGCAGCGCTGTGAAGAAAACGGGAAACCCATGCATAAAGGCGCAAAAATAAATCAAGAGGAAGTAACACCTTCATAAGTGGAATGCGCTTCTTTTAAAGGAAGAGGAAACAATGAAGAAACGCGTTGGCACCTTTGTTAAAAACTTATAGCCGGTAGTTAGAGTTGGTTATGGTAACAACATGAATAACTGATTAGGGTTAGCTTAATAACTGCTCAGCTTAGTTCACTCAGTACCACAGTGGCAGGTGGCATTCTGTGCCCTCCCGATGCCATCTATATATTAGCAAGCTGAGGAAGATAGTAAGCTATCTAGAATTGTTCAGAGATTATCTTCTCCATTTCTCCGTCGCGTTGTAGCAGGGTATCTCGAAGTAGAATTGTAGTTTCTTCCTCCACCTCCAAAGCTTGCAATTTTCATCTTTCCAATTCTGGTAACAGTTGATATCTCAGATGATCTAAAGCATATAAGTCCATATCTCTTTCCTAAACTTGGATATGACCAAATACATAATACAAAATTTGGTCTCTTTGCCTAGGTAGCCAAAAGGAACAAATCGAACATCTATGTATGCGAGGAAAGTAGGAGTTTGTCGGAAGGTGAAAGTCTCTCCGGAGTGGCTTGCTTCGGTTTGAATGCATTTATGGTAACATCATACCACAATTTAATGAAAATACACGTCACATATGAACAACAATGAGAATTGAATAGGCAATCGCAATATGCAAATCTGACAAACTGCAACTCATGTTAAATTTGTACTGATACAGTAAATTGAGCAAACAAGGAAAAAGAAATTGTGTCAATTGCAGGTAAATCTCATATTTAACTTGAAGCCACTGAACATCCCAGGTGCCATGGCAACTAAATTTGATTCAAATAGAAACAAAGTTACATGTAGAACAGATAATAACCTTTAACTTAATAACGTGCCAACAAAAGCACACATATGATAATTTCATGGGACAACCAAAACATTTAAATAATTTTTTTATAATGATTCCAGATGAATAAATGCCATGCTAAAAGATTAGAGGGAAGTTACAATTACCTTCTCTTTGACACCATCCTCTCTTTTCGAAATTTGCTGCTGCTTTTGAGACTCCCTTGGATTTGTATCCATGTCACTTACTAATTGTTGCCTCCATTCAAATTGCGATGTGATAATCAATATGAGCAACAGAAAAACGAGCAGCATTGGCCTCGACATGTTTCCTATGATCCTATCTACTTTCACAAAACCTAAAAAATTGAAAATACAGAAAAGGAGGCAGGCATAAATTTCACAACCCAGACCATGCAATAGTTATAAGCTAACAAATACATTCATCAACCACAAACAATACATGCATCCATCATATAAACAAAGGGAACATAATTCATGAAATATAGAGAATGCATACACTAAATCCAGCGAAGCAAGTTGATTATAATGAAAACCCAATATCAAAGTTCCATTTTTTTTCTGTTGTCACCCCTCCAGCAACATAAATGTTCATTTCTCATTTCTTGCACAAAATAGTTAAAAGCTAATAAAATGCATTCACCGAACACAAGTATTACATGCATCCAATGATTTGGAGAGAGAGAGAGAGAAGGGGGGTGGAAAAAAAAAAAAAAAAGAGGTATATAACTCAAGAAATATAGGAAATACAGACACTAAAGCCAGCAAAGTAAGTTTAAGATAATGAAAACCCAATATCAAATTTCGTTTATTCTCACTCCTCAAGCAACATAAATGTTCATTTCCTATTTCTTGCTCTTCATGTCCCATCCATTTTCAACTTAAATAGCTCACCATATTTAAAAGCAACATGAAAAGCAAGAATAATATGCTCGATTCTCAAAATCTTTAACCAAGAAAAGGGTTTTTTATAGAACACAAGTATCTGTCAAAATTAACCAAAATCAATGTTTGGCTTCAAAATATAATAATTCACTATCCAGTTCCAATTCCCAATACTGATGGAGGAACCAGTTACACAAATTTCAAAATATAAAAGAAATGAAGTAAAAGAAAGAACTTACAGATCAGAGCTCAACTTTGATATGTACAGCATCTGTATAAATGGGCCAATCAAGAATCTTGAAATCGTTTCTGGAATAATCGAAGTCCTTGTTTGGCTGCCAAGATTGGTTCTTCTGTTCGATGGAAGGAAAATCTTGGCAACTTCCTTTTTCTGTAACGTGAAAACTGAAAGTGAAAAGCAAGTAAGCAAAATTCTTACTGAATCTGATTAGGACAAATTGTTCATTTAAAAGAGATTGTTGAAGTCAGTAATGACTGCAGATTAGGAAGAGAAAATTTGGGTGGCAGACTTCAGCAGATGATTCTTCAACTCTCTCCTTCCCCTCTCTTTCATCATCATAATTCGTATATATTTCTTTAAATTTTTATTTTTTTTATTTTTTTATTTTTATTTTTCATTTTTCCTTACTACAATTTTTTTTTTCTTGATTCAAAGTTATAAATCTAAGAAACGACAAAATTCTTGATATAGGCTTTGAAAAGCCCAGGAACCTGAAGGTCTTGGGCTTGTTTCCATCATTGTGTGGGTTTTATTTCTTATTCTTCAATTGTCTCTTTCTATGTAGATCTCTACTAGCGCTAAAATATAGGTATAAATATTCTTGTGTTTTTTGGAAGGAAAAGTATATTACAATATATTTGTTTTGTCGAAAATATATGTATTCATTAACATTATACAATCTTTAAACTAAAAGCATTTGCATATCATCACAATGATATGGAGAGAAGTGTAAGATTCTTAGTTAAAATCGTCGAAATTTTCAATGTAATTGAGTCTTACGAAGGGTATGTTTTAATTGTTTATATAGATTGAATTAGTTCTAATAAAATCGATTTTTAAAAGTAAATTCTTTATTTTTAGAGATATAGTTCTAATTGGTATAGTGATTGTCTTCAATTTGTGAGAGGAGGGAGTGCAAGATTCTTACATTAGGATAATTGAAGTTCTAGACATACTTAGAACTCCACAAGAAATATATATTATCACCGTCTTTTTTCTATTGAACTACTTATGATGAAATTATTTGGCAGTAAATTCTCTATATTTAGAATTATAGTTTTAACTGGTGCAACAACTACTTTTGATAATAATTCCTTCTGTATTCCCAATCTGAGGGGAAAAAAAGTTAGAAAACGAAAGAATGAAGTAAATTGTAACGTTAATATTGTATCTTAGAGAAGATAGATGTTTTTATTTTACATGAAATATGTGTCTCATACTAAAATAGCTTACTTTCCCTAAATAGTTTTAATGGAACATGCCTAAGGCACATAAAGATGCACCAGCGGCTTTAATGGAACATGCTAGAGCAAATAAAAGTAACAACCCATTAGCCCAATGGTTTGCAGTTCGAGTAGCATCAGTCTCCCCTTATTATGTGAGAGATCTTGTGTTCGATCCCAAGTGGTCGCGTTGTGTGCACTTTATGTGCCTTGTTGGTAATTTATACTTTAATTGTTTGATTTGAAAATAGAAAAAATATTGATTTGTTGATAGGATGATAAATTCATCATTTATAATACTCTTTCTCAAAAAAAAAAAAAAAAAAAGTAACGACCCATTTGGATATATTTTTATTTTTAACATTTTCAAGTTGAAAAATTAGTTATGAAATTGAAAATAAAAATAAGTTTATATTTAAATATTTTGTCTAAAATAATGATTGAAATAAGTATAGGGTTGAAAATATAGGTAATATATTTTTTTACACTTAAAAAGACTTGTTTTTACAAAATATATATTTTAATTATTTTAAAATGATAATAGATACTTTATATAAAATAAAGTTTAAATTTTATTGATGTGGTAATAAAATGTAGGATAAATTTATAAAAATAAATAAAAATGAAATAAATAGTATTTTCAATAGAAATGGGAAGAAGTGGTTGATTTTATGTTGTGAAATAGTACCCCTAGAAAAAATGAAATGTAATTTTGAAAATAGATCCCTAAAGTAGTAAAGTTATCTAGCATGATAGGCATAAACATCAAAAGAGGACACTTCTTGACTTGGCTTTATTTTCAGAAATCCATTCAATTTTTATATAAAACTTAAGGTTATGAAAAACTAAAAGAGGCGAAAGCCAATCCAATCTCTACTCGTTCCGACTATTACCATTTATGATGTCATGGATTTATACTTAAAACATAGGAAGAAATCTTTGGGTTCCAATGTATTTGCTTCGGACATGAAAAAGCACTGAAAAAGTAACAAAACTACAGCAGCAACTTCACAAGACAAAAGTTAAAAACGCTAATTTCATCCTGGTCAAGTCTAACTAGAAACCTATTAGTCTTTTTCTCATCAAGCTCCAAGACATAACACATAAGAACGAATAATGCAAATGTTGCACCCACAAATGATAAAATAAAAATAAAGATAAAAAAGGCTGAGTAAAGCTATACAAGAAAATCTCGGACGAACAAAAAAGACTCCCAGAAAGGGTTTCATAAGAAAACTCCTTTGAGACGTAAATCTTCCAAAGTACATTTTGTCTGCAAGACTGTTTTCAAAAGGAAATTCGAAATACAGATGATTTTACCTTATCTTGACTGTGAAATGTCCAAAAGAGAAGTATGAGTCTATTCAGTCTGAAGCTCACAAGCAGTAGCACAATAAAACTAAAACTCTATAGAAGTTATGATGATGTTGATCAAGAGAATCTAGGAGGTTCCGTTTGGTGGATGCGAATTCAAGCCATCGGATTTCTTTCGTTTTGCGCCTGACTTCTTCTGTTTCGGGGTCATGGGACTCCCAGAAGCCTGCTGAAGAAATAAAAGAATAATCAGTTCAGAAAAAAAATAATATAAAATAAGAATTTAATGCCAGGGTTATCGCAAAAATAGATGCATTAACTGTTATCCAAGTGTGAAACTTCAACCAAATGAATAATTTTTACCTACCCCAGCATCAGTTTCAGAAGTCGGCTTCCTTTTCAGTTTGTCTCCCGTCTCCAAAAAGTGAAGCACCTCAATCTTCGAACGAAATTTACGTTGCCCAGAAGGTTCGACGTAATACTGCACAATTCAAGTGTTTAGTCATACTGAGTGTAAAGCGAATAGATGTGCTTATCAGCAGCCAAAAGAAAGAAAAATAATTCCTCCAGACTGCCAATCAACCAAATGAATTCTAATTTGTTAAAACGATTCCCTCTCAAGAATCCAAAAACTTCACGCAGAATCCAAACATTTTCCAGTATGCATTGATATTTTTCAAGAATAAGGAAAAGGAAATGACAAGATGGAATGCCTTTTTGCAGTTTTTTCAATAAATAAAATTTTTCTACCTAAAAAGGACATAATCCTGCCTTCATTTTCTGAAGATCATTGGAACTCAACATACTTCATTCTTAGAAGGGGTATTAGACACCACAGGACAAGAATATCTGGTCCTCTGAGGAAACCATTTATCTTAAGACCAGCACGTTTACATAACATGCATGCAAACAAAACCCATATAAATACATAAGTGAATCACTGGCAGTTGCTTCATGCAAATAAAACCCGTAGGAAGTCACAAGTGGATACATGGAGCAATTACATAGTATCAGACTTTGGTTCACCTTTAAGTCTAAAAGAAGCAATATATCTATCTATCGTGATTTAGAAATTGACAAATTACTTTATCACATTTTTCCAGAAGAACCAAGAGGATCAAACTTCCCATCTAATTCTAAGGCAAAAATCTGGCCTGCTCATTTAGCAGACAAAGGTTTTGGCCGCAACTCCTGCATCAGAGTTCTAACTTTGTTTCCTCCAAGGAAACAATCTCCATTTGGCTGTGTGCATAACGTATGCAAGGAGTTGATTTTAATATTGCAGAAATTAGTAGGTCCAGCTTATCATTTTCAAAACTACCATCAATGGACACAGTTAACAAATTTTCCTCCCATGTCATTACTTCAGCTTTATTAAAGCAAGATGTTTCAATGGTGGGATCATTTTATTGTCATTAGATGGTAGGTGGTTAAGTAGCATATAACAGGGTAGGAGAAGACAAAGTATGGAGGTTTATAGGAGTAGCAACTGACCGATAACAAGGTTCTAAAGATACTCTTGTTTAAGCACCTCCCAGGGTGTGCCTGCATGTGTGTTGGGGCGCGGGGTTTTTTTTTGGGGGTGGTGGTTATAGATCTAAGAGTCACAGTAACATGATGAACTTGTGCACCCTAATAAGGAAGCATGTCCACAAGGGAAATGTATATTTTTGTACAATGATTGGTCGAAAAATCTAGGGTAAACTTCTATATGAGTTTAATATTCAAATAAATCATTGTATTGTGCTTTCATCGCCCATTCTGACCCTAATTCTTTTAACAAATGATATTTTATTCCTACATACTATTCTCCATTGCCATTGATATCTTATATAAGATGGAACAAAGCACCCAGCCCAGCTTATCTCATCACTTAAGACTCCAAAAATCAAGGAATATTGAATTGCGAACAGAAGTTGACACAAAGAACTACTGAATACTTGACAAAAATGCATTAAGGGATTATAAAATAGGATCCAAGCAAGGAACGGAAAATTTGATTACATGAAACAAAAGAGGATGAAGCAGTTTTTAGGATCTAGAAGCATTGCCAAAAGATTTATGCTGCCCCCACAAATTGTATTACTATCAGCCCTACCAAGCAACATGTACCTACACAAGCTTGATCAGGACATGGGAAGAATTCAATAGAAGTACAAAATTCTCATTTCTTCGAGAATTAGATCAGTTATCATCTAAAGGAGGTCCGATTTCAGTCGTTTCCCAAGTCTCAATGAGCTTGTCCAACAAAAGGCATGAACTTAGTTATTTACTAAATGAGAAAAAAATGTACTTATGCCAAGAAACAACATGTACGTATTAACTTTTGGAATCCTTATCAACATAGAGTCCAAAAACCAAGAGTGGGTGCGCACTATTAAGCTTATCTGTAACACCAAGTGTTAGCAGTTGAGATGGATGGAACCAAAACTTATAAACAGTTAAATTTCCAAGCAGGCCAAGTTAACTGCTTAACTCCAAACAGTTCCAAGATTGCCAAAAGTGGCAATAATAAACAATTTAAGACTCTTAAGTATTCTAAGAGCACAAATGTACACAAAAAATATGTTGACTCCTCCTTACACAAAAGTCATCCAGCACTTGCATGCTTAGATCTGCAGGCCAAAAGCAAGCTTTCAGGATTTCAATTTGTCTTAATTTGCTTTTTGTCACTTTTATCTTTGGTCATTGGGCTCCAATCCAGAGAGGCCCATGGAGTTTTGAATGACAAGGCTACCAAAATGAGAACTGTAGGAACACACTAAACCAACTGTTAAAAATAATGATAGAATTAATCTAATTTTTGTCTCGTAGTTATTCATTTTCATTTCCGTATCTACCATTGTCTATTCTAAAATGATACTCAAAAGAACAAATAGCAAACATTGAAGACAATAATTTTGGAATATACAAAAAATTCATACCTAGATGAATTATAAAAAAAATCCTGAGCAAAACATTAAATTCATTTGTGTTAAAAGCAGAAAACGACAGCTGCTGTGCCAGTCCCTGCATTATAAGCAACCACAGTGGGGCATATAACAATAGAGTAAAGACACGTGGCTCCGTCTGTGTTATCCATGTTCATCATCCAACACCAACAACCACCAACACATAATGATAAATCACAAAAAGAAATTTCAGGCTGAAGATTCTCCAGATAACCAACTCTAATACTCATCCATCTACCAAGTATGAATGGAGAATAAGAATTGGCTTGTTTATGCTCAGCTCAATCAGGAAGGAAATTAGAGTTTCTCCATTGGAAATGCAGCATGCTACTCCATGCATGCGTAAATACTTTCCTTTTGACACATACATGATAAACTATGAATCTCCAGCAAAAAGAGAAAGGGAGGGGGTGTAAGCAACCAAAGTGAAGAATGAATATATACATTTGGACATGAGAAGCATAATCAAAATTAGAACTGATATAAGCACGTGTTTGCATGCAAGTCACCCCACAATCCACGTATAGAAAACATTTAAGTACCTTCCAAAACAAGTTACTTTGATTGGTGCTTCAAGTATGATCTAACGGAACTGAATAAAGAATTAAGAGATGCATTTATGGAATCCTATATGGAAAGCACAAGTATGCCTATTTCACAAGAGATTAAGTAATTTGCAATATTTCTTACCCGGACACCCACTTACCATTTGGACACAACTCGAAAACAAAGGAAACTACCTGAAGATTGAACCCAAATCAAAGGTTAAACTAGTAAAAGATTGACTTGCTATCAAAAAAGGCCAGGTTTGAATATTCTTGGGTAAAAATAAATCCAAAAACTAGCAGTGGAACTGACCACTTGACTTCAAGACTAAATTGACGTGGAGTTGAGTCAAGTGGGCTTGAACTTAAACAAGTTTAGTTTTTATCTTAGTCATAATCTCAAGTTTGGTACTATTGCTCAACTCGACGTAATCTGTTCACATGCCTGAGAATCCACTGTTTTCCCACATAAATATGTCGAGCAACACACACACACACACACACACACACACTTCAATTAGAGGCCAAAAGAAACCTAAAATCGAGTCATGCCACAATGAACATTGCTACATCAAATCCACAAATAAACAGAAAACACCAAACATGCAACTATAAGCATTTAAAGAGAAGATCCACGAAGAAACAGCTTAAACACACGTAAAACATCCCCAAAACAAGAGATTAAAAATTTCACAACCCCGCATACCGCTGCAACGTGATATCTCTTCTTCTTACTCAAACAAAAACAACTAACTTGATAACATAAAATCTATTAAAATAAATGCTAGCTATCTGAGAGTGGAGAAAGAGGAAGAAACCTACTCGATCGATTAGTCCAGCGGTTGCTCCAGAGGAGCGGACTTTTAACTGAATCTTCCAGTCCTCTGGCAACCAGCTCGGCCTCTTGGCCATCTCCTCCGCGCTTCTCCTCCTCGTCGACCGAGGTGTTGCCTCCGCAGAGCTCTCTCCAGGCCGAACCATCGAAATGGGCTCAGCTGCAATAACCACGCCGGGCTCGAACTCCACATTTCCAGTTTGTTCATTCAGCTGGTAATCGGGGGACTCCGCCCCGGAGTCGTGCCGGAGGGGGTCGATGAAGGAGCCTGATTTCAGCAGCGGGTCGGGTTGAATCGAGTCAGCAGATGGCTCACTAGGGCTCGCTGTCGGGTCTTGAGGGACTTGGGGTTCGGACATTGCGATCGGAGAAATTGAGGGAAATGGGGACAGCGTGCAAACGTTTGAATAAGCGATGACTTAAAAATGTTTTTCCCCTACTTTCTCGCTGTAAGCTTATACTTGTCTTGAATATTTTTATTATTCAATTAAATTGAACTTTTGACTATCTTGAAGATTGTAATTTAATTATGTTTGCCTCGAGTTTTTCTTTTTTCTTTTTTTTTTCTCAAAATAATTCTTTTAAGACTGAATTATTATTATTATTAGCATTAACATATATATATATATGGATTCAGGTAAGTTAGTTGTGTTTCTTTTGATCCGGACAAGGGTACTAAGCAAACATTTGAAAATATGAAGTACAAAAACATTAGGCGGTTAAGGACAATCTAGGTTCGATATTTTCATTTATTAAAAACCTTATTACTATAATAATCATTATTCTAAATTAAAGATGGGATGTCTTGTTTGAAAATGGATTTGGAAGCTGAAATTGCTGGAAATTGGTTGGTAAAATCGGGTTTAAATTTTTTATTTTATTTCATGAATACATGATATGTGTATTAAATATTTTTTTATAAAATTAATTAATTCAGAATCAAATACACTTGGCATAAATACAACAAGATAGAATAAAGAATGGAATACATGATCAAAAGTGTGCAAAATCTATTATTGATATAATTGATTATTCAAAATTGAAATTTGAAACTAAAAAGAGAGAAATGACTATACGAAAAGATATATATGATTGCGTGTGAAGATGTGATTTTTGGAAGAAAAAAAATGTACGATTCTAAATATGGTTTGTTCGGTAAATATATTTTTAACAAATATGAACAATTTATATTTAATTTAATACAACATTTCAATAACTATATAAACTTTTCATAGTTAAAGTTTCATTCATACACTTAATATATCCATATGTTTGTCATGATATGGATTTATGTTAATTAAAGAGTATTTGGATGAGCTTATAGACTCATCGAAACATGTTATAAAATATTTTGAGAAATTTATAAAGTATTTGATAAAATTTTTATAAGAGATCTTATAAACTTTCAAAATAAAATGTTAGGGTCTTATAAATTTTTATAAGAAAAAGCAAGGCATTTCTAATTTATTTTTAAAATCTTAATAAACTCTTTAATTTAAATCACGTTACTTACAAAATTGTCATACTACCTTCTTATATTTTCCACAATCTTTTTTTTTTTTTTATTGAAGCTATTTAAGAGCCTGTTTTAGAATAAAATATAACATCTTATAAATTTTAAAAATATTTTATAAGCTATAGAAAATTATAAAATATTTTAAATAATTTTAGCTATATACCATCTTAATCTTGTTATTCGAAGTGAATATTATTAAATTACATTTTTATTTATTTGTATTATTTATCATTACAATTAATGTCAATATGATATGTGATAAGATCATAAGATAAATTTATGCCTGCAGAAACTTTGAACCGTGATTATTAGTATAAATTCTTGATACACTTAAACATTCAGTTAATTCGTATGAATAATTCATCATTTGTCTTAAACGCATTTGCCCAATAAAAGGGAGCATCAATGCGGACAAAAGAAGAAAGAGCAGGGAAGCTATTGCATGTAACAGAAATTCTCATTTTCTGTCTTCAAGGTAAAAGTTGAGATGTAGTTTTTGAGAGAAATAAGAATGACAAATGAACATGTTATTGATTGAGAAAAAATAATAATATAATGATTAGAGTTTAGGCAATGTAATAATATGATGTGAAATTGTAATTGCTTGTGATGCAATTTTGTTATAGGGAAACTTGTCCAAGCTCATACACTTGGTATGGGCGGTCACATTAAATGTCTGACAAGTTTTTAGTAAGCTCTCTCTACTTCGTATTAATGACAAGTCACAATATATTTTCTCTGCATTAAATACAACAGACAATCCTTTTTTAGTATGGAGTGGTGCGCGTCCTTTGTATGGCATAGATAGCCACTTATCAGGCTAACATGTCGGAAATGCCCATTTTAATCCTATAATATAGAGTATGATTTCACCTTTAACCAGGGTACAACAGTAATTTCAAACCTATAACTTTCTATAAATCTCTCATCTCAATATTTGTCTTAGATACACACCTAA
The DNA here is from genome assembly GCA_018894105.1 of Jacaranda mimosifolia. Lineage (NCBI taxonomy): Eukaryota > Viridiplantae > Streptophyta > Magnoliopsida > Lamiales > Bignoniaceae > Jacaranda > Jacaranda mimosifolia. The sequence goes on along the minus strand of CM032122.1, from coordinate 35,150,480 downwards.
ACTCGTGGCTATCTTACATATTTTCCTCCACTCATGTACTCATTTAAGCATTTGAAGGTTTTAGTCAGAGTTCACTTGTACAAATCTAATATGCTCCTTGTGATTGTAGGCTCGACCTATATGCTACAAACTAAGTTTCGACCTCATCAACTAAAGAACTTATCTAGCTACAACATCTCTCTCTTCTATCTTCTCTGCAAACTTTCTTCACACTAAAAATTGTTTCATCATTAAAAATTTAAAGAAAATTATTCAAACAAAAAATAAAATTGAAACCCCATGTCACATAATTGTTTGATTTTTTGTGGATGAACTAAAGCAAATGGTTATGCACACATATAATATTTTTCTAAAATGATGGTGAATATTGTAGATATTTTATTCATTGAATATGAGGAATGTTTATGTGATAGTGTGTAATATTACATCCGTGTGCAGATAATATTATATTAATGTTATATAATATTACATAATTGCCTAATTATAATTATTGCATTATGTGACATTATACATTAATAACTAAATGTCTATGAAATTAAATACTAATAAATATTACCTTTTGTGTAATTAATTATTTAAATTTATTTTTTCTATTGCTTCGCATATTATTTTTCTTCATGTTTGTGTTGAATTTGACCAGATAGTCGACCAAAAAGGGATATTTCTAAAAAGGGATAAATATAGACCACTCAACTAATCTAAATTTAAGTTTAGGTGTATTGTGTCTAATTCGATTCGATATTGAAACTCTTATAAATCAAATAAGATAAAGATAATACAATAATAACCATATAAAACTACTTATTCTATTTATCTATCTCATTTTGAGTAACACATAATTGTCTTAATTAAGATAATAAAAATGAACAAGTAATAAAATAATGTTTCTTTGTACAATTCGGCCCGTGTTCACTTACACTAGAAGTAAAGGCCCAAACTTATGATTGGTGGTCAGAGAGGGCCCGCTTCAAATTTCCGAGAGCCCAATTCTTCTTGAAGTAATTATTTTTAGCCCAACTACTTGGCCCATTTGGAGAAAATACTCTATAGTATATGTATAAATATTTTAAAAAATATAATTTTATTTTTTCTACATTGTCTAAATGTAATGAATAATAACCATACTTTTAATATAAAATATTTAATACATATATTATACACTATTTTGTAATAATATTTACCTATAGTTGTTAATTTATATAAAACCTAAAATATACCAAATTATTCATACAAAATTTACTTGAATATCATATAATTTTGAAAAAATGAAAATGAATATTTGGAAATTTGTTGATTATTATTTAATACTTACTTCTAAGATGCGCCATAATTATCAAGCAGATAATTTAATGATGCCTATAAAGTAAGCGGTTGATAAATTTCAAAATAAATACGACCAAGGTACATATGATGACATCCCACTTGTCCAACATGGTGACCCACCAGACAGATTCCCCAATTATGTATATGAATTTATTATGAATGTACTTGGTCAATTTTATCCATTCATGTCTCAAAATATCTAAACCATGTCACCAACTTGGATTCTTTTTTTTTTTTTTTTTTAATTATATTTTTTCAAATTTTTTGGGAAAATAATAAAAAAAAAAGTAGCAATCATTAATTATAGAGATGTCCAAATCCAATCCAATAAAAAAAATGAATCGATCCAAAAAATCAAAAATCGAATTTTTTTGGATTGAATTGGATTTGTTTTTTAAAAGTCGATCAGATTTGATTGATTTCTGATTTTAATCTCAAAAATCGATCAAACCCAAATCGAACTGAACTGAGATTTATATACTGATAATATAAAAATATATATTTTTTAATCGTAAATACACAAATAATTTAAAATAAACTAAACTTATGATTTTTTTACATTCAAAAACTAAATACATAGAAATAATTATTATGGACTTATAACTTTATAATTGCGTGTTCTTATATAATTTAACTTAATTCCACAAAATTAGTGCGATATGATAGTTAAATGAAATTTATAAATCGATTGATTAAATTAGTTTATTATCAATAGTAACTTGTCAAATATTTTAATTAAAAAATCAAATTGACTGATTCAATTCAAATCGACTTAAAATGAATTGAATTTGATCGAATTTACAATAAAAATCTAATCAATCCAATATATATTATACTAGCATTGTTCCCGTGTTGTGCACGGACTTTTACGAATATTATATATTAATGTTACTGTAAATCATAGATACAATTAACAAATAATATAAAAATAAAAATATTACAAAAAATGCTCAATTAATAAGTAAAACAAAATATTACCATAACATGTAAAAATTTAGCATTAAAAGTTTGAAACATGTAAAAACATCAAATAATTTGATGTGTTGTACACATGATATTATGGGGAAATTAATTGGAAAATTATTCAATAAGAAGTTAAAAAAACTTAAAACTTCTAAATATAAAAGCATATGAGTAAGATTATAATTCACTCAAAAGATAGAAAATATTACAACAAAAACTAAAAGATAGTTATATTAAAAAATACAAAAATATATAGAACACAATATTAATGGGCAAAAAAATCATTAAAAAAAAAAAACTTAGAAGTGTAACATTTAGAAACCACTTTAAACTAAAAAGAAGGTGACTATATATTAAGTTGACAGTTAAAATATATAGAATTAAATAATACTCTACAAAAAATTTAAAGAAAAGTCTTTCTTATTTTAATTTTTTATTAAATCAACCAAGTCGATAAAAAACTATGATAATAAAGATACAAAAATCAAAATAGATTAAATTATACCTATCAATATTATAAACTTAAAAAATTAATGAGTGTATTTTCTATTGATAATATCATCTCATAATTTTTTATAGAATCAATTAAGTTTAAAGAATATATATTGATGAAGTAGTATATAAACTTTTCAAAAAGAGTTAGAATTATACATATATAATTGCATATATATGAGAAAAAAAAAATTAATAGACTTACAAAATTATAATTCAAAAAATAAAAACTTCTAAAAATATTAAACCAAAATAATAAATTTCATCCTATGAAATAGTAAATTTAGAGAACAAAAAAGAAAGCTTAAAAATAAAAAGCAAAATTTAACAAATTAACTGATAACTTGATTGAAAGAATGAATGAAAAAAAAAAAATACTAAATGTAAAATAAGATTTCTTGAAACAAATGGAAAAATAAACAAATAAATAATAGAATTTATCAATGACTAAAGCAAAAAATATAGCTATTAAAAATTAATAAAAAATATTAAAAATAGTGAATATACCTCATCTACAAAATTACAAAATTAAATGATCAAAAAGTGAAAGATAAAAAATAAAATAAATAATTTGATAACTTAAACTAAGTAAAAAACAAAAAAGATATAAAAGCTATAGAATTTTAACAACAAAAGTTAGATGACAGACTTTATTCATAGTTGAAGAGAAAATTATAAGCATTAGAGTTCAAAAAGTCTCTTCCATCATGTAACATAACAAAATTAAATGAATAAAATGAAATCAAAACATTGAACAAAGAAAAATCAAGCAAACAATTAATAACTTGAAGAATGAAATAATAACACACGCAAAGAGGGAGAGAAAAAGATATGCTAGAGAATTGAGAATATTAATAAAATGACTTTCAAAATACTCTATTTATAGCGGTATAGATATAAATTAGTTATTCAAGATAAGAGAAAAAAATAAAAAAAAAATATCAAATTGTGGAGTTTGAATGATTAAGGAACCATGTACATATTGAGAGTAGAGATGAAAAAGATTTTGTAGATAGAATGCAATTGTATTATGATATTAAAGATAAATAAAGAATATTTGTTCCAATCAAAAAAATATTTTAAAAATCTAAATACATTTAAATGAAAAATTAATATCAAATTAATAACCAATAATAAAATGAAAACTTTTTAATTTAATTAAAAAACTTAAAATTATGAGAATTCAGAATTTGATTAAAATTGTGTAATTGCGGATCTCACACTGTTCTACTATATATAATAGTACTAGCATGTGCCCCGTGCTATGCACGGATGTAATTAATTATTATTGAAAATATAATATATTAGCATTGTTTTTATTTTATGTAAAAGTAAGTTTAATATGTGAAGTTTAATACGTGATTTTTTTTTTAAATTAGATATATAATATCAAGAGTTTTTCCCACCAAATCATATGTATTAATATCAACAAAAAGCAATGAAAACTTAAGTTCGTCACATTATTATCAATATAAAAAAGTACGATGTAAAAATGTAAAGACTCTCAACTTAGTCAATTTAAAAGAAATTGAACAAAATAATAAAAAGTATAATACCTACAAAGATATTAAAGAATGATAAACAATATTAATAATATAAAAACTTACTTCACAATAAAAAATAAAAAAAAAATCTCAAACAAAAAGTGAATACATTTGGGACTATTTTGAGTTTGAATACCAAATATTATATCTATAAGTGCAAGGATAACGCTATCTGGCCAAATGAGTAGCTGCAATTTTTTATACAATTAGCTCGAAAGTTTTGATATTATATTTTAAAAGACTAAGCCAAGTGGAACACTACATTAACGGAAGAAAATGCTCCTTAAAAGTATTAGAAACCACATTTTGAAATACTAAATCTAGCAAAAATTTAATCATATTTTAAGGAACTACTGATAAGACAAAAGTAACATGATATTAACTTTTCCAAGTATTACAAATATTCAATCAATAAAAACAAAAATCACATTACATAAGTTATGAGTTTTCTTTTAAAGTAAAAATTAAGACATGATTCATCTTTATCTTGAATTCCTTTGTCACTTGTGAGACTCTACATCAGAAATTGATCACCTTTCAATATGCTTTGAGACCTTCTCAACTTAAAATTGCATTATGATAAAACAATTCTCTGTATTCCAAATAATTATTTGAAAGTGGGCTAATAATAAATAACAATTTTTTTCGCATGTTATTTACCTTCATTTCCCAACTTGATCGTATCATCCTCGTATTAATATAATGGTTTCTATTACTGTTCCATCAAAAATCATCCATGTCCAAACCTCCTGATCATTCATATAAAAAAAGTAAAATATATTAATGATTACTACTTCTCATGATCCTTAAAATATTAAGGTTGTAGTAGTACTCTTGTGGGGGGGGGGGGGGGGGCAGGCAAGAAATATATTTATATGATACCATATATCTTATACTTGAAATGAACATGAAGAAAATACTACCTGAATCCTTACAAATAAGTAAAAGAAAAAATCATTCTTTGATGCAAATTTTCTTGCTCGCCCATTTCCTATGCCCAACTCATTTGTCATACTCTGGCATATTAATATAGAGGACATCAATTTTTCAACAATCAAGAAAAGATAATTATGTTTAATTATATATATGATATCAAAATTTCAACACATGCCAAATTCCAGCAGCAAATGAATTTATTGTGGAAAAATTTATTGATTTCTCCTTTTTTTAGATTTGAAAAACCGAGGCAAAGCTTTTTGAAATTTGAATTTTTTCAATTTCTTCCAGTTATGTTTGCATGGAATCACATATCCCCTTTATATAGGTGTATGAAGTAGAAGAGTTTTAACTTACTGGAATATTTTTGATATTATCTTATTATTATATATAATATTAAAGGATAATATTAAATCTTTATTTGATAGAGATTTGATATCATCTAATGAAATTTGCTTTATTGTTATATCTTATTAGACTGCATTTTGTTAGTTGAAAAATCTCAAATTTATATTTAGCTATATTAGATTTATTGACCAAATAAATATTTAGAATATTATTTAAATTAATTATTTTATTTAAAATTGAATTTGATACTTCAATATATAAATAAAACTATTAAATTGATTATTAGTACTTTATTTTACACACAGCCTCTTGTAATTAGTCGTAAAATTAATATTTTTTTCAAAAAAATTTCATCATAAACAATCATGTATAAATAAATTTAGTTATTAAAGCTAGAAGAAAACATAAAAAAGATCTTTAAAAAAATTGTAAATTAAGAAATCTTCGATATATTTTAAGCGTGAGATGAAACAAAATTTATAGATAATCATTTTTCTGATATTAAAGATCAATTAAATAATTATTTATTCAACCAAGAAAACAATTTCGAAACTTTAGAAATATTTATATGGAATAGATAAGTGTTCAACTAATATGAATAGAGCAACCAACTACTAATAATTTTTTTGATTTAATTAAAAAATTTAAAATTTTAAAAAATTAGTGTGAATTAACTAAAAAAGTAATGACTTGATCTTAGAGACTATTGTTTATTTTTTTTCAACGGAGATGTAGCGACTTTATCTTAAACTATTAAAGAAAAAAGATTTTATGAATTTTTTATAATCTAGTATTAATATCTAATTGTTAATAAATAAAATAAATTATATTTTCAAGTTTGATTTAAGTTCTTTCTTAATAGTATAAAGAGATATATTTTAAATTTCAAATGAAAGAAAATTAGAGATAAGATACACTCATATCGATTATAGATAATAATCAACAATTAATGAAATTTTTTAAATTTAATTAAAAAGCTGAAACTTTTTAGAAATTACCACTTGGCCAAAATTACAATCAAAATTGAGTAATTATATATTCCATACTGTTGTACTATATGTAATAGTATAGATATATAGTTTGAATCGAATAATTTTTTGTCACAAAATTAATCAAAACCGAATCGCAAAGGCCCTAATAAATTATGGCTCTCTGCCTGACTTGAGGGGCCTACTATTTCAATGAGCTTTTAATGATGGCGTGTCAGGGTGGAGGGCGTATAAGAAAATTCACCCCAATCTTTCATTCCATTATCATATATTAAACAAGAATAAGATATTGCGGTGGATAGCATATAATTCTTCCAATCGCTAACATCAAACGAACAGCAAAATTACATAATCTCTCCTCCCTAAAGAGTATTTAGATGAACTTATAAATTTTTCAAAGTATCTTATAAGATAATTGAAAGCTTATAAGAAGGTAAAAAGTTGTTTGGTAAATTTTTTTAAAAATAATTTATAAACTTCTAAAATAAGATGTTAGGAGCTCATAAACACTTTTTAAAAAAATAAAGAGTTTCTAACTTATTTTGAAAATCTTAACAAATTAGTTTAATTTTGATCATATTAATTACAAAGTAGTCATTACTAACATCTTATAAACTCCAAAATTTTATTTTATCCAAATATTTTAAAAACTTATTTTTAGAAAAGATCTAACATCTTATTTAATTTTTTTTTTAAATTCTTTTAAGTAAGTTTAACCAAATTCCCTCTTAGTTTTCACCAACCTTCAATCACTACAATTAGTAATTTATGGTATCAAGCATGCCCTACGTATATTTATTAATACACCCAACTTATATATTTTAAGGAGATTCAAATAAAATAAATTATGATAAAAGATAAGCATAATAATTTATTGAAATGGGCCATTGAGGACATTGAGAAGTGGATCATTTAGCCTAATAGGACCAATTTGCTATAAGAACTCAATCATTATAAATGTCAACCACTATAGTCCAAAAAGAATATGCAATAATATTTAGGGTAAAATTTATTTTCCCCCCTTATAGGGTATGTATCAAATGCCTTATATATTATCAAAATTTTCAAATATCCCTAGTACTACTAAAAATTTTTAAATACCCCCCTCAAAGTCATTTGCTATTAGTAAAATAACGACGATGTCAAAACTCTACAGTAAATTACTGATTTAACTTCAGAAAATAACTTAATAGCATAAAAACTTAGGATATGTGGTATTGTTTTACAAAGTAATGATAAATTAGAAGTGAAATATAAAAAAACCCTACATATTATTATACATTTTTTAAATCCCAAAACGAATGCAAATTTGAAAAATTCTTGATAAACAGTTACGAAATAGAAACACGTATAATGGTCCAATGTATTTTTTTCGTACAAGTAGCTTTTGTTTTATTAGTCCCACATGTTCTGTATTAAAATGCAGTTGTTTAATATTCTTTAAAAAAATGAAATGATTTAATATTTTTGTTGGATTAGAAATTAGATTATTATGCTTTAAGTCCTAAAATGAAAGTAACAAAATTGAAGTAAGAAACTTGAGCATTATATAGTAAATCACAAGGGTATTTTGGACATAAAATTTTTCAATGAACATATGTATAAAGAGAAGATAATTTTAGTGCTACATCAACCAAACAACTGTTACTTTTCTAACGACAAAGAAGTTTGAATGGGGTATTTAAAGTTTTTGGTAGTATGACTGTATGAGTACTAAGGATAGATTTGTCTACACAAAAAAAAAAAAAAAAAAAACAAAAAGCTACGTACCTTAAGTTTTTATGTTATTTAGTTATTTTATGAGTTAAATCAATAATTTATTGTAGAGTTGTAACACTATTAACTATTTTACTAATGGCAGATGACTTTGAGGGAAGTATTTGAAGATTTTTGGTAGTAGGAGGGTATTTGAAGATTTTGATAGTATATGGGGTATTTGATACCCTTAAGGATGATATTTGATACATACCACATAGTAAATGCGGGTAAAATGAATTTAACCCCAATATTTAAATTAATTCGTGCACTCTTTCAAGGCAAGCACTTTTATGAAATTGGAATCCGTAACTTCACAATTTTCGAAAAAACTTGCGAATCCAAATTTCGGCAGCATCATTAATTATATGAGATTTATGTGCAGTATGTACAAGGAGGTTAAATTCTTAATATTCATAAGCTCAGGATTCAATAAATCATATGTTATTTGATTAATTTAAAACAACCCAAAATATCAGATCAATGTGCAATAAGTACATTGATTAAAATTTTTATAATTCAAAAGTTTTAATATATGATAAAATTACAAGTTACTTGATGTGTTAAAACAATTCAATTTTGGACATTTGCATAGCTGATGTGTCCCACAGCTAAAATTTTCTCACAATCCATGAGTTCTATAATTCAATAATATTACATTTTATTTGGCGTGCTTTGAACATACAATTCAATTTTTGAAAATACATACTAGACAAAAAAGCATTCCATCATATAACTATTTTGTTTATAGATTATGAATTATGATAGGATAGACATAGACTTACCTAACATTTCCTTTATACTGTTTGGTTGAAGGATTTTGATGGGGAAAAGCAAAAAAAAAAAAAGTTAAGAAAAATATTTTGATTGTTCGGTTAGTAAGAAAAATGTTAAAAAAGAAGAAGGAAAACTTAAGGAAAAACATAATAGATTTGAGGATAATGAGTTTTCCTCACAAAATAATGAGGAAAATGAGGGAAAATTTCATCTGAGTTCTCTCTCTTTTTCCAACACATTCATCTACCATTTTTTTTTTCTACAACCAAACAAGTTTGAGATTTTATATTTCTTTACTTTTCTTTTCCTTTCTTTATCAAATTCCTTAAATCAAACATAGTGTTGAAATCTATTAGTACAATTTCATAATTCAAAAGTACTGTTTGGTTTCTACTTTTGAAAAAGAAAAAGAAAAACTTAGGGAATGTTTGGTTATATTTTTCCAAAACAAAATTATTTTGGAAAAATATAACTAAATATATCTTCATTTTCCTTCCAAAAATTTTATTTTTCAATATATACATATATAGTATATATGTTTTATTATTATTATTATTATTCTAATAATAAAAAAAATCACTTAATTATATTTTCACCACAAAAACCCAACAAAAAAATATTAATTTGACTGCTGCATTAAAAAAAAAAAATTTCTTCCAAAACATAAACAAATATACCAAAATACAACTTTTACATTTTCTAATAATTCATTCTCTTAAAATACATAATAAAATTACACAAAAAATATAATCAAACATTCCCTTAGGAACTAATCCAACTTTATGACCAAATGCATTGCATTGGAAGCAATGTAGTGCGCCGGACTATGATCTTTTTTGTCTAGACCCTATATATCTTTTTCTTATGATTCCAAGTAAAACAAAACAAATTGAGACCGGCATTCAGTTGTTCCCAATACATTTCAAGAGAAAATGTAGATAAGATAAATTTATTCAAACCCAAACTAATCAAAAGAATAAATGGTTCAACCGTCTCAGGACAGACAGCAGCCTCTTTCGCTTCCGGTGTAGTCTTCTTTACGTACTTGCAAATTGCACGCGTTTGGTATAGAAATATAACACGCGTTCCTCGAGTAACATACGTGCATAGCATTAATAACTCCGACAATACGGTATCAATAGCATTAATGTATTTCATTAGAGTTCGTTTGCTTATTTTGATATTATATGATAGATAAATAATTCAATTCAATTTTAATATTTATTTTATTTTTAAAATTTTTTAGTATAGTTGGGGTTTGACATACATTTAAGGTCAAATTTGGTTTAGGTATCAAGATTTTGGAGTGTGATATATTTTCCACCATAAGTTGAAATTTGGAAATAAATTGTAATTTGTCAAATGGAATAATCATGCCAAGCAAATAATTAAAGTTGGATATCAAGTTATTTTACTCTTTTGTTTTCTTCTCATTGGAAAAAAGATAGCTAAATTTAGGCATATAAAAAAGTTAGGTCAGACTAGACTTTAATTCAAACGGGTAAAACTTGTTGTGCACATAATAAGTTGGAGTCTAACCTATTATCTATATGTTATTTTTTTTAAAAATAAAGTCGGGTCTAAACTTTTCAATAAATTCAAAAGTTAAGGTGGAGCCTAACCTATTATCTATATATCATTTTTTTATAAATAAAGTCAGGTCTAACCTTTTCAATAAATTCAAAAGTTTTGATTTAGTCTGAAAGTCTACTTGAAAACTTTTTTCTATTTAGACTCTAATTATGTCTAGACATTACATAAATCTAGGCATTTAATATATTGAAATTTGTAATAAATTTTAATATACTTAGTTACTTAATATGCCTAAATATTCAAATTACAAAAACATATATAGACAATAATAAAAAAATAAAGTAATACATAATTATGAAAGTTAAATTCAAGTATAAGATAGTTGTGTATAAATAAAAGTTACGTGCATAAAAAGCCAAAAAAAAAAAATAGACCAAACTACTTTCCCCAAATATTAATTAAATAATAAAAGCTATTTTGTGTTAACTTATTAATATATAATATGAATGTAATTATTTTATATTATATAAAGAATAATAAACAAGCCAACTTGTTAAGTTAGTGGACTTTTAAAAGAATTTAGGTCTAATTTATTATATTAAAAAATTGTTTTTCAAATCTTGATCTGACATCTTTATTAAATAAGTTAAGTCAGATAAAATCATATTTAGATAAGTCATGGGCCCATCCCAGCAAAATTGCTATCCTTCTTATCATTTTCTTCCCTTCCGTCGCATTTTTCGGATATATATAACTTGACCGTTGTGCATATCCGCATTCACGACGCCGAGAATCTTCATATTTTTCCGCTGATCAAATGTATATATGGGACCATGAAAAAGAATTCAAAGTGTGTATAAGTCATACAACAAGAAAAATTAATTTGACGCGCAACTAATTTGAATTTTGACCCAATCTTTACAAGCTTAAATACATTATAAAATTCAACGAGTAGTACACGGAAGTCAATTAAATTAAGAGTATAGCGAATCCAGTCAAATCAATTTTTTAAAAAAATTTAGGCTTAAACATAAATTTTTATTAAAAAATTTGAGCTTGTAAATTTAGATTTAATTTTTAGGCTTAAGCAGAATTAATATATATATAAACTCGACAGCACCTTATTTATAATTAACTTTATCTGAACTCAAGCTCAGCATTTTGAATACATATTAACTATATTGTTCTAATTATTAAAATATAATTATAATATCATCAATGTATTTCTTCTTACAATATAATTGTACAAAATAAGAATGTAATCGTATTTATTATATTTAGATTTACTAAATTAAGAATTATCTTAAATCATTATTATTTTTAGTATATTATAGGATCATAATATAATATTAATTTATTAGTAGGATCATCATATAATTTATTCAATTTTGATTTATGAAAGGGGGCTCGAGTCAATGATAAACTCATAATTGCACGTTTAAACATGTAAGCCACAAAGACGCCGCCCATCCGCTTAACAAGAAATTATATTAATTAGTGCGCGCTTAACATGTTGTGGCCTGTGGGTGATATGTTAGCGTCATTTATGCTTTCACGCTTTTAAAAAATTAAAAGCACGAGAATGATTCCAGCTTTGTTTGATCAATATAATGATGAAAGAATAAGGTGAAAAATTGACATCCCACCGGCCCTATCTCAAACTCAGCTTAAAGCAAGTTGATCGATCTTTTGGAAAAGATAGGTGGGCATTACTTACATTCCTAATTTTTCTTTTTCTAGACAAAAGTTACATCATATTCAAATATTAGGTTTTTTTTTTTTTTTTTTTTTAATTGTACTATAAAGCCAATGCATATATTTAGGTTGGATTTAATTCTATTAAATCTAAATAAACTGTCTAAAAGAGATGATGCTCGAATCTTTTGTTTGGCATAAAAAATTCAACTTTAAATTTTGTCATTAAGAAATGACATCTTACCTTGTGAAAGATTGATGAGGGCTCGCTTTCATATTTTTTATTTCCTTGAATAAACGGCAATCGTATTCAAACATTAGAAGTTATTTATATGTACTTATTCTAAAGTCAAAGCATATGCTGGATTGAATTAAATTCCATTAAATTTAAACAGATCTCATAAAAATTGATGACATACTCAAACCCGTTACTTGCATGAAAAATTCAACTTTACAGAAATTATTTTATAATAAAATTTTTATCCTTATAAAAAGAAAATTCAACGAGAAAAAGAGAACCAAGTTATAAATTTCCTCGACTTTATGGTACAAACAAGATATATACATATATAACTCAATATCATTAATTAATACAGAATTAAAAAAAGTAAAGGTACTATATATTCCATTGTATCCTATAAGCTCCAACCTTATTCAATGATGTATAACCACAACCCATCTTTAGTTAGTGGGTTCTTTTCAAGCTTATCTTCACAAATCAAAATGAACAAAAAAAATCATATAAATAAAATAAAATAAAATAAATTTCTAGTTTGATTTTCATCTAATTTAACTGTAGTAACCGTAACTAATTTTTACATAACCTGATATCTTTTTTCTTTTTTCATCTCGCCAGAAAAAGCATCCAAAGTGCGAAGAAAACAGAAACCCCGGTGGATATGCACAACATGTCCAACCTTCTCTCTCTCCTCTGCTTTCTCTCTCTACTCTGTATCTTCATTTTCAAGAACATTTCGTATATATTTTTCTCCATTTTGGCGTCGCTTTTCCATCTCTGCGCTTCCATGGCTTCTTCTAAAATTACCAAACTGTCCAACCCCGTCAGGGTTTTTCCCTCCATGTCCTCCACCTGCATGCTTACTTCTCTCACCTGCAATTCTCCGCCTTCCTTCCCGCCGCAGGTGACCACCACGCCGCACTGCACCAGTTCCCCATCTCTGCCGGCCACCACCGTGGCGTGGCGCAGCTGTATGTCCTCCGTCAGCCAGTGCCGCCGTGCCTCCACAGCCTTTAGGCTGGCGACGTTGACAGCACGTTTCTTGGACGGGTCGATCAAAATCCAGCTCACTCTCAGACGATTCTCGGCGAGTTCCATGCACGCGCCCTCCTCGCAGTCGAACTTCAACGGCGTCGGCAGCGTTTCCTTGGATTCTAAAAGGTCGAGCCTGAAAGGGGAACTCAGAAACCAGCCGGAAAGCGTTTCCGTCACCATGACTTTCGAATATATTAACTTTTCATCACAGTAGATATCCACGGCGGAGATCAATTCAGACGTATCCGGCGGCACACGCATTCGATCTGCTTTCTTAGACTGGTGGCAGCGAGCGGCGGGGAAAGAGTCGGAGTAGAATGAGCGGTGGCCGGAGGGGAATTTGGAGATGACCTCGCGGACGGTAGGGTGGGTGGTGGAGGGCCAGGTGGAGTTGCAAATGTCCCTCCACAAATGATCTTCGGTGCAGAGAGAGAGCAATTGGGCCGAAGCGCAGCTGGTGGAGGCGAGAGTCGGGCCATCCAGTCTGTTCAAGATGTGGGATTGGATGATGTCTGGATGAATAGCGGTGATCGGTATGCCTCCGCCCTGATCGTTGGCGGCGGCCGTGGTGCCGGCGATCGTTAAACACATGTTCAAATATGATACAGAGTGTTTGAGGAAATGGAGATAAGAAATTGTTTGAATGAGTATTGAGTAGTGACAAGAAATTGGGGGTGTTTTATAGGGGGGCCTCTGGTGGTCAACACGGGCAGGTTTAAGGAAACTGATGAAACGATAAGAACCCACATTTGAATTATAGACTTAGTATTAGGACAATTAGTGCCAGTTAATTCCTCTTTGGTATCACAATATTATAAGCAGTCAATTTTTTACACTTGTTTCGTATCAAAATATCAAATTATTCTTAAGTCAGTGAAATGTGTGTTTTTGTAGTTACACACAGATTCAAAATAATAATTACAGGACAAATATACAAAAACATTATGTCCTATTAAAAAAGAATAAATCCAACACAACTCTAATTTTCCTTTTTCTTTTTTCTCTTTTTTTTTTAAATGAAAAAAGAAAAAGAAAAAGGGAAAAAGCACTAAAGTGAAGGAAATTGAATGCGGTCAGTAAGAAAAAGCCCAGGCCCGGTCCTTGATCCCAGATTCTAAAGCGGGCTGGGTTGTCGTTGTCATCCAACGCACATAAAGCTGCTATGTATACAAAAGAAAAAAAAGAACATTGTAAATTTCACTGATTTTTCATATTCTGCATCATAACAACTTAGATTTTGTTTGGTTATATTTCTTCAAAATAATATTATTTTAAAAAAATATAATGAAATTATTTTATTTTTTCTTAAAAATGCACATTCTTCAATATATATATATATATTATATAACGTAAAGTTGCTATGTATACAAAAGAACAAAAAAACATTGTAAATTTCATTGATTTTTCATATTCTGCATCATAACAACTTAGGTTTTGTTTGGTTATATTTTCTCAAAATAATATTATTTTAAAAAAAATATAATTAAATGATCCCCATTTTTTTCTTGAAAATGCACATTCTTCAATATATTTATATATTATATATACATTATATGTATTTTATTATTATTTTAATAAAAAAAATCATTCAATTCAAATTTTATTCCAAAAATTCAATAAAAAAATATTGATTTAACTGATACGGTAAAAAATATCTCTCCCAAAACATAAACAAACATACCAAAAAGCAACTTTCATATTCTCAAATAATTCATTTTTCCAAAACACATAATAAAATCAAATAAAAAAATATAACCAAACATAACCTTACAATTTAAATTCACTTTCTTGAAATGAAACAAATAGGAAAAAAATATCAGAAGACTTGAGAGAAAGTCATATGTATGGTCGATTTTGTACCACTAATTTATTATTGTTAGGCTTATAATTAATTCTCTTTTATTATATGATGCATGGAAAAATACAATACTTATTGAGATTCTTAAGGCAATTAATTAAGTCCTTATAATTATTTGAACCTGCTATAACATAAAGATCATTTTAAGATCTACATCCCACTGTATAAAAACAATTCATTCGAACAAGTTAAATCTATCGTTTGCTGACTCTGCTATAACTTCTCTCACTTATGAGTTCTCCATTATCCATTTACTTAACATTTGATCAAGTTAAATTAATGTGAAATGAAAATTTTGTTGTTTGCTCTAACTATTCTTAACTCTAATCAACTCATTAGTTCATTTTCACCGTAAATTTCACATATATAGTTAATTAATTTATTGAGTAAAAAAAATTCTTCACCATTATTAAAATCCCCAAACCTAATTTAATTCTCCATAGACCATAAAAACATATTTACTATATATAAGAAAAGAAAAATCTTTGTTGACCAATTATGCAATTTATGAGGTAGGCCATGGTTCGGCAAGCAGGCCCTCTAGGGTAGTTTCGTCATTTAAAACTGGGTCTAGTACTCCAACTTGGATTTTGGCAGTTGAGTGATTGGATCCCAATTGGAAAATGACGAAGGGTCAGATTTGGGCGACCACAGACTACATGTGCTTTTAAGCTCCCATTCGTATTGGTCCTTCCCATCCCATGGAGGCTGATGCGGAGATATTTTAATTTTAATACGACCTTTTCTTCTTCTTCTTCTTCTTCTTCTTCTTCTTCTTCTTCTTTCTTTCTTTATTTTTTTTTATTGTTTTGTTTAGGCACATGAATCAAAATTTTGATATGATTAGAATACATTTACATGTATAAATATTAGGACAGTATCATATATGTTGGATCTTAGAGGAAAACAAGAGTTGCTATGATGAAAGTCATCCATGTCAGATTGAAAATTTAGGAGGAACTGAAGAATGAATTCCTATTACATTAGGGAACTAGTCAATGGATCTGCCATACATAGGACCCCAACTGCCCACTACCCTTTCCTAGGGGATGTCAAGGCTATGAGAAGGCTGCCGTCTGCCCTTGGAAGTCCAGTGCAAGGAGATTGCATATTGGAGAGATAATCATTCAAAGAAGAATAGTTGTAACCTAACGGAGCATTTGTTACTTGATTAATTGGCCGCTTGATAATTTTAATATTAGCTTAATATTTATGATATTGGAATTTGAATTTTTTTTTTTATTTTGTAAGAGAAAATTTTAAGTATCAGAGTCTTAGTTCCTTAACAATATATTTTACAGCCTTTACTCTTTTGATCACTTCTTACAATTATTAACCTAAAACAATCTTCTTTTACATATTTGATTCAATAATGTCAATCTTACGTACTCATAAAATATAAAATTAAAAAAAATTAAATCTAACAAACTCTTAATATACATATCTATAAATAAACATATATATACACACGTGAAACAACGTTATATTTTTCAGTCCTTTGCATAAGGTTCACTGCTTATATTAATTCAATGAAAAAAAGGGTGATAACATGGAGCTGACGAGACAGTGGTACATGATTTATCCTTATCCAAAATGTATCTAAAAATAATGGGAAATTGAAAACAATAAAAAAAAAAAGACTATTTTTTTTTAATTATATTGCCAAAAGGTCCGCCGTACTGTTGAAAACAAGCTTCGATCCTTCAAGATGTATTGATGAAGTGAGGTCCTTTTCTCTGAAGTTATGGGCTATTGCACATCTTGATGCTGAGATTTTATTTGTTTTCCTTAGAGATAGTTCAATATATTCTGTTATCTCGTAGAGCAATCTCCTAATTTATTCGTTACATTTGATTTTCATCATTTAGTAATAGAAAAAATGAAAAGTTTTTCAGTTTTATTTTTTTTTCCAGATTTTGTTCATAAAAATAGCAATTTCTTTTATTGTATATTACATTAATGTAAAATATCCCACCGTACTATTAGCAACAAACTTTAATTCTGTTTGCTTGGCTTGATTAGGTGTGATACATACCTAATCAAGCCTCTTTTAATGTTTGTTTCAATTGATAAAAGCCCTTGATAAATTATAGGCCCTACATTATTTATTGTTGCTTTTGAAAAATGGATCAAAGAGGGGAAGGCTTGATTAGGTGTGATAAGAATTACAAAAATTTAATAAGGTCTATTTTTTATCTTATTTCCAATTAAACCATGATTCTAAAAATGGGAAAGAATGAGAAAATTATGAAAAACTTATTAAAAAATATAAAGGATATAATAGTAAATTTATATATTATATTTTAATTTATTTATATACTAATCATACCAACCAAACATAAAATTAAAATATTCTATTCTAATAAACTTGAAATGTATCATTTACTTATATATCACTTCTAATCACATCATTCCAAGCAAACGAGCTACAACTTCATCTTATTATAAGAGTATATCCAAATAGGATATGCTATTCTCATCTTTTACTACTGAAAATTTCATCTCACTCGCTTCAACATTGGATAGTGATATAATTGCACGTTAGGAAGGAGTCAAATAGTCAACTCCAATAGAAAATTTTGAATATTGTGATGAACACGAAATGATTCTTCCATCTGTAAAATGAACAAATCGTTAAAAGGTATGAATGCTTGTCTATCGACCATCCTCTTATAAATTAAATTAGGCAAAAAGCACATGAATGATTAAATATGGAATAAGCACATAGGTATCGAAATATGTTAGGTCAGGCTAGACTTTAGTTTAAATAAATCATGTAAATAACAAGCTTGAGTTTGCTTATTATCTATTTTAGGTTTTATTTTTTAATATTAGGACTAGTTTTTAATTTTAATAAATTCAAAAGTCTTGATCAGACCTGAAAACCTATGTAAAAGCCTGTTTTCTATTAAGATTCTAATTAGGTTTAAACATTACATAAGTATTGGCTTTTAATAAGTTCAAATTTTTAATGGACCTTAATACATATATGTATTTATAGGAATGGCAATAGAGCGGGTTAAAACCCTAACATGAAGTCAATTGTCCCGAATGAGGTGGTTTTGGGTGGTTTAACGGGGTAGAAGTTTTTCAACCCATCCCAAAACCCGCCCTGTATATAATAATAATAATAATAATAATAATAATAATAATAATAATAATAATAATAATAATAATAATAATAATAAGAAGAAGAAGAAGAAGAAGAAGAAGAAGAAGAAGAAGAAGAAATATATAATGGATATAGAATACATTTTTTATACTTTCAAAAATTAATAAAAAAAATTGTTAGTATATATCAATATGTTTGATTTGAAATTGAACTAGGTGTATTTGATAGGATTATGATATATTTAGATTACTAATTTAATTTGATAATTAGAATACTATAATATATTTCTAATATACTATTTTTTTAAAAAAATAATTTTTAGGGTTGATGGGGTTGGTTGTTATATGTTTAAATTACTAATTTAATTTGGTTAATAGAATATAATATATATTTTAATATACTTTTCTATTTTTTAGGTTCAACTGGTTAACTTGCTTAATTCGTCAACTCGATCGGGTGAGCCAGGATGAGACAGAACGGCGCAGGGCTTTCTTAGGGCGGGCAATGTTTGAGAAACTGGATCGGTGATCGAATTAGTAGCCTTATAAGTTATTGGTTCAATTGGGTCAATTGATTTAATCACTTGTTCAACCAATGTGGTGATATATTATATTTAGTATTATATAAATATATAAAAATATCAAAAAATACAATATATACATATATATATATATATATATATATATAAAAGAAAAAAACATAGAAAATGCCTAGTATTTTATTAAACTTTCTGCAAACTCGCTCCACATTAATATCCATGTATCAATTTAAAATGTCAAATTATGAAGTAAGTCTTGCTAGAAAATATCCTTAAAGAATCTATTATAACTTACAAGAACAACAAATATCAATTCAAATTACATAAAAGTTCTAAAACATAAATTAAGATCAATATTACAATAGGTAACAAAGGCATGATACACAAATATTCATTTATCTTGAAGCTCAGTTCTTAAATTTTAGGTTTGAAATTTAATGTTTGGGGAGAATTTGAATAAGAAAATGCAAGAAGAGAAAAAAATTAAAGAAGTTTGAACTCTGAAGAAAAAAATAAAGAAGTTCGATCTCTTTAGTTTTTAATTTTTATTTAAAAATGATTATTAATAGGTTTAGAATAAAAATGAATTTACCAGTTCAATCAATTTGCACCGGTTAGAATTGATTTTTTGACCAACTAGTTTTAATTATCAAATCGGATAGAAACCTTTGTCGATTCCCTGTCGAACTGGCCGGTCCTGTCCAATTTCTTGAACATCGGGGGTGGGGGCGGGTGCAGGGTAGAGTGGGATGTTGCAAGATGGGATATAGGTTGAGCTAAACCCGCCTGAAAATCTTTTGTTGTCATCCCTAATTATTTAATAGACTTGAAAGTTATGTAAATTATGAAAATGTATATAGCCCATAACCAAAAGATAAAAGTCAGATACGTAGTTATAAAAGTTAAAATTAAAGTATAAAATAGTTGTATCTAAATAAAAGTTATATGGATATAGAGCCTAAAAGTAAACTGACCCACTTTCATAAAATGTTGATTAAATATTAAAAGTTATTTTATATTAACTTATTAATATATCATGTAAATACAATCATTTATTATATAAATATAATTATTTATATTATATAAAGAATGATAAATGACCTAGTTTGTTAGGCTTGTGGGCTTTTAAAAGAGCATAATCTTAACCTATTTAATTAAAAAAGCTAATTTTTAATATTTGATTTGGGTTTTTTATTCAATAGGCTAAGCTTAACTAGGTCATACGTAGGCTAGGCCATTAGGCTTATGGCGATATGCACATGAAGTAGAAAGAATACATGGTCTAGCTTACTAAAACAAGTTATAGAATGAACTATTTATATGAGTTGAGTCAAGAGACCTTTACCATACTAATTCATCTCGGGATCTTGGGTCTAGATCTCGAACTCAACTTTTCAGATTGTCCCTGACTTGATCTTGACCTTGACCTGGATCACGCTCCACACTAATAATTTGGATCTCCGACCTGACTACTAGAGCATACGTTAGGTTAGCTGAGATTACCCTCAACTAAGGCCTTGATGCCTAAGTCAGTGTGTTGCTGAGGTGATCGAATAAGAGCTAAAAAGTAAGCTTAAGAACTCAAGTAAAAGATGAGTAGAAATAACATGACCTGATACTATGCCATTTTCTCAATTATAGGCGTTAATTGTCCTTTTCTGTGTAGGTTGAGGTGGCGAGACACTGTATGTCAGATCTATAATTGATCAACGGTTTGCAATATGGGTTATAGCTTGGTTTGAGTCGGGTTCTATTGGGTCTTGACCCATCCCGAATAAAAACACGTGGATTTATGTCCTATTAGGGTATTTTAGCTAAAACCCCCAAGGACAGAATAATCTTTTTTACTGTCTTCATTAATTATCATCATCACATACTATAAAAACACCTCGCTAAGATGAAATGCCCAATAATTATATATGTTAAATTGATGAAATTCCATTATTACCATAAAAAATATTTAAACATATATTAAATAAAAATATGATAAAATTATAAAATGAATTTTTGGCATCATCCAATTCCTCAAGTTAAGTAAGCATGTCTGTGGATATTAAATCTTAAAGAGAGAGAGAGAGTGTGGGTGACTGCCATATATTCGTTCTTTCAAGTACAGTCTGTGAATTATTATTATTGCGTTTATTTTTTTATAAATTTTAATTTCTAATTCCTTCGACTATTAGTCATATTATAAAAAATCGCTTCTTTTCAGATAGATAGCATCCATATTCAATGTATTATTAATCAGAGATGTCTATTATCTATTATGAGTTGCGATCTGGGTATCCAATGCCCAAAGAAATATCAAAATATTTCCCCCATTCAAAAACGTGCTCATAAATTAATATTTTGTCTTACCGTTGATTTTTAATATATCTTTTTAATTTCCACAAGCACAAATGCACTTGATTTCATTAAAATGTAGTTCAATTGAAATAATTTAGTGTTGTGTCAAGGGGTGATGGTTTTATTAGAAGCAATAGAAGGAATAGTAAATATTAGTGAGTGAGATTTGAATTGTAAATATTAGTGAGTGAGATTTGTTGGATCGCATTATAAACGTCCAACTAAATTTATTGATTGTAAAAGTTAAATTTTAATTAATTGAATTTTTCGGTTATATGATTGGAACTAATTTAATTGAACAGTGGTTTTGTAACCCAATGACATCAGTCTCCTCTGTTATGTCGGAGGTTTTGTGTTCGACCCAAAATGGACGTGTTGTACACCCTTATGTGTATTATTTGTAGTTTATATTTCGATTTATTTGATTTAAAAATAAAATAATATTAATTTATTAAAATGATAAAAGAGTTCGTCATTTGTAATACGCTCTCTCTCTCTCTCTCAAAAAAAAAAAAAAAAAGAAAAAAGAACGGTTAAATAAGAACAGAAAAATTAATAGAAAAATTTACAAATTTGGTGATAATAAAATTGAGTATAGTCACACAATATGGACTCAATCAAGGTATTGAATCTCTACCCATTTGTATGTGTTTTTTTTTTTTTAAACCAAGTTGTTAGATTTGACTTTCAAATTTCAACATTTTTATTGTAGGTCATAATTATACACTCCAAGAGGATAGAGACCTCCACAAATTCAAGAATTATTAGCCTCTATAAATTGGCCCCAGGAGTGCACTACCCATTTCTCAATTATACACATCAATTTCCATGTCTTGTGCAAATTAACCATACATATATAACCACAAAAACCATGGCAATAAAGACTATTATGGCTTTTCTCTTTGTTGCTATAATGACAATTACCTCAACTGCAGATGCCCAAAGCCGCCTAACTGGAATGGTACATGTGAATGGGACTTTGTCTTGCACGGCAAATGGCAGCTCAGGCGGCAGTGGCAACACAAGTCCAGTTTTCCCGAGTAAGTCTCTTTAATAATATTTCTACATTGTATCTCCAAATGAGATTACCAACACAACATCAATACATGTAGGTCAAAACATCTATTAATGTGTGTGTTGGTTTTGTATTGGAAGTGTTTTTATTTCTCTAAAATTAAATGAAAAGAAAAAAAGGTTAAAAGCGAAAAACAACATTAAGGTTTCTTCTCTGGTTTTTTGATATTTTTGTCAATAGTATTGCTTTGGATATTTCTATCCTTCAAAAACTTCACAAATGCATTTTTCTTTAAAAAGATGATGGGTATATTAGTCATTTTATTCATCATTATTATGTTTTTTATTTGAAGAAAGATAAACGGCTGGTCTGATAGGCTTCCCAAGCTTGTAGAAAAGTTTAAGTTTAGCCTATTTAGTTAAAAATGCTACTTTTTATACCATAACTTGACCTTTTTACTATATAGGCTAAGTTAACTCAGGCCATAAATAGACTAGGCTATAGGCCTGACGAATAACCTGACCTATTTTCATCCGTACTTTTCACTTAGAAAAGCCAAAACTCGAAGAACCCACCTTAATTCGAGTTGGGAGTTATTCTTCGGTGGATCAAGTCACCTGAATTGAATTCAGGCCAGGTCTTCGGATCGAGCTGCCTGCATGCTTGAGATTTGAATCAAGTCAACACACCTCTTAAACTTTTTCACATGAATTTTCACTCCTCCGTTGCATGTCTTCGTGATCAAAGCATTCTGACTCTCCATCTTTGCCCGCAGATGCTACAGTGCAAGTTGCGTGCTCAGCAGATGTAATAGCAAATGCACCGGTCAATGCCACAACTAACTCAAATGGGGTCTATTTGGTGTTGTTGATCCCTCGTCCTAATGCG
Organism: Jacaranda mimosifolia; assembly: GCA_018894105.1. Taxonomy (NCBI): domain Eukaryota; kingdom Viridiplantae; phylum Streptophyta; class Magnoliopsida; order Lamiales; family Bignoniaceae; genus Jacaranda; species Jacaranda mimosifolia. Next base: position 35,127,095 of record CM032122.1, on the reverse strand, counting down.
ACGGTTAATTCAATCGTCTCCAGCTGCCGTCTGTTCGTTCTAACACCTCTCTCCAACTGCAACCCGACGCTGCCATCAGCTGGCCAGCTTGTATCCGACTTGCAGTTCGTGAAGACCGTCCCCAATGGATTTTGGTACCTCACCTACATGATCGCAGCAGGTTTTTCACTCCAAGCTTAGCTTCTATGACAAAGAACTCTCAGTCCCAGTGGTACTGGTTCAACTCTTTGGTTACAAACTATGGAAATTGTCTGAATTGGTTTTGTTTTTATTGTCAATTTCTTTTTAAAAAGAAAAAAAAATTCTTTTCGTTATGTATGGGTCTTTGTGTTAAAATGCAATGCTATTTAATTAGTGCGGTAGAAATAATGGAAAAATTTGGAGGAAATAATATTTAATATAATAATTTTAAATATTTTAATGCAATATTATTAAAAATATTGTTGTTTTATTGAACCATGGTCTTACTATTTTCTTTATATCGCATCTGTTAATTTATATTATGATAAAAAAAATTATTAGTAGATTTGATACAATCTCATTACTTTGGAAAAATGAAAAACTATTATTCCGTCATTTTTTTTTGACACTTATTATTACATCAGTTGATTACACTGAAGTGGGAACTTATTGTCATATTTGATGTGTGCCTGATTACCTTGAACAAGTAGGATAAATTATTATCTAATTCATTAACGAATTTAATTATTTTTAAATGAGTAGATATTTTATATTTGAAATTTATTGTTATAGATATATATTTTAACCAGTTGCTTTTTCTATTTCTGAAATAATATAAAATCCATAAAAATAAAAAAGGTTTAAACAAACATCCAATTCAACCTTCTTTTCATCCTATTCTCCAACAGAAGGAAAACAGAATGCATAATCTAAATTCCATGTATACAAAAACCAATCAATTCTATAGTTTGTATAGCAGTTAATATTGGCAGAGTTCTAACATTACATGATCATAACCATAAATTTCCATCCACACAGACACAAAAAAAAAGTGGAAGTTTGATATTTGTGAATGGAGATGATCAATGTATAATATAGATTACCAGGCGATGATTCTGAATGCAGAAACTAACATCCCATGAAAAAAATTACGTATCATCCCAAGCCGATGGGCCACCCAGTCCAACCTCATCAACCTGTGACAACTCAAGAGCAGAAGGATCAACAACACGGCGATTCTTCTTCTTTTTCTTTGAAAGAGTTACCAGCCCACTGACTGCATTAACATCTTGATCAGTTTTATGATCCAACTTCTTGTCCACAGCCTCTAGGGGAGCTTCAGGAGCACCACTACTCCCAAAAAGATCTGTAAAAGGATTTTCTGCACTGTCGATGATATTCAGTTTATCTCCTTTGATCTTTTTCCGTGATTTCTTATCAGCTTCTTTGCCTGTTGCGATACTATCCAACTTGACATCAGTTTCCTTAGCAAGTTGATTCGTTGTTTTCTGTTTCTTGTGCTTCGACTTCTTTGATTCCTCCTCAGGTTTTACATTCAGAGTTCCTGCTTTATGGTCGATTATGCCGTCATTCTCTTGCAACTTCAACTTTTTCTTCTTTCTCTTCTCTGCAGAATCTACGCCTTTTTGATCGGTCAGATCTTTCCTCTTATTTCGAGAGCCCGGATCTCCAGCACTACTAAGATGATTATCCATGCTTTCGCTCAGAGGATGAGCTTTACTTGGGTTCTTTTTTCTCATTGAGTGATCTATTTTAGTCTCACTTTGAAGCGTTGACTTATTACCTGCCTCGACAGAGAAGTCATCAACTTTTTCAACAATTTTTTCAATTGGTCTAGCATTAAAGATGTGCAAATTCGGCAATAGTTTTTTCACCTGGTGAAGAGTTTTTTTAGCTTGTCAATCTCGGCAGTCTGATACTAGCCTCATATATAAAGAAACTGTAATGTAGCAAGAGAAACTCACCTTCTTCAGTAAATTTTCCTTTTCAGCAATAGGGTTTCCTTGTAGATTCAAATTTCTCAAATTAAACAATGCGGAGAGCACCTGGCATGCAGTTACGAAACTAAGATAAGTGAAGACTTAAGAGCGCATCATACAAAAACAGGGGCCAAATATGATTATGGATGTAAATCCATCACCTTTAGATTGGACCAGTAGGTTATCAAGTTGTTTCCCATGTCTAGATTCTGAAGTTTCACGAGATGTCCAAACTCACTAGGAACGGTCTGAAAGATGGACCAAGAATTAGCATAAAAAACAACAGCAAGCACAATGTAATACTTTATACAAGACCAAAAGAAGGCCAAAAGGCTGAGAAAGACATTCTAGAAAGCCAATAGTCAGAATACTTCATAAATAACAACTGTATAATACCATGATCTCATTGTGAGCAAGGCGAAGCTCTTTTAACCCTAGGCAGGACTTCAGGGATGAACCAACTGTTTGCAGTCCGCAGTTAGAAAGAGAGAGCTGTAACAAAGAATGGCAATAAGATCCCTTATATCATTCTAACTATAAGCTGATTCACGAGACAACAAATTAATCAAGAGCATACTTTGGTGATTGATTTCAGTTTGACCAAAGATTCACCAAGTGAACTGATTGGATTCCTGGAAAGGACTGCATGTGTATGCATGATTCAGTCAGGAAAAATGTAATAAAACTCAGATGCCTTGCGCTGATATAGACTATAACTAGTAAACTCAAAAACATATGCATGAAAATAAAACTAAATGGCCTTTGTGACACTTGTTTTATTATCAGGAAATAATATATTTAAAATCTCCATGCAAAAATTTTGCTTAGTCCAACGGCATTCACAAGTTCACACGCGAGAAGAAAACATTCTATAAATGCAGGAGACAAATGAGCAAGATGAAAAGAAAACTATAGCAAGAGGATAGAAACTTAATAGGCTTTACAGCATTAAAGATCTCATAGGCTCATAATGCAAACTTGAACTCCAAAAACAGGAACTCTATGGAGACACTTTTATCCGAAGTCTCACACAGGTGCCAATTTTGGTAAGATGCAGAAACATCTTTAGATATTTGAAAACAGTTGAAAACATGAAAGGCTCCAAAGTATTATCAAGCCTGCAGAAAATCCTACTCAAGAAATAATCTTTAATAGCTTTGAGGTGCATGGAGTAAAGACCATGCACTGTTTCATAATTAAGGGGAATTTTTCAATGCTTGTACAAACACAAATAACGAACATATAAAGTTCCAGTTGGGACCTTAAAATTTTCTCATTTAGAAAGGTTACAGGAAGCCAAGTAGCACACAGCTTTCAGGTATTCCCCAAGCTGTAGTCACGCATATGAGAGAACTATAAGAATGTTTGAATCAGGCTACTTGTTCTTTTCAAGCAAAAATCATATGCCTTTGAAATATCATTATTGATTCAGTTATCTTTATAAAATTAACAAAAAATAAAGGGGCTCAGAGCTTGATCTGAAAGCCATATTCAAGGATAAGATAATGTAGCATACACATGACATCACCAATATAAGCACATCCAGCAAAACATGGAAAAATAGTCACCATTTTAATAACCAGTTTGTCTTGTGTTTTTTTCTGTTCTCATAACATAAACAAAGACCAAAACCACGACTGGTAAACTTGTTTCTGTTTCTTCTTTTTTTTTTCCCCCTTTTTTTTCCTCCTTTGTTTTCCAAGAGGTTTTGGGTTTTGCTGGAAAGAACTCAAAATATAATAAATGCGTTCTCCAAAGTTCTAAAAGCAGTCAAGACCAAGGAAGCTGCAGTTATTTTAAATGAGTTTTAGGCATCATGTCCTCTCAGCATATTTCTTGCCAAAGAAGATAATTTAATAAGCTTTCTTTCTGCGCACAGCCACTATATTTTCGCTCATGCAGCAACCTTCCAGCCTTTACCTTTTCCCCAGCCTTCTCCATCCTCTCTTGCCTCTTCCCTAACATCTCCCTTGGTCTCACCAAGGCATCCCATAATGCACATGTTATTATCACAGTAAGTGAAGGAAGGTCAGACTTCAAAACCCCCCATTTTCTACCCTCATCCTTTATCATTGTCGTATGAGGCACCACTGCCATTAGCTGCTGATTTTTTTCTTCCTTCTTCATCAAACCAAGTCTGTGTCCCACTATTTCAACTTTTCATTTTTAAATTTACTAAAGAAATACAATCTAGATGTGGAAAAATTATCTGGACTGACTGATAAGGAAGATCTTCAAAATACATGTGGGGCTTAGGCTATATCAGTTTTCATTTGGAGATGGTGCAGGTATTATTTGGCATTGCAGATGATGCTCCAGATGGAGGCAAAGGAAAGGCACATAAGTAAGTGGATAGTCAGGTTTAGAAAATGGAAAAGCAAAAAGAAAAAGAGAAGTGATCGAAATGTTTAACTTTCCCAAACTAATAGGAGTAGGTAACTGAGCATTTTTATAGTGTTTTTTTTCGAGAAAGAAATGCAAATTTCTTATGTGTTTAATCTTATAAGTAACAACTGGGATTACCAAATGGGCCTTGCTTTATGCTTACAACTAATACAATGAATTGAGACTCAAAATTTCATCTGCTAACACCGAGATTCAGGGACACGTACCTAGAGTGTTCAACTCTCTCATCTGATCCAGCTTGCAAACTGAACTGATTTCGTTATCTGCCAGAGGGGAAGAAGGAGATCAGTATAGGTAAACAAAACATCCCTATAGCAGTGTTGGGTGCTGGAAGCACTGCATTTTGCTACTGCAAGAACCTACCATTCAAAATCAACGCACGCAAACTTGACAGAGATTTGACCTCATCCATTGATTTAAGCTTGTTTTTCCCAGCATTTAATACCTGCAGCAGAAAAGACAAGACCATTATGACACTTGAAATCATATTTCAGTACTAAACCAGAATTCAAAACCTGTTTGCCACTGAAGCTAACAAAGTTAAATCATAAGAAAGATAATGAGATTACTCTGGAACAAAGTATGTAGATAATTTATAGATATGACCTAAATTGTGGTATTATTAGTTGAAAAATAATGAATCTTTTTACATATTTTAGGATAATCAGAAATAAAGTTATTATTTATTAAAGGATCAGTTTATATATATATATATATATATTAAAACGCACACACACACACACACAAAACTACCATATGATGGAAAGAAACTCCAGCAGATGGCAGATACAACCAAGAATACAAGAACATGGCATATAACTTCAATTGAAAAGAATGCCATCTGGCAGTATCTGTGTCATAATAGACTAATATTTAAGGCCAGATGCAACAGAAAACTACCAGTGGAAGATCTTATAGCTCCCCAAATTAAAAAAGCTAGCATTTACTAAGATTCAGAGGGCAAAATAAGCTTCAATCTGAAGCTAATGATTTGTTCCTCAGATTCACATGTGACTGAAATCTAGTGAATGAAAATTGTTCTGGGATTTCCAGCTAACTGGATAAGAATTAGCTTTGCTATTAAGATTATCAGGTAATGCAACTACACCTCCAGTCAAGGGAGCAACACCTCTTGATGTATATGTCACAAATATATAAAGCTAATTTACAAATTTTTAATTGAAGTATGGAAAGTAAAATTAATCATTTAAGAAATTATCCAAACTCAATCATGATATAGGAACTTCATATCTTCAAATAATAACTCAAAAGGCTAGTGCTGTAAGTAAGACGCGATGTTAAATAAGTCAAAATCTTCACATTTACCACAAAATATCAAAAGCTAAATACAGATTCAGTATCAATAAGCTACAAGTCCAATGGAAAAAAAAAGAAGATAGAAATATAAACAGTAGCATGGTATGCCACGTACAGTGAGTTTGGTGAGGCCTTCAATGCCTTTCAAGCTCTGAAGCTTGTTCTGCACGACTGATAACCACTTCAAGTTCATACATGACTTCAAGCCCTAGCATATTAAAAAATTCAGAAAAGCTACACCAAAATAACCACCCCCACCCCCATCCTCCCCCCCCCCCCCCCCCCCAAAAAAAAAGTACATATTCAGGAGTACAAGAATTGCTAATGTGCTTTCCTACCTCAAGCGAAGTCAAATTATTGAATCCCAGATCGAGCCTTTCCAAATTCTTGAACTCACTCAAACATGAAACCTATTGAACCCAAAAGGAAAAAAAAAGAAACACAAATTACATAAAAAACAACATTGATTTCAACACAAAGAGTAATTGTGAAGGAATTATGCATTGGGTTTTCACATAGAATATAAAGAAATGGATTACATCGGAAAGGGCTTTGTGAGTAAGAGTAAGAGAGGTAATAGAGTTGGGGTCACTTGTATTCTTTTCTTGCAAGATTTTCTTGGAGCTCAGTACTGTCATTGTTTTGATATAATTTCTATTAGGGTTTTTCTCTGCTTTGAGAAAACCCTCCAATTTATAGCGACCGTTATATAGGTTGACGGGGCTTTAAAATTTAAATTTACTTAAAAGTTTTCCCATCCATCGAAAGCTAGGGGTGGCAATCATATCATGTTGGGATTTTTTGTGTCGAATTGATGTGTGTATATCACACAAATTTGTTTAATTCGAATTCAACTCAAAAAGTGCTCAACCTAATAAGCCTCAATTCGAACTCAACATGAAAGTTTTTGTATCAATCCGAACCTAACTCGTTTCAACATATGATTATTCTTCATTAATAATTCATTTAAAAAGATTACACATTTTGTGTTCAACTAGAATTTTAATAAAATAATCAATTTATACCAAGATTTTGAGAAAAATCAACTTATACAAAAAATTTAGAGAAAGTCAACATAATACTCTAGCCGCCCAATTTTTATACCATAGAACAATTTGATAATTGCACTTCATTTAGTTTCCTTTACAACATCAATGATATACAAATTTCAATGCTAAACCAAAAGTTTTACACAACTTAATTTTAACAACAATGAAGTCTAACTCCAACAAAGAAATATAATTCGTCCCATTTAATGCTCAATAATCATCCCAACATCACTAAGTAGTCAAAATTTAAGTAGTAAATAATAATCATTAATTCTCACAAATCAATCTAGAGTTAAATTGTTCAAAAATAACAAGTCATTACTTAAAAATGCAAAAAACATAACATATTCCAACTTCAATTTTCATTCAAATCTCTTCATTGCGATCATCTTCAATGATCAAATGAAGGTTGCTGCAAAAAATAAGTACATAAAGTATTAATCATAGAATAAGTATATATGATATACTCTTATATAATGATAAATTTCATATAAAATACTAAAAACACATACCAAAATTCAAGTGACTAAAGATCCTCTATATTAAGATTAACAACATTAGAGCTATTAGCTGCAATACTCGACTTGGCATCATTTTCATTTTGACATATAATATTTTCAATCAATTCATCCAATTTCACTTTAGTAGATACTATAATAAATAAACAAAAAAGATGATTAGTTTACAATTAAATACTCCATAATAATCAAAATAGTGATAAGATTATCATGTTATCGGGTAACCCGAAACTCAACCCGAACCAACCTATAATTTTCGTGTTACTTATCGGGTCAACCCAATAACCCAGACCCAAATACAATAATATTATGCCCGTCCGTGTCGTGTCGAAAATTATCACCCATATCCAAAGTGATGTACCGTAGTTGACAATTTTACCCTCTAGACGATTATTTCAATCAAATATAAGTGCCTTGGGCTTTAAATATTTTTAATTTGGAAATGATTTTTACAATATTTAAAATTTTTTAATTATAAATTATGATTGATATGTAACATTCAATAATAATATCTAATGTGGATAATCAAGACTGTACGGGCAAATTGATAAAAGAACTAAAAAGTCCAATAGACTAAATCAACTAATTAGATAAAAAAAAGTGGAAAGACAGCCCAAATATAATTAAGCCTATGAAGAAGACAACAAAATCTTAATGGGTCCAACCCCATCAAGAAAAAACTATAGATATTAAGCCCATAGGAAACTTGGATAAGAAACCATTCACAAAGAATTGTGAATTTTCTAAAACATTTGAGAGCAAAGAATTTATATAAATACATTTCAAAGAAAAACTAACCAACACTACTATATAGCAGAGAGAACCTTGCTCTACTCATGTGCAATATCTTTTTGGCGTTGTTTGAAGAAACTTTGATTGTGAAGAAGAAACATTGAGGATGCAAATGAGATCAAAAAACACTGAGAATGTAGATGATATCAAGAGTTCGAGACTCTAACAATCAAGGGGTCCCAACATCGAAGAATGCGAAAAGTAGTCAACTTGAAGCATCATTGAATCCAATGTCAGAGCCAACTTCGAACGCACAACCTGCATCGAAAGAGATCCCCGCGCAGCAAAAACTACATCTCAAAGATCCCATTTTACCCATAACTTGAGAGATGTTGACAATCCTGTTAAAGCACGAAAAGTGCTGCAAAAAATTTTATTTGTACATCGCGATATACGACTATAACATAGATCTAAGTTTGCTGATAATGTCTTTCAACAGTGTCTCAATGATCTAATCAGTCTATTTCGTCGGCCCTATTCCCGCCGAGTGAGAACATCTTGAATGCTTTACTGGGCAACACCTTGCAATTCGTTCTCGTCAGATTGCTTAACCAACATAGATCTTCGATGGGATTTGCAACATTCCAATGCATGGATAGGCTAATATACTGTTGTCAGACTAAGCCTTTTAGCATTTTCACGTGGCACAAATTTATTTCCCCCCTCCCCTTTTGTATCTATCAACGGATTGTTTTAGGAGATAGATTAGCTGCTAGCAAAAATTTGTTCAGACTAGCTAGCTTGCTACTTATTTTCTCTTATTAGTGCAACAGGATCGATGCTGTAGATTCTTATATACAGATATATATATATATATTTATATTTTGATGAGACTATAGATTCTTACATATAATATCCAAGTCTAGTTGTGATGACAGCAAATCTAGAAAGACGCTAGATATTGATCAATTGCATCTTCAGTAATTCATAAACAATTTGTTGCACAGAAAAGCAAAAGAATAATAAAAGAGAACTAGTTTCCTTTTGTTTCCAATTCTTTATTTGAGTTTTCTTGAGATGACTATACTTTGAAAGATGGCATATGCAGCATACTCTAACTGGCGTTATTCATATGTAAACACACCCGGCTAACTAATGGAAGTCTAAATGCAATCATATTAAAGAAAAAATGGAAAAAAAGAAAAAGAAAAGAAAAGAAAAACCCACGATCTGGTAAATGAAACTTGCCAAGTCAACCTTTATACAGGATTAAGTTCCTTTCATAAAAAGCTCCGAAAGTACACTAATATTCTCCATTACAAAAACATGCAAAACCATGATATCCACTAAACATGTAAACATCAAATTCTTGCATAGCTCAACAAACGGATAAACTACAAAATGACTTCACACTCTATACAGAGACCGTCTAGCTCATGTTAGTTTGCAGAGACACAACTATAGAACATACAGCAATGAAATGGAAACACCGCCAGCAGCCTTCTCCAGACTCATTATGAATGATGTGCATTCAGCACTGCTTGGTAAACCATGTCGATGAATTGATTGTCCTATCCGGACAAATTTTATGTGCATTAGATCAAAGGTGACATTCAGGTACATAAAATTAAAGATAAAGGTTTTGACTAGTTACATCAAAGTGGAATATGTAATTCACAAAATTCAACTTGTTACATATAGGTTAGACCCCTAGCAAAATTCAAAACTTATCATACATCTAAACAAATCAATAAGATCTTCGTCAGGATTACTACATGAAAATTAATAAAGCAACAATAATGAGAATTTGTTCAACTGGAAGGATATATTAGCCAAAGATGGGGGGTGAAGTATTGCTTGCTCCAAATGCATGCATGACTTGATGCTGAGATCATGCAGATTACAGTATTATTTTCTCTCCCCAAAACAGTGTCAAAACCTCAGGACATAATAGGACTTAATTTTTAGGCATTTTCTTCAGAATCTAAGGTCTAGATAAAGAAATCTGAAACAGGCAAAAGTGGATCATTCACTATTCTTGAACAGACACCATGCAAGAACTGCAAGTCATACTGGCATGCCAGAGGTGGGAAAGGCACGGGCAAATGGAAGAGTAAAAAAGATTACTCCTATATGGCTGTTCAGTTAACCCAACAGTAATAATAGTAGAAGAGGCGACGTGATAGAAGTGACGCACTCACATACTGTCCTGGAGGACTCACAAATCATATCCCAAAACTTTGCAATTGAAGAAAGAGAGACAGACAATCAAAGTGCATACCTGAACAAGCATTTGAAGTGCTTCCCTGACTTTTTCTCGGCTTATAACAGGCCCATAATTTGGTGTAGAAATTGGAGTAAGTGATGGTGGGGGTGTCGGTGGTGGAAATGGCTGTAGCAAAGGTGCACCATAAGGACGTTGTAGATTTGCAGGAGGATTTAGAGGTGGGGCGGTGGGCACAGATGAAGTTATAGGGGGCATAATCAGTGGAGCAGATGATGGAGGTGGGCCAAAAAATGTTGATGGTTTCACCAGATCAGTCGAACGCTTCGTAGCAGTCCCAGTATCAGGGTTGTCAAGAATAGGCATTATAGGGGCAGAAGTAGATAAAGTAGCTGGTGTTTGAGCAGATGGTAAAGTGGGCAGAGTAACACTCTGTGGATGAGCAGAAACAATAGTTGCAGAGGAGTGGTATGGCTGCCCGGAAACTGCTACATTAGGAGCACTTCCAATATTCATAGCACTCTGCATGTATTTGATTTTCCATCATTACGTTCATCATAAAAGCAAAGTGATGTATCATATAAGCATTTGCATTGTGCTAAGAAAGAAACAAATTGGAAGTCAAGAAGATATTCTAGTACAGATTGAAAATTGAAAACATTGACAAGACATTCAGGGGCTGTTTGTTTTTATTTCTAGGGCCCCTTTTCATTTTCAATGCTATTTGAAAATAAAAAACCATCAACTTCTACTAATTTAGATACAAAATATTCTTTATTTTAATTTACAATTTCTCCTAAACATACTCTATCAAATCTATTATCACATCAATCAAGTTCAAATTCGATCAGACATAAAGTACCACTAACATTTTCAAATTAATAAAATATTCACATATTTTTAAAACATAAATCTTTTTAGACATAAAAAAGTACAAATCGCTTAAATTTTAAACTTTATACCTACCCTAGTTGTTATTTTCAAACAAAACATCCGAATAAAATCTCATTTCCAATTTTTAAAGCTATAACTAACTTTTTAACTTTTAAAAATGCTAGAAACAGAAAATGAAAATTAATATTAATATCATACTTGATATACAAACAAAGCAGGCAAACTTTTTAATATGGTTGCTTAATTAAATTTCAGTAAGATTAAAGAAAACCAAAATCTATGCATTTTCCATCATCTGAAGTCATACCGATTTACATTTCCCAAACATCCATCTCTATCATGGTGATTGACAAACTTTCTGACTTTCCAAGTATAACAAGACAACTAAAATATTAACTTTATTAATTTGCAATCAACCAGGAGGCAGCAAAATCATGTAAATTGCAGCCTTTATAGGTAACTTAATATGAAGACCTATAGCATCATTCAAACAATTTAATGATTAATTTCCAGATATGCCTGAGAAAAAGAGTGGATTCCAGAATTAAAAACTTTAACAGCCTAAATTTCTTACTTGACATGTTAACTGGCACAATGATAGTCTCATATCTGCTATCCCTGAGAAGCCGGCTAAAGTCACAAAACTAAGAAGAAGGGGAAATAAAGGCATACACTGAAGAAGTTAACAAAAGATCGGTCATCAGGTACATCTGCAACATTGGAGGTAGTAGAAGATGATGGCTCTAGGGGACCATCCATCACTGCCAATGTTGGAACTGCTTCCAGTTCTTCAAACTCGCTGCAGCAAAACAATATAGAGGAGCTACTCAAACCATCTCTTAAATAAAAAAGACTAGAAACAACAGAGAACCAAACCCCTCCATCTCTACCAAAAGGTGCTTAGAAAAATAACAGACACATAAACAGAATTGACAATCAAATCCAAGTGTCTAGATTAATATTATCAAGAGAGAATAAAATCCTTTGCAATAGCCATATGTTTTGGCACAACGGATGTGGGATTGTGATGCATGGCTAATGAGAGTTCATGGATTAAGTTGTAACAGGGGTTAATCATTTGGAATAACTTGAAATATAGCCCAAGTGGTTACTTTTCTAATCCTTCTACTCCTGGAAGCACCAAAACCAGAACTCCATTACATGGAGGAACTTCTAAATTTATCTAAAACAAATACCCCAACAAAGAACCAGAAGCACCAATGAGATGTATGCATGACCTGTTAAGATCGTTATTTGTTTCAGTTCCAGAACCACACAGATTCAACACGTAAACATCTTTGTGAAACAACTTCATGGGATATACGTGAACAGATATGAGCTAGAGTAATAATACACCAGGTCCATACATATAGAAGCACAGATCATGAATCCTTAACATTAGTGCCTAGTTGAGTATGATTAGCTACCACATATGATATATTTCCATACTTTATTGATTTAGCACTCATAGGACTGAAATTACCTTTTTGTAGGAGATACTTTTGGCTTCGTGGGCACCTTGGAATATGCATTAAGTATTCTAGTAACAAAAAGAAATCACAGCATTAAAGTAACTAAACAACTGCTGAAATAGCAGATTCTAAACAAAAAAGCACAAACCAGAGATATGACATGTGAGAAGACAAGAAAACATGAACAATTTTCTACATCAAGTAAATAACAATAAACTAAGAGCTTGTTCATTTCATCCTCCCTTAGATTTTGTTATTTTAAATGACCACATCACCTAAAAGTTTAAACTATTAGAGATGATGAGAGACATTTCATATTTAATATCTCTAGTCCGCTGCCTCATGTGCAAGTGACATTCTTTTTGTGAAACCTAGAATGTGAAGCTCTTTTTCATAAATAGGTGGCGGTGTGATTCGAACTAAGGACCTCTTATTTGTCTGTCTCTGATACCACATTGAATTACCATCTCATCTAAAAGTTCAATTTATTAGAATGTAGAGGCATTAAATATTTAATATTTCTAATAGGCCCCTGATGTGCACACAATATTCTTTTTGTGAAGCTTAACATAACTCTTTTTCATTAATGAATGGGGTGAGTTTTGAACTTATAACTTCTTATTTCGCCTGATACCACGTTGAACGACCATGTCATTCCTGTAGAACGGAGAAAGATTAGATATTTAATATCTTTAACAATTGTTTTAACATTTATAAGGATCACATTTTACATGGCAACTGTTGGAGTCTGACAGACAAAGGCGTTGGCATCGCCAGCAAACTTCTTACTCCCACCATAAAGTTTAACAAAGGATATTGAAGACATTTCTCATGCAAACACGTCTCATGTCAAGGTAGAGGTGTTTGATGAAAAACTAACACTCTTAGTTCCTTAGTAAAGTATTGATTTATTCTTCCCAGATTTCAATAGATTTCTTGTTGATTGGATGATGGAAAAACTAGCAAAAATGCACCAAGTTTAACATTGTTAGCCTAACTGTTATTCAATTTTTTTACTTAATTACATTACGAATTATCCCACCCAAGGCATCAACTTTTTTGATAGCCATTACCTGCAACAGTAATAAAACAATGCCGCCACAGCAGCCTCATCTGCATCACTATTTAAATAGTGACTGTTGATGGCCAATGACAAAGCTTGAACATCATATAATTAAACCAAAAGGACATATATATATATATATGTGTGTGTGTGTGTGTGTGTGTGTGTTTGAAAGTCAAGTGAACACAGCAGCAACCAGAGAGATTAACAGCCACAATGATTTTCGTTAAATATTCATTGCCATCGACATAGCTTATTGAGAAATTCAGATTAACAAAAAAGCATTCGTTGATCAACAAGTTATTTGCTTTTCTTTCCGAAACAGGCTAGCCTCATAAGAAAACATATTAAGATGTGTGAAAAAGAAGAATATCACAAACTTTGACTATAATACACCAACCTGCTAAATAGATTTGCAACCTCTTCGCATTCACGTGCATTATAGAACCAGATTCCATTTACCTCTTGAGAAGCATTTCGGTATAATAAATATGGAACCTGCACTTCATACTCAAAATCTCCCAAGAGATTCTCCACCAGATTATCTGCTTACAGTAACAATCAGACTCCTCAGAGTAACAATCAGACCTTTGAATATAGATGGACAGCAATGCAAATCAATTGTGTTATTTGACAAGATCTGAACTATATATGGTCCATTTGGAATCATAAATTGATTTCGTGGAGGCGAAGTGGCTATTTAAACACTTAAGAAGATAAATCTACATCACAATGGCAAGGTTCTTTATTTGGAGATGCCATAACTCTAGAAACAATGAATTAAGACTTTTATATCATTCCATTTTTCAATTACGGAGATGCTTATTGCGTCCCCCCATAATGATTTAACTGGTAACAACAACATCAACATAAGCAACTAAGTAACTTACCCAGGTTTAGTAACATCATTTTACCTCGATGGAAATTCCTTCAACAGAGGTGATTGATACAGAACATTTGGACCAAGCTTTATACATTTCAACTAGAGCCTAAAGGAAAATATTATTGTAGACAAGATGATTGCACAAGATTAGAAAACCAATTTAGGTACCCCTTATTTCACTCATGCTGCAAGTAGCTAGCTAAACTTTGCAGGGCCTTTACCAACTATGAATGCAACTTGTCTGCAGGTATATATCGTTTGTTGAATATTAACATCAGATTGAAACAAAAACTAAAATTTCTACTGACACATGTCAGACACATGAAAAAATATCTCCTAATCGCTATGAATATTATTAACAAATATTTGCAAATATCCTATTTCAATTACAAGTGTGTAAACATTATTTCAGCGAAGACCATTATTTGGCGACACATCACTTCTTTTTCCAAACTAGAAGCAATTTTCACCAGTACCCCAATGTCCATAATATTCGAAAAAATTGCAAAAAGATTGAGCGACTAACCTGTATTCCGACGATTCATGACTATAAACTGGAACCGCGGTTGAGTGTTCCTGTAACAGCAAGATCCAGATGCTATATAATGACGTAAAAATGCATAATTCATATAAATTTCCGCCATCCACAGAGCAAAATAAGAATTACAATCATCTGAATGCCCCAAAACTCAATATCAATAGGAAAAAAGTGAAAAGAAAGACTTCACAGAGCCCAAAAAAGCCCTCACCTTTTCACGACAAAGAGAGAGCCCTCCACATCTTTCCGACTCTGTCAACAATAATTCATCACTAATATATATTTCAAACAAATCAAAAAAATGAATTCCAATCAATAGATTTCTGCTCGAGTGAACACGCGCGCGCGCGCGCGCGCACACACATATATGTACATATGTGTATCTATGATTGCATACCCATTGGCTAGTGTCGATGTTAAATTCGTAGAATGTGACATGAGCGGCGGTGATGAGAATTTCCTCAACAAAGGGGTCGATTCTCTGTAACACCGTCAAATTGAGTAACTTGGTACTCTTCTCATCTAGATTCGGCATCAATTTCCCGGTTTGCGACATCGTTTTAGGCACTTTCTCTCTCTATATTCAAGGCGAAGTACTGTTATATATGTAGAGAGAGAAAACACCTATAAATGAATTTTGAGTATAAAAGAAGCAGCAAACTTCTGCTTTTATCTGAACTTCATTATGTATCTATATTTTTATATGAAACAGATATATACTAAGGGAGAGAAGAAGTGCGGGGGTTGGGGGTGTAAGAGAACTGTGGATATTTACTGCAATTGTCCTAGCGTTCAAATGGACGAGTTAAGGGTATATATGTCTTCTCGATGAAACATGTGATTGAATAGTCTTTTTCTTCTTTTCCATTTATGGCAGGATATTGTTAATTTCTACCAAAACTTTTCCAATAAATCTCTACTCTATATATTATTGTATTGGTTTCGTGCATATGTAAATGTTCAGTTGCCTATGATACAAAATTATTTTTTTATTTTCTAATTTATTTATCACTATACTATTTCATAATTATGTTATTATGTTTATATTATGGCATTTGTTATATTATTTATTATTTATTTTTTAAAAGGTTTAACTAAATTACGACACTAGTGCCAACAAGCTCTCAAGCACATGGGTCGATGAAGTTACATGCTTAGGGCTTGTCTTTTTGTCATCTAGTTGATTTTGTCACCATGCTTTTTTGGGCTCGAAGTAAATTAAATTTCTATTTAACATGATGGTGTATCGCTTTGGGACTTCCATATGACGAATTCTATCACCTAGTGTTTCCATATTATGAAATAGTGGTGCCTGTTGAGAAATAAAAATCCTATTATAATGTTAGCACATGACATACAAGGCGTGTATACCTAGGGCATTATGAATGGAAAAATTGCTATTTCAGTGTGGCAACGCGTGTAGAGGCCTAATTGGACGGACGAAGCTTTCTACTTTTTAGGCGGTGAATCCTCTTTTTTTCCACTGTTGCATTCACCTATATTTGTTCACTATTCTAATCATGCTAATCTCCTTTTGTTCATGTTGAAACATATAATTATCGATCATCATTGTTGCTTTAAGCATATTTAAGTACGAACTTGGCGCTACCTGACAATTCTAGATCGTCTACTTAAAAAGGGGACGATCATTATTGAGTGAGTTCAAGCGTTATGAAACTTGCAATGCTGTTTTCCTTCAAGCTCTTTGGCCGATGGCAGTTGCTGATCTTTGAAAAGTTTGATTTTGCGAACATCCATAGATCTGTCAAATATAGGTTTAGTTTTAGACATATTAAAAGAGTATCTCCTCTCATAATCGGATTGAAATTCAGGTCGTTTGACCTCACTAGAATAATGCAAGGCTATATTGTTTTAGGCATAACTAAAGCCTATCATATTGTGTTCTTTTTGCAACCTACTTCAGCTAGCCTTTTCTTATTTTCAGTGAACTCGATTGGGACGTTGTCCTAATTGGCCATGCCCACATGGTAGTATGAACCTTTGTTCCTTCCTATTTTGTTGTTTTCCTCTCTAAGGATTTTACATATCTTGTTATCATCTTTATTAAGTCAAAGATGGTAATAAAATTTTCTCTTAATAGTTTTTAGTTCGAAATACATCAAACCCATGGCTAGGCCAATGTAATTATCTTCTGATAGTGTTGTTGCACAAAAGTGCCTAGCTTTAATAAACCTTCCCATGAATTACTTTGTTGATTCTCTTGGAAGTTGTCTCATGTTAGTTAGCTTCAAATTCGAGACTTTTTCAAGGAAACACATAAATGGCTCTGAAAGAGGTTTTTCATAGTTAGCTAATTTAGAACTAAGTTTGGTCTTAGCTTAGTGAACAGAAAAATGCCTCACTTATTAGTGAATTAGGAAAGAGACCTAGTTGCAGATTACCATCCATGCCTATTTCCTGGTACTATATGGTGAACTTAGCAATATAATAAAGTATGGCAGAGCATTTCCTCACCCTCCTGTCTGTCAAGAGACAGAACATGAGCTGCTTATATTAGAATTGGCTCAAGATGACTTGTCCTATGTAAGTCACCTCAACTAGTTGTGCATAGCGTGTTGTCTAGATTTTGGACCCTCACTTTCCACGAAGATGTTATTTGATTCATAGTCTATTTATTTACCTCGGTAGCTAATCATAGAAGGTGTTGGCAGATTCTGTTTTCTTTTAGGCAGCTAATACTGATTGGGAGCCTATTTAGATTGATTCTTCCCTATGTTAAGCCTCTAAGTTAGAGTGGTCATACATTTGGCGGCACTTGTGAAGTTTTGCCATCCTTCTTGCCTAAAATAGTGTCTCTTACATCAACCAGTATATTAGTGTTAATCCTGATTTTGGATGTCAAACCTCTAATACAGGTGGATACTTCACTTGAGTTCTTCTCAAATTGAGCAAGTATCATTTCAAGAGTTTGTTTGATATAGTCAAGTTGATATTATTATTTTTTTTCCTATATCCTTTTCAAACAACACACCTCTATTTCTTCACGTAGACCTAGATTTTCTCTGTGATCCAGAGTATCAAAATGTTCTTGATGACATTACACATTCGAGGCCATTCCCCTGGAGTGTGTTCAAACCCTGATGGCTGTATGAACTTGACCTTGTTAGATTCATCACTAGCAACCAAGATGGCCAGCCATTTGGGTGGCTCTACCGTCTCAACCCATGGCACGATTTGTTCAAGGCGAGCTTCTCTTCTCGTTTTAGGCATTATATTTTTTGTATTTTGGATTTTTTTTTTAATTTTCTTTGCTGATTTTTGAATTGAAGAACAAAGATTTTAAATAAAAAAAAAAAGTGCAAAAAAACTTAAAGAAATTTTGAAAGTGCAAATAGCAACATTAACGCTGAAATTGTTTGCCTTAAAATTAAAAATTCATTTAGTGAGTGATTGCTGCGTGTCAGTGTATGTATATATGCATACATAGCATAACTAAAAGTAAAATTGTAAAATAAGTGCTGCTGAACTTGAACTTTTTTAAATGATTAAGTGAATTGTAACAAACCAATACCACTAAGGTTCTTTGCCTAATTAATTGTAGGACTTTAAAACAACATAAATCTAGCATAAGTGTTATCAACCTTGAGTTTTCAGCTCTAGAAGTTGTGGAAAGAAAATTGAGCAAGTTTTGCAGAGAACACCTAATCGAATGCAACAGAGAATGAATAGAAGAGCAACAAGTAAAAACTGAGATGCACCACAAGATTTGCTTGAAAATAATTGCACTTGTTAATGCAAGTTGTTAATCGATTGACTATGTAGTTAATGGAGAGTGTATGTGTGCAAGTACATCAATTCAAGTACAATAGAAATTGTACGGGAGACGACTCTTATTAGGACTTTGAGGGTATTGCAGGTAAACTTATAAACTTATCAAAACATCTGATGAGCTTATAAGATGTTAAAAAGTGTTTGGTAATTTTTTGAAAAAAAAGCTTACAAACTCCTAAATTAAGATGTTATGAACTTATAAGTTCTTTTTAAAAAAGTAAGGAGTCCCTAACTTATTTTTAAAATTTTAACAAGTTCCCTTAACTTTAATTATATTAGTTACAAAATTGTCATTACTAACATATTATAAGCTCCAAAATATTATTTTATCCAAACACTTCACAACTTATTTTTAAAAAAATATCTAATATCTTATAAACTCCAAAAACATCTTGTAAAATGTATGAGTTTATAAAACCTTTTTAAATAAGTTTAGCCAAACACCATCTTTATTTGCTTATGGTAAAGCTTATCTTCAAAATATTACTAAGTCTTCTACAAATTTTCAAGCTGATATGCTGTGCAAAGTTAGTACAATTTGGACTCTTTGCTATTCATACAGGCTTGATATCTTCTATCGTTCATGGGCCTTTGAATTTCACCAAAGCTACATGAATTTCCTTACAATTTGCTGTTCTTTAACCATGAACCTTTTGAGATGAATCGATTTTCTAACTTTATGAATTTAAGCTGAGATGAATTTTGGACCATTAGGCTTTTCTTTCCTGGGCGTAAGAAAATAAATTTTGATACAAACACATGAAATCCAATAAGAGCAAAAGATTCTTTTTTTTTTCTTTGACAATGTTAATTGCACATTTAAGATTTTTTCCCTTTCACAAACTAAAATTGCATCACACGCTTGTATTGCTTTCAACACCATTCAAGACCTTATCCAACAGAGAGATTCTGAAATATACTTCCCAGAGTTAGAAAACAAAACATGGAATGGCCTCATACAATGGAGTGAGATTATGAAATCTCTTTTCCCAGAATTAGAAACAAGACATGTAATGACCGTCGACTCCACCGTAAGCCGGAGCAAAATTTACAAACCTAACCAGGAGTTAGAGAGCATAAACAGGCCTAAGTTCTCCTTATCATCCCCTATACAGTAATGACTAATAATGCGAATTGCCAGTTTTCGAATGCAAAATATCCACATTTCTAATCAAGACTAATATGACAAACTGTTAGTTTTTTGACACAAGATATCCACCATAATCACTATGCAAATTGACACATCTGAGAAAATCAATGTTGGATTATTGAATCCTTAACAATTCATGTGAGACTGTGAGGATAGCCCATTCCATCTAAAGGAGGAAAGCGATAAGAGTCTAAGGTCATGTAGCTTTAGCTAATTCCTACCTATCGGATATAAGTAGCTCTCCATGCTCCCCGAACACCTCGCCCACGTACAGTTGTAATGATCATAAACATAAACTAGGAAAAAGCAACATTCATGATAAAATGAGGAATATCAGATCCCATCTTATTATCCCATTAAGTAGATGTAGCATGTTCCAAGTTCAACAAACTGTAGGTAAAAATAAGATTGGACGTGTCTCAGAGGACATGAGCTTTTCATCATTTGGTTGCCTTGCCTTTACGTCTGCCATTACTGCTTGTTTCAATTAAGTAGCAGACCATTGAATCCACATCATCTCCAAAAATGCTGTAAGCCTCAATCACCTGCAAATAG
This sequence comes from Jacaranda mimosifolia, assembly GCA_018894105.1. NCBI lineage: Eukaryota > Viridiplantae > Streptophyta > Magnoliopsida > Lamiales > Bignoniaceae > Jacaranda > Jacaranda mimosifolia. Next base: position 35,106,541 of record CM032122.1, on the reverse strand, counting down.
CTGAATCCCATGGACAACATAATCTGCATGCTGTCACTCTGAGCTGAACCTGGCAAACCAAACCCATCCCCTCCTTCCTTCCTTGTATCACTTCCCGATGATCCTGATATTCAGCAGTAAGTTGGCCAAATTTAGTGCAGGATTCTAACCAATAACCCTACCTCAATGAAAATTCAACTCAACATATCATAGATTAACTCAAATAACTGCAAAGTTCAACACAAACACTCACTAGCTGCAGAAGATGATGGTTCAGCTACAGAAGTTGATGACTCTGTATAACCTAGGCGTTGCTTGAACTTTTCATCAGCAAGATACTCTGCCCTTGAAGCTTCCATCACCATGTGTTCAATTTCCTTTTCAGTCAGTTCAAGATCTGAATAGAAACGCCCCTCAGCAAGAAGTGCCTGCAAAAGAGAGAATTTTGTCTAATTCAGCATACACAGAATGTAAGATCGATCTCTGTGACAAATAAGCACACTTACATTATCAATCTGTTGATCCTGTTGAGCTCTGATAGCTGCTTTGACCTGATCTTTATCGATATTCGTCTGTCATTTAAACCACAAAATTAGTGACTGAACTACCCAACTGAAAGGAGATACAATAATGATGGTGAGACTGTAGATATGGTACTAATATTAAACTTCAGCATGGAGTTCCCATTTTTGCCATGGCTTCTGAAGATTTAGGTAAATAGACAGACTATTTTGTGCGTGTTTCTGTACCAGCTGGGAAATAGATACACACATACCCCCTGCAGGCTGCTAAATCCAAGTCCAGCACCGACAGTAAGCCGACGTGGATCAACAAGGGAATTATAGTGATTTCCATGATGATAACTTAGCCGTATAGGAGGTGTGTCCGTATTATAGCTCCCATGGAATATATTGATAGGTTCTGCATAACAGAAACCAGGAAACTTAAACAGCAGATTAAACAGAAAGAAGACTCAACAAAATAAATGTCAATGTCAAAAACATAATCTTTTACAGGTAAAGCACCTAAACTGTAAGAATATATATGAATAGGCCGATTGTACATTTCTGATAAAGCTTGGATCTCCACATTGTTCCCATAAACCTGCAAATAATATGGGAATCCATATGAATAATTATTGTAGGAACTATGCCTTATAACTGGAGCATGCATTTCATTTTCCAAAAAAGAGAGGGAAAAAAAAATGGAAAAAAGAAAAGAAAAAGTAATGTGTTGGGGGGTTGCGGAATTTCTTTTTTCTTACCCTACTATTGTATTTAGTTTAGGGAAATAGAAAAGGCAAATAATTCAGAGATTCAGCCACCATCCGCTCAAGAAGCACAATAACATCATAAGAGTTTAAATAACTAAAGAATACACTTCTCAATCTTATGTATCATCTGGATAGATATGTTCCCTATACTTGAATTTCTAGATTTACGCTTACAGTTAAATGATAAAGACATGGTGATAATATATTTCAAAATTCTTCATCATATTTTTCTTTCCTCTATAAGTAAAAGATAAAGCCACCTTATGCTGCATAAAAGAGAAAACGGTTCAGAGAAAACTCAATTTACTTCTTTCATCTTCATTTTAAAAGTATAAGCACAACATCTCAGGGATTGTTATTAGAGCATGCCTAACCTTTGTCTATAATGGATTATTGCCATTGGAGAGAATCTTTAGAGGAAATCCATGAGAGAATCCAAAGAATGTCATTGTAAGCATCTAAATCCACTCACCCAGCTTTAATCTATAATTTGACCTAAAAAAGACATCTTCGATGGAAGTCGTATAAGAATATTTTGCACACAGGGAATCAATTAAACTGATTTTCATATTCCATTTTGCTTTATCCTGTTACCACGTCTTCTTAAAACAAGCACTGCATTTATCAGAAAATATCCAAGATAGCAAGCACTCATACCCGATTGACCCAGTTTCATTTCAACCTGTAATGTTATTAATGCTAAGCCATCTCTTAAATACAGAGCTGTTGCATTACAGTTAATGAGGTGTGCTTTCAGAAACCTGATGGAGTTATATCATTCCACAAGGTTGCAGCGAACACCAAATACATAATTCTTGAAAAGCAACCTAAGTTGCTGTTTGGAAGACACGCTAGAGAAGCTTTACAAAAATGCAAAGAAATCCACTACATACCTTATCTCTTCTCTTCCTCTTACAATAGGAAGTAAAACCTTCTGTTATAAACTGAGAGAAGTGATCTCTTTCTCGCTCCTGCACAAACAAAAATCTGTTACTTTCTAGTGGGGCATAAAAAAGCAACTGGAGGACTTTCAAGAAAATAAAGCCCTCTCTTGCAACACAAAATTTTCACACAGTCATCACTTCAATTGTCTGAAACACATGCAGAATACCAAATGAAAATCATAAATCAGAACAACCATTCACGAGAAACTCCAGCATACCACTCCTAGACAGATCTGAAAATTAAAGACAGCTAAACAAAGCTCACATGGAAAGTTAGATTTGGCCTTTCCTTTTAATGAATAAAAATGCAAGTGGGTGTTTCATTATTAAACACCTACTCACAAGGTCATATACATTGGGTATAGAATTAATCTTCTGGCTGGTTGAAATTTTTATCTGAATTTGGAGAAAATGGCACATTAGCTTTAATGAAACTTCTTGTTTCTTTTGCCAGAATTCACATCATACTGAACAGCTACAATACACAGGCAGCTCTAAAACTCAGTTCAACACTTGTCATGGACAACATGGCACTCGTGGGCCCTTCTTTACATGTGATTGAACACACTAAAATGTGTCCAAATAAATAAAAAGTGTGCACGTTTCAGAACTTCTAACTTATTAGACATGTGCTACATTAGTTAAACACGAACTATGCAACATCCACAACCTAACAATTGTTCAGAGCTAGACCATTTTGATTACTCCAGTAAGTAGTTTATGTCGTAATTCACTCTTAATTTAATATATTGCTGTTTTATTGTATTATGACTTCCTTCTATTCTATATATAAAGCCAACTTGCATTCACTTAACATGTACAACACTAAGAAGACCTCTGATTTAAATTACTAAATATATCAGAATTATAGTTCTTCAATAATAATTTAACTACGTTTTCTTAATTAACGTTCACAGCCAAGTCATGTCCTATGTTTCTTGATAATTTTTGTGTCACCATGTCCATATCATATTGTAATCATGTTACCGGAGCTACACATGTAAAATGCAGCTAAACAGTTAAATAGATTAGAAAATGCCATTTCAAAAAATTAAAGATGGAAAGTTATATATCACGTAATTTGATCAGTCATCTTAATGTTTTCTTAACTGAAAATGCTGTGCCATGCATCCATTTCAATTAGTTTGGGTTTTTGATGATCACTCTTGTTACTTGAAGTAACATGTGAAAATTGGCAATCAGTTACAGAAGTAAATGCACATGTGAAAAAATACTTTTAACTCAACTGCAAAACAATAACACTTCTATAAGCTGTCTATAACAAATCAAGATCCAACTATTTTATTGTCAACAATATTGCAAATTATTAAAATAGCATGAGGAACAGTAGACAAAGAAAAAATAGATGTCAGAAAAGGAAAACTGAAAGTTCATAGAAAATTAGAAAATATTCATTCACGGGATCAATCATAATGTCACTCAACTCTCCTGCGATTGAATCATGATAAAAATAATGTAACATTTCAAATGGTTCATCAGTAATTTAAAAAGAAAAATTACATTATCTTAAAAATCAAAGAAGAAATTAAAGCAATCCTTCTAAACAGTAGGTAATACCACTTGAGGAAGGATCAGCAAAATATAATTAGGATTTTCAAAAACTGAGAGTATAGCATCTGTTGAAGTTAAAAGTCAAAGAACAACTCTTTTTCCACTCAAATACAGAAGGTATTGGCTATAGGCACAAACGAGAATGGTACCACTCATGAGCATAAGAAAACAAAACCTCTCATACCATGTAGTCAATGCACATCTGCCTAACCAAATCATACTGTTCAGAGTCACCATATACTTGATCTGCAACAGCACGAAAGAGACAATTCCCATCCTCTAGCATCTTTCTCACTTCCAAGCCCTTAACCCGCTTTAAATCAATCTCAAATTGGTGTTCTCTTTCCTGCAACAGATAAAACATGTTCCCTTTACCATACTAGTCCGCCCACAATCTCAATTGTACTACAATCCTTTCTAGCTCGAAGCAGACTAACAGAGAATAGCATGCAGCCTTGGAAAATTAACAAGTGTCACTAATCAGCAGTTTAAAATTTGAGCCAACTGTTAATCAACAACTAATTGCGATACTTAGATATTAATAATGTGAAACTCAGTGAGTTGGTAAGAATCTGTTAACTAATTCCTCATCAAGATTCAAGAAATATTGAAAAAGCAAGGTAATAGCTGAAAAATCCAAAGATAGACTTGGAATTTGGAACCAGTCTGTATTACAGAAAGCAAACTTCATTTCATAAGTAAGACCAGATCAAACTCACTGCATCATCATAGGAAAAACTATAGCGAGGGCTCTGCTCATCAGCGCTGTTATATCCTTCACCCTCACAATGAGACCTAGGTGAAGATGGACGAGATCCAGTTGGTGACGACCTAATTGATACACCAGGCCAACATGCAGGTCTCCTAGATGACCCTATCCGCGAAGCATTTGAGTCACCAGATGCAGATCTCCTAGAATTAGAGTTCACTGAAGAAGGCTTTGGAGGAGGAATAGGAGGAGGTGGAGGATGTGAACTGCCAGTAACCATCTGGAAGGAACTTCCAATCATAGCATCAGTTTCCTCCACAACAGCTGTCAATCCACCAAACTCTTGTACAAAGTTTCCAGAACCCACACCATCATCATTAAGCACCTGCTCATTGTCCTCAATTTTTTCTCCATCACCATTCAAGCTTTCTGGAGAAAGATCCTCACTCTTTTTTCCGTTGCTTATGCTGTCTAAAACACCACTGCATTCTGGTAGTTCATCAACAATTTGATCTTGTCCTTCTTCTACCAAACTCTCACCATCCACCACTGGAACAACCTGTGGAGTGCTTGTACCCTGCTGCTGTGGTGAAGCTGAAGAAGACGACGGATTGGACACTGTCACCAATGCTGATGATCTGTTTTGGCTGGACGAAGATGACGAACCAGAAGAACCTCTCTGGACAAAAATCCGAGTCATTATTTCCCCTTTTCTTCAAACTCAATGCCAAGTATTTTTGTTCTTTATTTTCACCAAAAATTAGAGATACATAAGTGCAGGTTTCAATTTGTCGCGCTTTCTGGCCTTGGGTGCAGTCACACCAATTCCTCGGCTGAGTGATTTGTTTTTCCAGCAAGCTAAGCTCTGATCCTCGCAAGTCGGTTTCTGCATTCCCCTAACAATTCTCATGAGACCTAGACCTCCAAATCTTTTATTCTTAAACAATAAACCCTCTTTCAGATAAAGTACTTGAATTTACCGGTGACAAAATCCTGGATTACAAATTTCACCTCAACAATCTCAAACCTGCATTTTCGATACAATAAACCAACAAAGAAATCAATAATTTCGAATATTTATGCCAAACAAAGGAAAAGGACATAAACCAAAGCCACGAGATAAAAATCCAACAAAACAACAGTAAGTACAGAATCAACTGCAAAACGCCTAATTGAGCTTCAATATGTCATAAAAGGCTAAAAAAGTAATATATCCTAGAAATAAACAAATGGAAAGAATCAAATTAGCTAAAAGAGGTGAGAATTTCACTACGCGGCATCAAAAAAGATCAAAAAGAAAAACCCCAAAAACTTCTAAATCAACAGAAAACCAAACCAAACTAAGAAAATAGTTCAAGGTTATTGACGTGCAGATCAACCTAAACAATAATCGGCCCTGAGGCAAAACCAAACAGGTTTCAAGATTCGGAATTCCCGGAGAACAAGCGTCAATCCAATAACATGGAGAAAATCAATTCTTATAGCATACATAAACACAAATCCAATTCGAAAATTAATAGGCGAATTGAATAGAACACGAAAAAAAGAAAAAGAAAAAGAAAAACAAACAGCCCAAGAGTTGACCGATTGCGAGTGAAGTGGCTCACTTGAGTCAGCGATGACGAAGCAAGAAGAGTTGGAGTGTTGTTCTACCGGAAGTGTTTCTGAGGCGCACCTAATGCAATATAACTTCAGGACCAAGAAAGTGTGTGTTGTGTGTGTGTGGATTTATATATGTGTATGTATAGGTAGAGAGAGAAACTGTAGAGAAAGATGAGGAAAGTGGCTTTGTTGGCGAGTGAGTGAAAACGGGAGGCTGAGTTTTAAAGAAGAAGAAAATTGCATAAACAGGGCACGTGACTTTGGAATTTATTTTTTAAAAATAAAAGAAAATAGAAATTCAATATTGTAAATCATCCCAAGATTAAGGCGGCTTGAATTTGTTTTATGAAGATATTTTTATTTTTTAGTAAAAATAAATAGTGAAAAGTTAATTATAAATTTAAATTTAAAAATAAAATATTTTTTGAAGGTTTTGTTTAAAATGTAATGATTATATAGGGTTGAAAATGAGTTGTATTTGAAAAATGTAATATTTTTGTATTAAAAATCATGTAAATATGAGTAGAAGAAAATAAAAAGTGATAAAAATTGAAAATGGAGATGAAATGTTATAGTGTGTTTTAGAGAATATTTTAAAAATAAAATATTTGTGAAAATAAGGGAGAAGTTGATAGTTTTCTGTTTTCAGTTTCAGCATAAAATGAAAATGGTGTTTGAAAACAAAACCAAATGAGCACTAATTTTTTTTTAGAACCAAAGGTAATGTTTGGTTACGTTTTATGTTTGATTTAGTATGTATTTTGGGGGAATGAATGTTATAAGTATGATTGAAAAATGTGAAAATTATGTTGGGAAATGTAATAGATTTTTTATTATATTTTGGGAAATAATTATAAAACTATTTTGGAGAATGGTGGTATGTTAATTTATTTTGGGGGGGAGTTATTTTTCATTGTAACAATCAAATTAATACTTTTTTGTTAAGTTTTTAAGGTGAAAATAGAATTAAATAATTATAACCAAACATTCCCAAGATTCTTGAATTGAAGTACGATTTTTAATGAATTCTATTTTTTTTTCTTTACACGTGTTTACATAACTTAAACACTCATTATTGCAAGAATTATGAACTTAACATAGAATTGAAAGTTGAACTAACTATATCATCATTTAACCTTTTTAACCAATACTAGGTTACATTTCATGCTCATATATAATAACAGATTATCCATTATTGTTATTAACAATCTCTATCTGCAAATGAAATGTTATTAGATTGATTGTTATCAATTTAGATATTTATCATTATTCCTTAGTTGTTTTGTTTTTTATTTTACACCGTAAATAAACATAAGCATGCACATTATACATTTTTTTTCCCAAAATTTTAAAATGTGAATTAAAAAATTATAACTCCATCTTTCAGACATATCAATTATTATTTTTAAAATTTTAATATCGCGTAACAACTATAAATTTATTGTATATGATATTTATATGCAATAACACTGTAGATACTAAATTGCCAAAATCATTAAATTCTCTATTTCATTCATTATTTCATCTCCTATTTTAACTTGTTGTATTTATGTCAAGTATATTTAATTTTTAATCAATTATTTTTATAAAAAAAAATTTAATACACATGTCATATATTCATGAAATGAAATAGAGAATGGAATAGAAGATTTAAACTGATCAAAACAATTCAGATTACACCATATATATTCATGATGAACATTTAACTCTCACCATTTATCAGTAGAACTCCAAAATAAGAGTTGGAATTACAATATTTAACCACACATTTATATATAAAAAGCAACACAAGAATATTTATAAACTGACAAATATGGTATAATATAGAGCAGCCATAATTATATGTGTTATATATGTGATGAATCATGATCAGTGCCTGCGAAGAGCCGCAGCGGACAGCACAACCAAGAATATGAAGATGACTGCAGCGACGAAGGAAGCCACCACAGCGCCGCTGACGCGCTGGCAGAAGTCGGTGAACTGCTGGCAAATGGCGAACCAGTTTGTGTTGGAATTCCCATTGTGGGCTAAGTACACAATCGCTGCAGCCGCCGCCGCCGCTGCCGTCGTAAATGCCATCACCACCTGCGTGCGCCACAAATTATATAATATTCGATAACATTACATAAACATAAACAAAAACAAATGGGGTTAATATATATATATATATATATATATATTCAAGATCATGAGTAGAACTATATATATATGGCTTACCGTGTCCAAGATGAGGAGAAGAAGCTTTACTCCAACTGCATGGGGACGGACAATGGCCACAATCGAGAAAGGCAAGGACAGAACTAAGTAGCCACTAGCAATCGCATTGGCCACCACGAAGAACCTGCACGTATTTTCATATATGCATGAGAACTAATTAAGTAGCTACTGTGAAATATTCAAGTAATATAGAAGAATCCAAAAAATATATATAGAATAAAAGGGTGTATATATATATAGATAGATACGTGAAGGTGGGTAGGTCATCATAGCTGGCTTGAAACTGGAAGAACTGAGTGAAGAAAGGCAGAGTTTGGTCTGTGGTTCCCATGGTGGCGGTGGCAGCCAAAGCAGCAACAAGGGCGCAAATCCTGAGAATAAAGTCGAAGATGGCTACTCCTCTCTTCCACCTGGCTTGTGGGTGTAGCGGAGCTGCCGTTGTGGTGGCGGTGTAGGCCACAGGTTTTGCTGTTTTGGTGGACTTGGACTGGTCATGATTGATGTTGATGGCTGTTTCGTGAGTACTGCCGCTGGTCTTTGTGGAATCCATCGGCTAACTATTTTTTCTCAATGTTTCTCTTTGGGAATTAATTAAAACAAGAATGGTGGGCATGTGGGAATTTATAGCGGATTGAGCAGAGAAGCAGATTATGCAAATGGATTAGTTTGATATATATTATGGGATCGAAGATATATGCGTGTTTTAGGTATTAGTGATGGTGGAGTTGTTGCTGAACTTGCTCCACCAGTATTTGTACTAAGGATTTCAAGCTTTTGCATGTGTTGACATTGTTGATGAGAAAAAACTTGATGCAAGTTTGCATAATTGAAGTGGATTGAATCTTTTATTTTAATTTATCGATATCTTTTGATGATTAAATCCAATCAAAAATCGAAGAGATGATAAAAAATTAAATAACACTTAAAACATACAAAGTTTAGAATAAATTTAACAAATAATGTTTCTGATAAAGTATTTATATGAATGGAGCAGTGGGAATTATTATTGTCAGCGGGAGCATATTTCGAGTTTAGACCAATCCTTACCAATGAGGTGCTCAATTAGTTAAAGTTCAATTATATTCATGAAAGCAATCAAAGGAATATTTCAATATGCATACCAAATTTATTTAAACAAAAAAAAAAAAAAAATCTTGAAACGTATGAGCGATCTATTTAATATACAATAGATTGTATAAAATAAACTGCAAATTAAAAATAAAAAAATAATATAAAAGTTTACCTTTTGAGATGCTCATAAAGATTTGAATGGAAAATAATTGTGTTTGTTTATATTTTCATTTTTCTGCCATCCAAAACTTAAAAAACGTGTTTGTTTCGATCATCTTAGCAAAAAATATTACTATTTTATATATCTATAACCATAATTTTCAAACTTATGCACTTATTTTGTTAACTAAAACCCTCGCTCTGTCAATTTGAAAATAATTAAAATTCACCAATTAATTAAACAATTTTATCTTTCTTCAAATTAAAAACACCCACAATAAATTCTAATCATGATTTTTAACTAATGTAAATAAATACATCATCTACATTAAGTCATTAAATTGATCATTCTACCCTACTAATTCAAGAATGTTTTCAACATTGTAAAAATCGAAAAATAAAAAATAAAAAACGAATTTAAATATCTTTATACACGCAGAGTGAACATTACCAAGATTTTAATATATAGAGCACTCGGGCACATCACGCAGGCCAAGCTTTGTACAAAGAAATAGAAGAATAAGGATCCATAATACAACAAATAGAAATTATGCATCTGAACCAACAGTAAATTATTTTGATTTCACAAAATTCAAATTTGCAGCCAACTGAGATTTTTCTGTCAAGGTATCACTCACTATTCATAATTTACAAGCCGGGTTATGAAAAAAGCTGACTTTTATTTTACAAGAATCAAAACCCCCAATAGAGGTAAAGAATTGCAACTGCTGCTCAAGCTCATCAACATCAAGCATATATACTGTGGTTCTTTCTTTCTTTCTTTCTCTGTTTAATAGAAAGTAGTAATAGAAATGGCTACAGAAAAAACATGTCCCCTATAGTACTTTGCCACAAACCAACAGTACAAATAAACGGTCCCTATGGTCGTAATCTCCATCCACGCTCAGCAAGTGCCTTATGCACCCGATTGGCAGCCTCTGCAGTATCATTTAGAGGAGGATAACTCCAGCTCTCTGACATCTAAAATGGAAGAAAGAACGGAAAAAAAATTAGTAACCAACCGAAAATAAAATCGGGTATTCTCAACACAAATGCATAATTTACTTGCTAATCCATTTCAAACAGACAAGAAGATAAATTTCACAAAAGTACTAATGCTATAGGTCAAATTTCAGACTTCATCCAGCTGCAGTATTAGTAGTATTTTGTAACCCAGCCTATTCAACCATTTCACCTGATTATGACAACTGCTATAACAATCATATGTCGGGTTATGAGGAATATGGAACATTCTAAACCAAAATCAAGCATACTGAATGGTTCAGATATCCGTTGGAGCACAAGAAGAGCTATTTCTACCTATGCTTGTGAGAGAGCAAAGAGTGAATTTTCTTTGTATTCTTGGGAAGCCGACACAAACTCATGCAAGCAAAAACAAGATTAATAAATTGTTGATAAAATCAAAGACTAATTAGATTAAAAAATCAGCAGTTAAAAGCTATAATCTTATATCCCATTTTTCATCAAAAATCTTCTCTCCTTCATGATCAATCAATCAACAATTTTCTCATATTTAATTAGCTTCTGGTAGACAGTTATTTTTCACTTTCAGTAAATATATTTTTCTCGTTCCTCTTCTGGTGCATGGTTGGGAGGTTGAGAGGGTTTCTCGTCGGCTAAAAAAATTCCACAGAAGCACCAACATATCACCGTCTGATCATCAGTCTGGATATCAAAAATACAACATGATGACTAGCTGTCACTTACATCCTCAAGACCTGTAAATGGTCGAACCAGGCCTCTTTCTCTTAGCTTCTTATGGAAATCCACAAACTTCCATGTACAACGTTCGGCTCCAACAACATAAACAGGCTTCCTGCAATGACCAAAGAGTCAGTCAGATATTTGGCATGCGTGTTTCCAAAATCATCAAGAACTGTTATCAGGCATACCCGGTGCTGCAAGCCTCACTCAACATACTAACTGAATCAGCAGTGATTACAAAAGCATCAGCCCAAGCCAGATGTCCCATATGCGGATTAGGTTCTGATAATGACAATTTAGACATCAGTCAAGTCTCAAAATAAGTTATCAATCACCCATATATTCACTGAATGTGAAGTACCTCCACCATCCCATATGTATATTTTGGGATGAGTTCCAAGTTCTTTAAGTATCAAGTTAGAAACCTGTCAAACAGACCAGAAAGCAATAAACAGAATAGTAGGGGAAAGAAGGGCAAAGATACACGGACTATAGGTCAGTTGAACTCGAGAGAGATAAATACTGAAAACTGGAGTTCTTCTTACTTTTTCAGGTGTCCTCCTTGAGAAAGATATCCTCACACTTCCACAGCTTGTGAGAACATTGTGCAGAGATGCAGTCAGCTGTTTTGCGAGGTCTGTGCTATATCTGCAGTACCCTATTAATAGATAGAACCATAAGAATATGAACAACTATCCAAAATGTTTCCTGACTTGCACACCCCTCAAATAACTGAAATCATATTTCAAGATAGCACTTCTTTCTTTGTTACTCCCCCTTCCTCACAACATAATATTTGAGTACCCTCCCAAAGAAAAATAAAACATAAAAACATAAAATATTTCCAGAAATAACTTGAGAGAAAGAAGGAAGCAAAGTCTTCAAAAGGTGGAGAAAATGCTTGTAGATTTCAAGCACAATCATTCCATAACTTAATGAGATGCAGGCAAAAAAACAGTGTACTGGATCAAATTTGACACAAATCCAATAGATGGTGAATCTATCAACCACACAAGGAGTGTGAAGAAGAAATAGACAACTCGTACACTGGTCCAACCACAGCATTGAAACTTGATATGATGAATACATGACTCCAAACCCATTCTTAAAATCTAAAGAAAGAGGAAAAATCGACACCACATATTTCATGACATTTTGCACATATCAATAGAGTAACTGAGGCGTATTCTGGTAGTCTTTTCTTAATTTCAATAGGTGAACAGAGTGCCAAATCCAAGTTGGGTAGACTCCCAATCTTTTGCCATAGGCCAAGAATCACTCATGACACCATAACAAAACCCCGTTAACAGTTCCCCACTTATCTTGTTAATCATACAATTAGCTAAGCGAAACTAACAGTGAATAGTCAAGTATAGATAATTATTTCTTAAAAATAATGCAATAAAACAGTTCATCAGAAATTTATCTTTACTAATTTCATATGTAGTTCTTTTAACAAAAATCAAAAGGCGCAACACCAGGAAAACGGAAGAGAGATTACTTGTGGGCCCTCCAATGTTGACTACAAGCAAAGGCTTTGGCAGAGGTGCAAACTCATCGTGCCAGGCATTAGCCGCACTACGAAGGGCAGCTGAATCTACTTGATGAAGCGCTCCTACTGTGAGGACCTGAGCGATGACAACAAGCATCCACAGCAATATACAGCAAGGAGTCAGTGGCAACGATTCTCAGTACGTAAAGTAAACTAAATATGTAAATGTGTGGAGAAGTACATACAACACGTCCATCAGGAGGTTCATGTGGTGTTATCCATTTCCGGAGAAAGCGAGGAACCTGCTCCTGTGCATGAGGGGTCAGTGGGTAATAATCATGCTGCGGGGTTATCACCATATCAAACCTCTCCAGATGGGACCTTGGATGTTGAATCTGAAAAGCAAGGGCATGAAAGTGCCATAAATCTTTTTTAAATAAATAAAAGAAATAAAAAAGCATGACAAATCCATTTTAAATAACACAGAGATGCAAATAGTTCTCCCCCAATTGAGAACTGCCAAAGAGCACAAAATATAGTCTGTCAATAAAATATGCATTACTAGTTAAATATATACAAATAGATTCTACTCTAGATACAAAATAATGTGCTATTACAAATCTTTTAAAAATCATCATCTATACTATGAAAAAATCTTTAAAAAAAAAAAGAAAAGAAAAGAAAAGAAAAGAAAAGAAAAGAAAATGAAAGTGTAATATTTTCATATAATATAAATATAATCAGAAAATTCATAATTTGTAATTGGTAATGATCTGTTTCAGCTCACAAAAAAATATTAACAAAGCACTCAGAAATATCCATTAAGGCCTAGGATGCTTTATCAACCACCACATGCTGGATAAATGAAAATAGGCTATCCAAAATCCTTTAAAGATTAATTGTTTATTAGCCAATACATATACATACATATATATATATATATGAAAACTAAGGAAACTAATTTTTCACCAGAATTTTAATTAAAAGGAGAAAATTAGTTCATCTCCCAACTTGAAAGTTGTAGTAGTAGACAGAAGAGTTATAAGTCAAATGGCAAATTTGCAGAAGAAATGCAGGAATGGAATTTCCAGGTGTAAATGTCATTATTAAGTTCTACTCGACTCTGATTTCAAATATCCAACTTTAAGCCAATATATTAGAGAGAACACTCAAAGTGTTTACACAGCAGGGGCTAGATTTATAGAGTATTTGATTGCTGCATCATTAGTCCTACAAGAATTCAAAGATATAAGCAGAAAATCAAAATAGGTCAGAGTGGCAAAAGGACATCACCAAAACTTCTCAATGCGACCATTTTATTAATTCTATTTCATTATTGAGATAAAATGTTCTTTACTGTCACAAGAATATGCCGAATGCAATCAAATATTCTTAGCTGTGACTTGAAAGTACGAGGGCAACGTACAAACCTGGACGACAAACACATTTTCAGATGCTAATCTTTTTATAGAGCTTGCAATTGAAATGGTATCTCTGCCAGATGCAACCACAAGTAGTGGACCATTCCTAGAAAGAGGTTAAAATGTTATTTCTCATCTATAAATATGATCGAGACATGCACATAAACAATTAATATCCTTATGAGCATAACAATAAAGAGATTTTCCCACCCACAAAAATACATGAAAGAAATTCTCCTTTGAGGTAACAACTTTATATTCCAAATGTAATGGTTTGGTGGAATCTTATAAACCAAAAATGCTAATGACTTTTCCTTCGTAAACAAAATTTACATGCGTAGCATCAACTCCATTGACCAACATCAAAAGTTATGTAATAGAGAATATGATCATTCACTTAACTTTCAGCAGAAAAGAGAATAATGCACATAACAAAGTGTCATTGCCATTTTGAGTGAAGTGCGAACGCCTAGTTTTGTTGATTTTACTTTCATGGCGGCTGTCTCCTTTTATTTTATTCCGCAAAAGCTTCCCTACCCTCCCCCAGCGCCTCTACCATTAAGGCAGTGCAGTGATTTTATTCAATAGGTTCTTGTAACAAATCACGAAAATTACCTTTCATTGATACACAAAAAAATGCATGTTCAGCTCAACAATACCTAGATATGGAATTTTTTAAGCGCAAAGGAAATTTCTGTCAAATTCTCCATCACTTTTGACTGCTAATCTACATCATATTCAGATTGCAACATACCCATTAATATTGCTTCAGCGAATTTCAATTCTGAATGACACTTTTGATAATGTATTCAAAAGAAAAAAACCTCTCACATAAAGCATTCATCTTTAACCATGAAAAAGGGTCACAAAAAGCATCAACATCTAAATCAACATAATTAGACAATTTGATAGTTGTAGAAAAATATGCTATTCTAATTTGGATGTTCACCCAATAAGCTAGAAATGTGAACAATCAGACCTTTAAGAATGTGGCTTTTGAAAAAATTTAAGATGAATCCTATTTAAGTAATTCATGTTCTAGTTCTACAAATCAGTAGCATCGTTATCGTAACCCTAGCACATTAGATTTATTTCAACAGAATGCTATGCTTACATTCAATTCCCCCAACATATTTCAATCCCCCAAAAATAAAAAGTGTTTGGTCTGGAATATTTCCAGAAAAAGTTTGCTAAAACATTTCCATATAGAAAATCTATTTTCAAACCCTACAACGAATCCTGAACCCTATTTTCAGCTAATACTATTTCTTTTTACATTTAAAAACAAGTAAACCAAACATGTTTTCTCAGAATAAAATGTCAAATCAACCTATCAACTCAATTGGTCAAACTTTTGCAACTCACTCATCCAAACAAAAAATTTTTTCCCCATATATTCTCCATTCCCTGAGGAAATCTTCTCAAAAGAATTTTAAAAAATATTTCCTCAGGATGGAAATGTTTCATTATTCCTCCAAAATAAAAAGGCAATTCTGGACATACAACTGACTTGGTACACAATATCCATGGATAGTCTAAAAGAAAAGAGAGGAAAGGGAGGGGGGGTGTTGAAACTTACTGTTCAAAAGCTTCTTTAGCCATTCTGACAATACTCTTTACATCAGCTTCCAGTACTGATGACAAGCCTGCGCTGACACCATTCTCCCTAGGCGAAGGCACTAGTTTTCTCCCTCTTCTAGAAATCAGAATTCGTGAATACCCATATATCCAGCTAATGATATGGTACAACTTTTTATGGAGAGAAACTGGGAGCCAGTGTAGCCACTCATTGATTCCTCCTGTCGGTCTCGTAACCCTCTGAACAACATAAGCAGCAGACAGCTCACAATCAACTCAAATATAAAGTTTTAAAATAAATTAATCATGGATTCTCCTATATTAGATAGTGAACATGGCCCAGTTTCAAGCATACTCTCAAACAGAAGCTTGTATGTTACTTCATAGATCATGGAAGTCGTGCCACAGAGAGAAGAAGGGATTGAAGGTAGCAATTAAAAGGAGAGATCATCTCCACAAGGAAAGAAGAAAAAAAAACTTTTAATTAATATTTTCAGAAACATCCTTAACTAGAACAAGGCTGCTTCAGCAAATTTTTCCAGTCTACTGAATGAGGGGTAAGCACAAAAAAAGTTGGCATTACCAGTAAGCATAGAAAAGATATTAAGCGAAGAGTTTCAGAATTCATAAACAGAAAACATTTTCTCAGGACATGAGGGTTTTTCTTGGCCACTTCCTGCTTATTTGCATTAACTCAAGAAGAAGTCAGTAAAAGAAAGGTGAAAAACAATTTTTCTTCTTTTCACCACCTTTTAATTGAAAAAGAAAAAAGAAATTCTCCAAAAGGTTTCAAATTGTGCAATTTTAAGTTGTGGTAAATAAGAATGAACAACATTTAACTCATCTTTAAGTTGTGGTAAACAAGAATGAACATCATTTAACTCATTTTCCCTGTTTATCTCCATAAGAACTTCCAAAACAACTAATCCAGGCATGCTATTCACTAAAATTGGTGAAAAAATCTGAAACCAGGCACTGCAGAAACAAAAAGAAAGATACTTCACTTCCAAAATTGTTAGATCAATTTTAATTACTAATCCCCCATAAAGAAAGAAGCAGAAACATCTAACCATCCAATAATTCAACATATTTTTTGCCCAATCCTCAAAATATCAGCACAAATCACATTCGATAGAGGCAATCAGATGCATGCATACCCTTAGGGCAAAACTATAACCTACAAACAATGAATTATGACTTCAAACTAATCATCTCCCGGATTTTCACTGCTCAGTCAACCCACGACAGAACTAATAAACACCCCCCCCCCCAACACATACACACACACCAAAAAAAAAAAAAAAAAAAGGGAAAATTACAAAGAGAAGCGGGGACTTACATATAGAGTTTGCTTTTCAGATAAGCCAAGGGCGCGAACCAATCCGATGCTCTGGTTTTCGGAAGATAGAAAACCGTTTCCGATTATGACGGCGCGCCGGATGACGCCATAAACCCCGCCCTCGAAAATATCAGGCACTCCGCCGATCGATTGCGGGCTCCCTGGGGGCTCCGGAAGCCTAATTGGCTTCATTTACGCCTAAATTGATAATAATAATTCGTGGGAATTTAATGAAAAACCCTTGATAAGATTTTAGATTGGGAATCCTCCCCTCGATTCAGTTGTGGGATGTAGATGGTCTGCAGTAATCTGCTGGCAACTCTGGCAAAAGCGGTTCCGTTCCACTTGAATTTACCTTGTTCTTCACTTCTGTTCTCCTCCTTTTTATTGTTATTTTTTTATTTTTCCTAATCTCACTTTTTTTTTTTCTATTTCCACTTTAATTGTTTTCTTTGTTAGATTTTCTTTCTGGGTTTTAAAATTTAAATATTTTATATTGCTTGTAAACTTAAAATTCTTATTTATAATTTTTTTTGTGTTTTGTGAATTTTGTATCGGTAATTTGGAGTTAAATGCCCAAACTATGTTTTATTTTTATAATCGATTCCCATTTGAATTTCTTCAGTTTATCTAGAGACGGCATTTTGTCATTTTTTTTTAATTTTAAATATATAATATAATTTATATATACACATCTATTTATATTTATATTTATATATTACATATCATCATTTTTCTTTTAAAAAAATCTCAAAATATCCTCTATTATCTTTCATTATTTTCAAAACTTTCCCATTTTTCAATATATACATGCATATATTATATGTACACATCATATATATTTTATTATTATTCTAAGGATAAAAAATCACTCAATTTTATTTTTATCCCAAAAATTCAAAAAAAAATATTGATTTGACTCCTACAGTTTAAAATGCCTTCCTCAAAAACATAAACAAACATACAAAAATTATCCAAAACTAATTTTTAACTATTCCCCAAAATATAATCAAAAATTAATCACATTCCTTAACACAATTTTCACATTCTCTAATAATTCATTCTTCCAAAGCAGGATAATAAACATATAATAAAATCACACAAAAAACATAACTAAATTAAGTTAACAATATTATTTTAACTCACATATTTAAAATAATTTAATTAAATTTAAACATAAATTAAAATTCCTAACCCCACCCCGCCACACACAATTTAAGTTTCAAATATGTGATATAATTTATATGACACACATATATACACACATATTATATATAAATTGATATATTGATATAAATATAATTAAACTTATAATTATGGGACACTTATTGAAAAGTACCAAATGCACTTTTCAATTTGGTGACCAGTCCCCACTTGTTTTTTGTTAGAACAAACTCCTTAGTTTTGTTAAATTTTTAGAGATTACTCCCTACTCATTTGATTTGACAAAAATGCCCTTAAGTATCATATTTTTCATTCATTTTTTCTCACTTCTTCTCCATCCGATAAGCAAACAGTAAATCATATCATACGCTCATTACCAGAAACAGAAAGAACAGAAAAAACACAACAAGCTCCACGGTAGGAACAAGAATAACGTCAGAGCCAACAACCACCAACTCGACATCTGAATTGTCTTCTTCTCTTTTTATTTTCATCATTTTTGAGTTTCTTCTTTTTCTCAGTTGCTTCTGGGTTTCTTATATTTTTCCAACAATGTCAACAAGTAGTGAAGTAGGAGTGTTTAGTCAAGTTAATGGACATGTACATTAACCTCGCAAGAGAATGGAGTGAAATCAACGCCGAACACTTCAGTTTGCAATACATAGCTCCACATCAAAGATTGTACGTGAGTTTGACTAATGATAACGGTGTCATGAATATGGTCTTACTGCATTTGACATTGAATATGAACATTGTTGACATCTTGATAAACCGAAATGATGAATTAAGCAGCAGTGCAAAGAATAGCAGTGATGGTTTAAGGTAATACTTCTACAAAATCTAAGTTGTACTGCAGTTTGTAAAGTTTTGTACTTGAAGTGTTCTGAAATTGTACTCTGTTATGTAAGTTTTATACTTCAAGTGTTCTACTAATTGATTATCCAAAATTGTACTGCAACTTCTAGCGGTTTATACTTGAAGTGTTCCTAAACTATACGTCTTCTATATAAAATTATACTTTTGATTTTCTGAAATTATACTTCATTTTATCAAAGATTGTACTCGATTTATTGAAGTTATATACTTTAAGTGTTATATTTATCGATTAACCAAAATATTCTGCAGTTGCTATGACTTTATACTTCAAGCGTTCTGAAATTGTACTTCACTTTATCTAAAATTGTACTTTTATTTTATGAAATTATATTTTCTTTTGTACTTCATCGAAAGAAACAAATATATGTTTTCTGCATTTACAATTTTAAATGTCTGTGATTTTTCAGTGTTGTACTTATTTCTTGTCTATTTTCTCATGTTTAGGGTTTTTATTCCCTTTTTAGTTGTTAAACACTTGAACCCAATTGATATATATGATTTTTGTTGTGAGATGGGAAGTTTTTTATTTGTACTTGAAAGGCATGAAAGTTGTACTTCACTTTTTTTAGGTTTATACTTCTTTTTACTTGAAATGATACGGTAAAATTATCTGAAAGTAGTGGTATATTATTTGTTGTATAAAACATCCAAGCTTGCAGTACACATTAAGCAAAAGTGTAGTATATGATCTGTGTAACTACAGTATATTTTAGAAGCAAATGTAATATAAACATTCAAGCTTGCAGTACACATTAAGCAAAAGTGTAGTATATAATATGTGTAACTGCAGTACATTTTCAAAGCATTTGTAATACAAAATATTCAAAACTGCAGATTAAATGAAATTATAGTATATAATTTGTGTGTATGCAGTATATTTTAGAAGCATCTATAGTACAAAAGCATTAAAGCATGCAGTATACATTAACTGAAAATGTAGTATATAATTTGTGTATCTATAGTACAAAATATTTAAGCATGTAGTATACATTAAATGAAAGTGTAGTATATAATTTGTGTAAGGAGGAGCTAAACTCATCCGGTGCAAAAAAGAGATCAGAGTTGAGTTGGGGCACCGCATACACTTCGAGTCCTTGTGTATGTGTTGACGAGGACGTCAACGGATCGAGTGGGGGAGAATGTCATGGGTCGCTCATTGGAGAAGAATTGCGACCATAACTTGAAGGGGCATTAGGAGCGACAAGGCATTATCGACTCACCCGATAAGACGAAAAAGGCCCATGAGCAGAGACTCTTATGAGGTGCAGTTTGAAAAACTATTTCAATGGCATATTCCTTGAGTTATGAGGATGCTTCTCACCAAGTTTGAAGTCATTCCGTGTCCGTTTGGGCACCGAACATTGAGGGCGACCTAGAGCGGTCTTACTACACGCAGATAGTGCAAAGATGCATTGAGCAGAGTGTCTTGGAAAAGGAATTTTGTGAAACTGTTTCAGTGAGGTGTTCCTTGAGGTGTTGGCAACGTTCCCACCAAGTTTCACCAGTAGATGGTTCCGTTTGGATAGGAAACGGCGAAGATCCTTAGAATGCAGCGGTGCAGTGGCATTGCTGTAACTCCAGCTTATTGCGAGGGAAATTACTGTTCCATGGAGAATCAGACGGGGCTGGAAATTTGTGGAGTTAATGTATAAGCCGAGAGCTATCCAATGGTTCAAGCAGCAAGTGATTTGGACACCGGGAGAGAAAGTTGCGAAAATGAAGTACAAAACATTCATGCCTATAGATTTAAATGAAATTATAATATATAATCTGTGTACATGCAGTATATTTTAGAAGCATCTGTAGTACAAAAATATTCAAGCGTGCAGTATACATTAACTGAAAATATAGTATATAATCTGTGTATCTGCAGTACATTTTAGAAGCAACTGTAGTACAAAATATTTAAGCCTGCAGTATACATTAAATGAAAGTGTTGTATATAATCTCTGTAACTGCAATACATTTTATAAACAAATCTAGTATAAATATTTATGCTTGCAGTTCACATTAGGCAAAAGTGTAGCATATAATCTATGTAATTGCAGTACATTTTAGAAGCAATTGTAGTACAAAATATTTAAGCCTGCAGTATACATTAAATGAAAGTGTAGTATATAATCTCTGTAACTGCAATACATTTTATAAACAAATGTAGTATAAACATTTATGCTTGCAGTTCACATTAGGCAAAAGTGTAGCATATAATCTATGTAACTGCAGTACATTTTAGAAGCATCTGTAGTACAAAACATTCAAGCATGTAGATTAAATTAAATTATAATTTAATATTTGTATATATGTAGTACATTTTAGAAGCATTTGTAATACAAAAACATTCAGGCATGTAGTATATATTAACTGAAAATGTAGTATATAATATGTGTATCTATAGTACATTTTAGAAGCAACTGTAGTACAAAATATTTAAGCCTATAGGGTTTGAATCATACTTTCTATATACATACATATGTAAATTGAAGCATACTTTGTTTATATTTTGTATGTAGGTATAATTTTCCATCAAATATTTATAATATTTTTATTATAGTACAATATAAGGGAAATGAATTACAAATGTAGAACGAACAAAGTATAAATGGTGTTATGTTGAAGTACACTTCAATTTAATTGAAATCGAGCAGTGAATTTGAGTACAATATCATAGAAATGAAGTACAAACATAAAACAAACAAAGTATAAATGGTGTTATGTTGAAGTACACTTCAATTAAATTGAAATCAGGAAGTGAATTGAGTACAATATGATGAAAATGTAGTACAAATATAGAACAAATAAAGTATAAATGGTGTTATGTTAAAGTACACTTCAATTCAATTGAAACCGGACAATGAATTTGAGTAAAATATGATGAAAATGTAGTACAAATGTAGAACAAATAAAATATAAATGGTGTTATGTTGAAGTACACTTATTGCAATTGAATAATTAGTCTCCAATAATTGTAGTGATGGTCAAATACAATATTTTGAGATTATCGAATAAGGTGAAGTACGTATTTGTACGGGTTATAGGGTAGATATTATTGCCAAATGCTCATTTTTTTACATCTTTGAAAGCATAAGTATTCTTTACATTACTGCGATTGATAACATTTATTCGTTCAACATTAGTGGTTAACACTTTAAAACTTTAATATTATTTTATTCATATAATAAATATTACACACATTTTTAGAGTTTAGTTATTAATTACATATTTCATTTCGGCCATTATGTACTCCATTTCTTAATATTTTTACTAATATTGTTGAATTGAAATTTGTTCCATGATTTGATTTTTAAGTCTCAGTAATTAATAATCAAATTCTAAAAATGTGTGTAATATTTATTATATGAATAAAATAATATTAAAGTTTTAAAGTGTTAACCACTAATATTGAACGAATGAATGTTATCAATCGCAGTAATGTAAAGAATACTTATGCTTTCAAATATGTAAATAAATGAGCATTTGACAATAATATCCACCCTATAACCCGTACAAATACGTATTTCACCTTATTCGATAATCTCAAAATATTGTATTTGACCATCACTACAATTATTGGAGACTAATTATTTAATTGCAATAAGTGTACTTCAACATAACACCATTTATACTTTGTTTGTTCTACATTTGTACTACATTTTCATCATATTTTACTCAAATTTATTGTCCGGTTCAATTGAATTGAAGTGTACTTTAACATAACACCATTTATACTTTGTTTGTTCTATATTTGTACTTTATTTTCATCATATTGTACTCAATTCACTTCCTAATTTCAATTTAATTGAAGTGTACTTCAACATAACGCCATTTATACTTTGTTTGTTTTATGTTTGTACTTCATTTCTATGATATTGTACTCAAATTCACTGTTCGATTTCAATTTAATTGAAGTGTACTTCAACATAACATCATTTATACTTTATTTGTTCTACGTTTGTACTTAATTTTCATCATATTGTACTCAAATTCACTGTCCGATTTCAATTTAATTGAATTGTACTTCAACATAACACTATTTATACTTTGTTTGTTCTATATTTGTACTTTATTTCCATCATATTGTACTCAAACTCATTGCTCGATTTCAATTGAATTGAAGTGTACTTCAACATAACACCATTTATACTTTGTTCGTTCTACATTTGTAATTCATTTCCCTCATATTGTACTGAAATAAAAATATTATAAATATTTGATGGAAAATTATACTTACATACAAAATAATATTATAAACAAAGTATGCTCAATTTACATATGTATGTACATACAAAGTATGATTCAAACCCTATAGGCTTAAATATTTTGTACTGCAGTTGCTTCTAAAATGTACTATAGATACACATGTTATATACTACATTTTTAGTTAATATATACTACATGTCTGAATATTTTTGTACTACAGATGCTTCTAAAATGTACTCCATATATACAAATATTAAATTATAATTTAATTTAATCTACATGTTTGAATATTTTGTACTACAGATGCTTCTAAAATGTACTGCAGTTACATAGATTATATGCTACACTTTTGCCTGATATGAACTGCAAGCATAAATATTTATACTACATTTATTTATAAAATGTATTGCAGTTACAGAGATTATATACTACACTTTCATTTAATGTATACTGCAGGCTTAAATATTTTGTACTACAGTTGCTTCTAAAATGTACTGCAGATACACAGATTATATACTATATTTTTAGTTAATGTATACTGTACGCTTGAATATTTTTGTACTACAAATGCTTCTAAAATATACTGCATGTACACAGATTATATATTATAATTTCATTTAAATCTATAGGCTTGAATGTTTTGTACTACATTTTCGCAACTTCCTCTCCCAGTGTCCAAATCACTTGCTGCTTGAACCGTTGGATAGCTCTCGGCTTATACATTAACTCCACAAAATTCCAGCCCCGTCCGATTCTCCATAGAACAGTAATTTCCTTCGCAATAAGCTGGAATTACAGCAATGCCACTGCACTGCCGCATTCTAAAGATCTTCGCCATTTCCTATCCAAACGGAACCGTCTACTGGTGAAACTTGGTGGGAACGTTGCCAACACCTCAAGGAACACCCCACTAAAACAGTTTCACAAAATTCCTTTTCCAAGACACTCTGCTCAATGCATCTTTGCACTACCTGCGTGCAGTAAGACCGCTCTAGGTTGCCCTCAATGTCCGGTGCCCAAACGAACACGGAATTACTTCAAACTTGGTGGGAAGCATCCTCATAACTCAAGGAATATGCCATTGAAACAGTTTTTCAAACAGCACCTCGTAAGAGTCTCTGCTCATGGGCCTTTTTTCGCCTTATCGGGTGAGCCGACAATGCCTTGTCGCTCCTAATGCTCCTTCAAGTCACGGTCGCAATTCTTCTCCAATGAGCGACCCATGACATTCTCCCCCACTCGATCCGTTGACGTCCTCGTCAACACATACACAAGGACTTGAAGTGTATGCGGTGCCCCAACTCAACTCTGATATCTTTTTTGCACCGCATGAGTTTAGCTCCTCTTGACACAGATTATATACTACACTTTCATTTAATTTATACTACAAACTTAAATGTTTTGTACTACATATACACAAATTATATACTATATTTTCAGTTAATGTATATTGCATACTTTAATGCTTTTGTACTATAGATGCTTCTAAAATATACTGAATGCACACAAATTATATACTATAATTTCATTTAATCTGCAGCTTTGAATATTTTGTACTACAAATGTTTTAAAATGTACTGCAGTTACACATATTATATACTACACTTTTGCTTAATGTGTACTGCACGTTTGAATGTTTATACTACATTTGCTTCTAAAATATACTGCAGTTACATAGATTATATACTATACTTTTGCTTAATGTGTACTGCAAGCTTGGATGTTTTATACAACAAATAATATACCACTACTTTCAGATAATTTTACCGTATCATTTCAAGTAAAAAGAAGTATAAACCTCAAAAAAGTGAAGTACAATTTTCATGCCTTTCAAGTACAAATAAAAAACTTCCCATCTCACAACAAAAATCATATATATCAATTGGGTTCAAGTGTTTAACAACTAAAAAGGGAATAAAAACCCTAAACATGATAAAATAGACAAGAAATAAGTACAACACTGAAAAATTTCAGACATTTAAAACTGTAAATGCAGAAAACATATATTTGTTTCTTTCGATCACTTCTTTTTGTATTTCGCTTCTTGTTGCCGCTGTTTCTCTTTCCATGATCACAGAAAAAATGACAGAATTTTTGGTGTTTTTTTTTTTTCTTTTTCTTTTTTTTCTCTTCTTCTTCTTGCGTCAATGGTAGAGGAACGATTTCGTGCCCTTTTGTTTGGCCGCTTGGGGAAGTCGTCGATTTCAGGAAAAAAAATATGAAAGCATTCTTCTTGAAGAGAAAAATGCATTTCTCAGGTATTTTTGTTGTTTTCTCTAGTTACAATGATATATGTGTCTTTCTAAAAGATATGGGGAGTGATTTCTAAGTTTTGTGAAAAAGTAGGAAGTTTAGTGTGTAAAAATTCAAATGGGTACTGAACACTAAAGTGAAAGTAGGTTTAGGGATTTTTTCTAATTAACTGTATAATTATTCACTAATTAAAAATAAAAATCTAATATACTATATTAACGATATAATTTCAACTTATATAATTAAAATAATTTAATTAATTTTATATACAAATTAAAAGTAAAAACTAAAAAAAAAAAAAAGTAAAAAAAAATAAAGTTCTTTTTCTCCACCACCTAACCCTCAAAACACGACCAACGTCCCACCCACCTATTATGTGGCTGCCATGGCCGGTGGCAAGCTTGCCCAGATCTTGGCAGGGCGACCGCTAACCATGGTAGCCGCCTGGCCTGTGGCCAGCCAGCCCAGATTTGGGCGGGTGGCCACTGGCCATGGCCCTTCTGTGGCCGACGGCTTGTTTGGTGGGTGGGGGGAGGGGGGGGGGAGTGAGGGGTGCGGATTAATGTATGTATATATGTATATATAAATATCTATTTACATAAATAATTAAATATATATGTATATATATGTGGTAATGTATGTATATATGTATATATATGTCTACATTTAAATAAATAAATATATGTAAATATAAATATATATCTAGTTGTCATTTTTTATATTTTTATTTCCAACAAATCAAGCCATGTAAGTAGAATTTTTGCCAACACATCAAAAAATTTAAAATTGGCACACTTCGGTGAGCCACATCAGCCTTTTTTGGTGGGTTTTTAGTTGGAGGATTAAAACGATCAATTTTTTGTTACTTATAGGACTAAAATTGTAATTTTGAAGATATAGGGCAAAAATGAAAGTTGGGCAAAGTTATAGGAAGAAAAATAAAATTTTGCTTAAAAAGTTGATGGGATGTATATTTTAGATTGAAAAATATTTTAATAGATTGGGCGGATATAAATTTTTCTTTAAAGAGTTTCTAATAATACTTTCTTATTTACATTTAATAAAATATTATTTTATTTTATTATTAATATATTCGTTTGAAAATGTAAAGTATTTGGAATGTGAGAAAATTAAAAAAGAAAATACATAATAATATATAATCTAATTATTGGTATTACTATAATTTTAGAGATTGACTAATTGGATGGGATACTATAATATAAAAGAATATATATTATTACAAAGTATGGAAGATATTAAACAAAATTAAATGTTAAATATTAAATAAAATTAAATGTTAAACAAAATGGTTAAACAAACTAGAAATGATATTTAAGGTATTTGATGTGAAAATGGGTAATTATTTAAATTTTACTTTGTTTTGTTTACAAAAACAAATATACATTTGGCGCGATGCAAAATATTATATAACAATATATAAAAATAAAGTGATTAAAATTATAGAAAATCCCATATTGCGATCAATTTGGTTGATAACATGGATTGATGTGGTATCCCTTAATATTGGGATGAAAAATTCCACGGCTGCATAGTGACAGGATGATGTTGCAAAATTTCAGTTATGTCTTCCTTATGGACATACTAAATTACAAGATTGTCCTCCGCATTTGATGAAATTTTGAGAAACAAGAGCAACCTCTCTTCTTCTTATTCTTCTTTTCTAAAATTTCCCCACCATTTCTTTTTTCTTTTATTATTATTATTATTATTATTATTATTATTATTATTATTATTATTATTATTATTATTATTATTATTATTATTATTATTATTATACCAATATAGTAATTTTTACTATTATATATTTTGATGCCAATGTATTTATATTGAAATAATTAAAAGATAAATATAGATACATAATTGTCATTGAGGTAATTATATTGACACAAAAAGAATGTACCCTAAATTCTTTAAATTTCAAGATTTTATTTCAATGTGCAAGGATTTTGTCTTGGAATAGAGGAAAATTATTTTTTTATACTAAATAAAAATTAAATAAAATTTAAAATTAAGAGTATTTTAATAATTTAAAATTTATTCCAATATTTTTCATTCATTAAAGTAAACATTCAATATAATTATTCACTTTTATCATTCATATAATTTAAAAGTAAATAAAAGCTAAAAAATATAAAAATTATTCTAATCCTACAATTCATTTTTCATTTCATTCCATAATTCTACATTCTGTACCACTAATGGCCCGTTTGTTTTCATTTTCAAACCCCATTTTTATTTTCTCCTCAAAATGAAAATAGAAAATTATTAACTTTTACACTATTTTCTCATACATTTTCACTCTCAAAACATTACTTTTTACATCTCTATCCATTTTCATACTTTTTTCAACCCCTATTGTTACCTATATTTACTTTTTACATTCTCAATACTTCTCAAACAAAATTCACCATAAAAATATTATAAATTTAAAATTAAATTCAAATTTAAATTATAATATTATTTTTTCAACCAATTACACATCACATCATCAATTCAAATTCAATTTTTTTTTTCCTTTTAATATAAAAAACACCCAACATCCAAATACATATAATTTTTACAATTATATAAACCCATAATTTTAAACAACCTATTCAAATACAACTCATTTTCAAAAATACTTTTTTTTAATTATTTTTCATTATGTATTTTAACTAAAAAATGAAAATGATTCCTGAAAATAAAATTAAACAGGCCATAAGTAAACGAGGCCCTAAAAAAAGGTAAACGAGGCCATAGTCAAATATTTCAACTTCATGGACCTGACTTTTATTGTAGTGCAAGTCAGCATCAAACAAGCAAAAAACGTTTTCAATGAGAAGTAGGGTTCCGATTACCGACTCATGGCACTCCCGCGTGGGAAACTCTCACCAAATTTAAGCCATTGCAGTCTTAAGTGAGCTCCCTATCTTTATATATAGATGGATTAATTACAGTCTCTGTGAACTACCTTAACCTCTTTTGTTCGGAAAATTATTGTCCGAACAAAATCTAAATACCCAAACTACCCTCCAACAGAACTGTTAAAAAGAAACAATTACCCGTGTTCCCACTCCCCCATACCGGCAAAACCCACCAGCAGTCGTACCATACTGCCTTATCTACACTCTCCCCATAGCCCCCATTGCTAAATTCCTTCACCATAATCCCATTTTCCATGGGCAAAGAGCGGAAGTTCAGCTGGGGCTCCGCCCTGGTCGGCGCGGCGGCCGCCACCGCCACGGCGTTGGTCATCTTCTCGAAGCCCCGGGACCCCACCTTCCACCTCATCTCTATCGACCTCACCTCCTTCAAGCTCAATTTCCCGGTCCTCGACGCCGAGACGATCCTCACCGTCCACGTCACCAACCCCAACGTCGCCCCCATCCACTACTCCGCCACCGACATGTCAATTTTCTACGCCGGCTCCCTCCTCGGGTCGGCTCCCGTCCAGGCAGGGTCCCAGCCGCCGAGATCGTGCCAGCTGCTCCGGCTCCCGGCTCGGCTGAGCGGCCTCCAGTTGGCCCACCACGCGAAGAAGTTCATGGAGGACGTGGGCCGGCGGGAGATGGTGCTGGAGTCGACGGTGGATATAAGTGGAGCGGCGAAGGTGCTGTGGTGGGAGCATAAGTTCAAGGTGCACGTGGACAGTCACGTGATAGTGGATCCTGTTTATCTTGATGTTATTGATCAGGAAAATAAATCTAAATTGGAACTCTTTGTCAACTCATGATATATTTATATAGTACTGTGTTATGATTTATGTAATGCAAATGAAAATATTGTTTTCATTTTCGAAGTTAAATCCAAAAATAAATTGATTCTAATTTTATTCTGTTATAAAATTATTTCTAGGAGGAATTATTTTCAGTTTTTTGTAAATTTGTGATATTTTTAGTTAATGGTTAGCATTGGAATGAAATTCAAATTGATTACATTTTACTATTTACAAAAATTTAATTTGATGGAGAGAATAGTGCATGGGAGGTAGAGAAGAAGAATTTCTAGTCACGGATCAAGTTTCATTGAATTGATTGAAAAGTCGATGATGAGCGAAGGGTGATTCTTAAAGTATAAATAAACTTAGGATTATTTTTTTAATTTGTTGTTGATTAAATTTTCGGTTAATTAGAAAAAAATTCCTAATCCTACTTTCATTTTAGTGATCAGTCCCCATTTGAATTTTTACACACTAAACTCCCTACTTTTTCACAAAACTTAGAAATCACTCCCCATATCTTTTAGAAAGACACATATATCATTGTAGTTAGAGAAAACAACAAAAATACCTGAGAAATGCGTTTTTCTCTTCAAGAAGAATGCTTTCATTTATTTTTTTTCTAAAATTGACGACTTCTCCAAGCGGCCAAACAAAAGGGCGCGAAATCGTTCCTCTGCCATTGATGCGAGAAAGAAAAAAAAAAAAGATACCAAAATTTTTGCCATTTTTTTTGTGACAATGGAAGGAGAAACAATGGCAACAAGAAGCGAAATACAAAAAGAAGTGATAAAAAGAAACAAATGTATGTTTTCTGCATTTACAGTTTTAAATGTCTGTGATTTTTCAGTGTTATACTTATTTCTTGTCTATTTTCTCATGTTTAGTTTTTTATTTCCTATTTAGTTGTTAAACACTTGAACCTAATTGATATATATAATTTTATTTGTGAGATGGGAAGTTTTTGATTTGTACTTGAAAGGCATAAAAGTTGTACTTCACTTTTTTGAGGTTTATACTTCTTTTTACCTGAAATTATACGATGAAATTATCTGAAAGTGGTAGTATATTATTTGTGGTACAAAACATCTAAGCTTGCAGTACACATTAAGCAAAAGTGTAGTATATAATTTGTATAACTGTAGTATATTTTAGAAGCAAATGTAGTATAAATATTCAAGCTTGCAGTACACATTAAGCAAAAGTGTAGTATATAATCTATGTAACTGCAGTACATTTTAAAAGTATTTGTAGTACAAAATATTCAAAGCTGCAGATTAAATGAAATTATAGTATATAATTTGTGTGCATGCAGTACATTTTAGAAGCATCTATAGTACAAAAGCATTCAAGCATGCAGTATACGTTAACTGAAAATGTAGTATATAATTTGTGTATTTGTAGTACATTTTAGAAGCAACTGTAGTACAAAATATTTAAGTCTGTAGTATACATTAAATGAAAGTATAGTATATAATATGTGTAAAGAGGAGCTAAATTCATCCGGTGCAAAAAGAGATCAGAGTTGAGTTGGGGCACCGCATACACTTCGAGTCCTTATGTATATGTTGACGAGGATGTCAACGGATCAAGTGGGGGAGAATGTCATGGGTCGCTCATTAGAGAAGAATGGCAACCTTGACTTCAAGGGGCATTAGGAGCGACAAGGCGTTGTTGGCTCACTCGGTAAGGCGAAAAAAGCCCATGAGCAGAGACTCTTACGAGGTGCGGTTTGAAAAACTATTTCAATGGCATATTCCTTAAGTTATGAAGATGCTTCCCACCAAGTTTGAAGTCATTCCGTGTCCGTTTGGGCACCGAACATTGAGGGCGACCTGGAGCGGTCTTACTGCACGCAGGTAGTGCAAAGATGCATTGAGTAGAGTGGCTTGGAAAAGGAATTTTGTGAAACTGTTTCAGTGGGGTGTTCCTTGAGGTGTTGGCAACGTTCCCACCAAGTTTCACCAGTAGACGGTTCCGTTTGGATAGGAAACGGCGAAGATCTTTAGAATGCGGCAGTGCAGTGGCAATGCTGTAATTCCAGCTTATTGCGAGCGAAATTACTGTTCCATGGAGAATCGGACAGAGCTGGAACTTTGTGGAGTTAATGTATAAGCCGAGAGCTATCCAACGGTTCAAGCGGCAAGTGATTTGGACACCGGGAGAGGAAGTTGCGAAAATGTAGTACAAAACATTCAAGCCTATAGATTAAATGAAATTATAGTATATAATCTGTGTATATGCAGTATATTTTATAAGCATCTGTAGTACAAAAACATTCAAGCGTGCAGTATACATTACTGAAAATATAGTATATAATCTGTGTATCTGTAGTATAGTTTAGAATCAACTGTAGTACAAAATATTTAAGCCGGCAGTATACATTAAATGAAAGTGTAGTATATAATCTGTGTAACTGCAGTATATTTTAGAAGCAAATATAGTATGAACATTTATACTTGCAGTACACATCAGGCAAAAGTGTAGCATATAATCTATGTAACTGCAGTACATTTTAGAAGAATCTGTAGTACAAAACATTCAAGCCTGTATATTAAATTAAATTATAATTTAATATTTACATATATGCAGTACATTTTAGAAGCATCTGTAGTACAAAAATATTCAGGCATGTAGTATACATTAACTGAAAATGTAGTATATAACCTGTGTATCTATAGTATATTTTAGAAGCAATTGTAGTACAAAACATTTAAGCCTGTAGGGTTTGAATCATACTTTGTATGTACATACATATGTAAATTGAAGCATACTTTGTTTATAATATTATTTTGTATGTAAGTATAATTTTCCATCAAGCATTTATAATATTTTGATTTCAATACAATATGAGGGAAATGAAATACAAATGTAGAACGAACAAAGTAAAAATTGTGTTATGTTGAAGTACACTTCAATTCAATTGAAATCGAGCAGTGAATTTGAGTACAATATGATGAAAATGAAGTACAAATATAGAAAAAATAAAGTATAAATGGTGTTATGTTGAAGTACACTTCAATTAAATTGAAATTAGGTAGTGAATTTAAGTACAATATGATGGAAATGAAGTATAAATATAGAACAAATACAGTATAAATTGTGTTATATTGAAATACAGTTCAATTAAATTGAAATCGAGCAGTGAATTTGAGTATAATATGAGGAAGATGAAGTACAAACGTAGAACAAATAAAGTATAAATGTTGTTATGCTAAAGTACAGCTCAATTAAATTGAAACCGGACAGTGAATTTGAGTATAATATGATGGAAATGAAGTACAAACAAAGTATAAATGATGTTATGTTGAAGTACACTTCAATTAAATTGAAGTTGGACAGTGAATTTGAGTACAATATGATGTAAATGAAGTACAAACGTAGAACAAACAAAATATAAATGGTGTTATGTTGAAGTACACTTCAACTAAATTGAAATTGAACAGTGAATTTGAGTATAATATGATAGAAATGAAGTACAAATATGGAACAAACAAAGTATAAATGGTGTTATGTTGAAGTACACCTCAATTAAATTGAAATCGGGCAGTGAATTTGAGTACAATATGATGAAGATAAAGTATAAATATAGAACAAACAAAGTATAAATAGTATTATGTTAAAGTACACTTCAATTCAATTGAAACCGGATAGTGAATTTGAGTACAATATGATGAAAATATAGTACAAACGTAGAACAAACAAAGTATAAATAGTGTTATGTTGAAGTACACTTATTGCAATTGAATAATTAGTCTCCAATAATTGTAGTGATAGTCAAATATAATATTTTGAGATTATCGGATCAGATGAAGTACGTATTTGTACAGGTTATAGGGTGAATATTATTGTCAAATGCTCATTTGTTTATATCTTTGAAAGCATAAGTATTCTTTATATTACTGCGATTGATAACATTCATTCGTTGAACATTAGTGGTTAATACTTTAAAACTTTAATATTATTTTATTCATATAATAAATATTACACACATTTTTAGAGTTTGGTTATTAATTACTGAGACTTAAAAAGCAAATCATGGAACAAATTTTAATTCAACAATATTAGTAAAAATATTAAGAAATGGAGTACATAATCGCCGAAATGAAATACAAATGTCGTGAAATCAAATATAAATCTTTCAGATTAAGGTACGAAAGCACTATATCTTGGACAACATCCATTTGCTAACTTCCACGCTAAACAAGTACATTATTGCCAAAAAGAAGTACAAATGTCATGAAATCAAGTACAATTCTACCAAATTGGGGTACAAAAAAATTGATATCTCGGACAACATGCAAAAATGCCAATTTCACGCTAAATCAAATACATAATTGCTGAAATGAAGTACAATTGTCATGAAATTAAGTATAATTCTCCCAGATTAGGGTGCAAAATAACTGATATATCCGAAAACATACAAAAATGCCAATTTCACGCTAAATCAAATACATAGTTGTCGAAATAAAGTATAATCGTCATGACACCAAGTATAGTTCTCCCAGATTGGGGTACAAAATAATTGATATCTCGGACAATATACAAAAATACCAATTTAACGCTAAATCAAGTACATGATTACCGAAATAAAGTACAAATGTCATGAAATCAAGTATAAATCTCCTAGATTAAGGTACAAAATTTAGCTAGATTACTGATTCTTTGCAGATTCGATGATTATGCCCTGTTCTACCACATCTTTTACACTTAATTACACGTTTATCAATTTGTGATGGAATCCTCTGTGTCCTTCTATGCCCAGGTTGAGATCGGCAATCAGGTGCATTAATGACGCAATCATCATCTAGAGGGAACATATGCATATCATACGTAGAAATAGTATTTATCACTGATTGGTATGCTTGTTGATACATCTCAACTCGGTAATATTGATCGGTAAAGTCATACGATGAAAGTGACTTTGACTCGAGAGTACAAATTTTGATAAAATAAAGTAAAATTTAGGAACACTTGAAGTATAGAAATTCAATGAATATAGTATAAGTTTAGATAAAATGATGTATAAAATGAAGTATAATTTCAAAAAACAGAAATATAATTTTTGATAAAGTGAAGTACAATTTCAGAACACCTGAAGTATAAAACCTTAGCAATTGCAACACAATTTTTGAATAATCCATTAGTAGAATACTTGAAACTTAAATAATAGATTTAGATAACTGAAGTATAAGTTTAGAACACTTGAAGTATAGAAATTCAATGAATAGAGTACAAGTTTAGGTAAAATGATGTATAATTTTAAAAAATAAAAGTACAATTTTAGATAAAGTGAAGTATAATTCCAGAACACCTGAAGTATAAAATCTTAATAATTGCGGTACAATTTTTGGATAATTCATTAATAGAACACTTAAAACTTAAATAATAGATTCAAATAACTGAAGTATAAGTTTAGATAAAATAAAGTACAATTTCAAAACACTTGAAGTATAGAACTTCAATGAATAGAGTACATGCTTATGTAAAATGAAGTATAATTTCAGAAAATAGAAGTACAATTTTATATAAAAAGAAGTACAATTTTAGAACACTTGAAGTAAAAATCCTTAGCAATTGCAATACGATTTTGGATAATCCATTAGTAGAACACTTGAAGTATAAAACTTAAATAATAGATTCAGATAATTAAAGTACAAGTTTAGATAAAATGAAGTACAATTTCAGAACACTTGAAGTATAGAACTTCAATGAATAGAGTACATATTTAGGTAAAACAATGTATGAAATGAAGTATAATTTCAAAAAATAGAAGTACAATTTTAGATAAAGTGAAGTACAATTTCAAAACACTTGAAGTATAAAACTTTAGCAATTGCAGTACAATTTTTGAATAATCCATTAGTAAAACACTTTAAACTTAAATAATAGATTCAAATAACTAAAGTATAAGTTTAGGTAAAATGAAGTACAATTTTGAAACACTTGAAGTATAGAACTTCAATGAATAAAATACATGTTTAGATAAAATGAAGTACAAAAAAAAGTATAATTTCATAAAATAAAAGTACAATTTTAGATAAAGTGAAGTACAATTTCAGAACTCTTGAAGTATAAAGCCCTAGCAACTACAATATATTTTGGTTAATTGATAAATATAACACTTAAAGTATATAACTTCAATAAATATAGTACAATCTTCGATAAAATGAAGTATAATTTCAGAAAATCAAAAGAATAATTTTATATAGAAGACGTATAGTTTAGGAACACTTCAAGTATAAACTGCTAGAAGTTGCAGTATAATTTTGGATAATCCATTAATAGAACACTTGAAGTATAAAACTTACATAATAGAGTACAATTTTAGAACACTTCAAGTACAAAACTTTGCAAACTGCAGTACAATTTAGATTCTGTAGAAGTATTACCTTAAATCATCACTGCTTTTCTTTGCACTGCTGCTCAATTCATCCTTTCGGTTTACCAGGATGTCAACAACGTTCATCTTCAATGTCAAATGCAGAAAGGCCATATTCATGACACCGTCATCATCAGTCAAACTCATGTATAATATTTGATGTTGAGCTATGTATTGCAAACTGAAGTGTTCGGCGTTGATTTCACTCCATTTTCTTGCGAGATTAATGTATATGTCCATTAACTTGATTGAACACTCCTACTTCACTACTGGTTGACATTGTCAGAAAATATAAGAAACTCAGAAGCAACTAAGAAGAAACTGAGAAGAAGAAGAAACCCGAAAATGATGAAAATAAAAAGAGAAGAAGACAATGCAGCTATCGAGTTTGTGGTTTTTGGCTCTAACGTTATTCTTGTTCCCGCCGTGGAGCTTGTTGCGTTTTTTCTGTTCTTTCTATTTCTGGTATGATAGTGTTTACTGTTTGCTTGTCTGGATGAAGAAGAAGAAGAAGAAGTGAGAAAAAATTAATGAAAAATATTATATTTAAGGGCATTTTTGTCAAATCAAGTGAGTGGGGAGTGATCTCTAAACTTTTAACAAAATTAGGGAGTTTTTTCTAACAAAAATTAAGTGGGGACTGATCACAAAAGTGAAAAGTATATTTGGTATTTTTAAATAAGTGTCCCTTAAATTTTTGATAAAATTATTACGAAAGAAATGCATATAATAATACAATTTGTGTATTGTAAATATTTAAAAATAAAATTACTTTTTAAGTGATTATCACAGCGGTCAAGTGTGATGTCAAATTGTTACACATGCGAACTGTTTTGACCGAAATAGAGAAGGTTCGAATCTGTATATAGCTGTTAAAGTACTTTTAGTAAAAGTAAGAACATTTCTGTCTATTTGAGAATTTAATCACCAATACACTCTAACCAAAATAAAAAGATAAAAAAGATAGCGACGAAGATGTCAAATTTTAAAATGCAATCTGTTAATCATGTTGTGAAGTAAATTAGAAAGAAAAATGCAGAAACCAAATAAAATTGAAATAAGAGAGCACCATAAGTTAAATAATTTAATTTTTTTTTTATTCTTTATGTATTCTTTTAAATGTATAAAAATATGTACAGAACGTTGAATAGGGAGAGTTTCATACATATCCAACGTAATGTGCATTTTTTTGATGGAGTCGGTGTAAAAAGCAAACAGCCGTAGGCTACAAGCGCTCTGGCTTTTGATTCGCTAATTAAGGAACGAGCTTTTACTTGTAAATTGACTTGTTCATTGACTGACCCTCTGCAGAAACTCTAGGTGAAAAAATGGCGAAAGGCAGAATTGTTACGGTCTCCGCTCTGCAATTCGCTTGCACCGATGATGTCTCCACCAACGTCGACACGGCCGAAAGGTGGAACAGATTTCGCAGGAAATCAATTTTTACTTTTCTTTTTAATTTTTTTTTTTTTTGTATCCAATTGCCGTTTTCCGTATTGCAAGATTGGACTTTTGTGGTTCAAAAGAACACCCTTTTTTTGTTTAAAGGACCGTAAGAAAATTGTTGTCTGAATTATTGAAATTGTAATGGTACCAGCTTCTAATCTGGGGTTTGAGCTGGGTTATGAAGTCTTATTTTGATGTAGAGTTTAGAAATGTATTTCTATGGTAGAAAGCAAAAGTTTATTTGCTTCTCCTCCTTTTATTTGCTTTTTCTTTCTTTCTCTTTTCTTTTCATTTTTCCTTTTTTCTCTTTTTTCTTCTTTTTGTGTGTGTCCTGGTTGGGTGGGGGGGGGGGGGGGGGAAGGCAGGCTTAAGTTG
The DNA here is from genome assembly GCA_018894105.1 of Jacaranda mimosifolia. NCBI lineage: Eukaryota > Viridiplantae > Streptophyta > Magnoliopsida > Lamiales > Bignoniaceae > Jacaranda > Jacaranda mimosifolia. Next base: position 35,069,049 of record CM032122.1, on the reverse strand, counting down.
CGAAGTGATTGTACTTTATTGGTCCTTAATTGCAATTATAATTCTTGGTTGTATATTCTTCAAATCCGCACAGTTTATAGTTACGTACATTGTTAGAGGGATACATCATCCTCGAAAAATTTTATTTTGGGCTTGTGTTGCTAAGATGGTTCCTAAGACTATGAAGTTAGAATGCCACTAAAGGGGTGAGTATTTGGCTACTCGCAAATTAGTCGATTGTTGATCGATATCTAGTTGTTGATGATGGGTATATAAATATGTTAACATTTTATTAATTAAACATATTTTTTCTGGAATTGCTTTGTTTTCTGAGTGGTTATTAATGACACAAAATGAACTCAATTTTCAAAGACTAATATTGGACTTATGTCTAGGCCTTCTTGTTCCTGTCCGCTCTATCAAATGGTTTCTCCCAATATAAATTACAAGGCTCCAGACCCTTTTATAGACCTCCTTGTATCGTACTTTTGGTTCTCCTCGACTGGGTGTCATTAGTTGTCATACCCTTCTGCTATTTTCTTTAAAAGAGAAGGAACTGCTCATGAAAAGTTGATGTTCAGCTTATGTATTATGTTATGGTTTATATAATCCCTAACTTTTAGCAGCCAATTTATTCAAACTGCCTGCATTGTGAACCACGGAGGACTGGAACTTTATGATGTTGAAGGATGAGTGGGAAATAGTATTATTTTTGTACAGCTGGTGTTTAAGTTTCAAATATTATGTGCTTGTATCTGGCACTTTCATATTGCATCACCTTGAATACTTTTGAATGCAGATTGGTTAGAGCAGCTCATCAAAAGGGGGCAAATATCATTCTTATCCAGGTTTGTACTCTTTCAAAGTAAAGAAAATTTAATTTCTTGAAAAGATTGTGGTTTCTACATTCCTTTCTAGTTAGTTTTGTCATCAGTTTACTCGTTCTCAACGATTTTCTTTTTTTAAAAGTTATCATGCTATCCACACTTTTTTGGTTGACTGTAGCCTCTGGTATCATGTGGACAAGATTGATAATTTAAAGAAGATCCTTATGTTAATGCCATTGAGATATTAAATTTGGTAACTCCTTATAAACATGCAGTTAGTTTTCTTCTTGGATTTGGAATGTTTATCTTGTTTGAGTCTTTTTTGTAGCTGCTCTCTCCTCTTCGCATCATCTCTTTGTTGAATCAGGAAGAACAATGCTTTAATATGTACATTCGTCATTCTGTGATCTTTTGTATGAAATTACCTGAAAAAGAGAACCGATGTACGACATGAATTTCAGTGTCAACTGTCAAGTGATCTGCAGTTGATTGCATTTCACTGGATCTTTGTCTACCCCTTGTACAAAAAATTTTAATCGATGTGAATATGTGATGGAGAACACTGGGTCTGCTGAATGTAGACTCTTATTGTTGTAAAGGATTGAAAAAGAGTATACTTTTTTATTGGTCTGTTACTTATGACGTGGATTACATTTTGTTTACTGTTTGTTTCAGGAATTGTTTGAGGGTTATTACTTTTGTCAAGCACAAAGGGAAGATTTCTTTCAGCGAGCTAAACCTCGTAATGAGCACCCCACAATACTGAGGTGAGAATATACTGCTTCCAGATCTAGCTGGTTGACTTTTTACCCTGAAACTCTATGTTAATTGGAAAACCTTTAATTGATTGAAACTCTGACTGTTTGGATTTGTACTTTCAAATATAAGTAGTTAATGTATAGCTAAAATGGTGTCTCTCAGGATGCAGAAGCTAGCAAAAGAATTGGGAGTAGTTATACCAGTTAGCTTCTTTGAGGAGGCAAACAATGCACATTATAATTCGGTAGTTGTAATTGATGCTGATGGGACTGATCTTGGACTTTACAGGAAGTCTCACATCCCTGATGGGCCAGGTTTGTCAACTTTTGTTTGTATGCATCTAATGTGATATATTTATTTAGCAACCAGGTGTATTTACAGCTGATTATGGTTTTGTCAGGTTACCAGGAGAAATTTTACTTCAATCCGGGCGATACTGGTTTTAAGGTTTGTAACAATGAATAATCGGATCTATGCACTTCTTCAGTGAATTTAGCACTTTGTTGCATTATCCTTTCTGATTGTTCAAAGAACTTGGTGATGTTAACAGGCATTCCAAACTAAATTTGCCAAAATTGGAGTAGGTAAGATGTCTTGACTTCTAGCTCTGATGAATCATTTTAATTTACCTGTTTTAAGATTGAGAGTTAATTAAATGTTTGAAGGCACCCCAATAGAGTATATCACTGAGATATAAATGTCCAATGGTTTCTTATACTTTGGCTTCAGTGTTGAGTAGTAAACCACTAGTGACAGTGAGATAAATAGCATATATCCCTTCTTTCTCAAAGCTGGAGATTTGATGGTCACTCTTTGTTCCATATTAGGGATTTGCTGGGATCAGTGGTTTCCTGAAGCAGCTCGAGCTATGGTACTTCAAGGTGCAGAAATATTGTTCTATCCCACTGCTATTGGTTCTGAACCTCAAGATGAGGGGCTAGATTCTCGAGATCACTGGAAGCGGGTGATGCAAGGCCATGCTGGGGCTAATGTGGTGAGTTTTCTAGTGAAGCTTCCAATATTAACTGGATTAACAATTTGTGTGCATATGGTAGAGTAAATTTTCTATTGGGGTAAAAGTGAAAAAAATTATGTTTCGTTTCCGTTCCAGCAGTCCTATATTTGATTGGGGATTCATGTTCATGTTTGGACAAATTAACATGTATGCTTGGCTCATGTGCCAACCCACGTTCTAGCTATTGATGAATAAAGAAGAAAGTCGTTTCCTTTCCGACAACAGACATACTATCTTTAAACCAATTTGCACTCATCTAGTCACAGTGTCATGGGTAACTTTTGCTTTGCCAGATGACCTCTAAGCCTTTTATATATATATTCAGGTGCCTTTAGTAGCATCTAACCGCTTTGGCAAGGAGATAATACAGACAGAACATGGCAAAAGTGAGATCACATTCTATGGGAATTCATTTATAGCAGGTAAGCCTTTTGTGAGTTAGTTGGAATTTTTATAACCCAATGTACATTCGCTTCTTACTATTTAGGTTTTACCGAAAGAGGAACTTAGAACATGTGTTCTGTTGGATAGGGCCCACGGGAGAATTGATCGCTGATGCTGATGATAAAGAGGAAGCCATTCTGATTGCAGAGTTTGACCTGGACAAAATCAAATCCAAGAGACACAGCTGGGGGCTATTTCGCGATCGACGTCCGGATTTATACAAAGTGCTTCTGACATTAGATGGCAGTAATGTTTCTCTTTGATTTACTAATGACTTGTTTGGATATTCTTGATCCAGAATTTAACGAGCAATTTCACCTTTTGTTTGTGCCGTTATTTGAATAAATTCATGGATCTTTTGCCAAATTGAGGGTAATATGTCGGAATCTAGCTTGATCACATACAATTGCTGGGAAATGACATTGACATTTCTGACATAGCTTATTCTACCTTTTTAATGGGAGATTCCATTTTTTAACTATTGGCATATGTTTCTTGGGCGTTATCTTTCTAATATGATATATAGCCATATCGACTGGCGCATGTTATCTTTCCTTGATTTCTCTCATCAGTGACCTGATATTTATGAATTGTGACTGACTGTTCAATCTTGAAATGTTGTCCACGGATGACCTTTTTCTTCCTTTTTAAAAAACTATGATTAAATGCAATTTCTCTCTTTCCAGTATGATTTGTGCCCCATTCTTCTCCGAGATTAGAGGAATAAACTGTAATGTTGAGTATGATTCCTTCGCATAAAACGGATCTTTTGAGAAAAATAAGTAGAAATATCTTTCTATAGCAGTGGAGGTGTGGGGTGGATGAAACCTACCTGTCAAAATCTCTGGGTGAAGTTTGTATCCACTTGGTACTTAAATTGCTTCAGACTTAGCCTCTGTAGTTAAGCATTATGCAGGGCCTTATCTTCCTTCTTGTCCTTTGGCAATCGACGGGTTTGTTGTTGTCGTCGTTGTTGTTGTTGTGGTTTTGTTTTGTTTTTGTTTTTGTTCTTTTTTACCTCCCTCTCTCTCTTCATCAACCCATTTAATTAAAGCCAATTTCACCTCTAGGGTATGTCAAATAAACAAATGAATGAAAACTTGTTACATTCATGCCTATATTATACACGATAACATTAACATTTCATTTTCACAATCTAGTTGATCCAAGAATTAAATGGAAAACATTAAACAAGAAAATTTTTCGGAAACAGCTTAACTCTGCATGTGCTTTATATGTTGTCTTATGCCCAGCATATTGGTTAAACTTGTTTCTCAACCCAGACAGAGAGGGGAAAAAATCTAAGTAGTGTGCTATATTCAGATATTCATACCCGCAAAATATACTTAAAAGTTCTAACTATCAAGAAAGCCAAGACATATACAGATTTATGTATCTGAACTGTGGACAAGTGACAAGGAAAAGGCTATAAACTTCAGTCTGTAGTGGGATTCACTAGAGACTTATACCAAAACCGAAAAAAGAGATTATAAAGCCGAAAAACCAAACAGGAAAGGCAAAAATTTTGGGTTTCCTACAAACATTTCACCACCTCCCTCTTATTTGCATACTTCATGAGGGATTTTTAAAAAAATTAAAAATAAATAGCAGCAGCAACAACAACATAGCTTAAATGGTTTGCTATGCAAAAAATATTTGACAAAAACTAGGAATTCTCCTACCTATCTGTTATGAGCTACACTTGCTGGTTAATTTATGCAATCTCCTCTCCTTCTTGTCCGAAAACGTCGTCATTTTTGCCCTTGTCTATATTATCTTCCTCGTTAATATGTTCTTCATCGTCTTCCTCTTCCTCTTCCTCTCCCTCAAGAATTTCTTCATCGGACTGAATAAATTGCAACCTCAGACGCCCATTTTCGCGGCATGCATGCAACAATTCCTGAGTTGGGATCCTTATTTCCTTAAGAATGAACCTCCCGTCTTCCCTGAATGACTTGAAGCACACCCATGGCTTCCCACTCCTCCCTATACAAGATATGGGTGGAGGAAATTCCCCTATACTTGTTCTTGATCTCTTTGACTCACCCCAATGGATATTCTCATTTTCTGCTGCAGTATTTCTTGCTGCAGTTCTCTCCTCTTGTCCCTGCCAATCATTATTACAGTTGTCATTCCTCAACAAATCCTCAACGTCATCAAAGCTCTCGAACCCCAGCCCCTCAGTGCACAACGATAAACTCTCAGAATTCATGGAAGAAAAGCTGTCGCTGTGTCTGTACTGCTTTTTCTGGCAATAACTGGACGTAGGGCTCCCGTTTTTCTCCTCATGATCAATGCTTGAGCTTTCATTTTCGTCGTCCTTGGGGATTTCATCAGGTTTGGAAAACATAGAATTTGAGGATGAGTACGAGGATGGAGAGGATACGTTGGGATGATCATGAATATGACTCTCTTTGAAATGTAGTCGGCCAAATATTTCTGTAAAGGAAGAACGCTCCACCGTTTTAATGGATTTTATTTGTTTCCATGGTGAGAGGGATTCAACAAGTGTTGGACTTTCAGGCACAAAGATGTGTTCTAGGCCACCACAAGCTGCCATAGTTTTGACTCTCTTTTTTATGTTTTCCTTTTGTTTTCTTTTTCTCTTGAGGGTAATGAGAAAATGGGCAAAAGGGACATAAAGAGGACACTAATTTAATTTCTGGTGGTCGAAAAACAAAAGTGTTTTTGTGTGTGAATTGAAGAGGGAGAGGTGCACGGGAAGGGCATGAAATTTTTGTTGATGAAGTCAAGGAGTATACAGCTATTTATTAGGGATGGTGCTTTTACGGGGTACCTCCCAACAAGGATGGGTAGTTATGGAGCTTTTCTTTTTGGTGGTCAAAATTTCTAAAACTCTACAAGACTACATGTATCTTCACCCTCTACAAAAATAGAAAGAATCTGTGACTGCCTTGAATTCAAAATTTTAACTATGTTTGACTCCAAATAAATCCTAAACGTGTTGACAGTTATAATTACATCATTTTTGAATTTCAAATAAATTCCACGTTATACCCAACTATAGGTTTGACAACAATCTTATCATTTCAATGAACCAAAAATTATTTGATCTTTACCTTTTGTAAAAGTAGAATTATTCTACTAAAAGGTCTTATATTCAAATTCTTATAACAGTCATAACTATCTATATATGTTCAATTTTACATAAATCCTACTATATTGACAACTATAATTATATAAAACTCGAACTAATTCACATAAATTCCACATTAAAAATTGGTTTCACGGCAGTCTTATCATCCCTATGATCCCAAAAATATTTGAATTGAAATTCCTTTCGTGTACTTCTCCTGTAAGCAGGCATTATCCATCGCTTACCTAAAAAAAAGACATCTATTCAAAGAGAACACAAAATAATATCTTAATTTGCTCTTTTCTCCCATTAAATCATTGCATTTGGGCTTTGAGTTTATAAGTTTCCAACTTTGTTATAGTTCCTAGTCACATTATGTCATGTGACTGGTAAGATGTATAACAAAGACCCTTAACAGCCATATGACAGGATATTGCTTCATTTTGTTGCCATATTTGACTTAATTCAATTGGGAAGGATGTTGATATTAGTGAAGTATGAAAGTTTTCACCAGGTTGGTGACCCTAAGCTGCAACCAATCTGTTCTGCTATCTGAGCCCTGAGAAATGATTGACTTTGGCCAATAATATATAAAGACAATTAACCTCCAAATATTACGCATGCAAAAGAGGTGAGAATATTCCAGGTTCATCCTCCTTGGTTATTCAATTAGTAGTGTCATGTGAGATATTCAAGTGCATATTCAAAGGAGTTATGAATCATTAGATTATATATGATGATATCAAAATTTCACTAAAAATATCATCATATTCTCATCTAATAATTCACAGCACATTTACTATATATATTCTCATCATATATTATGATCATATCTTTGTGGTCGTTTAGTATCATGCTCATACATCATATATCCTATCTTTTAATTGCAGGAGGTAATCTAAAATGATATAGAGCAATCAAAGATGTGAACTGCTCAAAAGTAGACTTATAAAGACTAAGAGGATGTTTGGCTAAAGTTATTTAAAAAATCTTATATACTCTTATATCTTATAAAAGAGTTTATTAAGATTTTGAAAATAAGTTAGAATCTTCTTTTTTTTTTTGGTTAAAAAAAAATTCATAAATTTCTAGCATCTTATTTTAGAATCTTATAATCTTATTTTTTTTAAAATAAAACATTTGCTAACATCTTATAAATTTTTAAACATGTTATAATATATTTTAAAGAGCTTATAAGCTTACCCAAATAACTTCTAAGAGTCTAGCCAGAGCCCACATTGAGCATGATCTGCTCTCCATTCACTGCATCGAGTTCCATATCTTTGTTGTGGTCTTGCTGCATTAAAAATTCCATAGCACTACATTTGGCTAATCACACAAAATAAATGACTTTGTACTCACTAAGTCTGATAGACACACCAAGTATGGAAGATGTATACTATCATTTATACATGGGAGGATGAAACCATTTCCAATTGAAATCACATCTCAGTACTTAGTAAACAATTTTTTTCTAACATTGCATTCATAAAACTATGACGGATTAAGAAAGAATGATTCAGAACAGTAGTAATAACACAGAGATTGGGCAAGTTTCACTTGAGAATCAAAGGGGAGGTTACATAATAAAATGAGTCAGGACAAAGAGTCATGAACCTGCTTTCACCGCCAAGCTTCAAAACGTTCTGTTATGGAATTTATACGGCTCAAGTTGCTAATTCCTTTGCTCTTGCTATCAACCTTCAGAGCCAAACCTGAAGTTTGCTGGCCATCAACTTCTACTTCAGATTTTGTTTGATTGGAATCACATGCTTTACCTGTTTTGCTCCTTATGTTCTCTTCAAACTGATTCTCAACACAGTCCGTTACACTGCCTTCCCTGCGGCTGGTAGCTTTACAGACTTGAGCAGGACTTTTCAAAGACACACTTTGATCGGATTCTTCAGTATAAGTTGAATAACTAGGACAATCCTCATTGCTGATTTTATCTATTTGGCTAGTTTCTGAAGCAGTGTCTGAACTAGGCTCCTTTGCCATGAAGTCCTGTATCAGCTCTTCAGTTGATTCAGCAGGATTTTCTTGAGACAGACGTGAGGAACTCTGATTTTCACTGTCATCAGAAGGCTCCATATGGGGAATAGGAGTTGGTTCTATAACAGAATCTTTTCTTTCTCGTAAAGTTCTCTCTATAAGAGTCTTAAGGAAGTTCATCATTTGTACCGCATACATGAGCGCAGTCAATGGATCAGCCATCTGCAAACAAAACCCCAAAAGCAAACTAGGAAGGTAAGGAAGCTCGTTTAGACAGAAATTAATGGATGGATTAATGCAGGTTCTTTTACATTGCCAGCGTGGGGGATAGTTTTAGGTGGTAGAGACGAGAATTAGTAGCATAATAAGTATCTAATTGATAGTCTTTATTCTCCTATCAAAGTTCATAGATGGCTAGATATTAGAAGAGGTGGATAAAATGTCTTGGAAGAGCCAAAAATCAATGCAGAGTTACCTGTGTCATGTTAGGAGCAAACACCATAGCAATGTTCCGTGCACTCATCTTGTTTAGATGTTCCTGTTGGACAACGTCGGCCATTAGGTTGATTGCCCAATCCAACAAAGCAGCTTCTGTTGGGTGTAGAAGCCTTACGAGTGCATCACAGTCCTCTTCTGATTGGCATTGCATCACCTGCTCCGGCGAAAGGGAATCAAGAACCGCTCTCGGGAGTTCTCTGAACCACGCCTATATGGATAGCATGAAAAGTATTTAATGCAAAATGTGCAAAAGAAAAACAATATTAGCTTCATTCAATGAAAAATCTTTCTTTGGTTTCAGTTGTAAATATATCATATATTTCCTTCCTCTGATTCTTTTTTTGGTAAATTACCGCAGAAAGAATTCTTAAGTACCTATTAAGAATTCCGTTTTTATCAAAACAGAACAAAATTCCAATTAGGAAGAAAAGTTGTTACAATGAGCTACTGTGAAACTTGCTAAAATAAATTACAGCAAGCTCAGAGGCATTCAATCCACAAAATCTCCATTAGAAGCAACTTGTGAAGCCAAATCAGATCATAGAATACCAAACAACTAGAAAAAGATCATGGATTCTTGTAGTATGACTCAGCAATAACATACATCCTGTATTTTGCCAAAAGGGCGGTGTGTAGTAGCTCGGGCATAGATAGAAGCCAACATCCTGTATAGCCAATAGCAACGTTATGTGATGTATTCCTAGTCATCAACAACCCTTTGAAATTGTTTTAGCAAATTAAAATTCAAGTGTCAAGATTTGGGGACAAAATAATCCCTGTGAACTGCATGTCTTATTCATTGCCTGTTCCAAAGGCCATGCAACCCACAAAATATATTTACATATATATATATTTGAGCTAGTTAACCTTCATCACATCAATGGATGAAAACATATCCTTCTTACTGAAGATTTCTGAGAAAGAGAATTCATATATTTCTCAATGTGTTTTTACATCATATGAACATGGGTATTTATACAGAAGTCCTATGTCTAATAAGGAAAGAATCCTATGCCTAATAAGGAAAGAATCAATTACTCTATGGCTAAATCACTAAACAGATATGAGAATCAATTTACAGCCAGAAAAGATATTTCATTCCAATTATAGCTAGTCAACACTCCCCCTCAAGTTGGTGCAAAGATGTCGCACATGCCCAACTTGCAAACTAGTGTATGAAAAGTTCGTTTGTTGAGACCCTTTGTGAACACATCAGCTAGCTGTTTTTCCGATGACACATGAAACAAACTTAAGACACCACTTGCAACCTTTTCTTTGATGAAGTGTCGATCAATTTCAATGTGTTTAGTCCGGTCATGCTGAATTGGATTATGAGCTATACTGATGGCAGCCTTGTTGTCACAGTACATGGAAAGTTTCTCTCTTTCGCATAGTCTCAATTCCTTTAGTAACTTTTGTAGCCAAAGAAGCTCGCAAACACCTTGGGCCATGGCTCTATATTCTGCTTCTGCACTTGATCTAGCGACTACACTTTGTTTTTTGCTTCTCCAAGTAACCAAGTTCCCTCCTACAAGAGTGCAATAACCGGATGTAGATCTCCTGTCATCTAGCGATCCAGCCCAATCTGCATCTGTAAAGGCTTCGATTTGGAGGTGACCATGCTTGGCAAAAAGTAGACCTTTCCCTGGAGCAGACTTCAGATACCGCAAAATGCGGAGGACAGCTTTCATATGAGAATCTCGAGGATCATGCATGAACTGACTCACCAAGCTGACTGCATAAGCTATGTCTAGTCTAGTGTGAGAGAGATAAATGAGTCTTCCAACCATCTCCTGATATCTCTTCTTATCAACTGACTCTCCGACTCCTGCTTGTAACTTGTGATTGCTTTCAATGGGCGATTCTGCTGGTTTGCAACCTGTCATACCAGTTTCTTTCAAGAGATCTAGAATATACTTCCTTTGAGAAATAAAGATCCCTTTTCCTGACCTGGCAACCTCAATTCCCAAGAAGTACTGCAATTTTCCTAGATCCTTGATCTCAAATTCTTGTGCCAACAACTTCTTTAATCGGGCCATCTCCTCTCTGTCGTCTCCTGTCACTACTATGTCATCAACATAAACTATGAGAAGAGTGAGTTTACCCTTTTGATGTCTTATGAAGAGGGTATGATCAGCATTGCTTTGTTGATAGCCAAAGGAGATCATGGCTTTGCTGAATTTATCAAACCAAGCTCTGGGGGATTGTTTCAGTCCGTACAAGGCTTTCTTCAGCTTACACACCTTCCCTTGACTCTGTTCATTATCAAAACCAGGAGGAATCTCCATATACACTTCCTCTTCCAGGTCTCCATGAAGAAATGCATTTTTTACATCAAACTGTTGCAAGTCCCAATCAAGGTTAGCTGCACATGATAACAGGACTCTGATAGTATTCATTTTAGCAACTGGAGCAAATGTCTCCTGGTAATCAACTCCATAGGTTTGAGTGAATCCCTTAGCCACCAATCTTGCTTTGAGTCTTTCTATTGAACCATCAGCTTTATGTTTCACAGTGAAGACCCACTTGCAGCCAACCAATCTCTTGTCTAGTGGAGAAGGGACAAGTTCCCAAGTCTCATTTTTTGACAAAGCCTTCATTTCTTCAATCATAGCTTGCTTCCACTTGGGATCCATGATAGCCTCCTTCCAATCCTGTGGAATAGACACAGAGGAAATAGACAAGGCAAAGGCTCTATAGGAGGGAGACAAGGAATCATAGGAGACAAAGTTAGACAGAGGATGTTTAGTACAAGACCTGACTCCTTTTCTGTGAGCAATGGGCAAATCTAATTCATTAGGAAATGTAGATAACTCACCAGTAGAGGAGGACTCAGCAGATTGCATGATGGCTTCTTCTGCCTTATTTCTCCTTGAATACCTTATCAAATCAGGTCTATCTAAACGCCCAATAGTCTCCCCCTGAACTCTGTCTCCAATTTCACTCTCCCCTGTGGCAATTTCATCAATGGAATTAGGAAAAAACACCTCTTCTGCCTTATTGTTCTCCCCCTGAAGAGGTGATGAGGTAAGGTTGAAGTAGGGCTCAGATTCTCGAAAGGTAACATCCATACTGACAAAATATCTCCGGGAAGGAGGATGATAACATTTGTAACCTTTTTGTGTAGGAGAATACCCAAGGAAAACACATTTCAGGGCTCTAGGGTCAAGTTTTCCAGCATTCCTAGTGTGAACAAAACATATACACCCAAAAACTTTTGGAGGAACAGTGTATTCATTCTTACCCTTTAAAGCTTCTAGAGGACTCTGAAAATCAAGGCTTTTGAGTGGCATTCTGTTGATAAGGTAGGCAGCTACTAGAATGGCATCCCCCCAGTAAGGTTTTGGTAGATTCATGGTGAACATAAGAGATCGAGCTACCTCTAATATATGCCTATTTTTCCTTTCAGCTACCCCATTTTGTGCACTAGTGTAAGGACAACTAGTTTGATGGATTATCCCATTAGACTCCAAATAAGCACCAAAGCTTTTATCCATGTATTCTGTGCCATTGGCAGTTCTAAGGATTTTTATCTTAGCATCAAATTGGGTACAAATCATCTTATGAAATGACCTAAAGCAAGAAAACACCTCACTTTTGGCCTTTAACAAATATACCCAAGTCATCCTAGTGCAACAATCAATAAAAGTAACAAACCATCGACCACCAGATAAAGAAACTGTTTGAGTAGGACCCCATACATCAGAATGAATAGTCTCAAAAGCAATAGTACTTCTATTATTACTCAAAGGATAGGAGTTTCTCGTATGCTTAGCATACTCACAAGCATCACAAAACAATGATTCAAACTGAGTCCTCGAAAATAAACTAGGGTATAACTTCTTTAAAACAAAGAAAGATGGATGCCCCAATCGTTTATGCCACTGTAAAATTTCGCGGTTAACATCCTTATTATCTCCAAAAAAGGCTTGGCCAGAGTCACGAGTTTCATCAATCATGTATAAGCCATCATGCAATCTACCACTGCCAATCCTCTTCCCTGTTTGAAGATCCTGAAAAACACAATGATGAGGGAAGAACTCGATTTTACAGTTTAGAGCTTTGGTGATGGAACTAACAGATAAAAGATTAACAGGAAACTCAGGCACATGGAGAACAGATGAAAGTTGAATATTGGGTGTACAAGCAACAGAACCTGTTCCAGAGACAGGGGTTAAAGAGCCATTGGCTATTCTGACATTATCCCCTTGAAGACAGGGACAGTAGTTTTGAAAGCCTTTAGAAGAGCCTGTCATGTGTCTATTCGCACCAGAATCAATAATCCAGGAATTAAGATGTGCAGTAAAGGCAGTACCTGATTGCACATAATTTGATGTGGCAACAGTGGAAGAGTCAAGCTTGGTCAGAAGTCGGCGAAGATGCTGAATTTCATCAGAAGACAGAGTTGCACCAGAGCCCGTCTCCGTGGATGTATCCCCAGTTTCGGCCAGGTTTGCTTGAGGCCTAGATGAACTGACTCGTTTTCCCCCACGACCTCTGGTTGGTCGACCGTGTAGCTTCCAGCAAGTCTCCTTAGTATGCCTTGGTTTCCCACAATAGTCACAATGCAAGTGATCTTTATCAGAAGAATTCGCCTTTGGTTGCTCATGAGAGACAGTTAACCCAGATTTCTCAGTTGGTGCTGGGTAAAGCATAACACCACGGCGGCTTTCCTCTTGTTGGACATGGGAATAGGCATCCTCAAGAGAAGGAAAAGGAACCTTACCAAGGACTTGAACCCTGATTTGATCATACTCTGGATTCAAACCAGCCAAAAAATCATAGACCCGCTCCTTTTCAACCAGTTTTTGAAATAAAACTGCATCTTCAGTACAATGTGCTTGGAGATCCTGATAATAGTCTATCTCCTGCCATAGCCCACTTAATTCAGAAAAATAATCAGTAATGGTCAACTCACATTGTTTTATGCCATGGATTTTATTCCGTATCTCGAAGATCTGGGCATCATTCCCTTTGCGAGAGTAAGTGCGTTTGGTTGAATTCCAGATTTTCTCAGCAGTATCAAGCAATAAATACTGTTTGGAAATGCGAGGGTGCATAGTATTCAAAAGCCATGTCATAACAAGTGAATTATCAGAGTCCCATTGACTATAGGCAGGATCAGAAATATTGGGTGAGCTTTTTTCTCCAGTGATATAGCCTAGTAGTTTTCGAGATTTAATAAACAGCAAACAAGCCCGAGACCAAGCAAGATACGTACTAGCCCCATCCAATTTAACAGTACTGATTTGTGAAAGAGAAGTATTGTCTACTGCCTTAGTGTCCCCCATTTTAAACACTTGAACAAATAACAAATTAAAGCAGAAACGCCCTTAGAAAGACCAGAAACAGAACCTGATGGCGTTGAATCTGGAAGGGGCAAACCCAAAGTGTGTAAAGAGACCAAAAAAGGGGCCTGGATAGAGCCGGACAGAGGGGTGGATTTGATCGGAGCAAGGTGCGACGGCGAAAGGCGGCCACAGGTGCTCCCACGCGCTCCACGCGCCGGCGCGTGAAAGACAGTCCACAACTTCGATCGGCGCGTGAGCCCACGCGCGGCGGCAGATGGCGGCCGGATTTCGGGAGATGGCCGATCGGAGGATGGGTTTTCTATCTGTAGGGGTGGTGACAAAAGAAGAGGGAGGAAACTCAACCTCTTTGAGGACAGTGACCCAAAAAAAAATTTCAAGAAAGGAACCCTAGTGCTGCAGAGGGAGAAAACTCACCTCAAAAAAGGCAGCAATGGCTCTGATACCATGAAGATTTCTGAGAAAGAGAATTCATATATTTCTCAATGTGTTTTTACATCATATGAACATGGGTATTTATACAGAAGTCCTATGTCTAATAAGGAAAGAATCCTATGCCTAATAAGGAAAGAATCAATTACTCTATGGCTAAATCACTAAACAGATATGAGAATCAATTTACAGCCAGAAAAGATATTTCATTCCAATTATAGCTAGTCAACACTTACAAGCATTATTCAAGAATACATGACAAATACAAATGGCCATAACTTATCATGTTTTACACAAAAATGCCAGCCAAGAATCTCTATGAATCATGGACGGAGAGACAAGGTCTGATCATATTCAAAAGGTTCTTTAATTTTCTTGAATCAAGTCTTATCTTCTTATTTGGTACCATAGGACGGATCACTATGTCCAGCGAATACTATCAATATAAGAGCTCCACAAGATGAAAATTACTCATTTTAATGAACCATTAGGTACTTCTGATGTCCACCAGTAAGAGTAAACAGAATTAAATCTATCGATAAGCACCTTGCCACAAGTTACCTTGATCAGGCCTGCCAGACAGTGCACATCAATGCCTTCTGGAACCACTCCTCTGTTCAATTGGTCCCTAACAAATTCCTCCTGGCTGTTTCCCGCAGTTATTCTGAAAATCCCTTCAGCCTGCATATACAAAAGCAATTGTGAGTTGTGACTACTATGAGAGTCAGGTAATTATACAATACAAGGAAGAGCAGCCACCAAATGTTTTGGCCATTAGTTAGATCATTCGTGCATATCAAGAAAAAAATAATGATGTACCTGAAGGCCACCTTGAGAATACAAATGCCTTTGCATAAGCAGGAGGATAGTTGGAACGCTATTGCCTCGGGGATCATAAGACAGCTGCATTGATTCTGTAGAAACTCCAAAAACAGTGGCACTGCACATGGATCAACATGCAGAAGTTCAGTGAGTAAGGAGCCGCGAGAAAAAGATATTATAAATGCAGTGGACATAACACAAGGTATAAATCAATAACAGTAAGTATGTGAACAATGCTGAGCTCCAGAAACTCAAAGGATCTAACAACTTTTATAGAGAGCTACACAAAATGTCACTGCTATGATATGAAGCAGCAAGATTTTGCTACAGTTCTACGCTTGATAGGGTGAAACCTATTCAGCCAAAAACTAAGATACCAAAAGTCATAATTGGAGTCCCCAGAGAATGCAACTTAAAATACAATAGTATAAAAGGTAAGTATTTATTCATAATTTCATTTTAATGTATACTGCTTTCAAACTGAGCCCATAAAATTGTGAGCAACCATCTAGGAAAGCATTCATTCAGCGATTAAAGCTGCCAGGATGATGCATTAAAAAGGTAACGAAATTATACATGCATAAGCTTGCAGGGTCTGACAATCCTTAAAGGACTAAATTTTCTTCAAAATATCTCAATTGTCTATAGCCTACACCAATCATGGTCATCTGAATAGGATCAACAAAGGAAATTACAGGTGGCAAAAAACACCATTAGAGGGATCAATTTATGGTTGTTGGGGAAGACATTCTAAGAACTAAAGTAAAGTTACCATAAAAAACACTCCAATGTGTATCTAGCATTAAACAATTTTTTTCAAATCTAACAACCTGACAGCAGAAAATGAGATAAACCCACCTCACCAGCAGTTCAAAAGAGCATCCAACATGATATTCATAAAATCTCTTACCATCCCTAAACTAGATGCAAAATCTAAATTCCTATGAAAGTTAACCATTTAGGCGATACCCTCTTGCCTAAAAATGGCCATTTTTATCTAAAACCCTCTGGTAAGGCTCCAGTTGGACTCAAAGCTTCATTACTTGCAAAGTATCTTAGCAGCAAATAGCTTATGTATAAGAGCCCCAATAGAATCACTGTGTTTTGTTTCCGTACATGTTCATAACCAAATCAATTGAAATTGCTTCAGAAGCAGACAGTTGACAATTTAAACAACCTCTAACTGAAGCTTTTGTGTCAGCCTCACATTCCTATTTGGATAGACTGAAAGATCCACCTTTTGACAGGTATGTCAAAAAGGTAGCTTTTCTATTACATCTTTTGGTATGCCACGAGAATAACATAATAAAATTTAGTAGAAATACTCCAAGACATCTTTGAGCAATTTATGCTCAAGTGTGGAGACAAAATGCCTTAAGAGCATCCCAAATATTTCAAGTTTTGCACTTAAACTGAAGCATCTGGGAACAGCTACCATCAATATGTAGCTAGTTTAAGACTTGTTTAGTACATCTGGAAAGGCAATGGACATCCAAAGAAACATTATATGTGGGTTCATAAGATGGTAAGAGTAAGTATTAAATGGAAAAAGAGGATTAATAACTGTACAAGATCTCCTGTCATTCCTTCTCTTTAAGAAACAGTCAACATTGAAACATCTGCAGAGTCAGAACCTTATTCTTGAACTGAACTAAAATTCTCTGTCAAACGACACACTGTCACTGAGTAATAACCTTATCTATCATATGAGATCAAGAGGACTTGATGTACTACTAACTGCAGTCTAAGTAAGCCCAGCTGGAACTGACTGCTGATATCTTTTTTCAACTGAAAAAAAGTACTCATGATGTCATATGAAGAATCCTAATATAGGAAGTAATTTGCTATTCACCTCCTAAGATAGAATCACTTCATTTTGAGCGTTCAAAATTACAAGAGTTAACCTTCCAGTTCCATCTTAATGGATTATACATAATCATGCAATGCAACCGAATAAGGAAAGAAACAGTGTATGTTCATTGCTGATATATTCACATTTTCCTAACTGGCACTAGCAGCAGCTAAAGCATGTAATGGGCTAATGGGATAGAAGACAAGAACCAAGTAGTCCGATGATTAAAATAATAAGCATGCAGTGAGATAAATAATTATTTACATGAAGAAATTAAGAAACTAAACTTTTACATCCAACAAAAGTAACTCGATTATGATATTCCAAATCCAATTGGACGCAATTTCCATACTTAATTTATACATCTAATAAGTCTTTTTTATTGAACTGCTTAGAAGGAATCATAATCACTTACAGATATCTACTTTTGAACTGTTTTCTAAGAAATCAGTGGTAGTTATTAAGATAGGTACAGTCTAATTAACAGGCGTCCTTGAATTGACAATAATCAAAACCCTTCCAGATCATCAACCAGATTAGAAGCAATAAGAAATAAATGTCAATATCCACTATCCAGTTTGATGGACTCATCCAGACATATCATATCAGCTTCACAGACAAGGACCACAATGGCCAAAAAAGACAAGAAGGATATATGAAAAGGAAAAACACCAAATTGTTCAAGAAATCTATCAAACTTGCAATGGTCTAAAACTATTGTCATGCTGTATTCTATAATTTCATAAACCAATAAACGTGGGCATCCAACAGGACACAACAGGATAAGTCTAAAATTTCAATAAAGTCAGTTACCCCTCAACCATACAGAAAGGAGAATAACTGAAACCCGAGGTTATCTTAGAGACTCTAATACCGAGATAGCCAAAACCAAGTCAAAAACTTTTGTCAATTACATATGTAAACAAGCCAATATTGCAGGATGAACAATAGACGAATATATACCTAGCACTAGGAGCCCTCCTGGGAACCTCAGGCTCAAACTCAACAGGCAAGCCCAAGAACCCATCAAACCTATCAAAAGTGACATGATTAACATGCTCTACATCAGTCGGCCAACTGATCTCCATAACCCCACTACCGCAGTTACCACCAGCACCAGAAAAGTTATCCCTATCCGTCTTGCAAGTCACCCAAAAGCTCTTCCTAAACAGAGTGACCAAGAGTTCCAAAAGAGATAATTGATCCCTCCTGTCTTTCTCCCTTTTCTCCCTTACTCTATTTTCTTCCTCTTCCTCTGTCTCACCCCCTGTCAGCTCAGAAATCCCCTCATCACCCACATACGACTGAGTCTGGTGAAACAATGTGGGATTGTGGGTAGGTGTGGAAATTGAAGGGGACGAGGATGAAGATGGTGAGTGGAGCACCTCTGTCATCGTTACAAGAGTTGAACAAATCAATAAATGTGGAGTCTTTTCAATATTTTTCTACCAAGATTCTTTTTTTATTGAAGAAAAGAAGTGGGTTCTTTGTCTTCTGCAGAAATAAAGAAATACTGACATGGGATTCTGAATGGTTTTAAAGAAAGATATGGCCATGCAAGGCAATGGGGTTCGGTTAGTAGAAAAATCTCGAGAGGGACATTCGTAGACAATGTAATGGAGTTGGTGGAGTTGGATTGAAGGAATGGTAAAGAGTAGAAGACGTGAGAATCATGAAGGGATTAGTTTATTCAGTGTTGGCCTGCAGATTTTTCTTGATGCCGATAGAGCGAAGAAGAAATGAAAAAAGAAAGAGGGGACGTGGTTGGAAGTTTCTATACTGTAAGGAATGGTGTGGACTGTTGTGGCAATTTGGTTGATGGTGCTTTCGGGTGGACACTGTCTCATTCTTGATGATGACGATGATTTCTCTAGTGGTTTTTGGGTTTTTCTTTTCTTTACATGTTTATTTTATTTATGCCTAACCAGAAAATCTTGCCAATCCAGAGACAGCCAATAAATGTTCGCCACATCTTCTGGGAAATGTGCCAGTCCTTTTCCCCTTTTTTTTTTTTTTAATTTATTTCTCTCTCTCTTTTTTTTTTTAAGGAATACACTGGGGTCTGGGAGTCCAGGACAGGCCTGGCTGAACAAGAAGGACAAAACTGAGGGCCGTGCATGCTAAACTGATTCGAAAGTTGTCTCCAAAAAAACTTTTAAAGTACTTTCTGAACTTGTATGATTTGAATTCTTTGAAAGTTTTCTTTTTCTTTGAACTTTTTAAAATCAAGAGGATACTTAAATGAGCGCTAAATAGATAATTGAATTCGCGAACAGAACTCAACATAACTACCATTTATTTTTTTAAGTAATATTATGCTGCCACTCGAATTCGAACAGATAAATTTTTTTATTAATCATTGTCAATGATTGATTTTTCAATCTTTTTCATTTTGATCCCACGAGCAATTAAAAATTCGATTAATTAGAAAAAAATCACTAACCCTACTTTCATTGTAGTGATCAGTTCCCATTTGAATTTTTACATACTAAACTATCCATTTTTTTACAAAACTTAGGAATCACTCCCTATATCTTTTAGAAAGACCTATATATCCTTGTAGCTGGAAAAAACAACAAAAATACTTGAAAAAAGCCTTTTTCTCTTCAAGAAGAACGCTTTTCTTTTCTTTTTTTTTTCCTGAAATCGACAACTACTCCAAGCGGCCAAACAAAAGGGCGCGAAACCATTCTTCTGCCATTGATGCGAGAAAGAAAGGAAAAAAAAAAAAAAAAACCAAAATTTCTGCCATTTTTCTACGATAATGGAAGGAGAAACAGCGGCAACAAAAAGCGAAGTACAAAAAGAAGTGATCAAAAGAAACAAATGTATGTTTTTGCATTTACAGTTTTAAATGTCCGTAATTTTTTAGTGTTACACTTATTTCTTGTCTATTTTCTCATGTTTAAGGTTTTTATTCATTTTTTAGTTGTTAAACACTTGAACCCATTTGATATATATAATTTTTGTTGTGAGACGGAAAGTTTCTGATTTGTATTTGAAATGCATGAAAATTGTACTTTACCTTTTTGGGATTTATACTTCTTTTTACCTAAAATTATATAGCGAAATTATCTGAAAGTAGTAATATATTATCTGTAGTACAAAACATCAAAGCTTGCAGTACACATTAGGCAAAATTGTAGTATATAATTTATGTAACCGCAGTACATTTTAGAAGCAAATGTAGTATAAACATTCAAGCTTACAGTACACATTATGCAAAAATATAGTATATAATCTGTGTAATTGCAGTACATTTTAGAAGCATCTGTAGTACAAAACATTTAAGACTGCAGGTTAAATGAAATTATAGTATATAATTTGTGTACATGCAATACATTTTAGAAGCATTTGTAATACAAAAATATTTAAGCCTGCAGTATACATTAACTGAAAGTGTAGTGTATAATATGTGTATCTGCAGTACATTTTAGAAGAAACTTTAGTACAAAACATTTAATCTTGTAGTATATATTAAATGAAAGTGTAGCATATAATCTGTGTATCTGCAGTATATTTTAGAAGCAATTGTATTATAAAACATTCAAGCCTGCAGTATATTATGTACCCCATGTTGGTGATATTTGTACTTAATGTGCTGATATTTTGTACTCCATATTGGTGATATTTGTACTTAATGTGTTGATGTTTTGTACTCCATGTTGGTGATATTTGTACTTAACGTACTGATCTTTTGTACTCGATGTTGGTGATATTTGTACTTAATGTCCTAATTTTTTGTACTCCAATTTGATGATATTTGTACTTAAAGTCCTAATCTTTTGTACTTCAATAGTTGATACTTCGTATCTAATGTGCTGGTGTTTTGTACCATAGGAGACAAAAGACATCAACACAATCCAGGTAGTAGATGAACCACCCAACTCAAAGATTGAATCGCCTAATCTAGGGGTGGCAACGGGGTGGGTTTGACAGGATCCGAAACTCGCCCCGCCTACTTCTATTTGGACCCAGGACCCGCCCTGCTTTAGACTCATAACCCGGCGGGTCTAACCCGCCAAACCCGTTTTTTTTTCTTTTTTTATTTAATTTTTTTTTCTTTTGTTATTAAAATATATAATTTTACAACTCATATATTTTCAAAATTGATTAAGATATACATACACAAATAATATGTATACATGTATAGAAAATTAGAATCCAATATACAATAAGTTTCTAACATTATTTTTCAAAATTTAAAATAAAATATCCATATTAATTGATTTTGGTATATTTTTTATCATTTTTATGATGATTGAATGAGTAAAAAATTATTATTTATTTGATGAAATATATATATACTATTATAATCCTAATTTTTTATGTTTTATGTACATATATTATATATTAATTATACTGGGAGGGTTTACTTAACCCATAACCCGCCCCAAACTTGGCCGGGTCCATAAAATTAGGACCCATAACCCGCCCCATAACCCGTTTATTCCAGGACCTGGTCTACCTGGACCCATTGCCATGCCTAGCCTAATCTCTATCAAGGAAGGACTGATTATAGAGGTTATGCTCATATTCTAGTAAAAGAATTTGAGTATAATACGATGGCAATAATGGTGTTATGTTGAAGTACACTTCAATTAAATTAAAACTGGGTAGTGAATTTGAGTACAATATGATGGAAATGAAATACAAACGTAGAACAAATAAAGTATAAATGGTGTTATGTTAAAGTACACTTCAATTAAATTGAAATTCGGCAGTGAATTTGAGTACAATATGATGGAAATGAAGTACAAACGTAGAACAAGTAAAGTATAAATGATGTTATGTTAAAGTAAACTTCAATTAAATTGAAACTGAACAATGAATTTGAGTACAATATGATGGAAATGAAGTACAAACGTAGAACAAACAAAGTATAAATTGTGTTATGTTAAAGTACACTTCAATTAAATTGAAATTGGACAGTGAATTTGAATACAATATGAGAGAAATGAAGTACAAACATCATTTCAATTAAATTGAAACTGAACAGTAAATTTGAGTACAATATGAGTGAAATGAAGTACAAACATCATTTCAATTAAATTGAAACTGAGCAGTGAATTTGAATACAATATGAGAGAAATGAAGTACAAACTTAGAACAAACAAAGTATAAATGGTGCTATGTTGAAGTACACTTCAATTAAATTAAAACTGGGCAGTGAATTTGAGTACAATATGAGGGAAATGAAGTACAAATTTAGAACAAACAAAGTATAAATGGTGCTATGTTGAAGTACACTTCAATTAAATTGAAACTGGACAGTGAATTTGAGTACAATATGAGGGAAATGAAGTACAAACTTAGAACAAACAAAGTATAAATGGTGCTATGTTGAAGTACACTTCAATTAAATTGAAACTAGACAGTGAATTTGAGTACAATATGATGGAAATGAAGTACAAACGTAGAACAAACAACGTATAAATGGTGTTATATTGAAGTACACTTATTGCAATTGAATAATTAGTCTCTAATAATTATAATGATGGTCAAGTATAATATTTTGAGATTATTGGATTAGGCGAAGTACATATTTGTACAGGTGATAGGGTGGATATTATCGTCAAATTCTCATTTGTTTACATCTTTGAAAGCATAAGTATTCTTTACATTACTGCGATTGATAACATTCATTTGTTGAACACTAGTGGTCAACACTTTAAAACTTTAACATTATTTTATTCATATGATAGATATTACACACATTTTTAGAGTTTGGTTATTAATTATCAAGACTTAAAAAGCAAATCATGGAACAAATTTCAATTCAACAATATTAGTAAAAATATTAAGGAATGAAGTACATAATGGCCGAAATAAAGTACAAATGTCATGAAATCAAGTATAATTCTCCCAGATTGATGGTACAAAATAATTGATATATCGAAAAACATGCAAAAATGCTAATTTCAGGCTAAATCAAATATATAATTGCGGAAATGAAGTACAAATGTCATGAAATCAAGTATAATTCTCCCAGATTGGGGTACAAAATAATTAATATCTTGGAAAACATGCAAAAATGCTAATTTCACGTTAAATAAAAAACATAATTGCCTAAATGAAGTACAATTGTCAAGAAATCAAGTATAATTCTCCTATATTGGGGTACAAAATAACTCATATCTCAGATAACATGCAAAAATACTAATTTCACGCTAAATTAAATACATAATTGTCGAAATGAAGTACAAATGTCATGAAATCAAGTATAATTCTCCCATATTGGGGTACAAAATAACTGATATCTCGGATAACATGTAAAACTGCTAATTTCACACTAAATCAAATACATAATTGCAAAATTGAAGTACAAATGTCATGAAATCAAGTATAATTCTCTCAGATTGGGGTACAAAATAGCTGATATCTCGGACAACATAATTCTTGTATTTAAATGACCGCATAGTAGACATCGCATAATTCTTAAGCATAATTCTCAACTCTTGAGGATCCTTGAATATCTAACCCTCTCCATATATGCAATTCCTCCATGCATCAATTGAGTTGCTAATTAAAGCTAATTCATTGTGCGATGCATTGGTCGAACCAATTTCCTCCTTGACTGCATCCCTTGAGGTTGACAAATGAAGTGCAATTTTAGGTAAAATAAAGTACAATATGTAGAATAATTCAGTATGGTCGTGTAATTTCAAATAAACAAAGTATAATTTCAGAACAATAGAAGTATAAAACGTTATCAATTGCAGTACAATTTTAGATAATCAATAAGTAAAGCACTTGAAGTATAGAACTTTAGGTAAAATGAAGTATAAAATCAATAAACTTTATAAAATTTAAATAATAGAGTACAATTTTACGTAAAAGGTTAAGTATAATTTTATATAAAAAGAAGAACAATTTTAGAACACTTGAAGTATACAACCTTAGCATTTGCAGTATAATTTTTAGATAATCCATTAGTAGAACACTTGAAACTTAAATAATAGATTCAGATTACTGAAGTACAAGTTTAGATAAAATGAAGTATAATTTCAGAACACTTGAAGTATAAAACTTCAATGAATAGAGTACATATTTAGGTAAAATGAAGTATACTTTCAGAAAATAGAAGTACACTTTTAGATAAAAAGAAGTACAATTTCAGAACACTTAAATTATAAATCCTTAGCAATTGCAGTACGATTTTGGATAATCCATTAGTAGAACATTTGAAATATAAAACTTAAATAATAGATTCAGATAATTGAAGTACAAGTTTAGATAAATGAAGTACAATTTTAAATAAAGTGAAGTACAATTTTGGAACACCTGAAGTATAAAACCTTAGCAATTACAGTACAATTTTTGATAATCTATTAGTAGAACACTTGAAGTATAAAACTTAAATAATAGATTCAGATTACTGAAGTACAAGTTTAGATAAAATGAAGTACAATTTTGGAACACTTGAAGTATAGAACTTCAATGAATAGAGTACATGTTTAGGTAAAATGAAGTATAAAATAAAGTATAATTTCAGAAAATAGAAGTATAATTTTAAATAAAGTGAAGTACAATTTCAGAACACATGAAGTATAAAACATTAGCAATTACAGTACAATTTTTGATAATCCATTAGTAGAACACTTGAAGTATAAAACTTAAGTAATAGATTCAGATAATTGAAGTACAAGTTTAGATAAAATGAAGTACAATTTCGGAACACTTGAAGTATAGAACTTCAATGAATAGAGTACATATTTAGGTAAAATGAAGTATAAAATAAAGTATAATTTCAGAAAATAAAAGTATAATTTTAGATAAAGTGAAGTACAATTTTAAAATACTTGAAGTATAAAACCCTAACAACTGCAGTACATTTTTGGATAATCAATAAATAGAACACTTGAAATATAGAACTTCAATGAATGGAGTACATATTTTGGTAAAATGAAGTATAATTTCAGAAAACCAAAAGTATAATTTTAGATAGAAGACGTACAGTTTGAGAACACTTCAAGTATAAACCGCTAGAAATTGTACTACAATTTTGGATAATCCATTAGTAGAATACTTGAAGTATAGAACTTACATAATAGAGTACAATTTTTGTGAGATGAAGTACAATTTTAATTGCAATGAAGTATAATGTAGAACGCTCCAAGCAGAGAAAGATTTTCAAATAAATAGAGTACAATTTCAAAACACTTCAAGTACGAAACTTTACAAATTGCAGTACAATTTAGATTCTATTACCTTAAAAACATCACTACTCTTCTTTGCAGTACAATTTCAGAACACTTCTTTGCACTGCTGCTCTTCTTTGTAGTGGCAACTCTCTAACACTTGATTGAACACTCCTGCTTCACTACTGGTTGACATCATCGAAAAAATACAAGAAACTCAAAAGCAACTGAGAAGAAACCGAGAAGAAGAAGAAACCCAAAAATGATGAAAATAAAAAGAGAAGAAGACAATGCAGATGTCGAGTTGGTGGTTGTTGGTTCCGATGATTATTCTCGTTCCCGTCGTGGAGCTTGTTGCGTTTTTTCTTTTCTTTCTATTTCTGGTAATGAAAGTACATTTGCTAGGGTTTACTGTTTGCTTGTGTGGATGATGAAGAAGGGAAAAAAAATGAGTGAAAAATATTATACTTAAGGACATTTTTGTCAAATCAAGTGAGTACGGAGTAATCTTTAAAGTTTTAACAAAACTATGGAGCTTATTATAAAGAAAATCAAGTGGAGACTGATCACAAATTTGAAAAGTGCTTTTGGTACTTTTAAATAAGTGGCCCTTAAAAAATTTCAAAACATTTCGTAATATGATTGATAAAAATTCTTTTAAGAAAAATCTTAGAACTTTTTAAAATAAAATTTTAAGATCTTTTAATCTCTTTTTTAAAAATAAAAAAGTTTTAACTTATTTTTAAAATCTTTAAACTCCTTTAATTTTAACAATATCAATTACAAAATTATCATTATTAATATTATATAAACACAAAATTTATTTTATCTAAACATTTCAAAAACTTAATTTTAAAATAAAATTTAGTATTTTATAAACTTCAAAATCATTTTATAAACTCTTAAGTTTATAAAATCCTAAAATTGTTACTTAGTCACAAACCCTCTGAGTCAAAAACAAACTGTAACCGAACTTTTATGACTTCACACTTTCACAACTCTATTTACGATTTTTCACTTTTTCAAGATTTAATTGTAAAGACCCTTTGACCTATGGCGCGCAAGCCAAGCTGCGTGCAAGGTGGCAATAGAATCTGCATAGGGTACTTTGGAAATTTCAAATTTATTTTTCTGGATTTGGAATCAATATCACTCATTCACTTGACTCGCTGATAGATATAAAGAAGTAAATGAACTAAGATCCTTCTGCAGTTTCATGAAACCCAAGTTGTTCTGCTGTTTTCTTGCCATATCCACAAGGTTGCCCCAGAGAAGAAGCAGACGTCCTAAGATATGCAATGCCATCCTAATGTATAAATAAGATATCTATCTAATTGCATAACATTCTTCAAGTGATCACAGAAAAAATCTATTCTTTCCCTACAAGTATTGTAACACAAAATCACCAATCACAGTCATGCCAAGTTCTTATATTTCAGAATGAGCATATAAGCTTATAGGAAGGGACATCGTGTTATGAAAAAAACTGAAATTAGGAACATGGATCTTGCAGGAGTTTGTTTAATACTCTTTTATTTAGTCATCGTGCTTGCTTGAAATTTTATATCTCAATCCTGCACTTCTTCAGGTTTTGTCTTCCTTGAACGCAAATACCATCCAGTGGCAGCAGCAATAGTAGCAACACCAGCTACAACAGCATAGTTTCTGTATTTATCAGTTGACACTTTGGGAGTCGAAGAGGTCTGCCCACTTGGTTTAGCATCAGTTACAGTTCCTGCGCCTCCTGAGCTTGCTGCAGGAGTTTCATCTGCTTTGGGGCCCTTGTAGCAATCAACAAATAAGCATTACTAGAAGTTAGGCTATGTGCATCTAAGGCAATGAAAAACAACAAAGGGGAAGAGAAGAAAAAAAAAATAGAAAAGGAAAAACGATGACAACAAATATAGGATACAAGAACAAACACCTGGAATTAGCAGGAAATACCACAAAGTTGGAGAAGTAATGATCTTTTTTATGCAGAGAGGGAAATAGTATTCTCATTCATCTAAACTCAGTTAAATTTTTGCAGAATCTAGATGATGGTTTATACAACGTATGCATACCTTACGGGCAAGCTTGTCCAACTTCTCTTGTTCCATTTTCTGCCAAATTTTTAAAAGGTTCAGCAGTAAGAATTTGCAACAATCTGTTGAATTAGAGTCATAACGTGTGATCAAGTAAGCATGAGAGTGGGAGCATGCATTTTAAACAGTAAACTAAATAATACAGATAGTGGTATGTAAGGTCCCCGTTCAACAAGTAACCATAGACAAATTATCCTATCATCAAACAATTCAAGCCATTGCAGATAATTAAGCACTCATCATCTCATGGATGTCACCAAGAAATGAGAGAGTCAAAAGTGGTGACATGCAGACTTTCCGAATATGGTGGTTCATTCCTCCTCCTGAAGAGAGCAGTCTTATGTTTTTCAATGTCATTTACCCAAGAGAAAACATATAATATATCACGAAGAACTCATTTTAATTGTTTCACAACATGCAAGTATTCGATACATGAGCTAATTTCATACACATCCATAGGGAATGTCCCTCACTGCTTGCCAAACACCAAAAGTTGCTTCATAGTATTCTCCATGATCGGGCAACCTCGGAAGTCACATCCAGGTGACAGTGTGACACTAAAGGAATAAGAACTCAATGAAGAAAAATAAAGCCCAACTCCCTCCTCTGCATCTTTTAAACAGATAATATCATTTTTGAGGAGGAAAAAGAACACAAGAAATGAAAGCACACAAATGTTCTGATTTGATTCTGAACTAAGGAGTGAAACTGATAAGTTGGAGAAATCATAGCAACCTTTTTTTTTTCTGAACAAATTATAACAAATTTAAAAACTAAAATTTAAGTGCGACATGAATAGATGTTTAATGAAATATATAAACTAACTGCTTGACAAGAGAGAGGGAGAGAGATAGAGACGAAACAGCACACTGGTCTCCCTGAATCTGGTTAGAAAAATGGTGCATTGACTCTTAGCTGAACATCTCAGTTCATGAGAAGATGCTGTCTCTCCCGCATGTTGCGACTACCACAATTGATAACCCATCAAGAAAAGAGAAGCTAGACTCATAAGCCTCATCAACTAAATTAATTAAAGACTACCATAGTGTTAGACAACTTAAGAATGAATATATTGGAGAAAACAAGTTGATTGTTTATTATTAGATAACAAAGAATACATCCATTCAATATGATCATTTCCATTTTCAAAGCTAAGAGTTAATTTTGTTTCAATCAACTTCAACTTGACAGAAACACATTTTACTACTATCAAATGAATATCTGCTTAAGCAACATTCTGATTATTGGTAGCATCAGAACTAAATCAAATTATTCACCCAATTGAAGTATGGGAATAGAAGGATTCTGTATTTTTTAACATTTGACAATCAATATGCGTTCAGGCACATGGTGGACTTTACTTGATACTGAGTGTATGTTAAGAATTATCAAGCTTTGAAGGCATTTAATAATTTTCTAAAGTTCTAGACCAGACTCCAGAGAGAGGAGAAAGAGCAAAATGCCACAACCTGGCATGCAGAAAGGGCCACAATAAAATAAGTTGGATAAGCTTATATGCATCTTGTGCTCAAATTAGGAATTTACCTTAATATAGACATTTTCTGCAGCTTTCTCCTCCTCACTAAGGACTTTGCCGCTGCTTGATAGCCTGCGAGAGACATATCTAGCAGCAATTCTAGTTGCCATGGAACCACAAGATTTTCCTGTCAACCATATGAACTCTGTCATAGTGCAGTTAATTTGATAGTTTCATTGATAGACATATTAACCACAATAATTCTTAGCCAACTTGTCAATCAGCATAAGTGCACAAATCTGTGGGGTAAATGTACCCAGCTAGACTGTAATTGCATACTCAAATGAAAAGTCAAAACACAGTAGCGCTGCGATCCTGAAACACAATGAAGATTTCAGCTCAATTCATTTTTTTCTTCCAAATAAATGGAATATCAATTCAGTGATGAAAGTACCTTCTTTGTCTCCAAAGAAAATTGAAGAGTGGAATTTTTTGTTTTAACCACATAGTTACAACATTAGCATATCCATTTACCAGTCTTTCACCGTGTTATTTGGCCCAAACTACTGCTGCTCATATATTGTTGCATGTTATGTGCATTTGAAACCTCATTCATGAACACTGCTCAGTTCAAAGAACCACAAGAAAACAGGAAAGAAGGCAAAACGAAAGTAGTAGATCCAATATACTTATATTCTTACAACTTCACTTGGTTCCAAGAAAAATGGAAACCAATTTAAGCTAGAAAGTTTCTTCGATGATACTTAAAAAGAAGATGGGTTTATGACGTGAAAAATGTATTTCATAAAATAAGGAGGAATACATGATTCAACCATGTTCGTCAAGTGGAACTTTAAAAAGGAAATATGATTTTTAAGGATCCAAACCACAAGGGAAAAGCAATACAATGCATTAGTTCTGTGCATATTACAAAACAATAGTTGATGACGGGAGAGCCAAGTAGTTATTCCAGAAGCATACGCCTCAATGACCAAATACTAGCGCCCAGTCTTTTAGCAAGCTTAACAATAATACACCATATAATCAAGAGAAACATGTAACAACCAGAAAACAGAGATATAGGTGAGCTTCTATTACACATATGTCTTCTTTCATGGTACTACAAAAGAGGATGTACGTTTCTTAGTAATTTTTATCCAGTAAAAAGACGATAAAAATCAGATTGAACCCTGTCCACAGAAAATGGAAAGATGAATTGATGTACTTATTGAATCCGTCTGGACTGACGAGGCTCAAACCCATAGCTTCTGCCTTGACATGCAGTGCTCTGACTGATTGAACCGGCTAGGAATTCAGTTTCCTTTCTAGCTCAGTTACTAATTCAATTGGCTTGGATGAAGCGGATACAAGCTACAAAAGAGGAGTGAATGCTCTCCTTTTTGCTAGTTTTTACCAATGAAATTTTAATTAACTCATTTCATTTGTCGACTCTAAGCAATCGAATATTTCTTTCAAAAATGAAATTTCAAAATATTATTGAGATTTTGTTCTTATTGATCCATCCATAGAAACAACTGATTCAAAACCATAATGGTCAGAAGTAATTCAACAACATTAAAGTCAAGATAGACATATTGTTTCCAAAGCCATTAAATTACTCCAAAAACTACACAACATTAGACATTTCTACCTCTCAAAAGCAACTCCTACGGAACATAACTTATACTGCCGTGATCAACAACTCCTATAGCACCACATAATTGTCAATCCCAGTTCGGTATGTAATCTCACATCTTCAGAAAATTGAAAACAAAACAAAATCCACGTAATATACAAGAAAAATGTAAAGAAAGAATCCTCAAGTTTGAAAAGGGTCTGGACCAACTGAGCGATCAATGCATATATAGCCATATTGATATTCTCATTGTATGTGGGCCTTTATACAAAGTCTATACAATAATATAGCCTGTATCATGCCCATTTGGAATAATAGAAAAAGAAAAGCCCCCAAGAAGAGTAATCCTAGAGCAAGCTCAAGTTTGCAATACATTTACAAACACAGCAGAATACGAAAAGATTTCCGGAGAAGTGAATCCATATAAAACAAACAGAGCCAATATATCGAAGATATTGTGTAGTAATAAACTAAGGAAAAATCTAACAAATACACGGGAAAAACAGGACCCAGCAAAAAACAAATATGCTTAGCATCATCAAAAAATGGAAATAGAGAAAATATAAATAGAAAGCCATATAATGTTACTAGCAGAAACACTGCCAGGAAAATGAAACTTGGATACAAACGAGCTCAGCTGTTCGTCGAAATCACACTAACAACAGAAATGAGGAAAACCACAACTACTGCCGTGCATAGATGTATGTATATACAAACGAAGATACAGATTCGGTAGTTACCGGAACACCAGAGAGAAAGGAAGATTAAATCGAGAGATATCGAGAGAGAGAGAGAGAGATTTCAATGGGTTTTGGGATTATAAAATTAGAATGTCCATTTAATAGGAAATGAGGGATACCTTGCAATTAGGAAACTGGAATTGATTCTGCGGGCCGAGGCCCAAACTTAGACAACCATTTGCTTGGGTCAGCTGCGTTGGCCTGCGCAAAATCAGCAATCGAAATACTTAGGCCTTGTTTGGTTGCAAATTTTCAATACATTTTTCGACTTCCAAAATTTAAACAAACAAACAATACACATTTCCCAACTCTATTCCTAAAATACAAAATTCATCCCCAAAATACCCTTACTATTATTCACTCTCTAATACATTTCCCAATATTATGCTATTTGTCATAAATTATCTCATTCACATTACATACATATACACATACCATCACTAATTCAATTTATATACACATATATATAAATAATTTTAAAATATACATTTCACTCCACCAACCTAACAAAAAAGTTATTGATATAACATCTTATTTCCTCTCAAAACACAATCAAATAAATAATTTTCTCTCAAAATATTTCCCACCTACCATCCAAAATACAAACAAACAATCATTACATTTCCCAACCTCACTTTTAAAAAATTATTTTGTCAAAATATTTTGGCAAGATGCTTCAACTTGCAACCAAACAAGACCTTACTTCCATGGTTAGTCAACAAATCAATAATTACAAAAGTAGTTTATTTATTTATTTTTTTATTCTGGGAGCAAAACCTAAAGAATTTTATGCCTGTTTGTTTTATTTTCATTTTTTATCTTTTCCTTTTTCAATATTTAAAATTTGAAAATGTAATTTTTATTAATTTTAATGAAAAATATATTTTTTTTTCATAATTATAACTGTTATTTTCAGACTTGCACATATATTTCATCAACTTGACTCCCATTCTATTCACTTATAAATAATTTGTTCAAAAAAAATTATAAATAATTAAAACCAAATAACTAATAAATAATTATTTTTTTACATTTTTATAGAATAATAGAACCTACAAGAAATTAAATAATATTTTTCTTTCAAACATGTTTGAAAAATGTGCCATATATAACCAAAAAAAAAAAAAAAAAACAGATAATGGTACATAATAAAATTAAGACATCATTTTTATTGTCACTCTTATATTAAAATATCAATTTTAATCCTACAAAACCAACATGTTATACACTAATCCACACATATTTTCTTTCCAACATTGAAAATGCACAAATTGAAAATTAAAAATGAAAACATAACTAAATACTGGAGCACTCAGAATTTTGACGCCTCTTTTTCATTTTAGATTCTCAATTTCATTAGTGGTTCATTTCAAGCTAATAATGGTTTATTCTGAACTCGACTTTATATGTACAAGCCGAACATATGAGATTCACATCAAAAGTATTTATTTAAAGAAGACTATGTTTAGCTTTTGCCTATAACATAAAATAAAATAGAAAAGATCAAGTAAAATAAACAACACCTTGAGTTAAATCTCATATAGCTCCCACAAAAATGAATTAGTAACTTTTTTTATTTATGATTTCGTAAGTTGGAAGAAACAATAAGTAGCACTAACATACAAAGCCAACTAAACTTGTTAGAAGCGTGCTTTTGTAATTCGAATAGCAATTTATATCGGCTCAATACCGACCGCGCATAAGACAGGCATATTTGACAGTAAAAACTCTTACCATGTCATCTTCAAGGCCGGAGACAAAAATAATTTCTGTAAAGTACAGATACAAAGGAATTGTAAAGGAGAAGAGCAAAATCTTAGAAAGTTCTAAGGTTACATCACATCATGGGCAGCATATCCCAGCACTCATAACAGATCCTGAAACTATTTGCCTGCTTTAACTTTCCAATGCAGCTTTCCCACCAAAAAACAGACCTTCCAAATCAAGAATCAAGAATCAAGCATACACACGACTCCAAGAGCAATAAGTTCACCTCCATCCGTATCTGTACCCACAATTAGCCGAATTGCGTTCCATCTAAAGGAAAACAAATCTCGTGATGAATGTGCGAGTAATTCTTCTCTCTACCACAGCACTATCTATCTATGTAGATCACCATTTGATTTACTCATGTATTCTAGTACGTCGTGGTTGATCTCATTGAGGAAGGAGACAAAACCCATGACGCTAGTGAACCCACTTCCCTCCACATCTTGTTCCTCTATAAGGTAGTTCTCAAATGCTGTTGCATCATCATGCCCTCCCCTAATGAATAATAGTTTAGGAGTAATAATACGCTCTTGCTTCAGTTTATTAATGGTGGTTCTCAAAAGGCCTGGGTTACAAAGACCACAATTCAAAATACATGTCAGTGAGCACATCTAGATTTTTCGATAAGAAGATGCAAATTGGCAAACAATAACTTACAGTCCTGGGGTGGAGGAAACAGAAGTGCTGCATCTGCTGTAGATGAATAAAACACAATGAGAGTTGTAAAAGCATCAAGCAAAAATATCGGGCTGCCACTTGTCATTAATGCAGCGCGACTCAAGGAATGGCGAGGAAATGCTTGTTTATCCGGACTGTCATACGACGACAGCAATGGATATACAGCACGGCTAAGTGATGAGGGTTCCAGAGCACTGCATCAAAAACCACAATTGTAAGTTCTGCAATGCTTGATGACACTATGATATAATCAAGAGTTAACGATGGTCAACAGTGGAGTTTGGTGAGTAGTTCCACGTATCAAACTCAGGTGAACAAACATATTATCATTTTCATCTTCTTTGGATAACTAAAATGAAATGTAATGCTCACAATAAAAAAAACCCAGACAGAAATCAAAGTGGAGCTAACATGCAGGTTTACTCAAGTACAACATGCAATTACTGTTAATAGTTATCTAATGAACATATACTGATTGGGCGTGCTCATGACTTTCTCATCAATCTTTTTCATTTTTCGTTTCAGCGAGCAGAATGCACTAACCGAATATGTTTATTACAAAGCCTGCAGGTATACATAATGGAAATGTGGCAAAGGAAATTATGAAATGTTGAACAAAACAATTTTTTTTGTCCAACTTCTCACCAATAAGCTCACATACTGCACTAAATGCTAACAGAAGTCCCACAACTAAACAATATGATATACCTGAACAGACATTGAAGATAAATCCGGTAGTCCGGATGAACACCTTCTTCATGAAAACGAAGAAGAGGATTCCGCAACAAAGCAAAGACTAAGCGGGGCAAAGGTTGCAGCTGAGGGCATTGGGTGAAGGCAACATCAACATGGGAAGTGGTTAAACTTCCTCTCGTGTATTCAGCAATCTTGAAAGCATCATTATACTGAGCCGTAAGATTTACAAGCCACTCATGTAATAAAATCCTACCCTCTCGAACTCCATGCTCCAAAGAGGACAAGATCACCTGAGAAGAATTATGGCAAGTAAAGAAAATAACTCAATTTAGCACATCTTACAGCTACTATCAGAGTTCTAACTATATGAAACATCCTTGGTTTGGCAGAATCAAATTGAATGTCCGGTTATGGCTCAAAACTACGCAGAACTTGACAAGATAATTTTGTGCATGAACTGAAACCAATGTTAAGGCAATAAAGGAAAAATGTGAAGTAAGGCTCCTCAATTTGATTGTAAGAAAAAAGAAAATAGAGTAATAAAGCTTGGAAAAATTAAGTTCCAGTAACAAACTTGAGGTTGCATGAAAATAACGATACTTGTATGCACTTCTAAATTATACACCATAAGGTTTCTTTTCTCTTTGAAAGGTTACATGGCATTACTTGTATATCACTATATCCTAATGTAATCTAGTAGACATGCAAGGATAATAAATTTGGCACATAAATGCACTCCACCATAGACAAAGCAGTTATATGAAGGACTATATCATGCATTAGGTACTCTAATCTGCTTTGGACTCTCATGGTACTTGCCTAAGCCCTTGGTGAAAGGCGACCGCAACCTCTCACCTCTTCTGCCACTCCTCCAATATTGAAGAATGCTCAGGTAATAGCATAGTTAATCACAACTTTCAGATAATTAGAATTTACCTCATGAACAAGTATGGAAAGAACAACTTCAGGATCAACACTATCATAAATCTCGTTAATATTGCGAGCAGTTCCGAATTGTAAAGTTCTAATCCTCAGTCTCCTCTTCAGTGAATATTTAGCTCTGCATAAATGTGAAAAATATGCACTAAATAAAAGCACTGGAAACAAATGTGTAAAAGCTAGAGAAACACTGTGAAGACTCTTTCGAAAGCAACAGCAAAGGCAAGGAAAATTGGTGCAAAACTAGTGTGAGCTTTAGTAAAGTCCTCAATGGGTCAATCTATAAAGAGTACAAGGAGTTCCCAATATGCAACAAGAATTCCTTTTTTTGAGTTCCAATGCTTTCCAGAAATAAACCATGGAAAGAACATCTAAATGGTGGCTGAAACAAAGAAGAGATGATTAAATAATGCTATTGCACAAATAATTTGCCAAGAAACTTTTAAGATGGTTACAATTGGATGTCTGAGTTTCCACTTCCCCACCTAGAATTACAAATTTCCATAGAACGACAAGATAAAAAATCCACATTGTCAAACTCAACTATGGTTCTTAAGAAATATAACATAACCATTCAAGCTCGGAGTTGCAAATGCTATGGAAAGACAAAGTTTCCTTAGCTATAATTTGAATTGCCATGGGTTTCCACCTTGAATGCATGTATATGATCAATTTCGAATTAAGACCCAAAAAAGGAACATGAAACCCTAAAACTTGTAAAATTTTCAAAAAACTGAAGCATATTATCTTATTGTTAACATTATCCTGGTATACATTTCAACTGTCAAATGAAACTTCTAAAGTCACAAAAAAAGCCCTTTTAGCTTGTGTTCCTCAAAGTTGAAAATCAACAAGTCCTATGACATGCATTATCAAAACAAGGAAACTTTTATTTAAGCGCACTTCAAGATTACCTGTAGTAATTGCTGGCATCAACCTCTATAACTCTATTGGTAGACTCCAGCAGAAAATGCACATAACATTCACATGTTTGGACACGGTTATCGATTCACAGTACAAGAGTGCAAGAGAACGTAATCACATGTAAATAGGGATAAAATGCCTTTAGGATATCGAAGAATTAAATCCTTTAAATAATCATAGTGTTATTTTTGAATGTTTTAACACGAATCAATCATTTAATTTCTTAATGTCAATCTTTGCAATTCTTAAGGTGAAAAAATTGTATAAGAAAATAGTTGTTATAGATTGGAGACTCAACAGAAGGGAGAGTGAATCTTATTTTTCAATTTATTATTTAAGTACTTATGCTCCCTTAGTTTCACAAAGCAACCTCACCGAGCTCATTGAAGCATTACGCGAATTCTTATTGTCATTCTCAAAGCTCTTTTTGAGTAGAGTGTTTCAGTCCAGGAGCTTCTTTTCAAGCATGACGACATTGATTCATTCAAATTAATGATCGAGTCAAGCTGTTTTCACGAAAGTGCAATAAACTTAACCCCAAAAGGAAGCTACTTTAATTAGGTCTGCTCGCAATGTATAATCTGTTTTCTAAATTAATATAAAGTCACAAAATTCATGGCTTCTGGAATAAAGCTCAAACTTGGCTTTCATATTATAAAAATTTACTGCACGCATCAGTGCTCATGAATTATGACATATATGAAGTCCTTCCATGAATTCATTAACCCAGGTTTTAGAATCATATTGCACACAGCTCAATATATTCATCATAAAAAGTACACGGTGATGATCACACCATAAGAAGCATACCTCTGTGTGGAGTTTGAACCTGAAATTGAGGGTTCATCAGGGGGCACAACCACTGTATATTGAAATGCAATCTGTAAAGTCGGTAGTTCTTTGCTGTGTCTGCAGAAAAATCATCCATTGTGTGAATTTGGAACACAATTTTGCAGAAGAATACAAAAGGAAGTTTAAAGGGCAGACAGGATGAAGTTAAGAAACCACAAACAGAAGTTGGAAAATTTATTTTAGTACATCTATGGTATTAACCAATGGCTACATCTATCTATTTAGTCCTAGTCAATACAAAATTTTGACATATGCAACAAATGAGGATCTCACAAGAAGCAAACTTGGCTTCATCATATGCAAACAGCATTAAATATAGAGAATGTCATGAAAAAAACAATTTAAGCATTTGCAGAAGGGGAAAAACATCTTTCTTAAGTGCCGTGCCAGCTATGATAGTTTCACGGGAAGGGAGAGAACAATGTGGTATAATGCAACTGCCACCATCGAAATGTTTCTTTCATCAGGGTCTTTATTTGCTATACTCATTCTTAAACATTCCATGAAGTAAAACAGAATTTGCCAGGATTGCAAACTGAACCTTAAGTTGAAAAGAAAGAAAAGTTAAGAACATGAAACCAAAAAAGCCCGAAAATATCAAGTAAGAAATTGTACATTTAAATAGCAAATTTCAACCAGTGCCACTTACTTTAACCAGTAAATTTACAACATGTTAACACCTTGCTTGAAAGCAAAAAAATTTGAAAGATACTATAGGCAAAGAAAGATAATATCAAATAGCATATGAAAATAAAGAACAACATCAAATGAATGATTTGATAAAATAATTAATTTTCTGTCTATAGCTTCCACTAAGAAAAACTAACCCTCAGGCTTCATTGCATCTGCAGAGCAACCAGAACTACAATGCTTGAGAAAAATCAAACTGGAATAACAATAAGCAAATTACTTTTTACCTGGAAAATCCAACCTCATTCACAAAATCAAAATCATAGGCATATGTGGCAAAAGAGTCGCAGCATATAATGTGCTGAACATTTTCATATTCTGGGTCGGGGAAGAAATGCCCATACTGTAGCATAAAATGGCAAGCATTATTCCACAATGACAACAATAGCAAAACATTTCAAATTGACAGGGCTGAGACCCACCGAATGGCCAAGCTTAAATTCAGATGATGTCCTTACACGTAGGACACAATTGAAAGCATTTGGCCGACTTAACATACGATACCTGCAATGAGATCATTTAGATTTCTAGAAGAGAAAGAACAATGTGAAAGTCAATTAACCTTAATACATATTCTACTGCCAAACATACTGATTTCCTCGAGTTATACCAGCTGCAATATTCATCAAACTACTCCAGAAGAAACTAAATCCAAAATATGTTTTTCAAGTTTGACAATCATCTTAAAGTAGGAATGTATTACTCACATGTCCTGAGGAAGTGTTGAATCATCAGTATTTGAGTATAAAAACAGAGAGCCTCCGCTCTCAATGCTAAGAAACTTCAAAGATGCTAAATCAGTGTACTCATTCGTAACAGCAAATATATCCACACAAACACCGGCTTGAACAGCTACAGCAGCCTGTCAAACATATATCATCACTAATTCTTTTACAAACCTCTTAAATGAAAATTCTCTACTGCTTTAAGCTAAGTACCAAATCTTTATAAAACGGAGTCTGTTCAGGCAGTAAAGCACGATCTGCATCCTCTCCTTTACTAGCATATTGCTCACCATATCTTCTGGTGTCTAGCTGGCCAAGACCATAATCTGGAGGACCAGATAAAAAGGCAAAAACTCTGGCTGCACTTCAATTTAGTGGAAGAAACAAAAGGAAAAGGGATTAGCGAGTCTTTGACCAGCTCTTAACATTCAGACATCAAATAAACATCCAATTAAGAGGTTATGCCAATGCAGACAGCTAGGGAAAGCTTGAAAAAGATGCAGGCAAATTAGGAATACTACATAATAAATCTTATAAGGATTATACATAAAGTTATTTGTACCTAGCGCATATGTATTCCCATATTCTGACCCAAGATATTTGAGAAGAGCTTCCATTGCCACTCCAAAGCCTCGCCCACCTAGTAAAACCCCATCTACTGCTTGACCCGCTGCTGTAGTTCGTTCCCATGAGGTTGTTGGTTTTAGAGTTTCAAGTGCAGATGCAATACGGTCCTTACACGTATCAACCTACAACATTGACAACTAAATGTTGAGTGTTGGCTAGCCTAACTTCAAGACTCAGCCTGATTAAGAGTACTCCACAAAATTTTTTGAGAACTGCTAATAATAACTACAGGGAAAATAAGAAAAGGCAACACTGCATAAAAGACCATCAATTAACATACTGGTGCCAAGAATGAAAACAATGGCATGACATCTTCAAGATCCATTGCCAGATTGCCAAGAGAATCCGGAGGAATAAACACATTCTTGACCACCGGAATAGGCCCCTGAACATCATACAAGCCCATTTTGTGGCTGAATGTAGCAAGACCAAAGAGTGATCCTGGTCCAAGAGCTGTAAAAATACAAGGTTAAGACTAGAATTTAACTTAAGCCGGTGACTAAAAGCTTGAAGATAGAAATCAGAACATAACAAACCTTCCAAGGCTGCCAAAAGAGCACTTTTAGTAAGTTCCAAAAACTCTTCTGATGCTGCAGAAAAGACAATTAATGAAGGCCAAAGGTTAGCCATCCTTATGCATTAAGATACCAAAAGAGGTGCTTAGAACTAGGAAGTGGTTTATGGACAATGATACCACACTCCGAGACACAGATAGAATATTTATCTTGCACGTACTGTTCAAGTTTCAACTTATTTTAGTAAATATGCATATAACATCAACAACAGTCAATGCCTTTGTGCAGTAATATAAAGAATTCATTGTTTCCCTTCGTTCTACATCTCAACAGTGAGTGTGAACACCCAATGTATGGTTTCCTAAAATGCATTGGCATCAATTCATGTACTCAACAACAAACACCATTTGCAAACTTAATCGCCAAAAATTATGGGAAAAAGTGAAGAAATATTTTATTGACTAAAAAACAGTCAACAGAAAATAATCAACAGTTGCAATAATTTACCATAGAGTTAAACAAAATCTTACAAGAGAGATCAACTGCAGCAACATACACCGGCCTTGCCTGCATTTCTTCAGATCCTTCCACTGCCACCACAAATAGAAAACAATGAAAAGTCTGATACACCCGAGGCCACAGTATCTGCCTAATTATAATATAATAACATGAGAACGGAAGCTTCCAGAACTAAAACCAATATGCAAGGTAACAAGAAGTGAGCAATGGCATATACATGCACTGCACTCCAACAAGATGGCATTAAAGAATTTTCCATACCACCATATAAGAACATATATAAATAGTATGCTCTAAACTCGTATGTCCTTCTTAACACATACTCTTGGATAAGGGAATTAAGATGACCAAATTCAAGTTCCCGCCCATCACCAGAGTAATGACAAGATATAGCAACATATAATCCAATGCCGCTACCAATATTCCTTTGGAGGAATAAAAATGATAAATTTTGGCTAGATGACATTGTGATATGGTACAACAACGTTACAGGAAGATGCCCAGTCAATTTTCACCCAAGAATAACAAACATCTATTTAAGCACCTAATACAAGTATAGCACACCATATGGTACCATAGGTTTAAGTTGTCTAAATTCTCCACCATTAAGGAATTTGAAAATTACATCGGTGGGAAGAAACATTATAAAAATCATGGCGATTAAAACCCAATTAACTATTCACCTTAGCAGAACTAGGAACCCATTAATGAATCACACAGTCCAAATGGATTCATAATTCACTACTTCCACTGACTCAACATCTTCGAAATATACTAAAAACGAAGAGCTGATATAAATAACATGGTAATTACGTGGCAATTCGAGGTCGATGAAAGAGGAAATATTCTCTGGGCAGGACTCGGGAAGGGAGTACCGGACAATGGACTCAGACGAGAGGCCATTGGTGGTGCCGCATAGGGCGCAGTCCCAGGACCACTGGTCCTGTTCGCAGTAGGTATTGTAATAGGCCCAACAATTCTCGCATCGGGGCAACAACTCCCCGCCCGATCCATACACCGGCGGTATGCTGTCCTCGTCCTTGGCCGCAAACGGCGTCAGCGTCACACCCCATGGTACGCCACATGCCTCCTGCTCCCTCGGGTCGGCCGGGAACCGGGCCATCGTCGGGCGAACCGCCATTGTGGATCCGAATTGCCTGATTGTAAAATCGGGTTCAAATCGAAATAATAAAAATTGAAAATCTAGAAAAGAGGTTTACGCGAGGCTTCTTATTAATGGGTTTTAATCTCTGTCGCATTGACCAGAAAAAACACAATAAAATGGAAAATGGTTAAACGAGCCGAGAGAGTGAGAGAGAGGCACTGCTGCGTAACAATGACCAATCATAAATTGCCACGTCGACCCGGGCACAATTCTGTTAACTGGAGAACTTTTAATTATAGAACCTTAAATTAATCTGAAAAGAGGTGTCCTGTATCCTGATAGTAAACACTGAAGAAGCTCGTA
Organism: Jacaranda mimosifolia; assembly: GCA_018894105.1. Lineage (NCBI taxonomy): Eukaryota > Viridiplantae > Streptophyta > Magnoliopsida > Lamiales > Bignoniaceae > Jacaranda > Jacaranda mimosifolia. The sequence goes on along the minus strand of CM032122.1, from coordinate 35,027,542 downwards.
AAAATTAGGTTAAATTCATTTTACCCTTATATAATGGGGTCTATATTAAATATATTTCTATACTTTCAAAAATTTTAAATACCTCCCTCAAAGTCATCTGCCGTTAGTAAAATAGTTGACGGTGTCAAAATTTTACAGTAAATTACTGATTTAACCTCATAAAATAACCAAATAGCATAAAAACTAAAGCGATTTCATGCTGAGGGTATTTGGTGAAGGCGATAGCCAGAGTAATGGTAGCGAGGAGATGAGGTCGGATAGGGTTTCGCCATGGGTGGGGGTGGCTCGACTAGAGAGTCTGATGGCTCTTCGAGCAATAATTCAACCTCAAGCAGCTCTAATGACGAGCGTATTGTTACTGGGGGTGGGGCTGGTCCAAGTCAACCATCCGTTTCCCGTGGTCAATTGTTTACCCCCGACCATTATAGCGAGATAGTGTCCAAAATCGCTCCCCAATGACCTCGTACCTATAAGACAACTTTTTCATGTTCCCCCGAGTACGAGTTGATTGTGCCCAAACCTTCTGATAGAATGCACCAGCCCCCTACTGGATGTATAATTGTGTTCGAGGAAGCCTTTAGATGTGGGCTTAGGTTCCCCCTCACCCAACCCATAGTCGGCCTGCTAAGGGGTCTGCAGGTTTGTATAAGCCAACTGCTTCCCAATTGCTTCTTGACCATATACAGTTTTGCCGTCTTGATGCATATACATGACCAATCGGCCACCTTTGCTAATTTCTCTAACCTTTTCCATCTCTCTATGTCCCATCCCGAAAGTCAGGCAGCACCTAGGAGTTGGGTTTTTACTATCTAACCACCCATCCTCGACGAAAGTTCTTGGTGACCTCCTCATCCTCCCATGGCCAAGAACGAAAATAACGGTATCTGTATGTTCGAGTGCCAGGGGGTTTTAATATTCCTAGAGGGTGGTTTAGAGGGTATGTCAAGATGCTTGGGAATGAAACTCCGACCTGGCCAAAAACTTTCATCCAAGACTTAGTGCAGTTTGGGCAGATGGAGGCCTCGGGCTATATAGAGGAAAGAAATTTGGTTATGGCGGGCTTGTTGTTTGTCGACTTAGGGTTATCAGTTGACGCTTGATTAGGTAGATGACTTGACCATTCATTTTGAAACTATTTTTAGTCCAACTGTTTGGTCAATCCTCATGTGTGTTGTGTTTGTTTTCGTGTAGATCGAGAGCAAATCATGAACCAAACTCGAGCGCAAGCTTTGGCCCGTGCATAAAGGAATCAACAGCGGCATCGAGGCACGGTTGTTCGTTGAGGAGGTGCATCTCAGTCCATTCCCCAGCCCCGGGCTGCATTGCCTGTTCTCGTAACTTCTCCGGCTCGACCTGCACCTGTCCCGACTGGCTACAGTATATTTGGGCGCCAAGATGACAAGGAGCTCTTCCAGATGGTTGACTTCCCATCCTCAGTTTGGGACCGACATAGTTGTTCATAACTCCATGTCGATGATTAGGGGTATAAACGGATATTAAACGAATCGGATATACTGTTTTCATATTTATATCTATTTAACTTTTTGAATATTCGGATACGAATACGAATACGAATTTAATGGATATTAAAAATTGATATTTGAATTCGTATCCATCAGATATCGGTCGAATTTTGATATATCTATATTCAATTATAATTATTCATATTTATTCATATTTTATTAAACTTATTCGTATTCGAGTTATCTTTTTTATATTCATATTCGATGATAATTATTTAGATATCTATTTATAAATATCTAAATACGTAAATCTATGAACCTATAACAAATACATATTTTAATTAATAAAAGAAACTATATAATTTCATCAAAAAGAAAGCAATCAAACAAATAGCATAATTTATAATTAATAATTGACTTTATAATTGATTATTAGTACTTTTAATAATAATAATGGCATTTAAGTATATTAATTATAAAGTCAACCAACAATAATTGCGTTTATTAACTTTATTCTTCAATTTTTTTTTCTCTATATTACAATAATTTTTTAAATTTATTCTTTTTTCTCCCCAATTCTTCAATTATAATTTATATATACATATATGGATTATGAGATTTTCATTAAAAATATAAATAATATATTATTTAATAAATATGTATTCGCAAAGAATATTAAATGGATCGGATATGCATTTATCATATCCTTATTCATTTATAATTGGATATCTACTAATCGAATAAGGATAACATCCGCTTTAAACGGATGCAGATAAATTTTGTACAAATGGATACGATATGAACGGTAAATAAATTTTCGAATATCCATTTATAGTCTTATCGATGATGACGGCGGGGTTGAGCGGCTCCTTGCCGGTGAAAGTGATGATGGCTGGTCTGTTTACATCCAACTAGTCGAAGATGATGGACATGAGTCAAGGGGCATTGCAGGCTATGGCCTATCATTCCAATATGGTAAGTATCTCGTCGAGTATCGTACGTTGATTAAATTCTTCTTTCCATCTTTTGTTGTTTTGATTATATCGATCAAAATTTTTGTGTAGGTTAGCTAACTTGGCTACCATCTACACAAGAGGTCAGAACTTGCCCTCGACAAGCATGGTAGGCTCCGAGGGAATCAAGCTAAGGTGGATGTGATTAAGACTCAGGGCGAGTCTGCTCAGCCTTGGATCAAGCAGCTGACAAAGGAGTTGGAAAACAGCAACGCACAGCCTAAGGTGAAAGATGCCCAGCTGCTGACTGCGGTTGCCAAGAGGAGCTCGGTGGAGGAGCTACTAAAGAAGGCCAAAGTGGGTGCCCAGACCTACTATGATTCTGGTCGAGCCCACGGCTACAATAGCGTGCTCAACTTTGCTCGGGATGAGTTCACCAGAATGCTGCCCTATGTTTGACTAGAGGTAATGCAGCAATCTATGCTAACCTCAGCCTTCCAAGATGCCAGCGTTGTCTTTTCCATCGATGATGCCACGGATGCCTTTGAGAAGGCTATTAAGTAGTTGGAGTTTCTTGGTTACACGATCCGTCCCGAAGGCAGGCAGCACCTAAACCCCATGCTCGATGAGCAACTGCGCATGTATCTATTGAACCTCGATGAGACTGCTCATGTTGAGGGATTTGACCTCGACAAGTCTACTCCTGTCGAGGGGACTGCTATTGCACTTATGGTTGGAGTTGTTCCCAGCCACCTAGCTAGGGTCGACGCGGTGGCCAACAAATTTGATTTTGCCAATGACTTCGCATTCGACATTTGGGATGGCAAAATCAATGTTGTTAATTTCTTCCCTCCTAGTGGGCACCTATTTTCGGTCGACGAGGTAGGGCCTTCTCACCAGTGCCCATAATTTAACCAACATTTGATATGGTGCTCAAGTGGGGAACCAAGGGCCCTGCAGCTGTACAAGCTGGTTCTAGCGATGAGCTCGAGCAAGATATCAAGGGGGGAGCAACAGCTACTAGGATGAAAGGGTTGGGGTCGAATTGAGCGCTCCCAAATTCCATACAACTGTTTAGTCGCCTTGCGAGGCATTTGTTTGCAGCAGGTTTTTTTTTAGCGAATGTAATCGAATACTTTGGCATTAATGAAATTTCAATTTCCTTCTGTCAACATGTGTGATGCTATGCTTTCTTTCTTTGGATGCTTTCAATCTTATTGAATATCAGGCATTTGAATCAACAACCATATAAGTAATTCGATTACAGCTTGGAAATTATTTAAGATAATCCCATAATGAAGGAATCAAATTTACAACTGGATGGTCGATTTAGAAAATGACTGGCGCAAAAATAATGGAATAAATCTAGGATATTCTTCGCATCTTCGTCATCAACTGCTTAGTTGACTCCAATTCTGACACTTTCATTGTAATGCATAATTATTTTCGACTACAAGGTCGATTTTTTGCTTCTTGCTTTGAGTCGACTTACATGGTTGACCCCAAATAACAAGTCTGCTTATTATTTTGAGCTTAAATCCCTAATTCATCGCGGTTTTGGTGCATGTTTACCTAGTTCACTTTGGATTCTAGCTTGGAACCATCGTCGACTATGGGGTCGACTCTGTACAATCAACTCGTTCATAATTTAAGCTAGAAACCCTTGTGTTGCGGTTTGAAATCGTTGTCGACTATGGAGTCAACTCAGAACGATCAACTCATTCATTAATTTGGGCTAGAAGCCTTTGTGTTGTGGTTTGAAACCATTGTCGACTATGGGGTCGACTCAGAACGATCAACTCGTTCGTTAATTTTGGCCAGAAGCCCTTGTGTTGCGATTTGAAATCGTTGTTGACTACGGGGTCGACTTTAAATGATCAACTCGTTAGTTAATTTGGGCTAGAGGCCTTTGTTTTGCGGTTTGAATAGTTAGTTGTAGAAATGTGCGCTATTTTATTGATATGACAAGATACTATAGTACAATGGAAACTTTGAGTCTCTCTACACATAGAATTTCCTCAAATGCATCACGTTCTATGGTTGGGAAAGCTCATTTCCATTCATGTCCGCTAGTCGATATGCATTGTACTTTACTACCTTGACCACCGAGTATGGTCCCTCCTATTTCGGGTCGAGTTTCCCCACGTACTTTGAAACTTCTAGGTCGAACCCCTTCGTTATAGTGTTGTATCATATTCGACCTGTATCTCTGCATGGATGTGTACGCTTACTGACAGAGCTTGTCAATTGTCTCCAGTCTAATTTTCTCTAGAAACTACTCCTGATCGGGCTATAATGGATCACTCGAGTAGTGTGTTGTATGAGTTCTGTCGGAATGACTGCTTTGGATCCATAGACCAAATTGTAAGGGCTGTGACCAGTGACTGTTCTAAGGATTGTTCTGTATGCCCAAAGTACTCCAAGGAGGTCATCTGCCCAGCTCGTACCAATCCCTTCTAGTCGTGCCTTGAGGTGGTTTAGGACAGTCCTATTCGTGACTTCTATTTGGCCATTGGCTTGGAGGTTTTCAACTGATGTGAAGTGTTGTCGAATCCTAAGGTTTTCGCACCGACTCCTCGTACTCCTGCTCTAGAATTGAATCCCATTATCTAATATTAAGACTTTGGGCAAAGCGAAATGGCTGATGATGTTTTTCCATACTAAACTCTTTCAGGTCGCGTCAGTTATCTTGGGGACTGCTTCTGCTTCAACCCACTTGGTAAAGTATTCGATGGCAACGATCATAAATTTTCTTTGGCCTGTTGTTTTTATAAATGAGCCAACTATATCGGTCCCCTACTGGTCGAATGGCCATGTGATCTGTACGTTTACCATCGACGCTACAAGCTAGTGGGATAGGTTCAAGTGGACTTGGCAGAAGGGGCATTTCTTGGCAAAATCCACTGCATCATTTAACAAGGTTGGCTAAAAGTATCCATATCGATGACTTTGTGTGCAAGTGATCGTTCTCCCAAATGATTGCCGCAGATACCTGAATGCACTTCATGTAAGACTTCGCGGGCTTGTTCTAAAGTCAAACACCTGAGTGTAGAAGTGGGCACCAGGCAGGGATCATTTTTTTACTACCCGATCCCAGCCTGATTGAAGACCGGGTACGCAGTCCCAGAATCAGGTTCCGGGATCGGGTATCGAATTTCCTTGGCCCATATGTTGGGCTATCTGGCCTAAAATTTGGGCTAGATTTTGAGGCCTCAAATATGGCAAATCTGGACGTATTTTGATTAGCCTATCTTTTTTTTTAAAAAAGTATGAATTGTATTTTTAAGAATGTGAATTTGTTGGTACATGTAAAACTAATAGAAATTAACTCAACTTTCCAAGCAAATTACAAACACAAATTGTTATACATATTGAAAATAAATCAAAAATTACTCAAGTCAAATATTCAAATTGCTCAACTTCAAACTCCAAAGTAAAAAAAAATAAATTCTCAAACAATTATACAAATTACAATTTACAACACTTTCCAAAGTCAATATCCTTTCAACAATCCAAAATTCAAATCACATAAACAACTTAAACATAATATCAAATCATCAACATTCACAAACAATCTCCAATGCATTCCTGCATTCAGCTTAAATGCTCAAGCATCAAGGATGGATGTATCAGCCCCCATTTGTGTCAATTCTACAAGAATAGCAACAAGATTACAAGGTATTAATAAAAAGATATAACATAAGAAAATAAAAATAATAAAAAGAATTAAATTAGTTAAGTTACCTTGCTCAAGATTTTCTAGCTCACACAAATCCTCCTCTACATTAATTGGTTTTGACGCCGAGCAAAACCAATCTTGGGCATAAATAAGTGCTTGAGCTACTTTAGAAGATAAGAAACTCCTAAATGCATCAAGCACACGCCCTCTAGTAGGGGTGGGCAACAGGCCGGGATTACCGGGTTGGGTACCCGGTCGTTCGGGATTTTTTTTTACTACCCGATCCCGGCCCAAGTTAGTACCTAGTACCCAGTATTCTGGCCAAATTTTGGGATCAAAATCTGGCCAAAATTTTGGCCAGAAAATGAACCCACCCAATATCTAGCCCAAAATCTGGCCAGAAAATGAACCCACCCAATATCTAGCCAGAAAATGAACCCACAATCTGGACAGAAATCTGTCCAGATTGTGGGTTAATTACTTAATTTTCTGGCCTAATTTGGCTAGATTTCTGTCCGGATTGTGAGTTCACAATCCATATAGAAATATGTCCAAATTTTGAGGTAATACTTAATTTTCTGGCCTAATTTGGCCAGATTTTGAAGGTTCAAAATCTGGACAGTCCAAATAGAAATCTATCCAAATTTTAAGGTAATACTTAATTTTTTGGCCTAATTTGGCCAGATTTTGAAGGTTCAAAATCTGGACAGATTTTTGTCCAGATTGTGGGTTCATTTTCTGGCCAAATTTTAGGCGGGATTGACCTTTTTTTTTTCTTTGTAATATAAATTGTGTTTTTGATAATATAAATTTTGAAATGTGAATTTGTTGGTACATATAAAACTAATTGAAATTAATTCAACTCTCCAACTCCAAGTGAATTACAATTGACAAACACAATTTGCTATACATATTGGAGAGAAATCAAATATTCAAATTTTCAAATTGCCCAACTCCAAATTCTAAAGTGAAAAAAAAAAAAAAATCCTCAAACCATTACACAAATTATAATTTACAAGTTACAACACCAAGGCATTAATTCAACTTTCAACTCAACAATTCAAATTCTTAACATCAAGTATTCAACTCATCCATTCCACTTTTCAAAGTCAACATCCTTTCAACTATCCAAAATTCAAATCACATAAACATGATAATTGATATCAAATTATCAACATTCACAAACAATCTCTAATGCATTCCCCCATTCCGCTCAAATGCTTATGCATCAAGGATGGATGTATCGGCCCCCATTTGTGTTAGCTCTACAAAGTAGCAACAAGATTAAAAAGAAATTAATACAAAAATATAACATTAAAAAATAAAAAGAATTAAATTAGTTAAGTTACATTGCTCAAGATTTTCTAGTTCACACAAATCTTCCTCCACATTAATTGGTTTCGAAACCGAGCGAAACCAATCTTGGGCACAAATAAGAGCTTGAGCTACTTTAGGGGATAAGGAACTCCTAAATGCATCAAGCTCACACCCTCCAGTGCTAAAAGCAGCCTCTGAAGCAACTATGGAGACCGGCACCACTAATATATCACGGGTCATCCTAGAAAGTATAGGAAATCGATGAGCCGACACTTTCTACCCTTTCAATATGTCAAAACCATCTCCACTTTCTTCACACTCTTCTTGCAAATATTTCTCTAACTCAGTCTTCCTTTGTTTACCTTTCTTTTTATTTTTCATCTTGTCAAACTCATCAAATAGATCATATGCTCCTTCATCCTCCTCACTCAAAGTGTACCTAGCACTAGAACTTTCACCACTTGTTTTAGAATTGGGGCTTGTTGGAAGTACATGGGCATATATTCTTTGATACTCTTTGAATAAATCATCAAATCCATTCTTGACGGCTTCTTTCATGTCCCTACTAGATGGACTATCACATGTTCCAAAATTTGAATACATTTTATCAAATGTGAACTCAATGAACTCCATCTTCAAAGTAGGATCAAGGATCACTGCATAATATAAAATCTTATTGATCTTTATAATTGATCCCCAATATTTATCATACTTTTCTTTCATTTTTTTTGGCCATCTCCTTCAATTCAATGTCACCACTCTCCATCTACCTTGAAAGAAGCCTATCAATTGCACTTATTTCTTTGAATACGGTGTTTGATGTGACATACAAAGAGCTAGAAATTTTCAAAGTGAGATGAAAAAAATGCCCAAAAAATTTCAACAACAATTTTGCCCTTTCCTAATCAAAATGTGAAGGAACTCCATCATCGAGATCAATATTAAATGCACGATCACTGTCCTCATATGCTTCAAAGGCTTTTCTAAGAGACAAAGCGGCATCTAACATCAAATAGGTAGAGTTCCATCTAGTAGGTAAATCAAGTGACAACATCTTATTTGTTTCCAATTTTTCAAGTTTTGCACAATGCTTGAATTTTTTGTACCTTGCTGCAGACGCTCTTATATACCTAACAGCCCCTCTAATACGAGTAATAGTCATGCTCTCATCTTTTCCTTTCAAACCATCTTGCACAACAAGATTAACGATATGTGCAATACACCTCATGTGCATATATTTACCACCCAAAATCATACTATCTGATCGACCATCAAATTTCTTTTTCATATAAGCAATTGCACCATCATTTGATGAAGCATTATCCACAGTGACAATAAAGATCTTATCAACACCCCAATCATTCAAGCATGCAGCAACATCCTTACCCACATCCTCACTTTTATGGCCAGAAATAGGACAAAAATTTAAAATCTTTTTCACCAAATTCCAATCATTATCAATAAAATGCACAGTAAGACACATATAATTTACTTTTTGAAGGGAGGTCCATGTGTCAGTGGTGATGCAAACCCTCTGTGCATGTGTGGCAATGAAGGACTTCAACTTGGATTTTTCATTCATGTACATCTTGAAAATATCTCTAGTTATAGTCCTTCGGGATGGCATAGAAAATTGAGGACATGTAACTGACATAAAATGTCGAAACCCCTCTTTCTCAACTGTCCTAAATGGCATCTCATCAACAATAAACCAATGGCATAATGCATCTCTAATTTTTTCTTGATCAAATTCCCATAAAACCCCTCCACTCTTTTGAGCATTTCCAATCGGTTGATAATTCAAAATCTTTTGTCTAGTCGTAACTTCATGAGGTTTCTTCTTGCATGATTGATAATGCCTATCAAGCTCTTTAGTTCCATGTAAATTAGGATCCGCCCTAATACACGTTCCACAATATTTACATCTTCCTTATGGCATTTATCATTTTCACAAAAGAATTTAATAAAGCGTTCCCACCATGGTGACCTAGATGCAATTTCTTTTTTGACTTTTTTCTTTGGAGGTTCCTCTTTCTCATCTACATTCTCATCAACAAAAGAATCTTCGGTAGGACTCTCTAAACCTCGAGTTATAAAATCATTATCATCATTCAAGTCATACTCTAAGTCATCTAACAAATTTAATTCTTCATCAATTGGATTAGCAAAACTCACCTCCTTAGCCTTTCTTTTTGTTTTTGGATTACCACTTTCCATTTCACTTTCCAAGGGGATACGTTAATTCGGTAATTTGGATGAGTCCCTGCAAATGCAATGCAATTAACAAAAAATTAATTTTTCTATACTTGTATCTATTTTTATTATATATCAATTTAAAAAATTAATAGATAATAAACATAAAAATTAAAAAATAAGATAACAAATTGAAAGATTAAATATTTAAATTCATTCATAAAAATAGAGGAAAAATTAAAATAAAAGTAAATTATTCATTCATAAAAAAACTAAATCCTCCACCCAACCAATAAACTAAAAAATTAAATAATTAACAAATACATATATAATAGATAATAGTAGATCCTAATATACATGAATATACAAAAATTTTACAAGAAAAGTGAAAAACTAAAAAAATCTAAATTTTATCAAGAAAATCCTAAACTAAAAATTCTATTACATTGCAAATAAATTCAAATAATATTAAATATTCTACCTAATAGTCCAATACGTACCTAGATTGGCGCCTTGGCAGGCAGTGGTGGTCGGTGGCTGGCGGAAATGGAAGAGAAGGAAGGAAAGAAAGCTGAAAGTTGAAAAAGAAAAAAGGAAAGGGACGGGCAGGCGGGAGAACAAAACAGAGGCAGATTTCTGCCTCTGTTTTTAGTCTGTTTGTTTTAATTGTACTGTTTTCAGTTTTTTTTCCTTTTTTTTAAAATAATTTTAAACCAGGTACCCGATCGGGCCCGAATTTATTATCCGAATCCTGGCCCGGTTTCAGAGAACTGGGTACCCGGGTACCCGATTAAACCTGGTTGACTGGGTTTTAAATGTTGACTACTCGATCGGGCCGGGCCGGGTACTCGAAACCCGGACCCAATTGCCCACCCCTACCCTCCAGTGCTAAAGAAGCCTTTGAAGCAACTGTGGAGACCGGCACCGCTAATATATCATAAGTCATCCTAGAAAGTATAGGAAATTGATGAGTCGACACTTTCCACCATTTTAATATGTCAAAACCATTTCCACACTCTTCTTGCAAATACTTCTCCAACTCAGTCTTTCCTTGCTTACATTTCTTTCTATTTTTCATCTTGTCAAACTCATTAAATAGATCTTAAGCTGCTTCATCCTCCTCACTCAAAGTGTACCTAGCACTAGACTTTCACCACTTGCTTTAGAATTGGGGCTTGTCTGAATTGCACGGGCATATATTCTCTGATACTCTTTGAATAATTCATCAAATCCATCCCTAACAGCTTCTTTCATGTCCCTATTAGATGGAATATCACATGTTCCAATATTTGGATACATTCTATTAAATGTGAACTCAATGAACTCCATCTTCAAAGTAGGATCAAGGATCACTGCATAATATAAAATCTTGTTAATCTTTGTAATTGATCCCCAATATTTGTCATACTTTTCTTTCTTTCTTTTTTTTTTTTTTGCCATCTCCTTCAATTCAATGTCACCACTCTCCATCTACCTCAAAAGAAGCCTATCAATTGTACTTATTTCTTTGAATACGGTGTTTGATGTGACATACAAAGAGCCAAAAATCTTCAAAGTAAGATGGAAAAGATGTCCAAAAAAATTTCAACAACAATTTTGCCCTTTCCCAATCAAAATGTGAAGGAACTCCATCCTCAAGATCAATATAAAATGTACGATCGCTATCATCATATGCTTTAAAGGCCTTTCTAAGAGACAAAGCGGCATCTAACATCAAATAGTTGGAGTTCCACCTAGTAGGTACATCAAGTGACAACATCGTATTTGTTTCCAATTTTTCAAGTTTTGCACAATGTTTGAATTTTTTGTACCTAGCCGCAGATGCTCTTATATATCTAACAACCCCTCTAATGCGAGTAATATCCATGCCTCATCCTTTCCCTTCCAACCATCCTGCACAATAAGATTAATGATATGTGCAATACATCGCATGTGTATATACTTACCACCCAAAATCATATTATCTGATTGACCATTAAACTTGTTTTTCAAATAAGCAATTGCCCCATCATTTAATGAAGTATTATCCACAGTGACCGTAAAGATCTTATCAATATCCCAATCATTCAAGCATGTAGCAACATCATTACCCACATCCTCACTTTTATGACCAGAAGTAGGACAAATTCAAAATTTTCTTCACCAAATTCCAATAATCATCAATAAAATGCACAGTATGACACATATAATTAACTTTTTGAAGGGAGGTCCATGTGTCAGTGGTGATGCAAACCATCTGCGCATCTGTGGCAACGAATGACTTCAACCTAGATTTTTATTTATGTACATCTTGAAAATATCTCTAGTTATAGTCCTTCGAGATGGCATAGAAAATTGAGGACATGTAACCGACATAAAATGTTGAAATCCCTCTTTCTCAACTGTCCTAAATGGCATCTCATCAACAATAAACCAATGGCATAATGCATCTCTAATTTTTTTCTTGATCAAATTCCCATGAAACCCCTCCACTCTTTTGACCCTTTTCAACTGGTTGATAATTCAAAATCTTTTGTCTCATAACAACTTCATGAGGTTTCTTCTTGCATGATTGATAATACCTATCAAACCCTTTAGTTCTATGGACATTAGGATTCACCCTAATACATGTTCCACAATATTTACATATTCCCTTTTGACATTTATCATTTTCACAAAAGAATTTAATAAAGTGTTCCCACCATGGTGACCTAGATGCAATTTTTTTTTGACCTTTTTCTTTGGAGGTTCCTTTTCCTCATATACATTCTCATCAACAAAAGAATCATCTTCGGCAAGACCCTCTAAACCTCAAGTTATAAAATCATTATCATCATTTAAACCAAACTCCAAGTCATCTAACAAATTCAATTCCTCATCAATTGGAGTAGCAAAACTCATCTCGTTTCCCTTTCTTTTTGTTTTTGGATTGCTACTTTCCATTTCACTTTATGAGGAATGAGGATAGATACTCTAATTCAGTAATTTGGAATTTGAATGAGTCCCTGCAATGCAATTAACAAAAATTAATTTTTCCATACTAGATATTTATTTTTATTATATATCAATTTAAAAAATTAGTAGAGAATAAACAATTAAACATAAAGAATAAGATAACAAATTGAAAGAATCAAATTCTTTCATAATAAAATATAAATCCTCATTTCAAATTTTCAATAAACCCTTAAGTCCATAACCTCCACCCAACCAATAAAGTGATAAACTAAAAAATTAAATGATTAACAATCACATATAGAATAGATAATAGTAGAGTATAATATAAATGGAATATATAAAAATTTTATAAGTAAAAAACTGAAAAAATATAGAAAATCCTAAACTAAGTTTTGTTACATTACAAATAACATTAAATATTCTAACTAATATATACCTAGGTGGGTGGGTCAAAAAGTCGTGGCCAGTGGGATTCAGGCAGTCGAAGAGATGAGGCTGAGTGAGATTTGAGGATTTTTTCTCTGGCTCTTTGGTTTGGAGGGGGCGTGTGTGTGTTACTTTTTTTTTTTTTTTGAGTCAAAACAAAGGCAAAAGACTGTCTCTGTTTTGAGTTTTAAGCTTTCACTTTTTGATTTTTTCTTTTTTTTAAAAAAATTATACAATCGGGTTCTTAGTACCAGATTGGGCCCAGATTCATTACCCAAATCCCGGCTTGATCATAAAATATCGGGTACCCGATAAATCAATTGGGTTTCAATGTTATACTACACTCGGGCTCGAATGCCCAGCCCTATCTGAGTAGTGGTCCTAAAATTGATCTCCTGTAGAGTTGGTCGTGCTCGTCGAAGGCAAACTTGGCTGCTTGGCCTTTGAGCCTGCATGCTTCGCCTTTGTCCTCAGGGAATTATGCCTTCTTTCAAATAGGCTTTTATTGTGTCTTGCCAGGAGGGAGATGCTTCTCCAATTTGCCTCACCAAATTTTGGTCGGGGTCACCTATAGTGGGTTTGTGGTTGACTAGAAATGTGATTGTCCTATCTCTAGTCCCTTTCGTTGAACTGGAGAATTTAGAAAGCGCATCGGCCTGCTCATTCTCTGATTTAGGAACTTGATTGAGGGTGAATTTTTTGAACTACTACTGCAACCCCTTTCACCTCGGCCAAATACTTGCTCATCGTAGACTCTTTGGCCTCGAAGTTCCCGTCGACCTACTCTGCGACTAGCTGGGAATCAATGATGGTTGTTAGCTGTTCGACTTCCCTACTTAGGGCTATCCTCATGCCAGCCAAGAGGGCTTTATATTCAGCCTCACTATTTGTGATAGGGTAGTTGAGTTTGATTGCGAAATCATACTTTTCGGCTTGTGGAGACCGTAGAGAAACACCAATTCCACCACCTGAGGAAGTTTGAGGCTAAAATAGGATTCGAATTCGCCAACTTGATTGCCCACTTGGTTAATCTTCTTGACGTATATGGCTTGGAAAGTACTTGTTTCAACGGTTGATTTGTGAAGACCATAATAGAGTGAGATTGGAAATAGGGCCGCAATTTTCTAGCTACAATGACCAGTGCAAGGACGAATTCCAAATAATTATGTTTGGGACCTTGCAATGCCTTGCTACAGTAGTAGGCAGGTCGATGGGTGCCCTTTTTGGTCGAAACCAAAACTGAACTGATAGATGCCGACAAGACTGCTAAATAGATGTGTAAAACTTTTCCAACCTCCAGTTTGGCCAACATTAGTGCTGGTGAGAGGTCATGTTTCAATTCGACCAAGGCTTGGTCGCATTGCTCGGTCCACTAGAAACCTAATTTCTTTGCATTCCTTAGGATCTTGAAGAACTGCAAGCTCTTGTCGGCTAATTGGGTAATGAGCTTCCCAGCGTAATGATCCTATCGACCAGACACTGAACATCTCTAACTGTTCGAGGGGGCGTATGTCCAAAGTGGCCTGGATTTTTTGCGATTTTACTTCGATATCTCTCTGGATGACCATGTAACCAAGAACTTGCCCCATCTCACTCCGAATGTGTATTTGTTAGGGTTGAGCTTCATTCCAAATGCTCTTAGTATCGAGAATGTATAATTGAGGTTGATCAAGTAAGTTTTTGCCTTTTCTATTTTGACGAACATGTCGTTGACATAGACCTCTATGGATTTTTCGATCTCATTTTTTAATATAAAGTTTACTAGTATTTAATAAGTTGCACCTGTATTTTTGAGCCTGAAGGCCATGACCAAAAAACAGTATACTCCATCGGGGATGATGGAAGATGTCTTATCCCTACCTTCGGGTACCATGAAAATTTGGTAGTAGCCTTAGAATGCATCCATCATGGTCAATAAGTCACAAATAGCAGTAGGATCGGCTAGCAAATCTATACGAGGTAAGGGGCAAGGATCTTTAGGGAAAGCTTTATTCAAATCAGTAAAATCATTACATATGCGCCGTTTTTCCTCATTTTTAGGGACAAAGACTACATTACAAAGCCAATTTGGGTATTGAATTTCTATAATGTATCTTGCCTCTAAAAGCTTTTTGACCTCCTCTTCAATGATCTAGTACCTTTCAGTATTGAAGGTCCTGGTCTTCTGTTTCATTGGCTTGTATGAGGGGTCCACGTTCAAATGGTGGACGATGACGCTGGGGTCAATTCTCTGAAGGTTGGAGGCCTTCCAAGGAAAAACATCAATGTTTCTTCAGAGGAAATCGACCATGAGACACTCCATGCCACTGCCCATGTCTATTCTAATCCTGGTAGTCTTGTCAAGGTTTCCTGACTCCAGTTCGATTGTGTTGAACTCGCTGACAGGCTCGACTCTGGTCTTCTCCAGCTTTCTTTTCTTACTCGACCGTCCTTCCTCAGGTTCCGCTACTGGGGCATCCCCCAAGGGTTTCAGTTTAGGTTGGGTTTTTTGCTCATTTGCCTTGACTGAGATCGTGTAACACCGCTGGGCTTCTTTTATGTTGCAAAGGAGTTCAACTGTCCCCATGGTTGTCAAAAATTTAACTTTCATATGATAGGTCAAGATGATGGTATGAAAGTCATTCAAAGCTAGTCGTCCAATGATGATGTTATAGGCGAATGGCGCGTCGACAACTAGGTAGTTAACCATAAGAGTTTTACGCCTAGGAGCTTCTCTAAATGATGTAGACAGACTTATCGATCCGTTGGGGATGATTTTTGATCCCCCCGAACTCGACAATAGGGGTTCGCACAGGCTCAAACTTCAACTTTCCCATGTTCATTCTTTTTAAGGTCGACAAGAAAATAATGTTTGTTAAGCTCCCATTGTCGACTAATACTTTCTTGACCTCAAAATTTACAATTTCCATGGATATGACTAGAGGACAATCCAGCTTGCTATGGGTCCTTCGGATTTTGATATGGGAGAGGTTAACATCGGAGAAAGAGATTGGCTCAGAGCTGGTCGAAAGCTAGTAGACTATCTCGATCGATGAAGATTTCGTGGACTTCAGTCTACGCTGGTTGTGTCTCTTTGCTAATTTCTAGTCTCCCCCTCCCAGTTAGACCTCCGACAATGGTGTTAATTGCTCCTCTGATGGATGGGTGGGGATCATGGATGGATTTCTTCCATTTGTCTTCCTTCCTCAAGCTAGCTAACCTTTCTCTACAGAGAGTCTGGTCGGTTTTTCCTACTTCCTGAATTGCTTGCTCATCAACAAACTTTTTTAGATGGCCCTATCGGATTAGCCTCTCGATCTCATCATGGAGGTTGAAACAGTCCTCTTGTCATAGCTCTTCTGTCAATGAAAATGGCATTACTTTTTGGACCTCTTCATGGCTTCTATCTCGATTATTATCCTGGGTTTTTGGAGGAGGTTGTCGTGTTGGATGGCGAACAACACCTTCTTTTTTTTTTGCAGCATTGAGTGGAGTGTAGTTGTGGAATCGTTTGATTGGAGATCGATGTCTATCTTTGTGCTGACAGTCATCTTTCTCTTTAAGTTTACTGTTGTCAGCCTAATGATTGCCATACTTGAGCTTGTTCATGTTTTACTGAGTCATGTACCTCTTAGCGAGGTCGAGCAGCTTCTCTATCGACCTAGGTCATTCCCTGACCAAAGCATTGGCACACTCCTTGTGGTAAAGGCCTAAAAACACCACATCGATCAGAAACTCGATCCTTGGGTTGTCAATCTTTAGGACCTTGGTGTTAAACCTAGTAAAGAAATCGCAAAGTGACTTCCCCTCATTCTATTTAACAGTATACAAGTGAGTATGAGGGAGCTCCGCCTTTCTCCGACTAGCAAATTGGTGTAAAAACTTGTTGCACAGCTAATCATAGGAATAGATCAACGTTGGTTCTAGCTTCACAAATCAATCAAACGCAATTCCTTGGAATGTGGTCATTAGCATCTTTGCATGGATGTATTCGTTGTGCCATGTAATTACATCATATGCTCGAATTGCAGTAGGTGCTCGTTTGGGTTTGTTGAGCTATCGTACCTAGGCAATTCGGTCGAAACTTTGGCAGCAATAGTGATCCGTTCATCGATGATCTATTGTATGAATGGTGATTCCCTCTCATGACAAAAACGGTGAGCGCCATCATAATGGGGCTCCCGTTAGTGTTCCTCCTCGAAATCTCTTCGAGTCATCAGTTCAATTATTGTACTTGATGGGAGACTTCTTCCCATTCATCTCGATCAGCCTGAGTTAGGTTTCTGTTCATCTGTTGTCTCGTAGGCTCAATCCTATCGCGCTGCAGGGCTCGAAGGGGTCGAACGCCATAGACGATGGAGACTACAACTTCTTCCTGGGGGTTCGACCAGGCTTCTTCTCTTGAAAATCGCCTGGGACTATCTACTCACCGGGTGGGTGGTCGCTGGGTTTTGATCGACCCTTTTCTTCTCTGGGGGGCCTTTCCTCACACTGAATAGGTTGGGGAGTAGCGCTAGTAGTCGGCTAGTGCTGAGTGTTGTGTTGATTGAGGATAGTTGATAGTTGAGCAGACATGTGAGTAGATATCTGCTTGCTTATAAGCTGCATGAGTTAAGGCATGGTCAAGGTGACCACTTATTTCGGTGGGTCCCGCCACATCAGGTTTTCTTTGGGGTTGAGGATGAGGGGTTGGGGATCTTCTGCTTTTCTCCCTTTCAAAAACGGCTCATCTAGTGTTCACCATTTTTTCTCGATTGCGGACTCAAGTTTCCCACAGATAGCATCAAATGATGAGGGTAAAAATTATTCAACTAGTGTATTGGGTTGAGGTCCAATAAAATCAACCAGGGGTCAGGTTGATAGAGTTCTTGGAAGAGTATTGGGGTCGAGTCCTGCAACCAACAACAAACGTTAAGCTAGCCGAGGGGCCCTCGGTTAAGGTACTTCGACGCTCAAGTCAGTAAATTGACTAGGAGCTGTACCAGTAGAGTGAAAGCTTATGGGGGTAATGTGTATACCTTACTGAAGACTGGTAATGGGGTATTTATAATTTTCTCGGTGGAGTTGATATGTCAATAGTGCCCTTATTGGGCTGGAAGGATTTTGTCCTTACTTGAGGTCATTTGAGTCATCTCCAGCTCATGTACTATTTCAAGTAGTGCTGCCTAGGATAAGGTGGTACATTGGAGGCGTGCGCTGGTCTGACACGGCTGGAAACGATGGTACAAATAGTGACATGTACCATTAATGCGAAGGCATGTTGTATGGTAGGCCATCCCATGCGACTGAGTGGTTGTCACCTTTCCTTGACCTCTCCAATCAGGATGAATGCTTATACCAAGATATCTCATCAGATTTTGGTCAACAAGATGTAACACACTGTTGTAACTAAACTTTTCTAGTCGAATGATGAAGGCTACACTCTGAAGATGATTGATCACAACCTGGTCGATCGGGGAACGCTGATATTCGCCACGACATGGGAGGGTCATGAGGTCGAATGCTGGTCAATCATCTGTCTGGCCCATGATAAGTTGGGCCTATAGCGAATTGGGCCGCCACAAGCCAGCTTCCACTTCGATTGAGTGTTATTGAGTTGGGCCCTATTAGGCTATCCCATATCAATACCCTACTCACCAATTTTGGGAGATATGAGGTCATGCCTATTGGAACAATTGACCTCCCGACCTCGTTAGGGGAAGAGCCCACAAGAAAGACATTAATGGTGACATATGTTGTGGTAAACGCTCATTTTGCTTATAACATGATCCTAGGCAGATCAGGATTAGATCAGTTTAGAGCTATTGTCTTGATGTTATATCTGAAGGTGAAGTTCCCCACGTCAGGAGGAATATGAGAGGTTAAAGGTGATCAGAAGATGGCAAGGTCTTGTTATAGTGAGTTCGCGAAACTTAAGGCAGCAAAATCGGCACCAAAACAGGTGGCTTAGCCAAAAGAGCTAATACTAAACATAAGGGAGAGAAATCATAGCAAAAATTCGAAAAGAATAGAACCATCTTAATTCAAGGTCATAGAGCTCTTTCCAGGAGATCATGAAAAAACTACTCGGATTGGATCCCAGATGGCACCTCAGCTTGGCCTCAATATGATTGATTTCCTAAGGGAGAATACTGATGTGTTTGCATGGAAAGCTTCTGATCTTAAAGGTATTGACCCCTCCATAATTGTACAAAGATTGAATATGGATCCCAATGCCAAACCAATATCGCGGAAGAAGAAGAATTTAGGGAAGGAACGCAACAGGGTCATAGGAGAAGAAGTAAATAAGTTGCTAGAGGTTAGATATATTATCGAAGTCCAGTACACAGATTGGTTGTCGAATGTGGTCATTGTCCCAAAGCCCAGAGGAAAATGGAGAATGTGTACAAACTTCACTGATTTGAACAAAACTTGCCCGAAAGACCCTTACCCTTTCTCGAGAATCGATTGTTTGGTAGACTCTATCGCAAGTTGCGCTATTTTGAGTATGATGGATGCTTATTAGGGGTATCATTATATCTCTATGGCAGAGGAGGACATGATAAAGACCTCTTTTGTGATGGCGATAGGTGTATACTGTTACAGGGTCATGCCTTTTGGATTGAAGAATGCGGGGGCCACTTACCAGAGGCTGGTTAATAAGATGTTCAAGGATCTCATTGGCAAAACCATGGAAGTATATGTTGATGACATGTTGGTTAGGTCCTTTCAAGATTAGGATAATATTAGACATCTACAGGATACTTTCAGCATCTTGAGGTCATATGGATTGAAGCTAAACCCCCTCAAATGCACTTTCAGGGTAAGGAATGAAAAATTCTTAGGTTATTTGGTCATGGAAAGGAGGATGGAGGCCAATCCCGAGAAGATAAACGCCATACTTAAAATGACCTCACTAAGAATAGTGAAGAAAGTCCGATAGTTGATAGGAAAGATGGTATCGCTGAATAGATTTATTTCTAGATCTACTGACCGGGGCCTACACTTCTTCAAGACATTGAGAAATATCAAAAATTAATGGACACCAGAAAGTGAAAAAGCACTTACGATTTTTAAAAATTTATTTATCTTCAGCACCACTTTTGGCATAACCAATTGAAGGAGAATTACACCAGAAAGTGAAAAAGTACTTACGGTTTTTAAAAGTTTATTTATCTTCAGCACCACTTTTGGCATAACCAATTGAAGGAGAATTACACCAGAAAGTGAAAAAGCACTTACGATTTTTAAAAATTTATTTATCTTTAGCACCACTTTCGGTATAACCAATTGAAGGAGAATTGTTGTTTTTGTACTTGGAAATTTCAGAGGAAGCAATCGGTTCAGTGCTAGCTCGGATCGAGGCTATTATATTATGTGAGCAAACTATTACAAGGTGCAAAAAAGAGGTACACCATGATTGAGAAAGTGGTCTTATCCTTGATTGTAATAGCTAGAAAACTGCGTCCCTATTTTCAATCTCACAAAGTGATAGTGCTGACAGATCAACCACTTCATTAGGTCTTAGCCAAACTAGAGGCATCGGGTAGAATGGTTAAATGGGCTGTAGAACTTGGGAAATTTGATTGAATATCAACCCTAGGTTGCTATACATGCTCAAGTCCTTGTAGACTTTGTAGTAGAATATCTTATACGGCATCTAATAGAGGAGCGGGAATTTGCTTGCAAGGACCTCATGATGTTGAGATCGAGATTGTCTTGAAACTAGACTTCGGAGTTGCCAACAATGAAACCAAGTATGAAACCTTGGTAGCAAGGATGAGAATTGCTCTAGATAATCAGGTTCAGAACTTGATTGCATATACGACTCTCAGTTGGTAGCAAACTAGTTTAATGGGAAATTTGAAGCAAGAGAACAGGTCATGGAGAAATATCTATCATTGGCCAAAAGATTAGCCTCGGCATTCAAATCTTTTAGTTTATTGCAGATCCTGAGGGTAGAGAATGAAAGAGCGGGTGCTTTATTGAAGTTTGCAAATTCTCCCATTGGGACCACATCATGAAATATAGTTTTTAGAAGGGCTGATAAAGCACAGATTCGGATGTCAATGAAGTCATGTATCTCGAAGAAAAGGAACCCAGTTGGAAAGACGAAATAATTTAATATTTGGGAAAAGGGGAACTACCTAAGGACCCCATCAGATCATTACAAAGATACAAGAGGTCTTTTATAGGTCCATTATTAAGATATATGACGCCGAAGCCCATTACGTCATGAGGGAAGTCTATGAAGGCAGTTGTGGACATCACTCGGGGGGAAAGTCATAAGTGCAGAAGATCATAAGATAAAGATACTTTTGGCCGACCCTTATGTAAAATGCGATGGCGTTCAGTAAAAGATGCACGCAAATCTCTTGTACAACCCGATGGCAGTAATGACCTTGATCCCCATAGCATGCCCATTCGATCAGTGGGGAATTGACATCATGGGCAAGTTTCCCCCCGCACAAGGGCAGAAAAGGTATATGATAATGGCGGTAGAGCACTTTACTCACGTGGGTGGAAACTGAAGCTGTCCCCAAGATTACTGAAAATAAGGTCATGAAGTTCATCTAAAAAAACATTGTTTGTCGGTTCGGTATCCCTAGAATTTTGATCTCAGACAATGATATACAATTCCAAGGGAAGAATATAATGGCATGGTGCCAAGAACTTCCAATACACCAACAGTTCACAGCGGTATGTCATCCTCAAGCAAATGGTCAGATAGAGGTGATGAACAGAATGCTCTTAGATCATTTAAAGAAGCGACTGTGAAGGATTAATCTCACCTAAATCAACTAACTTGTAAAATTAAGGTTGAGGTTAGTATTTTGCTACAATTAATTACATGACAAGTTATCAATTCGCGCGTAAAAGGAAAAATAAACTCCCCCACGCTTGTTTCCATTTTGTCAAATGAAATGAAGGGGGGTCATTGAGAGAATTTTTTTTCGAGGCTTAATAATTGCTGAAAATTAATGACCCCCACATTGATATTTGGTTGATATGTTATTCTTAGGTTTGAGGCACAAAGAGTGTATCAACACATTAGTTCATGAAATAACATGGCTCAAACACAATTATTTAATATACATAATTTTTGTACTATGTAAGTATACTATACACACACACACATATGTATATACAAAAATATGCAATTGATAACAATTTTAACAAGACATATCAATGGCATTGGAAAGAAGAAAATATATTCACATATATTTTGTTTGGACTTAGTAGTATGTAACACAACCATATATTTAGGGGCAAAATTACTTAAAAACAAAACATAAAAAGTGAATAATTTTGAACAGATCAACATTCTTTTTGAGATAATATTGAAATTTTTTGATTTTTAGTTATTTCTTTTAACAGTTTGTATACTTTCTAAAAATTATCAAAAAAGATCTAATTTTTCCAAAACATGTTAGACATCTCTTTAATTGTGCGTCCAATATACCCTCAAAAATATTAGAATTTTTATTATTTTATTTAATTATAAACATGTTAAATAAATATCTAACACATTTTGAATACCTATTATGTTCAACACGATACGAATGATTTTTTAAAGTGTTGTATCAAAATGCTTGCAACAAAGCATCAACATTATAGTATTATTTTATACTACAAAAATAAAAAAAAATGGAAAAAGAAAAAGGGAAAGGTAGGTGCAAGGTGTCAACTTTGAGTTATAGATGGACAACAATGCAAATTTGAAAGTAGAACATAGGGACAATGGTTGAAACCTAACTGATTCTTGGGGCCAATTCCTCCATTGTTATTTGCTTACCACATCTGCATGACGTTTGTGTTTTTCTCATGCGATGATATGAGTAAGATGTTAGTTGTAATAGATAAAATTACTCATAGTTGGCTTGAATACATTTCCAGCGAAGATATTGTAGCTTTTTCCTTTCTTTTTTGTTATTATAAGGATGGAAGAAAAGAAATGTATTTTCCACGAATTTAATTATTGTCAAAGATCAATTGAGTTTCCCTTCTAGAGTCAATTACAATAACATGTGACTATTATACTTCCTGCCCGTTGATATCTGAGAAAATTGTAAGAACTATTATTTTAACATTTGCCTTAATAAGTAATTATCAATAATTATATTAAACTCTTACTTATTTTATATAATTCAATTGCTTGATTCGAAAAAAGGAAAAGAAAAAAAATATCATCCTATCAAACAATTTCATATCTTCTATTCTAATTTGTGTCCCATTCTTTATTTTATTTCAAAAGAATACATGTCAAATGCACTGAATATTTATTAAGAAAAAAACTTGATCGTAGATTATGTCAATTTAAGTTGTATTCATAAATTAAAATAAAAGATGACACACATGTTGGAAATAAAATTTAAAATGATGTTGAGTAAGGTTCTCAAAAAGAATCTTTTAAACCCTCTATTTCATTTAATTTTTTTTTACTTTATTTTCATAAATGTATATGATCCATAATATAATTTTACTGATAAATTATTTGTGTATTCATATTTATTTATAATATAGAATATAATATTTTGATTTGAGACAAAGAATCTAATTTCATTAATTTACTAGGTTACCATGATTATGTTTGATAGAACCAATATAGAAAAGAAAAATAAAAGAAACGGAGAATACACAATCTGTATATACCTAAACTGATTTTAGTTGAAATTTGTAGTATGATGAAGTCAAATGTGCCTGTAAGCATACATCAAGGTCAATCCTATCACCATATACCCCCAATAACATTTCTCTATCAAGGTGAGAAGCACCAGTATCCACAGTTTCTTTATTTTCTATTTCTCAGAACAAATAACCTATTCAATCAAATTATATCCGTCAGAATTATATTACTCCTACCATTGGAGGATGTAAGAAAGAACCTCTCTCCAGCAGAGATGAACACATTGGCAGCTTTACCTGCACATGGGAAAGCAACAATCAGTCCCTAGATATTGCATATAAACTACTTAAAGCCCTCGACTTCTTTCAATGTGGGACACTGAGTATCATCAATATTCAAATGTACATAATTCTTTAGGACAAAGCAGACATAAGGATGTTGTAACCCGGTTTACACAATTAAAGAGAAGGCCTACCAAACAACGCAAAGCTTAGTGCATCTTTGGCCGTCATTTCCTCTAATAAACACGGCAGATATTTTTTCTTCAGATCAGCTAACTAATGATGGGCTAAAACATGTTCAAATTGATCATCATGAAGGAATTTCATTCGTCGGTTCAATATCATTGGACCACAGCTTAAAACAGGTCGGGCGGTCACTAACTTTTTTGAGTAATCCTGCCAACTTTGGTTGAAATTAGGTAGTGGCTAGCAAACCATAATGTGAATTCATCAATCTGTCTTATCTTATCATTTTAATTGAGCCCTGATGTAAGATCATTGAAAATGACTACAAAATGGGCTCCATGATGTTGAAGGCCACCAGACAGGTTTGTGGTTTCTAGCATCATCATATTGATGTTATTGCTCCAGAACAGACAACAGAAACTTCTCCAAAATAACTAATCCAACAGAGAATTCAATTCAGTTAATTTGTTCATCATCCATCATCAAAAAAGACATTGCAGTAGAAGAAGGCCTAGTTTCCTCCAAAACTTGCAAGTGGTTTTGCCTTCTATACTAATTATAGCATATAAACATAAATTAGACACATGGTTTTAGTTATTTTTAAAATATACCTCTAGCCAATTCCAAAGACACTTCAAAGTGGGCTTGCATCTACACAGCTTATTAAATTGTATCTCTGATTAATTATTATGATAATCTGACGGAAAGATTCATCCACACTTCTTCCACAATGTAAGAAAAATATCCTCATATGAAAATTCATTTAATATATAAAAAAAGAAAGCAGAGTGATTCAAGCTCCTTACCTTGAAGATTTCACCCAGAAAGAGCTGGTTTAAACTTCAGGGGTACTTACCTTCACCATTCTTCCAACCAATGAAATAAATATTACGCTATAGAGAACATATCAAGAAAGCAATGGGAAGGAGGAAATTGAATAGATATATGACCTGAAAAGTAAGAAAAGGGGGAGAGCATTAGATGGATTAATTCAAAAATGCCATGTAAGGAAAAACTAGCAGCCAGCAAAGAAGAGCAACTCGTGTAAAATTAGTCATCTCCTTACATTTTTGTTCGAAGTTGAATAATCCATGCGTGGAAGAAATCCTTGTAACCCAATATTATACACAGGAGTACCATCAGGATAATACAATCCATAGTTCCTCTCAGACACCGGACCAGGCTTTAAATCCTCATTAAAAAGTGCAAAAACGAAGATGTCGATTGGTACTGATGGTTTTGCTGGAGTCCCTTGGTTTTGTGCTATCCGGTTCAGCAAATTACCATTATATAATCTAGCATTTTCCGGTGTAGCCCCGACCTCATTTGGATCCCCTTTTGATGGCCAACCTGTCTCAGAAACTTTAACTTGTATATCTGTATGGCCTAGTGCTTTAATAGCTGAATAAACAGCATCAATTTGGGCATATAACATGTTATCATAATGCAAGTTTGTGACAGGATCCGTCATCCCGGGATCAGGCTGGAAAAGCGCATAGTTCAGTGACACCTGCTCCGGATTATCCTTGTAAGCAAAGAAAGGATACGCATTTATAAGGAATGGTGAACCAGTCTGCGAATGGAAATTGAGAATGTTCTGGAGATACCCAGCAAGATCTTGTCTGAATGCTCCCGCAGAAGGAGGGAACGAATTACTCAAGATGGCAAATGAATGAGCTGTTGTGACATATATCTCCTTGCTCAAGCCAAGATTCACAAGAGCCCCATTCATAGTCTGCATTGCCGGCAGGAGATACGACATTAGCTGAGGATCGTTGCCTGAGAGGACCTCATTTCCAACAGTGATGCACTTGATCTTTGTCTGAGAAATGTAAGGCTGCACATGCTGCTGAACCCAAGTTTGAGCTTGGATTGGATCAGTCATTCTTTGAAGATACTCATTCCCTAATCCAATCACAAATTCAACATCAGAGTTAGCAAATGCCGAGAGCACATTTGGATCGGCATCATAGAGCTTTACTCTACTTATGTTGAGAGATCCAAGAAGATAGGCCACACGTGACGGTGTTGGGAGATTGTTGGCAATTTGACCATAATTGATTCCCACTCCGAGGCTGTGGATCCTTACAAATGAATCTGAGCACATGTAATAGAGTCAAACAAAGTGCCAATTGAAAGAATTGAACAGAAATAGGAAAATCCTATTGCTGGAATTTCTTCACAAGTTCAGGAATCAATATCCCTAATTACCCTTATTCAAGCAAGTAATTTACTAACAAGAAATAAGAAACAACAACAGAAATGGGAAATCTTTCATTCTTCAAATATTAAAGAGAGCATTACCAATCAATCATCAATAACCTGAATGGAACCATGGATACATGCACATAAAATTGCTATCTTTTTTATATCAAAGAAACCTCTGTAACTACTGATTTAAGCGAATCCCTTTCTCAAATAAAGAAACACAACACTTTCGTAGAATAAATAAACAAAAAGGCCATAAATTCTGAATCTTGAATACACACACTCACAAGAAAAGAGGAAAACAAAGAAATCCCAGTAAAGAACAGCAGAGTAACATCACACAAACGGAACAAAACTAATCATTTCCTCTTCTTCTTCTGCTCTTCCACTGATCTTAAAAGTGAAATATCACCAAGCAAACAGAAATAAAACAGGGGCCTTTACATGCATAACATATAAAACTCAAAACTTTCAGCAAAGAAAAGAAAAGAACAGTCTTTTCTTGAAATTTCAATAAAAAGAAAATTGATAGAGAAAAAAAGAAGTAAAAGAAGAAGAACCTGAAAAGATGAGGAGGAGGAGAGCAACCCCTAGAAGGGTGGCCATTGCAACTTGCCAACTCTGTTAAATCTCAACCACGACGGTGCTTTGAATGTGTGCATATTATATATATATATATATATATAAACACACACATACGCGTACACTTTTTTTGTGTTTAATATTTCACAGTTCACACGGTACATTCAGTAAGAATGAGTTGGCTCCAATCTTTATATATGAATCAATTCGCTAGCTTATTTTTTCTATTTATAATGGTAAAAATGAAAAAAGAAACTGCCATTTTGTTTGTACTGTGCCAAGAGTTTCCTTACATATTTTCCACTTGCTTATTTGTACGTAATAACTTGCTTTATTTTTTTCCTTGCAATCGCTTCCTTCTATTTTCACTGTTTTTCGGCTCTTGAATTTAATGAAAGAACAGAGAAAAATGCCCTCACCAGTTAATAGTTATGAAGAGTAAATTACCGACATACTGTGGGGATTCCCGGAAATACCCTCATCTTTTTCCGGGCTGACCTGAACCCTCCACTTCATCTTTTTTCCCCGCGTGTGTGTCTGCGTCCGTGTCTGTGTGTGAAGAATGAAGATTTGACCTTTTACAAACAATCCATAGGCTGTAGCCATAATGGGCATTTCAGTGGTAGAGAAAAATAGTTAATGGATCATGGGTTGATTTTGATTTTTATTAATAAAGAACGTGTGTTAAATAATTTTTTTTCTTTGAGCCTGCTTCATATTATTCTAAATTTAATATAATTTTATTCGAGCATTACTTTAGTCATCGAATGCCAACAAATCCAAACTTTTAGGACTTACAAAAAAAATTAATAAATTAAAGATGGTAATATGTTGTTTTGATCATACACATATCATAAGTTAATTTAATTTTTCTTATGGAGAGTTCATCTTTAAATAAATTTATTTTGAATCCATCTCATATATATTAACTTTATAATGTTATGAAAAGTTCGTAATCAGAACTACTCCAATTAATCAATGCCCAAAACCCTAATTTCCAGGAAAAAAAATGATTTTACCAATTTCAAGTTCATTCCTTTTCTTCACTTTTGCAAACACTAGTAGTAAGTGTAATAAGATTAATGGCTCACTTCTTTCCTTCCTCCATTGATGATGTTGTTCTCCAGTTTTAATTTGACAAATTAACAAAGTAGATCATTAGTGAAGGAAATAATTGATGGATGCTTTTCATCTAAGTAACTCCCACATAATGCATGGGACATTATGATCAAGTCATTATTTGTCTTACATTTTCACTTTGAACATTTCTCCAACCTATATAAAGTAAGACAAAGAAATCAAGGTTCTTTTTGAGTGAAGTTGGGTTTGATGGAGGTAGTATTTGGAGAAATGAGCAAGATCCCCTTCACTCATTTTAGGATAAATAACTTTTTAAATAGAAATAAATTTCTAATACGAAATATAATTTCAAAATAATAAAATTTAAGATTCGCTATTTAAATTATTAATAGACTTATATTTTATTAGTGTGGAATGAAAAGTAATAGAAAGATAAATAGACAGTGTAAGTTGACGTATGATTTTAGATAATTATTTATGAAATGTCAA
This sequence comes from Jacaranda mimosifolia, assembly GCA_018894105.1. Classification (NCBI taxonomy): domain Eukaryota; kingdom Viridiplantae; phylum Streptophyta; class Magnoliopsida; order Lamiales; family Bignoniaceae; genus Jacaranda; species Jacaranda mimosifolia. Next base: position 34,999,166 of record CM032122.1, on the reverse strand, counting down.
ACAATGAATTGAATAAAAGAAATCTCAAAGTTTTAAATTTTATGTATCTTAAATTTAAACTTCTTTTCTTTTATTTCCTTGCGATGTCTCAAAATAAATCTCTATTTATTAAAATTCTAAGATCAAATCTAAAAGAAAAATGCAAAAATAAAGTTAATGGTGAAATTTTTAAGGGATGCAGAAGAAAATGAGATCAACGTTTCATACTGGTTTTTTATTATATAATCAAGTACGCTTTAGGAAAAAGTAAATTTTAAAAATCAAATTTAAAACCAAAAATATAAAAAAAGGACAAAAAGAAAAAATAAATAAAAAAAGAAAAAGAGTAGCTCTGACTCAAATGTAGTGGGTACACGTGTTCACGACTCACCCGATCTTCCTCGGGGTTCACGCTCCCCATGTAAAGGTCGGTGTACATGTCACCACTTCCATGTTACGTTATCTTCATTACTTAAATGACATTTCTACCCCTCCCCCAGCAATTTTTTTTTTTTTTTTTTTTTTTTTCAAATCAGTGAGAACTTTTGGGGCACTTATTTAAAAGTACCAAAAGTACTTTCAAATTTCATGTTCAGTCCCCACTTGATTTTTGTTAGAAGAAACTTTCTAGTTTTGTTAAAATTTTAGAGATCACTCCCTACTCACTTGATTTGACAAAAATGCCCTTAAGTATAATATTTTTCACTTATTTTTTCTCACTTCTTCTTCATTCACACGAGCAAACAGTAAACCTGATCATACACTCATTACCAGAAATAGAAAGAACAGAAAAAACGCAACAAGCTCTACGGCGGGGACGAGAATAATCGTCGGAGCCAACAACCACCAACCCGACATCTGCATTGTCTTCTTCTATTTTTATTTTCATCATTTTTGGGTTTCTTCTTCTTCTCGGTTTCTTCTCAGTTGCTTCTGAGTTTCCTGTATTTTTTCGACGATGTCAACCAGTAGTGAAGGAGGAGTATTCAATCAAGTGTTGGAGAGTTGCCGCTACAAAAACCAGCTCCATAGAATGTCATAAATATGGTCTTACTGCATTTGACATTGAAGATGAACATTGTTGACATCCTGTTAAACCAAAAGGATGAATCTAGCAGCAGTGCAAAGAAGAGCAGTGATGTTTTAAGGTAATACTTCTACAGAATCTAAACTGTACTGCAGTTTGTAAAGTATTGTACTTGAAGTGTTCTGAAAGTGTACTCTATTTATTTGAAAATCTTTCTCTGCTTGGAGTGTTCTACATTATACTTAATTGCAATTAAAATTGTACTTCATCTCACAAAAATTGTACTATATTATGTAAGTTTTATACTTCAAGTATTCTACTAATGGATTATCCAAAATTGTACTACAACATCTAGCAGTTTATACTTGAACCGTTCCCAAACTGTACGTCTTCTATCTAAAATTATACTTTTGATTTTCTGAAATTATACTTCATTTTACCAAAATATGTACTCCATTCATTGAAGTTCTATACTTTAATTGTTCTATTTATTGATTATCCAAAACTGTACTGCAATTGTTAGGGTTTTATACTTCAAGTGTTTTGAAATTGTACTTCACTTTATCTAAAATTGTACTTCTATTTTTTGAAATTATACTTTATTTTATATTTTACCTAAACTTGTACTCTATTCATTGAAGTTCTATACTTCAAGTGTTCTGAAATTATACTTCATTTTATCTAAACTTGTACTTCAGTTATCTGAATCTATTATTTAAGTTTTATACTTCAAGTGTTCTACTAATGGATTATCAAAAATTGTACTGTAATTGCTAGGGTTTTATACTTCATGCGTTCTGAAATTGTATGTCATTTTATTTAAAATTGTACTTTATTGTATTTAAACTTGTACTTCAATTATCTGAATCTATTATTTAAGTTTTATATTTCAAGTGTTCTACTAATGGATTATCCAAAATCGTACTGCAACTACTAAGGATTTATACTTCAAGTGTTCTGAAATTGTACTTCTTTTTATATAAAATTGTACTTCTATTTTCTGAAATTATACTTCATTTTACTTAAACATGTATTATATTCATTGAAGTTCTATACTTCAAGTGTTCTGAAATTATACTTCATTTTATCTAAACTTGTACTTCAGTTATCTGAATCTATTATTTAAGTTTCAAGTGTTCTACTAATGAATTATCCAAAAATTATACTGTAATTGCTAAGGTTTTATACTTCAAATGTTCTAAAATTGTTCTTCTTTTTATATAAAATTATACTTAATCTTTTACGTAAAATTGTACTCCATTATTTAAGTTTTATAAAGTTCTATTAATTTTATACTTCATTTTACCTAAAGTTCTATACTTCAAGTGCTTTACTTTTTTATTATCCAAAATTGTATTCGAATTGATAGCGTTTTATACTTCTATTGTTCTGAAATTGTACTTTGTTTATTTGAAATTACCCGCCCATACTGAATTATTCTACATATTATACTTTATTTTACCTAAAATTGTACTTCATTTGTCAACCTCAAGGGATGCAGTCGAGGAGGAAATTAGTTCGACCAATGCATCGCACAATGAATTAGCTTTAATTAGCAACTCAATTGATGCATGGAGGAATTGCATATATGGAGAGGGTAAGACATTCTAGGATGCTCAGGAGTTCAAAATTATGCTTAAAAATTATGCGGTGTCTACTTTGCGGTCATTTAAATACAAGAATTATGTTGTCCGAGATATTAGCTATTTTGTACCCCAATCTGGGAAAATTATAATTGATTTCATGACATTTGTACTTTATTTCGGCAATTATGTATTTGATCTAGCGTGAAATTAGCATTTTTACATGTTATCCAAGATATCAGTTATTTGTACCCCAATCTGGGAGAATTATACTTGATTTCATGATATTTGTACTTCATTTCGGCAATTATGTATTTGATTTAGCATGAAATTAGTATTTGTGCATGTTATCCGAGATATTAGTTATTTTGTACCATAATCTGGGAGAATTATACTTGATTTCTTGACAATTTTACTTCATTTAGGTAATTATGTATTTTATTTAGCGTGAAATTAGCATTTTGCATGTTGTCCGATATATAAGTTATTTTGTACCCCAATTTGGGAGAATTATACTTGATTTCATGACATTTGTACTTCATTTCAGCAATTATGTATTTAATTTAGTATGAAATTAGTATTTTTGCATGTTGTTCGAGATATTAGTTATTTTGTTCCCCAATCTGGGATAATTATTCTTGATTTTATGACATCTGTACTTCATTTCGGCCATTATGTACTTCATTTCTTAATATTTTTACTAATATTGTTGGATTGAAATTTGTTCCATGTTTTGCTTTTTAAGTCTTGGTAATTAATAACCAAACTCTAAAAATGTGTGTAATATTTATCATATGAATAAAATAATGTTTATGTTTTAAAGTGTTAACTACTAATGTTCAACGAATGAATGTTATCAATCGCAGTAATGTAAATAATACTTATGCTTTCAAAGATGTAAACAAATGAGCATTTGACGATAATATCCACCTTATCACCCGTACAAATACATACTTCGCCTGATTCGATAATCTCAAAATATTATACTTAACCATCACTATAATTATTAGAGACTAATTATTCAATTGCAATAAGTGTACTTAAATATAACACTATTTATACTTTGTTTGTTCTACGTTTGTACTTCATTTCCCTTATATTGTATTCAAATTCACTACCTAGTTTCAATTTAATTGAAGTGTACTTCAACACAACACCATTTATACTTTATTTGTTCTAAGTTGGTACTTCATTTTCCTCATATTATACTCAAATTCACTGCTCAATTTTAATATAATTGAAGTGTATTTCAACATAACACCATTTATATTTTGTTTGTTCTACGTTGGTACTTCATTTTTCTCATATTGTACTCAAATTCACTGCCCAGTTTCAATTTAATTGAAGTGTACTTCAACGTAACACCATTTATACTTTGTTTGTTCTACGTTTGTACTTCATTTTCCTCATATTGTACTCAAATTCACTGTCTAGTTTCAATTTAATTGAAGTGTACTTCAACATAACACCATTTATACTTTATTTGTTCTAAGTTGGTAATTCATTTCCATCATATTGTACTCAAATTCACTGCTCAGTTTCAATTTAATTGAAGTGTACTTTAACATAACACCATTTATGCTTTATTTGTTATACGTTTGTACTTCATTTCCCTCATATTGTACTCAAATTTACTACCTAGTTTCAATTTAATTGAAGTGTACTTCAACATAACACCATTTATACTTTGTTTGTTTTACGTTTGTACTTCATTTCCATCACATTGTACTTAAATTCACTGTCCAGTTTCAATTTAATTGAAGTGTACTTCAACATAACACCATTTATACTTTGTTTGTTCTACATTTGTACTTCATTTCCCTCATATTGTACTCAAATTCACTGCACAGTTTCAATTTAATTATAGTGTACTTCAACATAACATCATTATTGCCCTCGTGTTATACTCAAATTCTTTTACTGGAATATGAGCACAACCTCTATAATCAGTTCTTCCTTTATAGGGATCAGACGATTCAATCTTTGAGTTGGGTGGTTCATCTGCTACCTGGATTGTGCTAATGTCTTCTGTCTCCTGGGGTACAAAACACCAGCACATTAGATACTTTAATTTTCTTATTATTCCCAAAATATAAACAAACATACATCACATTCCCCAATACAAATTTCACATTCTCCAACCTCACTCTCAAAACTCATTCTCCCAAAACAAATAATCCAAAATACATAATTCATATTCAAACATTACCTTAACCTTTCATGAATGCAACGGAATATGTAAAATTGGAATTGCAACATAAAGCGGAGTCTTTAATTAAAAGCGGAGTATCAACTATTGAAGTACAAAAGATTAGGACATTAAGTATAAATATTACCAATATGGAGTACAAAAGATCAGTACGTTAAGTACAAATATCACCAACATGTAGTACAAAATATCAGCACATTAAGTACAAATATTACCAACATGAGATACAAAATATATTATAGGCTTGAATGTTTTACACTACAGTTGCTTCTAAAATATACTGCACTTTCATTTAATATATACTGCATGATTAAATATTTTGTACTAAAATTGCTTTTAAAATGTATTGTAGATACACAGACTATATACTACACTTTCAGTTAATGTATATTATAGGCTTGAATGTTTTTGTACTACAAATGCTTCTAAAATGTACTGCAATTACACATATTATATACTACATTTTTGCTTAATGTATACTGCAAGCTTGAATATTTATACCACATTTGCTTCTAAAATGTACTGCAGTTACACAAATTATGTACTACAATTTTGCCTAATGTGTACTGCAAGCTTTGATGTTTTATACTACATATAATATACTACAACTTTCAGATAATTTCACCTTATAATTTCAGGTAAAACGATGTATAAACCCCAAAAAGGTGAAGTACAACTTTCATGCTTTTCAAGTACAAATCAGAAACTTTCCATCTCACAACAAAAATCATATATATATATATATATCAAATGAGTTCAAGTGTTTAACAACTAAAAAAGGAATAAAAACCTTAAACATGAGAAAATAGGCAAGAAATAAGTGTAACAATGAAAAATCACGGACATTTAAAACTGTAAATACATAAAATATACCTTTGTTTCTTTTGCTCACTTCTTTTTATACTTTGCTTCTTGTTGCTGCTGTTTCTCCTTCCATTGTCAAAGAAAAATGACAGAATTTTTGGTGTCTTTTTTTTTCCCCCCCTCTCTTTTTCTTCTCACGTCAATGATAGAAGAACGGCTTCACGCCCTTTTGTTTGGCCACTTGGAGAAGTTTTCGATTTCAGGAAAAAAAGAAAAGAAAAAGGAAAGCATTATTCTTGAAGAGAAAACGCATTTCTCAGGTATGATTGTTTTTCTTTCCAACTACAAGGATATATGGGTATTTTTAAAAGATATGGGGAGTGATTTGTAAGTTTTGTGAAAAAGTGGGGAGTTTAGTGTGTAAAAATTCAAATGGGGACTGATCACTAAAATGAAAGTAGGATTATGGATTTTTTTCTAATTAACCGAGAACTTTTTGGGGAGGGCTGGAATTGTGAGGCTATTTTGTTTTATATTTTTTTTTAACAAAAATTCAATCCCCAATTTTTTTTTAAAATAGAGGCACATTCTTTAATTTTGTTTTTTCCAAAAAATTTAAATTTTATACCAAAAAAATCTCTCTCAATTCACCAAAAAAAACCATACACTCTAAAAATTATAATTATCTCCTCACTTTTCTAACTCTACTCTTCACATCACTCATTCATTTTTCGCTCTGTCACTTCACTCATTCGTATATATACATACATACATATATATATGAAAATATTAAAATTTTACTAGGTAAAAGAATTCTAAAACTTATGTTTACAAATTTAATTAAACTAATTGTCGAAAAAATGAATTAAATTTAATTAAATGTTATTTATGTATTACTAAATAATTTATTTATTGAATAAAATATTAAATTAATTAAATGTACTTGTTAATTAAATAATGTATTAGTTATATTTAATATTTAATGTATGAATTAAAATTATGTTTATTCATTTAATAAATAACTTAAGATGTTTTAATTTGATATAATAAATAAATTAATCTTCAAAAAAAAATATTTTTCATTAAATATTAATCTTCACATTTATTTAAAATTATAATAAAAAATTTGATTATAGGGTGGTACTTATGTAATAATCTATTAAGTTTAATAAATTAATATTGATATGCTTAAAGTAATTGTTGAGAGAATTAATTAAATTTAAGTAAAATTATTTGATTATTACTAAGTAATTTATTTACTAAATAACCTATTAATTAAATAACGAGTGAAAATAATTAAATAACTAATTAAATTAATTAATTAAAATAAATTATTGTTTATATATTAATTATGTTTCATATTTTACGTATAATTAAATATTATGTTTATTTATTTAATAAATAATTTAAGATGATGTAATTTGATATAATATAATATTATTTTTTTTAATTTGATGAATTGTTATTAAGTCTTATATATATAAATTATTAAAAAATTATTTATTTTAATAAATAACTATGTTTTATTTATAAATAAATTGTAAGTAATAAATAGTTAAATAACTATATTTTAATTAATAAATTGTAATTAGTTTATAATTAATGTATAGTAATTAGTTTTTTTATAAGTGATATTAATAATTATGATATAAATTATGTTTTTATAATTAAAATATAATTATGATTCATGAATAATTAATATTTATTAATATAACCAAATAATACATCATTTTCTAATATTAAATTTATAAAAATATAAATTTCAAAATAAATAACCAATTAAATTTACTACACTCATACTTCAATCATTACAAATATATATATATATATATACACACACATCATCCAATTATAAAAATACATAGATATAATACATAAAAAAAATTACTTTCACCCTACAAATTCAACAAAAAAGCAACTGATTTGATATTTACAATAAAACTTGTCTTTCTCCAAAACATAAAGAAACAAATAATTCATTCTCAAATTATTTTTTATATTTTTCCAAAATAAAAAAATATGTGATACATTCTTTAAATTTTCTCCCAAAAACTCGTTCCTCCAAATTTTTTTTCTAAAAAATGGCATAAAAGAACAGGCCTGAGCTTTTTTCTTTATTCGTCTGAACTTGCTTACCGGGGCGTCGGACCCCCATTAAGTTCTCTGGGCCATCCTCTTTGTTTGCCATAAGTTGATGGGCCATGGCATTATCTGTATTTGAAAATCTTTAAAAAGCTCACCTTTCAACCTTTTATCAAAGATTTGGTTGTACGTCAAACACTCTCCGGGTTTGGTACGTGGGAATAAATTTTAGAATTAATTGATAGTTGATTTCAAATTTTACGTGCAGTAGACCTTGTTAAGATAATTTTCACTTATTAGGAAATTATAATTTTTATAAATAGCTGATAGTTATTTTATTTACTCATTTTTCATGGGTATCACTGTTATTAATAGATAAAATGTGAAAAATTAATAACTTGTAAGCCCATCTATTCTTTGCTAACTTTACCTTAATCGGCCACACTAATACTTGTGGATGTGGGTCCATAAGGTCTATAATTGCTTAGCGACCCTTGACTTTGCAGCATAAGTTTTACATATAAAACGTAAAATTGAGAAATCAAACCTAATAAATCCTCAACATGTATGTGTATAAATAAAAAAATAAGACCAAATTTACTGCTTTTTTATATTTGTGCACTTGCAAAGAGTCCTACTATTGGTAACCTATTGATGTAAGGAAAAATCTTTATGGATAACCCTATTCTTTAAGAAACTTTTCCAAGATTAAGAAAATTTCGTATTTCTTTCTTTTTTGTTTGGCGTATTAATCATAGATAATGCTAGTGCCACACGAAAAAAATAAAAATAAAAATAAAAATAAAAATGAAGAAATGGAAAAAGAAAAGAAAAAAGCATAGATAATGCTTGGTCTATTGGCAAGAATTGGGCTAGTAATTCCCAAATTCATTCATTCTCCTCATCAAGACTTTCCAGTTTAGTTCTTCCTGATGGGCCAATCCTACGTGAGTTGGGCTATACTTTTCTATATTCAGGCCCATATTTTTTATGGATTCAGGCCTTGTTTTAAAATTCTCATATGGATTCAAACTTGGCTGAAAATGCAAATAGAAGTTTCCCTCTCTATTTCTTGATTGCAATTTACGTGGGCCAACTTGAATAACAACAGGATACCAGAGCAAGTAATTTTGAGAAAGTGAGGAAAGAACTCGAATTCGGAAAGGGGAAATAAGAAAGAAATGGCTGGACGCAATTTGAATAAGGCATCACCAAATTTGAGAACGAATATACTCCTGATCCTGTAAGAATGAAGAACGATTAGGCATTCTTTTGGCTTACTCCATTGTCTTCTTATGTGGTAATTTCCTCGGATTTCTTCTCTTGAGTTGTATATATTATCTCAATCTTTGCTATGAATATCAAATCTGTCTTATTTGGATTGCATACTGTTGTTCTGTAGAATTTGCGACCCAAAAATATTTAATTTATTATCATGTGGATTAGGCTGAAGAAATTGCAAGATATGGTAGTGTATCACCGTTTGTTGGGGATATTACCCATTTTGTATGATTTGTTGAGCAAATTAGTCATATTATAGCAGAATTAAAATTTTCAGTACGTGAAATGCTTTCATCGAGTGTCTGAGAGCTTTCTTCTGTCTCTTTTTCTATTTTTCTTCTTCTTTTGTTCTTTTCTTTTTCTTCTTCGATTTGCATGTAAACAACTGGCTTTACTTCTCCATTTTGTTTCCTTTAGTGGATGAGTTTTCTTAACTTCTGCTGCATGGTGGAGACTTTCCTTTTGGTGTAAACTAATGTCTCGGTCTCACAAGCCAATATGTTAATAGTACACGTGACTTTCATCCGTAAATGCAATAGGAGATGGAATAGTAAGATCCCGATTTCAATTATTGACTACAACCATACATATAATACATATTAACCCAGTTCCTAACAGGACCACACTGGACCATATTTAGGTAAACAAGTATCCCGCGCGATGCATCGAAAATAATTTTAATACTAAAATAATTTATTTTATAATAATATTTCTTTTATTTCATGCGATAAAAAAATAAATTGTAATTATTTTAATACTAAAAATAAAATCAACTACTAATTAAATGAAATAATGTGAAAATTAGACAAGGACTTGGTCTTTCTTTTTCCTTTTATTGAGCACAACTTTTTTGTCATTTCTATCTGGCTGTGAGTTAGTTTTTTATAGCCAAGTGTAGGCCTGCAATTATCTACTATTTGTGTACTTCGATACTATTAGACTTTTTGTCTTCGCTATGGATACTTGAGTAGGTTTTTGCACTCTTTTTGCACTTGGTTGTTTTGATGATTGTATGACTTATGATTTTTAATTTTTTATATTGGTTGCACGTTATCATTTTTTTTTTTTACTTTTTTCTTTTTTGCTTTCTTCTTTGGAATTTGTTGCAAGAAAATGTGACGGCGAGCCCCTTTAGGAGGCTTCCAGTGGATTTAGTTTTTACGAGGCCCTTTGGGGTCTTACAGCGACACTAATGTTTGCACACCCCCTTCAGAGGCTTATAATAGTGTTGACGTCTACATGCCCCTTGGGGATCCTATAATAGTATTGATGTACATGCATCCCCCTTGGGGTCTTATAGTGGTATTGATTGATGTGTGTTCCATTGGGGTTTTATAATAATGTTGATTATTGTGCGTTCCTCTTAGGGGTCTTATAGCAATCTTTGTTATTGCGCATCCCCTTAGGAGTTTTAGAGCAGTCTTGGGTGCTGCGCGCCCCCTTGAAGTCTTATAATAGTTTTTGTTGTGCTACATGCCTTCTTGGCGGTTTTATAATAGTTTTTTTTGTGTTCACCATGTGCTTTTTTGGGGGTCTTATAGTGGTCTTTTTGTTGGTTTAACATGTGTCCCCTTGGGAGTTTTATAGTGATATTTTATTGGTTTGCTACGCACCTTTGGGGTCTTACAATAGTCTTCATTTTGTCGTGCGACCCTTTGGGGGGTATTGTAGTGGTCCTAGTTTGTCGTGCACCCCTTGTTCACTATCTTCTTGACTCTTCGAGGATGAGGTGCCTAAGAAAAATAAAGGGATATTTCTTCAAGTGCTTTTGCGGTCTCATAGGTAAATCCCACTAAGGGGATGTTCATTTTTTGCAATTAGGTGTTGCTACTCCAAGTTGGAGGAAGGCATTATGGAAGATAATGACTACCGAGCTTCCATTGTCCACCAAGATTTTCTTTAATTAGAAGCTGGTGAGAGAGGCTGAGATCATTAATGCATCGTTGTGCTTGCCTTTTCTTGTCTTCTGGTCTTCTTCCCCAAGGGTAATATTGGGAAGTAGGACGGACATCATATATGCCTACAGTTAGTCTAAAAAAGTAGCCGCGAACCCTCTAGGGAGTCCTGTAATTAATATAAATTTAATGAGCCCGTATTTAGGGGGTTTTACCATAGTGTTTGTCATTAATGCAACCTTTTGGGGGTCTTATTGTAGTGTTTATTGTCAATGTGCCCCCTTAGGGGTCTTCTTGTAGTTTTTGATGGCAAGCACCTTCTTAAGGGCATTACTGTAATTGTCATTGCATGCTCTCTTGGTGTTATAGAAGTCTTTATTATTGCGTGCCCCTTTGAGGATTTTATAGCAGCCTTTGGTTTGTTATCCACGAGCCAATGATCTTTTGTGAATTTGTCACGCGCCCTTTTAGAGGTCTTATAATAATTTTTCATGTTTGTCATGCGCCTTCTCTAGGGTCTTATAGTGGTACTATAGCAGTTGGCCAACTTGTACAAAAACCTTTAATGTAGTAGTTCAAAATACAAGAACTTCGCAATATGGAATTAGATGGTTGATGATGTGGGGACTTCGGCCATATTTCAATGATAAGTGACCACTAGGGCTGTAAATGGATATTCAAAAATTCGTTTACCGTTAATATTTGTAACCCTTTATACAAAACTCATTCGTATCCATTTGAAGGGGGTATTATCCATATTTGATTAGTAGACATTCGATTATAAATGGATTCGGATATGGTAAATGTGTATCCGATCCATTTGAAGGGGGTATTATCCGTATTTGATTAGTAGACATTCGATTATAAATGGATTCAGATATGGTAAATGCGTATCCGATCCATTTAATATTCGTTCCAAATATATATTTATGAAATAATATATTATTTATATATTTTCAATAAAAATCTCAAAATTCATATATGTATATATAAAAATCATAATTGAAGAATTGGAAAAAAAAAGAATAAATTTAAAAAATTATTATACTATAGAGAAAAAATTGAAGAATAAAGTTAATCAACATAATTATTGTTGGTTGACTTTATAATCAATATACTTAAATAGCATTATTAATATTAATCAGTACTATTAATCAATTATAAAGTCAATAATTAATAGAAATTATGCTATTTGTTTGATTGCTTTATTTTTAATGAAATTGTATAGTTCATTGTATTAATTAAAAAAATGTATTTGTTATAGGTTCATAGATTCACGTATTTGAATATTCGTAAATAGATATCTAAATAATTATCATTAAATATGAATACAAAAAAAAAAAAAAAAATCGAATGCGGATAAGTTAGATCAAATATGGATGCATTTGAATAATTATAATTGAATACGGATATATTTGAATTCGATCGATATTTGATGGATACAGATTCGGATATCATTATTTAATATCCGTCAAATTCGCATCCGTATCCGAATATTCAAAAAGTTAAATGAATACAAATATAAAAATAATATATTTAATCCATTTAATATCCATTTATATCCATAGCGACCACCATATATACTACTAAGACCAATTGGAGCTTATCACGTATTTTCAAATATGACCATTTTGTTCCATATTTAGCTACTGTGAATAAGGACCACATTGGACCACATTTTCATAATGCACCATATTAAGGTATTTCAATTTTACTTTGGTGATCATTTTTTTTAAATTTCAATTCATATATTATTATTATTATTATTATTATTATTAACTTGATGAATATATGTCAAGTTATTTCATATTTAATTAATTATTTTTATAAAAAAAATATTTTTTTGAGAGAAAACAAACAAATATTATAAATTATAAATTCAAAGCAAGAGCTTTAGTGAGTACATCAGATTCAAATATAAGATTCTAAGAAAATAAGATAGCGCATCTAGTTAGACGACAAGCACAACGATTGGCATATCGGCGAACATGTTTGATCAAAACTTGATTAAGGAGTTGACGCTTTTGCTTTGCATCCGAAATGATAGTACTAATATAGGATAGATTAGGACTAGCCTCTCGCAATGCTTTAATAACCGTGTAGCAATCTCCTTCAATAATTGAATGGTGCCAAGAGAAATGAAGCGCATCTTACTAGCTGCTTCGGCCATCATAGCTTCCGCTACCTCTGCATTAATATGACTGGATACACTTAATATGTATTCATAAAATAAAATAAGAGATTAATTATGAATTGAGTGACGTGGAGGAGTGAAAAATACTTTTCTGGCGAACCATATTTTCAATTTTTTGAATGCTAAACCTTCCTCTATAATCTATAGAAAAACCTCAAATATTGTGGCGCACACAAAATTGAATTTCTGACCGGACATATTGTACTACATTTTTAACATTTTGAGTGCCGTGAGAAGAGGGAAAGGTATTTTTATATTGGACCACATTTTCAACTTTTTTAGCATAAGATTTGAGTTGCGTTATTGTTAAAAATTATAGCTTTCGCCACAATTACTAAAAAAACAACTAAAAATTCATTGGATATGCTATTCAAACTATACAATTGTACATTACAACAGTATATACATTTTAAAATATATTTATCGAAAGAATCATAATGTAGAGTCACAATCTATTCAAAAAGGAAAAAAAATTCATTAGTTGTTCAAAATGTAAAAACTGTACTTAGTTACGTGGCTGGATCATATTTCCAATAATTAGTTAGGAGTTGAGTGATAGAAAAAAAAGTGGAGTAGTCTACGGTGCAATTTTGATTGTACATATCTCTTGTGAGGGATGAACAAATATACTTAATATAAATTATTTGATTTAAAATGTGAAATCATAACCTTTCATTTTAATGATTAGTTGGCAACATAATAAGTACATTTAACCTGCTACCTGTACGACTGGTTGATAGTTAATTCTAATTGTATATTAATGGTTCATTGTATTAAAATAGTGACTACCAATAATAAAATTTTTATTATTAGAAACTTATTTAATTACCAAATTGAAAAATTACTTTTTTTGGTTTCATAATTTAACTGTGTGCACTGTTAGTCTTAAACTTATGGTATGAACATTTGTAGCCCAAATTCTATAACTTTTTAAAAACTTTAGATTCTCTGTTTAATTTTTCATTAAAAACTTGACAGAAATTATTATCTATTTATGAAAAAAAATTAAAATTTGATCTATTTATAAAAAAACTCACAAAATATGAAACATCCATTTAACCATCACTAAAAAATTTAACAAATAAAAATATTAAAAATTAAATACCATAACAAAATCCTCCGCAAAAATATATTTTAAAACAATATTATATTTACATATATATGAATATATATACACATCTATAATATACATATAAATAAATACATATATATATATATATATAAATTCCATCCCCCATTCCCAATCCTGCCCAAATCCGACGGCCATGGTTGGTGACCGACCCGCCAGGCAGCCAGATCTGGCCATAGTCGGACGGCTGGCCATGGCCAGCCCGGCTATTGAAGGGAGGGGGGCGGGCTGGCGGGATGGAATCATGGGACAGGGGCGGTTTCCGGCTTGCGGGGTGGGGTGGACGGCCGGGGGTGCGGGAGATAAGAAGACCAATGTTCCTTTTTTTATTATTAAATTAATTTATTAATTTAATTAAATAGTTTAAATATATATATTTTTTATATATTATAAGTATTAATACAAACTAATTATTTTGTAACTTATTGTCTTGATTTAAAATTATCAAATCATATTAAAATAATTAAAATTATTAAATTGTTTATTTAAAATTAAATTATATTGTTAGGATGATTTAATTTTAAATTTTTTATTTTAGTTAATAAAATAAAGATAATTCTATTCAACTATATTATTTTAAATATATTTATTATTTTAATATTATAAAATATACAATTCAAAATAATGAAGCTAGGTTATCTAATACAATATTTTTTTTTTGAAAAATATCTTTTAATTATTATTTTAAATATTTGCCAAGCATTTAATGTACTAAAAATGTGAACCAACAACTTGTTGTAAAATTAACGATAACTTGTTGTAAAAGAACACATGTCATTTAATTTAATGATACCTCATATGAGGTAAATACAAGCATACCTTAATGTAGACATGTGTAGGCAAAGTTAGTTGGGCAGATTTGTAGTGAGGTATATTTGTATTTACCTCATATGAGGTATTATTAAATTAAATGACATGTGTCTTTTTACAACATGTCATTGTTAATTTTACATTAAGTTGTTGGTATGTATTTTAAAAATTTTAGTACATCAAGTGGCGTGGTGAATATTTAATATTAAATTAATACATAATTAAATATAAAAATACAAATATATTTAAAATTATTTGATTATATTATAAATTAGCTAAAAATTAGTAAGTAAAAAAATAAATAAAGAACAACAAAAAATAAAAAGAAGAAAAAAGAAGGGAAGTTATCTTTCTCCTCCCCACCCCCACCCCAAACTGAAGCCTGACTGGTCATGGCTAGCGGGCCATGGCTGCAGGATCCGGGGTCGAGGTTGGGTTGGGGATATTATCATTTCTCATTTAGTTGTTAATAAAATTAAAAAAAAAAAAAAAAAGTCTATTCTCTCCTTTACCATTTTTGAGGCAGAATTTCATTTATTTGTACTTTTTATTTTATATTTATACATATATGCATATTAAAAAGAATTAATTGAATTCTAGCATCAAACATATCCGCGAATGTACTTAATTTTATAATTTCCAGTGGCTAATTGGGGCCAGCCCCTTTAGATGTGTTAGATCCTATAAAAAATAAGGATGCCAAAATTACACGTTTCTGCAGGTATATCTGTGGAGAATTTCCTACGATGGGGGGATATGGGGAGAAATTTCTCCTTGTGGGAATGGGGTCAAAATATATGTGAGTGTTAAAAATAATTTTTTTTCTAATTAATTACATATATTTTTATAGGAACCACATAAAATGGAGAAGTTGTTGGAAGAATTGTGAAGTTTTATTAATATTTATATTTATGCATTTTATATCTTTTAATACTTTTATTGTAATACATAATTAAATTTGGTGTATTACATATAATAATTTTTTAATTTTAAAAATTATTTAAATTATTAAATTTTTTACAAATTTTAATATTAATTTTTTCATTTATGAATTTTTTTATAACTTTTATCAAAACCCACAAACAGCCGTGGGTACTCATCTCCCCGTAGAAAGGCAAGTACTCAACATTCTCTCCACACCTATGTAGAGATGAACTAATTATGTAAGAAGCCTCAACGAGCCAAAAAGTCATAACAAATTTATCATTATACTTTTCAAACATCATTTTAATAATAAAATATTAAGTAATAGTATTAAAGTTGTTATTCATCATATCGTGATGATAATTCTTATTTATATTATAATAAATTTTTTTGAAAATTTAAAAATAATAGAATTTTGGTTGCCAATTGAAATTGTAACAATTCATAATTAATGATATATGTAAAATTAATAAGCACTCAGTGAATGCAGAAATACAATTATAGAATGGATGAGGAAAATATTATAATTGATAAATTATTATTGCGTACGTGTCATCACTAATTTATTGATGACAAATGATAAAAAATTCTCGTGTTATCAATTTGCAGTGTTGACAATATGCAATGAAAAATTTGTGGTAGCGTTAGTTAAAGTAATTACCATTGTAAGTAGGGGATGCATGCTAGCTGTGGAGAATGTACAAATATACACTATAATCTAGCTGAATATATGTATTTATTTTTTACCAGTTTGATAGTTAGTTTGCTGATTAGTTAGTTAGTTACTTAACCCTAACAGATTAGTTAGTTAGTTAGCATTTATTTCTCGGTTCTCTTCTCTTCCAGCTTTGTATAAATACCCTAGCTTGCATTGTTTCCAGGCTGCGTGTTTTTGAATGAAAGTTTTTCCTTCCACTATATCCTCTTCCGCCATGAATCTTCAGCTTATTGAACATGGTATCGGAGCGACGATCCAGTAGCTCCAATTCTCCTCCTTCTGCATCGATCAATCGCTTCCTTCCTCGATCCAGTCGACAACAGCAGAATCTCATTCTCTTAGCTTGAATTGATCTGGTTGCGAGATATGGAGATGCAGCGTAATCGAGCATCAGGAATGAGAGGAATAGAAAATGGCGATCCTCTTTTCCTTCAATCCTCGGATCACCCAGGCATGGTGCTGGTGATGAATCCACTCAATGGAAACAACTATTTGCCGTGGAGCCGCTCCATGAGGATTGCGCTAGGAGCGAAGGTTAAACTCGGTTTCATAGACGGAAGGTGCTCGATGCCCGAGGAGGACTCTGATGAGTATGACCATTGGATGAGGGTAGACTGTATGGTCACATCCTGGATCTTGAATTCTATATCTAAGGATATAGTTGACGCGTTCCTATACACTAGAACCTCTAAGGAACTATGGGATGAGATCGAGCAGCGATTTGGAGAATGTAACGGACCTCTTTTGTACCAATTGCAACGCGAAATCAGTTTGATTTCGCAGGGGAGTCTATCGGTAGTTCAATACTACACAAAGCTAAAGAAGCTTTGGGATGAATTTGCGGTTCTGGTTCTTGTACCAGAGTGCACATGCGGTGCTGCCAAGGCTGTGGCAGATATTGGATGCTTGAATCACCTAATGCAGTTCCTTATGGGACTGAACGAAAGCTACGATCATATCAGAAACCAGATATTAGTCATGGATCCCTTCCCTATTGTGAACAAAGCCTACTCTATGGTCCTAAGGGTGGAGAAGCAAAGAGAGGTGAACACCTCTTTCTCAGAATCTGTTGAGAACTCAGCTATGATGGCCAAGGGAAACCTCTCATGGAAGAGGGAGGATAGAAACAGACAGTATAACAGAAAAGAAGTTGGAAAGAAAACTGATAAACATTGCAACAACTGTGGAAGGAGTGGCCATCTGAAGGAAAGTTGTTTCAAACTTCATGGGTACCCGGAGTGGTATAAAGAACTCAAGGAAAGGAAGGGGCTAAACTTTGACAAACAAACTGTTAATCATGTTGACACACCTCTACAAATGCAAGAAAGTAGGGAAATGCAGAAACACAATGACTGGAATAGCTCTCCGATTGACTTGGTGCAGCAAGAAATTAGTAAGGCCATGAAGGACAAGCAACATATGGAAATGAATCAAGTGAATCTAGCACGTTACAATGACTTTGCAGGTTTGAATTTCCATTATGCCTTAAATGCTTGCAGTTTAGTGGATAAAGAATCTTGGATAGTGGACACCGGGGCTTCTAGTCATATGTGTTCCAACATTAAACTCCTATCCAACCCTAGCCGTATAAACATTCCCACGCCTGTCTCTCTCCCAGATGGAACCATCAAGATGGTTCAACACATAGGCTCAGTTAAACTAACCAACAAACTGAACCTGCAAGACACTTTACACGTCCCAGATTTCAAATACAACTTGCTATCTGTGAATAAATTAGCCAATGACACTCACTTGAGATTTATCTTCTATCTAAACCATTTTGTCTTGCAGGACCTGCAGAATGAAGAGGTACTAGCCATTGGGAAAGTGATAGGGAGATTGTATATCTTAGACAAAACCTGCTATCTGGCAAATAAGCCTGAGGATTCCAGGAAAAGCTTCTCTTCTAGTCTGCTTGCTTCTCAATGTAATAATGTCACTTACAGCTTACCTCTTTGGCATAGGAGATTAGGCCATGCTTCCATGAATGTATTAAAGCATATCCCAAACATTTTAACTAAAAATGCTGATGATCACTTGCCTTGCCATATCTGCCACTTGTCTAAACAAACTAGAGTGCCATTTCCTTTAAGTCAAAGCAACACTAGTAAGCCTTTTGAACTAATTCACATGGATATATGGGGGCCATACAACAAACCTTCACTTTCGGGTGCTCACTACATTTTAACTATAGTTGATGACTACAGTAGGAGCCTATGGACGTTTCTTCTCAAAAATAAGTTTCAAACGCATGAAATAATAGTTCATTTCTTAAAGATGATTGAAACTCAATTTAATACCAAAGTAATGAACATAAGAACTGATAATGGAATGGAGTTTGTTAACAATGAAACCTTAAAGTTACTCAAGGAACATGGAATTATACACCAAAGAACTTGCCCGTATACCCCCCAACAGAACGGCATAGCGGAAAGAAAGCATAGACATCTATTAGAAATTGCTAGGTCCCTCATGTTTCAATCTGGACTTCCATTAAAATTTTGGGGAGAATCTATACTAATGGCCACTCACCTCATAAATAGGCTGCCAACCCCTTTGCTTAAATGGAAAACCCCTTTTGAAATTCTTCATAATAAGAATCTTGACTACAATTCTCTAAGAGTCTTCGGTTCATTATGTTATGCCACCAACACACACCCTCACAAAGACAAGTTTGGTCCTAGGTCTTACAAATGCATCTTCTTAGGGTACAACGTGGGGCAGAAAGCCTTCAAGGTGTATGACATTGATAATAACAAACTTTTTTGCTCTAGAGATGTTACATTCTATGAGTCACACTTCCCCCTCCTTCATAAAAGTCATGATCAAACTTCTGAATCTCCTATCCCCATTCCTGTCATGGCCGAGGACAATCAGTCTAATGATCCTGATATCAGACCCTATCTCAATACTCATGGTCAAAGTCCCACCTTGCATCAAATTCACATTGATACTCAAACTCCTTCCAATCACGGACAAACCAGCCCCAGAAGGAGCTCTAGAACCATAAACCAACCTACCTGGCTAAGAGACTATGTATCTACTGTCACTTTCCCTGGAAAGAATACCACTTCAGACACTGCAGGCATCATTTACACCCCACAAACATTTCCTTTCACCACAGCAAATAACCTATCCCAAAACTATATGACCTTTCTGGCCAACGTGTCCATTGTCAAACAGCCTGAATCCTATAGACACGCTTGCACCCAGGCAGAATGGGTTTCAGCTATGCAAAGAGAGCTAGAAGCCCTTGAAGCGAATCACACTTGGGAGCTAACTACCCTACCTGAAGGCAAGAAGGCTACAGGGTCCAGGTGGGTGTACAAAGTTAAATTTAAACCTGATGGCTCAGTGGATAAATACAAGGCCCGACTAGTGGCCAATGGATACAATCAAGTGCTTGGGATCGACTACTTAGACAGCTTTTCACCTGTAGCCAAACTTGTCACAGTAAGGGTGTTCTTGGCCATAGCTACGGCACGATCTTGGCCACTACATCAACTAGACATCAACAATGCATTCTTGCATGGATATCTTCAAGAAGAGGTCTACATGACTCCCCCAGAAGGATATAATAAAGCCAAGACATGTGAGGTTTGTAAGCTACTAAGATCGCTCTATGGTCTTAAACAGGCATCTCGGCAGTGGAATTTGGAGCTCACTTCACAGTTGCAGCATTTTGGTTTCCAGCAATCACCTCATGACAACTGCCTGTTCACTAGGAAGACTGACACCACTTTTATGGCCTTATTAGTATATGTTGACGATGTGCTAATAACTGGAGACAACGAGGAAGAGATCACATCTGTTAAACAATTCTTGCATCACAGGTTTACAATCAAGGACCTCGGTCATGCTAGGTACTTTCTTGGAGTGGAGATTGCTAGATCAAAAGATGGGCTCTATCTCAATCAGAGGAAGTATATTTTAGATATTCTTCACGACACAGGTTTAATGGGATCGAAACCGGCTGCTACTCCCTTTTCGAAGAACATGCAACTCACACAGGAGGGTGTTCCATATTCAGACCATGGACAGTACAGAAGGTTAGTTGGACGACTTCTCTATTTGAATCTGACCAGACCAAATATCTCATACAGCATCCAACAGCTCAGCTAATATGTCAATGCACCCACTGAAGATCACTGGAAAGCTGCCACTCATGTGCTACGCTACTTGAAGAGCTGTCCCTCCAAAGGATTGTTCTTCCCAGTAGATACCTCCTTGCCCCTGATTGCCTACTGCGACTCGGATTGGGCCTCTTACATTACCACTAGGAGGTCGCTCACTGGATACTGCATTTTTCTGGGCAACTCGCCCATCTCTTGGAAAACCCAAAAGCAAACTACCATGTCTCGATCATCCGCCGAAGCCGAATACCGAAGTATGGCATCTACAGTGTGCGAGCTTCAATGGATCTCCTACCTACTCGCTGATTTTCATCTCAAAATTACTCTTCCAGTTCCACTATTTTGTGATAACAAAGCTGCTATACACATCACTGAGAACCCGGTCTTCCACGAGCGCACAAAACACCTCGACATCGACTGTCACTTAGTGCGTGATCAATTCAAACGGGGTTTCATAGTTCCCAAACATATCTCTAGTGCCACTCAACCAGCTAATATCTTCACCAAAGCTCTGTCTGCTTCATCTTTTCTGCGCATTTTGTCCAAGTTGGGCTTGTCTGACATGCACCAAGCTCCAACTTGAGGGGGGGATGTGCAAATATACACTATAATCTAGCTGAATATATGTATTTATTTTTTACCAGTTTGATAGTTAGTTTGCTGATTAGTTAGTTAGTTACTTAACCCTAACATATTAGTTAGTTAGTTAGCATTTATTTCTCGGTTCTCTTCTCTTCCAGCTTTGTATAAATACCCTAGCTTGCATTGTTTCCAGGTTGCGTGTTTTTGAATGAAAGTTTTTCCTTCCACTATATCCTCTTCCGCCATGAATCTTCAGCTTATTGAACAGAGAATACAACTCAAAGTTGCCACACTTGCGACAGGTATAATCTCGGTCCTACACTCCTACTGATAAGGAATATTTTTTTTTTTTTTTTTTTTGAGATATAACTGCAAGTTGGGGCAATCATTTTCTTCCACTTTCCATATAATCTTTGGCTTTGTTTGGATATGAATTGAGGCATTTTCTCAAAAGAAGAATGGATTTTGGGAAGTGGGGTCGGTGGGTTGGGGAATGTGATGGTTGTTTGTTTGTGTTTTAGGAGGTAGGTAGAGAATGAATTAGGAGAAAATGGTTTGTTTGTTTGTGTTTTGGGGGGAACAAGATGTCACATTAATAATTTTTTTTGTAGGGTTTGTGGGGTAAAATGAGTATTTTAAAATTATTTATAGGTGTGTATTATAGATTGTATGAGTAGTAATATGTGCATATATTTGTAATGATGAGACAATTAATTGAAACTTTGGGGAATGTATTTAGAGTGTGAATAGTAGAAATTTTTTGGGGATATATTTTATATTTTGGGAGTGGATTGGAGCATGTGTAACGTTTGTTTGTTTAAGTTTTGAGAGTTAAAAATAAATTGAGAGTTTGTAAACAAATAACTATACTTCTTTATATTGATTATAGAGAAGAGCTACCACTTTATGAGAACGAAAAATATTTAGATTGTGCATTTCAATAGGTACGGTATACATTATTCGCTATTCGCTAAGGTCTCTACTCAATATCTTGCCAAAGTTGCCAAACTAAGTCCCGAAAAAGCACTTTGATTCCCTTATCTTAATGCACTTTATGTTAAATATTTCAAATCAAAAATAAATATTAAGTAGATATAATTTTCACGAATTAAATGTGTTTAAAAAAGTAAGTTACATATTTACTGTATATTTAATGCAAGATAAAATGTTAAATTAAAATAAAGAAACCAAATGAGCTTCCCAAGTTTTTTATTTTTATTTTTATTTTTATTTTTATTTTTATTTTTTCAGTTTGTGCTGGCTGTGAGTGCACAACAAATTAATTGATCAACATAGTCCATGGCAAAGGATTGACTTGCTCGAACAAAGGGATCCCCATGTGTATTAAAAGATGGTGTTTTATGAGAAATCAATGGAGGAGTACTTGTGGTAAACTAGCCAGGGGCTAGTGTGTGTGTGTGTATATATATATATATATAGAGAGAGAGAGAGAGAGATTGGGCTTTTGTGGTTTTTATTTTTTTTCCTTAATTTTTTAAGTGAAGGTCAAATGGGCAATTTATATTTTGTTACTTTTGTTTTCCCTAAATCATTCAAACTTGAGGAGTTTGTCTTCATAAAAATATAACAAGTTCCATTAAAATTGTAATGAAAAATTGGATAGAGTACTAAAAGTGTTAAAATAAAGTTATGAAATTGGGACTAAAAGTGCCTGATGCCATGATTTCAGGACTAATAGTATATGCACAAATATATTGTGGGACTAAAAGATAGTTTTACCTAAAACATATATTTGAATAAAATAATTTATTAATGCATAAAAAATTATTAATATATTAATTAAATATCTTATTTAGTCGTATCTATTTACAATCATATAAAATATATCATTTATCCTCCAATAAATAAATGCGCTAAATATATTTTTCCATTTATGCCTGAATCAGATCCAATAGAATTTTTGTTTCTCAAACAATAAACTTTAAATAGTTCTAACAATCAAACTTCAGATCCAGATATTATGAAATTATCTTTATGTATTTGTGAAATTAGAACCCATATTATAAGACTGATATGGGATAGCTCAACAGGCCCAACCTAATAACACTCAACTAGGATATAAATATGGTGTCTAGTAGCCCAATTACCAATGGGCCCAACCTATCGACCGAAACTTGAGCTCATGAGCCTTGGCCATCATAGCGAGTACCGGCATTCGCCTCTCGACCAGATCATGGTCGACCATAACCAGGATATGCAGTCCCTCATCCAACCATGAAGGTATAACCACGACAAGGTTGCATCTTGTCGACCAAAGCCTAAGAAGGTATCCTGCAGAAGTATTCACCTCGACAGGAGAGGTTGAACTAAAGCGACAGCCTCTCAGCCGCATCGAATGCTCCACCAGGCGGCGTGCCCTCGTATTAATGGCGCATGCCACCACAGTACTACCTTTCTCAGCAGCGACAGGCTAGCACGCGCCACCAGTGTACCACCTTGCCTTAAGCTGTGCCACTTGGAATAATACATAGACAGGAGAAGACTTCAAAGCCCTCGAATGAGCCATTCCTGCTCAAAAGGGCACCGTAGTTTTATCAACTGCATTGAGAAGGCTATAAATACCCCATTGCTAACCCTCAGCAATGTATGCCATTCATCACTCAAAAGCCCTCACTCTGTTGCTCTATTTTCAGTCGATATATACTGACTTGAGCGTCGGAGTACCTTAGCAGAGGGCACCTTGGCTAGGCTGACGTTTGCTGTTAATCGCAGTACTCAACTTTATTACATCGAAAGCAATCTCCTCGACCTCCACCAAGTCAATTATACTGGATCTCAGCACAATACACCAGCTGAACAGTTTTTACCCTTGTCATTTGGCGCTGTCTGTGGGAAGCTTGACTCCGCAATTGAAAAAATGGTGAACACTAGGCAAGCTATTTCCGAAATGAAGGAGAACAGGAGATGCCCAACCCCTCCTCCTCGACCTCAACAGGAACAAAGTGTAATCATATTGACCAATTTTGCCAATCAAACATTATATAGTGTCAAGTGTGGGATATTAGTAATTTCTAAAATCAAAGCAAATAATAGATTACATGGTATTTGATACCATTTCTAGCTTATATATCATTAGTTATGAATTTTGCCTAATTCTATATATCCAAGCAAACAAGCCCCTAGAATATTCTGCTTGTATGAAATGATATTATTTGACATCACTCTGAACCATGCTTTGACAGAATTGATGATGCCAATACTGAAAATTTGCGTATAGGAATGAGAGAAAGCAATAAAAATGTAGAACTGTTCGATTTTGATCCAAAATCAATTCAGTGGGAAGAATACTTCATCAAAACTCATTTTCCAGGAATTGTGAAGTATGTGCTCAAGTGATCACAGTGATGGGCATGGTCAAATCAAGATATGTGTGCTTGTTATTTGGGAATGCGATTTCCTTCACAGTAGGAAATATGCTTTAGAACTCAAAAGTTGGTCCTCAAGTTCGTAACATTTGAAGGATATCCTGCTCAACTCTTTCCATATTAATTTCTGCAACATCAATTGTACTATTATAATTCAAACTGGTACTGATAATATATATTCGCTCTGTACGTATCCGTATATAATCACCCTGTATCCATTTGAGTAGTAACCCACTTGCTTAGCCTGCCTCATATTATTGTAAATTTAATATGATTTTACTCGAGAACTACTTTAGTCACCAAATGCACCAAAATCCTGACTTCTAGGATTTATGGAAAAAGTTAATAAATTAAAGATGATAATATGTGAGTTTGGATCATACATATTCTTGAAATCCAGGAGGATCTATTGTTTAAAACTATGAAATAACAGTAAAGTAGTTCAATGTAAAGTGAAAATGACATTTAACGTGGTTCGGCGATATGCCTAATCCACCCGACAAAGAAAAGAATTTATTGATCTTAAATCAAAGTTCAAGTACAAATTTAAATCCCACAAATCTCACGAGAATACCCAAAATCCTCGTTCTAAACTCCGTGTCGAGCAACTATCTCAAAAGCAGTTAGAATCTATCATATATGTGTCTCATTTGTTTGTCCCGAAAGAAAACTGATTAAATACCCGTGAAGTAGAGTCCTAGGTGAAGTGGGCATCCGCACTTGTGGGTTTTTTTAAAAAAAAATTGTGGAATATATTTTTTTACAAAAATAGGGTGAATTGAGGAGTATTACAAATTTGTAGTAAGTTGCACTCGGTGAGTGCAACTTTCAACAATAACTAAATTTTTTTCCTCAGCCACCAATTGAAAGTTGCACTCGGTGAGTGCAACTTTCAACAGTACCTTTTTTATTTTTTTTTATTTTATTTAAAGGAAGAATAGAGAAATAGAAGGAAAAAAAACTTATTTTTAAAAACTTACATCCCTCTCTCCACTTTCGATTCTTCTTCGTTTCGGCTCCAAATTAAAAACTAAAAAAATAAGTTATAAAATATTCTTTTATTTAAAAATTAATAAGGTATTTAATAAATTTTCTAATTAATTAATTTAATTATTTTTAACTAATTAATATATTAAATATTTTTAACTATTTAACAATATTTTCTTATTTTGAATTAATTTTGTAGTGCCCCGATCGGGAGACACATGGTCCCGTCCGAGGTGCTACTCAAATCAATACCACAAGTTCTCTGAATTACAAAAAATAGGTTTTTTAAAAACCAAATAATTAATTCTCACAAGTAACATATATTAACAGTTTGACTTGTTACCAAAGTATCATAAAGCACACCCAATATTTTCAAAACCTACATGTATATTCACATCAGTAACTCAACATGCTACAACCAATATACTCATAAATTCATTGGTTGATCCACATTGGGTTAAATATTCTTTTCTTCACCTTACCTATTTATATCAATCCAATTTAATAATTTTCAACGAAAGCTGTATCAACTTGAGACCAATAACAAGATCTTGATTAACTGTTTAATTTATGCATCTAATTTATGTCATTTAACATTAATTTATGCATATAATTTCGTCATAATATAACTCAATCGTATCAAATTAGGGCTAATAATCTAATAAAATTGAAATTTACCAAATTAAATTGAGTTCGAGTCCAAATCACATCTAGAATTTAGTCCAATCGCGTCCAAAATTAAATTTGGAGCGAGCTGTTCACTGACCGCCGCCACAGCCGTCGCTTGTGTGGAAATCGCCCGGACCAAAAGGTGAGCCTTGCTGAGCCCGTTAAAACCCCTCAACCAATTTTGCTGTCCGCCGCCTCCTAGCCGGCAAATTGGACGAGAACCGCCACTACCGCCTTCTTTCTGCCTCAATTACTCCTCCGTCGGCCGTCAAAATCGGCAATTGAGCATACCAACGCATTCCTCTCGTCGTGCTCGCCAAAACCCACATAACCTTCCACCGTTTCTGCTATCGAACGTGAGCAACACTCCACCTTCGCTGCCTTGCTCCGTCGCCTTAAATTTTTCCGACGAAATCACCGTCGACTTGGTTCACATTTGGTATGGTTGTGATCCTTGGGCTGAGAGGAATCCAACCATGGTTTTAGTTTTTAATTTGGAGCTGAAACGAAGGAGAATCGAAGGTGGAAAGAGGAATGTAAGTTTAGAAAAATAATTTTTTTTTCCTTCTATTTCTCTATTCTTCCTTCAAAAAAAAAAAGGTACTTTTGAAAGTTGCACTTTGTGAGTGCAACTTACTAAAAATTTGTAATACTCCCCAATTCACCCTATTTTTGTAATTTTTTTATTCCACAATTTTTTTTTTTTTTAAAAACCACACTTGTGCCAAGAAAACCCAATGTTGGGCAAAAAGTTTGCACTGGGGCACAAAAAACTTGCGCCCCGGTGCAAAGTTACTGGTCACCAGGCGTCGAGGCGTACGACGCGTGTTTTGATGCCTTTTCCGCCCATGTCTGCGTCTTGGCGCACCATGCCTTGCGCCCCAGCGCACAGCATCCTACTAACGCCCGCCGGAGTGTGTTCTCGAGTCCATTTTGATCGCTTTACTCCTTCTCGCTCCATTTCTTCCGTTTCTCATCAATTTAACCTAAATTTGAAAGCAAAATCAACACATACAACATTAGTTGGCTCAATTTTTCTTATAGACAGTACATTTTAAAATAAAGTTATCCTAAATCCGTTTCATTATTATTCTAACTTTATAATTTTATAAAATGATCCTAATCAGAACTACTCCAATTATCCAACACCCAAAATCCTAATTTCTAGAATTTATGGGGAAAAAAGTGATTTGACCAATTTCAAATCAATTTCTTTTCTTCACTTTTGGTAACACTAGTAGTAAGTGTAATAAGATTAATGGCTCACTTCTTCCTTTCCTCTATTGATGATGTTGCTCTCAAGTCTTACTTTGACAAATTAACAAAGTAGATCACTAGTGAAGGAAATAATTGATGGATGCTTTTCATCTAAGTAACTCCCACATAATGCATAGGACATTATAATTAAGTCATTATTTTTCACTTTGAACATACTCTCCAACACATACAAAGTAAGACAAAGAAATCAAGGTTCTTTTCCAGTGAAACAGGGATTGAGGGAAGTAGGGCTTGGAGAAATGAGCAAGATCCCCTTCACTCATTTTAGGATGGTTTTATCACACTTTTGGTGCCGCAACTTTAAATAATTTCTTGTTGTTGTGCCAATCAAAAATTTAAAAATGTTAAATATTAAAAATATATTTATATTAAAATAATTAAAAGAAAAATCAATATATATAATTTGTGTAAAGATGTTGTATTGGAATGGAGAAAAAAATAATTTCTTTATGCTAAATAGAAAAAAGAAAAAATAGTTGGATGTTGTATTAACATGGAGAAAAAATATTTTTTTTATGCTAAATAGAAAAATATTTTAACCAATGGTACTTTAGTCTTTTATAATTTATCCAAGTTTTATATTTCATGTTTATATAAACATTTTCAATACAATAATCCTATTTTATCAGTCATATCATCCCACAAAGTAAATATTCAATCAAAAATATAAAATTATCTTAATCATACTCTTCATCCCTCATTTTATTCTATCACCCCACATTCCATATCACAAAGTAAACGGTCCTTATAGAGAAAAAATAAAAAAATAAAAAAATACTGCCACTTGGCACAAAACAAAAGTGTAGAAAGTCCCTACAATGTTTGGCCCGCGATAAGCCAATCACTCGACTACAATACTAACACGGGATCCTTCAGTAGTAGGAGCAAAGGCTGTTTGATTTGGCATCACTGCAATATTATCACAAGTCTTGAATTCGGACAAGGAAGCAAGTTCATGCACAGAATCGGCTATCTTAACCGTGCACGACACTATTTCCATGAGCAGTGAGGCAACTGCTGCAGCCGGAATTACAGGAAGAAGATCGGCCTCCTCTGGCCATAGCCCGCCAGTTTGCAGCAATGATTTCAGATTCTTGGCGGTCTCGATATGAGTGTCAGCAGACGACGAACGAGTCATTGTCTTGATCCCCTTTGCTAATTCCCTCAGAGCATGACCGCATTCTGAGCTCATCTTTGAACATGATTCTTGAATCTTTGTCCGAATTTCCAGTGGTGTCTGTTGAGTACTCAAAAGAAAATTAATTTGTTAGTTAATAATCAACTTTTTTGATTAAATTAGAATGCCTTAAGAGCGCTAACATAATATAATATAGTATACCTTCATTTCTGAGTTGAGATGACCATTCAAGGCATCAATTCTGTATGCACATTCTCTTGTATTGCTCCCAATTTTAAGGTACTGGTCCCAAGGGTGCCAGTACTTAAACTTGCCATGTCTAGGCTCCCATTTTGCAAGATTTGCCTATAGAAAATAGAAATCAAATCAAGTTATACACATGGTTGAACTAAATGAAATCTTAAGTACTCCAATCTTGACCGAGTGGCCTCTCGCTAGCTAGTGGCATTAGTTTGATGGGGTTGGCTACGGTTCGATTCTATGATTTTAACTCAACGTTCTATACCTCTTAAAAAATTAACACGTGTGCAAATGATTTTTTTAAACCATTGATAGTTAAGTTAGTTTACTTAATTATCCATATGTTACAAATTAATGTTAAAATGATTTTAAATGTCAAATATCTTATTTATCTTTGATCAAAATCAATATATAATTAAAAATTAATATACAAATTAAAAAAATCACATACCCAAAATGAAAAAAAGAAAAAGAAAAAAAAAACCTTCTTAATTTTGAATTAGCCCGAACCCAAAACTCTGAACACTCTATCCTCACATGAAATAGCCCCAAATCATGAATTAGGGCCAAAACTATCATTATAAACTAGATGTGAGAATGTCAAAAAAGAGGTTCTTTCTGTGTATACAGAATTTGATGACCCTTGCTCCGAAGGATATCGCTGCGGCTTTCAAGTGATTATAGGTTTGTACAGAAAAGGTGGGTATGGAGAGGTTTTGAAGTTGAAAATCATTTGTGAATAAAATCATGAAATTTAACATAACCTTTTTGTTACGCCAATATCTTATTATGCATTTGGCGCCAAAATTTCTACCGTGAGGAAGACGGTTTTGGCCCTAATTCATAATTTTAGGGCTGTTTTTGTATCAGGAAGAGAATGTTGTGGGATTGAGGTTAATTCAAAACTAAAAATTGTTCTTTTTTTCTCTCTTTTGTTTTGGTATGTGATTCTTTTAATTTGTATATTATTTCCTAGTTTTATATTGTTTCTGATTAAGAATAGATAAGATACTTGACTATTAAAATCATTTTAACATTAGTTTGTTAAATATGGGTAATTAAGTAAATTAAATTAATTATCAATTATTTAAAAGAATACTTTACACATGTTTCAAATTTTTAATAGGTATAGGATGTTAGTTAAAATCATGCTTATCAGACCTAGTCAACCCCTTTTTTGACACATAAAGTATGAGGTTAGTGGATTTCAACATATAGCAGACAAGTGGCATATATATGTATAAATGAAAAAAAAAAAAATAATGGGTACTCTAAACTTATACAACGCACCAAGTTTTCTTCAGTGTCTTTTGAATTGAGGACAGTTCCATATCCATCCATGGATATTGTTGCTTTCTTCTCTTGGTTTATATCATTTGGCGTCTCAAAGTATTCGCATCCAAAGCCTGAAAAACTCATTCATATCAATACTCGTAGCAGAAAGAATGGGAAAGAGATATCAAATTATATGTTGCAAAATGTACCTTCCAAGAAAATCCCAAGCTTTTCAATGTTGGTGGCAGTTAGATTGTGAAGATCTGCACCAGCCCAGATGGGGCATATGAAAATGGAAATAAATACTGAAATAGCGCCACCAATCATGATTGTGGACAGTCTTCTATGTGCCATTTCTATAATCTTATCGTCCCGATAGCCAGACACCAATATCAGGTTGAATGTCAGGATAAATATCATGATTCCATAATCACATCTTGCCTTCAACTTAGGAAAAAATCGGACAAATGTCGCCAAAGCAGCTGCAACAACACAAGGAATATTAGTCCAAACAAACAGTGATCATCATAAGATACTCCCTTTTCTATTACTTCAAATGATTTAACTTTTTGCAAACTCATTCATTACATATCAAGGAAATGAATAATCCGAGTATGAAAGGTTCCGCTTTTTTGCCTGTAAAACTTGCTAATCGATCCACTAAAACCCCCAATGCACCTCCTAACAATGTTGCGGCCCCTCTGTTTAGTCCTTTTCCAAGTGTTGCGCCTGAAAAAACAAGACAAAGTGTTCAAGGTTTTGGCTGATGATTCAAATAGTCTTCTTGAGTATATCCAAGAAATGACTAATAAATCTTAAGATACTATAAACTTACCAACAGAAAATTCCAAAACAAGAACCACAGTTATGACAGCCCAGATAGCAGATTCACCAAAACCACCATACAAGAAATCCAAGAAGTAGAATAATGACACTAGGGATATGGCTAATCCCACTTTAAAAGAGTGATAAATTCTTCTTGGATCTTGCTGTCCGAGTTTCTTGGCTTCCCCCGCAGCACCCATCACCATAGTCACAATCTTTTCAAAAGAACCCTTCAGCCAGTCCCATGCACGCTCTTCTTGATTCTCAGATGCCATTTCCTTTAAAATCTTTCTTTTTTCTGCCATCTTATTAAGCTCTGTTGAGCTTGAAGCGCGATGGTTTTCTTGGTTAAGAGACCATTCAAATGCACTTCACACAAGTGTGAATTAATTTATAGAGTGCGTAATTTGTGAACACAGTGAAAGTCAGTGAATTGTGACTTAATTTGACTTTGAAATTTTCTTTGATGTCTTAATGATGTGGTCACTCACATCATCATCAAGACGTTGATCACCAGAAGATATCTTTGGTCAAAGAAAATTGAAGAAAAGTAATTAATTAAGTACATATCTATAATGCAATGTCAAGCATCAAATATCAATGGCCTTTAGTAGCACTAATTTAGTGATACTTCAAGTAATGCCACATAAAATTAATCTGGTAACAATTATAAAATATGTCACTATAACATGATATTTAGTGACATTTGATTAATGAATGACAAATAAAAGGGTAGCATTTGATTGAAAATGCCAACATAAATATATTTTAATGGCACTTAATTAGTGTCACTAATTTTTTTTCTTAAAATGTCACTTATAGTTAGTTATAATGTCATTGAAAAAAAATGTCATAAAGTATCTAGTGACATTCACTTGGTGGCATGTTATAACACAAAGACACACAATACTATTATAATGATATTTGTTAAAAAATGACACTAAATGTAATATTTTGTGGCGTTTAACTAATAAATGTCAAATAAAATAGTGGCATTTGATTAAACATGTCACCATAAATGGTTTTAAAGGCATTTAACTAAGTGTCATCAATTGTTATTAAAAATGACACTTATATCAGGTTATAGTGTATTTTTGTAGAAAATATCATAATATATTTAATTACAATGAATGACATTTTACAATATAATCATACGATAAAACAATATGGTGATAGTTATAAAAAAAATGTCACTATATATATAGTGGGATTTGACATGACAACATAATTACATTTCAATAGGCACTTAATTAATGTCACTAATATTTTCTTATAAATGCCACTCATAGTCATGATATCATTTAAAAATTACCACGTATAGATAAAATACAAACACAATTAATAACTATAAAATCTATATACACATATATTGTGTCAGTAATATATCGATTAAATTAACAATTTAATATAATTTTTTGCATCATTTGTAAATATCTTTTATAAGAACCTTTGAGCATTTATAAGAAAATGAATTGAAAGCTATTGAAGACGGTATGTTTGAGCATTTATAAGAACTTTTGAGCTATTGAAAGCTATTGAGCATTATCTGTACGTTTCTGAACCTTTGAGCGAGTATTAGTGGCAAATTTTAATTAATAATTTATTAAATGTTGTTCCATATTTAACAATTTAATTATTAAGGTAGTGAAATTATCATTGGTAACATTCCATTTTGTTTCTTTTCTAATGTGTAACTATATAACAATTAACAACATTTTGATTTATCTTTCCCCAACCTCAATCATAAATTATGGTAATGTGATAAATTCTCTCAAAATAAAAAATATGTATATATTGGAAAGGGATTATTCAAATTATTGGAGGGATGGCTAAAATAAAGTTGGAGGTAAAACATAGCTTTTTATCCAGATTTTTTGCAAATTTTCATCATATTCAAGCTTGAAAACTTCAATTGTTTCTTGAAGGTTTGGGTCTTCTCTCATTTTATAGTTATTTTTATTTTCATTTTTTTGTAATATTATGTCCCTTGGGATTTGATGTTGATGTGGAAGAATTATTATAAAATAGTAATATATATATATATATATACTGTTGCAAAATTTGTAAATATGTTTGATATAATGATAGAAATATGTACAATATAGTTTTTAATTCTGGATATGCATTTGTGATGTAAATCTGTTGTTATTGTATTTCAGTTTCTCAGTTTTTTTACACCTTTTTGCTTTTAATATTAGTGTTTCTTACACTCAATATTGATGATATATACATTACATGTAAATAGTACTCCATTTCTCATCAATTGTTAGAAGAGACAAATGGACCAAATCAAGAAACGTTGAAAGGAGTATTATAAGAAGGATTATAAGAAGTGGAGAAGTGGAGATCATTGTTAGACGAGACAAAGGAATTGCAACAGAGAGTCATTGAATTGTGTGTGCTGGAGAAGTGGAGAAGTATGACTAAATATTAGATTATTTATTTATTTTATCTTATATTTCTTTAAGTAAGAATTATAAAATAAATAACCACTAATTTGTTTAAGTAATTTCTCTTTGATCTGATTTTGATTATTTTGACCTAACAAATTAACTACTTATTTGATTACAATTTCATTTCATTTTTTTTTCTTATTCTATATAGATTTAAATGAATCCTTACATGCAATTTCGTCTGAATGAGACTACACCAGCTGAATTAGAAACAGACATGGATCAGATAGACAGTGCAAGACTATCAAGTTGTTGGAGATAACATTGCTTGGCCAAAATCTTTTGTGGTATGTCCTAATATTATTACAATCTCTTAAGTTTTGTAAAATTTTAATCTTATTACTTTACATAATTATAACTTTTATATAATAACAATAGTTTATTTATACCATTGTTCTACTTGTGCAGATTTCAAAAGATGTTGATTCTCACATTTATGGATGATTTAAATGGTTTTCGAAAATATATCATTTCAAGTCTTGAATTCCCACCTTTACTGTCAATTTTGATGAGGTCCGAACATTCAGTAAATTTGAAGTACATGTGGATTCTAGTGTTGTAATAGAGCTATTTATTTTTGTTAGATTTAATAAAGTACAATCATTGGATATATTATTAATCAGTGATGTTTCTAAGAACTTATATTTATTTAATGATTTCATTTAATTTGAAATGTCTTCTTTGCTCCATTTCTTTTTGGGTTACTAAAATAATTATTATCATTTACAAGAATTAAGATCATTAT
This sequence comes from Jacaranda mimosifolia, assembly GCA_018894105.1. Lineage (NCBI taxonomy): Eukaryota > Viridiplantae > Streptophyta > Magnoliopsida > Lamiales > Bignoniaceae > Jacaranda > Jacaranda mimosifolia. The sequence goes on along the minus strand of CM032122.1, from coordinate 34,964,820 downwards.
ATTATTTTATTATTAAAAGAATTTAATTTTTGGCTATTAAATAAATAGATACTATTAGTGCTTGAAATAAATATTATAGGTTTATAGTGACACTATAAAATGTTCATTTATTGGGTTTCTTCGGCACATTGAAAAATGTCACAAAATAAGTCTTTTGGGGCACTACTAAGGTAACTAAATATAAATATTTCAACGAATACAAGTGTCAAAAAAAGTATTTTTTGGTGGCATTTTTAAATGCAACAATTTATAAGTATTGTGTCATTTTAAAGTGTCAACTAAATACTTCTTTTGTAGCATTTTAACATGCCACTAATATAACATTTTCTGGCATGTTTACATATCATTTAAAATATCTTTTGTGGCATTTTAGCATATCACTTATTGCTTCTTTTTTTTTTTTTATGGCATGTTACAATGTCATTTAATGAATTTGTTTGTGGCATTTTAGTATGTTACTACATCCATCTTTTGTTGCATATTGCCATGTCACTTTAACAAAAAAATATGATATTTTGAGATATCATTCAATGCACTTTTTGTGATATTTTAAAATGTCATTAAATGTATTTCTTGTTGCACTTTATTAATGTCATAATATAATTAAAATAATAATATTTATACTTTTCACTACACCACTATAAATAATATTTTTTTAAAATGTCATTAAATATAAAATTATCACTATAACTTATTTAATTGGCACTTTTTAATGCTATTAAATGTAGTTTTTCTTGTAGTGCAAATTGCAATCCACACGGTGTGTATGTCTGAGCATTAGGAGAGATGGATCGTCACACTATTAGAGTATCAGTTGGCTTGCAATATTGCATTATTGGCCGCATAATGTGAAGATAACGTAGCATGGAAGATTGGAAGCCTTGATATGTCGGCGGTCCGAGCATTACAAGGGATCCGCACGTGTACCTATTACTTACTACATTTGAGTCAGACTGTCAGAGCTCCAGTTTTTGTTTTTTCTTATTACCTACCACCAGCAACGGATTTGTGGGGGCAAGGTGGGGGCCATTGGCCACCCCCAACATTTTGTGTAACTTTTTTATTTTTTTTAATGTTTCTATATATTTTTAAACTTTAGTAATAATTTCCCAATATTTTTATATATATATATAATATTTTTGTAATAATTTCTAATTTACACATATTTAAAATTTTAGTAATAATTTATTAATTCTTTACCTATTTTAGTTTTGTAAATTTTAAAGCAAAATTTTAGGCTCATGTTTACAATCAAATAATTTACAATTAGGTTAGTTTAGGCCCATTATGACACTTTTATTTTATTTGTTTGAGAATATATTTATCAAAATTAAACTTTAGAAATTAGATGAAAGATGATTTTTTATTTGGTTCTTTAGTTATATTGATAAAAATATTGTTAACTTTTTTTATATTGATTGAATCATTAATGAATATTATAACATGAAAGAGTGTCGTGCTCAATTTTGATGACAACATGTATTTTAAATTGAAAATGTATAAAATTTATATATTTTAAATTTTTGCCTCCCCACAATTTTGGTTCTGGATTCGTCCATGCCTACTACATTTGAGTCAAGGCTCCATTTTTGTTTTTTCTTTTTATTTTTCTTTTTTCTTTTTGTCCTTTTCTATATTCTTAGTTTAAATTTGACTTTAAAATTTACATTTTCCTAAGGCGCACTTGGTTATATAATAAAAAAATTAGTATGAAACGCGATTTATCTTGTTTTCTTCTTGCATTCCTTAAAAATTTCATCATTAACTTTATTTTTGTATTTTCCTTTTAGATTTGATTTTAGAGTTTTAATAAATAGAGTTCTATTTTGAGACATATCAAGGAAATAAAAAAAAAACCTTAAATTTAAAATAAATAAAGTTTAACACTTTGAGATTTCTTTTATTCAATTCATTTTTTGATATTTCATAAATAATTATCTAAAACTATATGTCAACTCACAATGTCTACTTATCTTTTTAGTGTTTTTCATTCCACACTAATGAAATTTAAGTCCATCAACAATCTAAATAGCAATGTTTTTAAAATCGAATCGGACAATGAACCGATGACGTTAATGGTTACTGGTTCAATCGATTCAACCACGGGTAGAACTGGTATGATGCTATAATAACGTAATAATTTATTTAATTTTACTAATATATAATATTTTAATATTGCCAAAAAATAAAACTTTCAATTGGTATAGAAAGAATATTATTTGAAAAAAAATTCAACTTACTTATTTTTAAGTACATTTTTTAGAAAATAATATTATTTCACAATTAGTCAACTATAAATAAATAAAAAAATAACGTTTCACATTAATTTAAGTAATCATTTATTTCTTACTTTAACTTCAAGTAAAAATAAATTATTCTACACTAAATATTCAGCAAAATTTAACATAGATTAAACAAAATAAAATAATAAACTAAACATAAACATTCACGTATAACTACCATTTCATTAAATTTTAAGAAAATAAATTTATATTTCAAAAAATTATATGTCCAAAATATTTAATCATCATTAATTCTTTAACTGTAAACTAATTATATAATAAATATAATTCATTTAATATATCATTGATTTTAATTCGACTTGATTCAATATCCTAAAAATATCTTCGCCTCAGAATTAGTATTGGCAACAACTAAGTATACTGCAATTTATATAATGGTTTGAAGCCATATCTATTTTATATTTGATAGGAAAAGTACTAAAAGTGCTTTTTACATTCGACTCCCACTAGCAACTTTAACTGAAGAAAGAATACATCATAATTTCCAAAATCGATATTATTGAATTAATATTGACAATATTCAAATTTAAATTTCAATTAGTTCGATTAAAAGCATGCCATAAAATGAACAGTGAAGGCATAATTTCCTCATCGAATCGTATGTACTATATGAATATTCGTCTTAACCATGAAAAAAATCATAAGTCTTCCTAAAAAAGTATGTTTACATCAAGATATTTAATTATTTATAGATTATTCATGTGGAGCAAGAAAAGATAAACCCAAATGTAACAACATTCATGCCGACACACTTTTGCTTTTACATTAATTATTTGGAACAATTGATAATGTTATCATCTGATTTGGACCTTAGGGATGGCAGTGGGACAGGTTAAGCTCGCCCCGTATCCCGCCTCATCTTGTTGGATTGATGGGTTATTCGAAAAAAATTAAAAAAAATTAGAATTAATTAGTCAATGAAAGCCTCAAATTAGAACCACTTAATAATTATTAAAATTCAAATTTTAGGTAAAAAATAAAAAAATCCATACAAACAAGATAAAATTCTAGAAGCAAAATAGAAAAAATAGAAAATAAATTAGAAATATAAAAGATCCTAGTGGGAAGTGGGGACCCTAAACTATTTGGACATTATTTTTAATTTGAAAAATATAAAATAAATTATATATATTATTATATATAATATTTATATGGGGTGGGGTGACAGGGCGGGGTGTGGGGTGGGTTAGGTAAATCCCGTACTTCCGCCCGAAATAATTTGGGTTATGAAAATTGCGTCCCATACCTTGTTAAGTCATCTCAAATTCGTTTCATTCGGGATGGGTTGAGTTTGGATTCGAGTTTTGACTCGTCCTATTGTCATCCCTAAATTTGGTTGGTGTATCTAAATCTCGAACATGGTTATATGACAAGATGGGAAATTTCAACCGTGCGAATGGTTTTAAGTCCTTAATTATGTGGTTAAGTTGTCACTAACCATTGCGATGGCTTAATTAATGTGTCTAAAGCATATGATAGAAGATGGCGTGTTTGTTTTATATGGGATCTAATTAATTAGAAATGAATATTCCCACATGTTGCTAGTTTATTTTACTAGTGGTGCGCAAACAATAGCATATACGAGGTTGAAATTAAAGCAGGTGATTTTGAAAATTGGACCGTCTAAAGAAGTCGTGCACTGGCAAACAAGTATGTTAATTCAAAGCAGATTTTTTTTATCGACAGCCACCTTGCTGGGCCTACTTTATTTTATTCGATATTTTAGAATGATGAAAGAAAGATGTAACAATGGCAAAAATTAATATTTTTTATAATTGTAGTAATGCGTTTACTCTGCATAATAAAATGAGATATGAAGAATGATAAAGATGTATCAATGGTAAGAATTAATATTTTTGATAATTGCAGTAATGCGTTTACTCTGCATAATAAAATGAGATATGAAGAATGATAAAGATGTATCAATGGTAAGAATTAATATTTTTGATAATTGTAGTAATGTGTTAGCATAATCAAATAAAATATGAAGAATGACATGTGATTTGAGTGTTTATTTTTGTTGATAAAATAGGTAGGTCATATGGGAGGGCCCAACAAGCTTAGTCCAACAATGCTTGGCTGGGACAGAAATATGATGTCAAGCGGCCCAATTACCTATAGGCCCAACCTATCGATCGGCATTCGACCTCATTGGCCTTATCCTTCATAGTGATACTAGCGTTCACCATGTCGACCAGAATCAGGGTGCACAGTCCTTGATCTGACCGAGAGGATTTAATCACAATAGAGTTACATCTTGTTGACTAGAATCTAAGGAGATATCTTGTAGAAGTATTCATCTCGACCAGGGAGGTCGAGCTTAAGCGTCAGTCTTCTCGACCGCATTGAATGCTCTGCCAGGCAGTGTGTCCTTGCATTAATGGCACATGCCACCACAGTACCACATTTTTCAGCCATGCCAGGCTAGTGCGCGCAACCAGTGTACCATCTTGTCCTAGGTTGCGTCACCTGGAATAGTACATAAGCTAGAAAAGACTTAAAGGCCCTCAGGTAAGGACAAGAGCCCATCCTGCTCAACAAGGGCACCACAGACATATCAACTACATGAGAAGACTATAAATACCCTGTTGCTAACCTTCAACAAGTATGCACATTATCATTCTAAAGCCCTCACTCTGCTACTCTTCCTTCTAGTCGATATACTGACTTGAGCGTGGAGTAACTTAGCCAAGGGCACTTCAGCTAGCCTGACGTTTGCTGTTGATTGCAGGACTTGACCCCCTTTGCACTGGAAGCACCCTAATTGACTTCCACCTGGTCGATTAAATTGGATTTCAGCCCTACATATTTTTAAACAGTTTTTACCCTCATCATTTGGCGTCATTTGTGGGAAACTTGGGTCTGCAATCGAGAAAAATGGTTAACATCAGACGAGTCATTTCGAAAAAAAGAGGAGGACATAAGATCCCCAACCCCTCATCCTCGACCTCAATAAGAACCAGATGTGGAGGGACCCAGTGCCTAGCCAGAACAAATGGTCACCTTGACCATGTCTTAACTCATGCAACTAATAAGCGCGCAAATATTTGCTTAGATTTTTACTCAACTATCAGCTGCCCTTAATCGACATGACACCTAGCTCGGGCTGGCCGCTAATGCCACCCCCCAACCTACTCAATGCGATGAGGGACCTCCCAGATAAGAGAAGGGTCGATCGAAGGCCAGACGACTGCATGTCCAATGAGAAAATAGTCCCGGGCGATTTTCAAGAGAAGAAGCCCAGCAAAACCGTCTAGAAGAAGTTGCAGACTTCGTGGACCACGACATTCAGCCCCTTCGAGCCCTGCAGTGTGATAGGATCGTATGCGCGAGATCTCAGACAAACAGGAACCTAACTCAGGCTAATAGGGAAGAATGGGAGAAAGCTTCCTATCAAGTACAACAATTGAATCAACGACTCAAATAAATTTCAAAGAGGAACTCTAACAGGAACCCCTATTACGATGGCGCTTCCCTTTTTGTTGCGAAAGGGAATCACTCTTCATACAAGAGATCGTCGATGAGAGAATCGCTGTCAAAGTTAAGTTTTGACCGGATTACCCAGATATGATGGCTTGAAGGACCCAAATGAGCACCTACTACAGTTCGAGCACATGATGCAGTTACACGAGCACAACTAGTACATCCATGCAAAGATGTTGGTGACCACATTCTAGGGTGTCGCGCTTGATTAGTTTATGAAGCTAGAACCAGCGTCGATTGACTCATACAACTAGCTGTGCGACAAGTTCTTACACTAATTTGCTAGTTAGAGGAAGGTAAAGCTCCCCCATACCCATCTGCACACTGTTAAATAGATTAGGGGAGTCCCTTCGCAATTTCTTTACCAAGTTTAATATTGAGGTCCTAAAGATCAACAACCCACGAATCGAGTTTCTAATCGATGTGCTCTTTTTGGGCCTTTGCCACAAGAAGTGCGCCAACATCTTGCTCAGGAATCGGCCTAGGTCGATGGAGGAACTACTTGACCTCGCTGAGAGGTACATGACTCAGGAAGATATGAACAAACTCAAGTATGGTAATCCGGAGGCCGACAAGAAGAAGTTCAAAGAGAAAGATGGCAGTCAGCACAAAGATGGTCATCAATCTATGTTCAAGTGTTTCTACAACTACACTCCACTTAGTGCTGCAATAAAGGAAGTACTATTCGCCATCCAATACGACAACATCCTCAAGAAATCCAGAAAACTAATCGAGATAGAAGCCATAAAGAGGTCCGAAAAATACTGCCATTTTCATCTACAAAAGGGCCATAGCACAGAGGATTGTTTCAACCTCCATGATAAGATCGAGAGGTTCATTCAACAAGGCCATCTAAAAATATTTGTTGACAAAAAATCCCACCAAAAAGCAGGCATAATCGACCAGACTCCTTATAGAGAAAGGTCGATTAGCCTAAGGAATGAAGATAAAGGAAAGAGACCTGCCCATGATCCTCAACCATCCATCAGGAGAGTAATTGACACCATTGTAGGAGGCCTGACCAGGGGGGCTCAAAGTCAGCCAGAAGGCAGCACCACTGAAGACTGGAATCAACCAAATCCTCCTCGGTTGAAACGGTCTTCCAGCTATCGACCAGTGTGGAACCAATCTCTTTCTCCGACTCGGACCTTTCATACATTGAAAATTATGAGACCGACAATGAACTAGATTGCCCCTTGGTGGTCTCTGTTGAAATAGCGAACTTTGAGGTCAGGAAGATATTGGTCGACAATGAGAGTTTTGCGAACATCATCTTTTTATCGACCTTGGAGAGAATGAATATAGGCAAGTTAAAGTTTGAGCTCGTTCGCACAACGCTAGTCGGATTCGGGGGGTCGGAGATCATCCCTAAAGGATCCATAAGCCTATCCACATCATTTGGGGAGGCACTCGAAGGAGAACTCTCATGATCAACTACTTGGTCATTGACGCACCATTTGCCTACAACGCCAACATTGGTCAACCAATGTTGAATAATTTTTGAGTTATTGTCTCGATCTATCATATAAAGGTCAAGTTTCCAACCACTGCAGGTACAGGAGAACTCCTGTGTAACGTGAAGGAAGTTTGGCAATGTTATACAATTTCAGTCGAGGAGAATGAACAAAAGGCTTGACCAAAACTGAAAACCTCGGGAGATGCCCCAGAAGCAGAACTTAAGGAAAGACAGCAGAGCAAGAAACGGAAGCTAGAAGAGACCAAGGTTGAACCTATTGAAAAGTTCAAAACTATTGAGCCAGAGCCAGGAAATCCCGACAAGATTACTAGGATTAGAACAGATATGGGCAACAGCATGAAATATCTCATGGTCAATTTCCTCCAAAGAAACGTTGACGTTTTTGCATCGAAGGCTTCCAACCTTCAAAGAATTGACCCCAGTGTCATCGTCCACCGTCTGAATGTGGACCCCTCATACAAGCCAATGAAACAGAAGACTAGAGCCTTCAACGTTGAAAGAGGTTAAATCATCAAAAATGAGGTCACCAAACTTTTAGAGGCAGGATACATTATAGAAATTCAGTACCCAAGTTAGCTTTGTAATGTAGTCTTTGTCCCTAAAAGTGAGGGAAAGTGATGAATATGTAATGATTTCACTGACTTGAATAAAGTTTGCTCTAAGGATCCTTAACCCCTGCCTCGTATAGATTTACTAGTAGATTCTACTGCTAGTTGTGACTTATTAAGTATGATGGATACATTTCAAAGTCACTACCAAATTGTCATGGCACCCGAGGACAGGGACAAGACATCTTTCGTAGTCCCCAGTGGGTATATTATTTTCTGGTCATGCCCTTTGGGCTCAAAAATGTAGGTGCAGCTTATCAAAAACTAATAAATTCTATGTTTAAATATGAGATTGGGAGGTCTGTGGAAGTCTATGTCGATGACATGATCATCAAAATGGATAAACCACAAAATCAATAATCAACATCAACCATACATTTTCAATATTAAGAGCATTTAGTATAAAGCTCAACCTTAATAAATGTATGCTCATGGTGGGAGGAGGCAAATTTCTAGGTTACATGGTTAGCCAAAAAGGTATTGAAGCAAACCCACAAAAAATCCAAGCCATTTTGGATATCACACCTCCTCGAACAGTCAAAGACGTTCAGCGTCTAGTCGAGAGAATTATAGTGTTGGGGAGGTTCATTGCCCTATTAGCCAATAAGAGCTTACCGTTCTTCAAGATCTTTGGAAATGCGAAGAAATCAGGCTTCTAATGGACAGAATAGTGCGACTAGGCCTTGTTTGAGTTGAAACATTACCTCTCATCGACTCCAATGCCGGCCAAACCTGAAGTTGGAGAAGTTTTGCACTTTTATTTAGCAGTCTCACTAGCATCAATCAGCTCAGTTTTAGTATTGACCATAAATGGCACCCATCAACCTGTCTACTATAGTAGCAAAGCATTGCAGAGCCCCGAGTACAACTATTTAGAGATTGAAATATTTGTCCTCGCCGTGGTCACTGCTGCCAGGAAATTAGGGCCTTATTTCTAATTTGACGCCATCATAGTTCTAACAAATCAATCATTGAAGCAAGTGCTTTCAAAACTAGATATGTCGAGAAGATTAACGAAATGGGCAATCGAGTTAGGGGAATTCGACATCACATTCCAACCTCAAGCTTGTATAAAGGCTTAAGTGCTAGCTGATTTTTCGCCGAGAGACCTACCTGACTAGAGCGACCACGACACCTTTATATAGACCTTTCATGTCGATGGTTCAGAAACCTCCTCAAGTGGAGGAATTGACGTTTCTCTACGATCTCCACAATCAGAGGAATACGACTTCACAATCAAACTCGACTACTCAGTAACGAACAACAAAGCAAAATATGAGGCCCTCCTCGCTGGTATGAGGATAGCGGCAGATCGGGGAGTCGAGCAGCTGGCAGCCATCATTGATTTCCAGCTAGTCGTAAAGCAATTCGAAAGGAACTTTGAAGCCAAGGAGATTGAAATAAGCAAGCAATTGATTGAAGTAAAGAGTTTACAGCAGCAGTTCAAAAAATTCACCCTTTGCCATGTCCCTCGATCAGAGAACGAGTGGGCCAATACACTGTCCAAGTTTGTGAGCTTGACAAAAGAGATCAGAGATAGGATAATCACATTTCTGGTTGCCAACAAACCCTCCATAGGTGTTCCTAACCAGAACTTGATAGGGCAAGTCGAAGAAACGCCTCCCTTTAAGCAGGACGCAATAAAGGCCTATTTCAGAGAAGGAATAACTCCCGAGGATAAGGGCGAGGCACGTAGGCTCAGAGGTCAAATAGCCGAGTTCGCCCTCGATGAGCACGGTTAGCTTTACAGGACATTGATTTCTGGACCACTGTTGAGGTGTTTGACACCAAGCCAAGCCCGCAAGGTCTTACACGAAGTCCATTCAGGTATTTGTGCCAATCATTATGGAGAACGATCGCTAGCCCACAAAATCATTAGATATGGGTATTTCTGACCAACTTTACTGAAAGACACTATCGACTACATTAGAAGATGCCTGTCCTGCCAGGTCCACTCAAACATCCCCTACTAGCCCGCAGCGTCGATGGTGACCGTCCAGACCACATGGCCATTCGACCAGTGGGGGATCGACATAGTTGGTTCTTTCCAAAAACAACGGGTCAAAGGAAATTCATGATCATTGCAGTCGAATACTTTACAAAGTAGGTCGAGGCAGAGGCAGTCCCCATAATAACCGACATGGCCATTAAGAGTTTCATATGAAAAAACACCTTATGCCATTTCGATTTGCCCAAAATCTTAATATCAGACAACGTGACCGAGTTCCAGAGCAGAAACACAATGAACTGGTATAGACCTATTCGCTCTTTTAAGGATATAAAGAAAAAAATCTATTTAAAGAAAAACACAATTCAATGTGGGCACGCACACACACACACACACACACACACACATATATATATATATAAAGTGTTTAATTGGCTAGAGTCCAAATAATAATAAAAAAAAAATTCTCATTAGATCAATGGCAACCACCATTCCAGTGTAATGCACTAGCGACAATTTACTTTAATAGTTTGTACAAGTAACAGGTAAAATAAATTTAATCTCGTTGTCAACTAACCAACAAAAAAATGATTGATTTTACATCTTAAATCTAATGGCTTATATTAAAAATACATTTATAATTCTCACATAAGGTATGTACAACAAAGTTTGTATGGTAGAATACTCTAACATTGTAACCTATCCCAACAAACCTGAATTTCAGTTTTTTAGAGTTAATTAACATATTCTTAATTTGATGAAGTCATATATATTGACCAGTGATCTACCTATTTGATATACTTGACCTCTTTTATATATAATTCTATCTTATTTTAATTTACACTGATCATATTTATTTTCCTTTGCTTCAAAATAGAAAATCCAGTGGAATATAAGCTTGGGTTTTCATGCTCACTTAAATAAAGAGCATCAATATTCTAAATTTATATCATTCAAATCTATATAAGTCCATATTTTTTACTTGGCCGACTTAATTAAGAATTCAAGTTGTAGCTACTGATGATGAAGAGGAGAAATAACCACACATATGTATGTAAGAATTATGCAGATTTATAATCCACCTCGTACAGGTTTATCTATTGTAGCATTTATTATTTATTAACTCGATTAATGCCTATAAAAAGCATATGCATGAGAAACTGATCTCCTTCATTCAAGATTTAAATTTAGTAGCAATTCTTGTCCATCTGATTACAATTCATTGCCATTTGCAACTAGCAATGGAAGCAAATAGAATTGTTCAAATCTTTGAGGGAAAAACAATTTTCATCACTGGATCCACAGGCTTTCTTGCCAAGAGTACCTTGTTCTTTTTCCTACTCTTGTCCACTTCTATATTTTAGGCATTTAGATGTTTAAGAATAATGTATCTTTCAACTAATAGTATGTTATTAGTGACAAATTTTACTTCGTCACTTATTATTTTGTCACTAATATTGTATTTTTTTGTAGTGAAATCTACAAACCCACATTATCTTTCATTGTCTTCTTCTTTATCATATCAAATGACACAATCTTAATTAATTTTACTTTACAAATTAGATAATTTCATACATTAACTTTAACTGATCCAAAAAGCAATTTTACGCACACAAAAATCGTGTGCAACGACTGCTAGTATATACATATATATATATCACCAACCTTACTCTGTATATATATTACACCATACATACCAGGGCAATTTTGCATGGGTGGCCAAATACTTGTTCCTACACAAAAGCAATAGGGGAGATGCTCTTGGGGAATTTTAAGGAAGACATTCATGTCATTGTCATCCGCCCAACAATTATTTCAAGTACTTGCAAAGATCCATTCCCAGGTTGGATGGAAGGTTTAAGGTATTTGTTAAAAATTAGCTTTAATTAATTATAAATACGTAACTATTTCTAAGCGAATATCTAGTAAAATTAACTTGTTGTCCACTTGTAATACTGCAGAAACCTTGACAGCATTTTTGCAAGTTACGCTAAAGGAAAAATAAAAGTCTTCCTTGGTGACCCTACCTCAACACTAGATGTGGTAACCAATGTTTGAGAAACCGGACCGGTGATCGAACCGGTGGCCTTACTGGTTACTGGTTCGACTGATTCAACTGGTTTAACCACTGGTTTAACCGGTGTGACGTCATAATTATATTTAATATTATATAAATATATTAGAAATATAAAAAATGTAAATATATATATGTAAAGAGAAAAAAATAAAAATTGCCTAATATCATAAATTTTTTTCCAAACTCTACTCCATAATAATATTCATACATCAATTTAAAATATCAATTCATAAAATAAGCATTGCTAGAAACTATCGTTACAGAATCCATTACAACTTGCAAAAAAATAAATACTAATTGAAATGATATAAAAGTTTCAAATATAAATAGAAAATATTTATTTAATTAATTTAAAATTTTTATTTAAAAAAAAAAAACTAAAAACCGGTTTTTTTGAAAAACCGGTTCACCGGTTGAACCGGTTTTTCACCGGTTTGCACCAATTTTTCAACCAACCGGTTTTATGTATCAAACCGGACCGGAACCTTGGCCGGTTCCCGGTCGAACCAGCCAGTCCGGTCCCGTTTTTTAATCACTGGTGGTAACTAGTATTTAAGAAAAATTAAGATTTACATCTTTGTTTAATTAGATGAATTATATATTTATACACACACAAACTTATATGTATGTATCATGTATGCAGATCTCAGGTGACATGGTGGTGAACTCTATGCTCGTAGCAATGGCAAAACATTCATATCAACCATCTCATGATAAGTTGATAATTTATCACATTGGTTCATCACTAAGGAACACCATCAAATATGAAGAACTTGAAATGCTTATGTATCACTATGCGAAGAAGAATCCCTTGGTTGATAATAAAGGGAAACCTATTAAAGTGGGAAAAGCCACAATATTGAGCTCCATGACAAGCTTTCAAAAATACATCGAAATCCGATATTTGCCATTTTTGAAGGTTATGTCTTTCGTACTAAATTTGCTTTTAAATTTCTCAAAATTAAATGAGATATATATATATATATATATATATTTATGATATCAATAGTGATGCATTAATATATGTTTATTTGTTTTGCCTTATAATGTTTTAGATGTTGGAGCTGTTGAATGTGATGTTTTGCAACCATTACAAAAGTTCATATGAAAATGCAAGGCGAAAAATCAATAATGTTATTCGACTCGCACAACTCTACGAACCGTACTTATTTTCCCAGGGAATGTATGTGTTTTGGCACTTATTAATTCCTCTTTCGTTGCCAATTAATTTATATATCTAGAATATTCTAATTGTATAAATTAAATGATATTATTTGACATCACTTTGAACCTTGCTTTCACAGAATTGATGATGCCAATACTGAAAATTTGCGTATGGAAATGAGAGAAAGCAATAAAAATGGAGAGCCGTTCGATTTTGATCCAAAATCAATTCAGTGGGAAGAATACTTCATCAAAACTCATTTTCCAGGAATTGTGAAGTATGTGCTCAAGTGAGAGTGATGGGCATGGTCAAATCAAGAAATACGTGCTTGTTAATTTGGGAGTAATTAGATTTCCTTCATAGTGGGAAATGCTTTAGAACTCAAAAGTTCGTAACATTTGAAGGATATCCTGCTCAACTCTTTCTATATTAATTGTTTCTGCAACATCAGTTGTACTATTATAATTCAAAGTGGTACTGATAATATATATTTGGTCTGTATAATCATCCTATGTCCATTTGAGTAGTAACCCACTCTTTTTCTCTCTGTTTCTCTCTATCTACATATATATATATATATATATATTGAGCTAAATAAAGGTCTTGATAGTACGTACGTACTGAACTTCAAAAAATTTTATTTGTTGTTCACTGTAATTAAAATCTTACTGAAAGAATTTGGTTCTTATAATTTCATACCTATATAAGTAGCTATTTAGTTCGATGATTTTTTAACTGAAAGTACATTGAAACCATTGGAATTGTTACCATGTGGATGGTCCATGTCAAAGCTTACTTTGAAGAGCCTCTTTGCAGCATTTGTCATTGATTGAGGGCATTCTTACTAGGAAAAGGCAACAATCCCATCCCTCACCTTGGTCCAACCGCCCTCATGTCAATCTCGTTGGGGACCAATAGGACTAATATGCTTAAGCCCTCATCCGCCTTCAGGACGCTGGGTAGTTGGTACATACATACTTATTTAACATTAACAGGTTAAATATCCCTGTTTGAGAATCGAACGGCGGACATAAATGCATGGTAGGCCTTAGTCCTTACGTTAATTGTCATCTGGCACATTAAATGTTGTCCCTCAATCAACTTCTCCGTATTAAATGCAGCTGGTTATGTAACTTCCACCTTTTATAGCCTCAAGATGATCAGAAATATTGTTCAAAAGGCCAAATGCATATTTGTTGGCTCATTCAAAAAGACTTGCCTCGCCCCCATGATAAAGACGGGTATTATACACCAAACTGAAGCAATTTAGTTATTTCAATCCCAAATTTGGACACCTATAAATACCAATTTCTAACATTGGCCTTATAGACGCACTCTTAGCTCTCAAACTACCATCTCAATTCTTTATTATACTTCCAAAGCTTGATACTAACTTAAGCATTGGAAGATCTTAGCCGAGAGTCATCTCGACAAGCCTGATGTGTGCCTTATTTTGTAGGTTTGACCCCAATTCATTCGAACACCCACTCCCACTGTTTGATTTGTTCAACCTCATCATTACTCAACTCCTTCAACGCTTGTGGGATGTCAAAGTTACCATAGAAAATTCCTCGTGATGGAACGAATAGGAGGAAAAAAAATTTCCCACGAGGATGTGGATGAGGTCAATATTAAACCCCTAATTGCTGAGCAAGGTGAGACTGGGGACCATTGTCCCCTTCCCACAAATACCCAACACCCATTTAAAAATTAATTAAATTTTAACCTAATCATATATACACACACACATTTAAAATAATACCAAAATATATTTAATTATTAGAATAATTTTTTCTTTTAATAAATTACATATATTTTTGTAGGAACACAATAAATAAAGAACTCTCGGAAAAAATTATGAAGCTTTACTAATATTTATATTTATGTATTTCATATTTTTTAATATTTATTGTAAAATACAATTAAATTTGGTGTGTTATGTATGATAATTCTTTAATTTTAAAAGTCATTATAATTATTGAAAAATTTTATGATTTTTAAAATTAATTTTTACTAACGAATTTTTCATAAATTTTATAAATTCTATTGAATTCGTGAACACTCGTCTTCCATTGGAGAAACAGGAGCGGGTACCCAGCACGGAGACATGGAAGGGAGCATTTTAGCCTCGCGGCCCCACCACACCCCATTGCGACTGCTGAACACTTCCTACCAAAACCTTTTTCATCAGTAGTTGTTATTTTTTTATAATTGTGATTTTCTTTTATAATAAATCAAACATCAGGAAATATAAGTAACTAATCCTAACTGTAAATAATATCAAAAACGATATCATTTGGTAACGCTTTGAACCATCCTGACTCAGAACTAATATGTCAATACTGAAAATCTGTGCGTAACCTGCACACCCATGTTTCACCATAATTTACATACTCCGAATGCCCGTAGTATTCCTGAATATCTTGCCCTCAAGAGAAGCACAAGTTTCCAAAAAACAGTAACTAAAAGATGAAATAGATTGAAGAGACAATATTTGATCTGTGACTACTTGTATTTATCTATACTAAAAGATCACAGAGACTGCAAAACCAATTACGAAACAGCTTAGGAAAGAGGGTTTCATGTTGAAAATTTGCAAGAGGACAAGAGACAAAGCCTTCATAAAATTTCACTTGAACTAGCTTTGCACATGCATACACCAACAGTTATATGTTTGTACACAGTAATACATACATGCAATCTGAGAAGTGTCAGCTCATTTTCCTGGCCAATATTGGAGGAAATGGCAAAAGTCCTGTCACCTTCGTGCTAGAAGAGGCTTATATTTTGAAAGATTATAAAACACAAAATGCAAATGGCACAATCGCATGGATCACAGCAATCTAAGCATCTCAACCTTCTTCGCCAAACTCATTTGTGAACCTCTCATGCACTTCAAGATCAGCTTTGCTCACTGTTGGTCTCTGTCTTGCGAGCACCTTATCAAAGTCGGTTCTTGATATGGGAGGTGGAATTATCTACAGATGAATCAATCAGTTGTGAGCACTAGCTTTACTATAAACATCAGCTAGGATGCCATTCAAGATCTATCCTTTAGCTCAGATGCACAGGGTATAAATCATTGTTCTATTTTGCATCAACACTATAATTTAATTAATACTTCCACTAAATCAATGTTACCTAAGGCATGCTATCGAACTTAACCATCAAGTTCCACTAAACATTATTGTGTTAAATTCCGTCGGCCATTAGTCCCATCTAGTACCAAAATTTACATGGTTAAAGTTCGCTCTCATTCACTACTAAAGTGAAGAATATTTCAATGCATAATCAGGTCAGGACAATATTCTCTCTGTCATCCATAAGTCAGCTACCATTTCCACAAATCACATGTTTTCCAATTGCATGGATGCAGGCAATATAGCATCTTCATTTCACTCATGTACTACCTTCTGGCATATTTACTCAACAACACATAGAAGCAGGCAATAATTTTCACTTCTCACTCATGCATTATCAACTAGTTCATATTTTTGTTATATTTATTCAAATCCAGAAAACATGCAATCTCCAGTGACAAATTTATATTCACGAAGTTCAGATTTCTGTTATGAGGTTACAACGTATATACCAAATCAATACCTTTGCAGCAAGTCCTTTTGCAGCAAGCTCCTGCATGGATATCTGGATAGCACCTGGTTGCTTGGGTCCACATGGCATCCACATACCATCAGAAGTCTTGGTGAAAAACATGGCATCTTGCGTTTTACGTACAGGCTCAAATAAAACATCCTTGACCTATTGAAGCAATAGAAAAAACATTTTAAGTCAATAAAAGGTTGGATGCAGGTCTGGATAAGTAAGTATGTCTGCGCATTCTACAAAGAAATCCGTTCGAACATTAAATCGTGATAAATAATTCACACTTACACAGACAGAAATATCTGAACCAGAAAAACCTTCAGTTTTACGAGCTAGGACTTCAAAGTCGCTTTCAGTCAAGTTGTGAGGCGTATCTCCTAAATGCACCTGCATAAGAGTGACAGGCCAAATGAGAGTACATTTGTCTTGAATTATCAACTTGATCCTTTCTCTGTGTATACGACGCAGAAAAAATTCATACTTTGAACATGTGTTGTCGTGCCTTCAGATCTGGGAGAGGAATGTAAATGCGCTTATCAAATCGTCGCCGAATGGCCTACAGAAAAAATTTGTAAGTTAGCTAAAAAATCATCATGGCTACTTGCGGCCCATGCAGAATTAGATATTACCTGATCAAGGGCGTAAGGGGTATTCGTAGCAGCAAGAACCAGAACTTTATCATCATTGTGGCCTACCCCCTAACAATTCATATTAGCAAGCAATAAAAATGGTAAGCACGGTTTCTCTCAGCCTTGACAAAAATATATCATAGTGAACCCCCATGCCCACAGAGAAAAGATAGTTGATATCAATGGTTTTGCCACATTTTTGAACCCTCTCTCCTCCCTCCTTCCAAAAATATATCATAGTGAACATGAACTTATCCACATAAATTCCATACACATCATTCAATTTAATGTGTAGAAATTACAATTATAAACCATCAAATAAAGCAAGGGATTTAGGCACGGTTTTGAAAACACATGATACAGATGCCTGTTCATTTGCTGTGATGAACCAATAGAAGATAACATGACCATCTATCATCTCCAGTATGTGTGGTCACATCCAATAAGTGACTATAAACATGAAATTGGCTATTGTAGAAGAGCATTAGTTGGCTCTCCAAGTTGACACATGATACTAAACAGAGAAACACTATAGCAACTGCAGCAGGAAACAAGAGAAGAAAATACTTTATTAGATTCACGCTCCTAATGATTCTCATAAGTATGAACAGATATCCAATTTAAAGATAATAGGGATACAGGCAATAAAACTGTTAGATAACAATGATAACATTTAGAAAAGTATAAATGAATCAAAAGACGCACCTAGAAATAGATTTAAGCAATTTCACTAGTTCTGATGTATTTATCCAGAGAAGAAAAGAAGAAAAAACAAATAGAGAATGAAGCAATGTACATAGAATTAATGCACTCCACTGGAGCAGCAACGTCCTAGATGCAAGAGCCAGTGAACAAAAAATGGGCAAAAGTGACATGCGTTTATCCGTTTATAGAGTTGCAAAAGGATATTTAAGTATGGTCCCCACCATCTGTCACTACATAAAATTACCTGCATCTGGACCAGCAATTCTGTTTTGATTCGTCTGGAAGCTTCACTCTCATTTCCTTCACCACGCTGGCCACACAGGGAATCTATTTCATCAATAAATATGATGGCAGGAGAACTCTCACGAGCCATTTGGAAGAGATTAGAAACTAGCTTTTCACTTTCACCCATCCACTTTGAAACCAAGTCTGAAGAAGAAACACTGAAAAAGAGCAGTTGGCGCTTGCCAACTTTACACCCTAAGTACTCAATCATGGTAAATGAGGAATGAAAAATAGCAACTGAAAACATGCATAACAAAAAATGTGCCCTCCTTTAAGCGTGCTGACAACAAATTTGAAGAAACATTTCGTGCTCCACATCCAAATAACAAAGTGTGAACTGAAAGCAGAGATTTCTTGCTATACCATTTTTCACTATAAGCAAAGTTGATAATTCTCTTAAGTATCAATGCATAAGGGACCGTGGAGAAATAATGGTAAAAGTGATCTTTTAACATCATTAAACTGTCCTCAGATATCACCACTTATAACAGCAATCATCTTCATTTCTGATCCCAACAGCATATGCTATCAGTTTCCTGAATGAAGTCCCAAGAAGCTAAAGGGCAAGCTTAATTTTCAGCTACCCTCGAGCAGGCTCCAACAATCTAAAACAAATCATCTTAGGTAGCAATGGTGCATGTTTTTTTTTTATTATTATTATAAATAAATGAGTATATATATAAGCAATGGTGCATGGTTTACGAAAGTCACATTACATATCAGGATAAAGCCACCATAATATGTAAGACACAAAAACCTCAACCTAAAATTACTAGCAGTCCCAAAGAAAACCCTTTAACCATTACGATCTTTGACAACCTTGCCAAACTAGAGCCCTGATAAGTCCATACAACCAGCAAGATCAACTAAATAATTTTGTTTTGAAAGACATTTCCTAAAGCTATCATATGAAATTCCTCGACCAGACATTTTAAGTCCACCATTAGTGCGTACAGATGTGGTCTAAAGACAAGGATAATCAGGCCCCTTTAAACCACATCAGGAAACCAACAGAAAAGGTAGTTAGCAATGTCTTCATTTATTTTTTGTTATGAACAGAGCAATCATGATAAAAAGAATTTCCCACATTTCCCTCCCAAGGCTAATCCTGATACTGCCATTTTGGCTCCTCATTCTCAATATAAAACCCTCTTCCCAATACTGAATTTATCTTAGCACTGACCCCACACAACAAATAAATACAAACATTAATGCAATTTTACCAAAGAAACCTTTCCTGCAGAGATGGACAACAGCATCAGAAAGCATATATAAATCTGGTGTATAACATCAACAAACCTAGGTTTCAGAACATTGAGTTATTCCTTCCAATATGCTCTTGATGATTCGATTTTAATCCGTTTGGCCATCAGATGAAATATGGAAAGTCAATCATTCATATCAAAATTCATTATAGCAAGATTTTTAAAAGATAAAAAGAAAAAGGTTGTCGTGGTAGCACTGGGCTAGCAATCATATTCATAAAATAGCAAGAATAAAGCACAAATATCATCATGAAGCTCTTCAAACCAATGTCTAAATGAAGCAGCAGATGCTCACAAGAGAGTAGTATTCCTTTCTTGCATTCAACAAGCAGAAAATAAAAATAAGAATTTGGAATCAGGACTGAGATGCACATGGGTTATAAAAAATAAGTTAATTTGGAAGACCATACAAGAAGCAAGAGCAAATAAAAGGAATTAAATACTGCATACGAAATATTTGTGCAAGTGAAGATGGACACGTTACCTGAAAAAAGTCGAGTCAGCTTCTGTGGCAACAGCCTTGGCTAAGTAGGACTTTCCCGTCCCAGGAGGACCATATAAAAGAAAAGCCCTCCATGGGCGCCTCTTGCCTAAAAGCACAGGAGACAAAAAATTCAAGTAAATCAGTCACAAAGATATAAGAGCTATTATCTTAAGATAATAACTATGAGATTAAGCCGAATCTTTAGTTTTCTACACCTTCAGGCTTCAGCTACTGCTCTTTTTTCTTTCTTACTCTCTTTTTCTTTTCTTTTCTTTTATTTATTTATTTTTATTTTTATTTTTTTTGTTCTGTTCCTCAGGGTGAGTGGGATGGTCTGAAGGTCAAATTCTTAGACACAGAGCTAACTCCAAAACAACTAGTGTAAGGGGACAAATCTTATAAAGCATGGGAGCAAGCCACACACGGTCTGCAAGTGACACTGAATGATACAAAAACTAAGTCTAGTAGCAGCATAGCAGACTGCTACATTAAGAACTAACAAACAATTTGTCTATATAACAAGTAGAAGGCAACAAAAACCTTGAGCCTTTTGTTTCTTTAATAAATTGAATTGTGTGTTACAAAGAATTTTCCAATCAACTCCAATAAAAATGATGAAGGCGGATACAAGC
Source organism: Jacaranda mimosifolia (assembly GCA_018894105.1). Taxonomy (NCBI): domain Eukaryota; kingdom Viridiplantae; phylum Streptophyta; class Magnoliopsida; order Lamiales; family Bignoniaceae; genus Jacaranda; species Jacaranda mimosifolia. Next base: position 34,944,156 of record CM032122.1, on the reverse strand, counting down.
TAAAAAGGTTCAAATTTTGCACAGAAGTCACCATCTCTAACATATATCACCACCAAAAAAAAATAAAAATTCATAGAAGGAGTGTAAATCATAAATGAATAGAAGCAAGTGTTGCAATTCAGGTTGATGAGATATTAGATTGGGTTCCAATAGGAAAAGCTGCCCATAAAGATTCTTGCCCAGAACAGTGCAGCCCCAGCCTACCTCAAGACTCCAAAAGCTGCTGATGCTTTCTCTTGTATTCACATCAAACCCAAAATAAGTTTGGAGATTCTCATCATAGGAAGTGTATTCCACACTATGAGGAATCTATACCAAGTTACCAACCCCATTTTCTCCCAAGATCTCAACCTCCCATCAGAACATTTTTTTTTCTTCCTTCTGAGCATTTTCTAATTCATGAAAGGATAATTAATTTTCATTTGGAAAACTTCCTTAAACAACAAATCAAACACTATAAGCTATCATGTTGACAAGGCATCAGCAAACATAACCAAACTGATCAGTAATAAAGATTTCACGGCAGGCTAGAATTTTAGAATTCTCCTTGATTACCATTATCCCAAACTAACTCGTAATTGTTCTATTTTCTTCACCAAACAGTGAAACTCTCCTACTTGCTCGTCCAGATCTAAACAGTAAACAAAAATAGACTTTGGTACACTTATCGCTAGAAGGCTACCATAGGAGGCAGAAATGTGATTCCAGAGGTTAATGTAAGAGTCAAAAGATTCATGCATGAAGACAGCAGTCCAGTTATAGGAATATGCCATCAATAATCTCAATCACTGGAAATTGATCTTTAATTACACTTTCCGATTAGCCATAATCATATGCCAGATGTGAATGAAGGTGAATAGATTCTGTTTCTACTTATGGTGTAATAGAACATCTGCAGAATGAACCAGTGCTTCCTCGATGCTCCTGAATCCCATGTACTTCTTCCTCTAAACCTCGGTTACTCATGGAATTCAAATATGCTAAATATAGCGGTCAAGGTGGAAATGCAAATTAATATGCTGCTCAGCTCTTACTGGAAGAACTTTGATAATATACCCCAGCTTTTGCCTCTTGTTCAAATGCCATCAATAATCTTGTAGTAACAAGAATAGATAAATATTTAAGTCTGTCAAAGTCTCCATTTGATACGAGTTTATTAAAATTTATCTAGTTCTGGCATCACTATGATAAGGAAATGAGCAGTAGACATCCAATAGTAACTTAAATAATTGATAGAACGGGGTTGGCAGGGGACGTGACAATGATTTTTAGTTCCAGGAAATAATAAATGAAGCAGTTTGAACCCGAAGCCACTGCCATCTCTGTCATAATCTCATTCTTGATCCCTTCTCCATAAGCAAGTTCCTGATAGACAATTGTAGTGTGCATTTTTGGAAAGATAGCAATTGTTCGAATCATTGAAAAGGGAAGAAATGTTGTGTACGAATTACTTATATATTCTTCTGAGTTATATGTGATGGGAACTGATTTGGAAAACCAATAGGGATAAGCAAGAACAAACTTATGATTGCAAACATTCCTCTAATGAGTTCCCTAGGAACTACTAGGGTAAATGGAATATATAAAATTTGATCAATCAAACACTGCAAAGCCCAGTGACATAGTATTTATTACCAGTCAGAATTAGACCCTAATAGATTTCAATCTATACTGGCACCATAATACCATACTAGAATTAAAGATTGATAGAAAAGCAAAGATATGGGCTAGCATGAGTAGGACAAATTATGCTAGTAGGACATATAAAATTTCTATAGTGCTATCATCAGCCATGGGTTGGAGAGAAATTCTAGAGAATACTTACCATCCTCAAAGTCAAAATGTTTTGTCTTTCCTGAATGATAAGGATAGAGAAAAAAATTGGATGAAATGAAATGGCGTTCTTTCTTAAAACCGAACCAGCATGCCTACTCTTTGAAACCAAAACCAGCTATCGAACTTCTAACGAAGAAAATCTATTGCTCTGACGACTAAAATCATCAAGCAAGACGTATCTGGATACAAATTCAATAAAGATAATAGCACCCGTATGTATGATATAACCATGCTGCACAATTATAAACCATTTTGCATTCATATCAGCACTGCCAAAGAATAACAACATTAGAATCTAAAAACAACCAATCAGTCTACAGAACACATGAATAACATAACTCTAATCAAGAACAATAAAAGATCACCACGAAGCAATAAACTTCAACTTGTACCCATCCTTGCATCCGCCCACACACATACACGATATGGAGATTCGCTCAATGAAAAATCCACTAACCGGAAAAAGAAGGGAGGGGATACGAAAAGAAAAAATTATACCAGTAAAAAACTGCGGGAACTTCACAGGCAGAATCACGGCCTCCTGAAGGGCCTGTTTTGCGCTCTCCAAACCGGCAACATCATTCCACTTAACATTAGGCTTTTCCCTGATAATAGCAGAATTCAATCCAGACCGAAGCTTCTCCTTATCCCCATCCTCCCCATCATTGCCATCCTTGGGCTTGGTCTTGGGCCGGGTAGCCACTGCAGCATCCCCGTTTGATGCGGGGCCCGACCCGCCCCCATCGAGCACCTCCCGGATCTCCTCGGCCCGTCTTAGGTACTCGGTGAACTTCTGCGTGATGGCTTCCTTAATTTTAGGATTCTTTTCATACTTGAGATGGGTTTTGAAATACTCCAAGGCGTTCATATATAAAGGAAATGCTTTGGCGTAGTTTCCAGCATTATCCTCCGCCACAGCCTGCCGTACATACTCGATTGCTTGTTCCTTGAAATTGCTATACATCTTCTCCGATCATAAATATTTGTATAAATCCGTTGCTATGTGAATTTCTTGGGTGGGTTTTCGGTTGGGATGAGCTGGAATGATAAATCGGAGGGTTTGTTGATTCTTGAAAACGGAACTTTGGGGGTTCGGATATTGTTTAAGCGATTTTAATTTTGGATTTGGGGGTTGAAAAATGGTGAAGAGCCAGGTTGAGGAAAGGGCTGCGAAGGCACACACGCTTGACAAAGAAGAAATGCAAATTATTGACCTGAAGTCGCGTTTCTACAGAACCGCCTCCTATTGGTTGAAGTATTTCCTTTTTCTCCTTTCAATTGTGACGCCATTTTGGTTAGTGCCTATTGGTGCAAAACAAATAGGTGCTGTTGCATTCAAAATGAAAACCAGGTTGGTTTTCCTCTTTTCTATTTTCTTTTTTTTTTTTTTAAATCATATGCACATGTGCATTATAAAATTGGTGGGGTGGGATTCAAACTCCTAATCTCCAAATTAAGTGGGAAATTTATACCACTTAACTCATATTCAGACAAATGAAAACAAAATTAAGTATCATTTCTTTTACTTATTTTGATATCTATCTGCTTAACTAAACGATAAATTGTCAACTTTGCATTTAATATGTAACTTGTTTGATATGAATTGTGTAAAGTAAATGCAGACTAACAATGATATTTCCCAAATTGGAATACTCTATGTACATTTTTACATATATTCGTATATTTTCAAGCATTCACATGAAACACTACCTTGAAGTTCATATAGGATTGTACTGAGGACTTGTTTGCATGCGTTTAAATTTTTAGAAAGGGTTGAATTTTGGAGATTTTGTAGAATATTTATTAATAAAAGTGGATAAATTTGATAAGTAATTAGTTAAAAAAATAAAAAGAAATTATTTGGTCTGGGAGTTGTGGTTAGAATTATATTTTAAAAAAAAAATCAGAATATCCTCTGACCTAATTTTCTTTCTTAATATTTTTGTCTATCTTTCCACTTATTGAAAAAATATCAGATAGACATGTGCTACTTATTAAAATGAGATCTAGTTCATAGTTCATACCTAGTTTAATGAAACACGTAATTAACTAAATTTGGCCCAATCACTGAACTTCTTGTTCATGGGCCCAAACCAAGTTAACTAGACCTGGTCGATTAAAGCCCATGTCCTCTTTAACTAATTCACGTAAGGCTCCTCCAAGTCGCGTAATGTTAGCTCCAAGCTTAGGCCCATTTAGTTTCATTTTCATTTCTAATTTTCATTTCCATTATTTCTAAAATTTAAAAAATTAGTTAGTGGAAATAAATTAAAAATGAGTTTGTATGGATGAATTGTTGGAAAAGCAATGATTATATTGGTTTTAATAGGTTGTAGGTGGAAAGAGATAGAAATAATAAAATAGAGAGAGAAGATATGCATGTTACTGGAAGAAAATATATAGATTATTGGAGAATGTGTTTTAAAAATAAAAATGAAAATGATGTTAGGTAAAAAAATATAAAAAGTGATGTGTTTCATTTTTAATATAATAAAAAAAAAAAAAGGGCTATGGAAATGAAACCGAACGGACTCTTAGCCTCCAGTGTCAACAACGTCTTGATTAATTCACTCAAGGTGCTCATTTAGACCCACCCAATATTGAAAATCTTTTGGAGCATCATCTAAGATGTGCTGGTGTGGTTGGATCATATCATCTTGCCTTTATTTTGCTTTGTTTTCAAGAAGTATTTTTGATTGCTCTTTTTGATTACAAAAGCTCACATATTCTTTCCTTTTTTTTGTTCATTTTTTTCCCTAAATATTCTACATATGTGTCTCTAATTTAGAAATAGAGAGACACGTCTTGTGTAAGCTTGAGTGTGTGGACCTTGTAAAGGAAAGATATTTGAATTTTTAGTGTGAGATTTATAACGTTCATTCGTGGAGTAAAGAAGAACCATCATCTTTTTTGAAGAGACCTACTCAGTAATCTATTTATAGAGGAAATCATCAAAAGTTCAATAATGGGTTTGGAACGGACTTGGTCTACACCTTCATCAAGAAAGCTAGAAGGTAAAAATGGCTTCCTCATGAAATTCCTTGGTTGACATTTAGAGGACTGAATTGTGTATTGAAAAGTTCTCTATATAATGGTAATTTATTTTCATCCCGTTATATTTTTAGTTTCTTCCTTCTTACATTGGCGTGACCGTATAACCGATAGCACATAAACGACATGGCAATGAAGGTAGACTTGTCAATGGGTAGGATTTTATCCTATCTAGGCCCATAAAAAATTACTACACCCAAATTCAGACTCATTCCCATTAACAAAAATACAATGGGTATGTTTAGTGTCTATATCCACAGACTCATACCCAACAATTATCCATTATCATAATACTCAAATTTAACCAATTAAACTAAATATTAAATATACCAAAATTAAAAATAGATTAATGATAATTTTTCAATATATATATATATAATTAATAAATATTTATTATTTTTATACAATAATAAAAATTTCAAATTAACATCTATTTTTTTAAAATATATTATAGCGAAAAATTATTTGTAAAAAGTATAAAATTAATCTTTGTCATTGTCACTAAGCACTACGCATGGTTGGATAAAGATTAACTACTACAATCTTGTTGTTTTGTATTAAACAATAATCAGTTAATTTTTATTTTCCGATTTTAGAAGGAAAAAATAATAATAGTTGTGATTTATTTATTTTGGGTATTAAATTAAATGTATAAGTTAATCAAATTAAATTAAATATATACATTAAATAAAATTAAGTAATTTTTTTTTGTTACCGTAAACCAAAAAAACCTTTCAATACCAAAATAACTAATGAAAACACTAAAAATTTATGTTCAAGATACTAGACCCAATGGGTATTGAGTTATATAGGGTATGGTAGGGTATAAGGTATTGTTGTTTGGGTATTTTAGAGTATGGACTTGGGTAGGATGAAACCTTACCCATTAACAGACCAAGGTGAAGAGAAGGATTTAGTGATAGTTGAATCTTCCTATGATTTACAACCAACGTAAGTGTTTCCAATCCTTTATTCTCTTTCCTTCTCTCAGTTCTGTTAGACCAAAATTTATTATGCATATGTGGAGAGATGAGAAAATGAAGCCATGGTTTCCAATTTTGGGCGGAAGGATTTGAAGATTTAGAAATTTCCGTCGAAGGGTTTAGCAGTGGTTGACGACGTGGAGTATAATGGAGTGAACAATATATGGTTGGCTTCTTTGGGTAAAACGGCTAGAAATTAATTATAAAAAAATCATAAATTAGCAGTTTGCTTAATAATTAAAGTTAATCTCATCATGAAAAAATCAAATCAAACTGGCATGTTTTCTTTTTCATTTCTCTTAATCCAACTATGATTGGATATGATTTTTATGAAAAATCATGATTTTTCAGTTTATGATGATTTTAGAAAAGAAATTAAATCACCTTAATATATATATATATATATATCAATAATTAAAAAGTGAATGCATAACATTAAATTAAAATCACCATGCATGGCCCTAAGAAATTAAAGTTAAGGCCCTCCTCTCTATGGCTAACCATGGAATTAGCTAGGCATTATTATTATTATATAAATGCGCGTTCGCATGCGTACGTGTGGGTCTACATTTTAAAGTTAAAGCACCTTTTGGAATTTTCTCACATTGACAAAGGCTAAGTTTACTTCAATTTCCTGTTTTTCTCAAAGTTTACTGATTCCCGAAAGATATAAGTTTATTACTTCAACAATTCATTATTCAAAGTTAACAGATTTAGTTCACACTGTACAGTTAATGAAGCTTGGAAGTCTTTGTGGCAAAGAGTACTGCACATCAGCTCGCCTGTAAGTTGGACCAACTTTTGCACAACTACTCCAACTAAAAGGAAGGAAAAGATAACCATGAATATGTTGGTCGTAATTTTTCAACTTGATCATCATTAAATTTTTAGTTGCCTCTTGACCAATTTAGACTCTAAAGTCTTTAATTAATTACGTCTGTGATTATGAAAGGAAAAATTTTAATTAAGTATAATTACTTTTAAGATGAGTTAGGATATATATATATATATATATATACTCTCCAATCAATAATTGCATGGTTCAAGTTCTATGACTTTTGGTGATATAAATACAAATCGAAATCTTTTAATCCGATCATCTTATACTTTACAATAGAGATGCACATATATAGTTCCGGAAACTAAGGGCATGTTTGGTTTTCTTTTTTACATTTTTTACAACATTATTTTTATTTTTATGCTCAAAATATATTCCCCAATAATATTTATATCTTCTCCCAATAATTTATATATCTTCTCCCTTTATTTTATTATCGCTATCTTTGTCCATCTACAACTTAATAAATTTAATATAATCATTACTTTTCCAACAACTTATTCAAATAACTATTTTTGCAAATTTTAAAAAAGATAGAAATAAAAAATGAGAATGAAAATAAACCCAAATGGGCCATAAAAATCCGGAGAATTTAGAGGGACTCCCAACAACTCATATAATACATAAACCAAAAACAAAGTCCATTGCATACGTAACAAGATTACAAGATGAATAGAAGTTAAAGCTGACAAATTTTCTTCCATTTTTAAGGATCTCATAAAACCCAAAACATATATATAGAAGAAAATTCATCAGCTCCACAATAACTTGGATATATGTATACTCTCTTTATTCAATAACACAACATATATATATATATATATATATATATAAAACAAACCATATATATTGCCAAATCCAAATCACCGCCTGAGCTGGTGCTCCGCAGCAAACCCTTCCCATCCTGAAAGCTGAGAGAATTTTTTGTTGCTGAGCACTTGCGGGGTGAGTACGTACTCCATCCACCAGCGTTACACTGATATAATTTTCTACTAATCAAAATCAGAAACAAACAGAAACACGTTATACCATATGGTACGATACTCTCGGACCTAAATACTAATAATAGGCTTAAATATCAATTGATCCTCTTGTGATAATCGAAATAGGCAAAATAGTATCCCACATTGATTATACTTTTTAAAAACATATGGTGCCATTTTGACTTTTTTTTTTTTTTTAATAATATGAAAGTGTTTTGCCTATTTTGATTATCGTGGATGGGTCAATTTATATTAATTAGCCCAATTAATAATATTTAGCTCTCATCAGTGACGCATTCTTTTTCATCGTCGAACCCCTCAAGAGAAGGGTGGGGAGAATGGCCCTTTCCAAAGGACCTGATGTGATCCTTTAGTGATCTCTTGTGCTTGAAATCAGAGCCGCAGGTGCAGTACCAGAGCTTGCCGCAGTTCTTCTCGTGAGTCCTCCAGTCCCCCTTGACCGCGAAGGATTTGCCGCAAGATTTTCTGCAGACAAAGGGCTTGGCGCCATGCTTGCGCTTGTAGTGAGTCTGAAGGGTCCTGAAGTCTTTGAGGGGCTTGGCTCTTGGATGGTTGATGTTGTTCTTGCAGCCCTGGGCGCAGCAGTAGCAGGGCAGCCTCAGCATTGCGGCTGGCTGGCTTCCCCTCAGTGATTCTGGGCCTTTTCTGAATTCTGAGCCATGCCCCCACATGTGCATCTGCAATATGCATGCATCCAAGCATCTTTTAATTATTGTCTAATATTCTTTAATTTTAATTACCCAAAGATTTTTTTTTTATTTATTTATACACACGCACATTAAGAGTTCGTTAAGACTCGAACTCCTAACCTCTCACATTATGGGAGATTTATGCCGTTGGGACACAGACCACTCTCCAAAGATTAATTAATTGGCAAACGATTCTCTATTACACTAAAGAAATAATTATTTAATTAAAAAAATTAAATAAGAGCCTTTTTAATGCATGTATAATATAATTGTGCAACATTAAAGTGTGACATGAAGAATATGATAGAAGATACTGTTCCATGAGTAGTATATCTATTTTATAGAACTAATCCTAATTTGGTGTCCCCATGTGTAAATGTATATACTAAGTATTTATTCCTAGAGTACATTTCCGTATATGTTTATATAGTAAGACTCAGTTATGTTGCTCTTTCTTTGGATTGAATTCGTTTTAGATTACACACACACACACACACATATATATATATATATATGTGTGTGTGTGTGGGTGGGTGGGTGGAAGTTACTAAAATCATAATTATTTCTTTCTCTTCATCCTAACTACTTCCAGGTTGGGTATAGATTAATGAATTTTAAAATCAAATTTACAATAACAAAATCACAGAGTTTGTTTGGATAATTTTATATTACAATGCATCTCAAATTTTGAAGTTCACATTGTATAAGTTAATTTTCAAGTCAATGTGGCGAATTTGAAACCCACTTAATATTAAGTATATTATTTAAAAAAATTCTTCCAAATTCTTCCATCAAATCTAAATTCTTTTATTCATATGCGACCTTACTAAGTATTAGGATTAGATATAGCTCGTGTTTTTCATGGGATTGAATTCTTAAGTTTGGAATTCTCAATAAATTAAATAAAATTACACGTCACAATAAAGTATATAGTAAATCAAAAGTTTCTTAATCACGTTTTATGTACAAAATTTAAAATAAAATACATATACAATTACATTCTCCTTAATTTTCTCAAGTTATCTTTCAAATATAGTCTAATATCATAATTAAATACACTGTGTTACGGATGATTTGTAAGTGCGACTTAAGTGCATCAATGTTTTTAGAATTTCTATTGTTAGGATTAGAGGAAGTGAAAACATGTAAAGGTTTATTAAGTGGAATAACATCAACTCAAAACACATGGAAGAAAATTTTTCATTCTTATTTAGATTTTCACATTATATGTCCTATCTTTTTCAAACATTGATCATAATCACTTTAGTGTCTGTATCAGTTAACATATTAGTTAATTGAACACACCCAACATATTTAAGAATCATGGATACAAAACCACAAGCGGAATTAAAATCTTACTTTCAAATATTTCTATACGCATGAATTTATATATATTATATCAATTTAACCAATTCAAGATGAACTTAATTTGAAATTCATGGAAATAAATGAAAATTTTTGACTAACCTGCATGTTATTGTACCTATTAAAGGTCTTGCTGCATATGTTGCAGGAAAATTGCATAGGCCCAACAAGAATCTGTGCTGGTGTTGGGATCCAATATCTCCTCTCAGGATTAAAACTGCAGCCATTAGAAGAATTATTCTTGCCCTTCTTCTTCATGTATTCTGCTTCTTCTTCCTTTACAAAACTATTGTAATTATTAATATGCTTTTGCTGATCAATATCCATATCTCCTACATCAGGCAGGCCTATGTGCAAAGCCACTTTAACCTTCTCAATCTTTTCATTTTCCACTCCCACAAATGATCTCCCTCTTTTTTCCCCATCATCATCATCGTCGTCTTCTTCGTCGTCGTCTTCTTCCTCGTCTTCTTTTTCTTCTTTCACTTCTTTTTTCTCTGTTAACCTGCTAAGAAGAGGCAAGCATTGGATCGTCTCGTAGAAATATTCGTTCTCCTTCTGTGGTTGCTGCTGGTAATAGAGAGGGAAGTGCAAGAAACTCATGGGGGTTTTCTTGGAGTGATGGATTAGTTCTTGTGAAGAAGAAGAAGAGGAAGAATTAGGTGAGGAATATGGCTTGAGCCATTCAATAAAATTTGGAGTATCAAGGCACAAATTTATGTTCTTGTACATGGTGAATATGGTTTAATTCTTATTCCCATGTTAGTATCTATATATGAGAAGCCTTTTAAATTCTCCTCTAGCTGGCTAAGATGGGATTATTATAGTTGGACTTTGTGTGGGAAAGCTTGAACCATGGATTGATTTTTGTGAATGCTGGTTTGGTTTGTCTTTTTGGAAACTATTTTTTTGTATCATTTCTTGACCCTCAGCATTTACCCAAGAATTGAGAGAAAGAGATATTAGTGGTGGGGTTTGAAGAAAACGACATGCAATTAACTATGGGTCTAACTGGATCAAGAGAATCCTAGAATAGTCCAAATAAATGCCAAATTAAATATTTACTTATACTACTTTTTTATTTAATGATATAAAGTTATGTTTAAGTAGAGGGTTTGAAGCAGTTGCTCTCTTTTTTCATCAAGCTGTCTTTTATAATTAAAGACAAAATCTTACATTATAAGTATCCGTAAATAATATATTGTGAAGTTGATTTTCATATCTGACCTCATATTTGGACATCATCTCTTTTGTTTTCCATTTTCTTTAATCCCTTTTCTTACCACTATTGAGTGATCCCTCAAAGAAACTATTTGACTAATAAGAAGATGTTGGTCGATGCAAGAAATTTGCAAACGACGACTAATAAAACGGTCCATTTTTATGTTTAAATTTTTGTCCAATGAATTAAATCTTGACTAACATGGTGATGTATATATAAGTCATATAATGAATATAATTTTGGTTATATTTACTTATTATATATTAAGTCTATGCATAGAGCATTTGAAAAATGTAAAAACTATAAATATATGAAAAGAATTGGGGAACTTCTAAATAAATAAAAGATGGTAGATAGTTTAAAAAGAGGACTAAGAAAAGAAAAAGGGTTTTGGATATGTTGGGTTGGAGTAGTTATTATGGAATTTTACCCACACATACACCCAAGCTACATTTGACATTTTGCTCCTTTGAACATAGGAAAGCTGGGGCCCGTTTGGTTTAATTTATTTTCATTTTCAATTCTATTTCCATTATTTCTAAATTTTAAAAAGTTAGTTAGTGAAAATAAATTAAAAATGAGTTTGTATTTAGATAGATTGTTGGAAAAGAAATGATTATGTTGATTTTAATAGGTTGTGGGTGGAGAGATATAAAAATAATTGAATAGGCAGAGAAGATATACAAGTTATTGGGAAAATATATATAACTTATTGGAGAATGCGTTTTGAAAATGAAAATGATGTTGAGTGAAAATGTGTAAAAAGTGATATGTTTCATTTCTAGAATAGTAGAAAATGAGAAAGTGAGCTTTGAAAATGAAACCAAATGGGCCATAAGGTATTTTTTTTCTTCTCCAATTTAAATCTTCTAAAAACACATAGTGGATTTTTATTTTTTTTTTATTACATTCATTATGTATAAGATTTGTATAAATGGATAATTTTATATGAAAAAATAATTTTAATTTTAATTTTAATTTTTTTTGTATCACAATTTTTTGTATATCGTAATATTCTTTATATATATATATATATATATATATCGTACATTTGAATATATTATAACAGAAAATATTTTAAGTGTATTACTAAAATTATATGCAGAATGAATCTTGTTGGAGCTAAGTGAAATAGGCGAGATATATAGAGGGAAAATGGTTAGAGATAATGGAGTCGAAAATGTTGAATTCAGAAGCTGTACAAAGTTTTCAGTGTGTTCTTCTATAATCAACATAATTGGGAAGAATTTTACCTTCTTGGATGTCTGTCCAAACTTTTTCTTAACTTTCTTATTCTTGAATAAATTATTCTATACATTATTACATCATTAGAAATACCAATAGTCAAAAATTAATCAATAATATATAATTTATGACAACTACCAAGTTGCTATAATTTTGGCTTAAAATTTTCCTTTTATACTATTTATTCTTCATTCTCCTTCTTTCTATTTTTTTTTTCCCATTTTGAGCTATAGAAATTAAAGAGATAATTAATTAGTATATGTTTTTCACGTTCTTCCAAACAAATAGAACTATAGAAGTGTGATAATTACAACTATAAATAAGTGATGATGCACAATTATGAAAAAATCATGCTTTATAACGTCCGCATGCAATTCACTTTCTAATATAATTATATATTCTTTTATGCAATTTCTCACTTTCAAAAAAATTAAATAGATTTTTTTGATTCATACACATGCATATTAAAAATTCGATAACTTCAAACATGTAACTTTACATTTTATATATGAAATTTATGCTGACGGGCTAAATAATCATAGATAGTAAAATTAACTCAATAAAATTTATCAATTATTTGAACACCGTTACACTAATTAAAATTATTGCCAAATTCATGGTTAAAAGGCTAAATTGATGCAATTAGACATAGTGAGATAAGTCTTATAATTAAACTAACCGACAAGATATCATGTAACCGGATTTTCAGGAGATCAAGAGTAGGGACTGCTCTTATTTTTTTCCCCTCAATCTTTCAACTTTCTCTTGTTGGGTATTATTTGCACTGTGCATGATTCTCTTCTATGGCCTCCCTTTCCCACTGTTTTTCAAACCAATTCCACTTTTAGGCTAAAACCCCTTTTTCCTCTCTCTTTCTTTTAATTTTTATTTTTTTTGTTTCCCCTAACTTTTTATACTCCAAAATATTGCAAACCCATCATGATTTATTGTTTCATTCCATGGACATAATCAAGCACAAGCATATGGAACCCCAATGATAGTTCAAAAATTAGCTTTTTAGAATTAATTATGACTTTGTAACTTTAAAAATATTTAAAAAATTTAAAATTTCATTTGTCTGTATGTTAAAATTTAACATCACAAATTTATTATGAAAGTAAATTAGTTTTAGGGTCATGATTTACGACGTGTAATATTTTTTATCCAAAAAGTCATTTTTATAAATATTTTGGATTCTCTATTTCATTTCGTATTTCATCATCTATTCCAACTTGATGAACACATGTCAAGTGTATATGATTTTTGATAAGTTATTCTTATAAGAGAATATTGAATACATTTGGCATATCTTTATAAATGAAATAGGATATGAAACATGAAATGACATAGAAGACCTGAACTGTGTTAAGATGTAAGAAAATTTAAGATTTTAAACTACAAAAAGGAAAGATAAAACTTGAAGGGTTAAAATAGTTATAGTGATGCTTTTAACAGAGGGGCTGAACTTATTTTCCAAAAGCTCGAGGGCTTCATTGCTAATTATTACAATTTCCAAAAATATCTAAAAGGGGTTGCTTCAAATCAGACAGTAAGAAGGTAAAAAGCAAGTTGATATGCATTTTAAGCTAATTCTAACATCAGCCCAACGTTTCGTCAAGTCATTGAATTCGGATTTTAGCATCCTCCCAACTTATAAAGTTGAAATGAAAAGGTTTGCTTTTTCTTTTTTCTTTTTGAATCATACATTTCTAGCCCTTGAAATAATTCAAAATATCAATACAGTCCAAATATTAGTATATTAATATTTGCGTTGACTCGGTTCATGAAACGACTCACTATATGACTCGAAATTCTCCCGTTGAATTAGGACATACGGAGGTGTTCTATCCCTCCATTCAACCTTAATTAATAAGTTCGTAGATATGCTCCCCTATATATAATTAAATTTGATTTGGTATGTTTTTCCCAGTTACTATATCTTGTATGATTTATTCTCTTATCTCTCAGACTACTTCTAATCCACGCAACGACCATCTAACTTTACTTTACATTTTGGATCCTAAATTCCAATTTGATTTCAAAAACCAGAAGAACATAAAATCGACTATTCCATAGTCAACCCTGTCCATCATTTCAGATCAATTAAGTTGGCCAGGAAGGAGAATAATTTACATTTGACAAAATACTGTGACTAAAGAAGAAATTCCAGAGTTAAAAAAGAAAAAGAAAGAAGTCCAATAATTAAGTAGAAGCTGTAAAGCAGCTTATTGATTGATTCAAACAAAGATTACCAAATGAAGAATAACATGTCCTATGTAGGATTCTCTTTACTTTAGGACATCAAACTATATGTGTCTCTTGTGATTATTTTCTTCAATAAGTTATAGCATGACAAATATTCCTTGCCATTGTCAACTTATGGGAAAAAGAAAAATCAGCTTTAATATTTTGTATTATTTATCATCTTGCGCATAAAATCCCATCGCCCGTGACATAAAAGCTCTAAAGTTTAAAGTTCCAAATGGGCCATTAAATTATGTAATATTTTATATAGAACATTCCAAGATTTTTATTGTTATTTTTTGTACGAGTTTCATTGTTATACAGTTTAATCACTCGGAATTAACTTTGGTTAGGTGGGTTGGGCTGCTAGTGACGCGTTTGTTCATAATTAAGCACGTAATTTCGCACTAGTAATTATTTATATCAGAAATTATAAATTCTTGCGGCTGCCGTATTTAATAATTCTTTACGTATTTTATACGAGTCAGCATATTTTCCAAGTCAAGTTAATTTTGCTAATTATAGAGTGAGCTGAAATTCTTGTTCAACCTGCCTAAATGCCTGTAAATTCCAACATTTCGGCCACTTTTTTGCAGCCAGAAAAGGATTAACACACACACACACACACACACACACACACACACACACATACACACACACACAGAGAGATGGGAGTTGTGTGGTGCAGTCTATGTGGCTCATCATTGTCGAGGAACCAAAGTTAAGGGGTTCACACTTTGGCGAGCCATTCGTCCAAATTTAGAAATAGCAAACATTTATTAGCTTGATTGACTAGGAATCGAGTGGAATCATGAATACCTAAAACTTTTCCTGAGTAATTTGGTTTAATTAGAGACTTGGAAATGTTATTTAGTGATGTGGCTTTTTCTTTGAGTTTGGGAGAGCTTATTTATAAAATTTAGGGTAGAATTGATGAAATTGTAATCGATTCGACGCTCCTCAAGTCAGTTCAATTTATTGCAAAATATGCTTCTAAAGTTTCTCTAAAAAGTATTTTTTATGTTCAGGTCAGTTATCGATTTTAAAAGACACATGTGGAAATACTGTTGGAGGTGCTTTTCTGCATTGGAAGTCTAGTGTTTCATTTGGAATTCAATGTACGGACCTGAAGAAATATCGAAAGGTAGTGGTGTTCTAGTGTCCTTTTCTTTTCGACTAGTAGCTAATAGCTTTGTCATCAGTTTCTCTCTTTCTAGCTAGCTATGACTTATATGTTCAGACAATAACCACGATTTCTTATGAATGTTTAGATTCTTCTACCATTCTACGAATCCTATGGACCGCATTCTAATTTTTCAATCTTGAACAACTTGACTAATAAGAGGATAGTCCAACATTAATAAATTATATTATTAATTTAATATAAAGCACTATCGCCCAATTTGTACCCAAGGTAGATCTATTATAAGTACGTAACTGTGGCTTATTCATAATTATGTTATTTTTCAAACTAGAAAAATCTGTCAATAAACGGTGAACCCTATTAATTAGAAATATAGTTGGACATAGGTAAGATAATAATCTAAGCAAAAATTATAATGAGCTTTCATTAAATAAAATTCCTCTTCTTTGAGTTTGCAAAACTCTGAGGATGCCTGTTATTTTTAGGTAGTCTTAAACCTTGTTGTATCACAAAGGCTTCAAAACATTTGATTTTTTTTTTTTTTCAGGAATTTTCTTTCTTATTTGGCGAACTAACTTTTTTTAATAACTAACAGTTGTTGCACGCAATGTTTGCGCGCATAATACTACTTATTGAATAATTAGAAGATGGAATTTTGATAATACGAATTTGTTGGTTTGTGAATTTTATAAAAAGTACAATTGTAACCTTTGAACCATCACTTCTAAAAGGCAAATTAAAAGAGAAATTTGGAATATTAGTAAATCCAACCACCTTTTTGTATTAAATTATCCATTTTATCCTTTAAATTGCATTACCCATTTTAGTTGATGGAATAATTGAAGGGTAAATAACTTATTTTCAGAAATTTTCTTCCTTATTTGGTGAACTATCTTTTTTTAATAATTTGTGTTAGGAATCATTTTTCTTTATTAGATGTATATATCATAAATGTGGAACAATTTGAAAATTCCATGTAATTTAGATTAAGGTAATTGACCAAATAATCTAATTCGATTGGACTGCGTCTAATTGAAAAGATCTTTAGTATATAATATGCATATTATTGAATGTTTAAAAATTTTACTAATTATTCAAGGGCATAATTAAAGAAGAATATTTGTGTAAATTAATATTCATCATGTATGTAGTTGTACCCGTATATGCCTTTCTCTCACGACAAGAAAATACCCCTTCACAAATGAAAAATATAATCACAAATATAATGAAATTTGTCACAAAATATAATTTTATGATGCATCTATTTCAAAAATTCATTATTATATGCTTGCTCACTGATTACTTATGTAATAAAAATAAAATGTCTCACAAAATTAATTTTGTGTTGGAACTTTTACCACAAATAGGAAAATCATGTTTAAAATTATGAAATTTATGACATTTTTTTATATCAGTATAAACTCTCTATATCCGTCATAAGTGTCATTATTAATATATATTTTTGCTCCTTTCTCTAAATTCATTAGTAATTCGTCAAAATCCATTACACTTGTCTTCTAGTTATAATGGAACCTAATTCGTCACAAATTTTAAATTAGTGGATGGGATGTTTTCTTGCATCGTTTTTTAACTCAAATAAGATGTCAAAGTGACAGATATATACTTGCAGTTTCAGGTGACGATGTAAGATTTAGACCAAGTAATAAATACATTAAAACTATGGTGCATATGTTTGGGATACGATGGACTACGATAGCTTACCTAATTAATACCTCAAAAATTCCCTCAAATTAAAAAGAGGGTAATTTTGCAATGGACCTGAATTTCAGCCTAAGTAATTGATACCCATGATGAGTAAGAGTTGCAAATTTTGAACGACTTCAAAGTATGAGGTAGAAAATACCAAAGTGTGCCAAAATTCTCTCGGTAGGTATACGTATAACTATCAAGGAGATATAAGAATCTACAAATCAACGCAAGTCCAAGTGAAATATAATCGTCATAAGCTCTTCTTAGACTGCAAACTGAATTTTCTCCACCAACATAAGTCATCGCGTCTTTGTGAGACGCGGTCCTATGTTGAATTACTTCCACAGTCTTGATATTATTTTTGAATATTTTGATTTCCAGGGGTAAAATCCAAAAAAGAAAAATAAAAATAAAATTTTATTACTCCAAAAAATACTTTTATTTTTCTTTGAAATATTGAATATATGCCTCCTTCATTATCTAATATGTCTAAGATAATGAGGAGTCAGGTAATAAGCCTCAAATATAGGATTCTGTCTTTCATTCTTTCTTCTAGACTAGTGGTTGATGCATACTCAATGCGTGTGCAACTATTAATAAATAAAAATATTCAAATAATATAAATGAAAGATAACATAGTTGCAAAAAAATTTAAAAAAATTATGAAGAAATAAAAATATGTATAATATTCATGAATTATTGTGGAATTAAGTGGTAGTAATGGGATAGGAATGAGCTGATAGTTATTCTATAGTTATCGGAATAAAAAATAAAAATAAGGGCATTTTAGGAAAGTATTTGAATTAACACACCAATAAAGGATTAGACACTTTATTAATAGTATAGTTATTGTTTCAACACTAATTAACCCACTAATACGTACTGACAAGAAAATATTTTGATACGATTGAATCTTCATATTTGATGACGATTGATTCGTCACCAATTATCTTATTCACATGCATTTTTATAATACCTAGACGTACACTGTTCATTTTTATTGATATATCTAAAATATATAATAATATCAAACTTTGATATTACATTATTAATTAGCCAAACATATTTGTACAATATGGCAATTTACAGTAAAAAAATATCATCTCTTAAAATGAGACCAAATGCATTTTTTTTCCGGGAATACATTGAGACGACTATATTCAAAATAAAAACAATTATATTTTGATTCTCCACACATCTCTTGATAGAGCTTGCCAAAATGTATTTTTCCAAAACAACTGAAAATTAATGACTCTAGAAACACATTACAAAGAAAAGATAAGTTAGTGATAAAAATAATAAGTGATAATACAAACATTGTCACTAATTATATATATTAGGTAACAAAAAATTTTGTTTTATCACTTTAGGACGCATTTACTTTAATAGAAGGGATAAAAGAGTGATAGTTAATTGTACGATTAAAAGGAGGATATGATTACTTTATTTAAATAATATCATGTTTACTTGATATGATAAATAAAATGATATAAATGCGTTGAACTATAACATGTGTTGGATTATTGGATCATAACCTTGATAGCGGGATTATTTATGAAGCAAAAAACAAGAATAGTGCAGAATAGTGTCGAGTTTTGACTAAACCATTGGCTCATTATTAAACAAAGTAAACAATGTATTAGATCATATTAAATAGTCAATATAACCTAATCATCAAATGTAAACAAGTCTTTAATGATTTTCACAAACTAAATAGTGACAATTATAGGTATTAGTGTCCCACATCGGTGAAATAAATAAGTTGTGGTCTCTATATATGGTCTTGGACAATCCTCACCTCTTGAGCTAGCTTTTGGGGTTGAGTTAGGCCCAAAGTCCATTCTTTAACATGGTATCAGAGCCACCCATTCCCGATGTTGGGTTAGCCAATTCGTTGGACCACCTATTTCATGTTATTCCACGCTCCAAATGTTCATTCCTGGGTGTGCGCGGGGTGTATTAGTATCCCACATCGGTGAAATAAATAAGTTGTGGTCTCTATATATGGTCTTGGGCAATTCTAATGATCTCTTGAGCTAGCTTTTGGGGTTGAGTTAGGCCCAAAGTCCATTCTTTAACAATAGGGTTTAAGTTATCATCATTAACAATTAGTGACATTCATATGATAACAACTTAATAACAATGAAAATCTTGTCACAAATTATAATAACAATTTTTATTAGAATTAGGTTGTCACTATATTTAGGGGTGTCACTGATTGTTAATAGTGATAATTTAAAACTTTATTTTTTGTCACAATATGGCATTTTTTGTCACTGATGAGCCATATTGTGATGAAAAATAAATCATTGTCATTTAAAAAATATCACTAGTGACAAAACAAAAGTTATTATCACTTAATAAAACATATTATTAACGACAACTTTTATATTGTCACTTATTATTTTGTCACTAATATAATTTTTTTTTTTATAGTGACACACATATAATTAATTTTTTTATTTCATAAAAAATTCTTACTACATCATTATTACGTAAGCATGACACATTATATGTCTAATACAAATTTAAGACAAATCAATAACCATTCAAAAAATTGTCTTCCTAGAATTCACGCGTTTATACTTTTTCTTACTTCGACATTTCTCACAATTTATGTGACCTAAATTGTGGACTATTGGTCAACAATCAATCATGATTAGAGCTACAAATTAAAATAAAAAGTTAGGCCTCCTAAAAGACTCCTCCGTTGTGAAACAGTCCAGGCAATTTCTAACCGCGGCAGTTGGACCCTGTGGAATTAATACATATCTTAGTGAAAGATTAATACGAATTAGGCAATTATTATTATTTATTAGTATAAATTGTCCATAGTGTCAAAGGGAAGACTTGAAAATTGATGGCCCCTTTACCAGAAGTTGGCCTTCCGCATTATATATAGTTGGAAAAATACGCCTTTAATTAAGCTCAGGTCCATCTTTTTTCCTTAATCATCATCATCACGTTTTTGATTAACTTCTAACTGCTAAGTTGAAATTTTTGTTCCAAGTATTGACCGCACTTCCAGCCCACGGCTGCCCACCGGCCACGCCGCCGCGTGACGGCCACTGTGTCTATGACTAAGTCTCTTCCAACTTCTCCTTTCATGTTTCATAAGGTGAATTTGAAATTTTAAATATTATATAGAAAAATAGGAGCAATAACTTTCATTTCCAGAAAAATGTAGAGAATTTATATGATTACTTGCATTTATTTTTTAGTCTCTTGAAATATGGGAATAATCTTCAATTTTTTTTTTTTTAAAAAATTATGACTACTTTCTCGATTATTTTTATGAAACTCGAATTTGCTATCAATGTTTTCATTGAAATAACCTCTAGAATATTTTGTTAGAGACACCGACATATTTTAAATTAAATGTATGCACTCTACCCCCATAATATATTTCAAAAATATGGAATTAATGTACCGTCTAAATTAAAAATTACAACATATTTAATAAATCTTACCACCATATCATCATTTTGTTAGAATAAAATACTTCATGCTCCCCTAGCTCACATAACAATATATGAAAATTCAAATTAATTTGAACTGTCTTATAATTATAAATCAATTTTATGATTATATTATTCATATGTGCATAGTAAGTAAAAGTTGCTATCATGTTCATCTCCCAAGTCATTGTATATTGATGTGGATAATTCAAATTATAAGGGTAAATTAATACAGAAATTAAAAAAATCCAATAGACTAAATCAATTAATTAAATAAAAACAATTCATAGAATTCAAAAATAATTAACCCCAGGAAGCAGGGTAACAAAAACCTAATGGAGATAAACCCATTAAAAAAATCTATAAATACTAATTAAGCTCCAAAAAGAATTTGGGCATATATAGCCGCATAAGAAACCATTCACAAATAATAGCAAAACTTTGAGAACCTTCGAGAGCGAAAAAATTAAAATGCACCGGCACTCTACTGTCTAATGAAACTCTCTTGATATTTTTCATGACAATGGATACTATGCAATTTACTCTAGAATATTCGCGGCCTAGTCTCTAAAGCACCCTTGACGAGTCTTCGACATAATCCCACTGTAAAGCTAACATTATTAAAAAAATTATTTTAGATATGTTTACTAGTTGATAGTATTGGATACATGACATTATATTTTATTTTATTATTGCTTAATTATTTAATTATTTTATTTCCTAATTAATAAATAATTAAATTAAATTAAATTATTTTAGACATATGTCTATTTTAATATTATTAAAATATAATTCAAAATTATTAAAATTATATTTCTTAAGGTAATAGAGTTAGATTTTAATTTTGAGGTGATAAATTCGTATAAAATAAACTCTTATAAATTCAAAAATATTGCAAATAGGTTTAAGGACATTTTTGTCTCAATAAATTAGCTAAACAATAATCTGGGGGCATTTGTGGATTTCTAGATAAATTTTCTAACGTTATCAATTTTGTTAACATAAATTAACAATTTTCGCAAAATGTAAGATGAAGTCAAACCTTATGAAGTATTTATATATAATTTCTTCATAGTTATGGATTTTATTTTTATTTTTTTTTATAAATGAACCAATTAACTCAAAAAGATGTAGGTAATCAACCCTTTATATAATTTGTAAAGTATCATAAACAAATATCATTTGTCAAAATATGCCAAACAACTCTTCAATAGCATACCGAGTGCAATACATTGATGAGCATATCGAATACATTTTATTTTTATTTAATTTGTAAATACATTAAGTTGTTTGTTTAATACGCATCGAAAATATGTCGTTTGAAATATGCATGTCTTGTACCAAATAAATAACATTTCAAAATATAGTGTAGTATTGTGTATGTATTTATACACTAAGTAGGAGGTGGCTAGGTTTGAGTTGAAGTCATGTCGGATCATAGAAAGGACGAATAAGGAGCATCTACAATTCGCATGACTAAGGAAGGAGTGGAGAAATTAATGTAGAGGAGGCCTGGAGCCCCTCAACGACTCCTGTACCTTATCGTTTCATAGCTAAACACGTACCTGTACCACTAACTATTGCGATTCTATCTAGTCTGGAAATTTTCCACTGGGTACGTAAACGTAGGGTAGGATACCCGTCAAGGTTGACCCAAATTTCCAATCATGGGATAGTGATATTGGAGCGGAAATTAAGCAGCATCACTGCCATGCATGCCCCATTGCCCCAACAAAGCAATAAATTAACAAGATTTTACCTATTTTTATTTTAATTGAATTCAACACTGCAATCCCAATTGGATTTTTAGATTCCCACGACGGATAAGTAAATAAATAAATAAATAATAATTTTTGTATATAGTGATTTTGGTTGAAATTAATTCTTCGCGTATCGGGTCTGTGAAATATTTTAGATTGGGCTCCACGACTCTTCAATCGGACTTGAAATCACACTCAAATTGTTAGGATCGTTGGGGAATCCCAGCAAAAATCTTCCGGCACTAGTTCAAGTCAGATCATTGGGTTGGAAATTTAATATGTGGCAATAAATGTAGAGAGCATTGAAAGTGAAAAAGATAATTAATTTTTGTGATATCTGTAAATGTGAAATCTAGGAATATTTATATTTGATGGCAAGTGTTCTCACTTGAATGGATGACCTAGCAATATCAGGTGTGTACACGTGGGCATGATTGGAGGGTTGTCAATGGCCCAGGTCGCAATTGAGTTATTTGAGTCAGATCCGACCTCATAAGAAAAGACATGGATCTTGTCCATTTAATGAAAATTAACTTATTTTTATTATACATTGTCATATAATATTAAACAATCTTCACTCTTGAAACACCTTTTTTGATGAGTTGGGTTTAGGGTCTATTCTTTAATATGGTATAAAAAAAAATCCATTCCTGGTATTGACATTTTCAGTGTTGTCCAGCCATCTATTTTACATTATTCACGTTTCAAATGTATATTCATTCTTAGGTATGCACGTGGTCTATATAATTTTGAACAATTTACGTCTTTTGAGTTAGCTTTTGAGATGAATTAAGCATAAAATTCATTTTTTGATATAGCGTGGCTAATTTCAATGTTTCTGCATTTTGAATGGACATGGAGTTTATAAAAGGGCCCGTAACTAGCCAAACATGCATATATGGTTAAAATTGGATTTAGACCTGATTATATGGATCTCTGATGATATCATATTATACATTATATCCATATAAAGAAATTGTGGATTTTAAGATTTTATGGACCTGTGATTTACACATTCAATTGTGCATGCCCATAAACGATTTTTACGGCTTTTCCATGGATTTAAAGTAGTAAAGCATATATATATTTTACATCAATTGATCAGTTGATTCTTGTACTGACAGAGCATGCTTGGCTTTCTGTCATGCTATTCCTAGGAGCATATACATACATTCTCAGCTTTTGCCTTGGTGGTACAATGTACAAACTAGTTAGGTATGATATATTATTCCTAGGAACAAATCTTCAGCTTTTGATCAGTTTCAGTTTCTGTCTGTGCTATCTTGTACTGCTTATTAATGGAGAAAAAGCTTTCCCCTTAATTACAGGAAACTCTTCTTCTGACTTATTTTGTCACGTCGTCCATCCATGACTTAACCTATCATATATGTTGCAAGTCACCACCCAACTTATTATTATTTTATAAAATCATCTAAATTAAAGAAAAATTTAGTCAAATTAAATTTGATTATGCCCAAATTAATACAAAATCTTTTGGATTCTGCCTACATTGGTGTGATGTGGGTAATTTTAAACGTAGTCTTAATAAAATTGACTACTCTATCAATTGCTTTTGACATTTATGTCTTTTTATTTGGTAGGTTAATTTCTTTGTAACTCCACGAAATATGTCTGCTAGATTAACTGCATTCTAAAGGCATAAATTAGGCCCACATCTCCTCTTCGTTGGCCAAACTTCAACTACTTTATTTTTTTTGAAATTTTAAATTTTGAAATCACATTAATCATATCAAAATTTCTCCGACTCAAATAATTTTTTTTCAAACTCACGTAAGTCTATGAGTTAGAATATAATTTTGTAGAATCTTTATAACTTAATTATGATCAAGTTGATCTTCACAGGGTAATATTCTACAGTAGACTAAGTACAATACATTCGGACCACTATTCACCTTTAAATTCCCCCCTCTCCCACCCTAAATCAACAATTTACGTTGGATCGAATGCAATTAACATGGTCTAGAATCACACATTGTCACAGGTGCTAGAACTTTCTGTCGTGTCATCTTTTAAGAGATGGGAACATGCACTTTTGTTACAAGTAGAGATCATTAGGTTCAGTTGTACTTAGACATGTGCAGGAGTTAGCTGCCCAGTAATTGAGAAAGAGAACTGTGGAAACAGTTGATTTACCTATAATAGGTGAAGACATCCTGAGTGAAGGCACTACTGTGGCCTTAGAGTACTGCCAAAATCTTTTAAAAGCTGGGAGAGTTCGAACACTCACAGGACAAATTAAAGATTATTGTAAGTGTGTGTGCGTGTGTGTGAACGACAACTTACTAGTCATATTTATTTTCCATTTCAAATAGTTAAATTATCAATTTTCTTATAATTATAAAAACTTAAATAATGAATCAAACTTATCAGGTTTTCATATAATTAAGATAACCCATGTCAACCAAAAAAAATTTAAAACCTTCTATTTTAATCCCGAAACCAACTGCCATTATATCTTGCTGATAAAAATATTAAAACTTTAAATAGTATAATTAAGTACAATAAATTAGATAAATAGAATAGGTAATGTGAGAGCAACTGAGAGGACTTCATTCATCAATCTCCCAGATAGTTCTAGATGATGTCCTCTTTGTGCCAAATTTTATAAATTGTAATTTAATTTCAGCTTTAAATTGCGCAATAATTTCTCACAAAATCAATGTGTGATGCAGGATCTCACATCGAGGATCGATGCTGACTGAAGCAGATGAGATGCATGAAAGAGTTTACTGGTTCGTGAGTATGGCATACCAAACTACGCACAAGGCTTTGGGAAAATTATTTCATCTTGTTTTTAATTCAGTTTAAATATTGTATTTCATCTCATGTTTCATCTTCTATTTCATTGTATGAATATATAATACATATATTAAATATTTTCTTAAAAATAATGTAACTGATTGAAAATCGGATACACTGAACATATATATACAAAATATGAAATAAAGAATAAAATAGAAGATCCAAAGTAGAGAAATTTGTGAGATTTAGAAAGACCATTAATGTCAAAAGCAAAACCCACATAAAATATTAATTACTGACATTAAAACATGATACACTATTTCATAATCATCTTTACTAGCAGACGAAATTTATTTAATTCGTACCAAGTGTGGGGCGGACTTGTCCATAATTAACTACTAGCTAGAAGAACTCATTCTCCCACAGATATATTATTTTCAGGACCATATATATATATATATATTATATATAATAAAGATGCAAATTAATCTAAGTTAATTAAATGATCATGAGGTAGCCAGTTAATTAGCGCCTTCTGGCCGCAGTTTCGCGTTGACAATTGAAGAAGACAGCAGCAACTGGGAGGCCTAATTCGTGTTCCTCAGCAAAATTCCTGGTACTGAACCCATCCCTACGCGGTGGTGGGCTGACTAGTCCCTGGAGCCGCTTCTTCTGCTTGAACAGCACAAATGCGAACCGATGGATCCCTATGCTTGGCCTTGGCATTTCATAGCTCACTACTTCTCTCCCTGTAAATACATATACATATATACATACATATATATATGAGAAAAATCATAATCATTAATCTTTATGTGAATAATTATATATACATTTGGATATTGGAAAAGGTTGCATACCAAATGTGGAATCCGTGGTGCCTGGGATATCTGTAATTATCCTGTAAGTTGATCAAACCAGTTTATGAATGTGAGTATTATATTGTATTGATGATACTTAATGCTCTACATTGAAAGAAATCAAGGGTTTAAGGTACTTTATAAGTTATTTTATTTCTCCCACGCAAAATTCCCTAGCATATGTGTATTAATACGACAATATCTCAAAATAATTGAATTTTTACATTTGAGACAGATCTAATTATCATCACACATTTATTTTCTTTTTTGGCATTTTCATTAATTCTGTTCTAGCTAAGAAACCCTCAAAAAATTTTAAGGCAGAGACTTAAATTAAACACAAACCTGGACACAAGATCTTAAACTCACCCACCTGAACTTTGGATCCTCTATTTTATATTATTTATTTCAATTTGTATTTAAATGATTGATGAGAATATATTATAAAAAATAAAACCTTAATATATTATATATAATTTAATTAAAAGTTTACAACCTATTTAAATATGGGTAGAAATAAGTGGCATGGCATCAATTTTTTAATTTTTTTTTTTAAAAATCATTATTTAAACAAGCAATGCATAGTGGGTTTGTTGTCTAGTGGATTTTGGCCTACAAAGAAAACATACATCCCCCTAACTTTGAGTGAAAGATATGTCCAACTAAAGCTGAAACCCTATTTTGCACTAGTTTACTAGAGTTTTAGATTCAAAGAAGGTTCCTGCCGGGTAAATTAAGTCCTGGGGGCTTTCCACAGCAACATAGATATATTTCAACAATGAAAGTTTTCTGTTTTTAATTTTTAATTTTTTTTTCCCCTCTCCTCGATCTTTGATTTGATTCTTCTTATGAATTAAGAGTAAAGGAGAAAGCGTACCAGTGCAAGTGCTCCCTTAGGTATGGATCACTAGGACCTGGAACATCAGGGTCTGTCATGATCTGAAACAATATATAAACAATTAATTAATGCTAAGTCACTCAAAATTATATTGTAATATATATATATATATATATATAACGCTTTTTTTTATTTCAAACATATTGCAAGCCAAACTTTGAATTTTCCTTCTGGCCCAATTAAACTAAACTAAATAATGGACAAATAAATCAAATGAAACTTGAAAATAGGTCAAATTAATTAATATTGGACAAGAAAATACGTACATGCATGAATAAAAATAAACTTAAGTTATACATAGTTAGGAAAAGAGTAAAGTTTTGAGAAGAAGAGTAATTAATTAAAATCAATATATACCAGGGTGTAAAATGTTCTCATATCACCTCCATGAACCTCAACCTTAGGTTTAGAGGTGACTGTGGAAGGAAAGAGTTCATGGCCATTGTAGACAATCTTGTTGCAGTTGTAAATAGCAGACATTTTAACTGTGCTCGAGAAGTTGTCCACAACATCTCCAATCACTCTACTAATTACAAGGGGGTCTGTTGACATGATTTTTCCCACTATATATATATGAATAATATATATGTCTTCTAGGATGTATATATATAAGTGTATGATGATTTTATGCTGAGAATTGGAGGGCAAACCAGTTGTATTTATAGTGGAAACAATTGGAGATATATCACTGCAGCATGAGAGAAATTCCATTTAACTATTGTAGTTTCAAGAATATAGGGGAAGCTAAGTAGAGGATCCTTTTTCCCTCTTTGGATACATTGGATTTACTCATTATCTGGCATGTAACCACAAAACAAGGAACTTTTGTTTATTTGTTTATATAATTTCTTTTTGGTAGATTTATTTCGGAAAATAATTAAAGAAATATGTCAAAAATAATTTGACATGGTATTACACTCTATTTCGATTTGCTTTACGGAAAATTTCATGTCGCCCAATTGCGTGTATATTAAAATGACTTGTGAGTCAACAAATATGCATATAATGATATAGTAAATGAAGTACATACATGCATGCATGATCACATATGTATAGTTTTTTATATTTAAATACATGCACACATTAGGAACTCAGAAGAGTTCAAACTCCTAACCTTTCATGTTACGTAAAAAATTTATGTTATTGGACCACAAACCACTCGACCATGATCATATACATGTAATCTATCAGTTTATAACCTAATTGAATATATTCCAAATTGGGTGGCATGCTATAAGCCATGATGCAGATGCATGAATATATCACATATGCAGGTCTAATTCCCACCATTGTAGATTCATCTTTTTCAATTCTTATTTTATTGTAAAGGCAAGAGAAATGGAATTTGCAAACACTATTTGAACATATGCAGCTACTGAAAAGAGTTACCTTCAGTGTTTATGGTAAAAAAAGGAAAAAAATTCAGTCGGCTTTGGAACTTTTCTCTAAGTATTATAGTTCCAAGTTGACATTACTGTATATATGTGTGGAGAGAATAAAAGAACAGCTAATAAGGGAACTCCATAGTAACGTTGATTGGTTCGGTGGAAATTAATTGTAGATTTACTCATGATTCCCACGGATTTGGACTCTAGATTTGAAACATCATAAGATAGAATTATTGGGTGATTTAAAAAAAAATCCAAAATTTAAATTAGCTAAAAGTCTTAGAATTCATGAAGCAAATGTGTAGAATAATCAATTGATAAAGTATAATTTTTATTATATAGTGAGTAGGCATATTTGTAGTTTGTGGTCCGCGTAATTTCATCACATAAAACTTTGATAGTCCATTAAAATAATATTATGTGTAATGATCAGGAGTAACTCAAAATTTGGGTTACACCTCGATATTTTCCAATATCATGCTAAAAATAGTTAGAATTTTTAGAAGAATGTATCGGCATTCATTTGATGAAAAATAAAGAGGAATATCAAAAATTGGAATGGTTGAAGGTGCAACAACTACTTTTGAAGCAATATAAGAAAAGCAACGATCGAAGTAGGAGACTCAAAGTCGAAAAGAGGATTCCTCACTTCTTTCACTCATTCGAAATCTTGCATGAGATTTTCATCTCGCATGGCTCATAAGTAATAAAAAAAGAAGAACTAGAAAGCAAATTGAATTCTATCAATAAAAGGGGACTCAAATACTGGAATGTAGAGAAATAATTTTTAATGTGGAAAATTGTCCTTGGGCTCACAGTCACATCAAATGCCATAAAATAATTAAGATGCTACCTTATGTGATACATTATATATATGTATATATGGACGTTGGCTCCTTATGAACTCTGTGGCCGTATAATGCTATTTTATTAAACTGCACGAGACATCACTACTATCATAATTATAATTTTGTTGCACATTCTAGTTACGTTAAAAATTAATTTTTTGATAATTATAATGCTGGAAGGTCATATCAACGACAAAAGGAATAATTAGACTAATTAATTAAAGTTTTTAGCTCTGCCACAACCAGCAATGGCTGGAAGAATGCTTGCTATAAATAGAAAGCCCTGAGGCTCTTTTCTTCAGAGTCCACAATGGATGAACTGGAATTATTTAAATAAACATTTCACACACACACATATATCCTTTTTCTCCGTGTTGCTTTCCACTTCCCAGCAATGCTTTTTCTTCTTAATATTTCTTTTATTTTCTTCTCTTAGTTTTCACCTGATGCAAATTTAATTAGCATTCATTTCCATTTCCATTTTATCATATGTAAATTATCTGTTTGGTTCATCTTGTTGGACATGCTTTTGGATAATTCGACTAAAATTATAATCCTCATTCTGATATATATAGGGGGTCATATGTTTCTTTCTTTCTTTTTTTTTTTTTTTCCAATTTATAAGGTATTTAATTTAACATATTTTTCAAGAATTCTTTTTTTTTTTTTTTAAAATTTTTAACCTAGAGATGCACTGCAATTTACCATTTTCCGTTTATTAAATTGTTTATTCATCATCATCATTTTGTATTTGAGAATAAGCCCTACTACTACTACAAAAAAAAAAAAAAAACCGCCCCTTCAAAAAAAAATTACAAATTTAATAAAATCTAGGGGAGAACATAATTCTATGATGAATTTATCAAACAAATAATACATGCTCTGTCAACGATTAATTTTGTGATGAAAATAAATGTGTCATAGAGTCGATATTGTGATGGAATTTCCATCATAGATAAGTCATTCCATCAAAAATCATTTTCAGAGTTATGAAATTTGTTATAAACTCTTCATATCAATATACAATCTTAATATCAGTTACAAGTATCATTCTTAATATATATTTTTGTTCCTTTTTTATTAAATTTGTTTGTAATCTATTAAAAGTTTATCACAATTGTCTTCGATCTGTGATTAAATTCCATTCATCAGAATTTTTTTATTAGTGAATCGGCATTTTCTTGGAATAATTACTCATTAATCAATATGGAAGTATAGTAAAAAAAAACAAAAAAGAGAGACGAAAACTTATGGCCAATCTGTGTGTGTGTGTGTGTGTGTGTGTTATAGTCTTATAGAGATAAAATTTTCAATTCTGCATGAGGAACCTTTTGAAAATGCGACATAAGAAGCTTCCACTACTTAAGTCTAACTAAGCATGCTCCAAAGGTGACTAACAGTAAAATAAAGTTGCAAGGTAGGGTTCCATTTGGGCCATAGCCGTCAGCCACACCTTAAATAAATCATTTTTATTCGAATACTTTTTATAATAAATACTTTAATAATTTTAAGTCACGCATCTTATAATTTAAATTGAATATTTTATATTTGCGCGACAATCATATTTAATAAAGACTATTATATTAATTACCCCTTAATTTATACAGTTTGCTCTCTTTTTTTTAAATATTTCTTTTTATTATGTTGTGATTGGAGTTAGGAAAGAATTTTTTTAGGATTTAGATTGACTTGTTGAGGTTAGGGTAGTGATAACACTCCTCAAGTCTTTTCGATCCAAAATAATTGTTAGATCTCCTAAAGCACATAGAAATTAATAAAGGTGTTTGGAATTAATTTTAATAAAAATTCTTTGATATTCAAATCCATAAATTGATCAAAGAAAAAAATAAAGAATAAATGAATTTCATTATACAATTAATCTGATCTGCAAAATAGGAAAGAGAGTGTCTATAGTAGTGTATTACTTGGCAGTTGATATACCATTGATGGCCTAATTAATTGGAGCATTCACAATAATTTAATCTAAAAACTAAAATTCAGAATAGCCTAAGAAGATGTAAAAGATCTTATAAGCTCATTCATCTTATAAAATATTTTTCAAGCTTATAAGATGTTAGATATTTTTTTAAAAAATAAGTTTTTAAGTGTATGGATAAAATAATATTTTAGAGCTTATATAATATTAGTAATGACATTTTTGTAATTAATATGATTGAAGTTAAGCTAACTAGTTAAAATTTTCAAAATAAGTTAGGCACTCTTTACTTTTTTTTAAAAAGAGCTTATAAGTTCCTAACATACAACTCCGAGACACCGAACAAATTCCCTAGCTTGAATATCTTTCAACCCATAAAGACGGACAACAATCAAACCAGAGATCAAAGCAGGGCTCGACAAAACAAAAAGTATGGGAAAAACAAGAGTCGGCTTCGGTAAGGCCTTTTCAAGGGCCTTTGGCTCGTCCTCGTTCGTGCCCTTAAGGAAGAAACAGTCAGCTCTGACGTTGATTGAGTTTGAGCGGCTAGGCCTAACCCACCATTATCAGGAGGACACCCGCTGCGGTAATTGTTCGTGCCTAACTTTGCGCTTCCTGTATGCATCTTTACTGCACTTCCTCAGCCTTGCTTTGTTTGCTCATAGGGTACTCTCAGAACTCCTTGTAGCTAGGGGCTTATTGGATCGTCACAGGGCATAGTACGCTACACCTTACACCGGGCAGATAGCCGCCTTCTTGTTGCTCTAGGTTCCCTTCGCTTAGATCAAAAATGATGAATGGGATTGTGGCACTCCACTCGCCGCTAATGCGGAAGGATGCTGCCAAAAAGAATGGAACACTGTTTCGCTCTGTTGGGAATAGGTCATATGAGAAAGGTAAAGAGAGAGTCTATTGAGCCACTTGGCATGGGATTAGTTCTGTGGCAGAATCAGTCGAAGTTCCAATGGAGTGATCGGTAAGTTCCAAGAATGGCGGAAGAAAAGCTTGCTTTCCGGCTCTTCCTCTTAATACTGACAGAAGCCGACTCCTTCCTTGCATCAGGACGAGTTATTCGGATCAAAATTGGAAGACTTGCCCGTCTCAGCTCTCGCATCAGAAGACTCGTGCCTAGAAGCTTTACCACTCAGTCGAGCGAAGCGAAAGGTATGATTCGGGGATAGCCAAATCTGGACAATGAGATGGGGAGGGGACTATTCAAAGTAGAGGGGTTGTTTCTTCCTATACCTATGAATTCCATTGGACTTAGAAATGATACATTGGAAGAATCGGTTGGGTCTTCCAATATCAATAGGTTGATTATTTCGCTCTTGTATCTTCCAAAAGGAAAAAATATCTCTGAGAGTTGTTTCCTGAATCCGAAAGAAAGTACTTGGGTTTTCCCAATAATTAAAAAGTGTAAGATGGCCACAAGATGGAAGTTTTTCATAGTCCCCCATTTACATATAGAATTTCAGTATCGAAGCAAAAAAGTTTACTTGAAAAGGGGAGGATCCCCATTCTGTTGATAAAGCAAATTAGGAACTCCCAATTCTCTGGCAAATACGACCATTTTGATCATTTCTTCACATGTACCCGCAATAGCATTGAAATAATGCCCTTTGATTTCACCTATTTCAGCCTGTGTTTTCTAAATTAAATTGCCCAGAACAGGCACTCGTAACCTTCTCTGTCTCTATCTTCTAGTTACCAATTTCACTTATTTAAAAACTTTACCCTTCAGTTAATAGTCCTTCCTGGTGGTCTAGGGTCCCTGATTCGCTTCCCGTCAGCCATCCTAGGGCACTGATTCCCGGCCTACGAAGTTCTAGCTTAAGCTTCCCCTTATCTTGTCTCAATATGAAGTCTTGGTCTTTAGTCCCAGTCCGATCGAATAAAAGAAGTCAAACTTCGGGGGCAAAGATGTTCCCATTACGTACATTATGTAAAATCCTTTCTCTTGTGAGCTTAACCTTAGGCTAGGCTCCTTTCCATAACTTAAGGTTGAGCTCACTTCCCAGCAAGCAATGGCTTCTTGGAAGAAAGAATGACTTTATAAGAACTTGGCCAGACTTTTTCGTGAGTTACGGTTATTGACTCGAAATTGTAAGCCGAAGAAGTCTTCCTCTACTCCACATCAGAAGCACAATAGGAATAGGCATCTTGGACCACTAGCCTGGCTCCACATTGAAGGTTGATCCCTTTCCAAATAATTGGACATTTGTTTTGCTGGTAGTTTGAATCTTGTGGTGGTTTTGAACAAGATTGATGATTTGAACAATTTCGGGGGTTTGGCAAAGCAAAGGCAAGGAATAAAGATGAAAAGGATATCAATAACTTATGAACCGGTGAGCAAAGCTCTATCCTTAGTCAAGGTAATAGGCTGGGCCCCTGATCCGCGTAGACCAAGGGCGAACACTCATCGTTTACGGCATGGACTACCAGGGTATCTAATCATGTTCGCTCCCTATGCTTTCGCACCCTAGCGTTGGTAAGGACCCAGAGAGCTGCCTTTGCTTTTAGCGTTCCTTCGTAGATCTCCGGATTTCACCCCTACACACGAAATTCCACTCTCCTCTGTCTCACTCAAGTGAATTGGTTTTGAAAGCATTCCGCCAGTTTTTGGCGACTTTCACTTTCAACCCGATTCATTGCCTACGTGCCCTTTACGCCCAGTCATTCTTCTCCGACTGGAGAGCCTCCAGGACAAGGAGTCAACGATCAACCATCCACTCTCGAGATTCATATTGATCAATTGATCTCCGCGTCCTGCCAGTTCGCTAAGTAGACTCACTCTATCTATAACTTTCAATTTCTTAGTACAATTTATTAGTAAATATTGGATTGAAAGGAATATCTAAAGGAGATGGTCCATTTAGTACTACAAAGAACGACCAGGGATAGGGGGATAGAAGACCACTATGTGCTAGGTTAAGCCGGAAAGGAATAGAGTGAATTGAAATCCAATGCCTTTTCTTCTCTTGATTGAAGACCTGCAGAAGAGATAATTACTTTTAAAAATAAAAAAGCTCTTGCTTACCCTCATTTCCTTCCGAGCAATCTCTTTCGGTCCACCCCCGGGAAGGCTTAATATATATATATGGATTCTTGCTTTTCTTATCTAGTTCTGTTCTCTGGTCTTAGTTCCTGATCAACTCAGCATTCCTTAGCTCTAAAGCCAGTGAATGTGTAGCTATAGACGAGAGATAGGATAGGAAGCTTGATCGGTCAAGCAGGACCTAAGCTCACATAGGCCGTTTGCTATTGCTAGTTGGGTTGCTCGCCTTTATACGGTTTGGCTTCGCTATTGCTCCTATGTAGTGGTCGACCTATTTGTTGTATTCCTGCCATACTAGAATGCTTCTTATCTATTGCTAGAAGCTTTGCCAAAAGCAAGATGAGGTCTCTTGCAAGGCCTGTTCGCATCGCAAACTACTAGAAAAAAACTACTAGACTAGACTAGTAGTTGAGTGCTCCTTGTCCTGTTTTTGGCTGACAATAAAGCTAGGGTCCTGATCGAGAAAGTACTAGTCCTACCTATCCACCTCTCCAAACACAATATCTTGAGTACAGCTACCCTCGAGATTAAGAAGGTGGTCCGGGGGCTTAATATTCTGTATTAATCCTTTCAGGAGACCCATCTCTTCACTCTATAAACTCTTTCAGAGGCCCTTAAAAGCCCTATAAAGGGCTCTTAGAGTCAATAGAAGTATAACTACCTTAGGGGTATCTCTATCAAGAGATTGTTAGCTCAATATTAGATCGGTAGAGCCCTTACTCCATTTCATACTGAAATGGTCGAGCTCGGGTCTTGGCTTGATGCCGCTATCTTGGCTTTCAGCCGCTAAGCTACTACTTTATTGTAAATCAATCTTCCCCCCATGGCGTGCTGAAGCCAAAGCCACATTTGAGGATATGGAATCCGCAGTGAACAAGATCCCCAAAGTCAAAAGCCGATGTTAGCAAGATGCTAGTGCTCATGCCAAGAGAGGATGCCCATAACCACTATCCCAGATTCCATGCAAGTGCTAGAATCCGATCTGAGAAAAACAAACTCTTTAATTTCATGCTTTGCAAAGCACGAATGCTTGGAACGCTGGAATGGGCTAAGAGTTGATAAGTTCCGGAAAGAGGAATCTCAGAGAAGCATATCTTATTTCTCTTTTATAAAAAAAATTACCAAACACTTTTTAACATCTTATAAGCTCACTCAAACACCCTCTAAGTCAAACCAGATTAAGTGAACGGAATTTTTAATTCATATAAAAATGAAAAATGTGCGACATATAGAGTATTTGATCATTTTATTTAAATATAAGGATAAAAAAGTTATTTTGTAAATTATATCCAGATGATGTTTGTAATGCCCCACAATTTTATTTCGTATTTAATCAATTACTTTATCTTATGTTATTTTATTTATTATTTAAATTTAAAAAAATGTAATACCTTAGAATTTATCTTGAATTTAATTAATTATATTATCCTATTATTCTACTTTATTTAGTATATTAAATAAAATCAAAGTGAGGGATAATATAAATTTTATAAGAAGCTAGAAAAAAAAATGATAACTAATATATTATATCTTATTATACATTCTATAGTTTGGGGAGTATAAATTATAATTCTACTCAAATTAATAATATACTATACACAAGTGATATTATTAAACTTTAAGAATTGTAATAAAGATGTTAAAGTTTAAAATAGGACAAATATCCTAGTTCTAGTAGAATTATTATTAGCTAGAGTCCTCCCTAAATTAGATCACCTCCCTCATATATAAATATATACATATATATAATTCCTAGAAATGAAACCTAATCTTATAAGACAAAAAGAAAAGAAAAACGGCAAAAGAAAGAAGAAAGAAGAAAGAAAGGAAGAAGGAAGCAAGAAAAAGGAAGGGAAAAAAAAAAAAAAGAAGACGGCAGCGGCTTTGTCTTCGAAGGAAAAGGAAAGAACTAAAGGTATTTGATTTTCACATTGTATGAGCTTGAAACTATCCCTGGGTTGGTGTATGTGGCAGTTACGCAATTGCTTTTATTTTCTTGTCATGCAGTATTAGTCAAAAAGAAAAAGAAAATGAGAAGAGGAAAGAAGAAAACTAATAGAGGACACAACCATGTAGGTGATGGCAGAATCTTATTAAATTACTTCAAGTATGCCATGTTAAATTAAGGAAATGTTAGTGGAAATCATAATTTGTTTGCTAGTGGTTGAATTAATGCATGCATATAGAAGAAATTGTTGTGATTGGAGCAATATATCCTATTCCTATATATGAGAAACGCACTAGCCCTTAAGTCAATAGAATAGATGCTGACAGTTTGGTTAATAGTTGCTAACTGGTTTTCGAAACTAAATTAAATCTATGATGTTCCTATTTTTTTCTACTTCCTATCATCTTTAAGTTGTTTACAAATTTCTTTGGTTTAGTATTCGATGTCAAAGATCATTTAGTCGAATTGAATTGCATCTTTTTATTCCTAATGAGATGACTATCGTAAATTAAGGGTGTATTCTCTTAACTTTAGGAAAATTGAATTCCAAGGAATAAGAATAGGTGCAAGTGTAACTCTCTTAGATAATGAATTTGAGGGATGCTGTAGGTGTTTTGATTTTGAAGCTAAGGAGTTAAATTTTGATATTTTGAATTTTCTGAGGACAGTGGATGTCTCGTGGAATGGATAATAATTAAATCAAATATTACAATTATTTCAGCAGTGATCAAGGACTTGGCATGATAGATTCGACTTTCAATTCGATTGATAAGTATTGTGAGTGCCTAAACCTATAACTATTATATATTATTACTTTTCAAAACCCAGAAGGATATATGTATAGTAATGCATGCTGAAACTTCTTTTCAATATACACTGCACCATAGGCAAAATAACAAAATTCGTCCTATAACTTTACCTCATTTGGTTTTTCGTCCTATAAATTGCATAATATCAATTCTAGTCCTATAAGTATTCAAAAATTGTCATTTTTCGTCCTTTTTTTCAGCCAGAACCGGCGAAACTCGCCAGAAAATGTGACGTGGCACGCCGAGCGTGTGGATATTTCTTGTTTCTGCCTCGTTGGCAGCTAACATAGCTTGATAAATTAAAAATAAAAAATGCCAACTAGATATACAATAATAAATATATGATATATATTTATATACACACATATATATCTAAATATATGTATTTATATATACATACACATACATATGTATATATTCCCCCACCCACTCGGTGGGTAGCTGGCTGAGCTCACCATGGCCAACCGGTGGCCAGCACCTCCTCGCTTGCCCAGATCTGACCAGGCGAGGTCATGTTGCCAGCCACCATGGCCAGCACCTCGCCTGGCCAGATCTGGCCGGGATCTGGCCGAGCGAGGTCACGCTCAGCCATGGCTGCCGCCTGGCCAGATCTGGCCAAGCGGCGGCCATGGTGGCTAGCCCAGCCAACATGGCCACGGGCTGGCCATGGTGAGCTCACACGTGGCCACGGCCTAGGCGGCCTCCATGGTTGGCCAGTCATGGTGGGTGGGGGGGGGGGGCGTGGCGAGGCGGGGGTTGGGGTGGGGTGGGGTGGGGGTTAGGAATTTTAATTTATGCTGAAATTTAATTAAATTATTTTAAATATGTGAGTTAAAATAATATTGTTAATGGCAAATTAGGTGAATGTTTGTTATATTTTTTGTGTGATTTTATTATGTGTTTTGGGAGAATAAATTATTGGAGAATGTAAAAATTGTGTTGGGGAGTGCGATTAATTTTTGGTTATGTTTTGGAAAATAGTTAAAAATTGAATTTGGAGAATTTTGGTATGTTTGTTTTTGTTTTGGGGGAGATTTTTTTACTGTAACAATTAAATTAATGCTTTTTTATTAGATTTTTGAGGTGAAAATAAAATTAAGTGATTTTTTATTGTTATAATAATAATAATAATAATAATAATAATAATAATAATAATAATAATAAAATATGATGTATGTATAATATATGTATGTATGTATTAAAAAATGAAAAAGTTCTGGGGATAATGAAGGATATTAAAATGTGTTTTGGAGGAAAAATGATGATATGTAATATATAACTATATATATATATAAATAGATGTGTATATATATGTGTGTATATATATAAATTATATAATATATTTGAAATTTAAAAAAAAAAAAAAAGAAAAGACATGTTTGCTGCCAACTAAGCAAGAAAAAGACAAAAAAATGCCTACTAGGCAGTCCAACGAAGCAGAAACAAGAAATGTCCACACGCCTGGCCTGCCACGTCACATTTTTCGGTGAAAAAAAGATGAAAAATGACAATTTTTTAATACTTATAGGATTAGAATTGATATTATGCAATTTATAGGACGAAAAACCAAATGAGGTAAAATTACAGGATGAATTTTGTTATTTTGCCCTGCACCATATATGTATTCCACTGCGCACAAAAAGAAATATTTTTTTTTCTTGTTTTATTTCTGGATAAAAGAAAACCTATGCCTTTGTGACTTTTTAATGATTCTATACTAGCAATTAAATTTGATAATCAACTTATTACTGTCACTGTTACTGCTATTGTTACTGTTAGTTAGATCCAACCTGGTCTGGGTGTGCGAAGAGCTTCACTGGGCAGCAGCGGGCTAGCCAGTTGAACTCCAAGCCCCCATGGCCTAATCCCCCAATGAACAACAGAAGTCGTTTGTGACTGAGGTAGGTCGTAGGAATTCCCGGGGACGCTCAAGCACTGTTTTGGTAATGTCACACCTTGCTTGAAGCGATAAAAAACTATTACGGTGGGAGCCATAAGATTGATTGGTACAACAAACCTGATCATCGTATTTAAGTTGATAGTCTAGAAAACTGTTTATTAAACTCTTGACTTGTCACTACTTGATTGTTTATAAAATTCTTGATTAATTACTGCCTGACTGTTTAAAATAATATTCACTTATGTTTTTCTCGAATATTTTCATTGAACAAATCATTTTAAATTCAAGAATTCACATGGCACACACACTTAGCACTCACTGAGTCTTTTACTCATACTCTTTTCTTTTTTTTAACTTCCTTCTGGCAGACCTAAATCCTAGCTCTAGTGAGGAGATGGATCCAGTTTCTGACAAAAATTGGGACTGGAGTATTATTTTGGGACTTCTGCGGTAGTTTTAGTTCGTTACGGTATTAGCTTGTTAGTCATTTTCATGGATTTTTAGGTGAAGATAAAGGATTAGATATTTCGAGTTTTTCTATGTTTGAGATTTATTTGGCTACTAGAAATGCTTGAAGTTTTATTTATGATCAATATTTTGAATGGCGACTCATGTATTTGGGATTGAGTTTCACGCCTCGAGACTAAACTATATGGTTTGATTTTGGGGCGTGACAATATTGTATGGAACTGAGGCCATTTCCTGCATGACTTGCAAGCTGGAGCAGGGATACTGCATCTAGATAGGAAAAAATGGAAGGTGAGTTACCAAAAAATTGTGAAGTATTCGAAAGTGCAAAAATAAAGAGAAGAATAAAAGAAAAGAGAAGCACCAACACAAAAGGCAATTTATGGCTTGTGATACCAATATTCTTAAACAGAAGAGCATCAATTGAAAGTTGATGCAGAGACAAATTAAAGAAAATTGATACACCTGAGCTATGAATGATAATTTATGCTTAATTCCTTCATTTAGAAATGGATTTTTCAGATTAATTTTTAGGAATATTGCAGTAATGGTTTCATATATTCTTCTAACTAACGGTCTGTTTGGTTCAAAAATTTTGAGGAGGAAAGGAAAAGAAATAATAAAGAGAAGATTTTTGGTGTTTGGTTACTAAGGAATACAAAAGAGAAAGGAAAAGCTAAGAGAAAACGTGTTTTAAAGAAGGAAAACGTATATTCTTCTTAAAAGGGCAAGGAAATAGAGAGAAAATACGCCTCTGGACTTCTTCGTGTATCATAGCTGTCTCGTGATTCCAATTGCATAGGGAGGATCAGATTTGCATGGTTTTTTGACAAAATGGCGAAGGTTAACTTTTTTCATTTGGTGGAAAGATGACTCGTGTTATTTTTACTGTTCGTTTGATGCTTTCTCATGCATTGATGGATTTTTTGCTAAATTAAAAATTGTGCCAGCTAAATTTTTATAAATACCATATAATAGTATATATATATATATTATATTTCCTTTAAAAATATTTTTTTAAATTATTTTTCGCTCAAAATTATTATATAGTTGCAATAGTGAGTAAACATTATAAGGAAATTTTTATTTTCTACTTTGATTGTATTTTCATAAACAAATAGTTACAAATTAAAATTATTTATTCAATATGTATTATAATGTGCAAGTACATATTATTTAAATAATATTTTTAGTTGTAACATTAAAAAGAAAGGGGAAAAACAAAAGTAATTAGACATTATTAGATATAAAAATGTGCATAGAAAAGCATAAATATGTTCTTATTTTATTATAAACATTAATATTAGTTTTATCATTATTACCTACTTTTTATGTTTATTTTTCTTTTGATTCATAATAATCGAACAAAGATCTATTTCTCTAAAGAAAATAAGATTTTCTTTAACAACCAAAGAAGTCCACCAATAAGCACATTGATGAAAGAAATTATGTTGGAAAACACAATAAAGGGCCATTATATCTGAATTTTATATATATATATATATATATATATATGTCTATACTTTTTATAACAGCAAAGCCACCGACTTCTATATATCACAGTGAACAAGCAAACAACAGAAGCCTAAAGATAAAATAGATGCGATTTCAGGACCTCAACCAGTGTTTATTAATTCATAAAAATATCAACATAGCTGAAGTTGAAGACAATTGGCTTTTGCTTTTAAGCAAACTAAATTTTGAGAAGGGAACACTTGCCTCAAATCTCAAATCATGCAATTGGAGGTTGGGTCAAAGCGATTTTGTAGTAGCAACAAGTGAAATGGGAACAATTTAAACTGTGAAAATGAATTTGTAGGAGAATAATATAAATATCATGCTGCTAGAGGAAGCAATATGAATGCTGCAAAAGCAACCGTCAGAGTGCCCCCATATCTCTACAGATTAAGAAAAATCTCAAAAATAGAAGAATATAGTACATATAAAAATGAGGCATTTTAAGGATATTGCACTCGTGCACTAAAAAACTATTGGGCGTATTTGGTTTTGCTTTTTCAAAATAATTTTTTATTTTAGAAAAACACAACTAAACATATACTCATTTTCTCTCCAAAATATTATTATTTTTTTTTTATCAAAATACCCTTTTCTATCTATCATTATTCGCAAAACTTCCATATTTTTATCATATATATTTTATTATTATTTTTACAATAAAAAAATTACTCAATTTTATTTTCATTCCAAAAATTCAATAAAAAAATATTAATTTGACCGCTATAATAAAAAATATTTTCCTTTAAAATATAAACAAACGTACTAAAATTCTCCAAAACAAATTTTTAAATATTTCCCAAAATATAATAAAAAATTCATTATATTCTCTAACACAACTTTCATTATTTTTCAATCCTACTTATAATATTTATTTTCCCAAAACACATATTAAAATCAAACATAAAATATAGCCAAACATTAGCATTGATACCTCGTGTATAAGTTCAAATTATTGACGGTTTATTAGTCTTTTCCGAAACCAGCACTTGTATAGCATTTTTTTATCCCCTTTCGTTACGTATCATATATTTCTATTGGTCAGGTACAAGACCTGGCGGACCTTAGTCAGCCCTCAGCCCCCACTGTCTCTTTCAAAGAGTGCTGCCAAAGTTTCTTTCTTTTGTCGTGGCTCATTATCAAGTGCCCAATTCACTTATAAGCACAATAATGGCTGGAAAACCCACCAGGAAAATATCAGCTGCATCAGCTAGGGTTCACACTAGGAAATCCGAGCAGAGTGGAAGACACTACTTCAGATTAACTTCAAGTTGGTTTTCTGTCTCATTTTCTGCTATTTACTTTAATGGGTTCCTTTTAATTCCCCATGGTTCCTTTTTTTTTTTTTCTTTTGCTCACAAAAACCCAAGATCCGATATAGCAAAAGGATTTGGAATTGGTAGTCCAGATTTCACATTTCAGTACAGGGTATTATGCAATCATCTTGCCATGATATGAAATGTTATGACAACTATGTACTAATTTTCTTGGAACTGTATGAATTATTGATTATTACATCTGATTAATGTGGTTGAGAATTCATGGGAAGTGGGTTGAGATCACCTAAATCTGGACTTATGTAGATTAGATTCACATAATGTTAGCTATCTAGTTGTTAATTGGTTATGGTTTCTACATTTGGCAGAGAAAGAGTAAAATTTATAGGTAGGATAATCATGTGTATCTTGAAGTAAATGAACAGTCACCTAATTGATAAGAATTTGGGATCAGTTTTCCACAAGTTTTCACCTCCACAATGGAATTTGACATCATTTTTTAGTTTAATATTTTTAAATGGGGTACTTGTTTTGAGCCATGCTGCACTATCAATTAGTAGACCAATACAAATTTTGGTTACAGAGAAATCTAGAAATATTTAGCCGATTCATGTTATGAACTTCCATATGGTAGTTGCTGATGGCGCAATTTCGATATTTGTCTTTGGAGCTAATTGGATGTTGTCAACTTATGTTCTAATTTTAAGAGTAATTTAAGTACATTGTGATTTCAATAAAACGTTCCCACTTTAACTCTTATAGGCTATTTATAGGTATGATTGCCCCAATAGCAGTTGGAGTACTGGTAGGTTTTCTGGGATATGCTTATATGGCAATAAGGCCTCCTGCTCCCAAAAAATGCGGCTCACCAGGTGGTCCACCAGTGACTTCACCAAGGGTTAAACTTGACAATGGGAGATATTTGGCCTATAAAGAGAAGGGTGTGGCCAAGGAAGAAGCCAAATACAAGATAATTGTTTCTCATGGCTTTGATGACTCTAAAGACTTCAACTTACCTGTTTCTGAAGTAAGAAAAATCCCATCATGCTTAAGTTACAATGTTTTACTGAATGTGCTAGCCCAGTTACAGGGTTCCTCTCCATCTGTTGGAAGATTCATAACATGAGCTTGGTATACAATATGCTGGAAGAAAGAGAGAATAGAATATTTCCAAGTACTGCAGCTAATCATTTGTCCATCCATTGGAATCTCTTTTGCATGATCTAACAAAGTTCAATTTTCTCAATAAAGAGAAGTGATTTTGATTTTATTTCAGGAGACCTGTTTATTTAAATAAAAAAGTTTGATTACAAATCTTGGACGCAAGCAGCATGCACTCAGATTTTCTTTTTCCTTTTCTCTAACTCCCTTTGGTTAGATGATGCTTGAATATTTATTTCTCTGGGATATGTGTTCATTTTTGCCTTTTAATTTCATACTTTCACCCAGGTCTTTTATTTTCCTTTTCCAAAAAACAAAATTTTATTTTCTTCCCCATATGGTAAGATGATTTCCAGATGCTGTAATTGTATAGTAGAAATTCATTTGATATAAGATCGAGGGAGGATCGATGAATTGCTCAGTTATCCGTGCAAATGATCATTTTTAAGTTTTCTATGAAGGATGGATGGAAAAGTAAGTTGTCCTGGGATAAAATATTCAAGGTTTCAAGAAATTGTTAGCAAATGTTTATTGCATTGTCAGTAATATCTATTGTCTTATTGCTCATTAGTTTCTCACGCGTCACCAATTATTTGTCCAATTTGCTGATTCCCAGGAATTCATAAAGGAGCATGGTATATACCTCCTGTCATTTGATCGTGCCGGATATGGAGAAAGTGATCCGAATCCTTCAAGGTCAGTGAAAAGTGACGCATTTGATATTCAGGAACTGGCTGACAAGTTGCAAATTGGGCCGAAGTTTTATATGATTGGCATCTCTATGGGCGGTTATCCAGTTTACGGCTGCCTAAAATACATCCCACACAGGTATATAGGCTACCAAAAATAATTAACATAAATCTGTCTTGCTTCTTGCACAATTCAAATATTTTTTCCACCGCCCATGTCAAGTTGTTTAAACTTGACAATTCCATAATTGTTTTCTGTAATATCTTAAATGCTTAAAGCTTATTCATCTCTCTTTATTAAAGGTTATCAGGAGCTGCACTTGTATCTCCCTTTATTAGTTACTGGTGGAAGTGCTTTCCTTCCAAGCTATCAAAAGAAGCCCTTGGGAGTCTGCTTGTTCAAGACCAATGGGCATTTCGTGTTGCACATTATGCCCCATGGCTGTTCTACTGGTGGATGACTCAAAAATGGTTCCCATCTTTTAGTGTCTTGGAAGGCAAGATTAATTATTTAAGCCGCTCGGA
Source organism: Jacaranda mimosifolia (assembly GCA_018894105.1). Taxonomy (NCBI): domain Eukaryota; kingdom Viridiplantae; phylum Streptophyta; class Magnoliopsida; order Lamiales; family Bignoniaceae; genus Jacaranda; species Jacaranda mimosifolia. Next base: position 34,899,567 of record CM032122.1, on the reverse strand, counting down.
CCTGGAGATCATAAAACAGGCATCTGGAGCTCCGAAAGAGGGTCAGGTATATTTTGCATTTTCAAAAATACACATGATATCATTGCATCCTGAGCCACACTCTAGAAGAAATAAGCTCTGATTCTCTACGTGCTTTGCTAATAACACATAATGTTGGGGGAAAATAGGAGAAAAGGATAACTAGAATAATGAAAAGAAAATAAGACAGAGTACATAGGAACTGTAACAGCACTGGAATATTTTACAGCTCCAGAATACATAGCCATAATCGGCAATAACTTTTGGCAAAATCTTCAGTTTCTTCTCATTATGTCTCACGAATGTTAGTCCTTAACATACACCACTTGAATGTATGAAGAGTGTATAGGGGCAGATCCAGAATTGAAACTGTGGGGAGGCAAAAATTATAAAACGTAAAAGTTTAAATATAATTTTTATAGTTTACAAATTTAAATATATATATATCGTTATTGTAGTTGGGCACGACATTCTTCCATATCATATAATTTATCAATAATTGGATCAATATCAAAAATTTTAGCTATATTTTTCTCAAAATAAATAACTAAACAATTGGCTAAAAGATCATCTTCCATCTTATTGTTAAGTCTTTTTTTTTACTAATATATCATGAAAGATATGTTTTTTTTAACCTAATTATAAATTGTTTGATTATAAATATGGGCCTAAAAGTTTGTTTTAAACTTTTCAAAACTAAAACAAGTAAAAAGTTAATAAAAATTATTACTAAAATTTAAATATATAGAAACTAGAAATTATTACAAAAAATTAAAAAATATATATCTTTATAAACGTTGGAGAGGCAAATTATTGCCTAAAATTTTCAAAATGTTTAAAAATATTACAAAAAGTAAAATTATGTATATATAATGTTGGGGGCGGGGGGCTTGTGCCCCTGTAGATCTGCCATCGAGAGTATAGAAACTTAGGGAGTGTTTGGTTATGTTTTTGGGGATGTTTTTGTTATATTTTGAGAAAATGAATTTTGGTAGTTGGGTTGGGGAATGCGATGGCTTTTTGTTTATGTTTTGGCGGAATATGTAGAAAATATTTTGGAGAATTTTGGTGTGTTCGTTTATGTTTTGGAAAAGGATATTTTTTTACCGTAACAATCAAATTAATATTTTTTTATTTAGTGTTTTGGGTGAAAATGGAATTAAGTACATTTTTTATTTTATGAATAATAATAAAATATATATGATATGTATATCTAATGAGTGGGGGAGTTTGGAAGAAAATAGAGGCCATTATGGGGCTTTTGCTTGGCTCGTTTTGGACCCAAAATTGAGTGTATGTTTAGCCATGTTTTGCCAAAACGGATTTATTTTGGCAAAATACAACCAAACATTGCTTTAATATCCCACAACTTGTTAGAAATTATTGAAAAACGTTAACTTAATTCCAAGTTCTGCTCATGTTGTCGTCTCTCTCACCATATGCTGTTTTCCAGGAAAAGGTACGGCAGCAAGGTATTCATGAGTGTTTGCATCGGGACATTATGGCAGGTTTTGGAAAATGGGAATTTGATCCCACGGATATCACTAACCCTTTCCCTAATAATGAAGGCTTTCTTCATTTCTGGCAAGGATATGAGGATAAATTTATCCCATACAAGCTGAATCGATATTTGTCCCAGCAACTTCCATGGATTAAATATCACGAGGTTCCTGATGCTGGGCATTTCGTGATCTCCAATTCAACAGTTTGTGAAGCTGTTTTTAGGGCACTTTTGTCATCCTAATGTGTAAGCATGTAAAGTAATTTTGGCTGATAAATTGCTTCTGTTGCTATGAACTCGTACTGTATAATATGAGAAAGTTTTCCGATGTTATATGTGTAGGACGATGTGTAGTCTATGTTGTTAACATCTTGGCATGTTTTGCCATCTTATGAATGAAATAATTGTCTTTATTAAGGGTGTAAAATGAGTCGAGCTGGTTCGATTATAGCTCAATTCAAGCTCGAGCTTTACTTTAATTGTTCAAAAGCTCATGAGCAGACTCATGAGCTTTTTTCTATTTTTAATTATTTTTTATATAATAATTAATATATATTAATAATTTACTTTTTTAATTTAAATATTTATTATATATGATTAATAACTATAATATATTAATAATTTAATACTTTATCAATAATTATAATATATTATAATTAAAATATTATAGTAATTAATATAATATATTATAATTTAATATATATTATAATTATAATTTAAATTATTTTATTAATTATTATTAAATAATTATGACATATTAATAATTTAATATTTTTATTTAATTTAAAATTTTTTGGTGAGCTGAGCTCAAGCTCGAACTCACAATTTTTACCGAGTTCGATTCATTTACACCCTTAGTCTTTACTGGCAATTCACAATCATAATAACAATGCCAAAAAATCAATTTATTTATGTTCAGTACAAAAATAATGGAAGCTGAGCTTTGAAAAAATATATTATATAACCCATAGGTAGGGGTATAAATGAGTCAAGCTCGAGTCTCGAGCTAAAGTCTAGTATTTTGAGTTCGAGCTTGAGCTCGACTCACCAGGAAATTTTAAATTAAATACAAATTTTAAATTATTAATATATCATAATTATTTAATAATAATTAATAAAATAATTTAAATTATAATTATAAATAAAATATATATTAAATTTAATATATACTATATTAATTACAATAATGATTTAAATTATAATGTAATATAATTATTGATAAAGTATTAAGTTATTTAATATATTATAATTATTTAATCATTTAATCATATATAATAAATATTTAAAATTAAAAAAAAAGTAAATTATTAATATATATTAATTATTTATAAAAAAATATTTCAAAATAGAAAAAAGCTCATGAGTCAGCTCATGAGCTTTCGAACAACTAAAGTAAAGCTTGTGCTCGACTCATGTTAAAGCTCGAGCTATAATCGAATCGGCTCACGAGCCCTCAACTCATCTTACACTCCTACCCATAGGTCACCAATACATGGTATACTTTGGTCTTACGCTGAATAAACCAAAATAAGTGATTTGCTACAATTAGCCAAAATTCCCTCTAATTGTCTTACAACTGATTTTTAAGCATTGATATCGTAGTTTTCATCCTTGCCTTGTCCTTCCTCTCGAGGAGATGGTGTCATGCATGCATCATCTACGATTAGCGGGTCGGGTCAAGATTTAGGTTGGGTGTGACTCCCAAAAAGGTGTATAAAATAATTATCCTTTATAACTCATTGTCATTCTTACAGGTTTCATTACTATCATTTTATTTTATTTTTTCTTTTTATTATTTAAAAATTCAACTCATTAGAATTATTGAAAAAAATCATAATATTTTATAAAAATATAAATAAATATTTTTATTCATTTAAATTATAAAAATTTGTAGAACATAGGCTAATTATAATATTATTTTGTCATTTCTCTTTTGTTCTGAATTTAGTTGGGTTTTTTTTTTTTTTCCGGGCTCTTCCACTCTAACTACTGAGCCCGAGCAGGCCTGAACAATGAAAATGGGCTTTGAAGTATTAAGGCCCGACAGAATTCTCTAGCCCAAGCCCTCCTTATGCTCTAGGTTTTTTTGTGGCTTTAAGTGTAAAGATTTATCTTCAGCAAATCGGCACTGCTTCTCTTTCACTCACTCATCCAAAATCCCACAAACCCTAATCCCGAGTTTCCCCGTTAGGTGCCTCTCTCTTTATATGCAAATATCTTTGTACTTTTAACCTCATTAAGCATTTCAAATCATTGAAGTTATACTGATAAGGGATTTTTCTTCATTTTTAATTGATATTTTGTTGTTGATGTGCAGAAGTGAACCGGAAAGATACAAATATCTTGAATCATGAGGTGGGCTATATTTTATGTGTTTTATTACTTATTTACTGCCATTTTTTCGCTCTTCAATGTTTTGTGTTCACATTTAGGTAGATTTTTAGCTCTGAATATACCATTTTTTTTTGGGGGGGGGGGGGGGGGGGTAGGGGGGGTTCTGAACTTTGTGTTGTCAGTTGCGATAAATAGGTCTGTCTTCTTAACATGCTGGCATATGCGGGGTTCTATATGCAATTATTCGGTTATGTGAATGAATAAATAATGTTAAGAAACTTACGAGGAAACATTTAGATGTATGACGTGTGAGCTATGATCTGCAACTTCTATATATTCATGTTCTTCTTTGTAAGTCCTTGAGTTTGCTATTCGGATGAGATTTACTGCAAATTGCCTTTTGCTTGTGTTCACAATTTAACTTTAATTTTGAGAGGTGACCTTGAGAACATGATTTGCCATTTTTTCTCTTTCTTTTGCTGTTTAGTTAATGTGTTTCTGGGTACCTATGATATGTTAGGTAATTAGTTATTCTGCTAACAATTGAGATGCATTTTATGCTGAAATGTTTATCTAAGGCTTGTTGTCTAGAGGAGAACATTGTTATGTAGGTCTGCCCATGTGATTTGATGGGAATGCTTTTGCAGTAAGCTCCAGAGTGATGCCTTGAGGGAAGCCATCTCTCAGATTGTTTCAGATTCTAAAGATAAAAAGCGTAACTTCACTGAGACAATTGAGCTACAGATTGGGCTGAAAAACTATGATCCACAGAAAGATAAGCGTTTCAGTGGTTCTGTTAAGTTGCCCCATATACCCAGACCAAAAATGAAGATTTGCATGCTTGGTGATGCCCAGCACGTAGAAGAGGTATACCCTGTTCCATGTTAGTCATGTTCTTCTGTAAAAAACTAGATGGTTGCATATTTGCCAAAGTATTGTGTGCTCTGTGTTTCATTCTCTCATTCTATATAGGGATAAATTGGGATAAATCTTTGTTCTGTTTTGTTTTCACACTATAATTAGTGAGTTTTATCGAGTGTTTACCACAGAAGAGCATTTTTTTTTTCCACATTGTTTAAGCATATAAAGTCAATCGAGCGCTTTTGGTAACGGGAACCCTTTTTTTCTAGGAATAAAGCTATTATTATCTAGTATTTTCTTTTGTTTCGATATTCCTTTTGAAGTCTTTGTATCTGCTTTATTATTTTTTAAGTAAACCACGTAACTTTGTCTTTAGCAAGAACCCGTTGCTTACTTTGGAAGAGTGTGCAAATGAAACCACTTTATTTGTTACCTATGTTAAGCATGTGTGCGATCTACCTGCTCTTTATTAGCCAGGTGTTGATTGTTAATTTGGAATTTGGATGTTATACTTGGTTTTGGTATGAATGCTGAACAAATCCTTCCTATGCTGTGTGATCTACCTGCTCTTTATTAGCCAGGTGTCGATTGTTAATTTGGAATTTGGATGTTATACTTGGTTTTGGTATGAATGCTGAACAAATCTTTCCTATGCTGTTGTTTTCTATGAAGTAATTTGAAATATCTACTATATGTGGAAAAAAATCAGAGAAGTGGTATACTAGATTTGCCAGTTCAAGAAAATTTCAATATGCTGCTGTTTACAATAAATTCATCGTTACTCTTAATTTTTTTAACTGCTTTTCCACTTATATGAAGTGAAAATATGTCTACAGGCAGAAAAAATTGGTTTGGAGTCCATGGATGTGGAGGCTCTGAAGAAGTTGAACAAAAACAAGAAGTTGGTGAAGAAGCTTGCAAAGAAATATCATGCTTTCCTAGCCTCGGAAGCTGTTATCAAGCAGATTCCCCGTCTTTTGGGGCCTGGTCTTAACAAAGCAGGTAACTGTGTGGTATGCTGGGTTTTTTGTTTGAATGATTTATGAGGGCTTTGTGAGAAGTTATTATTTTCTGAAAAATTCTACGCATACCATGATTCGTGTATCTGTCCTCGTCTGAAGACAGAATCAGTTGAAAGTTTCTTTCTCTTTTTGGCTAATTTTTCACTTCTTTAATGCAGGCAAGTTTCCCACTCTCGTGACCCACCAGGAATCTCTTGAGTCCAAAGTGAATGAGACCAAGGCCACAGTCAAGTTCCAATTGAAGAAGGTGCTTTGCATGGGAGTAGCTGTTGGGAACTTGGACATGGAAGAGAAGCAAATCTTTCAGAACGTGCAAATGAGTATCAACTTTCTGGTTTCTCTTTTGAAGAAGAACTGGCAAAATGTTAGTTCATCTTCCCGTGCTTTCAGTATAGCCTATTTGAATTGCTTCTTTCATATGCTACTCTATATGGTTCAGTGCTTGTATGTGGTTTGTCATAATGTGTGTGCCTTACAGAGTATTTTGCATCCTGATCATGCTCGCATAGGTGTGGCCATATCATACATCACTTGTTTCATTGAGCTGTCATTAGTTGTTTCATAGCATACGTATTTACAAGTAATTGGTAACTGATTTCTGTAATGAATTGGGTAGGGTCCATTGCTTTGTTACAATGGTTTTGCCTTCCATTCTGCTGTTTAGCTCACAGTTTTTTATAGGATTTCTTTTTATTTTTTTCATGCCTAAGGTGAGGTGTTGATCTAGTATAAAGCACCTGTGCAAAATGTGTTTTGATTAGTGCTGTGTATCCACAACATACCACAACATTCTAATATTTCTAAATATTTACATGCCTGTTGGAGGTTTAATTGTTGCTAAGAAGTTTTGGTTGGGTTTGTTGTTAACAGGTGAGGTGCTTGTACTTGAAGAGTACCATGGGAAAGCCGCAACGCATCTTTTGAGAGAGGTTTTTCGTTTGGAATTCTTAGGAAGTCAAGTTGTATGCTCATTATAACTATTAAGTATTTCCCTGATATGGGAATTTTTTGGTTTTATGTCGTTGAAATACTGTCCACAGTTGCACTATGGAGGCTGTTTTGTTTGGTTTATCAACCTGCTATTGTTGTCTTTAAATATAACGCAAAGGAGACCGCCGACTTGTGATCTGTTGGGGGCGGGGCCGGGAGCGGGCGGGTATCAAGTTTCTGGGCCCTTGGTGGCTTTTGGTCTTCTCTGAGGACCCTCTTGACAACCATCAAGGGACTAAGCATTTTGATGCCTAAATTTTTGAGATTGATCCGGAACCTCAGAGAATTGCTGGACATGAAATTAATCTTTTTAAACAAAGTTTTTCCTTTTTTCTCCTGAAATCTTGTAGTTTGATACCATTCTCATTTTATTTGGCAAAGGGAGATTGACGCTAAAATGATTCTTTTACGGTTGTGCTTAATCTAGGGGCAAAGTGGTGTGTCCAACACGTGTTGAAGCCTTGAAGGAAGGTATCTCATTAACTAACACAGTATTTGTTTGTCTGAAATGTGTTGGTTCTCATGTCATGATATGAAAGATTTCTTGGAGTGTTGATGCATTTTAGAATAGAATTTGTTAAAATTTACTACATTAAGAAGACACAATTTGTATATATAATAGTATAGGTTTTGAGTATCTAATGTGTATAAAGAATGCGTTTAAAGATAATTAAAATTTGATTGCTTGACATGTATTGATCGCTTAGAAAAATAAAATTTGGAAAAGAGTTAAAAGTTTTGTAACTTTTTGTATAATTGTAATAAAATAAACTTTATTCCTATACAATAGTATAGAGCTGTGTGTTAACCAGTGATATGTGCGGTTGGCAGCACCTCGCTGTGGCTCTACCTCAGCCTATGTCCCTAGAAAAAATTGCCCAACAAATGCGCAACATTCAACATCGAATTGAGCATCTCAAATCGTGTGATGAGGAATCGCATCTGACCTCCACTCCCGATCAATAGGATTGAGCGTGGTTGAAACATGGCGAGGCCATTGCATTTAGGCCTTTGCCCTTAATACTTGATGAGGTTAATTTCGATGAGGGGTCTCTGGATCTCGATCAGAAAGGTCCTTCGACCAGAATGATAGCTAGTGAGGAGGTGGGTTAGAACTTGCAGCCACGGAACAAATGTCAGGTTAGTCGAGAAGGCCCTCGGTTTAGACTCTCTGATGGTAAAGTCAGTAAATCGACTTAAAGAAGTTTTGGCAAAGTAACAGTATTTAGAGTGTAGGTGTACTTACCCTGGACTCTGAAGGACAAAGTATTTATAGTGTTTGTCCAAAGGTAAAAAGACTAGTATCTCCCTTAGTGTATTACACGCGCTAATTTTACAAGTAGGGACAGAATAGGTCTTTTTGACCTATCTGGGAGGCGCACAAATGTTTGGTTGGCCGGCATGGGGGCTCTTACCGTCATTAATACAGAGGTAATGCGCCGTCAATCCATTTAATGCAGCCAGTCTAGCGGTTGAGATGTAATTAATACGGATACACTGGGTAGCAGTCCGCCATTAAACGTCCTCCACTCCTCCATTTGAGGGTAGCATAACGACCTTATGAGGTCGAATAAACTACTGAGGTTGAACTATTCGACCTGGGAGGTCGGATGGGTCTTATATGACGGAAACGGTTTTTGGGCTCCAATGTCAGGCCCATTAAGTTATATTGGGCTTGTGTTGGGCCTACTCATATCATGAGTCCTCCCCCACTCCTTAGTTTGACCTGCTACGGGTCGACGTTAGGAGTAGCAAATATGTTAAGAATTACAGACGGGAGGATTTCATTTTGAATTCCGACTCAAGTGGTGTTGACGGGAACGATTACAAGCGGTTATGTGCATATTTATGTGAAGGTAACCGGCGGTTACGTAATTATGAGCCGGTGCCCGGTCAATTTTACTAGTTGACCTTCCTGGGTTGCCCATAAATAGGGGTTTTCACCGCTTAATTTTCACTTTTACCATAATGCGTTGAGGTCGAGCTGTGCAGATTCGCGGTCGATTTTTTGAGAGAATTGAGCCGTTATTTTCAAGAAGAAAATTTTCAAAAGTTTTCCTTTCCTGTGCTTTTAAAGTTTAGTAGCATTATTGGCTGTCAATATGTCATCATCTTGTTCTGATTCTAAGGTTACTACTACCTTGGATAGTGGGGTTGAGTCGAGTGATTCTTCCAGCAGTAGGTCGAGTGCTCCCACAGAGCTTGAATTAGGTTTAGGTAGAGGAGTGTTAGGGGCAAGTGAGGGGGTAGGGCCTTCCAATCCTTTAGTTGATGAGACGGGGCCTTTGGAATCCACAATCTGGAGAAGGGGAGAGAGCCTGTATCAGAGGCAGGAGAGCCTCTGAGGTTGAGGGGCAGATTGTTCGTGACGACTCATTACAGTAACATCATGTCGTCGGTGATGTCGAATGACCTCGTGTCAATTAGGGGAAAATATCATATTCCAGACGGATTTGAGCTTATTAAACCCAGGACTATGGATACGATGCATACTCCTCTTAAAGGATGTTTAACCATTTTTGAAGATGCGATTAAATGTGGGCTTAAGTTCCCCTTAGGTGACTCGATTGTCGATCTGTTGAGACATCTGCAAGTCTGTATAACCCAACTGTTGCCCAATTACTTCGCTCTTATGTCTAGTTTTGTCGTTTTAATGGGCATTCTCGACGAAGCTCCCATTTGGGCCAATTTCAGCCATTTATGTCACTTGCCTATGTCTCATAAGTCGGGTTTAGCTAGCGAGCCTGGATTCTATTACTTGATAGCTTGACCCCGTAGAAAAGTTTTTAGAGCTCTGTCCTCATCACATGGTCAGAAATGGAAAGAGAGATATTTTTATATTCGACCTCCTCTTGGGGTTGCTTTTAACATTCCGATAGGGTGGATTAGTAGGGTTGAGCTGGACACAACTGAGAACCCATCTCGGAACAATGTTTTTATTCCATATCTCCTTGAATTTGGTGAAATGGACGCGTTGGTGTTCATAAAATAGAGGAACTTGGTTCTGGCGGGATTGTCGACCGCCGCACTGAGGTTGCATGCTAGTGCGCATTTAGGTAGAAACTGATCTTTATAAATAACATGATATATTCTTCTTGGTTCACATATATGTGATCAAAATGTGCTATCCTTTTTAGGTCGATCAATTATGAATTGCACAAGGCAAATAGCGATGCGGAAACAACTGGAAGCACAACAGTGCAAAGAAGCCATAGTGGTGGCTCCATGAGCGGCGGCTACTGCCCATGGAGCTAGGGCCAGGCCCTTGGTTGAAGAGGTCGAACCCGCTGCTGCTATAAGCGCAGTGAGAATCAGTAGTTCTCCTCAACCAAAGAGAAAAGCGGTCGAGGCTTCAGGGTACAGCACAGCGAAAAAGACCGCGGTCGAGAAAAGGAAAAAGAAAGCGAGTGAATTGCTTGAAGAAGCATATGCGACCCTGCCTCTGAATCGGCTGCGCAACTTGCTGACGTTCCCCGAACCCAAATTTGGGGACAAGGTGGGGGTGTCAAATTCGGCGACAATGATGGGTGCAGGCGCGATGTCTATGATACCTTTAGTAGTCTTAACGGTCGGCCTCTTCGAGAAGGATCAAGTTGAGAGGCACAATCACGACCAACTGGCTGCGCTAAAAGCTTTCGCCTATCATGCTAACATGGTATGGGTGTTATCGAATTTTATTTTGAAGTTATGCGAGAGTCGAAATGGTATAATCATGGTTCATACTTTGCGTTTTAGGTCAGGCAATAGGGGTATAACTCGCATCGCTGTTTCGAGCTATGCGAGACCAATCTCCTAAAGCTAGTGGAAAGATACGAGCAGCTAGAGAAAGAGCAAAACGACGTATTGAAGACCCAGTAGCTAGCAACTCGAAGATAAAGATGTGGAATTGCTAGCTGCTGTCGAGGGGAAAGGTCAGGTTGAAGAGCAATTGAAGAAAAGTATCAATTCTATCCAAGAAGCCTCAGAGTCTGGTCGAGCGTACGTCTACGAGAGTGCAATGAGGTACGCTTGATCGAAAATTTTCAAGGTGCTCCTCAGGATCCGAAAGTAGGCTGTTCAGTAGTTTATGCTCTCCTCGGCTTTCACCAATGTGAACGTAACATTCAGCATGGATGACGCAAAAGAGGCGTTTAACCGTGCCATGAAGTAACTAGACTTCATGGGGTATGAGTTTCGGGTCAAGGACAAGGCTCGGTTGAACGTGAATAACAATGAACGCCATGAGGATTTTGATGTCAATGCCCCTATTGAGGGAGAGGAAGGGGTCAGCGTGCCTCCGCATCTTGGAGTTATCGCAGTAGGAGAGGAGTTTGCCCTGGACATAAAGAATAATGACGTAAATGTGGTGAACTTCTTCCTTCCTGGCAGTCGAGTATTTCTAAAGAGGAGACAGGGCCCTCGCAAGCTGCTGGAGCCATGTAGGAAGTCAAGGGGCCGTCCCCTAAATATGGATGTAGACTCGACCGAAGAACTGTTCAAGGAAGTCGATGCGGTGGCTAATGAGGCCATGGCACGGCAAGGGAAGGATGGTGGATCCAACTAGATGGATTTCTTTTCTTTTCTTCTTTTTGGTGGCCTTAAGGGGCTTATGTATGTTTTTATAGTTTATGGATAATTTCCCCATTTATTAATGTATCAGTTCACTCTTCATATTTGTTGATTTACAACTTTAATTAATCATGGGGTCGATTTAATAATTCATACAACTTGTAATCAAGTAAACCCTATAACTTACGTCAAGCGACTGCGGGGTCGACTTGACGGTTATTAATCAATTAACTTATACAACACATATCTTGCGATTGCGGGGTCGACATGATAATAGTCAAAAAGCGCACAACTTACATCATGCGACTGTGGGTCAACTTGATGATATTTAAAATCGTGGGACATACATCATGCGACTGTGGGGTCGACTTGATGATATTTAAAATCATGGAACAAACATCATGCAACTGCGGGGTCGACTTGATGATATTCAAAATCGTGGAACTAGTATTTTTTATTTTTCATTTTCATTTTTTTGCAGTGTAGTCTACACATAAAACTTTTTAAGGTGATGGCGTTCCATGGTCTTGGTAGCTCATTTCTAAACAGATCAGCCAATCGATAAGAGTTGTGATTTGCAACTTTGATTATGGAATATTGACCCTCTCATTTTAAGTCGAGTTTGCCAATATTTTTAGAGACTTCGACCTTTTTAAGAATGAGGTCGCCTATTCCAAAGGATCTTGGCCTCACACCCTTATCATAGTGCTTAGCCATAATCGACTTGTACCTTTGCATTTTCATGAAGCTTATTGTCAGAGCTCGTCGATCACTTCAAGGTCGAATTCTCTTTCAGCCTTGTTTCTAATTGGGTTATAGTGTATTATGTGAGCCATGTGTTGAATCAATTCTGTAAGGACAACGGCTTCTGAACTGTACACCAAACTATATGGGCTTTGATCGATGGTTGTTCTTGGGGTTGTGCGATAGGCACAGAGGATTGTTGGTAGGTCATCCACCCAGCTGGCATTAAAGCCCTCCAACCTGGCTTTGATATGGTCGAGAATAGTCCTATTGGTGACCTCTGTCTGACCATTGGCTTGTGAATTCCCTATCGAGGTAAAATGTTGCTTAATTCTGAGGTTTTCGCACCATTCTTAGGTTCGTTTGCTCTAAAACTAGGTGCCATTGTCCTACACAAGGACTTTGGGTAGGCAAAAATGGCAAACTATATTTTTCCACAATAAACTCCTTATTGCAACATATGTGATCTTAGGCACGACTTCGACTTCAACCATTTGGTGAAGAACTTAACCACGACGATCGTGTATTTTCTCTGACCAGTGGCTTTTGGGAAAGACCCAACTATGTCAATTCCCCATTGGTCGAATGGCCATATGATTTGTATTTAAGTAAGGGTGGTAGTTGGTCGGTGAGGTATGTTGGCATGAACCTGACATGACCGGCATTTTCTAGCAAACTCGACGGCATCTCTGTTCAGAGTTAGCCAAAAATATTCTCTCATAATGACTTTGTAGGCCAATGATCGTCCTGAAGCATGATTCCCACAAATGCCTACGTGAATTTCATGCAAAACTTGCTGTGCTTGGTTGGCCGTTAGAAATTTCAGGGGGGTCCTACAATAGATCTTTTGTAAAGTTGGTCGAACTCGTCCAAGGCAAACTTGGATGCCCGAACCCTCAACCTGCGGGCTTTTGACCTGTTTGACGGCAATTTTCCCTCTTTGAGGTAGGCTTTGATTTCGTCAATCCAAGTTTGACCTGATGCATTTATCGCAAAGACCTCGCTATGCTGGGAGCTGTCAATGACATGTCCGTTTGAGACTAAAAAGGTAATAGACCTGTCTCTGGTGCCTTTTGTTGATCTAGCAAATTTTGAGAGTGCATCCCCTCTTTCATTTTTCGACCTAGGCACTTAACTAAGTGTAATTTTTTCTAATTGTTGCTCCAACCGCTTAACCTTATTCAGATATATGTTCATAGTGGAACTCTCGCCTCGAAATTGCCTCCAAATTGCTCACGATGAGCTAAGAGTAGGTGATGGTCACTAGGCATTTGACGTCTCTATCTAAAGTCATTCTCATTCCTACTATCAAATCTTCATACTTAGCTTCATTGTTGGTGACGGAATAATTTAGCTTGATGGCAAAATCATATTCCTCCCTTTGAGGGGAGCACAAGGAGATTCCAACTCCGCCTCACAAATTAGTGGCTGATCCATCTACTTATAAAGACCACAATTGCGGTTGCTGTTCTGGTGTCAGTGGAAGGTCGACTCATTTTGCTAGAAAATCGGCGAGCACCTGAGCTTTTATAGTGACCCGAGGTTGGAATTTTAGGTTGAACTTTCCTAATTCGATGGCCCACTTGGTTAACCTCCTTGACATGTCAGGTTTTAGAAAGTACTTACGTCAAAGGCTGGTTTGTTAAGACGACGACTGTATGGGACAAGAAGTAAGGTCTCAGCTTTCTAGCTTCGGTGACGAAGGCTAATGCGAACTTCTCGATCTCTAGGTAGTTATGCTCGAGTCCTTGTAGTACTTTACTGCTGTAGTACACTGGTCGACATGTCCCTTGTCTAATTGACACCAAAACTGAGCTTACTGCGGCCATCGAAATGGCAAAGTACAATTATAATACTTATCCAGTCGTTGGCTTGGCCAACAATGGAGGTTTGGATAAGTACAACTTGAGCTCGACCAGAGCGCAATTGCACTCCTTTGACCATTTGAATTTCTTGGCATTCCACAAAACCTGAAAGAAAGGCAAGCTCTTGTCCGCAAGTCGTGCGATGAATTGACCGAGGGCGATGATATGCCTAATCAATTTTTGCATATCTCTTATCATTTTAGTAGACGAGATATCTTGGATAGCTTCGATTTTTGGGGGGTTAGCCTCAATACCCCATTGGCTAACCATATATCCCAAAAAAATTTTACCTCTAACTCCGAATGTATACTTGGTTGGGTAAAGTTTCCTGTCGAAAGCTCTAACGATGGAGAACGTGTGACTTAAGTCGGCCAAGTGGTCTACCTTATTCTCTGTTTTAACGATCATATCATCCATATAGACTTTCATGAATCGCCCTATCTTATTTTTGAACATAAAATTGACTAACCATTGATAGGTTGCGCCAGCATTTTTTAACCTGAATGGCATGATTGAAAAATAATACACCCCGTTCGAAACCGTAAAAGAAGTTTTATCCCTGTAGTTGAATCAACTAACAAATCTATACGACGCAGAGGATACGGGTCTTTAGGGCATGCTTTATTAAAATTAGTGAAGTCATTACACATTCTCCATTTTCTTTCACTTTTGGGAACTAACACTACGTTACACAACTAGCTAAGGTATTGAATTTCTACTACACAGCCTGCCTCTAGGAGTTTGTGGACTTCTTCAATAATTCGAGTCCTTTCAGCATTAAAAGTCCTTGTCTTTTGTCTTACAAGCTTGAAGGAAGGGTCTTGCAATGACCTCTGGTTCTACTCCTTGCAAGTTAGCTGCTTCCCAAGCAAATATGTCGACATTCCTTCTGAGGAAATTGATAAGCATGCATTCCATGCTGTTCCCTAAGCTCGACCCTATCCAAGTCATTTTATCAGGGTTCCCTAGCTCGAGTTCAAAGGTTTTAAATTCCTCTGCGGGTTCAACCCGAGTGTCCTTCAATTTCTTCTTTTTGCTGGCCTGCGTTTCGTCGGGTTTCATTATAAAGATGTCCCCCGAGGGTTTTAATTTCGATCGAATTTTCTAAGCATTCGCTTCGACGAAAATGGTGTAGCAATGCCATGCTTCTCTCAAATTACACAACTCTCTAGTCCCTTCCGTAGTTGGAAACTTGACTTTCATGTGATAAGTTGACACAATCACTTGGAAGTTGTTTAGCACCGGTCGCCTAAGTATGGCATTGTACGCAAAAGGCGCATCAACAACGAGAAAGTTGATCATGAGCGTGCGTTGCTTGGGAGTTTCATCAAAGGTGGTGGACAAATTGATAGACCTGATCGGTACAATTTATGATCCCCCGAATCCAACTAACGACGTCCAAATATGATTAAACTTCAGCTCGCCTAACTTCATCCTTTCTAAGGTGGATGAAAAGATGATGTTTGTAGAACTTCCATTATCCACCAATGCTTTCCTGACTTCAAAATTCGCAATTTCCACCGAAACCACCAACGGGCAGTCCAAGTTACTTTTTATCCCATGGCTTATGAGGTGGGCAAGGTCTGAATCCAAGAAGGAAATGGGTTCGGCACTTGTAGATAACTGGTAGATGGGCTTCGACTTTGTCGATTGGCTGGATTCAAGATATCTTTGGGCTTGTTTTCTTGCATTCTTGGAATCTTGCTCTGTCGGCCCTCCTGCTATTGTATCAATAATACCTCTCAATGGGGGTTGGTCTCTGTCGACTTTCTATTTTCCACTATTGTCTCTTAGTGGGCTGGTCGATCGTTCTATACGGGGAGTCAGATCGACCTGAGCCATAGCTTGCAGGGCCTTCTGGTCGATATATTTTTTGAGGTGCCCCTGGCTGATAAGCCATTCAATTTCATCTTGGAGGTTGAAACAATCCTCGTATCATGCCCCCATTGTCAATGAAAGTGACAATATTTTTTAGATTTTTTCATAGCCTCCGTCTCATTGAGCTTCCTGGGTCTCTTCAATAGGTTGTCATGTTGTATAGCGAGCAAGACTTCTTTCCTCGGAGCATTCAATGGAGCGTAATTATGGAAACAATTGATCCGAGATTGGTGGTCTTCCCTTTAGTGCTTGTCATCCTTCTCCTTCCCTTTCCTTTTGTCGGATTCCACTCCGTCAAATTTCATCTTATTCATTTCTTCCTGTGTCATATATCTCTCTACCAAGTCGAGGAGATCTTCCATAGTGCGCGGCCACTCTCTAACCAAAGCATTGGTGCACTATTTATGCCTTAAGCCCAAGAACAAAACATCAATCAAGAATTCAATACGAGGGTTGTCAATTTTCAGCACTTTGGTATTAAATCGGGAGAAGAGATCTCTCAAGGATTCATCCTCATTCTACTTTACTATATGAAGGTGAGTGTGTGGCAGCTTGGCCTTTCTCTTGCTGGCGAACTGGTGCAAAAATTTGTTACATAGTTGGTCATAAGAGTAGATAGAGGCACGCTCAAGCTTGACAAACCACTCCAATGTTATCCCTTGAAAAGTGGTAACTAGCATTTTTGCATGTATGTGAGCACATCGTGTGCTCAAACTGCAAGAGATGTTTATTTGGGTCCACAGATCCATCGTACCAGGGGAGCCCGGTGGGGACTTTTGCGTCGAGCCCGATGCACTCGTCAATGATCTCCTAATAAAGAGGGATTCTTTCTCCCATTAGAATCTGGGGGCATTTTCAAACTGGGTTCGGTCCATATTTCTCTTTGAAATTTCTTCTAGCCTCCTATTAAGTTGTTGCACTTGATGGGAGACTTTATCCCATTATTCCTTGCTAGCCCTAAATAGGTCCCGACTTAGGAGAGGCCTGGCACACTCGACCAGTCCGCGCTGTTGGGCTCGATTAGGTCGAATGTAGTATCTGCTGAATCAGCTATCTCTTTATATGGAAAGTGGCGAGGTTCCTCTTGGGGAAATCATTCGGGGCTAACCTCTCATCTTCCTCAGTTGGAGTAGATTCCATCCCTAGTTTTGTCTTCATTTGGGAGCCTCTCCTCCTAGCATGAAGGATGGAGTGTAGCACTAACCGTCGCCGTTGGTTGGTTGTTATACCTCTGCAGAGCGGCGGATAATTAAGCAAAAAGCTGGGTGGATATCTGGTCACTAATCATTTGCATAAGCTAAGGAATGGTCAAGATGACCACCTGTTTAGGTTGAGAGCTGGGACCCATCCGCCTGCTGGTGGGCCTGCTCTGGCGAGGGCAATGGAGGTGGCGGGGGTGAACGGTGATTACTCTGCCTTTTGGACATGGTCCGCTTGGTGTTGACCATTTTTGGCTGTAAATTCCTTTCCCATAGACAGCGCCAAAAATGATGAGGTTAATTTCGGTGAAGGGTCTCTAGATCTTGACCAAAAAGATCCTTCAACCATAATGATAGTTGGTGAGGAGGTGGGTTGGAATCTGCAGCCATAGAACAAACGTCAGGCTAGCCGAGAAGGTCGTCGGCTAAGACCCTCGGATGGTAAAGTCAGTAAATCGACCTAAAGAAGTTTTGGTAGAGTAAAAATATTTAGAGTGTATGTGTACTTACTCTAGACTCTGAAGGACGAAGTATTTATAGTGTTTGTTCATAGGTGAAAAGACTAGTATCTCCCTCAGTGTATTACACACGCTAATTTCTCAAGTAGGGAGAAGATAGGTCTTTTCGACCTATCTGGGAAGCGCACAAATGTCTGGCTGGCTGGAATGGGGGCTCTTATTATCATAAATACAGAGGTGACGCGCCGTCAATTCATTTAATGCAGCCAGTCTAGCGGTTGAGACGTAATTTATGCGAATGCAATGGGTAGCATTCTGCTATTAAACGTCTTCCACTCCTCCATTTGAGGGCAGCATCACGACCTTATGAGGTCGAATAGACTACTGAGGTCGAACTATTCGACCCAGGAGGTCGGATGGGTCTTATATGACGGAAACGATTTCTGGGCTCCAGTGCTCAAGCCCATTAAGTTATATTCCGCTTGTGTAGGGCCTACCCATATTAATACTACATAATTGGTAAGGAGCCGCTTGATCTCATGGGGTCGAAGGTCGATAATTGAGGGTCAAACAATCGTCATAAATGCACAACAGAACTATATTGGATGCCTGCCCATGGTTAATTCCTCCATATCAAATGCGCCTAGCTCGTCTCACTCCACAATTTGCCACTTTCAAATGATCGAAAGTATTACTCAGGTAGCCTACAGGCTGCAACAGGTTGGTCAAATCATTCAAAAGATCTGTCTTATTCCCATGAAAATAATGCTCGCTTGGTTGGGGTAGTGTAGCCATTTCAACCCTAACTTTACACACTCTAAACACTCCCTTGCTCTTTTATTCACTTGTGCCATTCTTTAGGTTGATATTGACTTAAGTATCGGAAGGTTGTAGCCAAGTACCATCTCAACAAGCTTGGCGTGTGCCTTGTTTTGCAAGTTTGACTCAAACTTAATCGAACTCCTGTTATTTGACCTCACTCTCAAGAACCTAAACAGAACCTTGTCCAAAAATTTACACTATCATTTGGTGCCATCTATATGAAACCTTGGATCTAGACTACAAAAATGGTTCATGCTAGACGCACCAGTTTAAGAGGCAAGTTGAGAAAGAGATACTTAACATAAAACAAGTTCCATCTCCATCCCTAACAATACCTCAACCACAAGATGTTCCAAAGTTGAGCACCCATCTATAGCAAATGATCACAATCTCTTTGGACTAGCTAAACAAAATCATCAATCGTCGAATCGAGAAAGTCCTTCAGCAATAAAGGATGCAATAACCAACTATAGAGATAGGCACCAAGCACGAGCCCGAACCTCCCCTGGAAAATTACCAAGACATAATGTATACCACTTTAAGCATATTGTTCACCAACCTTCTATTCAACACATCGACCAACATGATTGGAACTACCAGGTAAAAGAAGAGGTTGTTGATTCCGTTGAAAACATCTACCTTCACGAGCTTTTATGCGTGAGAGGGACTGAGCAACTTAGAATGCATACTACTCGCCTCGCTTGACCTGAACGTAATGAATGGGAAGAGGTCTTTCACCAATTTAACAACTTAACCATAAAATTGGAGGACCTATCTTGTCTCCAATTAGATCATGTCTATCGCAGCAGCGACCTCGCCAACTATCAATATCGTGAGAGGAAATCTTCTTTTATTCATAAGGTCCTCAACAAAAGGGTCACAATCAACGCCAAAGCTCCCACTGGACTCCCCAAATATGATGACTCCATTAACCCCCATGAACACTGATCCAATTCGAGCATATGATGCAACTCACATAAAGATACTCATTACCACATTCCAAGGAATTGCTCTTGATTGGTTTGTTAAGCTTGAGCAGCACTTCATCGAGTCTTACGACCAGTTATGTGACAAATTGTTGAGGACTTCTTTATGAGTTTCAACTACAAAGTTTTGAAAATGAGAGCCGTAAAATGACTTTCTCATCAACATTTTATTCCTCAGCTTGTGCCACTGGGAGTGCGCTAATGCACTGCTTGCGAGCAACCGTGAACAATGAAGACTTTGTAGACATTACAGATTAATATATGGCGCAAAAGGACATGAACAAATTATAATATAGATAATCGAACTAGGAGAAGAAGAATAAAGAAAAGAATGATGCCAAGGAGGATAGGTCGAATCAGGATGTCCATCGATCTCCAATCAAGCGTATGCTCCACTACCACCTTTGAACACATCAAAAAAGGATGATTTTGATGATTGTCAAGCGTGACAAGATCTTGAAAAGGTTGAGAATTGTACCAGAAAAGCTCGAGATGAAGAGCTTGGAAAGATATTGCATGTTCCATAAGCAAAAAGGCCATGATGCAAGAGACTGCTTTCAGCTAGCTACACGAACAAATTGAACAGCTATTCTAACAAGGATTTTTGAAGAATCTCATCGCTAAGAACAAAACTACTGTAGAGATAGACGACCAACCTCAAAGGAGAGAGAAGTCGAGATCACTATAATATAGTTAATCCTCGATAATGATCTGGAAAAAAAAAAATCAACACTTGAGATGGGTTATTGACATGATTGACGATAGGCCGGTTTGGGGGACTTAAAGTCCTTTAGAAAGAAACTTGAACACAATTTGTAAGTCTTTTAGCAAATCCGGTTGATCTATCATGTTTTAACAAGCACTGAAAGCCATCACTTTTGGTGATGAATATTTGAGCCATATTTTAATGACAGATGTTGAAAACAAACTTGATTTGCCCCATTGTGGTAACTATTTTGGTCGTGAACTATGTTGTTCGCAAGATTATGGCCAACAATGGTAATTTGGCCAATGTTATTTTTTATTCAACATGACAGAAGATGGACTTAGGAAAGTTCATTTTTGCACCAATTCAAACACCACTTTGTTGGATTTGGCGGATCAAAGATTGTTCCTCTAGGGTTGATCAAACTTGCAAGAGTCATGGACGAGATAAAAAAAGGAATGAGCACGGCCCATTTCAGAAAAATAAAGTAGAGCATGTTATTTTGTAATTTAAATTTTAAATGGGGTATTTCAATACTTGTGCAATCAGTATGGAGTGAATCAAAAGAAAAAAGTTTAGTTAGGGAATGTAGATCAAGAAAAAACAACTTGAGGCTAAATCATAAAATAAAAAGCAACTTTGGCTATATATCTCCAATTTACCGAAAAATTAACCTATCCTTAACTTTTGCTATTAAGGAGATAAATTAGTTTGAGCTTATATATAAAGTTACTACAAATGGCAGAGAAAATAAATATAATTTTGAAATTAACGATTATCTATATTGAAATCAAATATGAAGAAATATTTTTTTAAGGCAAATTGTATTTTAAATCCCTGTGAAAATGGAAAAGAGCAAAAAGACCCCCATATGAAGAAAAAAAGAAAAGAAAAAGACAACAAACCTCCTTGTGATTTTAAAAAAATAGCACATTGCCTCCCTCTTATGATTTGCTGCAATTTAAACCCTAATTTTAATGTATAAGGACTATACTACCCCTCGTTATTACATATATTTTTAATTTTATTTATTTATTCTTTTTAAATATATTTTTATATATCTTTTTTCATATATTCTTTTTAAATATATTATTTCATATATTTTTATATATCTTTTTTCATCTCCATTATACCAATTTTTTTTAAAAACAATTTAAAACAATTTTAATTTTTTTTGTTTTCATCTTTCTAATTTATTCTTTTTTTATTTATATACTAGCAGTTGTTGCATGCAATTTTTGCACATATAAAATTACTTATTGAATCATTTAAAATTAATACATGAAATAATTTAAATTATGAGTAAAGTTAAAATTGTGTTAAATATTTTGATATGATAAAAAAAATAATGGAAGATGGAATTTTGATAATACAAATTTATGGGTTTGTGAATTTTGTGAAAAGTACAATTGTGACATTATTGAACCATCACTTCTAAAGGGCAACTTAATGGAGAAATTTGGAATATTAGTAAATTTGGTATCCAAACCGCCTTTTTGTATTGAATTCACCATTTTGTCCTTCAAATTGCATTACCTAATTTAGTTGCTGGAATAATTGAAGGGTAAATTATGTAAAAAATCACAAATAACTTCCACTTTAGACACACAATAGCCTTTCTTTTATAATAGTATAGATATATTATATATATACAAATATAAATATAAAATATATAATATAATAAACATAAATATATATATAAAATAATAAACATAATATAATATATATAATCTAATACATTATACATACAAAAATATATTTATGTATATATTTATATATAATATATATTAATAAATAAACATTTTACATTATATTTTATTTAACAACCCCTACCCTACCCCATCTTACCTTCCATGGCTGCCTGCGAATGCGGCCATGGAGGTCTCTGCGAGTGACAACAAGGGGGGCCTCGCATAGAGGCGGCCATGGAGGCCTCTGCGAGCGGCAGCAATGGCCGCCACTTGCAGGAGCCTCGCGGGAGGCAACTTCTGTGAGCGGCGGTCATGGCCGATGTTCGCAGAGGCCCGCGGTTAGCGTTCTCGGCGGCAAGGGGTGGGGGTGGGGGTTCCAACGGTTGACATTTAAGGGTAAAATTGACATTTCAATAGCAAAAACTATAGACCAATCGCACTTGTCAGTGCTTGATTTGCACCGTGGGATGGAGGGAGTAATTTGCTACTTTTTTAAAAACACAAGGATACTGCCTATTTTTCTTTCATATGGTTTTTTTTGCTCTTTTCCATTTTCACACGAGGTAAAACCTAATTTACCCTATTTTTTTTATAATAATCCATAAACTAAAACAAAAATGGGCTCCATCTACATCAAACAATGGTCTTCAAGTCAAAAAAGTGTCAGTCAAGGAATTTCTTTCATTTTGCTGCTCCAAAGAGACTGCTTTGGCACCATTGGCCCACCAGAAAGTGAAATCACACATCCTATGTCTCGTCAGCTTGCCCTCTTTTGTTTGAAAAACATATCTTTCTTCTGTTTATTGTGGGCTGAGAGGCTGCCAAGAGTGGGGCATCTTGTCTTCTCTTTTTGTTGCTCTGATTTCTGAAAGAAAAGAAGACTACAAAAGAAAATAGATAACATTAAAAACAAACCAGAAGTAATATTGTTTACCCACTGGGCAGCTCCTTTTCTTTATTCTTTCTTTAAAGGCGTCCACATATATATACACACATTAGAATTCCAAACAAAACCAATAGAATACAATAATCATGGCAAAGAATATGAAGAAGCAGGATGAGGTGGTTTCGCCCAAGAGGATGAATTTCCACTGGACGACCAAAGTGAGCAATAATGATCAAGATGATGAAGCTACGGCCAGCTCCGCCGTGAAGACATCCTTAAGCAGTATGATAAAATTAGAGAACAATGAGGATGAGAAAAAGCAGGGAAGCGACGGCAGAGAAGAGCCTGCGGCAACGACGTCGTCGAACAATTCAAGGAAGAAGAAATTGCAATTAGCAGTTGCAGCAGTGGTATTATCCCGCCGGCTGCGATCCGTTGTAACAGCATTTGGCAAAAATAGACAACAATTAGAACGTGTGGTGTTGGGTACCCTTTTCGGCAATAAGCGTAGAGGGCATGTATATTTCGCGTTCCAGAAGGATGCCAAGTTAGAGCCAGCTCTCTTCATTCAACTTGCCACGCCAATTACAGGTACGTACACATTACACATTGTATATATTGATGTTGTATTGTATGAAAATTGAGTCAGGGTCTTGTTATAAAATCAATACATGTTGAGATTTTGCTCTTGTGACAGAGTTTGAGTTGTAAAAATTGATGTATGAAAATTGAAGAAAGGGGGGGGGGGGGGGGGTTGTTAAAAAATTGGTGCGATTTGGGATTATGCTCTTTAAACACGCTTCCGATTGTGACAGAATTCGAATTGTGAAAATTGATGTTGTATGAGGATTGAGTGTGGGTTTTTAAAAAAAATCAATTCTAGTTGGGATTCTATTCTTGAAATAGACTTATGATTATTACTGTTCAAATTGTAAAAATGATTGCTTAAATATCCTTTTAGTTTTAAAAATTTATTTTTATATTAATTAAATCCTAGGTGGATTTCAACCAAATTACGTTGGAGAAATCAATTGAAATGAACTTAATTTGGTGGGCTTGATGGCTCCCTTTTTATTTAATTAAGTTAGTATTTTATTCAATTTTTACTTTTATACTCTTTGATTCTTAATTTGACATAATATATATATATATATATATAGAGACGTGTGTGCGTGAGAGAGAGCCACTAGTAATGTATATTAGATTCTTTTTCTAATTTATGTTTCATATCTTGTTTCATTTTATCAATATATGGAATTTGTATTAAATATTACCTTATTAAAATAATTAATCGAGAATCAAATATGTCTAATAGTATACATGCATCAATTTGGTATAATTATGAATAAGAATCCTAATAAGTTGGCTTATATTAATGACTATTAATGACAGGGTTGGTTCGAGAGATGTCGACTGGATTAGTCCGCATTATACTAGAGAGCGATAAGAAGAAGAAGAAGAATGAAGGGAAGAGAGGTAATAATAGTGACGACGACAATGATGTCCCTGTATGTCCTCTTCTGGAAGAGCCAGTTTGGAGGACTTACTGCAACGGGATGAAGTGTGGTTTGGCGAGGAGGGTGCAGAAATGTGGAGACAAGGAATGGAAAATTTTGAAGGCTGTGGAGCCAATAACAATGGGAGCTGGAGTACTAAATATCACTAATGTGCACGAAGAAAAAGAAGAAGCAGAGGAGGAGGAGATTATATACATGAGGTCCAAATTTGAGAGAGTTGTTGGATCCAAAGATTCAGAGGCGTTGTACATGCTCAATCCTGACAACAACGCTCCTCCTGAACTTAGTATTTACTTACTAAGACTCTAATTCATTCCAATTAATCCCATCCACCGCCTCATGCTAATTATTATTAATTTTTATCTTTATATCTATAAATTCGTTGTTGGAATTATGATGGAGACGTACGTTATATATAGTTAGCTATGATTATCTGATCAATATACATACATATGCAGTTGAATTTGTCTGTTGTAGTTTGCAAGTATATATGCGTTTATGGGCTTATAATGTGGGAGGTAAGAAATTCGAATTCTAACAGATTTATGATACACGTGTGCGTGTGTCATAAATTAAGAAAAATGTACTTATGGGTTAATACAAACTCACCCCCTGTGATAATTGAAATATGCAAAATACCTTCCTATAATAAAAAAAAAATCAAAATACCACCATGTATTCATAAAAGTAGGCAAACTGCACCCCATTGTTACAAAGGAGGTGGAATGCAAGTTTTAAAATACATGATGGTGTTCTGTGTTCTTTTAATAAAAGGAAGAAGTTTTGCCTATTACGATTATCACATTGGGGAGTCATTTTATATTAAGCCCATATGCTTATACTATTTCCCTTTTATTTCATATTTTCCATCAAATTCCATTGGTTGGGTTGCCAAGAGGCACTCCCTGTCTCTGTCTCTTTATCTAGGGAAGAGTTTAGTACTGTGCGTACAAAGAAAATTAGAAAACAAGAAAAGGGATGAATTAATTAGAAAGAATAATGGATTGGAGACCATTCCAGTGCGTGCTAGAATTCAAAGATTTAAAAGTTAATTTTTTTTATTTCTTATCATAAACACCTATGATTTAGAATTTTTTAAAATAGTTATTTAGTTACTTCTCAATCAGTTGAAATTAAGTTTAAAATTATTATTACAATATTGAAACTTTTAAAATTGAAATTCTTTTGTCAAAATTCTAATTATTGAGTTGAAAGCTCAATTAATTAGCAACTACATTAATTTGGGGTAATAGGAAAATTAATGAAAATTGACTATTATAAATTCAAATGTTTTGGGTTGAAATTTATATCTTCTCAAGCAGGTG
The DNA here is from genome assembly GCA_018894105.1 of Jacaranda mimosifolia. Taxonomy (NCBI): domain Eukaryota; kingdom Viridiplantae; phylum Streptophyta; class Magnoliopsida; order Lamiales; family Bignoniaceae; genus Jacaranda; species Jacaranda mimosifolia. Next base: position 34,874,216 of record CM032122.1, on the reverse strand, counting down.
CTGTTGATTGTGACTCTGTCTCTATTGACTTTATTGTCGTGCTAATTGATCCCATTGCTATCATTACTACTACTCATCTCGCTCTCGAGGTTGGACTCCTCTCTCGCGCTCATGTTTGAACTCCCCTATGGTGACTCTCCACTTCCCAAAGGTGACTCTACAACAAGCATTAGTCAGTTTAAATAAAGATTGGCTAGGGTCGATGTCTATGATTTTAACTCAATATTCTATAATTTTAAAAAATTGACACATGCACAAATAGTATTTTTAATTCATTAGTAATTAAGTTAATTTATTATACTAATTTTTTCTAATTAAATTAGAATAAAATAATTTTTAATATGAAATACCTTAAATATCCTTATTAAAAATTAATATATAACTAAAACAAAAACAAAATATAATTATCTAAAAAATAGAAAAAGAAAAAAGAAAAATGAATTTTAAATTAAACCAATTCAACCCTCAATTCCAATTCCCAAATTCAACTGACAGAAATTAGAAGCAAATTCTGTTCTTCACCCCACCCCACCCAATACCTTCAACTGACAGAATACTGGTGGGGTGGGTGAAGTACAGAAATTGCTTCTGATTTTTGTCAGTTGAATTTGGGAATTGGGATGAAGGATTGAATTGGTTTAATTTAAAATTCATTTTTCTATTTTTTTTCTATTTTTTAGGTAATTATATTTTATTCTTTTGTTTTAGTTGTATATTAATTTTTAATGAGGATATTTAAGGTATTTCATATTAAAAATTATTTTATTTTAATTTAATTAGAAAATATTAGTATAGTAAATAACTTAATTACTAATGATTTAAATACACCATTTGTACACATGTCAATTTTTTTAAGGGTGTAGGATATTAAGTTAAAACTATAGGTATCGAACCTTAGCTAACCCCATTTAAGTATTGGGAAGAAATAAATGAATAGGTAAGAGATTAACGTTTCGAGTTTATCCCGCCAATAGCGAAGGAAAGTTCTCAAGTCTTGAGCGATGTTATTATTCAAAGACTCATAGAAAATACAAATTTCCAGTAAAAACGACCTGCTAAAGTAACAAATGAATAAAATAATAATTTATCAATAAGTTAGTTAATAATTAATTAATTGCCAATTATATTAATTAAAGTTAAATAAAAAACAAGTTAAAACAAAATAATAATAAAAGCAACTATCACGGGAAGAAAAATTAAGAGTAACAATCAAATCATACTTTGAATTTGAAAAGGTAGATTTTCAATTGGAAATAGAGTGCTCAACTATATGTCAAATTAAGACACCAAGAGCATAAAAGTAAAAATCCAATAAAAGGATAATTTAATTAAACAAAAGGGCCATGAGTTCTACCTAATTAAACCCATTTAGAATGGGCTCCATAACCTACATTGGCTCAAGTCCATCAAGAAGTTAACTAATATAAAAAAGCTAACTTCCACAATTAAAAAGATATATAAGTAATCATTTGTCAGTTTGAGCACTACCTTTACACGAGCTATTGCATTAGAAGTAGAAGTCCACTATTTTTATAATTTATAGAAATGACCCGAATTCCTATTTCGTGCTACATCAAAGATGTTCATGTATTATATTATGACATATATACACTCATTATTTATTTTTTCAAACATTATTTAAGATTCCATCCAAATTTTCAAATATAAAAATAATTTATAATTTTAATCGGACATGAAAATGTTCGAACAAAGTAAAACTGAACAAAGCCCACCACGAACATATGTAATTATGGGAAGAGATATGGCTGTCAATGGGTCAAATCTGGCATATCCGAATTCGACCCGAAATCCTATAAAATATTTGTTAGTTAGTATCACATTCGAATCCGATTAAAAAATCCGACCCGATTTTTTTCTTTTGAATTTATAATAATATTATATTTATAAAGTAAATTTATGTCATATTTGAATTTTTAACAACTTTTTATTATATATTAGTCAAAAAGTTAAATATTTGAGTATTAAATTCCTATTTCACATTATATTAATGCATATATGACCTATTATATATTATTATATTAATGTTTTATTAGTATTTCTCTTATTTTTTAGGTTAAACACTCATAATATAGACGTTAATATAGATATTATGTCAATATAATATATAAATTTTATTTTAAATTTTTTATTAATATTATATATAAAAGTATTGATTTAATAAAAAATATTAAAGTTCGGATTTGCATATTTAATGAATCGGATTACTTAATTTCATATTCGATCCACTTATTTCAAATTATAAATATTTATAATCGAATTTGATTCATTGAATATTTTAATCAAATAAAAATTCTAAAATTCAGATCGAATTTAAATCCATTGGCAGTCCTAGCCCCTTGGAAGAGAGAAACAGGGGGCCAACTCTAATTTCGTTAAAATGGAGGGTACCACTGCAAATACTATATAAGAGATGCTTTTCTATTCACCTAGGTATTCTCCTCCTTCCCCGAGCGTGTTTTCCTGGTCTTATACTGTCTGTCCCCTAGCATTGAATCAGCAGCCTTGACCATTTTTTTTATGCTCATATAAAAATGAGTCATTTCAAAGGCGGAGAGACTGAAAGTCGTCTTCAGAATGGAGAGTCAGCGGCGGCGCCCAGTTCCAATGTGGATGTGCAGTCAGAAGCTGCTAATGTGTCGGCAAGCAAATCCCTCTTTAAGAAACATTTAGTGGAACAAGTATACTTTTTCTGTGCTTTTCCGTTTTATTTTATTTTTTTCCTTCAATTTGTCGAATTATTTTCATTTTCACTTTGGTTTTGAGGGGAAGGGGTGGTTTGGTGCTTTTTCTTTATTATGATGGCGATGGAGGATTTTGTGAAGCAGAAAAACGGGAAGAGGAAGAGTGATATGTCTCTAGAGGAAATGTACAACAGTCAATATGATTTTGAGGATGACGAGGATGATGACAGTGATTGGGAGCCTTCCGCTTTTCCCGACCATAATGTTGTTGATATTCGCAAGTGGTTTTGCCTCAATTGCACTATGGTTAATATTGGAGCTGACTTCCATTGCGATGTAGGCATATGTTTACTTCGAAATAGTTACTTTTAGTATATGAGATCTCTCTCTCTCTCTCTCTCTCTCAACTTACTTATAAGCACCTGTACATTTTTCAAATCATTTGTTGCAGGTATGTGGTGAACATAGAGAATCTGGGATCCTAAAACGTGGCTTTTTGGCTTCCCCCTATCATGGAGCAGAAGATCTCACTGAAAATGATGTACATGTGGCTGATGGGCTCCAAGGTTTAAGTTTATTCCAACTGTTAGTTTGGTGACCTATTTTGTAATCCTATATCATAGTTTTTTCTTGTATATTCCTTTATTTTCTGATGTGTTTTGATGATCAATATACCATAACCGTTCATAGATTTGGTACACCCTGACACTACAAAACGAAGCCCAAAAAGAGAAGTAAAAAAGAATGGAAATGCTAGAATAAGAACCTTATATGGTGAGGGCTTGTTGTCTATGTTTTTCAAGACCTGAAGGTCCTGAAGGAAGTTGTGGTTGTTTCTTGAGAGATTGCTACTGCAAAGAGCTTATGCAAAATGTTTTACTCCTGCTTCCTATATTGGCATTTGAAACTGCAAAGTAGTATCACAGTAATTTTTTCTCATTTACAGCCTAATTCGTATGTTTTAAGTCTCATTCTTTGATGTCTTCATGTCCATTGATAATCTATTGTCAAATCAAAGAGGTTGATATGATGTATTAACAACAATGAAATGTTATATACCTGCATGCTGACCTCAAAAAGTAAGACTTTCGGCACATGTTAGGGATGTCAGAAGCATGATTTGGATGCAATCATGGTCCCAACGTTTAAGTTTGATTCATGGAGGGACAGGGAGAGGAATATTTTCCCTTTACTTAAATGGTTCTTTTATATGCCATAATTGGTAAAAGAATGCAAATAAATTGGAGAGAGAATTGGGGGAAGAGACCACCCCCACCCCGCCATGTTATTAGTTGTATTTTCTATTTTTTGTATCCTTGTTGTCGGTCTACATACATTAGTTGAGGTTCCTTAGTTACATTAGTTCTATAGGAAGCAGTTTCGCTTCCCTGCACTATTTCCTAATTTAGGAAGCATATTCACTTCCCTGCACCATTTCCATCATGAACAAGCAAAGGAATACCCATCTCCAAACCTACTTTTCCATTCGCTTACCTTAACTGAGCATAGGTTAAATTAAGATGTGCCACATGTTTGGAATGTTGTGCATTAAATACAATGAACTGCATATAGATTGTGATATCCACATGGATTATGCGAGAGAATTAGACTTGATTTATAAGTGGTGCAATAAATTCTTGCAGCAACTTGGCTAACGATTTTCACACAATAATACAAATGTGAAGTAATTGCCAGAGAAGCTTATTGTGCATAAACTTCACTTTTGGGCCCTCGCCTGTGGACCCATGGGGTGGTGTAGATTGTGGAAAAGAATCGTGTAAACAAGAACTTATGACTTTTCTACAAAACAGAGGTTTGGAGGAACTGTTGTGGCGGGGAGCAAGCAAAGCCCAAGGAAGGGGTGTGATTTATCATCAGAAGCAATATAGTTCAGTTTCGTCCTGCTTGATTTCTTTTGCATTTCAAGTTGCCAGAAACTTTTATTGCACTTAACATGGCTGCTGAATTTTCAGTCAGATGTGTCGTGCGATTTCCTGAGCTATCTTGTATGCAAAAAGCATTTTGCACAAGCATAATGGAAACACTCATCAGAGCATGGCCTTTGTCAGCTTGTGTAATGAGATGTTTGGTGAAGACCTCTTAACAAGAGAAAATTCTTTTCTCTTCTCTTGTTGTGTTGCTTACACTAAGGACAAGTCTTTGCAACTAAAGTGGGGAGGAGTAGAAAGTTGGTGCATTAATTGTCTATCTTACCTGGGTTTTATAAATTTTGCTAGATCATCAGTTTCATAGTTCCGGCTTTTGCACATGGTTCACTAGTAGTACAAGCTAATATGCATCTAGTTATATAAATAATTTCAGTAAAAAATCGAAACATCACCGATGAGTAGAAAGTTGGCGCATTAATTGTTTACCTTACCTGGGTTTTATAAATTTCACTAGATCATCGGTTTCATAGTTCCGTTTTTTGCATACGGTTCACTCTATTACAAGCTAATATGCATCTAGTTATATAAATAATTTCAGTAAAAAATCGAAACATCAGCTACACCCCAAACTATAAGTTTATAGGAACGGTATTGTAGGCAACTCCACCACAAGACTCCTACCACTGTTCTCGTGTGCTTTTTAATGGGCGACCATTTTGTGTGCTTCAGGTGGCGCTAGAGTCAGCTCCACTCGCCCCATTGAGCTTTCATCCCATTCAATTTTGGTCACTTTCCCTCTTACACTAGCAATAAATCTGAGATTCTTATGCAATCTGAATGTGCTGCTTTTCAGATAACTTTGAATTTATTCTTATTGCCAAAGTAAAAATTTGTTGAACTTGATTGAAGTGTTACTTCCGCATCCAGGTTGATGATTCTAATCTTGACCTAAAAGTACTTCATATTTGCTCCATTGCCAGTCTTTCTGTAGGCTGAATGTACCTAATTTAATTTTATTGGTTTTTGGTCTAGAGAGAACTAAACCCTTTCTTTATTTATCTAATCTAGCGGGGAAGTTTCTTTCTTTATTTATTGCTACCTTACCCTAACATTGCTAAAATTTCATATGTATGTCTTGTTCAGCTGCCATGAATGTATGTCTTATTTTATTTCCCGCTTAGACAGTGTAGATTATAACTTGATATAGTAATCCGTATTTCCATTTTCATGAAAATTCAAATTGGTCATTAACATCATTCTCAGTGGTTGAAATGATTTATTGTTTCTTTTGCTTTTGAGCATGTATAGATCCCTGCTTGCAAAGTATTGCATCAGACAGCTGTACTGCCATAGGATTCGATGAGAGAATGCTGCTCCATGAGGAAGTATGGTAGTTTCAACCAACATTTACTTTACCAGTTGTTTTTCACATTTCCCCAATCCCCAGTGCCTTCTACCTTTTTCTATCAGTGGTTGAAATGTAAATTGAGTAATTTACTGACAGCATCCTCCCCAAGTTCCAATTTAAAATTTTTTCCCCCTTTTTTATTTCTTTTTGTCAGAGCTAAACTTTTTTCTATTGTTCCTTTGACTGAAAAAAGGTTATAATGAAGTCTCATCCTCATCCAGAAAGGCCTGATCGTCTTCGAGCTATTGCTGCTAGCCTTGCAGTTGCAGGTTTGATGACAGTTAGTCCTATCTACAGATAAACAATCATATTCCCTTAACACAAAAGAGCAATCCAGTTGTGCATTGTCATTGTTATAATATCATGCATCTTTCAATAATTACTTTTGGCAAGTGGTTGACAAGAAACTATTGCTTCTTCTAAAAACATGGTAGGTATATTTCCGGGAAGGTGCTTTCCAATCTCAGCAAGAGAAATTACACGGGAACAACTCCTGATGGTAAGACAAAGGGACCAAATAGTTTTGTGTGAACTTAACTGCTGTCAGAGTGATATTCGGCATTCTGTGATTTTTTTTGATTGCGTTGCTTAAAGTTTCTCATACCTTACTTCCTGAGTTAACAGACTCTAGTGCTAAATTCTTATTAAAGTCTTTTGAAATTTATTCTGGTGTGGTAAAATGACAGTTAGCCATGTTTATTTTTGGATTGAAAAGTTCGATTGGAATTAAAAATGATAATCTTTTAGTGCGTTTGGAGCGGATAGTATTGTGCTTTTGATAGTGAAACTTTCATTTTTGAGATGTTAGGTTCACTCCCTTGAGAATATTGAAGCTGTTGAAGCTACAAGCCATGTTCTTTCTAGGTATGTCAAACTGTTAAATGATTTCCCTGCCCATGTTTCATTGGAGACCTCTTTTACACTAGATGTTTTGTATTACTCCTGGGCTTGTACCATGCTGATTTATCTCTATGGTTGAGGTCTATTATATTTGTTGAATCAGTAGCATTACATCTGTTTTCTAGATAAAACATTCTTTATGCCTATAGATCTCATGAAACAGATATCAAATTTTGCTCATAAAAAATGACAAAAAGGTTGTTTTATCCATGTGTGCAGCTATTTTACTCCTGATACATATGCGAATCAGTGTTCAGCACGTGCTGCCAGGCTTGCTGCAGGTTTATGTTTTGACCTTGCTGCAGCTATATGTACTGGAAGTGCCAAAAATGGTTTTGCTTTGGTAAGAAAACATTAAGAAGTTTTAAGGATCCTGTATTGAGCATTTTCCTAGGGTAGTCAAAATCTATTATAATAGGTGGACAGAAGAATATTTATGATCTCATTCTTTCCCTCCATCTCCAATGAGTCAGGTTCGTCCTCCTGGTCATCATGCTGGTGTAAAGCAGGCCATGGGGTTTTGCCTTCACAACAATGCAGCCCTTGCTGCGTCAGCAGCTCTGATGGCAGGAGCTAAGAAGGTGTTAATCATCGACTGGGTAATTGAGTTAACTTTTGCCTGTGTAAAATTTTCATAATTGATGTTTTTCTTACTATTTATCATCACATATTACTTTTGCAGGACGTACATCATGGGAATGGCACACAAGAAATATTCGAGAAAAATAAATCGGTGCGCTTTTATGGAATGTCGAGCTTTTGATTTCGATTGATGCCTTTCCAAAATTCTAAATTCTATTGACTATATCAGTAGCTGAAGCCTAGAGGCACTGAACTTTTGAGCCCATAGAATGAGAAACTTTGACCATATTAATGTCTTGTCTGGTACACAGTTTTGGATATTATCTAGTATTTTCCGGTGGCTTTGCAGGAGTGTAACCTAGAGTTATCTGAAGTGATATGGATTCATTTTTTGGACACCACTTATAATTCTGATAAATTATTTAAATTCAGAAACATATTAATAGAGGAATAGACAAATTTTAATATGAACAAGCTGCATATTGAAGCCAATGTATGCCATCCAACTCTCATTATTATCTGACCTATGCAAGAACTATTGCCTGTACACACTCCTTGCCCATGGATGGATGGATGGTGGGGGGTCTGGGCAATTGGTAAAATAATGTTAACGACAGGTAGAGTTTACATGTCTCAATTAGTTGACCTTTTCTAGTACAAGCGCAATTGCCCTCCAGAGCTCAACTTGTCTACTAAAGTAGTAATAAATGCTTGGGTGGTCCAAAAGAAAAGAGTTTTAGTGCTTTGTTATTTTTTTTTTTTTTTTTTCATTTCTTTGTTTGAAAAGCATGGTGAGTAAATGATGGGTTTGACCACTTGAAAAGAATGCCGCATCACCTCAGTGGATTTATTTGTAATGTATCCTTAAAATGTTTGCAGTTGGTATAACTTTTGCTTATAGTCAGCATAACTTTGCTGAGCGTAAGTTTTGGATATATATATATATATATATACTTTTAATTTTGTCTATGAAAATTATTAAATAGTTTGAATTTCTATAGTTGTAAAAAGTTCACGATCATAGCAACTTCACCTCCTCCACCAAGGTTGATTAAGAACCATAGAAGTCCAATTGCATGTACAAATTCCCTAGGTTTCTAACTACCAATGGTTTTGTTAATTTGATGACCATGAGATGCTGCCATAGGCCCATAGCATTGCAAGAAAATGGTGGAACAAATAGAAAGAGGTGGAGATCATTAAGTCTCCACAAATCATCAGTCTCTACCTATTGACAAGAAAGTGGAAGCAAAATAAAATAAAAAGAAAACAATTAATTCCTCAGTGAGAATGTGATGATCTTTAGAATTCAGATGGGTAATCTCTTCATTGTGTTGAGGAAGCTGTTTCACATCCAAATGTCGTTTAAACCTGTCTAAGGTTACATTTTGAATTTAAGCAATTAGCTTGATCTCCTGAGATAAATTCACTGCAAATCAAATAAAGCATTACTAAGCACGGATGCCCATCAAATGGGGTTGTGATTTGGACTGTAGATGATTTGAGAGAAGTATTTGCATTAAGAATTTTTGTAAATCTTCACAACTCTTTCAAAGATAGTTATTGCTGAAAAGAGGTCTTCATTTTGAACAGTCTTTATTAGTTCCATATATACTTATAAAGGGCTTTAGGATAAGAGTAAGATTTACAGCAACTTTTTGGTTATGAGTGGTAAAATCTCTTCTACTATCTTCTTTCTTTATCCTCTTTTGCACTCCTTATCTTCTTGGCTTCTTTATTTTACCTCGACCTTCTTTCTTGGAGTTCCAGGATTCTGATTATTTCTTCTTGTAATGATATGACTATTTTATGGAGCTCATTTTCTTGCCTATATCAGACTAAACTAGAACAGCCCAACTTTCTAAAAGCTACCCTTCACCTTACATTCCACAGCGCTGAGCAATAAAAGCCTGGTTGTCCCATGCCATTCTGATACCGTATTCATAAATGTCACGTATGAAAGTTTTTAAGAACTATGTCATAAGTGATGAGCACTGTTATTTTTTATTTTTTCTTTTTATATTTCTTTTCATCATATTTCTTATGGTAATTTTTAGCTTGACAGTTTATTTAATTTTTTAGGTTTTGTATATATCTTTGCATAGACACGAGGGTGGAAGGTTTTATCCTGGTACTGGATCTGCTTACGAGGTAGTTCTTTTGAATTATTATATGTGTGTGTTCCCACCTTTTTAATATATTTCTGCTTCCATTTACGTATATACGAATATATATATATATGTATAGATAGATAGATAATGTGTGTTTGTGGTGGTGTTTGCACAGCATCACGGCATCTACCCCAACTATTTTGATGTCCTCATTTATTATTAGTATTTCTGCATGATGCGTCAGTTCATTGGGAAATCCTGTGGGTAAAACTTTAAATTCTCACTTTCCTGCAAACAAGTTTCTTAGGCATTTATATGTTGAAATTATTTGGTAATGATATGCATTCGGCAGTTCAACAACAACATCAGCAGAAACGGATTCTGCAAAAGAAATATTGAGAAAGCATTTTTAGCTACCAACAATTATTCTTTTCTTCTTAATCTGACCATGTTGTGGATGATAAAAGAAGGGATTGAAGTTATTCAGTTCAAATTTTCACCCTGGTTCAAATTTATTATCATCTACTGCTTTACCATTCGGTTTCTCAACAATTCCCCTGTCTGAGTGGCTCTTAAGCTAAGCTGAAGGACAAGAATGTGCTCTTGAAATGTTTTGATTCATTGTTTCTGTAACTCATATTCGTAAAGGAAAATGCAAGCTCGTTCAACTTATTAATGTTACTAGCTCCTAATCCATGGCAAGGAAAGGAAAGTTATTTTTGCATAACTGAAAATGTGAAATTGGTATAGAATTGATTAAATAGATATATTTAGAAGTTGTTGAATTTGAATTAAGTTCTCAACTACCTTATATCCTGGGCTCTTTTGGGCAAGTAACGGATTACCAATACTTATCAAAGTTATTAAAACAAAATACATTCAATCATGTTCGCAAAAAGGAGGAATTGAGGCTTTTTACGTGTACGTGCATGTGGCACTTGCTTGGCTAATCTCAATAAGGTTTCTACTTTATATTTTTCAGATCCATGAGTAGTCACACATTTATTATATTACTTTTGCAGGTTGGCTCAATGGGTGCAGAAGGATATTGTGTCAATGTTCCATGGAGTTGTGGGGGAGTTGGTGACAATGACTATGTCTTTGCATTTCAGCAAGTTGTGCTTCCTATAGGTGATGGCATTTTATACCTCCTTCTGTAGTATTCTTTTAATCTGATTCCAAGCTCACAAATCAAATTTGCTAAATCCTTTCTTTGGTGGGAGGAAGGGTGTAGCTCTGATTTGGTTGGCACTATTACATGGCCAAAATTTTACTTTATGTGCCCAAGTGCTTGTGAGATGGTAGTTAAAACAGCAGTGTTCGCAATTTTTTTTCTTTTACATCAAGAAATGTTCATCAGGCGACAGCTTAAAGCAATGCTGTGTGCAATACATCTCTTCCTCAAAGTTGACAGCCTATATGTTTCCTCAGTTTGTGAATGATTTGTAGTATTTCTGTGCCATAAGAACTCTATTTTCCATAACTATGCTGCCTTATAATACTTTTCTATTAGCAAAATGTCTTTTGAAATTATGGGTATCATATGCCTCTTTACTTCTCTTTTCAAAGTCTTATAAAGATTATGATGCAACTCAAATTGCCCACTTTTTGTATATGCACATGCTGAAGTTTAATAAAGAGTCATGTATAATATTACAATTTGTGCAACTGCGTATGTTAAGTGATTCTCTGGTGTAATGTTTAATTGATTTTAGGGTTAATTACATTTAGCCCCCTCAAAAATAGCAAACTCTTCCTCTCTAACTTTCATAATTATCAAAACCTCCTCTCTGAAAATGCTTACCCCAAACCCAAACGGAAGTTGGGAATTAAAATTGACTATTTGTTCTCCGTCACCTTTTTCTTCTTTTGACTTTTGATGTCTCTCATTTCTCTTCCACTGCCCTTTTCTTTACACAATCCCATTTTTTCTCCTACCACCCTCTTCTTCCTCTGTCCTTCTCTTGCTCTTCATTACTCTCTCTCCTAGGTTATCCATCTCATCATCTAGTTTTGCATATTGCGTATCTCATCCATTTGAGATTCTACTATTGATATTTTAAATAGAAAAAGAAGTCATGACCGATAAAGGGGAAAAAAGAATTGAGTGAGAAAAATATAAAAGAAAAGAAAGTGAGAAGAAAAGAAACGAAAACAGAGACTTCTCTTTTTTACATGTAAGTTAAAACTAGTTATTTTTTGAAAGCATCTCTTTATAATATTTTGATCCTACAATACTGAATAAAGTACTTAAGCAGGATTGTGCAATGCATAACCTAATAAAATTACAAATAAACTTAAATTTTTTAAAATATAAAATTTATTAATTAATTTGGAAAGGGGCAAGGGAATTAAGGAGATAATTTTAGCTTTTCATAATGTTAAAATTATATTATAAGTAAAGGGAAAATATACTCCCTTAAAAAAAAAAAGGATTATTAGTATCATTAGGTTTAGTTCTACTTATTTTCCTCCATTTGAAATTACTTGTTCCTTTAGTTTGACTAGGCATATATCTACTTATTCACCTTCAAATCTATGTGGCTACCCTAATTGGAGAAATTACCCATGGTGCAGTAGAATAACCTTCTAAAATTTTGATGATGCTATGTTTGAGGTTGTGAATCTAGTGAAGGTTTATTTGTGCAGGGAGAGGTTGAACCAAGTCAACTGGTAGAGCATGGGTAGAATCTGTAGTCAAAAGGAGAGCACGTTAAGCCTACCAAAGTGGCTCTCGGCTAAAACCCTTCGATACTTAAGTCAGGTCGAGCAAAGGAATATGTGAGGAAAATATTCAACTAGAAAGTAATTCGAGTTGATGAAAAAGTGTACTTGTAGCATTTATGAGATAAGTATTCATAGTGGGTGGAAATTAGCTACAGTGTGGGGTTGAAATGTCTCTTTCACCCTATGAAGATGAATGCCCCCCATTGAGGTTGTAGGGGCACTTGAGGTTTTTTGTGCAGACCAATAGCCTAAGTGGTTGCTTAGTATGTCGGGTGGCCGCTCGATGACATTAAATAAGGATGCAAGAGTTGTTCGGCAGCATTAAATGTGGATTGGTAATTGTTGAAGTTAAGTTTGCAAAGCATTAAATGTGGCTATCCATTTTGTCAAGCAAGTGGAGGTTCGACCTTTGGGGGTCGAATAAAAATTGGACCATCTTCATCATGGGGGACTCCTCTAGTTGAGGTCGATAATTGCTTTCAAAGCATAGGTAGTCGACTTGAAGGCGGTCAATGATAACGGGATCACTTGGCTAGAAGGCAGTCAATAATGACAGGGTCAAATGGCTTGGAGACAGCAAACAATATGAAATCGCCTGCTGATGGTCGACATGAAAATGGTCGATTTGGGAATAAGACTAATAAGTGATCTTTGGTAGGTGGCGTGCAGCGGTTGCCCTTAATGGGAGCTCAATGAGGTCGAGTATGATGTCAACAAGGTAGCTTCAATGTGGCACAGGCCATTTGGTTGAGCTATGCAAGATTCTTTAGGGTCGATCCGATCTCTCCCTTATTAGATTTGTTGTCATCTTAGAAATTATTGTGTTCATTTTTTCTACAGTGTCTTCAAAGTCATTTCTCTTTTCTATATTTCAAGTCTACAACATTAGAACAAGTGCAGATCAAGTCATTTATATGACAAGTGCAATAATGGTTAATAATTTGAACTATATACAAAGATGACAAAAAAACTTAAACAAGTGGCTATTTTTTTTTCTACCTAGTGGCTATTTTTCTCTTCTAGTGGCTATAATTGCATACTAGCATTTTGTTATATTTTTACAATTAGACCCCTCAAAGTTTTGATATCTTACTAAGGGTATTTTAGTTAGTAAATTATGACCACGTTGGTTTAGGGGAAAAATAGGAAGTTTACAAAAAACTTTTGCTCACCCCATCATTTTCCCTCCAAAACCATAATAGTATGTGAATTTTGGTAGATATTTCATGTTCAAGGGAGAGGCTTCGGTAATTATGAAAATTAGAGGGGAACAAATTGGTAATTTCACTATTTCGGAGGGGGTGTAGGTTTAATTAATCCTTGATTATATGCATTCTTCTGGGTAAAAAAAAGAATGCCAAAAACTTTACAGCATATTTGTTTGGGTTTTAGTTTTAGAAAAGCCTTTCTCCCCTCGAGAACTGGTGTTTCTGAGAAAGAAATCAAAATAGGATTTTTTGGTCGGTCACATTTATGGAGTATGCCTGAGAATGAGAATAAATGTAGAAATAGTTTTTGCTGGAATGAAATGCCATGCACCGCAGGACAATTGAATTATCTCTCTATTTGGATGTGAAGGGTGCTCATATATTCTCGTTTTCTTTTCTCAACCAACTCTCTGTTCTTTCTTATTATTTCCTCTTCACTACCTGTCTTTGTGTTTCTCTTTTTCCTCACCACCCCATTTTCTATCATCTCTATCAATTTAGTTTCTCTGGTATCTTGGGGCGTGGGCAAGGGACCATCATCGGAAACTACAGTGTCAATGCTATGTTGATCCTCTTCATTTCTGGCATCTTAGTTGAGGTCAATCCTGAGCCCATTTTGCTCTTGTTGTAGGTGGAGATATCCTGAAACGAAGATGTGGGGGGGGGGGGGGGGGAATCTAGAGAATGGGGAGCTGGAGGATGAGGACTGAAGTGATGTCCAGGTTATGTTGTTGAGGGTGTCTCCATTGGAGCTGTAACTTCATGTGAAGTAGAAGATCTCCAAATGGTGCTATGCACCAGTTCTCATGGCATTGAATTAGGCTATTTTTATCTTTTTTTCTTTATTCTCTCTCATCTATTTCTCTTATGTTTTTGCACGAACAAAGTTGAAGGTTTATGTGGTTTTGGTGGTGGCTAGACTTGGTGGAGGTGCTGGCAGAAGTGGTGTTGCAGTGTTGATGAGTGTGGTTTAGGTGGAGGCTCTGGCGGTTGATCTTAAAAAAGCTGGAGTTAATGTCTATAGTGTTTGATATGGGGTGCTGGTGGTATGATGGAGGTGTGAGTGTGGTTTGATCTTGAGGTTTCTCATGGTGTTGGTGAATTTTGGATTTGGAAAGAGAAGATGTAGCACTGCTGTCAATGCCATTTTCAATGGCTATGAATGTGGAGCTGGTGGTGTGTTGGTGTCAAAGGTCATAGAGTTGGTTGTTGGTGGTGGTGCTGCTAGTTCTGCAACCAAGGGCTTGTTTGGTTTCATTTCCAAACTCCCTTTTCAACTTTTTTACTATTTGAAAATAAAACATATCAACTTCTATTCATTTTCACATAAAAATATTCCTTATTTTCATTTTCAATTTGTCTTAAACCTACTCTATCATCCTCTTATCATATTAATTAAATTCAAATTCAAATTGACATAAAGTACTCACTATCATTTTAAAATTAATAAAATATACATATATTTTAAAAAATAATTCTTCTTTTAATATTAAAAATATAAATCTCCACAAGTTTCAAACCTTTAGCCATTTTCATTTTCAGAACTATTTCTAACTTTTCAAAATTTGAAAATATCAAAAATATAAAAATGAAAACGTGTCCAAATGGGCACTAAACAATTCCTGTGTTTTTTTGCTTTGAAAAATTCAGGCAGTCACTGGGGGATATAGGGACTTGATGAGAATGTGAAATAAGTTTCGAAACATCTATTTAAGTGAATCTTACAAAGGGCCTTAGTTTCAGAGATTTGAGATCTTGAGGAAACTTTCTCATGGAATATGAGAAAAGCCAACCAAGCAGCTTCCCTGACATATGGCCCTAACAAAAGTACAAATTTCTCTAGAATTCCTTCTCGCAAGACCTAAATAAACAGGGCCTTGGTGTGGAATTAGCTGAAGTTGCTGTTTACATTCGTGTATCTTTTGTAATAGTGTTTAATGAGTATATCTGCACTGGAGATGAGATAAATAATGAGTGACCTGCAGGAGGATTACTTCTAACCTGCAATCATTCTTATGTTTTGATGCGTTCTTATACTTTGGGAGTAGTTACATCGATAATTGCATGTTCTTGATGATGAATTTGTATATGCTGATGTCGTAGTTTTTTTTTCTTATGCAGCTTCTGCATTTGACCCAGATTTTACAATAATTTCTGCTGGATTTGATGCTGCACGGGGGGATCCTCTTGGATGCTGTGATGTATATACTTATTTTTTCCACTAAAATTCTTATTTATTTATTATTTAATGAATAACCATCTATACAATCTCAATAAGACCTGAGGAGGAGCTATTTGGTTCTCTTTAGGTTTCAAAGTTGTTTTATTGCATGAGCCAGTATTTATTAGTTGACAAGGCATTTAAATTGTTACCTAATCTAGAATGAGGGATAGGACACACGAAATTTTCTATGAGCTTCCAAATCAGATGTATTGTTGCATGCCTGACTGTACTATCTGTTGTTTTACTTATTTCCCTTTCTTTTATTTGTTTTTCTTTTAGGTTACTCCTATTGGCTATGCACAAATGACACAGATGTGCTGTGCTTTATCTGGTGGAAAGCTACTGGTTATCCTTGAGGGGGGGTCTGTTGCTTAATCCTGCCACTTCATTTCAATTTAATATCATTCTTATGTTTAATGTGTTATAACTTCTGTTTCCCCTTACAGTTTCTCTTTCTTGTTTTACATCTTTTTTATGATGTATTTCTGTATTCTTGTTCAGGAATATCCTATTTCTTCTTATGCTTGCTCATAAAATTCCTGCCTTTTGCAGGTATAATCTTCGATCAATATCCTCCTCTGCTACTGCAGTTATTAAGGTAACATTTATTGATCAATTATCTGTTGGCTGTTACTTCCTGGATACCTTAAGAATTACGTCTCTGCTTTCTGTTTATGTGATGAGTATTGCATGAGTATGCCCCAATTTTTTCCATGGAAGTATTGGCCATTCTTGTTTCATCCATCCCTATCAGAATCTTTTTATTCATTCCTTTTCGCAATTGACATTTCACACATCCTCAATTGGCTACCAGATGCAGAGGCCTGGTTTTGCTTACTGCAAATTTGCTGAATAATGAATGATTATCTAATATTTTCCCTGATTTGAGGATGTTGAGATAGGTCCTCCAAAAATGCATGTGATGGTGGTCCCACATTTATGTGAAGTTATCTCAATTGTTGCATTTGGGATTAGGGAAATTTTGTACACAGTCATTATTGTTAGGATTTTATGTATTGGCCTTTTACACAGTGTCAGCTGCAGTATCAATTGCGAGATATACTTGCTAAAATGGCATAGTGCATGCTACTCTAACCATAAATGTTCCTTGTATATATATAAAGACATCTGATATATATGGCCTGTTGAACCTAATGACTGGCCAAATTGTCTTCTAGCTCTTCCTAGGACACTGCCTAAAAACATCCTAGAGATATCCTGTGTTTCCGCATTCCCCATTTTTTGGACAACCATGAACTCCACAAATCAGATCCACATTTCTAACTTCAACTTTAATTGAAAATAACACCTCATGTTGCTGTCGTTAATCTTTGCTTGAGTTGCAACCGACTTCTTTATATTAAAGCTCGTTCTGCACAATAATATTAACTCCCTCCCTGACTTCTCTTGTGGATCAATTAGATTGGTCTAGTCTTTTTGTTTTTACTGGTTTATATCTTTATTATTGACTTTATGAAGTTAGTTTGGTTGAATTGTTATCTTGTTCCCTATGCAAGTTGTTAAACCTACTGATCTGATATTGACTTTAGAGTGAAAAGGTAATGGGAACAAGGGTCACTAGTTTGTGAGAGCAAGGTTTCATCGTATTTTGCCAATTGTGTTGCATCGGACAAAATTTATTTATCCAGTTTGCCAAATGTGTTTTGTTGTTTGTTCATTACATCTATGTGTTTATTTACGCATCTGCATGTTTTACTTTCTTGGCCAAGTATGGTTTGAACTTTTCTATGGTAAGTAGAGTGATTTGTATTTTCACTTGTAAAGTTAGTAGATATTCACACATAAGCTGATACTTTTATCATTATATGAAGCATGGATATATCTATAATTGGCAATGTGCGGTGGCCAGTACTCGCTGGACATAGATACTTGTCAGACACCGCGGGCAAATATGTCCGATGTGGAACTGAAAGTGCCTGAAATTCAGAAGAATAGAATTAAATGGCATGGTTGAAAGAGAGAAATGAAAGCTTGACTGAAATTTACCCGTAAATATACCTGTTTAAGATGTTAAACAGTTCAGTGCTTTATGTAGATAAGTTGGTTTTGGGGGTTGGTGATGAGCCATTCAGCTTGCAAATTGCGGCAGAGCTGAGTTTTAATTGGATTAAAGCAAAACCGCATCCATGTGTTTCTTGTCAAGAGTCAAGACCACATGTTTTAGTTTGGTTTCAACATCTGATCTCTACTATTATAAAGGTAAAAGTGCAAGTCTCTGAAAAAGATTGTTGGAATTTTAGATATACCTATTATAATCCTAATTAATAACTATTAATTGTTAAATAGCCAATAATGAGGGCATGATTACTTAATTAGACTTATCACTTTTTAAGTAGTATAGTTTGAATAGTACCAAGTTTCCTTTTTGATCTCAAAGTCTTCATCAAAAGCTGGCATTCTTTTTCGCTATAATTTTTTGAATATTTTTGAATTTTTAAATGAACATAGCTTCATATTAAAATTAGACTTCGAAAGCTTTCCAACCTTATGTTATTTAAAATAATTTTGTGGAGCTTCGAGTATATGATATTTTCTCTAATTAATATACACCTAGATGGGAGGGACAACTTTGAAGTTAAGATTTATGATATGAGATTTTAAATTTAATTTTTGAAAGTTGACATTGGAATAAAAAAAGAGTAGACAGAATAAGAGACATTCGATTTGCTTCCACTGAATTTTTTTTTTTCCCAAGCTTTGTTTAGTTTAGCTTAATCAATAAGAAAATTCCAAAAATGTTTTAAAACAATAGAAAACTTGATAATTTTAGCAACTTCATATAATTTATTAGCCATATTTTTGCAAATAGATCGTTAATGGTAGAAGGACATTTATATGAAATATGACTAGAGCTTTGTTTACAGAAAATACTTGGAATTGAAAACCAAAATAAAATAGTAATGTGAATCAAGTTGGGAATCTAATGCCCTAAAAAGCTAAGGGGCCGTTTGGACTTTTTTTTTTGGAGGCATTTTCATTTTCTGGTGAAAAGGAATAGTGAAAAGTTAGTTATAAACGTGTTTTTGAAAATGAAATGTTGTTTTTGTTTAAAATGTAATGATTGTGTAGGGTTGAAAATGAGTTGTATTTGGAAAATGTAGTGTTTTTGTATTAAAAGTCGTGCAAATGTGAGTAGGAAAAAATGAAAAGTGAAAATAGAGAGAGAGAGAGAGAGAATGTGTAAGAGTTTGTCTGGAAGAATATTTTGAGAATGAAAATATCTGTGAAAATGTGGGGGAAGTTGATGGTTATCTTTTTCATATCCAGCAAAAAATGAAAATGAGCCCAGAAAACAAAAACAAATGGGCAGTAATGATTTGTTAACTTGAAATATAAATTTTTTTAAAAAATAATGAGCCCAAGTGGATGAAATTTTTGAATTTGAAAATAAAATATTTTTTGTTTATTTTATTCAGAATTTTCTATAACGGTCATGTCTTTTATATGTACACACATATTCTTTACTAACTGTCTATAACTGTATTACATTTGTGGATACTAGGCATATAAACTATCTAATAATTGCCTTATCATGGGAATAAAAGTTTGATCAACAAAAAGGTTTAGATGTGTGTGACTTATTCTTGCATTGGGTTTCACTTTGCAGAATGGGCCACTGTGTTCATTATTATTTTAGCTTGGTAGGTAACTGGACTAGCAGTGGGAAAAATTTTAATGCACAAACATGGAATAAATGTTGATGATCTTGTCTAGTCCTCTGATTTCTGACCAATTTGGCATGTTGAAATATGAAAAGAAGGGAATAATTGAAACATTTACCTGCTGAATTACAGTTGCAGAAATTGTGTTTCATTCTACCCTTGGATGAACTTCACCCAATCATTCCTTCAAAACCAATGCGAACTGTAAATTAAATGCCTTCACATGATTACAAGATGAATTAAGTATGCTTCTTTTAGTTGTTAATTAATATGATTTGTTTTCTGAAGGGATTTAATCATTTAGCATATCTATGTTGTTGAATTCATTTTTGGTATTAGAGATGCAGTTATTATGCCGCGTGGAGTATCTGCTAATCCTGATATAAGTTTTCAAGTATTAATGCAGAAAGTGGTGTTCATTAGATTGTGACCATAAATTATATTCCTATGTAAGTGTATATTTGAAGATCTTGGATCTTGTTCAGCTTCTCATAAAATAAACTGATTTGTATTTCACGTACTTCTCTCTAATGTGATCTTTATTGATTTGTGGCTGGTATGGTGATGTTTTGTCTTTTCATTTATCCCCTTTTTTTTATTGAGCCAGACAGGAGTCATCAGTTTTCTCTAAGTTTCTTGATTTTTACCCCTTACATATGTATATTTTGTTATGTCTTGCTATTTCCTCATTTGGTCTCTGTTCATTCAGGTCTTACTCAGTGAAAGTCCAAAACATAATGTGGAGCAAGTAATGCCAACTAAGGCTGGAATGCGAACTGTTCTAGACGTACTGAACATTCAGTCACACTATTGGCCTTCACTGGAAGCCAGATTTACAAAATTGCAATCAGAATGGGGATGGTATGCCCTGCGGGACAAAAGTTAGTAAATTTCTTCCCTCGACTCTTTCATTTGCCTCTGAATTGTGGATTCTCCTATTCAAGTGGATTCCATTCCTTGTTACTCTGTCCTTTCTAGATGAATACTGATCAAGTGAATATTTAACTTCAGTGTGAAGTGGGTCAACTCCACAAACAACTAAAAAAATTTTGTGGAAAAAAAGTGAGACAAAACAAAAAATCCTTTACTAAACAAATATTCCAATTAGAGAATGATGCTTGTTCGAGTTATTGGACTAAAGCCATCTCATTTGGCACATAAAATCATTAATAATTTCCTTAAAAATGTTGGTTTTGGACCTTAGAAATACATCAAATCATTAATAATTTCCTTAAAAGACAGAGTAAGATACCTGATATTGCTTGGCAATTAGATTCTTGAAGCTTAGAGAAAGTTTAAGAAGAAAAAAGAAAAAAATTATGTTCCGTTAGAGCACATATTTTTTTCAAATATGCTTACACAGGTATGTGTGTGCTTCCATTTCATGGTGTCAGATAGGGTGATACTTACCAGTGACTGAAATTATGTATTAGTTGGTAATGCTTTGAAATATTGTTCTCCTTTGATACACAGGAAGATGTATTATTTTGCAATTTCATAAAATGTCTGGGTTTACCGATGGGCTTTACTTCAGAAAAATTATATATGAACATTTGTTGTGTAAGAATACGTTTTCAGGAGTTTGAGTGAATTTTCTCATTGTGCAAGAGATTATGATGATATACATGTTTGAAAACTGACATGCAGAACCTCCAAAGAGAAAGAAGAGAACGGCAAAGGTGCCAACCTGGTGGAAGTGGGGATGCAAAAGATGGTTGTACATGCTGTGGTGCAACAAAAGCTCTTAGCAATTGGAATTGAAAGGCACCCTGCTGCTTCTAACAGTTTTCGTAGAACTTGGATGTACTTTTTGTTCTCTTTTTTTCGTGCAATATTAGTTAGGTTTTTGGAAATTAGTTTTACACCAAGATTCCAAAATAGTGTTGATATTTCTAATTTGTGACTGCTAGTACTAGTCCTTCATCTGCAATTGACCCCTCCCATGGGCACTTTCCAAAAAGCAACCACACAATAGATAAATACACACACACACACACACAATTTTAATAAGCATGAAAAATGGGGTATACAAGGGCGCGTCGAGCCCACGCGAAGGGTTTAGTTAAGATATGGTTGAGCATTTTTCTCCTTTCAACCAAGCAATTGTAGCAGTGGTACGTCTGAGTTGTGTTTCTGTTCCCCAACAGGCTAATGAATTATGTAAATCATTAGGTTTCTGGTTGCTGTTGAATTATCACTTGTCATATTGTCTTCTTATTCCCTAGGTGCTTAAGTTGACAAAGCATGATTGGTGCTTGTTGCTTCTTTCTTCTGTCTTAATTTTTTCTCAATTGTACGTTTCTTATTTCAGCTATATAATAGAGAGGTATCAAAACATAAAACGAGGAAAATTGATATCTTGGATTCTTAGTTCTACTTATGATATAAATTTGTAGAGTTATTTCTGAATCCAAAATGCCATCCCACTAATATTTCCTTCCAAATCCCACCGGTAATTTTTAAAATTAAATTGATGTGGATACAAACTTTGAAATGATGAACTATTGAGTTTCAACTTGAATGTGAAATAGCAAGCAGGAAATCGATTTCCAACTTGCAATACGAGCAAATTGTTAGAGGTTTGTGAATATTTGATGATTATAATGTGGTTAAAAATGAAAAGTACATTTAAAATAGAGAGTTTTCAAGTCAACTTGTTAGAAAAAGGTCTCAAAGTGGATATTCTTCTGAGTGGGGTAGAAGAACCTATAATTATATTGTAGGAATATTTTATTAGTGTGATTCTTACTTAAAGTTGGTAAAAGTTTCATTATATCTTCTGTAGATATTAAATAATATGTACAGAGAATAAATATTATTATTATTATTTACACATATTGTGTATATATATATATATATATATATTTTAGTCTCTTCTCTTCTCCATTATACCTCCTCTTTCAATGTGCTTCCTTTGTTGAAGTTCATATTTGCTAAGGAGTTCGAAGAATTTGGGGGGAGAAATAGAGATTGCAGGATGGATAAGTTTTGAGGATAAGAAGGGGAAATGGTGGCGAACGTTGAGTAGATCGGTCGCTACCACTAGCTAAACAAGATCATTCCTCGACTGATATATGGTGCCCATGGAAAGAGAGGTTCGGTGAAAGGAATACAAGGGGAAAAGATAGTTGGAGGTGTTAGGTGAAGGGTTGAAAATGGTAGTTGAGGCTAGCTTCCTCAAATGGTTGAGGCAAGGCTTTAGTTAGTTTCCTTAAGGGTGTTATCGATCAAGATAATGCCTCAACCAAATGATAATCCTTCACTGATTTATTGGGCTAGATAGCCTTGAACTTCATTGATGAGGCCTATAGCTCACCTATTGTTCAGTTGCGGATAAGAAGAAGACTTTCTCATGGGATATACATCATCAAGCAATATCAAAATCAAAATCAACTGTATAACTTAGATGGAGAGTTTGTGCATACGATCCATCTCGAGAGTTTTGGAACCGAAACCGATTAAGGTATTGTTAATGGGGTTATAAGTGACTCATCTGATCTTGAGAGTTGGAATAGATCTATATCAAAGTCGAGTAAGTAAGAAGTATTAGTTGAGTCAGAAGGGGAAGAGAAAGGAGAGTATCCTTTGTACTCAAACACCTCTAATAGAGGATAAATAATCAAATTTGAAAGAATTTATTGTCAATGTCTTTCAAATATGAATTTACCTACTTCATAAGGGAAGGAATATCATTAATATCTCAATTAAACATGAATTTTATTCACACTCCATGTTTTGAAAAATATTTATTATCTAAAAAGAGATAAAAATTCAAGTATTGTAGAGGCTTTAGGGATTGGGGGAAGGGGGAGAGTCAAGGATAAGACATGGGTTGAATAATGTTGCACTATATAGACATGGAGCACCTTGCTACTTCCCAGAGTTCAAATTATGACATGGAAGAATTATTCTAAGTCATTCTCGTAAACATTGTTCGAAAAATTAGACTGTTTATTGAATCGAAAAACTTACTACTTCACTAGTTTAATTGTTGGTCGGACTGTAATTGAACTGTAGTTAAACCGTGGAGTCATAATTACGCAATATATATATTTATATTGTATATATTACTTAAAAATTAATAAAATGCCAAAATATAAATCATAATGAGCTTAATTGATATTGCCCAACTTCACAATCCAACCTTCACGAATTCATATTATAACATGATAGCCACAATTTAAATTTCTTAACTCTAAAGTTTAACATATCAATAATTTAATGATATCGGAACCACTCTTCATCGTCTTCTCCGTCCTCCTCAAGGTTTTCACGGACTTGGTTGCTATTTCCAGCACTTGTACCAACACCACTGATGAGGGTTCGTTTTGCTGGGTTGGGATCCCGGCTAGAACGATGATAGAACTTGACCCAGATGGATCGTGTTCCTGTTTTGTAGGGAAGGAATCCTGCAGTCACAATAAATGTTAGGTAGCCGAGTGGCCCTCGGCTTAGTCCCTCCGACGATCAAGTCAGTAAGATTCGACCTCGATAATCGATCAGAGGGGTAAGGGCATTTTTGGTGTATATGAGTGCGTACCTCTGAAAAGCAGGGTTGAGGGTATATATATCATTTTTTTCCTAGGAAATGTCTGGAAAGCCTTTAGATCTCTCCCCGGGCCATTAACCTTGGGCCTGGGGTATTTGGTCATTTCCCCTATTTAAATATTTCCAGCCAATTGCCCTTCTAGGTCTCAAGGATAAGATAGTACACTGTAGCGGCGCATGCTGTGTCAGACGGTGAGAGGGATGGCACGCACCATTAATGCGGAGGCGTGGCGCCTGCCAGTGCATTAAATGCGGTGGCAGAGTACTGTACTGGACTCGACCTCAGCTGAGGTCAAAGAACTTTCGTAGGTCCAGGGAACCTGACTGGGCCTGTGCAGATCCGGTCGAGTGAAGTCGACGAGACGTATGGGCCATGAGTCTCAGTTGGGCCGCCGTCTCTCGCTGGGCCTTGCTGGTTTGGGCTTAAGCATTTGGGTAATCCCATATCATGAGTCCCCCCACTTCGCAAGGCTGAACAGGGTACCGATGAGAAGCGTTGGGAAGTAGCAAAAAACGGTTCTGTTGACAGTCAACCAGGGTTTTTGAAAAATCGACCAGGGTTTGGTGCATTTATTGAGCGGTTACATCGTGGCTAGTACGGGACGGCGTGGCGGTTACAGTCACTATGGCAGACGTCATTATGGAGATGTTTGATTTACCGCGCCCCTTTCCCTATAAATATCCACTGTAATTTTGGCCATTTTTACTTTTACTGCTTTAGAATATGCGCGTGAGCTTGTAGGAAAAACTCTTGGGTGCCAGGGCTTCTGAATCTAAACTTTGCATTCACTCCCCCGGTTTCTAGCATTTAACTTCCATTTCCAGTAAGTGCTCCGCTGTTTTTACTTCTTATCGTCTGCTTTTCTTTTGAAACGTCATGCTGGGATTATATAGTTCTGAGGGTAGTTAGGGGGAGGGATAGTGAAGCTACCCCGTCCAAAAGGCGTAGGTACCGCTTTGCGGCGTCTAACGAGTCGTCGCCTGATGATTCTAGTTCCAGCAGCTCGAGCAGCAAACGCGGTGTGGAGGAGGCTGGGCCTAGCCAACCCGTCGCGAGGTCGATTATTTACCCGCAGTCATTTTAGCGAAATAGTGTCTACCATGAACCATGGGGACTTGAGACGTCTCAGGGAGCTTTATCATATTCCCCCTGAATACCAGCTTTTAGCCCTTGGGCCACCTGGTCGAATGCATCGCGCCTCTGCGGGTTGCATAATTGTGTTTGAGGACGCCTTTAGGTGTGGGCTTAGGTTCCCCCCTAAGTGACAGCATGATAGGTCTACTTAGGGGTCTTCAAGTATGCATAACTCAACTTCTACCCAACTGTTTTTTGACTCTCTGTAGTTTCATAGTTTTGATGCATCTGTTCAACCAACCGGCCAGTTTCGAAAACTTTTCCAACTTGTTTCATCTTCCCATGTCTCGTAAGTTTGGCAGTGCCGACGAGTCGGGGTTCTATTACCTGACGGCTCGACCTCACCGGAGATTTGTGGTAGCCCCCTCCTCTTCGTATGGTCAGGTGTGGAAAAAACGCTACCTCTATGTTCGAGTGAATGGGGGTTTTAATATTCCCCGGGGTTGGTGGAGGGGGCATGTCGACATGCCCAGGGATAGCACCCCAACCTGGCCGAACATATTCGTGCAGGATCTGGTCGAGTTCGGCCCCGTGGAGGCCTCTGTCTTCATTGAGGAAAGGCAGTTAGTGTTGGCGGGGTTGTCGCCGGCCCCAATAGATTTTCCCATTGATTATGAGATAGGTAGATAGAGTGTGCTTTGCGCTTTGCTATTTGTTTAACTTTGATGATCTACGTGGTTCTTTGGCTTTGACTTCTGTTGAATTTGATATGCGTAGATCGAGAAGAGATCATGAACAGATCAAGAGCCGAGGCGCTGGTCCGAGCAAAAAAGAATAAGCAACGCAAACAGGGAGCTGCTTCTCGTCGAGAATCCTCAACAGGCGATGAGCCTCGTCGATTGGAGGCAGCTCCGACCCCTCGCCGACCCCCTCGCCAGGTCGAGGAGCAGTCGCCTCGAGCGGGGTCCCTATTGGTCGAGGAAAAAGACCGATGGGCGAACGGAGTAGTCCCCCGCCCAAGAGGATTGTAGCGGGGAAAGGTAAAGGAAAAAGTACGGGGTCGGGGATGCCGACGGGGAATGATCTCTTTGGAGATCGAGGAGCCAATGCATTATTCAACCTGCGAAAGTTCCCGTCTCCTCGGTTCGGGTCAGACCCGAGCCTCGCCATAAGCGACTCCTCGAGCATGCTCGCTCGGGGCCCACCGGGGTGGATGCTTTGAAGGTGCTGATGGCTGGTCAGTTCTTGCCTGACCAAAAGAAGATAATGGGCATGAGCCAGGCTGTTGCCCTCTGTGAGTTCGCATATCACACGATCATGGTAAGATTTCATTTTCTGCGTCTCTGCATATTTATACTTTTGTCGATTTGACAGTTGTGACCTTTATGTCTCAGGTCGGGCAACTGGGCTACAATTTCTACCGCCGCTCCGAGCTGGCCCTTGCTGATCGAGAGCAGTTGGATGCTGGCGGTGATGCTGAAACTTTGAAGGCTCAGCTGGAGTCTTCCCAACTGCGAATCGAGGAGCTGGAGAAGCAGGTTAGCCAGCATGATCGAGAGATCGAGGAAAAGGACGAACAGGTCCTTCTCACGGTGACGGAGCGGACCAAGATGGATGGAAAATTGAAAAAACTGGAGCTGGACGTGCAAGTTGCCTATGAATTTGGTCAGGCCACTGGTCGGAGTGAGCGGCTGGTCGAGGCCAGGACCGAGTTCGCCCAGATATTGCCAAAGGTGCGCCGGGAGGCCGTACAACAGTTCATGGTGAGCCCAGCTTTTTAGGATGCAAGTGCTGCGTTGGCTCTAGATGACGCGCGGGACGCCTTCGAGAAGGCGATTCGGCAAATGCAGTTCTTAGGCCGATGCTCTCCAGCCTGAGGAACGTTCCAAAATGAGCTACACTCTTGACGAGCAGCTGCGTCCATACGCCGAGGGGAGTGTCGATGCCGGGGAAGCCACCGTGGAGGTAAGTCTGGGAGTCGAACTGTCGCCCGAAGAGAAAAGGCAGGCTGAACTTGATGAAAAGCTGAAGGCAGTCGCCCGGGAGTTCGAGTTCACCGGGGACCTGGCTTTCGACGTGTCAGAGGGAAAAACCGATGTGGCTTCCTTCTTCCCGGCCACCGAGCGGCTGTTCCTTTAAGCTGCAGCTGATCCCTCTCGGCCCATGACCGCCGCTGTTCCCATCGCCATGGCGCCGCCCGAGCCCCAACAAGCTTCTGTTCCGCCTGGTGCACCTGCCTTTGCCACCGCTCCTAGCATCGAAGAAACGGGTAGCTCAAACTAGGCCCAGTTATTTATTTTGTTTTGATGTATAGGCCCTGCTGAGGCCTTTAACATTTATTGAATTATCGCCTCGATGAGGCTTTTACTGAATTGTTATGGAATCCAACTGCAATTTCGATCATTATCGTCTTTGCGTTTGCGTCGAGTTATTTTGATGGATGGCCACAAATGTGGTGAGTAGCTTCTCTTCTTGCCCTTCATTAGATGATGATTTGTTTTTCTGACTTGATTTTTAACTCTTGTAGGACAAGTTGCCCTGAATCCAATAAGATAATAACTAATGTTTGAGTTTGAAACATCTTTCGTATAAGTTTATCATCGATAGCTTGGTTTCGGCGCGGTGGCCTCGACTTGGCAGCGTAAAGCCTAATTGGTCGACTGTGGGGTCGAATTTTTGGTCTTGGCGCAAAGGCCTCGACTTTTTGGTGTGAAGCTTCTCGTCGACTACGGGGTCGACTATTTGGTCTTGGCGCAAAGGCCTCGACTTTATGGCGTGAAGCCTCTCATCGACTACGAGGTCGACTGTTCGTCTTAGCGCAAAGGCCTCGACTTTATGGTGTGAAGCCTCTCGTCGACTACGGGGTTGACTATTTGGTCTTGGCGCAAAGGCCTCGACTTTATGGCGTGAAGCCTTTCGTCGACTACGGGGTCGACTGTTGGTCTTGGCGCAAAGGTATCGACTTTTTAGCGTGAAGCCTCTCGTCAACTACAGGGTTGACTATTTGGTCTTAGCACAAAGGCCTCGACTTTATGGCGTGAAGCCTCTCGTCGACTACGGGGTTGACTGTTGGTCTTCGCGCAAAGGCATCGACTTTTTGGCGTGAAGCCTCTCGTCGACTACGGGGTTGACTATTTGGTCTTGGCGCAAAGGCCTCGACTTTATGGCGTGAAGCCTCTCGTCGACTACGGGATCGACTGTTGGTCTTGGCACAAAGGCCTCGACTTTATGGCGTGAAGCCTCTTGTCGACTACGGGGTCGACTATTTAAAGAAGGTTCGCTTTGCTGCACACATTTGGACATATTGTAATTTCATTTCCTTCAGCAATACAAGGGTCATCGGTGACCAATTATACAAAAAACTTTTTCAAGTTTATAGCATTCCATGGTCGAGGTAGCTCACGACCTGATGCATCATGTAGTCGGTAGGCATTATTTTTAGCCACCTTGATCACCGAGTACGGTCCCTCCCATTTTGGGTCGAGTTTCCTGACAGGCTTGGATACTTCCACTTTCTTGAGAATGAGGTCACCCACCTTGAAGCTCCGCGGTCGTACCGACCTGTTATAGCGATCTGCTATCTTTGAACGATATCGCTGCATTGTGTTGTAAGCTGCATAGCGTTGTTTGTCGATAGTGATTAGATCTAGCGTCCTCTCCGACACATTAGTTATCGGGTTGTAGTGGATCACCCTCGCTGTATGCTGGATTAATTCTGACAGGATCACTGCCTCAGATCGGTATACTAGGCTGTATGGGCTGTGTCCTGTGGCTATTCGAGGAGTCGTTCTGTAAGCCCAAAGAACACCAGGGAGGTCGTCCGCCCAGTTGGTCCCTATCCCCGCTATTCGACTATTGACGTGGTCGAGGACAGTCATGTTGGTAACCTTAGTCTGTCCATTGGCTTGCGGATTTCCCACCGAAGTAAAGTGTTGGGTGATCCTAAGGTTTCGCACCATTTCCTCGTGTTTTTGCTCTGGAATTGGGTGCCATTATTTGATATCAGGACCTTAGGCAGCCCAAATCAGCATACAATATTCTTTCAAATGAAACTTTTAATGGCGGCATCGGTGATTTTCGGGACTGCCTCGGCTTCCACCCTATTTTGTAAAGTATTCGACGGCCACTATGATGAATTTTCGCTGGCCAGAAGTTTTTGGAAGCGACCCTACTATGTCAATCCCCTACTGGTCGAATGGCCAGGTGATGTTAACATTGGTCATCGGTACAGGCTGGCTGGTGATGGATGTTCGAATGAATTTGACAGGATGGGCATTTTTTAACAAAGTCGACAGAATCTCTCAACAAAGTTGACCAAAAATACCCGTAGGAAATGACCTTATGTGCTAGGGATCGGCCGCCAGAGTGGTTGCCGCAAATACCGACATGTACTTCATGTAATACTTCATTAGCTTGGTTCGGATCTAGACACCTGAGTGGCGGCCCTACTATTAACCGCTTGTACAATTGTCTGTGCTCATCCAGCGTGTATTTAGGTGCTAAACCCTTCAGTCTGCGGGCCTCCTTATCATTGTCAGGCAGGGTGCTGCGACTTAGATAAAGTTTGATTGGGTGCTGCCAAGAAAGGGTCGTTTCGCCGAGGCACCCCTACCAGACCCTGGTCGGGTGAAGGGACGCAAGGCTGAGCGGCAACAAAAAATGTTATTGTCTTTTCTCTGGTGCCTTTCGTCGAGCTGGCCAGCTTGGAGAGCGAGTCTGCTTGCTCATTTTCTGATCGAGGTATTTGGCTCAACGAGAAGCTTCTGAACATTTGCCTCACTTGGCGTACTTCTGCCAAATATTGGGACATTTTGTGTTCTTCGCCTCAAAGTTGCCTTCACCTGTTCTGCCACGAGCTGAGAGTCGGTGAATGCCGCTAGTTGCTCGACCCCGCGGTCTCTGGCCATACGCATTCCTGCAATAAGAGCCTCATATTCTGCTTCGTTATTAGTGATCGGGAAGTTGAGTTTCACCGCGAAATCATATTCCTCGGCCAGTGGGGATCGGAGGGATATCCCCATTCCTCCGCAGATGAGGTTGCGGACCCGTCGACATGCAAGGTCCACCAGATGGTACTTTCGACCTCCTGCGTCGGGAGGTCGAGCCTTTCAACGATGAAGTCGGCTAACACCTGCGCTTTAATGGCGGTCCGCGGTTGAAATTGAATGTCGAATTCCCCGAGCTCAATGGCCCATTTGGTGAGCCGACCTAAAGTGTCCGGCTTCGACAACACTTGTTTTAGCGGCTGATTCGTCAACACCAATATTGTGTGGGATTGGAAATAAGGCCGTAGTTTCCTGGCTGACGTAACAAGGGCCAGAGCGAACTTCTTAATCTCTAAATAATTGTGCTCGGGTCCCTGGAGGGCCTTGCTGCAATAGTATATTGGATGGGGGTTTCCTGCTCTCGTCGTTGTCAGCACTGAACTGATGGAGGCCGAAGAGATTGCCAAGTATATCTGTAGTACTTCTCCCAGCTCCGGCTTGGCGAGCATGGGTGGCGAAGAGAGGTATTGCTTGAGGTCGAGTAGGGCCCGATCACACTGTGGGTCCCATTTAAATCCTGATTTCTTCGTGTTTCGTAGGATTTTGAAGAAAAGTAGGCTTTTATCTGCTAGTCGAGATATGAATCTGCCCAAGGCTATGATCCTACCGACCAAGCGCTGGACATCCCGAACTGTGCGAGGTGGGGAGATGTCCAAAATTGCTTGAATTTTCTGCGGGTTGGCCTCGATGCCTCTTTGGCTGACTATGTAGCAGAGGAATTTGCCTCCTCGAACCCCGAAGGTACACTTGCTAGGATTGAGCTTCATCCCGAAAGCTCTCAAGATGGAAAAGGTGTGGCTGAGGTCGATTAGGTGGTTTTCAGCCTTTTCTGTCTTTACAATCATATCATCAATATAGACCTCCATCGATCTCCCAATTTCATTCTTGAACGTATAATTAACCAATCTCTGGTAAGTTGCCCCTGCATTCTTAAGTCCGAATGGCATAACCAGAAAGCAATACTCTCCATTGGGGACGACAAATGCTGTTTTGTCCCTGTCCTCGGGTGCCATGAATATTTGATAATAGCCTTGAAATGCATCCATCATGCTAAGCAATTCGCAGCCAACAGTAGAGTTAACAAGTAAATCAATACGAGGCAAGGGGTAAGGATCCTTAGGGCAAGCTTTATTCAAATCTATAAAATCATTACACATCCTCCACTTTCCCTCATTCTTGGGAACAAGTACAACATTACAAAGCCAAGAGGGATATTGGATTTCTACAATCTAACCTGCTTGCAAAAGCTTGCTGACCTCCTCATCGATAATCTGGGTCCATTCAGCATTGAGGTTCTTTTCTTCTGCCGCACTGGCTTGCGGGCTGGGTCCACGTTTAGGCGGTGGAAAATGATGTTGGGATCGATGCCTTGAAGATCTGCCGCCTTCCATGCAAAAACATCTACGTTTCGCCGGAGGAAGTCGACCATAAGGTATTCTAGTCGATCTCCCATGTCGGTCCCGATTCTGGTGGTTTTCTCTGGATTCCCAGGTTCGAGCTCGATCATTTTGAATTCCCCAATGGGCTCGACCCTTGTGTCCTCCAACTTTCTCTTTTTCGACGAGGATCCCTCATCGGGTTTTGCTACCGGGGCATCCCCCGAGGGCTTCAGCTCGGGTTGCTTCTTCTGGTCAGTTGAGTCGACAGAGATTGTGTAGCATCGCCAAGCATCCTTAAGGTTACATAAAAGCTCACCCACTCTAGCTGGGGTCGGGAACTTTATCTTCATATGATAAGTGGACACAATGGCTCTGAAATCGTTTAGGGCTGGTCGGCCAATGAGAACATTATATGTGAAGGGAGCATCGACCACTAGGTAGCTGATCATTAGTGTTCGGCTGCGCTGTCCCTGCCCGAACGTGGTGGAGAGACTGATGGATCCGACTGGGATGATCTCAGACCTACCAAACCCGACCAAAGGCGTTCTGACCGGATCAAATTTCAGCCGTCCCAATTTCATTCTGTTCAAAGTCGATAAGAATATGATGTTCATTGAACTCCCATTGTCGACCAGCACCTTTCGAACCTCGAAATTGGCAATATCCAGGGCGATCACCATCGGGCAATCTATCTTACGGTCGGCTTTCTCCAAGTGGTCCAGGTCTGCATTGGTGAAAGAAATTGGTTCGGTATTGGTCGTCAGCTGAAAGACTGCTTCGAACCTGGATGGCTTGGTTGAGTCGAGCTGCTTCTGTGTTTGCTTTCTCGTATTTTGGGAATCTCCTCCCGTGGGCCCCTTGGCAATCATGTCAATGACACCCCTGATGGGTGGGTTGGGTTCATGGGCTGGTCTCTTTCCTTTGTCCTCTCTCCTCGGGCTGACCGACCTTTCTCTTCGGGGAGTCCGGTCGGTCGGGCCCTCATCTCTTTGGGCCTGCTCCTCAACAAATTTTTTTAGGTGGCCTTGTCTGATCAGTCTCTCGATTTCATCTTTCAGATTAAAGTAGTCCTCGGTGTCGTGCGCTATCTCCTATGGAAATAGCAGTACTTTTTTGACTTCTTCATGGCTTCGGTTTCTGTAATTTTTCGGGGCTTCTTGAGCAGGTTGTCATGTTGAATGGCGAACAACACTTCTCTCCTCGACAGGTTCAATGGAGTGTATTCATGGAAGCGCTTGATCGGGGAACAGCGTCCCTCCTTGTTTTATCTATCATCTTTTTCATTGCCTCTCCTTTTGTCGGCTTCCAAGCTGTCGTATTTCATCTTATTCATCTCCTCTTGGGTCATGTACCTCTCCGCGAGGTCGAGGAACTCCTCCATCGTTCTGGACTGCGCACGCACCACATCATTGGCGCACTCCTTGTGCCTCAAGCCCAAGAACAATACATCGATCAGAAACTCAATCCTTGGGCTATCGATTTTCAACACCTCTGTGTTGAATCTGGTGAAAAAATCCCGAAGGGATTCTCCCTCAGCCTGTTTTACTGTGTGTAGGTGTGTGTGTGGGAGCTTTGCCTTTCTTCTGCTGGCGAACTGATGTAAAAACTTATCACACAACTGGTCATAGGAGAAGATGGACGCCGACTCCAGTTTTACAAACCAGTCCAAGGCCACTCCCTGGAATGTAGTCACCATCATCTTTGCATGTATATAGTCATTGTGCCTATGCAGTTGCATCATATGCTCAAACTGCAGCAGATGCTCATTCGGGTCGGTGGAGCCGTCATACCTTGGAAGCCCCGTAGGGATCTTTGCATCGACGGCGATGCGCTCTTCAATGATCTCTTGGACGAACGGTGAATCCCGTTCCCTTTTGAACCTTAGCGGCCCGTCTGGCTGGGCCATCCTATCCGCGTTCCTTCTCGAGATCTCCTCTAGGCGCTTATTCAACTGTTGCACCTGGTGAGATACCTCATCCCAATCTTGCTGATCTGCTTGGGAAGCCCCTCTGCCTGGTTTGTGTCTGGAATGCTCGGCCCTATCGCACTGCGGGGCTCGAATGGGCCGAACATCATGATCCACGGAGTCTGCCACCTCCTCCCTCGGTGGGGGGCGGGCTGCTTCTCTAGGGAAACGGCCAGGACTCAAATCTCTCCTGAACTGGTGTCTCGGCGATTCCGGCCGTTGAGAAGGCTCTTCAGGCCATGCTCTCTCTAGAACCACGGGCTGTGGCGTGGCGCTGACCGCCGGCTCCGGCTGCACTGTATGCCTGTTTAGGGCGGTGGAGAGTTGTGCTGAAATATGTGCAGAAATTTGCTCACTAATGAGCTGCATTAGCTGCGGCATCGTGAGTGTGACCACGGGCTCAGGCGGAGCGCTTGGTCCTTGCACATTCGGCTCTGGGTCCTGACGATGGGGGGGAGAGCTGGACCTCCTATTTTCATCTCTTCCAGATGGGGCTCGCCTAGTGTTTACCATTTTTCGACAGAGGATTCAAGCGGTTTCCCACAGACGGCGCCAAATGATGAGGGTTCGTTTTGCTGGGTTGGGATCCTGGCTAGAACGATGATAGAACTTGACCCAGATGGATTGTGTTCTTGTTTTGTAGGGAAGGAATCCTGCAGTCACAATAAACGTTAGGCTAGCCGAGTGGCCCTCCGACGATCAAGTCAGTAAGATTCGACCTCGATAATCGATCAGAGGGGTAAGGGCGTTTTTGGTGTATATGAGTGCGTACCTCTGAAAAGCAGGGTTGAAGGTATATATATCATTCTTTTCCTAGAAAATGTCTAGAAAGCCCTTAGATCTCTCCCCGGGCCATTAACCTTAGGCCTGGGGTATTTGGTCATTTCCCCTATTTGAATATTTCCAGCCAATTGCCCTTCCGGGTCTCAAGGACAAAATAGTACACTGTAGTAGCGCCTGCTGTGTCAGACGGTGAGGGGGACGGCACGCGCCATTAATGCGGAGGGGTGGCGCCTGCCAGTGCATTAAATGCGGTGGCAGAGTACTGTACTGGACTCGACCTCAGTTGAGGTCGAAGAACTTTCGTAGGTCCGGGAAACCTGACTGGGCCTGTGCAGATCCGGTCGAGTGAAGTCAACGAGACATATGGGCCCTGAGTCTCAGGTGGGCCGCCGTCTCTCGCTGGGCCTTGCTGGTTTGGGCCCAAGCATTTGGGCCATCCCATATCAACCACCAACAACATCATCTTTAATTTTTGATTTCCTGGCAGTAGCAAATTTAAGAAATTAGGGCTTTTTTCTTGTATGCATTTCATTGAGTGTCTTGAATAGCTTCTTGAAATATACTTTAGCCTTAGGAGTATGTACTTAGGCAAAAAAAAAAAAAAGCTAAAGAAAAATGTTAATTTTTCAAAAATTAAATGAAAATAAATAAATAAATCGATCCGGTTCAATTAAATTGTGAACAGTTCATTGGTTTGGATGGCCCAAATAGCGGTCCAAATGGTTTTCACAAAATAAAGCTTTTTTTGTAATTTTTGATTTTTACATAAAATCGGACTGGTTGAGTGAACGCTTGACGGTTCAACCAGTCCGGTCCGATTAGATCTGATCCAATTTTTTAAGCAGTGCTCATAAGGCATCATATCTCATTAATGGCTTTACTATCCCTTCCATCCTATATTTTATATATCGTTCATAGTTACATTTAGCATAAGTTAGTTTATGACTAATGATTCATGTATTTGGATAGACATGTACTGTCATGGAATTTAAAGAAGTTCAAGAAGCAACATCCATTCACGAGCAATGAGAACACAAGAGCAAACCCAATTATCTAGTGTACATCTTCTATAGAGATATGCCGAACTCAAAAGTAATTCGAAAGACTTGAGCATCTACACAAACATTGTTCAATCGGATGGTTATCCAAGAACCTAAAATAAGCTTATAATAAATGCATAGTTATCCAAGAACCTAAAATAAGCTTATAATAAATGCAAATTTAACATATAGTTTGAAGGCATGAAATTCAAAATAGACTCTATAAATAAAAAGCTTTTAAAATAATCTTTAAGTGTGTTAATATCAATTTTTAATGTATTTTATAGCAAATTGGTATCAATCTCTATTATGCTTGGAGCTCGAATTTGAATTTGATGAAATGAAACAGGTATAATTTAATTTTTTTTAAATAAAACATTTTCATTTGAAGAAAAAAAAAATTCTCCATATTTTTGTTGACTGAGAAAAAATAATAACACTTTTTAACAATTTGTAATTGTTTTTGATCGTGTTTCGATAGACTATGCAATAGAGGCACCATATTTTAATCTCTATAATCTTCTCCCACACGAATCCTGTGAACGTGATTCTCACAGCCTCACTTATTTGCATGAACGAGGGCGACACCTGTCACACCTCGCATCAAGTTGCTACACGATAGGATTAGCGCGTGACGAATCTCGATCGACTCAATCTTTGCCCTAGTCGCCTGCCAGGAACCTCTTCTCTCTCTTTCTTTTTCTCTCTTTCAAATCGACCATGAACCACCGCCTGCGACTCCGACCGCCTACGCCTCATCGCTCAATCGGTTAATATCGCTCTACTAGTTTCTCTTTTCTCTGATCTTATAGATCTTTACGTGCTTGATTCTCAGGTAAATCGAATTTTATTCTGTTCCTTTTTATTTTATTGTCATTCCACCAAAGCGTATGATCTTTAGTTATATATTTATTTTGCAATTTTTTGGTTTTTGAAGGTGAAAATGGAACCTATGGACATTGTTGGTAGAACAAAAGAGGATGCATCCCTTCCTAAAGGTTTGTTTTTTATTCTTTTTTATTTTTCCCTCCTTCCCTGTTACGCCTCGATTTTGTGGCTTTTTTTTTTTTTTTTTAAATGATTCTTTTTCAAATATGTCGAAAGTCAAACTCACATATGCTTATATCAAAATTTCTCCGTGAATTTTTTCCTATAAATTTACTGTAGAGTGAGGCGTTGAGTGACGTGGAGCATTTGCAGTGATTGGTGATAACTTGATTGGAATTAGCAATCAAAAAGAGTTGTTCATTGGTCACAGTATATTAGAGTTGATTAATGTGCTATCTTGAGCTTCACCATAGGCAGGTTGCAGCCGCGGACCTTGTTTGTAGCAGGTTTAAGAAGAGTTTTGTTAAGTATTTTTACAGGTTCTTCAGTTTCTGAATTAGTTTGATTTTTGCTCTTAACTAATTCTGAATTGTGTAATTGAGTAGTTTGTAAGTTGATGTCCCAAGCAGCCAATTTATTCTGCAGATTATCTGGCATTTCCTTGCAGAATAAATCTGAAACTTCTAATACATATACTGCATGAATACTAAAACTAATTGTGGAAAATGTACGAGGAATTCACAGTCATATCAACAAGTGAGTAGAAAGGAATAGATACGACATAATCGTTAATTTTATGGAAGGAAAAACCGTTTGTCAGAATGCATGTTGGTGGTCAATCAAATAAACAACTTGTTGAACTATTAGTCATTCTCTCTTCCGGAATTCATTTTTTCATCGCAACGTGCTGTACAACAATGCTTGAGTTGCTTTTTGCTTTTATAGACTTCAATATGGCAGGACTGACGATATCAATGGGAAGTGAAGCTGTATGGAGAGAGTTGTGGCCAATGTTTAGAATTTGGTGCTAATGAATTTTTCGAAAAACTCTAAGCCTCTTAGTTCTAAGTTTATAATGAACACAGTTGAAGGTGGTGAATTTTGTTGTTGGATTGATTGATTTAAGGATTAAATACAAATGAGACAGCAAGTGCTGCTGAGTCTTTGAAATGCTTTGCAACTCTGTTTAGACTGAAAGCTGAGGGATTATAGTTATTTTGGCTTTGTTAGGTTTTTTTTTTTTTTTTTTTTTTTTTTTATATCTTTAGGAGTTTTGTATTGGGTAGACTTTAGAGCACAAACAACTTGGGAAATTCTTGATCAATTTGAGCCTTATATGGTCATAGTTGGCCATATTCTAGTTTATCATCTTGAGTAATTGGAGACTAGCATCTGTCACATTGGTTCAATCTTTGTCTGTAAAATTAGATTTGAGTGTGGATCTTGATTAGATCCTCGAGTTGTTTTTTATTCTTTTTTCTCTGCTTTGATGGCTGTGCAAAATTTTGTCTGGATTTTCTTGGTTCTTATGCCTAATTGATAATCAAAATCTGGAAATAGAGTAATAGACTTTCTTTTGATCTTCTGAATCAGCCAATTACTTTCCCATATCAAGATAGCCATTCAAAGAGAAGCATCAAGCTGTCTTCTATTATGTTGGCTTGCGTTCTGCATTGTATAATTACACAACCACAGAGACAGTGAAAGATGATTTGGATTATAAATCACTATTATGTTTTGTTATATAGACAAAAATTCTCACATTTAATTCAAGTTACTCATTGCTACTAAGGGTGTTAAGAAAATGGTCTAGTATGTAATTGAGCAGGATTTCTTGGTATAAGGATACCTGAATACTTCTCGTTGTACTCGTCTTGTGGTTTTGAATTTTGAGTAAATGAATTATTTTTCATGCATTTAATCAGTTGTAAGTGAAGATAATTATTCTCTTTCAGCAACTATGACAAAAATTATCAAGGAGATGCTTCCTCCAGATGTTCGCGTTGCAAGAGATGCTCAAGATCTTTTGATTGAGTGCTGTGTAGGTGTGTATCTTGGTATATATTTTTGCTTCTAATTTATACTCTACTTTCATTATTGTCCTACTTTAGATTAATTATTTGATATACACAATAACAATCGTTATCTAATTTGCCTCCATTTTTATCTGGTCAGCCTGCACTTTTTTAGATGTCTGATCATGCATGTTATAATTTTCTTAAAGCATATTCGTAAGGGGCAAGGAACTGTAAAGTGTGTATTATTGTAAAATATATGCATTTGTTTAATGCACAAATTATCCACAAGCAAGATTGATTTGGACCGTTGACAATGCAATGAAACAAAGTAAAGTTTATGATTGGAGACAGCCAGTGAACATCTTCTGTTCTCTTAAGTCATTTGTGGATGATTTGCTTCCAAATTCTAGATGAAATAAAACGTATTAGAAATTACAGTGAACTTTGGTTGGCAAGTTTTCTTCTTTAAGCAATATCTCTTCTGGTGAAACTAAGAATTTTTCTTGAGCTGTGGTAAAGCATCTGACACAATGATGTTCTAGCGTGGAGGTCTTTTTCAGTAAGTTAGGAACCAGTGTTCGGCAGAATGAAAAGGATTGTGAAAGGAGGTCCAATTGATTGCCTTTTTGCTTCTCTTTTGATCCGTTTTTGGTAGGGAAGATTTGGACCTGATGAATTAGAAATTCGTAGTCCAAATTCTCGCACATTGTTTTGAAGTCTATGATCAATGGTGGATCATAAGAATACAGAACCTTTTAATTATATTTTTGTCTCTCTGTAATTTGAGGACTTACTCCTTTTTGGTCCATTGATTAAGTGGAGATGGTGGTCTCAGCATTGTTTTGCTGTTCTTAACCTGGCTGACTTAACTGTGACAACTCATTTTTTGTATGGAAACTAAATACTGTTATTGCCACTTCAATTTCTGTCTCATCACAGTATCTTTGCCAGTTCTTATCATGAAGTTTTATCTCAATGTTTAATGACTAAATGATTTGTATGCTTTTTCTCTTGCAGAATTTATTAATCTTATTTCATCGGAATCAAATGAAGTCTGTAACAGGGAAGAGAAAAGAACAATTGCACCAGAACATGTACTCAAGGCCTTAGAGGTTTCTTATCTTGACACAATAATTTCTTTTGTTTCTTCTTTCTTTTCCTGTTATTATGACAACGTTTCAGTAGCTATAGTTTTGTTGGATTAAGTTATTATTGTTTATTCCTGTGTATTCTTTGGGAGTGGAATGTTTTGGCTTAGAAATTTGCTTTCCTTATTTGTTCAAATTACACTAGCATGCAGAAAAGAGTTGTCCATTCCCACCTTTTCTCTTTCTCACTCCTTGCCTGCTTTCCCAACTGTTCTAGATAAAAGTGCATCAATGGATATGAACTATTGGATAGCGGAACCTGCAAATTCATTATCCTCTAAAGCTAAATGCGATACTTCTGGGTGCTATTTTTCGATTGTAGATAGGTATAAACATGTTAAGTGGGACTGTTTTAGTGCAGAAAAGAAGCATGTGTGATAAGATGGTAGGCTGTTTAATGCTGGTGATGAAGGGATCAAACAAAAGCAAATATAAGGTTGAGTCTGATTAAAATTAGTTTCATGTTTTCTTATAAGAATCTCATTCCCTTTTCTAATAGAGATATCTTGGTGTGTAATATTCAAGATTCAATAGAATTCAATTACTGAAGTTTTCCTCATATTATCAAAGCGTACTTGTGATGGAGGACGCATCCAACCTCTGGTGTGATGAGTGATGACTAAAGTATTCTAGGAGTGATTCCTAGATTTTCTTCTAGTTCTTG
This sequence comes from Jacaranda mimosifolia, assembly GCA_018894105.1. Lineage (NCBI taxonomy): Eukaryota > Viridiplantae > Streptophyta > Magnoliopsida > Lamiales > Bignoniaceae > Jacaranda > Jacaranda mimosifolia. The sequence continues at coordinate 34,834,288 of CM032122.1, read as the reverse complement.
TTCTTTCCTATTGGATTGCCTACAGGGTTACCATTACTGCAGCACTGCTTATTAGCTTACGGGTTGCACGACCTTCTGGATCCTATATTTCATCTTCTGAAGTTCATTTCCAACAATTCTTGATGCTCAGCTGACTCTGTTTACAATCACAAACGAGTTGGGGGAATTCTTCCTTTCTTGGTGTTCATCACATATCAAAACACTTATATTTACAAATTAGATTAGATTTTTAGATTCTAAATTAATAACAATCTGGAGAATACAAGCTTTGATGATTCAACAAGCTATTTGTGTGTCCCACCTTCTCTGGACTATCTTGGAAGTTTCAAATTTGTTAATTTTACTAACAAAATGTTTCTCTGTAACCTGATTTATTTATTTTTTTTAGTCCAAAAATTCCATATCATGACATATCTTGAACTGTAGTACTTAGTGAAAATAAAAAGAGCTGGCAAACCATTGAAGGTATTGTTTTCATTTTTTATTTTTAGTTTCTAAAACATTTCATTTATTTATATGGTGGATGATATTTTCACTATTGGATTTGAAGTAAATAATGAGGTCGTTGACTTGATCTTTTAAGGTGTTCAGCTTTTTCTTGTCTCAATTTTTTCTACTGCCACACGAATTCTTTTTAGAGCATTAAACCCATAGTCAAGTACAGTTTTCTGATAATATGTGCTTTGCATTTACCAATCTCAAACAGCAATAAGTGTTTGACTTGCCCTGGGTGATGTGGTTTAAGTTTTACTTTTCTCCAGGAAATTGTTGTAAGCAAGATATGGATTTAACTGTTCCTGTCACTGAATAATTAGTATATTGGGCTTCTCGATGTGTATTTTTTTTGAGTTGTAACATGCAAGTTTGAGCATACATCTATTGCTACTCTATCCCTTATTCCTTGTCCCACTTTCTTTTTTAGTTGTCCTTAATGACTATCGACCTTAGGATTTGCTCCATCATGGTACAGGTTCTCGGATTTGGAGAGTATATTGAAGAAGTTTATGCTGCATATGAGCAGCACCGGCTTGAGACTATGGTAAGGAGTGCTCTTTCTCTCTCTTATGCACTAATGAGGCTGCATGCTGGTAATAGTATACCATGAAACATTTCTTGACAATTAACCTGTTGCACCTTTTATGTGGTCCGAATATGCATGTCTAAGTTTCTCAATGCTATAGATTACACAAAATTTTGAGAAGTTATTTTGAACACCACCAGATCTGCTATTGAAAATTCTATCATGCTTTGGTCTGGTTTTCTCCGTCATTCAATACAGTGAAACCAACTGCTGTAAGGATCATAACAGTCTCTTAATGTTCAATAAGATGCTTGCTAAGGGTTTGTGGTGGAAATGGGTTGACACAGGACACCATGAGAAGCGGGAAATGGAACAATGGAGCTGAAATGACTGAAGAAGAAGCATTAGCGGAGCAGCAGAGAATGTTTGCAGAGGCACGTGCTAGGATGAACGGAGGAGGTGCCTCAGCCCCGAAGCAGTCAGATTCTGAGACTCAGCCGAGTTCGACGAATAGCTGACTTATCTTTAGTTTCCTAAACTCATTTTAGGATATAGCACTCTTGACTCGTCCTGCCTGCTTCTTTTGTCTTGAATGATGTACAAAATTATACCCTTGGGGTAATGTTGTGGCTGCTTCTATTAAACTTCCAGCAGACTTTGTTCTCCATGTACTATACCTATATACGGATACATCTGTAATTAAAAGTTTTCTCAACATCGTCCATATATATCTTGTTGGTCCATTATCCCAGATGTTGTCTCAAAGACAAACAGAACTACCTTTTATTTTGTCTTCTTCCTTTTTTTTTTTTTTTTTTTTTTTTTCTTTCTTTGAGTGATGACAAGTATAACTGCTATTTAAATTCACATTTTGCACATTGTTTAGAGTAGGCTAGTTAATTCACCTGCTGGTGGGCTATGTGACAGGAGGTCTGATTGATGATGAGAATGGTTAAAACCTATTTTGAATGAAATGATTGCAGGTAGCTTTTGCATGGACACTTTATTTCTAGGGAACTTAATACCTGTTGCTTTGAGTGTCAACTGGTTGATGCGTCTCTTATAAGTATATGATTTTGCATACTGAATCCCATTTTGACAATTTAAAAAAAAATATATATATATATATATTTTTTAGTTTTCTTTGAGGACCGTATTAAAATTTTAAAATACAAATCAATGACTTAAAAATCCCGATTGTCGCTCTTCAAAACTTTCAAGTCTGCAACTCGAAAGGTCTGACTCAGGGCATTTTATTCATCGTGTCACGCTTTATGCAGAAAATAGTCTTCCTTACTAGAAAAGCGTTTCTCAAATCAAAATGTAAAATAAAAAAGAAATATCTCTGTGGAAAACTTTTTGTAAGGTAATTTATAAATTATTAATTAATACCAACCATTTTCGTATTGGTGTTCCTCACGAGAGCCATCAGTTTTTATTTTTTTATTTTTCTCATTGGAACAAAATACACACAGTGGGTGTGTGTGCGGAAGTGGTGAGAGAGCGCTGGTGCAAATGGAGACTGTCATTAGTTGCGGACGAGTGGCTCTTTCCCCTAGTCACATCTTGCACCCAACATCTGGTAATTAATTTCTGCTCTTCCTTCACTCAGTTATTTTTCTGACTTCTTGAAATTATGTGTTTTTTTTTATTTATGATTTGATGATTTGGTGGCTGCTTAATTTTTTCTTTCAGGTATTTTAGTTATTGTTTCATATGAATTTACTTCTCTTTGTTCGGTCTGCTGTCAAATTCTGCTATATTTTTGTTAGTTGAAGCCCGACATGAACTGGAATTTTATCTTGTGAAGTTGTCCAATTTTTTTGAAGAGATAACTCTATTCTTGGCCATAATGGGATAACAAAAGGAGAACACAAGTTCAAGATGGACTATCTTTGAAAAGTTATAGAGAGGAGGAGGCCTAATTTTCTCTGCTTATTTAATGTATCCTTTAGTGTTAATTTATAGATAATTGGCATAAATCTTTAGTCTATTAGATCTTTAAAATGACAAAATATGATGTACTTATATTTCTTGAACGACCTGTATGTATTTTGGGTGTTGTAGATACAAAGATGACCAGGTCTTTTTCTCAATTCTAAGAATCTCATGAATGAGATAACGACATGATCTTGAATTGACCCGTTGAGGGTAAAATATTTGGACACATCAGGGCAGCACTCATAATTGCACTCTTATTCACATGTCATTCTGGCTGTACCACAACTTATTGCAGTTTTTCATTGTGACAAGCTCTCCTTGAAACCCTAGAAACACGATTCTCTTGAAAGCTATTGGACTTTTCTTCATTAATCCTTTGCATGACAGTTAAATTGCTTTTTCACAGCCACATGTTTGTCACTTCTTTCATAGTTTCCGAAAAATGAAGACGAAATTAAACATTGGATTAATGCAACACATTCTTGACCAAACATTGGAGTTCCTAAGACACAAGTATGTCGTTATTTTTCCTATATGATGGAAACGAATCATATGGATGTTTGTGCATATTATAACAAATTTGAAGCTATAAATAGTTGCAAAGATTCCAGCTATGATAATGAAACAAGAAAGGAACTATCTTAACTTATGCCAACACAAAATCTCGAGTGCAAAACTCCTTGCCCCACCTTCAAGATTGGACGCCTGCAACCTAAAGGGTTAGCATGTTGGGATTATCCCAACAAAAATTCTCCGATGATTAAATTAGAAAATGATTAAGGAGATAATCAATCTAGCATATGAGTGCAGAAAGATGATTCCAACGAAAACGTCTCTGATGTTGAAGTTAGAAAATGATTAAGGAGATAATCAATCTAGCGTATGACTGGCAGAAAGATGTATTATGAACATACCTTGTACCTTCCTTTGGTAGTAGTACTTTTAAGCCTAGATTTATTACCTTACCATAATTATTCGAACCCTAATCCTCGGATCACAGATCTACCTTCCATATCAAGGCAGATCTACCATAACTGCCAGCAATAATCTTGCTGATGGGATTTTTTTCCTTCCATGGATTCGGACCTTCTACTTGATCACAAATCTGAATTCATTCGTCCTGACCAGCTTGGCCATATCTTTGTCCAACCCCAAGTGCTTGAACGAGCTCAGCTGTATAGCAGAGCTCTCTCCTACTCTCGTGCTAGCTCGGCTCGATAAATGGATCTCCAAGGTCTACTCAGGACCAATGGCCTCATAAAGGTCTACAAGGGCCAGTGAAGTGGCCAGTTTGGTTGGACAAGCACATTGGCATCACTAACCATATTTGTTTTCATATGGCTCACATGATTGTTTGGTTTAAGTATAAGATCTATAACATAACTTGCGCTTCTGAGAAAGAAGGGACATGCTTGTGCGTCCATGGATGTACATAGACATGGTAGTTATAGTCATTAATCAACATCTTGCATATGTGTTGTGCCCTCCTTTGAAAATTTTGAATCGATGTCCCTAAGAAAAACTTAGTCAGCTTCTGAAATAGTAACTGCGTTATGAGGACATAGAAGAAAACTAAAAGTTCAATTAAATTCATTGAAAAAATCTCTTTTGCATCAGCACTGTGCAGCCTACATGAGCTCTATTAATTTCTTTCATATAGGGAATGATTTACAGAGTTCTTTGTATGTATGCTACTTATTTTATGCATGGCTTGTAGTCCTTTCATAAAGATAACATACCCCTTGAGTGGAAGTATTAAAATGAATCTGTAGTTGTGGCCTTGCAGTATGCAAAATACTCTCAAGTTATAGCTTCCATGATGGGCTCAATTCTTTTTTATGGATAGCTTGCGTTGTCATGCTTGAATTAAAAGTGAATGTCTGGTTAGCATCGGTCTGCAATAATGATTAGTTCGGGGTGATATTTGGCACCTCCTATATTACTAACTTGATTATTACATGCAATCATAATGTTGGACTTTTAATTTTTTCTTTAACTGCAAATAATATTCAATTTTTGGTAAACTTACGGCATCTTCTTTTTGTGTTCATTTCTACACTCCAACTCTCACTTTAGCCAGTTTACTGCAGTTATTAAACCGTCACTTGATTTTTCGAAGTGTGAGAGATATTCTACTGATCTGTACAGGGGATAGATACTCACTCCATAAACAATGGGCAAACCGAAGCACACTGATGACAATGCCAATTGCTGGTCTAGGGAAAGGTGGTGGAGTTCTGGAGAAACCAGTAATAGAAAAAACAGCTCCAGGCCGTGAATCTGAGTTTGATTTGAGGTATGGATAATGAAATTTTAACCCTGTATTCTGTTCTTTCTCTGCCTGGAACTGCCAGGGAGGGCTACTCTTAATCAAGGAATTAGTTCATGCTATCTAACTTAAAGCCTAAACCTTTTTATCAGAGTTGTTTTTACCATTGTTTCATGAATGGCACACTCGATGTGTTTGCATGTTTATTAAAAAATAATAGAAATTATTTATTTAATTTATTATAGCTCTTATTTATGTATTTCTTGAGATTTACAGAAATGAAAGAAAAATAACATGACAAATTAATAGAACAAAATAAGTTATTGGTGAGAGAAATAAAGAAAATAAACTACCTCTAATCGGAGATGCTAAAACACCTTTCTTCAATTGTAAAAGAGTACAGACTTAGTTAATTAGCATTCCCAATTGTGGTTGCATTACCTCACTGGTTTTTCCATTTTATTCTATTAGGATTTAGATTTTTATTTTATATTGATGTGAGGCATTTAAGCTTTGGATCTTCTACTAGTTCTTGTGATTATTTGTGTTTGATTTCAATCAGTTTCAGTATGTTTGTGGTTTAAGTTCTGTGCAGAATCTTCTCTCAGCTCTGCCTAAACTAGGTTCCAGTTTTGTCTTCTTTACTTGTCATTCTGATAGAAATTCATCTTCTTTCCCTGTGAAAAGTTATCAGATCTTTTACTTCAGGAGGTTCTATATTTCGTAAACTAAGTACTAGCAAGGTGGGATGTTGGTGTGTGGGAGGTGGGAACGGAAACCCAAGTACTCAAAGCTTGTCTTATAGTAGGTAGAGCTTAGAAAGTAACACCGCCATGAACCTTTTGAAATCCTGAGAAGCTTCAAGGAAACCTCTTTTATAGTTCAGATGGGTGAACGGAATCCTCAGCGGAATAGAGAAAGAATAAATGTTTTAACTCAGATCATATTAGAAGATGACGCTATTCCTACCTGTAGACAAATAGGTAACACCCTTGTGCACCATGTTCCATTATGAAATTAGTGGAGATCAATTTTGAGATTGCATGACCACATCTTCCAACCATGTAAGTCAAAATTAGATCTTTGAAATTGCTGTTGCAAATCTTCTTTATATGAGACATAAAATTTAGTTTTTGGTCTCATAACTCTAAAAATTTCCTTATTTTTTTAGACATGAGTCATCAAACTCTTTCTCCACATATTTTATTGTTTTGGTAAGAAATAATTCTGTCAAACAACTTGCCAACCAGGACATTTACATACCTCATGTCGTAAGACCTTACTGGTCATCCTTAATTGCTAGGAATGACTGGGGATTCTGAAAGGTGGAGTTACACCTCCTTTTCATTACATTCAAGAGTTCGTATGTGATTCCACACTGCAACTTGAGAAATGGACAAAGCCCTTTTCTAAGAACATGTAATATTCGTCACTCCAGAAAGAGTAATGGTAAACCCAACTTTTGAGTGCTTCGTCAGTGAATTTCAGAGAATACAAAAGCAATTCTGATGAAATTTATTTTTTTTAATATTAAAAACAAAATAGTGACTGAGAATCTTGCTTAACACACAAAGGTTGAGCTAAGTAGAACAATGGTTCACGGCATGTTTTTGAGGCATTCCATATGCTTTCCATTTGCCTATTCGGTGGCCTTTGTGGCTTTACCAAACAGATTTATCTAAGCAGAAAAGACAATTCATTGTATATTCATGAAATGTTTCGTATGTTTCCATTTACCTCTTTCATGGCCTTTCCGACTTGGTTTCTTCCCCATTTATGCATTTTAAGGTCTTCCATGGCCTTAGCTTTCGGCGCCTGTTATCACACATTGTCCATCTCAATTTACATTATAGCCATCCTTCTTGCATCTGCATTTCCTGTTGATGGGCGTAGCTTCTTTAGTTTGTCTTAGAACAATTTTTTCCATCTTTTTAACTTAGTCATTCTATTCCTCAAGCAGTTGCTTTTATTTGCAAATGTTAAGTTTACTCAACTTTTCGTCCTATAACAAGTTTAACCTGCATCCTTTAGGTTCTACTTTTTTCTCTTGTGATCCTTCATACTTTTTTAATTATTTCCAGCTATTTCTTAAGAAAAAGGAAAAGAAAGTAAAATTTGATAACCCAGATTTTGTGTTGGGAAATAAACATCCTCCTGGAATGATCTTTCAATCCTTACTATTACATCTATCAGTCCTAACTATGAAAAAGTTTATCAGGCTCTTGGTCCGCCCTCATGCTAAACAACTATTCATTGAAAAGGAATACTCTATTGAGTCTCCGAGCATCCTTCTTATCTTCAAAACCAAATCCACACTGAACTGTATTAGAAGCCTCATGATTTTTCCTGCATGTCCATTAAAGCAGCATCCTATTTTAAAATAAAATTGTTGTCATAGGTATGGCACATTATAGTTCCACAATATTGTCTAAAAAATTGCAAATTGGATGGATTTTCTGATTTGGTTCTGGATATTACTTTCAGGGTTCCATAGAGCTAAGTTACGATAGTTTTATAGTCTTATCCTCATTGCTAGTGGTTAGAATTACTCTAGTTTAAACACTAATCTTTCATGTCTTTCTGCCCATCTTCTGCATGGTATAATTTGTATCCAGGGTTTTCTATTTCCCTAGCTTTCTCCTTTGTGTTGAGTTTACTTCTTGCAGAAATAAAATAGCATAAGCAACCAAAGGAAAAATATATATAAATAAATAAAAATGAAAAGAATAAAACAAGCATCTGTTTGGTTTGATTATGTTCATTTAACAGTTAACACATAATATTACTTTGTCTCCTAACATTTGTTTCTTCATTTATTTATTTATTTATTTATTTATTCTCTTCTCTCTCCTCTCTCTCTCTCTCTCTCTCTCTCTCTCTTCAACAAGATCTTGCCCCTATTATGCTTGGAAACTAGATCACGAAGACTCCAGCTTATAGTTTTACCTTTTAATTTTACTACTTCTGAGCTTCTTTTAGTGACTTAGACTCTTAGAGTGGGAGCTTAGCTTTACTGCATTCTAAAATTTTTAAGTCTTGCACTGATAATCATGAATCCATACTTCAAAAATGAAAAAAAAAATCTTTTCTCATAATTTTATGAACAAATTTTGTGGGAAATTCTACTATTAGTGAGTCCGACCCAGAAGAGATGCCTAAAAAGTGAAAAGATGGAGATGTAATGAAGGAATTTGTTGATAGTGACAACTGGTGAGGTGAAGTTTGACAAGAAAGAATAAAGGAGAAAATGAAGAGTTCAAATTAAAAGTTGTAAGTTATACAATCAGTTTGACCATTAGGATTTTTCTAATAATTTAATCTTTCCCTTTCGTCAGACCCAAAAAATTGAAGTGTCATTTGGAAAAATAATCATCCTATTGAACCATTTTCAAAGGCTCATGTGAAAAATAATCTTTTTAACTTGTGCTCTTTGGGTTAAAAAAATTCAAAACAACAACAACAACAACAACAATAACAACAACAACAATAATAATAATAACAATAATATTATTATTATTATTATTGTTATTATTATTATTATTATTATTTGACATGCCATAGTTACTTATTTAAAATATAGTGCAATAACTATTTTTCATTTATTCCTTTACATACTCTTAAGTCTCTCTTGCTCTCAAAATATTTTGATTTTTGACACTCTCAAGCTCCCCTTCTCGCTTTGGCACCTGCCTCACTTCCGCTTTCTCTTGTGGCACCTGCTCTATGTGACTTAGATCTTTCCCAATATTACTACAGTTTGGAGATTTCTGGGGTTCTATGTCCATTCTCATAATCCAGCTAATATTATAACTTTTCTTTCATCCTCATTGTTTCCTTGGCAAATTCAACAATATATGATAATAAATCCTTGGTTGAAAGTTGGGATGGTTGAGCCTTTTCTTCAAAGATCCTTCCATATGTCTAATCATCGGATAGTTTGTATAATTTGTTTTGAGTGTTTTAGTTTGTATTCTCAATAGATCTGTTGTATGTCCTCACTTTTAAAATATACATTTAAATTTGTTGCTGGTTTTCTCATTTATCTGGAGCTTGAATCTTGATATTTTGTGAATGATATTAGCATGAGGAGATGAAAACATCAAGATTCAACAGTTATTGGGGTGAAATTATACAAAGGTCTTTCTTTCGTTTCTCCAGGAAGTCAAGGAAAATGTCCCCACCTTATCGTGTGCTGCTTCATAATGACAACTACAATAAAAGGGAGTATGTTGTGCAAGTGCTGATGAAGGTTATACCTGGGATGACTCTTGACAATGCTGTGAATATTATGCAAGAAGCACATTACAATGGCCTGTCTGTGGTAATAATATGTGCTCAAGCTGATGCCGAAGAACATTGCATGCAGCTTAGGGGCAATGGCCTTTTGAGCTCAATTGAGCCCGCCAGTGGTGGTTGTTGATAATATCCCTATCCCTCTAGGTTATCAATCATGTAATGGGTCAGGGACACTGCATATATGTACATATAGAAGTTGGAAACTGAATGGTTTCTATCTTGATTACCATACATTACTATGATGGGAATATACAGATAATAAACTGATTTCGTAGTTCATTTGTGGGTTGTCTCGTGTATATTGTGCAGTTTTCCTTGTGATGTCTCTATTTCTGCAAGGAGTGCTATATTTTTGTGCTGCTGGAGGAATGATAAGTAGACTTGTGGCAAGATTTTGGCTAATTAATCTAGATACAAGTTGACGGCAGTGGTTTGGTGGTTTCAGGTGCAGTACAGTTGGTGAGCTGTGGACTTAGGATAGGAGTGAGCTGATAGGTTAGGCCAGTCAATCGGTGGGTTTTTATCCTAATATCCTAAATCCTAATCAATTTAAGCTCATAAAATTAATATATTATATATCCTCAAGCCCAATAAGTATACGTTAAAGCCAGAGTCAAGCCCAAATCCCTGGAAAATAGTAAAATATGGATAGGATCTATTGTCATAAAGTACTCAATTTCTTAAATTTTAATTTTGATCTGATTTGATTTAATTTAATTTACAGCTTGAATAATTTTGCACAAGCCACACTATTTGGGTTGTGGAGGAAAATTGCTTCAAGTGTAACTGTCAATAGCATCGGATCCCTTTATTCAATTTCTGGATAATTTAGTGCAAATATGTCAATTTTGAGGGAATAACAGATTTTAATTTAATATGTAAGGACATTATCTCTTTTTCAAACATCCAACGAACCATCTCCTTTTTTTATTTTAAGACAATTTAGTGCATACTGTTTTACGCCTTGTAAATATCGTGAATGTTATTGAGTATTTTGAAAACACACATTATACATAAAATAAACGTATGATATATCGAATTTTTCTCATACTTAAAATTTACAAATATTTTGTTTATAGTTCCCTCAAAATCAAATAAAATAAATATTATATTTTTCTTTTCAAATTCATACTCTCCAATTTGCTTCCACAAGGTTTCGTACCCCAACACCCCACCCATCCCCCCCACCCCCCACCCCACCCCCAACATGCACAGAAACCAACTAAATTTGAAATTTAGACCTCATATGTATAAATATGAGAAGTTGTCGCTTGTCAAATTATAGTTATTTTCAAGATATTTGAGTCTTCTAGTTTTCTTCTATTTATCCATTCATGCCGTGGACCTTGAATTTTGACAAGAAAAAGAATTATGAAAAAGTAAAAACGAAAAATATATTTGCTACAAGAATCAACGTCCTAATTAGGCTGTCAATGGAGCGGAATTTAATGTGAATTCGATCTGATTTGAATTCAATCCGATTATTTAGAATCTTTAATTGATAAAAGATTCAACGAATATGATCCAATTAAAAAGTTCGTAATTCAAAATAAATGGAGCAAATATGGCTATAACTCAATCTAATCCATTAATAACCCAAATCTGAATATATTTAGTATTATACATATGTATACACAGGGCCCTATGATAATACTAATATAGATATTTGAATGAAGTAATAAACTCATGTGCAATATATCAAATCATGTGTTTTTCATATAAATTGTTAAATTTGAAACTTATTTACATCATAATTACATCACTTGTTTCTTTATTTTTATAAGAAAAAATGATGTAAGAAGAAGAGTTAATTAGAAAAAAAATCTCTAAACATACTTTCAATTTAGTGTTCAGTCCCCATTTGAATATTTACACACCAAACTCCCTACTTTTTCACAAAAGTTAGGAATCACTCCCCATATCTTTTAGAAAGACTTATATACCCTTGCAGCTGGAAAAAATAACAAAATACCTGGGAAATGCGTTCTCTCTTGAAGAACACTTTTTCTTTTTTTTTTGCCTGAAATCTACTTGTCTAAGCGCCAAAAGAAAAGGGCGTGAAACTGTTACTCTGCCATTGATGCGAGAAGAAGAAGAAAAAGTGAAAAAAAAAAAAAAAAAAAAAAAACGCACCAAGATTTCTGCCATTTTTCTATGACAATGGAAGGAAAAACAACTGCAACAAGAAGCAAAGTACAAAAAGAAGTGATGAAAAGAAACAAATGTATGTTTTCTGCATTTGAAATTTCAAATGTCCGTGATTTTTCAGTGTTACACTCATTTCTTGTCTATTTTCTCATGTTTAGGGTTTTTATTCCTTTTTTAGTCGTTAAACGCTTGAACCCCTTTGATATATATATGATTTCTGTTGTGACATGGGAAGTTTCTGATTTGTACTTGAAGGGCATGAAAGTTGCACTTCACCTTTTAGGGTTTATACTTCTTTTTAACTGAAATTATATGGTGAAATTATACTATAAAACTATCTGAATGTGGTATTGTGTTATCTGTAGTACAGAACATCCAAGCATGTAGTACACATTAGCAAAAGTGTAGTATATAATCTGGGTAACCGCAATACATTTTAGAAGCAAATATCGTATAAAACATTCAAACTTGCAGTACACATTGGGCAAAAGGGTAGTATAGTATATAATATATATAGCTGCAGTACATTTTAGGAGCATCTACAGTACACATTAGGCAAAATTGTAGTATATAATCTGTGTAGCTGCATCATATTTTAGAAGCAAATATAGTATAAAGAATTCACACTGGCAGTACACTTTAGGCATAAGTGTAGTATATAATCTGTGTAGCTGCACCACATTTTAGAAGCAAATGTAGTATAAAGCATTCAAACTGGTAGTACACTTTAGGCATAAGTGTAGTATATAATTTGTGTTTGCTGCAGTACATTTTAGAAGCAAATGCAGTATAAAATGCAGTATAAAACATTCAAACTGACAGTACACTTTAGGCATAAGAGTCGTAATCTGCAAAGCTGCAGTGCATTTTAGAAGCAAACGTAGTATAAAACATTCAAATTGGCAGTACACTTTAGGCATAAGTGTAGTATATAATATGTGTTGCCGCAGTACATTTTAAAAACAAATGTATGTAGTATAAATCATTCAAGCTTGCAGTACACATTAGACAAAAGGTAGTATATAATCTGTATAGCTGCAGTACATTTTAGGAGCATCTGGAGTACACTTTAGGCAAAAGTGTAGTATAAAATGTCTATAGGTGCAGTACATTTTAGAAGCAAATGTAGAATAAAGCATTCAAACTGGCAGTACACTTTAGGCATAAGTGTAGTATATAATCTGTGTTGCTGCAGTACATTTTAGAAACAAATGTATGTAGTATAAAGCATTCAAACTTGCAGTACACATTAGGCAAAATGTAGTATATAATCTGTATAGTTGTAGTACATTTTAGGAGCATTTGGAGTACACTTTAGGCAAAAGTGTAGTATAAAATCTCTATAGGTGCAGTACATTTTAGAAGCAAATGTAGTATAAAATATTCAAACTGACAGTACACTTTAGGCATAAGTGTAGTATATAATCTGTAGAGCTGTAGTACATTTTAGAAGCATCTTAGTACATAAACATTCAAGCCTGCATTATACATTAACTGGAAATGTAGTGTATAATCTTTGCATATGCAGTACATTTTAGAAGCAACTGAAATATAAAACCTTTAAGACTGCAATATACATTAAATGGAACTCTACTATATAATATGTGTATCTGCAGTACATTTCAAAAGCAACTATAGTATAAACAATTCAAGCCTAAAGTATAGAATAATTGAAAGTGTAGTATATATTATGTGTTTCTGAAGTACATTTTAGAAGCATGTTTAGTAGAAAACATTCAAGTTTTTAGTACACTCTATCTAAAAGGGTTAGTTTATTATCTGTTTATATACTAAAATTTTTTTTCTCATTGCAGCAAAGCCAAGACATTGTGAGGTCTGCTCTCGTTGCTCCCCCCAATATTTTCTGAGTAAATTGGAGCTTGTGAAGTCCAAGATGGGGTCCAAACATTTTGATGCATTGAAGAAAACCCCTTTCTATATATATACATGGATATGCCTAAGTTAAGTTCAAGCTTCATTCGGCTTGAAGCTATACTTAGGAGGTTTGACCCAAAAAAGCTCTCATTTCATTTTGTGGAGGGAGTTGAGGTTCCTTTTTCTGCAGCTGAATTTTCAATGGTTTTAGGGTTGCCACATGTGGGGCAATCTATTGATATAACATTAAAGATGAAGTCTTTAACCTTTGACCGCTTTTTTTTTTCTGGAAAGCTGCAAAATATAACTAGACCTGAAATAGCAAAAAACCTTGAGGAGTACGTATATAAGGATAGTGTGGAAGACTTGAATATTTTTTGTAGGTTGTACATAGTTTTTGTTTTTAATTGTATTCTGTTTCCAACATCTAATTATTGGACTCCACGATTTCTCCTACCATACTTGGACAATTTGTCTAGAGTTGGTCTGTGTGCATGGGGCATAGCTGCATACAATTTTCTTGTCCAAGATATGAAGAACCATTTAGGAATAGGTGGAGAAAGAACAAAGAATTACATTGATGGGTGTACAGTCAGCTTGACGGTAAGTGTTTGCTTCATTTTTCTAATAACATTGATTATATTTATATTCAAGTGAGTATAATTTTTCGATTTATGAATGACAGGCATGGGTTTATGAACGCATCTCGTCACTGGCTTCACCAGTGAGTTTGTTTGAGTTTCCACGCTTTTACTGGTGGAAGGATAGCAAACTCTCACAAAATGTGGAGCAGGCAGAGAATAAATTGAAGCAAGTTACAGCAGATATGGTAATAATTGTAATAATTCATTATTAGTTTTTTGTATAATAATTTGAATTTGATAATTATTTCCATTGTAATAGGTTGTAGCCCTCAACCCTGCTCCAGAGGAGTCAGAATTGGCAGTTTTGATCAAGAAATTAGAGGCTGTCAGTACTGCCATCAGTGAAGTCAATGTCTATGATCATACAATATATGAAACAATTATTGCAGCAAAAGGTGAAGAAATTAAATCATTGAAAGAAAAAATTGCTTCATTCGAATACATGGCAATGAAGGAGCAGGGTAAGGAGGAGCATCTAGATGAGGAAGAGACTGATGCGGTGGAGCTTGAACAAGAAGCTGGTGAGTATGTGCATGAGGGGGGACTTGATTTGGTACATGATGCACAGAAAGAAGGGGATGATTCTGAAGACATTGTGGATGAAGAAAGTCGAACCAAACTCCGTCATGATCCTTTAGATTCCCCCATATCTTTGAAGACAGAACATTATATACCAATTCAAGCGGCTGAGTTCGAGGAATCTGAGATTGAAGTGGCAAATGTCATGTCCTCGATTGTGACAAATGTGCGCAATCGAGAAGACAGGAAGCCAAAATAGAAATCTCCAGATTTTGTCAGCCCCCCGAGCACTACACCAGCTAAAAGAGCAAGACAAGTGACAAAGATCTATCGTGCTCGTCCTCGTGCACGAAAAAACAAAGAACAAGAAGAGAAGAAGGTGTTGTACACTACTTAATGTTTTATTTTTTTGCTATTTGCATTTCATTTGTAAACTGTCTGTTGTAATAAATGTTATAATATCTTATACTTGATTGGTTGATATTTGCACTTAATGGATAATATCCTATACTTCATTTTGGTGATACTTGTACTTATGTGCTAATCTTTCGTACTCCAAGTTGGTGATATTTATACTTAATGTGCTAATCTTTTGCACTTAATGTTGGCGATATTTGTACTTCATGAGCTGATCTTTATACTTCAATAGTTGATACTTTATACCTTATATGATAGTGTTTTGTACTCCGTGTTGGGATATTTGTACTTCAAGTGCTGATCTTTTCTACTTCAATATATGACACTTTATACCTAATGTGCTTGAGTTTTGTACTCCATGTTGGTGGTATATGTACTTCATGTGCTTATCTTTTCTACTTCAATAGTTGACACTTTATACCTAATGTGCTTGAGTTCTGTACTCCATGTTGGTGCTATCTGTACTTCATGTGCTTATCTTTTCTACCTCAATAGTTTACACTTACACCTAATGTGCTTGAGTTCTGTACTCCATGTTGGTGGTATCTGTACTTCATGTGCTTATCTTTTCTACTTCAATAGTTGACACTTTATACCTAATATGCTTAAGTTATGTACTCCATATTGGTGCTATCTGTACTTCATGTGCTTATCTTTTCTACTTCAATAGTTGACACTTTATACCTAATGTGCTTGAGTTCTGTACTCCATGTTGGTGCTATCTGTACTTCATGTGCTTATCTTTTCTACTTCAATAGTTGACACATTAGTACCTAATGTGCTTGAGTTCTGTACTCCATGTTGGTGATATCTGTACTTCATGTACTTATCTTTTCTACTTCAATAGGTGACACAATATACCTAATATGCTTGAGTTTTGTACCCGATGTGGCAGATGAACCAACCAACCCAAAGACTGAAGTGGCTGATCGCTATAAAGGAATGATTGATTATAGAGGTCTTGCTTATTCCAGTAGAAGAGCGAAAAGTCATCGACAACTTTGTCAGAAGAGATAATTTGAGGTAACAAAATTTGCTTATTATTTTTCTATTGGATAAATTGGGATCTGAACTAACAATTAACAATTGTGTAGGGTGACTGTCTGGGAGGGAGCAAGACGGTTTCTGGATGGAAGAAACTTTTGTGAGCTCTTATTTGGAGGAGAACTTACCGATGATATAGTGGACTGCTACATGTTGATATTATGTAGCCCGTGTTTTGGCAATAAGTGTCACCACAAGGTGTGGTTTACGTCCTCAATAGCGCAGGTATGTCGTAGTTTCCTAACTTAATTTAGTTCACGTTTCCAATGAGTCTAACCATTTGTTTTATACTTCATAGACTGATATATTAGACCGACTCGAGAGACGCAACATCAAGGATATTACAGATGAAGAATTTGTGGGGTTGAAGCTTAAACTTAACACCTTCACCTATACAAATTTGGAAGAGCTCACGGTTGATGTTTTAAACCAGTGTCGTTACATAATCCTACCGATTTGCCAGCGCCAGCACTGGTTCTTAGTTGTCGTCGACACCTCGACTCGTTCTTTCTTATACATGAATTCAATAATGGCCGCCAGATACAAACCAATAGCTATTGTCATTGTAAGTTTGCTTCCTTTCCCTATGATTTCTTCATAAAGTAGGGAGTCAACAACTAATCAATATTTTTGTAGGCTTCATTCTATTCTCGATACATGAAGCTTTCATTGGGGAGTCATGTGGACGAACAAATAAAGCAGAAAAAAAGCAGGCAGCAAGTGGGTACAGTGGATTGTGGTGTCTATGTATGTCTTTGGGCAGAATGTTTTGCTAAAAACACCCCCGAGTTCTGGAGGGATGCTAGAACAATTGAAATTGATAAATATCATGCGAATATGGCATATACAATATTAAGTCATGAAAATGCCAGGATTTGAATCACCTATATGTAAATATATGTGTAAATTGAAGCATACTTTGTTTATAATATTATTTTGTATGTAAGTGTAATATTCCATTAATTATTTATAACTTAAATTCAATTGAAACAGGGCAGGGAATTTGAGTACAATTCAAGGGAAGCAAAGTACAAACCCAGAATAAACAGAGTATAAAATGTCATTCGTTGAAGTACACTTCAATTCAATTGAAACTGGGCGGCGGATTTGAGTGCATTTTGAGGGCAATGAAGTACAAACCCAGAACAAAGAAAGTATAAAATGTGTTTCGCTAAAGAATACTTAAATTCAATTGAAACAAGGCAGGGAATTTGAGTACAATTCAAGGGAAACAAAGTACAAACTCAGAATAAACAGAGTATAAAATGTCATTCGTTGAAGTACACTTCAATTCAATTGAAACTGGGCGGCGGATTTGAGTGCATTTTGAGGGCAATGAAGTACAAACCCAGAACAAAGAAAGTATAAAATGTGTTTCGCTGAAGAACACTTAAATTCAATTGAAACAGGGCAGGGATTTTGAGTACAATTCAGGGAAATGGAGTACAAACTCAGTACAATTTTGGAGAAATGAAGTACAAACTCTGAATAAATTAAGTATAAAGTTTGTTTTGTTGAAGTACACTTTTTGCAATTGAATAATTATTCTCCAATAATTGTAATGATGGGCAAGTACAATAATTTGAGATTATCGGATCTGGTGAAGTACGAATTTGTACGCGTGATAGGCTAGATATCATCATCAAATTCACATTTGTTTACATCTTTGAAAGCATAAGTATTCTTTCATTACTGCGATTGATAACATTCATCCGTTGAACACTAATGATTAACAACTTAAAAATTTTACACTTTATTTTATTCATATGATAAATATTGGACACATACTTCAATAGTTTGGTTATTAATTACCAAGACTTAAAAAGTAAATGTTTGAACAAATTTCAATTCAAAAATATTAGTAAATATATTAAGATATTAAGTACAAAGTTGCCCAAGTGAGGTGCAAATGTGAAGAAATCAAGTACAATTGTCTCAGATTGAGGTACAAAATTCTACTATGTCTTGGACAACATGCAAGAATGCTAATTTCACGCTAAATCACATTGCCCAAGTGAGTTGCAAATGTGAAGAAATCAAGTACAATTGTCCCAGATTGAGGTACAAAATTCTATTATGTCTCGGACAACATGCAAGAATGCTAATTTTACTCTAAATCACCTGCCTTGTTGCCCAAGTGAGGTGCAAATGTGAAGAAATCAAGTACAATTGTCCCAGATTGAGGTACAAAATTCTACTATATCTCGGACAACATGCAAGAATGCTAATTTCACTCTAAATCACCTGCATCATTAGGTGCAAATGTGAAGAAATCAAGTACAATTGTCCCAGATTGAGGTACAAAATTCTACTATATCTCGGACAATATGCAAGAATGCTAATTTCATGCTAAATCACCTGCCTCATTGCCCAAGTGAGGTGCAAATGTGATGAAATCAAGTACAATTATCCCAGATTGATGTACAAAATTCCACAATGTCTAGGACGACATGCAAGAATGCTAATTTCATGCTAAATCACCTGCCTCATTGCCCAAGTGAGGTGCAAGTGTGAAGAAATCAAGTACAATTGTCCCAGATTGAGGTACAAAATTCCACTATGTCTTGGACGACATGCAAGAATGCTAATTTCACGCTAAATCACCTGCCTTATTGCCCAAGTGAGGTGCAAGTGTGAAGAAATCAAGTACAATTGTCCCATATTGAGGTACAAAATTTCACTATATCTCGGACAACATGCAAGAATGCTAGTTTCACGCTAAATCATCTGCCTCATTACCCAAGTGAGGTGCAAATGTGAAGAAATCAAGTACAATTATCCCAGATTGAGGTACAAATTTCTACTATATCTCGGACAACATGCAAGAATGCTAATTTCACTCTAAATCACCTGCCTCATTGCCCAAGTAAGGTGCAAATGTGAAGAAATCAAGTACAATTGTCCCAAATTGAGGTACAAAATTCCATTATGTCTCGGACAACATGCAAGAATGCTAATTTCACGCTAAATCACCTGCCTCATTGCCCAAGTGAGGTGAAAGTGTGAAGAAATCAAGTACAATTGTCCCAGATTGAGGTACAAAATTCCACTATGTCTCGGACAACATGCAAGAATGCTAATTTCACGCTAAATCACCTGCCTCATTGCCCAAGTGAGGTGCAAATGTGAAGAAATCAAGTACAACTATCCCATATTGAGGTACAAAATTCTACTATGTCTCGGACAACATGCAAGAATGCTAATTTCACGCTAAATCACCCGCCTCATTGCCCAAGTGAGGTGCAAATGTGAAGAAATCAAGTACAATTATCCCAGATTGAGGTACAAAATTCTATTATGTCTCGGACAACATGCAAGAATGCTAATTTCACGCTAAATCACCTGCCTCATTGCCCAAGTGAGGTGCAAATGTGAAGAAATCAAATACAATTATCCCAGATTGAGGTACAAAATTCTACTATGTCTCGGACAACATGCAAGAATGCTAATTTCACGCTAAATCACCCGCCTCATTGCCCAAGTGAGGTGCAAATGTGAAGAAATCAAGTACAATTATCCCAGATATGTCTCGGACAACATGCAAGAATGCTAATTTCACTCTAAATCACCTGCCTTATTGCCCAAGTGAGGTGCAAATGTGAAGAAATCAAGTACAATTGTCCCAAATTGAGGTACAAAATTCCATTATGTCTCGAAAAACATGCAAGAATGCTAATTTCACGCTAAATCACCTGCCTCATTGCCCAAGTGAGGTGAAAGTGTGAAGAAATCAAGTACAATTGTCCCAGATTGAGGTACAAAATTCCACTATGTCTCGGACAACATGCAAGAATGCTAATTTCACGCTAAATCACCTACCTCATTGCCCAAGTGAGGTGCAAATGTGAAGAAATCAAGTACAACTATCCCATATTGAGGTACAAAATTCTACTATGTCTCGGACAACATGCAAGAATGCTAATTTCACGCTAAATCACCCGCCTCATTGCCCAAGTGAGGTGCAAATGTGAAGAAATCAAGTACAATTATCCCAGATTGAGGTACAAAATTCTACTAGTTTACTGATTCTTTGCAAGTTCAACAATTTTGCCCTGTTCTACCACATCTTTTACACTTAATTATACGTTTCTCAATCTGTGATGGAATCCTCTGTGTCCTTCTATGCCCAGGTTAAGATCAGCAATCAGGTGCGTGAATGACGCCATCATCATCTAGAGGGAACAGATGCATATCAAACGTAGGAATAAGGTTTATCACTGCTTGGTATGCTTGTTGATACATCTCAACTCGGTAGTATTGATCGGTGAAGTCATACGGTGAAAGTGACTTTGACTCGATACAAACACAAGCATGTCTGTATGGTATTTTATCAATCTGCCATGCTCTGCACGAACAAACCCTGCTATGTAAATCTACAGCATACGATTTATCTTGCTCAATCACCTCAAAGCTCCAACAGCTAGACATGACAACTTTTAAGTTACGAGAACGCATATGATTGATTGCCAACTTCTTCTCTTGCTTGGGACATAATTGATTAACCATCTTATGAGATTATTCTCGTCTATCATGCATCATAACCATTATTTGCATGCGTATGTGATCAACCATGGCTGCAACTGGCATAAATCGGGCTGGTTTAACCCAATTATTCCAACTTTCTGCTTGATTATTGTTTATTACCCCCCATCGATCTCCATTGAATAAGAAATTTGCCCAACATGGTGGGTCAGACTTCATAATAAAGTCTTTGGCAAGCGGCATTGACTCCAAGATGCTGTCTATATGTCGGGTATACTCCTGCCTTGTAGGCGCATATGCAGCTTTCATAAAAATAGAACACTAATGTTTCTTGTTATGTAGAGGGTACTTCCTTAATGCCTGAATTTAGAATAATAGAACAGTAATGTGCTAAATGTTATGAATTAGAGTTTATTTCACATAATTGTCTCACAAACAAAGATAAAGTATACTTACCTGTTTCTTAAAGTAATCCACTAAATGTCTCAAGCAATATGCATGGTGGCTACTGGGAAATATCATGGGGAGGGCCTTAAGAAGACCTGGATGTCAATTGGAGAAGAAAGTAAACCTTGATAAGTCAGGCAGATATTCAGAATCTAAGACACTTCTTAGCTTAAAGTAGAACCACTCCCAATTAATATCATTTTCAGAGTCAACAACTGCATATGCTAACGTGAATAAGTCATCATTAGCATCCTTACTGACAGCGTTGAGTAAGACTCCTTTGTATTTATTTTTAATATGGGTGTCGTCCAAGAATATCAATGACATGCATCCCCTGAGAAAACCAAGAAAGTAGGCGCTGAAACATATAAATAGCCGACGAAATTTTCGACTGATTGGGTCAATCTCACAATCTGCAATACTTCCAGGGTTTGTCCTATTCACAACATCACAGTACCACCTCAACTTATCATAAGATCCCTTCTCAGCTCCATGGATGTCATGCATAGCTAATTCCTTACCCATCCATGCTTTATGGTATCTAAGTCCACACCGTATTCTCTGTGGATATCTTTCAATATGGTAGAGGACCGATAACATGGCTCTGATCTCAATTTATCCTTCACTACGTTAGCAACCCAAGCGGAATCGGCTTTAGGATGTCCCCTTGTCCGAAGATTAGCCTCACCACATGTGTGCTCTAGATTGCATTTTTGAATGCCAAATAATTTATCAGCCTCATGCCTTGATGCATAGATTCTCCATTTGCAATTTTCATCACTGCAAACGGCTATGATTTTTTTGCTGTCATTTTTCTTGTATTTAAATGACCGCAAAGTAGACACTGCATAATTCTTAAGCATAACTCTGAAGTCCTCAGCATCCTTGAATGTTTAACCCTCTCCATATATGCAATTCCTCCATGCATCAATTGAATTGCTAATTAAAGCTAATTCATTGTGCGATGCATTGGTCAAACCAATTTCCTCCTCGATTGCATCCCTTGAGGTTAACAAATGAAGTACAATTTTAGGTAAACTAAAGTACAATATGTAGAATAATTCAGCATTGTGGTATAATTTCAAATAAATGAAGTACAATTTCAGAACAATAGATATATAAAACGCAAGCAATTGCAGTACAATTTTTTATAATCAATAAGTACAACACCTTAAGTATAGAACTTTAGGTAAAATGAAGTGTAAAATTAATAGAACTTTATAAACTTAAATAATGGAGAACAATTTTACGTAAAAGCTTAAGCATAATTTTATATAAAAAGAAGTACAATTTCAAAACGCATAAAATATAAAACCTTAGCAATTGGAGTACAATTTTTGGATAATCCATCAGTAGAACACTGTAAAGTTAAATAAAAGATTCAGAAAATTGAAGTACAAGTTAAGATAAAATGAAGTACAATTTGAAAACACCTGAAGTACAAAACTTCAATGAAAAGAGTATAGATTTAGGTAAAATGATGTATAAAATAAAGTATATTTTAAGAAATAGAAGTAAAAGAAGTGAAGTACAATTTCAGAATACCTGAAGTATAGAACCTTAGCTATTGCAGTATACTTTTTGGATAATCCATTAGTAGACGCTTCAAAATTAAATAATATGTTCAGATAATTGAAGTACAAGTTCTGATAAAATGAAGTACAACTTCGAACACTTGAAGTATAGAACTTCAATGAATGGAGTACAAGTTTAGGTAAAACGATGTATAAAATGAAGTATAACTTTGGAAAATAGAAGTACAATTTTAGACAAAGTGAAGTACAATTCCAGAACACCTAAAGTATAGAACTTCAATGAAAAAATACAAATTTAGGTGAAAGTATGTAAAAACTGAAGTATAAGTTCAGAAAACCGAAGTACAATTTCAGATAAAGTGAAGTACAATTTCAGAACTCCTGAAGTATAAAATCTTAGCTATTGCAGTATAATTTTTGGATAATCCATTAGTGGACGCTTCAAAATTAAATAATAAATTCAGATAATAGAAGTACAAGTTCAGATAAAATGAAGTACAATTTCGGACACTTGAAGTATAGAACTTCAACGACTGGAGTACAAGTTTAGGTAAAATTATGTATAAAATAAAGTATAATTTCAAAAAATAGAAGTACAATTTTAGATGAAATGAAGTATAATTTCATAAAATAGAAGTACCATTTTATATAAAACGAAGTTCAATTTCAGAACACTTGAAGTATAAATCCTTAGCAAATGCAGTACAATTTTGTATAATCAATTAGTAGAACACTTGAAGTATAAAACTTACATAATAGATTCAGATAATTGAAGTGCAAGTTGAGATAAAATGAAGTACAATTTGAAAACATCTGAAGTATAGAACTTCAATGACAAGAGTACAGATTTAAGTAAAATGAAGTATAATTTTAAAAAACAGAAGTAGAATTTTTGATAAAGTGAAGAACAATTTCAAAACACCTGAAGTATAAAACCTTAGCAATTGCATTACAAATTGGATAATTTATTAGTAGAAAACTTCAAAGTCAAATAATAGATTCAGATAATTGAAGTACAAGTTTAGATAAAATGAAGTACAATTTAGGAACACTTGAAGTATAGAACTTCAATGAATAGAGTATAGTTTTCTATAAAATGAAGTACAAAAGAAAGTATAATTTCAGAAAATAAAAGTACAATTTTAGATAAAGTGAAGTACAATTTCAAACTCTTGAAGTATAAAGCCCTAGAAACTGCAGTATATTTTGGATAATCGATAAATATAACACTTAAAGTATAGACCTTCAATGAATAGAGTAAAGATTTTGTAAAATAAAGTATAATCTCAAAAAATTGAAGTACAATTTTAGATAAAAAGAAGTACAATTTTTGAACACTTCAGGTATAAACCGCTAGCAATAGTAGTACAACTTTGGATAATCAATTAGTAGAACACTTTGAAGTATAAAACTTAAATAATAGAGTACATTTTTGGTGAAATGAAGTACAATTTCATATACTGGAGTACAAATTTGTATAAAATGAAGTACAATTTCCGAACAATTGAAGTATAAAACTCAACAACTCAATACAGTTTTTGTAAAATGAAGTATAATTTCAGAAAACCAAAAGTATAATTTTATATAGATTACGTACAATTTGAGAACACTTCAAGTATAAACCCCTACAAGTTGCAGTACAATTTTAGATAATCCATTAATAGAACACTTGAAGTATAAAACTTACATAATAGAGTATAATTTTTGTGAGATGAAGTACAATGCTAATTGCAATGAAGGATAATGTAAAATGCTCCAAGTACAGAAATATTTTCAAATAAACAAAGTGCAATTTCAGAACACTTCAAGTACAAAACTTTACAAACTGCAATACAGTTTAGATTCTATAAAAGTATTACCTTAAAATATCACTGCTCTTCTTTTCTCTACTGCTTGATTCATCCTTTTGGTTTATCGGGATGTCAACAATGTTCATCTTCAATGTCAAATGCAGTAAGACCATATTCATGACATCGTCCTCATCAATCAAACTCACGTACAATCTTTGATATTGAGCTATATATTGCAAATTGAAGTGTTCAGCGTTGATTTCACTCCATTTTCTTGTGAGATTAATGTACATATCCATTAAGGTCATACTATCCTTAATTGACATTATATGGAACTGGTCTTTGTAACGGCAACTCCTCAACACTTGATTGAACACACTTGCTTCACTACTAGTTGACATTGTTGGAAAAATAAAAGAAACTCAAAAGCAACTGAGAAGAAGATGAAACCCGAAAATGATGAAAATAAAAAGAGAAAAAGACAATGCAACTATTGGTTTGGTGGTTTTTGGCTCTGACGTTATTCTCGTTCCCACCGTGGAGCTTGTTGTGTTTTTTCTGTTCTTTCTGTTTCTGGTAATGAGCGTATGATAAGATTTACTGTTTGCTTGTCCGAATGAAGAAGAAGTGAGAAAAAATAAATGAAAAATATTATTAAGAGAATTTTTGTCAAATCATATGAATAGGAAATGATCTCTAAAATTTTAACAAAACTAAAGAGTTTATTCTAACGAAAATCAAGTGGAGACTAATCACAAACTTTGAAAGTGTGTTTAGTACTTTTAAATAAGTGCCCCTAAGAAGAATAGGAGCCGAATACAATAATATTACAAGAATGAAATGCAAATCTCAATTTGATTAAAATGAATTTTTTTTTTTTAATAAAACTAAGTTTAATTGATTGAATAATCAACTATAACTATTATAATACCAAATTAATACTATTATCAACAACAAAACCCAAAATATAATGATTTGATAAATTAATGTAGTTAAATTAAATTCTATTGTTACTTTTAAGTGATTAATAAATTTAAAATTTTATTCATTAACCTGTTGTGTATTATTTAAAAGGATGATTGTTTTAAATTTGTATTCTACTAAATTTGTAAAAAAAATAATAAATATATAATAATTTTTGAAATATTCAAATTAATTTTTGTTTTCATATCCGACAAATATCCAAACTTTTATTTAAATTCGGATGTAATTACACCAACTACAAATCCAATGAATCTTGAATTGAATTTGGATTTGACATTATTTTTTCAAATTCGAACTTGAATCAACATGATGTGATCCAAATTCAACCCATTAGCACCCCTAGTCCTAACATACCCTTAGTCTCCCAATTTAAAAACTTCTGTTCCCTGCAATGGTCAATATTCGACCAGTGAAAATGAATTTGAATTGTGTGGCCAAGTTTGGCTCAATTGGAAGTAATAATTTTTTCTACATCTGCCACCCCATCCATAGTTACTGGCACATTGCAGAGGAGCCCAGCAAAACGAAAATATAATTAATACAGAGTTAGTGGCCTATCTCCTGATGCAGTCATATGTGATCAGTACAGTACTTTTAAGGCAAATCATTTCGCTTGAATTCAATGCCAAGTTATGGAGAACATGTTAAGGGCACTTCCTTTGAATATAAGAAGCTCCATGCTCTTCGAACCTGTCCTTGTACACAATTATCAAGAGACAGAGCAATGAGGAGACAAGAGACTATTTATATATATATATATATATTTGGTAGTGGAAGCAGAGCATCAAGACAGTGCAGGTGTAGGTGTTGGTGAAGGAGTACTACTTACTCAGACTTTGAGAACCACATTTGCTGAAAAGAACCAAGTGATGCCAGTATGCTGCCCCCTATCCATACGCTGTATTGGAACTCATTAGTACCAGCATCCATACAAAGGAATTTCGCTTCTATATCTAATCATAACAAGGGAGAATACCTACTTGGTATATAAATTGGGATCCAACCAGAATAATTTTCAGTTTTCCAAACTCAAAGATATAGACATACAACAAAAATCACCCCCCCCCCCCCCCCACACACACACAAATCTGTATGAAATTGGAAAGAAAGAAA
This sequence comes from Jacaranda mimosifolia, assembly GCA_018894105.1. Classification (NCBI taxonomy): domain Eukaryota; kingdom Viridiplantae; phylum Streptophyta; class Magnoliopsida; order Lamiales; family Bignoniaceae; genus Jacaranda; species Jacaranda mimosifolia. The sequence goes on along the minus strand of CM032122.1, from coordinate 34,807,763 downwards.
AGAAAAACCTTACAAACCAGCCTTTACAAATGGACAATGCTCAATTCACAATGAAAACCACCACATCAATTTGTGTATAAATGGTCACTTTCTGGCTGTGCATAGCCATTTGTCCATGTAAAAGCATTCTATATCTTTTTTTTCCTTTTTTGGCTCAGCATTCTATATCTGTTTCTTAATAATATCAAGTATTTCATTTTTGAACAGATATCACAATGAAATACATCAAAGAGAACAAACTGTCTTACTCTTCATCACCTTGAATGTGTTCTCTGAACAACTGCAATCCAAAATAACTTTGGATTCATATGGATGTGCTACTTCATTGCATGATATATATATATATGTATGTATAGGATCCATCTGGATTTCTATGTTAATTACTCAGGAAAACAGTATTATGGCACAACAGGACAAAAGTAAATACTTTTAATTTGGTCGAAAAATGTATTTTTAGAGGAGAATGATGTGGGCTTCCTAGATTTTGATTAGGCTGTAAACAAGTCAAGCTCAACAAAATTGGAATAAGCAGCCTCTAGCTCAAGTAAAACATTATGAGCTCAAGCACGAGCTGAATGAGCTATTTTTTATGGTTCGAGCTCAAGCTTGAGTTGATATGAGGAACCGAGCTCAAGCCCAGGCCACTGGCTCATGTACAATCAAGCCGAGATCAAGCTCAAGGACTAAAAACTGATTCTAACTAGAGGAGATGGAAAAAGTGGGCGATTGGTAAAAGCAGATTCAGTTCACATGCATATTCTGTTGGGAAAATGTTATTATAAATTGTGGAATTATTATTCTGCATCCACATATTTGAACAATTATAGAAAACAAGAATGACAGCTAGGCACATATCCAACAAAAATCCTAAATCATCTTATTGAGATGATTATAATAAGAACTGGAGCTACCCAGCAATTGAGGTAGACCAGGTAGTATATGCAGGCCGTAAGTGGCTCTGCTTAATGGTGCACAATGGAAGTTCTGAACCACACCACTGTGTGGGACTTGAGAAGGTGGCAATCTGGCTGGACTGGAGACAGCAGCGGGAGATGGTGCTCTGTGTAAGGTTGTGCAGCAAGGGTTTGTGAAAAATGAGAAAAATGAGATCAAGGGAAAAATAAAATGGAATTTAGGTCAACTTGTGAGAATAATATCATTTAACTATTAAATTTATTAGTCTAATCCAATATATATTTTTTAATAAAATATCGCAGGTTTTCGCACAACCATAAGAGGAACTCGGCTCTAGTTGAGCCATCTCAAGAGCCAATATTGCGGGCCTTCAAACAACTACTAAGAGAGCTTGAGGTCTAGTTACGTGAGCTGGCTCAAATCATGTTGCATCCCTAATTAATAACACTCAAAACAACAAAACATGATAGGTTGTTATCAGTTCTAAGAACACATCTACCGTTGAAAACATTGAATTTCCAGTTAATGCCTCTTGGTTTTGGAGCATAAGCCAGTAAACAAAGCAAGTTTTGGATAGTGTGAGAACTCATCTGACCCAAAGAGCAAATACATAAGCATTTATATTTGAAACAGATGGAAAATGGTGTAGATGAAATTGATTTTGAAACTGGTATGGAGAGGAAGCATCTGTAGGTGCACCTGACCAATAATTATGGGTATCTCGAAGAATATTAATAGGATTAATCATCTATAAAAATATATTTAGCTAGCACAATTTAATTTTTCTAAAAATATAAGCAGGATAATTATTTTCTGGAACATAATATATTCTATTCTAGATTCTGAAACTTTGGCCTCAATAAGTATTAGGACTGGCACTCTTATGCTATCAAAACCACATACAGAATTTCTATCAAATTGTGATCCTGGCATAATACATACTCCATCTGTCTAAATTTGTATGCCTGTGTTTGAATTGACATGAAGTTCTAAATGAGTGTTAGAAAACAAAAGTTTTTGATATCTTTACATTTTTATTTTTAAATGTAGTGGTTTAAAATTAGTGGTATCATGTCATTACTTTAAAAGTGAGGGTATTTTTAGAGAAAAAATTGCCATTTTAGGAAAAAATACATTATTTTTGTCATCACAAAAATGAAACAAGAATTTTCAATTGTAGAGATAGAGTAATTGACTATTATTAAGGCCTTTCAAGTACACCAAATATGCTAACCTATCACACAACTAATTCACCCTAGGTAGAAAACAGAAGGAAGAAAAACAAAGATGACTGAGGCTATGTTCTCTTGGCTTTTCCCAAAAAAATTTCATTCTCCCAAAACAATCACAAAATGGGTACACGTTCTCCAATCCTTCTCCCAAGAAACAAAACTTCGATACCCAAAAAACCCTCACAATTCATTTACAAAACACCCTACAACCATATTTCAATTATTACAAACATATATATATAAATCATTTTTACCCTATAAACCCAACAAAAAAGCAATTGATCTGATATCAACGGTAAAGTTTATTTCCCCCCAAAACATAAAGAAACAAACAACTCATTTTCAAATAATTTTTCATGTTTTTCCAAAAATAAAAAATAAATAAATAAAAAAAAAAACACGTGACACATGCTTCAAATTTTCCCCCAAAATATTTTCTACAATTCACCTAAAACATAAGAGAACAGGCCATGAAGATTCCAAGTCTTCAGTTATGCATAAACTCAACTAAGCATAGTGAAGTTGCATGTACATTTTCAAAGCAATGAGAAAGAGAAGCAAATCAGATCTAACCTGAATCTCCTTTCTGTAGCATTTCCACTTGCTAATACTTTAACCCTTGCTGCTTGAGGAGATTCCTAGAAGCAATATAACTCAACATCAAAATTCCATTCCACCGATATTAAAGACTCACACTACCCAAGTGGCTGGCATCTACTAAATGTGAGAAATGTGCAATAACAAGAAGTAAATTCTCTCATATTACCATGTTATCATAACATCACGTAACTATCTTCAAAACACAGGAATAAACTAATTTAATGCCTATTCAAATCAGTCTCTAATCTGGCAAAAGCCAAATAGGCTTTTCCATGCAACATGCCTAGAATTGATCAATTTCACAGCTGAGGAGTGCCACTGATAAGTAGGCTGGCAGGACAACCACATAGATTGCTTATATGTCAGAGAATTTGACAAGCACAAGAATTTTAATATTCATATAAGCAGGGGGGGAGAGGAGTGATTTTCATGCTTGAGACAGAAAGTAAGGACAACTAAATACTAAAAATCTGCTCTGCAAAAACTTAAATCTTCAATCGGGATATGTTTTACAGCATTTCTTGTGTTTCTCGGCAAGCATAATCTGCCAACCATTGGAACAAATGGAACATGCAAGAGAGATTTTCATTAAGAAAAGCCATATATTGTGATGACAGAACCTCCAGCAAATCTTTCTCAAGACGTTCTTTCAATTGTTGCATTGATGCTGTTCCACCAGCAAGCTGCACAACAGGCAATCAACATGATATTAAAAATAGTACAACTTTACGCTGGTGAAAATAGGAAATTTCTCATTGTTACAATGAAAGGAAACTAGTAAAGGAAAACAGAATAAATTAACCCATTGTCTAATGATAATGGTTTCCCATAATTTTCCAGAATTGTTGAAAAATCAAAGACAAAGGAATTTTGGGAATCATTCAATATATTAAATTGATGTCAACTTCCAAAAAAATGAGAACAGTAGAAGATACATCATACTTCTAGAACAAATCAGTCGATTGTTGAAATGACTAAAGCTTGGATCATCGGCTTAACCAGCTATACACTTATTTAAACAAGAAAGAACTATGGTATTTTTAATTCAAATGGATTGCTGAAAAACAATGGCTCCAAACATAAAACATAGAGTAGATGGCAGAATAATGTATTTTATCACATATCAGATTGTGACTGTGATTGATACAACCTCATAACTAAATTAATTTGTTCAAGTACCAATATGGGACAATCTTTGAGAACCAGCCTGCAATACTAATGCATAGAGGAAAACATCCCTGTCGAACGAGGGGCTGGGGCAGGGGAATCCAAGCCAACAGTACAGAAGCGAAAAGTAGAAAAGCATTGACAAGAAGATAAATTTTTCTACCTGAGAAGATTCAGCCCTCAGCTTCTACATACTCAAACTCAGAAAAACTTGGAACAGTATAAATAAAGGTAAAATGATAACCAATTTAATAACCTAATACAATAGAATGAAAAAGGGAATGACTGGGAGGAATCTACAATTTTTATGAGCATGTTTATTTGGTGAAATCATGTTTCATAAGAGGAGTATGTTACCAAAATGCTGCTGAAAAGTTCTCTTCGAATGTCAACATCACACTTATTTATGCTCTCAATAACCTGCGAAAATTTATGGACTAATTAATTTATAGTTGGAACAAACAAACCAAGGAATCAGCTCTTAGCACAAAGCTAAGCACATATAAAGAGAATTTTTTCACCATTTGTGGCAAACCGCGAGCCGACGAAGCCGTCTCAGCAGAACTTTGCATACCAGGTATAGTCTGAGATGGATATCAAATTTTAGATACCAGGTTACCAAATCATTAAGCTAGTGTCCAGTTTAAACTAGTAAAGTATAAATATGAATAGCAAAAATGCAGATCAGTACAATAGGGTAAAGAAACAATAGAGTAAAGAACATCTCATAAGCCATTAAAGATGATCTTAACTAACACAAATGCATAAATATTTAGGGCCAAAAATAAGCATTAGAAGACAATGATGCTAAGGAAAAAAAAGTTTATATCCCTCAAACTGGGAAAAAAAATAGAATAACCACAAAAATAGTTCATAGTTGACGGACGAAATTCAGAGACAAATGTTCCAATAGTAGCACCGCAAACATTAACCAATGGCATTCATTCTGACAGCCAACCTTAATCAAAAGAATAAATTGTTGCAAACATAATTCAGCTTGTTTTATTTGTTCTAGTGTTTTGGAACACTTTACAAGCATGCTAAAATTTTTATAGTAATAACTAAAAAAATAATTATTTACTTTTTATGTAATATTATAATCTTTTAATAATTTCAATGTATGTATCTGACTTTTTAGAATATAAATGAAAAGATTATAAATTGAAGAAAAAAAAGGTAAAATTGGAGAGAGAAAAGAAAAAATAAAAGTATGCTGCCATTATCTTTTAACATCTGTTTCCTGACTGTTGCAAAATAAATCTCAACTGGTACCATATACTTTTGTCACGAGTATACCAGAATGAATCAGCTGCCATCCCACTCATCACCTGTTACTCTTGCCATCTTATAGCAATGCCAACCTCATTTCATGGATATTTTCCTCTATGAAACTTTTTTCCTTCCCCCCCCCCCCCCCAACAAAAAAATGAAGCTTTATCATTAAGATAATTAATTCTAGAAGACAACTTTCATCAGCTTGCTCACTTACATCCTTGTTGCTGCTGACTTTCCGATTACAAGTCTTCCTCTTTACCAGTAAGAGGCATCATTTGCTTAAACAGTTCTTATGAAAGCTGGCTGCTTCTTTTTCAGTTTTAAGTGGTTTGCAGTCTTATCTCAAATATTGTGCTAGGAGCCACAAGGTCTCCTAATTGCATAGGAGCTCTGCAATTCATTTTCTTTTTAATTCTTTTTGGCAAAATCTGTTTGTACCCAGAGGAGGTTTGGGTAGGATACCAGTTTAATAATCTCATAAAGAAGTACAAGAGAAGGAGACAGACCTTACCGCTGAAAATAAGAAAATACAATTACAAGACATATCTAAACTGAGTTGCCCGAAATTCAAAAGCTCTCTATGGAAATTTTACAACTATCTACCATCTGTAATTCAAATTTGGATCAGATGACATTAAGAGTTACACTTTTCGCTGTTCCGTAGAATTTGATAGCATGGTTATTTGTCAAGAAGGTTAACAAGCTTAGCCATGTCCCAACATATACAAATCCTATTTAGAATACTTCAGTAACATAAAAGGACTAAATCTGAGAATCTTCAAAAATGCTCCCACATCTTGTGCAATAAACAAGTACCAAGGTATCCACATTAACAAGAAAGACATCAAGACAAAAGTCACAAGCCCAAAAAGGGCAAGCAATTGCAAAAGAAAACCAGCATCACTGGAAAAATATGAGGGAAGTTTCATACAAGGATAGGATGATCAGCATTATGAAGTATACCTCATGATGAGTCTCAACTCTCAAGTACAATAGTTACTGGGATAAAGAAGAAAGGTATCCAGACACCCACCTGAGCTAAAGATGGATTAAATAGCACATCAGGAATCTTGAATCTGTCGGCACCAATTTCAATTGTCCTACAATCATTACAATAAATAAAGAAAATTAGAAAGCAAATGCTTGTGCATGACATAAGAGAATATTCAATGGTACATAACACACAGTTAATCCTGCAGAACAAAATTATATTGCATCTATAGTTAATCTCTGTTGAACTAGGTACATCTCACAGACAAACATATTGGGTTCAGAAAACACAAACAGATGTGAACCTAGCTGAATGATACGGATATAACTGCTTTGAATATACCAAAAGCTGATTCCAGAAATAATGACCAAGAAGGAATTAAATAACTTGACAACAAACTTACTGGCCATCAGGAAGCTCATAGGGTGTCATTGGGATGTTGGAATATGAAGTTTCTGACCAAAAGAAACAGTGGTAGCATATGTAAGTTCTAAACATTAGTCCAAGTATGCAACCAAATGAATGGAATAACACAAATTGCCTTATTTAAATGACAAATAACTCTATATAAAGCATTGTGTAGGGGGACTAAATGAATTTTTTTTCAACAGCTACAAAAGAGTTACTGGATAGGGCACCAACCAGTGCAGTAACAGTGTTATGGAACCAATCCCCACCCCTCTCACTCTTTTTCTAGAGTGGCAAACAATAGAGAACTCAAGAAACAGAAGATTCAATATCATACTTGACTCCTCAGAGGGAAATTCTACCAAGTCCTCAAGAAGTTTCTTTAGCAAATACCCAAGAATATTCGGTGTGAGATATTAAATACCAGAGTATTCGCTACCAAAAAGACCACTCTGGCTGGATTTACCTAAACACAGTGACTAGCATATAGTCAAAACTTACACAGCTGTATTTTGTGCAGAAAGTTAAAGATATTACAGGATTCAATCCTAGCTTATGGCAAATCAGATCCAGTTGGTCTGGCCAATCCTTGTAGTATTCCATGTTCCAGAGATTTAAAGCATCGTAATGCTGTAACTTCAATAACTTCTACAATTTCTATCTTCAATACCACCCAGGGGCCAAGAGACTTCCATCATCATACATGTAATCTCCACTGACATAAACTTGAGGAATAACTTAGTTTAATCTAAAGGGAATTTGGTCAACGCAGCCAGCCAGGCATTAAAGAACTTTCAAATCTACATAAAAGTAGTCATTTTCTGAGTAGTTATATAAATGATGAAGAATCCTTAATAAGCATACATTGTTCATTCACTTTACATTTCTGTTGTGGCAGAAATCTTTCACTACCCCAAACAAGAAGGCACTTCCATTCAAAGGAAATCAGTTAAGCAAAAAAGAGATAACAGCTCATAAAAAGGAGTACAAACCATCATATGGGGTGTCTGGTGCTCGACACACACACTCTTTAATATCACCAACAATCACCCGCTGTAACAAAGAATAAATTTAGTAACAGAAGAAAGGCCAGCAACTAATCAGCTCTGATCAATCAGTGACCTGGGAATAAAGTTTGTAGCTTTCTGTCGTATTGGGAAATTCAAGATCCACAATCTGCAAGATCCAAAACTAAAAGTTATAAGACGTTACAAGAAAAACAAACAAGGAATTGAGATCAAGTTGAAGTAGGCATTACATTTGCTCACAATAGACCAGGAAATGACATTATGTAAAAGTTGAAATTGCATATAAACATGAAAAACATTGAGTTTAAAATGACTCATATGCTATGTTGACAAGGGTTTACTCTTCCTGGCATGCAGTCACTATGACAGTATTGTTGAACTGATGAGTGAGTGCTTCTCACAACTCGTAATCAAGGCTCAAAAATCACACACTATTAACAGTAAAAATGGAAGTACAACAAATGTGCCTCATTCTTTACTAGAAACAGTAAAGGACTGCTTGATTGTTTTACATCAGAGAGAGTATAGATAACCTGGAATTCTCCAGAGCGGATTTCCTTCCGTTTAAATGCATACCGGGGTTTTATCTGCAATTTTAGATATAAATAAGGTGGGACAAATCCAAGAAAACGTACTCAAAACACATGCAGATTATAAGATTATATTTTGTTTGATTGTAAATTTATACGGAGGAATAAAATAAAAGCTCACAGAAATTCCTTTGTGTTCCAGACTTTTCAACAAGCAATCAGTGAGAAATTCTCCTCCAATAGGAGATGTTGAAACACCCTATAACAAACATAGTGAAAAATAAAATAAGATTAAACAGGAAACTGAAATAAAAGGTTATATCTATATCTGTCCAGAGCATAACTTCTAGATGATGGAAAGAACTGAGCAAGGATTGAAGTTGGTTGACCAGCATTCATTACCTTCAAGGTTTGCCTTAGTTCTAGAACACAAATATGCTACTTGCAATAACAAGTTCATATTATAAGAGAGAGCACAAACAAGGCATTTTAAAACACGACAGATCCAATAGGTAAAGGCAAGTCTGATTAATTCCGAAAATGCCAATTGACCGACTAGTTATTACTAAGTTTGGCAGCAAGAAAGTACAGGTCGCTATAGATTGTCAGAAATTAAATTTAATATAATTATGATTATGAAAATATATGGGGAATAAGTATGATTATTTAAGTGGATTCTGATATAGTTTGAATTATTTCTCCATTATGTTACACGTATTGTAATCTCTCGAGTCTCACCCATCTTATAGGGGATTATTACAGTTCAAAATCAAGAAAGAATGAATATGTCCCAGCCCCTTGGGCATTTCTCATGTGGGTGTAGGCCGAATGGTCAAACCACATATCTTATCTTTCTTTTCTTGCTTTATTTCTCAATAGGAATAAATTTAAAATTTAACACAAATGTAAATCACTCATATTTCACTTCATATCTTTTAATTAATAAAAGAATAGAATGGGGAAAAAAAGAAGAAGAAGAAGAAGAAGAAGAAGAAGCAATCTTTGAGTGTTTTCTCTTTGATGAGTGTCTATTTTCTTCGAGGACAATGACTTGATAAGCGAACTATCTTTGAACCTCACTTAGAGGGTGTTTTTCAAAAGTCATAAAGAAACCTTATAAGCTTTTTGGAGCTTATAAGATGTATATTTTATGATAACACTAAGCTCTCAATTTATTCGGATTAATCAAGCTCTCAAAGCATGTTTATGCCCCAAAGGAGCTTATTCGATCTTGTAAAATATGTTGGGTTTTCCAGAATTTTCTCAAGACATTATATGATCATATTATGTCAGATTCTCTTCTCTCGGAGCATATAAGCTACCATATTTAATTTTTTAACAGACCATCAATTTCTTTCTAAGGTGTTTGGCCTAAAACTTAAGCTTAGCAGACACCCCTTCAATATGATTATAGTTCCTAGATAAAGAATGGATCCTAGATGTCTTGATCAATTATTTCAACCTTTGTACAAAAAAGGCACATGTGTACATTTCATGGACAATGGTGACCTTCATCATACATTATTAACAACTCCTTCATGGTCATTGTAATTGTCTAGACCAAGACAAAAGTAAGCATAAATTTACATGTTATAACAGCGAATGTGCAATACAAGATAAGACTGTAAGTACAACAATAGAACTGCTATATTGCACGAGTGACCTAGAAGCAAAGCCATAAGAAACAAAATTTATAAACTTCTTAATATCTAATGCTGAGGAAACAAACTTTTAAGAATATTTTTTGCTGACTTGTCCTTGCGGAGCATGTCATATCATTGAGATTGACTTCATGAAGAAGCAGAAAGGGGGCAAATATTATGGGGAGACTTAAAAGAGTTAACTTCTAACGCACAATAAAATATCAAGCACATAGGGAAAAGTAGCCAAACGATACAAGCATTATTGCAAACAGTCAGTCAACTGTAAAGAGTTGATAAGGAGATCTTGCACAGATAAAAAAGTCCATGCACCATTTCTATTAGAAAAACAGAAGGGGGAGGAGCACACCTACAAATGTGTAACAAAAACCTACATGCAAGTGAACCAAAAATATATTTACCAACAAATTTCCACAATAAATGGCGAGTACCTTCTGAAGAACATATCCATCATGTACTGGAGCCACAGTAGTTGATCCTCCACCACTGAACCAACCAACAAAATCAATGAATTAGCTGGTTATTGTGGATTTCAACAATCAGATAACCGCAAATAAGCACAAAAGTAGCATATGGAAACAATAGGAAATTGGTGCAAAAGGATGGGTAGTACATTTTTGCAAGAGTTATTTATTTTTCTTTTATTTTTTTGTCCAGGCAAGATTTTATGCTAGAGCTTCCCTCGAGAAGTTTTCATGGTTCATAAGAAAAATACTTTGAAAGCATATATGAGCAAGAAGTTTTATCAGGTCATGGTATAAGTGTGATGTCTTAAAATAATATTACAATAAAATATTTTTGTAATAAGAATAGAAAAAAAAGTCTAGAGATCACATACACAGGTGATAAAATGAATAGCAGAGCTTGTAGAAGTACATTTGATCCAAAAAATGGGATGGAAATTTCAAGAAAAGAAAACAATATCTGGTGTTAAAAAATACTGAATAGAAGTGTTTAAATAAACTGGAATAGATTGCACGGTTCTAACAAACCTTATAAGCACAAACTTGCTCTATGTTAGATGAATGAAATTGAAAAGAGTAGTGTACAATGGCCACAATAAGGACTCGTTTCATTTCTATTACTCGTGCAGGCAAGCGAGAAAGCTTTGACCCAAAAAAAAGGTGGTTTTCAGTTTGGAAGTTGAGCAAATTACAGCTGGAAGCTTCAGATCTAAATAAAACATAAGATCAAAAAAGAAGAACAATGTCAATAACACAGATAACATATAAGCTCCTACCAGTCAACGACCAGTGAGGTGGCACGGCCCGATGCAAAAGATGTGAGGACCTAGCATAAGTAAAAAGCCAGTGATTAGCAAATAGCAAACTGAAATATCCGTAAAGTAAAGAAGAAAAGGGGTCAGCTGGGTTCCAATCTGTGGTCAGATCAATAGTCTTTAACTAGGCGTGACAAGGCTGAAATAGGAGCTCACAGCATTTTTGGCCAAAAACAATGCAGGAACTTGGTATTTTTCAAACATAATCTCTGCAGTCCTGTTAAATAAGTAAAATGACTCAGTTATCAGCTTAAAATCAACAAACTGTATGCTAAACGCAAATTACAGTAAAAACAATGAGGAATTATGAAACAAACGACATAACCAGTGAAGTATTTGGCATTGTCAATTTAAGGTTTTCTAGTGCCGGAGATATAACATGTTGAGAAGTATATTGTTGCAAAAGGGCCTTCCAGGAGACGTCGTAAGGCATAATCAACATTCCATACCACCCAGCATTACCAACTAAAGAGAGAAAATCATTCCACTCTCTTTTCTCCATTTTGCCTCACTACACCTCAAATACAAAATCTCAGAAACGTGCCAAGCCTCAGAAACTTTAAGTTCCTGTAGTTACAGGATGCATAGTCCGCAGTTCAGTTTCCTTTCCTCTGGTAGCTAGGCCCACTAGCATGATTAACAGTAGCATGGTTAGTAGTCTCATCCGCTCTAGGATGCAAACCTTATTTTCTAATCCAGTCAATCTGATCATTTTTTAGGCCTTTCATACCGAAAAATCAATTCAACAGAAATTCACCAGCTAAGACTTAAAAAAATCTCCCTAAGCATCATCCTCAAGCTGATTAGCCTGAATTCCCTTCAGAACCTGCCATTTCCCTTTCCCATGTACACATCAAAATAATAGTGGGATCTTCTCTAAGATATCCTAGTTTTCTCCCTTATGCAAGTCTATTGGTCTATATGGTCGTGGAAACATGAGCCAGAAACTGAGATTCCATCAAGCAACAGAAAGCATTGTGCCACAACTAGTAGACACGGCAACTGGGAATTGCCTGGGATGATGAATAAGCTACACATCTTTGCATTTCTATATTCTTTCTCTTCATGTGTGTGTTTTTGTTGGGAGGGGGGCCTGGGCTCTTACCTTTTCTTCTGAACATATGCATACCAGTTAGCATACAGACACAGTTTCTTTTTATCAAGTAATCACCCACAAGGATGTATCAGGAGTAACTCCCTAGGAACGGAAAGAATTAATGTAATCTTGAAGTTATAAAATTCTTCAAGAGGATGTGGATGATCTTTATGAAACTCTGTACAAATATGACTGCTACTAGCAAGAGTGGCCTATCAGACTAAGCATTTGCACTAGTATTAAAATAAAGGTTTGCTAAAAGCAAAAGGAGTGAGTCTAACTCCAAATCCTTCAACCCTATTCAGAAATCAACACTAGTGTTGCCAACGATAATGCTCTTCTTCATCTCCCTGCCAAAATTAACAGGTAAGCCTTCATGTCAAATCTAAAAACTACTAAAATGGCAATCCATCTCACTCACCTTTTCAGTGGAGACTAATGGCATCGTTGTACCAGCTTAGAATCCATGCTCTGTTTATCAGCCAGTATTTATGTAATCTTCGATAAATTCGATATCATTTTTCGAGAAACTATTGGTTAATATTCCTGGAACTAAACTATGCTAAGAAGAACCCCCATCAATCTCCCTACCGAATAAGTTCACAGTAACAAGCTCTGGGAAAAAAAGCTATCGTAAACAACTGCTTATACAATTATGCTGTGATTCTGAATGATTTATAATTAACTTCTGCTAGAAGATAGGAGCTCTTATAAATGCTGGCATCATATACACACAATAGATGTAGATCAAATTTATAAACCATGGAATCAGTAAAGAATATCAAAGAATCAGCTCACTTTTCTCTCTGCTGTTGAGTATTAGAGCATGGCTCAGCAAGGAGCATTGGATGTTCCTTTGGATCAATCAACAAGCATTTCCTGCCAATCAAAAGTACGCAAGTTGTGAAATTCTGTGTACAGTACTGGAAATATGAAAAGTTGTTAAACCAAAAAAAATAAGAAATGGGAAAAGAAAGAAAAACTGTAGGCTTGAAGAAATGGACATTCTTCCACTCGTTCACTGAAATGTTTAAGGATTGTGAAGTGGAATGGTTGAAAAGTAAAGCATCAATTACCTCAAAGCATGGTCCCATATGTTTTCAACCATATCCCAGTCAACAACTATTCCATCCTTGATAGGTGATAATACCTGATAATATCATTTTCACAGTTCAGACTACTAAATTATGGAGCAATGACCAACTCTCAGAAGAATACATCAGAAACACTGACCTCCATGTGATCCCTGCGAAACCCCAGGTCTTGCGATCCTACATACAATTTGCGCTTGCCTTTGGATTTAGAATCTGGGGCAGATCCAGAGTTCTTGTCTGAATTATCAGCATCATCAATTTCCATTTCATCAATTGACCCAACCACCTAATTAGAGACATATTCAAATTAAGAGAGAGAGGAGTTAATGCAATTATAAAACTAATGCTGATTAATCAAGTAAACGATGAAATACTAAGGCTAACAAAACCAAGAGAATTAATACTTATGCCATGCAAGGCCAAAGATCTTTCTTTTACTTCTTGCATTCGAAGAGGAACAATAAATGCAATGATAAATTTTTTGCTAATTAATTAAGTAAACAAATTATTAAGGCCAAAAAACAAACTTTATAGAGTATCTTTCTTGCTACTATAAAGCAGCATACGCAAGAACAGTGTTCATATCATAATCAAGCATGTATAATTACTTCTCATGGTGCACACTCATATAAAAGTGAGCTTTTGGATGCCAAGGTAAGAAGGAATATCGTCATGAGTTTCATGTAAGTATCACTAAAATAAATAAATTTATCAAATAGATGGCAAGTGAAATTCTAGTATATGCATATGGCCACAGTATGATGATGAATTAAATCTCTATTCAACATAGCAATGCTGCAAAGCCAACATCAGATATCCCGCTGGAAGATAATTACAGCTCCATATGCTCAAGAAGATGCTTCAGAAAAGCGTTCACATTTCCAGAAATTAATAGATTATAAAGGTAAAACAAGTCCCATTTGGGCCTTATTCCTACAATAGAGATACACTGAAGCAGCTCAGAGTACTTAGGGAAGTAGGCAGTCCAGTGATCGCATCCAACTTTTTAATGTATTTAATAAAGTTATGAATAATCAAAACATAGTCAAGATCTTCCTTCATGCTACCATGAATCATGATGAGAAAATTTCTAGCCAGCTTGAAGGCCTGAATATGAACAGTGCTAACCACAACAGTGAGAGGAAATCCATGACTTCAAAAGGCATAACCACATGTAACTACTCTAATGGAAGTCCTTACTATCCCCAGAGCAGTGGGACACTCATGCACTCAAATTCACCTTTTTTTTTTTCTTTCACCAAGGAAAGGAAGGACTTGTCTACTGCTAAAAACAATGATCGAGTTTGCCCAGATATAGTACCTCTCATGCATGCACAAGTTTTTTCTCAATCCAGTCAACACCACAAGTGAACAACATTTGACGCAACACATTTGCTTTTTTCCAAGAAACTAAAAGTTCATCAACTTTCATTAACTCACTTAATTGGTTAACTATTTGGCATAAGCATACACCAAATTGAAATAGAAGATTTAATTAAGAAGACAAATTTTGAACTGTATTTCAGTTACTCTTATGTCTTTCCAAGGTTTACATGAGCTCACCAAATTCACTTGGCTTGGTGCATATTATTCCCAGGTAAATTATATTAAATAATTTTGTGAACTCACAAATAACCATTCATTATAAAACCAATGTTCCAACTCCAGTAAGTTTCTAAGCAGAAAATGTCAAATCCAATCCTTCAGGCGCCAGTAAGCATAACTGTCCTTTGATACATGGATATTTTCTGATCACCTTCATTTCAAGTTCAAGTATTTTTCTTTTTTGCCCCATTTTTCACCCAATTCTCAATGAAAATATGCGCATTTAGTTTCAAGTTTAAACCTTCAAGATGATAAAGAAGTGAAACATCTGAACGGTGTAAAACTCCAAATTGGAGCAAGCTTATCACTTTTTATTCAATATTTATCTTTCTATTCCTTTTATCCCTCCTCCAACACAGTCTAGTTGCTTCAACTTCAACATTTTAAACCAACTAGAGCTGGAAGCATTATCTCTAACCTACAAGAAACCCTAGTCTATGGGCGATTTCTATAATTTATTAAGCAGGAAGTATCGCCAAATGCATAACAATTGCTAACTATAGAACAACAATAAGCTCCAGTTTCACTCCTTTGGAGATATCTATATTCGCAAAAGAAAACACAAAATCTAAAAAATAAATAAAAAAAGAAAAGTAAAGGGCAAACAGAAGATGCTTTCAAGAACAAATAGAAAGACAGAAGGGTCAAGTTGGCTCACAGATGGAAAAACAGCTTTAGGCGCATCTTCACCCGCGTAACCAGCTTTGCAGGTGTGCGAACCTAAGTCTACCACTATTGCCGATACTTCATCTGGAGCAAACAACAGATGCAGTATAATTTGTACCCAATTATATGTACAAACAAAAATATTATACAGATATACACAGTGAACGGGGAGGGGATGAGTTATCTGCCCCACTCACCTCCACCGTACATGATTGCCGAGTGTTTCTTCTTCTACCTCGTTATTTTCCTTCTGCCAGTGTGACTGTGTGAGCGGGGGAATTCGAAATTTAATGGTGGGGGTTTATGAAGGGGGATAGTAGTATGGCTATGCGCAGCGAAGGGGAAACCGGGTTCAATTTTGCTCTTTATTAAAAAAAAAGAAAAAAAAAAAGAAAAATGCAATTAATAATCGGTTAATTAGAAAAAAAATTCTAATCTTACTTTCATTTTAGTGATCAGTCCCCATTTGAATTTTTACACACTAAATTCTACTTTTTCACAAAACTTAGAAATCACTCCCCATATCTTTTAGAAAGACACATATATCATTGTAGCTAGAGAAAACAACAAAAATACCTGAGAAATGCGTTTTTCTCTTCAAGAAGAATGCTTTCATTTTTTTTTTCCTGAAATCGACCACTTCTCCAAGTGGCCAAACAAAAGGGCACGAAATTATTCCTCTGCCATTGACGTGAGAAGAAGAAGAGGAAAAAAAAAAAGGACACCAAAATTTCTTCCATTTTTTCTGTGACAATGGAAGGAGAAACAGCGGCAACAAGAAGCGAAATACGAAAAGAAGTGATCGAAAGAAACAAATGTATGTTTTCTGCATTTACAGTTTTAAATGTCTGTGATTTTTAAGTGTTGTACTTATTTCTTGTCTATTTTCTCATGTTTAGGTTTTTTATTCCCTTTTTATTTGTTAAACACTTGAACCCAATTGATACATATGATTTTTGTTGTGAGATGGGAAGTTTTTGATTGGTACTTGAAAGGCATGAAAGTTGTACTTCACTTTTTTTAGGTTTATACTTCTTTTTACCTGAAATTATACGGTGAAATTATCTGAAAGTGGTAATATATTATTTGTGGTACAAAACATCCAAGCTTGCAGTACACATTAAGCAAAAGTTTAGTATATAATCTGTGTAGCTGCAGTATATTTTAGAAGCAAATGTAGTATAAACATTCAAGATTGCAGTACACATTAAGCAAAAGTGTAGTATATAATCTGTGTAATTGCAGTATATTTTAAAAGCATTTGTAGTACAAAATATTCAAAACTGCAGATTAAATGAAATTATAGTGTATAATTTGTGTGCATGCAGTACATTTTAGAAGCATCTATAGTACAAAAGCATTAAAGCATGCAGTATACATTAAACTGAAAATGTAGTGTATAATTTGTGTATCTGTAGTACAAAATATTTAAGCCTGTAGTATACATTAAATGAAAGTGTAATATATAATCTGTGTAAAAAGGAGCTAAACTCATCCGGTGCAAAAAAGAGATCAGAGTTGCGTTGGGGCACCGCATACACTTCGAGTCCTTGTGTATGTGTTGACGAGGACGTCAACGGATCGAGTGGGGGAGAATGTCATGGGTCGCTCATTGGAGAAGAATTACGACCGTGACTTGAAGGGGCATTAAGAGCGACAAGGCGTTGTCGACTCACCCGGTAAAGCGAAAAAGGCCCATGAGCAGAGACTCTTACGAGGTGCGGTTTGAAAAATTGTTTCAATGGTATATTCCTTGAGTTATGAGAATGCTTCCCACCAAGTTTGAAGTCATTCTGTGTCCGTTTGGGCACCGAACATTGAGGGCGACCTAGAGCGGTCTTACTGCACACAGGTAGTGCAAAGATGCATTGAGCAGAGTGGCTTGGAAAAGGAATTTTGTGAAACTGTTTCAGTGGGGTGTTCCTTGAGGTGTTTGCAACGTTCCCACCAAGTTTCACTAGTAGACGATTCCGTTTGGATAGGAAACGGCAAAGATCTTTAGAATGCGGCAGTGCAGTGGCATTGCTGTAATTTCAGCTTATTGCGAGGGCAATTACTGTTCCATGGAGAATCAGACGGGGCTGGAACTTTGTGGAGTTAATGTATAAGCCGAGAGCTATCCAACAGTTCAAGCGGCAAGTGATTTGGACGCCGGGAGAGGAAGTTGCGAAAATATAGTACAAAACATTCAAGCCTATAGATTAAATGAAATTATAGTATATAATCTGTGTACATGCAGTATATTTTAGAAGCATCTATAGTACAAAAGTATTCAAGCGTGCAGTATACATTAATTGAAAATATAGTATATAATTTGTGTATCTGCAGTACATTTTAAAAGTAACTGTAGTACAAAATATTTAAGCCTGCAGTATACATTAAATGAAAGTGTAGTATATAATCTTTGTAACTACAGTACATTTTAGAAACAAATATAATATAAACATTTATGCTTGCAGTTCACATCAGGTAAAAATGTAGCATATAATCTATGTAACTGCAGTACATTTTAGAAGCATCTGTAGTACAAAATATTCAAGCATGTAGATTAAATTAAATTATAATTTAATATTTGTATATATGCAGTACATTTTAGAAGCATCTGTAGTACAAAAACATTCAGGCATGTAGTATATATTAACTGAAAATGTAGTATATAACTTGTGTATCTACAATACATTTTAGAAGCAACTGTAGTACAAAACATTTAAGCCTGTAGGGTTTGAATCATACTTTGTATGTACATACATATGTAAATTGAAGCATACTTTGTTTATAATATTATTTTGTATGTAAGTATAACTTTCCATCAAGTATTTATAATATTTTCATTTCAGTACAATATGAGGGAAATGAAGTACAAATATTCAATTGAAATCGAGCAGTGAATTTGAATACAATATGATGGAAATGAAGTACAAATATAGAACAAATAAAGTATAAATGGTGTTATGTTGAAGTACACTTCAATTAAATTGAAATTAGGTAGTGAATATAAATATAATATGATGAAAATGAAGTATAAATGTAGAACAAACAAAGTATAAATGGTGTTATATTGAAATACAGTTCAATTAAATTGGAATTGAGCAGTGAATTTGAGTACAATATAAGGAAAATGAAGTACAAGCGTAGAACAAACAAAGTATAAATAGTGTTATGTTGAAGTACAATTCAATTAAATTGAAACCGGATAGTGAATTTGAGTACAATATGATGAAAATGAAGTACAAACATAGAACAAATAAAGTATAAATGATATTATGTTGAAATACACTTCAATTAAATTGAAGTTGGACAGTGAATTTGAGTACAATATGATGTAAATGAAGTACAAAACGTAGAATAAACAAAATATAAATGGTGTTATGTTAAAGTACACTTCAACTAAATTGAAATCGAACAGTGAATTTGAGTACAATATGATAGAAATGAAGTACAAACATAAAACAAACAAAGTATAAAATGGTGTTATGTTGAAGTGCACTTCAATTAAATTGAAATCAGGCAGTGAATTTGAGTACAATATGATGAAAATAAAGTACAAATATAGAACAAATAAAATATAAATGGTGTTATGTTGAAGTACACTTCAATTCAATTGAAACTGGACAATGAATTTGAGTACAATATGATGAAAATGTAGTACAATTTAGAACAAATAAAGTATAAATGGTGTTATGTTGAAGTACACTTATTGCAATTGAATAATTAGTCTCCAATAATTGTAGTGATGGTCAAGTACAATATTTTGAGATTATCGAATAAGGTGAAGTACATATTTGTACGGGTTATAGGGTGGATATTATTGTCAAATGCTCATTTGTTTACATCTTTGAAAGCACAAGCATTCTTTACATTACTGCGATTGATAACATTCATTCGTTGAACATTAGTGGTTAACACTTTAAAACTTTAATATTATTTTATTCATATAATAAATATTACACACATTTTTAGAGTTTGGTTATTAATTATTGAGACTTAAAAATCAAATCATGGAACAAATTTCAATTCAACAATATTAGTAAAAATATTAAGAAATGGAGTACATAATGGCCGAAATGAAATACAAATGTCATGAAATCAAGTATAAATCTTTCAAATTGAGGTACGAAAGCGTTGATATCTTGGACAACATCCATTTGATAACTTCCACGCTAAACAAGTACATTATTGCCAAAAAGAAGTACAAATGTCATGAAATCAAGTATAATTCTACCAGATTGGGATACAAAATAACTGATATCTCGGACAACATGCAAAAATGCCAATTTCACGCTAAATCAAATACATAATTGTCGAAATAAAGTACAATTGTAATGAAATCAAGTATAATTCTCCCATATTAGGGTGCAAAATAACTTATATCTCCGACAACATACAAAAATGCCAATTTCACACTAAATCAAATATATAATTGCCGAAATGAAGTACAATTGCCATGACATCAAGTATAATTCTCCCAAATTGGGGTACAAAATAACTGATATCTCGGACAATATACAAAAATGCCAATTTCACCCTAAATCAAGTACATGATTACCGAAATAAAGTACAAATATCAAGAAATCAAGTATAAATCTCCTAGATTAAGGTACAAAATTTAGCTAGATTACTGATTCTTTGCAGATTCAACGATTATGCCCTGTTCTACCACACCTTTTACACTTAATTACATGTTTTTCAATTTGTGATGGAATCCTTTGTGTCCTTCTATGCCCAGGTTGAGATTGGCAATCAGGTGCATTAATGACGCCATCATCATCTAGAGGGAACATATGCACATCATATGTAGGAATAAGGTTTATCACTGCTTTGTATGCTTGTTGATACATCTCAACTCGATAACATTGATCGGTAAAGTCATACGATGAAAGTGACTTTGACTCGAGAGTACAAGTTTTGATAAAATAAAGTACAATTTCGGAACACTTGAAGTATAGAACTTCAATGAATATAGTACAAGTTTAGATAAAATGATATATAAAATGAAATATAATTTCAAAAAATAGAAATACAATTTTTGATAAAGTGAAGTACAATTTCAGAACACCTGAAGTATAAAACCTTAGAAATTGCAATACAATTTTTGGATAATCTATTAGTAGAATACTTGAAATTTAAATAATAGATTCAGATAACTGAAGTACAAGTTTTGATAAAATGAAGTACAAGTTCGGAACACTTGAAGTATAGAACTTCAATGAATAGAGTACATGTTTAGGTAAAATGATATATAAAATAAAGTATAATTTTAAAAAATAGAAATACAATTTTAGATAAAGTGAAGTACAATTTTAGAACACCTGAAGTATAAAACCTTAGTAATTGCGGTACAATTTTTGGATAATCCATTAGTAGAACACTTGAAACTTAAATAATAGATTCAAATAACTGAAGTACAAGTTTAGATAAAATAAAGTACAATTTTGAAACACTTGAAGTATAGAACTTCAATGAATAGAGTACATGTTTAGGTAAAATGATGTATAAAATAAAGTATAATTTTAAAAAGTAGAAATAGAATTTTAGATAAAGTGAAGTACAATTTCAGAACACCTGAAGTATAAAACCTTAGTAATTGCGGTACAATTTTTGGATAATCCATTAGTAGAACACTTGAAACTTAAATAATAGATTCAAATAACTGAAGTACAAGTTTAGATAAAATAAAGTACAATTTTGAAACACTTGAAGTATAGAACTTCAATGAATAGAGTATATGTTTATGTAAAATGAAGTATAATTTAAAAAAATAGAAGTACAATTTTATATAAAAAGAAGTACAATTTCAGAACACTTTAAATATAAATCCTTAGCAATTGTAATATGATTTTGGATAATCCATTAGTAGAACACTTGAAGTATAAAACTTAAATAATAGATTCAGATAATTGAAGTACAAGTTTAGATAAAATGAAGTACAATTTCAGAACACTTGAAATATAGAAGTTCAATGAATAGAGTACAGGTTTAGGTAAAACGATGTATGAAATGAAGTATAATTTCAAAAAATAGAAGTAAAATTTTAGATAAAGTGAAGTATAATTTCAAAACACTTGAAATATAAAACTTTAGCAATTGCAGTACAATTTTTGGATAATCCATTAGTAAAACACTTCAAACTTAAATAATAGATTCAAATAACTAAAGTATAAGTTTAGATAAAATGAAGTATAATTTCGAAACACTTGAAGTATAGAACTTCAATGAATAAAGTACAGACTTAGGTAAAATGAAGTACAAAAGAAAGTATAATTTCAGAAAACAAAAGTACAATTTTAGATAAAGTGAAGTACAATTTCAGAACGCTTGAAGTATAAAGCCCTAGCAACTGCAATATATTTTGGTTAATCGATAAATATAACACTTAAAGTATATAACTTCAATAAATAGAGTACAATCTTTGATAAAATGAAGTATAATTTCATAAAATCAAAAGTATAATTTTATATAGAAGACGTATAGTTTATGAACACTTCAAGTATAAACCGCTAGAAGTTGCAGTACAATTTTGGATAATCAATTAGTATAACACTTGAATTATAAAACTAACATAACATAGTACAATTTCAGAACACTTCAAGTACAAAACTTTACAAACTGCAGTACAATTTAGATTTTGTAGAAGTATTACCTTAAACCATCACTGCTCTTATTCGCACTGCTGTAGATTTTGTAGAAGTATTCATCCTTTCGGTTTATCAGGATGCCAACAACGTTCATCTTCAATGTCAAATGCAGTAAGACCATATTCATGACACCGTCATCATCAGTCAAACTCACGTATAATCTTTGATGTGGAGCTATGTATTGCAAACTGAAGTGTTCGGCGTGGATTTCACTCAATTTTCTTGTGAGATTAATGTACATGTCCATGTCCATTAACTTGATTGAACACTCCTACTTCACTACTTGTTGACATTGTCGGAAAAATATAAGAAACTCAGAAGCAACTGAGAAGAAAAAGAAGAAGAAGAAACTCGAAAATGATGAAAATAAAAAGAGAAGAAGACAATGCAGATGTCGAGTTGGTGGTTGTTGGCTCTGATGTTATTCTCATTCCCGCCATGGAGCTTGTTGTGTTTTTTCTGTTCTTTCTATTTCTGGTAATGAGCGTGTGATAGGGTTTACTGTTTGCTTATCGGATGGAGCAGAAATGAGAAAAAATGAATGAAAAGTATGATACTTAAGGGCATTTTTGTCAATCAAATGAGTAGGGAGTAATCTCTAAAAATTTAACAAAACTAGGGAGTTTGTTCTAACAAAAAATAAGTGGGGACTGATCACTAAATTGGAAAGTGTATTTAGTACTTTTCAATAAGTGTCCCATTAATAATTACCGTAATTAAATTGATATTAATTATATTTTCTTAATTAACTATTAAGCTAGAACTGGGCTGGGGCCGCCGGGCTAAATCGTCATGAAGTGGTAATACAAATACTAATAGTGGTTATAATACAAATGGGCGCCCCAACTCTTGTTAATGACTAACCCGAAACTGTCCCCAAAAGCCCTTGATTGTACCCGCCAATCATCGCCTCTAAACGTTAGGGCTTGTTCTCCTATATTTTAGCTATTTTTTAGAAAAAAAATTGGGGAGAATAGGTTTTTGAGAGAAAATTTGAAGAATGTGCCATGTGTTTTCTTTTATTTTGAGGAAATATGGAAAATGATTTGAAAATGAGTTGTTTGTTTCTTTATATTTTGGGGAGAGACAAGCTTTATTATAAATGTCAAATCAGTTGCTTTTTTGTTAGGTTTGTAAGGTAAGTGATTTTTTTATGTCGTATATATATGTATTTTTATAGTTAGATGATGTGTGTATGTGGGTATATATACATATATATATATATGTAATGATTGAAATATGGGTGTAATTAATTTAATTAGTTATTTATTTTGAAATTTATATTTTTATAAATTTAATATTAATAAATGATGTATTATTTGGTCATATTAATAAATATTAATCATTCATGAAATCATAATTATATTTTAATTATAAAAAAATTAGCTTACATAATAATTATAATTATTTAACTATTTATTACTTACAACTTATGTATAAACAAAACTTGATTATTTATTAAAATAAATAATTTTTTTAATAATTTATGTATATATAAGACTTAATAACAATTCATCAAATTAAAAAAAATATTATATTATATAAAATTACATCATTTTAAATTATTTATTAAATAAATAAAAATAATATTTAATTATACGTAAAATATGACACATAATTAATATATAAATAATAAGTTATTTAAATAAATAAATTTAATTAATTTAATAAGTTATTTAATTATTTTAACACATTATTTAATTAATACATTATTTAGTAAATAAATTACTTAGTAATAATTAAATAATTTTACTTAAATTTAATTAATTCTCTCAACAATTACTTTAAGCATATCAATATTAATTTATTAAACTTAATAGATTATTACATAAGTATCACCCTATAATCAAATTTTTTATTATAATTTTAAATAAATGTGAAGATTAATATTTAATGAAGAATATTTTTTGAAGAAGATTAATTTATTTATTATATCAAATCAAAACATCTTAAGTTATTTATTAAATGAATAAATATAAATTTAATTAATAGGTAAATTTAATTAATTTAATATGTTATTCAATAAATATATTATTTAGTAATAACATAAATAATATTTAATTAAATTTAATTCATTTTTTCGATAATTAATTTAATTAAATTTGCCAACATAAGTTTTAGAATTTTTTTACCTAATAAAATTTTAATATTTATATATATATGTATGTATGTATGTATGTGTGTGTGTGTGTGTGTGTGTGTGTGTGTGAATGAGTAAAGTGGGAAAGTGATAAATAAATGAGTGATGTAAAAGGTAGAGTGAGAAAAGTGAGGAGGGAGAGTGTGATTTTTAGGGTGTAGGGTTTTTTGGGTGAATTGGGAGAGATTTTTTTAGTATAAAATTTGAGTTTTTTGGGAAAAAAAAGATTGGAGAATGTGCCTCCATTATAAATTTTTCTGGGGGATTGGAATTTTTTTTGGAAAAACATAAAAGAACAAGCCTTTATTGATTCTTCATATGATTTTGCCTCAAAAAGAAAGCCCCGCTTGTATCTTTGTTATGGCACTTGAACTGGGGTTTGTTTGGAAGCAAATTGGGTGAATTGTAGATGATGTTATGGGAAAATGTATTTTGGGAAGTGAATTAGAAGAATGTGACGGTTGTTTATTTTTCGTTTTAGAGTTAGGTAGAGAATATTTAGAGAGAAAATTGTATGTTTTAAAATATTTTGGGAAAGGAAGTTTTACTATCATATCCATTGGTGTTTGTTGGGTTGGCTAGGTGAAATAAATTTTTTAATATTAATTATAAATGTGTATATATATATATGTAGAAGATTGGTGCGTGTGTGTGTGTATATATATATCTATATATGTGTGTATTGGGGAATGGTTTTGTAGGATGAATGGCAAAGGGGTATTTTGAGAATAAGTTTGTATGTTTTGAAAAGTGGGGTTAGGGAATGCAATATTTTGTTTGTTTAAATTTTGGGAGATGACAGACAGACAAAGCCCTAGTCTTTCAACCTACAATTAGAATGCATTTTACCAACACTTGGTTTGATATTTCTTAAAATGCTACTCCCCTGTTTAAAAATATACT
Source organism: Jacaranda mimosifolia (assembly GCA_018894105.1). Lineage (NCBI taxonomy): Eukaryota > Viridiplantae > Streptophyta > Magnoliopsida > Lamiales > Bignoniaceae > Jacaranda > Jacaranda mimosifolia. The sequence continues at coordinate 34,782,538 of CM032122.1, read as the reverse complement.
AATAGGGTGTTTGATTAAACTTATTTAAAATATCTTACAAACTCCTATATTTTGTAATATATTTTTGAATAAAATAAGACCGTTTAGCTCATAAGATGTTAATAATGATAATTTTGTAATTAAAATAATTAAAATTAAATGAGCTTGTTAAAATTTTGAAAATAAATTAGGATTTTCTTATTTTTTCTAAATGATAACTTACTAAACACTTTCAATATTTTATAAGCTCTTAAGCATCTTATAAAATATTTTGAGGAGTTTGTAAGCTTACCCAAACTCCTTTAAATTTAGTCTATTTCAACAAAGACCTATTGATAAAAGTTTTAAAAAACTATAGAGAGTGTTTGGTTATTTTTCCCTAGAACAACATTGTTTTTGGGAAATATAACAAAACATATCTCCATTTTACCTCCCAAATATACATTATCTAATATACACATACATATATTATATATATATATATATATTATATTTTTTATTATTATTCTAACATTAAAAAAATCAGTCAATTTCATTTTCACCCAAAAAATCTAACAACAAAGCATTGATTTGACTGTTACAATAAATAAATAAATAAATAAAAACCTCCATCAAAACATAAACAAACATACCAAAAATAATTTTCACATTTTCCAATAATTTATTCTCCCAAAACATATAACAAACACATAATAAAAAAATAACCAAACATTCCCATAACTTTTGTATATATTTATATTATTATATTTAAAATTAATAATTGAAAGTTAGTAATGCAATACCATTACTTCAATTGTAAAGATACTTTAAGAAAAAATAACTTTAATTTAAAAAAATAAATTTTTATTTTGAAATGTCGATATAATAATATATAATAAATTTAAGACACAATAACTTCTCTTCTATACCCTCTCACATAAAGTAAGGAGACACATATAATTCCCAACTGCTATTTTTAAAATTTAAAATATAAAATGCTTAAATTTTCATTTCAACATTGTATTAATTCAATTTTTTACAAACATATATTTGAAATTAAATATACATTAAATATGTCAAAAATTAAATTTTCTACGTAAAAATACAACACAAACGTTTTGAAAATTAGTTTTTCATCGCTGTTTTATTACAACATTGTAAATTCTTTACTTTTCAATAGTGAAATTCTTTAATTACGATGGGAAAACGATCGTGGCTGAATAAGTAAGCTAATTTTCATCCAAATTTAATCATGATCAAACATATAAAAATTATTATAGATAATTAAATTAGATTGGCGAAATCAGATACAGACTAGAAGGTGTTTGGCTAAATTTATATAAAAAAATTTATAAGTTACAATATTTTATAATTTTTTTTTAAAATTTGTAAGATGCTAGATTTTATTTTGAAAATAAGTTAAATACTTTTGGTAATGTGAAGCATACATGATTTCTAGTCTCTATAATTGAGCTCGTTTTGTTGCCAGCTCAATGGCTAAGCCATGCCCGCAGAGTCAACTTAATTTGATGAAGTCAGAGTCAACCCCTCACCACTCACTTTCCATTATCTCCCAATATCGGTATTTTAAATGTTTCTTAAATATTCAAAGTCAACCCCATCTGTGCTGTCCTTTCTCTTATATTGATGTGAATAGGGTTTGATTGGAAGTTAGAAAAATTTGATCCAACTTGGTCATGATTAACTTAAACCTTGCGGTTTGAATATCTCTCTACAAGCCAATATCCTTTTGCCCCACTAGTTTCTGACATGGTGGCCAACCTGGCGAAGTCCCCCATAACTGCAAACAGAAAATAAAATAATGGCCCTCTTTCATTTTTCTAATCTAATTTATGTAAGAATAATTAAGAAGGCTCATTTTTATTGAATATCAGCAGATTCTAGCTAGCTTGAAGAGGGTTTAATTATTTAAAACAATAATTAAATCAATCACATAACAAGTAGCGTTTATCGTATAATTAATATATATGCAGTACAATTCAAAAAGAGTAATTAATGTAAGTACATATATTTCTTATGTAATTGGTTAAGTTTAATTAAATTTAATTTGAACAAAAGTTATACATATATATAACCCGATTTAAATACTTCTCACTTCTTGATATATATATAATTAAGTGCTGTCCGGCCATCAAGATTTCCTTGCTCAGAACACCCAAACACATAGTGCATCATCTTACGGTTAGATCATAAAATGGGACGCATAGATGCGAATGAAAAACAATACCACCAAGGACTTCAGTTTCAAGAGTTTCAACATCAAACTCATGAGGCCCCAGAAACTATTGAGGATGTGCCTCCTGAAGAAGATCTTTATGAGCCACCAAGTGATAATTACCAGAAGCCACAACGCCATGAATCAGCTCATGTAACCACAAATACTAAGAAACACGGGTCCCAAGTTCCAAGTGATGCACAATCTTATCCTCGTCCTCCACCGTCACAAAATGATGCACAAGCATTCCCTCCTCCACAAGAAGAGCTGCCTCAATATTCTTTTCCTCCTCCTGATCATCATTATGATGAGCCGGCACAAATCTTCCCTCCTCCTCAAGACGAAACAGGGCCACAAGCACCTCTTCATCATCATCAATATCATGTCCCCCAACAACAAAATGTGGGAATGGGAATGGGAATGCAGCAAACAAATTTTCCTCATCAACCAGTCGGAGGGATACCGGTGCAGCCCGTGGGAATGTCACCTTCCCCACTTATTCCTCAACTTCCAAATCAGCCTTGGAAGACTCATCTTTTTGATTGCATGAAAGATCCAACAAATGGTAATACTGATCATGCATTTCGTCACAGTATTAAGCTAATAATTCCAATAATTTCTTTTCTTCGTTTACTTTCTCGCATCCACGTTTGCTTCCCAGCTATTATCTTTTACTTTTCCTTCAAATTAATATACTCATCAAGTATATGATCTGCTGTTTATTGCATGCAGCTATCATCACCTTGCTCTTCCCATGCATAACATTTGGGCAGATTGCAGAAATACTGGACTCTGGCAGTACCTGTAAGACTAGTTCTACATATATGTTGCAGTTTAATTAATTCATGCATTAATTGCTGATTGTATACACATATTGTATGTATATATAGCTTGTGGGACGAGCGGAATGCTGTACGTGTTGATCGCTTGTTGCATATCTATGCCGTGCATAATGTCATGCGGTTATAGGAGCAAGATGAGGAGTCGTTTTGGGTTGGTTGAATCTCCCGCGCCAGACTGTTTGGTTCACTGCTTCTGTGAATACTGCGCCCTCTGTCAAGAATACAGGGAGCTCAAGGAAAGGGGCTTTGACCCTTCTATTGGTAGGCTTTTTATTTAATTAATTTGTCATAAATGATGATATTCATTAATTAATTTTAGTTGTCATGGAAGATCATTTGCATAGGAGAAAGTACTAATTAAACTGATCATTTTAATTGAAATTAAATAAACTTAATAATAAGGTGTGTGCATATATATATATATATCTATAGTTACATAGATAGATAGCATTAATATCTGCCTTTTATTTTTATTTTTTATATGATTGGTATTAGGATGGTTGGGAAATGTGGCCAAGCAGCAGCAAAAGTTGCAGCAATTCAGTATGACACCTCCAATGCAGCAAAGGATGATCTGATGATGTCAACTTCCTAGCTATTTCTGTTATTTATATATTCATCATGCATATGCTTTCCTCAGTAGTTCCTAATTAATTTTATGTTTATTATATCATTTGTAAAATAATTAATTTGTGATGCCCATCAAGCTAAAGACCTTAGCTTTCTCCTTCAAGAAATTGGACTCGTGAAAAGATTACAGTAATGAATTCCAAGTAGTGCTGATTTTCGTGTCAACTTGTGCTCCTTTGGACAGTTCATTAATTTTTGCTCTCTCTTTGTGCTTCAATAATTGAGACTGTTCTAGTTTTTTGAAGGTTGAAGAGAATATGTTACCTACTCTAAATTTTTGCTTTCACATAAAAATCCACACTCATCTACTCATGAGATACAATGTCAAAATATTCCAAGTATTTGTATTGAACCGTGTATATAATCAATTTGAGGATTTTTTTTTTTAATTTATACACATATACATCAAGAGTCTATTAAGGTTCGAATTCATAATCTCCCACATTATGTGAGAACATTGTACCACTGAACCATGGGCACTCGGCATATAGAACCAATTTGAGTTAGGGAGTGAACTTTTACTTCAAAATTACACTCCAATTGTAACAAACTTTGAGTAAATCAACAGTTCCATGAATCCTTCATGGGTGTAGTACGTATTTGAGTAATCAAAATAAACTTCACAATGGATCCTACTTCAGAAAAATCCAACCTCTCGAGACCGGTTCGACTCTCTTAGAAACTCAAGTGTTCTTCTTCTAAAGTTAGTCAACCCATCGTACGTCCATTACATCATCCTTTTCTATGCCAGCAAGTTGGATTCAATAGTTCAACCTTATGTAATAAAGGACTTTATTTAGAGGGTGTTTGGATGAGCTTATAAGCTTTTCAAAATATTTTATAAGATGTTTAAAAACTTATAAGTTAATAAAAAGTATTTGGTAAATTTTTTTACAAAAGAGCTTATAAGATCCTAAAATAAGATGTTAGGAGCTTATAAGCTCTTTTTAAAAAAGTAAAGTGATCATAACTTATTTTTAAAATTTTAACAAGCCCCTTCATTTTTAACCATTTTAATTACACAATTGCCATTATTAATATCTTACAAGCTTCAAGATCTTATTTTATCTAATCACTTCAACAACTTATTTTAAAAATAAGATCTAACATCTTATAAGATGTAGAAACTTATAAGATGTTTAAAATAAACTTAGCCAAACACCCTCTTACACTGCAACCCTGAAAAGTTGTACTTTAGTTCATTTATATACATTAGCAAACCATTTACACTATATACTGTTCGTCCAACTCTTGACAACTGTCGCTTAATCTGGGTGAAGAACAGTAAAAAAGAACTATAAGTCTGAATGACTAGCATATAGCAAATAGTAATAAACCCTGAAAAGTTGTACTTTAGTTCATTTATATACATTAGCAAACCATTTACACTATATACTGTTCGTCCAATTCTTGACAACTGTCGCTTAATCTGGGTGAAGAACAGTAAAAAAGAACTATAAGTCTGAATGACTAGCATACAACAAATAATAATAATAATAATAATAATAATAATAATAATAATAATAATAATAATAATAATAATATACACACGCGTAAGATTTCAATTTTTACAATATGATGATGCCTGCATTTGAAGTAAATCAAGTGAAATTAACCACCACGCTGGCAAGAATTTTTGTCTTCAATGGAAATATGTTAATACATGCCACACATTTGTACAGCTCTGCCATCTCTCATGCCAAAATCTATATCAATCAAATCGTAAACGAATATGACATAACCATGCTCTCCAGACAACATATGTATTCATACAAGCCAAGCCTGTGTTTCTAGTTACAGCAGAGAAAGCTTACACAAAAATAACCAACTTAGATTAGATGTTAATAGTTGCATCCCACAACCTAAGCATCCCATTACGTCCCCCACTACAGATCCTCTTCCTTTCAAGATCAGAAGCCACGCATCTAACCTGAAACCGTCAACAACAACATTGCCAAACTAATCAATTAAATGGAGAGACATGGCCTGCGGATATGGGCATCTTAAAAGATAAAATTAAGAAAAATAAAACAGGATATACCTGCAAAACATTAAACTAGAAAGCAAGATCATAGATAAAGGCACATTTATAACTTTGAAACTATCATATAATAAGGTGCATTGCAGAGGAGAACAGGTTCCATTTTTCAGTCATCCTATTAATCCTGAATATCACAATTGACTTTTCAATATTATTTTAAAAACATACAACAGGGCTTTAAGTTCAGATATATGTCAACTTCAAAACTATATCACTTTCAGTAACCTTTTCCATGTAATATTAGTTCAACTAGCAGATTTCCCAATAAATTTGTCAATGTTCCCAAACAGAGCACCGAGAGGCCATCATTGCACATGCTCAAACAATCTCACTTATAGTTAATTTTATGAGTAAAAAATTATTGCCTAGGAAACAATATGAAGTCTTTTAGTCAAGATGTAGTTTATCAATCTCAGAAATACAACATTTATTCACAATTGTCCCATCATTTTAAAAATAAAATGTCATCGCAAATCAATAATTCTGCAGAACAAGAACACATATAATGTAAGTATGAGGAACTTAATCACAGAAACAAAACGCACACACACGCACACTAAAGAGAAACTTGAAGAACATTGTTCTTGTCTGCATGTTTTACATGTATAAGTGTTTTTCAAACGGTTTTCATGCATTTTATTAGACCATTTTTATATTTCATTATCTATGGTTTAAAGATATGCACCTTGGAGCCTTGTGTTCTCAAAATGAGTTAAGTTACATGTATTTGAGGATTACTTAAATATTTACCTCTTGTTACCAATTATACTATACTACAAGATTTTTATCAATTACTTAATCTTCCAAGTAAATCAACAGTGAATCTTAAAATAAAAGTTGAATTAGTGTCCCTGAATACAGGGGTATTATATAGCTCTGGGTATTTAAAACGTGATCACTAAACAAGTTGATTAAAACCATGGGCATCTATGCAACAAAGTAGAGCATAGACAAAGGCATCACAGCTCCCAAGGAGAGAAGAAAAAATATTAGGAGAGCTAGAAGGACAAGCACGTTCCAGGCTCAGCAAACTGCAACTAGATCAGATCAGAATATACAGATCATGGATTAAGAGCTTAATGACTTCATAATACAACTAATAATGTAAATAAAGCCGAAAACCTCACCATAGCAACTGCTTTTTGTGGAGTCCTGTATAGTTGCCACCCAGCCATCTTTGAAGCTGTACTGGAGAGGCCACCAAGTCTTTCTTGAGGTCGATGGAAGAGGGACATTGAATTATCCGCTGCTCCTATTCCTAACCAGTGTTCGCCCGCATTTATAGACAATATAGAAGCATTATGAATGGTCACATTCTTCACGCATCTTATACCTCCTACAAAAATGAACTATTAATCACATGGATACAGGCTTCAAGCATTAAAGTCCTATACAAAAGAGATGCCTCATAATCATTTATACAACATAATGACAGAACAGGAGCAAGTTCACCATGTAAAGGCATCAAACACTATCCATGAGTCTTCAAAGTAAACAAACAATTTCTATCATCTGCATTATCTAAAAGAAGCTGGTTCAAGCTTTCACATAAAATTAAATTTATCACTCTTACCATCATCAGTTTCCCAGAACCGAACAAGTCCATCTTGTGATCCTGAATATATGAAAAAGTTAGAGAATGTATCTAAACCTAAGCAACTACAAACTTTAGCTAGCAGTAGAATAAAACCACCAGCTGCAAAGACTAGTAATTCTAACCTGTAATAATTCCTTTATCAGCTATAGAGTAGTCCACACATAAAACTGGACCATCATGGCAAGCTAGAACAGCATCACATGTTCCTTGAGAGACCGACCACATCCGGGCAGTCCAATCATCGCTACCTGTTATTACAGTGTCTCCCACCATTCTGATAGACCTGTGTAACCACCATGGTGTGGTATAGTCACCAGAATTGTGATGCAACATTATTTGCTCAAATGACTATGACTCACCTAATCCATTTTGAATGCCCTAAAAGCTTGTGCATCTGCCGTCCAGCCCGAATGTCCCAAATGTTTGCAACCCTTAAAATAAATGTGCAAAGAAGTCAGGCTTTAGGGAGATGAGTCCAGAAATGACAATAACAATCAGTCATTTGCAGAAACCATCATAACAATTATCTCTGTTCAGATGAATACACGGAAAGTCTAGACAAGAAGTTTAAGTGGCTTACGCATCTCTGCCTCCAGCAGCCAAGATCCCGCTGGAGTCATCATATTCCATGCAGAGAACTGCACTTGAACAACGACCTACGGTTGCAACACAGGTATCTGTCCTTACATCCCACATCTTCACAGTTCCATCATGTGCAGCCGTGAGGACACGCTCACCTGAGAGCATCCGAACAATGCTGACCTAAAAGGGAGTATAACAAACATTAGCCAAGGTGATGACACCTTTGACAAGACATCAAGGAAACCAAAGTTCCTATCTATAGGTGTATAGAGATATCCAATGAGCAGCAGAAGACAAACTAGCACATGCAAATTAATCAGAGAATGCAGTGCCTTAGAAAATGTTGGACAACATTGGGAAAATCAGTGACTTTATCTGCTCAAAGTTGCAGATTCATGGATTTCACAAAGTACTATCTCACATCAAATGATTTTTGGCAACCACACATATATGAATAGTCAGAGAGAAGTGTATCTTCTAGACATTCAATATTAACTGGACAGAAAAATTAGAAGGTACACAAACAAGACCAGACCATTTAAATTGCTGATGCATCAATCAGTAGCTTCTTCAAGCAGAGAATTAAAGAAGTAGGAGTAGGCAATTACAGCATCACCAATTCTCAGATCTAGATATTACTGGTTGCTTAACCAATTTTCCAATTCAGATTCTACCTTTTACCTTTTCTTTTGTTGCTTTTCAAGTTTCAGGAGAAAGAAAAATAAAGGAGGAGTAATATTCCTTTCCAAAATACCTCCAAGTTCTAATTCTAGTAGAACAGAACTGAACACCAAAAGTTGAATGATTGACTAATCAATTGAATCACTAGATTAAAGTGAAATTAACAAATACATTAGAGTACAATTGAATTAAAAATTCTTGCATATAACAGAAGGAAGTAGGTTTCACATTTTACTTTTCTTATTATAATTTTTTGTGACAGAGATGCATGATATTACGAACTGTCTGACTTTTATGTGTCTGACTGGGAGTAGTTGCACCACTAAGGTAAACTTTTTGAATCCTTATAGGTCCATACTTGCAGACCCTAAAGTTCAAGCATACAACTTTCTTAGGTTCCTTTCTTTGTGAGATCCTCTAAGCTTCTCCAGGTGCTGCCTATTCACCTGGGGGTTAGCATTAATCAAGTTCCTTTCTTTGGTGGGGATAAGGATTATTTAATTTGGTAGCTCTGCATTAATGGCATATCCTGTGTCTCTTAAGCATGGAATCATATAAGAGATGCGCATACTACACTGCTAACTCCAACTATGTCTACTTTCGTATTGAGTGATTTCGTTTCAAGTGGATGAAATCATGCAGCACAAAGAATTCACCTTGGTTTCCAAATGGCAATGCTGCTATGAAATTGAAACTATTAGCCACCTATTTCTTTAGAATCCATGTGCTCAAGAGGTCTGGAGGTATTTCTGCAGCTTGTTCTCTAGTTTCCATCTACTTCATGCATTACACTAGCTGTTTAGTATTGGTGGATCTCTTCAGCTTTTACTTCAGGTGATCATATAAAGGGCATCCTTCCTCTATTGATTTTATTGTTTATATGGGTGGAAGGAATGATTCCAATCACACAAATTGGAAACCTTTTTAGCAAGTCATTATATAGAAAACTAAGCAATACATTAAACTACTGCACATTGGTAAAATTACTCAACCTAAACATTGGAAAGGGGATAGAGCCGTGGCTCACAGTTTCAACATCATTATCAGAATCAATGTATCTGAAGTTCTATTAACTAAGCCTGAGAATGGATGTTTCAAGTTAAACACAGACAAAAGCCTCTAGGGGCAAATCCAGGATTGGCAGGTCTTGGGAGAGTGGTTCATGATCATCTGGGGAAGGGCGAATTTTGCATTTCATGAATTTCTATGAACTGCAAATAACATATTTGCTAAATTGCATGACCTATTCAAGGGGTTGGAGATGAGTTATGTTTTAGGAATCCAGCAACTTTAGCTGGAGATTGATGTCCTTAGGGTGATCCAGATGTTATCCATTTCCATATCCTGACATATTGGTCTCCACAGCAACTTCCATAAGGCATAAGATCACTTCAAGGCAAGATGATAATCAAGTTTACCCAAGTATACAGGGAAGGAAATCAAGTGGTTGATTTATTAGCCAACCAGATCATAGATGCAGCAGCATCTAAAACTTCCAACCCAAAGAACTTCCTGAGGAAATTAAAGGATTAATTCATATAGAACAATTCGACTAACTTGTTCAGATTTAGATGTGATATAAGGAAATGGTACTCATTTATTTTTTTATTTTTCCATGATCGTGTGACGGAGTAAGTGCTCATTTATTTTGTTGAGTCTATATCTTGTAATCATCGAAAACTTTCATTATTAACAAATCTGGCACCCCTGCCCAGGCACACAGGTTTTTGCACAAAAACAGAAAGCCTGGGCTGACGAATTACGCCTATTTCTCATTTGCCCTATCTCTAGTATCATAGGCCCATTTCGATAGGAAAAGGAATTTTAGATGAGAGTTGAAAAAGTAAATACTTTAAGCATCCTTACAATATTGCCTGAAAGTAGTATGGAGAGAGAGAGTTAGTGGTATCACATCATTATTCTAAGAATTCTTTTGAGGGGGAAAATTCCAGTTTAGGAAATAGAGCTTTATTTTAGGTCATCCTAAAAAGGAATACGATCAATAAATTTGGGATAGGAGAATATCTTTCACCGGGCAACAATAAAAATCCATTGTTCAAGTATCTCAAATTAAAATAGCATGAGATGGTACTGCAGTTCCAGCTAACCCAGTTTCAATAACAGGCTATAAATGCAGAGGCCATCACACCCAGTTTAAATTATGCATTAAGTGACCTTCTAGAGGACCATCTTACAGAAGTTAACAAGGATCGCCATCTAGTTATCATACTAATTCAACATAATGCTAAAACATTTCAAACCTTCATATGGACCAGAGTTGCTTTGAAGATCTAGACTGAAATCACTCAGTTTAAATACTATATTATGCATTAACTAACCTTCTACAGGACCATCTTACAAAAGTTAACAAGCATCACCTCCTAGTGATCATACTATTGCAATGAAATATTTCAAACATTCACATGGACCAAGTATCCCTAAAAGAAAACCAGGAAGGTGAGCTTTGAAGATCTAGACTTAAAACTTTAGACAACAATAATTTGGTTTGAGATATTTTGACACTTCATACACGAACTTGTCAGTCTTGGCTGCAAGTGGAATTTCCTAGGCCTCATCTTTTAGGTACTGGAGAAAGTCAAAATGTTTAAGATCTAGTGGCAACTATACGTTGATGGTGAACTAATGTGAATGTTTTCTTAAGTGATTTAATCAAATACAGTTGTAAATGGGTTGGGTTGGGTTGGTTGGTCAGATTGGAATGGGCAGGTGATTAAACTTCATTGCTAAGCTAAATCTATTCTGGTTTTTAAGAACAGGTGTAGCATTCATCACTAAGGGATCAATATATAGGTCAGGTCAATGTCTGATTGAATAAGCCCTCACTCCAAAACGTACTGTAAATAACATAGCATCCAAAATAAAATTGGGAACAAGGAAAAAAATGAATCATCAATCTCAGGGTACGATCAGGGTTAACCCTAGCCCTATGCCAAATCAGGATCTCTGTCTGTATTGGTTCCCCATATTCAGGTTAGTATGGTACCAACCCTCCCCACTGACAGGCCTAGGTCATGCTAAATACAAACAATCTTTATGATGTTTCCTGCATCACTAATTACTCACCCAAAGTAAGGGGGAAAAAATGGGAAATGAAATAACAAATGAATTTTGGCCAATGGTTGAGGAGAAAAAGTTAAGAGCAACCTAGCAAATCCTCAGAGGATACAGTCTCTATCTTGTCTACATTTCCCAACAAATCTTATAATTAAGTGCAAAAGATGATCAACTGCTACAGCTGAGTCCCACTTTTACCAAGCCAATCAAAGCCTGAATCCTTCAAATTCAAATCCAGGTTATGCATTTATCAAAACAGAGTAGCAAACTAAAGAATTGAGAACATTCATGCCAAAAACTGAAGAATAAATAGGTCATTGAAAAGAACAAATTCAGTCCACAACAGGACGAAATACTTGTCAGAATGCAAGGATAACCCATCATCCAGATTCCTTAGAGCTGTTTTGCAAAATTGACTCGAGAGAATAAGCATGTGCTGGGCTAAAATTCCAATGTTGCACGGATGGATCTATTCCGTGTTGGCAAACTACCTTGGCAATAGACAAGGGAGTTTAAGCAGTGAATCTCCAGAATTTTAGAATCACGTATTTCCAAAGGATTAAAAGCTCAAGTTGAACAAGCTTTCTCTCAAAGTAAGTCTTTTCCTACTACATTGGTTATATTCTAAACTATACATATCATTTGAAACGATTATCAGAAATACCAAAGTACATCCAGAAACTAAAATGATATACTGAACACACACAAAGGAAAAACAAAACATGAGTGCAACATAACAGTAATGGACCAAAAGAACCTGCGCATCATGGCCCTTCAGTTCTTCTAGAAGCAGAGCCGTTTGTTTATCCCACACGAGTACAGACTGGTCATCCGAACCGGATACCACCTTCCCTCTGTCAGAGCTTATAGCTCGGACAGTTCTGCAGAGAGAATTATAAAGTAGAAATATATGACTCATCAGCCTTCAAATGCTTTAATAAGTGAACTCCTAACCAAGCATTCGTGAATGGAATAGTTAACCTCCCAAGCATGTTTGTGCATCTCCATGCATGGGAAGATCAACCATCCAATCCCATTCCATATCTCAACATACAGATATAGAGAGAAAAGAGATGGACAGATAGACACATGCACAGACAGAGAGAGACGTGTTGCAGATACCTAGAGTGCCCCTTCAAAGTTGCCCTGAGTTCAGAGCCACGGAGACTAGGGTCCCATATCTTTACCTGCATTTTTTAATACATATGATACCAAAAATAAGCTGCAGTGAGGAATACCATAACATTAGATGCATTTGAAAGGTGAGGCATGGGCGAAGCGATTCAAATGTCTTTTGGCAGGGCACATGCCCCAAGGGGTGGGGCCTATCCCTGTGAATTTTCATATAGAATGTTTAAAATGTACAAAATAGTATAACAGACAAAAAAAATAAGCTAAATATTTACAAAACCAGTAGGAAAAAAGGATTGTGAAAGAAAATTTCAGATCTAATGGTATAAAATAGAGCAAATCAGAAGGGAGAAATTTTCAGCTCAACATATTAAGATGTTGTACAGAATAATTTATAAATATATAGATCATTGTATAAATTAAGGCGAATCAGAAAAAGTGATGTTAGGAGAATTTGAACTTTAGAGAAATTAAAAAGAAATGGCATCTCAGCATTCTGAAGTTAGAAAAGAAAAAAGATCCTCCTTTTAATATATGAATCAGAAAAAGTGATAGGAGAATTTAAACTTTACAGAAAATTAAAAAGAAATGGCATCTCGGCATTCTAAAGTTAGAAAAGAAAAAAAGATCCTCCTTTTAATATCGACACATATTGACCCGAGACGGAGCATAAAAGGCTTACTCCCAGCATGTGCCTTACAGGAGAAACTCTCCCCGTCATTGCCTCAAGAAAATTTCAAGTTCCCCACCCTGGGAATCTCATGAACAACGTTTTAAACACTATATTTCAGAACTATTTGCCTTTTTCATGCATAATCTCTTTCTTCAATATCTTTTTGATGTGAGAGAACAGTCCAAGATCTCCTTGGATTGTGGGTTCTTTTTCGTCTTGATTTCAATGCTTTTTATTTAATGCTCTTTTTCCTTTCCATTGATCTTTTTAGTTTCACTACTATTTTCATTTCTATTCCCATTTAAAAGAAGTAATTTGCTTGGTATAAACCAAGGTTTCTTTTTATATGCATTATAAAGTAACACAAATTCTGGGAAGAACCAGTTAGAAAGGCACATATAGTGCTTAACAGCAGATTTTGGTTCTAAAATAGGGAAACAATAATTGGACATGTGAAGGAAACAACCAGAGGAGAGTAGCCTTATGTTGTCTCCAAATGGTAACAAGATGAAGGTTTCGAAACTAAACTTTGAATCTTATATTATTTAATCTTACCGTGCAATCTGTGCTTCCACTGATAAAGAATCCTGCATCTTCACGGTCACCAACTAGATCCCACACTTCTCTTTTGGTCACACAATGTAAAGCAGTGACTGCTCCAGTATGACCTCTTAGCATGCGGATGTTGGTCTGCACTTTCTTCTGCCCTGCTGCAGATGCATCTTGCTTGTGAAGAGATTCCTTCTCATCTGTAGCTGAATCAACAACAATTAATCATGATCTCAGAACAGCCAATTAGGTTATGTTGTTCTGTTCTAAAGAAGAGACATGCACCTAAATTGCCACTGTCTGATGTCCACTTACGGACACGACTAAAAGAGCTGGCTCTATCCCTGCTAAACATGCTCTGAACCCAGCTCCTTCCAATACCAGATGCCTCAGAAGACTGCTGAGTGCTAGTAGCAGAATCTTGTGGACGTGGAGAAGGCAATCCAAATGAGGATAGAGATTGAGCTTTACCAGAATAGATTCCCCAATATCCAATGCAAAGTTGTCGGATATGCGACAGGAATCCCCTGATTTTTATCTGAAACAATATACGCAATATAACTGACCCAGCATATTATTCATAATGAGGGCTAAATATTCCTAGATATTGGAAGCATAAAGGGAAATAATTTAAAGAATCGCATTAACAAAGGCAAATCTGGGAGAATATCAAGACCACAATTAAGGACTTGCATATTGTGCAAGTCAAGTTGGACATTTCAAGAGATGCTTCAAAAACTGTTCATTTTTCATCGAAATTGTTGGATGGACTTAGTTAAGCTATCTGACGCAGATATAATTTTAGGGAGTCAAGCACGGGATCTTTTCACAAAGTAACCTCATATTAGACATGGATAAGTGTGCACGTCATTCATACCACTAGGAAACCAACTATGGGTGCTCAAATATGTGTTACCTAAAATAGATATTATAAAATGTTCTAACTAATGCATACAAATAATAATTATGATAATAAGCAGTTGCAGCAGGAAATAGAAGACTATATCAAACTTTACACACAACATAGTTTCAAATTATGCATCGAGCCTTTGATAATTTACTGATTAGGCCATTCAATTGATGCAGCTAACATAATGAACTTTCGGTCATGTTAGAGCTGTTTGGTCTTTACAAAAGTGGCAATACTTTGGAAAATATCATTAGTACACCAGAAAATATTTGACTGTATACTGGCTCATGATTAGTCAAGATTTCATTGTGAGACTCTGCTTGGCGAAGGGGTCAATTACCTATGAATTTCAGTCTCTCCTCTGAAAGACATTTTGTGGATGATTATGAGGCTGATTCTAAAACCATTTTCTCTTATTTAAAGCCTTGTGACTGGCTTCCAAGCTTCATTCAACATTCCTAAGTATTATTTGTATTTTCGTACAGATGTAGTTGCACAAGTTACAGATAAGGTGAAACTACAAAGTTACTAGTGGGGGTTGAATTGTCCGCTAGAATTGAAGTAGAACCAGCAAAATCATATATGTTTCCAGTGATTGCTTAGTTTTTTAAGGACACAGGGCACCCAAACTTACAGAGAGAAACAGTATGTATTTCAACGATCAACATCTTAACCAAACAGTGCAGGCAAAATAAGGTCATTTAACAAATGTGAGTGGTGTAACTTACAATGTGCTTATATCCAATGTTGTTCTTTCCTGCTATTGTTTCAATCATGTACCACGCATCGGTCTCAGGAAGTCCCAAACCAGCCTCCATAACATTAAGAGAAGAATTTTAGCAATCAAGAGCATGAAAAACAAAAACTTTATGTGAGAAAATAGTGTGAGAATGATTGAGAGCGGGTCGAAGCGATACCATATGCGTCGCTACAATGATTAGTTGTCTTGTCACCAACGTCGCATAATTGGTTGACCTAACATAACAATAGCATAAAAAAGAAGAGATAAGTAGAGGCATTTCGCTCTCAATTTTAGGCACTGACTTATTTCCTACGTATTTCTGCATACCAAGAAAGAGAATGATATCAACACCAAATACGGTCTTCTAACATTAAAGATTAAGAAAAGAGAAAATAACCAGCAATTCTCATTTCAATGATCCAGAAGTAGTTTCTCAAGTACTTTATCCCTCCTCTTCCAATTAGATGATGTAAAGAGTAAAGGTCCATAACTAAAGTCCAGAATATATTTTCCTAAAATGCCAGTAAGTTTTACCGAAGCTAGAATCTATTGACAAGCCCAAGAAAAGAGTTCAAGGTTACATGGGAAGCTTAGATAAGGAAAAGGAACTTAAGCATGATACTTCCATTTGCCGCATAAATTTCTTCATAAGCACCTAAAAGAGAGGCAATCATGTGATCCTAGCCAAAGATTCCAAGATGAAAGTCGCAGAACATCATATAGAAATTAGCAAAGGAACAACATCAAAGACAACTGCAAATTAGAATCAGCGTGCGAGTTGCCAGGACATACATTATTGCACTCATTATTTGTCCACGGCTCCATTCAACCTTAGCTGATAAGTTCCTTCTTCTTCCACCAAACAACAGTTATACTGATAGAGTTCTGAGGCGTCTTTAGTTATTTGTCTTGCCCCAATCCTGCTTCTCCTTCTTGCATCACATTGATACAGAATATGTAATCAACTTCTGAATTTCCAACTTTCAGCTTTCATCTTATTTCCTGACTTCAGCAAAGTCACCTATTAACTGAATATACCTCACTAGGGTGCAAGAGGAACCGAACTAGCTCATGAGCCTAGTGAACCGGCTCACGTAAAGCTCGATTTGAGCTTGAGGATATTGCGAGCTCAAGCTCGAGTTCTTTTCGAGCAGAGCTCAAGCTTATCAAGCTTCAAAGCTATTAAACAAGCTGAACATGAGCTCAAATTAGATGCTTGAAAGCGTGTGAGCTGGCTTGGAAAGCTTTTTTTTCTTTTATGTTTTATACTTTAAATATTTTATTTTATTATTGATACATAGTGAAGATGGTTGATATTGTTATTTTTTGTTACAACATCCCATGCTGCTGGGATAGATCTTTTCGTTAAGGTGTGATAACTAACAATCACAACGGAACAAGAGTAGGAAGAGGGCAGTCGTGAAAAGAGGACAGGCAATAGAAACAATTGGCGCTCTTAACCTATTTGGTGTTCTTATGGTTGCTTTCCTTTGCTAAATTGAGCGGATATTAGGCCTCTACCAACTGAGGAGGGCCCCATTTTTGGGTTGCCCCTTTAATCATTTGAGTCTTAAGTCTGTACCCTTGTGAGGAGGCCCACGCCAATGCTCACCCAATCCTTAACAGCTCTTGCTCTCTGACGCGAGCACCCATTTCCCTTCGCTCTCTTTCAGTGTGCATGTTTTACTGGCCTTACATGACCACGACCTCACACTTTTTAGGCGCTTCTGGGCAAGGTCTGGTTGGCCTGGCCATACAGTAAGCACATCATCTGTAGATTTGCTCTTTCCTGCCGACTAGGCACTCTATCGCTGTGATACAGAAAGAGACTCCTATTCAAGCAGAAAATTTCAATACAATAAGTGAGATTTATTGATAATCATATATATACATATATACAACATTACTAAATTAAAAAGGTATTTATTGAAATAAAATAATAAGTATAGTTTTTTCATATAATTATTATTATGTATTATAATAAAATAAAATTAATTTAAAATTATTTGTTAATAAATTGATAACATATTACAATAATGATGATAAGGATAATCAAAGCATTAAATATTAATATTATTTAAACTAATAAAAAACTAATTCATATTAATTCATAATAAAGTTTGAGCAACTTGAGGTTGAGCGCAACATTTCTAGCTTGAGCTCAAGTTTACAAGCACACTAAGCTCGAGCTCGTTATAATTATTTCAAGCTCGAAAAAATTCCATAGCTCATCTCATTCACACCCCCTAAACCTCACAACACATTCACTTTCTCCAGATCTGAATAAACATTTATCCAGTACATCCAACCAACAGTTAAAATCTCCTGTGTACAAATCCTAAGCATTAGGATAACCATTCCACTATGTGATTACAGTACTTCGCTCGCTGATAGTTAACTGGATAACCACAACCAAAGTAAAGCAATCATACAATGTCAGTGTCTTTACCACCAATCTTGCTTGCTGAACTGCAGCAGCTACCTAAGTCATGACCAGCATTTATAATTAATACATGTCTAAACTCTCTTAGAGGCCTAGGTCTTGATCATGACCAGTGAATATCTACCAATTACAATTATTAGACGATTGAAGTTGCAACCCTGGTACAGCAGCTCCTTGATCCTCTGTTTTCCATTCTCAAAGTGTTACCCATTAAACCACCAAGCAGAGATAGTAAAATGTCATACCATTTCCGTCTTCCCATTTTCACCTCTGACTGCAAATTCCTCCTCGTTTTGACCAACCTAAACCAAATCCCCATCCTCCTCTATTACATTAAGGTTCATCATCCACTTGATGTAATGGTCTTCCAAGAAAGTAGAAACGGATGCAAGCTCATAGATCTAGGCCTCTCTGAACGTGCTAGAACACATATGAAGGCATCATATCATGCTTATGTCTCAATACATGCTTGTTTACTAGACTTTGTAGAGGATAGGGTCATTTTCCAATAGCTTCTATTGGTGGCTGTCCTCAGTAGATCGCATGCAAAAACAAATTAAAGACAGTAACAAGAATGAATTTTCAAATGAAAAATCCACTTGATCAAGCGCTCTTGAGTTTAATCGAAAAACACAGCATATAAATGACAAAATATTACATGAATATTAAGGGAGGTAATGAACTTTCTTATTAGTGTATGAAATGACTGATAATGTATTGAAACAGAAACGAGTGACCATTTCAATTAATTGAAACAGAATGGGGCAACAAAATGATCCTTACTTGCTAGAATAGCAGTCAAGCAGATAGTCGAAGTATCCTTCCCAAAAGCTGCAATAGATCATGCAAAGAATAATCAAAAGCTTACAATACACAGTCCACCGCACTTAAGTAGCAACAATATTAGGTTAACAATTACATTATAGATTAGACTTTATATGTTTTTACTGACATTAATTTTCTTCATTTTTAAATCAAAACCTAGCAAGGTTAAACATTCATTACATCTCCAATTAGTCCTTATCATCTGGGGAGAAATTCAATATCCAACATTATGCTATAAAGAAATGCTTTGGTTTACTTGCCTGCTTGGAAATTTGACAACCATTAAACTCAGGAAGAAGAATTATGCATCATATCTTAAGGCTCAACAGCTTATGCTAAGAACTCAGATAGTGTCTATTAGCATCAACTTTTGTGGCTCATAAAATTGATTATAGATATTAATCTATCTAAAAAGTGAGTTTGTTACCCTGGATAATCATTTCTTCTCTCCTATCAATGAATATTCTTACGAGTGCTTTATGAATTCAAAGCCTGCAGATGCTGATTGAAGGGCCACAATATCATTAATTATGAGTTTTGATGTAACTGGCCTTTCTCCACTGTAATTTAACCATCTATAGAAAACCCTGTCTCTTTTGCATTTAGTAGAACTTGATTTCATAAAGTTGATTTTATTCAAAACGATAAACGTTCTTGCAGTTGGATTTTTATAACTTGGATTGACTATGCATACATAAAGTGTTCATCCATGTTAGAAAAACAGAGTTCATGAATGTGGTTTTGAGTTGTTTTGCTTCATGTGCTCTGATTCTATAGTCAGTAACTTAGATTTTATAGGCTGTTCTAGGATTGGAGCATAGAATAACAAACATGACCAACTGGAGTTTAATGTTGGTAAATGACCCAGGGCAAAAGGACTGGACCATAACATGTGACCTACAATAGAAGTTGCTAAGCCTACCAAGCACATTATAGTGTAGTCACTTCAATTTGGCCAGTTGACTCAAACCAGTTAGATAACCTTTATTTGGAAGGCCACTTACCAAAATAACTGTAAAGTGTTCTAGTCTTAGAGTTATAATATATTTCTAAGTCAAGTTATTAGCATGAATTGTTTCTCAAATTTTCCTTCTTTTTAGTATTGGCACTCTAACCAACCCGTGCTCTCTTGATACTCCTCAGTCACTGAAGTGTTCTGATCCTAGAATTTGCATAAGTTATTTATCATTTATCAATCACTCTCAAATTTCCTCTTGACTATGGCCAATGAGTCCTTAAACCTCCTCTCCTTCCCTTGCTATTCCTCAGTATGTGATTCTTCTCATTCATTTACTGAACAGATTATTATAATTTATAATTTCTTGATCTAATGGACTTCCTACATGAGAAAGACCAAGTGCAAGGGTGAATGCTCTGAGTTGATAGATCTGGGTAAGCTTCATTCTTGTGCTAGCCAGGAAGGTTAATATGATACAAATCTCTCTCTATAATAAAATAACTCTATCTCATTCCTTTTATATGGGGTTACAAATTGAGATATTACTTAGAGTACGTTACATCAGGTTTGATTCACTAAGTTGCTTCGGGAATTAAAATGGAAGAATTTCTAAAGGACTTTGTGGGTTATGTTAAATTGTGGAGTTATTGCAATGGTATGTTCTAGATGGTTGCTTTATGGTACTTCTAGTTTTGCCAATGCAGAGAGTGCTGTAGTTGTAACTCTCCCAGGGACCCAAAGTACTGTGTAAGACAAAAAGGCTTAATCCAGCTATAAGATTTCACTTTTTCTTTTATGTGCTTTGTATTGGTAGTGATGGCTGTTTTAACTTGTCTTTCACAAATGATGCTTAATAGCATTCAAATAAAAAGTTCTAAAAATCGATATCACCCTTTCTACTAGAACTAGATTACTAGAGGCAATTCAATTAAACACAGCATCCAGAAGGACGTTATCTATAGACCAAATAAAGTGACAGAGCAGATAATGGGAAATATTCTTCAACAAAAAAAGATAGAAAGCGCAAGCACAGTATGAAAGCAGACATGCATACCGTAACTCATCCCAGATGGAAAGAGAGCGAAGATGTCGCTGAACATAATCTGGAACATTGTTAAGATCCCTTTTGTGCATTTCAGCAGACACTTCAAGGGCATCTCTAATGGTCGCCATATCATTTCGAGCTGTAGCACGGCTGATTGCTGTTTTGAGCTGTGTTAATCCAAACAAATTACTTTAGGATGTAAATCCAATTTACATATGCTCCTTCAAATCAAGCCATGTACTTTGTAAATAATATGTTACTGGAGTTTATAGTGTAGGATGGTTTGCAATTTTTTACAAAAATTACATTTTCATTTAAAATCCAGAGAACATATCAGGCTCGTGGGCTGATTCTAATGGAATGGTAGCATACATCTTGGTTACTATCCAGATCAGCATGATACATTCAGGGCCACTAAATAAGCATTTTGTCCATGAAGAGCTCATAGATATTAACAGAATGGAGGGTAGAATGTTGAGGTGTGAACCCTCTTTTGCCCAGCAGTCCATCACAGACTGGAGTCAGTTCGCTGTCGAGAACGGAATTGTGCCAGATTCAGGTCTTTGTTTAACTGTTATATTGCTAGTCTATCTGTCGGGCAATGCATCTAAAAGAAAGGAACATCCTGAGAAATAATTCCAGAAACGGGAAAAACTACGGTCTATGAAATCTGTGACTGCAGCACTTATTCACACCAATCTGAGGCCTCTTATTTCATTTCTCAGAATACATCACTCATAGTTCATCCACTGTTAAAGCCCAGGAGTTCATCAGTAACTTATTGGTAGTGTCCAAACACACTTAAGCGCATACAACCCACTAATGCATTTCTGCTTTATGTCTTCATTCCAGAGTTGAGAAACATGAGAAAAATTCTCAATTGTAAATGGAAAAAAAAAAATATATCACCTATAGAAGTAGAACCATTTAAAGCTATCATGCATAGAGATATCAAAAACTTCATCAGCAAAGAATCTTAAAATTAGTTCTTTTTTATTTATGTTAAATGAATAGACTAGTATAACTAGTCAGACATCAGGTGTAGAAATGGGAAGAAAAATGAAATATAATGACTTCAAATAGTACAAGACAAATATCAAAATTGGCAATCATGATATGCTTCAAGAAGTGTAAGCTGAACAAACCAGCTCTTTCACTGCAATAAACTGCTCTTCCGTCAATTGACAGGTCCATCCCTGGGGTGTGCGAGACCAGAGTTATAACGCAACATGAGGGTATACTTAAATTAAATCGGTTTGTTGAGATAGAACATACCGAATGAATGTGCTCCCTTATACATTCAACAAATCCACTACCACCAATTCCCTCAGCATCAGACTCAATTAAAGCTGATAAAGCAACAAAAAAATGCCAGAGAATCATCTGTCCTTGTCCATGTAGAAAAAAAATAAAAGAAAAATAGCTACTGCTTTTCCAAGAAATGGAGGTTCAGTTCAGTAACGAAAGCATACCAAGGATGGTTCCATACTCAAAGGATGAAAGAGGATCATCAGTTGCTCCCAATTTCAAAAGCCGTAGCCATAGTCCCTTTTCAAAGGAACCCAAAATTTTTTAGTTCTTTTACAGTACCAGACACATCAGAACAAGGTATTCTGCTTTTCAAGGAAGCATTTTGCTTAAAAGCAGATTACCTTTTCAGAATATTAGACAATGATAAAACCACAATTGTAGAGCTTATCCAGTAACAGCTACAACCGTACTAAAGTAAGACGATAATGATTGAACTCACTATCTTACAATTAAACTATCAAAATCCTCCAAGAACTTATTGATAACAAATAGCATGCTGCAAAAATATAATTGAAGATCAGAGAACACAAACTTTTTCATTTGGGTTTTCACACTGAAATTGTGTTGCACATAAAATCTGCTTAACAGATTGAATAAATCATTAAGTTAACAGAGTGAACATTTAGAAATGAGACCAAACTTTGAGCAGAACTGGGAGGAACAACACATTAGCAACATTACTTGATAGGACACTCATGTTATCATATACAGGTTGGTCTTTGTCAAAAACAAGCATCGCAAATATTATCAGCTCTAATGGCAAAACACAAGAAAAGAACAATATTCAAACACCCAGTAAGCATTATTCCAGTCAATAATGTGAGAAAGACTATCAAAAGTATGCCAGGCCTTTTACAGCACAAGCAGTATTCAAACCTCACAAATTTCTAGCAATGAAGAAGGAATATGGATAGCCAGAGAAGCCAAAAAGACCAAACAAAGACCAAGCATTTGGACAAATACATCCAATAGACTTACTTAAAAAGAGATATAACTATATCATAAAAACTAGTTCTACCAATAATTCAATAAATAACCAATCAATGGAAACATTACCAAATGCAGAATTCTGACAAAAGCAAGAGGTCAAAGGCAAAGATATTCTACTAAAATATGGATAGAGAGCTACGAGAACATAACCAAACAGAAAAACATTGCACCTGTAGCTTCACTTTAATGTCTAGAACCATGCGCTCCCTTTCAGCCTGTAAGAAATAGATGGTCATCAGAATAAAGTAGCTACAGAAGCTGGCTAAGGAAGCCACATTAAGGATGAAATGATGATACTTACAGCTCTCTCCCTTGGACTCAGGCTTTCAGGCTTAGAATCTTTACCAGCATGCACTGAAGGTGAACTACTTGAAGAAAAGAGATGAAAATGTTCAGTTTCAAGGAGCAAGCAAATCAGTCCAGCAAACGCATAGGATTATGTCCATTTCTTATATAGCATACCCTGGAGTGTGCTTTCCAGAATACTCAAGAGCTCCACTTGCTGCAGCTAGAATCTGCTTCCTCTTTTCTTCCTGCTCTTCTGTTCTGATATTTGCAGGAAACATATCATAACAATATTTGGCACCTGATCCTGTAGGGGGAAAAAACACAAAAAGCATTAGTACCACATACAGATTGCAGCATCTCCAGGGATCTTCTTAACATCTGTGCATATCTAGCAGCATCCAGTTAAAAAAAGAGTATTTGAAATGACCTGACAGCCCCAATCCAGGATCAGAAATAGTTACAATCTCAGGTTCTGTCAAAGGTGATGGAAGAATTGAAAAGGGATTCTGTCCCCGGCCAATAGCATCTTGTAACTTATCAAGAAGATTGTTGCCGTTTTCTTCAGAACCGAGACCTCTCTCCAAATAATCTAAGAAACCTTGGGAATCCAAAAACTGGCTTATCTGTTAAAGTTGCACGTCAAATATAAAAGTCAGGGATCTTATTATTCTTCAAAATGAAAAGAAAACCACAATCAATGTATTTTAACTTGAGGAAAGTCACTAAAAAACTGGAAAATAGATTGAATTACTAACCATAGGATCTGGTGGCTGATTTGTCAACCGAGAGCGCTTCTTCAAAAAAGCCTGGCTGTTGAAGACATGAGTTGCAGTGTTTTCCTGACAAATAATAAATCAGTTGCTATCTTCACTTAGATTACTGATTACAGAAGACGAGAAGAATAAGGTAAAGCTTCATACTATAAAATTGCGATAGCCACCTAAAATTGATGCAAAGAATTTTAGGAATATAAACCTGCAACAATCAAAAAAATATCAAATGGATAAGACAGACATATTATATAGCATAATATTTTTTGCAATCAGCTACTCTACTCTGACAGTCTAGAAAATCACTACAAAAGTGGAAGAATTTAAGGTCAAAAGAAGTAAAATCCTAGCAAGTAACATCGTAAACCAACAAAAATTATGAAATGACCTTTAACATCATTGCAATTTAACACACCAAAAGTTCACATCCAAGCATATGATTGTGGGTTCATTACGGGTGGCAATTCCCGTGGATTGGGTGGGTTTGTGTATAACATTAATTTCCTCAGCCCAAACCTAACCCAACCTAATGAAAACTTGAAAGTGCCCTGCCTTGACCTAATGAAATCTAATGTCCATTAGGTCGACCTACCAACTCAACATGCCAACTTAATTTAAAATAATTATTTTTGAATATTCTTTTCATGTATTTCTATATTAGCCTTTACTAATCTAGAAAATGGAACCAAAGGTTTGTTTTTAAATTGTCATCCCTAGCAAGCATAACAAAAGTACAATATTTGCCAAAAATTTAAATTTTGTTTGGTTATTTCGGGCTGGATTAAGCCAATTCACATGGATTCAGGTAGTCATGTGATCCAAATTCAAAATTCATGCTGTTCATGTAACCTAAATTCAACCAATACAACTCATTTTTTCTGTTCCTATTTTGTCAAACTTATTAGACCCTAACCCAAAACTGATCAACCCAAACCCAACTTTTCGTATCGTGTCGCATCAGAAATTGCCACCCTTGGGAGTCAGGCATTATGCAGATTTTCACTATATGGATCAATACTTACTAGTGCACCTAAATTGCAACAAAATTCACCTCACCAAGTTTCTTTGTTGAAGCCACCTAAAAAGACATCACTTCAACCACATGACCATGAATACGAGTGGTATAGGTCATGTAATATATAAAAAATTGAAGTTAAAGGGGTTCACGAAACATAGTATGATACTCAAATCCAGAATTCACAGATCTGATAAAAGGCCATAACCAGAGCACCGAAGAGTCATAAACGTATAATTTGCTAGGACACAAATAATTCTAACTATCTACATTTTATTAGATTGACAAAAACAGTAGGTCAAATGATTATTTGGCAAAAGTTTAAACTGATCGGCAACACTCACCTAAGATGGAGGTCATGATCCTCTCCCCACGGCCTACTGCCACCTCTAGGGCATTGCTCAGAGAAGGAACCGCCTTTCATCTGGTCTATGCCAACAACATTTGGATATAACAGCTTCATTATCTCACCACGCAAAGAACTATACTCTGGCTCAGGTATGGGGGGGATTTCCTCAGACGTCGTGATGAGATTATGCTCAAGGTCAACCACTACCACCTACAATTTAATGGTGGAAAAGAACATCAAATTTCCATTAGATATGCCAATTAATCAGCAGTCACACAAAATACAATGCATTGAAGAAGAGCCCAATAAAAAATACCAACTTTTTTCAGCTAAAATGTGCCAGTTCAGTATTACATGCAGCATAGAAAATTAAACATAATAATAGCTATTCTCTGGCATGGTATTCGTTTCATAACCTTAGCTTATTTTAGAATAGTGTGACAAGAAGACATCAAAGACAGCAGCCAAAAAGGCAAAAACTCTTAAAAACTAATCAGAAAACTTATAAGAGAAAATTTCTAGAGAAGTTGAGAATTGAAATTAGAGATAGATAGCTGCAACATGAAATACTTTTTAGTCATACAGCCACTACATACTATTGCATCTATTACACGCACTGTGGACCACCGTGGCTGTGGATTATAACCATAAGGTTGGTATTCTATGGAGTAGCATGCTGTTAGTCCATGACATCATGGCCATTATATTAATGTTATGAGTCACATCACATTGTATCCCAATCCTTCCTTTACTTTCTTAATGGGATGATGCATGAGCATTTCATCCCACCAACATAACTATTTGAGTCTTCCTTATTGTCAAGATAACATTGTGATCAGCTTACCAACTTTAAACTTTTCATCAATATAAGTTTATCAAATGCTAACATAAGTTCCAAACGATTCATTATCATAATAATCACTTGAGGACTAAGAAAACAAACAAACAACGGCTGTATCCATTCCGAAAGTTCACATTCCATACTGCTCTGATTAGGACTGAAAAAACGAAAAATGCTACCCAATATTTTCCTCAACATAGATTGTTAAAAGCTCGTTTAAGCTTGGTTATAAGTATAGTAATCGAATCTTGAACACCTTTCCCATAAATAAAATTTGAAGCTTGGCTCAACCTCAATTCCATTAGCTATAAAAGGATAAAGCATGTGAACAAATCAAGCTCAGCTTCTTTTCGGATCATTAAATCCCATTCGAGCTCAACTCGTTTAATAATCAAACAAAGCCCAAACTTCAGGTTCAATAAGAAACTTCAAATCAAAAATGAAAAATACCTTGTTCGGCACAATTTAATTACACATTAACCAGGGTCCACTGATAGTGAACGGGAAGTCATAATTATGTAAAACAAAAAATTAAAGAAAAGCAATTACTATAATATATAGAAGTCTCAAACACTCATGATTTTTATTACTGATGGCAGGAGTTAACTAAATAATGGAAAATTGTGAAGCCACAAATATTTTTTGGACTCAGCCCAAGTGAGAGCTCTTTAGGTCACAATTTTTTTATTTTTTGCTGAAACATAATTAAGGCCCTTTTTCCTTGAGTTTTGTTAGAACAAAGTCAAAAGCCAAAAAGTAAAAGAGAACAAGCAGACAATCCATTCCTAATAAGCCATTATCATCATCTCTATTCCATTAATTGTTTTCATCATCTCTATTTCCATCAAGTGGGATAGATCTCCCTACCTACCTACCTCTTTCACTCATTTTTAACTTTGACAACACAGTAGCCAAACCACACCAATTCAGCAGGTTTTTTGGACTGTCATGTTCTCATCCCTACGTCTTCACATCATGGGTCATTTGATTTTTTTCATTCTAAATCAAATTTACATGATTAAGTTTTTGACGAACTATTTTAGTTGGGAAATGATTGGTGGTTCCAATAGTAGGGGTGTTCATTCGACACGAACCGAAATTTCGGTACACCAAAATATCGTACCGAATACCTGAACTGAACTATTTGGTTCGGTTCGGTTCGGTTCGGTTAAAACCGAATTTTTTTTCGGTTTCGTTCGGTTAAAAACCGAAATACCAAATTTTTTAATTTTTAATATTAATATTAATATATATATTGTTGTTAATTAATATATATACTATTAACAGTATATATAATATTAATTAATATATATATGTACTATTAACAGTATATGTACTGTTAATTAATATATATATTAATGTAATATATTTATATATATACTATTAACAGTATATATAATATTAATTAATATATATTAATGTAATATATTTATTAATTAACAATAAATATGAATATTAATATATATTTATTAATTAATAATTCGGTAATTCGGTTCAGTTCAATTAACCGATACAAAAAACCGAACCGAATACCGAACCGAAAATTTCGGTTCGGTATTCGGTAAAACCGAATTTTCGGTTTCAGTTCGGTTCGGCCGGTTTACCGAACTGTGAACACCCCTATCCAATGGTTAGAAGTTTCCTGAAACTGTGACGGTTTGAAGACCCAGGGGTTGAATAAGCCAAGTTGAAGAACTTGCTCAAAACTATTTGTTTTAGGGGCATATAATATTTATACTCCACAAAACCAAAAAGCATCTAATGTGGCAGTAGTGGCAGTTCGACCAGTTAGTCCGGTTTGGGTTTTTGAATCATGGCTGTTTCTAAACTGTTGAATTGTAGATTCTAATTCATCCTCCTCACAAGCAATCAAGAAAACAACATAATGAATGCAGAATAGAGCTACCAACTAATATGGCTGAAGAATTATAAAAATGTAGCGGAGCGTTAGAAATAAAGAGAAAAATGGGCATTTATAATACAGCTTTAGATTATTTAAATCCAGGAAAGAACTTACGCCATCCATGACCAGCCCATAAGTATCAACGCCTGAATGAAGACCCATCATATATGGCGTGGGAGCATCAATATAGTCAACTCCACTGAAAAATAGCAACGGAATGTAGACGTGCTTCAGCACAACAAACATAACAAGATCAGAAAGCATTCCTTCGAAATATTAATAATCTTTGTATAAAGAAGCAAAGTGCACTTCACACTTGTGCAGTAACTCTTCTCAAAAGTCACAATAAAAAATAACACAGACATACCTGCCACCGAAATGGATATATTAAATGGCATATGGACTCCGATACAAGAGTTAAAAGAGAATATCTGCACATGGCATTTAAATAGCACAGTTAGTAAAACAAGAAAATAAAAACACAGTAAGAATAATTACATTGACATGTACTGAGTTTTGTCCTTTCATGGGGGCAGTCCATAAAGTCATATGAATTACACCTCTCATGAAGTAACTTTGACACTATAGATTCCCCAAAAACATCATTAGGAAAACTTTGAGATCATCAAGACCATCAAATTTCATCTTTGCCCTTAACTCATTCGATACTGGACAAAATTGCCTCCTTGTTTCCCAAATCCCGAGTGGCACAAGAAAGTGTATTGCATGGACTAATGTGTGGGAGATAAGTGAAGAGAAAATCAAGAAGCAACAAAAGATATTACTGTAAATGTCTGAGCATGCCGTAAACAGGGAGGGGTGGGGGGGCTGCTAATCAGGATGCTTTTTGCAGTTGGAGCTTTATGGTGGGGGCTAGGTCATCCATCCATTATCACACCACCCACCCACACCTGCTTCTCCTCGCCCCATCCCCACATGAAACCCACATCCACTCTGATAACTTTGAAACCTGCAAGTTCTCCACCCTTCCCAGTTCCCCCTACTCTGTAATTTTGAAATTTTGAACCACCATATGAGATAACCACCTATGATGCATGGATACTCTTAAAAATGGTCCGGTGTAGTATCAAGAAACTTCCTAGATACAGATACAGTACAGCTGGGATCGGGGAGGATACAGATTAGATACAGCTATGGAGTAACCAGAAATTGAGAGGAGAAAGGAAATTTTTGATACAGATCAGGTACAGCTTAGCAGGAGTATCCAACACATTTTGAATACAGCATGTAAGTTTTGGTACTTGCTTTGGATTACTTCTTTTAATTCTCATCTTTCATAACGTCTTTATTCTCTCATTACAAATTGAATTCGAGCCAGGAAAAATGAAAGTACAGGTTAAAAATCAATAAATGATTAGAACTGTTATATATTTTTTTCACAATTTTGACATTCTAATGTTTTATTTTTTTTATTTTTTATGTCAGCAATATACATTTAATAATGCAACACTTCTATTTTTACTATACTTGAACTTATGAGTTTTTAGTAAATAAACAAAGAATTAGATAGAGAAGGTTAAAGAATGAGCTATTCAGAAACTTTAGTTATAGAGATAGGTGATTGTCTAATATTATTTCAATTTCAATTTATCACTGCTTATATATGTGTATGCACACATTGTATGTATATAGATATACATATTATATCATGAACCCCACGCATATCATATCCTAATTTTTTTTAAATTGCCAATTCTCACATGCATATCATATTGTATGTGTTTCACCGGATCTGTACTCGTATCCATGCATATAGATAACTAACCCCAGTAAAGCCACCCACAGCAGAACCTCATATCCAGTTTCTGAGGTCCAATCCCAACCCACAAGGTCCATACTTTTCATAGTTTGACCTTCATCTTATCGCCGTCTATACTAACACCACCATTATCTCCTATCCTGAAGTTGTGTCCTTTGTGTAAGAGTGAGGGTTGTAGCGGCACGGTTGAGGTACAAGGGAACCATGTGGCAAGGGCTGTAGTGGTAAAATTTGTTTCACAAGACTATAGATTAAAAAAGAAAAGAGAATGGCACAGTGCTATTCCCACTTCTATGCATAGGTGCCATTTTATCCCATCACATTCATCTCTTGCGCCAACTTGTGTCATGATGATGTATTTAAATCAATACTGCAGTAGAAAAGTTCAAATTGTAAGATTTTATTGGCAACATATGGTCTTATATTGCCACAATGGTTTCATGGGTCTTGAACCATTATGATTCAACTTAAATCCACTAATCTACCATACTTACAAAAACCTATACTCCCTCTACAATTCCAATGCTTCTGTTTCCTATTTGGCATATTTAGAAATAATTTCCCATTTCTAAAATGGGAATTTTAAATCAAATCCTATATGTGACATTACTGACTGATCACTATTTTGTGGTTAAAAATGTGAAAGTATAAGGATAAAGATTCACATTAAGCCATTGAAATATATTTACTGGATTTCAGGCTACAATGAAAACCCTAAACTTTACTGTTCCTCTCTTCTCAGCAAACAAACTCAAGGAGTCGTTTACTATCCAGAGACAATAAGAACCCTATATCAGAATTAGTGAACCAAACCAAAAAGGTCAAAATATTGCAGCAAATAGGACAACACCTATTAATTTTTTCCATACATAGTAATTTCAATATTACTTTTTTTGGCATCAACAGGACTGAGAGACTGGTAGCTCTTGGCAACTTAAGATTAACAAGGAACTCATATAGTTCGGCTCCAGGACTAAAACAAGAGCTACTGTTCAAGTGAAAATGCAATTTTTACTACTTCTGAAGGTGATGGAAACCATGCATTCTTGTTTTTCAACAGAAAATGCATACATGTAATATTAAGCAGCATCACTTATTCAAAACATGGAGGCAGATGGATAACATAATTTCTGGAACACATGCAAAGCCTGAGGATACACAAGGAAAAAAAAAAAATTACTATAGGCAAAATCACAAGGTACGAACAAATGTACTAAAAGAATATTGATGAAATAGAATAAGTTTATAATGTTAGCCTAGTTTCAAATTGAAAAGATCTGCATGGAGAACCAGTATGAAGAACTAAGGCTGCGATTGCTTGTGAGTTTTTACCTCATTTTTGGATCTTTAAAACAAGTTTTTGGGGCCAGCACTGGTTTGGTTGTGGGACTAAAATTAAGTCTTTTAGGCAATGAACAGGGCCGTCTCATAGACAAATCTCAGCCCTACTGTTTCGATGCAACGGTCTTTTTATTTTCTTATGCGATGGCCTCTTCAACTCTGCCACCGCACTGCACACTCACATACCGAACCTACCAGAACCACCACCTCCACCATCCACAAAACCGTCATCACCTCCAGCGAAACTCATCCAATCAACACCACAATTGGATCCCACAAAAGGTTTCTTTAAACAACCATACGCTGGTGCCCCCAAGCTTCCTTCCTCCACCGGAGCTGCCACTGCCGCAGCGGGAAGTCCTAACTTTCCCTGTCTTTTCGTTGCGAATTTTTTCGGCCGTCGCTCAACAAGATTTGTGTCCAAAATGCACTTAGGTACACTGCCTCCTGCCGCCCCACTCCGCAGCCACTGAGGAGGAGCCAGACCAAGCTATTGTTTGCGGCGAAGAATTAAAATGTATGGATAGTATTTTTGTTAGTTTGGAATTGAAGCTTTATGCATCTGATTATTACACCTTTTTGCTGCCAGAGCTGGGGAATGGGGGGGATTGGTTGAAGGCGATGAGGAATTTGCAATTAGTTGGGAAAAGAGAAATGGGCCAGGGAAATTGGCTAGTTTGATTGATTAATACTGTGAATACTGTGAATAAGGGCTATGGGAATCCTGTTTACGCTTATTCTGCTTTGATCGGTGTCATGAAAATAGGATTACATTTTGATAAAAAAAAAAAAAAAAAAAAAAGGGGGAAAAAAACTTCGTGCATAGAAATAAATTTAAAAAAATTTACCAAATATAGTCGACTTTATTTGATAGAAAAAGATTTTCAAAATTATTAATTAATTTAATTTTACAATAGCACAACAAGGTATAAAATAAATAATGAATTTCATAAATTAATTTTGAATAATACACAATTTTGCGACTTTCTTTTGTAATTATAAAATTAAATTAAATTTTTTATGAACCAGCTTAATTAAAAACATTATGGAAATTGATTTAAAGAAAATATTTATTTGTGTTGGATATACTATCAAATTAGCAAATTAATATATATCATATATTTTAAAATTAAAAAAAAATCTATGTATTAAATTTATAATTTAGTTTGTCCAAAACTAATTTAAAAAAAATTATTTATTTTTTACCAATAATAAAGTACTATATAAAAGAACAACATATTTAATTTTGGACAATACACAATTTTAATAAAAATGTAATTCTATCTTACCTGATTAATTACAAAATATATCGGAATTAATTTGTTAGAAATTTTTTTTGTTCTCCACTACCTTCCATAATACCAAATCATTTGACTGTCTATTTTCAACAAAAACAAAAAGAAAACGAAAAAAAAAACAAACAAAAGTTTTTCAATTTAATATATTTATTAATTATTTAAATCCTAAACAAACCCAACAATCAAAACTCATAAAACAATTTCATTATTTCAAATAAATCTCTTAAACATATCTAAAAAACAACCTCACAACCAATCACAACTTCAAATGACATCAACCCATTACATCACTATAATAATTACACTTTATCTCACAACCAATCACAACCTCATCTCCCATTCTCACATCTCTTAAACACCAAAATATTCCCAAAATCTCTAAAACACAAAAACATAAAACCATCCTCACAAGCAATCACAGCCTAAGTGTTTTCTTTCTTTTCTTTAGTTATGATGGTGGTGTTGGTGGTGGGTTTAGAATTTGGTGTCGCGGAAGGAGTCATTCTCAGCCATAAACATGTAACATTCTCAAAATTCTCAAAACAATCAATGAAAAGTATAGAACCCTGAGATATAGCTAAGGTTATATCCCATTTAGAAATGAAACTGGAACAGTAATACTATAAATTGTTGTAAATTGTTAAAAACAACATAAGCTGCAAATAATTCCATGGGTAAAAGGCCAAAGGAAATACTTGTCTGAGCGGAGCAAAATCCTCCTTTCAAGCAACACAGCCGTAAATAGTTTGATAAAATTATCAACGTCCAAACACTGGACCAGAGGCTGGAAAGATATCTGCCATGACATGAAACAGACTATGACTATCAACAAAAAATGGTGCAGACCAACAAAAACTAAACAAGAATAATAGTTCGTGACATACATCGGCATGAGGAAGCCCATCTTTCGGTGGAAACTCTACAGCAAGCAGGCTATTCTCAATTGCAAACAACACTCGGTCCTCTCCAGGAGTAGGCAAAGGTACATTAGAGACTAAATATGCTATAACATCCCAGAGTGGCTTGCTGAAAAAGTTTCGAAGTTGAGCATGTTATATATCCTCTTCAAACATAAAAATAAGTTTCCCCAACCATAAAGTGTCCAAAAAAAAAAAAAAAAAACACAAGAAAAGAAAGGAAAACAGAGAACAGTGTTCCCACTTAGGTGCATACAAGTAATATCACAGTCACATTGTATGCTTTCTAACTATGCTATCCCGACGATAAAATGACTCTAACTATTCTGACAATAGTGCCTCCCTTTCCCATCAGTTCTAAATCAAGCATGAAGAGCAGAAGTTAGGCAAGATAAAGCTTTGGTAAGAACATCCATTATGCTGAATACTAAATGGAATGGCCTGTCCACCCTTCATGTCCCACGGAAATGCAATTGTCATCCAATTCAAAATATTCCCCTTCTCTATGTGATAATACCAGCAAAGCAAGAGAACATTCAACCTAACCATGGCAATGATGACCTAAGGTAGCATGGATCCTTTTGTGGGGTATAAAACTTTACATGAGAAAATGCTTGAACATGTTGTGACAGTAGAAAAGTTATAAATGCAATTGGTGCATGACGAGGACAGTTTTCTATACTAATCGGGGAAACTACCATTCATATGACGGTATTCTGAAATTGTTTTTCCTTGACTTAACTTTCTTTCCTTGGAATGGGGAAAGAGATGTTACTAAATGCCAATTTCCCTAAGTTATGACCTTGTGTTACATAGAATAAGGCACACACACACATGCAAGCAGAGACATAGAAAGGAGTCAAGTAGTTGCTGAAGTCAAATGTTCTAATCAGACACATAAAGCCAGTGAGAATGTCGACTTTTGATTAATCCATTTGAATGCTCCTCATCTTAGAAGAATATATGGAAAAATATGATGATCACTTCATCCAATTTACATGGGAATTTAGATAAAGCACGGTCATAGGTCCAAGTGGAATATTATAAACATTTTATTTGTGTTTCATCATAATGCTTTAGTTACCAAAAATGCCTGAATCTAAACAGAATACCATTCTGGAGCACTATTTTGATTGCTAAATACTGACTTCCAATGAACTTGAAAACGAGACAAGCGAGACTATTTTAAAAATATGAACACCATGGCCAGTAATTGACACTTCAAAATTAAAAGAAAAACTAATTAGGTTGTTCTTTAAGTTTCGGTGTCTTTAAGAAACCGAGTGTAAGAGCAATTGGTGTAAACTTCAAAAACACACACACAGACACACACTCGATTCATCGTACCTGCTTCCAGAAGTTGAAAAACAAAGTAGGAATATTTCCTCCAACGCGTCGCGCAGAATGCGGAAACTGGGCGCACGTGATATGAGACAGATGCATTTATCAGCAAAGGAATTGGGGGTAATCCCATAAGCCTCCGCTATATCCTCACACACAGGATCTCGAAATGCAATGCAACTGACGTAAATCTTGGACCCATCACCCTCAGTTAACACAATGGGATAGCTCCGGGGAAACGATGAAGGGTCGTTGGAATCAAAACCCGAGGAATACAATTGGACGCCGGCTGGCAAAACGCAAGTGGGAAGTTGAGGTGGAGGAGGAGGATAAAGAGTGTGATTCGGGGGAGGGTATTGATCTAACAGAGATGGCAAGTACATGATGCCAGTGCCATGGTAACCCCTGTTCCCATCAAGAGTCCGGATTTCTGGCCCAATTCCACACACCACGAAGTACTCGAATATTCGGGCCATTGATTTCAAATGGGAAGGGTGAGCTTTTAGAATATTTCAGATCTGCCTAGAGACTGGTTGTTAAATTGATAAACATCTTCACTGGTTTGAAATTCGTCTTAGGAGAAATTTGATGGAGAATAACTGCAAGAAGTTTGGGAAATGAAAGAGATTTAGGAGAGAGCTGGCACTAGGCAGTTTAACCTTCACCTGACCGAGAGTTGTAAAGAGGTGCACCGTGAATTGTCAAATCTGTTCAAAGTTGGCTTGCTCCCCGACTGGATTGTGATACCCATTTTTCCTTTTTTCTTTTTTCCCCCATCTCTAGAAGTGAAATTATTGAATTTTGTTAATAACTAGTTTAAATTGTCAATTTCATAATTTTGTTATCACTTGATAATAATTTTATAATTATCGACCAATAATTTTTCGGTTAATTAGAAAAAAATCCCTAATCCTACTTTCATTTTAGTGATCAGTCCCCATTTGAATTTTTACACACTAAACTCCCTACTTTTTCACAAAACTTAGAAATCACTCCCCATATCTTTTAGAAAGACACATATATCCTTGTAGTTAGAGAAAACAACAAAAATACCTGAGAAATGCGTTTTTCTCTTCAAGAAGAATGCTTTCATTTATTTTTTTTCTAAAATCGACGACTTCTCCAAGCGGCCAAACAAAAGGGCGCGAAATCGTTCCTCTGCCATTGATGCGAGAAAGAAAAAAAAAAAAAGACACCAAAATTTTTGCCATTTTTTTTGTGACAATGGAAGGAGAAACAATGGCAACAAGAAGCGAAATACAAAAAGAAGTGATAAAAAGAAACAAATGTATGTTTTCTGCATTTACAGTTTTAAATGTCTGTGATTTTTCAGTGTTATACTTATTTCTTGTCTATTTTCTCATGTTTAGGGTTTTTATTTTCTATTTAGTTGTTAAACACTTGAACCCAATTGATATATATAATTTTATTTGTGAGATGGGAAATTTTTTATTTGTACTTGAAAGGCATAAAAGTTGTACTTCACTTTTTTGAGGTTTATACTTCTTTTTACCTGAAATTATCTGAAAGTGGTAGTATATTATTTGTGGTACAAAACATCTAAGCTTGCAGTACACATTAAGCAAAAGTTTAGTATATAATTTGTATAACTGTAGTATATTTTAGAAGCAAATGTAGTATAAATATTCAAGCTTGCAGTACACATTAAGCAAAAGTGTAGTATATAATCTATGTAACTGCAGTACATTTTAAAAGTATTTGTAGTACAAAATATTCAAAGCTGCAGATTAAATGAAATTATAGTATATAATTTGTGTGCATGCAGTACATTTTAGAAGCATCTATAGTACAAAAGCATTCAAGCATGCAGTATACGTTAACTGAAAATGTAGTATATAATTTGTGTATTTGTAGTACATTTTAGAAGTAACTGTAGTACAAAATATTTAAGCCTGTAGTATACATTAAATGAAAGTATAGTATATAATCTGTGTAAAGAGGAGCTAAATTCATCCGGTGCAAAAAGAGATCAGAGTTGAGTTGGGGCACCGCATACACTTCGAGTCCTTATGTATATGTTGACGAGGATGTCAACGGATCAAGTGGGGGAGAATGTCATGGGTCGCTCATTAGAGAAGAATGGCAACCTTGACTTCAAGGGGCATTAGGAGCGACAAGGCGTTGTTGACTCACTCGGTAAGGCGAAAAAAGCCCATGAGCAGAGACTCTTACGAGGTGCGGTTTGAAAAACTATTTCAATGGCATATTCCTTAAGTTATGAGGATGCTTCCCACCAAGTTTGAAGTCATTCCGTGTCCGTTTGGGCACTGAACATTGAGGGCGACCTGAAGCGGTCTTACTGCACGCAGGTAGTGCAAAGATGCATTGAGTAGAGTGGCTTGGAAAAGGAATTTTGTGAAACTGTTTCAGTGGGGTGTTCCTTGAGGTGTTGGCAACGTTCCCACCAAGTTTCACCAGTAGACGGTTCCGTTTGGATAGGAAACGGCGAAGATCTTTAGAATGCGGCAGTGCAGTGGCAATGCTGTAATTCCAGCTTATTGCGAGGGAAATTACTGTTCCATGGAGAATCGGACAGAGCTGGAACTTTGTGGAGTTAATGTATAAGCCGAGAGCTATCCAACGGTTCAAGCGGCAAGTGATTTGGACACCGGGAGAGGAAGTTGCGAAAATATAGTACAAAACATTCAAGCCTATAGATTAAATGAAATTATAGTATATAATCTGTGTATATGCAGTATATTTTATAAGCATCTGTAGTACAAAAACATTCAAGCGTGCAGTATACATTACTGAAAATATAGTATATAATCTGTGTATCTGTAGTATAGTTTAGAAGCAACTGTAGTACAAAATATTTAAGCCTGCAGTATACATTAAATGAAAGTGTAGTATATAATCTGTGTAACTGCAGTATATTTTAGAAGCAAATATAGTATGAACATTTATGCTTGCAGTACACATCAGGCAAAAGTGTAGCATATAATCTATGTAACTGCAGTACATTTTAGAAGAATCTGTAGTACAAAACATTCAAGCCTGTAGATTAAATTAAATTATAATTTAATATTTGCATATATGCAGTACATTTTAGAAGCATCTGTAGTACAAAAATATTCAGGCATGTAGTATACATTAACTGAAAATGTAGTATATAACCTGTGTATCTATAGTACATTTTAGAAGCAATTGTAGTACAAAACATTTAAGCCTGTAGGGTTTGAATCATACTTTGTATGTACATACATATGTAAATTGAAGCATACTTTGTATATAATATTATTTTGTATGTAAGTATAATTTTCCATCAAGCGTTTATAATATTTTGATTTCAATACAATATGAGGGAAATGAAATACAAATGTAGAACGAACAAAGTAAAAATTGTGTTATGTTGAAGTACACTTCAATTCAATTGAAATCGAGCAGTGAATTTGAGTACAATATGATGGAAATGAAGTACAAATATAGAAAAAATAAAGTATAAATGGTGTTATGTTGAAGTACACTTCAATTAAATTGAAATTAGGTAGTGAATTTAAGTACCATATGATGGAAATGAAGTATAAATATAGAACAAATACAGTATAAATTGTGTTATATTGAAATACAGTTCAATTAAATTGAAATCGAGCAGTGAATTTGAGTATAATATGAGGAAGATAAAGTACAAACGTAGAACAAATAAAGTATAAATGTTGTTATGTTAAAGTACAGTTCAATTAAATTGAAACCGGACAGTGAATTTGAGTATAATATGATGGAAATGAAGTACAAACAAAGTATAAATGATGTTATGTTAAAGTACACTTCAATTAAATTGAAGTTGGACAGTGAATTTGAGTACAATATGATGTAAATGAAGTACAAACGTAGAACAAACAAAATATAAATGGTGTTATGTTGAAGTACACTTCAACTAAATTGAAATTGAACAGTGAATTTGAGTATAATATGATAGAAATGAAGTACAAATATGGAACAAACAAAGTATAAATGGTGTTATATTGAAGTACACCTCAATTAAATTGAAATCGGGCAGTGAATTTGAGTACAATATGATGAAGATAAAGTACAAATATAGAACAAACAAAGTATAAATGGTGTTATGTTAAAGTACACTTCAATTCAATTGAAACCGGATAGTGAATTTGAGTACAATATGATGAAAATATAGTACAAACGTAGAACAAACAAAGTATAAATAGTATTATGTTGAAGTACACTTATTGCAATTAAATAATTAGTCTCCAATAATTGTAGTGATAGTCAAATATAATATTTTGAGATTATCGGATCAGATGAAGTACGTATTTGTACAGGTTATAGGGTGAATATTATTGTCAAATGCTCATTTGTTTATATCTTTGAAAGCATAAGTATTCTTTATATTACTGCGATTGATAACATTCATTCGTTGAACATTAGTGGTTAATACTTTAAAACTTTAATATTATTTTATTCATATAATAAATATTACACACATTTTTAGAGTTTGGTTATTAATTACTGAGACTTAAAAAGCAAATCATTGAACAAATTTTAATTCAACAATATTAGTAAAAATATTAAGAAATGGAGTACATAATGGCCGAAATGAAATACAAATGTCGTGAAATCAAATATAAATCTTTCAGATTAAGGTACGAAAGCACTATATCTTGGACAACATCCATTTGCTAACTTCCACGCTAAACAAGTACATTATTGCCAAAAAAAAGTACAAAAGTCATGAAATC
Organism: Jacaranda mimosifolia; assembly: GCA_018894105.1. Lineage (NCBI taxonomy): Eukaryota > Viridiplantae > Streptophyta > Magnoliopsida > Lamiales > Bignoniaceae > Jacaranda > Jacaranda mimosifolia. The sequence goes on along the minus strand of CM032122.1, from coordinate 34,742,758 downwards.
AAGTACAATTCTACCAAATTGGAGTACAAAAAAATTGATATCCCGGACAACATGCAAAAATGCCAATTTCACGCTAAATCAAATACATAATTGCCGAAATGAAGTACAATTGTCATGAAATCAAGTATAATTCTCCCAGATTAGGGTGCAAAATAACTGATATCTCCGAAAACATACAAAAATGCCAATTTCACGCTAAATCAAATACATAGTTGTCGAAATAAAGTATAATCGTCATGACACCAAGTATAGTTCTCCCAGATTGGGGTACAAAATAATTGATATCTCGGACAATATACAAAAATACCAATTTCACGCTAAATCAAGTACATGATTACCGAAATAAAGTACAAATGTCATGAAATCAAGTATAAATCTCCTAGATTAAGGTACAAAATTTAGCTAGATTACTGATTCTTTGCAGATTCGATGATTATGCCCTGTTCTACCACATCTTTTACACTTAATTACACGTTTATCAATTTGTGATGGAATCCTCTGTGTCCTTCTATGCCCAGGTTGAGATCGGCAATCAGGTGCATTAATGACGCAATCATCATCTAGAGGGAACATATGCATATCATACGTAGGAATAGTATTTATCACTGATTGGTATGCTTGTTGATACATCTCAACTCGGTAATATTGATCGGTAAAGTCATACGATGAAAGTGACTTTGACTCGAGAGTACAAATTTTGATAAAATAAAGTAAAATTTAGGAACACTTGAAGCATAGAAATTCAATGAATATAGTATAAGTTTAGATAAAATGATGTATAAAATGAAGTATAATTTCAAAAAACAAAAATATAATTTTTGATAAAGTGAAGTACAATTTCAGAACACCTGAAGTATAAAACCTTAGCAATTGCAACACAATTTTTGAATAATCCATTAGTAGAATACTTGAAACTTAAATAATAGATTTAGATAACTGAAGTATAAGTTTAGAACACTTGAAGTATAGAACTTCAATGAATAGAGTACAAGTTTAGGTAAAATGATGTATAAAATGAAGTATAATTTTAAAAAATAAAAGTACAATTTTAGATAAAGTGAAGTATAATTTCAGAATACCTGAAGTATAAAATCTTAATAATTGCGGTACAATTTTTGGATAATTCATTAGTAGAACACTTAAAAGTTAAATAATAGATTCAAATAACTGAAGTATAAGTTTAGATAAAATAAAGTACAATTTTGAAACACTTGAAGTATAGAACTTCAATGAATAGAGTACATGCTTATGTAAAATGAAGTATAATTTCAGAAAATAGAAGTACAATTTTATATAAAAAGAAGTACAATTTTAGAACACTTGAAGTAAAAATCCTTAGCAATTGCAATACGATTTTGGATAATCCATTAGTAGAACACTTGAAGTATAAAACTTAAATAATAGATTCAGATAATTAAAGTACAAGTTTAGATAAAATGAAGTACAATTTCAGAACACTTGAAGTATGGAACTTCAATGAATAGAGTACATGTTTAGGTAAAACAATGTATGAAATGAAGTATAATTTCAAAAAATAGAAGTACAATTTTAGATAAAGTGAAGTACAATTTCAAAACACTTGAAGTATAAAACTTTAGCAATTGCAGTACAATTTTTGAATAATCCATTAGTAAAACAATTTAAACTTAAATAATAGATTCAAATAACTAAAGTATAAGTTTAGGTAAAATGAAGTACAATTTCGAAACACTTGAAGTATAGAACTTCAATGAATAAAATACATGTTTAGATAAAATGAAGTACAAAAGAAAGTATAATTTCATAAAATAAAAGTACAATTTTAGATAAAGTGAAGTACAATTTCAGAACTCTTGAAGTATAAAGCCCTAGCAACTACAATATATTTTGGTTAATTGATAAATATAACACTTAAAGTATATAACTTCAATAAATATAGTACAATCTTTGATAAAATGAAGTATAATTTCAGAAAATCAAAAGAATAATTTTATATAGAAGACGTATAGTTTAGGAACACTTCAAGTATAAACTGCTAGAAGTTGCAGTATAATTTTGGATAATCCATTAATAGAACACTTGAAGTATAAAACTTACATAATAGAGTACAATTTTAGAACACTTCAAGTACAAAACTTTACAAACTGCAGTACAATTTAGATTCTGTAGAAGTATTACCTTAAATCATCACTGCTTTTCTTTGCACTGCTGCTCAATTCATCCTTTCGGTTTACCAGGATGTCAACAACGTTCATCTTCAATGTCAAATGCAGAAAGGCCATATTCATGACACCGTCATCATCAGTCAAACTCATGTATAATCTTTGATGTTGAGCTATGTATTGCAAACTGAAGTGTTCGGCGTTGATTTCACTCTATTTTCTTGCGAGATTAATGTATATGTCCATTAACTTGATTGAACACTCCTACTTCACTATTGGTTGACATTGTCAGAAAATATAAGAAACTCAGAAGCAACTAAGAAGAAACTGAGAAGAAGAAGAAACCCGAAAATGATGAAAATAAAAAGAGAAGAAGACAATGCAGCTATCGGGTTTGTGGTTTTTGGCTCTAACGTTATTCTTGTTCCCGCCGTGGAGCTTGTTGCGTTTTTTCTGTTCTTTCTATTTCTGGTATGATAGTGTTTACTGTTTGCTTGTCTGGATGAAGAAGAAGAAGAAGAAGTGAGAAAAAATTAATGAAAAATATTATATTTAAGGGCATTTTTGTCAAATCAAGTGAGTGGGGAGTGATCTCTAAACTTTTAACAAAATTAGGGAATTTTTTCTAACAAAAATTAAGTGGGGACTGATCACAAAAGTGGAAAAGTGTATTTGGTACTTTTAAATAAGTGTCCCATAATTTTTACTATTAAATTAATATTATTTGATAAATCTCAAAAATATAATATCTATCAATTATTGTATTGTTTTTCAACTCAATAGGAGATCATATGAACTTTTGCTATTTTTGTAATTCAATTATCTGATATACTGCTACTATTGCTTTTCTTCTCAAGAATTTTTCAATAAAATAGTTGAAAAACAATAAATTTACAAATATTGTGAAATGAAGAGTATATATTTTAATTTAAGGAAAATTATATATGGAAATATATGAATTTTCGTAATAAAACTTAAAAGCATGAACAATTTCAACTTTAGTTTTCTTTGTGTAACAAATTATGCAGAGGCACTTTACAATTATCTCTTTGAGCTATAAAACAAATTCATACTTCTAAATTTAGTATTTTAAGAGGGTTGAACTTAGTAAATCTACTATATTAATATAGCTAATATATAAGTGTGTAGATATAGATGGATCAAATAAAAAAAAATTATATGAAAGGCTGTTACTTATCAATTTAATCGCTATTGAAACAAATAACTCAATAAGTAAAATTACAGATTTAATTTTTTTATTTTATTTATTAAATATATGATATTTGTGTTAAATATATTTTTATAAAAATAATTAATTAAGAATTAAATACACTTAATATAAATTAAAATAAAAAATGAAATAAGAAATACAATGAAATATTTAAATGGTAAAATTTGATGCATGGTCAACTTTTTTATTCTTTTTTTAGTTATACGTCATTCTTTATCCAATCAGTCATTATTATTTTATGAGGATGCCTCTCCATTGACTTTGAATAGAGTGAAATAGAGTCGTCTGTTTCATCCTCCCCTTCCTCCCTCCGCTCCTCTGCCCGTACAGTTGAGAAAAGTAGAGATTTTATTACACAAAAGCATGGAGAGGGAGAATAATGAGGCGTCCCCTCAGCTTACAGGCGTAGTCATAATAACTCTACCCCCACCAGACAACCCTTCTTTAGGAAAAACCATTACTGCTTTTACTCTATCCGATCATCAAATATCAGCTGATCCTCAACTCGACCAACCGCAATCAGCCCCGCAAGTCGATGAAGCGCCGCCTCAGCTTGTAGCACAGAATCCTGGCCCTCAATCCTTGTTTTCATTTAGAAGTTTCCTCCGGAACAGCCCAAGAACCGTTCTGCCGGTTATCTGCATCTCTCTCATCGCCTTATATATTTGGGTCTCGATTTCTCAAGAAACCTTCTTCGAATTACGCGATGAACTTTTGAACGATGATGATTTTCAGAAGAACAAGTCCCAGCATTCATTTCTTTTGCCATTGTATCAGAAGCCGTACAGGGGCCATGGCGGCATGGGAGATTTTGAACTTAAACTAGGAAGACTTATGAGTGTTGATTCTGGACCAGTATCAAATGAACTTGATGATGCAATAAGTGGTGGCAAGATTAATCTGAAGTTCGTCTCTACTACTTCCAAAATTGATGCCACTGCTGTTATACCTGTTGGGGGTAACATTTATCCTGACGGGTATGTTTGCATTTTTTCTTTTTTCTTTCTTTTTTTCATTTTTCTTTTCTCTCCCCCCCCCCCCCCCCCTCACTTTTACTAATTGTTTGCTGGATGTGCTTTTACCAGAGATTACTGGAAGTTAATGAGTATTCTTTAAGTTTCTTTTTTCGTTTGATTCAATTGTAAAGTCTCTGACTTTGATGGATGTGAAACCTATCCGCTTGACTTAGCCTCTATTATTACGTTGTTCGATTAGAGAATCATTTTCCAATACTATGCACAAAAAATACAATGTTGTAGCATAACAAAGTAGGTCGTGCATAAATATGGATTTCTGCATAACTTGATCCATGGTGATGGCATGCAGAAAAGCAGAGTTTAATGTTGTCACGTATGACCATGAGATGAATGAAAATTGTGCAGATCTATCCTTTTCTCCTGCAGGGCCAGAGACTTTAGTTTCATGTATTGAATAGTTGTCAATGTTGAAGTTAGATTTGAATTTACTCGGAATAAAAGTGGTGAAAAATGGAGCAAACTCTGTTATTTTACAAATGTAGCTCAACACAGAGGTGATGGCAGAGCTGCCACTGAGCTAAGTCAACAATACCTACAGGCGAACTTTTAGCTTGATATATATACTTTTGATTCTTCTGATGCAGAGATTGTTGCATTACATCTTTGCTATCCTTGAGCTTATTCTTAGATCATTTATTAACGTATCTTGTGCCATACCCATTAAAGTTCTTTGGTACTACTTCTTTCCCTATTTCATGTGCAATTATGTTTATGTTTAATATCACATCCCTTTGTCATTAAACCCCATGCAGTGGGATGCTTATGTTACTCTTTTCAGTACAAAATAGTGAAATACAAATGTTATAATAAAATATCATAGTTTTGAATGGCCCTCCTAAATCATGATTAACCACATTTTGGATGACTTTGTTATTGCATGAGATCCATTGTTGTTCCCAGACTTTCTTAGGATGAAAATGCCTCGTTTTATCATATTACGTGTAAGATGTGCAATGGTTGCTATAAGAAATATAATTTCACTGGGTTAAGTTAACCTTATTCTTGAATTAAATCCACTACCTATTAAAGTATTAAAATCAGTATTGTATATATAAGGGATTATTATGCCTTGATACAAATCTTTGAATTTTATCATTACCACTGTATGGTTTTGGTTTTACTTTGCTGATGGTTTCTTTTCACTTATCCTTTCTTGTAGTAATTAACTGATCCCATGGATCCACTTGGCTTATACATAATGCTCAAGTTTCTTCCCTACATCTTGTCTTGGCAAGTTTAGAGTATTGCTAACTAAAATCATTAAATCAATACCTATGAAGTGGTGCTAAATTGAGAAAATTTGACTACAAGGTTCAGAGGTGTGCAACTTTTAGTGTTGTACTGCCTGCTGTGTTTTGCTCAGGGAGGTGAGCTATTACTTATATGGTTGTAGGAGAACAAGATGCATTACAAGGTTGATTTCATATTACAAGGTTGTTTTTTTCTTCTTTTTTTTTCTTTTTCCGCAGGCTGTATTATACATACTTGCATTTTGGGAATCCTCCAAGGCCTTATTTTCTTGATATGGATACTGGGAGTGACTTAACATGGATTCAATGTGATGCTCCATGCGCTAGCTGTGCTAAGGTAATTCATATTGTTTCATCAATCTTATGTAGTCTCTTTCTCATGCTATTTCCTACAACTAGTTTTACTACCTGAATGGTAATGCTACAACTGGAGCTGCTAAGGAAGCTGCAACTTCAATAAATATGACCATAACATGGAAGAAGGATATGCCCAGAAATGGTGTAATAGGTCCACTTAAAAAAAAAAGAAAAGAAAAGAAAAATGAAAAAAAGAGGGAATTTTAGCCTCTTTCTCTTGCTATTTACTGCCACTATTACTAAAAACATGAATTGTAATGCTACTGTTGGTATGGCTGAATAAGCGGCACTTTCTATGACTATCACCATAATATGGAAGAGGGGAATGTCAAGAAATGGTAAGTATTCCCGTGAAGATACATATTTTCATTGGGAAGGGATGGTATTTTGTTGAATTAAATGTGATGAAAAAATCTTTGCAATTTGTTCGGCATTTTTTTTAAATAACTAGCTTGAAATATGTTTTTCCTCCTATCCTTAGCATTTACGAGAAAATGGCTCTGTAAGGCTACTATGAATATATGTTATCATAAAATTTGCACAGTGAATGTGGATTTGATGTGTCTATGGCTGTTGTATGGCAAGAGAAGGTCCTCTTTAACCCCACTTTAGTTTCTCTTTGTTGAAGCTTGTTGCATTTTAATGAGGAGACACTAGTGATAAATGTTTTGCAGGGAGCTCATCCTTTTTACAAGCCGGTGAAAGCTAACATTATACCACCTAAGGATGCTTACTGTGTTGAAATTCGAAGAAATCAAATAACCAATGACTGTGACTCTTGCCACCAATGTGATTATGAGATACAATATGCAGATCATAGCTCATCCATGGGAGTGCTTGCAAGGGATGAGCTTTATCTAAACATTGCAAATGGATCTTCGGCCAAATCAAAAGTTGTTTTTGGGTAATGTTATCTACTCCTGGCATAAACTAATCGTTCCTTCTTTCTTTCTTACTTTGTTGGACTGGAATATAGTAAAAAAGAAATCAGTAGTCTTATGCACTTAAAAATCTTGATATTTATATCCTATGGTTGATTATGTCAGTTGCGCTTATGACCAGCAAGGTTTACTTTTAGACACATTGGGAAAGACAGATGGAATCCTTGGACTTAGCAGGGCGAAAATAAGTTTGCCGTCCCAATTGGCAAGCAAAGGACTCATAAAAAATGTTATAGGACATTGCCTTGCCACCGACAGCAGTGGTGGTGGTTACTTGTTCTTAGGTGATGATTTTGTGCCTCACAGGCAGATGGCATGGGTCCCCATGCTTCAGAGCCATGATTTGTGAGTATCAGATTTTGAGAATGCCATTTGTTTTGTCTTCTCTTGTTATATAATCTTTAGTTCATTACTCGTGATAGCCAAATCTTGTTTGCAGTTCAATTTCAAGACAGTCTTCATTTTATCTTATGTTGACATTACCTCTAGAGCACAAACTTTTTATGGAAAATGAGAGAGGGGCATATGCAATGAATTAGTCTTAGTTTACTATCGGTCTTCCACCAGTCAGAGGATGTAGAATTAGTATTACTATTTGCCAAACTGAAATCTTCTAGATTAAAATATTGAAAGTTTTAATTTCATACTATGCGTTAATCCTACATCTCTGAGCAATTTCTAGTTTTGAGTAAGACATTATCTTTAAATTTACTCCTTGTTTTTTGATTTTGATTTTTGCTGTTTAATTCAAGAGGGAGAGTTTGTAATAAGCACAAATGCATTTTTTTATGTCTAGGAATTCTTATCAGACAGAATTGGTGAAGGTGAGTTATGGAAGCAGACAAATTGAGTTAGGCAATGTTGGGAGTGGACAAGGACATTTAGTTTTTGATAGCGGCAGCTCCTATTCATACTTTATGGAACAAGCATATAATAATCTGGTCACTATAGTAAGTAAATAATCAGTCTCTCAGAATAGTTCTGAAATTGAAAATCGTTCTCTCTACATTAATCTTTTATTTAACATGTGATTTCAGCTTAATGATATTTCTAGTGAGAGCCTTGTCCGTGACATGTCAGATAATTCATTACCCATTTGCTGGCGAGCCAAATCCCCTTTAAGGTACGATATTTGCATTGAGTTGTATAGCAACAAAGGACCTGGGGCCCTACCTAATCATCAGCAGATGGAGAGCTATAGGTCTTTTGTGACATGTTGGTTATTCTACTGTTTTTCCTAATTCATCTCATAAAGAATCACAAAGGAGCAATGTCATTCACATATTTTTTTACTTTTAACAAAATATTTCTCTGAAACCAGAAAAAGAAACTACCATAGAAACTTGTTGACAAAGAGGTGGCCCTTGTTGAAATGTTATGGCATGATAAGCTGCCTATAATCATAAGATCATTCTAAACAGCTCAGCTATCATTAATGATGCAGCATAATCCCTTTTTTCTATTTTTGGCAGTGCTACTTTCACTTTAACAATATGAATGACCACCCTTTGCTTTATATATAGAATCAATTGCCATGGTCTTGAGTTCACCTACAATATCTGGTTTTTCATAATTTTCTCCCTTCTTCTGATGCTCCTGGATATGCTTAAAACTATGGCACTAAAATAGCACTAAAACAGGAAAGATCAGGAGCCTATAAACCATTTAGGAATGTCAGGAGAAGGGAGAAAATTATGAAATCTTTTAGCTACTGCCAGTGGACATGGAATAATCTCTCTTCCTCCCACTCAACTAGTTTTCCATGCAGTAATTGGTGGTTCCTTGTAGCCTTTCCTAGAAGTGAAAATAAACATATATAATTGGGTGAACAAAGAAGAAAATATCTACCTAAGTTTGAAGCTCAAGATGCTGTCACTTTGCAGTGGAAACATTTTGTCTGTTGTTTATGTGGTTTTAATGTATTATGCTTCTGCCTTTGTCTGCTAATCCACATTAGATTTTTAACAGCATGAACATTGTTATCCCTTTTCTTATCTTATTGATTTTGAGAGGGGCCACTCAATGTTTTATCTTCTTAGGTCTGTGAAAGATGTCAGACACTTATTCAAACCTCTGAACCTTCAGTTTGGAAGCAAGTGGTGGATTGTGTCCACAAAGCTTAAAATTCCTCCCGAAGGCTACTTAGTGACGAATGTAAGCATTATCTTTCACATGTTACGTATAAGATCCGTCACATTACTGGAAAATCACTGTAAACCATCTGCTGCAGAAAAAGGGTAACGTGTGCTTGGGCATTCTTAATGGAAGAAAAGTACATGATGGATCCACTTTTATACTTGGAGGTAGGAAGATTAAATAAAAATGTGTTCCATGTTTCATTTTTGATTTAGAGAGTATTTGGCTAAACTCATTTAAAAGATTTTATACGCTCCTACATGTTAAAAGATATTTTTGAAGTTTATAAGAAACTAAATCTTATTTTAAAAATAAAAATTTAATGGTAATTTTGTAACTAATATGGTCAAAGCTAATAAGATCTTAACAATATGTAGTATATCAAGTGCCATGTCTAAAAAAACAAGGCTTTTATCATAAAATTTGAACACAGCTTTTATAATTTATATTAAAATTTGAACACCATGACCATCCATTTTACTATGACAGAATTATTTTCTGTTCTTTTCTGTCTTCACCTGTGCATATGTACTGGTCTTCACAGATATATCATTACGTGGTCTACTATTTGTATATGACAATGTGAATGAGAAAATTGGGTGGGTTCGATCAAATTGTGCAAGGCCACGAACGTTTGCAAGTCATTCTCTTGAATGACTCCTCAGATTATGATGAAAAACAAGCAAGTCAATCTCCATCCGTACATCGATGATTCTTGCACATATATATACCATGTTATTTCTGTGTAACATTATTCCTGTCCTTGTGGTTTTTCCCTGTGAAACATGGCCACAAGAAGAGGGTACAAATTTTGGGACTCCTAGTTTTGTACAGTAGGAGTTTGTTCAGACTATTCTTTAACTTTGAAAAAGATTCTCCAGCTACCACTCTTTAGAGAAGAATGACTGCAGTATTGAATCTCATATCTTATATGACTGCAGCCTATAGGTGTATGTGCAGAATAGTTGTATGAATAAAAGTTTAGTGTGAATCATCTTGCTCTGATAACCTCCTCCTGGCTTTGTTGGATTCAGTCATTCAACCATATATCTGGTGAAATTTTCTACTGTTTGAAACTTATAGTTTGTTCACTTCTGATGTACAATTTGATAAATCCAAATATTGTTTCCTCTTAATTATCAAACATAGTATGTTTTTAATTTGGTAGAACTAATATGTATTGAAAAATTTAAAAATGCAAACTTAGTTTCTCAATCACAACTGTAGGTGGTGTAATATTTTCTGCAATTTGCAGTTCTAAAAATGTGGGTTTCCTTTAGACGGTTCTTTAAGGGATGTTTGGCTAATTTTTTTTTATAAATTCTTATATTTTATAAAATATTTTTGGAGCGTATAATATGCTAAGCCTTGTTTTTGAAATAAAGTTATTGAACTTGGATTAATTAAGATCTTGAAGTTTAATAGATGCTAGTACTGATGATTTTGTAATTAAAATGATTAAAATTAAAAGAGTTTGTTAACATCTTGAAAATAAGTTAGAATCTTTTTATTTTTTTTAAGAAGGTTCATGAAATTCTAAAATAAAATTTGAAGATTTTTTAAACTTCTTACTAAAAAATTTATGAAGTATATTTTAGCTTGCTATAAATTTTTAAACATCTTATACTGCGATATTTTGAGGATGTTATGTGCTTATCAAAACATCCTTTAAACCTACTCAAACATGCCAATGCCGATTCATTCGTTAATCCCATGACTAGATCAATTAAAACTAGCCCTTAAAAATCTCAATATAGTATTCTATGACGCGACCTTGTCGATTTATGAGAAGCCATGCTATCTTTGCCTTGCTTTCTCCTCAAATCCATGGCCATTAGGTCAATCAACTTCGAGATGACCAATGGTTGATGTAATCTAGTCTTTGCTTATCTTTAGGGAGTTGTACATCCTTAATTATAGAGTTTGATCTCGATGGATTGAAGGTTCCATGTTGAAAACCTAATAGGGATCTTAATTGCATTGTATGCCTGACGTCAGCTTTCTCCACCGCATTAAATATTGTCCTCTAATCAACTTCTTGTCATTAAAATCAATCTTGGGCGTGCATTCGCCAACCTTTGCAGTTTGCAGACGACCAAAAATACTATGTAGATGGTTGAATGCATATTTTTTGTTATTTTCAAAATCTATCTTGCCTCTATGACTGTGATGAGCACCATATAACTAATTAGGGCAAATCTATCATTTCCACACCACACTCCAGTTACTATAAATACAACCTTTAATAAATGCTTTAAATAGCTCGAATTGCCCTCTCTTTCTATCTATTACCCTTTAAAAGCCCAACATGACTGAAGCATGGAGGATTTTAGTTGAGGGCCATTTGGCAAGCCTGATGTTCCCTGTTTTACATGTTTCAACCACACAAAATATATTGTACATAGTACACTAGTTTCTCGATCCCATATACCTTCAACCAACCTCTATGAAGCACACCCTACTTGAAACTTAAACTATCAAGATTGGCTGAATTAATTATTTGAATATAATATGATTAGAGAAAATCCAATTGGAAGCAAATACATTAATTAATTAAATCACTTAAAATATTTGAGTCTTTAAGTAATCATGTAATAGATTAATTTAATTGCCTCATAATTGATTACTCATGTCTCATGAATGGGTATGGACTTGATGGAATCAATGGCCACTATGATTAATTAGTGGTCATGAAATGAGCAGAGAACACCATGCTTTCATTTGCGTTCACATTTTGAATTCGGTGGAATAGGATTCCACCTTGAAAAGGGATGAGGATGTATAAATATAATGATGTAAGGAATCAAAAGATCAAGTGAATAGGAAATGTTGTATTAATGTCTACATGACCTAAATTATTAATAGGCTTTTCAAGTAAGTTGAAAATTCGTCTCAGAATCGTTCTACTGATCGAAACTCTTAGAAAAGCTCCTATGTCAATCACTTCAATTTCTCTCATCAGACCATCTTTAATGCAAGAAAACAATATTCTTTACATAGAGTCGCTTAGTTGTTGTTACAACTACATAAATAAAAGTATGAGTTTTGAATTTATCCCCACGTAAATATTATTTTCGTGTAATGAATTCAATCAAGATTGCAGCAGGGAAGTTTAAACATATTTATAATCATTATAATTATTCAAAAAATGTTTATTTGATGATTTTTTTTTTTTGAAATTCTACCATGTTGCTGCTTTCTGGTGGTGTTTTAGTGTTGTATGTGTGAGTGAGATGTTGGATGTCACGTCATATTATTATGTTGTATGATTCAAAATAAATTTACTTTATAATTTCATCTCTGTTTGTTCTTTTTTCTGTTTTTCTTTCTTTCTTTTTTCTTTTTCCAATGTGAATCATAACTTGAATATTCTTTCTTTTTCCACTTAAGATATCTTTCATTTATATGTCTAGAAATCGTTGATAATAATCATTGACTTCTTGATCTAATTGAGCTAAATTTAAGTGAATCAAGTCCCTTAATTAATTATGCTAATCCCTTAAGAAGTTCCTAACAAGAGTTATATACTTATTTCCCCTATTCATTAATCCACATAATGTTTACTAGAGTTTCTCAAATTGGTAATGGCATCATTGTAAATTATTTTATATATTTCAACGTACGGGTGCAACGAAGTTGAGTTTGGAGAAAATTTTTCAAGTTCGAGCTCGACGAGCCTAAAGTTTAAGCTTGAGCTCGACTTGATAAAAACTCAAGTTCGAATTTGTTAAGTCAATTGTAAATAACTACGGGCTTGAGATCAAACTTAAAATAAAAAATAGTAAGACAATATATATGTATTAATAAAATAAAAAATAATGTTTAATTATATACCAGCTCGCAAGTCTCAAGTGTAGATACAAACAGCTCGAGATCAGCCCAAAAAATAGCTCGAGATCAACACAAAGAATAGTTCGAGCTAGGCCTGTGAGGCTTGCGAGCCGGTTGGACTCGTTCGCTCCTAGTTGAATATATGGAGAATTTTAATTCAGCAATGATATATTGTAGGCTGGGCAATATCTGATTCTCCCCCAAGTATTATATTCTATATATAAGGAAAAATATTCATTTTAAAAAAAAAAAACTTATTTTAAACATCATAAAAATAAACAAAAGTAATAATTTTGAGATTGAATGATCAATAAGCCTAGTGGCATTACTCCCATACTTGTATATATGAGGTTTAGAGTTAATTTGACCCACAACAAACTCCTAGTGTACATATTTCGGTAAAAATAAAAAAAATTAAAAGAATTCCTACAAATTAAGGAGAAAGACCTAATTTTAGGTGTGATGCACATAGCCTGAAGCAGGCATGTATTGAAATTACAGATAGAGAAAGGGCATCTACCCAAAGAAATATCCTAAATGCATATGACTATTGATTGGTTCATAATTAAAGCATCTCTATCCTGTTTTGTAATGGCAGTTTCAGTTGTCCGTTGTTCCAGTACCTTCGCAATCTTTTTATAGAAGCCATAAGTTCTTGATAATGTCCAAATTCAGGTAGCATCAACTTAAAACAAAAACAAGAAGCTGTATGGTCAAACTTAAAAAACAGAATAATATATATATATATATATGTGTGTGTGTGTGTGTGTGTACACACACACAAGTAATTCAAGGATGTATTAAACAATATTGGTTTAGGAGTATTAATGATATATCCTATTTCAGTTGAAAATTCAAACATAATTTTAAAAATTTAGAAATGATAGTTTGATTGGATTTTTAAGTTATCTCATGTTTATTTATCATACGATAATTTGTGTGATTTTTAATCATTGTGATATAGTTTGATTGGTATGATAAATAAACTTATGAGCTGACATGTTAATTTATCATGAGAAAGGCACGCATAATATGAACTTTTGGTATTCATACGGGTCTGAATATTTATCATCATTCCAACCAAACAAATCACTACAACCAAACTAGCCCATATAATTTTTCAAATTGGAAAGGACTGTTCATCAATTCTTATTCGATGAGGTTGTAGTTGAGTAATGTAATCCCTTATTCTACAATTCTATTTTCTTTCTTAAGTTTTTATAGAAAAGGTTAATAAAACCCCTAAAATCGTTAAAATGTTTACACGGAAGAAGGAATTGCGAGATCAATCAACTTTGATATAAGATTAAAGGATATTTCATAAATTTATAAAATATATATCAAAGAATTCATCTCGTTGAGAAAATGCTCGTATAAAATATTTATATGCCAAAATTGAATAATATGAATAAGAAATTTTAGCTTAAAGTGGAAATAAATAATGACATCATAGTAAGTGAGATGGGTCTATTCCACATTGAAAAAAAGAGTGAGAATGTATCAAATAAAAATATTTTCTAGAGGGAATTATTTTTATTCCTAATTGATGCAAAAGCTCCTAACATTTCAATGTAGCTATGGCTAGCTTAATCAAAGGGACTTGCCTCGTGATTAAATCCAACAATTGTGTTCTTTAAAGAAGAATCATGATCCTTAATAAAGAAATGTCTCATCAAGAAAACTGCATTGCACAACCTATAAGTAGAAGTTTTTAAAATCGAGTCAATCATAAAAAAAAATAAAATAGATTAACATTCATTTGAGCGCTACACAGCTCATTTTCACAATTGACTATTCATTCATAAAAACAATTTGATCAATTCATTTTGATTTATTAATAGCGTTTCCTTTAATTAAAGAAAAATCTTTATATTTTGAGAAATTGTCTATCTGAATTTTCAAGCACTGTGTTAGAGATAAATAAAATTACGCAAGCCTAGATGTTTGTCAATTACAGGACATCCTCTAAAATCTGTCAAATTACAATTCCGTCCCTTGATTTTTTTTCTTTTTCCATTTCACAACTAAGATCCCTAAATTAAATGATCAAGTAACACTTTTGACCAAATAAAAAGTTGAATAATCAAATTATTTAAATTCAAGTCCATCTCAATATGGTTGCATCTAATTTGAACTTGGCCCATTATATTTTCTCTTCTTGCTAATGGCTCATTAACATCATGCTGACAGTCAAAATTAGAAAAATTTAACGTTAATCTCTAAAATATGGTTTCTTGGACATGGATACTACGATTGGCTGTCCATATGCGTGACAACAACATGCAATAATGCAGTAACTTGAAAAAAGTACATAATTAAAAAATGATAGATAACATAAATTAATATTAAAATAGATATACACAATTAGTTACTTTCATATTTTAATTAATATTGTTGGATTTATTATCTGCATCATTCTTTGACTCGGACTAACCGCCAAACTCATAGCACTATGGGGCTCAGCCACCTCAAGACGACAGTAGCCTTATACGATACTTTGTGTTGCCACTCTGCTAATTAATAGTTATAACTTTTAGTCTAGTGATAAGTTTTTTATCCTAACAATTGGTATCAAAGCCATGTCATGGATTTGAATCTCCAGGCTTTTGCTAAGGGGGAGTTATTGGATTTATTATCCGCATTATAATTTGACTGGGAACTCATGATGCTTATGCGACGCAGCCACCTCAAGCCACCCGTAGCCTTATACGAAGCTTTGTGCTACCAAATATATAAGATAACCTTATATGATGCTTTGCACTATCAAATATATAAGGAAATAAAATTGCACCTCTTTTAACAGTTATAGCTTTTAGTCTAGTTGTAAGCGCTTGATCCTAACAAATGCTTTAGAATTTGTTTTTTTATGTATATTATAAAATAATACAAAATTTTATCATAACTTAAAATTAAATCAAGAAAAGTTGGTGTAATTTGACAAACTTTAGAAGAAGATCATCACTACAAAAAAAATAAAAAAAATAGGTATCTCCTACAAATAATTTTTTTATGAAATTTGTAATTTTATAGCTATGATAACTATAAATTATAGTTAGAAATTTCATACTAAATGTAATTTTTTTTAAAATAACAAGTAACAAAAAATTATTAGCTATCAATTTATAATTTTATTTGAAAAATGGTGGATATAATTTGAAAAACTCAAGAAAAGTCTATCTTAATTCAAGAAATCACACCGCAAATAACTCCTAATAATTATGGTGGAGCTAGGAATTTTAATTTCCTGTTAATATTCATCCTCAAATATTCCTCCTATATTATTGTTGAGTTTATGGTAGCAATTCATTTCAAGAAATACCCAGTATGAATTGTGGGCCCCTTTATGTTGTTCTAGATGTGCCCTACTGGCTACAGTTGCAAATTGGAGAGGCGAGCAGGATTGGTTGGGTGGGGAATCAAACTGTCACACTTTAAAGGAATGTAAGATATATATATATATGGACTATTCTATGAATCTTGAAATTTTGAATATGCCATTTTAAAGTAATTGGAAAAAAGGAAAAAAATACATTTTTTGGGTCCTCCCGAATTGTTTCCGAACATAGCAAGTGGTAGCGACTTCTTCCAAGAACCACAACATCTCAATTCAAAGTAGGCCAACTTAAGAAAAGTGATACTGAAAGATTAATTAGAAAAGGAAAAATAAAATAAAAGATAGTTACGAGTTTTACATCACGTTTGGTTGAATTTCTAAGTTATCTCATGAATATTTATCATGTGAGAGTATATGTAATTTTTTATTATTGTGGTATAGTTTAGTTATTTCGGTTTAAATTATCTATTTCAATTTATGTTTTATCTCCTATTAATTCATTGTATGAATATATAACACGTGTATTAAATATTTTCTTATAAAAATAATTGATTAAGAATCGGATACACTTGGCATATATACATCACATTAAAATAAAAGATGAAAAACAAAATGGAATAGAAGATTCAAAGTGAGTTTAGTTTGCTATATTATTTGTATATATGCCCATGTGATTAATTATTATTTATTGTGTTTGGTTCACCATTAAAACAACTTGATTAAACCCAAATAAGTAAAGTGTAACTCAAAACTGAAGCAATAGATAAATAAAATCATAGAGAGTGCCCCAATTTTATTTATCCCTCATTTTGCACCCCAAAAAATAAATGTGGGCCTATATATCTTTTACCATTCAATTCAAACGAAATGAATGATAAGACGAGACAATATGACTATATTCCACTACATCATGTCAACCAAACTAGCCCTTAATATTTTTTAATCAGTGTAACACAAAGATATAATTATTATTATATAAACTAAGGATATAGGCACCCATCACAAGTTGGTAAAGCTGGCGGCTATCCAAACTCCCGCCGCGTTGAGAATCACCAGAAGAAATCACTTTGGTCAAATAAAACTGCAGAAAAGTAAGTAACACTGAAAATGAAAAGCATGAAACTTGTCAAGCATCAAATATCAATGATCAATCAAATGTGACATAAATGATTCTCATATATACACAAATTAATCTGCCATTAAAATGACAAGTTTTGGTTAAAAAAGGCTATTATTCATTGCATGGAGTAGTGGAACAAAGAGAAAAAATAAAATAAGATCAATATTAATGGAGATTGAAGGGGTTTAGTTGGAGGAATAAAAGGGTTGAAGGGTGTGATGACAGAAGCATAGAGAGCACAAAGGAGTGAGATGCAGATATATATAGAAGATGAGTAGTCATCAGTGCATGCATTTTCATCATCTGTGCTCTCTATCTTCTGTCAACAAAATCACCACTGCCTCTCTACTCCCCCTACAGTACCCCTACCTACCTATATATATATATATATGCATAATACCTGTGTGTGTGTATATATATATATATATATCTTCTACTTTTGAATAACATCAATACATGAAATGAATTGGGTTTTGCTTGTGTGTGTGTTGTGTGTGTGAAAAAGATAGAGAGAATTGGCATTTATATGAGGGACAAGGTATATAATGTATTTGAGAGAGGGGTATAGGCCTAATGTGGTGTATTTAAAGGAAGAAAAGTAAAGAGGGCAAGAGGGGGGTATATATAGGGGGATACACACGCACACACACTTGCACTTGAGGTTGTGATATATATGATGAAGGGTATCAAGAGCAGTACTATTGGTGTAGCAGTACGTACCATATATGCTTTGTAACAGCTTCTCACGAGTTGAATCAAGAAAAGGACTACATACAGCCTGTAACTTTTTCAATCCCAACAACCAATGACATTAGGGTTAAGTTTTTGACAAGTTGGTTCACCATGCATATGCTTTCTTACTTGTCATGAACTCAAGATATTGGCATCTCTTCCATAACTCATCAATATATATATATATATATATATATTCTATTTTCATATATTATTCATAGATCATGTTCAAACCATGATGCCACATATACTTAGCTCATGCTAATCTTTTCTGCACTTATTCATTGATGATTTAATTTAATCTATAAAAATTTTCAGGTGAGTGTTTAAGACAATAAAAATTTAATTTGTGTTATTAATTTGTCTCTAGAAGTACCATTAGAGTTAGAAAAAGTCACATGATTATATAAGTTAGTTGGGAGCTGGCTAGCTAGGATGGTTATGAGAAAATACATTTCATTTTCGAAAATGAAGTTTTACTTTGAACATTAAAAAAAATGAAATTTGGGATAATGCATAAAATTCGATGTTGTCAAAATCTGAGTAAATGCTAAATGGAACAAATAAATTATAAGTACTATTTAAAAACTAGTTCATAAAAATAATTCGATCGACAAATTAATAATTAGTTAGTTGCTCGTGAAAAAAAATCACACTTGATGCGAGTCAGATTTTCACTTGAAATGGATCAAGTAGTTTTCAGCCTATTATAGTCCAGTAGAATTATTTTTGATTTCTTAGATATCTTGAAAACAGAAATTAGGGTCGTTGGGGTTGCCTAACAAAAATATCTGATGTTTAAGTCAGAATCTAACTTGTAATATGGATAAGCAAATAAAAATGAGCGAAAAAGTTATTTGTTACTCCCTGTATCTTTCATTATTGCCTTTTGTATATATTGAAGAGATTGATTTCCAATAAAATTGTGTCTCTTTATACTTATCCCTTTTCCCAATTTTGGCATGATCCAACTTTATTGACTCCCAAGATTACACTAATTCTCTATACTTCAGCTTGCTGGGCCATACTAATCTTCTCACTTCATGGGCTTAAATAGTTTTCATAGATTTTATTCTTTAATTTGTCTTGGCCTAATCTTCCGCCGTAACTTTCTCTAAATGGGATCTCTTTTGGCTCTTGACTTTTCCCCGTCATCTGGCATCAAATTTTCTTCATTTCCCTGTGAAGATCCTCCAATCTTCCAGCCAAGTCTAATTGCTCGAACTGAAACCAGTGTGAAGGTCAAACAGCCGTGCCATCTTCTGGGGAACAGATGGCTATGGAATAGGTTTACCCCACTGCTTGTCAAACATGCACGGGATATATGGGCTGTCTCGTCTTCCCTATTGACATTGTTCACAATGTTCTCCTTTTCAGCCATTAATGACTCAAATGTCGTCCCCATGTATGGCGCCAATTAATGTGAGTAAAAAAATATAATCATTTTTGCGTTTTTGGATGCCTTGCAATATATAGAGGTTAGAACTTGAACGCCATATGAATAAGCTAAAAAGAATGAGTGAGAAAGTGGTGTGTTACCTTCCTTTTATCTGTACTGCCTTTATATATATTGAAGAGATGATTTCCTATAGGATTATGTATCTTTATCCTTAATCTCTTTATTAAATTTTTTTGGCATGATCCAACTTTATTAAAAAAAATTTTTATTTATACATACACACACAATTCGGAGTCTATTAGTTAGGGTTCGAAATGCTAACTTTCCATATTATAAGTAAGATTCATGATACTAAACCACATGCCACTCAACCCTAAGAGGACTCTAACTCTCTACATTGTCTTCTTTAATTCGTTCCGATCAATTATTCTCTCTTAAATTCATACAAGCTAAAGCCTATCAATATCCATAAACTGCGGTTGGTACCTTGGGCCTTCATCAAATGAGATTATTTCAATTAGTGCTTTCTTCTTATTTTTCCTTAAGGTCTATTTTTATGCTCTATGAACTTACCTTTTCATTAAAGGAAAAAAAAGGAAAAGGGTGAGATCAAAATTCTTTTTATATCTCATCCCACATGCGCTACTTTTCTCTTTGTGTACATGGTGATTGAGTATGTACGTGATAGTAATGAATGTGTGAGCTCATTTTTGATAGGGTGGTTGAGTTAGTTTTGATTGAGATGTAGCTGTTTGTAACTGAAGTTGCAGAGTACTATGGGCTGAACAATTCAGTAGATTTACTGCCCACAGATTCCAATTATTTTCTTTAAGGTCCCTATCTTGCAGCTTTTCCTTCATATTTACACTAAATAAAAAACGAAAAGATGACAAGGACTACAATAAATAAATTAATACAGATATTAATCAAATTAGTAATTAAATTAATAATGTTAAAATTGTCAATTACCATTAATTACATATAATAATACCAATGTCATCGATAAACATAAAAATATTACTGCTTATAAGTTATAAATATTAATTAACAAAAACTTTCATTTATCTTAATAAATATTTTCACCAATTTAACAGAATTAATATCACTATGTACTATGTACGTAGTGACTGGCATAAATATAGTGATAATTGAGACAATAAATTAATCATAATTATATTTTATTGTCACTATATATACATGTGTTAATAATTGCCAATAACGATATGTTAGGCGCAATTTTTATCACAAATAACTTTATAGAATTTCTAATTGTCATTATACATATTAATATATTATTAACAATAATTATAATGATATAGTTAAATATTTTATCATTAATTTTTTTTTTATAGTAATACGCCACAAGAAATTATGTATTTGAGACAAAAATTTGCTATGAAATTAATTTTATAGTTGTAAAATTATAGTTACCAATTTTTGTAGAAAAATGCAATTTTTTTAAATTACAAATAACAAAAATTTTAGCTATCAATATGTAATCTCGCATCTTCAAAATGCAACAAGTATAGATTGATTGTAGCAAGGGTTAGTTATAAAAAAACATATATTTTGAATTTGACTAAGTTAATTTGATAACTAAAGCAACAAACTTTTACCATCATTAGATTATAGGTAAGTTCATTAGATTCATCACAATGTCCATGTTTATAGGTAGGTATGAATGCTATCTAATTCTATGGTAATTTCATAAAAGAATTATGATGAGTAGAATAAAATAATTAATCTTTCAAAACATTTTGTGCTGATGATCTCACTATGAAATATGATTGACATGACCACGAAAATATCTTCTAGTTAGTGAGAATTTCCAAAAGAAGTTGAACATGTGTGGTCTAAAAATGTAGGCAAAGGAACCCTCTTTTTTCTTTTCTTTTCTTTTTTTTTTTTTCAACTACTTTAACAACATCCATATCTCAAAACTGAAAATAGTTATTTATTTCCCAAATTGGGTGTACTATTGCTTTTAATATTCTTGGGAATTTGCATAGGGTGAAAATATACTAAAAGGATGGTTGGGAGGCTTGGAAGATGGATAATAAGGGATGATGATAATGAGAGAGTTCTTATCTATTTCATGTGGAATAATTAGAGATAGGGACTTTATATATATATAGAAAATTTGTTAAGATACGAAATTCGAACATCACATTTATATACATTTATGGGCGATGCGACTCTCACTCGACAAACAAAATATCTTTTTTTAATTCACATACGGACAGATACGTCAAGAATTTGAACTTTAAATATTATATATATATATATACATATATATTAAGGTGATGTCATTGAATTAATTGACAGTCTTGTCTGTTGCCATTTCAACCAAGACAAGATTGAAACGCTGTGAGGAACAAGAAGAATAAAGCATAAGGCCCAAATGAATCTCTAGACTACCTTATCCACCACTGACCACTCAAGTGGGGCGGTGGGTCGATACTCTCCCCTCCCCCCTGGCTATAGTCATCCGACCCAACGTGTCAATGCCCCATATACCTTCAATCACCTCCCTATGGTCCTCTAACTCGATCATTCTCCTAGGCCCTAGCTAGCTGTCACTGATATTTGATCGGCATGATTTGGAATATGCTTATAATTATTGTCACTCTAATTTCAATGTCGAAATATGATATATATATATATATATTTAAGTTGCTGTCAACATTTTGAAGGACTTGAAATAGCAGTTTAATTCGTTTTTAGTTTTTGGCATAGTGGCAGACATGACTTGGGTGTCCCACGTCCACGTAAAGCAAATTGTATGGAGGAAAGTTAGTCCTTTGTCCAGCAAATTGAGTGGCGGAAAGTTATCCTGATGTTTTGATGCATTTTGTGACTGTGTGGTGCGTGGATCCCATGAATTTTTGTTTTGGTTATGAACTCGCAAGTTTTGCAAGAACAATTAAGCATTGTTTGCTTATTCAAAAAAGATGAGATGAGTTTCTATATATATATATATATATATATTTACAGTAGTTCATTTGGGAATCTTGCGCAAGATAGTATGTGACACTGTCGTTTTTTTTTTTTCTTAATAATTTTTGTCGATGGCCATTGAAAATTTTTAGAGCCCGTTTGGTTTTATTTTCATTTCAATCATTTTCAAAACGTTGGAAAGTAGTTAGTGAAAATGAGTTGAAATTGAATTTGTATTTGGATGAATTGTTGGAAAAGTAATGAGATGTTGGGTTTAGTAGGTTGTAGATGGAGAGAGATAAAAATAATAAAATAGAAAGAGAAGATATATAGATTATTGAGAGAAAATATAGAGGTAATTGAGAAATGTGTTTTGAAAATGAAAATAAAAATGATGTCTGGTGAAAATGTGTAAAAAAATAATGTGTTTTGTTTTTTGAATAATAAAAAATGTGAAAAGATGTGTTGAAAATGAAATCAAGCGGGCACTTACTCAGCTATCAATCACTAAATTGGTCGAGCTTTAGTTTTGGACACATTAAAAGAATATATTCTTTTCAAGTTGAATTGAAATTTAGGCTGTTTGATAATATTAGGAGGAATCTTAATATAGAATTTTATCATTTTAGGCCTTGAGAAAGCTTGACAAATAGTATTCTTCTTGTAAACTACTGTGATAGTCCTATTTCATTCTCATGGAAATTTGTCTAGGTGTCTCCTTAATTGGCTAATTAATTATTTCAACCTGATTTTATATGGTCCTTGATCATCCCATTTTCTCTCAGGACTTTTTTCATACTTTGTAACTGTTTTCATTGAACTAAATATGGAATATTTTCTTTTTCAATATGAAGTGCACTCCACCTATGTAAGTCAAAGTACCTATTCTCTGATAACATGATTGGGCAAAAGTGCTAGCTTTGACAAACCCTCCATATACTCTTGGGTTACTTTGCTTGGATTTTTAAATTATTTTATAATTATTTATCATGTGATAATTTATGTAATTTATTATTATTATAATATAATTTGACTGTCATGATAAATAAACTCATGAGGGATGACAGATTAATTTATCATAGGAATTGCACATATAAGTACGGGCTTTTGATATTTATGCGAATTTGAGTGTTTATTGTAGTTTCGACCAAACGAATGATAAAGTAGAATAAAAATACTGTAACCCACCTTATTGTCCAAACCAAATTAGCCCTTGAAAATTACTTATGTTGTTAGTTTTGAGACTAAAACTTCTAAGGAAATGTAGAAGTTGCTAATCTATCAGTTCGAAACTGAGCCTAGCCTCTATTTTATAATTAATATTTGACAAAACAAAGTTAATCAGATCGTAAACCGAGATTGTGATCCTTCGTTCTTTTAACTTTTATTTTTAAATTTAAATAAGAATAATTTGCGAAAAGAAAAAATAAATTCTGACACATGATCATAGTTTTCTTCTTACACATGTAAATTAGTTTTTTCTTTTCTTTTTTAAATAATATTACAGGTTAAAATCATTTAACACAAGACCTTTGCTTTGAATTCATTTTATATAGTACATCCTTATGTTTTCAATGTTTTTTATCATTTGTTATTCTTTTCAGGCATTATATTTTTTTTATTTTTTATTTGAGTTGCCATAATTTTATTGAGTTGTTTTTGTTATTAAAAAATATAAGAGTTTTATAAATTTACATTGTGCCTTTATAGATATAATGATATTGGTGAGCATGGCTTCTCATTATTTTTTTTATATTCATCATATATTACGATTTTGTAAAAAAAATAAAAAAATAAAAACTTAATTTTTTACCATGTATTTTATTAAAATATATATATATAAAAAATTAAGTTCACCATTATATAAAATTAAAATAATATATATAAATTATAATTTTAATCATAATTAATTTAATCCGTGCAGACCACTTGTTAGTAAGTACTTAAGGCTTCGGTATAAGGTGATAAATGAAGAGTGTCAACATAGCTAATTTGGTGTCTTTAATCCTTTTTCAGCCCAATATTGTGTTATCATATCCTTCTCCTTTTTCCAGGACCACTATTAAATAATGTTTGGGCCTATAATATGACGGGCCTCTGGATACCACGCAAAATTGAAGTTACGTTTGCAAGGAGATATACTTTACCATAAAGATGGAGTGCCACGACAATTAATTTTTAAAATTTAAACAAATAAAATGTCATATAATGTAATTCGCTTCTCGAAACACATAAAATTATCCCCAAAATATCTCTTACTATTCCCCCTAAAAAAATATTCCCCAATGCATGCATATATATATATATACATATATATCAATTATTTCACCTATATATACAAAGTTATAATTAATTTTAAAAAAATATTTCACCCTATCAATCCAATAAAAACTGATTGATGTGATATTTACAGTAAAATTTATCCATTTTCAAAACACTTTCAAACAAACATTTTCCACCTATTTCCCAATACAAAAACAAATAACCATCACATTTTCTCATGCCACTTCCCAAAACATCTTTCTCTAAAATATTTTCCACAATACACTCAATTTCCATCCATACAATGCCTTATGAGACTAATTTTGAATATATTTTCCTAGCTAATACAAAATTTTTCCAATCAAATATTTCATTTTTAGATTTTGAATCTAATTACTTCCTAGATGAATTTAATAACTCAAACTTAATCACGTGCAACGTTTTTTTGGTTTTTCTTTTTGTAGTTATAACAAAAGAAGTGATTTTTCTCACAGATGCAACATTTATGCCTCCAAGAAAATTTGGAGCTGTTATAATCAAAGTAATTTTGGAATCAATCAATCGATCAATTTATGACGCCATTCTCCAAAGCGTTCAAATCTGGCGTCCCATCTCTTCTACATTGGGAATGAAGATATTTTTCTTCCAAAATTCTATTCAATGAATGGGTTGCCCAACCTGAGAATTCAAACCAAAAAAAAAAAAAGGAAAAAAGAAAAAAAGAAAGAAAGTTGAAAACCAATAACTTGAAGACATTCAGAACTAAAGGGGTTTTGGTTATAATTTTTCTGTTAGAACAATGTCTAAGAAATCAATTAAATTTTATCACTATTAATTCTTATAATAAACACTTTTTTTTTTTTTTGGCTCAAAACCGTAAAAGGCAATTATTTCTCATACTTTTTATTAATTAACTAAATTTAGATGAAGTTTCTAAAGTCACAAATAGGGCATGATATGACGGTGCATTTTAATTACGACAACCAAAAGATTCAACTTGACTTGCTTATATTGTATTTTTTCTTATAAGTTGAATTTAAATTCTATTTGTTTAAATATTTTTAGTTATTCTCTTATCTTTGCCTAATTTGATTATTGAAATGTTATTGCTGAACATATCTCGATACCTTTAATTGTTTATTCTTATCATAGGTCCGAAAATTCAATGCTTGCTTACCATGATCATAAGAAGATGAACATTTTCTTTAAGTACTCACCATTAATGTAATGTGGGAATGGGAAGAATTGGAGATAGCAAACAGAAGAAACCACCGCACCTACATTATTAGTCATAACAGCCACAGGGATGAGTATTGAGTAGAGTATGCCATTCAGCGGGACTTAAAAAAATTCACTTGTGGAGATGATTGATGATTTGATTCATCATGTCACTAACCTAATATTGATCCGGCAAACACATCGGTCCAATGATGCCAATAGTCGTCCACACGAGATATGGCCACAAGCGCAGCAAAGAGATATGGTAGCACCACAATGCATAGCTTGGCTGCATGCCCTCTATTATCGAACACTTTGATTTTCCCACAAAGGTACCAAGCCAGAAAACCCAGACCTGCAAAGGACCCTGCAGCATATATATATATTGATTATATATCTATCATAAGATCACCCTGTCGATATGTCTCTTCTCTTATTAAGGCCGCAGAAATGCATAATTATTATTTATATTTTATCTTATTTTGTTGGTTTGATATTATTGATTTTGCCTTAAAATTTGAATCACATATGTCGAGAAACGGAATTGAAGGATCAAAATGAGCACGAAAGCACACCTCGACGCACATTGACAAAACACCGCACGTCAATGCGCTGAATCTGGGCAGAGGGCCCATGATGTGGGCCCTGGCGCGTAGTGTTCTGGAACCGCGCGCCATGGCGCAAGTTGCCCACACCTTGGCACGGCAGTTTCTGCCAAGACGCACAGCAGTTTGGTAAAACAGGGGCTCCGCGCGCTAGGGCTCGAGTCATGCGTGCCCCAACGAGCGGCGCAAGTCCCCTGGGCCAAAATCTGATTTTTCCAGGTATAAAAACGGCATTTTTTTTTGGGACAATTTGGAACATACAATACACGAGTGATTCTAATTATTTTTGAGATGATTTTCTTGAGACGGAGTTTAGAATGAAGATGTTAAGGGTTTTTGTGAGATTTGTGGGATTCAAGTTGTACTTATTATTTTGATTTGAAATCAATAAAATTCTTTTCTTTATATGTGGATTAGGCATATCGCCAAACTACGTTAAATTTTGTTGTCAATTTTTATTGAATTACTTTACTGTTATTTCATAGTTTGCATAATAGATTCTCTTGAATTACAACAGGTACCTACATGAAGAGTGGCCGCTGGGAAAGCTTTTGTATCCTTCTTTTATAAGCTTTGGATCTCCGGTACACAACACATTCCCGTTCATGGGATCAAATACCTGCAGGATATATATACACACGCTCATATATGAACAATCATGAATTCTATTACATAGATATGTAAGAATAGCCCAAGAGTATCATCAGTGTGTTCAAAATTAATATGAATGAGGCTGCAGAATATGCATGTAGTACCGGTGCACCATCAGGGAAGCACCTGTAGAAGAAGTTTGGGCGTGGCCGTCCAACAGCATCTTTTATTGAATCAGTTATCACTCCTGTCACAAGAACAGAATACGCGAGCCCTACAAAATAAAATGCATGCAAAGTTAAAACTATAGTTAGCTAAGGCCCTCTTAGAGTCAAGCGGCCTACAGTCAAATGGCATAAATCTCTTGCATAATGTGGGAGTTTAAGAATTCAAACTCTATCTAATGGGCTTCATGAGGGATTTAAGAAGAAGGCCGGCCTTGGCCTTACCGAGTATAGCATGATGTAAATCATAAACATCCCTTCTGTAGAGGTAATATATCAGAAATATAATGCAGGGCAACATAACCGCATACATCTGTTACAACCACAAAACAAAACAATATATGTAATTATAACTACAAATTAAGCTATAATTAAAGAAAGTGAGTATATATATATATATTTATATGTACCGGGACAGCCCACATAGGCACTGTGTCTGGTATTTTCAAGGGGTATTTGAGGTCAGTCATCAAGTCTGAGCTGACATAGCGATGAAAGGGTTCTATCAGATTGAGACCGCCATCTACGGCCGCAAGGAGTAGCAGAATCAGCCAGTCGTGCATATGCACTCTCGCAAGCTTTTTTCCATGGGATTGCAAAGTGTGCCCTGCAAACTGATTCTCTGCCATTTCTGATAGCCCAATCTACACATACAAAGATATCATCCAGAGGGGATTGCTTCATGATGCTTATATATCCCACGCTATTTCATTTATTTCATTATCTGTTTTATCTCATATTCCAACTTCATGTATCTGATTTTCAGTTAATAGGAGATATAATTGTCTCAATTCTAATTGATTAGACAAATTATGTTTATTCTTTTGAGTAATATATGTAGAAATATTCATTTATACTTTTTTAATACAAATTTAAATATAATTACGTACATCTTTCTTCTTGTCCATGAGATCCTTCGAATTTTTGATTTACGAGAACCTCTTTTGAATTTTTTATTTACTCAACTCCAAGTACATATATACATTTTATTTATACAATTTTTAGTTATATATATACATTTGAAAAAATAAATTACAAAATATTAAATAAATGCAGACTATCAATTTTAATTTGAAAAGATTCAACGGTATAATGGATATTAAATAAATCAAAATACCTTAATTATGCATATCTGGAGCTCATTGCGGGGAGCAAACGATGAGTAAAATATTTCGCTTTCCAAAATTATAAGAGACTCTAATTTTGTTTTTTCATTAATTATGAGACTATTTTATCCGTTATCTTTTCACAATGGAATCTATCAGAAAATCCCCATATAAGCCAACTGATAAATTTTGACGATCAATAAATGGCCGTCGATTGAGTTTTTCTTAGAATGCAAAATATTTAAGTATAAATGTTCCAAAAGAGTTTGTGGATGAATGCAGCAGGCATGCAATTATATGCATGGTATTTACTAATTTCTATCTGAATTTATGTTTGATGCGATGCGTATCATGGATTTATATGTATAGAAATAATTACCATATGAGAAATAGAAATTTACGTTAAAAAAGACAGAAATTCTGACATAAACAAAGATACGAGAAGAGGAATAGGATCACCAGAAGAATTTAAGAGCAGCAGGAAGTCCCAAGGATGTCTCCTCCAGAAATACGAGCAATGGCCTGCGAGAGCATATGCACGAGAAAATTTAGAAGGAAATTTGCAACTTTGGATGCATGCTATTATTAAAGAAAAAGAGTTAGCCGTGTATAGATTCCAAACATAAACACAGGCCATGCGAAAAATTAGACAATTCTACCTAAAAATGGAGACAGATATCCACCGTGAATAGGCTTCTTAGAAGTTGCGGTTAACCAAGTAGAAAATTAAGATATATTATGATATGTCAAATTAAAATTTTAAGGGCATATAAATAAAATTTAAATTAATTAAATAAAAAAGGGCACTAAGCTCTCTTAAATAAGAAGATGGATTTCCCAACTTAAGCGGGTCCAAACCTGTCAAGTATTTAATTAGTATAAAAATTAACTCTTATAGCTAAAAGGACATTAAAGTAATTATTTTTTACCAAGAGCCCTAACTCTACACTGGCGTATTTTTGAAGCAAAAGCCTATCAATAATTTACTAATTTACGAAAAGGAACCTAAATCTATTTCCGTGCAACATCATCTGGCATTGTCTGTAAAAAAATTTCTTTTGATTTATGGAACGCTAACAATGTAGGTGAGATCCAAAGAGTGCTCTGATGACACCCCGAGGCACCAACCGAGTAACAAGCTCTACTCCTTGAAGGACTAACAGTGCATATTACTCAGGAGGCCTTGTCCGCACTCGTGGAAGACACCTCCACATGAGCTACGGCTAAAGTAGTGGCCCAATATACTGATAAGCACCGCCCACAAGAGTTGGGAAGCATTATCATCTCCCAAGAGAATCAAACGGGGGGCGAACGAGAAATGAGGCACGACCCTTCTGCCACCTCAACAAGTGGACATGCAATCCTCTCTTCAGGCTGATCAATCCTAGCGATTGCTTATCGTAGCTAGAGCTCTTACTCGATGCTATCCCTCAGCACCCCGTGGGCGCGAGTTCCTCTAGCTATCGCTCTCCCCAGGCTCTTTTTGCTTGGCCATCTTGGTGGATTCACTTTCCTATGAGATGAAGATTGTGAATCTCTCAAAATTTGATGGTACGAGCAACCTCCAAGAGCACATGGATAGCTTTTTGGTACAAATGAAGCTCTATAATTTGAGTGGAGCTGCTTGCTACAAGATGTTTTGTAAAATGCTAACTAAACGCACACTGGCATGGCTTTGTAAAATACCAAAAGGAAGTAGTTTGGCAAAATCTACCTACACCTACAGGGGATTTTTTTTTTTTTTTTCCTACCATGAGAAAATTTTATCAGATAGGATAACTTTTAAATTTGACAAACACAAAAATTCAATACAAAAAACCTTGTATAAACACTCTAAAGTTATCAAAGAAACACCCTCACAATCCCTTTATATTGTCAACTCCTAACTCAAAATAACTACCTCAAAAATATTACAAGTTCTATGAGTATTTTCCGAATAATCAATGAGCACTTAGTTGATTATTCCATCTAAAACTAGAAAACTCAATATAAAAAAAAAAAAATTCTAATTGTACAATACAAAAAATGATACAATCAAATCTCTAGAGACTAAAAGTTTTAATCAAATACGATCTTCAAACAATTGAATCAAATCCAAACATATGCTCTGCTATTAAAATTGGTTTGTTCTCTTTAGAAGAGTGAATTAATTGGGTCTCACTTTTGTTTTCCGAAAATATTCTTTTAAATCTTTTGATTTTTGAAAAATAGTTTCCTACCTATAAGCTAATCAACTATTGTTCGTATTGTTGAAAATGCCCTTAAATTAGCATATTTTTCTCTCATTTCATTTATAAGACTACATATTATGTTATGATATATAAAAATAATATTTTGGCCTAAATTTAAAGACAGTTAATTCTAATATTTAAGTTTTGATTTCTCAGCTATTTATATTTTTAAGAAATAAATCTAATTGTTTAATTTTTCGAAAATGATAGATATATTATTTTTCATTAGAATTCATATGTGAGTGGATGTCTTTATTGTGTGAAAAAAAAGAAAAAAATAAAGATTTTGTGTAGTCACTACAAGAAAATTCACATTTAGTGGCATTAACTTGGTGACATTTTATAATATAATGACACGAAAAGGTATTATGCTGATAGTTATAAGAGAATGCCACTATAATTTAATATTTGATGGCATTTAATTATTAAATAACAAACAAAATAGTGAATTTGATTAAAAATATCAAGATAAATGTATTTCAAAGGCATTTAACTAGTGTCACTACTTTTTTTTTTTAAAAAATGCCACTAATATGTAGTTATAGTGTCATTTGAAGAAAAATATCATAAAGTATTTAGTGGAACTAAGTTGGTGGCATTTATAGTGTATGATACGCAAAAATAAAATAGTAATAGTCATAAAAAATGTCACTATAACAAAAGATTTAGTGGCATTTGATTATTAAATGTCATATAAAATAGTGAGATTTGATAAAAATGCCAATAAAAATATAATTTGAAGGCATTTAACTAGTGCCACTAGTTTTTCTTAAAAACATATCACTCATATTTATTTATGGTGGCACCTAAAAAAATGCCAAACAATATTTAGTGGCACTAACTTAGTGACATTTGATAGTGTAATGACACATAAGAGTAATATGGTGATAATTGTTGAAAAATGTCACTGTAATACAATATTTAGTGGCATTTGATTAATAAGTAACAACAATAGCGACATTTGATTGAAAATGCCAATATGAATATATTTGCAAGGCATTTAAGCAGTGCCACAATTCTTTTTTAAAAAAAATGTTACTCATATTTATTTATGATGTCATTTATAAAAAGTACCGTAAATTATTTAGTAGCACTAATTTAACATCGTTTTACAATATAGTGTTACTTAGTAATAATTGATTAATAAATGCTATAAAAATATAATTTTATTGGAATTACTAATATAATTATACGTTAAAAGCATTTAACTAGCAATACTACTTTTTTTTTTCTGAAAAAAAGGAGAAAAACATAACTCATAATTTAGTTATGGTGTAACATGAAAAAAATATCACACAAAAATAGATAAAGTGTGTATATATATAGCTATTAATAATTGTAAAATATATATATAATTTTATATCTTATCATAATGCATTGATTAAATTAACTACTTAAATATAATTTTAATGTATTGACTAAATTAATCATATTTTTCAAGAATTATAAAAAACTAAGGGCCCGTTTGGTTTCATTTTCTGAGGCCATTTTCATTTTCTAGTGAAAATGCATAGTAGAAAGTTAGTTAGGAAAAATGTTTTTAAAAATGAGTTGTATTTGGATGAGTTGTTTAAAATTATAGGTTTCTATAAGTGTGAAAATGAATTGTATTTGGATGTTGGATTTTTTGTAGTAAAAAGGAAGAAATAATTTGAATTTGAATTTGAATTTAAATTGATGATGCGATAGGTATTTATTTGAAAAATAATATAAAATAATATTTTTGTGGTGAATGATGGTTGAGAAGTATTGGGAAGATAAAAAAGTAGATATAGGTAGTAATAGGGGTTGAAATAAGGTGAAAATGGAGAGATAATATATAAAAGAATGTTTTGAAAATGAAAATGTTTGAGAAAATGGTGTATGTAGACATATCAATTTTTTTCCAATTGAGAAGTGACACATGTAAAATAATATATTAAATATTAATTTAAAATGTTCTATTTAAATTTTGGTATATATTAAATTTAATTCCAAAAGATAAATAGTTAATTTTAATTAATAATTTAGTATTTATTTTATATTCAAATCAAGCATTGACACGTGTCAAAGATGGAGTGTCTGCATCTATGGACCAATCAAATCAACGATATTTGATATTGATATTATCTTTTGATATTAGATATTATCAAATCAAATATATCTGATATTATCTCTTGATATTTGATATTATCTTATCAAAGAGATAACTATTAAAGAAGTTCAAGTCAATCTAAAAGTCTCCCATCAAGCAACTATATAAAGGGGGTGATCGAGGCTCATTCAAGACACAACACAAATTCCAGCAAGTGAGAAGAGCTTTGAAGGAGTCCAACAATTCTTTCAATTAAATTCAAGGAGATCCATGGCGTTCATTGCAGAATCCATATATTCTTGGCGTTTGATTCGAGATTAAGGTGCGAAGCCCCCGAATTGGCGTTATTCTATTCAACTCAAATTCAAAGGAGATCCACGACATTCAAGGCGTTCTTCGAGGAATTTATATATTTTTGGCATTTGATTCGAGATTAAGGTGCGAAGCCCCTGAATTGGCGTTATTCTATTCAAATCAAATTCAAAGGAGATCCATGGCATTTAAGGCGTTTTTCGCGGAGCTCAAGATTATATTTGGAATGGAAGAATCAGATGATTAGATTATATATTGATTCCACAGTTGACTGATAAGCTTCAATTTTATTTTATTTGTATAATTTTTCTTGTCTTGTAATTTCATTTTGCAGACAAAGAAATTTGTTGTTACAAATTTTGGCACGCCTAGTGGGACCATCTCTACCTCTCATCTCTTTCCTTCATTAAGACTGAAGTATCAAATGGCTGCCAACAAGACTGCTGCATTGAAAATTACTACCTCAAATTCCTCAAGTGCTGGAGCAAAAAGTGTTGGCGTCATCACAAGAAGTATGTCCAAGAAGCCGCAATCATCTTCAGAGGTGGCTCTTTCGCTTGCTATGGAAAAGATGTTGCCACATTTTATTAATATAAATGAAGATGGTGGTGACTCAAAGGAAGAATCTGCATCATTCATTCTCAGCTCAACATCAAATTCATCAAACACAACAACGGTGATGGCGACAAGTGCTACAACTTTGGAGGAACAAGTTGCAAATTTGACGAAAGCTGTTGAAGGACTCATGAAGCATGTCCAACAGCGAGACTTTAAAATCTCCAAATTTATGAGCAAAGTGGATAATCTTGATGCAAGCTGTATGGTGGAAAAACAAATTGAGGCTCACGACGAAGGCGAAACATTCACACAAAAAATCCAGCCGAAAATGAAAAGACTGCAACAAAAGAATTAGAAGTTTCCACTGGATTAATTCCTGGCAACCTACTGAAGGAGTTTATCATGGAGACTATCCAAGACAAGCTTAATGGAAGTTCTAAGTCGTCTATGACTTACTCCAAGCCATATACTCAAAGGATTGATAACTTGAAAATGCCGATCAGTTACCAACCCCCAAAGTTTCAACAATTTGATCACAAAGGCAATCTAAAGCAACACGTGGCTCACTTCATTGAGACTTGTAATAATGCGGGGACATATGGAGATCATTTAGTCAAGCAATTTGTTCGATCATTAAAGGATGATGCTTTTGATTTGTATACTGACTTGGAGGTAGACTCTATCGGTAGTTGGGGGCAACTGGAACAAGAGTTCCTCAATCGTTTTTACAGCACTCAAAGAACAGTTAGCATGATTGAACTCACCAACTCTCGCCAGTGGAAAGAAGAACCTGTCATTGACTACATCAATCGCTGGAGAAATTTGAGTCTTAACTGCAAAGATCAATTGTCGGAGGCTTCAGCAATTAAGATGTGTATCCAAGGAATGCATTGGAGTCTTTGCTACATACTTCAAGGAATTAAACCAAAAACTTTTGAAGATTTGGCAACTCGTGCATATAATATTGAAATAAACATGAATTTTGATGAACAAGAAGACCCAAGTGATGCCGATGGTAATGAAGATGTTGAGGGCAATTAATTTTTATCTTCAAATTACAAATGCTCCTCAATATGAGTCTAAACTGTTAATAATACTCCTAGATAAGAGTATAAATTATCTAAAATTTTCAAGTCTCCAAGTCCAAGACTCAAATTTTTAAGTCTCCAAATCAAAGACTCAAGTCTCCAAGTCTTCAAAAATTCAAGATCATGTCTCAAGTATTCAAGTCAAGGCTCAAGTTTCGAAGTCTTCAAATTCAAAACTCAACTTTGCAAATCTCTTAATCTACGACCCAAGTCTTCAAATTCAAGACTCAAGTCTCCAGATGTCCAAATTCAAGAGTCAAGTTTTCAAGTTTCCAAATCAAATACTCAAATCTCCAAGTCTTCAAGTCCAAAGCTCAAGTCTTCAAATTTCAAATGCTCCTAGATACGAGCATAAACTATTTGAATTTTTAAATTAAAGTTTTCCTATGTGCTCCTTGATAAGAGCTTAAACTGTTAATAAGGCTTCTAGATATGAGCATAAACTATCTACATATTCAAAGTCTCACCATGTGCTCCTTGATATGAGCTTAAACTTTCAATAAGGCTCCTAGGTACGAGCATAAACTATTTAAATATTCAAATTCTCTCCATGTACTCCTTGATAAGAGTGTAAACTATCTATTAAGTCAAACTCAAATAAACTCCTTGACATGAATATAAAATGTCAACCAAACTCAAGTAAACTCCTTGATATGAGTATAAATTGTCAATCAAATTCAAATGAACTCCTTGACATGAGTATAAAATGTCTATTCAAATTAAATACGCTCCTTGACGCACGAGAATAAACAGTGTACGACAGTCCTTTCAAAATGATATTTACTTTGAATTATGTCGTGACTTAACCCTTTTATTGGGCACCATAGCTCGATGAATGCTTGGAAGATGTTCTTGTCTCAAACATATGTGAAAAAAAAAATTGGGAGAAAAAGAAAAACTTCTCAAATACTTCAAGCCTTGCCTCTTTCGTGGATGATTGACAACTCTTTCACCAAGCCTTGAAGTGGGGGCATTTGTAGACATATCAATTTTTGTTCAATTGAGAAGTGACACATGTAAAATAATATATTAAATATTAATTTAAAATTTTCTATTTAAATTTTGGTATATATTAAATTTAATTTCAAAAGATAAATAGTTAATTTTAATTAATAATTTAGTATTTATTTTATATTCAAATCAAGCATTGACACGTGTCAAAGATTGAGTGTCTGCATCTATGGATCAATCAAATCAAAGATATTTGATAGTGATATTATCTCTTAATATTTGATATTATCTTATCAAAGAGATAATTATCAAAGAAGTTCAAGTCAATCTGGAAGTCTCCAATCAAACAACTATATAAAGGGGGTGACCAAGGCTCATTCAAGACACAACACAAATTCCAGCAAGTGAGAAGAGCTTTGAAGGAGTCCAACAATTCTTTCAATTAAATTCAAGGAGATCCACGGCGTTCTTTGGGGAATCCATATATTCTTGGCGTTTTATTCGAGATTAAGGTGCGAAGCCCCCAAATTGGCGTTATTCTATTCAACTCAAATTCAAAGGAGATCCACGACATTCAAGACGTTCTTCGCGGAATCCATATATTTTTGGCATTTGATTCGAGATTAAAGTGCAAAGTCCCTGAATTGGCGTTATTCTATTCAACTCAAATTCAAAGAAGATCCACGACATTCAAGGCATTCTTTGCGGAATCCATATATTTTTGGCGTTTGATTTGAGATTAAGGTGTGAAGCCCTCGAATTGGCGTTATTCTATTCAAATCAAATTCAAAGGAGATCCACGGTGTTTAAGGCGTTCTTTGCGGATCTCAAGATTATATTTGAAAGGGAAGAATCAGATGATTGGATTAGAAATTGAATCCACAGTTAACTTATAAGTTTCAATTTTATTTTATTTGTACAATTTTTTTTGTCTTGTAATTTTATTTTGCAGACAAAGAAATTTGTTGTTACAGTGTAGATAGTGATAACTTTCATTGTTTATTTTGAGGAGAAAATGAAAATGGGTGTTGAAAATGAAACCAGACGGGCCCTAAGTTTTTGCCCATTTTTTTCTCCTCACCTATAAATTATATTTTTGAATATTTTCTAGCTCTAAATTTAATGTCTCAAACTTTTTTCAAATGTATTATTTAATATAATAATTTTGTCCATATATTTAAATAATTAAGAAAATAAGCTTTTAAAGTGTAAGAGTATAATAATATTTTAAATATGTATAATGAACATTTTGTAGGTAGTTTGATGGTAAACTTATACCTTTTCAAGTAAAATATCGCAGGTTTGAGTCTTATATAGAGCAATTGGAGCATGTTGGAATCTCATAATATGGCTATTGGTGGTAAATTAAGATGTCATTCAAAGGAAACTTTTTTGCCATTTAATTTAGCATGTTATTTAATTAATTTTTATGGCATGTTATTATGTCATCTAAAGGAATTTTTGTGGCATTTTAACATCATCAAATGCATTTTTTATGGCACGTTAGCATGTCATTTAAAATTATTTTTTTGATATTTTAACATTTCATTTATTATACTTTTTGTGGCGAATTATCTTATCATTTAAAGGAATTTCAATGGCGTTTTAATATGTCACTTCATACATTTTTAGTGGCATATTGGCATGCCATTTAAAATTTTCTTTAATGGCACTTTGGCATGTTATGTAATGCATTTTTTATGATATTTTAATATGTCATCTAATACATTTTTTTCTTGCATTTTATTAATGTCACAATAGAGGTAAATTAATGGCATTTATATTTTTAGCTACACCGCTACAAATGACACTTTTAAAAAATGTTATTAAATATAAAATTATCACTATAATACTATTTAAGTCGCATTTTCTGATGCCACTAAATGTAATTTTTCTTGTAATGAGTTTGTACTTAGTTTGGCAAAATTCACTCTCTTGGGTTTCCACTTGAGTGTTACACTTTTGCAAATCCTAAGGCAGAGCACAAAGCAAAGTTTTTGGAAAATGAGGATTTCTTCTCTTTTCCGTCTCCAAAATTCTCCTATGTTCATGCATTTACTGTTTTCCTAAATGCTACTAAAAGATTGCTACGACTAAGGATGTAAACATTTCCCAAATTTTACGTGAAATCCACGTGCACATGTGTAAAAAAATATTTATTAGGTTACTTTTCCATCGATCTACTCTTTCCTTGCTTTTCTAATTTAATTCCAAGGTCGTTCTAATCACTATGATTTGGAGAGTTCCCAACAGCACATAGAATTCAGTTCTTGGTGTATAATAATATTTTCCTAAATCTATTTATAAAATCTTACCTATTTCTTCTAAAGATGTTTATTTTAAATATAAGTTTTTTTAGTATTTGAGCCAAATAACAGTATGGAACTTATAAGATGTTAAACATTATAATTTTGTAATTAGCATACTCAAAATTTTAAAAAAAAAACTAGTTAAAATATAAAATATTAAGGTGGATTGTCAAGTACAATAAGCTCAATTCACTAAACCTAAGAACTATAAATATAAATATTTATAATAGAAAAAAAGGCATTAAGTCAATTTACTTTTTACTCAGGCAAATCCTCTGAGCAAACGTGCCTTCGAGTCGGGTACCATAACCTACAACATTCAATTGTAAATTTCTAGGGAGACCCGAAAGATTAATTTTTTCTACATTATTTTGGTATTGTCTATGGAAGGCAATCTAATTCATCCAACATTTAGAATATAGATAAAACTCAAAGTCCGAAATTCTAAAGCTTAAGTCTGAAATCCAAACGCCTTGATAGCCCCTCCAGGAGGAGGTTGGCGGAATGACAATTAGTGATGGCAAAATAATCCCCAACTTCGAAGTTCCCACGGGGATCCCCGAGTTCGGGTCCCCAAATTAGGAAAAATTTTCCCCGCGAGGATGGGGATGGAGATGAAAATACCATCGAGACTAATTCGGGGATGGGGATGAGGATTACACTCCCAGCCCCGCGGGGTCCCCGTCCCCATCAAATGAATATAAATATCTTAATGATATTTACATATATGTAATATTTTTTATTATTTTATTAATGTCATCTAAATTATAATAATTAATTAATCATAATATAAATAATAAAAAGCATATAATTTAAATCTAATTTTTATTCCTAAATTTTAATTCCCATTCTTAATTTCTAGCTATAAATTTGGTACTAAGTTGGTAATGTATGTTATTTTTGGGATCCCCATTCCCCTCGGAAATTTGGGAAATGGAGATAGGGGGTAAAAATTTTCCACGATCGGGATCGGGGATGGGGGAGTAGCTCCCTGCCCCATTCCCCGCGGGTGCTATCCCTAATGACAACCACTCCCATCCTCAAAGAGATCGTCCATGACATAAAAAACACTTGAGAATCCATCTAATACCCCAAAACTCGCTATCGATAGTAAGAAGCTCTATAGACTTTGGTGGAAGATGCCTCCACTTGAGTTGCAGCAAAACCTGTCGCCTAGTATGCCACAGAGCATCCTCAGTTGGAACCTCCACAGTCCTCTCCCAGAAGCCAAGCAACGTCCTCCAATCCAGAGTGAAAGGAGTAGAAGTGAGAAAAAAAGACAGTAATAAAAACACAACATCCTTAATTTTTTATTTTCAATATTTTTAAAAATTAAAAAATAATTTTGAAAACGAAAAATGAGATTCTGTTGGAATGTTTCGTCTGAAGATAATAATTATGGTAAGCATGTTGTTGAAATTTAGGAAATTTATATTTTTTTATGTTTAAAAATATTTATTTTTTAAAGTATATATACTGTTAATTTCAAAATAATCATTAATATTAATTTTATATCAAATCGAATTTGAATTTAATTAATATGATTATATAAAAATATATACAGATTAATAAATTTTTATTTTTAAATGATAAAAATCTTGATAAAAGTGTTTGGAAATGAAACTAAACAAAACAAGCTCGAAATATTAAAGAACTCCTCTGCGAAGTGCGAACCTTTGCGTGATCTGGCATTGGTTATTGATCTGGTTCGGAGCACAATTACCGACGAGTCAACAATTAGTAAAAAAAGGGCCAACCCGCACTTCCTTTCTCCAAATCACACACTAATCGCCAGCTTTCCATCCTCCCCATCATCAAAATGCAGCACTAGATCAAATTCAAGGACAATTAATCTTCATCAATGGATCCACCACAACCCTCTTTGTTTCCTCAACCCATCACCATTCCCACTTCCTCCTCCGTCCAGCCCAACCACCCGGACTCCGCCAATTCTTCGCCGCGCTCCCGCCCCGACACATGGGATGACCACCCCCTCCCAACCATCCCAGGAGCCAAGCTCCGCTTCATGTGCAGCTACGGCGGCCACATCATTCCGCGCCCCCATGACAAGTCCCTTTGTTATGTCGGCGGCGAAACCCGCATCGTTGTCGTGGACCGCCAATCCTCTCTGGCGGAACTCCAATCCCGCCTCTCCCAGACTCTCCTCAATGGCCGCCACTTCACCCTCAAATACCAGCTTCCCAGTGAAGATCTCGACTCGCTAATATCACTCGGCACTGACGAAGACCTGGAAAACATGATCGAGGAGTACGATCGCACCAATTCCATTTCTCCACTGAAACCTTCGCGCCTTCGGTTGTTTCTCTTCCCTTCCAAGCCCGAGGCCTCCGCTTCGATGGGTTCTCTGCTGGACGATGCCAAGTCCGAGACGTGGTTCGTCGATGCGTTAAATGGTACTGGTTTGCTCCCAAGAGGGCTTTCCGAGTCTGCAGCCATTGATACCTTGTTGGAACTTGATCATGGCATGGTGAATGGTACCCATTCTTGTACGGATCTCGAGGCTCAGAATAATCAGTCTTTAGGTAACAACAATAAGCAGGTTGTGGCCAAGAGTAATAATGCTCAAGAAGCAGTACTAGATTCGCCGCCTGTGGTGGAAACGAGTTCTTCCTTTGGGTCGAGTTCTTCGTCACCATCAATGGCGAATCTGCCGCCCATTACGGTCAGAGTTGAAGATTATCAGATGGTTGGGTTGGACGAGCAGTTTTCACATATGAGTATTGCTTCAAATTTGGCGAGTGCAGCTCCACCACCTCTTCCTTATGTTAAATCAGGTGGAGGGGTGAACTCCACTGCCGTAATTGGCGGAGAAAATCTGAGTCGGGTTATTTGCGATGATGAGAAATTGGAGAAATCCGATCATGGAACGGTGGCACCAAGTGGGCTGCGGAAGCCCCCGTTGCCACTGCAGCCGGTGCAGAGGAAGCTTGTTGATATTCACAATTTGCCGTCGCCCGATTCAAAGCATGCTGGAAGCTACAACTTGCCGTCGCCTGACTCTGTCGCAAGGTAGGTGTATGCGTCATTCAGTTTCACTTTGCTATTTCATTGATATCACTTTGTTGATCGACATATATATGATTAATAACATATAGGGCTAGTCCGGCTGAATTTTTCATTTATCTCATAATTATTTTTTTCATGATAAATAAGGTGATTCTCTTTATGATTATACAAAGGTTTTAAATTTATTTGACTTGCATGACAATTTCTTACTTTTTAATGGATTCAGGTGGGTTAACTGTTCTATTTTTATTTTTTTTATTTCTATCATTTTCAAAATTTAAAAAGGTAGTTAATGAAAATAAGATTGCATTTGGATAGATTATTTGGAAAAGTAATAATTATATTGAGTTTAATAGATTGTTGGTGTAGAGAGATAGTAGTAATAATAATAATAATAATAATTAAGAGAGAATATATATAGATTATTCGGATAAACATATATAGGATATTAGGAAATGTGCTTTGAGAATAAAAATGAAAATATGTTCGGTAAAAATATTTATAAAGTGATGTATTTTGATTTATAAATAATAGAAAATTGTGAAAATGAATTTTGAGAATGAAACCAAATGGAGCCTTATCCCTAGACTGGTTTGATGTTGTAAGTATGGACTGACGAAATTTGTGAACCAAATGTTTGATTATATATTCCTGACAAAATTGCATTATCAAACCGAACTAGCCCATAATGTATTCTTTGTATTCTTTTACTTACAGTGATTGTAGCATTGCATCTGCTGGATCCCTATCCAAACACACAATCTACCAAGATGCAACTCAACTTCTGAATCGAGAAAACAGAGTTCCTACTCCCATAATTGATGAAAAGACGAGTAATATTCAAGAACCAATTAGCTCTCAGGTTCCAGCACAACAGCTTGTGGATTCAGTTTCAATTCCACCTCCACACCAAAATCAACAATTCATTCATTCAGTTTCAGGTCCAAGCACACATTATATCCAGCACCCGTCTGCGCCTGTGCCTATGTCATCATACTATCCTATGCATCTGCACCCCCATACACAGCAACCCTTTCAACACCAAACTGATCCACAGTATGCCATGTACTTGTTGCCTCCTCTTGCTCAGACTCAGCCCTATTATGATGCTCCAATTGTTACCTCCAGCCGGCCGTTAAC
The DNA here is from genome assembly GCA_018894105.1 of Jacaranda mimosifolia. Taxonomy (NCBI): domain Eukaryota; kingdom Viridiplantae; phylum Streptophyta; class Magnoliopsida; order Lamiales; family Bignoniaceae; genus Jacaranda; species Jacaranda mimosifolia. The sequence goes on along the minus strand of CM032122.1, from coordinate 34,700,616 downwards.
ACCACCTCCCAACAACATGGCACCCGTTTATCCAACGAAGCCTGAAATGGCAGCAAATATGTACACGGCCACCGGCACAGGAGCCACACCACTGTTGGTACAAGTTCCTGCCCATCAATTTCAGCAGCAGTACATTGGTCTTTCTCAAATCCCTCCTCCACCTCAGTCCAATGCTACTGCTGCCGGTGGCAACTATGGATATGATCAGTATTCTCATCATATGCAAGATCAGATGTACTATGCTCAGCATGTGGCTGCATCAGCGCCACCTCCTCAGTACCAAACTATGACTCCTGCTGCTGCAGCAATGTTATCTCAGGCTTCAACTCAGCTTCCAGCAGACACCACTCCACAACAATCATGATGTAGAATGATGAAGATATTGTACCAAAGAAGAAATAAAGAGTCATTGTTCTGAGTCTTGGATGCTTTAATTGAGTTCTCTAATAATGGTTAATTACGCATCAAATGGTAAATTACTTCTTGTACTATTGGCTTATTTGTCTATCTAATGGACTTGTAAAATGAAATTAGTTTCTATGCAATTTCCTTTTCCAGCTTTATGCAGTAAAAAAACCCTGGATAGAAAAGTCAGCCAACTTGCTCTTTAGAGGAAACCTTATAAGAATTGCTTTTTTATGGATTAAAAGGGATTAATTTTACTTCTAATGTGATCACATAGTCACAGCTGTTGTCTTCAGGAATTAAGTACCAGTAAATTAGTTTGTTTTTTGATAGTATTCAGGATTTGTTAGTTTTGCGGGAGCTTCTATATATGTTGAATTTGAGGGATGATGCGAAGAGATATGAATGCTGGATGACATCAATTACTCCAAAATCTAGGCTTTGTTTGGATGTGAATTGGGGCATTCTTCCAAATTTTTTTGGGAGAATGGATTTTGAGAAGTTGGGTTGGGGAATGTGATGGTTGTTTGTTTGTATTTTAGGAGGCAAGTAAAGAATAAATTGAGAGAAAATAATTTGTTTATTTGTGTTTTGGAAGGGACAAGATGTCACATCAATAATTTTTTTGTTAGGTTTGTAGGGTGAAATGAGTATTTTAAAATTATTTATATATGTGTATATATAGATTGTATAAGTGGTAGTATGTGTATATATTTGTAATGATGAAACAATTGATTGAAACTTTGGGAAATGTGTTTAGAGTGTGAATAGTAGGAATTTTTTTAAATTTTGTATTTTGAGAATAAGATTGGAGAATGTGTAGTATTTATTTGTTTAAGTTTTGAAAGTTGAAAAATGAATTGAGAGTTTGTAAAGAAACAAGCCCCTAATCTTTCTGCTCGTTTCATTCAAACACAACATGTAGCTTTTTAATACAAAATACCAGTTAACTTTCAAACAATAGAGGATATAATATCTTCTAGCATTAAATGCTATATTCGAGCATATAAAAAGTTCCACTCTACATACACTTAGGTATATCAGATTTGTTTTGTTTCATGCACCAACAATATCATTACATTTTCAATAGCACATTAATCAATATTTCTTCCCGTTAATGCGTTGATCCATAACTTCAAGAAGCTCTCATCTTGTAAAATTTCTCCTTTGGAATAGCCTTTGTTAAGATATCTGCAAGTTGATACTTAGACTTGCAAAAGTTGATATGGACTTCACCAATATGTTCAATTGTTTTACAAATGAAAAATGATACTTGATTGCTATGTGTCAAGTTCGATTATAAAAAGTTGAATTTTTTGTTCTTTACAATGGCTGATTTGTTATCACAAAATAATTTGATTGCAACTCCTTATTTCATTTCAACATCTTCAAGAATATTCCCCAATCAAGTGGCTTATGAAGTCATCATACTAGTTGAAACAAATATATTTGGATTCTACAAAGAATTGCGCCACTAGTTCTTGCTTCTTTGAGATTGAGGCCCAAGAAAAATATACTTGAATCAAGTGAAAAAATATATACTATAACAAATTGCACTTTAGGTAACAAATAATTTGATAACAAAGGAATAATTCATTAAAAATTCATGCTTAGTTGTTAAGAAATTGAGATTTGGTTATCAAAATGCTCATCTTGGATAACTAAGCAAAATTCTTGTTATTTTTAACTAATATTCATTACAAAAGAATTTTGTTCTTTTGTAACTAAAGTAAAAGTCGCTACTAAATATGAGATATTGTTACAAATAATATTTCCTGCCATTTTTATTGACTTATTTGTCACAAAGCTTCATATTCTATGTAACATTGACAAATTCTTTACAAATAAAATATATTGTAACCAATATTTTTGTACTAAAGTTGAATTTACTTTCCTCCAGAAATTCCTTCTATAGATCTAAATTTTTGGTGTAGCGATATGGTGACCGATGTTTTATTTACTAATTTTTTTTCTATCACAATTAAACTAAATTACTAGCCATAACTTCTCCTCCAAAATGTATTTCTTTTCTAAATTTGCTTAAGATTTTATTCCCCAAAACTAATGGTTCACTCTGAAAATGAATTTGGCTTCACATAAAAGGTGAATTAAGCTTCCTTTAAAAATTAGCATGCACCACTTATGTTAAATTAGAGAAAGACCAAGCGAGTGTTAGGACATACATTTATTTTTCTCCCAAAATATTAAAATAAGTTTTTCAAAAATACCCTCTCCTATTTTTCATTATTCCCAAAACTTCCCCATTTTTAAATATATACATATATACATTATATAAATTTTATTATTATTCTTCCAAAAAAAATACTAAATTCCATTTTTACCCTAAAAACCCAACAAAAAAACATTGATCTGACTGCTACAGTTCAACAACAACAAAAAAAAATCTCTCCTCAAACATAAACAAACATACCAACACTCTCCAAAATAAATTTCTAACTATTTTTCAAAACAAAACAAAAATTCATCACATTCCCCGACACAACGTCCACTACAAAAAAACATAATATTAGTGACAAAGTAAAAGTTATCACTAATAACATGTATTAAATGAAAATAGTTTTTATCTTGTCACAATATAGCTCAATAGAAACAAAAATTAATGTTTTAAGTTGTTATAATTAACAATTAGTAACATCCCTATGGTGACAACCTAGTGATAATAAAAATTATCACTATATTTTGTAACAAGATTTTCATTGTTACCATAAGTGTGTTACTAATTATCTATTGTGACAACTTAAACACTATTCTTGTCACTATTTAGTTTACAAAAATCATTAAGGTGACAAAATTCACCTAGGCTCCGTTTGGTTGCTATGATTGGGTTGAATAGAATATTTATCCAATCCAATTTTGTGTTTGGTTCAAAAATATTTGGCCCTTTATAATTTTGTGGCCCGGTTTCTAATCCAACAAGGTAAGGGATTGTGAATCCCACCTAGGAGATGTGATATGATATCAAGGCCAATATTTTCAACTATAAAAATATAAAAAAGACATATTTGTCGCTCGATTATAAATTGTATTAATTAGTACACAAGGTTTGTTTTATTATTTAATTATTAATTATATGGTTCTCGTTATTTTTTGCATGTGGTATATAATTATCATATAATTTCGATCAATTATTTTAAAAAATATAAAATTACCTAATAGATGTATGTTGTCTATTTCATATATTCGTGTATTTGGAATTTTAAAACATTCAACTTAAAAAAGTGTTATTAATATGAACTTTGTATAGTGAAATGGTTAAGCATCAAATGATAAAATATCTATACTATATATAAAATACTTATCCTATTTGGATATGTTTTCGAGTAGATTTTTCTCATTATTATTTTTGAACTTCTTTTCTATTCTCTAATATTTTTCATTTCAAATACTTATATTTTTTTCCTTTTTCCTTGTATCTTAATTTTTTTTCTTTTACTCATCTAAAAATTTAAATAAATGTATTGAGAATATTGAAAATTTTAGTAATATAAACAAAATAAATAAATATTTTATTTATTTCCTACTATAAAATTTTAGCAAATACAGCAAGTGGGCCAAAATTACTACTATGAACAATCCCTTCAAATTTAGTTGTGTTTGTACTTGCATGAAATATATTATGTAGAAAATTCAAAATTAACTTACCATTTCAACATTTAATTCAAACTTCAAATGTGAGTTTGTCTACTATGTTCTGGTGAAGGAAAGTTGTTGGTATTGTATGCAAAATACATCTTATATTATTTAAAATTATAGATGGACATTTTAATCATCACAATAGAGTGTACGGTTAGTTTAGTAAATTTGAGTATCCCACATAATCAATACTTACCAACCAAACAACAAAAGTATATTTTGTTGGGATATCCATACTCTTAATCCTAACAACTAAAGAAAATATTAGATGGTATTCATATGTTATATAGCTTATATATCCATTTCAATCTTATCATATCCAATCTCATCATTGCAACCAGACGCAGCCCTAATATATATAATTAGTGATAACTTTTGCATTGTCACTTATTCTTTTTTACCAATTTATATTTTTCTTGTAGTAAACTTTTACATTCTCTAATCACACTTCTAAAATTCACTCCCCAACACACCTAATCAAACATAAAAGTTAAAACATAACCAAACATTACCCAAATTTTTTAACTGGGCTTCCTTTATGCAAACTAAAGGAAAAAAAAATCCAATATAAATTGGGCTTCTTTTATGTAACGAGTTGGTGAATTGAGCTTCATGATACATTGATACTTATCAAAATTGGAAAACCCACAAAAAAATAACATTGAATTATGGACTCGAGTCAAATGAGTAAGTCAGAAAATTTGAACTAAAGGTCATACAAGAAAAATGAGATCAAGCTATAGTCAAAATTCAATAATACAAGCACATGATCGCCAGACACTAATAATACAGATTGGTGACCTCATTCTGGAAAAGGTGGGGTCTCAAAACATGACATATTTAATGTGACTTAAATTCAAAATATCATAGTAAAAAATCTTTAAAATCTTAATTAATTGCCTTGTTAGGACAAAACTAAAATGCATAAATTGGAGTACAAAACTCATTAGCCCTCAACTTGTGAATTGCTTATTAGTTGTTTCCAGTGGAGACATTTTCAGAATCATTCTAAATTGTTCACATGATTAAAACTGCTTTTAGCCTACGACCAAAACATTCATTTAGTTATGTATAATCCCCACGCTGCGATTATTGTCAATCTTGTGATTTCGCATTTGGGACCCACACAGATTTTTTAATGGCACTCCCATCTAAATCCAAATTTTGCTTAGGCTTGTTGACCTAAGGAAAAGGACGAACACAAACCGAGAAAAGGGTGGAGTTGGACCTTTATTATATAGTTTAATTTAATTCTATTTAAAAGGGCAACAAGAAAGAAAATTATAGCTATGAAAAATTAAATAGTTTTAAGTATTATGGGCTCTCTGTTCTATTTTCTATTCTATTTTTTATATTAAATATATTTAATTTTTTATTAATTATTTTTATAAAAAAATATTTAATATATATATCATATATTTATTTATAAATAAAATAAATAATAAAATACGAAATAAAATAGAGAATTTAAATTGAGTTTTAAGAGACGGGTTTGAAACTATTTTTCTCGGTTTGTCACCCATATAAGATGCAACAAGACAAAAAGAGAGCCCACATAACCGACTCAAATAAAGTAAATATGCTACTCAATTAAAGACTAATAATAAAGAGCGACCCTCACCCAGGAGCCTTGGAATAATTTACCTTCTTTTTAATCTTTCCCCACTTTTTAGAAATCCCATTCCCACCAATTAAGCACACTTTTGTTCTTTTGTCAGCCTCCTTTTATTATATTTTGGCACACTTCTGTCACTTTAATATAATAAAAAATAAATGAAAAAACTAATTACTAACCTTTCACTTTCCACAATTATATTTTCCTGTGTTTCCCATTTATTTCCACTCTACCAAATCAGAAAATGCTATAAATTAACGCAGGAATCGGATGGACTTGGGCCCCACCTCTCTCTCTCACACACACATTCAACTTCTATTCTAATTCACAAAATTCCATTCTTGAAATTCCATGAAAATCCTCATGGGCTCCTTCTTCAACACCTGTGTTTTTTTACACGCAATTCTCTCTCTCTGAGAGAGCTTGTTTTCTAATTCATAAAATTCTTTCTTGAAATTTCATCAACACCCCACTTCTCCCCCATTCTTCATCATCTCGTTCTGTCTCTCTCATCCACCCAACTCCCCACCGTCTAAACCAGTTAAGTTTCTTCCTCAAGAGTACACCAGAAAACCATGCCGGTAGTGCTTGCAGACGACTCAACTATGGCTGAACAAATTAGGTACAGAAAGCCCAGAAATCCTACTCCTCAGCCCAGCACGACCAGCAACCACAGCCCAGAAACAGATCCGAATTCCATTCGTTCAAAACCCACAATTTCATCTATCCTACTTTCATCCAGCCCAACCAATGACGCCACCTCCAAGAAGAAGAACTTCACATCGGGAACATTCAGAGGACTGGGCTGTACTGCCTCCTCACAAGTCTCAGTGCCTGCCGTGATAAGAACATCAGCCAATTGGGAAGCCAAGAAATTGAAAAAGAAAAGGCTTAAGACCAAGAAAAGTAGCAACGACAAGCCACCCATTAATAACAATTCTGCTGCAGCTGCTGCTACAAGTAACACCAACCCATCATCACAATCATCGCTTTCTTTGGCATTGTCATCTAGTTGTGTGGGTGTGCCTGATGTTTGGTGCGGCCCCGGAATGGGGCTTATCACTGATGCTGCTTCTGTGGATTGTGTTGTTTCAAGAAGGCCTGCCAGAGGGAAAGTTGACGGGGTTGAGAGGATTGTTCTTGGTCAGAGGGAGGTAAACATATGTTTCTTCTATATTTATATGCTTCTTCCTTTTTCACTCTATTTAGCTTCTTCCTGTGTATGTGTGTGCGTGTGTGAATGAAATTCTGTAAACGTCGTCTATTACACTAAGGAAAGGATATTATTTGCAGATAGTTCTTGTGCATTTGCATCTATTATTTTGTTTTCTGGGTGCATTTGATTTTGTGCTGGTAATTGATGTCACTTAGTGCTCAAGATGAAATTCTACCTTTAATTTGCGCTTGGATTTTGGTGGAAATGTATCCTTGGTAGAATTTGCAAAAGTGGCATAATAATCAGTAAATAGTTTCACTGATATTCTTTTATTTAGACAATTGGATGATATTTCACGTTTGTTTTACCTTGCTTGCCCAGTTTTGTATTTACATCTATGTTTTGTTTGGTAGGATGGGGAATGAATGATTAAAAATAGGAGAAATGAGTAACCAAACTAAACAATCAAACAAATATTATGTATAATTTATAAGATTATTAGCATGATGTACTAGTCAATTTTAGTCATTACATGTGTACTGTGATGGACTAGAATATCTATAAATGTACATTTTACCAATATGAATTTGACACACTTCGCTTTAGGGTTATATAAGCAGTTTACATATTTTTCTCCATAAGTGGTGGGTAGTTGGGCTTGGATGAAGTGTGGGATGTCTTATCCTTGGATGAACCATTCTGTACTGGGTTGGAGCTTTCATCCATTAAAGTATTTGTGGTCTGTCCAACCTAATAACCCAATGCACAACAAGGCATAATTATATTAATGTGTACTTTTTCGTATATATGTCCATGTTGTTTCCCTTGGTTACTTGGTTTTTGATCCATACTCATTCTCCATTTCTATCCAAATGGTTCTCTCCTCATCTCTTATTCCATGTTTTAGCTTCAGTCTGTCAGGTCTGTTCTTGTTTCTTCAATTGTTTTTCTTGTTAAGTGTCTGCTTTTATTTCTTGCATTGCTTTTCTTGTTAAGTTATGAATTTGACATTGTTACTTTATTTCTTTGCATTGCTTTTATTTCTTGTTACTGACCTCAATTTTCTTTTTGCTCATTATCAGCGTCCATATACTGTGAGGAGAATGGTTACTCCTGAAGATAACCCTTTCCTCGAATCTGACACTGCCTTGGGAATAAGTCGTATTCGTTCTGATATTTCTGGATCTAGACATCATCGACATGTCAGGCACGGTTTCCGTGAAGGACTTGCTGAGGTTAGCTTAATTCTAGGTTTTGTAGGGAGAATTTATCCTATTTTTCTGACCCTGAGGATGTTTCAGCTCCAATTACATCTCACATTATTGAATCTAATTCTTGCACAATGTTCTGTGATGGAGCTACTGTTAGAGGTTAAATCTTTTATCAATCAGTGATTGTATAGAGTATAGACATACTTAAAATAACACATCTAAGAGTCGCATATCGAAATCCCACTCTTTCAGATGAGTTTGCACTGTATTGTCTCTTTCTAATTCTTATTTTACTTTAGGGCTAGTTTGGTTGGAATGATAAGGTGGGGTATAATGTTTTTATCACATTTATTAGTCGTTTGGTTGGAGTGACAATAAACACTCAAACTCGCATGAATACTAAAATCCCGTGTTTATATATGTAATTCCCATGATAAATTAACTTACCACCCCCATGAGTTTATTTATCATGCCAACCAAACTATAACACAATAATAAAAAATCACACAAATTATCACATGATAAATAATCATGAGATAACTTAAAAATCCAACCAAACTAACCCTTGAGCATAACTATTGTGCTTGAGATACGAGATTATCGGAGGATTTAGTTATGATGAAACCTTTAAGAGCGGTAAGGACTCCCGATTTGACTAGGTATATTAAAGAATACAGATTACAAATTACTGTAAAAAATTTGTGTATTTTCTTTCATGCAACTCTCCTGTATTGCAAATCTCAACCTAGAATTCAAACTACTTTCTTACTGATTCAAAGTTTGTAAAGAGGGTTGATCCATCAGAAGCATGCAGAGAATCTGAAAAATTGAACTTGCTGGTTGTGGTTGTTCATTAGAACATGATGGAACACACCTGCCATTCCATTCATCCATTAACTATGTTCTAGACTTGTGTCAGTGTGAAAACACTAATCCCGGATACAATTTTGCATCTAATCTGAAAGAACTGGAGATTACTAAATTATTAGAAACCAAAATTTATACGGTAGAAGCTTGACAGTTGTGAGGCAAAGAGGTAATGTTCATGATTGTTGACTGTCTTCAAATATCCCATTTAATTGGATAAAGGATGCTTTAGAGAAAATACCCGGAAATGCCGATTGTTCTTGCAAGATATGAGGACAATATGAGAAGTGTTTCTCATCTTTCACTAGACTACCTTGTGTGAGAGCTCACACTATATGTTGTGAAGTAAATCTTGGTTGAAAGCTTTGACATGCTAGCACTCAACTCTAAAACTTTCTGAGTTTCGGAAAACTAACTGGGAACATTCATAACATGACAAGATCTTTAGAATGGAAGTGTTGTTGGATAACCATTATCATTTGGTTGAGAACGATAACAGAATGTGCACATGACTGGATTCTCTAGTATCACTAGATTTAAAATTTTCGTCCACATGTTGCTTGGCGGAGGTATATCCATGCTTTCCTATTGAGTTGAAAGGCTAGTTCAAGGCAAATTCAGTGTGATGTATGAATTGAATCAGCAATTCTCTTCCTTGTTCTATTTTATGTATTACTTATGGACCATGAATACAATCATCACTGACTTCTAGCATCTGAACAAAATGCTACAAAGATGTTGTATGGGAATGTCTAGAAAACTATGCGTGTACGGGAACATCACGCACATCAGTGGATTTTCCAGTCTGTTGGTTATCCTTAGGTAGCTTGCATTGCTCCATTTGCAGATTGTGATGCTCCAAAGTAGTCTGCTGATGGGAGGGAGATCGGATGGGCTTGATAGATATAGGGATCTGAGGCTTGATGTTGATAACATGTCGTATGAGGTATGTCTGTAACTAGTTGGACGCCTTTGCTTTATCTAGTTTTGATTTAAAATTTGTGACATGCATGTCAGTGAAATATTACATCATTATAAGTGCCTTTACTTGGTGTGACAAACAGGAATTACTGGAACTTGGTGACAGGATTGGGTATGTGAGCACTGGACTGAGAGAGGATGAGATAACTCGCTGTCTGAGGAGGAGTAAACTTAGTATTTTGGATGATTTCTCATTCCATTTTGCCACAGAGGTGGAGAGGAAATGCAGTATATGCCAGGTTAGTCTTTGCAAAATTCTCTCTTCAGTTTGTGTGGACTTAGTTTTTACACGCCCTGTTTTTCAGCGCCAATTTTTATTTTCCTTTTGCAAATAAATTCATGTTGCAGGAGGAATATGAACTAGATGATGAGATGGGGAAACTGAACTGTGGACATTTGTACCACATAGATTGCATAAAGCAGTGGCTTGGGCAGAAAAATACCTGCCCCATCTGTAAAATGGCAGCTGTATCTCCATCTGAAGCTAAATAGGTTGCATGGCTCATAAATCTTGCAGCCGCTTTCATATTTTCTGTATAGATTTTGACATTGTTGAAAAAAAGATGATTCTTTGGTTTGGCAATTTCGTGTTTCTATGCCCTAAATATATGTCATTTTTGTTGGTGACAACGTTGGTGTTGATGAAACTGTAAACCCAAAAAACATCATAAGATGATGTTCCTCTTTTATAGGTTGGTTGTGCAATTTCTTTGAAGAACTTCTAATGTTAAGATCATTCACCCTTTCATTCTCTCTGGGCTGCTCAAATGTCCATATTCTAGCCATTGAATTGTGGTTTCATATTTGGTTTGTGTGTGGGTGTCAATTTTCACGGGTGAACTGAGGCAAGCTACTTGGCCAATGTAAAACCATGGTTAGTCTATGTGAAAATCTATTCAGGCAGGCGTAGTTATCATTATTATTGTTATTTTGATTGCTTGAGAGCAATATTTTGGAGAAATGCAATTCTACGTATTGTACTAGATAATGAATAAAGGATGAGAATATATTTGATTTTTATTTTTTCATTTAGAGACACATATTAGAAGCTCGTTCGGGTCCGAATTGACTTCCCATATTATGTGGGAGATTTATGCCATTGGATTATAGGCCATTTGGCATGAGAATATATTTGATTGAGTTGGTGAATATGACTTATATGATGTACTTCTACGGGAAATGCGTTTAAATAAGTCATTGACATTTTCAATTTTTGATGTCTCTTTCTGAAATAGGATTTTGTATGATTAATTGGCTTTGGTCAAATTTTTTCAATGTTTTGATTAAAAGATGTAAAATATATGTGATATGGGATGGCATCAAGACAGAAATATAGGGCCTGGCAGCCCAATTGCCTACAAGCCTAGTCTATCGACGAGCACTCGACCTCACAGGTTTTATCCATTGTGGCAAAGCACCGACGTTTATCATATCGATCAGACCCTGGTCAACCCAAGCCTAGAGGCGCATTCCCTCATTCGGCCAGTAAGGTTTAACCACAACAGACTTGCGTGTTTTCGATGAGAGCCCGAATAGGAACTCGGGAGAAGTGTTCACCTCGACCAAGGAGGTCGAGCTAAGGCGATAGCCTCTCAACCACATTGAATGCTCCACCAGGCAGCGTAACCATGCATTAATGGCGCATACCACCACAATATTACATTTTCTTAGCAGCAACAGGTTAGTACGTGCCACCTATATACCACTATGTCCTAGGCAGCGCCACCTGGAATAGTACACAGGAAGGAGAAGACTTCAAAGCCGTCAGATAAAGACAATAGCCATTTTTGCTCAACAAGGGCATCGAAGTGATATTAACTCCACTAACAAGGTTATAAATACCCCATTGCTAATCATTAGCAAGGTATGCCATTTACTGCTGTAAAGCACTCATTCTACTGCTCTATTCCCTAATCAATATCTATTGACTTGAGCATTGGAGTGCTTTAGCCTAGGGCATCTCGGCTAGCTTGACGTTTGCTGTTGATCGCAAGACTCGACCCCCCATCACATCGAAAGCAATCCCCTCGACCTCCACCAGGTCCACTATACTGGACCTCAACCAAATACTCTAGCTGAACAGTTTTCACCATCATCAATATGTTTATTTATTTTTTAATGATTAAGATATATAAAGTATATATATTGAGATAAGTATTTTAGAAAAATAAAAAATCATTTTGAAAACATTTTGTGAGAACCAAATGTAATTTTCTCTCCAAAACAGAGACACAAAGTTTGGGAATAACATATAGTTAAGATTTTTCACCGCTCCTTGGGTACTATGGATTACCCTCTCTAATCTATCCTCTATTTTAATTTAATATATATATATATATTTAGGGTATCTAATTTTTAATTAATAATAATAATTATTATATAAATATATTTAAAACATATATATTATATATTTATAAAATAAAATAAGAAATGTAACATAAATTAAAAGTCGGACCGGGGGCTTGGGGTAGCATTTGGGATTTTACACCAAATCAGCCTCTGTTCCATTGTCTGTATGCGGACCAAATTCCACAATTTGCACCCGTTCATTTCCTTCTATTTCTGACCCTTTTTCTTTCATACATCCGCAAAAATGACAGCACCAGAATCCAATTCCAACACCCAGTTTTCAGATATCAAACGCCCAAATGAATTCAGCGACTCCAATTCCTCCCCTAAGAAAAGGCTGAAAACGGAGGATGAATCGGAGATTCAGAGTACTACCACCGAAGCCTCAAGTGCAAATGAATTGAAGATCCAGAATACTACCACGGAAGCGTCGAGTGCAAACGACTCATTGCACAAAGGATTTTTTGCGTTAGAAGCCGATGCAGCTGAGGATAAAGGGTCGAGGCACACTATGGAGGATGCTTGGGTGGTGCTTCAAGATGCCACCTTAGAATTCCCCGGAAAATTGAGGTTCATTAATCATTCTCTTCTTAATCTATTTATTACTGGTTTTATACTTATTTTGATTCTAACCGGTGAATGTTACAGAGTTATAAAGCTTTAAGTTTCTTCCTTTATTTGTTTTATCTTATAGCTTGTTCAGCTTCAGGTATTACTTTTTTCTTGGCTAATTAATTTTTGTTTCTGCACAAGTCGTTTCCTCTTAATAATTATTTTTAACATAATTTCTATGTCCAAATCCTTCAGGTGTTCTTTCTTATATTATTTGTTTGTTTCCATTTTTCCTTGCATTTCGATTTCCATGGAACCCACCACCCTTGTTTTGTTTTGTGTGTGTGTGTGTGTGTGTGCGTGTGTGTTTTTTTTTTTTTTTTTTCTTTTCCTTTTAATTTCTTATGCCTTATAGATGTGCACATTTTGCGATTTATGATGGGCATGGAGGCCGATTAGCTGCGGAGTATGCGAAGAAGCATTTGCACGAGAATGTGCTCTCGGCAGGCTTACCACGTGAGTTGGTCTGTTTGTCTAAGCATTTATTGGATTGGTTTTAATTTTAAGTGTTTGAAATGCAAAATTTTCTGTTTCAGTTTTTCCTTAACATTCTTACTAATAATATTGCTTTCTGATGAATATTTCAGTTGGATGTTAAGTCTGCGAAGAAGGCTATACTTAATGGTATGCAAATATTCTAAATTCTCTTGCTTGTCGAATTTATTTTAAGAACTGGTTAAAGTCTGAGCATAGCTGTCTTTGAGTTTTCGAATTCTCTCATAGGTTTGCATGATACAAGGTCATGATTTTGATGTTAATTTCTTCTTCTGAATAGGATTTCGGAATACAGATGAAGCTCTCCTTCAGGAAAGTGCTGCAGGTTCTCTGCCAGTTTGCTTCTTGTGTTATCTTTTTCCCTTAATAACTCAAAGAAAAGATCATTGGGCCAAATCCAAAGTATTATTATCTTTTCTAAACTTCATATTGGATGATGGGCAAGATTGAATCATGTTTTGGGACCCAGAGTGGTGTCATTTTCTTTGGGTGGATTAGTTTGATATGCTGTTTGTGTCTTAAAGTTTTGTATGTGATCTTGAATTTATGAGCCACACAATGTTTTTTTTTTTTGCATCTTGGAAGAGCTTGCAGCTGCATGGCACCTTTCTTATGTTAGCATGGAGTAAACCTTTATTTCTTACTAGGCGTTTGTTATTGACCTCAAGCGCAGTAAATTGCACGCTTAATTCTTGAAGCCTTGCTTCAAATTGAGAGTCCGTTGATTTTGTATGCTATGATGAAATGTGAAATTGCTCTAATATTTTAACTTCTTTTGTGCTGTTCGAACTCTTAGAACAACCTTTTATTAGGTTCCTCCTTGTATCTCTTTTGCATCACACCCTCATGTCACTTAATTGTTTCTTTGTCTTCAGGATTTTAACCATTGATCATAATATATCTCTGTTCTCTGCAGATGCCCTTAAATTTGACATATTTGTTGAAATATAGTAGTGTGAATTCAACTTTGGTTTCTTGGTAGGGGGATGGCAAGATGGTGCTACAGCTGTATGCGTGTGGGTATTGGGACAAACAGTAAGTTTGCTATAATTCAATATGTGTAACATTTCTAGAAACAGATTAGATGCTAATGTTGGTGTTTCTAATGCTGTGCTATTAATTCTGGTTGAATAGAACGAAATGCAATACCTGAGGATGAAGTATCTGTCCATGTTTCTATTCCTTGATGCATTTGCAAGGGTTGCTTATTATTGCATTTCACAGTACAACTTGATTGAGAAAATCATGAAAGAAATAGAGGTATCTATTATAAAGAGAGAATTGAGGAAATTTGTTTTACTTGAAAGGCAATCATCACCTTGTCTACGACACAAGGTGATGGAAGCTACCTTAGAATGTTTAATCTAGATAAAGGCAGTCTATATGGAACAAAAAATACAACAAATCCCCTCTATTTTATGGTTTTTAAATGTATATTAAGTTACTAATTTATGTGACTCAATTCAAATGAGAGAGCGAATTTGTATCTGTCATGTTCATGTACATTATTGTGTGGAAAATTTCCAGTTCGATGATAGGAAGATAGGTCACATTTCATTTTTTTATCCTACTTAGGTGTTTGTTGCTAATATTGGCGATGCAAAAGCTGTGGTAGCAAGATCATCTGCAGCTGATGGTTCCCAGAATGGTTTGGACATATCAAGTCCATTGAAGGCCATTGTTTTGACAAGGGAACACAAAGCCATATATCCACAAGAACGAGCACGCATTCAGAAGGTCTGCTTGTGTGTTCTGATCAAATTTTGATGGTTGTATCAATTTACATTCCCTGAAATTAAAATAATTGAGTGATTGATGCCTGATTTTTCATGGGTATGACTAAAGGACTTCTTGAAATGGACAACAAATCCTTTTTTTAAGTACTTTGATGTGTAACTACTTCTTCGAATCAAAGCTGCTATATCAAAGTTTCATATTTTGCAATCTGGGTCTCACATACTTTCGATTGGCATAAACTAATATTTACTGATACTTTCACTGTAGAAACCTTGATGTTAATTCTTGACTCTTGGGGTTCATCAATGGGGTTTTAAAGTGTTATAGAGAGGACAGATTCTTCTTATAAGGTAGGGTGGCGTTGCAGTGATTGCCAAGATATGTGGAAAAATTGTTCTGTCCATAAGCAATCCTCTTAGTTCAAGCAGTAGAGTGATGGCTTCTGTTTCTAGAAGTAATTTAGTTTAGAAAACCTTGGTAACTTGTGAAAGTAAGATAAATCCTTTCATGATTCATATATAATAAAGTGGTCAAAGGATCTCCCTTGGAGAAAGGGGTTAACGAGTAAAGGTTGACTGCAACAGAGAGATTTGCAGCCCGCAAACCATGTTCTTTTGCAATTTATTTCTGACGAATATGAGCAATACAACTGGACAAGGTTGTGGAATATGAAATTTTCTTTTTAAGTACTAGATAGCAGTATTATTTATATACATATATGTGTGTGTGTGTGCGTGCGCGTGCGCGCGCGTGAACCTGACTTTTCAATTAATATTTGTCTTCTACTTCAAAGCTGGGTCATTTAACCTAGGGAGTTAATGAAGAAAGAAGAAAATGATTTATCTTTTTCAACTTTTACAATTTCGTTATTGTTTGCCTATGCTGTTGTCAAGAATGATCACTTCATTGATTTGGTTGGCTATCTTCCTGTTTACTGGACTAGCAAAAGTGGATCTGCTTGTTAAAAGCAATGACATATGGGTTTCTAAAGGTTGACTATGTTTAACTGATTGTTAATAGCTTTTTAACATATTTTGAATATTATTACTGGGGGTATTCAATACTCATAAATTGACTAACTTGTAGGAAAAGAAAATGTTATCTACTAGCTGAAAGCTCTGAAATATAGTTTGTCTATTTGAAGGCTTGTGCCATTAATTATGTACTCCATGTCTGCAGATTAAATTTTGGTTGTCCTACTCGTCGAACATAGCAATATCTACTTAGATGAATAAAATTTCTGTGCATATGTAATTCCATAGGCTGGTGGATCTGTCAGTTCAAATGGACGTTTGCAAGGGCGGCTTGAAGTTTCTAGAGCCTTTGGGGATAGGCAATTCAAGAAGGTTCTTCTTTTGGCGCCTTGCTCTTACCAAAACCATTTGCATTATTTCACTTTCTCTTATAACATTTTTATATGTGCTTCACTTAAATGTTTTTGGTTTCATTTTTCATCTTGTTCCTCCATTCGTGACGAGGAAAGATCCATTTGATAGTCAACCTGCTTTGTTTATTCTCATAGTGATGCTAGGCGAGTTTCTTATGTCTAAGTGTTGCCAATGAAAATGCCTATATGGAAAACTAATGTACTAAGGTTTTGAAATTAGATTCAAGCTGAAGTACATTCAGATATCTGATATTATAAGAACATGCGTACTCTGATGTGCAGCATATTGTTTCTGGGTTGGGGGGGCTGGGTTAAAATCTTGCAGGTTGTAGTTCTGGGTTCCTCATCATGCTTGAGAACATTAAACATATTCTTATAGTATTTTATCACACTTAACATGCTTTTCTTTTCAGAAAGTGATGAAATGAATTTCAGGTGGGTGTTGTTGCAATTCCTGATGTTCATTCATTTGACCTCACTGAGAGAGATCACTTTATAATTCTGGGCTGCGATGGCCTGTGGGGAGTATGTCTCCATCTCTTAGAACTGTCTAGCAATCTTTTATTATTTTGACAAGCTCTATCCTTCTTTTGCCTTTAGTTTTACTAAAATTTGAACAATATGAATTATTCGCATTACTTTCCAACTTTTAGGTGTTTGGACCAAGTGATGCTGTTGACTTTGTTCACAAGCTGTTGATGGTTCGTTTTCATTTATATTTTGGTTCCTATTGTTTTTGCTCAGTATTCGGATATCTGAAGCCTCAACCTAGAGCGAAAGTTAAAAGTTCAAATCAAAAAAGAATTATGTGGTGGTTCACGAGCATCGTATCAGTATTTTGTTCCCATAGTTTATTAACAAATTTCCGTCTATGATGATGTGTGGGCTTACTTTTTATGAAGGTATTCATATAAATTTATGTTTATTGAAAGAGTAGGAGTAATAATTTATTTGTTTTTTGATTTACCATAAGAAATATAGTGTAAAGTAATTTGAAAATTTACGGAGTAATTTAGAATTTAAAATAGAGAGGGAGATAGGAGAAACTATCCAATACATCGATTTCTTGTAAGTTGCCACTTGCCATATAAACACACCAAAGAAAGTAAGGTAGTTACTATAGGTTATCTCTCTAGTAATTGGGGTGCAAACTAGTCGAGCTCAGTCAATAAAAAGAACTTTTGCTTGCAAGGTTGTCCTTGGTTGAACCAAGCTTGAGCTGTGAACATGCCTTGAATTTTAGTGAGTCCAGAAGCTGGAGCTTGGGCTCCACTGCCCACTGCTACTGCCAAGTGCCACCGTTGATGGTGGGCCAAATCCATAATCCACAACCACAAGCCACAATCTCCCATAGACACTGCCACTGTTGCTGACCCACCTGCTGGGCATGCCTTTCTTCATCTTGCTCAAGATCAAAGACTCTTCTCTCTCTTTTCTTCTTCCTCCCTTCCTTGTCGGCCTCCCTAACATCACCACCGCTGCACCCTCTTTCTTCCCTTTTACTTCTCCTTGACCAACCAACTGCCCTCCTTTTTCTCTTCCTCCCTGCAGCAAATGGATTTCTCCCTCCCCCATTTTTCTTCCTCTTCACCTTCATGACTGCCACCATCTACTCCTGTACCAAGGGCACCACAACCCCAAAACGACAGTCAGATTGAAGATGATACTCTTTATTGCTGCCACTGCTGTGGCCTTCATCCTTGTTGGTATTGGAGGAGGGGTGGGGAAGTGGTCGCAAAGGAGGAAGGGGTAGAAGAAAGAAAATGTTTTTGGGTGTGGTGGAGTTATGGTGGCGGTAGTGTGGGCGACAGATGATGACTAGTACGGGACAGTTTTAAGGATAGAAAAAGCTTGCAAGTTGTTGAACTCGACTGAGCTTGAAAAAGCTCTAGCTCAAGTCAACTACATCTAAGCTGGTTTGTTTGGCTCGTGAGCCAATTTGAATTATACACTTACATCGTGATGTGAGACATGTCATTTGGGATATAGAGGTAATACTAGTGTAACCAATGGAGCGGGCTCTCTGAAAGTGCAGGTGTCAAGAATGTAAAATGTCCTGCGAAGCATACTTGGAGGCCAAGTTTCATTCTTTCTTCTGCTTTAGTTATATTGTACTTATGATTGGGAGTTGAGATGGTTAAAAAATCTGACATATCTATGAGAAAGAATGTGTTGAGGCTAGCCTATTCAGCTCATGCTATTCTTAATATATGACAGGAGGGCTTACCAGTTACAGCAGTGAGCCGCCGCCTTGTGCGAGAAGCTGTCCGTGAACGCAGGTGCAAAGATAACTGCACTGCAATTGTCATTGTTTTCAGGCAGCAGTAACTAAGTCTATCCAAATTCTGCCCATGTTGGACCTCATTGGCCAAAGCCACTGGTGTTTTAATTTTTGCAATATCTGTTCAATGTTTGTCCTAGTCGGCTCGGTTTCACTAAAAACTGGTGTCTGGAAATTGGGATCAGCTTGCTGAACATTTAGCAAACTTAGGAGAGGGGCTTAGACTTCCATTCTCTGAAGAATTAAATTCCTAGTTTCTCGTATTCACATTGGTATGCATTATTTGACAGCTACAACAAGAACACTATGAAGAATTATAAGGGCTCGTTTACATTGGTGAACCAGTATAAAAAATAGGTGAATCACTCATACTCCCTTGAGGTATGAGTTATTATAGAAAAATTCAAAGTATTGTAAAATTATTCCTCAATCTTTATCTCTGCTTTATATTTTCTAGATGGTATAAACTGTCGTTAGAGAATTATTTGTCCCAGGCATAACTTTTTTTTGAAAAAAAATTGGTTAGCATTAATTAAGTAAATATACACCTGATTCAAATTGCAAATAACTAAAATAAAGCATTCTTAAGAAAAATGTAAGCTCATTATTTCTTAAGTTAATGTAATTTTAATAGTTTAAGCTTACTTATTGTAGATGATTTAATTTCCAATGTATATCTTGTATGCAATCAAATGCTACCAAGTGTCAAAGCAAAGTGTAGTCAATAAAATCAAGTCTTGTAACTTAAAGTATTTATTATTATTATTATTATTAATTTTAATGAGGAAGTAACTTATAACTTTTGGAGTAACCAAGTTGTGGGCACGTGGCGTATCTAAACTAAGCAGACCGATCAAGTCAAAGCAAATATTTGATATTACCTCCTATATAATGTTGATATTGAAGAGATAAATATGAAGAAGTTCAAGGCATTTCAGGATATTTAATTTCAAGGCATTTGGAAGTCTCCTACTTGAATGTCTGTACAGAAGAGCGATTGAGGCTCAATAAAGGAGAAACATACACATATAAATGTATAAAAAAGCACACAATTATAAATACACGTACATACTCAAAAGGGATACACGCTCCGAGAAGTACAAGCTCATATATTAAGTCCAAGATTTAAGTATTTAAATCTTCAGGTCCAAGACTCAAATCTCTGAAATTTTAAGTTGAGGACTATTGTTTTCAAAGTTTCAAGTCCAAAACGTAAGTACTCAAGTCTCAACTATAGTGAAGTATTATTACTGTGAATGTTCTATACTTCTTCAAAGCGCTAAATCATCAAGTCCCTATGGTTTGAAAGCCCAGATTCGATTTCAAGTTAAAAATATAGTGCACATGTATGTATAAATTAAATTTATGCATATATATATATCTACTTAGGGGTTTCTCCACATTTCTCATATTAATCCTATCTCTACTCTAAATGAAGTTTGAATCAAGATTCCTCTTATTATGATGAGATTCTCAATCAAATTATGGGATAGATTGGATGTATCTAGCACAAGGTTGTGTGGTATAGTCCAATAATGTTAGCAAAATTATAGGTAGTTATTTGAACTTGTTTGAAAGGAACAAAAAACCTTGTCCCATAAAACAATTAGCAGAATTTTGAAATGGCAATCCAAAAAAGAAAATTTTTGGCCTAATTCATGAACCTTGTGCAGTCAGCTCCATGCATAAATTTGATTAACAAAAGAAAAGCGCCGTTGCAGTTATAGTGACAATATTCCTTTTTAAGTTGTGCAATGTGATTATGGTTTCTTTACAAGCACTTGTAGTTTTTCATTTTTAAGCTTAATTAAGGGGGATCTCATTTATCTAGGTTATTGGATAAAATTGCAATTATCGCCTTGACTTTCAAGAAAAATCCTAATCATTTTCTAGAAAATTTCCAAGAAACAAATTATTTGCCTGCTTGACAAATTTAAAATTTTTATTATATTGCCTTCTCTATATATTCTAAACCTCGTTTATCCTGTCTGTTGATTTTAAGAAATAGAATCTCAGTTTTACATAATATCTTCTCCATCCCAAAAAAAAAATGTTTGGTTTGACTAGAATTTTATATCAAAATAAAAGACGTAAAAATTTTATGTAGTTGAATGTACAACCTTATATATTATGGTTAGAATTGATGGCGTCGCATCCTAATTTTAAGTAGTATGACAACTTTCAAATAAAAATTTTGTTTTAAGAAAAATAATTTATTAATTCAAAATTCAAAAAAAAAAAAAAAAATTTAAGTCACGTAAATTATCAATAATGATGCCCGTACGCTATTTTCAGAAATGATAATGTGTGTGGTTTAAATGTAACTAAGAAGTTGTTACATGATGGTTTGAAGGATTATCTACAATATTGAAATGGCACCCATTTCATTTCATATATCTGATGGTGATTTATTTTATTTTTTTATAATTAAAAGTAATGAACTTGGATTACGATGTTCTTCAAGTGTGTCATGGGCAAAAGGTGAACAACAAAATAATATTCACTTTCAAATCCATAGATTTTTTATAGTTAAATACACGAACTTCATAAATTCACTCTATTTGAACTCTCAATCTTACTCTTTATGTGTGAGACTAATGTTATAATTGAATCAAAAATACTCCACTTATGGTTAAATAAAGTTCCTATAAACAATTTATAACCATTTGATTGTACCGTGGTACTTATTGGTTTCTCCATAATTTCATCATAGTTCATTATATTCTGTGTCTATTTCAGATCTGCTAATGTAAGATTCCCAAATCATAAGAGGCACATGCTGCCTCTATGTATCCTTCCATTTTGTGGTCTCTCTATCCAATTAAAATAACACTTGAATCATTGCACAAATGAAATTTATACATTCACAAACACACATGATATTTGATTACATTCATCTTTCCTCTAAAATAGTTAAATTACTTATAATTGTTTATTTTTATCTTTTATAACTACAGTAAAACTTCTTAAGCTCATTATATTTACCACACTTTCAATATCATTAGGGGTTTTCAAGGAAAAATTATGATATCAGCCAAAAAAGTATTGATAATTTGCCTCTAATGCAGCGGTCCTTATATTTTATTTACTAAAATACTCTTAATAATTTTGAAAAGAAGGGTTGTGATTTGTGAATAAAACAAGAAATCCCTGACTTCCTTGGCTGGCCAAATTTTCAGACAAAGTTGAAATCTTTCCAAAATGATTGATTAACCAATTTGTCATTGATAATGTGCAGAAAAAATGGTTAAATAAAGTAGCAATAATTTGAAAATGGAGATTGGTCCATGTCTTAACTACCTGCCCAACATGGACAACTGCTGCTTTGTCTCCCTAACAAAGTTCAATTTCAAGCCAACAAATCAAATGGGATTTAGATGAACTTAAAATGTAGTAACAAAAACTGCACTTAATACATTGTACTAATATACTACAGAGATCTCTCATAATGAGACTTAATGATTGCTCTTTGCAATTTGCATATGCTTGGAGGCAGCTAACCACCATCTTCTTCATCAAATAATACACACTATTAAATCTCTCTCTCTCTCTCTCTCTATATATATATATATATATATGTAGAATGATGCTATTGCTGAGCATTGTAGCACTTTACATTTAGCACAAAAGAGAACCAGAGAGATGGCACAAGAAAAGGTCATTTCTGAGAAAGTGAGGCTTCTAATTTCACTGCTTATATTGCAGTTTTGCTTTGCAGGATTCCACATTGTCTCCAGAGTTGCACTAAACATTGGTGTTAGCAAAGTTGTGTACCCTGTTTACAGAAATATTATTGCATTGCTGTTGTTGGGACCCTTTGCCTACTTCTTGGAAAAGTGAGAGCTTTTGGCTTTGGATGAATCTTCTTACAATTTTTTGACTTAGATATCTCTCTCTCTCCCTCTCTCTCTCTCTCTATATATATATATATTTTATATCTAACCATCTAACTGTTTATGCATTCATCTTGTCTTTATTTACAGGAAAGAAAGACCACCTCTCACATTCTCTTTATTGGCACAGTTTTTCCTTCTAGCACTAGTGGGGTGAGCTTAGACATACTCCTCTTTTCATGTTTGCTTGTGTTGATTAACTATTACCATACAACTTACTGTTTTTTATTTTTTTCCTAGAATCACTGCAAACCAAGGCTTTTACATCTTAGGTTTGTACTATGCATCTCCAACCTTCGCATCCGCAATGCAAAACTCAGTACCTGCAATTACTTTCATCATGGCATCTGCTCTAAGGTATGATGAACTCCCCCCCCCCCCCCCGGGGGGGTGCAGTGCCAGTCTAAGCAGATCGGCCCAGCCCACTTATCCTCAATAATTTGGTTGTTTAATTTTCAGAATGGAGCAAGTTAATATCTGGAGGATAGACGGACTGGCGAAAATTCTAGGGACCATGGCAAGTGTGGGAGGTGCCACAATTATCACTTTGTATAAAGGGCCTCCTATTTTGCACTATGCATCAAGTAATTCACTGGGAGAGAGCATGAGTATGGATGATTCTCCAACAAAAGTGCAGAGCTGGACATGGGGTTGTATGTTTCTCATCGGTCACTGCTTATCCTGGGCTGGCTGGATGGTCCTTCAGGTAAACCCTATCTATACTAACAATTTCCAAAGCTTAAAAGATGCTTATGGTGAATTAAGACAAATAAATGTCATTTATTTCATCAAACTAACGGAGTTGGTAGCACCATGTCAAGTCCTTAGTCTAATGAGCTTCTGAGCTCCAATAGTAAATAGGATTCTTATGAGCTCCTGTCTGAAAAAATTTATCACAAGCAGTTAAATATCACAAGATCACTTGACTATAATATTTATAAATATGTCGACCTATAAACTAGGGAAACCAGTGGAGAATTATCTCCTTATGCCTCCCACATGCTTTTCAATCTACATTATTATTTGGAATTCTTAGCTCTGTGTTAAAAGAAATGCTTAGAAGCTATCTAGCATGAGAACACAGGTAAAGCTGCCTATAGAAATAAGTAGCAACAAAACCTTATGCCTATAGAAATAAGTAGCAACAAACCCTTAAATCATCAACTAACCAAGCTTCAATTCTTAACATGCAGGCTCCCATAGTGAAGAAGTACCCAGCCAAACTCTCTCTCACATCATTTACATTCTTCTTTGGATTAATCCAGTTCCTATTTATAGCAGCTTTTGTAGAAAAGGATCCAAAGCATTGGCAGATCCAGTCTGGGGAAGAGATCTTTACAATCTTATATGCTGTAAAACTTTAAACCAACTTGACTGTTGCTTAAATGCTAATTGTCTCACACGAAGGCATAACTCAACTACCATGTACTGGTTGCAGGGAGTAATATCTTCAGGTCTTGTAATATCTTTACAGACCTGGTGCATCCAGAAAGGAGGTCCAGTGTTCGTCGCCAGCTTCCAGCCAATTCAAACAGTACTAGTTGCCATCATGGCATTCATAATTCTCGGTGATCAATTATACTCTGGGGGGTATGTGGCAGCATTAAAGTAAAAGGGTTATAATTAATAGACTTTGTAAAACAACCTTAAAGAAGTTCAACTACCAGGATTGAATTTCTCCATTCTGACTTGTTTCCACTCTCGCAGGGTCATTGGAGCTGTCCTAATTATGATTGGTCTCTATCTAGTCTTATGGGGTAAAACAGCAGAGACAAGATACCAAAGCCAAGATACTGAAGGCACATTGACAAAACATCTATTACAGGGCAACAACAACGATCAGGAATGCCCTGATGGAACTGATATTCCATAATGTTCTGATCTGCCTTTGTCAACAAATTCAGTTTACACGTGCCGACAGGCTCAAAACAATATGTCAATTTCATAGAGAATGCCCAGCTGCCCTCAAATGGGCTTAGCGTCAACATATGTTAACATGTAAATCTTCACTGGATTGTTCAAATTTCTTAAATATTCAAGTTTGAAAAGAAAGCACCTAACTTTGGTGCTTTAGTGCAAAGGCCCAAAGAAGACAAGCAATTTGCAGAAGTAGCTTCTTAAATCATACATTATTATAAACAGCTTTCAAATTAAACAGCACACAGCTGTTCTGGCAAGTTCACAGAAGATGGTTCAGCAAATTCAACCCTCAAACTTTCCATACTAGATTTTATGTTGGATGAGACAATAAGATAATCTCCACCAAAAACCTTAATGAAGAATATATTAATTCCTGCCACAATTTATTTATTACTGCCATAACATCTCCATGGTATTAGAAACCAGGTTGGCTATTGTATACTGAGCCTACCAGCCACGGATTGGGACATATCATGTTCTAATAGCCCTGAATGGGCCTTCTTTCCGCAGGGAACGGGGTAGGGTTAGGCCCTATACTTTACACAACTGAAACCAGCCCTTTTTTTTTTTTGACCAAGCAAGAATGATACAGGAGGAAAATTTGAATATAATATTCTTTGATTAACACAATTAAACAACAGAAGCACAGATCCACCAAGTCCATGAGAACATCACAGGGAGCTTTAATGTCATGGATATCTGCCTGTTTTGACAACGCCCCATTTTCGTCGAGACATTCTACCCTTAGTAAAGCAATATTAAAATAAAGTAAACAACAGATGAAGACACCCATCCTTGATTTGAAAAATAAACGAGTCTAGTTCAAAATAGCCCAAAAGCCACTAAATTGAGTAAAAACCACACAAGAAATGCGAAGACAATACCTTACCAAAAAGTTTCCTAACAGCCAACGTTTCAATGTTTCATCAACTCTACCTCACCGTAACAATGTCGTCAATCTTCAAGATCATGCGAACACACTCCATAGCCAAGGTAATTGCGCTTGTGCTCACCAGCAGGGGCTGCACCACATTCTCCTCCAAAATGTTAGTGATCTGTCCCTTCCTCACATTGATGCCCGTATTGATCTCACCTTGTGCATGCCTATTCCTCAATTCAGTGACAATGGCAATTGGATTCAACCCTGCATTCTCAGCCAAGGTGTAAGGAATAACCTCAAGTGCTTCAGCAAATGCTCTCACACAATACCCTTCCATCCCCTGCAGCACCTTTGCCCAAGCACCTAACTGCCTCGAAAGCTCAATCTCAGGCGCCCCACCACCCGCAATCAGAAACTTTTTGTTCACCAAACACCTCACCACACACAAAGCATCATGCAAACTCCTCTCAGCCTCATCAATCACCAAGTGGTTTGAACCACGCACCAGTACACTGGTAGTCCTCCCCATGTCCTTAATACCCATAATCTTCACAATCTTCCCACCATCTCCCAATGGCACCTCTTCCACCAAATCTGCATACCCTAACTTCTCTGCACGGAAATGTTCAATATTTGAGATAGGCAAGCAGTTCAAAGTCTTTGTGATAAACTCAATCTCATCCCTCTCAACATCTTTAATGACTAAGATCTTAGCCTTAGCCAAATAATGCAAAGACAAGTCTGTGACAGCATCTCTCAAGATACTCTTCTGAATCAACAACACATTACACCCAGTGGCTTTGATCTTCTTAATCATCCCTAAGATATAATTTCTCTCCTCCTTCAAAATCCTATCCATCTGCGAATAGTCAGACACCACAATGCTCTGTTCTATATCAGTTTTAGGAGGAGAAATCTGAAACTGTATCACACCTATCTTAGCATTTTCCACTCTAGTTGGCCCGCCAGCAGCATGACTCACCTTTTTATCAAATACCAGGCCTTTAATCAATTCAGTGTCATCTACAGTCCCGCCTAATTTCTTCACAATCTTAATATCTTTCAAATCCACTAAATCAGGTTTATCGGGGTCCACCACAGAAAGCACAGCGTCAACAGCTAAAGGGGCTAAAAGAGTGGAGTACTGCGAGACTACCTTCGAATTGAGAGACGTGGAGGCAGATTTGACGAGCGAGTCGCGATCCGACAACTCCACGGGGACCGCCATAGCAGTTAAAATCTCAACGCATTTTATCGAGGTCTTGTGGAGGGAATCGGAAACGATAGTGGGGTGGATGCCAGCGGTCAAGAGACCAAGTGAAGCCTTGAGTAGCGAGCCGGCAATGACGACAACAGTGGTAGTGCCGTCTCCCGCAACGACATCCTGAGATTTGGAGAGCTCGACGAGGAACTTGGCGGCGGGCTGGAGGACCTCCATCTTGTTGAGAATGGTGGCGCCGTCGTTGGTGATTATGACCTCACCTGATGCAGTGGAGATCATCTTGTCCATACCTTTGGGTCCGAGGCTGGTTCGCACTGCGTTCGCCACAGATTGCGCCGCCGCTATGTTGGCCATACGGATGTCGTCTTTCCGCTTATTGTCAACGAAGGTCTCCGTCGACTTCGCCTTTGAGACCGCCGGAGCCGCCATTGATTGAAATTTGTGGGAAGAATAGAGATTTGAAATGTAACCCTAGGGAGAGAGAGTGGGAGAAAAGAGAGAGCGAGTGAGTATTAGATCGTATAGGGTTTTCTAGAAACGGTTGGAAATGTATTGTATTGTGAGTTCACTACCCTATTTTGTATTATATACACCATAAAATGTTTACTGGTGCAATTCTTTGTTCTTTGTTCTTTTTTTTTTTTTTTCTTCAAATTACTTTTAAGCTTCATTTACTTAAATCTTCATTATTATAATGACATTTAAGATGATGGGATGACGAGGATATGGATTATAATAATTTTACGATTAATATACATTTATTTACTTTATCAAATAAACTATGAGATGAAGAGTGATAATTCAAGTAAATTGTTTACTTATCTGAATTAAGAAAAGGATAAAGCATATATCATCGAAATTAATCTTAAATAAAAAATATATTTACTAGTGTATATTTATTTTTTTCATTCATATTTATCTATTCATTTTCCTAACCACTTTGGATCGATCATCTATTTCATTTTTTATTCAAACTTGTTATATTTATAACATATGTTTCAAATTTTCAATCAATTATTTTTATAAAAAATTATTTAATACACATACAATATATTGATAAAATAGAATAAAAAATAAAATAAGAAATGAAACAAATGATTTAAACAACTTTCCTAACCCCATCACTTTTACGTAGGTAGGGTTGTTCATTCAATTTTAACCGATCGAACCGAAGGTTAACCGAAAGTTTTGATTTTTTCAAAAATCCTAACTGAAAATCGAACTAAATTGGTTTTTTTTTTATTTTTCGATTCGGTTTTGATTTTTTCAGTTTCACCAAAATCAAACCCTCCCCCCACCAAAAAAAAGGGGAATTTTTTTTTTTTTTTTTGTATCAAAAAATTGTGATGCAAATTTGTTTGATAAAAGTTTGTTTAATAAAAAATTTGAATTGGGTTATTTATTCATTTAGTACCAAATAATTTATTTGATAAAAGTATATTGATAAAAAATACTTATTTTTAGGTGAAAATATTAAATTAGATTAGATAGTGTATTAAATCTTAAACTCAACCTACTAAAGTTAAATTGCTAATTAATCCAACGACATCATAATATAGATTGTAGATTTGTAAATTTTTTTAAAAATACAATTATAACCTTATTAAATCATCATTTCTAAAGGATAATTTTGGAATATTGATAAAAGTTAAGGTTAGATTCATTTTACCCCTCTGTATTATGAGGTATGTATCAAATACTCACATCTACTTCCAAAACCTTCAAATACTCCTTGTACTACCAAAAATCTTCAAATACCACCCTTCAAAGTCTGCCGTTAGTAAAATAGATGACGGTGTCAAAATTCTATAATAAATTACTAATTTAACATCAGAAAATAACTAAATAGCATAAAAACCTAGGATACGTGATGTTTTTTTACAAAATAATGATAAATTATACGTGAAATATAATAAAATTCTACATATTATGATACATTTTTTATATCCCAAAATGTTGAAAATTTTTAGACAAATAGTTACGAAATAGAAATACGTATAATGGTCCCATGTGTTTTTTTTTCTTTTTCCCGTACAAACAACCTCTATTTTGATGATCCCATATGTTTTGTATTAAAATATAATTGTTTAATGCTCTTTTAAAAAAAATAAAATAATTTAATGTTTTCGTTGGGTTAAGAGTTAGATGATACTCTAAATTCTAAAATGAAAATAACAAAATTGAAGTAAGAAACTTGAGCATTATATAGTAAATTACAATAGTATTTTGGATATAAAATTTTCCAATGATCATATGTGTAAAGGGTAGGGATGCAAACGAGCCGAGCCGAGCTGAGCTTTGACCATTTTTTCAGGCTCGAGCTTGAGCTTGACGAGCTTAGAAAGTTGAGGCTCGAGCTTGCTCAAGCACTTGTTCGGGCTTGGCTTGGCTCTACTCGATTCATTAGGTTCGAATTCATAATCAAGCTATAGACTCGAATTCGGTTCGAGTTCAAGCTTGAAAAGTTAAATTATTTTATAAAAAATTTAAAAATTACTATATTTTATTTTATTATATTTAAAATTACCTATAGGCTTGAGTTTGGCTCGGGCTCAAACTTGAAAAGTTAAACTATTTTATAAAAACAAATTCAAATTAGTATATTTTATTATATTTCTTATATATAAATATTTTTTAAATAAAAAATATAAGCTCGCGAGCTTGCGAACAAGAATTATTTGGCTCAAATTCGAACACTTTTCGAGCCAGCTCGTCAGGCTTGCGAGCTGGCTCGATTCGTTTGCATCCCTAATAAAGGGAAGATAATTTTAATACTACATCAGCCAAACAACCGTTACTTTTCTAACAACAAAGAAGTTTGAGTGGGATATTAAAGGTTTTGGTAGGATGGGTGCCAAGAATAGATTTGTCTACACAGGGAAAAAAAAAAAGTCATGTATCCTAGGTTTTATGCTATTTAGTTATTTTTTGATGTTAAATCAGTAATTTACTGTAAAGTTTTGACAACGTCAGCTGTTTTACTAACTACAGATGACTTTGAGGGGGGTGTTTGAAGGTTTCAGAAGTAGATGATGATATTTAATACATTCCCATAGTACATGGGATAAAATGAATTTAACCCTAAAATTTATATCCAAACTATCTTTTTATGTTGAACTCTCCAATTTATCCTTCAAACTATATTATCAATTTTTGTTGTTGGAATAATTAAAAGGACAAATTATATAAATGAACAAAAATAACTTATATTTTAGATATAAAACGGTCTTTGTTTTTTATAATAATATAGATAAAAATTTTATTGGTTTTTTTATGGTTATTAAACTGGTTCGATTTTTGTTAAAGATTATTTTCCTGTTTTTTTTAAAACCAAAAATTGTAATAAAAGTTTATTTGATAAAAAAATGTTTGATTTTAGCTTTAGATAAAAAATTTGAATTGGATTACTTATTTTTATAGTACTAAAAATTTTATTTGATAGAATTAAGTTTGATAATAAATGTTTATATTTAGGTGAAAATTTAGAATTGGTGAAAATTTCAAATAGGTAGACACTCTAATAAGGGGAAAATTTAACCTAGCCCCCTATAAAATACGGAAATAGTGGTTTACTCTCCTATGAAAAAAGAAAGGCCAAAAACGCCCCACATGTTTTTGAAAAAGTAGTGAAACTCCCCATGAGACCATAAGTGTGTAGCACGCGCCGTTTTATGCAAGTGGTTCGAATTTTTTATATATGAAATGACTATTATGCCCTTATTGTATCAACCGTTAGATCTTTCTATTTAAATGAACGGCCCAAATTGAATAACACTTAATATTTATAAAAAATATATATAAAAAATATTTATACATTTATATATACAACATATTTTATATATCTAGTATAATATATTTATCAATATTATATAATGTGTATTATAAATATAATATAATATAGTATTATATAATATTATATTTATATATATGCATTAGCTGCCATGGCAGCCATGCGAAACAGATCTGGCCGGCCTGGTCATATCCTTTTAGTGGTCGGCTTGTATCAAAGGGGAAAAAAAAGAACGGCCCCCACGGCCAGAACTGGAATTGGCCAGATCTGGACTCATCCAAATCTGGCCACTTTTCAGGCTGCCATGGCAACCGATTGGGGTATTGTGTGTGTGTTTTGGGGGGAGGGGTTGAAGGGGAAGTTATATTATATATATATATGTATGAATATAAATATGTTATATGTTTCATAAATATAAAATTATTTGATTTTAGATTAAATGATTGAAAAAAAATTATATACATATATGTACGTAGATATGTTATAAATAATTTTATATACATATATGTATTTATTTAATTTTTTATATGTATATAATTTTATATATATGTATGTATATATAATTTTATAGATAATAAATAGTATTTAATGTATATAAATATGTTATGAATAATTTTATATGCATATATGTATATATAATTTTATATATATATATGTAGTATTTAATTTATATAAGTATGTTATATATTTCATAAATATAAAATTATTTAATTTTAGATTAAATAAAAGAAAAAATATATATTTTATATATATGTATATAGATATATTTTAAATAATTATATATATATGTATTTATATAATTTTTTATATGTATATAATTTTATATATATTTATTTATTTATATATGATTGTGTAAATATTAAATAGTATTTAATTTATATAAGTATGTTATATATTTCATAAATATTAAATTATTTAATTTTAGATTAAACAAAAGAAAAAGAAATATTATATATATATGTATATAGATATTTATAAATATTTTTATATACATATATATGTGTGTTATGCATATATGTATGTGTATAATTTTATAAATATTAGATAGAATTTATTTTATAAAATATCTTATGTATTTTATAAATATAAAATTATTTAATTTAGATTAAATAAAAGAAAAAGAAAAACATAAAGATATAAAGTAATTTTATATATGAGGGTATTGTCGTTCATTCATTGTAAAATTCAATTCAAATAGACAGAAGGGGACAGTAGGCCACAATATAAAAACATAAGGCGGTATTTCAACCCTTTTTTTTTTTTTTTTTTTTTATCACAGGGAGATAAACCGCCCATTTCACATTTCACAGGGGGGTAAAAATATTTTAACCCTTCTAATAAGCCATACAATTAGTCCAATGACATCATAATATAAATTTTGGATTTGTAAATTTTGTGAAAAATATAATTATAGCCTTATTAAATCATCATTTTTAAATGATATTTTTGGAATTATCCATTTTATCTTTCAAACTATATTAGATTTTAACTATATTTTAGATACAAAATAATGAACAATCTTTATTTTCATAATAATATAGATAACATCTTTATTGATCTGCAAATGCAATGTACAATACATTATGTACTACTAGAATTATATCACATGAATAGGATCCAATCTTGTAGTTTGCAATTAAAATTGAAATTTCAATTTTACTCATCAATATACCCTAATATATATATATAAGTTTAATTAATTAAAAAGAAAAAAATTAATTTTCTTTTCATATCATATTTTTTGCTCTTTAAATCATAATAATCTATTTTTCATATGTAATAGTATTAGTTCGTACAATAAAAAAATTCATAATCATCTTTTTTTCTTCTTCTCTTTATATCATAATTATTCATGTATCATAATTATATGTCAATATGTCATATATTAATATCTATATCATTTATAAAACGTAAGGTTTTTAATAATTATTTTGCTATGTTTACTAATAAGATGATAAAATCAATTATATTTTATAAAATAAAGACAATATAGTTTTATTTTCTCTTCTCATTTTTTTTTCTTCTCCAATTTTACTTCTTCTTCTTTTTTTTTTTTTTTTTCAACTATTTCACCTTATCAATTTTTATTTTTTTTTATCTATCCCCCAAACTTAAAAGTACATTAACATTTACATTATTTGAAAAATTACACTTAAAAATTTTGATTTTCGGTTCAGTTAAATCGAACCAAACCGAACCAAATTTTTTTGATTTTCGGTTCATTTCGGTTAACTGAGTGAAAGAACCGAACCAAACTAAAAATCGAACCGGACCTCCGGTTCGATTTTTGATTGGTGTGGTCGGTTTTGGTTTTTTCTGAACACTCCCTATACGTAGGAGTGCAAACAAGTCGAGCTGACTCGCGAGCCTCACGAGTCGAACTCGAGCTCAAACCATATGTAACTAGGCTTGAGGCTCGTGAAGTAGTATATAATTAAATATTATTTTTTATTTTATTAGTAAATATATATTATATTAATATTTTTTTAATTTCAAGTTCAAATTTGAGTTCGAGCATACAATATTTTATAATTTATTTGCTAATTCGAGCCTTATCGAGTCGAGCAGAGTCAAGCTTGAGCTCGAAAATTTTGTCCAAACTTGACTTGACTCAGCTCGATTGCGCCCCTACTTTGATGAGCAATTTGCAAGCTACTTTACCACCATATATCTTTCTTTTTGGGATGATAATAACCTACTTAACTCGATGGTTTTCCAAAATTTCTCATATTTCCCAATTAACTTTCTCTCAAGTAGGGCTGTAAATGGATATTCGAAAATTCGTTTACCGTTCGCATTCGAATCTGTTTATAGGGCTATTATCTGTATCCGTTTAAAGTGGATATTATCCGTATCCGATTAGTAGACATTCGACTATAAACGGATACGAATATGGTAAATGCATATCCGATCCGTTTAATATCCGCTCCGAATACATATCCGTTTATATATTCGATTATCCATAATTTAATTAAATCCGTTATCCATATCCGATAAACAATATTTAAAAAGTTATTATATATAATATATTTTGTTTTTTTGTATTTTAATATATATATATATAAATAATATTTAAAAAAATTATCATATATAAATATTATTATACATAATAAATTATTTTTATTTATAGATTATGAAATTAGTAATTAAAGAATTAATAAAAAAAATTGACGGTAATGATGATAATTAAATAGTACAAAATCAAAATTTTGAAAAAATAATATATAAATGATAAAATTAATCAATATAAAATTATTGTTGCTGTGTTTTATAATTAATTTATACTGGTGTCATTTTATTAATATTAATTAATCATAAAGTTGAATCAACAATTATAAAAAAATTAATTAAATTAAGAATAATTAACTTTTTAATTCTAAAATAAAATACTAAAATTATTAACTAGCTTAGAGGACATTAAGATTTAAGAGGGTATTTGGGTGAACTTATAAGCTTCTTAAAATATCTTATAAGATATTTAAGAGTTTATAAGATATCAAAAAGTATTCAGTAAATTTTTTTAAAAAGGAACTTATAAGCTCTTAAAATAAAATGTTAAGAGTTTATAAGCTCTTTTGTAAAAATTAGGAATTCCTAACTAATTTTGAGGATATTAACAAATTTTCTTAATTTTTAAGCATATTAATTATAAAATTACAATTATTAACACCTTATAGGCTCCAAAATCTTATTTTATCTAAACACTTTAAGAAATAATTTTAAAAAAAGATCTAGCAACTTATAAGCCCCGAAAATATCTTATAAGATACATGAGCTTATAAAACGTTTTAAATAAGTTTAGTCAAATACCATCTTATAACATACATGAACTTTTTTAAAACGTCTTATAAGCTCATGTATGTTATAAGATGGTATTTAGCTAAACTTATTTAAAAAGTCTTATAAACTCCTACATGTTATAAAATGTTTTTGGATCTCCTGCATCTTATAAGATATGTTTCGAATTTATAAGATGCTAGGCTTTTTAAAAAAAATAAATTCTCAAAGTGTTTGGATAATAAGATCTTGGAGCTTATAAGGTATTAGTAATAACAATTTTATAATTAATATGATTAAAATTAAGGAATCTTGTTAAGACTTTAAAAATAAGTTAAGAATTCCTTACTTTCTTAAAAAGTGCTTATAAACTTCTAAAATCTTATTTTAGAAATTTTATAAGTTATTTTTCTAAAAAAATTACGAAACACTGACATCTTATAAAATATTTTGAGAAGTTTATCATCTCTTACGCAAGAAACTTTTAAATATTTTACAATATCTAACATATA
This sequence comes from Jacaranda mimosifolia, assembly GCA_018894105.1. Lineage (NCBI taxonomy): Eukaryota > Viridiplantae > Streptophyta > Magnoliopsida > Lamiales > Bignoniaceae > Jacaranda > Jacaranda mimosifolia. The sequence goes on along the minus strand of CM032122.1, from coordinate 34,665,872 downwards.
CATAAAATATAAGGTGAACAGATCATTTCATAATTTTATTTTATAGATTTGTACTATTATTAATTTAAAAAACTAATCAAATTTATCTAAATATAAAACTTAAACTCTAAATCCTAAAATCTCACAACTTTATAAATTTTAAATACCAAAATATTAATAATAGAAAATATTTTTATTGATTAACATTGTTATATCTACATATATAAAATTAAATATCAATATTCAATAACCATCGTAAAAATTAATTTTTTAAAATTATATTAAAATATAATATATAAAAATATTAAGTATCAAAATATAAATCAAAATCATGTGTAATGAATTAATGAAGGGACACTTATTTAAAAGTACCAAACACACTTTCCACTTTTGTGATCAGTCCCCACTTAATTTTTGTTAGAAAAAACTCCCTAATTTTGTTAAAAGTTTAGAGATCACTCCCCACTCACTTGATTTGACAAAAATGCCCTTAAATATAATATTTTTCATTAATTTTTTCTCACTTATTCTTCTTCTTCTTCTTCATCCAGACAAGCAAACAGTAAACACTATCATACCAGAAATAGAAAGAACAGAAAAAACGAAACAAGCTCCACAGCGGGAACAAGAATAACGTTAGAGCCAAAAACCACAAACCCGATAGCTGCATTGTCTTCTTCTCTTTTTATTTTCATCATTTTCGGGTTTCTTCTTCTTCTCAGTTTCTTCTTAGTTGCTTCTGAGTTTCTTATATTTTCTGACAATGTCAACCAGTGGTGAAGTAGGAGTGTTCAATCAAGTTAATGGACATATACATTAATCTCGCAAGAAAATGGAGTGAAATCAACGCCGAACACTTCAGTTTGCAACACATAGCTCAACATCAAAGATTATACATGAGTTTGACTGATGATGACGGTGTCATGAATATGGCCTTTCTGCATTTGACATTGAAGATGAACGTTGTTGACATCCTGGTAAACCGAAAGGATGAATTGAGCAGCAGTGCAAAGAAAAGCAGTGATGATTTAAGGTAATACTTCTACAGAATCTAAATTGTACTGCAGTTTGTAAAGTTTTGTACTTGAAGTGTTCTAAAATTGTACTCTATTATGTAAGTTTTATACTTCAAGTGTTCTATTAATGGATTATCCAAAATTGTACTGCAACTTCTAGCAGTTTATACTTGAAGTGTTCCTAAACTATACGTCTTCTATATAAAATTATTCTTTTGATTTTCTGAAATTATACTTCATTTTATCAAAGATTGTACTATATTTATTGAAGTTATATACTTTAAGTGTTATATTTATCAATTAACCAAAATATATTGTAGTTGCTAGGGCTTTATACTTTAAGAGTTCTGAAATTGTACTTCACTTTATCTAAAATTGTACTTTTATTTTATGAAATTATACTTTCTTTTGTACTTCATTTTATCTAAACATGTATTTTATTCATTGAAGTTCTATACTTCAAGTGTTTCGAAATTGTACTTCATTTTACCTAAACTTATACTTTAGTTATTTGAATCTATTATTTAAGTTTAAAGTGTTTTACTAATGGATTATTCAAAAATTGTACTGCAATTGCTAAAGTTTTATACTTCAAGTGTTTTGAAATTGTACTTCACTTTATCTAAAATTGTACTTCTATTTTTTGAAATTATACTTCATTTTACATAAGCATGTACTCTATTCATTGAAGTTCTATACTTCAAGTGTTTCGAAATTGTACTTTATTTTATCTAAAAATTGTACCGCAATTATTAAGATTTTATACTTCAGGTGTTCTGAAATTATACTTCACTTTATCTAAAATTGTACTTTTATTTTTTAAAATTATACTTCATTTTATACATCATTTTACCTAAACTTGTACTCTATTCATTGAAGTTCTATACTTTAAGTGTTCCAAACTTATACTTCAGTTATCTAAATCTATTATTTAAGTTTCAAGTATTCTACTAATGGATTATTCAAAAATTGTGTTGCAATTGCTAAGGTTTTATACTTCAGGTGTTCTGAAATTGTACTTCACTTTATCAAAAATTATATTTCTGTTTTTTGAAATTATACTTCATTTTATACATCATTTTATCTAAACTTATACTATATTCATTGAATTTCTATACTTCAAGTGTTCCTAAATTTTACTTTATTTTATCAAAATTTGTACTCTCGAGTCAAAGTCACTTTCATCGTATGACTTTACCGATCAATATTACCGAGTTGAGATGTATCAATAAGCATACCAATCAGTGATAAACACTATTCCTACGTATGATATGCATATGTTCCCTCTAGATGATGATTGCGTCATTAATGCACCTGATTGCCGATCTCAACCTGGGCATAGAAGGACACAGAGGATTCCATCACAAATTGATAAACGTGTAATTAAGTGTAAAAGATGTGGTAGAACAGGGCATAATCATCGAATCTGCAAAGAATCAGTAATCTAGCTAAATTTTGCACCTTAATCTAGGAGATTTATACTTGATTTCATGATATTTGTACTTTATTTCGGTAATCATGTACTTGATTTAGCGTGAAATTGGTATTTTTGTATATTGTCCGAGATATCAATTATTTTGTACCCCAATCTGGGAGAAATATACTTGGTGTCATAACGATTATACTTTATTTCGGCAACTATGTATTTGATTTAGCGTGAAATTGGCATTTTTGTATGTTTTCGGAGATATCAGTTATTTTGCACCCTAATCTGGGAGAATTATACTTGATTTCATGACAATTTTACTTCATTTCAGCAATTATGTATTTGATTTAGCGTGAAATTGGCATTTTTGCATGTTGTCCGAGATATCAATTTTTTTGTACCCCAATTTGGTAGAATTGTACTTGATTTCATGACATTTGTACTTCTTTTTGGCAATAATGTACTTGTTTAGCGTGGAAGTTAGCAAATGGATGTTGTCCAAAATATAATGCTTTCGTACCTTAATCTGAAAGATTTATATTTGATTTCACGATATTTGTATTTCATTTTGGCCATTATGTACTCCATTTCTTAATATTTTTACTAATATTGTTGAATTAAAATTTGTTCCATGATTTGCTTTTTAAGTCTCAGTAATTAATAACCAAACTCTAAAAATATGTGTAATATTTATTATATGAATAAAATAATATTAAAGTTTTAAAGTATTAACCACTAATGTTCAACGAATGAATGTTATCAATCGCAGTAATATAAAGAATACTTATGCTTTCAAAGATATAAACAAATGAGCATTTGACAATAATATTCACCCTATAACCTGTACAAATACGTACTTCATCTGATCCGATAATCTCAAAATATTATATTTGACTATCACTACAATTATTGGAGACTAATTATTCAATTGCAATAAGTATACTTCAACATAACACTATTTATACTTTGTTTGTTCTACGTTTGTACTATATTTTCATCATATTGTACTCAAATTCACTATCCGGTTTCAATTGAATTGAAGTGTACTTTAACATAACACCATTTATACTTTGTTTGTTCTATATTTGTACTTTATCTTCATCATATTGTAGTCAAATTCACTGCCCGATTTCAATTTAATTGAGGTGTACTTCAACATAACACCATTTATACTTTGTTTGTTCCATTTTTGTACTTCATTTCTATCATATTATACTCAAATTCACTGTTCAATTTCAATTTAGTTGAAGTGTACTTCAACATAACACCATTTATATTTTGTTTGTTCTACGTTTGTACTTCATTTACATCATATTGTACTCAAATTCACTGTCCAACTTCAATTTAATTGAAGTGTACTTCAACATAACACCATTTATACTTTGTTTGTACTTCATTTACATCATATTATACTCAAATTCACTGTCCGGTTTCAATTTAATTGAACTGTACTTTAACATAACAACATTTATACTTTATTTGTTCTACGTTTGTACTTCATCTTCCTCATATTATACTCAAATTCACTGCTCGATTTCAATTTAATTGAACTGTATTTCAATATAACACAATTTATACTGTATTTGTTCTATATTTATACTTCATTTCCATCATATTGTACTTAAATTCACTACCTAATTTCAATTTAATTGAAGTGTACTTCAACATAACACCATTTATACTTTATTTTTTCTATATTTGTACTTCATTTTCATCATATTGTACTCAAATTCACTGCTCGATTTCAATTGAATTGAAGTGTACTTCAACATAACACAATTTTTACTTTGTTCGTTCTACATTTGTATTTCATTTCCCTCATATTGTATTGAAATCAAAATATTATAAATGCTTGATGGAAAATTATACTTACATACAAAATAATATTATAAATAAAGTACGCTTCAATTTACATATGTATGTACATACAAAGTATGATTCAAACCCTACAGGCTTAAATATTTTGTACTACAATTGCTTCTAAAATGTACTATAGATACACAGGTTATATACTACATTTTCAGTTAATGTATACTACATGCCTGAATATTTTTGTACTACAGATGCTTCTAAAATGTACTGCATATATGCAAATATTAAATTATAATTTAATTTAATCTACAGGCTTGAATGTTTTGTACTACAGATTCTTCTAAAATGTACTGCAGTTACATAGATTATATGCTACACTTTTGCCTGATGTGTACTGCAAGCATAAATGTTCATACTATATTTGCTTCTAAAATATACTGCAGTTACACAGATTATATACTACACTTTCATTTAATGTATACTGCAGGCTTAAATATTTTGTACTACAGTTGCTTCTAAACTATACTACAGATACACAGATTATATACTATATTTTCAGTAATGTATACTGCACGCTTGAATGTTTTTGTACTACAGATGCTTATAAAATATACTGCATATACACAGATTATATATATAATTTCATTTAATCTATAGGCTTGAATGTTTTGTACTACATTTTCGCAACTTCCTCTCCCGGTGTCCAAATCACTTGCCGCTTGAACCGTTGGATAGCTCTCGGCTTATACATTAACTCCACAAAGTTCCAGCTCTGTCCGATTCTCCATGGAACAGTAATTTCCCTCGCAATAAGCTGGAATTACAGCATTGCCACTGCACTGCCGCATTCTAAAGATCTGCGCCGTTTCCTATCCAAACGGAACCGTCTACTGGTGAAACTTGGTGGGAACGTTGCCAACACCTCAAGGAACACCCCACTGAAACAGTTTCACAAAATTCCTTTTTCAAGCCACTCTACTCAATGCATCTTTGCACTACCTGCGTGCAGTAAGACCGCTCCAGGTCGCCCTCAATGTTCGGTGCCCAAACGGACACGGAATGACTTCAAACTTGGTGGGAAGCATCCTCATAACTTAAGGAATATGCCATTGAAATAGTTTTTCAAACCGCACCTCGTAAGAGTCTCTGCTCATGGGCTTTTTTCGCCTTACCGAGTGAACCAACAACGCCTTGTCGCTCGTAATGCCCCTTGAAGTCAAGGTTGCCATTCTTCTCTAATGAGCGACCCATGACATTCTCCCCCACTTGATCCGTTGACATCCTCGTCAACATATACATAAGGACTCGAAGTGTATGCGGTGCCCCAACTCAACTCTGATCTCTTTTTGCACCGGATGAATTTAGCTCCTCTTTACACAGATTATATACTATACTTTCATTTAATGTATACTACAGGTTTAAATATTTTGTACTACAGTTGCTTCTAAAATGTACTACAAATACACAAATTATATACTACATTTTCAGTTAACGTATACTGCATGCTTGAATGCTTTTGTACTATAGATGCTTCTAAAATGTACTGCATGCACACAAATTATATACTATAATTTCATTTAATCTGCAGCTTTGAATATTTTGTACTACAAATACTTTTAAAATGTACTGCAGTTACATAGATTATATACTACACTTTTGCTTAATGTGTACTGCAAGCTTGAATATTTATACTACATTTGCTTTTAAAATATACTACAGTTATACAAATTATATACTACACTTTTGCTTAATGTGTACTGCAAGCTTAGATGTTTTGTACCACAAATAATATACTACCACTTTCAGATAATTTCATCGTATAATTTCAGGTAAAAAGAAGTATAAACCTCAAAAAAGTGAAGTACAACTTTTATGCCTTTCAAGTACAAATCAAAACTTCCCATCTCACAAATAAAATTATATATATCAATTGGGTTCAAGTGTTTAACAACTAAATAGGAAATAAAAACCCTAAACATGAGAAAATAGACAAGAAATAAGTATAACACTGAAAAATCACAAACATTTAAAACTGTAAATGCAGAAAACATACATTTGTTTCTTTTTATCACTTCTTTTTGTATTTCGCTTCTTGTTGCCATTGTTTCTCCTTCCATTGTCACAAAAAAAATGGCAAAAATTTTGGTGTCTTTTTTTTTTTTCTTTCTCGCATCAATGGCAGAGGAACGATTTCGTGCCCTTTTGTTTGGCCGCTTGGAGAAGTCGTCGATTTTAGAAAAAAAATAAATGAAAGCATTCTTCTTGAAGAGAAAAACGCATTTCTCAGGTATTTTTGTTGTTTTCTCTAACTACAAGGATATATGTGTCTTTCTAAAAGATATGGGGAGTGATTTCTAAGTTTTGTGAAAAAGTAGGGAGTTTAGTGTGTAAAAATTCAAATGGGGACTGATCACTAAACTGAAAGTAGGATTAGAAATTTTTTTCTAATTAACCGATTAATGAATAATTAAATTTTAAAATTAAAAAATTAATCACTAAAATTAAATCAAAATATATATAATTTTTTTTGGGACCAAATCAATATTCACTAAATCCTACCTCTCATTTATTTCAATTCATTTCCCTCTTCATTCTTCCTCTCCGCCATCACTCCAGCTCTAGGTACTCTTTCTCCCTTTCTCTTCTTTCTTTCTTTCATTTTTTTTAAAGTGTACGTTTTATACAAATCTCGCCAGTAGAAGCGCCCGCGACAGCAAAGCCGAGAGCCAGCAAATCTGCTGGCTCTTGCGATGGGGCTAGCATCCTCGTTGGCCAGCCCCGTCTTGTATGCTAGAGTCGCGACCAGCTGCGGCCAACAGCAACTGGTCGCAGCGACGGGGAGGCTGGCCGTGACTAGCCTTCCCATCGTGAGAGCTCGCAGATTTGCTGGCTCTCGCAGGTGGCGACGGGGCTGGCGTCCTCGATGGCCAGCCCCGTCGTGTATGCTAGAGTCGTGACCAGCTGCGGCCAACAGCAGCTGGTCGCGGCGACGGGGAGGCTGGCCGCGACCAGCCTCCCTGTCGCAAGAGCCAGCAGATTTGCTGGCTCTCGCGGGCGGCGACAGGGCTGGCGTCCTCGTCCGTCAGCCCCGTCGTGTATGCTGGAGCTGCTGTCCGAAAACAGGAGTAGCGCCTCCCTACCCCCCCAAAATATTTTATTTCTGATTTTTTTTTATCTCCCCCACCCTTGTTTTTTATTTTTTTGTAATTAATAAATTATTGTAATGTTTTATTTAATTGTGCAGGTTTGAAAATTTGTATTTTTGGACATTGTAAAAGGTAAATTATTTTAGTATTATAATTAGATGATTGTGATTATGAATTATGTAGTCAATGCTTTAAGTTATAATTATATGGATTATGCCAATATTGTGTTACTTTGTGTTAAAGATTGGTTGCCAACAATTGAAAATGATTGTAAACAATATGTATTTCTTTCATTTATTTAGTTTTTTTATTTATATATCAACATATAAATGTAGACTAATATATACTCTTTTATAGGTATAATTGATTGAACTTTTGGAGTACATGGTGCAAATTATTGTGATGCTTCAATGGTTGCTTTTGGTGTATTTTCTCCTTACTTTTTTTTTATTTTTTGACATTATTTGTAAAGTATATTATAAGTTCTTATGGAGTTCCCCCTCCCCCATCTTTAATAGATAATCTCTTAAACTTTACCACTAATATTTTGTTTATTATGTTTTGTAGTGTTAAACAGATGAGAAATTCAAGCATGTTCGTGTCGTTGGACTATGTGAAGATTTTTCTTGTATTGAAATGAACTTTTATTTTGTTTTTTTTAGATTGTTGTATTATGTATTGAAAATTATTATTTCTTGTGATCCTTGAGGAGATTTGTATGCTTGTTTAATATTTGGAGTATACTAATGTTGTTGTTTTTTGTTTATTGTTTTTTTCCCCTAGATTTTATTATGTTATTTGTATGATTATTTTTTTTAATGAAATTTATTATAAAAAAATGCATTTTATTATAAATTAACGGATTCGGATATTCGGATATTTATAAACGGTTATTCGGATATTTATAAACAGATATTCGAAATAATTATAATCGGATTCGGATATATCCGAATTCGAATATTATAAAAAAATATCTGTCGGATACGGATATGGATACGATAAAATTTAAACGAATACGGATACTGATACAGTCTATCCGATTCGTTTAATATTTGTTTACAGCCTTACTCTCAAGTGTATTTTTCTTTCCATAAAAGGGAGAGAGATACAAAGAGATAGAGAGAGAGAATTCCAAACAACAGTTTTGTAGAAAACTATACTGTATAAAGATAGTGGAAGACTTCAATCCAAAGGGGAAGATCAACAAAGAAATAATATATGTAGAGAATTAAATTCATCGATTGCAAGGTCAAATCTACACTCTTCTTCATTAGCCTATTTATTCTTTTGTCGGGCTCTGCAATTTCTTCTTCATCTCTATATCTGGGTTTTTGACGCCAAAAATAATCTGCAAGAGGATTAATTAACAAAAGCAAGAACAAGTTTGTAGTTTCTGAAGTGTATGAATATCTAATCTACTTTTTACATAGTCTTTTTATGTGACTAAACATCCCACTACCAGGGTTCATAACTGCCTACTAAAACTACTAACTATTTTGTTACAACTGAACCAATTAAGTGTGAACACGTGTGATCCCATGCTCCTCTATCTTCGCTAGTATTAGATCCCTCGAAACAAATTGAATCTGAGCGCAGCTTGGATCTCTTTGGGTTCAGCTCGGCTCATGCAAAGACCCATGTTGATTCAGCTCGGCCAACGTGTTCTAGATGGCCTGCAACGCCAGCTTAGTTAGCTACTTTAGCTCGGCCAATTGAATTAGCTCGGCTGAACAAGTATAACTTGGGCTCAATTATAACAGCCCTAATGCGTGCCTTTAGCTTGGGCTATTATGTCCACATGACATCTCCCCCCTAAAATTTAGTTCAAAATGGTTTGAACTATAATCGAGTCCGAGCTAAAGGTAGATTAGGCTTGAATTGCAAAAATAGAAAACTTTATCAATTTTGCCGAGGTGAGTAAACTTACAACCCATTTGATTTTGTTTCCTAATGGCCGAGATGAGGTGCCATGCAGCATTGATTCTATTTCCCTAATGATAGCCGAGACGCATTGCCCTACAACTTTAATTCCACCACTACGGGACGTGTTGCCATGCAACCTTGAATTTTAATTTCATGACGGCTGAGAGTAATGGGATTTGGCTACCAATTGCTGAGATGAAAATGAGGTTTGGCTGCCAATTGCCGAGATGAGATGGCCGAGCTGTTTGGCTACCTTTTTACCAAAAGAAAAATAGGGTTTGGCTACGGATTGTCGAGATGAGACGGCTGAGCCGTTTGGCTGTTGTTTTACCAAGATGAGAAAGGGGTTTAGCTGCCAATTATCGATATGAGACGTCTTTGCCGAGATGTCGCGCCCTTGCTGAGATGCCGTACTATGGTCGAGATGCTGCACCATGGCTGAGACATGCCCACAGTGAGTGATGCCGAGATGCTGAGATGCCGCGACTTTATCGAGACGTTGCGCCCTTCAGTGATGCCAAGCTGAAAATTATGATCGAGATGTTGGGCGCCTATGCTTGCGATTTTGAAAACTTAAACTTGATACTTCCAAGGAAAAAGGCTTCCAAACCACTTCCCTCTTCCCTAGGCTATTTAAGTCCCATCAATTAATATCATTAATTTCCACATCACATCGTGTGTATCTTCATAGGCCATGTGTACAGTGGATATCAAAAGCGAGAGTCCTTTGGCTTTCTTCTCTCTCATTATAAATACCCAACTCTCATCTTTTCTTTCTTCACTTCTCCACAACTTCAACCTGCGGTTCTCTCGGGTCGTCGCCTTCACCATGAGCCATCGGAGCTTCTCCATTAGCATTTTTCTTTCGCACCTCCTTCCTAGCAATGAGTCCAGGTTCTCTCTGACTTTCCCTTTTCTTTTGTTATTTCACTTGGTGTCTTAAATAAATTTACTTGCTTCATGCAAATTTTGAAACTATTAATATGTCTTCCAAACTAGTTGGGGGTAGTGACTCAGATGACTCAGTTCTTAGTATTCCCATAGAAGTAATGAGAGATACCGAGAAGGGCATAGCAGATGCGGGATTACCTCATTATGAAACCTATTATTCTAGAATAACCAGACATAAGAGTAGTAGGGTAAGAGAGATCATGGACATTCCTAATGAATATTCCATAGTAGTACCCAAGTCCTCAGATCAGCCGCATTATCCTCCGGCGGGGTTTCTATGCTGATGAGGGTTCGGTTTCGATGATGAATATGGATCGGGTCTGAATCACGATCCAAGATATGATCCCCTGGATAGGTTTGGGATTGGAATCCTGCAATCACAGTAAACGTTAGGCTAGCCGAGAGGCCCTCGATTTAGGCCCTCCGACGCTCAAGTCAGTATATATTCGACCTCTGGAATCGAGCAGTGGAACGTAGGGGCTTTTTAGTGTATGAGTGCATACCTGTGAGAGATAAGGTTGAGGGTTTTTATATTCCTCTCCCTGGTAGGAAATGTCAGGGAAGCCCTTGGCTTACCCAAGGGACCTCCAGCCTCCTGCCGGGGGTAATTGGTCAATTTTCCTGTTTGAATATTGCCAACTGGATGTCCTTTTATGCTGCAGGACAAGATGGCACATTGTTGCGGCGTCTGCTGTGTCAGACGGTGAGGGGAGGGCATGCGCCATTAATGCGGAGGCGTGTTGCCAGTCAACGCATTTAATGCGGTGGCAAAGTACTGTGTGGGCTTTGACTTGCAAATCGACCTTGACGGGTCGACAAAGGTTGAGAAGAAGATGCTTGGGTTATTCTCTTTATTTTCCTTTTGAAGGAAAATAACCCAAGCATCTTCTTCTCAACCTTTGTCGACCCGTCAAGGTCGATTTGCAAGTCAAAGACCGCACAGTACTCTGCCACCGCATTAAATGCGTTGACTGGCAACACGCCTCCGCATTAAGGGCGCATGCCCTCCCCTCACCGTCTGACACAGCAGACGCCGCAACAATGTGCCATCTTATCTTGCAGCATAAAAGGACATCCAGTTGGCAATATTCAAACAGGAAAATTGACCAATTACCCCCGGCAGGAGGCTGGAGGTCCCTTGGGTAAGCCAAGGGCTTCCCTGACATTTCCTACCAGGGAGAGGAATATAAAAACCCTCAACCTTGTCTCTCACAGGTATGCACTCATACACTAAAAAGCCCCTACGTTCCACTGCTCGATTCCAGAGGTCGAATATATACTGACTTGAGCGTCGGAGGGCCTAAATCGAGGGCCTCTCGGCTAGCCTAACGTTTACTGTGATTGCAGGATTCCAATCCCAAACCTATCCAGGGGATCATATCTCGGATCGTGATTCAGACCCGATCCATATTCATCATCGAAACCGAACCCTCATCAGCATAGAAACCCCGCCGGAGGATAATGCGGCTGATCTGAGGACTTGGGTACTACTATGGAATATTCATTAGAAATGTCCATGATCTCTCTTACCCTACTACTCTTATGTCTGGTTATTCTAGAATAATAGGTTTCATAATGAGGTAATCCCGCATCAGCCATGCCCTTCTCGGTATCTCTCATTACTTCTATGGGAATACTAAGAACTGAGTCATCTGAGTCACTACCCCCAACTAGTTTGGAAGACATATTAATAGTTTCAAAATTTGCATGAAGCAAGTAAATTTATTTAAGACACCAAGTGAAACAACAAAAGAAAAGGGAAAGTCAGAGAAAACCTGGACTCATTGCTAGGAAGGAGGGGATCATATCTCGGATCATGATTCAGACCCGATCCATATTTATCATCGAAACCGAACCCTTATCATATGCTTTTATGTAGAGCAGATGTGAGACGGGTTGCGCTTCCCACTTCCCGAGCTGTTTAAGTTGATTTCTAGAGGACTAGGCATCCCCATCAGCCAATTCACATGTAATTCTTTTAGGTTGACGACTGGGTTCATCGTTCAGTGTAGACATTTACAAATAGAGCCCACTACCACACTATTTCACTCCCTTTTTTATCCCAAATCCTTGGGTCTAGGTTTATTTTACTTATCATCTCGGGAGGATGTTTGTTTTTTGTCCAAGTACCCTACCTCAGTAAAGCATTGGAAAGAACATTATTTGTTCATAGCCTCGCCCAAGCCATGTGGGTTTTCTACTAAGTGGATAGAACAAATCCGATCGATAGCTCGACTCATAGAAAATGATTTCCATCTGTTCGGCGGCAACTCCTAGATAGGCTTAATAGTTGTCAATTACAACTGTCATATTTGGAAAAACCAAGTTTCCTCTACCACTTCATTTTGAGTCCTGAAGCGAAAGAGCTTCCCGAGCCATTTGGTATTTACTTAACTTTGATGAGTTTGATGAGCTTACTAAATTGTGCATAACATCTCTCTTTTTTTTTTCTTTGCAGATAGAGTGTCTACTAAAGCATTCCTTTTAGCTGAGGTTACGGGTCAGTCAGGGAGACAAAAGAATAACCGTCATCCCAAACGCTCTGGGGGCGTCAACTCTTCTCAAAGATCCCCTACTGAGGCGTCTACTAGAAAACAACCAGCCCGCCACCTGAGGTCCCAGCTCCTAAGAGGCCAACTCCGCCACCTGCTGTAGGGACCTCAGCCGAAGAAACCGTCCCTGAGGAGCGGAGCTCTCTCAACCTGCGAAGAAGTCGCCCGAACACTTACTTGATGGTGGGTAGCTCAATTTTAACTAACAACACTTACTCACTGGGCCGAAACTTCTTATTGGGCATTTCCACCAGCTCGGATAGACAACTAGCAGATGCTATACCCTTTGACAACCTTTGGAATCAATGCTTCTTTCCTCTCTAAGGTAATATGATGACTTGACATAGCTTTACCCTTTCCAGCATTGCTTTCAGACTAGCATCTTGGCGGGTAGTGTCTTAGCTCGGTGGGATGGGGAGCATCACCAGCTAGAGGTTGATAGGTATAGGTTGGCGGTTGAGCTGTGCAGGCTTCAAAAGGAGATAAGCAAATTGGATGACTTGAAGGAATAACTCTCTTCTCTCCATGCGAAACATGACGAGCTAGCTACCAACTTGTCTAAGTTTGAAATCAAAGTGGCTGAGCTATCCTCTCAGTAGGAAGAGGCATTAGAGTGGACCAGGGAGAAATGGTGCTGCGAGGGGCGAGATAGCTTATTTGAGGTGTTCCGTGATACTGAAGAGGGGAAAGCTTTTATTGAAGCATGTTGGGAGTCATGCTTGGCTGAGTTTCTGAAGAGCAATGAGTTCAGGTAGATGTCAGTAAAGAGGGCCTTGAGGTACTACTACCATGGTATCAACACTTGCGCGGATCAATTAGAGGCCAAGGGTGTTTTGAGGTTGGGATAATTGGATCAGAACGTGGACCGTATCTATAGGCTGCATACCCTTCCCTCAAATTCGGAAGACGAAGACAATGCTGAAGATAAGGGCGACACAGCCGAGTTGCTTTTTCCCACCGAGCTACCTACTACTGATGAGGCGCCTACTGCGGCCGAGCCTAGCGATCAGCGCAGTTCTCCCTACACCGCAGCCCCAGTTGAGCTGAATGTCCTAGCGTCATTGCAGATCTTTCTGCCCCTCCGTCTTGAGGATACTATTAGCATGATTAGAACTCTAGAGGCCACTAGGCCATGTTTTGTTTATTTTGCATGTACTAAAGCAGGAATACCAGTTGAGAGATGACTTGTATTTCTCTAAATAAAGTGGAATGAATTGGAATTTTTGTTGTCTTATATTACTTACTAAAGGCAAGTCCGAGCTGCTTTTTTTTTTTTTACTCATCCGAGTTGCTTTGGCATTCATCTCTTTTTGGACACACGCATTGTATATGCCCATTCGAGTTGATTTTAATCGAACGTTCGTCTGTCAATGGCTTATCTGAGCTGTCATTACGTGGGATATTCATCCTTTTAGCTCGTCCGAGTTGATTTGGCATCGCCATTTACATTCGTCCTTTGCTTTAGGTCTTCTGAGCTGATTTGGCATTCACCACTTTGGTTTGGACATTCCTCCCTTGCTTTGCTAATTCGAGCTGATTTGGCATTCACCACTTTGGTTTAGGCATTCGTCTTTTGTTTAGCTCGTCTGAGCTGATTTGGCATTCACCACTTTAGCTTGGACATTCGTCCTTTACTAAGCTCATCCGAGCTTATTTACTTGGACATTCGTCCTTTACTTAAGCTCGTCCGAGTTGATTTGGTATTTGCCACTTTGGCTTGGACATTTGTTTTTTACTGATCTCATCCGAGCTGATTTACTTGGACATTTGTCCTTTACTGAGCTCATCCTAGTTGATTTACTTGGACATTCATCCTTTCCTTTGCTTATCTGATCTAATTTGGCATTCGCCATTTTAGTTTGGACATTTGTCCTTTGCTTAGCTCACTCGAGCTGATTTGGCATTCGCCACTTTGGCTTGGACATTTATCCTTTGCTTAGCTCATCCGAGCTTATACACTTTGCATGAGGGATTGCTTAGCTCATCGAAAAGGAATTTTGAATTTCCAAAGAACTTACAAACTTAATAGAATTGATGACATGGAAAGAAACTATAAACTAGAAATAACGTGCGAATTTCAACAAAGCAAAACAGGATTACGTGTAATATGAGGTTTTGTACATTCCATGGCTGAGCTATCTTCTTCCCCTCTAATGCCTCCAGCTCGTATGCTTCCCCCTTCAGGACTTTGATCACCTTATATGGTCTTTCCCAGTTGGGTCCCAACTTTCCTACATTTCCCAATGCGTCAGCTCTCCTTAGTACCAAATCTCCCACCTGAAAATCGCGAGGCTTAATCCTTCTATTGAAAGTGGTTTGCATCCTTTGCTTATATTTGGCCATCATGAGGCAAGCATTTTCTCTCTTCTCTTTTTTCATATCCAAAGAAACCTTAAGCAGCTCATCATTCTCATATGGGTTATATGACAACACTCAGTGGGATTCTATCCCAATTTCTGCGGGGATTAAAGCGTCCACGTCGTAAACCATACTGAATGGTATTTCTCTTGTGACTTCTTTTGGTGTAGTTTAATGCACCCACAACACACTAGGAAGTTCATCTACCCTTCCACCATCTGCCTGGTTCAAACTTTTCTTTAAACCCATCAACAAGTCTCGGTTAATAACCTCCGTTTGCCCATTGGTTTGTGGAT
Source organism: Jacaranda mimosifolia (assembly GCA_018894105.1). NCBI lineage: Eukaryota > Viridiplantae > Streptophyta > Magnoliopsida > Lamiales > Bignoniaceae > Jacaranda > Jacaranda mimosifolia. The sequence goes on along the minus strand of CM032122.1, from coordinate 34,650,413 downwards.
GAGCTACTGCACTGAAACGCTGTATTATTTTCATCTCCTTACACCAGACTTGTACTTTAGCTCCTTGAAACTGCCTTCCATTATCCGAGATTAATTCCCTAGGGATACCATATCAACATACTATATTCTTCCACAAAAACTTGAGTACTTTGTTCTCAGTTATTTTGGCTAATGGCTCTGCCTCCACCCATTTGCTAAAATAATCCACCGCAACCAATAAAAACTTTCTTCGCCCAGCTGCCGTCAGGAAAGGACCTACAATATCCATTCCCCATTTCGCCAAAGGGCATGGAGAACTTATAGCATGCATCGGCTCACTAAGCACATGGCTGGCTTGAGCATACCTCTGGCACTTTTCACATTTTTTTACCAATTCCCCTAAATCAGCTCGGACAGTAGGCCAGAAGTATCCAGCTGGGATAGCCTTGGATGCTAAGGCTACCCCTCCCAAATGATTTCTGCAACACCCTTCATGGACTCTCTAAGGATATATTCTCATTCCTGAGGAGACAAGCATCGCAACAATAGTTGAGAAAACCCCCTCTTATATAACAACCAGTTTACAACAGTGAATCTAATAGCTCGTATGCACAATTTGTGATCAGTCTCTGCGTGATCCCCATGCAAGTATCGCAGGATCGGTGTTCGCCAATCTTGACCCCCTTCTACAATGAGAACCTCTACTTCAAGACTTTATTTATCTAACTCTTGGATAGTTATCTGTCGAGTACCACATACAGCTAAGGAGCTAGCTATCTTTGCTAGGTAATCGACCTTCTTGTTCTCTTCGCGGGGGATTTGTATCATGTGTCACTGGACCAACTGCTGTCTCAGCTTATCTAGTAGCTGCAAGTATCTAGTCATCCTTGATTCTTAGCCTCATATTGTCCCTCAATCTGCTTTACTACTAATTATGAATCAGTGAATACCTGGACACGTCTAGCTCTACTCTGTACAGCCATCTTAAATCCCAATACCATCGCTTTATATTCCGCCTCATTGTTTGAAGCTTTGAAGCAAAATTTTACTGCAAACTCTATCTCTTCCCCTTTCGGGTTGATAACTACTATTCCAGCCCCATTACCACTCTGTCCTGATGATCCGTCAACATACACCAGCCATATACCCCCATCCTCTGTGATAGGTGCGTCAACCATAAAATCTACCAAGGACTGTGCTTTTATGGCATTCTTAGGGGCATACCTTATATCATACTCTCCCAACTCCACTGCCCACTTAACCAACCTTCCTGCCACATCAGCCTTTCCTAGAGTTTGCTTCAAAGGGTGGTTCGTACGCACAACTATAGGATGAGATAAGAAATAAGGCCTCAACCTTCGGGCCATGACTACTGAAGCTAGTGCCATCTTCTCAATTTTTGGATACCTCGGCTTCGCTGCATGCAATGGTTTCTGTCTTGCTCAATCCTCCCTCACAAGCACCAAGCTAATTGCCTGCTCAACCACTATCAGATATAAATAAAGAGTCTCCCCAGGTGCAAGCTTTGTTAACAAGGGCAACTCGGCTAGGTAGGATTTCAACTTATCGAAAGCGCACTGCGCTGCTTCCCCCAACTCAAATTTCCTTGCCTTCCGTAGTATCTCAAAAAAAGGAAGACTTCTGTTTGCAGAGCGAGATATGAACCTACTCAGAGAAATTATCCTTCCTATTAACCTTTGCACCTCATTGAAATTTTTGGGTGGACTCATTTCCACGATGGCTCGAATCTTTTTTGGATTTGCCTCTATCCCCTTTCTATCACCAGATAACCCGAAAACTTTCCTCCCTTGACTCCGAAAGTGCATTTCTCCGGGTTGAGCTTCATCCCGTACTTGCACAGTATCTCAAAGGTCTCTTTCAGGTTTTCCACATGGTCAGCGTGGCTTACACTTCTTACTAGTATGTCATCAACGTACACCTCTACGTTCCAACCGATCTAGAATCTACTAACCAGTAGTCTATCTTGGGCAGAGGATAGAATTCCTTCGGGCAGGCCATGTTCAAATTCCTGAAATCTATACATACCCTCTACTTGTGTGTATGCTTCGGCTCCAACACCACATTAGAAATATATTTCGGGAATTGTATCTCCATAATATGCCCAGCATCTAGAAGCTTTTCCACCTCTTGCTGAATAATGCGGTCATTTTCAGGGCCAAAGTGTCTTTTCTTCTACTTGACCGGCTTAGCAGCAGGGTCAACATTGAGCTTGTGCTCGGCTATCCTTGGATCTATCCCTGTAAGATCCTTAATAGAAAAGGCAAAAATATCCACGTAGTCCGTTAATGCCGTAATAAGTTTTACCTTCAAATCTGTCTCAAGGTGAGAGCCTATCCTCATGACCTTGCTAGGGTCTCCTGGTACCAATTCTATGGACAAGAGTTCTCCCTCTGGTTCAAGCCTTTGTCTTTCTGCCAGTTGGGGTGTACTCGAACCATTCTGTTTCTGTCTGTGCACTACATCATCCTCCTTGTGACATCCCCTCCTTACTGCATCAACATAACACTTCGTGTATGCATGCTGATCCCCCACTACTTCCCCTACCATTCTCCCCATAATATACTTCAACTTCATATGGTACAGGAAAGCCACCGCCTGGAAAAGGTGCAGCATAGGCCTACCAAAAACCACATTATATGCAGATGGAGCATCAACCACTAAAAAATTTACCATACAGGTCTTTTGATGCATTCCAGTTCCTAAGGAAACGGGCAGAGAAATCCGTCCCTTGGGTCTGACTGCTTCTACTGAAAATCCAAAAAGCGACATGTCCACTGGCTCCAACATAATATTTTCCAAGTCTATTTGCTAGAAGGCATCATAGAATAAAATGTCAGCTGAGCTACTGCAGTCAATGAAAATTCGTGACACCTCAAAAGTGGCTATCATGACGGCAATAACCAAGGCATCCTGGTGGGGCAGGTGAAGAGCTTTCAAATCATTCCGTTCGAATTGGATGATGGGAGCATCACTACTATCCAAGGTGGCTGCAATTTCCATGTTTCTGTGCGCTGCAGCCCTGACTCTCGCCCTCCTGGATCGATGAGAGTCCCCCTCTGTTGGGCTTCCAGAGATCATATGAATCATCCCTTTTATTGTCCCATCTCTGGTATTTCTTTCCTTACCTAGCTGACGAGCCCGCGTATGTTCTTCCATGGCAACAGGTCCTCTCCACCTGCGCATCCCTCTTGCCTCAGGCTTATCCACGAACTCATTTAATTGACCATTCCGTATCAATTGCTCCAACTCATTTCGAAGATGATCATACTCCTCAGTCACATGCCCGTACTCATTGTGAAAACGATAAAATTTATCCAACCTGGGGCGTCTCGGTGGATCCCTATGGGTGCGAGGCCACCACAATAAGTAGAGATGCTCAATAGCCTGCATAACTTGCTCCCTCGGCACTTTTAAAGGAGTGTAATAGTTAAACTTAGGACCCATCGGTGGAGCCTTCACCTGCCGTACATGTGGTGTTTTAAACCTTTCAACCTATTTTGACCTTTTATTGGTAGTGTCTTCTCTCCTCTCTTCTCCTTTTTTTTCCCCTCAACTCCCTCTCCTTCGCCTCACAGTCCTCATCTTCGTGAATATACATCTCCGCACGCCGTAAGAGCTCATCGTAACTATCTGTAAGTTTCCTACTCAATGATCTGAAGAATGGGCCAGGACAAAGTCCTTGAGCAAAAACACCGCTCAACAGCTCAAGATTGGCAGATGGAACCTCTAGAGCCGCAGTAGTGAACCGCGTAACAAAGCTTCTTAGTGTATCATTCTCTCCCTGCCAAAATGAGAGCAAACTCTGCACGCTGTGCCTATACTATTTGTTATTAGTGAATTGATGCAAGAATTCTCTGGCAAACTCGCCAAAGTTATGAATGGACCGAGAAGGTAACTGTCCAAACTACTGTTGGGCTGCTCCTCCCAAAGTAGTTAGAAAGGTCCTACACTTCACTCCATCTAAGAACTGATACAACAAGGCTAAGTTATCGAATTCACACAGGTGATCGGCATGATCAGCTGTACCAATGTATCGGGGCATAGCGAAGGACTTGTGATTCTTTGGGAAGGGATCATGCAGGATAGCTTCGACAAATGAAGAAGCCTTGACCTCTTCCCCAACCTTTTCTCCCATCCTTTTCTTTATTTCCAGCAACTCATTCCTCATTTCCTCCATTTCTGAAACCAAGTCGGCCTGGGGCTTTTACCTCTCCTGCTCACAACCTCGCTGCCTTGACACTTGACTTTCTGCCACCTCATCGGAGTCATCCACCAATTTAGTAGGGGTTATCCTCTCTACTTTTAGTGAACCACGATTGTCTCCCAACTGCTTCTCCCCGACCGATCCACCCCTAGGTGCTACTGTTGGCTCTTGCCCCTCCATCACAAATAAACCAGGATTATGCGAGAGTGGCGGTCCAGCTATTACAGTGCCTTGTGCAATTGCTCCTGATGCTGGGGCGACCACTGGGCATGGAGCAGTAGTCCCACCTGTAGGTGCAGGTGCCTCGGGTGCAGCCCCCATTCTGGGAGCAGGTGTTGAATTAGTTAAAATGGGAGTAAGAGGGAAAGGTACCTACACCGAAATTGGAGAGATTGGGGTGCCATCCTCGGTAGATAAGGGATGACTAGGGGGTTTGGCGGCGCCGAAAGGGGTGCGGCCGGCATTACTCCAACGGGCTGGGTAGAGGTAATAACGCCAAACGTAGACCATAGAAAATTAGCTAATTGCTCGGTGGTCATCTACCCCACCATCAGCAGAGCTGCAACAGTCCTTCCTTCTATCAAAGCGGTATGCGTCACGGCCAGCGGCGGCATGACCGCTGTAGGCACGGCTACTGGATCCTTCTGCATCACTCCCACAGTACCAACCTCTATGTTCTCTCCGAAATTGCTCATTTCCTCACATCTTAACTCTTAATCTTTTTCCCACAGACGGCGCCAAATTGATGCCAAAAATAATCTGCAAGAACACCAATTAACAAAAGCAAGAACAATTTTTTATTTTCTGAAGTGTATGAATATCTAATCTACTTTTTACAGAGTCTTTTTATGTGACTAAACATCCTACTACTAGGGCTCATAACTGCCCTCTAAAACCAATAACTATTTTGTTACAACTGAACCAATTGAGGATGGACACATGTGATCCCACGCTCTTTTATCTTCGCTAATATTAGATCCCTGGAACCAAACTGAATCTGAGCGTAGCTCGGATCTCTCTGGGTTCAGCTCGGCTCATGCAAAGACCCATGTTGATTCAGCTCGGCCAACACGTTCTAAATGGCCTGCAAATGCCAGCTTGGTCAGCTACTTTAGCTCGGCTGAACAAGTGTGATTTGGGCTCAATTACAATAGCCCTAATGTGTGCCTTTAGCTTGGACTATTATGTCCACATCAATTTCTTTTTTTTTTTCCTTCTTTTCTTTTTTCCTCTTCTCTTTTTGTTTTGCATTTTTTTTCTCTATTCTCCAGGGCATAGTGCATAGCACCATCATTTTCGCTTTTCTCCTTACTCTCTTTCAAATCATAGAAAATTTATAATGATTCTCCTCTCTCAGATAATGCGAAATATGCAATAATTTTTTGGAAGACATTGTGTAGGTAAGAAAGACTTTCTTTCTCATTTCTATTGAAAAATGGACATGTTTGGAACACGGATGTTCATTTGATTTTAGAGCTTGACGGAATATATTTGTATAGTTATTTTAAAAACTCAAAGGATAATATTGATACTTTATCTCGTTATCTAATTTTGACCATCTCATGATAATTCAATCATACCCTTTCAATGGGATGCCTCATTTAAATTTATCCCACTATAATAACGGATTGGTCTAAAATTTTAGAACTCGTATGTTAGAAAATAAATGTGTGATCAGTCTGGACAATTTTTATCATCCAAACTCAGCCACCAATATAAATAATCAATACGTTAAGATAACTATATATATATATATGTATATATCATTTTTTTCAGAAAATCTGTTAGAAAATTTTGAAACTTATTTTTTATTATTAATTGAGTCCTTGTTGCTTGCTTAATTTTCATTCCCCAACCTAAAATTGATTTTAGATTTAACTTGTTACTTAAACTAACCTCACTTAATATTTCTCTATTTCATTTTCACAAATGTAACTTTTTCTTCCCTATACTTACACAATCTATATTAGCTCTAGCCTCAAACTCATCATCATGGCAACAACACCTCTACCGCCAATAGTATACAACATTTTTGAAGAAGATAAGAGGGAAAGAAGCTTGTTTCTGTAGAGGATTTAGAAAATAAAAAATCAATTCGCATTTGTATTTTTAGCTCCCATCACCATTAGATCATGCATAAATTATATAATTCTTGTGATCTCTAAAGACAATTGCAATTTAGCCCTAGCCCGCTTTAAATATAGCATCAAATTAATTTTAATCCAATTCGCTCTTGGTGCTTCATAAACATCTTGCTACTCCTTGTTACCTTGAGTCTATTTTTGAGATCTCCAGCGCTTGTTAACAACCTTTTTTCAATAGTTTTTCAAGTTTTTATGTTTGTATGAAATAATAAAAGTTTAGACAATTAACCAACCTATCGACATGTATTTTAGAAGATATGCAACCTCCAGTATGGAGGGATCCTCCCATCTTACAAGTTCAATTTTTTTTAATCTGGGCGGACTTTCTTTAAAAATCTAAGGATGCCCAATGACAACAAAGGGCATCCCAAGTGTTTTGGCCAATTCAATTTAAAATTGTGATTAGAATAATAATTAGGATGAATTACAGCTACTATCCCTAAGGCTTGATGTAATTACAAAAATGTCCTTGCTTTTTTGAAAATTACAAAATCCCCCTTGAGATTTGTCACTGTCCAACAATTTAGTCCAACCGTTAACCACCGTTAGAGTTTTTCCAAATTTTTTTTACAAATGGCATGCAAAATTCCATAAATGCCTTTCAGGCAATTTGGTTGAAAAACTGATTGGGTAAAAGTACAAAAATACCCTAAAACGTTAATAAAAATACAAAAACACCCTAAATCTTAATTAAAAAAATATATAAAAAAATATGTAAAATATTTATATACATATATAATATAATGTATACATATAAGATATATAAATATATACATATGTATACATATCTATATATATACAAAAAAAACCCATCGGCCAGATCTGGCGAGGCCATATCTGGCCATCACTGGCAGCGATCGCCATGGCGGTGCAGCAGGGCAGTGGCCGCCTGCCCGTGGCCAGGCGGCTAAATTGCTGCATGCTGCCCATGGTAGCCAGCAGGTCACCGGTCCGGTGGAAGAAAGGAGGGGGGCCCTGAGGGGGAGCTTGGTTTTTTTTCAAATTATTTTTTAATTAATAAATAATTAAATATATATATACTTAATTGTTTATTTATTTATTCCCAATTAATATTATTTTTAATTTTTTATTTATTGTGTTTTGAATTAATTAATAAATTTAACTAAGTTTTGTTAATTATTTTAGATAAATTTATTATTTGAATAAATGTTTTAATTATTTTAAATATTTTTGATTTAGATATGAATATTATTTTAATAAATAATATAAATAAATTTTAAAAATTTATTTTTTAATTAATAAATAATTTAGTTAAAAATACATATTTAAAATTTTTTTACTTATTTATTCTTAATTAATATATATTTTAAAACTTTATTTGCTATTTTTACTAATTAACATTTATTTATTTATTTATTGTTATTTTGGATAGATTATTATTTGAATAAATATTTAATTATTTTAAATATCACTAATTTAGATATGATTATTCTTTTAGTAAATAATATAATTAAATTTTAAATTTTTTTTAAATTAATAAATAATTTAGTTAAAAATACATATATTTAAATTTTTTTACTTATTTGTTCTTAATTGATATAATTTTTAATTTTTATTTATTATTTTTATTAATTAATAAATTTAACTAAATTTTATTAACTATTTTAGATATATTTATTATTTGAGTAAATGATAAATATCTTTATTTTAAATATGATTTCTATCTTAATAAATATGTTAATTAAATTTAACTAAGTTATTAGATATACTTATTAGTTTAATATTGTCTAATATGTAATTCAACTTTTTATTATTTAATATTATTAGATAAATTTAATTATATAAATAGATTATTCTAAATATATATGCTATTTAGCATAATTCAAAATTTTAAGATATCATAACACGTAGTGGGTGTTTAGGACTTTAGCCATCAAAACCAAATTTCAGCATTTTTTATTTTGTAAATATTTTTTATCAGGGGTATTTTTGACTCTTTTTTATTTTCCGTCCACCTTACAACCAGATCTGTCGATTTAGGGGAGTTTTTGTAATTTTTGAAAAAGCAAGGGCCTTTTCACAATTACGCCAAACCTTAGGGGTGGTAGTCATAATTCACCATAATAATTAATATATTTAATAATTAAAATTTAAAAAGCTTTAAATATATATATAGCTTTTGATTGATATAGTGATTTGAACTAACAATGTTTTGGAAGAAAAAATAAATAAATTTCTCAAAATTTATTTAATTTAGTTTTATTTTAATAGAATTTCAAAGGCTATGTTTGGTTACGTTTTGGGGAAACAATTTGTTTTTCCCAAAATATAACCAAACATACAAAAGTTTTTCTTCCAAAATGCCAAATAAAAATTTTCAAAATACCCTATTCTATCTTTCATTATCCCCAAAACTTTCCCATTTTTCAATATATACATACATATATTTTATATAAATATATATATATCATACATATTTTATTATTATTCTAATAATAAAAAAATCACTCAATTTTATTTTCACCCCAAGAATCCAACAAAAAGACATTAATTTCACTGCTACAGTAAAATTTCTCTCCTCTCAAAATATAAACAAACATACCAAATTTTTTCAAAATAATTTTCTTACTATTTTCAAAATATAAACAAACATATATCACATTTCCCAATACAAATTTTACATTCCCAAAACTCATTCTCCCAAAACACATCATTCATATCCAAACATTCTCAAAAAATGCTTCCAAAAATTGCCAAAAAGATCTCTGTCAAGTGTATATTGAATATTCTTGTGTCCATTAGAAGATGCAGTATAGTAACACAATCATGCAAAAGAAAATTTTCCACCACGCTACAAAAATTTGTTTAGATGTCCCTTTTCTCCTTAACTAACTTGTTGAATGCATTCTACCTTATAGTCTGGCCCATCGACCACTTTTCAAGTAAACACAATAGAAATAATCGTCCCTTCCCATTCTCCCTTTTTCAACAAAAACTAAAAGTAACCTAGCAATTTATAATATATTCACACCTGGACTCAATCTTTGAGTGAAAGTTTAGTCCCTGAATTAGATTGCTAATTGCCTACCACTTAGCTCCATCACTTGTTCACCGAAAATTAAGCAGTTGAATTTTTAACAATTTCTTCATGATCAAGAATTTTTGTTTTTGGTTCTTTGTTTTTGTGTTTTTCAAATTATTTGAAAGAGAAAAGGGGAGAGTAAATTAGCAAGAAAGGCTGTATCTTTGAAATTACTTCAGTAGCCAATTTTATAATGGCATTAGTTGAAATCATCCTTTCAAAGCATTAATAATATGGTACAAATTAACAAGTAACCACTGCCACCTAAAGAATGTGATTATGAAAGTAGTACGATTATTTTCAACCGCTAATAATCAAAAGTCCTCTTCAACTCTCATAATGTATACAGTCTATATATGTTGATGCTGCATGAAAATAGGGTAAAGTCTTCCCGATAAATAGCAGTATATCTGTTCATTTTCTTTAGAGTGTGTGCAGAGAGAAAATTTTCTCTGAATTTATGTTCTTTTGCAAATAATTCTTTTCTCCCTAAGTCCTTTCTGAAGCTCCCAATATTTATAGATTTTAATCTTATGGGCTTAGGCCTATTAAAGTTTATTTGTCCTTTTTTATGGGTTTAACTTGTCTTTTGGGCTCTCCGACTTTTTTACTTGGTTAATTAATTTTAAATTGTTGAGTCATTTTTAATTATTTCATCAAATTGCCTTTATAATCAATATTAGCAGTATCATATATACATATATGTATTGTGTGTGTACATATAAAATAAATCATGCGGACGCATAGTCAGCAATCACACATGCAATTTCTTGTTAAAGGTGAAAATGATGATAGCTTGGATTGATGGTCTTGTTCTTCTTGACTTTTCGATTCTCTAACCACTATATATATTAGTAGCAAACTAACCAAGTAAATTAGTGGGGGGCACAATTATAAAAAGAGAGTAGTTAATCAAATAAAGATGAAGATGAAGATGTATGATCCCATCTTTGCAAAAAGCTTTACTGAATACGAGCGCAGGAGAATTGGATGCTGCGGGATAGTAATTTTGTGCTTGGTAATGGCATTCAGCATGATTTCTTCTTCTACTTTGAAGCCACATTTCCAATATCCCTTCTCAATGAGTGAGTCTTAACTCTTATGTAATAATAATTGGCTCTAGATTTAATTTGTTGCATTATGAAGAACAAGCATCTTTAATTTAATTTGTTGCAGATGGTGATGCTATGAAAAATTTGCACTTGTCCCTCAATGCTGTTGAAGATATGCTTATAATTGATGATATTGGTGCGAGTCATCAAAAGCCGAACCTAGCAACAGGTAATTCTATCATTACTTTTTATCGTCTTAAAAATTAGGGTATCGATTACAATCATTTCGTAGGAAAAATGCTAAGAATATATAATTTTAATTACGAAATTGACCCAGTCAAATGTAAAACAGATACTCTCATAGTGAACACTCAGTATAACCAATCTATAGTGTAGGTAATCACTAGAAATAATACGTAATTAATTTATTGTGCTTGTAATGAACATAGCTCTGAGTGATGGCAAATTAGCAATAATTTTTGTTGCTTGTTATTTTAAAAAATAAACATTTGCTTAGGAAATTTTTTTTAACTATAATTTTATAGTCATAGTTACGAAATTGATTTGGTAGCAATTTGTCAGTAGTGGGTACCTAATTTTTTTGGCAGTGTGACTTTTAACACTTTACTTTTCTCATTGAAATCCAGCAATTTCAGAGAAGGTGGTGGAACCAATATGCAGAGTTACAGATGCACATGCAGATTATTGTGAGATTGAAGGGGATATAAGGATTCAAGCCAATAGCTCCACAGTATTTGTTGTAGCACCTCCTGGAAGCATCTCAAATTCAACCATTAATTCTTGGAGCATAGAGCCTTACCCGAGAAAGGGCACTTCCCGGGTCAAGTACTGGACAGTAAAACTAGTTGGATACCACAACAATGTCCCACAATGTACTCAATATCATACCAATCCAGCAATCCTTTTCTCAGTTGCGGGATTCACAGGAAACTATTTCCATGATTTCGCAGATCTGTTATTTCCGTTATATTCTTCTTCCTTTCATTTCCGAAAACAAGCCCATTTTCTTGCAAGTGACTACAAGCCATGGTGGATAGCTAAATACAGGCAAATTCTGAACAAGCTAACCAGACATGAAATAATAGACATCGACAAAGAAAAACTAGAAGTCCATTGCTACAGCAAAATGATTGCTGGCCTTAAATTCCACAAAGAACTCGTCATTGATCCTTCATTGTCTAATTTTCCATCTGGGCCATCGATGCACAGCTTCAGGCAGCTCCTCCGACAAACATACTCTTTGGAGAGAAAACGGGTGATCAGATCAAGAAAGGGACTTCAGACAAGGCCTCGTCTCATGATCGTATCTAGGAAAAGAACAAGAATTCTAACGAATGAAGGTGAGGTATCGAGATTGGCAAGAAAATTGGGGTATGAGGTTGTCTCAGCAGAGGCAGGGGTATCAAGCAACCAGTCAAGATTTGCACAAATTGTCAATTCCTGCGATGTGCTGATGGGAATACATGGAGCAGGTCTAACAAACATGGTCTTTTTACCAGATAATGCAGTTCTAATTCAAGTGATTCCATTTGGAGCAGTTGATGGGTTTGGTAGACTTTATTTTGGGAACCCTGCTGCTGGTATGAACATAAAGTACTTGGAATATAAGGTAACGGAAAAAGAAAGCTCTCTGAGCCAACAATACCCGATTAACCATCCGATTCTGAGAGATCCAAAGTCTTATAACAGAAAGGGGTGGAATGCCTTTTGGTCAATTTACTTGGATAAACAGAATGTGACCATTGATTTGCATAGATTCGAAGCCACATTAGCTAAGGCTCTGAAGCTTTTGCGCCGTTGATTGGCATTTTCCTATAAGGACATTGATTTTCTTTTCTTTTTATTTTTCTTTTTCTTTCTTCAGTTTTCCAAAAATCTTAGTAGGGGATATTACAATTATTTATATATTGCCGCTGTTTTTTCAACTATGTCACTCAAATTGACTTTGAGGGAGTTGCCATTATAAAGATGCAATTTTGGGTAATAAATCAAATTTATCTTGAGTTTAAGGTTGTATTTGGAATGAGGATATGAATTTAGAAAAAGTATTTGAGGTTAAGAATTTCAAATGACTTTAATGTTAGGTGGATATGATCGAGCTCATTTTAACCATTAGGGAGGAATATGGAAGAAGATGATTCTTAAAATTCACATGATTGAAAATCCAAATTGCAAGGGTATATATAGGTGCAAGAAGAGATTTTTGGACTTAAACCAAATTACTACCTTATTCATGAATGTTGACTAGCTACATGAAAATCTTACCTAACAATCTAAAAGTCATTATATGGTCATGTTCTTGCACCATTTACTTAGCAATTCAAAGGACACATAATGGGACATAAACTCTTCAAATTACATATCTTCACACTTCCCCTTAAATTGAAATTTTATTTTTCACTCCAAGTCTTGATATTAATCTTCAAAAACCTTTAATGTTGAGGGGCTTTGTAAGAATATCCGCAATTTGATCTTGAGTCTTCACATACTTGAACTCCATTTTCTTTTTCTTTTCTTTTTCTTTTTCTTTTTCTTTTTGCAATGCTCTCTTTAATAAAACGATACTTTGTATCTATATGCTTGCTTCAATCATGATATATAGGGTTCGAGACAAGTACTTCTATAGACTTGTTGTCAATCAATGCATATTTTTTTAGCTTTCTCTGCTACAAATTAAGCTTTTTTAGCAATCTTCTGAACCAAATAGCATGAGAACTGCAATAAGTTGCAATTACATATTCAGATTCACAAGTTGAAAGAGTCACAAGAATTGCATCTTTGAACTCCGCAAAATGGCACTATATCCCCTAGTAGTGCTTTTTCTATCATCAATATCTCCAACAAAATCACTATTATAAAATTCCATAAGCTTGAAATAACTTGAAGAAGAATAAAATAACGCAAAGTCAATTGTAACACTTAGGTAAAGCAAACAAAGAAATATATATTTATTTGGAATTAGATATTTAGAAGCAAATAAATAAATGTGTATTTTAAAATAGTCGTCAATTACTGTTTAAGTAGGTAATTTAATATTGACTAAAGTGTTGTCCTATTTTTAGAGGTCTATTTATTAAGGTATATTAATATAACTCATAAACGATGGTAAGATAACTTTTAAAGCATAAAAAATTCTCTCTATTGATTTATATAAAGTCAATCTTTAAAATGATCTCCATATATTATGCGAATGCAGCTATGAAAACTTAAATTGATCTCCATATATTTCGTGACTGTAGCTATAAAGGTTATTTGTCCAAATGCCTCCATATGTATAAAATTCGATTTTATAGCTTTCAATGGCAATACTAGCCCTAAAACTCATCTATTATAGTAGTAGGAGATTATACATATTATTCCATAATTGAGGGTTCTTTTTTTTTTTTTTTTTTTGTACTTTTAAAAGTTTGAAAATTGCCTTCAATACAATATGGAAGCATTTAGGTAAATAGCCTCCATAGTTGTCCTAGCAAAATATATTTAAACCATTTTAATAATTGCCTTTATCATTTATATAAAGCAACAGTGGTATTTTTTTTTTTAAGAGTTATTTTACTATCATTTATAAGCAATTCTAAATTTCTAATACATGCCTCTAAAAATATGACAACAGTACTTTAAAAGACAATCAATATGAAATTTGCTTACTTAAATTATCATTGGCGTCTATAATTATAAAATCTATAATTTTAATATGTGTGCGCCTCAAATTATATATATAAATTTGTTGTAGTGTGAGCAATAATAATAAATTGAGGGGGCAAAGTGTAATTTCCCTCAAAAGAAATTAATGACATGCACACTTGTCCGTAGAGTCAACCCCAGTGTCCTTTTCATCTCAACCAACAATTTAGATTCGGTTGGAGAATAACAATCATCAGAAGTTGTATTCGTGGGAAGCATAAACTACATGGAAACAAACGTTTGGTATTTCATTTTGTAAGAGAACATAAAATGGGTTGCAAGAATTAATGTCGGCCGGTCCGGATATCGCCTGCCGGCCCTCTCTCTCCTCCTCTAAGTAGTACTAATATTCAATCTCTCTGCATGAAATTAAACTTACTGCAGGAGCTGGTTCAGAATCAATCCATCCCACATTCTCAAACTCCATCGATCCATCGGTTTAATTTCAAAAGGAAATTACTCTTTCAATATCTGTATATATATATAGTCCCATTTCAGTATATATAGTTCTAAAATTTCTCAAAGCAATTCCAGTTAGAATAGTACGTAATTAGTAGAGGAAAGCAGAATGAAGTCGACATACAAGACGATATTTGCAAGAAGTTTTAGTCGTCATGAGCAGAAACAACTGGGATTTGGTGCATTCATCGCTTGCCTAGTTATGGCATTCACACTCTGCACTGTTTTCAAGCCGTATCTTGGACCTCGACCCGTTGGTACGTAATTAATTAATTACGTACTCTATTTATTTTGAAGTAATTCTTAATTTGTAGCAGTTTTACTTAGTTTTCATTTTCTGTTGTTACTCATGATGCAATGTTGTTGTAATTAATTTGAATTAGTTTCATGCAACCGACGTTATGCATGTTTTAATTAATAGCATTCAATTCATTTTGCTGTAACCACCAACGTCGTAGTCTAGTTAGACAAGACCCCTTAATTTTCCACAAAGGTGTGATGACTTCGAACCTGCTTGCGGTAGTAGTCCGTGAATCAGTCACCTCTGTTGTAGAGGGACTTTGGCTGACTAACGCTTTAGTGAGATTGTGGTGACAAACTCGTTTTTTGGACAGTATTATGGTTTAAATCAGACATTCCATAGCAACGAGAAACTTTCATGGTTAGACGCCCAAAGAGAATTGCTACGCTGATTGCCCCTCCCCCACCTTTTATAATTATCACAAAGATTCATTTTGCTGTAGATAGCAGTACAGAAAATAACACTTTTGTGCTACTTAATTTGTGTGTATGCAGTTATTTTGAAGCAGTCAATAGCTTCGGGTCTCAAAATGTTGATGATGAGCACGGAAGAAATTAGCCATCCACAAAAATTATGTAAGAGTACTTATCTTTATTGATGACCATAATCATTAAGCTTATGATGGATAGTCTTAATTATGACTATTTTTTATCATTTCAATTATAATATTTAATTTTACTGTATTGCATAATTCTATTTCATATTAATGCAATAGTGATAAAGACCTGCACATTTCGACATCCTAAAAGTTAATAATAAGATGGGTTCACATTTGGATTGTGTTTGCCAAATTTATTTTAAATTTTTTATAAATTTCAACATCTTATAATATATTTTTTGAGCTTATAATAAGGGGTAAAATTATCTTAATTAAAAATGAACTTTTAAATAGTTGAAATAAAATAAAATTTTGGAGTTCATAAGATGTTAGTAGTGACAATTTTATAATTAATATGATTAAAATTATAAAAGTTTATTAAAATTTTAAATTAAGTTAAGATTTTTTTCCAAAAAAAAAAAAAAAACAGATAATAAAATCCTAACATGCATCTGATTTTGAGATAGCTAGCTATAATGTTCTTTTAAAAAATTTACCAAATACTTTATAATATCTTATAAGTTCATGAGATATTTTAAAGAGCATATAAACTCAATCTAACCAAAAATTGCATAATTATTGCATCAATAAATAAGTCACACTATCAATTATGAATCTACTAATTTTTATTTTTCAAAAATCAATGGCTAGATGTAAGTTGCATGTCAATTTAATTTAAATTTGCATACTGGAAAGATAAAACATTAGCTAAACAACTGTTGCTGAAGATTTTTGGGGACAATAGACATCATACTTGTTCCTAAAGCCTCAAAACATTATTCCTAGCTAAACCTAGTATGTTGAAATAATTATCCTTTCTCAACAACTAAATAAGTTTAAAATTGGAACCCTTCATTATTTTGAAAATATTAATAATCCAAAGCACGCAACTTTAATAAAAATAAGAACGAATATATGGGTTTATGGTTCTAGATTTATTTAAATTTTAGGTAATTTTTTCTAATGGACCCATTTTAAAGTCAAAATTTAACAAAAATCCAACCCACTTAAACCCATCTTCTAAATTTTAGAATCCATCAAACCTAAAACTAATTGAATTGAGTTGGGCTCGACTGTGGATCCTGATCCACGTTACCTTTCTAATTAAGTAGATTTATTACTCAATATTAGGAAGAAATAGAAAATTACGCTTAGAAATAAAATGAACAAAGAATTTTACGTGCTAGTACAAAAAATTTTGCACTAGATCGGCTAACATCATATGAGATCAAAGAATATACATAATAGTCACTATGGTCAATAAGTACTAGACATAGTGATTCTTGTCCCAATAGCATAAATTTTACACATAAAATATGAAATTAGAAGTTTGTATCTAACGAACTCTTCTAATATTTTTTTTTTGCCTATCAAATTCCCTAAACCAAACATAGTGTTAGTATGTGTATATATAAATAAAGAAAATAAGGATGTCGATCGCCAGCTACATTTTAACAGCAACATGCACTATTAATTAATTAACTAATTAATTAAGCAAGTCCAATTATAATTTTTTTCTTTTTCTTTTTCCAGATACTGATGGTGCAGAGAGTGTAAAGCCATTAAGTGTTCACAACTTCACCAACTCAAGATCACAAGTCTACGAAATGATTGGTGATATAAGAATCCATGGCAACTCATCCACCATTTTTATACCTTCAAATCAAGAAGCTGATCAGAAAAACACCACTTATTATGATTGGACCATAAACCCTTATGCACGAAAAGGAGATAAGGAGGCAATGAAGAAGGTCACAAAGTTCAAAATCATCAATCAACTCGCCGACAGACTCCCACGCTGCACCCGAAATTTCAACATTCCGGCGATCGTTTTCTCCACCGGAGGATACGCCGGAAACCACTTCCACGACTTCACCGACATACTCATACCACTCTACTTGACTTCCCGACAGTTTAACACCACAGTGCTCTTTCTGGTAACCGACAGACATTCTTGGTGGACTTCCAAGTACAAATTAATCCTCCAGAAACTCTCCAAATACGATGTCGTCGACATTGACAATGAAAATGAAGTGTTGTGTTTTCCAAGAATGATTGTCGGACTCAAAGCCCACAAGGAGTTAAGCATTGATCCTACGAAATCTCCGCATTATTCCGCCACGGATTTCACCAAGTTCCTCCGGAGTACCTATTCTTTGGACAGGGCAGTCATAGACCCTCGGCTTCGCCGGCGCCGGCGCCCTCGTTTGCTCATCGTTTCTAGGAAAAAAACCCGCCATCTGACGAATGAAAAAGAAGTAACCAAGCTGGCTCGGAGATTGGGGTTTGATGTTGACGTGAAAGAAATGGGGTGGCAAGTTTCTTTAGTTGGAAAATTTGTGAATACGTTCGATGTAATGGTGGGAGTTCATGGGGCTGGGCTTACAAACATGGTTTTCCTGCCTGAAAATGCAGTTGTGGTTCAGATAATACCCGTTGGATTGGAGTTGTTGTCTAAATATTACTTCCAACTTCCTGCGAAAGATTTGAAGTTGAGGTATTTGGAGTATAAGGTGAGTCTGAATGAAAGCTCGTTGTTAGGGAAATATTCAATTGAGAGTGAAGAATGTAGAGACCCTCATGGAGTCTACAAGAAGGGCTGGCATGGTTTTCGTTCTGTTTATTTGGACAATCAAGATGTAAATGTTGATTTGGTTAGGTTTAGGAAAACCCTATTGAAAGCGTTGGAGCTTGTTCGTAGGAGTTAGGAATTTTGTTCCACATATGGGTTGTATGCTTACAAATACATTTGAAATAGGTGTGAATCTTTGTTATTCTTTTCGATTAATTATTTCTTGTTGCTATGTTATATATAATTAGTCCGTTCTTTTCTTTTATCCTTCTAATTTTCACTAGTTCCTATTCTCTGACAAGCAAAGTTATTTGATGCAGTTAAACAAGTGTTACAGAAAAGACACAAAATCATAGTTTTGACATCAAGGGTCGCACTTACAAGTATGTTAAAAAAAAAGATATACAATCAGAGCTTCGATGTCAAGTGTCACATCTTAAAGAAGAGTGGTGATCACGACTTGAGGAGGCTTGTGGAGTGATAAGGAGTTGTCCTCTAGCACATTGGCACATACTTCGTCTATGAACAAAGAATCTTACGAGGTATAATTGCAAAATTGTTCGAATGAGATATTGCTGGAGATATGAGGATTCTTCCACCATGTTTGAAGTTATTTCATGTCTATTTGAGGAGAAAACTTTAGGGCGACCAATAGAGGTCATCCTGCATGCGAGTAGCGATTTTGAGCATTGAGTAAAGGGGTTTAACACATGGCCAACACATCAAAACCTACTACAAGACTCCTCAAAGGGCACATGGCAAACATCAAAGCCTATTATAATACCCTCCACATGGCATATGGCTAGCAAACAACTATGTCTACACCCCCAAAGTGCACGGACAATTATAATTACGACAACTACAACAACACTTTCAAGGCGAACGACCCCTAACAACAAACAACTTTGGTAATACCCCCTAAAGGGAGTTCATAAAGATCAAGACTGTAGTAAGACCTTTCCCTAAAGAGAGCTCGCAATCAAATCTATACATTACTACTTCTCATTGGGTTAAAGTCCCAAGAAGGAGTTGAATAAAAAGAAAAAAGAAGAAAAAGAAGAAAGGTGTAAGCGAGCCTACAATGCCGGACACTAAAGACAAGAACGCAAAAATATAAAAAAGGTCGTGCAAATGACTAAGTATTCAAAAGAACTCAAAGTGTTCAAAACTTCCATAATCAAAGAGAGTAGAATTCAATAATATCAAAGGAAGTGCAAAACATTTGGCCAATATTTGGCCTCAAAAAATAAAAATAAAAACCAAATCATATGCAAAACTAAAATGCAAAGTAGTCCTAAACAAATGAGATAAGGGAAGAAAAAGAGCGGCGTGAACATGCCATCATTGACCAACAACAAGCAACATCGAACACAAGAATGCAAGAAATGAACAGTTATTCCGTCGACTAAGTGCCCAGAGAAATGTCATATCATTCAAACCTCCATCCCAAAATGGAGCAAGATTTAACACTATCAAGACGTGCGGGTCCGGATATCTATACGTTCGGCCTACACTTGGCGATCAAAAATTATCTTAGCTAATTCCTTACTTAAGCGAAGGCAAAACAACATAGTCCCTATCAAAAATAAGGGAAGACTATTCGATTCATGAACTATGCCATACTCCCTCACTGTAATGATATCCACTATAGAGACATACACCTCGTAGTCACTTGTTGGGAACAAACATTCGATGCAGGACAGGCCCCCTGAGGAACAAGCACTCACCACATGGACACCCCAAACACAAGTGTAAAGAAGTATTCTCATGAAATTATCTTGACCTCCGATATAACTTTCTAAACCTCAATTCTAAGTTACATGGAGAATACAAAAAATTCCACCAACATTTTATGGTAACCTCCGAGACCAAAAGCTCGACAAAGCAAATCAAGACGCTTGTAAGGCATATTATTCTATGAAAAACACAAAAGCATTCATAAGAACTCGAAATCTTGCCAAGGCTCAAAGGATATCCAAAATATAAGACATTTCAAAAAAGGAACTTTTGAAGTTATTCACAAGGCGCAAACCCCTGTTAAACATACTAAGGCCACGTTTGATTTGGTGATTACATAATCGTGGAGATTGGACTGATGGCAAGATTAGGTGAGATTATATAGAAGATTACTTTGTTTGATACAATATATTGGACCTAGAGATTAGGCACAATAACAGTCTCACCTAATGTCAAGGTTTGTGTTTGATACATTCACCTATATTAAGTTTGACGATCATGTCCTTTGAGCTACCTAATTTTTTCCCCTTCGTTTGACAGCCTTCCTAGATCCCCAATTTAACTGAAAATTCATTTGTAGCGAGGAGTAGCTTTCAAGCAGCCGGCTGCGATTGTTTCCTGATCACGAATTGGTAAAAAGTAATAGGTGCATACAATTTGAAGAAGCTTCTTCCAATCTCAATCACGACCGAGGGTGAAGAGATTAATTCTTCACTGGCGCTTCTCTGCGGCAAAAGACAATAGAAACTTGAAGCTGGCAATCCTCCCACACATTGTATTATGCAGCACAATGACAGTGCAAGAAAACATCAGTTGGCAATTGCTCTATTTATTTCACATACATATCCAAGCTGATTGTGTTTCCTTTGCAAGTTGAATGTCAAACTCTGGAATGATCAGATTGCAGCAGCATTTGGCAAACAAACTTTTGGTGTACATAATATTTCCGCATTCTGGTCAATCAAATCCTTCTTCACCTCCACTACTGTCCCCAAACATTGCAGCCATTTCCCTCCTCTGGAAATCAGCCATCAACCTCAAGCCACTGCGCATATTACCAATTTCAGCCATGAGTTTTTCCAAATCCTCAAAATCATAAGTTTTATCCTCATCAAGCTCTGACATTCTGTCAGCTTCATTGGCCACCAGAGTTGCTTCTTCTCGGTCAAGCTCTTCCAGCAATTGAGAAGCCAAGGTTGATGGCTGTTGCTCTTCACCAGCTGATTTGGCTTCTCTCTCTCTATCTATATTGTCAAAATCCCTTTCCAATGGCATCCCAGTTCCTGAGGTAGAAACAGGACCATCTGCAGAAATCCATCCTACGTCATTCCATGGTTCTGCTGAACCAGAAGATAATTTTTCACTATTAGAAGAGGATTTTTTTTTGTCAAATGTTCCTTGCAGTGGAGGTCAACTATGTCATTCTGGCTAAAAGGCCGGTTGGAGAAAAACGGGAGATTAGCTAGTAGCGGCCCCTCACCAGCGATTGTAATCGTGTTCAATCATGTGTACAGTAGTGGGCCATGGATTGAGTAGTGGGCGGCCCGAAAAATTCATGTTGCAAATCAAACGTGAGATTACATGACATTAACTTATCTTGTAGGGGCTAATCAGGGGCATCAAACGTGGCCTAAGTAATTTCCAAAATCGTTGAGCTTCGCCTAAAAAGCTGCCTATGTTACCAAAGGGGACAAACTACTACATTCATCACTGATCGACACCTGAACGGCTACATTCGCCCAAAAAACAAACGCTGAAGACATTTACCAGAGTTCGAATACTTCAGAAAAGACCATACAGCCAAGCGCCCAAGTAGGCACCCGGCAACCGAGCATCCAAGCGTCTAGCGGTCGGGAGACCAAACGGGTGCCCCACCTGGCAACATCCAGGCACAGGCACCAGAACAAGTGCCTGCCAAGCACTTGCCCAAAGATTGACCGCCACTATCCTTGAGAAAAATACGATTAGCTCAGACTTAATAAAACCAATGAAATAAGGCAAAGTAAACTTAAAAATAAAACTGATGAAATACTTTTAATATGAAAATTAAATTTTTAAATTGAAAATAGGGGTCTTAATGATGTGACAAATTAAGTTCTTAAAGGTAGAAAAGTAAAAATTGAGTAAAAATGACCTAATTGAATAAATAATAAGTAAAAGACGAGTGAGCCTAATTAATCAAAGCACATTAAGAAAGATATTTAGATTGAGCCAAAATCCACTAAGCATTTAATTACTATAGATACCGACTCTCAAAGTCAAAAGGGACACGAAAATTCACTTGCAAAACATTGAGAACTCTAACCCTACACAAATGCGGAGTAAAGGACTCTTCAAATTCGCTGACTTCTACATAGAATCTTAACTTCATTTCCAAGCATCATATATATGAAAGGATGAGAGGGTGAGAAATGAATGAATGAAGTAAGAGATTGAGTATAAAAAAAGGGATAGGTGGGGCTTTAGGGTGTTTGGTTGTTTTGAGTAAGAAGTTATTAGGTATTAAATTGAGTGTTTTGAAAAGTAAAATTGAGAAATGTGTCACCCTATTTGGTATTATTTTGAAAGTTGGAAAACATTTTAAAACAATCCAACCAAACAAAACTATGATATTTCACTACAAGAAAAAGATAAATTGATGACAAAATAGTAAGTAACAATGCAAAAATTGTCACTAATTATGTATATTATGTGACAAAAATTTTAATTTTGTCACCTTAATAATTTTTATAAATTAAATAGTGACAAGAATAGTGTTAAACTTGTCATCATAAGCAATTAGTGACACGCCTATGGTGACAATAAAAATCTTGTCACAAATTATAATGAGTAATAACAATTTATTGTCACCATAAGAGTGTAACTAATTGTTAATGGTAAGAACTTAAAATATTAATTTTTTATCATTAGTTAGTCGTGTTGTGACAAAGTAAAAAAATTTATCACTTAAAAATTATCATTAATGACAAGATAAAAACTATTGTCACTCAATGAATGTTATTACTAATAATTTTTATTGTCACTTATTATTTTGTCACTAATATTATATTTTTTGCAGTATTTTTAAAGTCTCAAACTATCTTGAGAATTATAGGTATTGGCTTTCATATTATTAAGAAATCATACAGAACATTTCAATAGTTTTTTTTTTCAGCCGAGGGGGGGGGGGGGGGTGTTGGAAGTGTCATATCAAAATATTATATGTAAATGCATATCTAATTTTTACAAAAAGTATTGATCTAATGTTCAACTCCATTTTTTTTTCTTATTTTCTTTTCATTTATTTTTTAATTTTTTATCATTTATGCATAATTTATAAATATTAAAATTCAACATTTCTTAATATTCAACAATTTCCTCAAGTATAAATTACCTTTAAATTTAATATTTTTAACAGAAATATTCATGTTATGTTATTTAATAATAATTTCTTTCTTTAAATATTAAAACTAAATACAATTTATATTTTAATCACATGAAATAAAATGATCATTATTATAAAATAAGTTATTTCAAAATTACAATTATTTTCGTTACATCAGCAACTACATATGCTAGTATATTCTTGTATCAGAAGTCGAAATCATCGAGTACAACTTTATAATCAGATGGTGCATACCGATACATCAACAAAATACTCTCACTTCTGCACTAAATACTTCAACCTTCGCTCTTTACTACAGAGGAGAGCCTTAGTTCTATACTAAACCAACTATATCACACACACACCCCACCCCCCAACAAAACTCCATATCTGAGGTACTAATTTCAAGGTGTAAAAATCACATAGAAGCCTGCCACCCATGGCCAGATAACCTTAAAAGAAATAGATTCCCAATAAGATGATACTTGAAATCGGCTGGCACTCCATACCACAGACCTCATACACATTCAAGCAGATAGCAGGACTTTTCCCCGGCCAGCCTCACTCAAGTGAACAAAAGAATCTGCTGCTTACGCCATCCCAAATATATTCCCAGGGTACTTTCTTCCTAATGAGCAAGTAATTAATATATATACAGAAAATGCTGGCAGCCTGCTGCAGTAACAGTTACTATATAACAAACAAAGCTTCTCTCTCCTAAGCAAATAATTTCAACTCCCCACTTGGCTCTCAAATTGTCTGAAATAAAGGTGGAGCAACCAGCCTCAAAGCATTTATCCTCAGTCGCCAGTCAACAAATAGAATAAGAAAATGCCAACTGTTCTTGGAGGGATACTAATTCAATTCTACCAAAAATTGTGTAGTCTGAAAAAAATTACCTCCACCTTGCAGCAGAATTTTGCTGTTTCTTCTTGCTTTTCTTCAGAATGGCAGACATGTAGTCAACAGCTCTCTCAGATGATTGGCTCTCCCCAGTCAACCACCTCAGAGCCTCTGCGGCTGCATCTTTTTCTGCCTCTTTCTTACTACCACAAGGTTGGCCAACAAAATCTAGTCCATTGAATATAACAGTAGATCTGAACTTGTTGTTTTTCAGTTGCTTTGTCTTGTAGGAAGCCGGTTGATGTCCTGCCCTAAGAAGCAAGGTCTGAAGCTGAGATTTTGAATTATCACCACCACCATTTGCTAAACCTGCTTGAATATCTTTCTTAGATTTTTTGGAGGATGTTGGAATCTGACGCCCAAATACAAATCTGCCTTCACATTGGTCCTCTGAGACCAACAATCTCACTGCTGTTAGAAGTTCATCATGAGACCGTATGTCCAACTTTGAATTTAAAAGCTGCAGCCAAGCAGATGGGATTAGAAGTAAGAATGAAAACAATATCAGGGCACAAAAATCAAACATTGAGCTTACTGAACACAAACACGATGACGGTTGGATGAGAGCATAAAGACACCAAGGTCGAACCATCAAACAATTTGTTGTAAAATGACTAGTGAACATAAATATGTGATAGTAAGGACTTAAGATGTATATGGCAATATAGCAATTGGAACACAAACATATACCTTCTTCTGGACGAGTTCATCAAGCTCTCTCTTTATACTCAGATATGTAGCAGCCAACTCAGGCTTCATGAAAAATTCCAAATATCCACCCAGCATTTTCATGTGGCCATCCTATGGAATGATGAAAATTGCATTTACTAAAAGCAAATGGACTCAAAACTAAAGAAGGCAAGGGTAGATTCAACAATGTAATGTTAGGTCCACAAGGAAAATAGACTTACAAGTCCCCCTCTAGAAAAATTTCCACCAAATAAGAGAACCATGGAATCAGATACACCAGTTGAATCACGGAGGAATACCGAATTGACTTTCACTTTTTCATTAAAAACAAGCCATGGGAATGGAATTTTGGTTTCCTGAGCATTCACAGAATTCTGACCAAAAAAGTGGGGATATTAGTCCAAGCTGAATACGAAGATAAGAGTATCAAAACCATAAATCCACCAAAGCTTTTGAGGAAGCGTAGTCACTGAATTATCTCACCGAGTGCAAAAGCACTGCACCATCCTCCATAGTTTTTAACAATATCGACTTCTCCTTGTTCTGCATAAAAACACTTTCTATGAGCATTCCCTGGGTAGTACCAGATAGAAATTCCAGCCAAAATTTCAGAGAATGATAAGGACTGATGCCGAGAAAAAATCTGAGTACATATCAAATGGAGCAATCGTAAACCAATCTAAGATGAAAGATAATTTCTTCATTCTCACTGAACCTCCTATTACATAAACTAATGGAAACTGCATGTAGCTGGCACCAACTTGAATCTAAATTTCACAAGAAATTAACCCAAGGGCTCAGCCCTAGTAAACTAAATAAATGAAGAACTTAGGAGAAAACAAGAATGATTAACTTACCACAACAGAGCATATTCCAGGGAACAGACCTGCGCATATAACAGCACGGATAAGATGTTCATCATGACTCCATGTGTTGCAACTCTCGACATTTTCAACTAAACCAATGTCTTTGAGCAGATAAAGGAACTGTTTCCTTAGGGAATCAATGGCTTTTAGAGTTTGCATAGAAAGAAAATTTCTCCAACAGTATTCGTAGCCAGATTGCTCCCTTTCAGCATCTTTCCAACCCTCAAAAGCCCGGACCAGAGCAAGATGGTCACTGAAGACACGAGCAGAAAACTGGGCCTTTGCAGACTCAGCAAGCTGCAAGTGAAAAAAGATTACTGAAGAGTAATCCTTGAACCTTCTTTAACTAATCTATCAAATAACAGAACAGTATTGGAAAGGCAGAATATAACAAGAGAACACTAAGGATGTCTACCTGTAGAAAAACGCTAATGAAATAGAACCAAAAAATGAATCCAGGAAAACCATAGAAAGGATGGATAATATCAAGCCAAAGCATGCAAATCCCAACTCTTGTTTTGTTCTTGCTGGATTCTTACAAGCTAAAATCATAGACATATTTCTTGCTGTTGTTTAGAGGCTTGCAGAACATGTTGAGATCAGATCAGTATTGAAAAGAGTATGGCTGATACCCAAAGAAATGGATGCAGGAATTTGTAATTGCACGACGACTCAGAATATTATCTAAAAGAGACCAGGTCCAGAACACAGAATGTAGTCCCACCTGATAACATCAGAAGTACCTAATTCTCCCACTGTTTTCCACAAAATTATAGCTACATAAATAAATAAGCAAGCACAGCACCAAATTATACATTTAAATTTCCTATGCTACTTACATCCTTCCTATCAAATGGCATCAAGAATGGATCTCTGACACTTAGCCCAGCAACAATGGTCATCATTGGATCTAAGCAGTTAAAAATAGCACCGAATATGAGCATTTTTCCAAGCTTTGGCTCAACTGGAAGCATTGACAAGTTGCGCCCTGGGAGCAAACAAGCATATCATAATTACATATTTTGTTTTGCAAGAACTTCCCAAGGCAACAAGCATATTCATAAACTGTAAATAAAAAGTAAGAATTCCATATGTACCCAGCACTGTAAGATTTTCATTTTCATCTAAAGCCCCAATCATCTTTAAATACTCGATGGCATTTTGAACCTGAAAAGCAGATAAGTTATCAATAAAGGAAGAGAGAGTTTCCCAAAGCAGCAAAGCAATTTAGATGAGATGCGAGAAGAAAATAAGAGGTTGAGTTACGTATGAATCCAGGGGCTCTGTTTAGCTTACCGATAGAGGTTCGGGTGGTTGTAGTGCCTTAGATAGGAAGTCTGAAATGCTTCCAAGTTGTAGGCTTTTGATTTGCAAGCATAGAGACTGTAAAGGTGTTCTCAAAAGTTCCGGCAATTGATAATCTGCAAAGGCATCATGGACACACCTAGGATAGAGATGGTAACACTCGCCTGGTTGAACACGCCCTGCTCTGCCTTTCCTCTGATAAATAACATCAAAATTGTCCAAGCTGGCGTTTAGCTACCGTATACTTCTTAGAAATAGTTTTATAAACAAACTGCTAATTCAAAAATTTAGTAAAGTTTTACTTGACGAGCAGAAGCCTTCGAGATCCAGGAAGGAAGCAAACAAGGAGTGTTATTTAGAGCATCATAAGAAGTCTCTTTCGCTTTCCCACAATCAACCACAAAAACTACATCATTTATCGTGATACTTGTTTCAGCCATATTTGTTGCCAGTACAATCTTCCTGACTCCATCTTCGGGTTTATCAAAAATCAATTTCTGTTTTCCAGGAAAAGGTAAAGATTGACCAAGATTAGATAAAATTATGTGGAGCAGAGAGAGACAGAAACAAGAAAGATAGATGCTTTCAGATTGCATGTCTCACATTCTAAAAACATAATAACAAATTACGAACTTCGACATCTTGCTATTTACCATTATATATGCCTTATTGATATGTTACAAACCGAAAGCCAAATATATCTTTTGAAAAAGTTCAAAGCTTCATCTGTAATATATACTCACTCTTCCAAAACTTATGATTCCTATCTGCTTTTATGGATGCCCTAAATTAGATTATTAGACTCCATTTTTTATCATGGAAATTCTTTTTTCTAAAAGTATCCTCTCAATTGAAGTAAAGTAAATGGGAGCTGTATTTTTGGGACAGAGGAAGTATATAATATAAAAGCAAGTTAGATGGAAAAAATAAAAATAAAAGCACGAAAATTTGTGAGTTTGAAAAGTTTTGAACTCAGCAGATGAAACTGCCTATGACTTTTTAATTTTCATATCTGTACAACTCAGGCTTCTTTAGCACAACAGAGAAAAGTGAGTGGGAGGAAAAGGATAATGGATGGGCCAATCCTGCAATGTTAACAAATTCTCAATGCCTATATTTCTAGTCTACGGGTCAGAAGAGAAGACCTCAGACCAATTAAGAATGACAAATGCATCATGTCCATCGTTACCGCCAATCTCTTCCACTGAACAACAGAGAATAAATCATTAACAATTGAACTGGTCTATCCTCCCCTCCTCCAAATCATCAAATACATCACGCCCTGGGGGCTCTCTTCCACATGTTACTTGGATAAGCTAAAAGAACTACCAAATAGTACTCTGGCATCAGCAATGCAGCATGCTTTTTATGTAGAATAGGCTGTTCTATTTCTTCCCAAGCATCGACACATTTTTTCTCATCAAATGGATGAAGGACCCAGTCTTGTAGTTCCTTACGAATCATCATGCAGATACTCTGCAGTGAGCAAACTAACTCCTACATGCCATAAAATGCCAGTAAATGCACCTTCTAAGGCTGAGGCAGAAAAGAATTCTATAAAGTGGGCAATACCATTTACTGTGCATTTAAAACTGACTTAATAAACATCACACATATATAGTGAAAAATACCCTTTGCTCAACTAAAGTTCGACAATGACAACCAGATATCATACCGTTGGGCAGATATGAAAAAACCAATGCCCGACTATGGTAAAATGGCTCCACTTACGCAAGTATCACCAAGTGCATAAATATTATGCCACATATGAATGATGGCCCTTTAACATAATCATTACTGAAAAAAACCATGAGACAATTAAAAGGCATCCAAATAACCTGCTCTGCACTGGCCATGGAACCATGGCACGCAAGCAATAGAACTCTGCTTGGATCTCCCAATAGGGGATGAGCTTGAAGTTGATCTTTCAAAGAGTTTATGTCATCCCAACCAGTCATAAACACTAACACAGCACCAGGCCTTTCTTTGCGACAAATATGACAGAGCACATGTTCAATGAGGTTAAAGCCAATTGAATCAGGATTCCAACAAGAGAGTGAGTCCCGAGTTCGAGGGCTATGACTCGAAAAATCAGCAGCCATAAGAGCATCCTGTTTTAAATCCCAAAGACAAAGCAAACCTAAATAAGAAAAGCACAAATGTAGGAGACCAAGAAGCAAAATTTGATCTTACAAAAGAACATATACCTCAACAGCCGAAGCTATCTGAGTCTTCCTCTTCCTAAGAGCCTGCTTCTGCATTTTCCACATCTTGTCTTGACCGTAATTGTCGATTTGGTTATATGGTGTCAACCTATAGCCAGTCATTTCTAAAATATTTTCCAGAAAATGGCTCCGAACAGGGTATGTAAAACCCTGATAAAAGGCCCAAAAGTAACAAAATGTATAGAATTAGCATTTGGATCAGAAAACAGGAGAAACATAAAACCAGAGAACTAGAAGCAGGCAGCAATCACAAAGAGGTGGAGAACCAAATAAAACTAAAACACAGAGCACGAATGAACTTTTTCTCCATATGATAAAGCCAAAAGGCACTAGGAAAAATCTAAAAATTTTTAGCATTTTACAGTTTTCACATTTGGCTGCAATATTCCACAAGCATGCAGCATATAATCATGCAATGTCGCTAAATCTAACAATTCTAACTTACAGGAATGTGGATGGTTGGAGCACCATCAAAATAGGAAGAGAAAAGCTCAGCATTTAGGGTTGCACTCATCAAAATCAATCTCAATTCCGGTCGACGAGGAAGCAGATCCTTCAGTACAATTAGAAGAAAGTCTGCCATGAAATGCAAATGGCAATAAGAACAAAGAAAATTCAGGAACAATGAAAATACAGGAACAGAGAAAATTATCAATTAACAAGAACCTTCATTCATTCCACGCTCATGGATCTCATCAACAATAACATGAGTTATGCCTTTCAAGTTTCTATCAACCAATAATCTCCTTAAAAGGATTCCAGTAGTACAAAAGAGGAGGCGGGTATCTCTCCCTTTCATTCCCTCAAGGCGAACTTTATAACCAACCTTCAAAAAGTAGATCCCAGCAAACAAGGAGATTCTTTTATCATATACCCATCAGAGAATTGATTAAAAAGAATATTTCAAGCAGAAATAGGCAACAGACTTACAGATTCTCCTATTTTCTCACCACGCTCAGCAGCAACTCTCTCAGAAACTGCCATGGCAGATATTCGTCTTGGTTGGGTGCAAATAATACTACATGCAGCTCCCCGAGCAGCTTCAATTTCAGACTCTAAGATGTATTGTGGCAGTTGTGTAGTTTTCCCACAGCCAGTTTCACCAGAGATAACTACTACCTACAAAACCAATTTTAACCAAGGTCAAATTATTAAAGTGGACGTCTTATGTGATTACACACAGAACAGAAAATTCGCCATGAATTGTATCTATTTATATTAACACACACTCTCACCCCTCAATGAGAATGTTAAGCTTAAAAAGAGCAGCTAAAATCAGTCTTTTAAGAGGTAAAACCACAGGGAGAGGCATTTCACGTGTTTCACAGCCAGCATAGCATATGCTTCACAAATACCTAATAAAAATGTGTAAGTATGCTAAAAACTACAAAAGTAGCCAACAGATCCTCACTAGCAGGGAGGAAAATATCGAAGAACAATTGAGATGCAAAAGTATCCATTTGATCCTATTCTATCTTGCTATTTACAGTTGGTTTATTTAAGGGGGTTAACTCAAGTACAGTAAGAGTCGACTTTAGGTATAGTTGTCCGAAAGAATCTCTAGTAATTGACGAAAATTACCTAAACTATACCAAGCACGATTGAAGATGTTTCAAACTACATGCCTCTAGCTTTTTCTGGCATATATTTAGAGATAACAAATAGTAGCAGATGCACTAAACATCCTGCTGTGCTCTGTGCTCAAGTAACACCATACCAAACATGCAGTTAATTGTTCTTGAGGTTTCAAAACAAGACTTAAATATATAATATCTCAAGAAGACACCTAAAAATGACAGATATGCCAAAGAATATATTATGATCGGAGTACATACTTTAATGTTAAAAATGTAGAATATGCGGATATTATATCAAAACTTCAATCTTTAGATTAGGGATATAAGATAAGTCAAGCCAACTCAGGATGCATGTAGCTCAGATCTACTTGAGCTCGAGCTGCATATTGACCCGAGCTCAAGCTCTAATTTAGTTGTTCTACTCGAGCTCGCAAGCATTTTTATATTTCTAAATTTTTTTATATATTAATTAAATAATTATTATATATTAATAATTTACTTTTTCTATTTTTAAATATTTTGTATATATTATTAAATAAGTATTATATATAATTTAATATTTTATTCGGTGTTAAGAGTTATTCGGGTGATTCATAGATCGAGCTCAAATCTCAAGCTAAAAATACTGAGCTTGAGCCTACAATTTTTGTCAAGCTAGACTCATTTACACCCTTACTGTAGATATTAATGGAAAATATGTGGTTGGTCATGCATGCAGATTAACAAAATGTAGATGACATTTTTGTTGTCTATTATCTTGTGGATATGGTAGTGAAAACTTGAGCAAAGTGACAAACATCCAGAAAGTGAATTAAAAGTTATTTGGTTGTGGGTGGGGGGGTGGGGGGGAAGAGAAACAGTGCAGGGGCTCAGGCATAAGAGTTCTCCAGTACTTCAGTATAGTTGTAGAGAATAAAATAAATCCACTCAATTTCTTGTAGGGCAGTCAAAAAAAGGTCCATTGTCCAGTTTTCACAGGACCAATAGTTCATCTGTTCAGAGAGGAAAATCAGCATAGCTTGAGGCTCACCAGTTTCTAGGATGCCACCAGGACCATCCAAAAAACTCACCCTCTAAAGCCCCCACAAGAACCATCTTTTCTACCGTCTCTCTTGTGGTCCTCTGCCACTCCCCAAAGAACGCAACACCTGTCCACAGCAGTTCTGCCACAATCTTCCCACCAAACATGATTACCAATCTCTTTGATATATGCTTGTCATGGTTGGTGGCGCTAGAAAATGTAGGTCTAAATGACAAGACATTTAAGTTGCTAACTTCTTGTATTGGGAGTTATATTAAGTAAAGCGGAAAAAGAGGAGGTTTCTCAAAATATTTATTCCTTAAGCTTGTAGATTTTTTCAGAGTTTTCTTAGAGCAATCATTTTCCATAAAGGTCACTTTATCTACGATGAATTCACAGAACAATATTTTGTCTTCTATAGACACCTATTTTCTGATATTAGTCAATATCTTAGGCTTGTATTAAGTGCAATTGGCAGCATATGAAGAAAAGAGAAGGAAATAACAGAGGTTACTGGTGGAGATTGGAGCCAGAAAGGAAAAGCATTTAGAGAGAGATTATGTGAATAACTGTAGAGGCAGCAGTGCAGGAAAGGATATTGATGAGAAAGTTGTGATTGTTACCATTGGCACCGATGGATCTGGTATATAATTTTTTAGGGGGAAGGAGTAGCAGCAAAGGATTTTCTTTTTGCATTTTTTTGCCTTTTTAGTTGGTAGCCAACATTCAAGTTTAATACAGACCTTATTAGTTGTATGGGAATAACACAAAATAATACAGTCAATCACACTAATCAGAAAATAAATCCAAGTCAGTCCAAGACAGATTTAAATAAATATAAAATCTCATCAAATTAATAAATAACATGGTGTATATGACGTACCACAGTATATATTAACAGAGAAGGTATCAAAGATCTAAATAACATCACTAAATCCCTCTTGAATAAAAATCAACATGAAATTGAAAAATTAAAGAACACAAAGCAAAAATGAACTTCTTTAGTAATCCATTAAACAATCCAATACGCACCTGATTTCGAGAAATGGCATTCAACAATGAGTCTCTCTCTTTGTATGAGGGAAGACTTTTTCGAAATTCCAGCATCCTCTGGCCTTCTGGAGATTCCTACAAGAAAATAAGGAATAGATATCAATACCATGCACTACCTTAAATGCTCCAAAGAAACATACTTCAGTCACAAACCTACCAGAGCATATTTTCTTATATCCATATTTCAAAGTTTATTATGCTGGCATTCAGCAACCTAACTTGTTGTCTGGAATGCTCAGCAGTTTGGCATGATCATTGAAAGGGCAAAAAATAATCTCAACAGAATGGTACTTTCTCCCCAGCCAGGAAATTGGAGGGGCTTAAGTACACTTCATGTAATTTCCCTAATAAACAAATGGGCAATTTAGAAGCCAAAGGATAATGTGAAATTTAATACACATGACACATAAAGGGAGCTGGAGTAGTGTCCAACTATCAGGAAAAAAAATCTTTATCCACCAGTGAACCCATACACAAAATAAGTGTAGAACTATATGACAACAAAATAGCGATAGTAAATGAACTGTTATAGTCCCTCAAATCGAGAGCCATACTTGCCAATCCTGTTGTTTATTACGCATTTGCAGACTCCTCCGTGTAAGAATTCTCTCAGCTATAACACTTTGGGTTGAGGGCTCCTCTTGCTCATCAAATCCTTCATCAATCGACAGACTCTGACCCTTAACGCCATGAGCAAAGCTTTCATTGCTCTTAGGTTTTCTGGAGAGGTGTGTCCTGAGATGAGAATCTACCAGCCTCTGCAACCCAAATGGTAACACCACCTGCAAATCAAAGATGTCCATTTCAAGCACATGAAATTTGCAAATAAGAACTCAAAAAACTAAGAAATTGAATGGATTTAGTGGAAGAATATCGTAACCACATTATCCTTCCTTTCATTGCCACAAAATTTGATTTTATGATGATTAAAGAACTTCTCAAGAGAACTCATTATTTTTTCAAATAATAAGATACAGATAAAAGGTTCTCAGAAAATTAAAAAGAACAGGATGATATAACTAGGTAGTACCTCTCTCTGAGGACGCTTCATATCCAAATCTGATCTATAATTTGGCAGTGGGACTTTACTGAACACAACTACTTTCTCATACCGACGACTGCAATAAAAAAAAATAGAGCTTATAGAAAATCCCGAATAAAGGTAAAAATATAAGATAGATGAGATTTCTTAAAGTACCAGTACAATCCCATTCTGGCTGCAAGCACTGAAAGCTGCTCAAAATCACGTCGATCTTTTTTCTCCCTCGACACAAGCTCTTGCTCATCTTTGCAGCGCATAAGCATGGTCAACTTCCACTTCCATTCTTCAACATTATCAAGGGTTGAAGCACACTGGCAATCATAAATCAACATTTTGCAAACTACTGGATATAAAGTTTGGTAAAGTTCCTTTTACCGAAAAGAGCACCTCCATAAAGGCTGAGCAAACTTCTCCAAGGGATAATTTTAATGAATAAAGTAAAGCCACAATTAAAAACAAGTCTAGTCTGCATCATTAATTGTATCAAACCATTTCTGCTAAGGCATACTTTTGAAAATATTTTCAAAGAAGTCTACTTAAAAAGTTACACTTTCTCTTTCATGTTTTCCCCAAATAATGTTTAACTTCTCGATGTTATTATTTTGAAATATACACATATATAACGACAACTACCAACACATTCAAGATCATCAAGTCACTAAATCTGCAAAACTCCATGAAAACAATTTCTCAGTATTTTAGATTTCCTTGGTCTGAACAGATTAGAATTATAATGTCGACATTATAAGATATCTTGGTAACTAGTGATCACTATTAAATTTTTAAAATTTTGGGATAATATTATATTATAGAAATTAACAATTAAGCTATATTCCACAAAAATTTTGCATAAAAATATATTATAGAACCAAAAAGATTTTTTTATTTTTTTTTAAAGAAAAAGGAACTTTACATAACTTGATACTTCTAATGACTTGAACAAATATTTCAAGAACAATGGCCTCATTATTCACAAGTAGTATTCAATTAGACTTAATTGTCCTAGTAATTGCAAAATTAGTTTCTAGAGAATTTTCATTCAGATGAAAACGGACTGCATTTTTGAAGTAGATCAAACTTATATTTAAGAGGATAGGCAAAATAATGAGACAAAAATTCAACTACTAAATCAATGCAACCTATATGCAAGAAAGCTCATTTAAAGTAATATGTAGCAAAAACCTGCCAGAAATGAAAAAGTAACAAAACGAAAAAGCAAATAATGAAACTTTAACAAAACTTCATATTTGTACACAATGCACGTAAGAAATTCCAATCATTTCCGAATCCCACCAATACAAACCACCAAATTATTATAGAACCAAACAAAGCTTACCAATTGCTTGGAAGAAGACTGGAATTCATTATCAGACTCCTCCTCCGATACGTACTCATCGTAGGCAAACCTTCCGTACCCAAAATTCTGCTGATAAAGAAGCGGCAGAGAAAACGAAGAAGAAGCATTTCTTTTGCGCCTTAGCACAACAGAAGAGGAGGAAGATGAACAAGAAGAAGAATAAGCGGAGCCAGTAAAAGCAAAGCCCCTCAGGAAAACGCCGGTAAAAGTTCGTGGGTATAAATTGTGGAGCCTGCGGCAAGTTGTGGCGATAGAGGATAATGACTTTGGCGGGTATGTGAGATGGGCCAGAGACATGGCTCTGTAATTCAGTTTCGAATAACTGTGGACAAACATTGAAGAGAAAGACATGGTTAATATATCATGATTAGTGTGTGTCGTGTGTGAAAAAACATGGCCTTGCCCTCGCCCTTGCTTGGTGGTAGTAGAATTGTGGTTAGGGTTTAAGGGAGGAGGAAAACAGGTACGTGCCTGTTCCTCACTGGTCGTCCAACTCCTATCGTTTGTTTTGGGGAAGTTGCACCCTCACAAAAAATTGCACTTTTGGCAACGGAAAATACAAAGGTGCACTCTATTTTTTTTTTTTTTTTTTTTCCTTTGTCTTATAATTTAAAAAAAAAATTAAAAAATCGAATAAAAGTAAAATAATTTGAAAGTAAATGATAAAGGGACAGATGTAGCCAACTGAATCAAGACAGTAGATTGTAAACCAGGTTCGTGGTTTGTTGGGGTTGGGGTTGGGGTTGGGAGGCGGGGGGGTTATAGGTAATTTAATTAGTCTAAGTAGTAGAAAAAATGAAGAGTTAATTAGAAAAAAATTTCTAATCCTACTTTTAATTTAGTGATCAGTCCCCATTTGAATTATTTCACACAAAACTCTCCACTTTTTCACAAAAGTTAGGAATTACTCCCCATATCTTTCAGAAAGACCAGTATACCCTTGCAGCTGGAAAAAACAACAAAAAAACCTCGAAAATGCGTTCTCTCTTAAGAAGAACGCTTCTTATTTTCTTTATTGTCTTGAATCCAACCTTTCTAAGCGCCAAAAGAAAAGGGCGCGAAACCGTTCCTCTACCACTGTCGCGAGAAGAAGAAGAAGAAGAAGAAGAAGTGGGAAAAAAAAAAACAACAACAACAAAATTTCTGCCATTTTACTGTGACAATGGAACGAAAAACAGCTGCAAAGAGAAGCGAAGTAAAAAAACAAGTGACTGAAAGGAACAAAGGTATGTTTTCTGCATTTGAAACTTCAAATGTCCGTGATTTTTCAGTGTTTCACTCATTTCTTCTCTATTTTCTCATGTTTAGGGTTTTTATTCATTTTTTAGTCGTTAAATAGTTGGATCCATTTGATATATGGTTTCTATTGTGAGATTGGAAGTTCTGATTTGTACTTGAAGGTCATGAAAGTTGCACTTCACCTTTAAGGGATTTATACTTCTTTTTAAACAAAAAGTGTACGGAAAAATTATATTTTAAAACTATCTGAATGTGGTGGTGTGTTATCTGTAGTACAGAACATGAAAGCATGCAGTATACATTAGCAAAAGTGTAGTATATAATGTGGGTAGCTTCAGTACAATTTGGAAGCAAATGTAGTATAAAACAATCAAATTGGTAGTATACTTTAGATATAAGTGTGGAATATAATCTGAGTAGGCGCAGTACATTTTAGTAGCAAAGCAGTATAAAACATTCAAACGAGCAGTGTACTTTAGGCATAGGTGTTATATATGATCTGTTGCAGCAGTACATTTTAGAAACAAATGTATGTAATATAAAGTATTCAAACTTGCAGTATACATTAGGCAAAAGATAGTATATAATGTGAATAAACGCATTACCTTTAAAAAGCATCTGGAGTACACTTTAGCCAAAAGTGCTGTATAAAACATCTATTGGTGCAGTACACTTTAGGCATAAGTATAGTATAAAGCAAATTGCCAGTACGGTTTAGGCAAAAATGTAGGTGCAGGGCATTTCAGACACAAATGCAGTATACAATCTGTTTTGTAGAAGTACATTTTAGAAACAAATTTATGTGGTATAAAGCATTCAAGATTGCAGTATACATTAGGCAAAAGGTAGAATATAATATGTGCTATATTTTAGAAGCATTTGGAGTACACTTTAGGCAAAAGTGTAGTATAAAATCTCCATTGGAGCAAAGTAGTATAAAACATGCAAACTGGCAGTACACTTTAGGCATAAGGGCAGTATGAAGCATTCAAACATGCAGTACATTTTAAGAGCATCTGGAGTACACTTCAGACAAAGGTGTAGTATAAAATCTCTGTTGAAGCAAATTAGTACAAAACATGAAAACGTGCAGTACACTTTAGACATAAGTGTAGTATGAAGCATTCAAACCTGCAGTACATTTCAAGGGCATCTGGAGTACACTTTGGACAAAGGTGTAGTATAAAATCTCTGTAGGTGCAGTACATTTTAGGAACAAATGCAGTATAAAGCATTCAAGATTGCAATATACATTAGGCAAAAGGTAGAATATAATATGTGCTACATTTTAGAAGCATTTGGAGTACACTTTAGGCAAAAGTGTAGAATAAAATCTCCATTGGAGCAAAGTAGTATAAAACGTGCAAACTGGCAGTACACTTTATGCATAAGTGCAGTATGAAGCATTCAAACATTCAGTACATTTTAATAGCATATGGAGTACACTTTGGACAAAGGTGTAGTATAAAATCTCTGTTGAAGCAAAGTAGTACAAAACATGAAAACGTGCAGTACATTTTAGGCATAAGTGTAGTATGAAGCATTCAAACCTGCAGTACATTTTAAGAGCATCCGGAGTACACTTTGGACAAAGGTGTAGTATAAAATCTCTGTAGGTGCAATACATTTTAGGAACAAATGCAGTATAAAGCATTCAATCTGACAGTACACTTCAGGCATAAGGGTAGTATGTAATCTATGTTGCTGCAATATATAATAGCAGCATTTTAGTACATAAACATTCAGCCTGCATTATACATTAACTGAAAATGTAATATATAATCTTCGCATATGCAGCACATTTTAGAAGAAACTGAAGTATAAAACCTTTATTACTGCAGTATACATTAAATGGAACTTTAGTATATAATCTGTATAGAATAACTGAAAGTGTAGTATATATTATGTGTTTCTATAGTACATTTTTGAAGATATTTTAGTAGAAAATATTCATGCTTTTAGTACACACTATCTAAAAGGGTTACTTTATTATTTGTTAATATACTATTTTTTTTTTGGCCTTGCAGCAAAGCCAAGACGTTGTGAGGTCTGTTCTCGTTGCTCCCCCCAATATTTTCATAGTAAATTGGAGCTTGTGAAGTCCAAGATGGGGTCCAAACATTTTGATGCATTGAAGAAGACCCCTTTCTATATATACATGGATATGCCGAAGTTAAGTTCAAGTTTCATTCGACTTGAAGCTATACTTAGGAGGTTTGACCCAAAAAAGCTCTCATTTCATTTTGCGGAGGGGGTTGAGGTTCCTTTTTCTGCAGCTGAATTTTCAACGGTTTTAGGGTTGCCACATGTGGGGCAATCTGTTGACATAACATTGAAGATAAAGTCTTCAACTTTTGAGCGGCTTTTTTCTGGAAAGCTGCAGAATATAACTAGATCTGAAATAGCTAAAAAACTTGAGGAGTATGTATATAAGGATAGTGTGGAGGACTTGAATGATTTTTCTAGGTTGTACATAGTTTTTGTTTTTAATTGTATTTTGTTTCCAACATCTAATTACTGGACTCCACGATTTCTCCTACCATACTTGGACAATTTGTCCAGAGTTGGTCAGTATGCATGGGGCAAAGCTGCATACAGGTTTCTTGTGCAAGATATGAGGAACCATTTAGGAGTAGGTGGAAAAACAAGAAAGAAGTACATTGATGGGTGTACAGTAGGCTTGATGGTAAGTGTTTGCTTCATTTTTCTAATAGCATTGATTATATTTATATTCAAGTGAGTATAATTTTTAGATTTATGAATGACAGGCATGGGTTTATGAACGCATCCCATCACTAGCTACACCAGTGAGTTTGTTTGAGTTTCCACGCTTTTACCGGTGGAAGGATAGCAAACTCCCACAAAATGTGGAGCAGGCAGAGAAGAAGTTGAAGCAAGTTACAGCAGATATGGTAATAATTGTAATAATTCATTATTTGTTGTTTGTATAATAATTTGAATTTGATAATTATTTCCATTGTAATAGGTTGTAGACCTCAACCCTGCTCCAGAGGAGTTAGAATTGGCAGATTTGATCAAGAAATCAGAGGCTGCCAGTACTGTCATGAATGAAGTCCATGTCTGTGATCATACAATATATGAAGCAATGATTGCAGCGAACGGAGAAGAAATTAAATCATTGAAAGAAAAAATTGCTTCAATGGAATACATGGTAATGAAGGAACAGGGTGAGGAGGAGAATCCAACTGAGGAAGAGACTAATGCGGTGGAGCTTGAGGAGGAAGTTGGTGAATATGTGCATGAGGGGGTACTTGATTTGGTACATGATGCACAGAAAGAAGGGGATGATTCTGAAGACATGGTGGATGAAGAAAGTCGAACCAAAAAACGTCATGATCCTTCAGATTCCCCCAGACCATTGAAGACAGCACATTATATACCAATTGAAGGGGCTGAGTTCGAGGAATATGAGATTGAAGTGGCTAATGTCATGTCTTCGATTGTGACAAATGTGCGCAATCGAGAAGATAGGAAGCGAAAACAGAAATCTCCAGATTTTGTCAGCCCCCCCAGCACCACACCAGCCAAAAGAGCAAGACAAGTGACAAAGACCTACCGTGCTCGTCCTCGTGCACGAAAAAATAAAGAACAAGAGCAGAATAAGGTGTTGTACACTACTTAATGTTTTATTTTTTTCCTACTTGCATTTCATTTGTAAACTGTCTGTTTGTAATAAGTATTATGATATCTTATACTTGATGGGTTGATATTTGCACTTAATGGATGATGTCTTATACTTCATATTATTGATACTTGCACTTATGTGCTCATCTTTTCTACCTCAGCAGTTGACACTTTACACCTTTTTATGGGCTTGAGTTTTGTACTCCATGTTGGGGTATTTGTACTTCATGTGCTCGTCTATTCTACCTCAGCAGTTGATACTTTGTTTTTATGGGCTTGAGTTTTGTACTCCATGTTGGTGGTATTTGTACTTCATGTGCCATCTATTCTACCTCAGCAGTTGACACTTTACACCTAATGTGCTTGAGTTTTGTACTCCATGTTGGTGGTATTTGTACTTCATGTGCTCATCTATTCTACCTCAGCAGTTGACACTTTACACCTAATGTGCTTGAGTTTTGTTCTCCATGTTGGTGGTATTTGTACTTCATGTGCTCATCTATTCTACCTCAACAGTTGACACTTTACACTAATGTGCTTGAGTTTTGTTCTCCATGTTGGTGGTATTTGTACTTCATGTGCTCATCTATTCTACCTCAGCAGTTGACACTTTACACCTATGTGCTTGAGTTTTGTACTCCATGTTGGTGAAGTCTGTACTTTCATGTGTTTATCTTTTATATTTCAATAGTTAATACTTGGTTCCTATGTGCTGTGTTTGTACCCCAGGTGGCACATGAACCAACCCAGGTGGCAAACGAACCAATCGAGGTGGCACAAGATTCAATCCAGGTGGCAAAAGAACCAATCCTGGTGGTAGATGAACAAGTCACCCCAAAGACTGAAGTGGCCGATCCCTATAAAGGAAGGACTGATTATAGAGGACTTGCTCTTATTCCAGTAGAAGAGCGAGAAGTCATCGACCACTTTGTCGGAAGAGATAATTTGAGGTAACAAAATTTGCTTATTGTTTTTCTATTGGATAAACTGGTATCTGAACACACAATTAACAATTGTGTAGGGTAACCGTCTGGGAAGGAGCAAGACATCTTCTGAATGGAAGAGACTTTTGTGAGCTCTTATTTGGAGGAGAACTTACCGGCGACATAGTGGACTGTTACATGTCGATATTATGTAGCCCATCTTTTAGCAACAACTGTCAGCACAAGGTGTGGTTTACGTCCTCAATAGCGCAGGTATATATGACAGTTTCCTAACTTAATTTAGTACACGGTGAGAGATGAGTCTAACCATTTGTTTTATATTTCATAGGCTGATATATTAGACCGAATAGATGAACGCAACATGAAGGATATTACGGATGAAGAATTTGTGGAGATGATGCTTAAGCTTAACAGCTTCACCTGTTCAGATTTGGAAGAGCTGACGGTAGATGTTTTAAACAACTGTCGCTACATAATCCTACCGATTTGCCGGCGCCAGCACTGGTTCTTAGTTGTCCTTGACACATCCACTCGTTCTTTTTTATACATGAATTCAATAATGGCCCCCAGATACAAACCGATAGCTGTTGCCATTGTAAGTTTGCTTTCTTTCCCTACGATTTCCCATTGCAAATTGGTGGAGTCAACAATTGACAAATTTTTTGTAGGCTTTATTTTATTCTCGGTACATTAGGCTTTCACTGGGGAGTCGTGTGGATGAAAAGCTACAGCAGAGGAAAAGTAGGCAGCAAGTGGGTACAGTGGATTGTGGTGTCTATGTATGCCTTTGGGCAGAAGGTTTTGCTAGGGACACCCCCGTGTTCTGGAGGGATGCTGGAACAATTAATGTTGATAAATATCGTGCGAAAATGGCGCATAGAATATTAACTCATGAAAATGCCAGGATTTGAAGCACTTATTTGTAAATACATGTGTAACTTGAAGCATAATTTGTTTATAATATTGTTTTGTAGCTAAGTGTAATTTTCCAATAACTATTTATAACTTAAATTCAACTGAAACAGGGCTGGGAATTTGAATACAAACTTGGGGGCAATGAGATACAAACCAGGGAAAATGAAAGTATAAAATGTGTTTCGGGGACGGACACTCAAATTCTATTGAGACAAGGCGGGGATCCTGAGTACAATTCATGAAAACTGGAGTACAAATTGAAACAGATGGTGTATAAAATGGGCTTCGTGGATGTACACTTCAAGAGAATTAAAATCGGGCGGCGGATTCGAGAGCATTTTGGGGGCAATGAGGTACAAACCAGGGAAAATGAAAGTATAAAATGTGTTTCGGGGACGGACACTCAAATTCTATTGAGACAAGGCGGGGATCCTGAGTACAATTCATGAAAACTGGAGTACAAATTGAAAGAGATGGTGTATAAAATGGGCTTCGTGGATGTACACTTCAAGAGAATTAAAATCGGGCGGCGGATTCGAGAGCATTTTGGGGTCAATGAGGTACAAACCAGGGAAAATTAAAGTACAATCTGCAACAAATAAAGTATAAAATTTGTTTTGTTCAAGTACACTTATTGTAAATGAATAATTATTCTCCACTAATTGTAATGATGGGCAAGTACAATAATTTGAGAGCATCGGATTTGGTGTTGTATGGATTTGCTATGTTTCATAGGGTGGATATGTTCGACAAATTCTCATTTGTTTACATCCATGAAAGCATAGGTATTCTTTCATTACCGCGATTGATAACATTCATCCGTTGAACACTACTGAATAACAACTGAAAATTCTTAATATTATTTTATTCATATTATAAAATATTTTGGTGATTAACTACCAAGAATTCAAAATCAAATCTTTGAACAAATTTCATTGCCCAAGAATATTAGTAAAATTTTGAAGATATTAAGCACAAAGTTGCCCAAGAGAGGTGCAAATGGGGCCAAATCAGGTACAATTATCCAGTTTTGAGGTACAAATGTTGGCTATTTTACTAAACAACATGCTAGGCTGCTATGTTCACGATAAATCACCCGCTTCATTGCCCAAGCGACGTGCAAATGGGGCCAAATCAGATACAATTATCCAGTTTTGAGGTACAAATGTTGGCTACTTTAGTAAACAACTTGCTAGGCTGCTATGTTCACGATAAATCACCCGCTTCATTGCCCAAGCGAGGTGCAAATGGGGCTAAATCAGGTACAATTATCCAGTTTTGAGGTACAAATGTTGGCTACTTTACTAAACAACATGCTAGGCTGCTATGTTCACGATAAATCACCCGCTTCATTGCCCAAGCGAGGTGCAAATGGGGCCAAATCAGGTACAATTATCCAGTTTTGAGGTACAAATGTTGGCTATTTTACTAAACAACATGCTAGGCTGCTATGTTCACGATAAATCACCCGCTTCATTGCCCAAGCGACGTGCAAATGGGGCCAAATCAGGTACAATTATCCAGTTTTGAGGTACAAATGTTGGCTACTTTACTAAACAACATGCTAGGCTGCTATGTTCACGATAAATCACCCGCTTCATTGCCCAAGCGAGGTGCAAATGGGGCCAAATCAGGTACAATTATCCAGTTTTGAGGTACAAATGTTGGCTACTTTACTAAACAACATGCTAGGCTGCTATGTTCACGATAAATCACCCGCTTCATTGCCCAAGCGACGTGCAAATGGGGCCAAATCAGGTACAATTATCCAGTTTTGAGGTACAAATGTTGGCTACTTTACTAAACAACATGCTAGGCTGCTATGTTCACGATAAATCACCCGCTTCATTGCCCAAGCGACGTGCAAATGGGGCCAAATCAGGTACAATTATCCAGTTTTGAGGTACAAATGTTGGCTACTTTACTAAACAACATGCTAGGCTGCTATGTTCACGATAAATCACCCGCTTCATTGCCCAAGCGACGTGCAAATGGGGCCAAATCAAGTACAATTATCCAGTTTTGAGGTACAAATGTTGGCTACTTTACTAAACAACATGCTAGGCTGCTATGTTCACGATAAATCACCCGCTTCATTGCCCAAGCGACGTGCAAATGGGGCCAAATCAAGTACAATTATCTAGTTTTGAGGTACAAATTTTGGCTACTTTACTGATTCTTTGCAAGTTCGACGATTATGCCATGTTCTACCACACCTCTTACACTTAATGGCACGCTTCTCAATCTGTGATGGAATCCTCTGTGTCCTTCTCCGCCCAGGCTGAGATCGACAATCAGGTGCATGAATGACGTCGTCATCATCTACATGGAACATATGCATATCAAACGTAGGAATAGGATTTATAACTGCTTGGTATGCTT
The DNA here is from genome assembly GCA_018894105.1 of Jacaranda mimosifolia. Taxonomy (NCBI): domain Eukaryota; kingdom Viridiplantae; phylum Streptophyta; class Magnoliopsida; order Lamiales; family Bignoniaceae; genus Jacaranda; species Jacaranda mimosifolia. Next base: position 34,606,070 of record CM032122.1, on the reverse strand, counting down.
GTTGATACATCTCAACTCGGTAGTATTGATCTGTGAAGTCATACGGTGAAAGTGACTTTGACTCGATAGAAGCACAAGCATGTATGCATGGTATCTTATCAATCTGCCATGCTCCGCAAGAACAAACTCTGTTATGTAAATCTATAGCATACGATTTGTCTTGCTCAATCACCTCAAAGCTCCAACCGCTAGACATGACAACTTTTAAGTTGCGAGAGTGCATATGATTGATTGCCAACTTTTTCTCTTGCTTGGGACATAATTGACCAACCATCTTATGAGATTCTTCTCTCCTACCATGCATCATAACCATTATTTGCATGCGTATGTGATCAACCATGGCTGCAACTGGCATAAATCGGGCTGGTTTAACCCAATTATTCCAACATTCTGCTTGATTATTGTTTATTACCCCCCATCGATCTCCACTGAATAAGGAGTTTGCCCAACAGGTTGGGTCAGACTGCATAATAAAGTCTCTGGCAAGCGGCATTGACTCCAAGATGCTGTCTATATGTCGGGTATACTCCTGCCTTGTAGGCGCATATGCAGCTTTCATAAAAATAGAACACCAATGTTTCTTGTTATGTAGAGGGTACTTCCTTAATACGTGAATTCAAAATAATAGAACAATAATGGGCTTAATGTTATGAAGTAGAGCTTATTTCACATAATTATCTCACAAACAGAGATAGAGCACACTTACTTGTTTCTTGAAGTTATCCACTAAGTGTCTCAAGCAATATGCATGATGGCTACCGGGAAATATCATGGGGAGGGCCTTAAGAAGACCAGGATGTCAATCGGAGAAGAAAGTAAACCTTGATAAGCCAGGCAAATATTCAGAATCTAAGACACTTCTCAGCTTTAAGCAGAACCACTCCCAATTCATATCATTTTCAGAGTCAACAACTACATATGCTAACGTGAATAAGTTATCATTGGCGTCCTTACTGACTGCGCTGAGTAAGACTCCTTTGAATTTATTTTTAATATGGGTGCCGTCCAAGAATATCAATGGCCTGCATCCCCTAAGAAAACCAAGAAGGCAGGCACTAAAACAAATAAATAGCCGACGAAATTTTCGACTGATTGGGTCAATCTCACAGTCTGCAATACTTCCAGGGTTTGTTCTATTCACAGCATCACAGTACCACCTCAACTTATCATAAGATCCCTTCTCAGCTCCATGGATGTCATGCATAGCTAATTCCTTACCCATCCATGCTTTATGGTACCTAAGTTCCACACCATATTCTCTGTGGATATCTTTCAATATGGTGCAGGGCCGATAACATGGCTCTGATCTCAATTTATTCTTCACTACATTAGCAACCCAAGCGGAATCGGCTTTAGGATATCCCCTTGTCCGAAGATTAGCCTCACCACATGTGTGCTCTAGATTACATTTTCGAATGCCAAATAATTTATCAGCTTCATGCCTTGATGCATAGATTCTCCATTTGCAATTTTCATCACTGCAAACGGCTATGATTTTTTTGCTGTCATTTTTCTTGTATTTAAATGACCGCAAAGTAGACACTGCATAATTCTTAAGCATAATTCTGAACTCGTGAGCATCATTGAATGTTTGACCCTCCCCATATATGCAATTCCTCCATGCATCAATTGAGTTGCTAATTAAAGCCAATTCATTGTGCGATGCACTGGTCGAACCAATTTCCTCCTCCACTACATCCCTTGAGGATGGCAAATGAAGTATAATTTTAGGCACAATAAAGTACAATTCATTAGTAGAACACTGAAAATTAAATTACAGATTCAGAAAATTGAAGTACAAGTTAAAAAAACGTGACGTACAATTTGTGAACACATGAAGCACACAACATTGACAAAAAGAGTACAGATATACGCAAATTGATTTGCAAAATGAAGGAACAGAAATAAAAGAAATGAAGTACAATTTCGGAACATCTGAAGTGTATAAGCGCAACGAAAAGAGTATAAGAATTAAGCGGATTTATGTTCGAACTGAAATATAAGTTCAGAAATTGGAAGTATAGTTTTTCATAAGGTTAAGTACAGTTGCGAAAAAGCTGAAGTATAAAAATTCGGCTCTCGCAGTATAGATTTTGGATAACACAACAGTTAACGCTTCAGAATTAAATAATTGAATCGAATAATTAAAGTACAATTTCACATAAAATAAAGTACCAATTCAGGCAATTGAAGTATAGAGCTTCAATGAATGCAGCACAAATATAGCTTATGTGAATATAAAATGATGTGTGATTTGATGAAAAAAGGAAGTACAATATTAGACAAAGTGAGGAATAATTTCGGAACACCTGAAGTGTATAAGCGCAATATTAAAGTACAATTTCACACAAAATGAAGTACCAATTCAGGAAATTGAAGTATAGAACTTCAATGAATGCAGCACAAATATAAATTAAATTTATATAAAATGAGGTATGATTCGATGAAGAAGGAAGTACAATATTAGACAAAGTGAGGAACAATTTCGGAACACCTGAAGTGTATAAGCCCAATAAAAATAATATAAAGATTTAAGTGAAATTATTTAACAACTGAAATATAAGTTTAGATATTCGAAGTATAATTTTGGACAATGTGAGGTACAGTTTTGGAAGTACAATTTCACACAAAATGAAGTACCAATTCAGGAAATTGAAGTATAGAACTTCAATGAATGCAGCACAAATATAGATTAAATGAATATAAAATGAGGTATGATTCGATGAAGAAGGAAGTACAATATTAGACAAAGTGAGGAACAATTTCGGAACACCTGAAGTGTATAAGCCCAATAAAAATAATATAAAGATTTAAGTGAAATTATTTAACAACTGAAATATAAGTTTAGATATTCGAAGTATAATTTTGGACAATGTGAGGTACAGTTTTGGAGCAACTGAAGTATAGATGCTCAGCTTTCGCAGTATAAATTTTAGATAGTACGTTATTACACGCTTCAAAATTAAATAATAGGTTCAGATAATTAAAGTACAAGTTCAAGTAAAGTGAAGTAAATATTCAGACGATTGAAGTATAGAACTTAGACGATTGAAGTATAGAACTTCAATGAATGATTTACCTGTTTTAATATAATGAAGTACAAATTGGGAACACCAGAAGTGTAGAACTTATGTGAAAAAAGTACAGATTTATATAAAATGTTGTATGATTTTAGAAAATAGGAGTACACTTTTTACAAAGTTGAGAACAATTTCTGAACACTTGAAGTATAAAACCTAAGCAATGGCAGTACAATTTGGATATCTTATTAGTAGAAAACATGAAAGCCGAATTATAGATTTAGATACTTGAAGTACAAGTTTATATAAAGCGACGTACAAGTTAGAAACAATGGAAGTATAGAACTTCAATGAAGAGAGTATATGTTTCTGTAAGTACAATGTTAACTGCAATGAAGTATAATGTGGAACGCTCCAAGTACAGAAAGATTTTCAAATAAACAGAGAGCAATTTTAGAACACTTCATGTACAGAACTTTACTAATTGCAGTAAAGTTGAGATTCTGTAGAAGTATTACCTTAAAACATCACTGCTCTTCTTTTCTCTGCTGCTTGATTCATCCTTTCGGTTTACCAAGATGTCCGCAATGTTCATCTTCAATGTCAAATGCAGTAAGACCATATTCATGACGTCATCGTCATCAGTTAAACTCACGTACAATCTTTGATGTGGAGCTATATATCGCAAGCTGAAGTGCTCGGAATTGATTTCACTCCATTTTCTTGTTAGATTAATGTAGATATCCATTACAGTCGTACTGTCCTTAATTGACATTATATGGAGCTGGTCTTTGTAGCGACAACTCCCCAACACTTGATTGAGCGCACTTGCTTCGCTGCTGGTTGACATTGTCGGGGAAAAAAAAAAAAAAAAAGGAAACACAGAAGCAACTGAGAAGGAACTGAGAAGAAGATGGAATCCGAAAATGATGAAAATAAAAAGAGAAGAAGACAATGCAGTTGTCGGGTTAGTGGCGTTTGGCTCTAACGTTGTTCTCGTTTCCCGCTTGTTGCAATTTTTTCTGTTCTTTCTGTTTCTGGTAACGAGCGTTTGTAGGGTTTACTGTTTGCTTGAAAAAACAAGGAAAAATATGATACTTAAGGGCATTTGTGTCAAATCAAGTGGCTAGGGAGTAATCTCTAAACTTTTATTAAAACTAGGGAGTTTGCACTATAAGTTTTTAATTGGGGACTGAACACAAATTTTGAAAGTAGTTTTGGTACTTTTTAATAAGTTCCCCAAAAATGAAGCCACTAAAAGAATTAAAAAATATTGATTTACTTTTTATATGAATAAAATTAAAATAATTTATTATTTTGAAGTTAAAATAATTTAAATATAAGTAGTAGAGGGGCGGATGTAACCAAATGAATCAAGGCAGTAAATTGTAAACCCACCATGCACAGGTTCAAATCCCGTCATTTTAATTAGTCTAAATAGTAGAAAAAATCAAGCCACTAAAAGAATTAAAAAAAATATTGATTTACATTTTATATGTAAAAAAATATGTCTGCTCTTTCTCGTGCACCAATATATAAAGTCATGTTGTCTTCAATACAATGCAATCAATATTATAAAATTCATGAAAGATAAATTGGTAAAAGCATTGTTTTGAAAACCAAATTTATATAAATATATTCTTTATATTAATTAGTAAGAATATTTTATATATAAGTATTAATATCAATATAGACATCTAATCATTATAATATGTAATGAAATAAATAATAATATAAAATATTGCTTTACACAGCTTAACAGGGAAAAATAATTATTTCATCACAACAAAATTTTCCCATTACAAAACGAAACATCAAAACTTATGTAACTTTCTTCCATCAAACAATATTTGGATAGTCTCCAAAACAACGGAAAATATATATTATTTTCTCTAAATATTTTACCAAAATTTATTTTCAAAATATGTTCTCAAATACTGTGAAATCGAACAATACTTCGTAATTGGGGTTTAAAATTCTGAAAATTGATCAAGAAAGTGGATCCCTTATAAACTTAAATTTTTTTAAAATCAACTATCTTTAACATCATCTTCATTCTCCAAAAATATATCCAAATATCATCTTAAATTTTTAAAAGACGGAGCACCAAAATTCTCCAATAACTCGCATCATTTGATGAAATGCTAAACATAATAAATTATCGGAGCATAGTATAATTTTTTTTAGAATAACAATTAAATCATACATTAGATAATATAGTTCAAATTTTAAATTTTTTTATATGTATGTGTAAATAAAAAAATTAAATACAAACTTTGAAAAATACATTCAGATATCATCTTAAATTTTTGAAAAGTCGAACATCTTCTTGGATAGTATCAAAAGAATTGTCCAATGACTATTATCGATTGACGAAATGCTAACAAAATAAATTGTTGAAGTATAATATATATTTTTTAAAATAATAGTTATACGATACTTCAGACGATATAATCTAATTTATTAAATTTATATTTTATTTTTTTATTTACACAAATATTACATTTTAAAAATTTGTTACTGTCGTAATCGTATTCCTACCAAGCCAAGGAATGCGTCCGACATTTGTGTGACAACTTGCGGTCAATCATACGGGCGCCGCCGATCCCTTTCAGTTTCTCCACAAAAAAGATTAAGACAAAATGTGCATCCCTCCAAGAAATTTCTTACACGGTTCTCCTGCACCGTAACTTCCTTTCTCAATCATTTCAAAGGTCACATGAATTTCTCGACAGTGTGTCGACAAAAGGCTTTGCAGGCATTCACAGGAAACTCGTCAGTACCTCTAACAATAACAAGAGTTTCTGCTTTCTATACGGCATCAAAAGATTCATCTATATATCTTTGAATGATTTTTCTCTCTTGAACGTGGCCGGGTTGGTGTGAGGAGAAAAAGACAGGCGACAAAAAATGGACAGAGATGAAGAAAATGCATCCTCTCTCAATGCACCACTGATTCAAAGCCCAGAAAAAATCACACATGAAAATGGTTCAACTTTCGATGGAAAAGATGTAATCTTTGAGGAACTGAGGAAGCAGTTGTGGCTGGCGGGGCCTTTGGTTTTGGTGTCTCTGTTGCAGTTTTCTTTGCAGCTAATCTCAGTTATGTTTGTGGGCCATTTGGGAGAATTGGCTCTTTCTGGTGCTTCATTGGCCACCTCCTTTGCCTCTGTTACCGGTTTTAGCTTGTTGGTGAGCAGTTTGCTTCGACCCTTGAATTATTTTCTATACATCTGCCAAGAAATTCCTCATATATATCATGTATATGCAGACTGTGTGTATGTGTGTGAAATTTTCTTTAAATCCTGTTCATAGGAAAATAATATAAATCCATCCATCCATTTTGGCTTCCTTTGACCCTTGTTATATGGTACAAGTAGTTTTAGTCTCTTTATACTTATAAAGATCTTACAAGCCCTTTTTCTTTGTGATCTTACAATCATCATAAAGATCTGTATTTTGATGTTAGTCTTGGTGATTTTCAATTTATTCACGTCACCATTTTACATAAGCATATTTGTCAAGACTGAAGAAAAAAAAGTGAGAGCACAGCATGGCATCTCCCTTTCTAGCTTAATACTGGGAATGGTTTACAAGTACCAAGTTTAAAGCAAGAATTTGATATCTTCAGACATGTCAAAAGGGTCACTATGGATTTATACCCTGCTGTGGTGATTTGAACTTAATTCAGCTGTAAAATGATGTGAACATTATCTTGCATCTACGTTGGTCTTAATTCTCAAATCTGTCGTTGCTCCAGATGGGCATGGCAAGTGCATTAGACACATTATGTGGTCAATCTTATGGAGCTAAGCAATATCATATGCTCGGAATACACATGCAGAGAGCCATGCTGGTTCTTTTACTTGTTTGCATACCCCTTGCCGTTATCTGGGCAAACACTGGTTCCATCCTGGCAGCACTAGGCCAAGATCCTCAAATATCCAAAGAAGCTGGACTTTATGCTCGCTTTATGATTCCTAGTGTTTTTGGTTATGGCATACTACAATGCCAAGTCAGATTCTTGCAAACACAAAATGTCGTCTTCCCAATGATGATAAGTTCAGGAATCACCACTTTGTTGCACTTATTATTATGCTGGACTCTTGTGTTCAAGTCTGGACTTGGTATCAGAGGAGCTGCAGTGTCGAATTCTATCTCTTACTGGATGAATGCTTTTCTGTTGTTTCTTTACATCAAATTTTCTGGTTCTTGCTCAAAAACTTGGACAGGGTTTTCAAAAGAGGCCCTACACAATGTCCCTAACTTTCTCAGACTTGCCATCCCTTCAGCCGTCATGGTCTGGTGAGTATCCTTTCCGCTCCCATTCAAAATCTGGCCAAATTTCAAATCTACCTGTATTGTGATTTGATTGTTCTTATCATATAATAAGATGCTAAGGAAGTTTATTTTGGGAATTTAAACAGCCTGGAAGGATGGTCTTTTGAATTGATGGTTCTACTTTCTGGTCTTCTTCCAAATCCTGAGTTAGAAACCTCTGTTCTCTCTATCGGGTTAGACTTGTGACTTCCTATTCCCTTTAATTTGTGTATTTGTAAATCATTATTTGAACTGAGAATTTTACTTCTTGTGCTAACTCAAAGTAATATTTTGTCTTCAGCCTGAATACAGCTTCAACAGTTTGGATGATCCCGTTTGGGCTCAGCGGTGCTGTGAGGTCAGTTACGCTACAAGTTTGCTTCACAATCATACCAAGAAAACAATTTTGAAGCATTTTACACAATCGAATGCTTCTCATCTTCAAATATGCCTTCTTTTGTCACAATAACTGAAATACAAAAGTGATAATCTCTGAGTATAAATTCTGACATTCAGTGCTATGACTGCTAATACATATTGTTACTTCTTTTAAATGTAGCACACGAGTCTCAAATGAACTGGGGGCTGGGAATCCTCGAGCAGCACAGTTAGCCGTGGGTGTGGTGTTCGTCCTGGCTATCAGTGAGGGCATTTTAGTCGGGCTGGTTCTGTTATTAATACGAAACATATGGGGATATGCTTACGGCAATGATATAGAAGTAGTCAGATATGTAGCCACGATGATGCCAATTCTTGCTACATCTAACTTCATGGATGGGCTTCAGTGTGTTCTTTCAGGTAGAATTAATCAAGATTGGAGATCTTATTCCACGCCCCGATGCAGTTGATTTATATGCTTGTTTATATGTATAGGAACTGTTAGGGGATGTGGGTGGCAGAAGATTGGAGCGTTTATCAATCTTGGATCATATTATCTTGTGGGCATTCCTGTGGCTATCTTGTTAGCTTTTGTTTTCCACATAGGAGGAAAGGTAATGAAGATCTCAAAGGATAGCTTGTATCTTTTCACTCTTGATTTCCCTTAATAATATTGAATGTGACTTTTTATCCTGTAGGGTCTGTGGTCAGGAATTCTGTGTGCTCTGCTAGTGCAAGTGGTCTGCCTTTCTGTCATCGCATTACGAACTAACTGGGAACACGAAGTAAGCATTGCTTCAATCTTGAATGTCATCCAACTTCTTCTCCTCCTAACATGCCGTCTGGATTTGTTTTTAAATTCATTTTCACTATTTAAAAATGATTTATCAACAACTTGCCCTATTTTCATCAAAATTTCAACCCTTTGGTATTTCAAAATATATTCCCCAATAACGAATATTTCTTTCAGTTCTTTACATATCTTCTCTTTCTATTTTCACTGTTACTACATCTCTCCACCTACAAACTATTAAACCGTATACAATCTTCACTTTTCAGATAATCTATCCAAATATAAACTCATTATCTCTAGCTACCTTTTCAAATTTTAAAAATTAAAAATAGAAAGTAAAAACATATTGTAGCCTCTAAATTCTTCGTGTTTTTTAAATCATTTATGTTTTTATTGTTTGCTGTCCAACTCAAAATTCTCTTGTTTGCTCAGGCAAAGAAGGCCAAAGAGAGAGTCTATGACTCCACAATTCCTGTGAAGATACTATCTTGAAGGGATAATCCTACACCCGTCTGCAGTTAGGAAGTTCTAGAAAAACATTTGAAAACAGGTATTTTACTGAAATGATAATGCGTCCAGGGTGAACAATGGATGCACCGGACTTTCCAGCTTTTGAAGACAGATTTCTCCGCATGTTTTCAGACTGATATATTTATGCAGAATAGTAGATGTAAGAAAATCTGTGCAGCACGGCCATGGAGTGTGAAGGCTCCCACATACAGTAAAATGCATTTAGCTAATTGGTTCAAATGTTGCGCAAATGGACACAGAAACATGTTACAGTGAAAATGAGTGAGAAAGCTAAAGAATCAATTGCTTAATCTTCATTAAAATTAGGAAAAGCAGCACCTTAACTGTCATATGGGGTATCACATAGAATAACACAAAATGTTCAACACCTTCCTAGCTTTAGCAAAAGAATTCGTATACATGCATTCAATATGTCTTCTCCGAAGCTGTTCGTATCACAATAATCCAGAAGCAATTTTTCGTTTCTCTCACAACTCAAATACATGAATATAGAACTTGTATGTTGGATCCTCAACATGCATACCGTCAATAAATGATCAAATATAATATTGCACACATTTTTATTGGTTTAGTTATGGGGCCACATTCTCTTGGTTAACATCGGTTCAGCTAGTGAATTCATCAGTCTCTGCAATCCTGGGAATGGACAAAAATAACCACTAAGATTAACCATGAAATCAGAAAACTAATCATGATTTGGAGTTTAATGAGAAATATCTTCCAGGAGGGTCTTCACAAACCTCTAGTAGCAATGACTCGCGCCACAAAAATTTGTTAAAAAATCAGACATACTTGTCCACAAGTTATTCTTCTTCTTCTTCTTCTTCAGGTAGTTGAAATTCAAGATCGAGTTTTCTTTTCAGATGTGATCTGTCAGCACTGCAATACAGTATTTTGCAAGATAAACATACAGTCATCATATTCATGTTAAAGTGTATTCTTTCATAGCACTAACACTTGATTACATAATAACACAGTATCTATACCACGATGACAACTTTCATAAAAGTAAACCAACCAAAAAGCAATTAATTGTCGAATAACTTCCATTAAGTCCCATCTGTTTACACGCGTACAATATGAACACAGATACACAAAGAAAAATCTCCCAAGGCCATTTCACCAACTTATCTGTTAACAGAACTTCATACATCATACATGTGCTTACTAAAGGAAGTAACTACATGGAAATTTCGGTGCATGCATTAGAAAAGATGAAAATTAATTTGGAAACAAGTAATTCAATTGTAAAATCTACTTAATGTAAGAATCAAGCATATATACTTGAAAAGTGAGAAGAGGAAAAATTAGTTGTATAAAGAAGTGGGTTGTTTTTCTCTAATGTATAGTCTTGTTATAGACATATTAACCACACCAAGCACTGATCCTAAAAGTTTCCATGGTAAAACAATATTATCATTAAAGCATGCAGTCATACATTCTCAACAACAGCACATAATGAGAATCTATATTTGTCCAGCTGGTAAATGATGTGCACTTTTGTGCCAAAATTTGCTTCAGTCAAGTCAAGAACCCATTCAAGTATGATGAATGTAACGCTACTAGGACAGCATTAAGGGAAAATATATTTCTCTACGATCAGGTTTGTCAATTTTCTATGATAAAAGAAGTCTAAACATGATTTACATTTTAAGTCACTTTAATATTTTGTCCTTGTTATGAAAACCCAATGGCTAAGTCATTGACCTATCCCAGAGAAGGCATCTCAACATAAGTTTCTGTGTAGTGACGCACTACTCCATTCCTTGCAGCAGTTGTCCACGTGATATAGTCAATGAGTTTCTATAAAGTAATTTCATCAGGTTGGTAATATGCAATATACTCCCCTTCTCTCAGACTTATTGCTCTTATTTCCTTTTTGGGATATCCCAAAATAAGGTCCATTTTCTCAAATGGAATTCTTTTATCCAAAAGTACCATCTTACTGAAGGTAACGATGTGACATCACTAGCTCTCGACCACCACTTTTAAGGCCAATGATCTACAGATACACAAAACTTTCACTTTTTCAACTCTAATTCTCAAACTTTGGTTAAAGATAAATTGGAACAATAATATTGACTCGAAGGTGGTACAAATATCATTATTAACTCAAACAGAATTCAGCATTCGGATCTTTTCAGACTAGTTAGTTTTAGTTTTGCAGTGATTTGATCATCTCGGGTAATATAATATGTTGGCCACGTAGCTACTGCAAAGATCAGCATGCACAGAGCATTCCTCATGCACTCCAATCTTGACATGCTAAATCTTGAATTTATTTTTTTAACAAAATTAAGGAAGCAGATTCTACAGACACAATTGAAGGGAGCACAGATGGTAGATGTAATCGGGTCGAGAATATGAAAGGCTGCTGCATAGGTTAATCTGGAGGAACTTATCCTGTTATAGAGAGGAAATTTAGAGCAATGGTGGTGTTGAAAGATGATGGTGGTGGAGGCTAGCATACAAAGAAAATATAGAAAATGGGAATGACAAGAAATTGGGACCATGACAAATGATGATAGGAATGAAAAACAAATTTAAAAAGGGAAGAAACGAGCAAACAGTGGAGGGTTTGATACATGGTCCCAAATTCTTGTCATTCCCATTTTATAACCATTAAAATGATCTGATGGATTTCCCATTTGTCCACGTGATATAGTCAATACAGTTTATATAAACAGCAGAGGGGTCGCTGGCTTGTGTTGTACGTTGGAGGAAATATAAGTGGTAGACAATAGAGGTGGAAGATGGCATACACTGGAAAATATTGAAAATGGGGATGATGAGAAGTAGCTTCAAGAGCAGACATAACACAGAATGACACAGAGCAAAAAGATTCCATAGATCCCATAATTCATTACCAAACTTCTGCAAGAATATGCCAATACAAAGCCATAAGTTATATTTACTTTTCTAACACAGTTCCCAAACTTCAATCTATCACCACTGTCATTGATGATATACATATAGCATCCGATCCCAAGAGCATAAGGCATACCATACATGGATCTTGTTAGTCAACATTTCTCTCAATCTTTCCAACTTTTAGAGAGGCGGGTTAGAATCCTTATGATCATTGCTTCTACAGTTACACTATATATTTCTTGCTCTTGGAAAAAACTATTGACGTATAAACTCCATTGTGTGACACACATAACACAATCATTAGATTATTTACTATGTACGCATGTTCTGCATGCAACAACTGAGAGATTACTCACTGTTATTCTTCTGACTCGTGTTATATGGGTTTCAGCAGACTAAGTCTGTGTTGATGCCTATAGATAATGTTGACAAGTGATACAGATCGAAAGCGGGAGTCATCTCTATCCTAAATGACTACCTAGATGATCATGTCTGACATGTGTTAGGCATGCAGGGAGTGCGTCATCCGCATCCTATCTTATCTGCATATCCCAACTATGTCATACATGCAAGATGATTGACTTATGTGCAACATAGTTGTAAAACATCTCATCTCACGTGTGCTACATAACCATTAAGAGATTATTCATAAGTATCCTTCTCACGCATGTCAGTGCACCAGGCAAGTTCAAGATGATTCTATGTGCACGATACAATTCAGAAATGTGGATCAAGAACAACATCAACACGAATAGTTTCTTGCATTATGTCATACGATGCTAGGAGTGGCATGAAATTATATCACATACATGTCAATCCTTTGGTTACATATTGAGCAAAGTTTTGGGCAGTTCTTCTTGGTTTGGAAGTCTTCCTTGTGTAGGGAGACCATATCCACATTTAGATGGATAGGACTGCTTGTTGGATTAGATCTCTTCCTTATGTGAAGAATCTTTATACATATGTAGATTGAAATTTCTTGTTGGGCTGTGACTCTTCCTTGTGTAGGAAGACTTGCCTATTAAAGCCCCCACCCTCTCCCTAGGAGTTTATAACACACAATTGAGTGGTTAACTCCTTCCCAATAGTATATTCTCTCCATATTAATTGGTTTTCTCTCTCCATTCTTCTTGGAGTATCAAAAAATTGTCTCCAAAGATTTAAGTGTGTAAGTTAGTGAAAGCTCGAATAGCAATCCCACAATGTGAGTAGGAAATGCTTGGGAGCTATTTGAATCAAGAAGCTTGGAGTTCACATACATTCAAAAGCTAGTAGATAAGCTTTGATTTTTGGTGGTGTTTGAGAAACTTCTGATGTATAAGAAGTAACATCAATCCACCCATCTTGAAATTAATTTTGTACATGCAATTATCTCCAACACCTTATAATAAGGTAGAGCTAACTCAATCCATGCATGCTCAACACGTATGACACAAGTGCCATCATTGGACATGTAGTTATGCAAGTATACCTCATGTCTGAAAAGAAATCATCTAATAGTTATCTGCACGTTATGTACTACAATGAGGTGTATGACTCATCCCTACATTATTTACAGTTGAGAACTTCCATATATAAATAGAGGTTTTACCCCTTAAAAGCCCACAATTCTAAAGTTCCTCCTCACTCCTTTTCTTTGAGAAATTTCTATGAAGTTCCACAGATAATTGAGAGAACCTGCAGTTTGTAATATCAGCCTATGTGGATAAGCCTTCGATGTACAAATCGCGACTAAAGAGGATCACATTAGGATATGTAAGAAGTTTCCAAAAGTATACATGGAGGTACATATTAACCTATGCTATGGGCATATATTACTAGGAAATATGTCCACCAATTTCACTCAAGCTTTTTAACTTACCACCTTTTTGCCCTTTGTTCCCCACATTAGCAAAAGTAATCTATAGATATCTCTTTTATCAAGACATGTGAACACCACCCACATAGCCACATAACAAAAGTGTTCTATATCTGTTCTACACCACATCACTTGTTCTTTCAACTAACTCTGTGGGTATTTACACATTTAAAGGCAATTTCTCTATAAGTGGCAGCCCTAGGTAGGTTTTCTTTTTTCTCCTACCTTCCCCGTCCCGGCCAAATCACAATAATTGTGCAATAATTGATCTTTTCATTTTTTTCTTAAACAAGCTTCAAAAAGAGAGTAGCTTTTATCAAGGATAATAATAGTCAACAATCGCCTTAATTAGAAATATCATACTTAATAAATTCAGAATATCTTTACCATCAACTAGAGAAATGCAACCAAATCACAATAATTGCGCAATAATTGATCTTTTCATTTTTTCTTGAACAAGTTTAAAAAGGAGAGCAGCTTTATCAAGGATAATAATAGTCAGAAATTGCCATAATTAGAAATGGAATAGTTAATAAATTCGGGATATTTTTATCATCAACTAGTGAAGTGAAGATTGGTTGAATAGCTATAGAAATAGAGAGCTTGCAGAGAAGCATCATAAATTATGTGGTCAATCTTGCACATGGTTTTTTCTTTATACTATGAAAAAAGACGGTGATGAGCATTGTTGAAAAGGAGTTTCCCTATGCTAGTGACGTTGCAAAGATCGTGCTAGCAAAAGTGGCAGTGGTTGGAGATAGGGATGAGGAGATATGGCTTCCAAGGGGAACGATACTTGTATATCTTTAAATTTTGGCGTGGTGAAGAGACACTGAAGCAGCAATCACCATTTGTAATTTGGAGGTACTTCTAGAATTCTTAAGTGAGGCATTTGGATAACTTGTGCATACAGACTTGCTGTGCTGGGTGCTTGAGTGTGTGGAGTTTGGAGGTGCAAACATGAATATTCCATATCTCCAGGGAGAGGCAACCAAATATAGTGGGTTAAGTGGATCAACATTGAGACGATAATTGCTCAAAATACAATGCTCAAGTCTGGTTATTCAGTGTTGGCTTATCAGTAAGTGCAGGACTTAAATAAAGGGAATATACTTAAGAAGTAGGACGGGTGCAAGTCGATCTTAAAACAAGTTTTGGAAAATTTTCTAGCTCAATTTTAAAATTATTTAAAGCTAGAACTCACTCACAAAGAAGAAGAATAATAATTATAACAACAACAACAATAATAATAATTTGAATTATTTCTTAAATATCTAAATATTATTATTATTCTTTGATTCTTTCATCATCCTTATCATCATTATTCTTATCAATGTAATTCCGACATGTGATTTATCTAATTAAGATATAATTATTATTGTTAGTAAAATAATATTGTTCTTAGTTTTTTCAATAAATATTTTCATCTGAAAACGTATAAAATTATGAAAATAATCACTTTGTTGTTCATGAAATACTATTAATTTTTTCACTATTATTAGTAAGGGTTAATTACACCCCCTGAAGGTTTGGACTATTTTTACACACATACCCAACCAAAAAAAAAAAAAAAAAAAAAAAAACAAACAAACAACAACACTACAAGTTTTGAGAAATTACAATTAGCTGCTGACATTTACCTCCGTCTTACATTTTTCAGAAACCGTTAGCTGCCGTTGTATTATATTTATATATATACATATATGTGTGTATTTAATATATACATATACTATAAGTAAATGTTATTTGTACTTTGTAGATATATGTATATGTCTTACATATAAAAAAAAAATTATTTTAATACA
Organism: Jacaranda mimosifolia; assembly: GCA_018894105.1. NCBI lineage: Eukaryota > Viridiplantae > Streptophyta > Magnoliopsida > Lamiales > Bignoniaceae > Jacaranda > Jacaranda mimosifolia. Next base: position 34,590,494 of record CM032122.1, on the reverse strand, counting down.
CATTTTTATAGAGGGGTTTTTTACGCCATTTTATTTTTTCACTTGTTTTATTTTATTTTGTTCTTTGAATTTTTCAGTAAGGGCCTACATGGACATTTCATCTAACCCTTTAAATCATCTTATGTCTATAATATAAAGATACCAGCTGGATATTTGTAAAGGATCAAGTATAGATTCCTCAACTACGGAAAGAATGAATTAATTTACGATTAGGAACAGAGGAAAATTGTCAGCCTAATATTTTGTGCTTCTCCCTCTACAACTAAGATGCTGAGAAAGCCTCATAGCTAGTCATAATCATGGTAAGATTTTTTTAGCAATGATTTACATAATTCCCATAAGTGTGACTCAAATGATGGTTTTCTGCCTGTTTCTATATCCCAGTACATATTCATTGCATCTTCCATTTATATCTTGTAAAAAAACCTTGAACTTAGAGCCTATTTCCCTCCAGGCTGCGGAGTGCTGAAAGTTATCCAGTATGTTCCTCCAGGTTCATATGTTCAATAGCCAAATTATAATGAAAGTCACCACAAGTAACTAATTGGCACAAACCTTGGATCAACATCATGACATCTAAGATAGCTTGATTCTTACACGTGTGCATGTCAACTAGGTAATGCTTACCTGTTAATTGTTGGTCTAATTGGTGGCCTCGTTCCAAAAACTGAAAAGTCCAGAGACATTGGAGCATGTCCACTTTTCTCCCCAGCTGTCTGCCTAATCTCATTTCCCTGGTCATCTATTTTATCCATCTGATGAGCATTTACATCAAACCCCTCACGTTGAGGCATCACTCTTCTCAACTTTCTTGGAGGAGACAATACTGTTGGACCATCCAGGGGATTAAAGTCTGAGACCTTAGAATTCACAGACTCCCTCTTCGGGGGAGGTCTTGGGAGCAAAGCAGGTTCCGTACGTGGAGGGATGGAGGAAAAATACCTATGGGAAAAACCAAGTTAATCTTCATTTTTGTAAACCAACAATAAAACATGTCTATTGAACATACCGATGCTCCAGTGCCTGCTGTGCTGAAATTCTCATTTTTGGGTCGTATGTGAACATCTTAGATAAAAGGTCCAGAGCATCATCACTTGCCATGGGAAATAATGTACGCAGTGGTTGACCAGGAACATGTTGGTATTCCACATAATCAGGAAGGTACACCATATCTGGCCATTGTGATGGCTTTGGTGTCCCAAAAGCAGCAAAAATCTTCCCCAGTTGATCAATATCACTATTCCCCTGAAGAAATTTAGTTTTATTAACTAGCAGAAATGTACAATATTCAACAATTATAAAACCAACTAGAAACAGGCTATGACTCACCCACACATACATTGCTTGCCTCAGGAGGAGTTATTGGTACAGCACCTCTGTAAACACATAAACCAGCACCAGGGTGCCTTCCTACTTACAATGATTGGTTGGTATCCAAAATTTTCTAAAAGAAAGAGAAAAAAATGACACGGAACTCTTGCTTTTGCTAATTGCATATAATGTCAAGTGCAAAGTGCATTAAACTTTGCTGGTCAAGTCACTTCAGGATTACTTCTGATGCATCAAGTTGATTGCATCTTCCAGAAGATCTCAATTGAGAACTAATACCAAACCATTTGGGACTAACGATCCATGAGCCACGAATTTGAATAGAATTTGCCAGTGACACACACAAAACCGATATGGACCTTACATGTCGACTTCAAGCTTTGAACTTAATAAGAGCCAAGGTTTCTAATAACTATGACAGCCTCTAATAACAATGCCAAACAGATCTCATAAATCACATCCATATAGTTCCTAAAGAAAAACTAGCAGCAGGTGATTGAAGGGATAAAAGGGCCATCAGAAAATTGAGATTCACCTGAAGAAAAGGTCGTCGTAATAGTAGTTCAGCAAATATACAAGCCGCAGCCCATACGTCTACCCCTGGACCATATTGCTTGGCACCAAATAACAACTCAGGCGCTCTGTACCATCTAGCAAAAACCTAATAATAATACAACTTTGAACAGGGGTTACTATACAATTATATGAAAAATAAGTGAAAGCACAGGTTCCAGATAACAAAGTTGTGTAAGATTTAAAGATTCTTGGCATAGCCTTAAAATTTTAAAAGCTAGCATGCCCCAATTAGCCACTAATTTGGCAAAAAGAATAATAGTTTTAAGCACACAGAGGCGACAAATAAATGCAAAAAGTTGCTGGCCCCCATTGAGTGTTCTCAATTATCTAAAGAAAACAAACTGAATTTTCTTATGCACGTTTACTCATACATCTCACAGAAGCCTCCTCTATAATATTTTTATGCTTCTTTTCTATGATTCTTAAGAAAATCCTCAGAAAATTAATGCACTGCGCATAAGTAAAAGAACCAAAAGATTTTCTCTCAAAATCCAACAATGCAACAGTATGTTAATCATGGAATAATACATGTGCAATATCAGAAATATAATTATTTTGAACACATTGATCGCTAGTGGTAGTTGTTACATGCAGCGAGTTTGAGATGTGATGGATTTCAAATGTCTAATTGAGGTTTGAAGTAGCTAATTATTACTTGGTCTGAGATCTGATGAATTTCAAAATTCTATCAAGGGTATGGCGTAGCCAGAGACAGCATACCTGATGTGTGAATCTACGATCTGGGCTACCAAACAGACGAGCCAAACCAAAATCAGCAAGTTTAAGCTGCCCACCGGGTCCAATCAGCAAATTGTTTGGTTTCATATCCCTATTCCAAAAAATAAAATAATAAATAAGAAACTCAACAACAGCTGAAGCAAGTTGAAGCCTTGATAAATAATGCTTGGAAGAAGAAGAAGAAAGGTTGGGGGGGAGGGGGATGTGGAAGAAGCACCTATGCAAGACCCATTTCCTGTGGCAAAATGTGAGCCCTTTCAGTGTCATTTGAATGTATGACTTTATATCAGCTGGAGAAAGAACAATATTTCTATCGCGAATAACAGCTTCCAAATCTGTCTCCATGAACTCAAACACAAGGTGCAGATTCCCTTTATGAGGGAAGGCGTCAATCAACTCAATAATATTCGGGTCCTTGAGCTCCTTAAGCAACTTAATTTCTCTTAAAGCAGTGAAATTTACCCCTTCCTTCTGCTTCCCAAGTCGAATTTTCTTAATGGCAACTGTCTGCCCTGTCTGCACAAATCAGCTGAAATATTAATTATCCAGACTAATTGAAACCCTACGGGATTCACTTTTCTATATTTGAGCTGAAGCCCACCAATAAGCGGCTTAAAAAAATCATGTATTTCATTATACAACTGAAGCCATCAGCACAGTGAACCCATTATCGAGAACTTAAAAACCAATTTACTCATCGTTGCAATAATTCAATTTCTCACCAAATACAAAGCAAAAACAGGATACTGCTCTTATAATCTATTATTGCACCCAAACAACTGAACAATTTTTAGTACTCCAGAAATTTAGATTGTGTAAATAATACAAACGAGTAAATATTAAATTAAATTAAAAAAAATAGCTAAAACCCTAGAATACCCACATAGATATTAACAACAATCCTGCAAATAGAGGTTGTATTGTACCTTCGTATCGATGGCTTTGTATACCACACCATATGTACCTTCACCGAGGACTTCACGTTTCAGGTAACGGTCGGCTACTTTCTTACTGAGTAGCTGATCCACTTCTGTCATTCTTCTTTAATTTTTCTTTCTCTAATCCCACTTTTTTCAGGATTTAGTTTTCCGTTAAAGGGTTTGGCATTCAAATTCTGAATTATACGAAAGTTTTCATCCTTGGAAAAGAATTAACAAATGAAACCTGAATTTCGGTGGGGTTTTTCCTTTTTCTGTGTATATAAAGTTGTGAATCAAAACCCAAGGAAGAAAAAATGTGAAGATATACAATGTCTTTGGGAACGGAAAGTGGGGCTGGATGCTGGAGCGCAGTGTGTTAAGCAGCGTCCACCTTCTTTAAATTATATTATTTCTTTTCCCTTCAACTTTACTTCTTCTAATTTTTCTATAACTATGCCATTTCATATAATACATTCAAATAATTATATTTAAATAATTTAAAAATATAATATCATAAAAAATAAATAAAAGTTTTAACTTTATATATTTTTAAGCATGCGTATCGAATATGCTGCAACCATTAGTAAAAATAAGAAATTCGGGTGTTACTAGATGGCATCTATTTTACTAACTTTTTTATGTGAAAAACAAGTTTGGTGGGCTTTTTCAAGTGATTTATAGGAAGAAAAAAAAAATTTGAGAAAAGAGGGGTGAGAGGGATGAAAGAAATAGATCTAAGTGATGATCACTACACCAGAAATTTACCTCTAATGAGGATAAAACCTAAAGCCACTCTCCATTTTCATTTGCCAAAAAAAAAAGAATAATATTAGGTGAATTCACTGATAGCAAAAATTACTTACCGACTATAGAATCATCTTAACAACGATTCAATAACCTTTTATTCCCCCAGAAAATACAATATACACTATGAGACCCATTTTGCTCATTTTTTAATGACCAAAAACCAATGAGTTCGGTAGATATATAGGTCGAATTTACACTATTACCGGCTAGAGGAAAGTTGCAACTCCATGCCCACTTCATTTTTCTTCATTTGTGCTTCCATTTGCTGAAAAAATCTTGATCGCTAAAATCAAATCATGAATTCATTATCATATTTTGATGTTCATTTCCCTGGTATGAATAATGGTTTGATCTCAAAGCTTCTTATTTAAAAATTACTATGAATGTATTGTGAAATATGTTAGTGAGTTTGACATGTAATTTAAGACGGCCATATTTTAAGTGTCTTCTGAATTTTTCTAATAACAATAAGCTAGTATTGAATCTAACATGCAATTTAAGACGATCATATTTTGAATGTCTTCTAAATTTTTCTAATAACAATAAGCTAGTGTTTTTGCATTTGAATGTTTGTTTAACTTTTATGTCATGATATTTCTCAATGTATTCTATGCTTTCCTCCTCCGTCATTTGTGTTATGTTTGACACCTAGTACTACTCACAATAATCTAATGAAATGGGATGGAGTTTGTGTTTGAACCTTTGTTGTTCAAATGTAGTACAAGGTTGACTCGGTTGCATAGACGAGGTCTACGTCTGCATGTACACATTATTGTGCTGGTTAGCTGAGGTGTTGAACATAATGACCACCATATAGTCTGATGTATTTCATTTACATGTTTGTGTGCTGTGAGGAGGCATCCCACTAGGTGCCCCCAATATCAACAAAAGGTTCATCTACATGTTTGGACTGTCATTTAGTCTTCGGTAAGAGAACTTGTGTTATGGGCACTAGTCAATGAAATGAAGGTCATAAAATAAAGTTCCAAAGTACAAAATAATAGCTTGTTTGGTTTCATTTTAGACTCCATTTTCAATATTTTTATTATTTGAAAATTGAAATTTACCCATTTCTATCCATATTCACATAAAAATATTTCTTACTTTCATTTTCAGTTTCTCCTAAACCTACACCGTCATCCTATTATCGAATCAATTAAATTAAAATTTTATTTGATATAAAGTGCACATTATTATTTTTAAAATTATTAAAAATATTAAAATAATGTAAATCATCTAAGTTTTCAAGTTTATGTCTACTCTAATCATTATATTCGGACAAAATATCCAAATACAATTTCATTTTCATTTCCAAAAATCTTAACTTTTAAAAATGACAGAAAACAGAAAATAAAAATTAAAACATATCCAAACGGCTAGTGTTTCCTCACCAAAAAACTGAAATCTACACATTATATTAATCTTCAAATCACAACTTGATCTTATAATATGTCTTTTTATTCTTTCTTTCATCCTTTTTTGGCTTTACAAAGTCAAAAACGACTATCTATGAAGCAGACAGCCTCGGAATTTTCTTTGGATATCCACCGAGTACTGGCCAAGAAAGAGGTTTCCATATATTCAGAAATAACTCCAAAACAGACTGAGCAAAGTCAATCCGGCAATAATGGGAGAAGTGAAGTTGCTTGGCACTGATTCAAGCTTCCCCTGTGCCAGAATTATTTGGGCTCTGAAAATTAAGGGCGTGCAATATGAATTCATCGAAGAAGACTTGCTAAACAAGAGCCCTCTCCTGATGAAGATGAACCCTGTCCATAAGAAAGTTCCTGTGCTAATACACAACGGCAAGCCTGTAGCTGAGTCATTAGTCATCCTTGAATATATCGATGAGACGTGGAAGACGAACCCTTTGTTGCCTGAAGATCCATGTGATAGAGCCGTGGCTCGGTTCTGGGCTAAATTTGTTGATGAAAAGGTAGATTCTTCGTTGACCCTCTTTTTACCTCTAGAATTTTTTGTTGTCAACTCGCAGGTTGGACTTTACAAATTACAATCTTTGCAGCCCTTATTGCAATATGCTTTAGAGGGTGTTTGTGTTAGCTTATAAGTTTTTTCATAACATCTTATAAACTGTGTTTAACAGCCTATTATAAGCTTGGAAAGTATTTGATAAATTTTGGAAAATAATTTTATAAAATTCAAAGTCAAATTTAACCTTTTTAATCAATATCTTATAACCTTTAAAATTTTATTTTATTGAACCACATCAATAATTTACTTTAAAAATAAAATTCAACATCTTATAAATTTCAAAAATATCTTGTAAGATACAAAAACTTATAACATTTTTTAAATAAATTTGGTTGAACACCCTCTTAGTTGTATGACTCTGTGTTTCAAGGCCGTATCTTTGATAACAGTGTGTTCCAAGTGCATGGGAAGCTATGAGATCACAAGGGAAAGAAAAGGAGGCGGCCATTGTTTCTGCACAAGAAACACTGGAATTTCTCGAGAAGCAAATTGAAGGAAAGAAGTTTTTTGGGGGAGAGCAGATAGGATACCTGGATCTGGTGGTGGGTTGGATGTGCTTGTGGCTGGGTGCCATGGAAGATGTGGGAGGAATGAAGCTGCTAAACTCTGGGAAATTCCCTTCACTGACTGAATGGACTCACAACTTTATTCAGGGTCCAGCCATCCATCAAAGCCTTCCACCCAAACAAAATGTGGTTAACTACTTCCAAGCAGGCCTTAACTACTTGCGTTCCTTGGCAGCTGCCAAAAATTAATATTTCATCGCATGGAAAATTCTATGCAACATTTAGTTCCATCTTGTTGGTGTCTTTGTGTGTGTATTGATTTGTAAAACTTATATACTGTGCGGGAAGGATGGAAATAAGATTGCCAAATTTCAAATTTGTAGTTAATTACCTCATATGGTACAGCACATCCCTCAACTGGATTTTCTCCACTGAATCACCATTTCTTTTTTATTCAACAGAGGAACAAGAATGCTTTGCAACTGGTAGTGACTACCACATCATTTTTCATCATATGAACATTATAAAGGAGGGCTTAATCCTTAAGATTCACAATCTACGTCTCTCAGATCAGACACATAACATGTAAGAAGAAATGAAACCAATCAAAAAGAGATTAAACGAGGCAACTGTAGAAAAATATTGTTCTTACATATTTACACTTCTCTTCTTGCTACAATGCAAAAATTTTCATAAAAGATATATGCAACATAGCAGGTTATATCTATACAGCAAGACATATAGAAGTATAAACACAAATGAGAAAGCATTAGGAGGCAATGCGTTGACAGCGGACCCAGAATGCAGTTCCTCCACTTCTACCGCGGGCAACAGCAATTTCCTCATCAATATAGAACCAAATAAAGAATGGATCCTTATTTCCAGGCTCCCTTTCATCTTTTCCTTTGAAACTAATCTCAAATGGGTCGAGAGGTCCAATTTTTATCCGGATCCTCTCAAATATGAATGCAAGTATTCTTTTCTTCCATGAAAACCTGCCTTCAAAGGTCAAACACCCAAGAGGCCCAAGATAAACCCCATTCTCAATCCTCTTTCCCTAAAATATCAAGTGAAAATGTATCATCCACCTTTAGTAAAACATATATATTGAAGCATGTAACAATGAGACAACATACAGCAATTATTTTTTTTGATTTATTAGGATTAAAATGTGTTGAAAAGCAAAAGGGGCGAGACTTCTCGGAAAATCAACTTTCCAGGTGTTCTCTCCTACCACAAGGAAATTCTTAGTCAGATAGGGTGCATTGCAGGAGAACATACACAGAAGTCCCCTACTGCCACATGAAAAATAATTTCCCTGAAATTTTTAGCTTATGGTATCTGGTTTCTCAGTTTCAACTTCTCATGTGTCCATTATTTATTGGAAATTACTGTTTTGCCTTCCTTTTTATGCCTTGGGGTCTGATTGCTTAACCACAACATATCAAAGGTCATCCCTTTTCTATAAAAGTATGCTTAAAGCAGGCAATAATTGAAGTTGAATAAAATTCTGACAGCTCACTGAAAATAATTTGACAAAAAATGAAAAGCTGAAGGAATACATGCATGCAAATCCTAGTCCATCATTCAAGCAACATTCTGATGAAGAGCAAATTTATTTATCGATTACATTAGCCAAAACTTCTGTATTTGGTACTCTAGATTTTGGACATATTTGGAGTAAAAATATTCAAGAATGTAGAAATATGTGCTTCCTATTCAGTTTTTGCCTTGTTTCTCTGTAATTAAACACAGAATTCAGAGCAAGAATTGCATCTATAAGTGGGCAGAAGGAAAGTTCCACTGCAAAAGAGGTAATGATACCAATCCAGAAGAGTGCCAGAAGAAGTGGTTCATCTATAAAAGTAATTTTCATTCGAAGAATTTTCATTTCAGTTACAGAGAACATAATAAATAAGCTAACGAGTCAGGAAGCTCACAGCTGCATCAAATCTTTGAACTGCTGTAATTGGAAAGTATTTGCCGCTTTTTAAATTTTTCTGCAAATAAGCACATTTATCAGCACAAAAAAGACAAGAAATGAATGTAAAAATAAAGCAAACACAGAACTAATAAAAGCCCAAGTATAGCACAACTAAGGGGAATTAAACACATACCTCTGCAGTAAATATAAGCATCCAAGTCCTTCCAGGTGATTTGGTCCCTCCAAGAGTTTCAAGAAACCCAGACGGATCAAGCTTTGCCTTCTCAATCACAGAAAAAGCTTGTAGAATCTCCTCTGCTGGAACTTTTCTTGTCTTGGCTGCACTCTTAAGCACTTGTACAGACTCTTCAACTTCCTAAACACGATTCATGTCCATACATAAAATAGAGTTAGCTCCAATATTTCACCTTCACTTTTGATGATTAACACAGAGTCTGATATAATGACCACTCATGGTTCGTGTAATTCTCAGGTTATTTCCTATGAACACATGATTATATCAAGAATCAAGCACTAAATTTCATTAAGATACGAACAACATTGAATTTGTTGAAGTGATGGTCAAGAATAAAATATTATTTGAGCTTAAGAATTTGTCAACCAAGCTCCTTTCATATCTCAATGCAATGTAAGAGTGAGCCTTTTTAGTTTCCTACTTCCCAAATATTCCATCCTAAAATGTTTCTTAAACAGCAACTAGGAATTTTCAGAAAATCCCAGAAATCTGTTCTAAAACCATTAGCTGCAGCAAAAATGGCTGACATCAGTTGCAGGCAAACAACTTTCTTAAGATCACTTAAGTTTTTGCTTGAGTAAGCCAATTTTTCCTTCAGAGTTATTCTTTTACTAAATAATTCCTAACAACATTTATAGTACCAAATTCAAGTCCAATCCTTTGGAATTCAAGCTCCAAATAGGATGCCTGTTTTTCGAAAATTGAAATGTTTGGAGAGAAAACGTGCAATACTCTTGCATGTCTAAGCAATTGGCTATGATTTGAGTATCTCAAAACTGATTTGCGACATTTCTTTCAGTAAAGGATCCTCTTTGCTCAAGAATAAAAAGCAAGTCTAGCATAAAATTAAAAGACAACATTCTCAAGCTTGTAGAAAGCAGTGTTTTCATAAAATGATTCTCCATGTCTTGGACTTCACTCTTTATACTTACAACCTGTTCAGACAAGAAAGACAGGGAATTCAAAACACAATTTGGTTAACAATTCAGTTTTTTCGTTCTAATGGAGAGATATATGAAATCAAATAACTTTTGTAAGAGCTAATTAACTGATAAAATTAGACTCCAAAAAGGGAAACAAGAAAACCCCCCAAGCAATCTCACCAAAAATAAAGGCACCAAGAACTTTAATTTGGGTAATAAAGCAAAACCATCGATTTTGTATACAATGAGAAAAAAAAAAAGCAATAATACCTTGTTGGGTCGTTTTTGTTCCTGAACAAGAACTGATGGAGTGGTGGAGATTTGGCCCTTATCATCAAGAGTGGCTCTGGTCTGTGTAGAGGAGAATCTGGGAGGAGTTGTTGTTTTAAGAAGTGGAATAATTAGAGGAGTTTCAAAGGGTTTAGGATTAAAAGGTTTGTGCTTAAGAGGGCAGATTGAAGCATTGAAACAATGGGAGAGAGAAGAAGCCATTTCTGTTGCCCAGGGACCGTTGGTTATTTGGACTTCATTTTCTCAGCACACAGCACGCTCATAACCAGAAATATATTTTATCTTCTCCCTTTTTTATTTTTCTTTTATTTCTCTCCCCTTCCTCTTTATTAGTTTCTCTTCGTTTTTTTTTGTTTTTTTTTTGTTTTTTTAAGCTAGAAAAAGAAAACTACGGGTGTGTCACTAGCATTTTGGGAAAAAAATTTCCAACTCCCAAAACAATCCAAAAAATATACATATTTTTTAATTATTTTTTCAAAACACAAAAAATTTATACTCAAAAAATCATCGGAATTCAATCTCAAAAATACCCTACACACTACCCTAACCCTACTTTGACCCTACCTAACACTGAAGTATATATATATATATACACACCATCAAAGTATATATATATATGTATACACATTACATAAAAAAATAATTTCTTCATACAAACCCAACAAAAAAGTAACTGATTTGACATCTACAGTAAAAGTTGTCCCCTCACCAAAATATTAACAAACAAACAAATTATTTTCAATCCATTTTTCCTATTTTCTCAAAACATAAACAAACAATTGATATTTTTTTTCAAGTTTTCTCCCAAAAACTCACAGGGTGTTTGGTTTCATTTCCAAGCCCCCTTTTCATTTTCATGTGGAATGAAAATTGAAAACACACACTTTTTCATATCTTTTTTAAGAAAAAGTACACATTTTCTTCCAAAACTCATTTTTAAGCATACTCTATCATCATATTACACATCAATCAAATTCAAATTAAAGTTACTCACTATTATTTTTAAATTAATAAAATATACATATAGTTTAAAAAATAAATCTTTTTAAATATAAAAAATATAAATTAACCTACTTTTCAATCCTACAACCTATTATAATCATTATTTTCCAACATTTCATCCAAAATACATCTCAATTTCTATTGAACTAACTTTTCAATTTTTAGAAATTGTTGAAAATGGAAATGACATTTAGAAATAAAACCAAACAGGCTGTCATTCTCCTAAAAAAATTTCTAGAAAATGGCCAAAATGCTAGTGAACAAAGCCATATAATTTCTTATGTGATCAATCTTTCTTTATTATTATTATTATTATTATTATTTGGGCAAGGAAATCATCCCCAATCTAATTTGAGTATTTCTGCTACCTCGAACTCACCCCTTATGACTCGTTCCTTATCTAGAGCTAGAATTAGTGCAACCAAAATTGTTTTGGCTCCCACGTTGCCCCCGCTAGGATCACAAGGCCGCGCAACTGGGCTTGACGAATTTATCTTTATTAGATTGGTAATTGTGTAGTTAAAAATTTAATATATGTAAAAATAAAAATATTTATTAATTTTACATAACAATGTATTTCACGATAATATATTATTGATATTATTTAAATGAATTTGTGTGAATTTACGATGTGAAGTAACTAGTTAGAGAGAGAGAGAGAGAAGAAGAAGAAGAACTTAAGGGGAAAAGAGAAAATATAATATAGAAGAGAGAAGAAGAAAAGTGACACATTTTTTTATGTGGACATTTCATTTATATCATTAACTTAGTTAATATATTAAATAAAATGAATCAGGTAATTACTCTAACACCCCCATGCTTTATAAATAATGTAGATATATCTATATTGTATAAGAAATAAAAGGTATCTTAATTCTTACATACTTAAAATAACGATTACATCATGTTGTACTAAATTTTGAGTTATCAATTATGTTCTTAATTATTAATTTAATTTTAAAATTACATTTATAATTTGATATAAAATTACAAAATTCAAATAATATAATCAAAACATAATGAAAAAACTTATTGAATTTTATTAGTTGAAGGAAAGTATTCTTGTGATGGAGCTTTGAATGCAAAAATTATCAAGAATTTGTGGAGTTGTACAATGTTATCAGTTGCTATATTTTGTTGGAACAGGTCAATGGTGTTGTTATGGACTAATAATAAATTCTACTACAATAAGTTTGAATCTTTTCAAAAAAGTGAAATATCTACTCCTCAATCTGAAAGTTTTCCTTCTATTATTTTCAACTAGCCACCAACACCATATATTAAATTTAAATAACAATATCCAATACAATTAAGCTAAAAAAATTAGTTTAATATCAGTTACTAGACAAATTAAAATCTTCTGAATCTTATTTAGGTGTATCCCGCATTAGCCAAAAATTACCAATGACTATTGTTAATTAGATGTATATTGATAGACCTGACAAAATTCAATCCATATATGTGGGTACCCAAAAAAATACGGGTAATGGGTCTTATTTTTTCAACCCAAAAAATTGCGGCTAATTTTACTCATACCCAATTTACCCGCTGCTTTTTGGTCTGGCCCGTGGGTATCCATGAGTAACTTGTATATATAAATATATATTATATATATTTACATATAAATATTTATACCAAATAAAATTAAAAATTATATCCTAAAAAAAAACCCTAAATAACAAAAAGTTTGAACTTTTGAGTAATTATATTTGGCATATAATAGAATTTAAGTTTGAACATTTGAATATGATGTACTTTAAATTTGGTAGATTTTAAATATTAAGATGTAAGTTTTAAACTACAATATTATTAATATGCTTTAGGTATTTGTTCAATTTAATGTTTGAAATTTGTAGTCTTTTTTTTTATATAGTTTTATTTAGTTAATATTTGAATAACATCATGTAAGTTACAAGTTGGGTATTAATTTACTTTTAAATATAAAAAAAAAAAAGGGTACCCATGGGTTACTTGTTACTCGTTAGGACGGTAACAAGTCTCCTACCTCGTACCCAATAAAAAATGGATAAATTTACACTCAATTCATTGTTACTCGTCATTGGGTTACCTGGGGGTACTCAATTGTCGGGTCTATATATTGCTGCTGTTCGCAAATAGATTGGGGTTCTTTTTGGAGGACAACAATTTGTTGGTTCTTTTTATTTGAAATACGTGCAGAGAAATCTCTATTTTTTGGAAGTTTTTGCAAGTTAATGATTTTTGCGAATGATTTCTTATATTCAAGTTTCTTATGGAGCTTTGTATTTATAATTTTTCATTTTGATGGGTTTAGTCTTATTAGAGTTTATCTGCCCTTTTTTAGAGACTTAAATTGTCTTTGACCACTCCAGTCTTTTTACTTACTTAATTAATTTAATTTATTGAATCATCTTTAATTAATTTACTTAATTGGCTTTATAAATTATAATCAAAATTATTCATATTTTATATATACATATATTATCTAGGTATATATAATTCTGAAAAGGAGTTGAAAAGTGTTGGACATTAGCTGAAGCAAACATAATGATTCAGACGCCTGTACGTATTGGTACGTGGATGAAGAAAAAGGTAGACCAACAAATCTTCTCAAAAGAATTTTCATGATTAATTAGCGGTTCAAAAGAAATTTTGAATTAATATATACTGTTGTTATTTATTATAATAATTGAAACTAATATCAAAACTAATGGTACAATTTTGTTTTACCCATCTTTCATTAATCGACATTTTAGATATAGCTATTTTTTTATTCATTTTGTCCAAGATAAATAAATAAATCACACAACTTCTTTTTTAATAGTCAACATTTTTCGCTGGGGAATCACAGGAATTTGTATGTTTTAATCAAAGATTTGCCAATGAAGGAAGAAAAACTCATTCATATTAAGTAAATATATTCTCTCACTTAATTTTACATATTTATTGATTGTCAACATAAACTCTTTTTTCTTCTTACTGGTGAATATGTTTTCGAATCTCTATTTCATTTTATTTTTTATCTTTTATTCTCAAAGTATATTTAATTTTAAATTAATTTTTTTAATAAAAAATATATAATGTATTTTACATATATACGTAAAATAAAATAAAAAATAAAATATAATAGAAAATCCATACTGTCATCATCAGTATACCTCAACATTATATATAATTAACAAACTTGCAATGTGAAAAATATGTAGATCACATAACAGGGACAAGGTTATGTACATCCATGTGATGATTGGTGATTTGATTAGAACTTAAAATTTCATAAAAATAATGCTCTAAGTAATCACATATGGCATTATTATTAATCTAGATTTTATGTACTCATACTTAATGGCCAAGGAATTTTATTATAAGTGGTTTATAGTTGGCAAGTAACTAGTGAGATTAGTTTTGGTTGATTAGTCAAATCAAATCTCCATCAATATTTTGTTTGACCTAATTTACTGCATATGGATTTATTGTATTTATTACATTTCGTTAATTAAATCAAGAAAGAAAAATACATCACAATTATTACAATAATAAACAAAAAATATAGCTCATTATTTGTGTTGCTTATATTAGCCATCTCTTGAGATGTACTTAATTAAACATGCAAACAACGTTCTCTTATTTATTTATTTATATATACGTACATTAATTATGAGTTTGTTACAATTCAAACATTTAACATTTCATATTATGTGAGAAATTTGTGATTTTTTGAAAACCAGAAGAATCTATAAAAAAGAGTTTCTTCAAATTTTGTTTATTATTTTTATTTTAATAACAGAGTAGGTGTCTTACACCACTAATACTAATATTTCCTAAATAAAATTTTATATCATATACCCCTAAATTATCATGCACTCCAATTTCCAGATCTAAGAAACTCTGATTGATACTTTTCCCCAATCTTTTTCATTTTATTTTTCACCATTTTTATATTTCTTTTTCATCTTTTTTTCCCCATCCCAACCACCTCTAACCTACCTACCCCAATTTTATCCTTATAATTATTTTGTAAAAATATAATAACCAATCACTTCTTGAAATTCTAAAAAAATTAAAAAATATTAATTTGGCAATAATCAATCACTTATTGACTTTAAGAAATTTAATTTGGTAATTTCAAATATTGAAAAGAAAAATAAAAACTAAGTACTGGATTTGTTGTGTTCTATAGCACAATTTTCTCATTTTATATTATTTCGAAAACAAAAAATGCCATTGTTTGTATAATTTTCAATGAAAGCACCATCAACTTTTATTTATTTATACCTATAAAAAGTCTACAATACCTATTAATTTAAAAATAATTAAAATTCCGAATAATAAAATATTAATTTTTTTTAATCATTCCAAGACAATAGAACCATATAAAATTTAATATTAATTTTTCATCATATCATCATCTACTAACTTATTAAATAATTATTTTTTTGTATCTTTTCAAAAAAACGAAGCCCATAATCAATTAAATAATAATAATAGTTAATAATATTACATTAAAATATTAATTTCAATGTATTTTTTTTCAAAATTTTCACAATTCACAATAAATTATATTTTTATTTCCACACGTAAAATAATGATAAAATGAAAACACATTATAAAACAATGAAAACAGTAAATGAGAATGAAAACACAATCAATTCAGACCTAAAATCCTAAACTTACTTCTAAAATCTTTAAAATAAAAATAAAAATTAGTTAACCTTAAAATATATATTAATATCAATAATCACATTTACATGGTATTATAATTGAATTGAAGACTGTAAATCAATCATGAATTTTAAACTTTTAAACTGACATTATTAACATGAAATTTACATAAAAGTTTGTAAATCAAAATACTAGATGTCTAGATGGTACTCTACAAAACTTAATCAAATGCAAATCATCATATAACTTTAATAATATATTAACAATCACTCACTATACTGAAACTGAAAACAATAAAAAAATTTAAAGTAAAACCCAAACAAAAGAAGAAAAAACAAAAAGAATAAATATGAATAAACCTCTTGTGAGAACTGTTTTTATGAAAAGCAATTACTGTTACATGATATAATTTAGGGAAGCAAATGTTGTGAATTTTGTTTAAAACAGTATTTTCACTACAATATAATTTAAGGAACAAAATATTTAATTTAATTACCTTCAAAGATAAAATGAATAAATTTTTTATTTATATATATATAAAATTATTTCTTCAAAAATATATATTTCCAGAACAATGCCGTCGAACTACCGCTGAACAAAACGAAACAAAAGCATAGCCTGAACATTGTACCTTGCACAGTGTCTGTGACCTAATCCCGGCCCCCCACCCTTTAAACACAAAGAGCATTCAGACAATGAAATACAGTTGGAAAGGTCATTGGCAGCAAATGCACTTTCCCCATTCCGCAATGTTGGACGGAGAATGGTAACTTTGTGAAAAAGCTTTGCATTTAATTTTTACATATCTCCAATGATAAAAATTATATTACATATACATATATCAACAAAATGTATATATACTTACCATCGATATGGTAGTTTAGTTGGATAAAATCCTCACCTTATTAATTCCAACAAGGAGGGCACAGTTTGAACCTACTTGCGATAGTAATTCGTGAACTAATTACTTTTGTGTTGAAGAAATTTCAGCTGATTAACACTTTAATTGGGCTGTAATGACGAATTAACTTTTTGGATAGTAACTATAATTTGAATTAGATATTCTGCGACGACAAAAACTCTTATAATTATGTCAAATTTTTTTTGCTGGGACTGTAATGACAAGCTCACATTTTAAACAACAATTATAATTTGAATTGAAGATTTCACAACCACAAAAACTCGTATAATTACACTAAAAAAAGATTGCTATACTGGGTGTCTTTCCCTACTTTCCCTCTATGAAAAAAAAGTCTGTCTTTTGACATGGTAATTGTGTGAAAACATCTATGCAACGACTATTTTTATATTGTTTGTAATTGGTATTCCCAAAACCCCCCCCTTCCCACCCTGTTTTCAGTCAAAGGTAACGTTAAAAAAAGCCTATCAATTAAAATCTTGGAGGTGGGGAGTTGGGGGTAGGGCTACTGGGGAAGGGGTGTGCAGCTGTGCAGGTGGTATTTTCTCTCTCTTTTTCTTGTGGGCATCGTTTTGATGACAAACGCATGTGATTTTGAAGGGAATCTAATCAATTAATCCAAAGACGCTTCCCAAGAAAGACTTTTCAGTGTGGTAATAGTAGATTGCAGGGAAACAGCCCCACCTGGCCCCCACCCCACCTTACCATTTTCTCTCAACTTACCATTTCTTATCAGCAATCCCTTCCTTTATATATAGTGCTCACACCCTTAACCCTCATTTCAACTCCAGGTCTCTAACTCTCGCTTTTGGCTAGGGTTTCCAACTTCTTTCTTTGGATAGGGTTTTTAGTCTAGCCGCAGCATATGTATAAAGATATTCAAATTCAAGTATAGAGCTTCTTCTTCTGTCTGGGGTTCTTCATAACATGACAGAAGCTCAAGTACTATATGCATCTGATCAAGCTCATGGATCTGTACATATATCCATGGGTTTTTGGGCTGCTACATGGATCTTGATACTCTTAGATCTGGAGTATCCATGAAAACATCTTACTAGATCAGTGGTTTTTTTCTTGTCTTCTACGTTCTGATCAGCAAGATTCTTGTCCATTGACCTCTACTATGTTTCGTATGTTTTTTATTTTTATTTTTCTTGTATGAGCTTCATAAGGATTTCAGGGTTGACCCACTTGTTTTTTCTTACATGGGTATGGGTTTGTTTATTGTAAGATTATATATATATATATGGTTTTGCCTAGCTAAGGTTGATCAGAGAAGTGGGGTTTGGGAGTGGAGCTCCTTGAAGTCCAATAGAGGACCTTGCTGGGAAGAACAAGCTGCTGATTTATGGATCCCTCAGCCCTATCCACACTTAGATTATATCTGGATGGGTTTGTGGCTTGCATATGTCAGGAGCTTCTATTACCCAAGTTGGAGCCTTCTTTGGATTGAAGGGAGCTCTACGCTTTTGCCCATCTACTGTTTTTAATTTTTTCTTTTTTATTTGTTTGGTTTCAAGAAAATAATTCTACCTATGTATAATTCTAGATTCTTCAGATATTGTTGTTTTCTTGTCTGATTCTCTTTAGATTCTGTTGTCCTTTTGGATTTTTCTGTGATTATACCCAGCTTTAATCTGTTAAATTGTATCTCTGCATGGAAACTGAAGGGCTGATGAGATTGTAGATTATGGTCTTGGATCTTTTCTCTAGATTTACTTTGCTATATTTGGTTTCTGAAGAAAGTCAAATGCCCATGTGAAAGCTTGTCAGTTAACCATTTTGGAGATTTTTCTTTTCTGTCTTCTGATTTCCTCACAGGATTATTTGCAAGTGTTGCTGCAGAAAGAACTGAAAGATAGCTGGATTTTCCTCCTTTTGCTTCACATTCCCGGCCTGTTGGTTTTCTGTGTGGAGATTCTGCATAGCTTAGTTTTGTTGATGGATTTCACTTTATTTCATAATCTATGTACCGCATTCTTAATTTTTTCATTTGGGAATATTTTTTATTTAAGAATTTTCATAAAGTTAGTGTTCTGCGATGTTGAAATAAATACGTTGTATCTCTCTATATATGAAGTTTTGTGCCATTCTCATCTTTTAATTAGTCTTTGGGATTTGAGTTAGCCCAAGATTCATTCTTTTTAACACATATTGTAACCCTGAATACTTGAGTATGCTCAATTGAATATGTGAGTAATTTGTGTATCTTTTGTAATGAAATCGCCAACACTATCAATTTTTGAAAGACATTACTGATTAAATATGCTAATAAAAATTTCTGGCGACTTCATAATCTTTATGTAGGTTTTAGCATATGAATTGGATTTTTTATTAGAATTAGATTTGGTCACATTTATTTGTATTAATTATATAACAAGGATAATAGAATTGAAGTTTTGAGTGAAATTTTGAGTGGTAAGATTAATAGTCATTAAAATTGAAAAAAAGGATAGCAACTATCGAAAAATATAATTAACACCTCAATTGTTGCTTGCGTCAAATTATTGTAACATACAGTGATTGATTGCATTAGCATGGTGCTTGCGTGATCGTTGTTTGTGTCGTATCAATAAAAAATACTTACAGTCAGTATTGGTGAACTTGTTTGCATTAGTATGGTGCTTGCTTGATGGTTGTTTGTGTCAGATCAATAAGTGAATTGTTTGTGTTAATATGGTGCCTACATTGTGTTGACGTTAAATCATTGGAAAACACAATCAGCTTTAGTGGTTAGTATGGTGCCTACATCGTGTTGACGTTAAATCACTGAAAAATACAATCAACTTTAGTGGTTCTTGCGCCATGGCTCTTGATTGCATGTCACTTGCACATCGTATGCATGAAACACGATGCAGGTGTCATGCTTGTGCAAGTAATTATCAGTGCTGATTATATTTTTTGATATTCGCTGTTTTTTTAATTATTTTTAATAAATTTTAGTTTTATTTTAATATTATCTCAAATTTTGATACTACAATATGAATTCATTATAGTTATGATTTAATTTTGCAATTTATCCTTTTAAACCGTGTTAAATATACCCTTAATTTATAACGTCAATACTTTATATGTTTATGCACTTTATAACCGGCAAAAATAGTTATTGACAAAATAATCCGTACTTCAGGAAGAAGCGGTGCCCCTCAGAGAAAGGATCGACATAATGATATTGATGGGTCATTTACCAAAAAAGAACTATTTTACAGTTTAGGGGACTGAGTGAAATTTACTTTTTATTGTTTTATAATAATTACGGGTCATGCAAGGTTAAGACAGTAATTAATGCCCATAAATATACATTAATTGTAAATACTCGACCAACAATAGTAGCAGATTTCAGACTGTGAGGAATGCAAATTTTGTTTTATTCTTTTAATTTATTGTATCATTTTCAATGTTTTGTAAAATAATATTTCTTAATTACTATTTACTAACAACTCCGAATAATTTGTTTTATTTTTTTCATTTTTCCAATATTCATGTAAAATCCCTTAAAATGGAATGGCAATGGAGTATTTGGTTGTGTTGATCGATCTCTTTTGTTATTTAACATTAATTATCTTTGCTTTTTTAACCTTAGATCTTGATTTTATGCATTTTTTTTTAAAAAATAAATACACGAATACATATGAAGAATTCGTCGAATAAATTGTAGAGTGGATCAAAACTGACAAATAATTTTTAGCACTTATTATTTTTACAATGCAGATATTAATTAGACATTTAACGAAGTAGAAAATATAGGGTTTGTTGTTTATATTTTCAAACTCATTTTTAATATTTGAAAATGAATTATAAAAAAATTTATCTCTATTTTCATCAAAACTTCAGTTTATTTTCATGTGATCATCTCAAAATATATTTTTTAATAATTTATATATATATATTATTTTATTATTACTATTTCTCTCCATTTGCAATCTGTTAGATCATATATAATTATTATTTTTTTAATAAGTTATCCAATTTTTAACTCAATTTTTTTAAATTTAAAAAATAATAAAAATAAAAAATAAAAATAAAAACATTACTTACCTACCAAGGCGTCACCGTTAATGGCATTGATTGATTTAAAATTTTGGTCACAAATTTGAGACCCACCCATATATTTAATTCAAGAATAGGTGGGTAGGCAGCTAGCTAGGGCAGGCTAACTAGGTTCTAAAACCGTGGTCACTTTACTTTCAGGTTCAATCACTTTCTCTTAATGTCATTCACCTTATTTAGCCCCAACCTATGCATGTCTGTATATTGCTAGGCTTATATCTTAGCTTTCTCCACCTCCCAAGTCCCATCCCTTTGGTCCCATACTCCCATTTGCTTTAAAATGATTCATAAGACGAGTAATGAAATTAAATAATTAAATCAATATTATATATATTTTATAAAATTATTTAAATGATAGATTAATAAATAATAGTCATTATATGTTATTTTGATGGGTTATTATTGATATGGGATTATCGCATTAAGACTTTGAAATCCCAATAAATTTATCGGGCCCAATTTAGTTTCGACCTGGAGGTCGTGATGCGTCCCTACCATTGAGCCTTATTCAGTTAGGCCCCAATTCAATTCAAGAGGTCGAGATGAGTGTTCGATCAGATTAGCAGACTCAGGTGTTTAGCGACTAATGAGGCAGCCTGCACCATCTCATATGTTGCATTAAATACGCTCCAACCACCTGTCTATCTGCATTTAATACTTTGACAGTGTCACTTCCGCCATTAATGCTGTCGCATCCGCATTTAATGGCAGCACGACCTCCCCCTCCGTGGAGCTTAAGGATCGACACAGTGAACAGTTGCAAAGCATGGGCTCTGGTCGAAATGACCATGATTGCCCCTACCACCGGGAATTCTGCTGAGAGCTTGTTAAGGAGATTCTCGTCTTTTCACCAATGAGCATACACTATAAATACTTATTTCTCTCAACTAAAAGGTAAGATATTCATTGATAATTAAGCCGTTGCTTTGCTCATTTTACTTCGTAATTTAGTTTAGAAACTGATTTAACCTTCGGAGGGTCTTAGCCGAGGACTCTTTCGGCTAGCCTGATGTTTGCTATTTGGTTGTAGGTTCCGATTCCTACCACTCTTAGGTTGAAAAGCCCCCGCATACTAAATTCGTTGCCATACAGGTCGAAAAATAGTGTGTTTGTTTAATCATCAACAATTGTATTTGTAATATATATTTTATTATTATACATTTCAATTCAAAAACTCAAAAATAATTATTGTGGATACTTCAATATGAATTGTTAATAAATTTAAATTTTTTATATTTTTTTTGGGTCTAATTTGTTAATAATATAAATAAAACAAAATGATGAATTTATTCAAATAAATTTTGTTTGTTCATGAAGTTAAATAGTTTAATTGAACTTTATTTTACCTCAAAATCCTACGTTTTACTTTTATGAATAAGTGATAAATGATGTTGGATGAGAATATCCTACCTTTTGGATCCGATGTCTCGTCCTATGATAAATAGATTGATATCTGATTGAGAAAATAATAATAAACATCTACCATACAAAGTGTGCCTCACATTATACTGAATAAAATAGTATATCCAATTTAATACCTTGAAATAAACATGCAGTTTGGGTATTTCAAATTGCCACATCGGCTTCATCAAGTAGGAATTAGATATTGTTGCGTTCACTTAATTATAGCTAGAACCCACAATTTATACATAGCACAACTGAAACATAAATTTTTTCATAATCAAAACTAATTAGTAAACTCAACAAATTAATAACCTAATTAAGTATTTTAAATATATTCTACATATTTCTTAAATTCCACACGTAGAACAGCCACTTAATTAGTCATAGATCAGCTGCGGCAGCACATAAAATTGGACTTTTTGAATAAGCAAACACAAAACCCTCTTAATAATTTCTACAAGTAGACTAATTAAAAGGCATTCTTTTGAAATAAATAAATAAAGAAAAAAGTGACTTTTAACTTGTAGCTGGAATTTAAATACTTTGGGCAAGTTTTGCAGTACCATTCTGCTACTAATTCTCTTACACCAAGTTAAATTTTAGGACAAGTCAAAAACAAAGTTGGAGATGCTTATGGCTTTAGTCATATTTAGGTAAATACTTTTAAAGCGGTTTTTAGATCCTTGAAATTGTTTTTTGAAAAATGAAACACGTTTTTGATTGAAGGGCATTTGGATTTTAGCATTCAAATGTAATAAAAAAGCTAAAATTATCACTTTTATAACCACTTGTACTATTTTTCTACTTTCCAACTTTTATCAGAAATTTACCATTTTTAAAAAATTACAAGTTTTCACTAATAGTTATGTACTAATTTCAAGAGTTGAATTGGTCAAGTTATATTTTTCTTATTTTTCACAAGAAAGTCAAGCACAAAAGGTCGAGAAACACACACGGTAGAGAAATAAATTAAACAATTTTAGATAGATTCTTTTTTGGTTTCAATATTGTTCTTAATTAGAAGTTAGAAATTACATAGGTACAGCTGGACGCCCTTCTAGTAATTAAGTATCAAATAATTCAATAGATGATACATTTTATTAGATTAGTTGCTAAAAGTTGCATGTGTAAGATTCAATCTTGTTAGAGACATTTTAAATTTTAAGTTACCTACTACTTTATATTATTAGAAAGTTGATAAATTACATACTTATTTGATTTTGCCAAATACAATATAATTAGATTCTTTATTGGTGAAAGAGAATTTAATAAGGCAAAATTATGAAAATTGCTCTATTATAATTAAAATTATATTGGTGTCAAATGGTCAATTATATTGGTGTTAAGTGGCCAATTAGTCGAGACTGTCTAGTGGTACTGCTCTCATTTTTATATATATAAGGTTGTGGTTCAAATTCTAACAAATTCTTGATACGCGTGGGTGTGTAATTAAATAGTAAAATAAAATTATATAGGTAGAAAGTATTTATTTCTTTAAAATTGAAATTACTTTCTTTAGTAGCTTTCTAGATAAATATATAATGGAATTTATGATCGCACATTTCAGTAACATATATTTATAATTTCTTTAGAACTGGAATTTATTTGTATTTAATATTTATTAATACTGGAAAGGAGCTCTTGGTTGATATGTGGAATCTCGTGAATTGCTTGAACAAACTGATTGATGTAGTCCCTCAAGGTTTCTCTATCTCTCTACTTGATGGTGAATAGTTAGGTTGTCGTCTTGGGGTACTTGTGGTTGGTGGAAAATTTGTGGAGGAAATGCTATGCTAGCAGTCCTAGTTGATGATGGATCTGATTAAACCAAGTCAAATGCTTTTGGTCAGTATGGTATGGAACACTTTATAGTAAGTAGCTTCACTCAGATCATAGAACTCCATTTGAGTAAAAAAGTTGGCTAGGTGTTTTTTAAGATCACTCATACTATTGAACTCTGAGAGGTTCATGATATTCGTGCCATAAGAGAACGACTCTGCCAAGATGGACAAGTTAAAGAGGCTATGTCTAGAAAAAGTGATAGGTGAGAGAAGGTATTCACTTCTACACCTTTTGGCCGTTGAGCGACAGCGGAGCGAGTAGGAACTCCTATTATGATGGTTAATTATTGTGATTGCTCAACCTAAAGGAAGACTGCACGTCTACTTATTGAGGTGATAGAAGGGCCATGTCTCATTCCTTATTCGCCCTGCATTTGGTCCCTCTATGTGGATGATGATGTTTCTCGGCTCCAATAGGAGGATTGGGATTGCTCTTGTGGGAGGTGCTCATTAGCATATTGGGCCACTGCTTTGACTACAACTTGTGTAGAGTAAAGGTACTTCCAAAGTGCCAACAACATTCAACATTGGTCCTCTAGGGAGCAAAGCTTGCTACTAGGGTGCTGCCTTTGGTGGCGGATGCATTCGGTGCTTGATCAATTGTCGGGTGGGATTGCACATTCGGTTGATTATTCTTTGTGTCTCAAGGTGCCACTGGAGCATTGGATTCTGCAGCTCTAGATCTTGTTTGTGTCCTCAGCATTTCATACGTCGAAGGGAGCTTCTCATAAATGACGTTAGATGACGCTACATAGAGATTGAGTCAGAGTTATTTTCGAAAATTGATGTTACATTGTGCTTCTGCTCTTAGAATACGCTTACATAGAGTCAGAGCTCGATTCATAATAATTATTCTCCCTATACCTTTTAGCTTTTTGAATTGGTTTGTATACTAATTAAGTTTTTTGTCGACTTTGGCTCCCTTGGGCGAGGAGCCCATCTTGAATTGGCTTAAATTTGTCCTAAGATTTTAATTTGCCAGATCACATGCCAATAACCTATCATACATTTTCATAGTAATAAGCTAGTCAAAAAATAAAAAACCAATAAAAAATGCAACCCCTACTAACAACGGATTTCATGGGCGCTTGACTATACAACTAATAATACCCTATAACTCATAAAGAAATCAACAAATACAAATCACTTTTACCTATACATTTTTAACAAGATCGAGCACATTGTACAACTCATATAGCCCCACAACACATTAAGGAAATATTCTGATACAAGTTTTACAAGAATAGGGAGATGGAAATACAAGGCGCTGAAGATCGAGGGGGAAGAAATCAACCTTGAGCCTTCCTTGTCACATAACTCAAAGAAAACAGAGAAGAAGAACACTTTGAACAATCTAAAAAACTGACGGCCTTCTTCCTCCTAACCATGTTATTTATAGACAGAAAATAAGGTGCCAGCTGGCACTTATTATTCTAACGGAAGTTTTTGGTTGGAACCGCTGTGACGTTTTTTAGCTTATGTTTTGTATGAAGTCGCTCTTTTACTTGGTGTTCTCCTCCTCCTAATATTCTCGCATTCCTTTCTCACGTTTTTATTCAGCTCGTTAAACAGCTTGTATCAATAGCGCCTCGTTGAAAGGATCCTTGCCCTCAAGGATCAAAATGAGGATACCTCTGCTGCAGCTCATATAAGTCCTCTCAAGTGTTGTCTTCCTCTAGGGAGTTGAACCATTTCACCAGGACTTGATTAGCTGGTCTGTTATTCTTCTTTACTAACATGCGATCAACAATGCATTCTGGTTCAAGTAATAAGTGCCCGTGTGAAGTGAGTGTGGAAGGTAAATATGGAATGATATGTTCAGAGCCTGTTTTCTTTTTAAGTTGTGAAACAACAACTTGTAAGCCACCATTCCAATTCTTTCTAACACCTGGAATAGTCTGAAATACCTTGGAGAGAGCTTTTGATATGTATCCTTCCTTGCTGAATTCTGTCTATAAAGCTTCAGTAATCCCCTACTTCGAAACTCCTTTCATTTCTCCTTTTATCTGTTAGCATCTTCATCCTATTTTGTGCATTGACCAAGTGATGTTTGAGAAGCTTGATAGTTTCTCTAGCTTGTAAACTTTGCTCCACTACCTCTGAAGGGGAACTGTGAGATATGTAAGGCACATGTACTCGAGATGGGTAACCATAAACTGCTTCAAAGGGAGTCATGCCTGTTGCAGCGTGGAATGTAGTGTTATACCAACATTCAGCTAAAGGCAACCAATGCAACCATTCCTTTGGTCTGTCTCCTATCATGCATCTCAAATATCCCTCGATACACCTATTTATCACTTCTGTTTGGCCATTGGACTGAGAATGGTAGGCTGAAGTAGCATTTAGTTTGACTTTCTGCAACTTAAAAAGTTCTTGCCACATCTTACTCATGAAAATGGGATCTCTGGTAGTCAATATTACTCTTGGCATCCCATGAAGCTTGAGCAACGTCCACAGCTGAATAGGGGTGTTCTAATGGAATGAAATGATAGCACTTGCTTAGTCTGTCCACCACAGCCAGTATAACATTCTTTCCCATTGGAGGAGGTAAGCCTTCAATGAAATCCATGGTGATTTCTTCCCATATTCTGCCAAGTATTGGAAGTGGCTGAAGTAGTCCCGGATTAGCTACATTTTCACCCTTGAACCTTTGACAAACCTCACAATTCTTGATAAATAGTTACACATCATTTTTCATACCTTTCCAGTACATTGCTTGTCTCAATCTATGGAATGTGTTTTCTATTCCAGAATGGCCCCCCATAGGGCAGCTATGATAGAGCTGAAGAAGTTCCCTTTTGATCTCTCCCTTGTAACTAACCACCAGTTCACCTTTCCTTGTAAGAATGCCATCCTTCCAGCTATAGTGTGAATCTTTCCAGACTCA
This sequence comes from Jacaranda mimosifolia, assembly GCA_018894105.1. Lineage (NCBI taxonomy): Eukaryota > Viridiplantae > Streptophyta > Magnoliopsida > Lamiales > Bignoniaceae > Jacaranda > Jacaranda mimosifolia. The sequence goes on along the minus strand of CM032122.1, from coordinate 34,563,488 downwards.
ATTTTGCAGTTCTTGAATAATTTGTGAATCTTGGGGTCTTGAATCCATTCATCTTTGATTTTCTGTGTTAAGCCAGTTTCTAAGGTGGGAGGGTAAAGAGTATTCCATTGCTGTGGTCCTCTTCTTCATCAGCGTTATTTGTTTTTCTTGACAATGCATCGGCTACCACATTTTCAGCTCCCTATTTATAACTGATAGTAAAATCATATCCCATCAACTTGGCAAGCCATTTCTATTGACTCGGGGTTGATATCCTTTGCTCCATTAAATGTTTCAAGCTTTAGGGATCTGTCTTGATAGTGAAATGCCTTCCCACCAATTAAGGTCTCCATTTCTACACTCCTTTGCTGTTAACTTTCAAAAGGAAAACCAAATTTGGTATCACATCTGTCAAATTTTTTGGAAAAAATGCGACATTGTAAACTTTCCAATGGGATGAAAATTGCAGACTCCCCCTTTCATGGCACCAAAAAAACAATTTTGCCATGAAAAAGTGATACATAGAACAGTCAAATAATCAGATAGCATGACGGGCTCCTTTGACTCCTCATTGGCATTCTTTACAACTATCGATCATTAAGATTAGATGACTTCATTTCGGCACAATACCTAATTAATTGCAATCAGTAGTTCTAATAAATGTACAAATAATTGCAACTTATTACCATGAGATAATATGGGGCACAGTACTTCTGCTTGAGAGTTTCATCAATTACAACATCGTAAACTTCAAACAAAATAGAGAATTGCTATTCTAAGTCACAGTGAATAACATTTGGACGAGATAAAATTACAATAACGGAAAGCTCTCATCTCCCTTATTCTCTCCAGGCTTTGCAGATCACCATAAACTCGCTTACATTTGTCAAACTCATGAAACTACCACAATAATAATAATCTACACTACGAGTTGGGCGTGCTCGAGTATATAAGGGTGAAGAATAGGTCAACTTCTGGTATGCTTTGGATTATTTGGATATACCTACTTCTATTGGGTTCTGTAAGGAGCAGCTGATCCATATGAGCTATTCTTGGTAGAAGCCTAGCAAGTGGCATCCCACTCATTAGATTGTTTTCTCCACAATGGATGCTTAGATCTTCCAACACTCCATTCACCACCGCTCTCAGTGATATCTCAACAATATTGGCAAATTCAGCACTGTTCAAACACACAGACGACAAAAAAAACAAGCATATCAATCTGCAGTAAATTCAGCATAGTGCAATGACCGAAAAAGAAAATGCAAGCATATTAATATACAGCAAAAGTAAGAGAAGACTAAGACGGTAGATATTGAATTGAGTTTGGAACTAATTCAACAGATGAAGCAAGCTTTGAGAGCCTTTGCACCTAATATTAAGCTCGAGATCTAAGTCAAAAATCAGCGTGCAGTGTAATTACCTTGGTCTACTATTTTCAAAGAAACAAAAAAGCAAAGAAGATTTTGAGTCTTTGTCCGTCACTTTTTCTGATATCCTACAATAGAAATACATACTTCAAAGTGCTTAAGAGCTTAAAAATGCGGCAGGACATGACTTGCCCCTTAGAGAAAATGGCGCTCTCCCATATGGTTATTTTCTCAGATCGTAAGTAAGATTTCTAAGAGAATATGCATCAGGAAAATTCAATGTAAAACAAAGACATGCACTTCAGATAACCTAGTTCAATAAGGTGTCATCATTGCTGAAACAGATTATACCTTGATAACACTGCACGTGTCTCCCCCATAAGTAATTCAAATTTCGTAGCATGTGAAAGATCTGAGCTACTGCTGCTGGAGGGTGCAACAAATTTATAAACTCCAGCATCCTCGGGCATCAAATAACCCAACCAATGATGAGGGCTCCCCATGGTCCTTAAAGTCTCCAATATGTGAATAATTGTGTCATGAAGTACCGAAACATTGAAGAAATCCTTCAGTTGCTTTCTGCACATGATTAGCTAATAAGTTAAACAGAGTTTTGATACTAAAATACATACATGACAGTTTAAAGAGCAAAAAATTTGTAGCTTGATACAAGGATTTGGGTTCAAGAAACGACAATCTCAAATGAACACAACACCGGAATTTGGGGATGCGATTTTCATAAACTTCATCTCTAAGATAGCAAATCAGAATTTAGGTTCTTGTCCTAGGGTTATATGAAGAGTCATCACAATGACTCAAGCCCTATGTTATAGGACTGAGACATGGATCTCACACATGGGTATGTCTCTACATGTTAAATTTTGTGTAAAATCTATTGATACGTGCTCAAAATGAAGAATCCACATGCTACCTTTTTGAAGTGTCAGATCAAGAATTCAACATAGGTACTTGACCTTAAGGGAATAGTGTACTTAACATAGTCAAAAGTCAATCATGTGCCTCAAAGAACCGAGAATTAAAGCCACCGTCCAGGGAAGCAGCAAAAGCACATGCATATTCATTAAAGAAATGGAAAGCAACCAGCACAAACAACTCTTGACCTGTCCATAAGAGGAAGCAAAAACCACCTTCTGTGATGAAATTTGCATTGAATTACGTAATGTACAAATCAATCATGTTAAATTACATAGAGAAAATCTCAATACCTGCCTACTGTGAATCTACCAACATCAGTTTTACAAGTTCTTGTAGCCCTGACCAATTACCAGCATAATTTTGTATTTAGTGGCAATAATTATACCCTTTGCAGACTCCTCTGGCACATAATGAAAAAAGAAAAACTTCCTCTTCCAGCCTAACTCAATGAATTGACTATTGAAACATATTATTCTTTAGGGCTCATGATGAGCTCTAACAACCAAGTTATTTGAAAATTGATGTGCATTAGATACATAAGCATGCTGGTTCAGTTATATATAGCATGTCAAATTACTCTCCTCACCTACCTCTTTTTTCCTCTCCGAATCATTCTGACCATCCTAACAATTGAACTTGCATTTTGGACATGCATGGTAAATACTCACAAGGCATACAAACTCAACCCCAGTTGTATATAATTCATACACTCTCATAAACAAGAGCATTCAGAATAGCAGCACGATAATTGAGATATCACAAAGGAAGTACATTTAGCAGCCAAGTATTGATAAATTACTTTCTCTTAGCAGAAAATGAACCATCAAAGCAAGGGTAGAACAAAATCAGTTTGCTCTGTCAAGAAAATGAATAAAGCGCTCAGAAGAGAAAACAAGTTTGGAATTTCAATCTTGACTTGAGTAAAAATGCCTAACCCTACAAGGGCAAGGAACTCCTGTTCTTCTTCAGCAGCCCTTCATAGCATACCTTTACATTTTAGAGTGAGATACCAACTCTTTTGAGAAAAGAAGCATTTGCAAAGACCTTCCAACAAATCATGTTGCCTCCAAGGATCCGATTCTTGGTTCAAATTTTTTTCACACAACTGTCATCTAACTATCATTTCAGCTACCTCTTTTTGTGACCCTTCCCCATAATTAAGAAATCTGATTAAAGAATAAACACCTCCTACCTTGATCCACCAAATTTGATTGTACAACATAGCAAAAGGATAATTAATCAGGTTCGTAAGGGTGGAATAAAGGATGAAAAGGCTAGGGGACCTTTATCATCTAGATGAAGGCGAGAATTAAAGCAAGAAAGAAAAATTTCTGACTAAATAGAGTACCATAAAAGCTGGCACAATGGCTTTAGTCATGCTAACATGTTAACTGCGTTGCGGGAAGAAATCTGATTTCTCAAGTAGGAAACAATAATTTAAGGGCAGAAATGGGACAATTGAATAGGAAAGGACTAAGAAGCATTATAGATGAGGAAGAACACAGGATGCTGTAATTTTAAAGATCCTTGAGAGTTGAGGAAAACATCCCAAAATATTATTGCGGTCTGCAAAAATCAGTTCTCTTTCCTAAATGGAGAAATGGAGATAGGATAGACAGATTTTACTTTTGGAACAGAATTTTCAGGTGGAGGCAGAATGAGGAACAGACATATGGTCAGATGATAAGACACGAGAGTAGCATATTAAGATATATAGATAAGCTAACCAGATTGAAATTTTACATGAAAGAAAATGCTAAAACCAGTGAAGAACACAATGAACTATCATAAATTTGGCAGAAGTCAAGGCCCTAAGAAGAAAATTTTGGGATACCAACACTGATACGCAACACAAACGAGAATCAGCTATATACCTCAGACCAGTGGGTGCTCAATCTGAACAGTAGAGATAGAAAAAGGGTATCCCACGGAGAAGGTGAACAAATTTGGAGAACACATTCAGACTCATTTGGATGAAACACGAGAAGGATACAAATTTAATAAATAGATCTTCAAATAAAGAGTTTTGGTGATAAGGTTGGAAGGGAAGAAAGGTCGAAAAAAAACCTTAAAATTACAGAGGCTGATAAGTGATAATGGTTCAATTTGTAGATTTAAGGTCAGGAAAGGGAACTTCAGATGAACTAAGGTGCGATGGAATGATAAAGGAGATTGATAAACTGGTAAATGTTGGGGAAAAGCAAGGAAATCTCTCTTGGTCATATCCGCTTGGTGTTCTTTTGGCTCTCTTGTTTTTTCAACTAAACAGTTACTTCAATGATATGGATGAATGGGCTAGTGCTGCTTGGGCTATTGCAGAATCATCCACTGTATTCAAGATGCACACAGTTGCACCCCTTGTCCTATAGTGGTAAAAAGAATTTACAAAAAGGTAAGAGTAATTCTGCTCACAACCACAAGAACAAACAACTAAGGAGAAGAAAGATTAAAAGATAATAGTCAAAATTAAATAAGACTGTGTTTCATAAAGAAGAAGAAAGAAAAGCTACAAACGAAAAACCTTGAAAATTCTTGGATGAGAACAGAAAAAATAAAAATCTAAATACCAGATTTTTCTAATTTAACCCACTCATGAATCAAAGTTTTTAAGGCCCATTTTCAAATACAGAGGCTTTTTTTGTCATGAAGTACGGGAGTTTTAGGAGGGTCAGGGCACTTCCCAAGCAATCCTCCATTGGGATGTCAAGAGGGCATTCACTACGCAAAGAATTATTAACTTCAGCTCGGAGAAGCATATGTCCCAACTCCCAAGAACTTGGAAGCAATGATAATAGAAGCATGGACAGAATGACACAGCATATGAAAATACAGAAAAGAAATTCTCCACTAGTCTCATGCATAGGGTCTGTTAGACTTTAATATCTTAAGGCATACCCCTTGAGGACTTCCGATGTAGCTGCCTCTGTATTAGATATTAAGGCAAGCAGACCATAATTAGAAAGGTAATCAGCACAGGCCAAAAACTGCTGTTCATCATTTTTGTCAATTAGTTCAGCTTCATCCTGGATCACATAGATGAAACATTTCTTCAGATATATATTAAAAGATCAGGCTTGAGGATAAAATTAATATAAAATATTCAGCATCCATTCTACCACTGATGCACCATAATTCAACATTACATAGTTAGACCAGTTTCTAAAAGCATGCTCACTGCCATATCCAAATTCTGAATTGATTAACACTAAATCATCTTAGTATTTAAGCACCATATATGCTCACTAGTAGAAAGATAATTTCCAAACAAAATCATGTGGACAACCATACTGATTCCATTCCAAGCCGTAAAAGTACAAAATTTTGAAAGTCCAGAGTAGTTGAACCCCAAACTGAAGTTGGAATAAAATCTGGTCTACGTAAATTATGACAAGCAATAATCATATGACCGCGTATCTCAAAGATGAACAATAAATAACTATGATAACTCTCAAGAAACCCTTAGATTATAGATGACTATGAGACTAGGTCAATACATATGATGACAATCATGAAGCATATCTAAATGGCCTAGATCTTAAATTGTTCCAAGTTGTAGGCTTATCAAGAAAGTATTCATGAATTTAGATAGATTAGCAGGAGTAATGCAGTCCAATAGTTGAGGTAACTAGTGCATGCTAGTAAGTGCTTTTTAAAGAACAAGTTCACTGAACAATCCCATCTTGAGAATTTCATTTGAGGGCACAAGTTGCAGTTCAGCATTAGGAATTTTCATGCTATAGTAGTGCATATTATTAGTCTTTTAACTTAAGGTTTCATGGTGATCTTATGCATAGTATTTATGCTTTGCTGCATTTTCTGGCCACCTAGTGGACCATTGAGGTTTGTATCAGTTATGATCTATTTATGTAAGGATGATAAGAACCGTCAGAAGATTTCATTGTTCATCTATAAATCAAGTGAATTTTTTAATTTTTTTTTTTTGTTGGCAATAGTTGGTTCACCACAATACTTGTGCAAGGTTATGTGAGAAATAGGGAAAAAGTGTCCTAAAATGAGGTCACTTAACCAATTACTAAGAAGAGATACAGAGTTATTGAAGCTATTGAGAAGCCAATATCATCTAGAGTTCAAATTCTTGGTCTAAATCAGGAGATTAAACAATGGAAGGACCGTATTTGCCTTGTACTCATAAATTGAAAGGTTCATTAAATTATTTTACCTGTTGACTGGGATTCATGGGCTTGTTGCTAGATATCAACCATGAAAAGTAGGCAGTCTTGAATTAATGAAGATTAGAAATTATTTACAAATGAAGATGATACAAGGGATCATACTGGAATTATTGAGATGCAAAATATTGTCACAATAATGATAGCACATATTTTTAAGACACATATTAATGAAAAGAAAAACTCAACTCAACTCAACTACATATTGCCTAAATTATTCTGCTCAAGGAACAATTGCATCTAATAACAAATAAAAGCAATGTTATGCATAAATACCATCAGAATGACATAAGATCGATTAGTAAAGCATTACTCTTATATATTTATCACTGTTAGTATTTAACTATAGATAGCATCATTCTTACAAGCAGGTGAGAACTTCCAAGACCTCGTGCTGTGTCGATATATAGGTGTCTTCCTAATATGTTGACTTGAACCCTGACATAGAGGCTCAGCATAGTCATTGCCCAAAGAGACGACACCATTTTTGTAAAACCTGGAAATAACACAGCCAATAAGGACAGAAAATAACAATGTAATTGAGAAAGTTACAGGGGAAAAAAGGTACTATAGAGAAGGAAAATAGTTGATCCATACTCAGAATTTTGAGTCTATCCCATAATTCAAGTTTCTCGGCTGTAGTAAGAGTGTTTGGTTGGTCCTTTCCTTGAATTAATCTCTCTGTCAAGTGTGCAAGGTCCAAGTTCTCTGCTAATTGACTATCTAAGAAATGCATTACATGAGGAAGTGTTGTTGAATCAGCTATTCTCTGAACGTTCTCAAAATGTGCTTGAATTCTATCAATCAGAAACAAAATAAACAACAAAGAATTAGCATTGAGTTATATTAATAGCAAAAACAAAAGCAAATTCTATAGTATGCTAATCTTAACTGGGCTTTAACGAGTTCCTCGCTTTCCCTCTCATCCGCGAGTTGTTTCTCGAGATCACTGAGCCCTCGCCTCCGAGCATCATAGAGCTTGTACAGTAGATACCCACTGCCAAAAACTCCGAGTGTAACATACACTTTTCTCCTATGCCTTCTCCAAAACTCCCTATCATTTCACCAAAATAAGCCAGTCAAATATCAAAAGCTTACACAGTAAATATTAAACAAAAAAACGTTGAAGTAAACACTCTTGAAGATGGAAAATACACAGCTTCCCAAAAATACCAGTTAGAAGATAGATAAAGAGTGAGAACCCATAAGAAAAAAAAGGAGTTTCAGACACAAGCAACAGTTAATTCCAGGAAAAACCCTACTTTATCTGCATAATTGAGGATAGACTTACCTTTTAAGCCACTTAAGAATCACAGTTTAAATGCTGGCTTATGCCATAGACATAGAAAGGAAAAAGCAAATACTAAGGTGAAGAAATTCACGAACCACATTCAAACTCTTTACTTTATCCTTTTTTTCGGATGTTCTGTGGATTTTATCACCGGCCCGACAAATGGCCGGGGCTTTCCCTCTTTCTTCTCGTCAAAGAAAATCACAGAAACGAGCAGAGTGACAGTCGTAGGGTGGGAGGGTTTCTGGAGAGCTAATGGTAAAACGAACGTTACGGGCAGATCAACTATTCTAACTGAGTCACTGTTCGTGAAATCTGGTAATCTTGGAGTGTATTCTGTTTTATTTTTTATTTCCTCCTCCTGTAGAATTAGGTTATTGATGATTCAATCTGAAATTAATATTTTAAAATATTCTCCAATTTATTTTAAAATTTTAATTGAAATTGTAAATTTAGACTTACGTTCAAACTCTCAAACTTTACAATGGAGCATATTTAAATTTAAATTCACTTGTACAAAAACATTATTTATGCTACAAAAACAAATTCTCCTTATAGATTCAGTTAATTATATTTTGATCATCCCAAAAGTAAATAAATACATATTGACATGTTGCAATTATTACGTAAATATAATATGAATTTATAATTATTATTTTAATATAATAATAATAATCTATATTGTATAAATAGAAAATATTATATTAAAAAAATATTTTATACACTCAAAGTGACATATTATTCTACGCTAGGTTTTGAATTATGAACTATAGCATTAATTTTCAATTTTAAAAAATACCTCATTTGGTATGAAATGGCAAAACATAAGTAATATGGTTAAATATAACGGAAAAATAATGGAATATGTTGGCAATATATTCTATATTTTTGAAGTTCTGACATAAAAATTATTTATCATATATGGATCTATATTAATTAATAATTAATATTATATATAATTTAGATAGTTATTGTTGAAATTACGTTATCATATGTTTATATTTTATAAAAAATTTAAATATTTTACCATTTATCAAAAGAATTAATATCAATATGATGATAACACAAAATTTAAGTATGCAGGAGTGGGTGCCACAACCACTAATATATAAAAATATAACAAATTGAAGTAACACCATTGATTAAGCAAAAACTAATAATACCTTTAAAAGTACAAAACATTAACTATTTCCAACACCTATCTATCCATCTATCTCTCTATATGTATACTAACGTGTGCCAAAGAATTTTAATATTGAAATAAATTATTTTATAATAATATTTATTTTGCTTCATGTGATTAAAAAAGAACTGTAATTATTTTTATAACAAAATCTATTACTAATTAAATAAAATAATATGAAATTTTTATTTATGAATATTATGTTTGAAGATAATTTGTCCTTAAATAAGTTATGGAATATGAAGAATTATTAACTACAAGTTTATAAATTATACAAAAAAAATTAAAAAAAAATAAATGAATGAATTAAGAAAATAATAGTAGAGCAGAATAGTTAACTAAATATGTTTTTAAAATTATATATATATATATTTATACATACATATTTTAAGATGATAAGTAAGTAAATAAATTTTTTAAAATGTAAAGTTTTTTTTTATATGATTTCTTAATGATGTGGAAGTTATAATTATAATTTTCATGATACCTGAGATTTTTAAATTATTATTATTATTATTATTATTATTATTATTATTATTATTATTTATTTTTTATTTTTTTATTTTGTTAGAGTAAATTGTAAACATCTTTGTACTTTATCTATGAAAATAACTTACATTAGGTTATTATTTGATAACTAATTCAGTACATAGTTTGTAACATTCAATTTTTATAAACTAACATGCCTCTTAATATTCTATATAACTGTGATAAGTAAAATTTATTTATATTTATTAATATATAGTTATTTTATTATTTTTAGAATTATCAAATAATATATATTATGTACATGAATAAAATAATAAGTACATTTTCAATATTTAATTCAAAATAAAATATCACTCCGTCGTAGAGAAGTTTCTTTTATAAATATATAAATATGTACAAATAATTAAGTGAATACTTACTTTCAGTCAAACTTTTTGGATTGACATTATTAATTCATGTAAAATATCTGTTTATGAATTATTATAAGCAAAATATTAAAATAAAGTAGGCAATACAATTATAAAATTATTTAATTAATTATATTAAAAATATAAAAATTGATATTTTTGCTATTTAAGTAGTCATTTATCAGGCTTTTGAAAATTTTCAGTTATATCAACTATATATGTCTCATATAATAGAACTTTTTTCAAATAATTGAAAATGAATTCTCTATTATATTGCTAAAAACCTAAAATTATTTAAATTAATAATATAAAAATAAAGTTTAGAGTTTATAGTTGTTGCAAAAGTAACTTTTTATATTTAAAATATTCTTCAAATTAAATTATTTGTTATATTATATATATAGTTTTATCTAAAAATATTTTACATGTCTAAAAAATATTATTGTAAAAATAACTAAATTTTAAAGATTTTGATAAATTAAGCTCTTAGGTATTAGTTAATATATAATTATTCATTTCTCAAACTTTTAGCTCTTTAATAAAGATTATGAAATATTATTAAATATATTTTGATTTTTAGATGAAAGAAAATTAGAGATAAGATACAATTATATTGGTTAGAAATAATAATCAACAATCAATGAAATTTTTTCAGTTGAATTAAAAAATTCAAAATTCTAGAAAATTGACATGTGGACAAAATTGCACAATTAAAATCAAAATTACACAATTAGATAAGTACAATACTGTGCTATATATAATAGTATAGATATGCTCTCCCTCTCTCCCTCTCTCCCTCTCTCTTACCCTCAAGTGCATGCTTGGATATTCTACAACTCAAAGTAATTCCAATCAAATATCAGTAACTCAAGTCATTCTAACTTAAACCAAACATCTTCCTTAAGAGTAGGTACAATCTATCTACTAGAGAGAGAGAGAGTGAATTTTCAAATTGGAGCCTAAGTTTGAGCTCAAATATATATATATATATATATATATTATGTTGGAGTTAGGGCTCGACAAATTTAATATTTTTGACTTGAGTTTGATTTGATGAAAATTTAAACTTAACTCAGTTTAATTTGATTAAACTCGTATTAGCAAGCGAACTTTAAATAATCATGAATTCAAGTTCGAACTCAAAATAAAATAAAATAAAATAAAATAATATATATTAATAAAATAAAAAATAATATAAAATTATATGCCAGCTCGTGACTTTCAAAGTCGACTCAAATTACTCGTGAGTCAATCAACTTATTTGCATCCCTACCCAAAAGCAAAAAGAAAGAAAAAGAAAAAAGAATGGAATCATTTTTCATTCCTTAAATTCATTTACGTCGCTTTAGTTCAATGCATCTGACATTGTGGCCTAAATATTTCTAAAATTGACCTAATCTTGGCATCATGCTCCCTCAGCAAAGACAGCTGTTGAAATCCAACGGCTGACTCTTGGAGGAAAAAGATGCGCCACTTTCACCATAATTTTTCATTTTGTCTATGAGGTTGCTCAGAATTTGGGTCTAGATCTCAAACTCAACTTGCTAAATTGTCCATGTTCTCGATCTCGATCTTGACCCGAACCGTGTTCCGCACAAGCAATTTGGATATTCGACCTGACCACAAGAGCATATGTTAAGCTAGTTGAAATCGACCTCAACTAAGGTCCTCAAATGCCTAAGTTAGTGTGGTGCTGAGATGATCGAATAAGAGCTCAAAGGTAAGGTTAAGAACTCAAGTAAAGTTGAGTAAAGATGACATGACCTGGTGTTGTGTGATTTCCTCATTTTATAGTGTTAAACTGTCATTGTGTATGAATCGAGGTGGCGAGATACTGTGCATCAGATCCATAATTGGTCAACGATCTGCAATATGGGTCATAGCCTAGATCGGGTTGGGTTCCACCGGATCCTGACCCAACCTGCATAAAAAGACACAGATCTTGTCATCTATGGGTATTTTGGCTAAAATTGAAGTGCAAAGTGATCTTTTTATGCTATCATTAATTATCATCATCAATTTCCTTTCCATCCAACAAAATAGAGCTAAACCCATTTGGAGCAAGAGAGAAACTCTACCCCGCTTTTTGCGTGCAGCATTTGACCATGTAGCCATTGAAGATGCTAAAATTCAAGGGCAATGGCGCTTCTCTAGCTTCAAGTTTAGCTAATGACTTCTCACATGCAGCTCCTATGGTACTGCAGCAACTATATCAGCCCCACCAACTGCAGTATATTGAAGTTTCTTCCTAATTTTTTTTTTTTTTAATGGACCTCTTCTCGGGAAACAATTTTTTGTTTCTTTTTGGGTGATAAAGCTCATCTATGTGATCAAACACTATCCCACAGGGAGTATGTTTGGAAAGTCGAACTCTAATATCATGCAACGGACGATCGTTCTTCAAAATAGGAAAAATTGCAAGTTTAGTTCAGTAACTTTTACCCCATGCGCTTTGAGGGCATTCATATATTCAATTTGTAAAACTTGTGCATTATCTGTTCATCATTGTGCTGAAAATGAACCAATAGTGGACAAGTTCGTGCTTTGAATTATATTCGACATGAAACAGGGTGCAAACTTGCGAGGCTTTTGTTCATCATTTGGTATGTAAAGGATATGAGAATGTATTTTTTTGCTGTTAGTATGGATCTAATTATGATGATGTGCGGCCATGAAAGGTAAAGCTCTTGATCAAAGTATTTCATGATTTGCAGATGCTGCTAAGCATGAATAGAGTTTTACTCGTACTGTGGAGAGCATGAGAAGATGATGTCATTTAGTTGATCTTACTTTATTTTATGTTCACTCATGCTTATTCTAAATATCTTCTACTGGTACTGCTTTGCTTTGTGTTTGGAAGTGGAAAGTGGAATATTTTTGCCAAATAATATGAAAGAAGTACCACCAAAATTGTCCATTCGTCACGATCTCAAAGCAGCAGAAGATTTGCGTTGGAGAATTCAAATATGAATGGCATTCCTTGAATTTGGAGGGAAGCTAACTCCCTTCTCTTTTCTGGATTACTTTGCTAAATTCTCTATATTTCAACATTTCTTTTTAATTAAAACAAGTACAGCCCATCTTTAAATAAAATGATATTATGTGAGTAGAATTAAACAAGTTTAATATATGATCTTGCATTCTAAATGGTTTAATTTTTGTTTCACACATATATACATCAGTACTCAACTTTATTTTGAAATTTACAAAATCTTGGCATGTAGACAAGGAAAATCGATGGATCACGTTGAAGTAGAAGCAACCAAGAGACCAGAATTCGTAACTATTGATAGTTTTATATTGCTCCAACATGAAAAATACTTGGAAAAGCGTTCACTTCTGTGTAATTTTCTCCAGGCCTCAAGACCTTAATGGGAAGACAAAAGAATGACAGCAACAAAACAAAATATGCAGAATTTCAGAGATCTCAATTATGCAAAACCAACTTTGGTTAAAAGTCGAACACAACATAGACAAAATACTCAAAACTCTAATAGCCAACGCCTCAAAGCATTAAAAAAACAGAATCCAAATATCCTTCCATCTTTTTAGACTTAGAATCTAACAGTAAAATAAAATCACAGTAAAATAAAATCTGGTTTCTAGTAACGTCCAATACCCCAAACTCGGACAACACCATCTGTATAACCACTGAAAAGGGTGCTTCCATCAGCGCTCCAGTTGAGACAGGTGCAGAATATCACCTACACCAAACAATTTAGAAAAATCAGATACTTTCAAACCGCAGGAAAATCCAAGAAGCATTATCCCAATTGGATCCATTTGTTCCACTGAGCAGCTGATTAATCTCTCTTAACATAAAAATGTTATTTTTCTGTCCCAAATTCAATACAAACACCATTCTGACTATATAAACAATCAGCATTTATAGTACTAAGCATAAACATTATACACAGGCAAGGACAATTTGCTAGTCAGCAAAAACAAGCTTACAATGATGTGTATTTTAGTTTTTTCAAGGGTGAGTTTGGACATCATTTTATCACAAACATCTAACAGACCAATCTACTAAAGAGAAAAGGAAATAGTGCAAGTATCTTCTACCGAGGAGAAAGAATCATAGGAGAGAGATATGAAAAATACCACTTCAACAAGCAAATATTTGTAAGAATTACAATGATAGAATGGGTTCTGAATGCTGTTCACAATTGATAGATTATCTTGAGAATTTAAAGTTGCTCCAGCAATTTTGAAGGTATTGTTGTAGGACCAAAAAGCATAGCATCGCCAAATACGGGGAAAAGGACTTATTATTGGAGTAACCAAACTCTTTTACACTTACATACTCACATTAAGTTCAAAAGCGTTATCTTGATCATGAAATAGGAGTCAATTTAAGACACAAAATGTATCAAAAATTCAAATAATTAACCCATTAGCTTAAGTTTACAAGTGATCGTAAAGATCATAACTGGCATACGGCAAAAAATTGAGACGCATAAATCCATAACTAAAACGATAATCCACAATTTCAAGAGCAAAAAACAGTACCTTGTTTTTCCCGGCTGCAGTTTGGGTAGTTCCTTCAGCAACCATCTCGCTTTCTTGCTTCAAATCCACCTTGAGATCTACAACCACACTCTTGCTTTCCAAATCCCAAATCTTAATGCTAGCCTCAGTAGCGGCGCAGAGCCAGTACCTGTTGGGGCTGAAGCAGAGCGCATGAATAATCGAGCCTGCGTCCAATGAATACAATTTCTTCCCCTCTGCCAAATCCCACAGCAAAATCACCCCATCTTTCCCCCCACTGGCGCACAACGACCCATCCGGCGACACTGCCACCGTATTCACATAGCCACTGTGGCCAGCCAATGTCGACCGCAGCTTACAATTAGTCAAATTCCAAATCTTGATAGTCCTGTCCCATGAGCCCGACACAATGGTGGGCTGCAGCGTATTCGGCGAGAACCTCACGCAAGACACCCAATCAGAATGCGCGTCTTGATCTTGAATAGTGTATTTACACTCTCCTAGCGTGTTCCAGAGCTTGATTGTCTTGTCACGGGACGCCGACACGATCTGACGGTTGTCGACGGAGAAGGCAACCGAAAGCACGTCTTTGGTGTGTCCTACGAAGCGGCGAGCGGTGGCGCCGGTCTGCAAGTCCCAGAGGCGGAGCTCGCCGTCCCAGGAGCCGGAGAGCGCAAACTGACCGTCTGAGGAGAGGACAACGTCCTCAACGAAGTGGCCGTGGCCAGTTAAGCGACGGCGAGCGACACCGTAGTTCCTGTCCTCCTTAGTGAGAGTCCACAAGATGATGGATTTGTCACGAGAGGAGGTGACAATCATGTCTGAGTTGTCAATGGGCGTGGCTATGGCGGTGATCCAGTCGGTATGGGCGCGCATGGTGCCGCGGAGGACGAGTTGTTCTTGAGCCATGGCGGATTACTGCAGAATGCTTGCGGCTTGAGAGGGTTTGAGGGGTTTTGTGAGGAGGAGAGGCGGAAGGGGTGAAAATGGGAAGCCCTAATTGTTGATAACAAGGATATATATAGGATTGGGAATTTAGGGTTTAGGAGGGATAGTTGGGTGGGTCTAATGAACGGGTTGGGCCCTCCATGAGTTTGAAAAAATTGTTTGGAAAACATGCATTTTTTGTATTTAAACTTCAAAAATTTATTAAATTCTATTAATTATATTATCTATCAATCTATCTATAGTCTATACCAATATATATAAATAGTTTGTTTGACCATAAATTTGTAATAATTTTGAATTTTTAATTAAATTATAAAATTCTCATTAATTGTTAATTTAATTTTTTTTAACTTTATTTTATACGACCAACTTTTCAATTATAACTAAAATATTTGTTATGTTTATCTAAAAATGCATCGTTAATTTTTATTTTATAAAATAATTTTAAATATTTGTAATAGATTTTTATTTCACCATCTCGACAAAGAAAATTCAAGTACAAGCAACTCCATCCTTAACGGCCTCTATTCCTGACGTGAATAGCTCAGCTAGAAGAGATTCTCAGCGAGGGACAGTACTGGATTCTATATTTCATCTCATCACATAATTTAAAATTCAAAATGTGTTTAAGTTATTGAATTTATATTTTATTATTTTTTCTTCTTGTGTCAATTTTTTTCAATTTATCTAGATAATCCATACAAATTTAAAGAATCATAATATAGCTAACCAATCACCAAACTATAATCTCACATGGCACCACGGCTATTTTCTATATTATTATAAAAAGAAAATTTATTTTGTCCTAAAATGGAAGTAATTTAATGTAATTTTACAAATTTCATCCTTTAATTTTTTTTATAAAATAAATACAGAGATATCATATTGAGGTTGAAATTGAAAATTATGATATCAATTTTCAATTGTACCAAATTTACCTTTTTCATTTATCACATGCATTCAGTTAAATAATGTTAGAATAATAATATAATGTCTAAGCAATTACTCATCTTTTCAATAGTTCATTATTTCTCTTACAACCACTAATATATTAAAAGTTCTTATTATTTCTCCTACAACTACTTATTTGCTAAAAAACTCCCATTATTTCTCTTATAGTCATTCATGCACTAAAATATTTCCCGTACCTTTTAGCATCCATTACTTGGAATGGACTAATTTCTATAGTGCCAAACAATTATTTTATTAAATTGAATTTTTTGGAGAAGATGGACATATGGTGCCACCCATAATAATGATATTTAATTTATTGAAAATGAGAAACATGATACTTTTAATTACGCAACTAATATTTATTACTCAAAAATTATTTTATGCATATGAAAACCATAATAATGATATTTAATTTATTGAAAATGAGAAACATGATACTTTTAATTACGCAACTAATATTTATTACTCAAAAATTATTTTATGCATATGAAAACCATGTGCGATCGCTTCTAATTACTGAAAGAAAAGCTGAAAAGACTTAAGATTGATTCAAGAAATAAACAATGATACTTATAATTCACAGCTTGTATTGGTACTTAATATGACAACCGTCTCACCTAAAACTTAGTTTAACAAAAACTTTGATGCTATCCCTATCCACCAAAGTATTTCAGCCTGTAAATGTATTGACGCGTTTCCCCTCATGTTATACCTGGATCTAAAACTCTACTGAGTTTGGAAATGTTCAAGATGCAATAAATTACACATCTTTGACATCCAATGCCAATGCTGCGATCATTGGAGATCCCTAACTCTAAATCAAAAATCATTTCCTCAAAACTAAATGTAGCATTCAATGCAATTGACAAAAAGACATCAAAAGCCAATTAATAAAGGAGACAACAGCCAAAAAGACCCTACAATTGGAAGTCACCAAAATCACAGTTCAGCATATAGAGTGAATTTGTTTTCGTAACCTGACCTGCTAAAGACTTTTGCATGAAATGCACTTCATTTCTGTCTTGGGCATTTTGATTGCATTGCTGTTATATCTAGGGAGCTTCAGTTCTTCTCTTCTTCAATTTGTTGTAGAAATGGGCAAGAATTGTATCATCTGCTACCTCAACTTGTTCATTGTCGTTTCTTGATCCAGCTTCTACTTCTACCATCTGAGTAGAACAAGTTCCATCTTTTTCAGGCTGATCAGGGACACAGGCATAGATAGAACTGGAGCCAATCTGTACTTGAGAAATTTTCCTCCTCTTCCTTGGCGACTTACCCACCATTGCTAAAGAAAAATGTCGAGAATTAGATTTGGCCCCTGATTGTGCTAGGTATGAGGCAAGGGTGATGTTTTCCTCCTCTGTTTCTGGTAGCGCTATAGCATTTTCCTTATGCTGCAGTTCATTATCCCTGTCCAAAGGTACGTCAGAATCCTCTATATTCCCTGATACTGCACCGTCAGTGTTGCCCCTCAATTGCTGATTAGGGGCAATCTCCACTGGAGTCGAATTAACTATTGTATCATCAACAGCCAGAGAGACACAATCACTACTTGGACAAGTTTTTTGAGTCTTCCTCTTCCTTTTCGTGGCTTTAATTCCAGGAACAGCCTCCACCAGTGACGTTGAGTCCCGGCAAGATGATGGATGATCATTTGTTGCATCCGTCTGTTTCTTCTTTCCCTTTTTTGTCTTCCACATGGTTGCCTCCGCAACCTGTATATCCACTTCAGACACAGTCTCTGGTACTTTCTCAAGCATTTTACGCCTCCTTGGGATCAGCTTTGAAGCCTTCTTATTTGGGGTGGCATCATCTGCACCAAGCTCAGCACTGCCAGTTGCCATCTGCATATCTGGATATGTGAGAGTTGGGAGTAAACATTCTTCTGTTGGAACAGGATGTTCGCGTGCCTCTGAGCTTGGCTCAGTCACCATCTTTTCTTGGCAAATTGCAGCAGATGTAGGGGCACCATCCACAGATTTTGATTTTACACTGCAAATATAAACATACTTAGCCAGTAGTTTAGGAAATATAAAATCAGCCATTTATGACAATGAACTAGTGAAACATACCTTGATCTCCTCTTCCGTTGAGGTTTTCTCTTACCATTACCATCATTCACATGAGAATCCCTAATCTCTTCACCATTGGACGTATCAAGTAATACTGCTTCCGGACAAGGTGACAAATGGCTGTACGATGAAGGGCCGGCATTTCTCTTCATTGAACGTGAACTCTTAATCCTTCCTTTCCTAGGCACGGTTCCACTTTGCAAATTCTCAACCTCACTGCCATTTGTTAACATTGGAACTTCTTCTGAACAAATCTCACTGCAGTAGGAAAAACGATTCACATCAATGAGGGATAGAAATAGCACATGATACTATGGTTGCCATGAAAGGAATGCAAAGGACACTAATGGACTACGATTTACCCAGAAAGAGCATCTTTTTCAATATGTTCATATGCCTCACTTCGCCTGGACGTGATCAAGGAAACAGTATGAGCCTCAACGTGAAGAAAATTATGAGTAAGAATAATCACTGAACTGTCATACCTTGATCTTCTTTTGTTTCTCCTAGAAGGATCAGCGTTTTCAGATCCAGTGATACGATAGATTTCTGGAGATAGGAAGTCATTAGGTCCAAGGGCAGGTCTTTCAGACTCCCTATCAACAAAGTTCGATATCAATGCAGCCTTTTGTATCTTTCTAGCTGCTTGATGCAGAGGCACTTCATCTGGAAACAACACCTTCCATCTCCTAATAATCATGAACATATAATGCTGGAATCAGAAGAGACAAGCTCAAACACACAAACAATGAAAAGTTAGTTAAACTGCTTTGGCCATAAGATATTCATACCTCCAACACTGATTATCAGTACGATTGGGAATACATGCAGCAACCTTGGACCAGCAATGACCATGCTCTGCAATCGCCGCTTCCAATTTTGAATCTTCTTCTTCAGTCCATTCAGCCATATTCAGGGAAGGATCTAAGCAATTGACCCATCTGGCACCACCCAATGTTAAATTGCATGTTCTGCATTATGTAATAGAGATAAATGCTGAAACTTACATATATTTATCGAGAGAATACCTTTCTCTGCACTGCACCTGTGTTCGACCAGGCACATAGCTAGCTACTTTTTTCCATGTTTTTGGCCCAAAAAGTGTTACAGCAACTTTCAAGCGTTTGTCTTCCTCTGCAGTCCATTTTCCAACCCTTTGCCTGGCTGGATGAAGGGTCTTCAGCCATCTGAATATCACCATGAAGTTGACTAACTTACCAAACCATTTGAAGCAGAAAACTATTTTCAATCTAGCATCATTTTTTAGGTTAATTAATTATATATATTCTATGAGTTCAGCTCTAGACAATATGATTTATACTTATTCAGTTATTCATAAGTAATTGATCAGAATATGCACAAAGTAGTTAGGGGAAGCTATGTGTCCAGACAAAATAGTGAGATAACTGTTCAAATTAATCTTTTTAACATCCTCCTTGTCATTCCAATGTACTATTACTGGAAAACAAGACAAGATAGTCGATTACATTATATGTTATCTTTGCTTGAAGTTATCAAACACTCAAACTGATCTATTAAAATCACCAACCAGGGTTATATGGAAGAAATTCTGCCAAGACGAGAAAAACTCCAGAGCGATAAGCATTTATAGTAAACCTAAAAAAACCGTAAATATAATAAGTTAGTAAGGGGGCCAAGGCACTCGCCTTACTCACTGAGGTGAGGCGCATGACACACCTGCCTTGGGTCGCCTCACCTCATTTGTATTAGGTGAAAAGGCAGCGCTAGCTCGAGTGGGTGCCTGAGGCGAGCCAGGCGCTCACCTGTAATAACAGTGGATCCGGCCTAGACAAGTGCTTGAGTTTTCCTTATCATATCTACTATATCTTTTTATTATAGACTAGTACGATGGAGAATAAGGATCCCCTAGGTCAACTTTAATTTTCTGTTTAATTAACTTAATGAATTATCTGTCAACCATAAAGAATGGCCATTTTTAAACTTGAATTCCTGCAAGTTATATATTGAACAAGGGAAACCTTGGTTAAGTAATGCCCTTTTTCCTTTTAGGGCAGGCACTTAGTTATCTTCACACTACACACACATGCAAACGCGCAACCCAATTTTTCCTATTAGTACATCTTCATACCACACACATATGCACATACACAACCCAACTAATCACATGACAAGTGTTATTGCATTTGCAATATGATTGATACTATACCTCAATCACATGGTAAATTTATTGATTATCCTTCTGGCTGGCTTGGAACATACTTATAAAAGGCGCCGCAGCGAGGCGCAGCCCTTGCGCCTCGCAGCGCCCTGCGCTCCGAAGTGCGCTGAGGCGCGCGCCTCAGCGCGCTATCGGAGCTATAGCGCAAGGCGCAAGGCGCGCGCCTTGTTGCTGAGGCAGGGGCATGTGTGTTTTGGGGGTTTAAGTGGGTAGGTTAGGGCTTTTTTTTTTACTGTCTTCAGTTTTCTGTCTTTCATTTTCTGTCTCACTCGGTCACTCCCCACACACCCACTTCTGCCACTGCAACCATTACAGCCGCCCGCCGCCGCCGCCCGCCCCCCCGCTGCTGCCGGCCACCGCCCCTGCAGCCGCCAGGTTAGTTTTTTTTTGCTTTTCTCTCTTTTTCCTTCTCTCTTATTTCCTCTTCTCTTCCATTTTTTTTTCATTTTCCCCATTTTCTTCCACTTCTTTCTTCTTGCTTCAACTATTTTATAGTGCATGTGACTATGTGTTTGAAGTTTTCTTATTTTTCTGCTTCAGTTTGTTCTGTTCCAATATATTTTTTATTTTTTTTCTCTGAACAGTCTGTGCTTCAGCAGTTCAGTAACTTCAGTTTCAGCCTGTTCTGTTCTTCTGTTCCAAATTTTTTTTTTTTTTTTTTTTTTGTTTCTCTTTTCAGTCTGTGGAAGTGGAACAGATTTGTAATAGCTGATTTTTATTCTTTTTATTATTTGCATGTTGAAGTTGTTAAAATAAGTTAATTATAGTGAAGTTTTTGATGAGCATATGATGAAATATGAAGAATATTATGCTGAAAGTTCTTCAATTTCAAATTTCAGCAGGTAGTATAAATTGTATAAATTATAATGGCAACAAATCGAAAGGATCCCGGATGGAATCACGGGAGTTTGGTTAATCCAAACAACATCAATGAAGGTATAAGGTGCAACTATTGCAATAAAGTGACAAAAGGAGGGATATCGAGGCATAAACAACATCTTGTGGGGGGATATAGAAATGCCGCAGCGTGTAAGAAAGTACCAGAATGTATTAAGCAAGAAATAAAAGAACATTTAGAAGAGAAGCAAAAGGTGAAGAACACAATTGATAAAATACCTCATTTTGATGACATTGCCGATCAAGAATTGGAAGAACAAGATGAAGAAGATGTGGAGGTGCAATCAATTGTGAAGAGGTCCATGGGTTCACTTTCTAGTCACGGGTCGAATCCATCAACATCTATGCCGGCCAAAAAATTAAAGCAAATGGGGCCGATTGATTGGTTTTTCACAAAAGATGCCGATGAAGTAGTCAAGGAGAGAAAGAAAGGTGAAAGTGCTTCTCAATTCAATGAAACAAAAAAGAAATTGAGGGGCAATGCAGTCCAAAAGTTTGCTAGGTGGATGTATGATGCCGGTATATCATTCAATGCAGTTAATTATGATAGCTTTGCGCCTATGATTGAAGCAATTGGGCAACATGGCACGGGAATGAAACCTCCAACTTATCACGAGGCAAGAGTTACTTCTTTGAAGAAAGAGGTGGAGCACACAAAGAATATTTTGAAAAAGCATGAGGAAGAGATGGCGAAATTTGGTTGTACTTTAATGGCTGATGGTTGGAGAGATAGAAAAGGGAGATCTTTGATTAATTTCTTGGTGAACACTCCAAGAGGAAGTATGTTCATAGAATCTGTGGATGCATCCAGCTACTCACACACAGGTGAGAAGATGTTTGAGTTGTTAGATGACTTTGTGCAGCGTATTAGAGAGGAAAATGTAGTTCAAATTGTCACCGACAGTGCAAGTTCAAATGTTCTAGCCGGAGAGAAGTTGATGGAGAAATATAAACACTTGTATTGGTCTCCATGTGCTACACATTGCTTGGATTTGATGTAAGAAGATATATTTAAGATACCTGATTTGAAGAGAATGCTTGAAAGGGCAATAACAGTCAATGGCTACATCTACAATCGAACCCAGGTGTTGAACATGATGAGGGAATTTACAGGTCAAAAGGAAATGGTTAGGCCTGCAAAGACTCGCTTTGCAACTGCTTTCTTGACATTGAGGAGCTTTCATAAGCAAAAATCAAATTTGAGGAAGATGTTCACTTCGGATGAATGGAACAAGAGCAAGTTTTCAAAGGAGCAAGCAGGCAAAAATGTAGCCAAAATTATCTTGATGACTGGATTTTGGAGGCATGTAACTTATGCAATGAAGCTTGCCGGCCCTCTAATTGAAGTTATTCGATTGGTTGATGGAGAGAAAAAACCTCCGATGGGTTATATTTATGAGGCAATGGATAGTGCTAAAGAGAAGATTGCCCTTGCGTTTGGGAAGAGTGAAGAAAGGTATAGTGAAATTTTTGATATTATTGATCGAAGATGGAATTGTCAACTTCACCAACCATTGCATGCGGCCGGTTATTACTTGAACCCGTACTTCTTTTATGATAATGAGAAGATTGAACAAGATACCGAAGTCAAGTCGGGTTTGTATGGTTGCATAGATAGATTGGTGAAGGATACTTCTGCACAAGATGCCATTGCTCATGAGCTCATAATTTACAAGAAAGCTGAAGGAACTTTTTCCTTAGCTATGGCAAAGAGGCAAAGAAAGTTGCTAGCACCAGGTAATATGTGAATGCAATAGGTTATAATTATCTATATTCTAATTTCTATGCAACTTTACTAACTTTATGTTTTTTTTTTTTTTTTAATGATTGCTAGCTGAATGGTGGGGTTCATTTGGATCTTCAACACCAAATTTACAAAAACTTGCCATCAAAATTCTTAGTCTTACTTGCAGCTCGTCCGGCTGTGAACGAAATTGGAGTGTTTTTGAACATGTAAGTTCAAAATATTTTCTAAAATTATTTACTTATTAATTTATTATAACTTTTTGTGTTAATAATTTACGGTGTATGACTTTTTCCACAGCTTCATTCCAAGAAAAGAAACCGATTGGCACAACAACGCTTGAATGATTTAGTTTACATCAAGTACAATCGGTCTTTGCTTCGTCGATATGACAAGCGCGACTCCATTGATCCAATCATCTTGGATTCTGTGGATGATGAAAATGAATGGTTGGTGGGGAGGATGGATGAGGATGAGGATGAGGATGAGGATGAGGATGAGGATGATATTCGGGTGTTTGGTGATGATGATTTAACATGGGGTGATGTTGCAGATGCCACTGGAGTTAATGAAGGTGCCTACACTTTTAGATCTCGAGCTTCTCGATCTAAAAGTGATTTATTGAGAAGGCCAAGCAAAGTTAAGCCTAAGGCAACTACTTCCAAAGGCAAGGAGAAAATGCAAGCAAAGGGAAAAGAAAAGTTAACTTCTTCATCGACATTGCGTATTATAGATGAAGAAGAAGATGATATGATTTTTGATGACACTGAAGAGGAGGAAGAAGAAAAGGATAATGAGGGTTATAAGTCTTGTTCTAGTGGTGATGGACCAGAAGAGTTGAGTGGGGAGGAAGAGTTTGAAGATGATGATTAAACTTGTTATAAAACTTTAATTTGAACTTGTTTGTTTGAGATTGTTGAACTACTTGAGTTTTTTTTTTTAATTATTAGTTTCTAATATTTAGTAGTTTTTATGTTCTATAATTGTTTGAATTTATGAACATTCTTGGTATATAACTATGTCATAGAAAATGAAGATAATTTTCATACGTTGCGCTATACTGCAACAAAGCGCGCGCTTCGCGCTGCGCTATGCGCTATAGCCCCAAGAGACCTTTGCGCTATAGCGCGCCTTGCGCTCTTAACAACTATGGCTTGGAATAAATACAAGACATTTGGGCTAGAATTAACCAATATATAGATACAGTATTTCAGAGGCTCGGCTGCCCCAAGAACAATTCTGGCAGACTTATTGTGTCATTTGCAAGAATTTATTGAACAAAACAAGTACAGTTATTTTTCTATTTTAATTGTTAAATTAATTATCTCTGATTAACTATTAAAAGTTTACATGTTTAACCATTACCATGCATGTGTCCAAGAGGTGTTACTATTATTCATTATACATTGTTTGGTTATTTTAGAAGGTAATGATGATCAGTAAAACAATTGACTTATATTTCAATAAAAAAGGGAAAGTAACTTCATTAGGCGACCACCTAATGAAGTAATCACTTTGTATGATACTTATCACTTTTTTTTAATTGCACCTTTTAAATCAGCCTCTATATATTACTTGGTTAAAATAAGTTTGTTTTTTCTACTTGAGATTAGGCGACTGCCTTATCCTTAAATCCAGCATCCGCTACTAACTAATAGTAACTTTTCTCACCACACCTAAAGGGCAAGACATGCTACTACTCAGGACTGCAATATGCAAAAAGCTAGCTTCCAAAATCAAAAACTGATATTTAAAAAAAAAAAAAAAAAGGGAAAAGGTCACAGGTTTTTCTCTAAGCAGAAGACTACTATGCTTTAAATCCTCATGGTTGCAAAAGAAATATAAGCTTTAAATCCTAATGGGTTTTCTACTCAATTCACAGCTGCTTAAAAGTCAAAACTAAATGTGTAGCATGTAAACTGACCTGTTAGAGCACTGGGTACCGGTTCTTCCTTCCATCACAGAAGCGACGAGCTGCCAATTACTCTCACCATAAGTTTCTACAGCAGCACGAAGTTGGTTATCCTCCTCCTTGGTCCACTCTCTTTTCAGGATTGAAGCATTAAGACTCCTTTGATAGCGTGCTAAGCACTGAAAAGGGGTCCTATTTGTTCCCAGTGATGCAGCAATGTCTATCCAGTTACTTAATCCCTTCTGTTGTACAATATGCAACAGATTCTTGTCCTCCATTGCAGTCCATGTATTGTGATTGATTAATGGGTCTTCACAGTTCAGAAACCTGCAAGTGAGAGTATGCAGCGCGTGAAAGCTAAGAGCACATTATGCCCATTGTAAATGTTTTCACTGATCAAACAGTCTGCAGCACTATAAACAATTAGGAACACTTGCATTACTAAGTTAAAAAGTTCTATTTTTTACTTCAACACCCAACAATCATGCAAGAAGGGCACTTTGAGTTTAGATATTTCTTTTATTGTTGCAGTGCCTCCATTGGTGAAAAAAAGGCTGACATCCAATACTTAACAAGCACAGTAACCCACCAGTATTACCACATGTGGATGCCAACTAACAAACATTACAACAATTTCCACATCAATATGTAAATAAGAAAGAAGTTTCATTTCCAAAACATAGTTCTGTGACACCACCCCAAATTATTTATTAAGATATTTGATAGCTTTGACCAATTAAACACTAAATCTGTATTCAATCAATTCTAGCTTTAAGCAAAACAGTATATAATATTTGCAGCTAAAAAGCATCATTTATTTAGGACAAGGTCCCAACTCACCTAGCTTGACATTCTGCACCAGTGCGGCCAGGAACATACATAGCAGCAAGCTGCTCCCAGTTGACCTTAGGCAAGAATAATCTTATTTTCTCAGGTGTGATGTCAAGATCTTTAATTGACACAATGATGCTGTCAACATTAGTAGAATCATAAGATCCATCTGCCTCACTGCAAACAAACAACAGGCTGAATAAGACTGGACTCAAGATGTTCAAAAAATCAAGTGCAACTATATTATTTGCAAGAAAAATGTCAGAAGCCAAGAGAAAGCAATAACTTGCAAGGGCAAAAAGTTAAGTGGTTATTATACTACTCTCATACTCCATAACAGTTCCAGAACAATTCTCCCCTTCTCTTTGACTCAGAACAGTTTAAGCTGTCCCAGATTTCCTTGCACTTCCACCCCCCTTATGATAAAGGGCAATAAATGTTACAAGGCCCAACTTCGACTACTCCCTAGAACAATTTGTCATACCAATACCCAAATAATGAACCTAGATTCCCAAATCTTGAATGGCAACAACACTCCTGCTGTGATATGTGTGTGTGTGTGATGTTTTTCTTTTTTTGATAGAAGCGTGTGTGTGTGTGTGTGAGTTGCAAAAACATAAATACCAATAATCATTCCTCCTGATATTCATATTCATACTCCTACATCATCATCACACAAGGATAGGGGGCCATATGCAGCCACTTTTCACTAACCAATATAGACATAAAGACACAGGGATGCTGACGTGTATAAAATAAACAAGGATGAACAAGAAAAGTAATAAACAAAATTAACTGTTTGCTAGCACAACCTTAACAATTGAATTTCTCATTTCAAGAAAACATGGTAATTCAAATGCGTGAATACTTTATGAATATAAAAACTTCCGTTCCATGATCAGGGTAGTGGCAGTGTGCATCCTCACCATCAGTTGAGCATAATATACTTGCTTCCAAATCCATATGCATACTAAAAATTAATCATTTGGAATGCTTTTTTTATGTTAACAATACTTGATTTAATGTTTCTTTTTTATTGTATCTGTATTAAGATGAATACTTACATCATTTGGTTCAGTCATATATATTTTTAGGTAATTAATTTTTATTTGTTAAACTTTGTTTCAGTAGAACCCTTCTGTTAGATTTATCAAGCAAATGGCAGATGATTTTTGTAGTGGCTGTTATGAATCCTATCTTTTAAAATTTACACGTAACAATATATATTTGGAGTACACGATATGAAATGACGAATGTGCAGTATATGCTCCTTTAAAATTACAATTGGTAATCGAGTTAAGTGACAAGTTTGCAGACTACTTAGAAAACTTATGACTATTATGGTTGTTTGTGAAGTTCTGCATCAGATAATACAAAGTCAAGATTTAGTTCATCCAAAGGGTTAAACTCCTATTTTGACTATTTAGTGGGCAGAATTTCAGCTAGTATAGAGCTGGGGATCTTTGCGTAATTATAGAAGAAAAACCAAGATGTGGACAATCACATGCAATGCCCTGAAGGCACTGCTCAGGCTAGCTTTCAGAGGAGACATAAGCTACTTTAAATATAGTGATACTTGATGATACAATAGTTTCTTGTTTTTAAGACCTGTTCTATGTTAGAGCGGTAACTATGTCATACAACTTACAGCAACCAGGGCAGATGCAAGGCTTAACCTGCTGCTTAGCATTCTTTATCACCAATTCAATGCTTTTGGCATGCATCATTAGAATCAAATTGGATTATTTAGGTTTATAGACCACTGATAACCATACCATTATCTATACTTTCAGGGTTGTAAAAAGCACTACTTTGCTGCAAAGGTACTTTGAGGCAAAGGACCAGCCCAGGGCTTTTACACACCACTACCGTTATGCATGTGTAGGTGAATAACCATCAAGCAAAATGAAGTATGCACTC
This sequence comes from Jacaranda mimosifolia, assembly GCA_018894105.1. Classification (NCBI taxonomy): domain Eukaryota; kingdom Viridiplantae; phylum Streptophyta; class Magnoliopsida; order Lamiales; family Bignoniaceae; genus Jacaranda; species Jacaranda mimosifolia. The sequence continues at coordinate 34,535,671 of CM032122.1, read as the reverse complement.
TTTTCAGATGACACTTATCCTACAGGTCGTACAAAAACTTTACAAGACGGCATAGCTTTCAAAGTAGTTTCATTAAATGTTACAGCTAAGTCTTACCCAAAGATAAGCAGATGCAAGGAATGTCTATTAATATCTCTTTCACCTAATACTAAATCGATGGTAAGTGAGCCATGGGTATAATAACACAGGTAAAATTTCCTGAATTACTTGAACTTAAAACTTAGAGATAGTTATGGAGGTTGTAAGTTCAATTCAATTAGTGTAAATGTTCATACTTCCCATTAAATTAGTAATATATCAGTACACTTGAAATATTAACAGGAGAAATCTGATGTTCAACCTCATAAGAAAAATCTCTTCTAAAACGATGCTGCATGCTTCTATTTCCAAGTGGAATGCTGCAACCTTTTGTTCTTCCAAACGGCAACCGTGAGCTGCCATCTGCATCTATGTTATGTGCTTAGGACTAAATTACTACAAACTTCCAAATCATGCACTTTAGGGGCAACCAGATTAACTAGATTTTTCTAGGAAAAGTTCCCATAGCATATTGAATAGTTGTTTCGGCATACAAAGAGATGACAGTACAATTTCTATTTCAGATACCGTAAAGCTGTAAAAGGTGTATCATAGCATGTTTTTACATAAATAAGAACAGCACATTCCATTTCGCCTTCACCAGGGAATTGTTTACTTTCACCAATTGCTTTCAGCAACACCACCAAGTTTACAGTCCCTATCTCATTCTTAACCACTGATACCATACTAACATCCATCACTAACTGTCCTGCTTTGCATACCCCCTTCCCGACCAACATCCCTCCTTGTCACCCCCAACCTCCAGCCACCATCAGAAATTGGACCAGAATGGAGGTACTTTTGGGTGATAACTACATTTTGGAAATGCATTCCAGTTTCATAAAGAAAATTTGCGAGGAAAAGAAATTAAAATCCTATTTCAATAGCCATAGATGTTACTAAAGCAATTCATAAACAGAGTTAGCTGCAAAGAATACGCATTGATATCCAAAAGATAAAGAAGAGAGAGTACAGACAAGAAATGAAGAATGCAATGCACAAGGGGTTGGGGGTGATTGCAGATGGTAAACTGGCCAAAAGCAGAAATTCGACAAAAAAACAAATAGCAAATCAATATTCAGCAAGATATTCCATACCAATTTGTCAAGTTCCAAGTTTCAGTTCAATTTGACTTTTTACATCATTTTACCATCCCTTACTGAATTAGTCTACATACACATACATATACATATTGCTACTTTTTTTTTTTTTTTTTATAATTTTAAATTTAGTTACCTATAGAAAGGAGTTCTCTCTCTCTCTCTCTCTCTCTCTCTCTCTCTCTCTCTGATTTGCTCCATCAGATTTCCACCCAAACCTGTTAGTTGGCTCAATAACCAGTTATTCAAAATGGTGTGCCAAAATTCATTTAAGTTCGGTGACGTTTGGCAGTATGACTTAATGAACACCTCTACTGTGTGTGCAGAGATCAAGTGACTCAAGAAACTTGCAATTACAGAGAAATGTAACATTCCATCTTAACAAAATTATAACTACTATCACTTTGCTGAGAATAACTACATGATAACTTTCTTTTAGCAATTTTTTTTTTTTTTTTTTCCACGTGTATAATTTTGATTGTTTAAAAATTCATAAAGTTTAACACTAAAAACCTCAAGGGAATAATACTACAATAACTTACGTATTGAGTAGTATTTGATGAAAAGGAATGAAATGCATTTTTCTTCTTCTTTTTTTTTTTTTTCATTTTGACAATGCGGGTAATTCCAAACATACATCATGTTGTGTATATAATCTTTAAGAGCATCACTTTTAGGATCTAATAAGCTTCTGTGTCAAGATTGTATGCCTAGAGCAGAAAATTTTTAGAATAACCGAACTCTTGCTTCATTTAGTATTAGTTCCTCAGACCACGCAATGAAAAAGTTCATGCTTTCAAACAACCCGTGGAAACATTCAACATAAACAAACATGTCCATGTTTCGCCGACGTGAAAATCCAACACACTCCAGCAGAATCATACCTGAGAAGATCAACAGATCGCTGAAGCAACATTCCCTGAAACTGTTGTTTCACACCCTTTACAAGATTTTCTCTCTCTTCCTTTGACCACTTCTCCCGACTAACAGAGACAGCAAATGTTGCCAACGCCTCCTTATATTTAGCAACATGTAAATTCTCGGGAGGACCCCTATATACAGCAGGGATCTTCTTCTCACTGAACTGCAGGAGTGGCGATTTTGTTTGAGCATCGAAATAAAGTAAATAATAATAGCCATTACAATTTCATTTAACATTCAGAATTGTAGATATTAGCTAATTCATAGTAAACTCGGATGTTAACCATTATCCACCTCATAAAGCCATGAGCTGACGAATATAACCAGCAACTAATTGGCCAACACAAACTATTACTGCTGAGAAACAACTAAACTCCCAAAGACTTATGTCATCCTGCCCACTAAATACGCACCCCAAAAGAAAAAAATAAACGTATAATAAAAATGGTACCCAAGAATCATAAAATTACAAACACATATGAAGTTCCAATAAAGAGAATAGTGACAAAGAGGATAAAAAACCTTCATGTTTGCCCTTAGTTTTGGCACTGATATTAACTGCACCCGAGCATCCCTTTTTTGTGACAAGGCTCGCCCAGTCCTCTTTTTGCAAGCAACCTGAAAGTCTTTCAGGATTTTGACACGTTCCATCAACTTATTGAGTTCTTCAATCCTGGCTTCCATTTGCATCATCTTACTTCTTATAAGTTTCTGGCAAGATCTATTCTTTTTTATAGCATCCACAAATGCCAGGGCAGACTCTGGGAAGTGAGTGCCTTGGGGTGGCAATCCAGCCACATCATCAATACCTGTTCCATTCCATTCGACTAAATCAGAAGGCTGTCTTCCACTAGCATCATCACATGCTTCTGATTTCATCCCAGTAGGCTCACTTGTATCTACACAATTGAGAAACCCTTCTCGAGCATTAGTTCTCTCAACAAAGCTATTGGAAGATTCCTTTTCCGAATCTATGATAGTACCACCCACCTGCACAGGTCTATGCAACAGTTCCTCCACATTGTCTTTCAAGCCTCCTGTATCCAATTATGCAAAATCAAGATGCTACAAGTCACAACCAATATAGTCTCACATAAGCCTTTTCATAGAAAAGGGAACAGTAACAATTTTTAAACATTGCAAAAATATCTAAGCCTATCACTAGTTTTTCCAAATTGGAATGAGTTTCAGACAAGTTTTGGACAAAGAGATTCTACATTCAACACAGTAACTTTCTGCCTTCATACCAAATTAAAGTGAAATCTTACAATAGGCAGCGACCTTCGAGTTGTAGAATCTAAATCAACATAACCCTATTCAAAATCCAAATTCCAATTTCATACTAACAAGTATCAAGCACAAAATCAATAGAAAATAAATAAACGGATGGGTTCAACAGGGGGGGTGGGGGCGCGCGGAGGACAGCATATACCATCATTATAGGCGGCAAAACGCTGCTGAATAGCTCGGAGTGTCTCATAATCATCCCCACAATCCTCGCTATCAGACCAGTCAGGCAGCAGCCAACACAAAGGCTTCTTCGTCAGATGTTCATCCTCCATATCCATCGAAACGGCAAAGCGTTTCTGAATACTGCGGACCAATTGAAGGTCATCTTCTCCCTCTCCTTCTGATTCCGCCTCCGACGAGGCACTTCCAATGGCAACGCCATTAGCGGTGGGGCCGCTGGTGGATGGCAGTTGACGCTGGTGGTCGATAGGATTTTGCCCCGTTAATTGGCAAGCCCTTTTTAGCGCTTCCATATCTTCGTTGAACCCATCGTCGGAATCGGGATCGGAGTATTCTTCTTTTGATGAAGACATTTCCAGAATTTCACAGAAGCATTTTCGGACTGTGAAGGGTTTAGGGTTTATAATTTGTATTAACAGTAGTGCAAAAAGAAATTGAAAATTGAACGTAAAGTTGAAGAGAGGCAATTGGCGGTAGCGTTCTTAGTAGGTGATCGGTACTCGTGTGTATTATATTATAGTATGCTAGTATGTGTATTGTGTTGGGCACAAATTAAATTAATTATAATTAAAAATATAATTTATATATATTATTTTAATTTTATGTAAAAGAGAGTTTAATTCATAATATATTTTTTAATAAGATATATGGTACAAAATTAAAAATTTTATCACGAAGTTACAATGCATAAATATCAAAGATCAATTAAAAATTATGTTAGTCAGAATATGTCTATAAAAGCACAACGTAAAAGCATAAGAATATTTAGGGGCACTTATTAAAAAGTACCAAAACCACTTTCCAAATTCATATTCAGTCTCCACTTGAATTTTTATAGAATGAGCTCCCTAATTTTGTTAAAATTTTAGAGATCACTCCCTACCCACTTGATTTGGCAAAAATACCCTTAAATACAATATTTTTCACTCATTTTCTTCACTTCTTTTCTATCCACACAACCAAACACCCTTTATCTCAATTCCCAAACACTAAACCCTACATTCATCTTTCATTATCAGAAGAAAAAAAGAAAAGAAAAAAAAAAGTCGAAGAAGCAAATTGAGCTTGACGGCGCAAACGAGGAGCCCGACTGCACCACCACCACTAGCGCAACCACCGCATTTCCACCTTCTCAGTTTATTTTTATCATTTTCAGGTTATTTTCTCAGTTTATTTTTGTTCTTCCCATTTTATTTTCTCAGTTATTACCAGGTCATTATCTCCATCTTGTATTTTTTTTTCTTAATCAGCAAAAAAAGTGTTTGCCGGAGATGTGGGTATGAAGAAGGAGATGAATTTTGAAGAACTTCATACTGTATCATTTGTATTGGAATTGTAGTAGTATATAATCTGTTTATGTAAAGTACATTTTACAATAAATTATAGTATAAAATTTTCAATCTTTCAGTACATTTTAAAAGAAATTATAGTATATAATTTGTTTATCAAAAGTACATTTTACAAGTGATTGTAGTACACAATGTTCAACCTTTCAATAAACATTATCTGAAAGTGGCAATATATAATTTGTTTATCTACAGTACATTTTACAAGCAATTGCAGTTCAAAATATTCAACCTTTTAGTACACATTATCTAAAAGTAGTAGTATATAATCTGTTTATGTAACATTTTTCAAGCAATTACAATACAAAATATTCAATATTTCAGTACACATTACTAGAAGTGGTAGTATATAATCTGGTTATATAAAGTATATTTTACAAGCAATTCTAATACAAAATATTCAACCTTTTAGAATACATTAGTATAAGTGGTAATATATATGAAAAGTACATTTTACAAGCAATTGTAGTACAAAATATTCAACATTTCAGTACACATTATCTAAAAGTAGAAGTATATAATATGTTTATGTAAAACACATTTTACAAGGAATTGTAGCACAAAACATTCAAGTTTTATACTTCAACCTAAAATTGTACTCTATTATTTAAGTTTTATACTTCAAGTGTTCTACTAATTGATTATCCAAAATTGTACTGCAATTGCTAGCGTCTTATACTTCAAGTGTTCTGGAATTGTACTTATTTTTATATAAAATTGTACTTCATTTATCTGAAATTATACTTTATTTTATACTTCATTTTACATAAAATTGTACTCTATTATTGAATTTCTATACTTCAAGGGTTTTATTTATTAATTATCCAAAATTGTACTGCAATTACTAGGGTTTTATTCTTCAAGTATTCTAAAATTGTACTTCTTTTTATATAAAATTGTACTTCATTACCTAAAATTATACCTTATTTTACATAAAATTGTACTCTATTATTTAAGTTTTATACTTCAAGGGCTTTACTAATTGATTATCCAAAATTGTACTGCAATTGATGGCGTCTTATACTTGAAGTGTTTTGGAATTGTACTCCATTTTTTATAAAATTGTACTTCATTTATCTGAAATTGCACTTCATTTATACTTCATTTTACCTAAAATTGTACTCTATTATTGAAGTTCTATACTTCAAATGTTCTATTTGTTGATTTAGCATGTGCATATTATCCGATATATCAGTGCTTTTGTACTTCAATAAGGGAAATTTATACTTGATTTCAGGACATATATACTTCATTGCGGTAATTATGTACTAGATTTAGAATGAAAAGGTAGCATGTGCATGTTGTCCGAGAGCATGAACAAATGTGTGAGATATTACTAGAGGTGGGCGTTTGGATCGGGTACGTCGGGTTCGGGTACCCGATTTTTTGGGTAGCAATTTTAGCTACCTGACACCGACCCGAAATTGTCGGGTACCTGACATGATTTTTTTTAAAAAAAAAATTAATATAAATATTATCTAAAAAGTCTTAAAAAAAAAAAAAAGAAATGAACTTTGGCCTCTATTAGACAATGGCCAAACTTTGGCTTTTTAAAATACACACACACACACCATATATATAAATATTGGATATAATAAGCATTTAAATTATATATACAATACATATAAATATACTTATTATATATATTTTATATAATATATATTTATTTATATATAAATTAAAATCGGGTACCCGAACTACTCGATCGGGTAGGACTTTCTACCCGATATCTGACCCAAAATTTCATTTGGGTATCGGGTACTCGATTCGTAATTTTTTTTAAAATAAAAAACCCTACCCGATCGTATCAGGTCGGTACCCGAATTACTCGATCCGAATGCCCACCCCTAGATACTACTTCAATAAGGGAGATTTTATACAAAGTGTATTTCAATATAACACCATATCTTCGTTTGTTCTATATTTGTACTTCATTTATACTGAAAATATACTACTAGAGCATTAGCAAATGTTTGAGATATTACTTCAATAAGGGAGATTTATACTTGATTTCAGGACAAACGATAGTCTCAAGATATTGTATTTGACCCTCACTATAATTATTAGAGACTAATTATTTAATTGTATAAAGTGTACTTTAACATAACATCATATATACTTCATTTGTTCTGTATTTGTACTGAAAATATACTACCAGAGCATGAACAAATACATGAGATATTACTTCAATAAGGGAGATTTATACTTGATTTCAGGACATATGTACTTCATTGCAGCAATTATGTACTTGATTTCTTGTTCTTTGTACTAATAGTGATGAACTTGAGTTTGTTCCATGATTTGCCTTTTATTTCTTGGTAATTAATAACCAAAACTCTAAAACTGTGTGTAATATTTAGTATGGTATGAATAAAATAATGTTAAAATATTAAAGTGATAACCAGTAGTGTTCAACGAATCAGAGTTATCATTCATAGTATCCAAAGTATACTTATGCATTGAAAGTTGTAAACACATGAGCATTCGACAATCATATCCATCTAATCACTAGTACAAATATGTACTTCACCTAGTTTGATAGTCTCAAAATATTGTACTTGACCCTCACTACAATTATTAGAGACTAATTATTCAATTACATAAAATGTACTTCAACATAACACCATCTGTACTTTGTTTGTTCTGTATTTGTACTTCATTTCCCACATATTATACTGAACTTCGCTACAATATTTCACTTTAATTGAAATGTACTTCAATATAACGCCATATAAACTTTGTTTGTTCTGTATTTATACTTTATTTCCCGCATATTATACTGAACCTCACTACAATATTTCACTTTAATTGAAGAATACTTCAACATAGTACCATATATATTTCGTTTGTTCTGTATTTGTACTTGATTTTCCACATATTGTACTGAACCTCGCTACAATATTTTACTTTAATTGAATGGTACTTCAACATAACATCATATCCATGTATATATGAAAAGGAGTCTTCTTCAATGCATCAAAATATTTTGACCCCATCTTGAATTTCACATGTTCCAATTTAGCCTGAAAATATTGGGGAAGCAACAAGAGCAGACCTCATTATGTCTTGCTTTTGCTGCAATCAAATAAAGAAAAATTAGTATACAAACATATTATATACTACCACTTTCAGATAATGTGTACTGAAATGTTGAATATTTTATACTACAGTTGCTTCTAAAATGTACTTCAGATATTCAGATTATGTACTACCACTTTCAGATAACGTGTACTGAAAGGTTGAATATTTTGTACTACAATTTCTTGTAAAATGTACTTCAGATACTCAGATTATGTACTACCCTTTCAGATAATATGTACTAAAAATTTGAATATTTTGTACTACAGTTGCTTCTAAAATGTACTTCAGATACACAGATTATATACTACACTTTCAGATAATGTGTACTGAAAATTTGAATATTTTGTACTACAGTTGCTTCTAAAATGTACTTCAGATACACAGATTATATACTACACTTTCAGATAATGTGTACTGAAAGATTGAATATTTTGTACTACAGTTGCTTGTAAAATGTACTTCAGATACACAGATCATATACTACCACTCAGACAATGTGTACTAAAAGGTTGAATATTTTGTACCACAATTGCTTCTAAAATGTATTTCACATACTCAAATTATATACTACCACTTACATATAATGTGTACTGAAATGTTAAATATTTTGTACTACCGTTACTTCTAAAATGTATTTCAAATACTTAGATTATGTACTAATATTTTCAGATAATCTATACTGAAAGCTTGAATATTTTGTACTATAATTGCTTCTAAAATATACTTCAGATATACATATTATATACTATCATTTTCAGATAATGTGTACTGAAAACTTGAATATTTTGTATTACATTTGCTTCTAAAATGTACTTCAGATACATAGATTATGTACTACACTTTTAGATAATATGTACTGAAAGGTTGAATGTTTTGTACTACAGTTGTTTCTAAAATGTATTTCAGATACAAAGATTACATACTACACTTTCAGATAATGTGTACTTAAAACTTAAATATTTTGTGCTACAGTTGCTTCTAAAATATACTTCAGACATACAGATTATATACTACCGCTTTCAGATAATGTGCACTGAAAACTTGAATCTTTTGTACTACAGTTACTTCTAAAATATACTTCAAATACACAGATTATATACTAAACTTTTAGATAATATGTACTGAAAGCTTCAATATTTTGTACTATAGTTGCTTGTAAAATGTAATTTACACAAACATATTATATACTACACTTTCAGATAATGTGTACTGAAAGGTTGAGTATTTTTGTACTACAGTTGCTTTTAAAATGTACTTCAAATACCCAGATTATATACTACACTTTCAGATAATATGTACTGAAAGTTTCAATATTTTGTACTACAGTTGCTTCTAAAATGTACTTTACACAAACAAATTATATACTATTATTTTCAGATAATTTCAAGGTATAATTTCAGGTATAAGAAGTATAAACTCCAAGAAAGTGATGTATAACTTTCATGCCTTTCAAGTGCAAATTAGAGATTTCTAAATATTACAACAAAAATAATATATATAATAAATGGGTTAAAGTTTTTAACAACTAAAAAAGAGTTCAAACAAAGAAAGATGAGAAAATCTATTTGAAAAACTTATAAAACTGAAAAATACACACATTTTAAAAAGCCAAAGTTTGGCCACTATCTAATAGAGGCCAAAGTTCATTTTCTTTTCTTTTTTTTTTTAAGACTTTTTAGATAATATTTATATTAATATTTTTTTTAAAAATCATGTCGAGTACCCGACAATTTCGGGTCGGTGTCAGGTAGCTAAAATTGCTACCCAAAAAATCGGGTACCCGAACCCGACGTACCTGATTTGAGCGCCCACCCCTAGTAATATCTCACACATTTGTTCATGCTCTCAGACAACATGCACATGATACCTTTTCATTCTAAATCTAGTACATAATTACCGCAATGAAGTATATATGTCCCGAAATCAAGTATAAATTTCCCTTATTGAAGTACAAAAGCACTGATATATCGGATAACATGCACATGCTACATTTTCATGCTAAATCAACAAATAGAACACTTGAAGTATAGAACTTCAATAATAGAGTACAATTTTAGGTAAAATGAAGTATAAATGAAGTGCAATTTCAGATAAACGAAGTACAATTTTATAAAAAATAGAGTACAATTCCAAAACACTTAAAGTATAAGACGCCATCAATTGCAGTACAATTTTGGATAATCAATTAGTAGAACCCTTGAAGTATAAAACTTAAATAATAGAGTACAATTTTATGTAAAATAAAGTATAATTTTAGGTAATGAAGTACAATTTTAGAACACTTGAAGAATAAAATCCTAGTAATTGCAGTACAATTTTGGATAATTAATAAATAAAACCTTTAAAGTATAGAAATTCAATAACAGAGTACAATTTGATGTAAAATGAAGTATAAAATAAAGTGCAATTTCAGATAAACGAAGTACAATTTTATATAAAAATAAGTACAATTCCAGAACACTTGAAGTATAAGACGCTAGCAATTGCAGTATAATTTTGGATAATCAATTAGTAGAACACTTGAAGTATAAAACTTAAATAATAGATACAATTTTAGGTAAAATGAAGTACAATTTTAGGTTGAAGTATAAAACTTGAATGTTTTGTGATACAATTCCTTGTAAAATGTGCTTTACATAAACATATTATATACTTTTACTTTTAGATAATATGTACTGAAATGTTGAATATTTTGTACTACAATTGCTTGTAAAATATACTGTTCATATATATTACCACTTATACTAATGTATTCTAAAAGATTGAATATTTTGTATTAGAATTGCTTGTAAAATATACTTTATATAACCAGATTATATACTACCGCTTCTAGTAATGTGCACTGAAATATTGAATGTTTTGTACTGTAATTGCTTGAAAAATGTACTTTACATAAACATATTATATACTACTACTTTTAGATAATGTATACTAAAATGTTGAATATTTTTTACTGCAATTGATTGTAAAATGTATTGTAGATAAACAAATTATATACTGCCACTTTCAGATAATATTTATTGAAAGGTTGAACATTTTGTACTATAATCACTTGTAAAATGTACTTTTGATAAACAAATTATATACTACAATTTCTTTTAAAATGTACTGAAAGATTGAAAATTTTATACTATAATTTATTGTAAAATGTACTTTACATAAACAGATTATACACTACTACAATTCCAATACAAATGATATAGTCTGAAGTTCTTCAAAATTCATCTCCTTCTTCATACCCACATCTCTGGCAAACACTCTTTTTGCTGATTAAGAAAAAAAATACAAGATAAAGAGAATGGCCTGGTAATAACTGAGAAAATAAAATGGGAAGAACAAAAATAAACTGAGAAAATAACCTGAAAATGATGAAAATAAACTGAGAAGGTGGAAATGCGGTGGTCGCCCTAGTGGTGGTGGTGTAGTCGGGCTCCTCATTTGCGCCGTCAAGCTCAATTTGCTTCTTCGACTTTTTTTTTTCTTTTGATAATGAAAGATGAAGCTGGGGTTTAGTGTTTGGGAATGGAGATAAAAGGTGTTTGGTTGTGCGGATAGAAAAGAAGTGAAGAAAATGAGTAAAAAATATTGTATTTAAGGGTATTTTTGTCAAATCAAGTGGGTAGGGAGCGATCTCTAAAATTTTAACAAAACTAGGGAACTCATTCTATAAAAATTCAAGTGGGGACTGAACATGAATTTGGAAAGTGATTTTGGTACTTTTTAATAAGTGCCCCTTTAAACAAACCATGAAATATTTACCACCAATAGAGTTTTGAAATAACTTATGAATTATTCCAATGCCTCCCTATTGCAAATGCCTCTTCACATAAACAAATTATATTATTCAAATATTTTTATTTTTTAATAATATTCTTTTTATTTTATGTAATTAAATAATAAGAAACATCTCTTAATAATCTAAAAAAGAAAACTTATTGTTTAAGAACATAAAATGGAGATTTCAAATGTTAAAATTTAAAGGTAATTTATATAGCTTGGCTAAATTATAGAGTATCAAAAGTTGCTAACTTTAATTTGTAAATTATACACATATTCTTAAAATTGGTAAAGAAATTTAAAACAAAGAACAATAAGAGAAGGTAATAAATTGATGGAGCAAAATATTTTTACTTAATTTACTTTTAGCTTATATTCAAAAATATATAATTATTATCTACAATGGTTATGTAAAACTTACTATTATCATAGTTTAACATGTCACATGTGGTATGGGCCCCCAAAAGAAACATATATACAAATGAAATATAGAAATTTTGTGGATATCGTATAAAACTTATAAAGAAATCTGCCATTTCCCTAAAAAAAATTATTTTTATCACCAATTTAGGCCAACTTAAATGAATCCTGATTCAGCTGTCAACACCACCGGCCCTCCACATTATGGCAAACATTTTCCAACTATCGCACGAAAACCCGTATCAAACTAATTGTCTATATCTCAATTTTGAAGTCGATACACAAACGAAAAATCAGAGGGAGATAAGAGGGAAATATAATTTTTCCTCCAAATTTTGGAGGAGAAGCCCCGACATGTATCTATATTTTCATGTATCACAATTGCTATAGCTTTTGATATGATTTTTAGCAATATTTTCAAAATCAAACCGGATAAAAAATTGACAATGTTACTGATTATTAGTTCAACTGGTATGATATCATAATGACGTAATACTTATATTTAATTATACATATAATATTTTAATATTAACAAATAAAACTTCAAATGCTATATATTATTTGAAAAAATTTCAACTTATTTATTTTTAAATAAGTTTTTTAGAAAGAAAAAAAATATTATTTTACAATTATTCAACTATAAATAAAAAATAATGTTTCATATTAATTTAAGTAATCATTCATTTCATACTTCAACTCCAAGCAAAAATAAATTTTTTTACATTAAATATCCAACATAATTTAAGAGAGATTAAACAAAATAAAATAACAAATTAAACATAAGCGTTTACATATAACTACCACTTCATTATATTTCAAGAAAATAAATTCATGTTTTAAAAAATTATATGTCCAAAATCTTTAATCATCATCTTCAATTCATAATTTCTCTCTCTTTTCTTTTTATATATATATTTTTTATTTTTTAAATTATTTTTTAATTTTTTTTAAATAAAAAAATAAGTGAATCATTGGTCAACCGGTCGAACCGGTACCGATTTAATCGGTTTTTTATAAGTTCAAAATGTCACCAATTTTTATAATTGAATCAGATCGAATTGGCCTCCAGTCACCAGTTCAACTGGCCAATCCGATCCAATTTTCAAAACACTGATTTTTAGAAAGAGTCACCATTAATTTGTCTAATTAAGATGTTCAATAGTAGCATATATACGTGAATCAAATCAAATGATTCTAAAGCTCTTGAAACTAAATGAGAAAGCCAATCGGCTTGTTTAACCCAAGGACATAAATTGGATGGTGAATAAAATTTTCCATTGCATTGCTTAGGAGATTTCCAATAGCAACTTTGTTAAGAAACAAAAACAAGTGAAACTGAACAAGGCAGATACAAAAGGATTGGAGAAAAAAAGATTTTCGTTTTTCTCAAATCTCCAGCTAAAGCTTATTGATTCCTAAGGGATGGCAACTCACTATGCAGGCAACTAGTGAACTGAAAGTACATTAAAACAACACTAGGAGGTTTGCTGTACGTGCTTAATGCTTTTCTCTCTGTTGAAGCCGCTTGAACCAGTAAGCCGACATCTTGGGGTACCTCTTGAGGGTTTTGAAATCGACATAGACGATTCCAAACCTCGATGTATACCCCAATCTCCATTCAAAGTTGTCAACAAATGTCCATTGGAAGTAACCTATTACATTAGCTCCTTCCTTGATTGCCTTCTTTAGTTCTCCTAAATAGCTCTTGTAGTAATTGATCCTTGTCGTGTCGTGCAAAACTTTGGGGAGTGTAAGGTTACCTGGTTGATCCATTCCTGCAAAATTTATTTGCTAATCATCAATGTCACACTTATAAGTCGAAATTGTACTAGTTTTTTAAGTAAATTTAGGTTGAAACTTATACGAAATCTCTAGTGTATTTCTAAGTCCAGTGTCAATAAATCTTCTAAATGATGATAGACTCGGATCGAGCTCGAGAAGTCAACTATTTCACAGGAGGTCGTGGGTAAAGAGAATGTGGTACAAGCTAGGTGGTATCTCAGATAACCAGGTACTTAGGTAGGTAGAGGAGATAGTGGATGATTAGGTCACTCTGACATATGATGTCTACTCTTCCAACTTGGGCATTTATGGCTAATGGGGGAGTATTTATAGGTTGAGATTTACCCATTCCATCAATCCTAGGTGGCCTCCTGAGATGTTGCCTTGTGTGCTCATTTTTGGATCATGCCGATTTGAGTCGGATTTTGACCCACGAAAAAATACAGACCTTAGGGAGTGTTTGGAAATTTTTTGTATCTTGGATGGTATTTGGGTCTTTTTATTATTTTTTCCACATCATAGCTGAAACGAGATGAAATATACATATATATATACTGACCGTTCTCAGCCAGAATCATGGTAGGATTCCCATAGCGTTCTTTGATGTAGTTGACAGCTTTGTATAGACCCCATGGAACAATATAAAGCCAATATGAGTGTGCCTGGACACAAAAAATTAACAATCAAAGCTTAACGTATTTATTTGTTGCAGAAGCTTTTTCTTATATATAGTTTCGGATGAACTTACCCTGGGGCCAATTGGCACTCCATGACGATCATCTGCCAAAATTTTATGACAAGGTTAGATACTAAGAAACATCATCCTTAAACATGAATTTATGACTTGCTGAGGACAAGAGTAAAATTTTCTTACAAGCAAATCCACAATGCCAATCTTGCTGGTAGCCCAAGTCCTTTGAGTTTGTTTGCTCTACATCATACATATAGTATGCAGTGTACTGATTTATGCCCACAAAATCAAAGGATCCCTTAACCATCTTGACCTCTTCTTTTGTGAACTTTGGTAGCCTTTTTCCAACTATGTTCTGCATAGTTTTTGGATACTCTCCGTACACCAGAGGATGCATAAACCTACAGGGAAATTAAGCCAGAAACTCATTTTTTCAGTAAAAAAGTGGTTGGATCTTCAAGAAGCACCTGGACTTATTATTACCATCCAATGTGAAAGTCTCTTGCCCTTTGAGCCGCATAGTTGTCTGCTTTGCCCCTTGTAAGAGGCTCATACCAAACAAAATCCAATAGAATTCCAATCCTCCCCTTTTGTTTTTCCTGAAATAATTGCAAGTTCAACAAAAATTCTGGATGATATAAATATTTCTACCTGACAAAAGGAAAGTAACTTTCTTTTTTTTCTTTTTCACCTGATATTTCTCGCGATATCTCTGAGCAGCAGCCGCATGGCATAGAATGAGATTATGAGCAACAATATAAGGCTCAGTGGCAGAATTCCCCTCCGTGCAATTGCCAAATGCTTTAGAGCACCTTCCTGGTGCAAAGAATCCATTATCATATCCAAGGGCCGCTACCACTCTAGGCTCATTAAAAGTCTGCCAGTTCTTCACTCTGTCCCCAAATGTCTTGAAACAGAATTCAGCATAATCAGCAAAATCTTTCCTGCACCAAAGTTGAATCATATGCCATCATAGTCTCACAGATCTTTCTTCTCCTCTCCAACAGCTTAAACTTTTAACAATGCGACCATTTATAGAATACTTGCAGAGTAGCATAGAGTGCGAATTACTTACACTACTTCACGGCCCAGCCACCCGTTATACCTATCCTGAAGCGCTTGAGGAAGATCATAGTGATTCAGATTAGGATATGGGGTGATACCTGCAAGATGTTAAGGCGAATAACGCTTATGTCACACATTGCCAAACTCCATCTTCTTTATTGGCTAGCTACTACTTAGCAAAGCAAGTGTTCTTTTTTACCTTTCTTGAGCATGTAGTTGATCAACCTATTATAGTAAGCAACTCCCTTCCAATTCACCTTTCCAGTTCCATCTGCAATTTTTCAAATGATGATGCAAAGGGATATATTGAGGCATTACATGTGAATTTGGACACTGAATAATTTTCATGGAACTGGAAATGACTTAATACTGTATAATCATCCTACTTGGGAATATTCTGGACCATGAAATTGAAAACCTGTAGGCATCAAAGTTTAGCTTTGCCATAAGATCAATGTCCTCCTGTGTAAACATATGTTAAACTGTGAGCTCTCTCTATTTTCCAATCCAAGGACCAAAAATGTGTAACATATTTAGCATAAGTATTATTTCAATAGTGAATAACAGGATGAATTTCTAACTTTGTGGTTACAATAGATAATGAAGAAAGCACATCTTCATTTTGAAAGGTAGCAGAGGGGGTGACCAGTGTAGCATCCCTATTGGATGTGACCATAGTTGTTTCCCGTGGTGTGAAATATTTTATTTGAGCTATAGCTACTGTCTAAATAGCCAGTTCGTCATCACAACTCCACCAAAATGCTAGTCAAACTGAAATCCCACTACCACATAATTGATTCCAAGTTATTTTGATCATTGGATTATGTATGTGTAGAACTTAGATTATTTTGATACTTCTAGTATTATGGTTGACGAGAACACATGCTTTTACCTCTACTTGTCTAATAGTACAAGACTACAAGTAATATGGGAGAATCTTATCCCCAAATATTCCCTTACCGACACTGCTCTAAGTAATGGTGCCAACGGGAATTCATCCAAGCAATAAAATCAGCCACAGAAATCAAAGTAGAGTGAGTGAAAAAAATATTAGAGTACTACATGACTAAATAAAGATTTTATTCAACGTATTAATTAATTTTCTTTTGAAAAAGCTTTTCACAATTTATTAGAGGAAGAGAAGAAAAACAGGCAGTCTCCAGGAAAAAAGTTATGTATTGGCCATTCATTTCGTTCTTGGGTCCATGTGGTTTTGTTTGTCGTAAACGAAAACGTGAAGTTAAATATCAAAGTAAGTTGAAACATCATCAATCACATTAGAATTTAGATTAGGGGTCTACCTGCCTCTTGCTGCATATAGATAATAACTGATATGTATGACAATGAAATATTTGAAAAATAAGCCGTTCAAATTTGAGTTTAATTGGCATGATAAAATGGGGTGCAATTATTTCATTTAGCTAATTTTATTATTTATTTAGATTAAATGATTACAAACATTTAAACTTGCAGTTATTCCACCAACCCGCTTCTATATGTAAAATGAGAAATAAATAATCACACATGCTCAAGTCCATGTGTTCAATTTGTACAAATAATCATATGAACATATATTCACAATGAGTAAATTTTTTTACTTATTATCACATAATAAATAATTATGAAATAACTTAAAAATTCAACAATGCATTCCCTCTGTGTTGTAGTAGAGGACACTTTTGATTAGATTTTTTGTGCTAAAAAACAAACTCACTTTGTATTTGTGATACTGGTCCACTGACACTTCCCCAGAGGCATTGTTTGGCTCACGCCCTATTTTCAAGTTCATAATAATTAAGGTTAGTGCAAAATTCACAAAGTAGAAAATATATAAAGTACATGATCAAAAAGAGGAAAAAAAAAAATCACTGTATTATATAGTAAGTATGTAATAATTACCAGGCACTTTGACGAAAGTATCCCAAATGCTGGGCCCCCGGCCGTCCTTACTGGCCATGCCTTCCACTTGGTAGGCGGAGGCCGCCGTTCCAAACACGAAATTCTTGGGAAAGCTGCCTCTGCTCAGCCCTCCGAGGTCGAAGCCGACGGTGGTTTCCGGCGAGGAGTCCTCCTCGTCAGCAGCAAAGCATTGTGCTAGGGATAAAGTGGAGAAAAGAAAGAAGAGCAGTAAGGCTTTGCTCATCTTAATAAGTGGAAAACTAGCGTGATTATTGTAACTTATGAGAAAGCTATCCATCTATTTATAGACAAAGAAGCACTAGAGATTAGTTTCCCCTGCAATTGGGGTCCATAGACCCCATGCAATAATGCTTTGAAGGCTTGTACCTTGAGGTGCATGCAAAGGATCAAAGTCAAAGCAAATGGAGATGTTAGTCGCAAAGTACTATGATTACTTTATCTTGATTATTGGTGCTAATTTTTTATCTTCAGTGAGAGTTCACTTTGAACTCTTTTCTTTTTTTAATTTTTTAAAAAAAAATTTTAAAAAAGCCACACTCATTTCGATGAAATCTTATTTGCAATTTGTAAAACAACACTATTTCACCCTTAATAAAGCAGTTGGGCCTCGGATTTTAAAGAATAAAATGTTAAGATTTTTTTTTTTTTTTTTCATTTTGCATTTGGTTTCCAAGGAAAATGAGAAGAAAATTATATTTTCGTTTTAGTATACATAATTGTAAAATGTATTTATTGATTTTTCCTTCTATATTATTTGTTTTGAGTGATACAAAATTACACTTAAAAGTATATGAAACTACCGTGATTTTTGTGCAAAAGAAGAATATAATGTAATTTAGTGTCTCTTTTGGTTTTATTTTTAGCTTTCAACATTTTTAGAAGTTGATAATTAGTTATAGTTTTGAAAATAAACATGAAATTGCATTTGAATGTTTTATTTGAAAATAATAATTTGGTTAAGTACCATATGAATCACAGTTTAGGTGATTTATACTTTTTATACTTAAAAGAACATATCTTTTCAAAATATATGTATATTTTAATTGTGCTGAAATGATGGTCGACTTTTTGTAAAATTAAAATTTGACTTTGATTGAATTGAGAATAGATTGATAGAATATTTTTAAGAAAAATTATAAATGAAAATAAGTGATATTTTATGTAATTCATATGAAATGATAATTTTCAATTGTCAAATAATAACAAGAATAAAAATGTTGAAAATAATCCACTCGCACAAGCTAATTTAACTGAATTCCACACAAAAGATGTGAATACGTTCGTATTTTCTAATAGTAATTCTTTGTTAATATATTTAATTTAAATTTTTTAATTTTGTTAATTAATTTTTGACATTTGTAATATATGAAATGATTTGAATAATTGTTTCTTTTTTCTAAAAATAATCACAAGATATATATTTTGTTTTACATTTCTGTTGTGTCACCTATCTTAGTCAAAAGTATAGGGTGACGTGTATGAACCGTTATGATGAGGATGTCTTGTCTCTATGAATGAGTCTCATAGTCAGGAACAACGGTGTATTGGGTGCTGGGTGCGTACCAACTGGGTACGCACCCAGCATCAACCAAACCAGGAACGACCGTCAGGGACTGTATGGTGAAATGGGGAAATGTCGTGTGACCCAACTAATTTTATCTACTCTGACTCAGGTTATTGTCCGTGCCTGCTCATACTTGGGGAGGTGGAGCGGGATAACGGGAAGATGCGATATTTATAATAAATGAATTTAGTATTTTGCAATTATATATAATTAAGGGATAATATTATAATCTTCTAAAATATAACTTCCAATGCAGAAAAACCATGAAATTCTTTACAGATCCAAAAATTTATTCCACTAATTATTTACTTTAAACAAGCCCGGTAATTAATTTTTAGACTAATACTTCCAATATGTTATGATCTTTGAACTAAATTATTATGAGCTTTATACATTAAAAATTAATAAATTAAATTCTTTCGATATATTCATTTCCAAGATCATGGATCTTTTTCCATCAAAGAAATTTCTCAAATTGATAAATTGTATATGATGATTTTAGTTTCTTTGCAATTATCTTAAAATTTCAAACAAATGCATTAAAATTATTAAAAGAATTACAATATTACATAATAAATAAATAAATTTTATTTATTTTATACAACAAAAACTTTAATAGTGTGCCAAAATTATTACTAAAAATAGAAAGAGGGCGTCGATCTTAGCCGCTGATTGGGCGCCTACCATCCGAGCTACATAGTTGAGCAACTGCTCGTCCCGACCACCCAAGGATGATCATTTTCATTCTGATTGACTTCCTAACCTGTGGATGCCAAACGACAATCTCCATTTATTTTTCCTGTCTTATACTTAGCTTCTATGTATTGCTCGCATTGGATTTGCTCTCTTCTCTTGTCAAAGGTACCTTAAGACCAGTCAATACACAATTGCTCAATGAGCATTGGAAGAGTTAAATGGAAAGAGAGAGGACAGATAACACCCGAAAGAAATCCTAAGTTATTCAAGGAGTATAAAACTCCACTAGAGATCCTAAGTGAGCAAAGCTCCGTGAGAAAGTTTAAATTTCGTAGAGCACAAAGCTTCACTGGAGATCCTAAGGGATTTTCAAAGCGTAAAGCTCCACGAGAAAGCTAAGTCATTTGCACAGCGCAAAGCTCAACCAGAGATCCTCAGGGATTTTCCAAGTGTAAAGCTCTGCAAAAAAGTTTGTTATTTTCGAAGTGCAAAACTTTGCTAGAGATCCAAAGTGAACTCAGAAGTCTAAAGACCAACAAAAAATTTTGAGACCCTAGGTGCATAGAACAACAGTTTAGCAATAAGACCCTAGGCGTGCGAAACAACATCTGACAGCTAAGACCTCCTAAGAGACTCGCGAGCCAACATTTCATAAGAAGACCTTAAGGAGACGCATGGAAAGACATTCCAACAAGAAACCCCAATGGGCTCTTAAAGTGATGAATTTAGTAAAGGATCATAGGAGATCCGAAAAACAAACCATGTCATCATAAAAACTACTAAAGGTATGCAACTCTTAATTGGATTTGAATTTTAAATATATTATTGAATTTCGTGATATTTTTTATTTAATATATATATGTATATTTTATTTATGCAGCCAACAGAGAATATTATTAGGGAAGATCTCATATCAAGATGGATTCGTTCCCTGATTATTAAGATAATTTAAATTTTCTTTAATTATTGTGTATATCAATAGTTTTATCTTCGTGATCAAAGTTACTGCTTTTCTCATTTCCTTTCTCACTAAGCTATTGGCTCTATATATTTACAGTGTACTCATTCAAACAATAATTGAATCAGATAATCCGAACGATAATCTAAACTAAAACAAATGCCTTAGAAAAGAATAAAAGAATAAAGATATCCCAACTGATCTCAGAGCTAATTATGATATAAAACGACAGTACTTTTAAGCGTTTTATTATAGCATGTTCACTCCACGTCCATGTCATACCTATAAATTGTGCTTCCATGAAATCATTAAAATCAATGTTTATATTAAAAAATATTATTGAAATAACTTTTAATTAAAAAATTAATTACGTTGACTTTTCATTTCAAAAAATTCATCAGGTAACTTTTTGTTTAAATTAAGGAATTAATTTAATGAATTAATTTTTACAAAAAAGTTTTTCTTCAAGTTATTCAAATGAATTAAATAGAAAATTTAATGAATCTATTTTTGTCTCAACAATGATATTTTAATAAATTAAGTTTTGAAGCAAAATACGTTCTTGAAGTTTTAAATGTATAAATTATATTAGAAAGAACTTAGGAAATGTTTGATTATGTTTTTTGTGTGATTTTCTTATGTGTTTTGGAAAAATAAATTATTGAAAAATGTGAAAGTTGTATTTTGGTATATTTGTTTATGCATTGAGAGAGATATTTTTTATTGTAACAGTCAAATCAATTTTTTTTGTTAAAATAGTAATAAAATATATATGATGTATATATATATAATATGTATATATTGGAAAATGAAAATTTTGAAGGGAAAATGAGGATATGTTTGATTATGTTTCCCCAAAATTGTTTTGGTGAAACATAACCAAACATTTAATTTTTAAAACTTGAATTTCTTGTTATTTTGCAATTTGAATCTTTTTCTTTTTCTTTTGTTCTCTTGATTAAGATAATTGTAAGTGATGAGTCTTCCTTCTTTATATGCTTTTCTAAGTTAAATTATATTTCATTTTACATGTAAAAACTCTAATTTTGGATATAAAAAAATGTCAACCTTGCTAAAAAAGACGAAGCAAATAAAACTTTTTAAAGTTCATAAATTAAATTTTGTAAGAGCTTTTACTACAAATAATTAATATAACTTTTAAAAAAGTACGTCATTAATGTTTTATTTAAGAATATAAATTTTAGATTAAGCTCCTATCTCCCACCACCGGGGATGAAGGTTAGACCTATAACATACCCATAGCTACCCATTTATTAATGAAGTAAACCCAAATTATATCTTAACCCTAACCCATCCCAGCAATATGATCAATTTGTACTGTTTTCTTCAACGGCTATTATCTTTATACATTTGCATATCCCCAATCCCGTTGGATTGACATGTCATGTCACGATTCTATAATATCATCCGTACTTTGAACCACATCGACTTGGTCTAACAAAATCTAATTTCTTTTATAATTATTAAAAAATGGACTGTAGACTTAACCAACCTTAAAAATTAGCTCAAAAATGAGGATTGTCTAATGCCATATACAAATACCACTATTAATTTGTTTCATATAAGATTCTAACACACTTTGCGTATGTCCAAGAATATAAATTTGGTACGTAAATAGTGATCCCATATTAGAAATAATTGACTTTGATATCATAACAAAAAATAAATAAATAAATCTTGCATCTAACTTACCTCGAAAATTAAACTAAAAGGTGATGGCCGCATAAAAAAATTGCTACTCATTTATTTAATTAATAGGAGAACCAAACAATTATGCCGTGCGAACGCAATGTCAAATATATGAGGTCCATCGCCATGCAATTAATGTGGGTCCGTCAATTTTGTTGGGTGGTATGGTCCATCATTTTCGCATGCGGGCTGATACAGAGGTCTGCATGCACGTGAAGGTGTTGGTCCAGACAACTGGCCGCATGCGGCCGAAAATATTCTGACATCAAAATCTTGGGCACCTAAATAAGCGTCAGAACTAGGGGTGTTAAAAAAAATAAAAATAAAAATCGATTAAATAGATAAAAAATAGAAAAAATTGAACCGAACTTACTGTTTTGTATTTTACAAAAAATAATTTTTTGTTCAGTTTGATTTTTTTATTTGATTAATCGAAATCGAATCGAAAATCAAGAGAAGAAAAAAATAAAAAAGGTTCGATTTAACCGAACCGAAATTGATTTTTTTTTCATTTTTTAAATATAAATTTTTACTATTCAAGTGTTACTAATTTTAGTTTTATTTCACATTTTTTATTAAATTTTTTAAGTCTAAGATAAATAAATATAAATTTTCAAATAATGTAAATGTTAATGTATTTTTAAGTTTTTGGATAAATAAAAGAAATTTTTTGATAAGGTGAAATAATTGAGAAAAAAAGAAGTAAAATTGGAGAAGAGAAAATAAAACCATATTGTCTTTATTTTATAAAATATAATTCATTTTATCATCTTATTACTAAATATATCAAAATAGTTATTAAAAACCCTACATTTTATAAATAGTATAAATATTAATATATGACATATAAAAACATGAATAGTTATGATGCAAAGAGAAAAAAATGGTATTTTTTCTAAACTCAAATGGTACAATTGCATAATTTTTTTATTATACGAACTAATACACATTACATATAAAAAAATAGATGATTATGATTTAAAGAGCAAAAAATATTATATAAAAAAAAAATCTTTTTAACTAATTAGTTAAACTTATATTTATATATATATTATAGGTTATGTTGACGAGTAAAATTAAAATTTTAATTTAAATTGCAACTAAGGGATAAAGGATTGAATCCTATTTCGCTATTCCTATGGTAGTACTACTAGTATATTGCATTTGTTGGCCAATAAAGATTTTATCTATATTATTATAAAAACAAAGACCATTTTGTGTCTAAAATAGAAGTTATTTTTGTTCATTTATATAATTTGTCATTTTAATTATTCCAACAATAAAAATTGACAATATAGTTTGAAGGATAGATTGGAGAATTCAACATAAAAAAAATAGTTTGGATACAATTTTTATCAATGTTCCAAAATTATCCTTTAGAAATGATGATTTAATAATGTTAAAGTTGTGTTTTCAAAAAATTTACAAATCCACAATCTATAATATGATGTCATTGGATTAATTAGCTATTTAACTTTTAGTAGACTGAGGTTAAGATTTAATTCGTTATTTGACCTTGGTAGTTAATGTTTGAATATGCAAAAATCGCGTGCATCTACTTTGACGGTTATAAGCTAGCAATTTTAGCACACTCAATGTGTGTATTAAAATTTTTATAACATAAAATAATTAAAATATTTATTTATCTTCTTAAATTTGTAATATTTTAAATGTATTTGTTTAGAATAGATAAATTATAATTTTATCAAAACAAATATTTTCAATATACAAAAAAAAAAAGTAATCTAATTCAATATTTTCTCCTAAAAACAAATATTTTTTTATCAATATACTTTTATTAAATAAATTTTTTGGTACTAAAAGAATAAGTAACCTGATTCAAAGTTTTTATTAAACAAACTTATCTTTATCAAACAACTTTTATCATATTTTGGTATAATATCTATTTTTCGCGTTCGGTTTTAACCGAAATCGAAAAAATCGAAATCGAACTGTCAATTTTTGGTTATGGTTTTCAAAAAATCAAAAATTTCCATTAACCGATCAAACCGTTCAGTTCGGTCAGTTTTAACCAAATGCACACCCCTACTCGGTAGAGGATATCATCGCAATTATACCAAAACAAATATAAAAATAAGTGAAGGGGATATTAAATTTTATTTATGAATAATAAAATAAATAAATTTACATTATATATATAAAATAAATATTATTGTTATACAAAGAACATTATAAAAATTTTTTGTACATGCATTAAATATAATTATTTTTCTGAAAAACATAAAAACTATGAATCCCCTGAAACCATTTCATAAAAGTTCATTGATATCTTCTTTTTATAAAGCAAATCGACTTCGATTTTTGAATAATCCACATCACTTCTACTTCTATTGTAACACAAGATTCCCCTTTTCTGTGGAAAAGGCCCATATCAATAATTATGATTTTACGTATGGACAATTTCTCAATATCTTGTTCATTCGCAACAAAATATTTTCTTTGTGCGTCGGTAAAAAAAAAACATGCTTTTGGGGAGAGAGATACTATTTCAATATCATCGATCTTTTATCCAAATAACTGATCTAATTTTAGTATTTTACTCACATATCAATATTGTCTTTGTTTTGGGTTTTCCTCATAATGTTGGCCATGCAGCCCAATTTATTTTTCGCCCACCAAACTCACTTTCTGACACATTGGGACTCAATCCTAATATAGTTCAACTCAATAAGGTTTAAGTCTGCACAAAAATAAAATAATATCAAGTACAATTAAAGTGTAATTGCAAACACAAACCATCAGGTCACAATAATTACAAAAGCAAACCATCAGTATAATTGCAAAATTAATTACAGCAGCAAAAAACAACACAGCAAAGCTAGCAGTTTCACATGGAACTGCCAAAAAATAAATAAATAAATAAATAAAAGAACAAGAACTTAAAAAAAAAAAGGGTGCAACAATGAAAAAGACTAGTCGTTGGTATGAAGCAAATCTCCAAGCAGATTTTAAACTAGCCTTTGGACATCATCATCCACAACAGTAACAACAACAAAAGATGGCTTCAGCTGTCAGCAAACAACCAAAATATGCCGCCAAGAGAGGCTGCTCTTGTTAGGACCTCCCAGGCAAACTATAACTATGTTCACCATGCATGAATAATAGCCTTTTTCTCTTCTGATTCACAGGAAAGCAAGAATGAATCAACCGGCACATTACTGTGGTGTAATCTTCCATAAGCGGATACAACCATCTTCACCAGAACTAACGACAGTGTCGTTGTCAGTAAAAGCCAATCCATAGACTCCACCCAAATGAGCTCCCTTTATATTTATCCGACTTGATGCCGGTTTGTCTACTTCATACACAATAACACATGTGTCTAGTGATCCAGTGCCAACCATGCTGCTATTAGGAGACCATGCCAAGCAGTTTATCCGTGCAGTATGGTATAGCATATTTTTAAGCTTTATCTGGAAAATATTTGTGGAAAGTTAAAAAATCTAATAGATGATGCATCAAAGGAAACAAACAAGCCAAAACAGCAGCAACAACAATGATAAATAATAATGACAATAATATCTATATATAAGGAAAGTAAAAAGTGAAAAACAATAAGTACAAGTGCAGTCACTAGGTTCCCTCAAATCAGCATGGGAAAAATGCAATAATGCACAGAGAAAATAACAAAGTGAACAAACAAGCTTGAGAAGAGTTGAGTCGCAAACTACATAGCAGTGGGAGGACTATAACTTTGGAAATCTACGGTGGCTAAACTGGCTGTTGTCAAAACACTCAACTTTTGTAAACCCTATAAAGGCAAGAAGGATCAGGCCTCTTGAAGACCTAGCCAAAATCCAATACAAGCTAGCAGTGGATGGCAAGCTCAACCAAATAGCAAGAAAGATCCTCTTGGTCATACACCCCCTTTTAGTCATGCTCCTCTCTCCTTATACATAACAGCTTTTGTAAAGATTTGATCAATCATCACTAGCATGTAGAGAAAAGGTGTGTAAGTTTGGTGTATGGATCAACGTTAGAGGAGAGGCATGTGTACCTCTCAAGGAATCTAAAGTTAATCAAGAAAGTCGATTTCTAACCATCCTTTTCATTCACGTAAATTAACAAATTAAAATTATAGCGTAATCAATCCTTGGATGGAATTGCAGTTCATTGGTTTCTTTAAGTTAAAGTTTTAAGTAACCATTGCAGCACAAACCTGAATCCTACACATGCCAACAATTTGGAAACATTACACTAGCATAATGTGGCTTGATTTTTAGTGCCAATAAAATGTAACTCATCCAATAGTATTTAACTTCCAAAAGCTTGCCACATAAGATGCATCCCACACCGTATATCACGAGTTCCCCCACATCGCAGGCCATTGTGCAGAAAACTATAATTGAAATAAGTGTACATGAATATTGATAATTACTTTTTCACTATGAATTTTCATAAATAGAAAAGAGTTTGAAAAGTTGTAAAGCATAAAAGTTATGATTTACTACCTCTCGAGAAGCACAATCCCAGACAACAGCTTCTCGATTAACATCTGCTGATGCAACCATGGAAACATCTGGAGAATAGCGAATGACAGTGATGGCTCCTCGATGTTTTTCAAGTATGGCCTCTTCTTTCAAAGTATCACCTGTGACAGAATAGACACGCAACTTTCCATCCTCACCACCCACAATGGCTTCAGTTCCACTAGGCGCAATAGCGCAAGCTGTCACAGTAAATCCTAGGTTAATAGTGGACACAACTTGTGTACCACGAAGGAGCATAACACCACTATCAATTGAAACCAATGCAAGCTCAGGAGAAAGAAGGGCAAGACTCAAGTCCTTTGGTTGATTGCCAATATCAATGCAATCTGCATCCCCACTCTGGTCTCCACGTAGAGAAAATCTCCAAACCTTTGCCAGATAGTAAAGGAAAACAAAGCATTAACACCAGGAGCAGCATAGTTTTTCTCTGTAAATGATATATATGGCATGCTTTCATTTTTACACATATAGATTGGGATAAACATGTGACCTCATTAAACAAAGATGATGCAGACTGTACTGCCAAAGTAACATAAAACAGCACATAAAGTATTATTAGACTGCACATGCATATCAAAGGATCCACCGTGTTTCAGCTGAAGGTGATAGCCAAAAGAAATTCCAGAAGAGGCTTTCTCAGACAAGAAATATCACTTTCAAGACCACATTTTTATTTCAATTTTGAATTGGCAAAATTAATTTTTTTATTAATTATCAGAAGAAGCTTAATAAAATGTTAGCATCACACACAGGCAAAAAGATAGTTCCTCCAATAACAATTAGTTTCCAATAAACATATTTTCATAGACAAAGTCGGATATTCACAAAAAGTTTTAGTAAAAGATTAACCTTTCAGCGTGATGCCTAAGGCGTTATTCACTCTTTCGAATGAATCACAAGGGTCAGAAAGAAAATAATAAATCTATAATAAACTTCTAGACCAAATAAATAAGTATACAAGTAAACATATGCAATCATCGAAATACAAGGATAAGCATTGTTGAATTATTTTCTAACCTTATTGTCAAATCCTGATGACACAATTTCTTCTTCAACAGCTGCAAAACATTTAATTTGAGAAATCACCTTCCTTTCTAATTTTCCATAGTATCCAATACCTTGCACCCACTTAATCATTAAACCATCATAACTGCTGGACAATATAACTTTTGGGTCACTTTTTAACACTGCTAGTGAATTAACATTCTTCATGTGTCCATATAATTCTTGTGGAGCTTTGTCAAGATCACTGGCTGAGTACAAAAATATAGAGCCACCAAGGGAAACAGTGACAATGTGATCATTCTGCCAGAGACAGCCAACTAACATGTCATCTACTCCACCAGGACCAGGACACATCAATGTTTTCTTCATTTTTCCATTATTATCATCAGATATCTCCCACACTTTGGCAGACTTATCAGCAGAAACTGTTAGCACCTGAAATCAAGTTTTAGTAGTCAGTAATGCCATATCCAGAAAATACAATGATGGCTGGGGATTTTTTTATTTTTTTTTTCTGTGTTTTTGTTGTTTGTTTGGGGGGGGGGGGGGTGGCAGTGTTGCGTAAAGAGGTGACGCACGAGGTATTACATTGGATAAATTTGAAATTATAAAATAACACAAATTTGGCTTGAAATTGCTTTTTCTTTCATCAAATTGAAGTAACAGGACCAGAATAAGATTTGGCAATGATGTACATCCATATTCTCATCCTGATTAATATCGCCAAAAAGAACTGGCAAATTGAGATTCAAACCTTCTAATGCATCTATTCTATAATGTCCCACAACATGCAATTTATGCGGCATACATGTGAAGTTTCTTAGTTCTTTCACCTGGGGCCTCTGTGCGGTTTTAATCAGAAGCTGCTTTTTACCAGCCAGCTCATAGTTTTTCGCAGCTTAAAATAAGCCATTAAGAAAAACAAGGAATTAGAACTGAAGTGACATGGTGTGGTTGTCAATATTGAAAAGGGTCCCCAAGGTTTTGCCCATGTCATCTTCTCTCCAGCCCCCTTTATCCATTCTGATAAACATCCATGCATATTTGAAGTGACAGTCCGCATAATGACACACAAGATCCATATGATCATGCACTTTCAGTTCCACACATATTAATACAGAGTACAGAAGATGATCAAACAACATAAACTCATATACTAGCACATGATGAGAATTTAATATGGAGGAATTGGTAATGATTCAGCAAAAAGTATGCAGAACAGAAAACAATGGCAGAATCAACTACTTAATCGAATACCTAGGGCTCTAACAGGGGCATATTTACCATAGTTATCATGATTTAGTCATTGCACTTTAGTTTCACTTAACTAATTTTAGTTAGATACACTGCAGATATTTGTGTTAAATGAAAGGACTACAATTACAAATAAGGGTGTTTATCAATATTCAAATATTTCATTGATATTGCAACAAAAGGATTTCCATATTCGTATTGGACCTTAACATTCTTTTATTTCATTTTCATATTGGCATTAGGGTCTTTGATGTCATCTTAAAATTGATCTAAAGTCACCATACATGCATGTATAAAGTTTGGTTGATAATATTTTGTAGTATAATGATGTACAAATCACTATAGCAACACTGCAAATTTTCTCTCACATGGAATTCACTTTGCCAATTTAGAATATCATGCAATTACTAGTATCAGTATCGAAATGATGTTCTCAACAGATCATTTAGTTTATAACCCAAAAGTTCCGATTATATTCTAATCACAGTAAAACATGAGTTTGCAACTTGTTACAAAAACATCCATAGGGGTCTTTAGGAAGCTTCTCTTGAAAATATTTATTTCTCTGAGAGAGAAGCAGCTTGAAGAAATAATATTCCCTAATTATGTCGTTTCATAACCTATAACCTCCAAATTTCCTATTTTCTTTATGGTTTTCTTATTAAAAGAAGCAATTTCACGTAAAAAATCTCACATCATGATTTGGTGAACTTGTTCTGCATGTACCAAGGAAAAAATTGCACCAACATCAGTACCAAGTAAAACATTGCAGTTTAACTTTGTGCTGCTAATCAAATAATGGAAATTAACACATGCATTCCTTTTCCCTAGGTATTGACAAGCATAGGCTTTGTAATAAACAATCAAAGACTTTCAGCAAAACTAAAATATATGTTAGGAGTACCTGTTTACTGTCAGGACTCCAACTAATTGCATATATGCTGCGTTTGTGGCCATCCTCAGAAGACAGCTCTCCAATTTTTTCTCCAGTTTTGGCATCATATATTATACCTTTTTTGTCAGAGCTAACACTAATAAATCTCTTCCCATCTGGAGAGAAGCGAACACAATTTACAAAATTTGAATGATGCCTGTAGGCCAAGGTACCATAAAACTTAATGAGAAGTAGAAAGTTGAAAAATAGGGGAAAACAGTTCCACCACAATAATACGGTTTATCCATGCAAGCATAAGAAAAAAGTTATTTTTAAATAAAATAAAGAATAATTATTAGACGTGCAGATAATTACAATATTTGTAGATATGTCTTAAAGGTTTAGATAAGTTTTATCAATAAAGGAATCCCAATAGTCTTTCCATTCATAGATAAAAAGTCCCTTAAATAAAATTCACTAATGATCAAATAGGTCAATTACCAAAATAAGACCTAATAGGAAGATACTAAAAATCTAACCAAATGCTGCAATAGAATTGAATCCACCAATCCCTGAAAATTCGATAAAATAGGAATTTCAATTTCACAAAGAGGATTACTCAAAAGCATCCTATTAAGTAATCCAATATCTAATAAGCAGCAAAAATTACGTCCACCATATGCTTCTTTCTAGTTATTTCTTCCTTTTAGGTTCACAAAATCTTGGAATTTGAATAGCTAGGTTTTGTTTGACAGGAGGCACACTTTGGGGCATATGTGGAATGGGGATTTTTGACTAGTGAGGAACAGAGGAAGTACACTAGCAAGCAAAGGAAAACTAATTTGCCTCATAAGCGTAGGATCACAAGGATCATATTGACATTTAGAGAAGGTTGGTTCAACCAGGTGTCCTAAAATACCTGCTGAACACAAGTTTTGTCATAATGGATATGCATCATCCAACAGCAAAAGGTGGTTTGAGTTTTCCAAAAGTCCTGATTGTGGAGGAATAGTATGTGCTGCATTCAGCTAGGTAGCTAGTTCTAAATCTTGGTGGATGGGAAGTGAGGGAATTGGTTATGGAGGTATAGGAAACTTCACAATAATTTCAACCTCTTATTAGGAAGGAGGCATATAGCTTTGGAAGGGATAGAAAATCATACTCAAATTCTAGTTTTTAATAATTTCATGTCTAGGTGGAAAAAGAACATAGCAGGTTCCAGTTCTGTAAAACAGCAAGATGAGAAACCTGTGAGACAGCTTGAATTTAAATGGAGGTCCCTCATAAAAGTTAACCAAAAAGTCCTCGCCACATGTTACAATTCGAAGCGGCCTTGTTGGCTTAAATGCACAACTTAAAACCCTTCTTGAATGCCCATCAAATTCTCCAACAGTACTTCCTGAGTCCCACCTGCAAACAAAGTCAGATAAGAGAATTATGCACTGTGGCATTACGGAACTAACAAGAATGCCACAGTTCATTCAGATAACAGATTTAATGCTAGTAGAGGCAGTTCGTATAAGGAAAGTTTAACTATTTAAGTTGTGCTTGAAGACAATTTGACATGACTAAAGAAATTGTGGATCTGCTAAGGTCAATCATGCGTCACAATGTTTTTCAATGATCATTATATGTTCCTATTGACTTTGTTCATTGAAATTGTGGTGCCAAGTAACTGCACAAAATATGGAGTTCCCACTATAACTTTATACTTCAGTTCCACAAATTATGCCTTTACCAATGATAAAGACTTGATTATAGCATGCAATAGCAAACCTAATTCTGTTACAAGACATGAGTGTAATCTTAGCCATCATAACTATTTAATTTTGATTATTGTTGTAAGTTTGGTCTACAACAAGATCGGGACAAACTTATTGCAATTTTTGCCTAGAATACAAATCAGGATAAAAAGTGGTTATAAGATTGCCAAAATTAGCAAGAGAAAAGCTTAAATAACATTGATTAAAAGAATTTTAAAACAGCTTTGAGATTCCAAGGGGAGATTCAACACTATGAGATTATCCAAGATAATTATGCAAAATCCCCTGATATGGAGTTGGAAGAACTAGACATACAAGAAAAGCCGGGTCCCAGTGCAAGAAATTTCAATTTTTAAGTCACCATAGTTTGAAAAATACCATAGCATCAATACACATGCATCGCATTTAAGAGACAACGCTAGTACTAAGATCTACTTTTTTGTTGATAACATCTACTCAATTAACACCATCTCTCTTATCTCTTATTCAAATTAGACTCTCAAACAACGAAAACCTTCACTGAATAAACAAGCATAAATTTACATATATACATTATACCATAACAACAATTTGGGGTATAACACTAAAAAAAAACTTATAATAATCCCATGCACATAAGTATAGAGAAATATAATCATAATTATTTTGTAATTTTTAAATGACTTAAATTGACTAAAATATTGATTGGTCCCTAGGCACTTTGTTCTACTAAAACAAAGACTCAACGATGAAGTACAATACTTTATATTATATTCGGAGTTAAAATGCACATATTTTAAAACATGAGAGTCCAAAGTGCAACATGTCCTAAATAGTCTCCCAGAAAATGAGAATAGGAAGTTTGGTTGTGCTGCACATTTAATTGATCAAAAAAAAGAAAAGAAAAAAACAAGTGTTGCATATTTACAAAAGGTTGGGGGAGCAAAGTGCGATTGACCCTAAAGGTTGGTGGGAGTCTGCTTGTTATCCTATAAAAAAACAACAGCTTTCACCATTCACAAACTGAATCAACTTAAGAAACTAGAAACACCATTCTCAAACTGCTTCATAAAGCTAACAGCTCTGATTACCTATAACTACATCAAAGGCCTAGCACACCCATTCCTTACCCCCAAATCCAACTATTACTATAATATCTAGCATAGCTCACATAGTGAACAGCTTTAGTCCAAGTACACACCATAAAGTTTAAATCTTGACAATAAACCATTTCCAACTTCTTTGTAATATTACTAACAATGTTTTATTTTTAAAAACGATAAAATGTTGCTAAAATTTTCACCTTTTCATCTCCATTTCAAAAAGTTAAACATGGACATTCAATTTACCACGACAAAGGGTATACACAAACATGCACGAAATATATGTTTGAAAAGAGCCTTACATAAACGCGCGAACTAACGACTTTCCCTTGCCTTCACCCGAGGCGACAATGCGCTCCCCATCAGCGGACCACTGGAGGTCGTCGATCCGACCCGACAGCACCCGGAACTCCTTCTTCAGCACGAACTCGTTGCGAGTCCCCCAGATCCGCACCGTACCCGACACGTCAGCAGACGCGATCCACTCTCCGTTGGGTGAGTATCGCGCCACCGTCGCCGGGTACCCGTGCTCCACGTACACCTGAACCTCCAACGGACGGTCCAGATATCGAATGATGACTGATCGCCCGTTGCAATACAGGATTGAATTGGATTTCGGGTCGCCCGATATTAGGATGCCTCGGCCCCGCTCCGTCGACGGGACGCAGGCGTATGTTTCTGCCAGCTCCGCCATTTTTTTGGGTTCTTTTTCTTTCTTTGTTTCCTTTTTCGGTGTGTGTGTGAGTGTTGGTGGTGGGAGGTGAAAAAGTGAGAGCGGCAGAATGCAATGAGATTGGGATGTGAGATTTTGACAAATTATTTATAGGATTCTATGTTTGGTGGCATGTCTGGGTCTGGCGGTGCCCAGTCAGATAACTGGCTGCCATATACAGCAGTTGCCAACCGAAGCATAATATTGTAGTAATCTTGAAATATAGCATGAATTCAATGGGCTGTTTCGACCTCTAAATATTCCTAAAAAAATTGTTTTACATGTATCCACGACTACATTAAAAATATTTCTATTTTCTGTAAACATTCTGAATGTGCTAATACTTTTGCTTTGTAGTTGAAAAAGTGAGAAGTATGGATATCATACACATTTTGTATGGTATTTTGAAATATTTTTTATGATTTTTATTGAAAATGTAAAAAAAGTTATGCCAAAATTAGTTATAAGTACTATTGAGTGTTACATGATTAGGTAAAGACAATTTTACGTTGTTTATACCATAGGTAAAGACAATTTATATCTAATCGAATTGATAATGATTGGTATATGTAAAAAAGAAAAATTGAATTTCAACAAATTCATTATCCTCATATGGGTTCATAAATATGAGATTGTATTAGGAGTTGGAAACTAATAATAAAGTTTTGAATTTTGTCTTTTTATAATGCGTATAATAATTAGTTGTTGTGAGGGAATTAGTTAGATTATTAGAACATTTTTAAAATGATATTTTCTTCCTTGTTAGATATTTTTGTCATATTCTTCATTTATATTGTAAAAATAATTTAAATAGAATTAGTGGTTTCATTAATAAAATTAGAACTTCTTAACGCATATTATGACTTCATAAACTATGACTCGAGAATTTAAGATTTTTTTTATGAAAATCGTATGCAATTTCTTATTTAGACATTCAACATAAATGAAACTCTACATACATGTGCTTAGTTCAGAATATCTTATCGTTATGTAATTAATGAATTTTACAATAGAGAAATAATAGATGAAGAAGATGAAATATGGTTGAAAATGCAAATTGGCTTCAGACATTCGATTAAAAAGCGAAAACAATACCCAGTCATTGTTATCAACGATTGACTTGGTATTACTTACATTATATGAAATAACTCAATTGTTTAATACATATAGATATGATGGAAATTTAACTGGTGATTTTTGCAATAGAAAGGAAGTTTTTAAAATATAAAATACTCTTTAAAATATGAAGGCTATGTTTGGTTACATTTTGCCAAAACAATCACTATTAATCCAAAAATATCTCTTCAAATCAATTAACTTATTACCAAAAACTCCATATACATACA
Source organism: Jacaranda mimosifolia (assembly GCA_018894105.1). Lineage (NCBI taxonomy): Eukaryota > Viridiplantae > Streptophyta > Magnoliopsida > Lamiales > Bignoniaceae > Jacaranda > Jacaranda mimosifolia. The sequence goes on along the minus strand of CM032122.1, from coordinate 34,500,545 downwards.
TTTATATATTATAATGTTCTATCATTACTTTTACAATAAAAAAAATCATATATAATCATCACATATACATATTATATATTTTATTAAAAAAATTATTCATTTTCATTTTCACTCAAAAAAAAAATATATATATATATATATATTGATTTGACTGTTATATTAGAAATTGTCTCCTCTTAAAACATAAATAAACATACCAAAATTTTTCAAAATAATTTTTTTATTATTCCCAAAATATAAACAAACATACATCACATTCCCCAGCACAAATTTCACATTCTCCAACCCCACTCCCAAAACTCATTCTCCCAAAATATATAATCAAAAACACATAATTCATATCCAAACATTACCAAAATTTAAAAAAAATGTCAATGTGTTGTAAAAAGGAATAATAATAATATAAAAACTAATATTCCCATTCGAGGTGAGGGAAAGAATATGGCCTGAATTGGTTATGTTTTTATTTTTATTTTCTGTTTTCATTGTTTTATAATGTGTTTTCATTTTATTATTGTTTTGCATGTGACAATGAAAATGTGATTAGATAAAAATTGTGAAAATTTTGAAAAAAAGATAGATTGAAAATAATATTTTAATATAATAGTGTTAAATGTTTTAATGTAATAGTATTAATTATTATTGTTTAATTGATTGTGGTGAAAGCAAGTAAGACACTAAGATCCAATTATAAAAATTTCAAAAGCTTAATAAACAAGTGCTTACATGCTAACTAGGACCAAATCATGCCTAAAATTTAGATTTAGATAGAGTGTTACCTTGAAATGCTAAAATCCAAGGAGAAATTGGTGAACCTTTCATCAATTTAGAATCCGCCAGAAACCACACAGCAGGAATGGAGCAATTTTTAACCTATTGCTCCAAAATTCACGAAAAAAATACTACAACCTCTCAACACCTTGAAGGAAACATAGTAAAAAATTCGGATAAAAAAACTTTTTGGATCTCCCTAGAAAAATTCACCAAATCAGACTCTGTGCAGGTGGATCTCCAAAGCGTTGTAAACTAACTTGTTTGCCTCTATTGATATGATCCATACACCAAATAGATCTTCAAAAATCTCTAATCTATAAACTGGAATAAGACCAGGGATAGGCTATGGTAGAGGCCAAATTTAGGTAGGTAAGAAGAAGAAGAAGAAGAGAGCAAACCTTTCAACACATAAATGCAATGCTTGCAAGAGGTTTTGGAGGGAATTACATAAGAATCTAATTCTTTCACACTTTCAGCAATGATCAATCCTCATACCCACTATATGTATATATAGGGTGAGGTTGGTGTGATGCCAAGTTGGCATCACACCTTCCTCAAGGTGGGCAGCCATTTGCATTTGCCATCTCGGCATCACACCTTCCTCAAGGTGCCAAGATGATGGCAAATGCAAATTCAAATCCAATTTGAATTTCATATGCATCTTAATTACATTTGAAATCTAATTTTAAGCTAATTACAATGCTAATTCAAGTGAACATTTCATTTGAATTTCCCCTCCAAAATGTATTCTTCCCATTAATTAAATTAAACACTTTAATTTAATTAATTAACATTTGACTTAACTCTTAAGTCAAACAAGCTCAACTTGTAAGCTTGAATTTTGTTGACTTAACTCTTTAAGTTAACTTGATCAATTGATGGTCATATTGGCACCAAATAATTAACTCCTTAATTATTGGTCTAATTTAACTCCTTAAATTAATTGATTAATTTAACACTTAAATTTATCAAGCCAAAATTAACCTTCAAAATTCATACCTTAAAATCAGTCCACTAGGAGATATTTTCCAACATTTAAAAAATTTCCTCCATTAATTAGGAAGTTAATTGGCTTATGTGTGTGACCCAATAGATTCTACCATTCATTGGACATGGGTTCACAACTCCTTGTGACTTTTAAATATCATATATTTATTTTAGTTTAAAAGTATTTTAAACTAATCGACTCTCTTCAATTAATGAGATTAATTGAAGAGTACCTAATTTTCATTGTCAATGTCCAACTTCAAGCCTATGGATCCCAACTAATTAGCCAAAATGAATGTTTTGGAGAACTATTATAGCTCTACGCTTACCATGCAAATACGGTTCTTCCATCTCCTATATCTTGCAAGAGGTCTATGGCAAGATATTTGTCGGCTCTCTAATAGTCTCAATACTATATCACTATTCACAATGTTTGATTCCCTTACGTGACCTCATTTTTGAAAAACTCATTTTCCAAGTTGTCACACCATATTGCGCAATGATTTCTTGTAATCGATCATTATAGAATACATAGGAGATGCACTTGCCCTTCACAAAAGCAAGGAGTCGGATTCCATTTTGGATCTCACAAACCTCTATACCAAGTAGCTCACACTCAACCTTAACCCGAAAGACTCGCTAATTGGTTAAGGAATAGTCAAAGCATGAGGACCAAACACAAGGTTACCATGGATCCTCAGGTCAAAGCACTAATAATATGCATTAGCGTAAGCTGGAGAACTTACTACTACCGACTTGCCACTATGGCTATCTAGTGGATTCTTCGGTGGGCCTTTAGTGACTTGTTCTCTAACAAGCACCCACTAACACGTACCAATATCTCATACGGTTGCTCATGGAACGGAGCAATATCCAACTCTTGGATTTATGTATCATTAGTGAAAGTTTATCCGGACCTTAGATGCCATGTCTCGTAAAATCCTATGATTTGGAAGATTTAAGATTACGACTGTGTGAGACTTGTTCCATAGTCATCAAACCAAGTCCCTTAGTCATGAATGATTTAAGGATTTCATCTAAATACAAATGAAGTAACAAAGAGTATAAGATGAACATGACCATATAAAAAACATCATTCAATCAAAATTATTTTACAAGGAAATAGCTTTTACAAGGCTAATCTAACTTACTTGCGGGGCACTATTCCAACATGTGGTCCCCATTGTCTTGAAAAGATAGAAAAAATAATTATTTAATAAGTTAGTGGATGGTGATGTGATGAAAAATTAATATTAAATTTTATATGGATCCCATTATCTTGAATGATAAAAAAAAAAAAATATTGAATTAATTAGTGAATTTTAATTATTTTTAAATTAATAGGTATTATAAATTTTTTATGGGTACAAAAATAAAAATGGATTGTGTTTTCATTGAAAATAGTACAAACAATGACATTTTCTGTTTTTAAAATAGTGTAAAATGAGAAAATATTGTTTTAGAATACAAACAATCCGACACATATTTATGATATTTCACACATTAGTGTTATCTACAAATTTTTCTGTCTCAAATTTTTATTCAAAGTAATTGAATATTCCCATAACTTCAAAAATTGAATCTCACTCACTAATGTAGGAGTAAATTTGAGGCCTGAATTTTATTTTAATTTGTAAGAAAAAAGTAGGTGGGCAATAAAGTTGGTTCCGTCACACCCTATAGCTTCAAAGAAAGAAAACTAGGGCTATGTTCTTTTGACTTTTCCCAAAAAATTTTATTCTCCCAGAATAATTACAAAATAAGTACACACTCTCTAATCATTATCCCAAAAAATAAAATTTCAATACCCAAAAAATCCTCACAATTCATTTACAAAACACTCTACAACTATATTTCAATCATTACAAATATATATATATATATATATAAATCACTTTCACTCTACAAATCCAATCAAAAAATAATTGATTTGATATCAACAGTAAAATTTGTCTCTCCCTAAAAACACACAAAAAACAACAACTCATTCTCAATTTATTTTCCATATTTTTCCAAAAAAAATTAAAAAACACACGACACATTCTCCAATTTTTTTTCCAAAACCCATTCTTCCAAACCATTTTCTACAATTCGTCCAAAAGCCAAAACCAAAAGAACAGGCCCTAACAATTTCAATCCAATACTCTATTTACAGGGCATAGGCAAAAACGAACTACAAATACACTAAGCTAATTAATTAACAAAGTGCGTTGAAGCATTTTTGCTCCCAAACTAAACAATGAATAAAGTTGATAACATGGCATGAAAAAGAACTACTACTCTAATTAATACCGAGCAAACAAGAAAAGAATGCTCATAAATAACAAGGACAGTGGTAGGAGGTACTGATAAAGGCATATTGCAAGAATGGTTGATGAAGATTGATTATCGATCTCTGAAGAATCAACTGCAAGTGGCATTCCGTCGCTGTTGAGGCTGCAAAATGTCGGATTAGAAGCGTCGTCTGTGTTCATCATCAGAGCCCTCAAAACAGCAGATACGGTATGTATATAAGCAGAACGGTCCTTGTTGAGAAGCCAAGTTAGACCCATCAGCTCACAGTCCCGGTCATGCATTTTGCTCGTTCTCTCAGTTCTGTTGCTTCTTCCAGCTTTATCCCCCTTAAGCTGCATGAATTTATGGAATGAATCAAATAAATAAGCAAGCATACCCAAACATAAGCTTATTATAAGACCTAGTACAAATGAGAACAAGGAGGCATAAAAGAAAAGAACATCAATAAATTTTGTTCCGAGTATACTCACTAGTTGTGTTCTAGGCTTGTTTTCCTTTTCTTGGACGTCTTTTGCAATGCTCTACTTCACTTGAGTTTCTATAGGTGAATTGAGTAATGTAGTTTTATTTTTTGGAGCTATCATAGAAAATACTTCAGTTTTCCAATTACAGAAGTTCACTTGGGGATGCTAAACCTAGAAATCTTCAAATTTTCACTCACTAAAAAATTTACGTGTATCCTGTGCTCTTATTGAATTTTAGCCACTGATCACTCATATTTTTCACTCTCATACAAGTTTCTGTACATCATTTTGACTTAGTACTGCAAAAAAGAACCTTCAGAAATGGAAATCCTCTTAACAGAACAGAGTTCATTCCTCCCTAGATCAAACACATGAACTACGCTTGTAAATAGATTGAGGAAACAAGCACATCATCAGTAGACATTAAGAACCTTGACAATACAAAAAGGTAGCATGTCCTAACTTAGAAAACTGCATGAAATGTGGCAGATAGACAATTTGTTAAACGATATGAAGATAAAGTTTTAATTAGAAGACCAAATCAAAAGAAATAATAGCAATTTGCAAACCATCATGTCTCCTATAGAATATAGATATAAAAGAACCTGGAAGAGCATACTATAGCATGAAGCATGAAACTATTTCAGACAAGCAAGCATAAACAAAAAAAAACAGAGGTAAAGACAGAATTTTTGGTTTTATCTGTTACTTATAAGATGCTGATTAAAATATCTGGAATTTAAGCAAGTCGTCTTTTAGATAGTTCACTCAAATTTATATAAATGCATGAACTAATGGTAACGTGTAGTACGATGTAAGAAGAGGTATGTGCAAAATTATTGGCAAAATGTTTTTAAAGAACAATAAAACATTGGAAGCAAGAGCAATACAGCGCGCGCTTAGTCTCCTAAAATCTCCCCTTTGCAATGGATTTCACATATTCAAATCAAGTTTGACGAAAAGGAGATCTCCTAAAGTTTTGATTAAATAAGATGCATATTATCAACTCATGTTACAAACTCCAGGAAGATGCATTGACAGGTAGGATTTCCTATTGGTATGCAAAAACACTTACGAAGTTTTGTTGTTTTCTTTTCCCAGTTTGGTAAAAAGAGAACTCTCTGGAGAAAGATAAATGGCAAACTTGTAATGCTGGGACCACAGCAATCTAGGTAAATTACACACTCATTCAAAAACAAAAAATTCTTATAGATCACAAGTTAAAAACTACAAAGTAGTTCTGTGGACAGAGGTTTTCATCAACAGTATCTATCACATAACAGGTTGATATCTAAGCTACCTAACAGTATACATAACATTTTTTTTACGCACATCAGAAGTCCATTAATGTTCGAATCGTGACCTTCCACATATATGATAGACTTATACTATTGGGCCACAGGCCACTCAACTAACGGTATATATAACATTTGACTGAATGCCACTTAATATCATTTTTTATTGTATTGATGGTAAGGTTTAAAAGTTATTTTACCTAACATATATTAAGTGTGCACATATATGAAAAGGCATGATAAATATATATGAAATCCATGCCACTTCAAATTAATTAACAAATAAATAAATAACAAAAAACATGAAATATTCCATGTTTTACCACAAAAAGTTAAGGACTCTGGCTCCATGATATTTTGTGAACTCTTTTTTATAATTTTCTAATCTCTAATTAAAAACTCAGTAGGTAGAATGCAAATGGGAATATTATTAGATAATGTGAGTCCAGACTAACATTTAGAAATTTCATTTTAGACTTTTTTATTTTTTTGGATAAATTGATTTTGAGAGCATTGATTTTTGTTAGATTCCTACATCAGTCAAATAAATGAATAGTTTCTATAATTTTGGTCAATTCTCATATTTTGAGTTAGCTTTTGAAGTGAGTAAGGCCATGGTCCATTCTTCGCAATTTTGCATAGATGTGACATGTTTTAAATTTATTTTCAGGTATTGTGCTTACAAATATAACCAACACGTTGAATTGAAGCAAATGCCAAATAGACTCTTAGAGCTTGTCCTGTCAAAACCCCATCTGAAGCAAGCAGACTATAAAGCATTATTGCGACCACACATTATAAATAGTTAAATACCAGCCCATCAACAGCGACTGAACGGTAGATGCGGTTCATCAGTTAATTTAACTACTTCAATAAATCCAAACTCCGCAAAAAAATAAAAAATAAAAAATAAAAAATAAAAAATAAATAAATTGATTTTTTCAAATAGTTTAATAATTATAAACAACATAACAAATACGGATACCCATCTGTCTAATTCGACCATTGGGGTATTATAGTTTTTATTTAATAGCAAGTAGTTTGTAATTATTTGATGTTTTGAATTGGAACACTAAAATATTTGCTTAATATTTCCTAAACAAAGTCATAAAATAAGATTTTAATATCATTAAGAGCATGATTTTGCCAAAATTATGCACAGAATAAAATGATTGAGGGAAACAGAAAAAGCCAAAAGTGCCCACTTTTTGGAAAAGTGACCAGCACCAGCATGTGACTCCGCGGTGCAAAAAGCTACAGGGCAAAAAAAAAAAAAAAGGGACACACACACACACACACTCTTTCCCAAATTTCCACACAATTTAGTGCGTGTTGTGTGTGTAAAAGAAAATGTGGGAGCAAGCGTACGCACCAAATAAAGGCTGTTGAGGCACTTAGAGCATCCCCCAAGCCCACCACCATATCCGCCGCTGAAGCAATCTCTTTCCAACTTCTTCACGGCCTCTCCACCTACCAATTTCCCGCGCGAGTTAACCCAAAATGCATCCGGGCAGCTGAAGGGGTGCAATCTGATCCCACAGTAACAGTAAACGACGTCGCATGTCTCGTTGGGCCTCCCCAAATCTATGCCTCTGTTGCCCAACGCCTTCTCAAGAGTGTCCACGCAGGTCTCGGAGTCGTCGGGCAGCACGGGCATGTCGTACGGCGCCGTTTGAGGCGCGGCCTTGGCTGTTGTACGTAATCCGGTTTTTGAGTAGGCGGAGTAGAGCCAGGCGGCCAAGACTGGGCAGCAGCGGCTATGGTGGAGTTGGCCCGAGTATGTATCCGGGTCGGGTCTGTGGTGTGGTTTGGCGCCGCACGCTGATTTAATGCCGTGGAAGAGATCTTCGGGGAGGTCGAGAGGGCATTCGGAGGCGGCGGATTGCTCCGGGAAGGCGGGGATGGTGGCGGGTGGGGAGGGTGGGGCGTGGTGGAGGATCTGGGTTTGGACTGTGGCCGGGTCTGGGTCGGGTAAAACAGGCAGGGCTGGCTGTGCTGCCGGCAGGTGGAATGTGGTAAAGAGGTAAGCTAACAAAAATATGATGCCTTTGGACATGGCTTTAAGAATGTTCTGGAAGTGTGTTTCAAGTGTTGAAAGAGAGGTGACTGAATTGAGAATGTCTGGAAAGAGAGAGGATGGAAGTGAAGTGTGTATTATATCTATATGTGGGTTGGGCTGCTTTTTGTTGATGGTGGTGGGTTACAGTAAAGGTGGTGATGGGGGATGATGAGATGAGATGAAATGATGAAGGGCTATAGGCTAATGTGGGGTATCGGCGTTGGATAAAGTTTGGTTGTATGTTAGTGCTAAGGATAGATTTATGGTTTGCGGATTTGGCATACAAAATGGTGGAAACTAGTCGAGCTAGTTCGCAAATATTATGAATTTTATCAAATTTAATTTTTATTTTAAATTGATTCTAGGTGTTATTTGAGGTTCGTGAATTAATATGTAATTAAATATTTTTTGTTTTATTTAATAAATATATTTTATATTATTTTATTTGAGTTCGAACTCAAACTCGATATCTAATTTGAGTTTATAATTATTTATAGTTCACTCGACGATTCGAGCTTAATTGAGCCAAATCGAGTTGAACTCGAATTCAAAATATTATGCTCATCAAGCTCGAGCTCTTAATATTTATATTTCAAACTTAAATTTGAGCTCGATAATTTCTCTCAAACTTAACTTAATTCGACCGAATTGCACTCTTACTAAATACTAAAGAGTACTATGAAACTACGGTTCTTGAATGGATGGAAGAAATTTTGAGATTTTTGTACATACCAATTCTCTTAAATAATGATAATAGAATCAACTCTTGTATTATATCAATTGTCAGTCGAGTGACCGCATAAGTCTTCCACATATTGTGGGAGGTTATGAGTTTGAATGCGAACAAACTCCTATGTGCGTGCGTATGTATAAATAAGAAAAAAAAAAAAAAAACTCTTGTATAATGTCAATGTGCACTTTTAAATTTTAATCTAACATATCTTATAATAGCACATCACATGACCTATTTGATAAAATAGTCCATTTTGCCTAGTTATATTTTGTAATGTTTGATATTTCTTTGAAGAACTCCTCAATATATAATTTAGAACAGTTTTTAGCATATACATTAATGGAATGGAGGGTGAAACCTAAAATCTTGCGCGGGACGGAATATGGGAAGCATCATTTCATTTTTCTGAGTAGCAGTAAATATTTGGTGGCTTTGAGTAGGACTTCGCACTGAACCTTTGGTTGTATGACTGTTGACAATAAGTATGCTCTTGACTAGAACTAATTCTGGTTGAGTAATAATAATCTTACTCCAATACTTTTGGTGAGGTCAATTATTGGAGTTGGGTGTAAATAAATCTAATTTGAGGCATTTGAATGGGGACTGTTTGCTTTTTGGGATCTAAATAGTGAAAAATGTTTCATAGTGTTGTTTGGATATGTTTTATTTTTATCTTTATTTTTATTTTTTGGCAATATTTTTAAAAATTAAAGAGTTAGTTATACTTTTGAAAAGGAGGATTAGATTGTATTTTGATGTTTTGTTTGAAAATAATAATTGAGTTAGATAAAATGTTGAGATTTAGGTGGTTTGTATTATTTTGTGTTTAAAAAATTAATTATTAATTTTAAAATAATAGTTGGTATTTATGTCAAATCATATTTGAATTTGGCCAATGTGATGATAGGATTATAAAGTAAATTTATGAGAAATTAGGAATAAAAATAAAAAATATTTTATGTAAAAGTAAGTGGAAATTGATTTTTTTTTCATTTTTAAATAATTTTAAAAAATGAAAAAACTCTGAAAATGAAAACAAACAGTGTCTTAGATGTTTCTTTCTCATTATGTAAAAAATCACAGAACCAAATAATTGAAGAGTAAATTTCAATTTGCCCCTCTATTATTTGAGAGAGAAATTAATTAATTTCAAAGTTTTTTAAAAAAAAAAATGGCACTCACTTGTCAATTTCCTCACCATGCATAAAATAAAGGGAAGATGGAATAAAGAATAAATACCCCAACCTCCTCCAACCCCTTTAAACTAATAAATATAATTGTTCAGTTTGACTACGGTACATTAAACTAGTTGGTGAGAAATTGATTAAAATTTCTATATTTCTTTTTATTGCTATTGATAAATCTGTTCTTTTACTATGAATAGTCATCAACTTTCGAAAAAAGGTAGAAGAATGAGATCTATTATAGGACAAAAGAGAATTTTCTCTAACTTCATGAACTTTTCTTAAATGCTTTTTTCTAAAATATCATTCAAGAAAATACAAGTTGCCTAGTACTTTTGTGGTAAAAAAATAAAATAAAAATATATATACATTTGATTTATTTACAATTTATGATAAATATTCAAAATCAATTATTACAATAATCAAGTATTTATTGATCAACATTTAACTTACATGTTATTAGTTGAGTAATTAAGTATATGATTAAGGCATGGGCCTATGACCTAAGGTGGGGTGACGTCGATCGAAGCAATCGTGATTGTTCCAATTCTAGTCCTAAATGAGAAGTGAGTTCAAGTAGACGATGGATTTGAATTTTAGATTGATTGGGCGTTAGCTTTTGTTTGACTCAATTAGGACAAAATTTGGTAAATCAACTGTTGCTTTGAAGAGATTTTGGTAATTAAAACATTTTTGAGTGATTCGAAGAGACAAAGTGATGCAAAAGACTGAGGCAACATATCAGTTTGATATCTTACATGTAGCATTACTGAGCCTTTTTCTCATTATTACTTAGTGTCAATGCTTAACCCATTTTTTCTACATAATATTTATGTTTTGGTTTTTCCGCTCTATATTGTTCATTCAATTGACTTATGTTCCTTTTAGTTACTATGATTGAGTTGGATATAATGTTTATCTAATTTAATTTTTTATTTGGTTTAAAAGTATTGGATCTTTTATAATTTTGTGGTCCGATTTCCAATCCAATAAGGTGAGGGATTATGGATCCCATTTAAGAGGTGGGTGTGGTATCAAAGCCAATATTTTCAACTACAAAAATATAAAACGGACATATTTGTCCCTCAATTATAAATTATATTAATTAGTGCACAAGTTTTGTTTTATTACTTGGTTATTAATTATATGATTTCCATTGATTTTTTTGTATGTGGTATATAAGTTTCATATAACTTTGGTTAATTATTTAAAAAATAAAAATTACCTAATAAATTTATGTCATCTATTTCATATGTTGGTATTATTGAAATTTTAAAATATTTAGTTAAATTTTTTTATTAATATGAGTTTGGTATAACGAAATGGTTAAACACCAAATGATGAAACATCTATACTGTACGGAAAGTACTTATCCTATTTTGGTATGTTTTTTTAGTGTATTTTACTCATTATTATTTTTAAACTTCATAACTATCAAGTAGTTTTTTCTTTTTTTCTCATCTCTAATATTTTCCTCTTCAAATATTTACTTTTTTTACTTTTTCCTTCTATCTTAATTTTTTTCTTTTACTCATCTAAAAATTTAAATAGATATATTGAAAATATTAAAATTATAGAAATATATATATAAAAAAATGAATATTTTACTTATCTTCTACTACAAAATTTTAGCACTACATCGAGTGTGCTAAAACTGCTAGTATAAACAATCCCTTCAAGCTTAATTGTGTTTGTAGCTTTATGAAACACATCAATTGTATAGAAAATTATAGATAATTTTAGAAAACACATCATTTGTGTAGAAAATTTTGTGTTTGAAACACATCATTTGCCAAAATGCATCTTATATTATTTAAAGTTATGGATGAGTATTTAGTCATTACAATAGAGCATAAGGTCAGTTTAATAAATTTGAGTATTTCCTACACTATTTTGTTATATAAATATTAGATAGTATTCACATGTTAGATATTATTCACATGTTATATAAATTACAAATCCATCTCAATCTTATTACAACTAATCTCATCATTGCAATCAAACACAGCCTTAATGCACAAATAATGCACAAAGAAATGGACTGCAGTAGAAAAATCAATATTCAAGGTTGATAGTGCCAAGTCCAATGAAAATTAGAGAGCTACGTAAGAACTACAAAAGTATAGAATTTTATATTAAATACAAAACGAAATAAAACTAAATAAGATGTAGTATTTATATAGAGTTGTAAATACCAATTTTTAAATATTTAGCAATATTAAATCATCAATTAATTATTTTTAGAGAAAGAATAAAATTTTACTACCCCAGCATTGCCTTTGCAAAGCTTCAACTTTTGTTCAGAGTCAAATTCTCGATTTAATTAGAGTTAAAAATTAGTGTCATTAATATCATTAGTGACAAAATAAAAATTATCATTACTTAATATATGTCACTAATAATATTCTTTATATTATTACTCATTTTTTTTGACATCAAATCTATTATAAATTAATCCCTCATCCAATATTCATTCTACATAAAACATTCACAACGACGGTGTGCATGAAATAACTACCATCACGAGTTCTACATGGACTTGACATTTTTATTCAACAGCAACAGAGTATCAGCAGTTAACAAACAATAGAGGGTAGTACGTGACGTGACATTGAGAACAAATCACATGGCCAATCGAGCTCGCATAAATTGGTTTATTCATTCTTCATCTCTTATTTTGTCCCAGCCCCAATGATACTGTCGCTATCATTATCGCTGTCACAACGGGCATAAGTATGGACCTCCTCACAACAACGGCTCGTGACTTTCCTATCAATTTGATGGGCTACCAATTAAACACTCCGTCTGCACCTCCACAATGAATCGGTCTAATGGTCTGTCGGTTAATGACGTAAATTTCTTAAGTAATATGAAGAATTAAGAGTTTGCATTATAATGAATTCTTTATATGTATTTATTGTTAAAAATTGGTTTTCTTTGATCGAAATTTAAAATGTGCTCAAGATATTAATTTTTAAGAAATTGATAATTGTCGTAAATTATTTCATGGGTAGATGGCGATAATGTGATTAATTGACCAAAACTAATTTCCAAGGAATGAGAAATTAATGGTCAAAATAAGCTACTTAAGAATTGATTAAGAAGAGCAAGAATGAGCTAAAGGAATAGGAGGAATGAAACTCCATCTCACATTGCAAAATGAATAAAATGTGGACTTGAATATATGTCTCAAGTGTGAAGGTAAGGCATGGATTCCTTGGGGGACCACAAGTGTTTGGATGGGAGATGATCTATATGGTTATGGGTTCAATCCAGCCCACAGCCGCGCCGCCGCTTGCCCGGGCTTAGCTTGGATTAACTTTTGGACCCAATTTAATCTGGATTATATTTGGCACAACCAAATTTAATCTGCCCAATAGAAAACTCTTCATACTTAAACTTCTCCAAATTTTAACGAGAAGATTTCTAGAAAATGAAAACCTCCAATTTCGAGCAGGCAAAAGATGCATCTGGACTGCATCTTTCAACTTACCTAAGTTGGAAAACCAACAGTAGTTTGCCCACCTTTTCGGCTGATTCTTAGCTCTATAAAAAAGGTCCGAGACTGCATAATAGAAGCAAGCATTTAAATTACATTTATGCACATTCCAGTTCATTAAAAGAGAGTTCAATACACATGAGTTCGAAGAGATCAGATGATTTGTAGTGTTGCTACTGGCTGAATTAGTCGTTGTATCTTGGGTGACGATAGCCAATTGCCATTAGCACAAGTGTGGGGCTAATTCGTCTTTAAGATAGAGAGCTCCACTCTCGCCTCGACTACTTGATTCTTATCGATCACAGACATTCCTACTATTGGAGTTAACAATTTTAAGACGAATTATTCAATTTTTGCACATTTGTTTTGAAAAATGTATGTTTTCAACCTACACTCCTGTTACTGAAAAGAAACTGCATATGGGCAATTTGGCAACTTTCGATATTGTTAGAACTTAGAATGGGCAATGTTGTTCTGAAGATGACTTCTGGCAAGAAACTGACGCTGAATGAGGTTTTTCATGTGCCAGACATACACAAGAACTTAGTCTCAAGGTCTTTGCTAATGAAAGATGGTTTTAAACTTGTATTTGAGTATTATGAATTTGTGATTTCTAAGAATGACCTGCTCTTTGGTAGAGGCTATGTGCAGAATGGACTATTCAAATTTAATCTAAAGACTGTACTCAACCTTGTTTAAGTGAATAAAAATAACGCCTCTGGTTCTACTTTCTTGATTAAGTGTCATTATTAAACTACGACATGTTAATTTCAACACTTTGTGCAGATCAGTAAATTTGAAATTATTGCCTCCATTTCATATTGACACAACCCATAAGTGTGAAATATGTGTTGAAGCCAAAATGGCTAAAGCTTCTTTTCACTCAGTTGAAAGAAGCACGGTGCCTCTATAATTAATTCATAGTAATATATATATATATATATGACTTAAAGTTTGTGCAAACTAGAGGTGGAAAAAAGTATTTCATTACTTTTATTGATGATTGCATAAGATTTTGCTACATATTTCTGTTACAAAGCAAATATGAAGCACTAGACTTTCAAGTGCTATAAAACTGATGTTGAAAATCAACTTAGTAAACAAATTAAAGCTATCCGAAATGATAAATGTGGTGAATACGGAGCACCATTTGAAGAATTCTGCTCAACTTCTGGCATTATTCATCAAACGACGGCTCCTTACTCACCTCAATCCAATAGAGTTGCTGAACGTAAAAATCGCACTTTTAAGGAAATGATGAATGCTATGTTGCTTAATTTTGAGTTACCTCAGAAGATGGGGGGGAAGCTATACTTTTGGCTAATCAAATTTAGAATAAAATTCCCCACAAAGAGAAAGATGAAACCCCGTATGCATTATAGAAAGGTCACAAACTTTTTTACAAAGATGTGAAAGGTGGGAGTTGTTTGGCCAATGTGGAAGTATCTAAGTCAAAACAGCTAAAAATATGGCCAATGATTGCATCTTCTTGGATATGCACACAATAGTAGTGCCTATAGGTTCTTGGTGCATAAATCAGCAATTCCTAATTTAAATAAAGAAACATACATGGAACAACCCAAAGGATTTATTTTTTGGGGGCAAGAAAGGAAAGTGTGCAAACTTGTCAAGTCATTGTATGGACTCAAACAAGCTCCAAAACAATGGCATGAAAATTTTGACAAAATAATATTGTCAAATGACTTTAAGATAAATAAGTGTGACAAATGTGTATACCCAAAAGGCACTCAAAGTGAATTTGTCATGGTTTGCCTGTATGTTGATGACATGCTGATAATGAGTAGCAATCAAGATATTATCTTGACTACAAAGAAAATGCTTTTGAAGCTTTTTGACATGAAGGATATGGGTGTAGCGAATGTCATCCTAGGAATTAAGGCTATTAGACTATCTAATGGACCAATTCTCTCTCAATCCCACTATGTTGAGAAAATTCTCAAGAAACTTAATGTGTTTGACAACACTCCGTAAAAACACCTATCGATCCCAGTCAACATCTGAGCAAAAATACTAATGAACCTGTATCTCAAATAGAATACTAGAGAATAATAAGCAATTTGATATTTCTAACAAACTATACGTGCCCCAACATTGCATGCTCATTAAACAAATCGAGTAGATTTACAAGCAATCCTAGCAATGAACATTGGAAAGCACTAACAAGGGTACTTAGATTTCCTAAGTACACAATGGATTTGGGTTACACCAAAATAGATATCCAGCCGTATTGGAAAGCTACAATGATGTTAACTGGATATCTGATACGAAAGATACCACATCCACAAGTAGGTATGTTTTCACCCTAGGTGGAGCTGTTGTGTCTTGAAAATCCTCTAAAGAAACGTGTATAGCTCGTTCTATGATGAAGTCTGAATTTATTGCTTTAGACAAAAACATGAAAAGAAGCAGAATGACTCCGAAATTTTCTAGAGGATATTCCTTGTTGGCCTAAATTGGTTTCTGCCGTCATAATTCATTGTGATAGTCATTCGGCAATCGAGAGGGCTTAAAGCAGCATGTACAATAGTAAATCTCATCACATCAAACGACAACACAATACCATAAAGCAATTGATCTCAAATGGGGTAATTTCACTTGACTATGTGAAATTCAAGGTAAAATTTTGCGGATCCGTTAACAAAAGGCTTGCCTAGAGATCAAGTGAAACGTCTATCGAGAGGAATGGAACTAAAATCCATAAGTTTAAGAACTGACATAGCGGACACCCAACCATGATGGTTGGAGATCCCAAAAACTTAGTTTAATGGAACAATGAAGTTATGAAGTTTCGCGTGAGCACTTCAACCTATTCTTATGACATGGAAGTGTTGTCTGCTGAGCAGGTACAAGGTTGAGTCTCAACTCTTAATGATTCCCCAATCTAGAATAGCGGAGTATGGCAGGATACTCTTTGTGGGAGATCACCTACATAAGTGTGAAGACGGGCCACCGCTTCATTGGAAACACTTATGTATCCAAGATCGGTGTCCATGGCCAAAACAAAATTGAGCTAAAGGAATGAGAGGAGTGAAAGTTCATCTCACATTGCAAAATGAGTAAAATGTGGACTTGGATATATGTCTCAAGTGTGGAGGTAAGGGATGGACCCCTTGGGGGGTACCACAAATGTTTGGAGGGAAGAGAACCTCCATGCTCAATCCAATCCACGCGCGAGTGCCGCCGTCTCCGCCACCTGCCTGCCCAGGCTTGGTGCGGTGTGGTCGTGGGCTTGGATTAACTTTTGGACCCAATTTAATCTGAATTATATTTGACCCAACCAAATTTAATCTACCCAACAGAAAACTCTTCAAACTTAAACTTCTCCAAATTTTAACCAGAAGATTTCTGGAAAATGAAAACCTCAAATTTCGAGCAGGTACAAGATGCATCTGGACTACATCTTTCAACTTACCTGTGTTGGAAAACCAGGAGTATTTTGACCACTTGTTCGACTGTTTCTTAGCTCTATAAAATAGTCCAAGACAACATAATAGAAACAAGCATTTCAATACATTTCTACACATTCTAGTTCATTAAAAGAGAGTTCAATACGCATGAGTTCGAAGAGATTAGATGTTTTGTAGTACTACTACCATCTAAGTTAGTTATTGTATCTTGAGAGACGATAGCAGTTGTTGTTAGCACCAATGCAAGACTAATTCGTTTTAAAGATAGAGAGCTCCACTCTTGTCTTGACTACTTGATTCTTACCAATCACAGAAATTCATACTACCAGAGTTAACATGTATTGAAATATAATAATAATAATAATAAATAAAAAAAACCTCGGCAACACGTGGAAACATTTGCCTTTTGCGGATCTTTATAAGGGATAGAATTTCATATGCCCCTAAGCTTTGAGCATTAGGGATTTAGCTCCCTTGTGTTTATATTAACTAGTGTTACTCCCGTGCTATACATGAAAATTATTTAAAATATTATATAAATAAAAATACACATTAATTGAATAAAAATTTTCATTTATCGGAGCATAATATTCCTATTAACTAAGTTGTGCATGTAATTTAGCTTTGAATGTTTTTTACAAAAATAATTTCTTATATTATTTAAGATGATCATCAATATTGTAGAAAGTATTTGACTGAGAAAGTAATATATTGGAAAACTACGAGCCTGTTTGGTTATGTTTTCATTTTCATTTTTTTATTTTTAGTGTTTTTAAAATTTTAAAAGTTATTTAAAGAAAATGAGTTTGTACTTGGATAGCATATTATAGATGGAGAAAGATAGTAATAAGTAATAACAAAATATAGAGTGAAGATGTAGTTATTGGTAGAAGATATTTAAATTATTGAAAATTTTGTTTTGAGATGAAAATGAGATAGAATTTTAATAAAAAAATATATGATAAATTATTAATATTTTATTTTTGAATAGTGAAAATGGGTGAGAATGAGTGTGAGATCATAAACAAGCAAGCTATAAACTAGTAGCAAATTTGAAAACCAAATAAGTAATGCCTGTTAATGCTTATGGCAATGCCACATCCAAGTTCACAATCTAAAATACGATAGGATTTTATTCCATCCTATCCAACCCACATGCTCAATTAGACTCATATTATAAAATATTAAAATAACAAATCCAAATGCTCTCTCCTTTTCTTATCACTAGCAGTCATTTGCACGCAGTTCCTGCATGTATAAAATATTTTTAAATAATCATATTATTTATATATTTTTTTACATTTATTATATAAAAAATTGGCACGCATCACAAAAATATACTTATAATTTGTATAATTATGAAGATAGCATGCATTTAAAGTAAAATGTTATAATTCATTACCAAATTAGAGAAAAAAATTTAAAATGAATTAAAATAAATAAATAGTGGAAGTTTTTGAATATATGGTGGTTATTTGAATATATAAATATTTATTGAATATTGAATAAGTAAAGGGGCAAATTTTGTATATTGAAATTTGATATCGTAACTTCTATTTTAGACACAAAAATGCCTTTCTTTTTATAATAATATAGATATAGATATCCAACCCAACCCAAAGACCTGTTGGGTTTGTGGAATATGTCTAATTTGTTGGACCCAACTTCTTGGGTTGGGTTTTTCACATAACTGCTACTTTTTTTTAAAAAGAAGAAGAAGAAGAAATCATACTTCATTTTGAATATCATATGTTAATTCCCAAATTTTGTATTGTTAGTTAAAATCCTAAACTTAAAACTAAAAAACACTTTAAATGATATCTGTAAAAGAAAATATTTAAGTAAGATGAATCTTGGAATTGAAAAGAATTAAATATCACTTATATAAATTGATATAATTAGTTTGATATATATATATATATAGATAGATATAACAAAATTAACCACAAGAAATTAATTACAAGGGTAAACTTTCATAAGTACACAAATCAATGATTTTTTTGGGGGGTTTATAAATGCATTTCTTCATAATTGAAGGATGAAAGTTTACAATATCTAACAGAGTTCCCACGTGTCTTGTTTTAATTTTATCTATTTTGATAGTAATGTCATATCTTTAAATATTTATTTTAATTTAAAAATATTAAGGAAATTTTATTATTGTTAATATATTGATGTAATGAATATCTGATTGACCTATTCTCTTTAAAAAAATATATACATAACGTAAATGTGGGTTATTAGAGCATGGTTAAAGCAAATCACATCTAAATTGAGAATTATTAAACAATTACAAAAGGTGACTTGACTTTAAACATCCCCAACTTAGTATTGGGAATAAAAAATGCAATATAAGTTTAATATAAAATGGTAAACTTGTTCATGATAACATTTACAAGTTGTTCCTCATTTTTTTAAAATCTAAGGCACAAACTGAGCAAAGAGGAAAAGTCTTTGTTTTGTTTTAATTGTGCTAGATTTCAATCATTTTGCATTTTTACCTCTGACAACAGAGTACCCGGCTTCTCTTGTTCAGGGCCTTCAACGTTCAAGTTCAAAATTATTCATCCATCATCTTTCCCTTTCTATTGCCCAACTGGATCTTCAAGAATATGATAGCTCTGTCAATGAAGTCCATCTTGTGCCGGAGATCAAAGTGGCCCCTGCAGATTTTCTCTTGTGCTTCACCAGAAGAGATGGATGTAAAGATGCATTGCTTGGAGGAAATTGTTGCCAGTCTATTCACCATCACCAATAGTCTCCACAATTACATACACCGCCCTTGAAGTGGTGAAAACGGTTAGGATCACGCAGAATTATCAATCTCCCCACAAGCTTGGCTATGTGTTTGATTGCAGTGTGGCAATCCTCACAGACCCGCAAGTTTTTGAAAACACGAATTGGTCTCCCAGTTGGTATTTTCATAATTCCATATGCAACAGCTAATTTTTCACTATGATACTTGAGCATATGCTGTTTTTCCTCTTCCTCCACATCATGTAGAACCAATTTTGTCGCTGAGACATAACCATCCTGTTTCATCCGCAAATCTAACTCTTCCAAGAAAGCATATATTCTGTCACTCTCAGCGTGGGTGGAATCTCCAACAGAAAATGTGTGAATCTTGTTTTGCACTTCAACCCAGCTGTATCCTGGTACTTTATTAACACCGGTGTCCCTCATTTTCAATCGCATTTTATTAACATCTCCCCATCTGCCCGAAGCTGCATATAAGTTAGAAAGAAGAACATACATTCCAGCATTCCAAGGTTCCAAAGCAAAGATCATTTCAGCAGCTTTTTCTCCCAATGTTGTATTTCCATGAATCCTGCTGGCACCAAGCAGAGCTCCCCATGTTGCTGCATCTGGCTCAAAAGGCATACTTCCCATTAGGTTTTGAGCATCATCAAGGCGCCCAGCTCGACCTAGAAGATCGATAATGCAAGTATAGTGTTTTGAATTTGCCACTATGCCGTAATCTTGGGTCATCGAATAGAAGTAATATCTGCCCCTGTCTACCAAGCCAGTATGACCACATGCAGACAGAACACCAACCTAAATTAAGACAAGCACAATAAGTGAATGGTAACAACCAATAGATGGAGAAAGATTCCACACATAAAAACCATGAGAAGTCAATGAGACAAACCACATGTTTCCTTCAGTATTCATCTTATATCAGGAAAGAGAGACCAAAAAAAAAAAAAAAAAGAACTTGTGATGAAAAGAACTAGCAATTAAGTTCTCATTTCTTTTGTACATTGTCCTATCTTTGGGATATGTGGCAAGGAAATGAATCTGTACATTTATTTTGTTTTCCACACTCATTATGAGATTTAGTTCTCACAAAAATTCATCTCCTCTGACAAGAGGTCATTTTTTATTGTCTTTCTTTATTTTGTTTTGTCTATTATTTACATTTTGAAGGAGTCTGCATGGGAAAGGAGATAAGATCATTAACTTGCCGAGAGGATACATAAGAAAAAATAATTTCCACGGCATGGCTGGTAATGTTGAGCCAAGTCAGGATTGCAGCTACCTTGAAAATTCAAATTTGCTAAGGACCTAAAAAGAGGACAACTCTAGGAATGTCAGATCTAAAGTAAAGATTGGTACTCCAACTTCCACATGAGTTTCATAGTGCCCAATCCAAAATGTACAAGACTCAAACATAAAAGTAATTCTGCTATTAATAGCATTTATTGGAATTCAAATAAACATAAAAACAAACTCATAAAGCACTTGCATATTAGCATGAAATGAAATTGTAAAAATCACAAACCCTTCGGGCCAATATTTTGCAGAAACAAAGAAGATTCTTAAGTAAGAAGTCAAATTTACCATGGTAACTTCATCAGGTTGAATACATGCTTGTTTCATTGATTCAAAATGTTCAAGTGCTTCTTTGCCAAAACCATGTCTTGCATAACCTATGATGATTGTGTTCCATGATACCACATCCTTATCCTCGATTCTCTTTAACACTTCATAAGCCTCATTGATGCTTCCACATCTACAGTACATGGAAAGAAGAGCATTGCCGACATAGCAGCCAAACTCATATCCCGCTTTAACAACACGCCCATGTATTTGCTTGCCAAGCTCAAAAGCAGCAATATCAGCACATGTACTTAAAACAGAAGTAAATGCTGACCTGTTTAACCTCTCCCCAGCCCTCTTCATTTTGATGAACATTTGCAGTGCCTCCTCACTATCACCGCTCTGAGCATAGCCAGCTATCATTGCTGCCCAAGAGATACAATCCCGATGTGGCATCATATCAAACAATTTTCTAGCATGAGCAATATCTCCATTTTGAGCATAACCAGTTATCATAGTGTTCCAAGAACTAACATTTCTGCAGGGTATTGCTTCAAACAATTCTCCAGCCAAATTCATGTTCTTGCTTTGCACATACCCTGCAATCATTGCATTCCAAGAAACAACATTCTTCTCTGGCATCTCATCAAAAATCCTCCTAGCCTCATGTAATTGCCCATTTTGTATGTAACCTGACACCATTGCCGTCCATGTAAAAACATCCTTAATGGGAGACTCCTCGAACAATTTCCTTGCTTCTTCCATCTTTGCATTTTGGGCATAACACGTAATCATTGTATTCCGAGATACCTCATCCTTAACAGGCATACGGTAAAAAATCTGCCTCGCCTCATGCAACCTCTTCTTCTTCAAGTACCCAGCCATCAAGCAATTCCAAGAAACCACCGCCCAATGTTCTTTACTCTCAAACAGCCTACTTGCCTCCTCAATCTTCCCATTTTGGACATAAGCAGCAAGAATCCCATTCCAGGATATCTCATTCTTCTCTGGCATCATATCAAAAACTCTCCTTGCCTCATCCACGAACCCGTTCTGTGCATACCCAGACAATATGGCGTTCCATGAAACAACATCCTTCACAGGCATTTCATCGAACAACCGCCTGGCAGCGCCAAGATTCTTGTTCTTTACATGCCCACTGATCATTATATTACAAGTGACCAAGTCCCTTAGGGGCATTTCATCAAACAGCTGCTGGGCCTGCTTAAAATTGCCGTTCGAGAGGTACCCAGAAATCATAGTGTTGTAGGACACGGTAGTTCTGCGGGGCATGGAGTTGAACAAGCGCAATGCGGAAGCGCATTGGCCGTTGTGCATGTGATTGGTGATGGCGATGTTGCATTTCACTATGTCCGAGTCTGTGAACGTGTTGCTTCTAGGCTTTGAGAGTGACTTATTGGCGGGTGGTTTGAAGCTGTGGCTAGTATTCTGGCGTGGTGTTGTTGCACCCTGAGCATGGATTCTTGTTCTGTTTCGCAACGAGCGTAAGCTGGTGGTGTGCAGCTGTTTGAAATGCATGGAATTAGAAATGATAATTTCATTTCTTTTATGAATCAAACTTGTTGCATCAAAGTACAAAACTCTGTAATATATATAATGTCTAATTGAATGCTACAAGTCGAAAACCAAGTAGCTTAATAAATATATTTATTAGGCAAAAGTGTAAAATTGGTTCTTTATCTATATTTCATTGGCAACAATTAATTTTAACTTTTCAAGTCGCAAAATTGATACATTATTTTTAAAAAATTTGTTTTAGGTTAAATTGACCAAAACCAAGTTTTTGAGTGGCTTGCGCCTGCGTGGCAAATGATTTAGAGCCATGTAGTGTCTTGTCATCAGATACATCATCCCTCTCTCTTGCGTGGCAACTCAACTTGCCATTTGATAGTGAATAATGAAGTTGTCGTCTTGGATTACTTGACGTGTTGTGCCAATTGCTCTCAATCGATAATGGATTTGGTTAATATCTGATTAAACCACATCAGAGCACTTGGAGAGGTAGGTAACACGAAACACCTTACAATATGCAACTTCGCTGAGGTCATAGAATTCCATCCTCACAAAGAAGTTGTCCAAATACTCATAGAGGTCCATTGTGCTATCAAACTCCAATAGATTGGTAATCTTTGGGTCTGGGGAACAACTTTACTAGGATGGCTAGGCAAAAGGGGCTACAATTTGGCAACAACCAATAGAAGGAACTCACTTCCAACTCCTCCAAAGCATTAGGGTATGACAGAGTCGGGACTCCGACTGTGATTGGTTAGCTCGAAAGGAGGACTGTACGTTAACATACAGAGGTAGAGGAGGGGTGATGTCTCATTCTTTGTTCGTTCTTCTCTCTTTGGGGATGAGAAGGCTTCCCTACTCAGCAAGAAGGCTAGGTTGCTCCTGAAGGTTGTGTTCGCCAGCATACTAGACAACCTCTTTGGTTGTAGCTTGTGCAGATGCATTCTCTACAAGTGCCATCAATGCTTCCTAAGTCATATGCAATGTTGTTCCTCCATAGGGTGGAGCTTGCTACACTAGTGTCTCCTCTAGTGATAGGTGTGCGCTTTAGATGCTAGCTTCGGTGTCGGATGAGACTGCTCCTCCAGTAGGTTGTTTCTATATCCTTGCATCGTGGTGAGATTTGAGTGTTAGAATCTCAAGCTCTAGACCTCATTTGCATATTCAATGTTCCTTGCTTCAAAACGAAGTTCCCACAAATAGTACCAAGATGATGCTGTATAAAAATAGAGTCAATGTCATTTTTGAAAATCAACAAAATAAAATGAGTTTCTACTCCTCGAACGCACTTGCGTAGAGTTAGAGTTCGATATTTTTTATAAAAATGATTAAATGTCTTTTTTATTTATTTATTTTGAAAGTTGGAAATTTATAGTAACTAAATACTTTGTGGGCTTCAGCCCACTTGGATTTGGGTGCCCATATTGATTGGCTTAATTTGTTGGGTTCGTAGTACTTTTTTGTATTTATTTATTTCTTTATTTGGATCTTTTTATTTATTTTTTTACCCCTGTGATCTTATCTTTTCGTATTAAAATTATAACTCAAAATGATCTCTGACCCATTGGACTGGTCCGGACATTACATGCTTATATGTAAAGCACAAATTTATAAAGTCCAATTTGCTGTGTCTCAGATAAGCCCACACCAACCACCATATATTCTGGTGTGCCGCAAACATAATAGAGTCAAACGAAGCTGACAGGGGGATCAATTTAATTCTTTTAAGAACATTACAAGTTTATGCTAATTAATTAGATAATTATCATTTTCTGTATCTGCTTACTAGATTAGTTGAGGGCATTCTTGGCTTATTTGAAAACCTTATGCGAGCAGCCAAAATTCTTGAAAGATTTTATTCTGATTGAAAAATCGACATGATAATACTCTTTCTGTCTAGTGATAAATCCAGCCAAAATAGTTCAAAAAATAATCTGACCCAAAAAAAGAAGTAATGATTCATATTATGTATGTAAGTATTTGCAACAAAAAGATGACCCCGCCCCTATAAATATGGGACCTTTGGTATAAAGGGTTGGTGAGAGAGATATATAGTGCTATAATTCTTAGCATCAAGTTTTCCATAGAGAGTTAAATAAAATGGAGGGCTTATCTTACCAATTACTTTTGGTAGTTTCAATATCAGTAGTTGCATTAATGCCAGTGCTTTCTTCCTCATCATCCAATACAAAGCATTTCCAGTTCAATGTAAGCTATACATACACATATAGATAGTCTGATCTTCACACACAGACACTCACGGGTGTGTGTGTTTCTGGATAGGCTGTAACAAAGATGTGATGATAAAATGATGAATTGCAGGTTGAGTGGAAGAGTGTAACAAGAGTTTGCCATAGAAGGGCAGTTTTGACAGTGAATGGGAAGTATCCAGGTCAACCATTGCTGTGAATGAAGGGGACAATGTCCAAGTAATGGTCACTAACATGGTTTTAAGAAACACTACCATCCATTGGTCAGTATAGTAAATATTCTTCTTCTTTTTTCCCCTCTTTTTACCCCATAATTTTCATTGAATCCCTTTATTTATTTTGCCCCTAATTAATTCATTGGGATCATAACAAATTTGCTTATCAACATATGCTTCTCAAGTTTCCTTTTATGTTGATCATCCTATGAATTAATTATCATCTCATACAATAGAAGTTGTCGGTGGCCATTTAGTCCATTGGTATAAGTTTCACACATATAATATAAGGTTAAGATTTCGAACTTATCGAACTTCTAATGTGTATTATAAGTGAATAAAGAAAATATGGTCGAAGTTCAAATTTAGGTTAAGAAATTCCAAATTTGATTTAATTATTTCATTTTTCGTGGTCAATTCTCTCTCAAAATGATCGACTAAAAAAATAATTAATACAATTTAAGAAAATTTGATTGTAAATCTCCTACATACGTATGTTCAAGATACCAACATCTCCATTTCTAATTTTCAAAAATCGAGCAAAAAACATTTTGATAAATATTACAAGTAGTACTACTTTTGGTAATTAAAAACATACATGACATGAAATATTAACCATGAACTCAATGCTAATTAATTAGAATGATCACTAGGGACATTCTAAAATGAAAGGGACTCATTGCTAGTTAGTTTGTGCAATTGATTGTTGAGAATAAATTAAATATTTTGCATGTCCTGTATGAACAAATTAATTATTTAAACTCCACTCCAATTTATTTAGGTCTTTATAACGTAAGCTCCTTTAATTTCTCTAAGGGAAATTATTGATTAATTACCCAAATAAGCTACAATTGGTCAATCGTTAATTAAGTTGCAGAATTTGTGTCCCTTCTAATTTGCAAGAATAATTTGTGACATGTGGGTGTCATCATTCTTCTCTCCTTTCTTTATTTTCAGTTCTTTTTGCGTTCTCTTTTTATTGACTACATCACTACTCTCACTCTATCTTTGTCTCTTGTCATCATAAGTGTCGTTAATTATATGTTAAATTTCCTAATTATTTTAGACAAATTCTTAAAAGATTTTCAATTCCGACCCTGCCCATTAATTAAATATAATATTTGTTGATGCTTGTTAAAATTTTGATAATTGATCTTAATTTTACTACTTTTTTATGATATATATAAATAATTCACTAAAAAAAATCAAAATTTCCAAAAACATATGTCTTCCCATAGAAATTAATGAAGATCCAAACTTGCGTAAATAGTTTCAGTCTTGTCACTTTAGATCATCTATTCCATTTTTTTTTTCTAATTTTCTATATTTATGCTACGTGTATTTGATTCTTAATTAATTATTTTAATAAAAAATATTTAATACACATATTATATATTAAAAAAGAAAATATTCGTTAGAGAAGGAAATAATTATGCATGAAGATATGTCTTGTAATTTTCTAACAATTAAGTTATTGATAATTATTAAGATCAATTCACGAAAAGTAGATTGGCTTTTTCTTGTATCCTCGAGTATTTGCGGAATGTTGATCGAATCAAAAACGTAATCATGATGTGAAATTCTAAACCGACCAAAAAATTTCATGCTTGTATTGGTCCTATAATATTGTATTGCATGGTAGTAATAATCTATAAGGGGACAAATTTCACCAACTATAAATATATATATATATATATATAATGATGATGATGATGATGATAATAATAATAATAACTATATATTGCTATTTTTATAACTATAATTATAATCAACAACTACCTTTTTATTATTCTAAAATGAAATGAATAGATATTATCTGTTTCATAATTATATATAAAAATTAGCTAGTTGTCCACAAATGAAAATTGGCCATTGGACCCATGTCAATCAAAAGACAAATTTTGTGCTGCCAAAAAAAATTGCGCAACTTATTTATTCAAAAATTTAAATATTTAATTGAGAAAAATACTTTGTCTTGTGCCTTGGAACCTCTCACTAGTAGACCTTTCAATAATTCTATTTCAAACCAATAATTGATTTGTATTAAGCCATCATAAATTAAGTCCAATTAATTGTTTGGTATATTTTTCTTTTGGGACTAGCTAGCCTATGCTTCATCCATACTTCTCATTCTTGTAAGATATTCAAGTAAGTTTCTAGGAATTTAGATTGTAGTACTCCTATCTCAGCTTCACAAGGGTAATTTGACTTCACATGAGATTTTAAATAATAATTGAAAAAATCATTTTTTTTATATAATCATAATTAGCAATAGTGATTAATTCATAACTTATAAAAACAATAATTGCCAAACAAACAAGAAAAGCTAATAAAATTTCTCCCTGTGTCATTGGCCATTTGGCAGACTGGTAATATAAGTCTTACATATAAATACGAGGTTAGGATTTCGGTAGTCATTTGACTCACCGACATAAATCTCTCACATAAAGTGTGAGGTTGGATGTTCAGTGGTCATTTAGCGCACTAGCATAAGTTTCACATATAAAGTGTGAAGTTAGATATTCATGTTTATTTAGTGCACTGATATAAGTCTCATACATAAAATGTGAGGTTAGAAGCTCGATGGCTATTTAGGGCACTGATATAAGTTTTACACATCAAATTTGAACATATGGAAGCTTTTGAAATGACACCCAACTCACGTTAATACTACTTGATGGGTATGGACACCCATGACCCACCCGCAGGCACGGAGTGCGGCAGCTAAGAACAGGGTGGGCAGACGGACCCGCATACATAACCCAATGCCCCATTGGAGCAGGCAAAACCTATACCTACAACTTCACTGTTGTGGATCAGAGGGGTACTCTTTGGTGGCATGCTCATTTCTCATGGCAACGTGCGACAGTTTATGGCGCTTTTATCATTTACCCTCGCATGCCTTTTCCATTCTCTGCACCACTCCAATCTGATATTCTTCTCATCTTTGGTAATAATTCCACATTTCCCCCTTTTGCTTTTCACTTAATTAAGTGTGTGTCTACGTTCTTTCATGAATTTAAATAATTTTTATTTTAATTTTTCGACGTGTCTGATTGAAAAAAGTTATTCGATACTAACTTTAATTTAATTAGTTGTAAGTCCCACGACTTATATTTTGAGTCAAACAAAAATGACATGAGCATTTTTGTCAAACAATTAAGAAAAATATCATACATGGTGCAGAAGATATAAGAATTATCATTATATCTAACTTTTTTATATTCAATTTATAGAAATTGATTTTCTTGATATATGGTTGAACCAATAAACAAAATGAAAATAATTTCTTTTATACTCTCCGATCTCAAATTATAAGTGACTCCTTGCAGTTAACTAATTTTTTTCAATGCAATAATAAACGACATAGTAGTTTAAAAAAAAAAAAAAACATCAAATAACATAACTTCAAAGTTTGTAACCACAAAACTATGAAAAGATACTAATATAATTAGTAACAAAGGAGCATTCTTTGGGCACGTGGGAGTATTTTTCATCAATTATTTCACTTTTTTGAATAAATCAATACTTTTTCTGCATAATTTTCTTGCCTACCAATCAAAAAGCTTGACTGCTTCAAATCAAATGACACAAATGCAGGAGAATGGTGGAATGGAGATCCTGAAGTAGTAGAAAGCGAAATGATGTTACATGGTGGTGGACCCAATACTTCAGATGCTTACACCATCAATGGCTTACCAGGGCCCTTATACCCTTGTTCCAACAAAGGTAAATATTTTTTTTTTTTTAAAAAAATCGAATCATTTGTCTTGCTTTCTTGTATATACACCTTAATTCTTAATGGTTTTCTTTAATAATTCTTTTTTTTTATTTCTCTTGGCATGAATAATATGCAGATACTTTCATTCAAGCAGTTGAACCCGGCAAAACCTACCTGCTAAGAATCATCAACGCAGCCTTAAACGACGAACTCTTCTTTGCTGTAGCAAATCACAATTTAACTGTAGTAGAGATTGATGCAGTATACACAAAGCCCTTCACAACAACAGCCATAATGATTGCCCCTGGACAAACTATCAATGTCTTAATGACCACTGATCAGGTCCCTGATTCCTCAGGCATGTTTGTTATGGCAGCCAGGCCTTATCTCACTTCAGTTTTCCCGTTCGACAATTCTACAACAATCGGCTTCTTCAATTACCAAACACCTACAATGACTAGACATAATCCTCCGAACCCACCTTACACTTTGCCTCACAGTCTGCCTGAAATGAAAGACACCTTTTTCGCCACACAATTCTTGAACAGTCTAAGAAGCCTTGGATCTAAAGACTACCCCTGCAAAGTGCCTAAAAAGATCGATAAACGAGTTATGACGACGGTTAGCTTAAACCTTCAAGATTGCCCTATTAATCAAACTTGTAAAGGATTTTTAAACAAGCGTTTCTTCGCCTCAATGAACAACCAATCATTCGTTCGCCCTTCTGTCTCAATACTCGAGTCCCATTATCGGAACCTCAAGATTGGATTCTCTTCGGATTTCCCCGAAAATCCTCCCTTCGTCTTTAACTACACCGGTGTCAACCCGGTGACTGAAAACATGAGCACTGAGTTTGGCACCAAAGTACTTCAAGTGCCCTTTGGCACGAACCTTGAGATTGTGCTGCAAGACACCAATTTTTTGAATCCGGAAAACCATCCAATCCATGTTCACGGACATAATTTCTTCATTGTGGGAAGAGGGTTTGGGAACTTTGATGCTGCAAAGGATCCATTAGGCTATAATCTGGAGGATCCACCGGAGAGAAACACAGTAGCAGTTCCAATGGGGGGATGGGCGGCGATACGGCTTGTTGCCGATAATCCAGGCGTATGGTTTGTGCATTGCCATCTTGAGGAACACATATCATGGGGATTGGCATTGGGAATTATTGTGAAAAGTGGAACGGAGCCGTCTCAGCAACTGCTGCCGCCTCCAGCTGATCTACCTCCCTGTTGAGTTTTTCTTATATACTCAGCTGTATTTGGAAATCACCTTTTGTTTTTTGATAGATTAGTGTTAATTTTTTTTGTTAATTTGTAACAGTTTCTCAGATAGTTCTTTTAGGTGGTGGTGAGATATCAAAACCATATTCATTTGGCAGACCAGATGTAAATATCGATATGCCTCATGCTAGGCATGATAATTACTTTTAAAGAAAACAATAATATTGCCTCGGGTGGCACTGAAGCTTCCATACTACCACAGACATCTGACCAAATGGAAAAGGATACTGATCAGTTTCGTACACAACCCATTTTATCATTAAATACTTTTAGTTAGGACGGAACAGATAGATGAGTTATGGTACATCTGCTACTCCTGTCACTCAATCCAAATGATGGAAAGCAATTCTCCTTCCTAAATCTATAAATACTATAAATGCTAAATATTGATAAATTCACCTTATACATAAGACCTTCAAGGGCTCATGCCAAGAACCCTGTCGAGCCACATAATGGCAGTAATAAACGACTAAACAGTTTTTTTATAGTACCCCGTATACCATCAAGGCAAATTGGGAGACAAAATCAAGCACGGAGAGCTGCAACCTTCTCTGACAACCCATCAACCTCTTCATTATGCTCTTCAATCGGTTCTTCCTGTTAAGCAAAGAATTAAAGAAGTTGAAAAATGATATACGACACTTTCCTCATCAAAGGCCGACATTTTAAGCGAAAGAAAAAAGAAATGCAACAAAATTACCTCAGTATTTTTAGCTTTAACACCTACACATTTAGAAGCACTAATACTTGCACTCTTTAACAAGCTACGAGCACTATAGTTTCCCTTATTCTGTCCATTTTGTGCATTTCCGTTTATATTTTCAGATCCTTCACCTTCCCGTGGGGGACTCTGAAGTGTCGTAGCAACAGAAGATGCAGTTCTCTTTTCGAAATCATTATCTTTAACAGCTTCATCTTTTGGTGCAGGAACTCGCTCTCTGTAGGCAAATTATGGAGTCAAATGCTAATCTCAGGCAAACGTAGTAATCAAGCATAAGAAGCATGAACAGAAAGGATGGATTTGGGATGCAAATAATTACATTCAACAGCAACAATCTGTCAAAGGATAAGTATGTTACGTAGCCTACAGGCTTATATATTTTCGTTACTTTGTTTTCCTCGTATATATCATTTACTGTGAAACATGCAAGCCAGAGATAGTTGTGCATCAGGCTCAATTGCCAACTTATAAAACCAGTAAAGAAAGAATCACTGTCTGCATAAGCTACATACCTAGGTAATGAAGCGTGCTGCCTTTGTAAAGGAGTGCTTCTTTCACCTTTACCATAGTGTTCTTCAAGATGGGCAAACTGCCGCTTGAACCGATCAACACCACTAAAACAAATAAAATGATAAAGACAATGTATCACAAATCACAAGGGATAAAAATAGGAGAGGCAGTTTTTCTGTTCCCAAAATTCTGGTACAAAAGATAGCAGCAGCACACCATATCCAAAGCTAATGGCTCATGCAATCAACTTAAAAAAAAAGTTACCCATACTCCAATTTACATAAACAAGGGAGAGAGACAGGGTACAAAATCAATTTGACAGTTCTCAAAATCAGAAGAAAACGCTAATGATTAAGGCAACCCACACTGATAGAAGTAGACTACGTGTTTCAGAGGTTGACGACCATCATTAGGAGTGCTAAACAGGAAACTCTTTAGAAATCAATTAACCTTTGTATGTCAACAAAATTGACGAGAAGGATTTTCAAGTAACAAGAAGCTGAACACATTATGAGAAGCGAAAAACAAAAGACCAGTCAAAGGAATAAGAGACAGAAAAACTGGTATATCATAGTGTGATCACAAATGTTCAAAAGGACATACCATGAAATATGAGTTATATATAACCTCTTAACAACCTAATGATGATAGATATAAATAACTTGATAAACTGCTAGCAAAAGGAAATAATTCAAATAACCTAAAACATGCACAACTGGCCTAACCTTGGGTACATAAAGCCACTAGTCTGATCTCCACCACGGAGATATTCCTGAAGCATCTGAGGATGATACTCTAGGATCTGTTTGCTTGAGATGAAAGTAACCAGAATAAGAAAGAGTTGATAACTCCAAACAAATCATCCATCAGGAAGCAAATATTATGCGGGAAGGCCAACCTCTCTATAAATCAGCTCTCTAACATCATCTTTAGCCAGTTTTCTCCTCTCAAATTCAAACTCAAGCTTTGATATGGGTTGAGTAGATGGTTCGCGATCCACATTTGCCAAGCCATGAAAGTAGGGATCAGCCAAGGCCTGCAAACATAACCATCTAGAGATGTTCTTACTGGATATCATAATTAGAAATGATAAAATAACCCACAGGCCATTAAAATTACTTCTTCAGCAGTCGGCCTATCCTTAGGATCAAATGCAAGGAGCTGCTCCAGTAAGCGAAGAGCCAAAGGATCGGCATTGGGAAATTTCTGTGCAAATGGAACAGGTTGTTTCTTCCGCATGCTGCTGAGATATCGCCTTGCCTTTTCATTTCTGATCTGCCATTATATTTGCAGAAAGATTCTGTTACAAAGGTAATGCCGCAAGGAAAACTCCACTGAATCATTGTTGGTTCAGTGGAACATTGAAGCACAATAAGCAGAGTTCTTCGGTAGCCTCTTAAGTCACTGTTAACTAAGCTAATGTAGAAAGTATTTGTTTAAGAAAGGACTCAGAATCTAACTGAAAAATAAATGAATAAGTAAACAGGACTAATAAACCCACCCTTGCAATAGTTTCAGGAGGAGGAGTCCCAAGCAAATCTGTCATTAAATCTAATTGGTGCACCACATTTTTCCCAGGAAACAGTGGTTTTCCAGTGAGCATCTCAGCAAATATGCATCCAATGCTCCAAATATCAATAGCAGGAGTGTACTGCAAACAAGAATATTATACAAACTTTATGAAGAAAGCAGAGTCTGTTGCCACCAATAAATTCAAATTTTTCTAGATACTGATTATTTATAAAGTAGAGGGAAAAAAGAAAAACAACAAAAAAGTCAATTTTAACTTTAGCATAACATTAGTGCCCCATAGTATGCTGATTGGATTAGTTTTTTATGCCATGCAATAGTAAGCATTTTCCTTGAAGGCTCAAAATGTTCGGACAAGAATCTGTACTTGTTTTCCTAGTAAGCCTATCATGCAACTAGAGGCTAAAATTCTGGTCATGAACTGTACATACACTCTTCAAAACCTCGTGCTTCATACATACATAAGGTAGCAAGACGCATGGTATATGTGCAGTTAAAGTTAACATAATTAAATTGCGAGCTCAGGAATGGACCTTCAACTTCAAGATAAGATTAAATGCTAAAATCATGACAAACTAAGAAAAAGCGAGGCAGCAAGAACAAGGATGAAATAGTGTTCTCTACTCCTCTCCAAAGGCTTAAAACAATGTTGATCACATCTGTTCCACAGATAAAAGGTGAATTCAAGTTGAGAAAGCAATGCCATAAGCAACAGGACATTTTATGTAGAAAAAAAGAATGCACTGAGACCTCAGTAGAAATATAGGCTTACTTTAGAGAAAAAGGAACCACATAACTCAGGAGCACGATACCACCGAGTTGCAACATAGTCCTTTAGCAAATGCAAACCAAAACCAAGGTTAGGAAGCAGAACACTGCATTTCAAAAAAGAAATTAGAGAAAATATTAAAAACTCCACACAAGTAACTAGTGAGACTTACAGTCCAAAATATTGCTGATGGGGCGTCATTGAATGACACACGTGCCAGACCAAAATCACAAATCTTCAACTTACAGTCAGCATTGGCAAGAATATTCTTTGGCTTTAAATCTCGGTGAAACACATTTGCTGCACAGAAAGAAATATACATGTCAATAATATCATGGAACGCCTCTCCTAAGGGCAGAAGTAAGGTTAATAAAGCAAAGCTTCCAGATGTAGCTTACAAACATGTACCTGTGTGAATATACTTCAAGCCACGCAAGAGCTGGTATAGGAAAAATTGATAATGCTCAGGTGTTAGGTCATCATTGGCCTTAATTACTTGATGAAGATCAGATTCCATCAATTCAAAAACAACATAGATATCTCGAAATTCCCTCCTAGAAGGAGGAAGCATTATATGTTTTATCTCAACAATATCAGGATGGCGAAGCAGCCGAAGAAGCTTGATTTCTCTAAGGATCCGTGTGGCATCAGAAACATGCTCGAATACGTCATTGATCTTTTTTATTGCAACTCTTTCTCCAGTGTGGGTGTCAATTGCAGAACCTACAACACCATAACTACCTTTGCCTACAACTTCTTGAACCTGATACCTACTTGCCTCCCCATACTCCGTGAAAAATTCCGTTTCAAGATTAGTCTGTCAGAAAAGAAACTTAATTAGAACTGTTATACCCTCTTCAGACAATAACATTAATTTGCTTCTGAAGAGGAGTCCCCCGATCCCTTTCCTTTTCTTGCACAAAATGGTACAAGGAAAGGACTAACTCTAGCCACAGGATGAAAATGGAAAAAATTAAATAATACAAAATAAATCTCATGGCCAAAGCTCTGTTCTTGAAAGGCTACTTCCCATGCTAGAAAAATAGAACATCCCAAAAATAAAATTCTGTATTGGTTTTTGAATATGATTTTTTTAATGCAATAACAATAAAACACCCCTCCTAGACGGTCTCCATTAAATAACTGCAGCTTACACAGTACAAAAACCCACCATTATCGGAATTGATTTAACATCTCGGCAATATGCAATGCAAAAGACCGAGAATATACAAGCCCCACTCATTGGAACTGCCAACTGGACCAATTCTCATCATTCCGATAGAAGAAAACAAAGTTCCGAGATTTTTCCACAATCAGAAATAACCAATCGTAGAACACATTAAAAATGAACGGAACCCACCTAGATCGAAACACTTCGGACCAAACAAAAGCTTCCAAAAAATACAAATATGCACTTCAAGTTTTTTGGATCATATTATCCAGACCATAACTCACTCTAGAAAACCAAGAAGCGATCAACCAAATAAAGAACAGAACTTCAGATCATGAACCATGATCAAAAAGAATTTCAAGAAAACGCACACAGATCTACAGAATGCAAAAAGATAAAAGCACAAAAAGGACCAGGAAAAAAAAAAGACGAAAAAGAAAAAGGCAACAAAAATGTAACCTTTTTGTGCGAATCCATGGAGGAAGTCGAAACAGGGAAATACACCCGCTTAGGGACTTTGATTAACTTGAGTCCCGAAATATCAAAGTCTTCAACAATCGTAAGCCCGTCTTCTTCTTGTTGTTGTCGTTGTCTTCCCCTCAAAACTGAATGTGGATTTTGCTCATTGTTATTGTTTTCACTAATATTGGAAGAAGCAAAAGAAGTATTAGTGATTGGTGATGAGCGACGTTGAAACCAGCGACGAACACCATCCACAAATGTCCCTCCCCCCATATAACTAACTCCACGACGCAAACTAAAAAGGCCACTCTCTTTTCTGCCCCTCCTTCTTTTTCTCCTTGACCCTCGATTCGATTCTCGATTCTGTTCCACTCACTCTCACCAATGTTCTCTCTCGCTGTGTGTCTCTGTGTGTTTTTGTGGAGGAGAGAGAGAAGAGAGAAAAGTGTTGGATTTTGGACTTCAGGAGGCGCAGCGCCCTTTGGAATCCCTTCAATATTGTAATATTCATACATTATGGAATATTTTTATAACAATGTTTTCGTGTTTTCTCATGTCGTTTGCTTTGTGAACAATTATTGCTTGCTTCTTCAAATTTTCTTAATGAAGTGCTAAAAATCAATATTTTTTTCCCTTAAAATACATAAGATTTTTTAATCTATTATTTAATTTGAAATAATAATGTTAATCATAATTTTTCATTACTAAATATATTTTACTGGATAGTCATTTGATTTAATGGTATTGTCTCACACATAAAGTATGAGAATGAGAGTTTGAATCTAACATACTTCTAATATGCATGTGTATAAATTAAAAATATATATATTATTTTTAAAATAATTAAATATATATATAAATAATTTTACCTTTTTAACTTTTTATATACTAATAAAAATTAGAAATCAACTAACTGAGAATTAACATTTATAAGATATAGGGACATTATTTTTCAAATCGTTGAACACACACCATTAATCCACAAACTATAATAATGTGGCAAGTACATGTTGGGCTCACCCCTATCTATTATAATAATATTATTGTAATAGCTGAATTATTTGTTCAACACATGAGAAGTGTTTGAGAGAGAAACACTAGAAATCATGTTAATTATTGTGCTTGGCTTTGAATGCAATATTAATACTATATTAAGTCTATCACATCTTGGATGTTACCTATTCAGAATTTCTCTTAGATAATTACAACTTAGGAAAAAAAGAGAAAACAATAATAATGATTCGGATTATTATAGTTTCTATCATAATATCTATCAAGCGTTTATTTTGTTCGTATGTTATTTTTTATATGATTTTTGAAACTAAAGAGCAAGTAATTAAATGAGTTAATTTTTTAAATTAATTTTCAAAGAAATCGAATACGTTGAATTAATCATCCAGATTCCAAAATATTTTCCATAATTATTATTTGAGTAAAAAAAAAAAAACTAATAAATATTTTCCCCCTTGTTTGGTAATAGGCATTAATTGATTAATTACTACGTTAAAAGTGGGAAAGTCATAACTCACAACTCAAAACTGACAGTTGTTCTGAAGGCTACAGGCTGGACCGTGTTAAAGAAAGCCTGGAAACTATGAATCATAAGATTGGCCCAAATAGAACTGCTGCTAAAATAAAAAATAATAATATATATTTAAAAAAATGCTGCTTATTTATTTATTTGTATTTTTATTTTTATTTTTTTTGGACCTACCGTCGTCAAAATTGAAATATCATGCAGTCTTCTGACTTTATGTTGTTTCTTTCCTTGTTCATTGCAATAATTGGCAAATAAATAAATAAATATATATATATATATATATATAAGTAAAGGTGAGTATTTCTGAAGATGCAAAATATCTGCTGCTTCTTTCATAAATATAGTAAGAGTCGACGAGAGTTGTTGACCGCAATCAATCAATTTTAACCTAATATTGAATGACATTAAATTATTTAATTAGTTATGAAACTTTTCATTGGTTGATTGATGTGTAATGTGAATTTATTGGTTTCTCAAGCTAATTAAGTTATTCAAATTTCATGAACTTTAATATATTTTTTTAATTCATTTAATCATAAATTTTTTGGGGAAAAAAATCAACCAATTATGATTAACTTACATGAATATAAGAATATTCGATTAATATATTTTGTCATGTCACCAAATTAGCCAATTTTGAAATTATTGATAATCCTAAAATACGAGACTTCAACAAAAACAAAAATTAATAATAACATAGATATTTTGTTATTAGTTTAAAGTGTTTTTTTTTAATTTATAAAATTAAATTTTTTGAATGGACTCATTTTAAATCTAGTCTAAACACATTGATAATTAAATGGATCGGATTAGTCATATCCGAATTCAGTTAAAGTTATCAAAATTCATATTCGAACCCGACCCGATATCTTGTAGGATTTTTATTAGTAAGTGTCATTTCTAAATCTGATGGATATCCAAAATTCGATAAAAAAAAAAAAAAAAGAAGAAGAAGAAGAAGAAGAAGAAGACCCATTTTATTATTTTTTTCTTTTGAATTGTATAAAAATATTGTATTTATAAAATAAATTTACATCATATTTAAATGAACAACATTTTATTATATATTAGTCCAAAGGTTAAATATTTGAATACTAAATCCCTATTTCATATTATATTAATGCAAACATGAACTATTATACGTTATTATATTTGATATTTTATTAGTATACCTCTTTTTTTTAGACTGAAGAGACTCAATATTAATAGTATAATATAGACGTGTATATATATATATATATATTTTGCCAATATAATATATAAATTTTATTTTAAAATATTTATTAATATAATATATAAGAGTATTAATTTAATAAAAAATTATTAAAGCTTGAATTCGGATTTTTAATGGACTAGATTGCTTAATTTCGTATTCGATCCACTTATTTTGAATTACGAATATTTATAATCAGATCTGGTTTATCAAATATTTTAATTGGATAAAAATCTTAAAATTTGAATCGAATTCGAATTAAAATATAATCCATTAACAATCATATCATAATTTTTAGCCCATTTCAAATCAAAATTCAAAACAACCCATCAAATCCCAATCCGCTTAAACCCATTGATAAAATTCTACGATCCTACCCAACCCAACCCAAAATCATGTAGGTTGAATTGAATACATGTGTCTAGCCCAAACTGTCACCCATCTGTATTACCATCCACAATACACTTCTTCTATTTTCATTTTTACTGCCTTTTTATCATAGATTTTCGTTTTTCTTTTTGGAAAATCTCATTAGTGCTCTACATTCTACTTATATTCAGTACCTCTTTTGTCTTTTAAGTTCAACCATGACTCACATTAGATGTCAACATATTGAGTTTTGTGTAGCGTCTCGTCCGGGAGGTGCCTGCTTCGGGTCGAGGTGCTACTCAAATCTTTTCCATATTAATTTAAATCCAAAATGCACTTCCAAAATTCAATTTAAAATCATAAGGCTGCGCAGCAACCCAAAATTTAACAACTCAAGTGATAACAGCTTAGCATTGACCCCAAAGATCATTTCGGAGTGCACAATATGTACAACAAATAAGTAACACAATTTCAACTCCAAGAAACACTACAAGAAGCGCAACATATATTCACATTCTAAAGTCTCATAGGTAATGGCATATCTCAACTTAAAATAACACTACATGCCAACATTATACACATGCCAAAAGTCTTCTAGCTGGGTTCAGTCCTGTCCCCAGTCTTAAATTCCATAGTCATCATTAGATGATATCCAAAATCCTATCATAAAACAGTTCTTCCGAGCAAGTGACCAGCCCTTATTCTTCACTATTCATACTTTTCTGAAAAAACATTTAAGAAATACATGGTAAGTGGGTCTCAAGAACTGAGTGAGAGATAAAATAATAAGCAGTTCAAATCCACATCCTTATTACTCCTTGATCAGAGTACAATTAGAAGTAGACAACCCATGCATAATATGCAATCCAAATATCAAAGAATAACATGCATATCAGATTTTTCTTATCTCACAAGTTTTGGGCTTACGGCTTATCCCATGCACCTAGCAGGGATTAATGTTCGGTTATTTCAAGGGTTCTGGGCTTCGGCTTATCCAAGCACTCGGCAAGGATTAACGTCCCGTTGTTTCAAAGGTTATGGGCTTATGGCTTATCCAAGCATTTAGCAAGGATTAACGTTCCATTCTACGGCTTACGGCTTATTCAAGCACTCAGCAAGGATTAACGTCCCATTATTTCACAGGGTTCTGGGCTTACGGCTTATCCAAGCATTCAGCAAGTATTAACGTCCCGTTATTTAACATGTTTTCTCCATATATAAAACTCTATCTACCAAAACAATCAATAATTATTTACCGACAAGATTACATATATGTTGTATGGAAGAAATCAAGCAGGCCGACAAGGCAACAAATAACAACATAGCACGACTTGAATATGCCGACAACGCCAAATAATCGATATACAAAATAGATTCAAGAATGCTAACCAGGCCAATCAGCTGAAATACAAAAGAATTCAAGTATGCCGACAAGGCTACGAATTATACTCAATATAGGAAGCAAGAATTAATACAATGAACCCTAACAGGGGTTTACAAAACAAGCAACAGACAACAAACAAGATCTCAAACAATTCACGAATTTTAATAAACACGAAGCAGTTATAGTTTAGAACAGAAACCCTCACAGGGGTTTGTCACAAGACCAGATAGATATAATCAAGGCCAAATTGGCATACCCGTCACCTCTGTAGTTTCAGAAAACTGCAGCCACAACCAGTAGTCTACTGATCTGCGGAATCTACTCCTTCGTCACCTAACCAAAGGAATAAAATCGCAAGCAAATCTTTATTTAACCTCGATAACCTTCAATACCCACAATCTTACTATTAATTGTTCTAAAATCGAGAGTTATTCTCCAATATTAACATGTTACTAACAAAAGGCATAATCTAATTCTTATTTATATAATTAACCTTGTATTATGTCCTAAATCAACAATAACAGGCCAATTAGCTTAATAACCCAATTATTACTATTTAGGTCCTAAATTCACAAATTTGGGGTTTTCTCTTTCAATTAACTCGATAATTCTCAATATTTCCATAAAATAGTACAATCCAAGTTTACTAAACTTATACTGCCACATGCATATACCAAGTCTTAGTCCATGACATCTCAAATTACCCAATGATCAATTCTCGAGTTCCAATTTTATAAAATCATAGATTAATCACTTAACAAACTCAATTAATCTTAACATTACATAAAACAATGCAAATCCGGGCCCACTGACTACACTATAGTCCATGCATGGGGAAAAATATTCCATTATTATACCAACATTTTCATTCTTAACATAATACAAGATCTGGCAAGGAATAAATTATACATCGCATGTGTGTATATATATATAAATCTAACTCCAGTCATTACCCACGATTAGCTCAATCGAACCTCAAATTCACAAACCAAGATCACCACCACGATCATCGCGACGAGCTGGAGAAACTGTCCACAGACTGCTGTGCATCGTTGCCGCCATCTGCCACCACTAGAGACAGTCACCAACACCACCAAAAGGAGCATTTCAGCTCAACAAACCTAACGCCCAACTCAAATTTTCCAATTGCTGCCGGGAAAGGCCTCAATTGCAGCTTCGATCCCCCAGCACCACCACTCGCCGCCGTGTGGTTTTTTCTTAATTCTTCCATCCACGGTGGTCCATTTGAAAAGGTGAAGCTACAAGCGTGATCCTCTAGCTAAGCCCGTGAAAACAACACCTAGGTCCACTGCGAAAAGTCATCGAAAAGGCGAACCCGCCAAGCTCCACCGTGGCTGGATTTTCGGTCTCAATTTTTGGCCGTTTCACTGGTCAAATTGGGAAGAAATGGGTATATTTGTGTTCTACGTGACAAAAGGAAGAGAATGGTATATAATTTGAGGTGTTTTCATCGCCGGTGGGTGGGAGAGAATCGGTGCATAGTGGAGAAGAAAATGAAGAATGGAGAGTTGACCAACTATTCCCAAATCTTTCTCCCAGCTTGCAGTCAAGTCCATCAGGTTCTCCAAATTTTTCACATTGACCCTAAACTTAGTTAGTACCCTATTTTGGCCCTTTTAACCAAGAAAATCATTCAATGCAAACCCCCAAGACTTTTTAAAATGATCCAATCAAGTTTCTAAAAATAGCAAATTTACCCTAAAACTTTTAAAATTCTTGCGATTAAGTCCTTTTTATTTGTTTTTTGAGCCTTAAAATCCGATCAATCAATATTTTAATTTCTAAATTCTTATTTTCCCAAAATACCGAATTTTAGGGGTGTTACAGACTCCCCCTTAAGAGAATCTGGTCCCCAAATTCTCATCTGAGTACTGTTCCGATCGACAGCAAATAAGTAGATTTAATCAGTCGTCTACATTCTCTCTTCATTAAATTCTACCAGAATTACTCCTTCAAGTCCCGATGCATTTTCATGCCTCTCGAATGCATCGTGTATCTTGACAAGTGCGCCTCATCAGCGAACTTTCTTCCATTTCTTCTGGCACATATATTTTCTTATGGAACAAAAGGACATTGTGATTTCGGTATTGAACTCAGATCTCCAAAAACTCCCAACCTTTCCTTTAGTTTCAACAATACTATATCTTTGGCTGAAGGCTCATCGCATTTCATCATGTGATTCATACTGCACTTATCTCTACAATCCTATTCGCTGTATTAATTTAAACACAACACCTGTTTTAGGCTTTTTGATGATTCCGCTCCTAGTTAGTGAGCCATCCTAACCCTTCAACTCGGGCATTGGCCACTACATTCCCCTTTTCAAGTGATAGGTGATGGAAAAATCGCAATCTTCTAGAATTTCCACCCATCAGCGCTATCTCCTACTCAGATTCTCATTCTGGTCAAATAGTTGACCTTTCTGAGTTAATTTAGTCAATGTGTCAGCTAATTAGAAAAAAATTTCACCATCTTCATTAATAGCCAACAAGACACAGAAAACTGCAAACTTCTATCACATTTTATGGTCTCTTCCACTTGACTACCATTTCTATCTTAGAGTGATCAACCTCTACCCCATCTTAGGATATTATTTGCTAAGAAAAGCCACATTCTCTATCCAGTATTTACACTTACAAGCTTTGCATACAACTGATGACTCTCTTGGGGCTCCGAGAATCATGTGTAAGTGCTTTACGTGGTCTTTTCTGGCCTTCAACTGGTAGTACCCTTGCTTTTTCCAACATTCAATCTCTATTTTCTCTATATTCTCCATTAATCTGTCTAACATATAACTCATTGCCCCAAGTACTGATTTTAAATGACTTGACTCTATTTTTCTATCCTTTAAAGCCCCATTCCTATCATGCAGCTTCTCCGCAAAACCTTGGCACCATCTTAGAAGATTTTCTTTTTCCTCCTTTAGGACCTTATTCTCGT
The DNA here is from genome assembly GCA_018894105.1 of Jacaranda mimosifolia. Lineage (NCBI taxonomy): Eukaryota > Viridiplantae > Streptophyta > Magnoliopsida > Lamiales > Bignoniaceae > Jacaranda > Jacaranda mimosifolia. The sequence continues at coordinate 34,457,912 of CM032122.1, read as the reverse complement.
TCTTCAAATCTTCCACACTGTCCTCAAATGCAATATTACCTGCGATGATTCCTTTCCTATATCTCTACATAACCAAATTTTCCTGCCCAAAATCCACATTCCAAGAACCTTAATCATATCTTACATAACTTAGGTATCCCTTAACTCAAGTGTTTACATTCTAAATGATTTTCAATTCAAGCTTAATCTCAAGTAAGTCCATCAACTTTAATTCCTCTAGACTTTCAAGAATAAAAGGAATAGAATGATCAGATGGGAGTAAACCAAACTCAAGGATACACAAGTCTTAATCACTCTACGATATACGACAAGATCTTATAAGCATCCTACAGTACTCAAACTCATCTCCATAATGTCAACTGATCAAATTCATCTTAATTCCTCGAATCACTTCCAATGAACAAAAACAGCTAGAATTCATACTTAAACTAACCTAAATAAAAGGTCTGTCACAAATCACAATGATACCCACATTCCTAGGCCATCGACAACCTACCACCTCTGTAGTGCCCTATTCGGGAGGTACCTGCTTCGGGCCGAGGTACTCCTCAAATCTTTTCCATATTAATTTAAATCCAAAACGCACCTCCAAAATTCAACTTCAAATCACAAGGCTGCGTAGCAACCCAAATTTTAACAACTCAAGTGATAACAGCTTAGCATTGACCTAAAAGATCATTTCGGAGTGTGCAATATGTACAACCAATAAGTAACATAATTTCAACTCCAAGAAATACTACAAGAAGCGCAACATATATTCACATTCTAAAGTCTCATAGGTAACAACATATCTCAACTTAAAATAACACTACATGCCAACATTATATACATGCCAAAAGTCTTCCAGCTGAGTTAAGTCCTATCCCCAGTCTCAAATTCCACAGTCATCATTAGATGATATACAAAATCCTATCATAAAACAGTTTTTCCGAGCAAGTCACCAACCCTTATTCTTCACTATTCATACATGTCTGAAAAAACATTTAAGAAATACATGGGAGGTGAGCCTTAAGGACTTAGTGAAGGATAAAATAATAAGCAGTTCAAATCTACATCCTTATTACTCCTTGATCAGAGTACAATTAGAAGCAAACAACTCATGCATAATATGCAACCCAAATATCAAAGAATAACATACATATCAGATTTTCCTTATCTCATGAGTTTTGGGCTTACGACTTATCCCATGCACCTAGCAGGGATTAACGTCCCATTATTTCAAGGGTTTTGGGCTTACAGCTTATCCAAGCACTCAACAAGGATTAATGTCCAGTTATTTCAAGGGTTCTGGGCTTACGGCTTATCCAAGCATTCAGTAAGGATTGACGTTCCATTCCGAGCTTATGGCTTATCCAAGCACTCAGTAAGGTTCAATGTCCCGTTATTTCAAGGGTTCTGGGCTTACGACTTATCCAAGCATTCAGCAAGGATTAATGTTCCGTTATTTAACATGTTTTTCCCATATATAAAACTCTATCTATCGAAACAATCAATAATCATTTGCCGACAAGATTACATATACGATGTATGGAAGAAATCAAACAGGCCAGCAAGGCAAAAAATAACAACAAAGCACGACTCGAATATGTCGATAACGCCAAATGACCGATATACAAAATAGATTTAAGAATGCCAACAAAGCCAATCAGCTGAAATACAAATGAATTCAAGTATGCCGACAAGGCCACGAATTATACTGAACAATATTAGAAGCAAGAATTAATACAATGAATCCTAACAGGGGTTTACAAAACAAGCAACAGACAATAAACAAGATCTCAAACAATTCATTGATTTTAATAAACACGAAGCAGTTATAGTTTAGAACAAAAACCCTCACAGGGGTTTGTCACAAGAACAGATAGATATAATCAAGGCTAAATTGGCATACCCTCACCTCTGTAGTTTCAGAAAACTGCAACCACAACCAGCAGTCTACTAATATGTGGAATCTACTCTTTCGTCACCTAACCAAAGGAATAAATTCGCAATCAAATCTTTATTCAACCTTGATAACCTTCAATAACTACAATCTTACTATTAATTGTTCTAAAATTGAGAGCTATTCTCCAATATTAACACGGTACTAACAAAAGGCATAATTCGGTCCTTATTTATATAATTAACCTTGTATCGTGTAAATCAACAATAACAGGCCAATTAGCTTAATAACCCAATTATTACTATTTAGGTCCCAAACTCATAAAATTAGGATTTTCTCTTCAAATTAACTCAATAATTCTCAATATTTCCATAAAATAGTACAATCCAAGTTTACTAAACTTATACTGCCGACATGCATATACCAAGTCTTAGTCCATGACATCTCAAATTACCCAATGATCGATTCTCGAGTTCCAATTTCATAAAATCATAGATTAATCACTTAACAAACTCAATTAACCATAACATTACATAAAATAATACAGATCCGGGCCCACTGACTACACTATAGTCCATGCATGGGGAAAAATATTCCATTATTATACCAACATTTTCATTCTTAACATAATACAAGATCTGGCAGGGAATAAACAATACATCGTATGTGTATATATATAAATCTAACTCCAGTTATTACCCACGATTAGCTCAATCGAACCTCGAATTCACAAACCAAGATCACCACCACAATCATCACGATGAGCTGGAGAAACTGTCCACAGGCCGCTGCTGCATCGTCACCGCCGTCTGCCGCCATCGGAGACAGTCACCAACACAACCAAAAGGAGTGTTTCAGCTCAACAAACCCAACGCCCAACTCAATTTTTCCAATTGCCATCAAGAAGGGCCTCAATTGCAGCTCCGATCACCCAGCGCCACCACTCATCGCCGTGCGATTTTTCCTTAATTCTTATGCCCACAGTGATCCATTTGAGAAGCTAAAGCTACAAGCGTGATCCTCGAGCTGAGCCCATCAAAATGGTACCTGGGTTCGCCGCAAAAAGTCGTCGGAACGGCGAACCCGCTAAGCTCCACCGTGGCTGGATTTTTGGTCTAATTTTTGGCTGTTTCGCCGGTCAAACTAGGAAGAAATGGGTATATTTGTGTTCTACGCAACAAAAGGAAGAGAATGGTATATAATTTGAGGTGTTTTCATCGCTGGTGGGAGGGAGAGGATCGGTGCATAGTGGAGAAGAAATGAAGAATGGAGAGTTGACCAACTATTTAAAATGCAATCTTTTGGAAATTACATTTTCAACCCCAAATATTTCTCCCAGCTTGCAGTCAAGTCCATCAGGTTTTCCAAAATTTTCACTTCGACCATAAACTTAGTTAGTGCCTATTTTGGCCCCTTTGACCAAGAAATCATTACATACAAACCCCCAAGACTTTTTAAAATGATCCAATCAAGTTTCTAAAAATTGTAAATTTATCCCAAAACTTTTAAAATTCTTGCGATTAAGTCCTTTTTATTTGTTTTCGAGCCTTAAAATCCGATAATCAATATCTTAATTTCTAAATCCTTATTTTCCCAAAATACCAAATTTCAGGGTGTTATATTTTGTTTTTGATTTTTATTTGGAACATATATACTTTTATACGTATGTATATATTAATGAGAATTCATAGTAATAAACAACATGTTAATAGATGATCTCATTAATATATATATATATATGAAATATTATAATAAATGATCATTTATCTATTATTTTATATTTCCGCAAACTTGTATTTATAAAATAACAATTAAAGTAATACATGTTATTTTCAAAAATTACATAGTTACAATTATGTATATTTCTTTTTCTAATTTTCATCGTGTCAAAAACTTATACCGATTAAACAAGTACAAGAATAATTATAACTTGGCAAAAGAATAAAAGGGCATTTAGGTGAGCTTATAAGCTCATCAAAATATTTTATAAGATGCTTGGAAGCTTATAAGATGTCAAAAAGCATTTGGTAAGTTTTTTTCGAAAAAGAGCTTATGAGCTCCTAAAATAAGATATTAGAAGCCTATAAGCTCTTTTTAAAAAAGTAAGGAGTTCCTAACTTATTTTTAAGATTTGAATAAGCTCCCTTAATTTGAATTATATTAATTACAAAATTGTCATTACTAACATCTTATAAGCTCCAACATCTTATTTTATCCAAACACTTTAAGAACTTATCTATAGTATAGAAAAAAAGGGAGTCTTACACTCACAAGCTAGGTAGTTTCACATTGCTACACCAAATTATGTTTTGCCTAAAATAACCCTAAATGTATTTGATATGGGTCGTCCCATCAGGACCAGTTCTACGCACTCGACTAGAATAGAAGCATGGTGCCTGGAGGCCTAATTAGGCACAAACTCAATCTGTTGACCAGCACTCAACCCCATTAAGACTCATCCAAGGTGCGAACTCCGGTGTCGCTTTGTCGACCAACCCCGATCAACCAAAGTCAGGAGGCAGTTTCCTCTACGCGACCAAGAAAGTATAATCACGACGAATTAGTGTCCTGCCGACGAGAATTTAAGAAAGAACCTGGCAAAAGTGTTCGCCTGGACCGGGGAGGTTGATCTAAGCCGACAGACGCATTAAATGCTCCACTAGGCAGCATGCCCCCGCATTAATGGTGTATGCCACCACAGTATGCCCCCTTTTCAACTGCACCAGGCTAAAGCTGCGCCACCACTGTACCGCCCTCCCCTAGGCTGCACCACCTGGAATAGTACATAGTTGGGAGAAGACTTAAAGGCCCTCAGCTGAAGACAAACGTCCTTCATGCTTGACAAGGGCATCCTAGACTTACCAGCCACCTTGAGGAGGCTATAAATACCCCATCTACTGCCCTTAGCAAGATATGTCATTTTTATCTTAAAGCCCTCACTTTGCTGCTCAATTATCTAGTCGATCTATACTAACTTAAGCGTCGGAGTACCTTAGCCGAGAGCACCTCGGCTAGTCTGATATTTGCTGTTGATTATAGGACTCGACCCCGATACACTAAAAGCACTCTCCTTGACCACTCTCTGGTTAATTTCGTTGACTTCAACCCATTTCCCTTATATACTATTTTAACCCTCATCAATATTTATACTATTTTCCCCTTTCTTAGGGGGTGGGGGGTGGGGGACTACATAACTCCCCACTTATTCTATATCTCCCCATTATTAATAACTACTTCTATACTAATTCTCTCACTCCTTATTATCCACAACTCCCATTTCAAATACTTTCAACCATAATTAGGATTTCATAACGCGTTATTCTCCCATCTTTCTTCCATTAGAATTCAATATTTCAGTAAAGATAAACGAGAATGTATGTTATTATCTTAAATTAAAAACACCTAGAATCATCAAACTCTAAAATTTTTGGAACTTTTTAAAGTCTTATTTTGGATTTCATTTTACTAATTTATTTATTGTATTTCTCAAATTGTTAAAATTGTTCACCTTATTGTACTTTTCTGATAAGGAAAATAACGAGAGATTCTCCACCGATGGTTGGGCCTAACTTTCTATGTTTTCACTTTCTTGTCCTATCCTTATGCCAATGAGCCTTCTATTACAAAATATCGCGGAAAATAAAAAAGATCACCAACATTTGTCATCAGCCATAAAACCCAACCACCTGACTCTTTTTGACAATGAAGAATTTGGGGTTGGTTTCTTAATCTTCATTGAATCAGTTGTTGTTTTTCTTCTTTTTTTGTTACCCTGATGATTCTCTTTATCCATTAATTTATTGGTTTCGAAAGGGATTATTCAAATAGATTTTGATATTGATATGGGGTGGCCCAAATACCTTGGCCCAAACCAAGCGAGCCCAGAGACGCAACGCCAGGCCCAATCTTGCATCTGAGGCCCATAGGTGCAATCGACCTCGATCGACCTCTTTCTTGACTGTGCCTCCGTGACAGAACGACATCTGGTGGACTTTGTCGACCAGAGAGGTCGAGACAGTACAATACTCTACCTCCGTATTAAATGCACTGACAGGCGGCATGCCACCCCCTTACTGCCTGACACCGCAGGCGCCTTAACAGTGTACTATCATGTCCTTAAAACCTGGATGGGCAGTTATCTGGAAATATGCAGAGAGAAAAAATTACTAATCACCTCTTGCACAAGGGTAAGGGCCCCTGAATGTACCAGGGGCATCTCAGATAATTCCCCAAAAAGGAGAAGACTATAAATACTCTCACTTCAACCTTTTTAAGGCATGTTCTCACAAATACACTAAGCCCTTACTCTGCTGCTCGAGATATCTCGTCGATCTGTACTGACTTGAGCGTCGGAGGGCCTGAGCCGAGGGCTCCTCGGCTAGCCTGACATTTGTTGTGATTGTAGGATCCGTCCCACTTTACCCAGAATACCAACTAGAGAGGTCAAGTTTTATCCAATCTCATAGTTGGACCAGTGCAAAACGAATTGAACCCTCATCATTTGGCGCCGTTTTTCGGAAACACTTTGAATCCTCTATCGAAAATGGTGAACACCAGGCGAGCTCCCTCTGGGAGAGAAGAAAACATGAGGTCTAGTTCGCCTCCCCTTCGACCTCATCCAGAACCAAATGTCCAAGGATCCAGACCTGAGCCTCTGGTCACATTGACGATGCCCCAGTTGATGCAACTCATCAGCGAACAAATCTTGGCACAAATTTCTGCCCAGTTCTCAGCCACATTGAACCGATACGCCATACAACCGGAGCCGGCTGCCAGTGCCACGCCACAGCTTGCTACCCCAGAGAGAGGATGGCCTGAGGAGAACTCTCAGCGACCAGAATCCCGGAGGCCCCTATCAAGAAGAAAACTGAGCCCAGGCCGTTTTCCTAGAGAAATGGTCTATTCCTCGCCGCGGGATGAGGTAGCAGATTCTGTTGACCACAACGTTCGACCCCTTCGAGCCCAGTAGCGCGATAGGGTCGAGCGCTCAAGATTACGATAGGGCAGAAATGTGTCCTAAGCTGATCAGCAGGAATGGGAGGAGGTATCTAACCAAGTACATCAACTGAATAGGCTCCTAGACGAAATCTCGAGGCGGAATGTCGAAAGGACTCTCCACCCGGATGGACAACAGAGGCTCCGTAGGGAGCGAGACTCACCATTCGTCCAGAAATCATTGATGAGCACATTGTTGTCGATGCCAAGATCCCGATCGGACTGCCAAGGTATGACGGCTCAACAGACCCGAATGAACACATCTTGCAATTTGAACACATAATGCAACTGCATGGGCATAATGAGTATTTCCATGCGAAGATGTTGGTAACTATATTTCAGGGAGTAGCTCTTGATTGGTTTGTGAAGCTGGAGCCGGCGTCTATATTTTCTTATGACTAGCTGTGTGATAAGTTCTTGCATCAATTTGCAAGTAGGAGAAAAGCTAAACTCCCCCATACACACTTGCACATGGTGAAACAAAATGAAGGAGAGTCCCTTCGTAATTTTTTCACCAGATTCAACACGGAAGTATTGAAGATCGACAGCCCGAGGATTGAATTCTTGATAGATGTGCTTTTCCTGGGCCTAAAACACAAGGAATGTGCAAATGCGCTTATGCGCGAACAACCCAGATCAATGGAAGAACTTCTCGACCTCGCTGAGAGGTACATGACCCAAGAAGAGATGAATAAGTTAAAATATGGTAGCCTAGAAGTCGACAGAAAGAAAAACAAGGAGAAAGATGACTATCAGGTCAGAGAGGGGCGTCGTTCCCCAATAAAACGCTTCCACGACTACACTCCACTCAACCTCCCAAGGAAAGAGGTGATGTTTGCCATACAGCATGAGAACCTACTCAAGAAGCCCAGAAAAATCACAGAAACTAAAGCCATGAAAAAATTAAAGAAATACTGCCATTTCCATAGGCAAAAAGGACATAACACGGAAGAGTGCTTCAACTTGAAAGATGAGATTGAAAGACTGATAAGACAGGGCCATCTGAGAAAGTTTGTCGAGGAGTAGGCCAGGCGAGAAGAGGGCGGGACCGATCAGACTCTCCATAGAGAAAGATCGGTCAGCCCGATGAGAAAAGAAAAAGGGAAAAGACATGCCCAACAACCCGACCCGCCCATTCGAGGAGTCATTGACATAATTGTGGAGGCCCCACTGGAGGAGATTCCCGGAGTGCAAGGAAGCAAACTCAAAGATAGCTTGACTCGACCAAACCGTCCAAGGTCGAAACAGTTTTCCAACTATCGACCAGTGCCGAACCAATCTCCTTCAGCTACTCAGACCTCGACCATATGGAGAACAAGGGAGTCGACAGGAAAATAGACTGCCCCATGGTGGTAACCCTTGAAATTGCCAACTTCGAGGTCAGAAAGATACTGGTCGACAATGGGAGCTCAGTGAACATCTACTTTAAATATAATGAAATTGGGGAAGCTAAAGTTTGATCCAGTCAGAACACCGTTGGTCGGATTTGGTGGGTCCGAGATCATCCCTGAAGGATCCATCAATCTTTCCACAACATTTGGACAAGGCTCCCGCAGCCGAACATTGATGATCAACTATCTGGTGGTCGACGCCCTATTTGCATACAATGTCATCGTGGGTCGACCAGCCCTCAATGACTTCAGAGCCATCATCTCCACTTACCACGTGAAGATAAAGTTCCCTACCCCAGCTGGAGTAGGGGAATTCTTATGTAACCTCAAGGACGCATGGCGTTGTTACACCATTTCGGTCGATTCTAATGAGCAGAAGAAACGACCTAAACTGAAGCCCTCGGGGGATGCCCCAGTAGTGAAACTCGAGGAGGGACCTTCATCTATGAAGAGGAAGCTGGGAGACACCAGGGTCGAACCTGTCGGGGAGTTCAAAATAATAGAGCTTGAACCCGGGAACCCCGGCAAAACCACCAGGATCGGGAGCGATATGGGAGATCAATTTGAATGCCTTATGGTCGACTTCCTCCAATGCAACATTAACGTATTTGCATGGAAAGCCGTGGATCTTCAAGGAATCGACCCCAACATCATTGTCCATTGACTCAACATAGAGCCAGCTCACAAACCAGTAAGACAAAAGACAAGAACCTTCAATGCTGAGAGGACTCAAATCATCGAGGAGGAGGTCAGCAAGCTCTTGGAGGCAGGATATATTGTAGAAATTCAATACCCTTCTTGGCTTTGTAATGTTGTACTTGTCCCTAAGAACGAGGGAAAGTGGAGAATGTGTAATGATTTCACTGATTTGAATAAAGCTTGCCCGAAAGATCCTTACCCCTTCCTCGTATAGATTTATTAGTGGATTCAACTGCTGGATGTGAATTACTTAGTATGATGGATGCCTTCCAAGGCTATTATCAAATATTTATGGCACCCAAAGACCGAGATAAGACCTCTTTCGTTGTCCCCAATGGTGTATACTGCTTTCTAGTCATGCCCTTTGGACTCAAAAATGTAGGTGCAACGTACTAAAGATTGGTCAATTTCATGTTCAAAAACGATATCGAAAAGTCGATGGAAGTCCACTGTTGACGACATGATTGTAAAAACTGAGAAGGTCGAGGACCACCTAGTCGACCTCAGCCACACCTTTGCCATATTGAGGGCGTTCGGCATGAAACTCAATCTTAACAAGTGTACATTTGGTGTACGATGGGGCAAGTTCCTCGAGTATATGGTCAGTCAAAGAGGGATCGAGGCAAATCCGCAGAAGATCCAAGTGATCCTCAACATCGCTCCACCCCGCACAATTCAAGAAGTCCAATGTCTGGTCGGCAGGGTCATAGCCCTCGGCAGATTTATAGCTCAACAGGCCGATAAGAGCCTACCTTTCTTCAAAATTCTCATAAATGCCAAAAAATCTGGATTCTAGTGGAATCAGCATTGTGATCAAGCTTTGGTAGAGCTCAAGCAATACTTGTCTTCACCGCCCATGCTCACTAAACCCAAGCTAGGAGAAGTGTTATAGCTGTATCTAGCAGTGTCATCGGCCTCGATCAATTCAGTGTTGACATCGACAAGAGAAGGGACCCCCCGTCTGGTGTATTATTGCAGTAAGGCTTTGCATAGGCCCGAACACAATTATTTGGAGATCAAAAAGTTTGCTCTAGCCCTCGTCATGGCGGCCAGGAAGCTACGACCTTACTTTCAGTCCCATGCGATCGTGGTGCTAATGAATCAACCGTTAGAGCAAGTGTTGTCGAAACCTGACATTTTAGGCCGACTCATTAAATGGGCTATTGAGCTCGAGGAATTCGACATCACATTCCAACCGCGGACGGCCATAAAAGCACAAGTCCTGGCCGACTTCATCGTCGAAAGACTCAACCTGCCGATTCAAAATGTTGAGAACACCTCGGTATGGACCTTGTATGTTGATGGATCAGCAACCACATCAGGAGGCGGCATAGGTGTGTTATCCGTTCCCCACTTACGGAGGAATATGATTTCGCAATAAAGCTCGATTTTTCGATCACCAACAATGAAGCAGAATATGAGGCTCTAATAGCAGGAATGCATATGGCCACAACTCGCAGCGTCGAGCAGCTTGCAACATTCACTGATTCTCAGCTAGTCGTAGAGCAGGTGGAGGGCAATTTCGAGGCGAAGAAGCTCAAAATGACCCAATACCTATCAGAAGTAAAATAATTACGACAACCATTCAGGAGTTTCACCTTGAGCCAAGTCCCCCGGTCAGAGAACGAACGAGCAAACGCGCTCTGGAAGCTAGCCAGCTCGACGAAGGGTACCAGAGAGATAATCATAACATTTTTGGTGGCCAACAAACCTTGTGTTGGTGCCACCAATCATAGCCTCGTCGGATGCGTCGGAGAGACAACCCTCTCTTGGCAAGAGCCAATCAAACTTTACTTGAGACAAGGGACCCTACCCGCGGATGACAAGGAAGCCCGCAGACTTAGAGGACTGGCGGCTAAGTTTGCACTAGATGACCATGGACAGCTTTATAAGAGGTTGATATCAGGATCTCCACTGAAATGTTTAGAACTCGATGAGGCGAGAAAAGTATTGCAGGAGATACATGCCGGCATATTCGGCAACCATTCTGGCGGCCGATCTTTAGCGCAAAAGGTTGTCCATTATGGATATTTTTAGCCGAATTTATTGCAGAACTCAGTCGACTTGGCTAGAAAGTGCTCGTCGTGCCAAATCCATTTAAACATTCAGCACTAACCAGCTGCATCGATGGTCAACGTCCAAATCACATAGCCATTTGACCAATGGGGCATTGACATAGTGTGATCTCTCTCGAAGACGTCGGGCCAGCGTAAGTTTATCATAGTGGCGGTCAAATACTTCACTAAATGGGTAGAAGCCGAAGCAGTTCCGAAGATCACCGATACGGCCATCAAAAGCTTCATTTGGAAAAATATAATCTGTCAATTTGGGTTGCCTAAGGTCCTAATCTTGGATAATGACACTCAATTTCAAAGCAAGAGCACGAGGAAGTGGTGCGAGACCCTGGGAATCACCCAACCCTTCACTTCGGTGGGAAACCCCCAGTCTAATGGCCAAACTGAGGTCACAAATAGAACAGTTCTCGACCACCACAAGACTCGAATATCAGGGACAGGGGCTAGTTGGGCAGACGACCTCCCAGGGGTGCTCTGGGCTTACAGAACGACACCTCGAACAGCCACGGGTCGCAGTCCGTAAACCTAGTCTATGGGTCCGAAGCGGTAATCCCGTCCGAGCTGATCCAGCAGACAGCTCAGGTAATCTACTATAATCCGATCAGAAATGTATCAAAAAGGACCCTGGACCTAATCACTGTCGACGAGCAGCGCCACGCAGCCTACAATACAATGCAACGATACCGATCAAAAATGGCGAAGCGCTATAACAAAACAGTACGACCCCGGAGTTTCAAAGTTAGCGACCTCGTTCTCAAGAAAGTGGAAGCGTCAAAAAATATGGGAAAACTTGACCCAAAATGGGAGGGACCTTATTCGGTGATTAAAGTGTCCAAAAATAATGCCTACCGACTAGCAGACGCGATAGGCCATGAACTACCACGACCTTGGAACGCAGTAAACCTGAAAAAGTTTTATGTGTAAAAGGCCATTGGCATCCTTTGTATCTCTCCACAGCAATAAAATTATAGCACATTCCGACAACATGAAACCTGCAGAATCTCATCTCTTAAGTCGACCCTGTAGTCGACAAAGCTATCTTCATGACCGCTAAGTTGAGGCTTATAAGCCAAGACCACAAAGTCGACCCCGTAGTCAACAAAGGTGGCTTTATGCCGCCAAGTCGAGGCTTATCAGCCAAGACCACGAAGTCGACCCTGTAGTCGACAAAATTGTCTTCATGACCACCAAGTCGAGGCTTATAAGTCAAAACCACAAAGTCGACCCCGTAGTCAATAAAGCTGGCTTCGTGCAGCCAAGTCGAGGCTTATTAGCCGAGACCACAAAGTCGACCCCGCAGTCGACAAAGCTGGCTTTATGTCGCTAAGTCGAGGCTTATTAGCTAAGACCACAAAGTCGACCCCGTAGTCGACAAAGCTGCGAAGTCGACCCTACAGTCGACAAAAAGGTTTTCATACCGCCAATTCGAGGCATTTCAGCCAAGACCAGACGTTCGACCCCGCAATCGATGAGATCGCATGAACTTCACTGCTCATGATACGAAATCGACCCCACAGTCGCTAAGTTATGAAAAGTTCCAATGTTAATTATTACGCTTGCTTATCAATCACAATTTACTCGGCATGGACCATGAAGGAATGCTAACCTTGCTAGCATTCGACCACAAATTTATATGTGCAGAACAATAAAGACTATGGATATTACCTACTAAAGAACATGCTTGTTAGCGTGAATAATTCATAGTAAAAGCGAAAAAATCATCGTCGCCGCACATGAAATTATAAAAATACCTATTTGTGCATCAGCGCAAGTAACCAACCGTTCAAGAGCCTCATCGAGGCATATACATCACATCTAAAAAAAATAAAAAAAAAATCAATCAAATCTAGCTGGAGCTAGCAACCTCCTCAGCAGCAGGGTCGACCTCCTCGCCAGCGGGAGCAGCAGTGGGCGCAGGCTCAGGCATAGCCACGGCAACGGGGACGGCAGCAATTATGTGTTGAGAGGAGCCGGCCGCATCTTGCAAGAATTGTCTTTCGGGAATAGGGAAACGTGCAGTAGCGTCTACCGTCCTCTCCTTCACCTCAAAGGCAAAGTCACCGGCGAACTCAAACTCTTTAGCGACGGCCTTCAGTCTTTGCTCGACCTTGGCCCGTCTTCTTTCCTCCTCGGTCAGTTGCGCTTCCGATACGCCCTCCACTACCGCTGCCTCGACGACCGCTCCCTCGGCATCACCCTCCTCCTCGGGGTAAGGTCGCAGCTGCTCGTCAAGCAAGTAGCTTATGCAGGACTGGTCTTCAGGACGAAAACAGTAGCCCAAAAACTCCAATTACTTAAGGGCCTTTTCGAAAGAGCTCTGGGTGTCATCGAGAGCGAGAACGACACTTGCATCCTGGAATGCAGGACTTAGCATAAATTGTTGCACTGCCTCCCGATGCACCAATAGTAGTATCCGGTTGAACTCAGCCCGAGCCTCAGCCAGACTTGCATTCCGGCCCACAGATTGACCAAAATTGTAAGCAACTTGCATGTCCAACTGCAGCTTTTTAATCAGCTCGTCCATTTTGGTCCTCTCCTGGACAGCCATGATCACATGCTCATCCTTCTGCTCGAGGTCTTTCATCAGCTGCCCGACCTGCCTCTCAAGCTCGTCGACTCTCATCTGCGAAGACTGGAGCTGAGCCTTCAAAGTCTCAGTATCCCCACTAGCCTCCAGCTGCTCCCGATCCGCCAGCGCCAGCTCCGACCGTCGGTAAAAATTGTAGCCCAGTTGGCCGACCTAAAAGATAATGTTATCAGATACTCGATCAGAGTGTAATGATACAAAAATAAAGCAGAGAACTTTACCATGTTAGCATGATAAGCCAACTCCCGAAGAGCCGCACCCTGGCTCAGCCCCATTATTCTCCTCTGGTCATCCACGAACTGACCTGCTAACAAGACTTTCAGAGGAGCAGCCCCGGTCAGCCCTGCAGTGTCCATGCAGAGTGAATTATGCACGACCGAGTTGGGTTCTGTCCCGAATCGAGGAGAAGGAAAATTTGGCAAGTTGAACAGCAGCTCATCCCCTTGATCGCTAAAGAGATCATCGGCGGTCCTGACCCCGCTGCTTTGCCTTTTCCTTTCCCGGCAGCAGCGTTCTTAGGAGCAGGCCCTCCCTGCTCCACCATTGCTCTCTTGCCCCGAGCTGCGGGGCTGTCGCCTATGGTCGCTAGCTGTCGACCAGGTGGGGGCATCGGTAACGGAGCAAGCACCGCGGCCTCTTAGCGAGGCTCCTCGATTGCAGCGGTTGCTCGGCAAGCCACCGTTCCCTGTCATCGCTATCGATTTCTCTCTGCTCTCGCCAGAGCCCCTGCCATTGATCTGTTCATGATGCCTACACGATCTGCCGAGCAGCAAAATAACAAGAGTCAAAATTGATAACAACAATGAAAAAGCAACAAATTACAAAAAGCATTGTCTACCTAGTCGATCATTCGTAGACAAATCTAACGGAGCTGGCGATAACCCAGCCAATACCAAATGCCTCTCTTCGATAAAAATCGAGGCCTCCATCTGGCCAAATTCGACCAGGTCCCGAACAAAGGTGTTTGTTTCGGCCAGGTCGGAGTTAGGTTCCCTGGCATATCAACATGCCCCCTCCACCAGCCCTGTGGAATATTGAAACCCCCAGCTACTCGAACAAACAGGTACCATTTTTTCCATTCTTGCCCATATGAGGAAATAGGGGCTACGAGGAATTTACAGCATGGTTGAGCAGCTAACTAATAGAAGCCCGACTCGTCGGCGCTACCCAACTTGCGAGACATAGGTAGATGAAAGAGGTTGGAAAAGTTTTCAAGGCTAGCGGGCTGATTAAACAGATGTATCAAAACAATAAAGCTACAGATAGTGGAGAAATAGTTGGGCAGTAATTGAGTTATGCACACTTGGAGACCCCCAAGCAGATTAACCATGGTATCGCTCAGGGGGAACCTAAGACCACATTTAAAAGCGTCCTCGAAAATAATTATACAACCTGTAGGAGGACGATGCATTCGGCCAGTCTCCTCAGGAGTTAGAAGTTCATATTCAGTGGGGATATGATATAACTGCCTAAGACGTCTCAGGTGATAGGGTTTATGGTGGACACAATCTCACTATAATAATTTGGCGTAAATAATCGACCCCGCGAAGGAGAAATCTGGCTTGGCCCAGCTTCATCCCCCTCGCGGCCGCTACTCGTGCTACTGGAACTGGAATCGTCACTCGACGACTCATTGGATTGCCCAGAAACATATTTAGGCCTATCAGATTGGGTGGCCTCACTATCCTCCCCTCGACTACCCTCAGAACTGTATAAACCAAGCATGATGTCAAAATCTAAAGGACATGAAGTAGAAATGAAGGAACACTTACTAAATGCAAGAGCTAAAAGCAGAAATCTTGGATGCGAGGACGTTTGGACAAGCGTTCGACCAGAAGCTAATGCGGTAAAAGTAAAAATGGTTAGTTTTACCGCGGATATTTATAGGGGAGCAAACGCGGGAAACCAAGCGCCTGTAACAATGCATGTAACCACCACGCCGCCCCACGCTCGCCACGATGTAACCGCTTAATAAATACTCCAAGCCTTGGTCGATTTTTAAAAATGCCTATCAAGCTAATTCCCAACGCTTCTCGTCGAATCTTCGTTCAGCCTTGCGAAGTGGGGGGACTCATGATATGGAGTGGCCTAAATACCTTGGCCCAAATCAAGCAGGCCTAGAGACACAACGCCAGGCCCAATCTTGCATCTGAGGCCCATAGGTGTAATCGACCTTTTTCTTGACTATACCTCCATGACAAAACAGCGTATGGTCGACTTTGTCGACCAGAGAGGTCGAGACAGTACAGTACTCTGCTTCCGCATTAAATGCACTGACGGGTGGCATGCCTCTGCATTAATGGCGCATGCCGCCCCCTCATCGCCTGACACCGCATGCACCTCAACAGTATACTATCATGTCCTTAAAACCTGGATGGGCAGTTATTTGGAAATATGCAGAGAGAGAAAATTACTAATCACCCCTTGCACAAGGGTAAGGGCCCCTGAATGTACCAGGGGCATCTCAGACAATTCCTCAAAAATGAGAAGGCTATAAATACTCTCACTTCAACCTTTCTAAGGTATGTTCTCACAAATACACTAAGCCCTTACTCTGCTGCTCGAGATATCTCGTCGATCTATACTGACTTGAGCATCGGAGGGCCTGAGCCGAAGGCTCCTCGGCTAGCCTGACGTTTGCTGTGATTGCAGGATTCGTCCCACTTTACCTAGAATACCGACTAGAGAGGTCGAGTTTTATCCAATCTCATAGTTCGACCAGTGCAAAACGAATTGAACCCTCATCAGATATAATTTATATATTTTGAATATCAAATTCAGTGTATACTTGGATACAGCCTTTCTCCATTGTGTTACGTGAGGCAAATTGAGAGGATGGTGAGGAGTGGTGGAATTTGTGTTGTGGCTTTGGATGAGCATGGGACGAATGAAGTGGAGGAGATAGTGAAATTGTTTAAGAGATAGCTTTTGATTGCAAGGAGAGTATAGAATCTCCCATGAATATTAAATTTTTCTCTCAATTTTCCCTTTCTCATGATCATTAAATTTTTCTTTTTTCTTTATATTGTCTTCAATTATTTTTCTTTTCATAATAAAAAAATCTTTAGAATGAAGTTACACTGCATATTAGTTGTACATTATATTGTGTTTATTTTTTATAATAATAATAATTATTAAAAAATTACATTACACTAAAAAGTTATTGATGCACATGGGGACCATGTGCAAAAGTTGTTAGTTTTTTTTTTTTAAAAAAAAATCTATCATCTTATAAATTCCAAAAATATTTTATAAGATATTAGAGTTTATTAGACTTTTTAAATAAATTCAACCAAACACCCTCTAAATAACCGACCAAAAAATATGTCCCTGGAACAAACATGGAGAACATATATACAAGACAATACCTAATTTCATGCTAACAACCCATGATGTCATGCTAACATTATCTAATATATTACTAGGAATCCCTAGCATGACATGCTAATACATGCATAAAAATCAATGCAATATTTGTGGATGCCAACTTAAGTTTGGAAATGAACCCCCGAAGGTGACCAGGAACATGAGTTTTAATTAAGATATTAGCCTTTTTGATATGTAGAGAAGACATAATTAAATCAAGTTGAGAGTACCACAGGTAACATAATGACAAGCAAAGGGATAATCGATTTAAATGTGTTTGGTGCATTTATGAAATACATCATTGTGAATAAATTGAGTGGCACTTCGATTATCACAATATAGAGTAGTAGCTAATGAATTTCTTATAATATATCTTCTAATAAGGAGAGTGAAGCTAAAGTAATTTAGGTATGGTATCTGCAAGAACATAATATCATATTCAATACTATAGCAACTATATATCTCTATTTGTTTTTTGCTATGCCAGGAAACAAATAAGCTAAAAAAATAGTCACTCCTAGTAGAGCGATGATCAATATATAGGATCAAAAGCTCAATCAACACAACAATCTCCAAGTAACATATATTTTTGTTTCTATAGTTGTTCCTTTGAGCTCATGGGAATATGTGAGATGCATAATATAATGATGAAATGATGATTGACTTGAGACATCTTATGAACTAATTACCAAAACTTGTCTATTTCTTTTAAGTGTCTTTGTTCAATGTCACTTTAGAATCCCAGGTACTATAATAGGTCATGGAGGATATCAGGTCAGTAAGTATATCTGTACAGACCAACTTAAACATTTGTCCTTAAAAAAAGGTCGGAATATAAGAATTAGAGGGTGTTTGGGTGAGTTATAAGCTCTTTAAAATATCTTATAAGATGTTTAAGAGCTTATAAATTGATAAAAAGTGTTTGGTAAATTTTTTAAAAAAAAGCTTATAAGATCCTAAAATAAGATGTTAGGAGATTATAAGTTCTTTTTAAAAAAGTAAGGAAACCCTAACTTATTTTTAAAATCTTAACAAACTACTTCATTTTTAACCATTTTAATTATAAAATTGTCATTATTAACATCTTATAAGTTTCAAGATCTTATTTTATCCAAACATTTCAACAACTTATTTTAAAAATAAGATCTAACGTCTTATAAGTTTTAAAAACATCTTATAAGATATAGGACCTTATAAGATGTTTCAAATAAGATTAGCCAAACACCCTCTTAGCCTAAGATTGTTTTTAGGTAAGTGCATGTAAAACGTTAATTAAAGATTTGTACCTGAAAAACGTTGGAATATAAGAATTGACTCTCTCTTAAATTCGCTTTTAGATTAATGTCTATAAAAAGTCAATTAAAGATCTGTACCTGAAAAACGTCAAAATATAGTAATTGACTATCGTTTAAGATCGCTTTCAGGTTAATGTCTATAAAAAGTCAATTAAAGATATGTACATGAAAAAGATCGAAATATAAGAATTAATTATCTCCTTAGATCATTTTAAGGTAAATATTTGTAAAAAACTAATTAAAAAGTTATACTTGAATAAGTCCAGAATATAAGAATTGACTATCTTCTAAAATCGCTTTTAAAGCAAATGCTTATACAAGGCCAGGTAAAGATCAGTACATAAAAAAGGTTAGAATATAAGAATTAATTATCTCGTAAGATTGCTTTAAGGCAAATGCCTGTAAAAGACCAACGGAAGTGAATATTTAAGGGCAATTTAAGATTTGCGCCTGAAATAGAAGCAACATTTAATTGCTCCAAGATTGCCTTGAAGCTAAAATTTCAAAAAAGGGTGATTTTAGTCCTATCACAAAAAATTAAATTCTCTCAATGATTTTTCAAATTAAAATTTGAAAAATAAAATAAAAATAAAAGCATTCTAGTCTTGTCACAAAAAACTTTAAGCACTTTAGCTATATAATATTTTATATTTAGTGATATGTTATTAAAAGTTCAGAAGAGCTTGCTAATTTATAATAATAAAAAGAGCGATTTTAAAAAAACAATTATAGCTATACTTTTTTCAGTGAATGTGTGTGTGTGTGTGTTAAAAAATACACATTGACTAATTTAGTTTCAATAATATTAAAATTGATATTACAAATACTTAATAATATATCACCCCACAATTTTTTTTTAAAGCAATACATGGGAAAAAAAACACTTATGAATAAACATTTTTGTTTTATTAATTGTCTACAAAGGGTAATTTAGTCATTCAAAATAGGTTCATTCCACTCCTATTAGTTATTGCTAGTCAGGATAATCGAATCACATAAATAAAGATGATTTCATTGATATCTCATTCCTTTACACACTAAATATATGATGAGTTACACTAACCCTATTCTTTTTTAATTTTTATTTTATTATTAATATCATTCTATTCTCATATCATTTTGTTCCTTCGTACCAATCATCCTCAAATGTTCGGATTCCTATATGATTATCTCTTCTTCATTTTCCTTTTTTTAATATTAAACAACAAGTACAATATTTAGATTTTTTTTGAAGTACATTCTTAGTAGATATTTTGCGAAAATATTTGGAAGATTTGTTTTTTCATTTTCTGCTTATATTAAATTATTTAAATTCGTTTGTTTTAAAGGTTTGGCATGCTAAGTGGACACGCTAGCCCGTTTGGTTTTATTTTCATTTCAATTTTCTATTTTCATCATTTTCAAAATTTAAAAAAGTAGTTAATGAAAATGAGTTAAAATAAGTTTGTGTATGAATAGTTGTTAAAAAAGTAATTATTATATTAAGTTTTGTAGGTTGTAACTGGACAGATATAATAATAATAATAATAATAATAATAATAATAATAATAATAATAATAGAGAGAAGATATATAAGTTATTGAGAGAAGATATATAAATTATTGAAAAATATATTTTGAGAATGAAAATAAAAATATGTTGAGTGAAAATGTGTAAAAAATAATATATTTAATTTTTTAAATAATGAAAAATGTGAAATGAGATTTGAAAATGGGCTTGTTTGGTTTCATTCCCATAGCCAATTTTTTAATTTTCTATTATTTTATAAATAAAATACATCACTTTTTACATATTTCACCCAACATCATTTTCATTTTTATTTTTAAAATATATTCTTCAATAACCTATATATCTTATCGACTTATCCCAATATCCTATATATATTCTCTCTCTATTCTATTATTTCTATCTCTCTCCATCTATAACCTATTAAACCCAACATAATCATTACTTTTTCAACAGTTCATCCAAATACAAATTCATTTTTAACTCATTTCCACTAACTAATTTTTAAAATTTTAAAAATGATGAAAATGAAAATGAAATAAAACCAAACGGGTAGCACTCTATTTGCAAATATATTTGATTTATTTATTTTTTCTGATGGAAAAAATAGGTTTTCTGAAAATGAAGTCTTGCTTTTGACAATGGGGTACAGACCTTTGAAATATGATATTATGCTTTGGAAATAGTTTGAAAACAGATATAGTTTCTTTGTCCCAGATCATTCCTCCATTTATATATTACAAAGTGAGTTTCTTTAACTTCAAGACTAACAAAAACAAAAACAAAACCAAAAAACTAACTTATCCCGTTATTTCTTTTTTGACAATTTTTATTTATTATTACTCAATTGATTGATAAAATAATTATTTAATAAAAAATAGATCGCTCAATAGCACTCATGGGTTTATGATTATGGAATACATGATAATTATTAGAAATATTTTTTTGGAAAATAATCAGTCAAAAAGTGAATGAATAAATAAATATTCCACTTAAAGATGGCAACATTTTCAGAAAAAACGAATCCAAAAATATGCCTTAACTTTTTTTTACTCCAACAATGTTTTATTCATTTATTTCATTTACCTTCATGTTTTTATCTTTTTATATTTCTAAATCTTAATAATGGCTCCAATTCTTTTTTTTTTTTTCTTCTCTTTTTAAAAACATGTGGGCTAATTAATTTAAAATCCATAAATTCCATGGAAGAAAATCTAAATTCCAAAAGCTCCTATATGGATACACCATTTTATATGTCAAGGAATGGGACATAACCCTATATTTTAGGAAAAGAATATATGTCTAATAATAAAAATAACTAATAATTATTAATAGAAAAGTATTTATCAGTTATTACTATTAATATTAATTCAAAATATGCCGACTCTATTTTTCGCTCGAAAAGAAAAAAAAGTCGCTTTCTTCATTAAAAAATAAAGTATTATTTATTACATTATTAATATGCTAAAAATACTATTATATTTGAAATCAAGCAGCTTGAACCAAGTCAACATGAATCTTGCTATCAATTTATATTTGAAAAAATATCACCAACATCTATAATATTATAAAATTAATAGAATTTAACTTTTTAAATTGGGAGGAATATAACAAAGGGAAGAAAAAGACAAATTTAGAGGTAAGCTACACACAATTACACACAGTGGCTCCAACGGTCCAATCCACCTCACACCTCACCCCCCAATGCCTTTTTCATCTCTATCCTCACACACAAATATACGCGCACACACACACACTCACTCACTCTCTCTCTCAATTCTCACCCCCTTTTCTCTCTCTATCTTCGATTCAGATAATTTTAAATTGAGTGCATGGACCCAGCGTTGGATCCACCACCGCTGGCCGCCCAGCCAACGGCTGTTCCCGCCACCGCCGCCGCTGCGGCCAACCCCACCCCCGCCCAACCTCCCGTCCACAACCACCCACCTTACGCTGAGGTATTAATACTCTTTCCAGTCACCCCCAAAACCGAACCACCTTTCTATCTTCTTTCCCAAGCTTTGCCGTGCCCTTCTGTTTTCGATGTTTCGCGAGATTTTTTTTCCGAATTGTGATTTTCTTGGGGGTTTTGTGCAGATGATAACTTTCTTGGCGTTTTTGTGCAGATGATAACGGCGGCGATATCCGCGCTGAAGGAGCGAAACGGGTCTAGCAAGAGGGCTATAGCTAAGTACATAGAAACTAACTACTCCAACCTGCCACCGACACACTCGGCGCTGTTGACTCACAACCTCAAGCGTTTGAAGGCGAGTGGTCAACTTCTGATGGTCAAGCACTCTTACAAGCTCCCTAGATCTGCTGCTGCTGCCGTCAACGGTGCTGTTAAGGCGGTTTCTTCTGATCCCGCTTCCGCTGGGTCGAAGAGACGGCCCGGCCGCCCTCCCAAGCCCAAGCCCGAGTCAGTTCAAGCTGCTGTTCCCGTTTTTGCGGCCCAGCCGCCGCACAACGTGGCTATTGGGCCTGGGACCGGTGCTGTTTCTGTTGGACCGGTTAATGGGCCAGCTGGTGGTGGGCCAGTGAGAGGCCGTGGGCGTCCGCCAAAGCAGGGACCTGGTCGTCCACCAAAGACTGGTGGGCCTACTGGTGGTGGTGGTGGGCTGGGGAGAGGCAGGGGGAGGCCCAAAAAGAATGCTGCCCCTGCTGCTCTAGCTGCCCGAGAGAAGGGGCCGGGGAGGCCACGGGGGAGGCCACCTAAGCCTATTAATGTGGTCGAAGGGTTTGCTCCTGGGGCGCCTGTTGGTGGTGGGGCAGCAGCGACACCTGTTGCTGTTGGAGTTGCTAATGTTGGTGCACCGCCTGCGGTTGGTGGTGGATTTCTCCCAGTGGCAGGGAAGCGTCGAGGGCGGCCGCCAAAGGCAGGTGGTGAGGCAAAGAAGCCGAGGTATCTGACTACTGGGCAGCCCAAGAAACCTAGGAAGCTTTCTGGTAAACCTTTGGGTCGGCCTAAAAAGGTAAGAAACTTGTACTTAAAATACAATAAATTTATGGGAAGAATGTCATTGAATTTTCTGTTTATCCTCTTAGCCAAGAAATGTTAGTTCATCCATCAAATTGTTGCAAGTAATATTATGACTAGATTTAGAATGTGAAGGAGACAATGGTAGTAATTTTAGGTAAAAAACAAGAAATAGACTAGTTTTCTTGTTCCTTTGTGATGGTAGATACAATTTGAATATCTTCCACAAATGAGAAAATTACCTATTAGTAATTCATGTTGCTTGCATCTGTAGGTGATAGTGCTGAAGGCAATAACTTTCAAATGACAGATCATCCATATTTGAGAGTTTAACTTGAAGTAATTTTGAGTTGGAAATATGCATTGAACTTCAGTACAATATTTATATTTGCTACTCAGTACTCATCTTATAGAAATTGTTGGGTCACACGTAAGTCTACGTTCCAAAATTAAGGGAAGATAACATAACTTAGTTATCTTTTTGGTACTATGAAATTATTATATTTCTGCTACTATCTTTAGATCACTTTGTTTGAAACTTAATCACTCTGTTGTTGCACTTAATTGATGTTAGAAGAGGGAATGGTATTTAGATAATGTACTAAAGAACCCTACCTATATATATAAAGATGGGATTAAGGTATTGCCTATAATAAACTAACTTAAAAACAAAACTGCATAAAGAAAATATTTCAACACTTCTTTTCAAGTTGCGCTGTGTTACAGAAAAACATAAACACACACAGACACACACACCCAAAAAGAAGAATGATCCTAATACTTTAAAATATTTTAACACCCACTTTCAAGCTATAAGCATCCATAGAGCCCAGATGAGTAGAAAAAGCATAAATAAATTTGGTATGAGAAATAGAAAATGAGTAGAGGAATAGAAAATTTATTTGAGCACTAGGCTCTAAGTGGTGGAAACATCGTACTAGAGTAAAATAATGAGATAGAAATTATATTTTAGTTGTGATTGTCAAATAATAAACTTTGAGCCTAACTCATCCCAAAAACTAGTTTGAGAGATGGGGATTGTCCAAGGCCATAGAGAACATTATACATATACTTAAGTGACGTGTGAATTTAAAGTGTGGAATAAAATGAAATGGGTGGTCCAACAATATCTGGTAGCTTAACACTAGGAATGGGTGACTAATATGAATGGATTTTGAGCCTAACTCACCTCCCAAAGCTAGCTCGAGAGATGTGTATTATCCAAGGTCATATATAGAGACCACTACACATATGCTTAACCGATGTGGGAATCCAATGGTGACAATCAAACAAAAATCACGATAAAATTTTACTTAGCCGTGACAATCAGATTCTTTTTGGGGAGTTAGATGGACAGAAAATTAAGGTCATGGATAGTTGAGGGCTTAGTAAAGCCTACATCAGACACTAAAAGTGACTCATTTTTCAAAGGATAATTAACAAAAGCCTATATAAAGGACTTAGCAAAGCCTAGATCAGATACCCAAAAGCCTACATAAAGAATAGCTGACAAAAGTGACTCTTTTTTTATTTTTTTGCCCCTAATTACCAACAAAAATATTACAAAGAAGATTCAATAATATTACACATGTGCTTAACTGATGTGGGAATCCAATGGTGACAATCAAACAGAAATCACGATAAAATTTTACTTAGCCGTGGCAATCAGATTCTTTTTGGGGAGTTAGATGGACAGAAAATTAAGGTCATGGATAGTTGAGGGCTTAGTAAAGCCTACATCAGACACTAAAAGTGACTCATTTTTCAGAGGATAATTAACAAAAGCCTATATAAAGGACTTAGCAAAGCCTAGATCAGATACCCAAAAGCCTACATAAAGAATAGCTGACAAAAGTGACTCTTTTTTTATTTTTTTGCCCCTAATTACCGACAAAAATATTACAAAGAAGATTCAATAATAGTGGAGGGTAAAAAACAGGCACCAATACTAGACGTTTCTTTAATGAAAAAGCAGGCAACAAAAGAGAAAAAAGCTTTTTCTTTATCCTATGAAGGGGAAAAGAAAAAAGAAAAAGGATTTGAACGACGGAGAGGAGTATTGGTCAGGTGTCTAACTAGAGGTGGTATTGGAGAGAACATAGTGCCTCAATTGCAACCTAGGTGCCTAGAGAAGATGGAGCTCCACCCTCGACAGTGCATTAGTGATACAAGATCTAGGTTGAGGCAATGTGACGGATGAGACAAGCTGGGACATTGACACAATGGAAGAGTAGGGGATAGTGTTTTGGGTTCCCCCCCCCCCCCCCTCCCTGTCACATATCATCTTAGAAGAGAGGTGAACTATATGAGGCAAATGGAGATGAGATTAGGACTAGATTACAAGAACGATAGGGATACAAGTGTGATCTACTATATAAATAAGACTAGATACATAAAATATTTTAACAATTAATTTTTTTCCAAAAAGAATACAAAAGTTTTCTTTAGAATCTTCTATTCAAAAATGGGAAAACATGTTTGTTCCATCCTAGAAACCCATCTAAAGAAAATATTAAAAAATATTAGATTTTTGGAACAAATGTGCATTTCAATAAACTTAGCTTGTTTCACCATTGTTGCTTTCACCCAAAGTTGATAGAAACTTATAAACCCCTAACATTTGCAACTGACATGGACATATGGATAAGTAAGGTGGCAATTTGGAATAATAAATTCATGATTTTTTAACAAAATTTTTGATACAAAAAGTATGTACAAAGTAAAAGGATCTAGCAAAATCCAATGGAAAAATCTAGTAATTTTTCTTTTATTTATGAAAAAATTAGTAACTTGGCTTTCTCCTCTGGGGTATCCGCTCACGAAAAGTTGGAAGATGGTATAATTCAACCAAGACACAAAAAAAGGCAACCCAGAGTCTTTTGTTTGTATTTGGAGGTATGTTTGTGCATACCTTTCATTCCTCCAACATTTCCTTCAGTAGTGGATGTCATTCACAAGAGTAGTTTTGGAAAATAGTTCAATGAATAAATTGGGAAGACATTTAGATATCTTTGGATTGTTTTTCCACTGTTGTATTGCTTGTGGTTGTGGGAATAGAATGGATTCCTAAAGTTAGGTTTTCCATCTCTGCAGTATCATAGTAATTGGTAATTGACATAACCTTATATTAATGATTAGTCACAACCTGCTCGAGTTCATCAGCGAGAGTTTCTTGGTTAAGTGTGAGCTTTAAAATAACACTATAGGTTAATGTAAATGATATACGCTCAAATGCTAAACCTTATGCAATCTCATTCTCAGTTTTAGTGTTGTGCTATTTGCTAAGTTGTAGAGCGTGTCCTGATAATTGTGTTGTCGTGCTTGGGCTGTGAGGTCTCTCAGTCACGTGGATAGTTTAATGTGCTCATCAATGTTGAATCTTGAGATGTGAACAAGGTACATTAGCATGACATGCTCCTCATGTTCGAAACCAAACGTATCTTCTGATGGTTCGATTCCAGCAAGAGATATATCGAAGAGTTAGCGCTGGGCTAGTAGAAAATCAAAGTTTATATAAACACCTTTGAAATGTTTATTCCAACTAAAAGGTGTTGGAGTCTAATTTTGATGTTTTGTCACCCTATAAGTACAATTTTAAAATAAAGTCCACCCTGCAGCCAAGGCCCCCCACACACACTGGATTTTCTAGATTGGACAAGATTTTTCAGGATGTTATAAATGAGAATTTCTGAAGGGGCTTTCTTTTAGCTATCCGTCAAGTAAAATCTTGTTTCTATTATCATTAGCATCAGCATTATTTTGCAGTCCTGTCATCAGATTGTTGTTATTCTATTTATCTCTCTACTATGAACTAGTTTTACCACAGATCTCACTTCTAATTCAACATATATGAAAATTATATCATTCGACATATATGAAGATTATGGTTTCCTTCAGCAGAATGACTAGTATGGTTGGCACTTGGTTTTGATGAACATATTGGACCATGTCTTCTTCATTTTTGTGATTTTGTCAATCACTGGATCAAGGATTTGCTGTCTTCTCCCTTCATTTTCCAGTGAGAGAACGATAAATATGTTGGCAGTTGGCTTGAATGAGCAAACTGATCCATAAAATTGGCTCAATTTGTATGTTTTAAGAGTTACAAATGTGAGTTTAGCCTAACTATTACTATCTAGTCCTAACTTGGTGAGCAATTGAATCACTTTTAATTTTCCCATTGCTAACTGCGCAAGCAATTTAAGTTACTGAAGGGTGTGCAATTGATGAAGTGATATGCTCACCTTGTTACTTGTCATGTTTATTTGCTGCCTGAACACAGATTGGTAAAAAAGGACAGAGGCTATCATTCCTCTATACTTCCTCTAAATTGCTTCTGTCATAGTCCTTATATAGAAACTGGAAGATCATATGCAATCGTCTGTATTACTGAATTGATTCATATTTACATTTGCGTTTATATGTTTGGTAGGATGCATCAGCAACGGCAACTCGAACCCCAGACTCCCAGCTCTTAGTGGCCTATCTTGATCTCAAAGCAAAACTTGAAAATTTGGTGAGTTGAGTAATGTTATAGATATTTCTTTGTATTTGTGCATTACTATTATAATGATTTGGTGTTTATGTTCTAACGCATACATACCTTCCAAACTTGCTGCCAGCAATCAAGAGTCAAGCAAACAGCAGCATTGATAAAGCCATCCTTGAACAGTGAAGCCGCAATTAATGCATTACAAGAGCTAGAAATGGTTGCTACCAACGTCAACGCACCACTGCATGCTCAAAGCCAGCCTCAGCTTCAGCTTCAGCCTCAAGCTCATCCCAACCAGCCTCAGCCCCACCAGGCTCAGCCTGACCAGCCTCAGCCCCAATATTAGAGTGGCTAACTTGCAGAGAGATGTAAACTGTAGTGCTGACTATGGAAGGAAGAAGTGGGGTTTTCTAGAATTTGTAAGACTAGGATGAATTGCATAGCAGGCAGAAATTGCGATTTATGGGTGAAGACGAGCATGTAATAAGCGTGTTCATCAATGCGGCTTCACTGAACATGAACTTCTTCTGTTTTCTTTGTATTTTATTTAGGTTTTATTTGGGTGAGATTTAGAGACCTTGATTTGACTCTGTATGTGCTATTTCTAGGCAGAACTGTAATTCTACTAAAACTGTATCAGCATGACATTCCCAGCATTTAACTTGAGAGATTCATATCGAATGTTGTAGTTTTACATTCATGGATTATGGATTTATTTCCCAGAATGTTTCTTAGAGTGTTGGTTTTTGAAGTTGTTTTGACTGTTCTGAAGTTGTTCGACTGTACATTCCTACCGGGGCTCTATTATTACTGCAAGAAAAATTGTCACTTAGAGTGAAGGTCTATTTACGTGTTTTGTGGGATAATTTATTTTGCTACAAGAATGATTTTAACATAAAATGGAGCCATAATTTGTGTAAAAGTTAGTTTATATTAAATAGTCATTATGTACAGATATACACTGATAATTTACTCACAATGATTATGGTGCTTCTGAAAATTTTCATATAATTTTTGTAAGTTCTATTAATCAAAATGATGTTTAGTTAATGTGTATATTTAATTGCAGTTTTCATATTATTATTAAATATTTTGCTACTAATATCACAAGTTATAAGGACAAAATGCATGCATAAGCCGATTTTTTTACTTGAAATTTTGCTAAATCTTGGCAGCTAGTTAACAACGGATGGGTTTAGTTTGATGATGTACTCTCTCCGGGGGGCTAATTGAATTTTCAGACTTGTGAATATTAATTAAAGGTTTGGAGTCTAGAAAATCATAATTTAACGGAAAGTTCTTGATAAAAAGAGACAATTACAATAATTTGTATTATTTAATCTCAAAGAATAAACGTGTCAAAAAACTTCTGACGAACATGATTATTGAAAGTCCTACTCAATCGAATTTGATGAAATAAAAGAAGTGTCATGATTTGCACCACTTGATGGCATTAATTTAAATATATAATTTCATTATACGAATGTAATACAATATATATTAACACAATATCACTAAATTAGTCAACATCTTATATGAAAAGATATTTAATATAGAAAAGGTTGCAAAAATATAAAATAAAAATATCTTTATTTTTTCATAAATTCCTTAATATACTTGTCCCTTTTTAAAAAAAAAAAATTCTAAAATAATCAGACATTCCCCAATCATCTGAAGAGTTTATTAGTGCAACCATATACCATGCATTAATGTTTTCAGTTTTCTTCATGATTCTCAAATTAAAACACTTGGTCACTCTTATATTATGTTAATTTGGAAGTTATATTTAAGAAGGAAAATTAACTTATTTGCTTTCTCACCCACACTTTAGGAATTCACTAACAGCTTGTTTGTTTTTGTTTTGTAGACTCATTTTCATTTTCTGCTGAAAATAAAAATAGAGAGTTATCAACTTCTCTGATTCTCCCCCATTTTCACAGACATTTTCATTTTCAAAATATTCGAACAGACAAACTCTTACACTCTCTCTCTATTTTCACCTTTCATTTTTTTCCACTCACGTTTACACGATTTTTAATATAAAACGCTACATTTTCTAAATACATCTCATTTTCAACCCTACATAATCATTACATTTTAAACAAAATATCCAAACAACATTTCATTTTCAAAAACATATTTATAACTAACTTTTCACTATTTCTTTTCACCAAAAAAGGAAAATGCTCCATAAAACAAATCCAAACAGCCCCTAAGCCTTTATTCTTATTATTTTATTTTATTTTCTTTCAAAATTAGTTTGAGAGTAAACTGAGAATGCAAGCCCTAAATTATTTTTGTATTGAGAGCTTGTTTGGATTTAAGAATAGGCCTTTAGACAATTCTATCAAAGCCTTGTCAAATTGAGATTACATACTCTTGGCCCAGAATTGATGAAGAACCCAATTTACAATCCCAAAATTAATTGAAAACTTATTTTAGGTAGGGATTGAGAATAGAGATTGAACAATCGAATTCATAATTAGTTAGGTGGGCTATTTTAAATTTCAATAATATTTTGGTGAACTATGCTTCCTACTTCATCCAATCAATCTTATTAATTTTATCAACAAAATCCAAATGATCAATCACTTTAGCTAACTTCAGATTATATTTTATTTCTATTATATTATCCAAATTTATTGTTTTTTAATTACTTTTTTCAGAAAATACAGAAACATAGTTAACTAATGAGATTCATTCAAGTGATAACATAGAAGCCTCGAGATGCTACAAATATTGAATTTAAGTCTCTTCTATATATCTATGTGTGTAAATATTTAAAATTTTGATGGTAGTTCATAATTAATTATTAATAATTATTTTAAATAGATCGCTAATAAATGCCAGTAATGTCTGATATTCTATATTCTTGTGAAAAGTAGATTATTGAATTATATTAATTCTTGGTGATTAACACTCCTAATAAATGGTATATTATATTGATTGATTAAATCAAAGTTTTATTTTTTAAAAATAATATTTTTAAAAAGTTATTACTTAGTGCCCGTTTGGTTTTGTTTTCAAAACTCCTTTTTATTTTTTCTTGAAAATGAAAACAGAAAACTATTAATTTCTCTCATATTTTCATAAATATTTTTATCCTTAGCACATTTTCCAAACACACTCTTACACTCTCTCTATGTTTTCACACTCTATTTTCTCATACTCTCTCATCTGCATGACTTTTAATATAACAATACAATAATATTCAAATATTACTCATTTTCAACCCTACATAATTATTTCATTTTAAACAAAACATCCAAACAATATTTTATTTTTAAAATCACACTTATAACTAATTTTTCACTAAAAAATAAAAATACCTCCAGAAAACAAAACCAAACAGTCCCTTAATATTTTAGTAGAACTAGTTGTCAATCACTGTTTTAAAAGAAATATCATAAAAATAAATAATTTTAATTTTTACTTAAAAATTTATTTTTGATCAAAATCAAATTGAGAAAGTATAGCTCTTAATTATTTATTAACATTACAATGGAGTGGTTTTTTGGCCTGCTAACATTAATTTTACGGGAGTTCAAATTTAGTGAATTTTTAAAAAACGTATCTATAAATAAATATATATATATTTTAATGTTAGATGATGCTAGTGTACAACCATAATTTTTTACTACATAAATGAGAGTTGCAAGTTGGGGACAAATACTGCCGTCCAATAGCATGTTAGATTCAACCACCACCATTATTATACTTTTTCTTTTTAATGCTAATGGAAGAAAAAAACAGCCCCCATTTGATCCCAAAATAAATGTAAGAATTAAATATCCTCTTCGGACAAAAAATTGGACTGGTGGAAATACTGAAACGACTTTAAATACAAACACGTCAGACCTGTCGGGATTGCCCACTTGTCAAACTTTCCCATGCAAAAAGTCCAATAAAAATAAATTTAAAGTAATATTTCTTTATTCCAAAATTATGAAGATAATTGGATTCAAGAAAAGTATGCATAAGGTGTATATTCCCTCTATCTCCTTTTTTAAAGATTTAATTTGATTGGAAATGGAGTTTAATGCTTATTTAAATTATTGTTATAAAAAATATTAATTAAGAGTTAGTGATGTTGTATTATTCCATTAGGATCTTTAAGAAGAAAAAAATTACTTTAGGAAATGAAGCATTGTTTTGGGATATCCCAAAGAGAATATAGGAGTGATAATTGAGGAACATATAAAGCACAACTTCATATTATATGTTACTTTCAAAAGTAGTAATTGAAAAATTAGTTGATTCTATCATTATTTCAACTAATATGACAATTTTGAAAGAAAAGTTATATTTTAAAAAAGAAAAGTCCTATTGAAAATATAAAAAATTGGGAGAAACAAATTGAAATAGAGAAAAATACTAAAATAAGATTAGAAGAAAAGAAAAAAAAAAAAAGACGTTTTTACCAATATCCTTAACAGTTACTTTAGACTTAATAGTATAAGAATAGTATTAAATTGTCACCATTCGCAAGTAGCGATCCACCTATAGTGACAAGATTTCTATTGCAACTAGATTATACATATAGACATATTGCTAGTTGTCAATTGTGATAACTTAAAATATTAATTCTTGTCACACTACTATTAAGTCATATTGTGATAAAAAAAAATATTATTACTTAAAAATATTATTGAATGGAAAAATAAATTATACATATAGATTTATTGCTGATTGTTAATTGTGACAACTTAAAACATTAGTTCTTATCACTATTAAGTCATATTGTGACAAAATAATAATAATAATAATAATAATTATTATTATTATTATTATTATTATTATTATTATTATTTAAAAATATTATTGAGTGACAAAATAAAAAGTATTATCATTTTCATATATTATTAGTAGTAATATTTATATTGTCCTTTATATTTTATTTGTAGTACTGTATTTACTTGTAGTGATCGTGGTCCACGGAGGTGGGCAGTTTTTATCACCCATTGCTCCTTGATCTAGTAAAAATAAATGTAATTGCGTACATCCATTTAAAATTTTCTCATGTTTTTTGGTATTAGAACTTTTATTAAGAATAGCTATTCCATAAAAATAAGAGGTTTTTACTAATCGTAAGATCTTTTATTGAGAATTATTGCATTGAATCAATAATTAATTTGATTGGATAAAAAATTCAAATCTGGTCACATGTATCTGAATATAATGTGAAATTGTTAAATGAATGGCACCCACAATCCACATTGTGCATCCGTCGGCCGTCAAGCATTACTGAATTAAGGAAGTGGGAATCGTAAAGCCGCCACTCCTTACAATAAAATATAAGGCAAATGAATTGACTGACGTATTATACCAATTTAAAGTAGAACGACTTTGGAGCCACCCTGTCCTAAAACGGTTGCAATGCTCCAAAAAGGTTAAACCATACCACCATAACTATTAAAAATTAAATCTTTTTGGAACCAAGTGGTCTATTGGTCTTATCTTTCCTTTTTTTATTTTATTTTTTATTCTTTACTATTTAAAAATTGATGCTTAAAATATTTATTTCTCCCTTCTTTTTTTTTCAATAAAAATTCTACTTTTAATTTTTTTTTTCTTTATTCAAGTCAGAAATAGAATGCGACAAGACCATGTTAAAAAATAACGGGAGACATTTTCTAATTTTCGAAGCTCTTTTTTTAGGAAGTTGTACTCCTTATTCTGTAACTTTTTGAATGAAAAAAAAAAAAAAAAGTTTATATAATACTACAATGCTTCCCCCCTCTCTCTCTTTTGCAAATTTTGATGTAACTTCGATCATAATCTGATCTAAGTCACACTCTTTCACTTTCCACTTTTTATAATCAATTTGAAATTTAACTAAATCTTTAGACAACTATGACACAAAACCTTCCTAAGCCTTTAGATTAGGCATAAAAGACATAAAATTCATCTAAATTCGTAGATGAATGCGACAAAAGCTTCATCCATAATGTAATTATGCACTTAACTTAATTTAGTCGGTGAGAATTAATCATATCAATTATCTTATTTTGATGAATTAAAGTAAGGTAAACATTGAAATCGAATTTATATTGTATTTTCAATATGAAAAATAAGATTTTCAAATTGAAAATAGGGGGACTTAATAATTAATACTACAAGGGTAAATTAGTAAAAAGGCTAACAAAGACCCAATATAACAAACTAACTATATGGATAAAAAATGGATTAGAAAGCCCAAAAATAATTCAGCTCATGAAGAAGACGAAGAAACCCTAATGGACCTAAGCCTATCAAAAAAAAAAAATGTATATATATATATATATATATTAATATCTAGTCTCAATAAAAATCAAGACATGAGAAATTATTCACCGAAGAATTACAAAACTTCCATAATAATTAAAAGTAAATAATTTTTTTATACATCTTTCAAAAAAGATGAACCGACACACTGCTATTTATTAAAAGGAACTCGTTATACTTTCGTGCAGTATCACCTAACTTGAGGAGTATTGGAGAATGCAAACAAGGTTGACCGAGTGATTATGGGAATAAATTGAGGGCGTGATTTCTGCCATATCACTTTTCCTTTGATTATATTTTCTGTATTGTTTGATTTGTCTCCATTCTTGTTTGTATTTGGACTATGTCAAATAAGAGATTGTAGGAATAAGAGTTTTATATAATAACAGTGACTGATTGACAGAATCGATGAAAATAATCCCCTTGGGACATTTTAAACTAACACCGCAAAAAATGAACTAATTTGACATTTAAAATAGAAAATGTGTCCCCAAAACAAAAATAAATATATAAATTCATTCTAAAATACGAATAAATATATACCATATTTTTTCACCTCTTTGTTTATTATTTTTTTTTTCAATTCTTCGAAAAATGGGGGAGAATAAAAAAAAAAAAAAAATGCTTCCAAACGGCCTTTACGTCTCCTCCGTTGAATATTCCAATAAGGTGTTTAGTGGGCAATACATAATTACATATGGCCATTTTAAATAATACTACTTAAGTGGTTCGAAAATTTCAACTAATTAGACTTCTAGGCCGGTTTCGTAATTAGCAAGGTCAGTTAATATTTAATGGTGTAAGTGTAGTTACTTATAATAGGTATTGACATTTTAATTTTCTTTCATCCACTCAATTTTATAATTTAATTTTATAAAATTAAATTAACCTCCATAGTTAGTTTGATTTTTTTTTCAAAACTTTTTTTTAATATTCATCACTATTTAAAAATAAAAAACTAATTATTTATCTCATTTTTGCTGTAAATATTATTTATTTTTATTATCTATTTTTCTTATATTTACTCTACCATTCTATACCGCACCAATCAAGTTCAAATTTGATTTGACATAAATTATCTACTATCACTCTAAAATAATTAAAATATGCATATATTTTGAAAATTTAATCTTTTTAAATATAAAAAGTATAACCTATCTATATCTACACCCACATATCTACTTTGGTTACATTTTTAGATAAAAATATTAAAATACATTTCATTTTCAAATCTCAATCTATAACTACTTTTTATCTTTTATAAAGTAGGAAATTAAAAATATAAATGGAAATATGACGAACGGGCCTCCCACGGTCTGGATTTTTGAAATTCATTTTTAAAAACTCTTAATGACTCTATTTTCAGGCTAAAAAAGTTAAAAAAGAGGTAAAAGTCATTTGCCTCTTTTTGGATATGGATTGATAAAAGTTATGATAAAAGTGTATGTTTTCAATAAATTTAATTATAGTATTGCTCCAAATCCTTTACTTTTCGATGAGAAATTAAACATAGTTTTTACAAATTCAATTCTTTTTTATTTTAAAAAATTGAAAATAATCTTAAGAAAATAATAATAAAAGGTTAAAGTCTGAAAAAATCATTAAAAATTGAAGCACCAATACGTTAATAGATATCTTTAAAATAAGTTGGGATAAAATCAGTTTGTCATCCGAACTATTTGTGTTTTTACACTTTGCTAATTAGTCTATTTTTTGTGACACTTTACTATCTAAACTACACTTTTTTTTGCATTGTATCATATATGAACAAATTATGGTAAAATATTATGGAATAACTTCGTCACATCATATCATATACGAACAAATTTTGATGGAATATTATGGAATAACTTCGTTAGATCAATGCCAGGGGCCTCCTTTTTAGGTATTATAATCAAAATTTCTAATTTTATGGACATCAATAGTCACATCCTCAGTGTGACCTTGCTAAATCGCAAAATACAACGAATTTTTTTCAGTCTACTTTTAGGTGCATATCTCATAATAAATCAAGTTAAAAAAGATAGTTTTTTAATAAAGTGATAAAAAATATCTTTAGAAAAAACTCTGATCACTCCTGTGATTGAATATCATGAAATATTTTATCAAAACTGGTTCATGTATGGCAAGGCAAAATAAAAAGTATAGTTTATATGGTAAAATGTTGTGCCACAAAAAAAAAGATTGGCAAAATGTAAAAACATGTACAATTTGAATGGCAAAGTATCTTTATTCCAAATAAATATTTTAGAGGATTGAAGACTAGAGCATATATAATACATGCATAAACCTATAAATCCCAAACTTTAAGTTATATTTTATTTTGTTTTGAGAAAAGAAAGTACTTACTTTTTTATTTGTTTTTATACGACGTTAAAATTTTCTCAAGAAACATACAAATTTTTTTAGTTGTAGAGTTGTTGTCTAAAAAGACAAGACCTTGTAATAACAACAAAATTGTCCTTTACCGAAAAAAACTGCCGACTGCATGATGCAAAGTTATATGTATATATTTTTTATCTTTTTCTATACGAGAAATATGGCAAAGGATTTAATTTTCTTAAAATGTTGCATTTAGCGCGACGATTTTTTCCAAAGAGAGAGACGGATGCTGCAAGAGGATTTCCTAAAATTAATATTAATGCAATAATTAATTAAAACTGACCTTTTTTTTTGGTCCAAAATCAGTTTAAAGTAGGACCACTTACTTTTTATCCCCACATAATTAGAAAAACCGAAAAATTGGTTAGGAAAATGGGTTTTTCCATCTTCCCTTGAAACAAAGGCATCGGATTTTGTGACAGGGCCCGTTTGGTTTCATTTTCATTCATTATTTTCACATTTTTTACTATTTAAAAATAAAAATACATCATTTTTTTTTACATATTTTCACTCAACATCATTTTCATTTTCAATCTCAAAACACATTCTTTAATAATTTATATATCTTCTCTCTTTATTTTATTATTTCTATCTCTCTCCACCTACAATCTACCAATTCTAACATAATCATTATTTTTCCAATAATATGTTTAAATATAAACTCATTTTCAATTCATTTTCACTAATTACTTTTCAATATTTTAAAAATGATTGAAATAAAAACTAAAAAATGAAAATAATACCAAACGGGCCCAAGAAAAAGTTTTAATTCTTGTACAACTCTACATATATATTTTTATTAACCACAGCAGCCATCTTTTTATTTTTAATATTTCATTTTTGTTGAAAATTATTCTTACATTAATTGACACATATTACTGTGATGTAATACATATATAAGAATTTTTTTCAATTCCAGATGAAAAAGCACTCATCTACCTTAATAATCTAATATATGGGGACTACAAGAAACTTGTGCTCAAAGGGAAATCGTTATTGCAAAAAAAACTTAAAAAAATAAAATAGAATCATTTAAAGTGTGTACGAAATCATAGTCCACGTCCAATTAAAATCCCAGCCTTGATGTGTATGCATGCGTACATTGCTTCCAGCTTAAGACATCTATAATTTAATTAAGAAAATATAACTCGTTTGCTAAATTAGATAAAAAAAAGGTTGGGCAATAAAGTTAGTGGAAAATAAGTCATTTTCTTGTAGTTATTCAATTATTTTGACCACAGTTTTCCAGAACAAGCATTGGAATGGTAGCAAGATAAATTGGCTTATTTTCAATCGAAAAAAATTAAGGTTTAATATGTCCATTTGTACCTTATACTATTAGCTATATGTACTTTTATCAGGACCAAAAATAAAAATATTTATACTCAACATGGAAAAATAAAAAGATTGGTGGTATTACTGAAATTTACAATTTTGTTTATCGGGACCAAAATCAATTATATTTTCATACAACATGAAAAAATAAAAAATTGTGCGATATGACTAGAATTTGTAATTTTAATTGAATTTACGATTGTTGGTTCTTGTGGCCAAATCTTCTTCTCCATATACAAGCAAATACTAAAGCTTTTTTTCTTTTTTTTTCTCCTCTTTATTGAACATATATATAAATATATATTCGATCGTTGCATGAATTTAAGTATTAAAATCTTAGTTTTAATAATATATTTAATTGTTTCACTTGCATATTCTAGACTCCATGGCACTCAGGAGAAAATATCTTAATTAAATTAAATAAGTGGTGCCAGAAAGAAAATGATGAAATCAAACTCTTCTGGATTAGGCAAATAAGATCCAGTGAAGAAATTTAAAACCCACTTTAGGAAATACTTTTCTGGACTGTTAAATTCAAGGGTTAAACTGATTGAGTTACATACCTGTCCTATGGAATTGTAATGATCATTATGATGATGTATTTGATTTACATGCATAAAAATTGTCCATTTCTGACCAATGGTACAGGACAAGCTGAAACCCATGTCAAATAGTAACACAAGTACCATAAAGGAAAATTCAGTCCAACGCACTCCAAGCTGTTCCCATAATATTCTTTTGTTTCTTAGTTCTTTTATTGTTTTACCTACTATGAACCACTGTTTTATCAACTGTCTTTCTTTTCAACTTTTTGGTCACTAAAATGGATAAAAGGTGGAAGTACTATAACTTTCTTAATCCCTCTTGACTATGATTTGGAAAATGTATTACATATGTACTCACTCCAGAAATGATATGATTCGGTTATGGAAAATAGTTGTGTTGTATCGTTGTGTTTTCACTTGAACATTAATGAAAAAGAAAAGATTAAGAAAACACTCAAAATTAAGATAGATATATGTTAGAATCAAATCCTCATAGTGGATGTGTAATTTTATTTTTTTTATATATTTGACAGCACAATGTATTATATAATGTTACGATCAGTTTAAGGTGGCTACATTCCAATAATTGTCATGTGTGGGATAATTATTTTTACGTTAATTAAATGATGCTACTGATAGTAAACGCCAATATCATCGTATAAAATTATAATTTGCAACTTCCACACCATTGTGTAATTTGAAAATTTACTTTTTGATATATCAATACATTCGACAATTTAAATTGAAATTACTTTTGATCTATAATAGTAACTTGAAGGATTTAGCATCTAATCTAAAATTGTTCTTGAATTGTCTCTAACTTTTCAGAAAGTTATTTTCTAAAAGTCAAAAAGTTGAGCTTTAGCCATAAAATCAATTCCTAGTAAAAATGAGTTGAACTAAAAATCAATTCTGCTAAAAACCAAATTATCTGAAAATATTGTGTTTTGACCCATTTTGTCGAGCATAGCCAGTTTCACGGTTCAAAAGCACAAGATTTTATGTCCTGTACATAAACACAGTTCTTTTGCGGGGATAAACTCAAGAATTTTGAATTGCTTTATATTTAAAATTTGTTTTGTTCTGTTTTGACAGAGAGTGGACAAGTTGAAGTTGGGTTTTGGTTCGTAGAAAGGGCAAAAAGAAAAAGAAAAAGGAGTCATTTTTGTTGAAGGTCCTAATCTACTTCCCACTTGTTGGTCTTTGCTGTCTGTGCAGCTGCATTTGGCTCTTTTTCCCAAACTGACCAATTACACTCCTCTTTTATATTTTAGTATTTCTGTGTTCCTCCCTATCTCCACCCTAGACACCCACCTAGTTTTTCGTCTATCTTCACACAATTCAAGATAGTAATACGCTGTACTTCATTTGACTCTCTCTCTCTCTCTCTCTCTCTCTCGCTGATCGTTGAAATCTTAATCGAAGATTAGAAAAGAGCCATCTTTATGTAGTTAATAATAGTTATAGCTCACTCTCTGATGTACATATGTGGTTCTTTTTGTTTCTAGGCTAGAGGTGTGATGATTCTCCAAGTATTCTATTGATTTGGGTTTTGGTTTGCTGTGATTAAGGTGGGTCAGGAAGGCATTTTCTTTCAGTTGGGATTCTGGGTATTATTGTGCAAAAAGTAAACTTGAATGGTATTTTCTTGGTGCTGATGGCACATGTTTGAAATTCTTGGATATTGACCAAAAGGGTTTACTGAGGAAGCTTGATATTTGCATTTCTTGCTGTCTGAATTGTCATTTTGGTGATTGAGATTCATGCTTGGATTGAGACAATGGAGAGGTTTATGCACAGGTTCTTTCTTCTTTAGCATTGATTATTTTAGCTTGGGGAAAAAGAAATGAAAAATTTTCTAAAGAAACTTCATATAGGAGGATCCAACCAGTCTGCAGAGCTTGAAGGTTCTTCTTCATCATCAAAGGGTAATAGATTGAGTGATGGTTCATCAATTGAAAAGCTTTCACACTCTAAGTCAGAGCATAAGCCCTTTTCTGCTATCTCTGGATGGTTGAATTCCGTCACAAATAGGCATAGCCCTAGTCTCCCATCCTCCTCTAATGTGACAAGAGGGGAGAGAATGGAACCTTGTGATTCTGGAGCCAGTAGTAGCTTAGATGCTGCTCTAGATGCAGTTCAACGGGACTCGGGATCTAGCAACTCGAGGGATCAGGATATAGAGGAGGAGTATCAAATTCAGTTGGCTTTGGAGTTGAGTGCAAAGGAGGACCCTGAGGCTGTTCAAATTGAAGCTGTAAAGCAGATCAGTTTAGGCTCTTGTCCTCCGGAAAATACTCCGGCTGAAGTTGTGGCATACCGATATTGGGTAAGGCCTTTACTCATGTTTCTAAAATTTTGCTTTTATTCTTGGCTTATTGTACCATGCTTTATGGCTATTTTTTGAATGCGTAGTCATATTAATATTGTACCTAATTGGAACAATATATACATGGTTGTTTGATGGTTCAATGAATAGAAATTGATTGCAATCTTATTTTTGATGCAATGCTTCTGTAGTTTGATTGTTGGCTGAGTAATATTGTTACGTGCTTGTTCTATACAGCAGCAATCAATCCTTCTCCATGATAATTTTATGAACTTTGGGCTCCAAATGTGTTAACACAGATAGGCTTGGTTGCTTGGGGGTTAGGGAGTCG
The DNA here is from genome assembly GCA_018894105.1 of Jacaranda mimosifolia. Classification (NCBI taxonomy): domain Eukaryota; kingdom Viridiplantae; phylum Streptophyta; class Magnoliopsida; order Lamiales; family Bignoniaceae; genus Jacaranda; species Jacaranda mimosifolia. Next base: position 34,417,461 of record CM032122.1, on the reverse strand, counting down.
AAATTCACTGTTGGAGAAGGAGTATTTGCAGGCTAGCTTTGAAGGGTGTGAAAAACTAGGGCTTAGAGAGCCACAAAAAATAGAGTTCTCCATGTCAAATATAAAATACCCACATGGACACTTGGATAAGTCTTGCAGCTTTTGATATATGAAGTTAACTTGCATTGAAAGTGGATATTTAGGAAAAGAATGCCCTATTGACTTCTAAATCTGAGGAGTGCGCTGAAGAAGACATTATGTAAGTAAAATGACCAAAGGACACAATGACCAGTATATATTTTTGGTGTTGATTCCTCGGGATAAATGTCTGAGGAAGCAAATTCCTAATGATCTTTTGTGGCTACACCTACCAGGAGATTTAATTTGCTACAGAAAGATTGCTCAAGCAATCTTAAGAGACACATTTTTGGTTTTTTGAGGTAATGAAAATCAGCCATTTCTAGGTTGAGATGAAACTAGAGAGATAACTAGGTGGATACTAATGAAAGTACTTGGGGAACTGGAGTTCCTATTGAAAGTTTTGGACAAAGTGAGCAATAAGGCAAATATAGCTAAGATTTATCTTTACCTCAAAGCTTAGAAAATCAAATTCCTTTAGATTGTGTTTGGATGGAAACATTTGGACTCGATGAAAGGATTTGGGAGAAAGATTTCAAATAACTTCACATTAGATGGATTTTAAGTCCACCACATTGACTCAAAATATAGCTTATATGGAAACTTAAGGACTGAAATCCATTGCAACATGAGTTAGCCAAAGAAGTTTGTTCGGTTTGATATTATGAATTTCAAATTCTTAGTTCCAAAAATTCTTACCTTATTAATTTGTTGTTTGTGATGGAGTCATTGGGTTTCATCCTTTGTTTTTCTTGTTATTTCTCTAAGATTTCTCAATTATCCAATTTTCCCTCCCCCCTCCCCCCCCTCTTCTTTCTTTCTTTCTTTCTTTCTTTCTTTCTTTAAGGCTTCCTCTTATATGATTTCTTTTGACTCTTTCTCACACAATTTCTGTACCTTTTGCTTTTCCATACTTTTTGTCATTTTTCTGCATTTGTGTTTTTGTGTAACAAATTGAAAATGATTGATAGATATGCTCAGTTTGAGGGGAGTACTAGCATGTTTTCGATATCTAATCTTGTTTTATTAGGTCTTAAAGTTGGTTCTGGTGGAGCAGATACCACTATTTCCCGCTTTACAGCTCAAAAGAACTTCGCAACAATTTGGTGTAGGCTGCTAAGGCTTACTCTAATAAGTTTAAAAGCTGTCACAATTTAAAATCCTCTGTTTCTACTCAGACACATCACACATGTATATCAGTCATTGTTTGCTGCTGTGTTATGGCTTACTACTTTCTAAAGATATATTCATGAGAACTTCTGTATCATGAAAACAATCTGAATTAGTTCATATTCTACAATTGGCGCAACCAGTTTATTCATTAAATAAATTGGTGGTTGCCTTGAAATGGTTGTTTTTCACCCGCTTTATGTCCCTGTTATGCGGCTGACCAACACAATAAAGTTTCTTAAGTTTGGGGATTTTTAAAGTCACTTACTTAGATATTGGCGACTTAGAAGAAACAAAGTTGCTGAATATATTTGCTGTCATACAGCCAGGAATTTGAATTCAGAAGCTAAAATTTTAAAAGCAGCACTAGCATGGCAATTAGCACCCTCTTTCACAAGTAAATTCATTACACATTCTCTTATTCATATTCAAAGACAGCAAAAGTGATTTGACTATTTTGTCCCAGTCCCTTTTCAAATCATATAATCACTATCTCAGCAAGCAAGCATGTCGTCTTTACCTCAAATAATTATGGCATGTGTATGTCGCATATAATATGTTGCTCTTACACACCATGGAAAAGGTTCCTTTTCATATCTCAAGCTCTGAAGCTACTAAAGTGAGAGACCTACCATTGAAGTACGCTTCACCAACGGAAGATAAGTTCTTTAAAATTCTATTGAAGTGAAACTTACATAGAGTATCAAGCATTTTCAACCTGTCCATCTGTTTTTGGGAAGCCATTTTTGCTCAACAATGTTTAACCGTCGTATAGATTCTCAGTTATTATTAACTTCTCAATCTTCTAGTTCATGTTACTAGCGATCTTAGTTATTAACTCAAGCTTGTAGCTTGTTACAATAGATCCTGAAAAAGAAGAATAAGAAGTACAGGAGAGAACGTAAAGCAAATGAATGAAGAGATTAACAAGGTTAGCTCATTGAGGATTCTGTCACGCAAGAATTAGGATTATACAGGAATTACTTGCACTCTGTTGCCTGATACTCTGTGCCTGGGGCCCCTCCTTTCTAAGGAGAAAATCTGCTTATAGTTGCCTCTCCAAAAATAGAATCTATTTATGAAGAAACTCTAACTGTAGTTTCTTAACATGTAATTAGTTTTAATGTCTTGGTTGTCTGCTTCACAAACAAATGCCCAACTCTTTTTTTCTCATTCAAAACCATATGGAACATAAATTGGATTGAATAACTACTTGGTCCTGAATTCAAGATTTCCGAACATATTTATTATATTGACCTTGATTTCTGTCTCAAGAATAAGGAACTATACATGTTTTATTCTGAAATATGAAGAATCCAGCAAATATTTGCTGTATCCTTCTTTCTTTTGGTCCCTAGCCTACTTGATGGTTTCTGTACAGTAAGAACACAAAGATTTGTTCTGATTAACAATCTTTCCAAACTATTTTCATTTTTGTGTCCATGAAGATCCTATTTCAAGCTTTTCCAGTTTATTAAAAATTTTCATTGCACTACATGTTTCTGTAATCTGCATTATTTTCTTGGCTTCAAAGAAGAACATAGTTTTTTTCATATGCATGATCCTCTTTACTTCCTTTCTAACATATCTCATATTCTAGATTTATCCATGCTTCACAGAATTATAATGCTCTTAGCTACGATGACAAGATTCTGGACGGTTTCTATGATCTTTACGGCGTCTTGACCGAATCCACTTCATCTAGAATGCCTTCCCTAGTTGATTTGCAAGGAACACCTGTATCTGATGATATTTGTTGGGAAGTCATTCTTGTCAATAAAGCCGCTGACACCAAGTTGTTGGACCTTGAGCAGAAAGCCTTAGAGATGGCCCTAAGATTACGGTCACATTCGGTTAATTTTGTCACACACAATATGGTGCAGAAGCTTGGTACTTTAGTTTCTGACCATATGGGGGGGCCAGTTGGTGATCCAGATAGCATTTTTATGGCATGGAGAAATCTCAGTCATACATTGAAGGCAAACCATGGGAGCATGGTTCTGCCTCTTGGTTCTTTGACGATTGGACTGGCTCGTCATCGGGCATTGCTGTTCAAGGTAGCAATTGCTTCTTGCTGTTGGTAATAGTTGTCATTTCTACAGTGTGATTCTTTTTCCTTTTCTGCTACTATTGGTTTATGGAGTATTCCTACATCTGATAAACCTCATTGGAGTAGCCTGAAATGCTATTTATTTCTTATGATGGAGGTAGATCTGCTTTTCGTCATGCAAAACCATGAAATATAGATACACAGACATATATGTATATACTTAGATATGTGTATATGTATGTATAAATTTGTCCATTTCTTTTCTCTAGTGCATTTGCTTAGTAATTTATCATAAAATCTTGACGCTGGGTAGTCTCTTCTGGTGTAACTTGAAGTTGATTGTTCGGTCCTTTTTCTAGTTTCTGTAATGCTTTCATTTATTAATCATTATAAGTTTCTTCAGTCCAGGGTTTAGCATTGGGGTTGAGGATGTCACATGCAACATATATTGAAGTCAAGGTTCTGCGAATAGCTTCATGATTTGTACTGTAACTGACATGTAATTTTATATCAATGACTTAGATCTCAGCATAAGCATAAAATGATCAAATTTGCATAACCAGTGCCCTACATAGAAACAAGAATTTGACAGTCACTCAGGGACGTGCTAAACGTATATCTTTTGAGAATGGACATCTTCTTTAAAGAAAATTCCCATGCAATTCTTGTCAACCTTTTGTCTATTTGGCGTGGTTGTGCAGGTTTTGGCTGATAGTTTGGGCATCCCTTGCCGTTTGGTGAAAGGGCCGCAGTTTACTGGTTCTGATGATGTGGCAATGAACTTTGTGAAACTTGATGATGGAAGGTAAGTGCTATTTAGTTGGTCTACCTTTCTAACCATATAGATGGTCTGGAACTGTTTTCCCTTCTGGTGTCCTGCCTTTTTTCTTTTGATTTTAACCAATATAGTCTTCAGCATTACTTCAGTATAGGCTACTTGATGTTATGTCTCATATTCAATGTTTAAATGCAGTGAATTGACACAGAGGCTAAGTTCCTTGCTTTTTTTGAGGTTTATACAGAACATGCATCTCTTGTCCCCAATTAGCTGCAGGGGTGCTAAATTTGTCCACAACACATATTTGCTGCTTTAGATTTGAAATGTTTATATTAATTCTTGCTAATTTGTTATGAATTTTTTCAACCTTTCTGCTCATTCGAGAATAATCTTGGAAAGTTTGTAGTGTATGACACTGGTACATTTGCAGAGGAGTTTCCATATGTTCATTTTTGATAAGTGGTCCTTAAGGAAACAATTATTTCTTCTGCATTCGTCTTTTCTGAAAAAGTGGATAATGCGGTTCAGGGAATACATTGTTGATTTGATGGCGGACCCTGGAACACTCATTCCATCTGATGCAGCAGGAGCCCATATAGACTATGAAGATTCCTCTCTTTCTACTAGTCCTGTGCCTAAAGATGATGTGCCTTCTCATGTGGCTTCATCCAGTGGTGGAATAAGTAGTTCATCTGAAGACGACAAAAGATCCAAATTTAGGGAGAGTTTTGCTGAAGGAAAGGAATTAATGGACAGAGGAGAATATTTATCTTCAGGTGCTGTAGTACAGCAGCATATGGAAGCTCAGGGTGGATCTAGACACTATGCTGATGTTTCAAAAAAGCCTTGGGATGTGAAGAAAGAGCCAGCACTGGAAATCTCGAGCAGGCCTAATCATCCTTATGCACATGCAAGATCTCCTTCCTGGACGGAAGGTGTTAGCTCCCCAGCTGTTCGAAGAATGAAAGTGAAGGATGTTTCACAATACATGATTGATGCTGCCAAAGAAAATCCACAGTTGGCTCAGAAGCTCCATGATGTTCTACTGGAAAGTGGCGTTGTTGCACCTCCAAACTTGTTCACTGAAATGTACCCAGAGCAGTTAGATATGCCACTGGCAGATGTCAAGCCCCCAACACAAGAAAAGGAAAAGAAAGAATACGATTATAAACATAAAACAAAGGGTTACGATAACCTTGATCGAGGTTTTCTCCCTCCACTGCCTCATCACGGTTTTCATTCTAGAGGAATTGTGGATAAGCATCCACAGCATCAGTTAGATCTAAAAGAAGTAACTGAACATGATGTTTCCTCAGATTCTTCTGAAGTAGCTCCTGCAAAATACACAAAAAATGTTCCTGTTGCTGCTGCAGCAGCTGCTGCTGCAGCTGTTGTTGCCTCTTCAATGGTAGTTGCTGCTGCAAAGGCAAACAGTGATCCAAAACTTCAACTTCCTGTGGCAGCAGCAGCTACTGCGACAGCTGCAGCTGTGGTGGCAACAACTGCTGCTGTTACTAAGCAGTATGAGGCCTTGGAATCTGCTGTTCAGTCACCCGATTCTCCTGTTGCTATTTTTAGTCCGATAGTGTGCGTAAGAAGTGATGGGGACTCTGATGTTGCAGTTTATGAACAACGAGGAAGTGGCGATCGTGAACACGAGGGTCCAGGAGCAAATTCAGAAGGTGAGAGGATATCTGATAGGTCAACTGGGAATGAAAGTTCCAAATCTGACGTCACACTTGATGATGTAGCAGATTGTGAAATCCCTTGGGAGGATATCACCTTGGGTGAGCGTATCGGGCTTGGTACTAATCCTGCATTATTTTCACCTAATCAATAATTATTTGCGACAAACATTTGATCTTAAATCAGATGATAAATATTATAATTTTATTTTTGAATCCTTTATTGCAGGATCTTATGGTGAGGTATATCATGGAGACTGGCATGGAACTGTGAGTTTCTGAAAACTTGTGGTTGCTAGGGTTATGTTTATTTCTGTAGGATTTAGAATTGAAGGGGATAATGTAAACCATATATAAAAAAGTACATTTTCTGTACTAAAGTAAAATGCTGGATATATATAGATAGAGAGCCTCTTGATAACTTTAATGATCTCACAAACTGAAAATGCTTATAGAAATCTCTTAAATGTTTGTTTTGCATTCCTCCTGATGGAAAAAAATCTAAAATTTTCATGGGTGAACAAGATTTGCATTTTTTTTTTAAAAAATAAAGAAAAAATGAAATCTTGAAAATGTTTTAATAGAGAAAATTTATAGTTCATTAATTTGTCATCGATGTGGAAAAGCATGAATCAGAAAGTTGATTTGCATGTTTCTGCTTCCATGCCTTGGTCTGTAGACCACAAATTGACTGATGTTCGCTGTGTAACAAAGGGACTGTACTTTAAATTTTTGTATCTAAATGATAACATTAATTAATAGTGTGCGTAGTGCATGAGCCAATGCAATCAATGGTATGGGGAGGTACATGGCATTCTGCAAACAACTAAACCATCTACCTTCTCAGCATTTAGTAGAAGTAGTCAGACAATTGCCAACAGCCCATTTGGTTTCATTTTCTGGAGTCATTTTCATTTTGTAGTGAAAATATATAGTGAAGAGTTAGTTAGAAAAAGTGTTTTTAAAAATGAGTTGTGTTTGGATGTGTTGTTTAAAATTGTAGGTTTATATAGCTGTGAAAATGAGATTTATTTGGATGTTGGGTATTTTTTGTATTAAAAGGAAGAAAGTTTTTGAATTTGAATTGATGATGTGATATATAATTGTTTGAAAAAATAATATTATAATTTGAATTTGATTTTGAATTTATAATATTTTTGTGGTGAATGTTGTTTGAGAAGTATCGAGAATGTAAAAAGTGCATATAGGTAATAATAGGGGTTGAAAAGGTATGAAAATGAAGAGAGAATGTAAAAAATAATGTTTTGAGAATGAAAATGTATGAGAAAATGGTGTAGAAGTTGATAGTTTTCTATTTTCATTTTGAGGAGAAAATGAAAATGGGGTTTGAAAATGAAAACAAATGGGCCACAAGTATTTTGAGCTATTAACATGATCATTCAAATTTTCAGCATGGTGGTCCTTCCTCAAATTTAGTATACGGGATCCAAAGTCTTCCTGCATTTAATATTTACTTTTATCATGGTTGTTTAAGTATGTTTTGTTGTGATCATGGTTTATGCTTTTATGTGTTACCTTTATGTTTATTGGTCTGTTTTTTTTTTTTCTCAGCATCTGATATTGAAGGGTATTTATGCCTTGATCTCTTAGGAAGTTGCTGTCAAGAAGTTCCTTGACCAAGATATAACTGGTGAATCTCTTGAGGAATTCAGAAGTGAGGTACAATCACTCTGTTTCCTGACAAAGCTTTGCACTTTCTGACTTTTGGAGCCTGATCCTGCATGTAATCTTTGTACCAAAATGGAGTTTTTGCATTTATTGCTCGCAAAAGTGGTAACGGATCTGTTTTTAAGATGTTTTTAGTTCTAAGTCAATCCAATATTTTAGAACACCTAATGAGCTATTATGGTTCTCAAATTATTAGCTAGGAACTTGACTGTTCTTGTAACTATGTTTTTTACTTGGCCTTTTGCATAATTCCATGGAACATTCTCAATTTTACATTCCTGCACTTCCAAATCCTTTTTGTCTTCTCGTTTCTACTTTTATTATGAATTTTCCATTTCTTTTCACATGTTGTTCATGAGCTGACCTGCATAAATTTATTTGTATGTTTTTGCAAGGTCCGAATCATGAAAAGAGTCAGACATCCAAATGTAGTTCTCTTCATGGGAGCTGTTACTCGTCCTCCAAATCTTTCGATTATTACAGAATTCCTTCCTAGGTATGCCAAAATCCTTCTACTTTCCAGACTTTGAAGATCCACATTGTTTATAATTTTGCATGTGGGGGGATTTACTACCTGCAAATCCATATCTGCTGTCTTCATATGCCTCTTCAAAATTATGTAGTGCGAGGTGCCTGCCAACATTCCCAAACTTGGGCCAATAAAATTGGATTCAAACGAGATTTCTTGCATTTAACCATGCCAGTTCGTGAATCTAATTTGACTGCAGACAACAAGATGGGCTCGGAAAAGATAGCACTTGTCATTAGATTCTTATTACAGTTTTATATTAGCTATTTATAGTTGTTGCAGGATTTCTTTTTTCTTTTTCTTTGGAAATCCACTTCTTAATTATCCTGTAAGGTCAATATGAACAAGGTGAAGCAAGTGTTTTTGAAACCTGTCTGAATAAACTGAGAATTGAGATTACAGAATCTACTCAAGTTAGATTATTTAGGAGTACGCTTATCCTATTTGGATCTTGCTTAGGTTGTTTACTATTTTAATAGGATCAATTTTCATGGATAGCTAAATTTGGTGGATCAAGATTTTACAGATTTCATATACTGGCTGCTATATCTTTTGGTATCATTTTGTTTATTAAATGAGTTGCACTGTGAACTGTTACAATCTGGGTTTATATTGATAAATACTTTTGTGTTTCCAGAGGTAGTTTGTACAGATTACTTCATCGCCCAAACAATCAACTAGATGAGCGTAGACGACTGAGGATGGCACTAGATGCGGTATGCTTTTTAATTCTTTATCATTTGTTGACTTCTAATTTAGGCTGAATTTGCTGGTGCTAATGCGCAATGTATTTACAGGCTCGAGGAATGAATTATTTGCATAATTGCACTCCGGTGATAGTTCATCGAGATTTGAAATCCCCAAACCTTCTTGTTGATAAGAACTGGGTTGTCAAGGTGATATTCTTATGACATAGAAATGATGATGTTACCATATTATATTTAACCATAATCCATCCTGTATTATTTTCTGCTTCAGGTGTGCGATTTTGGATTATCAAGAATGAAGCATAGCACATTTCTTTCTTCAAGGTCTACTGCTGGGACGGTAGGTTGGTCTTGTCTTTTATTGTGGTCATATCTGTCTGATGCTGCATAAGGAACACTCTACTTCTCTTTTGTATTAACACTTAATTTCTATTCTGGAATTTATGAGCTGCTTAATGCCTTTTTGATGTTACTTTTCCTAAATAAACTGACTTGTTGCTCTCACTCAATTCTCTTTCTACATCTGATATGATTCTATCTTCACTATGCTCTCCTTTTCTGTGGCATTTTAGTACTTTTTCCATCCCATCTCTGTTTCCTTTGATGCCTTCGCCTTCATAGAACAGCATGATGATCCAATCATGCAACCAGCTAATTTTCTTTGCATCATTGTATTATCAGCCATTTTGTAGAAGATAGCTCAATTGCTGTTGGTCCTATTACTCTCAGGCCTTTGGGGATGTTTGATTGCCAAGTTTCGCCTTCAGAAAAGGTTGTTTGCTGTGATCTATGGTTCAAAAATGTATTCGAATTTTCTATGCCTTATATGTTGTAAGAAAGGACATATATCAAATTCTTGCATCCTGCCTCCAACACATATTCAAATCTGTGAGGTGTATTTATCTGCGAGCAAAGACATTATTATTATAGGGAGGTTTATGATCAGATATAGATAGTTGTAGTAAGCACACAGTGCTGCTCACTGCAGTTAAGAAATTATTCCAAAAATTTATATTTGGTCATCTAGGTTGACAGTAAGTTTTTGAAGCTAAACATAGATGAAATGGCAACTATTTTAGTGTGTGCTTTCTTTTTCCAGTCAGTTACTAATACAGAACCAAACCTTTTGTCTTATAGTATAACATACCACTTTTTAGTTATTTGGAGCAGATTGCTAGTTCGACTTCAGTGAGAAGAACAGTTGGAATCTGCATCTGGTAATTCTTGGATGAGAATATCAAAGTTTCTATGATGTAGTGTGGAAGATTAGCTTTGCATCTTTTGGGTGGAATAGTATGATATACATTGAACTTTTGGCATACGGCACTTGAGCAATCTCTCTACCATCATAAATAGTAGTATTGCACTTGTTGTATGTTACTCTTTTTGGTGCTTCCACAAACAGATCGACTCTGTTATTACATCCTTTGCTGAATCAACTCAACCAAGCTTTGGGCCCCACTATTGTTGAAATTTAACTGGCAACATTTGATTATTACTGATTCTTGATTACTACAATTGCTAAGTAACAGCACTGCTAATGCTCTGGTGTTCCCATTCTCAGGCAGAGTGGATGGCACCGGAAGTTCTGAGAAATGAGCCATCCAATGAGAAGTATGTAGTCCTGTTCTTAGTCTTGATTAAGCTATAATTTTGTAAAAATTCAGAAAATCATAAAAGTCCTTATTGTTTATTTTTGTAAATTTATTATTGTTGATTCAAAATGCAGATGTGATGTTTATAGCTTTGGCGTCATATTGTGGGAGCTTTGTACTTTGCAGCAACCTTGGGGAGGAATGAACCCAATGCAAGTTGTTGGTGCTGTTGGGTTTCAGCATCGTCGTCTTGACATACCAGACGACATGGATCCAGTCGTGGCAGATATAATCAGGAAATGCTGGCAAACGTGAGTTTTAATTGTTTCAATATTGTTCTCCTATTGTCTTCTCATAACCATGTCTTGGTCATTTTTTCACCTTACTAAAGAAGTTATTCCAAGAGTTGATTCCTCTAGTAATTTTGGTCAATCTCCATGAATAGAATTCAGATCTGCTATGACCGTAGCCATATTCGTATCTGGACTTTCTGCAACTGATGTGAAACTTTTAAGAGGGTGTTTGGCTGAGCTTATAAATTCCTAAAAACACCTGACAAGATATTTGAGAGCCTACAAGATATCAAAAAGTGTGGTAATTTTTTTTGAAAAAGAGCCGAAGCTTTTAAAATAAGATGTTAAGCGCTTCCTAAAAAGTTAAGAGACTTATAACTTATTTTTAAAATTGTAATAAAATCCTTTAATTTTAACTATGTTAATTACAAAATTATTATTATATAAGCTCAAAAATTGTATTTTCTTATTTTATTCAATTACTATAAGAACTTAAAAAAAAAAAAAAAAGGAAAATCAGTATTTTCTAAGTTTCAAAAACATCTTATAAAATATAGGATCTTATAATACCTTTTAAATAAGTTTAGCTAAATACCCTAAGTCAAATATTCTTTTTCGTCTCTCCAGTTTTCTTCTGCTGCAACATCCCATCTTGTTTCTGACTGCATTTTCATCCGAAAGACGGCAGAAAATAGCTTCATGTTGTGACTGCATATTGTTAATGTAATGAAACTATTAAACAAGCCCTCTTTATATTGCAGAGATCCAAATTTAAGGCCATCATTTGCTGAAATTATGGCTGCCCTGAAACCACTTCAGAAGCCTATTACCAGTTCACAAGTACCAAGACCGGGCACTTCTGCTAGCAGGAGACTTGAAAAAGGTAAGTCTTCTGTAAACTTAGAAGATCCCGGTGATCATAAAAGCTAGGGAGGAAGCAAGCAAGCGACAATTTTTCTTTGAATGCCCTCACAATGAAGCATCATGTGCAGCATTGCTTTGAACCAGTGTTGAAAAAGTTGAAAAACATCTTCTTGACAAACATATACAACACATTTGGGTCGACCGGAATTTCCCTTTTTGTTTTTGTTTCTTGAACTGTTTCTTTTTGTTGTCCTTCTGCATTCTTGGCTTTGTGATGCCGCCTTCCACCAAATTGTGCAGTTTGTACATTCACATGAATTTGTTGTAATTAACGTTTGATGTCTTTGTTTCCGTTGAGTGTAAAAGAATACTAATGGTAGCCAACACATCAGAAAATAGCAGCACATGGTATTTACTCATTATGCAATGCATAAACTATAACTCTTCTCGAGCATTTCAATCTTCTTCACCATTGTTGGATTTTACATCGTAGTTAAGAGAGATGATTTTCGCATGACAGATAATTGTAACGAATTCATGATCTTGTTCAAAAATGTTTTGGGATTTTACATTGTGGTTAAATTATTACTTGAGTTTTTGAATATTCAGTAATCTTACTGCTTCTAAATACTTTTACTTAATAAATTGTGCTGACCGATTTATTTTTCTAAATATTTCAGCGGTGTCATATAATTTATTAACCGAAATTTTTGTATATCATTAATTGTAAAAGGACATTTATCTCAAATATAACCAAAATGTTATTAAAAAAATTATTTACTTAAATTGAAAACTAAAATTACTATGATAACAACGAAAAAATGAAATTGCATTTCATTTCCATAATTTTGATTGTAAATCATATTCTTTAGTGGACTTATTTTTTCCTAACATCATTTAAAAGCTCAGGAGCTTAGGAGTAGACGAAATTCATTATTCCCAACGGATGTTGATGCAGTTGGTAAGAAACGAGCATGGACATGCGTTACGTTGGTAGACTATCTATAAGTACTTTTATAAGTATTTATAAGACTCGGAGCATGTTCTAGTCCTGACGGTGATCGGCATCGAATCCATCTAAATTTTTTTGTTAAAAAAAAAAAAAATTAAAGAAAAAAGAAAAGAAGAAGAAGAAGAGGAAGAAACTCTTCACATGTAGAAAGATAAGGTAGGGCCACCAACTCATAACAGATACTATAAGTATCTATATATCCTCAATCCCAATATTTTCCCAAATATTTGAATCTAGCTAGATATTTGTATATGTGAAAGAATGGCATCCTTCTTCGTGTCACCCCCATCGTTTGTGTCTCATCCCATAACAAGAACTAGAAATTACTTCTCATCTTCACAAACTACTCCACCTCCACAGCCACAAAAAAACGACCAACCTTCACAACCACAAACCACCTCCACCACCCCAACTCAACAACTCAGTGCTAACTCAACACAGCCGTCGCCACCACCACCGCCATCCGCCACTGAAGATAGGTACTCTAGTAAGGGTGGCACCAGAAAGACAACTGTGGAGTCCACAGATTGGATAGCTTCGAGCTTAACTAGGAGGTTTGGGATTGGGGCTGGTCTAGCTTGGGTTGGCTTTCTTGCTGCTGGTGTTGTTTCTGAACAAATCAAGACTAGGTTTGAAGTATCACAACAAGAAGCTAACACAAGGTATAGAGGTGCATGTGCTATATATAAGTGCATATTCAAACATTGACAAGATATACAGTCTGTTTCGTGTTATACTATGCCGATTATTTCGTTACTTGTGAATTTAAACATGCCCAAATTATCTATGATTAGGTAGATAAATGGGAGATGTGTGTGTGTGTGTGTAATAATTTAATTATGAATGTGAGATAAGAAATGATGATGAGTGGACTAAAGCCCAAAAATACTCAAAAAGCATGTTTGAATTTACTGTCTGGTAAGATGGGATTTGGGCATGCAGGCTACACATATATCAGGAAAAATTAACTCCATATCCTGAGTATAAAAAGGAGATTAATGCTAATTTGACAAAATTCAGACCTTCTGCCCATAACACATTATCCATTTCCTTCCATCACAGAGATGTTGAGAAGGAAGAAGAGGTAGTTTTGCCCAATGGCATAAGGTATGTCACCACCACAATATATCCACAACTTTTTCCTTTTAATTTCTTTAGTCTTTCTTCTGATATATAATTAAAATGGATGGCACTAAGAGATTATAACCTTGGTGGAAGATCTGCAGGTATTATGAGCTGAGAGTAGGCGGCGGCCCTTCTCCAAGGCCCGGAAACTTGGTGGTGGTGAATGTGAAGGGAAGTGTCCAAGGCAGTCGGCAAGTATTTGTTAACACATTTGAGGGTGAGAACAAGAGGCCACTGGCCCTTGTATTGGGTTCAAGGCCTTATAGCAAGGGAATTTGTGAAGGGATAGAATATGTTTTGGCAGGTATGAAGGCTGGTGGGAAAAGGAGAGTGATTATCCCACCAAGTCTAGGCTTTGGGGAAGAAGGTGCAGATTTAGGTGAAGGTCTGCAAATCCCTCCATTTGCTACACTTGAGTATGAAATAGAGGTTGACAGAGTTTCAATTGCACCAGCATGATGTTTTAGGCCTTGGAGATATGAGATTTTGGGGTGGCTTTGGGTTTACCTAATTTTTTTGTATATAATAATGTTTGGATGTTGAATTTTAGTGAAAAAAAACTATGCTGAAAATAAAATTGATATGTATTTCGATTCCAGAGAAAAATGTGATGGATGTGGTTTTTCTTTTCTATACTTTTCTTGATCATATTTGATTTTGCTCAATATCTAGAAGTATTAAACGTTTTAGTAACTTGAGCGTTTGTTTTTTTTGAACTTTTTAAACAGTTTACTGAAGTTTGAGGCATTGTAATTGGGAAGATAAAATCATTTTATGAAAAATCCCGAGTTTGGATATTACATAAATGCATTCAGATGCAGAAGTTCTTTATTTTATTGATTTTTGAAAAAAAAAAACTCTTAACTCAATTTTCACACAGCATCAAAAGTATGTATCTTTTTAAAATGATAACAAATACTTAAGTAATGAATTTCTGTACATACATATTATATAATATATGTTGAGTGGCATGTGGCCCTGTGGCATAAGTCTCCCACATAATGTGGGAGGTCAGGAGTTCGAGCCCTAACGGACTCCTGATATGTGTGTGTATAAATTAAAAAAAAATAATATATATTATATAATATAAATAGAGAGAGAGAGAGATTTGAGGAAGGAAATGGATTTCCCTCCTCTTGTTTGTGAGATTGGATGCCACATTCGAGAATAAATATTTTATGATCGGGTAATTTTTTTCCTTGTGGGCCCAACTGCAAAACTTCCTTGAACAGTGCTTGGCTACACACAAAGAATTTGTCGAGACACCCTTACTGTATATTCATGCATATAACTTAAAGAATGATTAATTCGCTCAACAATATTATTGTTATTTTTATATATATAAGATTTAAAATTTTAATTTTAATAAATTTTTTATATATTTATATATAAATAAAATATAGATACCTAATATTTGTTTTTATCGTAATTGTGAATTATTTTATATTTAATCAAGAATCTTATACTTTTTTAATTATTCTTATTTATATGTGGCCATTGAAAGGCACCACCCCAAAGAGAGCCTAAGCGGAAAAAAAGAAGAAAAAAATATTAACTTTATATTTAGATTTTAATTTTTAATGATAAAAATATCAGTAATTTGTTTATGTTTCAAGTAATATAATCTTTTATTTTTACTTTTGTTAATATAATTTTGTTCTTCACCAAATTCATTGAACCAAGCATAATTAAGAAAAATCTCCAAAATTTCCTACCAAGAATAATAAAAATTTGAAATTTGATTTAAAATTTACTAATAAGAAAATGAATTCTTGTTCGCATATATGTCATTATCTAACAAGGAAGGAGTAGTCTACGGTGCAATTTTATTTGTACATACCTCATGTAAGGGATGTACAAATGTACTTAATGTAAGCCATTTGATTTAAAATGGGGAATCATAACCTTTCATTTAATGATTAGTTGGCAACATAATAAGTACATTTAACCTGTTACTTATACGACTGATTGATGGTTAATTCTGATTCCATATAAATGGTTCATTGTACCAAAAAAGTGACTACTAAAAATAAAATTTTTATTATTAAAAATTTATTTAATCAAATCAAATTGAAAAATTATTTTTTTAGTTCCATAATTAAATTATACATGCACTGTCAATCTCAAACTTATGGTATTAAAAATTTGTAGTCCAAATTCTATAACTTTTTAAATATTTTTTATTCTACGTCCAATTTTCGGTTAAAATCTTGACGGAAATTATTACCTATTTATGAAGAAACAAAAAACTAAAATTTGATCTATTTATAAAAAACCCTCACAAAATATGAAACATCTATTTAATCCTCACTAAAAAAAATTAAAAAGATAAAAAAGTTAAAAATTAAATACCACAAAAGTCCTTCTCAAAAATATATTTTCAAATAATATATATTTACATATATATACATATCTATATTATACATATAAACATATACGTATATGTATCTATAAAAATCCCATCCTCATTCCCAACCCCACCCAAATTCGACTACCGTGCCCCGTGGCCGATCGAACAGCGGCCAGATCTGGCCATGGTCGGGCAAGACTGGCCATGGCCAACCATGCTGTTGACTTGGGGGTGGAAGCAGGGGGCAGGAGTAATGGGACAAGGGCTATGGGCAGCTTGCGGATTCCGGGAGGGGCGGGGGAATGAATGTGGTTTTTTTTTTAATTAAATTATTTAATTTAATTTAATGAAATTATTTTAAATATGTTTATATTTTTATATAGTATAAGCATTAATTCAAATAATTATTTTTAATTTATTTAAATGATTAAAATTATTAAATTGCTTATTTAAAATTAAACTATGTTGTTAGGATGATAGTTTTAGATTTTATATTTATTCTTAAATTTTTTTATTTTAGTTTATAAATAAAAGTAATTATATTTAACTATATTATTTTAAATATTATTTATAATTTTATTATTATAAAATATAAAATTCAAAATTATGATGTTACGTTGTTTAATACAATAATTTTTTTTGAAAAATATCTTTTAATTATTATTTTTAAATGTTTATCAAGTATTTAATGTACTAAAAATGCTAACCAACAACTTGTTGTACAATTAACAATGATATGTTGTAAAAAGACACATTTTATTTAATTTAATGATATCTCATATGAGGTAAATACAAACATATCTCACCGTAAATATGCCCAACAAGAAAATAAACAAACCAAAGGTCAAATTAAAAAGAGAAATGAAAATCAAAGGGAAAAAGTGTAGATAAGCCAATGGCGTGCCCTCTTTTCTTCTATTCCATGGCCATTGGAATTCTCCTTTAATCCAAGCCACATATTGAAACCCCCCCGCCCCCAACTTATCGGAAAAGGGACAAGAAAAAGAATAGAAGAATAATAATCCTACAGCCATAAGTAGCTGTTGGTCAGTCAAAAGTCAAGAAACATAACAAAACAACCAAAGTGCGTTTCAATTATCAAAGGTGTTGATTGGGATTGGAAGATCATTCATTCGTTCATGGGAACCGTTATCGACTCCCATTTCTTGGCCCTCACTGCCATTGTCACTGTACGTGAATTCCCGCAACACAACACGCACTGTTGCACAGACAAAAGCACCATTTTTTCATGTATATGTAGCACGGTTTATGTGCGTTTGATGTGGTGGGAGTTCTGAAAATTGGTTATTTTTGTTGTTTTTGCAGGTGGGTTATCAATTGTTGTTCTTTATAATCACAGCGCTTCTAAGGTTCGACAAAGTCACAGACTTTGCAGGTGTTTTTTTTAATCGAATTCCCATTTTCTTGTACTTTTTATTGTGTATTTGAAATGATTTAATCATAACTGAGTTGCTTGGAGAAGTTGTTGTGGCTTTTGGTTTGCAATGATTCCTGCAGAAAGGTTTGAGTTTATGAAGTGTTTCTAGGGACGGGATCAAGATTTTAAGTTGAGGTTGAAGAAACTTTTGCTAAAGAACTTCATTCCTTATACCCAAACAAAAAAGAAAAAACGTGTATAAAATTTACATTTCCAAATACTTGCATGGGAAATTTGCACTATTTTCAGTTTAGGGCCGGCTACCGACTGCTCCTGCCTGCCCCGCGGTCCATCTCTGAGTATTTCCAGTCTGTGCTAATGAAACGTCAATACGAAGAAATGGATGTGAGTAGTGCAATACTTGATTGATGACAAAAAGGCTATCTGTATTGAGATAAATGCTCTTGGATAGAAAAGTTAAATGCCACAGGTAGTGAATTATTCATTTCCAAATCAATTGCCGGTGAGTGGAGAGGCTGTTGTATATTGGCTTGAAAGCTTATATCTATAGATTGAGAACTTTAATAGGTTACACTTGTGCCTCTCCCCGCTTGAATGTAAAGAGTGAAACAATGTGCGGTATGGCACATTCAGTAATGCAGTAGAGCAATGCCACACCAGAATGGGAGATAACATGAATTGATGAAATTCAAATGCGGAGACCTGTCCAAGACCTTTCCAAGCTCAATTTGTTACCATGTTAAAGCATCCTTCTCAAGATTAGAGGGATTGACTATAAATGATTCCAGCTTCTGTATTAATTTGGGAACACTATCAATCTTCTACAAATTTTAATAATTATAAAAAGGTGTTTTTACTCTTTTGTTCTCTGTTTTTTGTTTTTTGAAGTTTATAGCTGAAGAGTTGCAATTTTGTTGTGCATTCGTTTGATATGATGTCAAATGAATATGGAATAGTGGCAAGTTTGTGAAGAGAACCAACTCTGGTACTGTTTATTGCACTCTTTGACAATTGATATATTTTCTCATTGTTATATTTTCCACTTACTTGAACAGGTAGCACGAATTTTGTTATACTTGCGGTACTGACCTTGGTCGTGAAAGGATCATGGCACTTAAGACAGGTGATTGCTGGAAACCATTTGTCTTATCATATTTCTTTATTTTTTGGCTTTATTAGAATGAACCACAAAAATTTCTGGTACTACTTTGAAATATGTTGGGTAACTTGGAAGAAGTGGCAACAAGATAAAATTGTAAATGAAGGAAAAGGAGAAGAACATGCTGGTTTTGTGGAAATTTATGAGGATAAAGGAAGAACAAATAATTGCATATCAGGCATACGGAATCAGTGTCATGAGATATGAAGTAAGATAAAAATGATGGTATAAGGATGAGATATGAATGACAAGGCTTCAGATTAGAGTCGCTACTTCTTTTTCTTTTATGTGGGAGGAGGATCACTACTTCTTTTTCTTGGATGTGGGAGGAGGATCGCTACTTCTTTTTCTTGGATGTGGGAGGAGGATAAACTGTCATATTCTTGGAGGAAATGAAACTTGGAAAATAAATTGGACGTGTTTCTTCAACTTCTTTCTTCCTCATGATCAAAACAAAGCCAGCTAAGAGGAAATTTTCCTCTGTCCTCTCTCTCCTTGTTTGGTCAACAGAAAATGGACAGCCTGAATCTTACATTTATAAGAAACCAATTTGGCTGAAGTCTTTTGATATATGCCCTTATTCTTGCCTGTCTCTATGAATGATTTATTGAGGCGTGTATTGTCTATAAAATAACTCCTAAGGCATTGTAATTAGGGTAAGTATTTAAAGTAAAGTTTTTTATATGAAGACATATTAAATAGTGTACTCAATGTGGCATAGTGTTTGTCGGTATACATTTATTTGGAAGTTGAATTGTTAGCTCTATTTTCTCAGGTGGTTTTGTCAATGCTTGTAGTCATGTGGGGCCTTCGTCTGGGACTGTTTCTATTGATGAGGTGCATCTCAAATAAAATGTCTTTCTGTTATTTGAGGACTTTTTGTTACCTTTAAGGTGCTTGTATCCAAGAAAATTCTACTTTGGTCTTGATGTATAATCTGCCAGATGTTGAAAGAGAATTCGCGAAGTCAAATAGTATCAGACCATAACTAAGCATAACTTAATAGATAATGTTTTTATGCAACTCCATATGTCCTCATATCCTTGCCAGACCAGGAATGCAAGTTTGTCCTAGCTATTGACTTTTGAGTTTGATTTGATTCATGTTCTTTTGACTCTTATCAGGATCTTGCAGTGGGGGGAGGATCGACGCTTTGATGAAATGCGCGATAATTTGGCGAAATTGGCTGTTTTTTGGATTTTTCAGGTTTTGCAATCTGTTTTCATTTTGTTTGATTATGATTGGTAATTGAAGGTTGTCCTCTTCTCAACTCACTGCTGCCCCCTTTTGTGACTCTGCCTCTTTACTCTTTGGCAGGCTGTGTGGGTGTGGACTGTGAGTTTACCTGTGACAGTTGTTAATGCAAGTGACCGTGATCCTTCCCTTCAAGCTGAGGATATTATAGGGTGGATTGTGTGGTCTTTGGGCATTTTTGTTGAAGCAACTGCTGACCAACAAAAATTAGCATTTAAAAATTCTCCAGAAAATAGGGGGAACTGGTGCAACGTTGGACTTTGGAAGTATTCCCGCCACCCCAACTACTTTGGCGAGGTTAAGTTTTGAATTTCTTCTGTTCTAAAATAGGGATGTGGACAGACTATACATAAAATCATTACCTCCCTGGACTCACTTGGTTTTAATTTATACTTCATCTTTAAATACATCATCAGTTTTCCTCCTACTGCGTACTCCCAAATTGGATTTGAATTGATTTCAGATGATATAATTTTAATCTATGAATCTGACAGGCTAACTGTCTGGGTTGGCTCCTTGCGCTTAACTTTTCTCTTTCAGCAGAATTCATCCTTATTCTTAGATTTCTAGGTTGTAAAGCAATGAAGTAAAAATAAGAACGTTGTTCTCTGCTTGGTTCCAGTGTCGCAGCAATTTATCAATAATCTCAATTTACAACAGTTGCTTCGATTTTTCCTTACCTAATATAAGCTTTATGTGCTTTGTGCTCAGATCTTTCTCTGGTGGGGAATTTTTGTGGCTGCAACACCTGTACTAGAAAATGCAGAATGGCTTGTCATATTGGGGCCAATTTTTCTTACATTATTGCTTCTTTTTGTCAGTGGCATACCAATGCTCGAGGTTGCTTCAGTTCATTAGCTCTCTTATTCGTATGTTGCTATCATCCATTTGAATATTACCCATTATGAAAAGCTTACATCTGTAGGAATCAGCAGACAAGAAGTACGGAAATGTTTCCGCATATAGGCACTATAAAAGAACAACAAGGTAGGTGTCCATTTATCTCTTCCTATTATCCATGTCGATGTTTCAAAGAAAGAAATCCTTAAAAGTACTTCTGTTTCAGTCCTCTCATCCTGCTTCCCCCTGTATTATATGGCAATTTGCCGTCATGGTTCAAAGCAACATTGCTATTTGAGTTTCCTCTCTACAGTCGCAGTCTTCCCCAGGAAAACTGGTAAGAGTAATTTAAATTGGCTGCATCCAACATACACCTAGTTTGTAAAATAAAGAATGTATTCACTAATAAGCATAGACATACTTGTTATCAGTTCATAATATATATTTGGGTGAGAGTCATAGTTTCTGTCTATAGTACATATAAAACAAAAAACTAGACCTTGTAGATCTAAAACAGAAGGTAGAGAATTATGACTAGCTTCAATGGACATACTGCATAATTTGCATTTTTCATTATTTCTTAGTTTGAATCAACTTCTATCCTTTTTTTATTACCTGAAAAGTTTGTTTTCCATAAATAACTCTCTCTTTGAGGGAGCAAGTTGCCAATTTTATGACAGCTAAATTAAATATTGTTACTTAAAATGGCTGTTTAGGAAACATAAAATCCATGATATTCATATTATAAGAATTAATATACTGGCAAAGCTGAAAATTTGCCTTAATTCAAGATATTCGTAATAGGAGTATAATAACGAAAAATACTGCTTGCTTTCAACTTAATATATATCACATAGTAATATTTAAAAAAGAAGTAATATAGAAGTGTGACTGAATTGGTCCAGTGGTGGATAGATACCAATGGGGTGGATGGAGTGGACATATACAACTCCCTAAACTGCACAGCTACACAGCAGCAAGAAACGAAAGCTTTAGAATTCAAACCTTTGGTCATTACCTTGTTTATGTTTCAATTTAACTTTGCTAATAACATTGTTCAAAATTTAGCAAAAATATTTGTTCAGTATCATTCTGAAAAGTCTCATGTCATCAAATTAGTTAAGCTTGATGCCTTTTTTGGTCGAGTAAGATTTTGTTACTGATGCTGACTCCCAGCTATATTACTTGGATTACTGTTACAGCTGATATGATCATTTTAACTATTCTCCCCATATTTGTTTCCTGGAGGAAATACTACTTGAAGTTTACCTGTACTGGGCAGATGAATATGTTGTTTCAGTAAGAAGTGCAAGTTTGCAAAAATTCGTTTTTGTAAAGATGGCCCACTTGTCAAAATTTACAGAAAGAACAGCATTAAGGATCTCAGAGCAGATATAACAAAGTTAACAGTTGAAATTCAGGAAGCATATATGACAATATTTGAATTCAATATTTGCATGCATGCTGCTATCGTCAAGAATGCTTCTCTTTCAGCAGGACATTATTTAGTTTAAATGATCAAGATATGGTTTACAATATTATAATTACTGTAGAAATTATGCAAATTGCCTGAGAGGAGAATTCTTTTTAGGCAGGCTGGCTGGCTGGCTGGCTGGCTGTGAACTAATTTATAAGGCGTTTTATTTTGTGTTTTGTGCCGGTGGAAGGAATAGAAGAAGTCAGCAAGGGAGCAATGCAGAGAAGATTAGTTAACCATTCAACAATCCATCAATTCTGTGGTGGCTTACTCTCCATTTCCTATTGATGTTTGCTTGCTCCTTGTTGCCAGCGGATGTATGTCTGCAACGTTGGCAATTTCTGCGACATTTCTGTTTCTCCATTATTATGGAGTATTTTTTTCTGCATCTAGTTTTATTAGCATTGCGGTAGATTTTTTATACCAATTAGGCGCAGGCTTATATACTGAGA
Organism: Jacaranda mimosifolia; assembly: GCA_018894105.1. NCBI lineage: Eukaryota > Viridiplantae > Streptophyta > Magnoliopsida > Lamiales > Bignoniaceae > Jacaranda > Jacaranda mimosifolia. Next base: position 34,394,916 of record CM032122.1, on the reverse strand, counting down.
TTGAAGCTTATGGTCAATTGTATTGTCCAAATTTATTTCTGTTCCTATCCTATTATTATAAAGTATAAAAGTATGAATAGTTTGGGAAGTTCTTGGGACTTTTGGTGAAACTTATTAGGACTGTTTTTATTAAAAGAATGTTGAATAGTGAAAAAGGAAGGCATAATCAGATTTTTCAAGTGTTATAGTTTGAATATAATACAAAATTTCTCTTTACATTTACTTCTATTAACTTGTGCACTGACTCAATTTTATTAATATTATAGCTTGCACTCAACTCAAAAATATATTGATCATTTACTTTTATTTAGTTGTAGATATATTTACTTATTCACATTCATTTGTATATGTTGTACACTAATTGGAGAAAGCATGTCAAGGGAAATAACATGATAATCTTTCAAAATTCATTATCGCTTTATAAATTATTTATTGTCCATATTTTAATTTCACAACAAAAAGTACTTGAGCAACCAATTTTGATATGATAAATGCAATAATGGTTTTAGGCTACTCTATATGAATATGACAAAAGAATTCGCACAAGCTATTTTTTTGCTCCAAGGGTTATATCACATTGCGCTATTGTATTATATTTTCCTTCTTTTAATTATAATGCATTATATTTACACCCTCTCCAAGTTTAAAGTACTGCAGAGTGTATTTTAGTTAGTAAATTATAATGACTATTGAATTAGCGACAAAATAGGAAGTTTACATATACTTTTTGTTGATGCTTTCATCTAAAATCCTAAAGGCAGAACTAATTTGATGAACTTTGCATTTTTAAAGGAAAGATTTTGGTAATTATAAAAATTAGAGGGGTGAATTATAATTTTATTATTTTAAAAGGGTGTAGGCGTATTTAAACCTAAAATTATAAAAGTAGCTTATAGTCCAAAAAGAAAAAGAAAAATATTGATTTTCTTTCTTTTATGATCATATGGGTTGAAATGATGGAAAAAAAAAAAGGTGACATCAGTAACCAAATATAGAATAAGAGATAAGAGAGAGTTGGAAATTTTGACAAGAATGCATAAAGAATTTTATAAAATCAAATAAAAAGAGAATATTTCAAAGCTATGAAGGTCAAACTTGTCAAGTGATCAATTGATTTTATGGCAGCACTCTCACACTTATATATATTGAGAATTTGAATCCAATGAATTTTTTATATGTGTGCTTATGTAAATTAGAAAAAAATGGAGGTCAAACTTAAAAAAGGGCAATTGCAATCAGGAATTTTAATAATTTGACTACAGAGTAAGATTTTACTAAAGGAATTATTACACATGTTTTGGATATTTAATATTTTATTCAAATATTTATGTTGATTGATATATGTTCATGTTCCTGAATTCAGATAATTTAATTTATTAAATCAGATTTAGATGTCATGCAATAAGAGCTCTTATATTTCATTAATCTTACTGTACCTTTTTTAAGTAAATCATCAATGATACAAATACGTTAATTTATTTGGAAAATGAGTATCTGTGTTAAAAGCAAATACTTATAATTAAAATTCAAAACTCTACGATCACAAAAATAAAATTAAAATGTAAAGTTATATTCTTTCTACTTGCTTTTATATTAAATTTTTTTATTACAAATTATAACTTTGCACGTATCTATTATTAGTTTCATGAATTGTAATTGTTGATTATTGTTGTATTTAAAATTTTTCAAATTGCTATTGTAGTTACAGTGATGCCAGATTCCAGTAATTGATTCTCCTCGAAATAGAACTAAAGCACCCAAGTGGTGTTGCAAAATTAGCTTCGACATGCTAATTTCTTGGCCTTTGAAAAAACTGTGAAGTTTCATCAGATGGAACTGCCACTGATGATATAGCATATATCACAATCTTATGGGAAATTTCAATTCAGAAATTACAGTTAGCACAATGCACCGCTTGATATTATTTAAATGACAATAATACATGTTCTATACATTGAGTATTTTTTGGGCTATGGTAAAATTGCATAAACTACACACCAGGTTGCAAAAGCCACTTTGAATATTATATGATAAAAGTAATGAATGAAAAAATACGAGGAAATAATAAATCAGACACCTGCTGTGTTATTGATATTTTCCAGGGAGACGACAGCACCAGATCGACTATCCTCTGAGACTGGAGAATGTGACGATAGAATGTATATCACCCAGAGATGAAGGCACACCAAGTAGACAAGAGCCCAAACTCTAGCCGTTGAATTTCTTCTAAGAAACATAGCACCAGCACAAAAGAGTGAGTCCAACTGTCGAACCAGTGACCCCAAATGTCTCTGGCCTGATTTCATTCTCTCTTTAAATAACGGCCTGAGTTTTGAATTTGAAAGTTGCCATACACCAGTTTCCAGATCATCTCTTGATGAGGTACCAGCAAAATCAGATGAATCAATCATCGACTTATTCTCATCCAGCAACCGCGAAACTGCCTATGGTGTTCAATCCGAGGTTAAGAGAAATAGTTGAAAAGATCAGCACATAGTGCCAATGCATAAAGATTCTAGATCGAGGATGAAAATTTACCTCGATCCTAAGTAGTAGCATAGCCTTTTCTGAGGTTAATGTCTCAACCTGATATAAAGTCAAGATTTCTACGTAAACAAGGAACCCAATTGCTGAAGTATAATAACATGACATATTATTTTCCCTCACAGAGCACGCATCAGAAAACAATAGTTGTTATTTTACAATTTATATCCTATTTGTACTACTAGAGGCCAAAGTCATGGAGTGATCAGTTTGTTCGTGTCTTTGAAACTAAACCAACACCACGCCAATCAAACAGCTCAAAATTGTTCAGTTTGAAAACATACCTGTGCTTGCTTCTGGATCAAATGATCAGTCAACTGGTTAAGCCTTCGCTTGAGCTCGATTTCTACTTCAGTTGGATTTTCAATTTCTTCTCGGGTTGTCTCAATGCTTGTTTCTAGAGTCTTAGCCTGTATTGTATAAAAATTAGTCTCTATTAACAGCATATCGAATAAACCCAGATCTTCATTAAACAAAGTATTTTTCCATGTGGGAGGTGGTTTTGTTTTTGGGAAAATCTTTTCTCTTCTTTTTACTTTGGGTGGGAGCTGCAGCAGCAGTGAGGTGTGGGTGGGTGGGTGGGGAGGAGAGAGAGAGAGAGAGAGAGGGAGAGAGAAGCAATTCTAAAAAATTGGCATAAAAAAAAAACAACAACAACAACAACTAAGTACTCTAAAGATGTCTCTAGTAATGTAGAAATTGCCTAATGAAGTTTTCCAGAAAAGAGAGGTCACCTGGTTTTGCATTCTTCCCACTTTATCGGTTATGAAGGAATATTCTGCCTCAAGCATCTCCAGTTCAAATTCAACACCTTTTGAAGCTTGCAACTACAAGATCATTGATGCTAAATTAATTAAGGAGATAAATTGATGTGCTGAATAATGCAGACAAAGCAATGATTACTCACTCTATCACCATTTTGGTGTGTACTTGATAATTTCCTTCTCAATTCTACCAGAAGAAAAGAAAAAGAACTTCAGTAATTCACTCTGGCATCATCAATAGAAAAGTACAATCTGCCTTTTCCATATAAATATAACAAGTCAAGGTTCTCCGAGAAAATGCTTTACAATCTTAATAGAATTCCCTGTTAAAGACAATGCACATGAACAAGTCTTGTACAAGACACTAGGATAATTCAAGTCTAAAGAAATAGAGTATCCTCCCTATGATTGCTTTTCTGCATTCAAATAAAACTTTGGTCCATAGAAGTTCGCTAAAAATTTTAAAACCCAAGTCCAATTTATGAAAGATAAAAGCCCTGAAAAAGATATTCACAGGAAAATAAAGTTGGAAGTAAATCAACATGAAATCAAGAAGAATGGAGAGTCCAGTCCCCAAGGGCCAGCAAGACTTTGTAAAGCAACTTCAACCTGTAGTTGATATATGTGCACTAGGCTAACATCAGGGATTGCAGGAAGACAAGTCATTCGGGACCAGGCATAAAATTTTGCAGATATGAAAATCAAATACTACAAACATGCTACTTTCTTAGCCAGCTTATCTTCCATAACCATACCTTCATGAGTTGCTTCTTTTATATGAATTTGTTGACGAAGTTCAGCTATACGATCAACCTAATCCAGCAAACACAGAGACAAGATAATGAATTAATAAATGTACTTCAAACTAGCATGTAACAATCCATTGCTACCAGCATTAAAGGTAACAATTTCCAAGAATTGCGTCTGAAACCTAATTCGAGTGCTATGTTATGTTTCTCACATTATTACCTAACAATTCGCATAAGCATGAAAACCAGCATGAAACAAATTGAACCACACTATAAATTAAGCTAAACTGCAAAAAGAGGTTCAGGTTCTTTTCTAGTTGACTAAATTCATTGATTAACATCAGCATTGAAAAAAACCTGACAGGTCCAAAATAAAATGTTTTGATTCATCGAGGTATTTAGGAAGCTAGCTTGAAAACTATCCCAAGTTTGCAAGAAAATGAAGTCATTCTTGCCAAACAAAAACCAAGCGGAAGGAGGGTTTGTTAAATACCTCTACTTCAAGATTCTTCTGTACATTAGCAAGAGACCTTGCAAGATCAGCATTCACACTCTGCAAAAAGTAAAGCAACCAAATTCAAAATCCAAATTATCCTAAACAGAATTTTATGGTAAGCAAATTGAAGGAAACTGCTAAAACCAGAAAAGTGTCCCATATAAGAATATAGGCAATAAACTATTACTCCCAACCATCCAGCCTCATCTAAATCAAATGAGAGATAAATTGGTAAAAATCTACTCAAATGTGAATGGCATTTTTATGTCTACAAGAGGTTCATATTTTGAAGTACAAAGAATATTATAGGATGGATTGGAATAATACTATACATGATGACAATTATCATAAAGACAACAAGTACAATGTGGTATCTAAACATATGATATATAAAAGTCTAGAATAAAGCTAAAGCACATATTCAATATGTATTATCAACCATAGAGGTAAAGCTAAAGGACATGTTCATAAAACTACAACACCTCAAGTTTCGCTAATCGTGCAAGGGCTTCCATTCGAGTATTATTATGTTTCCGCGTCTCTAGTTCAACCGCTTCCATAGTCTCCATCATCGTTGTCTGTAATTCTGAAGCCTGAATAAAAGATCAGCAATTTATTATCATAGCCATATCGAGAGGGTGTTACAAAATCAGAGAATCACACTAGCCAAAAAAAAATAAAAATGGATTACATAATTCTCTGAGCAGAAGAATCAACCACGACAAATGTCAAATAACAAAAGAGTTAGCAATTACTTAACCACAACCATAAAATCACAAGATGGAAAAGGCATTGCTAGCAATCAGCTCTTCATGGATCGAAGCATGTAATCAAATTGAAGAATGTTGCACACCAGTTAGCTATGAAAAGAGAGTTCGTTAAAATGACCAAGTGACTGAATACTATAACTTACTTACAGTCAATTTGTTATTGTTATTCAATATATATATATATATATATTTCCGTATTAAGCACTCTCTCGAGCTAGAAAACAATTTTTTAGTTTTTGTCATCATAATAAATAAAACAGTTCATCTTACATAATTGCACAGGCAGAGTAAGCACTTGACTCAGTCTCAACAATAGGCCTGAAAAATATCATTTGACGAAACATGAAGACTTTTGGTCTGATAAAGAGCTATTTAATTTGATGAATTGGGGTTCACATATCTCAAGACCCACTATCAAGTCTCAATATATAGGTAGAACACAAGAATGCAATCCAAGAGTCAACCATAGAGGTATGCCATGGAGTGTTTATTGACATTTCTAAGTTATATTTTCATTGCCCTGAAAAATAATAAAACTGAACATGTGGATGGGGTTATCTCAGCTGAAGAGATATAGTTAAATAAGGAAGGCACTTTAGAACCAACATATTGATCAATATAGCTAGATATTCTTCCATAATGCCCAGAAATACTTCATGGTTAAATTGTATAAAGTCACTCAAACAGAAACCCATAAAATTGGTTCATGGGATAATTATTATTCATCAGTATCATTAGTGCAGGTTGAAATTTAAATTATGAAGTACTCCAGGTGAGTTAAAATTCAATAATCTATGCAAGATATGGTCCAACAGCTACCATAAATAAGCCAGAAGAACCTGTTAAGTAAATAATATAATAATGAAACTAGGTAGTTTCCTGTTCCACCAAGAAATATGTTACAATGGACCTGAGCAAAATTAGAATATCCAGTAATCTAAAGACAAGCTCACAGAATACAGAAGCCCATAATCATCAAGATCATAGCCTCAGAAAAATGAGGATCTAAAAATGTCCAGAATACTATACTCGATATTACAGAGCAGCCTATAAACCATATTCCTTCTTTTCTTCCTTCAATCATGCAATGCATTGTTAAATTGAACAAAGAAAATCTTTTCATGAAGAAAACAGAATCAGCATCCAAGCTAAATACTTAAGAAAAGAGTCTAATAATAAAAGAAAGATATAGCTAGTCCAAGCAATTTATCAAAACTATGTAGCTTTCTTCCTTCATTTTAATTTATTTAGCCAAAGAATTGTTAGTAGATGAACATACAATACATGGATTTTAAAAACCATAATCCATGAAAAAATATTAAGTTTGACAATGAGTATCCATAAAGTACCTCTTGTACTTGCTGTTTGGCTCGCTCTTCAAGTATTTTCTCCAGACTCTGTTTCTCCCCCTCCAATCTAGCAACCAAATTCTCACGCTCTTTAATTGCCTCAATTGCTTTTGCAGCTGCTCTTTCTGCCAGAATCTGTTGCCTCTTCTTTCTCCTTTCTTCCCTTTCTCTTTCACTCTCTGAATCTGATGAAGTTGTATCTGTCTCAGAATTAGACTCTCCATCGCTCGGTAAAGAAGAAACCTTCTTCATAGAACTGGAAGTCCTAGAACCCAGTGTTGATCTATGGCTCCCACTAGTTCCCCTCTTAAGCTTGTCACCATCACTCACCCCCACCTTCACATCCAAATCCCTTTCACGAGAAATTGGTTTCATCTGCAAAGAATGATCTGAATCATCTAACGGATGTAGCTTCTTTCCATCTACAAGATTGTTCTGCCCCTCAGTTCTCCCAATGTTTGTTACATTAGTATCATCAATCACAAGTGTGGAGCTAATGTCCCTTTGGTCCAACTCACCTCCACTGCTTAGCGACTGGACACTTGAAGTTCTTGGCGTTACATCCCCAGCATTACTTCTTCTTTTCTCGTCGCTATCAGCGCTGGAATTATCCTCCAACCCAACATTTGATTTTCTTGAACTCTTCAAGACTCCATTATTCCTAGCCTTTTCAATCCTCCCATCAACCATAGAAACATTCAATCCCAGCCCAGAATTCCGCACCTTCTTCCCATCCTTCTTCAAAGCCCGAATACCTGACACTCGATTACTCACACTCCCTCCCCCAGATGCTCCCTTTCTATCTGGCACACTCAGCAATTCCGTCCAATCACTATCTGTAAGTCCACTACTCATATCTGACTTTGAATTCAAGTTCAGTGATCCCCCAGATTCATCATCCGGCTTAACATCACTATTGGTTCTGCTGATGACATTTATACGTTTATCGCTGTGAATAACACTTTGGTTAACCACATTTTCTGGAGCTTTCTTCTTCAGCTGGTCCTTTATTAATGGCTTAATTTCAGGGGTTCTTGGTGAATTTTCAACACTTAATTGATCATCTGATAGTGTCTTTTCATTCTTACCGAGAGATTCTGCAGCTTGCTGATCAATCTGAACCACGAAATCAGAAATAGAATGAAAAGAATTTAAAACCAAGCACTCCATTATAGAAACACATGATAAAGGAATTAAAGCTTCAGAATATGAATTAAAAACACTTCCATTTGAATTTGAATGGATATTTCATCCATTCCAATCTGATATACACCTCTATGTTACAGTTGCCATTTGTCAATACATATAGTACCATATTCTTTTTATTAGCAAATGACATTAACGTTTTACTTTGGATTTAATATAATGAACTCCATAGTCCATTGTTAATTTGCTCCCATAAATTGTCTCATTCTTTATATGTTTTTGGAGTCTTTTCCAGTTACCACAAACTTCCAGTTAGCATCGCGTTTGATGCAGAAGACATTTCAAGAAAAATAAGTTGTGGTTTTGCTGTTGGTTTAAAACCAATCACAATGCAAATTAATTTCAGTCCTCCCTTCTTTTTTCCTATATTTTTATATGCAATTACCAATTAAAATTGAAAGATGAAGATATTCGAGTATATTGGCATATCATACCTTGTATAATTTTTCTATATTAATGAAGCATAGTGCTCTACATTTCACAAAAGATTTTTCAATAACTGAGTTAACATATACAATTTTAACCAATTTAATGATTATCATTACGTAGTTGAACTCATCGATACCATAAAATGGACTTGCTTTGTTCAAATGATGAAATGAAGGCAACAAATACCTCGCTATTACTAATTCAATTCTAATATTATAGATAACTAACATTCTACTCTTAATTTCCTATAATCTTTAGGATCAATAGATTTTAATTTTTCTTTCAATTTTCCATTCATGTACAACTTTAATATTTTCATACTTCAAATACTTGTATGAATGATAAGAGTCATCCGTGCAATTTCTAAAAATCAATTCGAATCCTCAAGATTCTTGACAGGCATCCAAACCACACGGTCAGAATAATTGTATAAAATGTAGCGTTTCTGATCAATTCCAATTCTGAATCTTTTTTGCATCAGTTCTGATTCTCATAATGATTCAATCCTATAACGATCCAAACACAAGGTCTAAATAATTATCAATAATGCTAGACCTCGAAAATAAATAAACTACATAAAATGGAAAATTAGAAGGAAACAGAAAATGGGGATTTATTTGCCTGTTGGAGTAGGGTTTCGGCGGCTTTGAGCTTGGAGGAGATCCAGTGAGCCATTGACAGGCGTTCGATTGTGAGAGCTTCCGAGATCAGAGCTGTTCACTGACGAAGCATTATACCGGGACGCATAGACGGCATAGTGTGCACTGTGCAGTCTCTCTTCTGGTTTTCTGCAGCAGAGTGCGAAGCGAATGGAAGAAGAGGGGAAACAGTGAAACCAAACTTACCGCTTCTTTGCTTGCCGAAGGACATGTGTCGGCCTGTGAGAGGCTGTGACGCGTAAAACGTCACGGGCAAGGAAAAATGTTGGGCTATTTGGAAGTACCAAAATCACTTTTTAATTTTGTGATCAATCCCTATTTAATTTTTGTTAGAAGAAACTCTCTAATTTTATTAAAATTTTAGAGATCGCTCCCTACTCATTTAATTTGATAAAAATGTTCTTTAGTATTATATTTTTCATTCATTTTTTCTCACTTTTTTTTTCATCCGGACAAACAAACAGTAAACATTATCATACGCTCATTACCAAAAACAAAAAGAACAGAAAAAACGCAACAAGTGTGTTCAATCAAGTGTTGGGGAGTTGCCGCTACAAAAACCAGCTCCATATAATGTCAATTAAGGATAATATGACTTTAATGGATATGGACATCAATGTCTCAAGAAAATGGAGTGAAATCAACGCCGAGCACTTTAGTTTGCAATATATAACTCAACATCAAAAATTGTACGTGAGTTTAACTAATGACGATAATGTCATGAATATGGTCTTACTGCATTTGACATTGAAGATGAACATTATTGACATCCTGGTAAACCGAAAGAATGAATCAAGCAGCAAAGAAAAGAAGAGCAGTGATGTTTTAAGATAATATTTCTACAGAATCTAAATTGTACTGTAGTTTGTAAAATTTTGTACTTGATGTATTCTAAAATTGCACTATGTTTAGTTGAAAATCTTTCTGTATTTAGAGCGTTCTACATTATATTTCATTGCAATTAACATTGTACTTCATCTCACAAAAATTATATTTTATTATGTAAGTTTTATACTTCAAGTATTCTACTAATGAATTATGTAAAATTGTACTGTAATTTATAGTGGTTTATACTTGAAGTGTACCCAAATTGTACGTAATTTATATAAAATTATACTTCATTTAACCAAAACTGTACTGAAATTGCTAGGGTTTAATACTTCAATTGTTCGAAAATTGTATTTCATTGTATACAAATTTGTACTCAAATTGTCTAAAACTGTATTTCATTTCACTAAAATTGTACTCTATTATTTAAGTTTTATACTCCAAAGTGTTCTACGAATTGATTATCCAAAGTTATATTGCTATTGCTAGCGGTTTATACTTGAAGTGTTCAAAAATTGTACTTCTTTTTATCTAAAATTGTACTTCAATTTTTTGAGATTATACTTTATTTTACAAAATTTTTACTCTATTTATTGAAGGTCTATACTTTAAGTGCTATATTTATCGATTATCCAAAATATACTGCAGTTGCTAAGGCTTTATACTTCAAGAGTTTGAAATTGTATTTCATTTTATTTAAAATTGTACTTTTATTTTCTGAAATTATACTTTCTTTTGTACTTCATTTTACAGAAACATATACTATATTCATTGAAGTTCTATACTTCAAGTGTTCCAAAATTGTACTTCATTTTATCTCAACATGTACTTCAATTGTCTGAATCTATTATTTGACTTTCAAGTTTTCTACTAATAAATTATCCAATTTGTAATACAATTGCTAAGATTTTATACTTCAAGTGTTTCGAAATTGTTTTTCACTTTATCAAAAATTATACTTCTATTTTTTAAAATTATACTTCATTTTATACATCATTTTACTTAAATCTATAATATTGTTATTGAAGTTCTATACTTCAAGTGTTCTGAAATTGTACTTCATTTTATCTAAACTTGCACTTCAAGTGTTCTGAAATTGTACTTCACTTTATCTAAAATTGTACTTTGATTTTTTGAACTTATACTTTAGTTTTTACATAATTTCACCTAAATCTGCATTCTTTTAATTGAAGTTCTATACTTCAGATGTTCTCAAACGGAACTTCACTTCTTTTATTTATGTTTCTTAAAATTATACTTCATTTTATACATCATTTTACCTAAATCTATACTCTTTTATTTGAAGTTATGTACTTCATGTGTTCTCAAATTGTATTTCATTCTATGTTAACTTGTACTTCAATTTTCTGAATCTCTTATTTAATTTTGAAGTGTTCTACTAATGGATTATCCAAAAATTGTACTGCAATTGCTAAGGTTTTATACTTCATGCGTTCTGAAATTGTACTTCTTTTTATATAAAATTATACTTAAGCTTTTGCGTAAAATTGTTCTCCATTATTTAAGTTTATAAAGTTCTATTAATTTTGCATTTCATTTTACCTAAAGTTCTATACTTAAAGTACTTTACTTATTGATTATCAAAAATTGTACTGCAATTGCTTGCGTTTTATACTTCTATTGTTCTGAAATTGTACTTTGTTTATTTGAAATTATACCACAATGCTGAATTATTCTACATATTGTACTTTATTTTATCTAAAATTGTACTTCATTTGTCAACTTCAAGGGATGCAGACGAGGAGGAAATTGGTTCGACCAATGCATCGCACAATGAATTGACTTTAATTAGCAACTCAATTGATGCATGGAGAAATAGCGTATATAGAGAGGGTCAAACATTCAAGGATGCTCAAGATTTCAAAATTATGCAGTGTCTACTTTGCGGTCATTTAAATACAAGAAAAATGACAGCAAAAAAATCATAGTCGTTTGCAGTGATGAAAATTGCAAATAGAGAATCTATGCATCAAGGCATGAGGCTGATAAATTATTTGGCATTCGAAAATGCAATCTAAAGCACACATGCGGTGAGGCTAATCTTCAGACAAGGAGACATGCTAAAGCCGATTCCACTTGGGTTGCTAACGTAGTGAAGGATAAATTGATATCAAAGTCATGTTATCGGCCCTCTGCCATATTGAAAGATATCCACAGAGAATACGGTGTGGAAGTTAGGTACCATAAAGCATAAATAGGTAAGGAATTAGCTATGCATGACATCCATGGAGCTGAGAATGGATCTTATGATAAGTTGAGGTGGTACTGTGATGCTAGGAAGAGGACAAACCCTAGAAGTAATGTAGACTATGAGATTGACCCAATCAGCCGAAAATTTCATCAACTATTTTTATGTTTCAGTGCCTGCCTTCTTAGTTTTCTCAGGGGATATAGGCCGTTGATATTCTTGGATGGCACCCGTATTAAAAATAAATACAAAGGAGTCTTACTCAGCGTTATCAGCAAGGATGCTAATGATGACCTATTCACGTTAGCATATGCACTTGTTGACTTTGAAAATGATATTAATTGCGAGCGGTTCTGCTTTAAACTAAGAAATGTATTAGATTCTAAATATCTGCTTGGCTTATCAAGGTTTACTTTCTTCTCCAATCGACATCCAGGTCTTCTTAAGGCCCTTCCCATGATATTTTCTAATAGCCACCATGCATATTGCTTGAGACACTTAGTGGATAGCTTTAAGGAACAAGTAAGTGTACTTTATCATTGTTTGTGAGACAATTATGTAAAATAAACTCTAATTCGTAACATTTAGCACATTACTGTTCTATTATTTTAAATTCAGGTATTAAGGAAGTGCCATTTACATAATAAGAAACATTGGTGTTCTGTTTTTATGAAAGCTAAATATGCGCCTACAAGGCAGGAGTATACCCGACATACAGACAACATCTTGGAGTCAATGCTGCTTGCTAGAGACTTTATTATGCAGTCTGACCCACCATGTTGGGCAAATTCCTTATTCAGTGGAGATCGATGGGGGTAATAAACAATAATCAAGTAGAAAGTTGGAATAATTAGGTTAAACCAGCCCGATTTATGCCAGCTATAGCCATGGTTGATTACATACATATGCAAATAATGGTTATAATGCATGATAGATAAGAATAATCTCATAAGATGGTTGGTCAATTATGTCCCAAGCAAGAGAAGAAGTTGGCAATCAATCACATACTTTCTCGCAACTTAAAGTTGCCATGTCTAGCGGTTGGAGCTTTGAGGTGATTGAGCAAGATAAATCGTATGCTGGAGATTTACATAGTATGGTTTGTTCATGCAGAGCATGACATATTGATAAAATACCACGCAGACATACTTGTGCTTATATCGAGTCAAAGTCACTTTCACCATATAACTTCACCGATCAATACTACCGAGTTGAGATGTACCAACAAGCATACCCAGCAATGATAAACCCTATTCCTAATTTCCTACGTTTGATATGCATATGTTCCCCGTAGATAATGATGACGTCATTCATGCACCTGATTGTTGATCTCAGCCTGAGCGTAAAAAGACATAGAAGATTCCATCACAGATTGAGAAACATGTAATTAAATGTAAAAGGTGTGGTAGAACATGGCATAATCGTCAAACTTACAAAGAATCAGTAAACTAGTTAAATTTTGTACCTCAATCTGGGATAATTGTACTTGATTTCTTTACATTTGTACCTCACTTGGGCAATGAGATAGGTGATTTAACATGAAATTAGCATTCTTGCATGTTGTCCAAGACATAATTAAATTTTGTACCTTAATCTGGGATAATTGTACTTGATTTCTTCACATTTGTACTTCACTTGGGCAATGAGGCAGGTGATTCAGCGTGAAATTAGCATCTAGCCCATTGTCCGAGGCATAGTTAAATTTTGTACCTCAATCTGGGATAATTGTACTTGATTTCTTCACGTTTACACCCCACTTAGGCAATGAAACTGGTGATTTAGCGTGAAATTAGCTTTCTTGAACATTGTCCGAGACCGAGATATAGTTAAATTTTGTACCTCAATTTGGGATAATTATACTTGATTTCTTCACATTTGCACCTTACGCGGGCAATGAGGCAGGTGATTTAGCGTGAAATTAGCATTCTTGCATGTTGTTCGAGATATAATTAAATTTTATATCTCAATATGGCATAATTGTACTTGATTTATTCACATTTGCACCTTACTTGGGCAATGAGGCATGTGATTTAACATGAAATTAGCATTCTTGCATGTTGTCCGAGGTATAGTTAAATTTTGTACCTTAATATGAGATAATTGTACTTGATTTGTTTACATTTGCACCTCACTTGGGCAATGAGGCTGGTGATTTAGCGTGAAATTAGCATTCTTGTATGTTGTTCGAGACATAGTTAAATTTTGTACCTCAATCTGGATAATTGTACTTGTTTTTTCACATTTGCACCTCACTTGGGCAACTTTGTACTTAATATCTTAATATTTTTGAATTGAAATTTGTTCAAAGATTTGCTTTTTAAGTCTTGGTAACTAATAACCAAACTATTGAAGTATGTGTCCAATATTTCTCATATGAATAAAATAATGTTAAAATTTTTAAGTTGTTAATCACTAGTGTTCAACGGATGAATGTTATCAATTGCAGTAACAAAAGAATACTTATGCTTTCAAAGATGTAAATAAATGAGAATTTGATGATGATATCCACCCTATCACGCGTACAATTCCGTACTTCACTAGATCCGATAATCTCAAATTATTGTACTTGCCCATCATTACAATTATTGGAGAATAATTATTCAATTGCAATAAGTGTACTTCAACAAAACAAATTTTATACTTGGTTTGTTTTGAGTTTGTACTTCATTTTTCCAGAATTGTACTGAGTTTGTACTTTGTTTGCCCTGAATTATACTCAAATTTATTGCCCAGTTTCCATTGAATTTAAGTGTTCTTCAATGAAACACATTTTATACTTTCTTAGTTCCGGGTTTGTACTTCATTGCCCTCAAAATACACTCAAATCCACCGCTCAGTTTCAAATGAATTAAAGTGTACTTCAATGAAGCACATTTTATACTCTATTTATTATGAGTTTGTACTTTGTTTCCCTTGAATTGTATTCAAATTCCATGCCATATTTCAATTGAATTTAAGTTATCTTCAACGAAACAAATTTTATACCTTCTTTGTTCTAGGTTTGTACTTCGTTGCCCTCAAATGCACTCAAAAACGCCGCCCAATTTCAATTGAATTGAAGTGTACTTCAACGAAGCACATTTTATACTCTGTTTATTCTGAGTTTGTACTTTGTTTCCCTTGAATTGTTTTAAATTTCCTGCCTTGTTTCAATTGAATTTAAGTGTTCTTTAACGAAACACATTTTATACTTTATTTGTTCCGAGTTTGTACTTCATTGCCCTCAAAATGCACTCAAATCCGCCACCCAGTTTCAATTGAATTGAAGTGTACTTCAACGAAGCACATTTTATACTCTGTTTATTCTGAGTTTGTACTTTGTTTCCCTTGAATTGTACTCAAATTCCCTGCCCTGTTTCAATTGAATTTAAGTGTTCTTCAGTGAATTATACTTTCTTTCTTCCGGGTTTGTACTTTATTGCCCTCAAAATGCACTCAAATCCACCGCCGAATGTCAATTGAATTAAAGTGTACTTCAACGAACCACGTTTTATACTTTGTTTACTTAGAGTTTGTACTTCATTTTCCCTTAATTGTATTTAAATTCCCTGTCCTGTTTCAATTGAATTTAAGTTATAAATAATTAATGGAAAATTACATTTACATACAAAATAATATTGTAAACAAAGTATGCTTCAATTTACACATGTATTTACATACAAGTAATTCAAATCCTGGCATTTTCATGACTTAATATTGTATATGCCATATTCGCACAATGTTTATCACTTTAAATTGTTCTAGCATCCCTCCAGAACTCGGGGTTGTCTCTAGCAAAACATTCTGCCCAAAGGCATACATAGACACCACAATCTACTGTACCCACTTGATGCCTTTTTTTTTTTTTCTTTTTTTTTTCCCTGCTTTATGTGTTCATCCACATGAATCCCCAATGAAAGTTTCATGTATCAAGAACAAAATGAAGCCTACAAAAATATTGATTAGTTGTTGACTCCCTACTTTATGAAGAAATCATAGGGAAATGAAGCAAACTTACGATGGCAATAGCTATTGGTTTATATCTAGCAACCATTATTGAATTCACGTGTAAGAAAGAACAAGTCGAGGTGTCGAGGACAACCAAGAACCAGTGCTGGCGTCGGCAAATCAGTAGGATTATGTAATGACATTGGTTTAAAACATCCACCGTAAGCTTTTCCAAATCTTTACAAATGAAGGTGTTAAGTTTAAGCTTCAACTCCGCAAATTCTTCATCCGTAATATCCTTGATGTTGCGTCTCTCTAGTTGGTCTAATATATCAGCCTATGAAGTATAAAATAAATAGTTAGACTCATTGAGAACGTGAACTAAATTAAGTTAGGAAACTGCCACATACCTTCGCTATTGAGGACGTAAACCACACCTTATGGTGACACTTCTTGCCGAAAGATGGGCTACATAATATCGACATGTAACAGCCCACTATGTCACCGGTAAGCTCTCATCTAAATAAGAGCTCACAAAAGTTTGTTTCATCCAAAAATTGTCTTGCTCTCTCCCAGACAGTCAACCTACACAATTGTTAATTGTTAGTTCAAATACCAATTAATCCAACAGAAAAATAATAAGCAAACTTTGTTACTTCAAATTATCTTTTCTGACAAAGTTGTTGATGACTTCTCGCTCTTCTACTGGAATAAGAGTAAGACCTCTGTAATCAGTCCTTCCTTTATAGGGATCAGCCACTTCAGTCTTTGGGTTGGTTGGTTCATCTACCACCTAGGGTACAAAACACAACACATAGGTACAAAGTATCAACTATTAAAGTAGAAAAGATAAGCACATGAAGTACAGATATCACCAACATGGTGTACAAAACTCAAGCACATTAGGTATAAAGTGTCAACTATTGAAGTAGAAAAGATAAGCACATGAAATACATATATCACCAGCATAGAGTACAAAACTCAAGCACATTAAGTATAAAGTGTCAATTATTGAAATACAAAAGATAAGCACATGAAGTACAGATATCACCAACATGGAGTATAAAACTCAAGTACATTAGGAATAAAGTGTCAACTATTGAAGTACAAAAGATCAGCACTTAAAGTACAAATATCGCCAACATTAAGTATAAATATCACCAACTTGAAGAATAAAAGATTATCACATAAGTACAAGTATCACCAACATGAAGTATAAGATATCATCCATTAAGTGCAAATATCAACCAATCAAGTATAAGATATCATAACATTTATTACAAACAGACAGTTTATAAATGAAATGTAAATAGTAAACAAATAAAACATTAAGTAGTGTACAACACCTTTTTCTCTTCTTGTTTTTTATTTTTTCATGCACGAGGACTAGCACGATAGGTTTTTGTCACTTGTCTTGCTCTTTTGGCTGGTGTGGTGCTCGAGGGGCTGACAAAATCTGGAGATTTCTATTTTGGCGTCATGTTTTCTCGATTGCGCACATTTGTCACAATCGAGAACATGGCATTTGCCACTTCAATCTCAGATTCCTCAAACTCGGCCACTTGAATTGGTATATAATGTTTTGTTTTCAAAGGTATGGGGAAATCTGAAGGATCATGACGGTGTTTTGTTTGACTTTCTTTATCCACCATGTCTTTAGAATCATCCCCTTCTTTTTGTGCATCATGTACCAAATCAAGTCCCCCCTCATGCACATACTCACCAGCTTTCTGCTCAAGCTCCACCCCATCAGTCTTGTCCTTAGCTAGATGCTCCTCCTTACCTTGCTCCTTCATTGCCATGTATTCGAATAAAGCAATTTTTTCTTTCAATGATTTAATTTCTTCACCTTTCGCTGCAATAATTGTTTCATATATTGTATGATCACAGACATGGACTTCACTGATGGCAGTACTGGCAACCTCTGATTTCGTGATCAAAACTGCCAATTCTAACTCATCTGGAGCAGGGTTGAGGGCTACAACCTATTACAATGAAAATAATGATCAAATTCAAATTATTATACAAAAAATTAATAATGAATTATCACAATTATTACCATATTTGTTGTAACTTGCTTCAATTTATTTTCTGCCTATTCCACATTTTGTGGGAGTTTGCTATCCTTTCACCAGTAAAAGCGTGAAAACTCAAACAAACTCACTGGTGAAGCCAGTGACGGGATGCGTTCATAAATCCATGCCTATCATTCATAAATCAAAAAATTATACTCACTTAAATATAAATATAATCAATGTTATTAGAAAAATGAAGCAAACACTTACCATCAAGCTGACTGTACACCTATCAGTGTACTTCTTTATTCTTTCTCCACTTACTCCTAAATGGTTCCTCATATCTCAGACAAGAAAAATGTATGCAGCTATGCCCCATGCATGCGGACCAACTCTAGATAAATTGTTCAAATATGGTAGGAGAAATCGTGGAGTCCAATAATTAGATGTTGAAAATAGAATACAATTAAAAACAAAAAGTATGTACAACCTACAAAAATTATTCAAGTCCTCCACACTGTCCTTATATACATACTCATCAAACTTTTTTGCTATTTCAGATCTAGTTACATTCTATATCTTTCCAAAAAAAAAGGTGGTCAAAGGTTGAAGACTTCATCTTTAAGGTTATATCAATAGATTGCCCCACATATGGTAACTTTAAAACCATTGAAAATTCAGTTGCAAAAAAGGGAACCTCAAACCCCTCCGCAAAATGAAATGACAACTTTTTTGGGTCAAACCTCTTAAGTATAGCTTCAAACCAAATGAAGCTTGAACTTAACTTAGGCATATGCATGTATATATAGAAAGGGGTCTTCTTTAATGCATCAAAAGATTTGAACCCCATCTTGGACTTCACAAGCTCCAATTTACTCTGAAAATATTAGAGGGAGCAACGAAAGCAGACCTCACAATGTCTTGGCTTTGCTGCAATGGGAAAAAAAATTAGTATATAAACAGATAATAAACTAACCTATTTAGATATCGTGTACTAAAAACTTAAATGTTTTGTACTAAAAATGTCTAAAATGTACTTCAGAAACACATAATACATACTACACTTTCAGTTATTCTATACTACATGCTTGAATTTTTTATACTACAGTTGCTTCTAAAATGTACTGCAGGTACCCAGGCTATATACTAGAGTTCCATTTAATGTATACTGCAGACTTAAAGGTTTTATACTTCAGTTACTTCTAAAATGTACTGCAGATGCAAAGATTATATACTACATTTTGCCTAATGTGTAATGCAAGCTTGAATGTTTTATACTACAGACATTTGTTTCTAAAATGTATTGCAATAACACATATTATATACTACACTTATGTCTAAAGTGTACTGCCAGTTTAAATGTTTTATAGTATATTTGCTTCTAAAATGTACTACAGCTCTACAGATTATATACTACACTTATGCCTAAAGTGTACTGCTAGTTTGAATATTTTATACTACATTTGCTTCTAAAATGTGCTGCACCTACACATATTATATACTACACTTATGCCTAAAGTGTATTGCCAATTTGAATATTCTATACTACATTTGCTTCTAAAATGTGCTACACCTACACAAATTATATACTATACTTTTGTCTAATGTGTACTGCAGGTGCTCCTAAAAATGTACTGTAGCTATACAGATTATATACTACCCTTTTACCTAAAGTGTACTGCCAACTGAATGCTTTATACTACATAAATTTGTTTCTAAAATGTATTGCAGCAACACAGATTATATACTCCAAATATGCCTAAAGTGTATTGCCAGTTTGAATGTTTTATACTACATTTGCTTCCAAAATGTACTGCAACTCTATAGATTATATACTACACTTATGCCTAAAGTGTACTACCGGCTTGAATGCTTTATATTAATTTGCTTCTAAAATGTATTGCAACTACACAGATTATATACTACACTTATATTTAAAGTGTACTGCATGTTTCAATATTTTATACTACATTTGCTTCTAAAATGTGATGCAGCTACACAGATTATAAACTACAATTTTGTCTAATGTGTACTGCAGATGCTTCTAAAATGTACTGCACATACACATTATATATAACAAACTTTTGCCTAATGTGTACTCCATGCTTGAATGTTTATACTACATTTGCTTCTAAAATGTATTGCAGCTACCCAAATTATATACTACACTTTTGCTAATGTGTACTGCATGCTTGGATGTTCTGTACTATAGATAACACATTATCACATTCAGATAGTTTTATAGTATAATTTCACCATATAAGTTCAGTTAAAAAGAAATATAAACCCCTAAAAGGTGAAGTGCAACTTTCATGCCCTTCAAGTACAAATCAGAAACTTCCCGTCTCACAACAGAAATCATATATATATCAAAGGGGTTCAAGTGTTTAACGACTAAAAAATGAATAAAAACTCTAAACATGAGAAAATAGACAAGAAGGAGTGTAACACTGAAAATTCACGGACATTTGAAATTTCAAATGCAAAAAACATACCTTTGTTTCTTTTCATCACTTTTTTTGTACTTTGCTTCTTGTTGAAGCTGTTTTTCCTTCTATTGTCGCAAAAAAATGGCAGAAATTTTGGTGAATTTTTTTTTCACTTCTTCATCTTCTTCTCGCGTCAATGGTAGAGAACGGTTTCGCGCCCTTTTCTTTTGGCGCTTAGAGAAGTCGATTTCAGGCAAAAATAAAAAAAGAAAAGCATTTTTCTTCAAGAGAGAACACATTTTTCATGTATTCTTTATTTATTTGTTTATTTTTTTTAAGCTGCAAGGGTATATAGGTCTTGTTAAAAAATATAGGGAGTGATTGCTAACTTTTGTGAAAAAGTGGGGAGTTTAGTGTGTAAATATTCAAATGGGGACTGAAAACTAAATTGAAAGTAGGTTTACGGATTTTTTTTTCTAATTAACTCTTTTTTTTTTATTCTTATAATTTTAAAATAACTATCACTTCATTCCTACCCATTACTATCCATAACTATAGAATAGCTACCACATCATTCTTACCGCTTAATTCCACAATAATTTATAAATATTGTACATATTTTTATTTCTCTATATTTTTTTTTTCAATTTTTCTGCAATTATCTTATTTTTATTTATTAATAGTTGCATGTGCATCGAGTGTGTCTCAAAACTAGTGTATTATAATTCTCCCAAACTAAAATTAAATATTTTCTAAAATATATTAAAATTGATAGCTATTCCAAATTATTATATGATTCAAAATTAAGTATAGTTATGTCTTTTAATTATTATTATTTTAATATTAATATGTTTTTGTATTATTTTATGAAGAATATAAAAAGCTAATATGACACCATCAATTAATAAAAATTTACAAAAAAAATATTTATAACAAAATTTAAGTTTAAATTGAAATTAAATTATATATAACTTTATTTTTAACACATTCTTTACGTTTATCAAGCACATTCGTCCAAAGTGTAAAATCCAAACTTCGCCTCACTTTATCCCCTTATATTTTTAATTGCACTACTTTGTCTCCTTATACTTTCAATTTTACTTCATTTTTCAATTTCTGTTAGCAAACCCAGCAAAAACGGTTAGATCACTATATTTTATATTAACATACACAAAATCCCTACACTTCTTTTTTTGCCACTCTCTCCCAACTACTCTTCTCTTACATGAATACACAAATTTTATACAAAATAATATTAAAATTAAATGAAACCATCCAAACTGAATGTTTAAAGATAAAACATAGACATCACTATTGACTACACTACAAATATATCAAAAACTTGTATCATATATTAATAGTACATCTATAGAAGAAACAACGATTTTCATTAAAGAAAACTCAATTAATAATATACAGACTACATTTTAAAGATGAAACATGGACATAACTATTGACTGCACTACAAATATATAAAAAACTTGCATCATATACTAATAGTAAATCTATAGAAGAAACAACGATTTCTATTAAAGAAAACCCAATTAATAACATACATACTACATTTTTTACTTCATATAATTGTTTTACTAACTCTATTTTATTACCTAATACATCCCTTTATGGAATCATAAGAAATCGAAAAAAAAAAAAAAAAAACACCGCCTTTAGCATAAAGTAGCAACAAAACTACATGTAGGTAAGATTTTATATGGGCATTTGAAGTCGGTCTTTAAGAAACATATTTCCGTTATATGTTTTTTGTGATTTTATATTTCTAAATCTTCAAATATAAATTTTTTTTATGGAGAAGATGGATTTTATTTGTTAAATGAGGAATTAAAAATTATGGGCAACTTCGTCTTTTAAAAATAAAAAGTTAACGGTGTTAAAGAGATGAAAAGAATTTAACGAAATTGAATAATTTAAGTAAATTTGAGAGTAAAAATAGGTAAAGTGACGCAATTAAAAATATAGAAAGTAAAATGAGACGAAATTTGAATACAAGAGGATAAAGTGGATTTTACCCTTCTTCCAAATCATTTCTCACACATACCTCAAAATAAACCAAAATCTTCCTTAAGAAATGAAACTTTAGCTTGAAACTTGATTAAGAAGAGCGACCACACAAAATTTAAAATTAAAAATACAAAAAATTGCAAAAGAAGAAAATATTCCATTATAAATCCTATGGAGAAGCCATGATGTGGAAAAGGCAAATTGGGAATAGAGGAGTAAATATAGAAATATCACTCAAAATTCTTCATTAACTCGGGTGAAAATTTTGAATTTTTTCTTTTTTTTTTTTTGGTTAAGGATGTAGGATTTGATGTCCTAAAATTTCTTTCCTATTTAATTGATCTTTTTTTTACAAGATATGGAATACCATTCCCTTATAAAACTAAAATTTAATTCTTTCCTAGTCATACAATGGTAATTATAATTTTTAGGTTCTTAAATATATATATACATACATATATCAATGTTAAAATTCCAATCTTATGAAGATATTAGGAGTTTTGAATCATTCAGACATTAAAAATTAATAACAAAGTCATTAGGAAAAAAAATAATAATAAAGTCATTACTTTTACACTAGTTTTAAAGAAAAAATAATGATAAGAGTTTTTTTTTTTTTTTCGGGGGTATTAAACATTTCCTCTCGTATAATTACCTGACGCTAAAACCCCATTCATATCATTCGGCAGGAAAAAAAAATGAAAATACAAATATTAGTGACCTAAAACAAGTTGAATTCCCTAATTAAATCGATAGACCCTGATCTTCTACTAAAATAATTAGATATGTTCATTCGGTAAAAAAATCAAATCAAATCAAATTGAAAATTTGGTACATCAAACTAGAGAACCAAACAACGAACCTCATTGTTTGGTTCGATTCAATAAAAATCAAATTTTTTTATTTCCGATCCAATTTGGTCAAAAATTGAAATATCGAGTTTTCTAATTTTTAAGGGAAAACAAATAGTATGACTTTGAGAAATAGTTTAATACCACAAATAAATTAGTAAGTTTTTAATTAATAGTTATAACACAAGAAAATAATAAAACTATACTTATATTTCAAATGCAAAAGCGAAAAAAAAAAAAATCTCTAATTGGTAATTGTGAAGATTGAAGAACAGAGAAAAGAAGTAGAAGCTCTTGAGTTGGGGGAATCGCAAATTGGGTAAAAGAAGTCATTGGCATTGGATGATGAATCTAGCTTTGAAAAAAAACATGTGTTTTGTGTTTAGTTTGAAAAAAAAAAATGTGTTGTTGGCTATTGGTTTTGGATATCTGGTTAAGTAAATAAAATTAATAAAATATTATTAGTAATTTTGGCACACTAAATGCATGTGCTAATACTTTTATAGTGTGAAGTAATTAAAATATTCTCTCTCTCTCTCTCTCTCTCTCTTGAATTATACTATAACTTTTTAATTATTCAATGTAGTTACTTGAATTTTTAGGATCAATCAAAATAAGAGGTCAAGATAGAGTAAAATAATTGAAGGAAAAAAGAAAGAAAATAAATAACAAAAAAGGAAAAACTTTGTAAAGAGAAAGGGGAAAAGAAAAATTATCTTGTCATTATTTTATACAGTTGGATTATCTTTGTAAATTTATTTAAACATACTACTAAGGCATTTGTTTTCTATATATAGTATAAATAAATTATATAAAATTTTGTTAATTCAGTTCGATTCGATAAACCATCACAAAAAAATTAAAATCGAACCAAATACTTATTTTTAAAAAAAAGAATTAACCAAATGTCGAATCGAATGGAATTTTCGATTTCGATTCGATTAAGACGGTTTGTTGATCTGTGAACACTCCTAAAAATAATTTAAACTCAAAATTTTACAATTAATAAGCTACCGCGCACTGCTACTTTAATCATTGAATATACCTTTACCGTCCTTTCTACGACTTAAACATATTTTTTTTGTTTTTATGAATGAGAAACCAAATAGTTAATTCTCCCAACAAAGTTTCAACCATTTTTAACAAGAGAATATGGTTTACGAATAGAAGTAGGGGACATATTTTCTAATTAAATGATTATGGGATAAAGGGTATTTTCATCTTCTTCGATAAAAGCCTCTATAAACAGTGCTAAGATAATGTTGCTTGAAAATAGAGTTAAGATTATTTTCAAATATTAATAAATTTGAAGTCATTTTTTTTCTTCTAAGAATACAATGTAGAGAGTTCTAAATTTTTTATTGTTTATAAAATAATTTTTCATACTCATTTTAACTTTGAGTCTTAGTATTTATAGTATTTTTTCCTCAATGGCTTCGATCCAAAGGGTCTGCATGCTCTTTTTAGTGGACTCAGTTAATTGAGCTTTCTAATATTTTTATTTATTATTTAATTGATCTGGGCTTTTTAGTTCATTTGTACTCTTTTACAATTTAAATTTTTCATATTAATGCTATAGTATATAATATTATAATGGATTCTTTTGATGCTTGTAAATCTAATCATTTGTTTTTCATTTTTTATAAATAATTTTAATACAAAACTTCTGTGAAAATCATTTGTAATTTAAAATATTAAATAAACATGAATAAATTTAATTAGTCAAACTTCATAAAATAAAGGGATGGCAACTATAATAAATACAAAAATATAATAGCTGGAAAGAAGTTACTTTGTTTATTTAGAAATAGATCAAGTAGGTAATTAAGTTGTATAAATAAGTTTAAATTTACTCATATAGAAATAAAAATACAAATTATTAAAATATAAAGATACCTAATTTATTTATTAAGTACAAAATAGAAATTAACTCTTATTATGGAATATTACCAAGAAAAAGTATCTAATGAATTGAAGTTAGAAGTGCAAATACACATTTTTTACTACAAAAATAAAAGTATGCACATATCATTAGCATACAAGATCACCACTTTTATACAATATTTGGACTGTATCAACTATTATTAAGAAAAAAAAAAATCTAATGTGACACATTTATAAAACTGTCACAATGATAAAAATGTATTTCAGTACCTAAATTATTTATTTTATTTTCATGATATTTTTTCAAAAGCGTCTTATTATTATGTTTTATGAAGACACTTTCACAAAAAAAATGTCACAATTTTATTTAGTATTTATATTTTTATCACGACCTTTTTAAAGATGATTTTTATTTAGAAATGTCATATTTAAATTTAATAATTATATTTTTGGATATAAAACTTATACTAAAAAGTCCAATAATATTTGGAATATATTTAAAAAAAAATTATTGCCGAATATTTGATTCAAAAATTTCCAATAAGATTCCGCTTTAGTTCCCTCTCTTCCCCTAATTCCTTTCCTCCAGGCTCCAACTCCCCGGCCCAAGTTTTTAGCGCTATAGACAGTTACTCATTCTCTCGCACAAACACACGCCCGACAAATAGAAAGTTTTTGAGGGTTTTCGTCCTATTCGAGCTTCGATTCCTGGCCGACGGCAATCAGTGTTTCCGTTGTTGGATCCCCTTGGTGATGCTTATCATTATTTCCTTCAAAGTATGTTCATTATTAAATTCTTTGTGAAATTTATTTATTTTTTCTTTTTTCTTTATTTATGCATTGTGTTTAGGAAGAAAGTTTTCTTATTGGTTTATTTCTTCTTCATAAATGGTTTTTTCTTTGGGTATTCTTACGCAATATTAGAAGAAACTTGTAATGGTGTTTCTCTACTACTATATTATGAGAAACTTGAAATGATAATTTTTCATTGCCATATAGATTTTCTTTGTTTCACAGTCAATGTTAGAGTGGTGAAAAGCAGGATTGGGACTGGAGCGGTAAATGGGCAGAAGCGTCAGCAACCAAAAAAAGGTAAGAGCTTTCCCCACTTCATATAAATAATATCAAGAAATAGTCATTTGATTCACAAAAGAACTATTTAAACATCAATATAAATTAAACTTCCAAAAATGCTTCTCTAAATCTCGTGTTCTTGACTAGCAGAATTCACTTCTTAAAGCCCCACCAAACTGATCAAGAAGTCATTAAATTGATAGTCTATTTGTGTTTGGTGTTTCTGCGAATTATTGCTTGGAGTTTTAGTGGTAAGTAGAGTAGCCAATTATTGTCATTTAGTAATGCAACCTCTTTGTATTCTTTCAGACATCTTAGTTCATTTTTGCCTAGACACTCAAACTAAAATCATCAAGAATTTCCGCACAATGTGTTTCTTTGCAAATGAAGAGAGACGCACTTTACATAACTGTATAGCTACAATCTTTTTTATTTATGTCACCAGTGCATGTACTTCACAACTAATAATATATTGTATTTTCTTCCTTTTTGTTTAGTTTCTTATTATATTATTCCATTAATATCTTTTCCCTACCTTTAATTAAGATTTACAAGTTCTTCTTTCAATTAATTTCTTTATGAGAAACTACTTTTTCTGTTTGTGTCCTTCTGAAGTTTCAGCCCGGTGGGCACAGGCTGGGATGATCGGGTTCGGGACGATCGATCGGTACCCAATCGTTGGGATTTTAATTTTAATATTCGATCCGGCCTGATTAAAGATCGGGTACCGGACCTTTGGGTACTTGATCCCAGGCCCGGGATCCGGGTTCGGGTATCACGTATTCTAATTATAAAAAAAAAATAAAAAAAATAGGCCATCACAATCTGGCCCAAAAACTGGCCGGATTTAGGGTTCAAAATCTGGCTAGCCTTTTGAATTAGTCCATTTAGCATCTTACGGTGAGATAGTGGCTGGTTGGGCGGCTGGCGGGTGGTAGTGGAAGGCCGGAGGTGGCGGCAACGGGCAAGGTGGCATAGCTGCAGGGAGAATTGTTGTTGTTGTTGTTGTTGTTGAAGGGTGAAAAAAAATCGGAGAAGCTGGGGGCGGCAGAGGAAGCAAAGTAAGTAGCGGGATGGGGGCTTTTATTGTTTTTTGGCTTTTTGTTGTTAGGGAGAAGGGTGAAAAACAATCGGTGAAGCTGGGGGCGGCAGAGGAAACAAAGTAAGTAGCGGGATGGGGGCTTTTGTTGTTGTTGTTGTTGTAAAAAAAATCGAAGAAGCTGGGGGCGGCAGAGGAAACAAAGTAAGTAGTGGGATGGGGGCTTTTATTGTTTTTTGGCTTTTTGTTTGTGAGGGGTTGCTGGGCTGTTGTTGTTGTAAAAAAAATCGGAGACGCTGGGGGCGACAGAGGAAACAAAGTAAGTAGCGAGATGGGGGCTTTTACTGTTTTTGGATTTTTGTTTGTGAGGGGTTGTTGTTGTTGTTGTTCATAATTAAATGACTGGGTACTGGGTACCCAATTGGGCCTGGATTCAATATCCGAATCTAAGCCAGTTGTAGTGAATCGGTTGCACGGAAAATTAGGTAGAGAACCGGGTACTCGGGGAAACCTGGATATGCACACCCGATTGGGTCGGGTACTTGATACCCGGATCCAAATGCCCACCCCTAGTACTTTTAGCTCATAATATTTGAATTGAGAAATTAAGTTATTGAAGTTCAACCATAGTGTTTGTTCATTTGAAACAGTATCAATATGGATAGGAGTTGGATGAGTTTCCTAAGAATACCAAGGGATCAATTTTATTTTATTTTCACTTGTCAAATTTAGATGATGAAACTATACTATAGCCTTATAGAAAGTTTAGAAATGGCTTATGCAAAAATGTAGGGATGTCCAAGCACATTTGCTAATTCCTTTTGCTCACAAAAACCAATATCAAGAAAATAAGGAACAAGGAAGAATAATAGGTCTAATTATGTGGACTTCAAAAGAGGTAATAATTCTTCTACTAAATGCATTCAGTAACTTTTTTTTTTTTTTTTGTTCCTATTTTCTCAACTTTGTCTAAGTAATGGCAATTTATCTCAAGAAGTTTGAGTTTTTAAATGTAGGTTACATCATCAACCGAGAGAAGGATTGGATGAGTTTTCAAAAAGAGATTATTTTATACTATAGCTAGAGTAAAATATTTATAAAGAAGTACATAAATCTCCAATGATGTTAATTTCACCATGCTTGATAATGATTTTTCATCTAAAGTTTCGAAAATCCCTTGGGAACTTGAACACACAAATTTCATAGTTGGAGCCTGTTAGAAAGCCAAAAACAAGCATAAGGTAGTTCGTGAACTAGATCTTATTGGACATTATATGCTTGTGATGCAAGTGACCAATATGATCATGGGTGCCTATGGGACTCAGACACATATAGGGTTGTTAACGAATCGAATCGAACCGAATATCTAAGGATTCGGATTCGAATTCAAATTTGAATTCGACTTGAATCCTAACTTGGGCTCGAATTCTATTCGAGTAACTATTTGATATATTTGGATTCGATTCGAATGTTCGATTAACTCAATTTTTTATTTAAATTTTGAATTGTTTATTGATTTTTCATCTTTTTATTATGGTCACAAAATGAAAAATATTTGATTTATCCAAAAAATAAATATCAAATACATGTAATAGTTGACATAATATTCAATGACTTCATTACTATAAATCATCAAAAATTTAAATTTTGAGAAATAAAAATATTAATAATAATAAAATATATTCGAATATTTTATCGAATATCGAATCCGAATATTGTTGGATTCGATTCGGATTCGATTATTTATCGAATATTATACTAAACTCGAATTCGAATTCGAATCTCGAATAGTTTGATAAATATTTGATTTGTTAGTAGCCCTAGATACATTTACATATATTGATAAATAGGGAGGGAGGGAGGGCTGCCGCCGTCCAGTAAAATAGTCTACTTCGGTAATATAACTAATTGAATCCTATCAACTGAACACAGAAAAGTAGGAACACTATTTCCCCATTTTTTCTAGTCCTTTCGTTGTCCACAACATTCAATAACATCAACGAATGCTACTTTTGCTAGCAAGATTCATTGACCCTCAGTTAAGGAATAGGAGGTTGTAATTAGCTATGCCGAACTAAATATTATTTTACAAACTTTTGCAATAACTAACCACGAAGGGATGTGGTGTTTTTTGGGGGGTGAAAACCAAAGCTTGGAGTGAAGGAAAACAAGGGCTTTCTACTGTCAGGTACTATCGTACCTACCTGACGGTAGTAGCCAATAAATTTTTTTTCCACATTTTGGTGGTACGACACCCTACACACATAACAAATGAAAAGTCAAAAATACCCTCAAAACAATATAATAATAAAAAAATGCACGTGGATTAAGAGTTTTGACAGAAGTGCTTCTCTTAAAATTTGGGAAGACATCATGACAAAGAAGTCGCTAGTTGGAGTAGCGGTTTATATGAAAAAGACAAATTGGTGG
The DNA here is from genome assembly GCA_018894105.1 of Jacaranda mimosifolia. NCBI lineage: Eukaryota > Viridiplantae > Streptophyta > Magnoliopsida > Lamiales > Bignoniaceae > Jacaranda > Jacaranda mimosifolia. The sequence goes on along the minus strand of CM032122.1, from coordinate 34,365,245 downwards.
AAAAAAAAAAATGAAACCTGCAACGAAACTGCAAAAAAAAAAAAAAAAATTTAAAAATATACTTTCCAACTAGGCGCTACTTTGACTAGCAAATAAAGGTCAAAAAAATTATTTTAAAATCTTGCCACAAAAGTGCTTCTGTTAAAATTTTAAAAAACATCATGACGAAAAAGTCGCTACTTGGGGTAGCGGTTTATATCAAAAAGACAAATTGGAGGACAAAAAAGAAAAAATAAGACCTGCAACGAAACTGCAAAGAAAAAAAAATAATTTAAAATTTGCTTACAAAGTAGTCGCTACTTTGACTAGCAAATAAAGGTCAAAAAATATTTTTAAATCTTGCTACAAAAGTGTTTCTCTTAAAATTCTGAAAAACATCATGACAAAGGAGTCGCTTCTTGGAGTAGCGGTTTATATGAAAAAGACAAATTGGAGAGAAAAAAAAAAAAAGCGAAACTAGCAACAAAATTTAATTTAATTTTTTTTTTAAAAAATATGCTTACAAAGTAGTCGCTACTTTGAGTAGCAAGTAAAGGTCATAAAAAAACATTTTAAAATCTTGCTACAAAATTGCTTCTCTTAAAATTTTGAAATCATCATGATAAAGAAGTAGCTACTTCAAGTAGTGGCTTTATGAAAAAGATAAATTAAAAAAAAAAAAAAAATCAAACTAGCAAGAAAATTGAAATATATATATATATATATATTTAAACTTATGCTTACAAAGTAGTCGCTACTTTGAGTAGTAAATAAAGGTCATAAAAAAAATTTTAAAATCTTGCTACAAAATTGCTTCTCTTAAAATTTTGAAAACCATAATGATAAAGAAGTAGCGACTTCAAATAGCGGCTTTACAAAAAAGATAAATTAAAAAAAAAAGATGAAACTAGCAAGTAAATTGAAATATATATATATATATATATTTAAATTTATGCTTACAAAGTAGTCGCTACTTTGAGTAGCAAATAAGGATCATTAAAAATATTTTAAAATCTTGCTACAAAATTGCTTCTCTTAAAATTTTGAAAACCATCATGACAAAGAAGTAGTTACTTCAAGTAGCCGCTTTATGAAAAAGACAAATTGTTAAAAAAAAAAAAAAAACCAAACTAGCAAGTAAATTGAAAATATATAAATATATATACTTTAAAATTATGCTTACAAAGTAGTCGCTATTTTGAGTAGCCAGTAAAGGTCAAAAAAATTATTTTAAAATCTTGCTCACAAAATAGTCGCTAATATGAATACTGGCTATGTCTATTCAATTTTTTAACAAAAATTGCTTTTTTAAGTAGCGATAAATGTATTAAAATTTTTAACAACTCTTGCTACTTTGAGAAGTGACTAATTAAAAAAAAAAAAAAACTCTTGCAGCATAAATGTGCCACAAAACAACAAAAATTAGTGCGTAAATTGAAAAAAATCATTTTAAATTATACTCACAAATTAGTTTGAATTTTTAGTAGCGGCTACCTTGAAAAAACAATCATTTTAAAATCATCTTGAAAAGGTGGTCGCTACTTTGTGTAGCGACTAAATTGAAAAAAAAAAAACATATTTAGATGTTACACGGACAAATAAGTAGTGACCGGTGAGAATATTATTTATGGTAGCAATTAAAAAAATCTTGAAATATTTCAAATATTTACATGGCGTAAGAATTATTTCAATCAAATCCAACAAGAATATCGATAGCTTCTAAAGTTGAAAGATGAAATTTAGCTCGATAATTTTTTTGAAAGAAAGTGAGGTGTGGCATTGAAAGAACAAATTAGTCGCTATTGTGAGTAGTTATTCAAGAGGAAATAAGATTTTGATTTACCATTTGTTTACCTTTTTTTTTTCCTAGTGCGGACGAAGAAAATATATTTGTGCATGCATATTAAAAAAAAAAATGTAATTATTCAAACATCTTGCCCAACTCACAAAAAGTTAGTCGCTAATATATGTTTAATAAGTCATATCTATTTTTTTTGTAATTAAGTTGTCGAGAGATTCTAATTTCTTTCAATGTAGTCGTGGTTTGAAGTGTCAAGCTATTCGGACGAAACAACTGATTTAAATGGCTGAGCAATTTATAAAGTATTAGCAAAGGGCCAAGCAATTGGACACAGGCCCAATATGAAATATTGGTAAAAATTTATCATGGGCATTTGCTCTTAAGGAACTGTGAGAGAACTTTAATATTGGCCCATTTTTATTGGTAGTAATTAAGAGTTAAAAGTGCCCATGTAAGATAAGAGTATGTTTTATTTAGAACATTAATCTTTGTAAATTAGCAATAAATATGAAATTTAGATTTGAAAAAAGTTATTGAGGCATGTAGTTTTCAATTAATATGTTAAAAAAAAATTAACTAATGATAAGGCTAATGACGGAATTCGTATAAATGGTCTAGATGCCATAATTTCAAATAAAGCAGCAACATGTATTTGAAATTAATGTTTTATAATTTTGAACAAAATTCCGAAAGCCAAGTCGAGTTAATTATAATATGCTCTAATAATGAAAAAAAAAATCATAATGACGTAAGACATTTTTAAGAAGAAATCTTATTGCAAAAGTTATTTGGAATTTTTGAGTTGTTCCCTCAGTAATTTGGAGAAAGTTATAACTTCATCTCCATCTGGTGTAGGAACCTCAGAGTAGGGAGGATACAGTGGAGCTTGCATCATTGGGGCAAGTAATGGTGACATGTGGACTGGAGTGTACATATAGGCCATGTTTTCGGGAAACTGTATTAAGCAATAAACATGAATTTAGACACTTGAAAATTTTAAATTACATAATAAGTTATGATATTCCTCGAAAATAAATTCTTATGTGAATAGTAGTCTTACAATTGGTGGGTTTGTATGGATGTATGGTTGTTGATGCATGTACATATAGGCGGATTGAGATGATGAGGCGTGAGCGGCGTTTTTATATCCCTTATTTTTTGTATTAACCTGTGATAGCAAACAGTATAGTGTTTTGAACTAGAATTTAGTTAATTGATATTGAATACATACAAGTACCTGGTGTTTTGACGCGAATGAAGGTGAAATACCAATTGTAGAACCTATGGGCGTATGCACCTGGGCTGTACTTGTGGTGGGTTGAAATTTTGAATTATTTTGTCCTCGAGTAGGCTTATTCTTGACCCTTTGTGAGTGACTATTGGAAACATCTTTTGCATGGTTGTTGATGGAATTTTGTTTATTGGGGCAAGTACTCATCTTGTGTCCAAGTTCTCTAGTAAATATAATAGAAAAAAACTTCAGCGACAAAATTACACTATTAATAAAGCTTTAAACTTTTTAACATAAATCGCTACTTTACGTAGGTATTATAACTGTATTAAAAATTTAAACAAAAGTTGCTAATTTGAGAAACGAATAACTTTGTAAAAAATTTCAGCAGAAGTCCCTACTTTAAACAACGACTAACAGTATTAAAAATTGAAACAAAGGTCGCTAGTTTGAGTGGCGACTAATATTATTTAAAAATAAAACTTACCTTACTTAAATTAATAAAAAAAAAAAACTCTTGCAGCAAAAATGTGCAACAGAAACAACAAAGTCGGTACTTTGGGGTAAGCACTCATATTGTGACCAAGTTCTCTTCTAAATGTGTGAGGAAACAAATTTCAGGGACAAAATTACACTATTAATAACTCAATTACAAATCTTAACAAAAATCGCTACTTTACGTGGCTACTTACTCTATTACAATTTAAACAAAAGTTACTAGTTTGAGTGGTGATCAAATGGATTTTGCAAAAGTCGCTACTTTTTTTGTAGTGAATATTTTATTTTAATCTAATTTGAAAATGCAAACCAAATTATTACCCAATTTGGTGTTAGTATTAGGTTTGTATTCATGTCAACATTGGGCTTAACTTTATCATTTAGTATTGGGTTTGTATGTAGTGTTATAATTAGGCCTGAATTTATTAATGGGCTATTTTACTCAGCCCAAAATCTAAATCAAATACCAAGAACCTAATGAGTTTGGGCATAACTTTATATTTCATCTCAGCATTGGGCCTAATTTTGTCACACTATTTGATTTTAGTAGTGGGCTTTTATTTGGTGTTACAACTAAGCCTGACTTTATTAATGGACTATTTTACATGGCCCCAAAGTCTAAGTCAAATACCAAGAACTCAACATTCATCAAATTTTGCGTTCTCCATTCTCCATTATCATGGCCAATGCACCTAAAAAATTTAAAATTCAATTAAATTCTTATCCTTTTATAGATATAGATTTTAAAATAAGCCTATAGTCAATGGTTTGGTTTTTTTCATAAAACATTCATAGTTAGACATTTTATAAAAGTTCACACTTGATATTAAATTTTTGTACTTGTCTTTTCACAGTGTATCTTTTTTTTCCACCAACACTACATTATTTAGAAAATCTTGTTGGTATTTATTTTTCTTTCAACAATTTTTACTGATTTTTTTTTTTATAATAAATTGACGCTAGATAAGTTATTTACATATAGTGGCCTTTTTAGATAGCAATTATCTTACCTTTCTTTCTTTTTTTTTTCTTTCAATTATATAGGTAAATGCTAAATATAATTGCCATCTTGAATGGCGAATACTTAGGTATTTTATTTTCTTGTACTGATATGAATATATGATCAATAGACTTGTATTATTAATGTATGTTATGAAAAAAATGTGCCACAAAAAATATTCAAAGTCGCTACATTGAGTAGCGACTAAAGTGAAAAAAAAAAATTATTTTAGAATCATGCTCACAAGAAAGTCGCTACTTTGAGTAGCAACTAAAGTGAAAAAATTTATTTTTAAATTTTGCTCACAAAATAATTGATACTTTGTTTATCGACTATAGTGAAATTAGATATATAAATTTTAAAATAAGCCTATATAGATAATGATTTGGGTTTTTCATAAACATTAGTTTACAAAGCGCGTTTAAATCTTCACATATTGCATCATTCATTAATAATTACACACAATTTAAATTTTTATGCTTGTCTTTTCCAACCGTAACTATTTTCCCCCGACACTTAAATAATACATTATTTACATATGAGGCTATTCGTCTTATGAATATCTTGTTGATATTTATTTTTCTTTCAAATTTTCTAATTCACTGTTTTTTTAATTTTAATTTGATGCCCCATGCAATGATAAGTTATTTACATTTAGTGGCCTTTTTAAACAACAATTATCTTTTTTTTATTTTATTTTATGAATTATTTATAGGGAGTATACTTAAAGTTACATGCTATATCTAATCGCTGTCCTGAATACTGAATACTTAAGTATTTTATTTTATTAAATATTAATATGATTAATAAACTTATATTATTAATGAATTTCATGAAATAAAGAAATTATATATTTAACTAAATATATACATTTTCGTACTACAACCACACACTATATTATATGGTCATTACTTAGTTATATTTCTTTTATTTAAATATTATTATATTCATTGCATTTTATTTTTTATTCTATTTAATAATAAAAGTTAATATTATTACATACATGCGTTTTCTACTACAAATAATTGCCATTTACAAAGAGATTACTTGTATTTTCTTTTATTTAAAAATTATTATATTCATCAAACTTTTACTTATTAATGTTATTTATGATAATATTATGAATGCGCTATGCTACTCGCCATGTGAAAGGATGATTAGTTAGCTTTTGTTATACCCTTGCTGTTATATTTGATTAAGATTAATTCAAGGTGTGTGTAGTTGAATTAGGTTAAAAAGATTGCTTGTTTAGCTACTAGTAATCCTATGTCAAATAGCAATTACTTTGTTATTTAATTAATATTATACTAATCACATTTATTTTTTAATTAAGTTTCATAATATTAAGAAATATTATATTTTTGATTGAAGATGATAATTAATTTTACCCAAATAAATAGCTACTTTAACTAGCTATTACTTATTTGCTCCAAATAGCCCAAAATACTAATTACTTTGCTATTTATTTAAAACTATGCTAATCATGTTTATTTTTAAATTAAGTTTCATAATATTAAGAAATAATATATTTTTTATTGAAGATGATAATTGAATTTATCCAAATAAATAGCTAATTTGATTAGCTATTTTTTATTTGCTCTAAATAGCCCCAAATACCAATTACTTTGTTATTTAATTAATATTATACTAATCATATTTATTTTTCAATTACGTTTCATAATATTAAGAAATATTTTATTTTTTTACTGAAGATGATAATTAAATTTACCCAAATAAATAGTTATTTGATTAGCTATTACTTATCTGCTCCAAATAGCCGCAAATACCAATTGCTTTATTATTTAATTAATATTATACTAATTATTTATTATTTTTAAATTAGAATTTATTATATTAAAAAATTTATTTTTAAATTTATTATTTATTATTTTTAAATGAGGGTAAAAGTTAAATAAACAAAATAGCTACTTTGACTAGCTATTAGTTATTTCCTCCAAATAGTCAACCTTCCATAAGCCAAAAGGTAAAGAGATGATGTGTGGTACTACACCAAAAAGAAATTGCTACTTTCAACAGCGACTTCTTCCATCAATTTTCGTGCAAGATTATTTTTGTATTTTTATCCTCTGATTAACCATACCTTTTTGATGGTTGAGATTGATATAAAGCAATCCAATGGCTAAAAATCGTCAGGTAGGTACCAACCCTACCTGACGGTAGAAAGGCCGAGGAAAACAAGAAATGACCTGCACAGGGGGAACAACTGAAGTTTTTCTTTTGCTTCCATATTTATAGTGCGTTTTCCTTGTGCGAAATTCATTTAGGGTTCCTCAAAATTCGTGAAAACTTGTTCTGAATTTGCTGAAATTCATTAAAGTTTGGTTATGAATTGCTGAAATGAGTGGGTTTTCTGTAAGACATTGCTGAAATTCAAGAATGTGAAATTGTGAAAGATATAAAGAATGAGTTTTTAGATACAATTACTACTGTACTCTAATTATGTGTGTGGTTACATTGTTTGATTTTATTAGCTTTATGGTGGTTACAGGAGGAGATGAGGAAGGCTCAAGCAACCACACAATTCACCAAACAGCCATACATTGAAGATGTTGGTCCTCGAAGGATGTAAGTGTGTTACTGTATTCTGATTAAACTTAAAACGAATTAAGCTCTAAGGTGGAAAGCGATGGGCATACTTTTGCATCTTGGGATGAATCTGTTGTTTGCCTAGCATAAGGGTAAAACGGACTTAATGCATATGTGGGAACTGTCTCCCTATTGTCTTCATGGAATATCTGAGGTGAGGATCTCTTAAGAGTTGGGGATGGGGGTGGGGAGGGAAGGACAATTGGAATTCTGGGGGGAGGGAGATAAAAAATCCATATCAAATTACAAGTGCTAGTTAAAAATGTCAAGAGATGATGATCGATTGATTGTTGACATATCATATCCTTTAAGAGTGAAAGGCACTCGCACGCATTGAGGTAATGTTGCAACTGAAGCAACAAAATTGTCTGATATGGACCGGACAACTTGCTACAAGCTAAACATTACATCATTTTGTACAACAGAGTTTTTAGCAGTAGTAATTGCTATGGAGTTAGTGTTGTTGATATTGTTTCTATTAGAAACAAGAATTGAAAGAAATTTATTGTGTTTGGGATTGTTCATTGAGTACCGTTTTACTTGCCATTTTCTAGAGAAAGCATTCAATTTTCAACATTATCTGGAACTGAAGTACTAAAAGCTTCTGAAGTTGAAGTTTCTCGTGGCGTATATTATGATCCCAGCAAAAAGCCTATTGACAACGGCTTGTTAGACACTCACATGGTAATCCCCCAGCTCTTTCTCTTTTTAAATTATAATTTCCTGGTGTCCTTTTCCATAGAGATGAACTCTAGACAGCATTTTCTTGTCATATATTATTTAATCAAATGATGGAATCATTACACACATTTGTTGATTCTTTTGTTCTACTCTTGTACTTCCTTGCCTAAGTTCAGCTTTTTTTGTGTGTGAAGGCCATAAACAACTTTGGAATGGGGAGGGAGGGAGGGGTTGGGATGGGATGGAGCGGGAATTGTGGTATAACTTTGCCCCTAGATACATATAAAAGAATTTTTTGGAAACATGATATTGATTTTAATATGAGAGGCTAAGGGCTTGTTTGGTTTTATTTTCATTTTCAATTTCCATTTCTATCATTTCTAAAATTTGAAAAGTTAGTTAGTGGAAATGAGTTGAAAATGAATTTGTATTTGTATAGATTGTTGAAAAAGTAATAATTATGTTGGTTTTAATAGGTTGTAGGTGGGGAGAGATAGAAATAATGGAATAGAGAGAGAAGATATATATGTTATTGGGGAATGTGTTTTGAAAATGAAAATGAAAATGATGTTGGGTGAAAATGTGCAAAAAGTGGTGTTTCATTTTTGGAATAGTAGAAAATGTGAAAATGAACTTTGAAAAGAAAACCAAACGGGCCATAATTTTGTGAAATTAGATCGTACAGCTCGTATTAATTGCATTGGCAAAGAAATCTGTAAAATATTAAAAAAAATCCAAGCTATCTTTGAGTTAAAGATTGGTGAGATTGGGCTTAGTTGACACTTGATAGATGTATTTTACATGTGTTAAATATATGTTGTATGTATGTGGTGTAAATTGTGTGTTATTTTAGATAGATACAAAATATTACTACACCATTATATATTTCATAACCTTATGAGCCATTTGAAGTGGACTGACATGTTCACACAACTCTCCAACATGAAACGATAAGTTGGGTATATTGGCTAGTAAATATTAAGTCCTTTTTTCTTAATACCTCTATTGGTGATGAAAAATGATTAATAACCTATTGCTTGTCAATTTGGAAGGGTCAAATTAGGGGTTGCATGAGAAAAAACTTAGGTTTGGGGTGTGGTGTTGGTGTAGGGGAGGAATCTAAAAATGCAAGATTTAACATGTACATGACAATTTTACAGAACGTCAATTGGATCTTCTGAGGCTTAGTTTGGCTGCTCTCTCCACTGCCTTGATCCGTCTATAGCTGCATCTATTTCTAGAGATAATAAGTAAATGTTGTATGTTTAAGTTGTAGTTTGGTTTAATTGATTTTTGCTTTATGGCCTAATTTATAGGTGGAATTAGGGATATTGATTTTAGAATTACGTCATCTTAAAGGCATGCAGTAACTTGTCAAATAATTCCATTTGATTCTTGTAGCATTTTAGTGAATTGTGTTTATTCTTTATCCTTGCCATAGAATGAAATGCATCCTTTACTTGTCAAAATTTCTGAAAGAGTAAAATTATAATTCTTTTGTGGGGATTTTTGTTATTTCATAGTTTTCGAATGCTATATTGCCTTTAAATGTCACTTTTTTTTTTTTTTTTTTTTTTTTTTTTCAGGGGCCAGCAAACAAGAACGGCTTTTGTAAAACTTGCTACGGGAATTTTCGAGAATGCCCAGGACATTGCGGATACTTGGCTCTTGCTCTTCCTGTGTATAATGTTGGATATTTAAGTACAATTATAGACATATTGAAGTGCATCTGTAAGGTATCAAAATTAGCACCATTGCTTCTTACCAGTGTTAAATTCAAATTCATCTTCATCTTGTTATCCTTCGATCACGTGGAATAATAGTTAAAGCATTGGTTTTAATTTCAAATTGTGCATGCCTATGGTATAGCTTTACTCATTGAAGATGGTGCCTTTTACATGACATTTAAGAAATATAAATGATGTTACATCATGATCAAGCGTGTGTGTTTTTAAATTTAATTTAAATATATATAAGTAAATATATATTTAAAATTTAATGTAATTAAGATAATCAAATATTGCTCAAATTTAGAAATATGCTAAATCTCTTAATCCCAAAGAAAATTTAAAATTTGTTATGAGAGGTTAGTGCTTTTTGTAGTCATTAACAGAGATGTACAGGCTTATAAACATGTAAAGGGTATCCTCGGTGTTTCCCCATTCTTTCCTTTCCTTTCACCTTGTCCTGTATACACTTTTATGCTTTTATGCTGCTATTATTGTTGTTCTTGTTTCGAAAATAAATGTTGTTCTTTGTGGTCATTATCTTGCTATCTTCTTCATCTTGTTTGTTGTCTTTTTCGTCCTAATTCTCTTCATTGTCATCAATATTATATTTAAATCAAGAGATTACAGCTGGCCCGTGTCTTACATAATGCTTTTCATTATTGATTGTTTGATTTTCTCATTTGTTTCTACCAACAGAGATGCTCCAGAATACTTCTTGAGGAGAGAGAGCGTCAAGAATTTTTAAAGAAGATGAGGAATCCAAAAACGGAACCATTGAAGAAGAACGAGATACTGAAAAAGGTAGTGAAGAGGTGTAATGCTTTGGTAGGAAGTAAGAAAGCTGCGAAGTGCTCAAGATGTGGATATGTAAATGGTTAGACACCCTAAATTGTTGCAAAAATGTATTGCTGTATAGGTTTTCTGTGTTTTTTTTGTTTAATTCATTAAATTGATTGGCGATATGTTTTTTTTGAACATAAACTATTAATGAATGACGGTAATCTAAGTTTCATGATCTCAAAATGTGACCTGCAGCTTAAGAGGATATTGAAACAATATGATTAGGTCAATATGAATAATTAAAAGACACTGCAGAAGCCTTAAAGCTTAACAGTTTTTATTGCTTGTGGCAGTGACTATAGCTATTAGCTGCTATCTGGTGTGTGCTGTTCATATCATCTCTTATCGTTTGCTATATATATTCTATACAATTGCATATAATAATTGGGATAACTTTTAACCTAAACATGTCTGTTTTTGTCTTATCGACTCAATTGGCTAAGTGAATTGGATTTCATATGAGTTATCTTCGAGTTTATTCTGGTGTTAGCTTTGGTTATTTCATAAGGATGAAAACTGAGAATTGGGAATTTACTAAAAGCTTTTGGAGAAAGTTCTAGAGTTTGAATACTTGTTCTCAAGACAAATATCTAATTTGTATTTGAATTCTAGTGTGATACTGTTTGCTCCTAGAGAAGGGAAGAGACAGCAATTGTGAAAGTCTTGACATTGCTTATAAGGATAATTCATGTGATGAGTTGGAATTTGCAAGAACTTAAAATTACACAAATGGATGAGCCAGTCATTTCCAGAGAACATGCTTAATCGATTTGTGGCCTACAAGAGGCTAAAATTAAACCATTTTCAGTTCTAGTGTCGTGACAGTGAGTTTGGGGGTGGGGGACTGGTCCAGTGGTTGGTTTGAAAGCCAAACATGCAGATTGAGGTCTTCTTAGTAGTGTGGGTTATGCTTCATGCTCTTTAAAAATCTAGTTGTTTCCATTGCTGATGTTTCAGTTTTTTGTCTTTCAAAATAGCCAGACAGAGTTTAAGTTGGTTTCTGAGAAGCTAGATAGAAAAGGTGTTATGATGTTTTAGTTTACAGTTGTCCAAAGGTATGCATGATATAATAAAAGGATCTTCTTTTAAGATGGTGGTGCATGTGAAGAAGCAAACTAGTGATGGTAAAATCTTTAACTTCGATCCAATATTGGCATTTTTGGAAGTACATATATTCGACCTTTTGAAAGTACTGCAAAGGCTGTGCATCAACAACTAGAATGTTTTGCACACCTTCCGTGGTGCATTTCTGAAAATTTTCGGTGACATTTCCTCTTCAGAATTTTCGGATGATATTTTCAGATTATTCAGATGTTCTATTTTGATCCCTGCGCAGATTGACTCAATCTCTAATCAAGTAAGATCATAAATATCTGACATTGTAACAAATATTTCTGTCTTGCAAACCTTATCAAGTATCTTATATCCAGAAAAGGGGTACGATCTTTGCATGCAAGCATTAGCAGCTTTCTAACATTGATAGCTTGAAAATTTCTAGCAAAACCTATTTCAATTTGCTCTAATTAAAGCAGCAATCTAGCAAATATTCTTATTCCGAGCCAAGCAGATTTTCTGGAACTCCAGATAATCTTTGCTCAATGTCAGCAAGGGTCTCTTAAGATGCTTTTGATGGGTGGCTGAGGGTAGACTATTAGGTGTATGATTTGGTGTTTTACTTGATGAATTTTTTCAAAATATCTGGACATTAGAGTTATAACTTATCATGAATTTATAGTGTCTTGTGCAATATTGCAATTTTGCATGTTCAATACAGTTATACCTTCAACAGTTGGTGTTTTCTATGAGTGGGTTGTTTTGGAGTTCCTTTTTGATTGGGCTATTGGGTTAGATACTTAGATCCCCTATCATTGAGCTGTTAACCATCTTTACCAGCGATAAGCAACTGTAGAAACGCAACTCCGTGTCGGAGTCCAAAAGTTGACACTTAAGAAATATATGGGAGTAATCTGATGGTATGATATTGTAGAAAATCTATTCTATTTTGATGGAAAAAGCATGATTCTTTATGCAGCAGGGTCTGTTCCTCCGCCTCCCCATCCTCTGCTGCTGTTTTAACAATGCTTTCCATAGCATTGAATCATCCTTTTCTACTGCTTTCGCACATAAAAGTTTTGAGAGACAACGATCAAAAGGTGCATATATTGGACCATACAGAAGGACCCGTTGATAAAAATTCTTTTGTCTAGCCATACACATGGAGAATTGATGTTGTTCCCATGGAAGCAGATCTGAGAAACTAGGGTGCTTGAGAAATTAGCTTTTCTTTCATGGGAAGTTGCACTCGAGAGGATTTTGATAGGAGCAACTTTAGGAAGAGGAAGAAAGTCATGTTAGCTGTTGGTTGCTAGGTAGAATAGCTGAGGAGATTGCGAACTACTTGTTGTTTTGTGTGACGTGGCAAATAATTATGGTTCTTTGGCTTAGTTTGTGTGCAGTCTGCACTGGGTAATGCAAGTATAGTGAGGAATATTTTTTTTTTTTTTTTTGGAGCTTATACTGATAAGGCGCAAAGATCAAGGAATTCGAATTATGTCTCTTTTATCTCTTATAAAGAAAGAGGAATCCTTGAGTTTCTGAAGGAAACTAAAACTTAAGGAGGAAATTTCTTCTGAAGAAACAGGTTCTGCATTTTTCTGGACTTAGTAATGCTTTCGTGAAATCTATGCATGTATTATAGGTAGATGTTTCAACTACATTTATGAAGCATCCCCTTGATGCTGTGCAGACAGCATATTTATCTTTTAAAAAAGTTGCGCACATGTTGTAGTCGCTTGCGCTTTTGATAATTTTCTAAATTACTTTTGCACCTAAAAAAATGGAAAAAAAATCCAGCATTTATAATTTCTTTTGACTGTTCTCTTGTGTTTCGCATGTTTTTACCTGATGGCAAAGTTTCAAATAATTATTTATTTTAGGCATGGTTAAGAAGGGACCTTTGAGGATCCAACATGATCGTGTGAAAGTTGTTGACAGTTACTTGGACGAATGCCAATCTGCTCTTTCCCACACAAAGGACGCCAAGGGAAATGTCAATTTTTCTTCTACAATTGACCCTAAAACAGTCTACGAGCTACTGAGAAACATGCTGGATGAGGTGCACCCCTCAATTTCTTGACTTCAGGATAGTTTGAAGAAACTTTTTGAAAAAGTTTTGGGACTTGACACTGTTAGTTATAAACTTATGGTTTTTGTTCATATTATTTTTTCATTACATCTTTAGATTCATTGATTTTCTTTTTGTTTTTGTTCCTTTTTTTTTTTTTTTTTTTTCTTATTTGTCTATAGGATTGTGAGTTGCTTTATCTACTCGATAGGCCTGAGAAACTACTTGTCACAAATATTCTTGTACCACCAATCGCCATACGCCCTTCAGTTTTTGTGGATGGTGGTACACAGAGGTATTCCCAGGCATGACTATGCACTCTATTTTGCCATTTATTATAGTTAGAGGAGATTCTCACTTTATGTTGATGATTGCATGCCTGGTTCAGATTTTCTTTCCTTATGTTAAACTTTGAGTTTAGAGATTAGAAACAACTTGAGGCTAAAGTTAAACTAAGCTATGTTTGTTTGTGTTTTGGATGAATTGTGGAAAATACTTTAAGAGAATGTGTTTTGGTAGTGACTTTGGAGTATGTAATGTTCGTTTGTTTTTATTTTGGAGGTTGTTGTAAAATATTTTGTGATGAAATTGTTTGTTTGAAAGTGTTTTAGGAGGGAATAAATATTACCGTGGATGTCAAATCAGCTACTTTTTTGATGGGCTAGTGGGGTGTAATTATTATTTTTGTAATAGTTATTAATGTATATTTATAGTTGGAATGAGTGGTGCATGTATATATATTTGTAATGATTGGTGTGTGTATATATATTTGGGGGAAGTTATTTTTGAGTGTTTTTTGGATGTTAGTTTAGGTAGAATTTTAAGTTCCTGTTTGGTTTAATTTTCAAAACCCTTTTTCACATTTTTTATTATTCCAAAAATAAAACACATCAATTTATATACATTTTCACCCGACATTATTTTTATTTTTGTTTTCAAAATACATTCTCCAATAACCTATATATCTTTTCTCACTATTCCATTATTTCTTTCGCTCTCTCTCTCTCTCTAAAGCCAACTAAACCCAACATAATCATTATTTTTCCAACAATTCATCTAAATACAAACTCATTTTCAATTCATTTCCACTAACTACTTTTCAACATTTTGAAAATGATGGAAATGAAAATTGGAAATTAAAATGAAACCAAACGGGCTCTAAGTGTCTTGGGAAGTGAGATTGGGGAATATGCTGTTACATTTGGTATTGTTTTGAACTTTTGAGAATTGGAAAACATTTTGGAAAAAGGTAAACAAATAGAATGCTTGTACATAAGTGCAAGGAGTTTACTGAATTTAGCTTCCGAAGTTTAGTAACTTCTGCGTCCTCCTGAGGTTCACTATTATAACACTGGAGGAAATTTACACATAAAAGAATCGCTCATATTACGGATGTGCATGTGTAGGATGTTATTTCTGATATTAGTGATGACCTTCCTTATGTTGTTTCTTTAAGGGCTAAGCCTTAGGGTTTCCTGTTGCTAAAAGTAAGGAACTAAAAACATATTGAGCTGCTGGTGAAACCCAGCAAGAGAATTTTTGAGTAAATGATTTGCAAATTCTAGCACAAAATGCCTTCCATGCTTCTAATCTTTTACATGCAGAAGAATAATACCTATATACAGCATTCACCTTCCCTTCTCTACTGCCTCTTAAATAACTTTCAATAACCATCAGCAATCCTGCTGCCCTAGTAATGAATAAGATAAATATTGCTTGTCATTTACATATCATGGGAAAATTGAAGGTAACCTGCATTTAAACCTACTACGTTGAAAGTCTTAACATCAAAAGAAAGCCAAAAACTTGATTATCTCCAACAAAGATGCACAGAAGCACAGAGAAGGATATTGGATCAGTTTCTTAGCAGCTTTATCATGCTTTCAATTGTGTCAGCATCACCCTGTGTTGATCCTGTGTTAGAAGTCCAATTTTGGATTTGGGGATTTAGATGGTAGGTTGTTTGTTCATGCCTGGATCACCTATTAGGCAACTGAAAAAATCTTGAGGCCTTTTTTTTTTTTTCATGCTGCTTTGCTAGAACAGTGCAGCAGTTTATGTTGCAAAGTCTCAACTATTAAGTGGCATCTAATGAATGATAAACTATTTTTAAATGCACGGTATGTGGTTGCTTTAGGACATGTTTCTTCATGCCTCTTGGTTATCTAGTGATATTATGCCATTGAATTAGAACCAATTGAGGACAATCCATAATTGAATTTTGGAAGGAGTTGGATAGGTCTCCCTGGTCAAGATCAAGAAAGCCTACTGTATTCACTGGTTTTATCTCCCTATATTCACTCCCATCGTATTGTTCTATTTTAACTTCTCTTATTTTTTTGTTGCTGGTGCAGTAATGAGAATGACATTACAGAGAGGCTAAAGCGCATCATCCAAGCAAATGCCAGTCTTCGCCAAGAAATATTGGAAACAAATCTTTATAGCAAAAGCCTGGTATAATGTTGTTTTGATTTGGTTCTTTCTTGTGATACCTCTTTTGGAAACTTACTTATTTCCTCAGATGGTCTAAACATTCAAATTGGTTTTTGTCTTATATTTATCCTTTATTTATGTTTCTCTTGCCTGTCTATTGGTTGAAAACTGTGCTTCGTGCATGGGGAACAAGTTAAAAAAACATAGGTATGATGAATCATGTGGCTGTCTAGGTATGCTTGCGCTTTTAACTACCTAGGTTTCATATATAATAGGAAATCAACAATTATGCATTGAGGCATAACTTCAAATGTGTATTCCTTCTATGCATTAAGAGTGTTTGGGTGAGCTTATATAAGCTTGTAAAACATCTTATAAGATGTTTGAGAGCTTATAAGATGTTAAAAAAGTACTTGGTAAATTTTTTAAGAAAGAGCATGTAAGTTTTAAAATAAGATGTTAGGAGCTTATAAGGGAGTTTTTAACTTATTTTAAAGATCTTAACAAACTCCCTTAATTTTAGTCATATTAATTACAGAATTTCCATTAATAACATTTTATAAGTTCAAAGATCTTATTTTATTCAAATACTTTAAGAACTTATTTTTGAAAAAAGATCTAGCTTATTATAAGTTTCAAAAACATCTTATTAGACGTAGGAGTTTATAAGACCTTTTAAATAAACTTAGCGGAACATCCTCTAAGTTTACTTCAGTATTGCATCTGGCTGTTTTATGCTGAGCTCCATGACCTTAGACACTCTGTTCTTGGAACCACATTCAATGAGATTCTCTAATTGATTAACTCTTCCAGATAATCTTTTAGTCTCTGACCATGACCAAGGACATTGCCATTTTGTAATAACCTTGAAGCAATATAGTTTAGAATTTGGATTGTCCTGTTAAAGTTTGTTAGAACTGCCTTTCACTATTGTACTTGTTGATATGCTCTGAGTTTGTTTTCTGGTGGCTGTTGATCCAGTTTACCGATCAACATTTTTAGACATTGAAAAGTTGAAATGTTTGTGGAGTGTGGACAATCTTACAAGGGTGAAACATTTTTTTGATTTGTTCTGAATAATCCGTAGCTAGGCTGGAAATGTGGTAACATTACAATTCATCAATTGTATAACAAATGGTGGACAAGTTTGTTACCTTAATTGATCGCTTTTGATCGATGTATTAATGTTTAACCTATATTAAACATTTTTTCTCGTAAAACCTATGAAATTAGATATGTTGTCATAAGATGATAAAAAGATCTATACAAAAAATTAATAATGTTCTTGAATAATGTCTGTGTTTCCAAAATAGTACTTTCTTCCAGTTACCTTAGTTCTGTGTACATGCTGTGACATGGAAATTCTTGGCTGCTTCACTGTTTTCCAGTTCAATTTGGAACATAACTTCTGCTGAAGGTATGGAAGTTGGAGGATTTCAGAAAAAAGCATTTCAGTAATAGGATATGAATTATTATCTTTGCTATGTGGTCGGAGTTGGTTTTAGGAAATCGTACTAATAACTAAAGCTTGATCATAGAAGAGCTTATTACCAAACCTGCATAGTTTTTGTTTTTTCTCTCTATGTAGGCATATGCACATGGGTATGAGGAAAACTAGTTTGTTGGCTCCATAATCCTTATAGTAGTTCAAATATAAATTTATGCTTTTCTATGTTTAGGTAATTTCTTGATACTTCTACAGTCATTTTTTAGAGCTTATGGAATGATTGGGATTTTCTGCCCCGCTTTTGTTAGGCATAAATCCTTGAATTTGACTACTATTGCAGCTATTATTGGTAGTGTTTTTTAAGTGGGTGTTAGTAATATGCCGGTTAATTCCACAAATGCATTAGTGCTGGACCCCTGGTCACTGAAATTCCAGCAATGGATGCTTGTGGTTGTAGTGTGGAGCTCATTAATGCACCAAGCACTCGGGGTTTCTCTGAATTAGTAAACTTGTTTATGAAGAATTATAATTGTTTTATTCTTAAGAAGTGTTGTTCGTGAATGTGGGATTAGACTAGCTGGGATGATCTTCAAATGGAGGTTGCGCAGTATATCAATAGCGAGGTCCGTGGGTTGCCAATGCATATGACTGCTGCCAGGCCATTGAGTGGTTTTGTTCAGCGCCTTAAAGGAAAGCAGGGAAGGTTCCGTGGCAATTTATCAGGGAAGCGTGTAGAGTATACTGGAAGGACTGTTATATCTCCTGACCCAAATTTGAAAATTACTGAGGTTAGGCTTTCCACTTACCCATGAAATTCAAGATGCTTCACTTTGTTTTGACAAGTGTGTTGTCCTGACAGGTTGCTATTCCTATCCTAATGGCTCGAATTTTAACTTATCCTGAGCGCGTTTCACATCATAATATAGAGAAATTGCGGCAATGTGTTCGTAATGGCCCCAATAAATATCCTGGCGCGAAGTTTATAAGGCAGCCTGATGGTACTGAGATGTAAGTGTGAAATGTTTATGTAATTCTTTTGTATTTCTTGTGTGGTGTGTTAACTCCTATTTTTTTATTCCTTTGTTATGTGGCAGATCATTAATGTTTTCTTCAAGAAAGCGTCATGCAGATGAATTGAAGTACGGTTATATTGTGGATCGGCATCTTGAAAATGGAGATATTGTTTTATTCAACAGACAACCAAGTTTGCATCGAATGTCAATCATGTGCCACCGGGTACCTATTGCGTACCAAAAATATATGGTAGAATAACAGTTAGATGTTTTCATTTGCATCATTGTGAATTTGTTTTCTTCAGGCAAGAATAATGCCTTGGCGCACCCTGAGATTTAATGAGTCAGTTTGCAACCCGTATAATGCTGATTTTGATGGTGATGAGATGAATATGCATGTACCACAAACAGAAGAGGCCCGTACTGAGGCTCTTATGTTAATGGGGGTAAATGAAATTTAACTTCTATGTATCGATTTCACTTTGGTACTCTGTGTACGTGTTTTGCTCATGAGCAGCTCCACTAAGTTTGGCATAGTGTGCATATTCTTGACTTTGATTTAGATACATTGTATATGATCATGCTAACAATCAACCTTTGTGGATGGATTACATATTTTATAAGGATAATAATTATAGTAACCTTCCCTGAAGTTTGGGGTAATTACAGAAACTTCCTCTGAGGTATAGAAAATTGCAATAATCTCCGCTACCATCAATGGATGTAAAAATCCTAACAAGAAATGTGAAATGACTATATTGCTCTTAATGATTTGGAAAAAACAAAAAATATAAAAAAATTCAAAAATTTAAAAGACAAAAATATCCCTTCACATATTAGTATAAAATATATTTTTATATATTTATAATTATAAAAGATTTGTTAATATAAAATATATACTTGATATACATGTACATATAGTGTTATGTATATGTAAAATATATATATCTGTATTTATCTATATATAATTATACCTACATCCACCAACCCGCCGCACCCTACGCCACCCGGCGTTGTTGTGGCAGCAGGCTGGCCAGATCTGGCTAGCCTGCAGCTCCAAACGGTTGCTATGGCTGCACCATATGCAGTCATGGCGGTTGCACTTTCACTGTGATCGGAAGTCATGAAGTTGATGGCATCGGGAGAGTGGTTTAAGGTGGGTTGGCAGCAGCGGCGGCAGTTGTTGGATTAATGGAGAAGAAGACAAGAAAAAAGAAAAAAATTGGAATAAAATAAGAAAAAATATTTTTCTAAAAAAGTTTAGGAAAAGAAGAAAAGATTATTAATTAATAATTTAAAACTATCAAATTATTTATATTTGTATTTAAAGTTAAGTTCTAAAAAGAATTATTTAATATTTATGAAAATTTTATTAATTTTCAAATATATGTAAATTTACTATGAATAATTTAAAATTATTCAACTTACACTACATTAAAATTACATTTTTTATATGTAAACTTAAAAGTTTACAATACATATTTAAATAATAAAAAAATATATAAGAAAATAATAAAAGTAAATTATAATTTGTTAATTTGAATTTTAAATAATTAATTACTTTAAATAGTTAATTAAATTAAAGATTACTTGGGAAGAATTATATTTCCCACTGCTACATTAACCATTGGTTTAATTTGTTACATGAAACCCCTTAAAGTTTCGTTAATTACAACTATACTCACACATGCCATAACGCATAAGAGTATTTTGGTCCAATAACATGATCAACAGTCAAGTCCAGTCAACAATTGTTAATGTTGATGGCAGCAAAATCTATTAGTTTGACCAACGGTAGGATCTAGTTGTTAGATGGAGACAAACCCCAAGGGAGGTAATTGTAATCCCTCAAACCTTAGGGATAATTTCTATATATAGGCTAAACCTTAGGGGAAGTCCCCGTAATTATCCCTATTTTATATTGTGCCGGAGCACTCTTTTCGTCCTCCTTGTCCTTGTCATCCTCTAGTGCTGTGTCCTTCCATTTATGTCCAAGGAGATCATATTGACATGTATTCTGCAACCCTACTGATGAAACAATAATGTTATTTTTTTGATCTGAATATAGCTATCTAGTCCCAAGGCCATCAATTTCGCTTCTGCTAGATTGTTTCATCTTATAACATTTCTGGTCAGTAGCTATGTAGATGTTTGCTGGAAACATTAGATGGTTGAATGTGTGATAAGTTTCTTTTGTATTTGTATGGAGAGGATCTTATGATAGGAAAGCTCAGTAGACTTAAACGCTATTCTCACTAATGCAGCAGTTGTTTCACTTATAAGTATGGTTTTGATGGTGAACCATCCTATGACTTGAAACCTTGTATGTAATAACCAGCAAATGGACAGTGCGCCTTGGATATTCCTCAGGTGCTTATAATAGATAGGATCTATTAATTTAATCAGCCCACTTCATGATGTGCCCAAAGATAAGTGATAATAGGATAATGAGTTCTTGTTTTTCTGTGAAACTAATTTGGGAACTTGGGAGGGGGTCTTGCAGGCTAAAGTCTTCCCACGTCTTCCCCTGACCCCCTGTTGGACATTGAGTTCCTTTTAGTTTAAGCCAAGGTGTTCTTACAGACTTGATTTTTAGAGATGGTAGGTTTTTGGTTATAACTCAAGTAATTGACATAGCATGCATCATGATGCCAGAAAATTGCCCAAAGTTATTCTACTGTAGTAATTATGGGGCAATTATCCCGGATTTTTCATCATTCTACTCTTTTAGCTTGTGGCACAATTATATATTATTTTTTTTTTCATCTGATTGAACCAGGAATGTCTAAATAGCTTTGTTGTTTGATAAGTCATTGTTTCTCGTTTTGCTTGCTGGTGACACTGCTGCAGGTTCAAAACAATTTATGCACCCCAAAGAATGGAGAAATCTTGGTTGCTTCAACACAGGATTTTTTAACCACATCCTATCTTGTAACAAGGAAAGACACCTTTTATGATCGCTCTGCTTTTTCGCTTATGTGTTCATATATGGGTGATGGGATGGACCCCATTGATTTGCCAACACCAGCCTTAGTTAAGGTGAGTTTAGGGAGCAAGCTTGTTGTATTGCTACAAATGTCGTTACCACTGCTCTTGCACTGACATATCCATGGGTGCTTTTTCTTTTCTTTCATTTTTTCTGTATCTTTATCACAACTTCCTGCGCTTCTTATTATCTTTCTTCTACGCTCTCTCTTATTAGGGTATTCAGTATATTTGTCACTTTTATCTAAATGGTAGTGCATTGCCTAAATGTGGTGGAATACACTATGCTTGTGTGTCTCACTTGTCTTCATGCACATGATTTGTTGGTCACGTGAAAGCCTGATTTGTTTCTTATTTTGTTTCTGCATATATCTTTATTTATTTATATGTCAGGTGGTGTTCGTTTTTAATGCCCATATATGCATGTTTTCTATCTTTCTTCTTTCTTTGGTACTACTTTCTGTGGGGACACATTTCTGTTTCCTCACAAGATATAGGGGGTGTTAGGCGCCAAATCAAGCACCAAATTAGACAGGAAAGAGTAAAGACTGGTTTAGGTCTCTATCGATTCGGTATCACTTTGTGCTGTAGTCTGGACCTACATAAAGGTTGCACTTGGTATCATAATACATGGTTTCAGCATTGTGCCAAGTAAGAAATCCTACTAAAGATGAAATGTTGCACAGCCCGTGGTTTGTGAGATCTTCCTCCCTATGGAGGACCAAGCTCCAAAGCCATTGGTGTTCTATTGTGGACCGTGATGCTGCCAATAGGGAGGAGGGGGTTGATTATAATGCTCAGTAGCATGAGTCTCATCGAGTTTGAGAGCAATTAAAATCAGTTTAAATGTTGCACTCATAGCCTTATAGTGTCATAAGGGGTGCTTGAAAAAACAATCTGTTTTTAATTCCTTCTGCAATTGTTGGTGTTAGTCCTCTTCCTATTCGCCTTAGTAATACCTTTATTAGAAAAGAGGTACAACAGGTGTAAAAAGAGTAATGCCCCTGTATAATTTCACCAGTGTTTAGACACTAGCTGGCATGAAAACTGCCAACAGCCGTAAACAAAGGGAGGAAAAACAACAAAAAACAAAGATACTCACAAGCTGTTTCAGGTGATGCTGTGTATAACTTGGAGCCCTTCTTTTCTTAGAAAAGTTGTCATAGCTACAATCTCTGTTTCATCAATATAAACAACACGACAGCCCAAAGTCATTTTGTTAATTGCATTTTCTTTCTAAACAATATACCAAGGTTATGCCTTACTCTTGTCAGAAGTTTTTGATGTTAATGAGCTACTTCTGTATGTATGAAAGCTGTTGTGGTTAGTCATGTATCCTTCAATGCTGATGTTGCTTCTTTGTTCAAATGTGTTGTTTGTGACTCTTATTCTAATTTTCATTTTCTTTTCTTTGCAGCCAACGGAGCTTTGGACTGGTAAACAGTTGTTCAGCGTGTTATTGCGTCCCAATGCAAAAATGAGAGTATATGTAAATCTTACTGTAGCAGAAAAGAATTATGTGAAGTCTAAAGAGACAATGTGCCCAAAGGATGGATTTGTTTATATTCGTAACAGTGAGCTAATCAGTGGACAACTTGGGAAGGCCACATTAGGTCAGTCTCATCTCTATGTTTTTGCTATTGTCTGAATGGGTCTTACCTTCCTCTTCCATGATGTTTGGTCTTTTTTAGCAATCATTTTAGTTTATCAGCAACTATCGCTGTTCAATAATGTTTTCTGTTCTTTGGATGTATAAATTATGCTCTGGAGGCATCTCTACCGTGTATGTGTGAAGACCATATGGTGGTTGTCTAGCTACCAGAATCCATTGTCATTAGATAGGCATTGGAACTTTATTCGATGCTTGGACTCCACCATGATGTATTTTCTTTCTGTATTTCATCTTAGCAGCACTTGCTACTTCTTTATCCTGCAATTCACTACCAAGATTTCTCTAAAGTTTCATGGCTTCATCCAAAACCTTTATTCTGGTGGCAAGGCTAGAGAATTGATGCACGCTTCTTCCGGTCCTTATTGCTAGTGCACAGTTAATTTTAGTATAATAAACCCTGAAGATTGTAACTGCTGAAAGGAGACTTTGCATTTTGTTGTCTACTAGTTTCTGGGCAAGTGCTGTCTAAATGGACGACCATTTTGCCCCTTTGAGAAACAAGTATTAACACGCACTGAAAATTTCTGAATTTGGATTGACAATCTAACATGTTGAGATTAGTTCCCGTAGTTGATGATACTTGGGTTAATGGGGGAAGAGTTGCCCTAAATTTTAATGATTAAAAAGAATCTAACTTTATGTGGTTTAAATGGGTATATGGCTATTTAACAATCTGCGTGCTGTAGGATTTGTGTAACCAACCTATGATGAGTTAGGGTTGATATTTTGCTAAGTTCAGTTGAATTATTAGACTGATGGTGCAATCTTTACAAAAGTATCAACAGATTTTCTTCCTTTCAGAATAAAAATATAATTGATTTCCTGCACCCTCGAACATTGCATGGCCATCCAGTCCAGTGGTTCTAAGGTTTGGTAGCACGAAGGACACTTCTGCTGTAAACAAAAAAGTCTACTTATATCTAATCTTGCTTGTACTTCCAAATATTTTAATTTCTGCTCGAGGGTTTAGAGATGCAAACATGGCGAGTCTATTCAGCCTGTATCCTTGTTCTGAAATTGTTGGCATAATAGATTTCTGCTGAACTGAGATATTTATAAAAACCATATAAATCTGTTTGTGTGAACTGTTATAGAGGGTGAAGTACTTTCAGTTGTCACTATTGTTAGTTAATACTTGTAACCAGTATCAAGTTATTGTCTCTGCTTTTCTAGTTTGATGAATTGTTATTCATCAAGTCTACCACAAGGTAAATTGCTACTTTAATAGAATAGTTTGTCACGATCAATGTTAGGGAGACTCATGCCACGTTTCCGAGAAACATATTTTAGTGTGATGCTCTAGATGAACTTGGCTGAAGCATGAAGAAGACACTGAAGCAAACATTCATAAAAAACTACTATATGAATAAAAATAAAATGACGAACATCAAGATGGTCTGTAGTTTTTGTTGCTGAATTCTAATTGAATGAATGATTCATTCTCTCCAAAGCTTTTCATTAAGATTCTTGGTTTACTTTTCTGTTTACTTTTGTCATTCACAAATATCACTTAATGCTCATCAGGTCTTTCCACAGAAATTAAATTAAGTCTGGCAAGTGGACACAGCCTTTACTGGTATTAACTAGAATGATGTCATTAATTCCTGGAATCTAAACACTTGATTAATTTGTCATCAAATGCTTAATTGTTTCTTTTCATTTCTGAAAGAATTTGTTTGATTTGGACAGTGAATGGATCTCTTCATATTTGTATAAATGATGATTCCTCACGTTCAGTTATAGCAACAGCCCCTGAATCTAATCTAGTTCCAAAAACATTTTCAGTTCTAACAATGCAGAATGAAAAAGCGGAGCTGCCGGACATTGCATACTGGAACTCATTGAAGTCTTGTAGCATTAGTATGTTAAATAAAAGGAATGAGGGAAGCTCCAATAGGAAAATATTGGATGAGGAAAATAGTTTCAAAATAAACGTGTTTCTATTCTTAATTTTGTATCTCTAAATAGAGTTCAATCATATAGCTTGTTTTTTCTTAAATATTTGTCTTATGCATTACCCATTCATTGTACTGGTGAAGTTCTTTCATCCAAAAGGTACCTAAGTAGCACCATTAGATTGTACACCACGTGGGGATGTTCCAAATTTCTGTAGTCTACTTTCAGTTTTCAAAATTGTCTAAGGGACACTTTTCTAATTAGCCATAAGAAAAATGAGGAGACATGTAACGATTGCTAGCTTGCTTGATATTGTCTGAGTTCCAAAAATGGTGACTGACGAGTGATTTATTTTGTTCTCTGTTCTAAGCTATATATGTCCATTATGACAACAGGAAATGGGAATAAGGATGGTCTTTACTCTGTTCTTCTCAGAGATTACAAGGCGCACGCGGCTGCTGCTTGCATGAATCGCTTAGCAAAGTTAAGGTGAGATCACAGCAGCTGTAATTAACTGGATGAACTATTCTATTCTGCACGAATTCACTCAAAATATTCTTATTCTCTTTACTGGTGGCAGTTTACTATTAAAATTCAGTGTATAGGTAGTTTTCTTTGGTGTGATCCACTAGTGTGAGTTATTTCTAATGGGATATTGCACCATTAAATATAAGTTTAATTTTCTTGGTATTTAGTTGTAGTTTTCTTCAAGGTTTATCAGCTATTGAGTATAGGTGTTCACTGCTACTAAGTTGATGAAATTTGTGCCTTGGTTAACTAAGGATTTTACCAGCGGCATTGTCATGGGGTGCAACCCTATCCCATTGTCCGCTTTTAACTTCCTGATATCCTCATTTACAATATTCAAATTTCTTATCTGATTTTCTTCCGCATATTTGAAGCAAAAAAGTCATTTTTTGGTCCGAGTCTTGGATGATTTTGTAGCTACAAATATACAAGCGTTCTCAATCTTTGTCACTGTTTTCTTTGCAAACAGTCTATGGAATTTTCTTTGTTTCCTACTATCTCATGGTCAGCTTTCAAGCTTGTGCAAACTTATTTGTTTCATTGTGTTTTCTTACACTAGGACTTGTCCATTTTCTACAGTCCCTAGCATTAATTTGGCTACAATGTAGTCTGGGGGGACTATTGTTTGATGCCCATGGCTTTAAAAATTCAGCAGTCGGAGATCATGCAAAACAGGGGAATCCTCCTGAGTGTAATAATCAGTGGAAACATCATGACTAACACTGACCAACTTATCAGCACAACTGTCATCCTTACTGGATGCATATAGCAGCCTTTTTCTTGTGCGTGAAATTTGCACAAGCTAATTGTAACTTTTGTTAAACTTGCCAGAACTTGATTACATCAATTGTTGCATGATTTTGCAAAATCTATATGGCTCTTTACAAATTCATTTCCTGTTAACTTTTTACTTAAAGAAGCTACTGGTTGTGTCTCAAAGATTGTCAACTAGATGTTGTTGAACAGACCGCACACTGTCTAATCCTATTCCTTCTGGAATCTTCATTTTTGTTCCTATGTAGGATAAGAAAAGACAGCCAAAAAAGTGTTGACTGCTCTAATGATGGAAAATCAAAATGAAAACTATGTGCAGTTTATTCTAAAGAAATTTAGAAGCTGAATTTATCAATCAATGTGACCACAGCTTTCAACTGCGGGGAATGCTGGAAAAATGGTCTGTTCCATTAAAAATAATGGGCAATGTGGTTGCTGAAGATTTTAGGATCTTTAGCAATGAGGTTGATGCTGCATTACTTTATTTTGATGAGATCTTACAGCCAGTGCTTAGTGCCCTTTTTCTCACATCACACAGGAGAAAGTAGAGAATAAGAATATTCTGCAATACTCTCAACAAAAGCATACCCAGTAATTACTGAGAAAGCACCCCAGATCAATTTCTACAGTTTTCATGCCCCAGCACAAAGCATGAGATGATCATGGATCACACTAATGCAAACATACCAGAATGTGTGGTGAAGGGAAAACTAAAAAACTGAGTGGAATTTCAGTATTTAGCAAGGGAACCAAATGCATAATTTTAAGTTGAATCATTTAACAAGGGGATGAATTTATTTTTTGGTCTTTAATGTATGCTCTTGCAGTCTTTTTTCTGTTGAAGAAAATAAAGAAGCTGATTGTTTCGATTGTTTTTGTTATTATAGTGCTCGATGGATAGGAAATCATGGATTCTCAATTGGAATCAATGATGTTCAACCTGGGGATATATTGAACAAGGAAAAGAAGGTGACAATTGATAAGGAGTATAGTCAGTGTACTGATTATATCGAAAGTTATAAATCTGGAAGTCTGCAGCTGCTACCGGGCTGCAATATAGCTCAGACTCTTGAAGCCAAGATAACTGGAACTCTAAATAACATTCGGGAAACCACTGCAAATGTAAGACACCATGTCTTTTTCTGAGTTTTACGATCATTGGCTTTTGATGATTATGTAAATGCTTCAAAAAATGAATACTGGCTGAACAATATATGATGTCTATTGTCTTGTATTTTGCTCTGTAAGTCCAGAAATCAGTGTGGTACTACAGGTTTTTCTTTGACTGGTTGTCGACTGATTTTCTGCCCCTCTCCACAGTAATTGCACCTTTGGTAGTCCCTAATTGTTTCAATGTGTTTCTGCCCTTCTATATAAAATTTGATCTCACTTGTTAAATTCCTTTTTCCAGTCCTTTCTTGTTTGCATCGCAACATATGGAAACCATAATGCTCAGACTTGAGCATGGCGTGCATCTTTCTTTTGAACTGTTAAAATTTGGTAAGTCAGCGTAATAAAGTGGGGTCTTGAGTTGGGGATGAGGGTGTGTGGATATTTTTGCATTTATTAAGCTAATATTAGGTTGTTTTGAGATTGTTTTTCATGAATTTTGGAACAGAAAAGAAAGTAGAGTACTTCAGATTTTTAGCAAATATATATGTTATAGCTGGACAGAGGGCAAATGAAGCATTTGGTTAATTGGATATGGTGTCTTAGTTTATTAGATTGCTTTTATATTTTACAAGTTTGTTTCAACTCCCAATGTGTTGGACCTGGATCAAAGCGCCTTGTTAAGTGTTATGCTCTATATTGTGGAAATCGAATGTTGAATGATAAATATATTTTTTAAAGGTAAATTTACATGATGTATATGGCATATCTGAACTTGTTATTAAGAAGCTAAAACTAAAACAAAGGACTTTAGTATTATTTTTCGCTTGTTGCTATTAGTTTCATATATGTGGCTAGATCAAGGGTTAGGTGCAGCATGAAGCGTGTATTTGTCATGTGTGGCAACTTTTTATTTTTAACTGTAAGATTATATGCATTCTTATGCAAGATCACAGACACTCTAATTTGAAAGGAAACAGAAAAAGATAGTTCATTGCCTATGGTCTTTTTAGATGAAATATTCCCTCCATAAGCAGTCGCCGTCAGGGAAAAGAGATTTGATAACATGAGATAGGACGATAATTAGGAATGTTGCATGGTGAATGACAAATTTGAGGGAATAAAAATTGAGTTCCTGGCAATTGAATTTGGTACATCTGTTGGCCTAAATTCCGAGATTATTTTGGGAAAGAATCTCAATATGTGATTTTTGCTTGAAACGCATCTCTTTCTGCTGAGAATGCTTCCTTGTTCCTTATTGTTGTTAACTTGTTCTGCCTGTATGCCACTTTAGATTTGTTGCACTTTTTATAAGACCTTGTTTCTAAACTAAACATTAGCGACTGAGCTGTGCTTAGGATAGGTGATCTATGAACAAAGGTCTGAACTCCGTTCTTCTCTTGCTGTTCTGGGGCAAACTTATGTCAGGAATTGAGCTGATGGATTTATGGTAATATTTAGTACACGAGATTTGCATCTTGCCTTTTTGTGATTTCTCCATATCTATAGCCACCTCAGACGGTCAAGTTATTCTCCATCCACTTCCAACAGTTAACTTTTTTGTGTATGTTAGTGTTATAAAAGAATGTGCTCTGATTTGTGATTGAACATGCAGCTTTATGATTTCTTTAGAAAATGTTGTACTTGTTTTGTTGTTTAACCAGTGTATCAGCATATACTCTGACATACTTAATGGATTTTGTAACTCCATCATTTAAACTGTTTTGGTAGGTTTGTATGAAGAATTTGAATTGGAGGAATAGCCCCCTAATTATGTCACAGTGTGGTTCCAAAGGATCTCCTATTAATATCTGCCAGATGATTGCATGTGTTGGTCAGCAAATTGTTGGTGGTGGTAGGGCTCCAAATGGATTTGTTGATCGAACTCTACCTCATTTTGAAAGAGGAGCAAAGGACCCGGATGTATGTTACTCCCTTTCTTTGTTATTTTGGGTGAACTTTATGTGCTATTTGGTAAATTAGATCGTCTGTCTTGAGTTACTTTTTATTCAAAATCACCAGTATGTGGGTGACTATTGTGGCTGAGGAATTGATTTTGGCCTACTCTTTCTTTCTACCACTCCATTTTGTTTGAGCTTTCTGCTATTGTTGGAAGGAGTTTGCACCCTCATCATCACCTTTTTATTGCTATCTCCTCTTCGAATTTTTGAAAATACTTCTCTTATATTTGGCTGTGGTTTTTGGTTCATAATTCTTTACGCACTTCATTCAAATTCTTTCAAGGCCAATAAGAAATGTGTAAATTCTATTCTTTTCCACAATTTTTTGTAATTGATTCCCCCATCTGAGCAACTCCATTCAATCTCCTCGTACATGTCAAGTTGCTGTGGATACCTGGTAAGAGTGTTGAAATATTTGGTCACCAACATATCTCCTTGCCTTAGGTCACAACAGAGACTTGCCACCTCAAACAACACCAAATTATTTTTGTTGTTTTAGTAAGTTTCTCTGATAGCTTCCCATATCTCATTGGTTGTCTCATAAAGGAGGAAGTTTTCTTCATTCGCATTGTTCATGGGATTTATTAGCCATGTTATTTGAAGACTTCAATGCCTTGAATCTTGTGGTCATTCCCATGAGGAAAATAAACACCAGTTTTGAAATCGTCTAAACCCTTTGCCGCCAGTGAACATCATGACTGATAGGCTCCATTTCAGATAGTTGTTACCATTTAATTCGTGGATAGTGATGGGAAGTGGACTTCCTATGGAACCTCCATTATTGCTGGAACTGATTGGTAATTGGTCAGACCTGACCTCAGAATAGGTGGGCAAAATTCTTGATATCATTATTGAGATCTTTGGGAAATACTAAAATTTGGTTTCAGGGACGGTTCTGGTGCCATGCAGAAAAATAGAGAGGAATAGAAAAACTGAAAAAGCTTCTTCATTGCATAATCATTTCTGCAGCATACAAGGCCTTTTTATGGTAAAAGATGAGAGGGAGAATGAAAATAATGAATAGAATATTCACATGATTACTATTTTGTGGGAGAGAAGTCTCCTCCTTTAAATTAAGAAATCATATGCATAAAACTCACTTGAAATTGGAAAATCATATCCTCTATCATAGGAAACTGCCTAGTTCTAGGATGAAATGGTGATTCTCAAAATCTGATAACATGAATATGGCATAAGGTGATATCATTTTTATCACAATTCGAAATAAAATCGAAGTTAGATCCATCTTCAATAAATAAACGCTATCTTGTTGTTTAGAACTGCCTATCGTCTTCCCTGAGATCGAGTTCTGAAATTCACAAGAGGATAATGAAAAATGAGCATGGCATTTAAGATCATGTACAACTTTGCTCACAGGCAACAAATTACATAATAAGTTGGGGAAATGAAGGACGAGAGTATTAGGAGAAGAGAACAATGTGACCTTTTCCGGTAATAGCAGAGAGAGATCCAGTTGTTATTTTTATTTTTTGTATTTCATGCACAAGAAATATATGTGACAAACAATTTTGTAGATCCAATCATGTGGTTTGCTGCACGTGAATCTACAATTCAAGGAGATTTATGGTGGGATGAATACTGACAAGAGCAGCGTGAATGTAATTCCCTTTTTGGGCTAGGGATCATGATGGTGAGGGCTTTACAGACATATTTGAGGACTGAAGGAGTCTGACCAGGATGTCTATTTGTTCTTTGTGAATGGAATTTCTCTTGGAAAAGATTGCTAACCCTGTTTTGTATTTGAGACTTGAAATACATGATTCTTGCTTTTTTTGTTTCTTCCAATTTGGTGGCTTACCATACAGGTTCTAGCTCATTTCATGCGTATGCCAAGCCTTCTTACAATGATCACACCACGGCGTTTTTGAATTCATTTTATCTCCATAATGTTCGGGTCCTCATGTTGTTAAGGCTGAGCTCTCTTATTGTTGGTTGATAGCAACCTTTGCTTCATTCAGCATAACATTCTGCCGTGCCCCTTGATGCCATACTTTTGAGAAAACTTCTCGCACATTAGGTAGGGTCTTAAGGCCTAGTATTTCACTTCAGCTAACTCCTAGTTTACAGCTGCCAGAAACATGTGACCTCGATCATTTTCTTCTTTTCTTAGGTACCTTGCACCATCAGTGGAGTATTCCTATTTATCATCATGGAAAATATCAATTTCTTGCTACGATGTCAGCATTTCGTTGTGTTAAAGTTGTCACATCTCAATCTCCTTGTTTACTATGCCAGAATTTTCTCTTGATGGCATAGTTGGGGCGATCAGGTGAGATCTGAAAAGAATTT
The DNA here is from genome assembly GCA_018894105.1 of Jacaranda mimosifolia. NCBI lineage: Eukaryota > Viridiplantae > Streptophyta > Magnoliopsida > Lamiales > Bignoniaceae > Jacaranda > Jacaranda mimosifolia. The sequence goes on along the minus strand of CM032122.1, from coordinate 34,333,625 downwards.
TCTAGGTTGAGATAGGTCGCTTTAACACACTCTCACACCTCTTTAGCTGTTCGCAAGGACAAAAATAGTTTTTCCAATGTGTCACGGATGGACCCTATCTTGCAGTGGAACAACTGTCTGTCCGTGTGGCATCTTAGGTTCTTCCCAACTTTCGATCTGCCAACGTCCATCTGGAGTCTTTCTAATGACCCGTTACTCATTTCGGCCCAGTAGCTTACTAGCATAAGCATTAGAACGCATCCTGGTACTTGCGTACTCGCCTATTCTGAATGCCTATAATCATTGGAGGCTCGTGTTTGTCACGCAGAACATGTTTCCTTAACGGTCCCTGACACTGCTAGCATGCACGTTCTCAATCTAAGGTCCCTTACGTGCATCTCTTGAAGGCAAAGGAGCAATCTCACTCCGTCTTGGCATTCAGGGTCGCACATGTGCCCACAACGCAATCCTCTTGCTCATCACTCGCTCGGAGTGCTTAGGTTGTGCCGTAGCTCCCTTAGTTTGTGTCTCGCCGAGTAGGGCCACATGTAAGCCCAAGGTTTATGTGTTGTGCCATCATCTTATAATAGTCCCGCACAGAGCATTGGACCTCATTTCCCACTCGGTAGCAACATGCCTTAGCTTGCCCGCTGTGTGGCGTTGCCCCATGACCGCATGTCTTAAGCTAACGGTCCCCCACAGCAAGGTAAGAACCTATAGCGCATGCTTTGCGAGTTAGTTCACGAGATGTTTGGGTGTTGTCTCGATCACTCAATCAGCCTTGAGGTGTCGCCCCATAATTTTCTAAGCCTTCGGGGCAATAGCGTTTCTGCCTTGCAACCTCTTGGCACCCTCTTGGACACAACGTGAGCCTTCTTGGCTCCACGCCGCTCGTTTGGTCCCCGGCCCGTCCGAGGACTCTAACCACTCCTTTGAGATGTCTAGAGTCGGCCCTTGAAGGCTCCCTATCGCCTTCAAGGAGTTGCTCGCTTAGTGCCATCACAGAATAGGGAGGACCGGCCGGTGCCCACTGACCCTCAGACATGCCTGTCCCCCTTATAATAAGTTTAAAGAAGATTTCTGTTTTTCCTACAGTAGATATTGAAATGCCGAGAATGTTTACATTTTCACAACTTCCTCTCCCGGCATCCGCATCACTTGCCGCTTGAACCGTTGGATAGCTCTTGGCTTCTACATTAACTCCACAAAGTTCTAGCCCTATCCAATTCTCCATGGAGTTGCATTCGCAATAAGCTGGAATCACAACAATGTTGCATTGCCGCATTCTAAAGAGCTTCGCCGTTTCCTATGCAATTGGTACCATCTACTGGTGAAACTTGGTGGGAACATTCCCAACACCTCAAGGAACACCCTAGTAAAACAGTTTCACAAAATTTCTTTTCCAAGCCACTTTGCTCAACGCATCTTTGCGCTTCCCGCGTGCAGTAAACCGCTCTTGGTTGCCCTTAATGTTCTGTGCCCAAACGGACACAGAATGATTTCAAACTTGGTGGGAAGCATCCTCATATCTTAGGCATATGCCATTAAAACAGTTTTGCAATTCACACCTCGTAAGAGTATCTGCTCATAGGCCGGCTCCACCCTTATGCGCTAGCCAATAACGCCTTGTCGCTCCTAATGCCTTCTCAAGTCACGGTCGCTACTCTACTCCGAGAGGCGACCCGTGACACAATGGTAGGTTCCATTGGACTGACAAGCCATGCTATCACCATGAAATTTTCCTACCGACATGCTGCAAATCTTCAGCTAGTTTCTTTACTCCACCAGTCAAGTTCCTAAGCTTGCCTTTTCCATCAACTACAAGATTTACTGTTTGCACTCAATATGGATAATTTTTTTTCCATTCAAATTGTGAGGAGTCAACTGAAGGGTGTTAGCGGGACAAACTAGAAAGAAAAACAGCTTCAAGCTTCTTTATCCAAAGGTCAATTTGTGTGTTACATCCTAGGCTATTTATTCTAGTCTTCTGACAAAGGATGATAGCCCAAAAAGGAATAAGATAAATCGGCCATAATTTACAGCCCTAATTTACCACAGACAGCAAATCAAACCAATCCTTAGAAATATGCAAATCCCTTTGATCATGCCAACACAAATCAACTCCTATTTTTCATCACGAAGTAATCCATTTTTCCTGCATTGTGTTGAATGGTTACACCTTGGGGTTTAGTAGTAAATTCATTGTGCTTATTATTGTCAGGCATCAATATCTTACTGTCTTCGCTTTTATGCTGAATTTAACGTTTGTAGATTATGTGGAAATTTATCCATTATATGTTAATTTACACTCTCAACTAAAAATTGTAACTCTACACATGGTAAATGTCATCTTTGTATTTCGAGTTCAGGCTAAGGGCTTTGTTCAGAATTCCTTTTACACTGGTTTATGTGCAACCGAATTTTTTTTCCACACAATGGCGGGGAGAGAAGGCCTCACTGATACGGCGGTATGTATAATTTCTTGCTTTTCTAGATTTTGTATTGATTAGAAGTTCCAATTTTAAACTCCCTTCCCCCTTATTCCCATTGCCATCAAGGCAATTTTGAGGGCCCTTGAATTCTTTAACTGGTGCACATACTTGGGATCCCTGTCCACCATGCCTTGTCCAAAAATTTTGTTCTTATAATTGGTGATATTGTGCAAACAACAATATTAGAAGCCTAGGTAAGATAATGAGCTCTGTGGCAAAAAATAAGACTTTCTGGTTGAAAGAGATACAATGTTGGTGTTTAGAGTATTTTCTTAAGGTTCTTTATCTTTCAAGAATTAAGGGTAGTTTTTGGTAATTTCTGTTTTGCATTAATTTTGGTTATGAGCGTTTATTAGGATATCTATTGTGATTTTTTCTTTAATTTTATATGGACTATTTAGTCCTTTAGGATTGGTATTAATTAATAGCTGGTTTTGTAGTTGGAGTCTAAATATTTTCCTAGTAGTAGCTGTTAAGGTCCATAAGTACTTACCTTTATCTTCTTGTCACTACAGAATTAATATTATTTCTAAAATTTACATTATTTTTGTGGATTTGCTTCACATTGTACGAGAAAACATTATTCTCTTATCTTCTCTTTCTTATTCCTGTTCTTTTTTTTTTTTATTTTTTTTGCAATTATTCTTCCTTTGCATAGCCCTGGAATTCAAATAATTTTGTTTTTTTTCACATTTTCCCTACGACTTAGCATCCATGCATTTCTAACAACACAAAATGGCAAAGCCTTATTTTCCTGAAGTTTATGTTCACATCCTGAAACAGTAAATAGGAAGGTTGTGCTGCATCACAATGGTTTCCTTGAAGAAATACAGCAAGATTAATTCTTTTCCAGTCGCTCTGCAAATATAAATGCTGGGATTCTTATTTTCATGATTTCTTATCTGATGGTTCTTTACATGGACACAGGATCTTGTGAGCTCAAAAGGAAAAAGAAATTAGATGCTTCGGACCCTTCAATATTGTGTTTAAGTTTATTTGTCCATGGCTGCATTGGTGAACATAATTTGGTAGTGGATCATCTCAAAAATTTGTTTCTATCTGATTGTGGGTTTTCAAAAATGATACACACGTGGTTTTGCTTAAAAAAAATGGATGTGATTTGATTGTGTGATAAATCAGTTTACACTTGTTGCTGTGCTGAATGGAAGATCTAAAATGATTTTGAAAGGACTGTCTGACTTTATGTTTCATACAATAGATAAACTGAGTCTTATCCAACTGTGGTGCTTGATCATACACCACTAAGCTCTCCAAGTATTTGGAGTGAGCTACATGAATCTTGTGTCTCAACTCTTTTTGCTAGAGGATACATTGCTGCAATGTTAAATATAACTATAGCTCTGTAGTTAGACATTTGAATTGTTTAACTTCTACCTTTGCGTTTGTTATTCATATGACATGGCCGATTTATTAGATATTACAGTTAAGTTTTATCTTCTATTGATCATCTATTTTGATCACAAATTTATCAAAACAATCTATATTTACCAAATTGCTTGATGAATAGCGAGTCTTGTAGCTGTTTATGGACCTTCCAAACTAACTTTTCATACATTTCTTTCACATTAAATCTTGGTTTAGTTGCCATGTCTGTTCCTCCAACCTTCTCTGTTGATTCCCTCGGTATGTTGTCATGCCCTAATTCACCCCTGATATGAGTATTCCACTGGGCATTAACAATGTGTTAGCAACTATAAGGCATTTCCCATACAGTTGAGAATACTGTTGTCTGGAGAATATTCTTACAGTTGTTTAAATACTTTCGAGAAACCACACATGGTTGATTGGTTTATGCATATTGACCTCTCCCTACCTCTTGAAAGCCAACTATTCTTAAATTTTGAGGAAATGGGGAAAGCATTTATGATTTATGTCCTCTTTTCCTAAGAGATTATTCCAAGAAATAATAGACGGTAATTTTCTCTTATCCAGTAGTCTTCTCCAACTGTTGCATGTCCTCCCGCTTTGTCTCAAATGCGTCATTAATGCCAAAGCTAACATCAAACAGAAGCACCATCATCCCACTCCCAAGTAACAGACAAAAAATTAAGGCCTCTGCCACACTTGTGTCCCCCGTGCTGAACCCTGTCCACTGTTCATATCTCAGAGGTTCCTTTCTGAAGTAGTTCAATGAGGCAGAAATCATCACGTTTCCTGGTTGGCTTTTACCTTCTGAACCTACTTTTGTTTCCAGCTGTAATCAAAGGATAAAATGAGTTACTCTCAAACACTAATGGGGTTTAGCATCCCTCTACTTCATAATTAATCAATTTCAAGTGTGATTCTACTTATAGTAAATTATTGTAACTGAAAATCAGTTAAGATGGCAGTTCTGAGGCACTACGTCAACCAGAAAGTCACTTTTGCTTGTTTTCCAAAATAATATATCTAAACGATACTAATATATGCTAAAGTTCATCCTTGTATTGATATCCCTTGAGTGTATGAAAAACTTGTACATGCTTACTTTTCAGACAGTTGGAGAAAGGTATGGAAAGATTTTGCAGTTTCTCTTGGGTTGAATAAATCTTATGAGGGCTGATAAGAGTAATGAAGCTGCTGTCTCATTTTCGAGGCACTGGTTTGTCTGTTGATTGTGATATGAGCTGATACTAGATGTTGGCTGTTTTACCTGAATTTACAGAGCAGACCTGAATTGGGTCTGTTCTAATATCAAAGTTGATGTGGTTGGAAGTAGTTGTGTTCCCCTCCTCCCAATCAAATCTTTCCTTCATGTCCTGCAGGAGGCATACACATATCTTCAACTACAAACATATTCTTCTAACAAAGTATCTAGTCATTTATGTGATACACCTCTTATTTTTGTATGGAATAGTAGGGCAATAATGTTAGTAATATAGGAGTTCGTGTTTGTAATTAGTTTTCTGAATGTTGGTCCATAGTTGGCCAGAATATGTAGCAAACTCGTGTTGTTAGAATCTGTGAAGCTAATGGACTTGATATATTGATTTTTATTTGAGGAAGTAATGAAATTCATTCTGATGTGTACATGAACTCCAGTTTTCCTGGAGATACAGTTGTTTGACTTATTCGTCTAATTCATATCCAATCCACTTGCTTATTTGCTTCATCTATTTCTTACTTAGTTTTGAGTTAAGTTTCTTGTATTGGGAAACTTCTGTCATTTAGTGAGTATATTAGGGTTTTCACATTTTCTTCTTTTTTCCCATGCCCCAGGCAATTCAGAAGAAATAAAAACTTCTTTTGCCGTTGCAGGTTAAAACTGCTGACACAGGGTATATGTCTCGTAGACTCATGAAAGCATTGGAGGACCTATCAATTCACTACGACAATACAGTGAGAAATGCCAGTGCTTGCATTGTTCAATTTATGTATGGGGGAGATGGTATGGATCCTGCACAGATGGAAGAGAAAAGTGGGCTTCCGCTGAACTTTGAAAGATTATTTATGAAAGCCAAGGTATTGGCATTGCCCTTTTCACTTTACTCTTTCGAGGATATTATTAACTGCATTATTGTGGCAGTTCATAAAGTAACTTTTCATTCTTTTCTGAATTATTTTGACAGGCAACCTGCCCTGCATTGGAGCAGAAGAGCTTAACTGATGAAGAAATAGAGAAAATAGTCAATGACATAATTGAGAAAAGGCTCTCAAAATCATATACAACTCCTGAAGGGGGGTCCTCACAAGCTTGGCTTTCGTCCTCAGATAAAGAAGGGCGCTTAAACACTTTTGGTAACTCATTAAAAGATTTCATTAAGAAGAAATATCCAAGCTCAAGTCTCACGATGAGGTTGAGTGAAGCTAAACATTCTAAAGAAGATCGGGGTTATCTTGAAAAGCTCGCTTCAAATATATCTGGGATTACTAAACAACAACTAACAGTAATTTTCTTTTCCATGTCTCTACTCCCTAAGCACTAGATGACCCTCACATTTTTTTTGAATACGCCCGATTGCTTTAAGATTTTACTGGAATACATTAGCAATTTAGCAGTATAACTATATTAATCGCATTCCTCTAGATGTGGACATATCTCAAACTTTATAATAAATGGCCTTTAGTGGAGCACCGCAGAAGAGGATAAGAGAACCCTTGATTAGTACTAGTGCAGCCTTGACTGAGTTGATAATCATTTTATAACCCAGTTGCTAACAATTGATTATTTTGGTAATAATTTTAAGAACTAGGCTTGCTTAATTCACATTTCCTTGTTTAATCTTTTCTTTTAGGCTCACTTCATTCGCCTTTTCTGCAAGTCATGTCCGTGAGGCATGGGCTACCACAGCTTGCACTTGATATAATATTAGCTAAACCTCTACATAACTGGATTATGTGAATGTTTTGACATGACTTTGACTCAAGTTTTTGCCCAAGGATCCGTTTAGACTAGGCAAACAATCATCATTTAACGTGGGCCTGTGGCTGGTTGGCTACTTCAGCTGACCACTTTGCCTCACATGTGAGTTTATGCATGCATCTGTGAGAGGGCTGAAAAATTCTGATGATTTTGATTCCTAAATTGAAGACTTCCGTTGGGGAATGCTAATTCAACAAGTTCTACATTCAGAATCAAAACGGGTCTTAATTTAATATTTTACAATTCTTTTATGGTGAAAATGCATCTGATTAGTCTAAATGGTTTTTATGTCCTGTTTATCTTAGACAGAGATCAACTTAGGCAAGTACTAGTGCCATCTTCATAATCGCCTTAAGTAATTATGAATTGTTACAGTAGGGCTGTGCTATCATTTTGTATTGCTGCATAAACACAGGCATACACACACACACATATACGTATTATACTATTATATATATGTACAAGATAGCCCAGAGAAGGTTTTAATTTTGGCATCTGAATCTTACAGCAGTAAACCTTTTCTGTTATCGTTTTAGGTCTTCTTAGAAACCTGCATCTCTCGTTACCGATCAAAGAAAGTTGAAGCTGGGACTGCAATAGGTGCAATTGGAGCACAGAGTATAGGAGAGCCCGGAACACAGATGACATTGAAAACTTTCCACTTTGCTGGAGTTGCAAGCATGAGTATCCTACAATATGATGCTTCCCTAGTGTTATCTTAGTTTCCTGAGCTTTTCCATTTTAGCTGTAAGCCATATGTTTAACTTAATCTTGTAATAGATGTTACCCTTGGGGTTCCACGGATAAAAGAAATAATCAATGCTGCTAAAAGGATCAAAACACCAATTATTACTGCAGCACTGCAGCTTGACAACAATGACATAAATGCTAAAGTAGTGAAAGGACGTATTGAAAAAACACTTTTGGAGCAGGTAAGCCCATCCTTTTGGATTGATGATCATGCATAGAGGTCTGATAGATGCTTTAATTTTGGTATGTTGTGATTTCTGTTATGTTTAAATAGTTATTAGGCACATATATTACGGCTTTTTTCTACAAGAGTAAAATAGTTGGTGTTAATGGTGTGTAAGGTCAGTCAGCTATCAAATGTTTATTAAGTGAAATTTCTTAGAATTTTCCTGCTAAATTGCTTGTGGGCTTTGAAATCAATTTAGAGATTTTATTAATGTGCTTCGGGAAAGCACCAAGTTGATCTCTTGACTCTATCAGCTCTTTGTTCTGTAGGTGGCTAAAAGTATAAAGACTTCACAAACATCAAGGTTGCCATCCATAGTTATAACACTTGATGAGGAAAGTATACAAGGTGCAGGACTGCCTGTTAATGCTTGTACTGTAAAAGAATCGATTCTACAAACTCCGAAAATGAAACTGAAGGAGCAGGTGCAATATGCCTAACATTCTTTCGTGTTTGTGTATGTTTCTACAGGCACACACTTCTGTTTTGAGTGCTTGTGTAGAAATTGTTGCCATTGTCGTTGCTATTGTCATTGATATTGCTACATGTTTGCTGCAGCAAATCAAGGTATTGAATCCCAGAAAACTGGAAGTAGTTCTGCAGGCTGATAGAAGTAAACTTCAATTTGAACTCCACGGGCTTAAGAATAAGCTTTCCAAAGTTGTTGTGAAGGTGAAACTGATACTGAAGTTAAATTTCCCATATTAAGTTTTGATGTGCCGTAGACAAATGCTTTTGCATTTTACGTTGGCTGGTGCTTTGATTTTTTCCTTATGCTTGAACTTTGTTTTCCTTTTTCTTTTTGCCTTTTTCCTGGGGATCCCCTATGGATGGCAGGGAATCAGTACTGTTGAACGTGGTATAATAGTAAATGAAGCAAATGAAAAAGATCCAAGTCAAAAGAAAAAGTTGAAGTTACTGGTAGAGGGGTAAGTTTCAATAATATATCTGGGATTTTTTATTTTGTTTTTCTCATGGTAGTTTGAAAAGATACATCTGTATTTTCTTATGCTAAAACAATTGGTAGGCATTTAAATTTAGCTAGCATTTCATGTTCCACACTAGTTACCACATTATTCTTATATTAGTTTTGTTCTGCTATTGGCATGCATCAGTTTCATGGTGCGAACTACGGACACTGTGAGACTTGTAAATCATGACTGTAAATGGTGGATTGCTAATTATGATAAAAGCATCGGACATGAACTTGCATTAAATTAAATATATATTTGAAAATTTATTCTAAAAGGTAAAATATTGATTCAGATAAACTGCATTTGCCTTAGTCTGTAATGGTAAGGAATTCAATTTATACTAAAAGGTAAAATATTGATTCAGATAAACTGCATTTGTCTTAGTCTGTAATGGTAAGGAAAAGAATTAATATCTCTATTGTAAAATTGATATGTACTAAAACATCATTTTAGACGAAATTTGACATGAAACTTGGATAATCTGTTGAATCGACATTCTGCTATGCCCTATGCTACAAATCTCTAATGATTAAATTTTCAATTTGTTGTTAGTCTTTTTTATTTGTTTCTGGAGGGGCATATTCGTTAAGTGTCATATTGTGTCCAACTACCGTACTAAATTTTAGAACTTAATGCACACTTTAATTTGGATAGTTACTGCACATGACCTGACCTTTTTGCCATGACAAACACTGAGGTGGAGGAAAGAAGAAATAGAAAGGAATGTCACAAATTATTTGTCTAACTCGAGAATTGCTAAGGATATCTGTAAGGTAGGGAGATGGTACTTGATAGCTCTATAGATGATAGGTGTGGGTTCCGGAATGTGAAAGGAGATCCCAAAGAAGTAAAATAAATTCACAGAAACATTTGCTTAATAGGACACACTAAGGTATCAGTAATTCTGTTAGGGGCTAAACTCAGATGATGTTAAGGATGCAGCTAGATGGATTATACCTTCTGGTTTCTGTAATAATGTGCAACTCTATTGAGAATTCTTCATGGTCTCATTAAGCAGACAAGTTTTTCACCAGTAAAAGCTGCTACAATTATTTTGATTGCATGTGAAGTTTAGAGATGTAATGGTACAATGAATAGAATCCCAGGCTTGATTTTGGCTTTAGTTCACAGACGTTCATGTGTATTCGGAGGTGGGTGCAAAAGAGAGAATTTTTTCTTTTCTGGATCATTGTCTTGGTGTTTTTATTATTCGTCTGATGATTATCATATATTCGAGGAGAAAAATCTCCATTGAGCTTGTTTACTGGTTTCTTTTCACTGCCTTTGTTATGACCTTGTGGGCTTGTGAATTCTAAATGTATCGCCATCTCGAGCTAAATTGTTTGCATTATTTTTGGACGTGACAGGACTGGCCTTTTAGCAGTGATGGGCATTGATGGAGTTAATGGTTGCGAAACAACAAGTAATCACATCATAGAAGTACAGCAGACGCTTGGAATTGAAGCTGCAAGAAACAAAATTATTGGTGAGATACAGTACACCATGTCAAGCCATGGCATGACCATAGACTTACGTCACATGATGCTTCTCGCGGATTTGATGACATTTAAGGTCACTTCCTATTCTTCAGATTATTGTTTGTGGCTCCATGCGAATTATATTTTTGCCATTCTTACTATTTGTTTTCGGTGGAGTTCATTCCACTCAACAGCGAGCAAATGTCTAAGTCACCATCATTTGCTTTCTACATTATTATACTCTTTATGTTTCAAATTTTATTAAGTCACCATCACATATTACATGAGGTTGGGATTTATGTCATTATTTCTGAATCACACAATGTCTAAAGAAAAGAAGAGTGGGAAAGTTCCCAGGGTTAGGGTATTCCCTATTAGGAGCCTGCTTTGATCAGAACTAAATTAGTTGATTCTCTTTCGCCTATTGGCCGACTGGCTTGTTGCAACCTTCGCATTGCCTGCTGAAAGCCCAAGTCTCCAAATGGGCCCTCATGGCCACCCACAACCTTGGCTTTTTAGAGAGAGAATCCCTCTCCTGTGATGTAGGACTCGTAGCAATCCACCGGGTCGGTTTCCTTATCCTTCCAGTTTCAAGTGTCTTCTTGGATAGTTATAGCGCCCCAGAAAGGTTGAAAGTAGTTTTCGTCAAGATATAATTCAGTAAACATAAAAATATGCAATCCAAACTTGAGGCAATCCCATAGTATTTGACAACTGTTAAACTTGTATGAATTGGGTTGCTTCCATACTATTTGTTTGTATTTCTGAGTTCCGACTATTTGAACTTACTGATTAACTGGTTTGGTCGCTCTTTCAGGGTGAAGTCTTGGGAATAACAAGACATGGTGTGCAGAGAATGAGGGACAGTGTGCTAATGCTTGCATCATTTGAGAAGACAGCAGATCACCTGTTCAATGCTTCCGTGAATGGGAGAGTCGATAAGATTGAAGGAGTTAGTGAATGCATCATTATGGGCATACCAATGCAAATTGGCACAGGAATGCTTAAAGTTAGGCAAAGGTGAGTTATAAGCATAGAAAGAAAACATTTATCTTCCCATGTTATATACTACAAGGACCTTATGATTGATTCTGCTTCAAACTTTAAGAGCAATCACTACATATCTGATTTATTTTCCTTGTCATGGTAATTACGGATGCAGTGTGCAGCCTGTTGAGCTGAAGTATGGTCCGGATCCAATTATATGCTGAAATTTCTAAGGGGAACGACTTGTTGCTTTAACAAGACTATTTGGTTCTGGACTACAGATTGCCAACGATCAATTTATTATTTATGGCCATATACACGTACAGATATCTTCTTTTCACAGATTTTGACTCTATTTATTGACGTTGAATTGTTAATACAATACTTAAAATTAGTGTTGCTTTTAACATTATTATCTGATATTTTGTCGATAACGGTTCGTTTTTTATTATTCTTTTACTTAAAAGCATTAACATTCCACAAGGATATTACACCTATTTGCGGGATTTTCTGGTTATACAATATACATTGTGTTTTATAGATACTAGAACAATAATATAATTAAATAAGGATGTTTATGGTTATTAGCTGATTTCCGTATGTGATTCAATTTCCAACTTAGTCGTATAAAGTATAAAAGTATATGATGGGCGATAACTGGACGATACACTATTTGTAAAAGAATAACTGTCAGGTACGTATTGGTTGTACTAAAGGTTAGATATGAGGACATCTATTTTGAATTTGATTAGATTAATTTTACAATTAAATTTATAAATTTTTAGCATCAATTATAGATTAGTCGTAATTGATGTTCTAATTTTTTATAATTTTGACTTATGATAACATTATTTCTAGAGATATAATGAGTTTATTACAATTGTTTCTGGAAAAGCATCCAAATCCAAATGAAATTAGACGATTAATGATGGTGATGAGTGATGTGGTGAAGTCCTATTACTGGGGATAAAGTGGTTAAATCCTTATCTCAAGTAATTAAGGTGGAGAGAGTGCGACCTGCAAATAAGACAGCACACCATTCAAGAATCTGAATTGCTCACTATTTTCTTTATTATTTTAGCTTTATATCCTCTTTTTCTCTGTACAAAGATTTAATCTGATAATTGGAGTATTTTTGTTAAGAACTTCACCGGTTTCACACAATGTGTTTTATGGTATTATTACCATTTTTTTTCAGTGGACAACACAAAGTTTATCGTTTTGTGATGGATGCACGTTAGGGATTAAAGGTAAAATCTCTTTTACCATTGAAAGGATAACTTTTTCATTGTTTCTTGTAAGCACAATGATGATTGATGGGGGGGATGTAGACATAAAATATGTTAAAAAGTTCACTTCTTTGGTGGTACTTATTAAGGATGAGAAGGCAACATTGTGTTCCACTACTTTGGTCTATCTCATAGTAAATGATATTTTGGAGCATATGTTGTAAGATTTTGTCGAGTTCGAGTTCGAACGAATTTTTGATGTGTATGTGTATGTATAAATTTTAAAAAAATGAAATGTTAGATTTTATTTAAAAAAAAATTGAAATATTTAAATCAACTAAAATATTATAACTTGTAAAATATTAATAATGATAATTTGTATAATTAGCATTGGTAAGGTTATAAGAATTTGTTATAATCTTAATAATTAGTTAGCAATTTTTTACTTTTTTTAAAAGAATTTGGCATCCTATAAAATGTTTTAAAAAGTGTATATATCTACTCAAATACAATTTAACTATTATGTTTTATATATAATAATTTAAACTGAAAGATGAAACGCGGTATTGAGACACGTGGAGAAAAAGCGAAAAACAATGTGGAGAGTGTTTTATTGAGCATTTGAAGCAAGATAAGTGAAACGTCATCCATCACAATTACGTGTTTGTTTAGAGTTTTTATGCTTTTTCTTGTCTACAACTCATTTATCACCAGAATTACTTTAAACATTTACAATGCTAAAACCATTTGCTGGTAATCCACATCCTTAATAATATTTAAGAGGTCTCTAAATTCTTAACATAAATATATGAAAAATATTTTATATATTTCCAATATACATCCTATTTTTTCTTTTTTTATTTAGAATACTTGTACTGCTTTTTTACAGTCTCATTTTAACGGTTTAGATTGCTCTAATTTCCCTTGCTATTGTTACGGGAATCGTTCTTGTTTTCTTTTTCTCTGACTACTAAGATGTTTCAGTTTGTCGAGTTGTTGCTTGTCTGCTTATAGATTCAACAGTAATTCAAAAAGTTGTCTCTATTCGAAATTTTTTAAATTTATACTTATCCTCGACTTTTTGAAGTATTTCTTCGTTTACAAGCTACATTATTTCGTGTCTTTCTATGCTTAAATATCTACCGTAAACCTTTTCTTGCATGAATTTCGCCCTTATAATGCTATATCATCTTGAAGTACTGGTGTAATGCAACGTTTTTCCCCAAATGATAGCATTTCTTCTCCATTTCATATCATTCTTGATCTGATTCTCTGCCATAAGCTGGTAGAATTAATATAAACATATACATGATATGGAAAACTGATTCAATTTACCATTCAAAACAAGAACCAACCATTTAGTCGCTGTAGTAGTTCATCAATACGAACAACAACGACTAGTTTGTTTAGTGGCGGATACTTCATCAATACATATAATTTCCTTCTTCCCTTGCAGTACCGTTTGAACAGCTGTGGTGGGTTGTTCATCAGTTAGCTTATTAGCTTCTAGGCTTTTGTGACATGTGAGTTCATAAATTCTAGTAATCATCTGGAGAAATGCCTCTTCAACATTCAAATTATCCTTGGCTGAAGTTTCCATAAAAGACAGGTCTTCCAGCTGAGCCAAACTCTGTCCATCTTCTAAGTTAACCTCTCTGGATTGGCTTAAATCGGATTTATTTCCGACCAGGACAACCACCATCTCAGGGCTCCCGAACTCCCTCAGCTCCTTCAGCCATTTTCTCAAACTCTCGAACGTCGATCTTCTCGTTATATCGTACACTAGAAGGGCGCCTAGTGCTCCACGGTAGTATGAACTTGTGATGGCGCGAAATCTGCATAAACATATTGTTAATGCTAGTATTATTATCAACAAGTCAATTAGTTCAGCAACATCGTTTTCACACACACATTGTTAATTCTAATATTATCAAAAAGTCAACTAGTTTGGTAGTATCGCCTTCACACACACATACACGACACCAAGGATTCGTTTAGGTTTGACCTAAACCTCACACATACAGATATGAAGGCAATGCTATTGTGTTAAAGGTCATTTGATCATTTATAAGTATAAAGTTTTAGATTCAAACCATAATAAAACTCTGGTGAGAGTAACCCTTAGTGTGCGTGTGCATGTGTAAATATTAAAAAATAGAACTCCTTTGCATTGTCTTTTATAGTACTATAGAAGGTCCCATTTGGATTGGTTTAAATTCTCTACTCCAATATATATTTCATCTTCTATTCCATTGCATGAATGTATGACACATGTATTAAATATTTCCTTATAAAAATAATTGATTGATAATCAAATACACTTGGCATATATACATCACATTAAAATAGGAGATGAAACACAAAATGGAATATAGGGTCCAAAGAGCATTTGGATTTGTTCTCAAATTCATTTTCCACTCATTTTCACTATATATTTAAAAATAGATTATCCATCATGACTTGTTCCTATTTTTACCAAAATCCCAATTTATTTTTATTTGAAAATATATTCCTAATAACCTATATATCTTCTCTCTATTTTTATTTTTATTATTATGTCCCATCTACAGCATACTAAAATCTATACAATCATTGCTTTTCAAATAACATATCCAACTACAAACCCATTTTTAATTCACTTTCTTTAATTAATTACTTTTCCAATTTTTTAAAATACTAAAAATGAAAAACAGAAAACGATCTCTAAGATATCAATAATTTTATAGCCCTCCAACTCAAATTTTATGTTTGAAAACGAATAAGAAAAGTAAAACAATAAAATGATAGAGCACATGTACCATTTACGATGAAGAAATAAATTTAAGTGAAGGTGATGAGAGTGAAAGAATTCGTCCCAACTACAATTTGTTAGGAAATAAATTTCGGGAGCATCACCTCAAAATATTCCCCATTTTCTGCTAAATTCATTCATTATCTTCAGTTGCAATTACAATAAAGCAAAGTGCAATTATTATGAACAAAAAGTGCCACAAAAAACAGACCACATGCTAACCAATTTTGTTAGCATTTAATAATATTTAATTTGTGAAATTGTTGGATTTCAACATAGATATAATATGATAATCTAAAAAACTGATATATATATACACTATTATAATTGAACCACTCGATCGATATATATATATATTAAAGGTTTTATAGTGCAAAATAAATAAAATATTTATCTATCTTTTTTATATATTATTTTAGGTTTTAAAATTTTTTTGATGTATTTACTTAAAAAAATTTAGAACAAAATCAATGATTATGCGGCCATAAATTAATAGCAGCAGAGTTATAAAGTGGTAATATTGAATTATAAGTGATAATTATTCAGCATAAATTGTACTTATAGGGATCAGAATTATATGCAATATAGATGTTGGTGGCCTTTGATCTAATGATATAAGTCTCTTATATAAGTTGTGAGATTAAGAGTACTTCGAATCTAATGAATTCTGATATACAATATAGATAATTATCTATAATTAATTAATTAATTAGATGGTCCTCTTGAAAAAACATGCCACATAAGCACATTTGTCATATCAATTTCAGTTTCTTATTCAGTCTGGCTTCATTCTGTTTAACCAGTGATTCAGACTTCACCTTGTAACTGTACTCAAATTCACCGACAGAAAAGTCCCCTTACGGAAAATTTTCGCAAAAAAAAAAAAGGGAAAAAGAAAAATGTATCCCTCAATTTTTTCTTCACAAAGCCACATTAGAATTATTTCATTTCTTAAGCAGCAAAATTCAGATAACTATATTCACCCCACCCCACCCCACCCCCCCCCCCCGCACCCCCCAACACACACACATATATATACACACAAAAAAGAAGAGGAAATTAATCAAATATAAATAGCAAGCACCTTTCCTGGCCGGCGGTGTCCCATATCTGAGCCTTGACGAGCTTATCACCCACCCTAATATTCCGATAAGCGAACTCGACTCCTATGGTTGGCTTCGATTCCAACAAGAATTCATCTCTGGCAAACCTGGACAGAAGATTCGACTTCCCCACCGCGGAGTCCCCGATCAGGACAGCCTTGAACAGATAATCACACTCTTCGTCGAACGAATTGTCCATAATAATATCAAAGTGTCAATCAAACTGAATCGAGATCGAAAATCATATACAAACTCCAAACATATAAGATCAATATTAGTACTATATGTTGTCTATGCTAAGAAGATAGATGGAAAAGAGTGACAAGTTTTAATTTAAAGAGCAAATAACAAACATAAAGATTGCTTGTTTTGTTTTTTCCATCAATATAAAAGTTTAAAGCAAAGTTCACAAGATGAGCCCTTTAAGACAATGGATATGGAGGCATTGAGTGTGGCGGCATGTGATATTAGCATTCAGACAATGACATTATCTTTAGTTAATTCGTTCCTTAATTATTGTTATTATTATTGTCAAATGGCTTTGTTGGCTTTTGATATTTTTAATTTATTACATTATATTAATGTTTAATTTATTTTTTTCTATGAAGAAATTAGGAAAGTTGCCAAACCCCACTTGACTTTTTAGGTGGATGTACTCCAAAATTTTGATCACAAGTGACGGATAGGTCTTATTAAGTTCTCAGACTGTCCAATTGAATTCCTCCACCTGTTGAGAAAGAATTAAGTAATTGCCTAATTATATTACTTTATTTATTAACTGTTTTCTTAGTTGTTCATGTGATATTAGACTATTTATAATTTGTTATGGGATATTTATTTTTGGATTTCATGTGATATATTCGATGCGAATGTCACGTCATCAGTTAAAAATTAATTTACCCTTCTCAAAACAAAAACAAAAAATATATATATATATAATATAATTAATTATGTTGTCATTAGTGGAATTATTTGTCACCATAGTGTAGCTTATCATAGGCCAACGTCATTTGGACTAAAATTAAAAGTAGAAATAGATGGGTAGCTTAAAAATAAAGTAGGAAAAGGAACACTAATTATTCTTCAGTCCCTCCTTTTGGGAAAAATGTGTCTTGATTGGACTGAGGAGTTGGTAATGAAGTTCAAAGAAACTTTATGACCCATGTGTTCGGTAATGAACTTAAATAAGGAAAGAAAAACAAAAAAAATTAAAAGGAAATCTTCTCTTTCATATTAGCTGAAAATATAATTTTTTTTATTTTTATAAAAATGTCAAAATTAAACTTTAGAATTTTTAAATTCAAATATGAGTATAATATTTAAACCTTAGAGAAGTATTTGAATTATTTTATAATTTATTCGAAGGCGGATCGACAGTCATAAAGAGGGAATGAAATGATGTAATCCGTCTTAAATTTTAATTATTTAAAACTAAAGATCGTCAATACATTTCAAATTCTTACGTATAATTCTTTTTTTTTTTTTTTTTTTTTTTTGGGTTCAAAATGAATAATATTTGTCAATAAATTTTAATTCAAGTAGCAAAAATTTATACTTTTAAGACTACTGAAATTATATTAGTTCTTTGGTTGTGTGTGTATGCTTATCTAATTGGTGTGACAAGTATTAATTATTGAATGTAATTAAATAATTAACTAATAATGAATAATAGTCATATTATGATTTATTAATCGATTTCATTAATCGACGTGGGCTGGGAAACATGAATTCAATAAATTTCTGCCAGCGCAAATGTGAAAGAGAACTTACATAATTGTAGTAAAACTTATAATATAGTAACTTAATCACATTACTAATATTTTTTGATAATTTTAACATCATTAAATTTTCAAATCTTAATATTTTGTAAGTTATTCAAAATTATTCAATTATTTTTTGAAAAAATTAATTATATCATTTATGAGAATCATTTTATGAAGACAGAGGAAACAGAATTTTGCTTCACAGTTGAGACTCATTCAGTTTTGTTACTTTTACGTAGAGTACGTATTTTAAAAAGTTTCATGCGAGAAAGCAATAATGACTTGAGAAAATATAAGGCCCATGGCCTGTAGAGTCCTCTGATGTTGCCTCAACAACAAGCAAATATGATTGCAACTGTTCATCTTTATGCACGCACATATTAAAAATTATTGCATTATAAGTTGTTGTTGAATTTGGGGATGGTCTTGTTGGATTTTTAAGTTATTTCATAATTATTTATCATGCGATAATTTGTATGATTTTTTATTATTATGGTATAATTTAATTAGCATGATAAATAAGTCCATAGAGGTGACGGATTAATTTATCATTAGAGTTGCACATATAAATACAGGCTTTTGATATTCATGCATGCCTGATGCCTAAGGGCCCGTTTGGTTTCATTTTCTAGTGAAAATGCATAGTGTAAAGTTAGTTAGAAAAAGTGTTTTTAAAAATGAGTTGTATTTCAATGAGTTGTTTAAAATTATAGGTTTATGTAGGTGTGAAAATGAATTGTATTTGAATGTTGAATTTTTTGTATTAAAAAGGAAGAAATGATTTGAATTTGAATTGATGATGTGATATGTATTTATTTGAAAAATAATATAAAATAATATTTTTGTTGTGAATGATGGTTGAGAAGTATTGGGAAGATAAAAAAAGTAGATATAGGTAGTAATAGGGGTTGAAATAAGGTGAAAATGGAGAGAGAATATATCAAAAAATGTTTTGAAAATGAAAATATTTCATAAAATTGTGTAGATAGTGATAACTTTCTTTTTTCATTTTGAGAAGAAAATGAGAACGAGTGTTGAAAATGAAACCAAACGGGCCCTAAGTATTTACTGCATCCCACTTTATTAGTTCAATCAAACTGGCCCCAATGACTTTCATAACTTAAGGGACCTGTTTTTTATATTGGGGCTACTGAGGCCCAAGCAGAAGTGTGAACAAGAACTTTGTTGAAAGCAGTTATGTCATCTTTTGTTGGGCCAGTACATTTTCCGTTGGACACTGAAAACTAAGACAGGGGTTGTTAACCAGTTGAATCGAGATCCAACCAAATCCAATTAAATTGAAATAACATTTTAATGTGGTATAGTGTGTTTGGTTTTATGAAATTATGTCAACATGATTAAACTTGACTGATTAAAAATATAAAATATAATAAAAGAAAAGATGACAAAGAAATACAGTCAGGAATTCTTTGATGCCGTCGTATTATAAGTTTTTTAATAAGCTTCAACAAGTTATCTCAAATGAGGTACCAAATCCTCTAATCTATAGAATTAAAAAAATGAGAGATTCATGAATGATAATTTAATATAATACATGAATTATGGGGATCAAGAAATTCAAAGAGAGATGTGTGTGAGTTGTGAATACAAATGAACATTTATATCCAGTAATTTAATAACATGTGTGTGTGTGTGTGTGTATTTTATTCTATTCATATGATTTGTGCTTTAATTTTATTTTAACTATTTGGGTATTCTTCTGCTAATTCTCTTAATTCATTGGCAGAATTAAATGAATATTGATGTTATAGTTGGAGTCTCCGGAGGATAGCCATACCATAGCGTAGGAATTCCCTAGCTTGGAACACTATAAACAGGGCCCGTTTGTTTTCATTTTCATATTTTTTACTATTTGAAAATTAAAAGACATAACTTTTTATACATTTCTATCCAATATATTTTTATTTTCATTCTTAAAACACATTTTTCAATAACCTATATATCTTTTCTATCTTTTATCATTATTAATTTTCATCTCATTTTTATTAACTACCTTTTCAAAATTTAAAAATGGAAAATGAAAAAAAACCAAATGGGCCCTACTTGTTCCTTGTAATATAATCAAAATCAGGGCTCAATGGGTTGTTAGTGAGTGAATTTTAGATAGCCCTAGACTAGCACTTGATGATTGAAGCAAGGAGTTTCAGTCTTGATGGGCTCAAAAGATATTTGAATTTAATAACAGTGAGAATGAATAATGCTGAAGAGATTAACTCCCCCTGGAATTCAGTTTCTTTTCGTCATAAGGACAATGTGAGGTAACACACGTATTTTCTTTTCTTTTTTTATAATTGAATAATTGACTGATCTAATTTAAGCATTGGAAGATTTTCACTTAGCAACTCCTAACATCTATACTTATTATCTTGTAGAATATCCAGAGATGCAGAAACAATCGCATTGGGTTGGAGTGTACCAAGAGTACTTCATATGTTCTTAGGTAAATCTTGTGAATTACTAATTATCAATTAGTATTTTTATATATTTATAATTGTAATGTGAGAAGAGATATATGTATATGTATAAAGATTATATCTACATTGAGAAATAAAAAGAGAGGTATTTTGAGAATGTTTTGAAATATTTTGAGAACATTTTGAGTATTTTTGTGAAGAATATATATTGTTTCTCTAAATGAAAATGTTATGGGGAAATATGATACAACAAACCCTCACAGCTTGTTTGTTTATGTTTTAAAATTCATTTTCACTATTTAAGAATGAATTATTAACAACTTATCACCATTTTTACTAATATTCCAAATCATTTTTATCTTAAAACACATTCTCCAATAATATATATATATATATATATTCCCAATAACCTACATATCTTCTCTCTCTATTTCATTATTACTATCTTTCTTCACCTACAACCTATAAAATCCTATATAATCATTACTTTCCCAACATACCATCCAAATACAAACTCATTTTCAACTAATTTTTTTTAACTAATTTTTCAAAATTTAAAAATATAGAAAATTAAAATTAAAATTAAAAACATAACGAAACATGCTTTTTAGGCTCTTGATAACATGTTAGGCACAGGGCAACCAGAACACATATGAAAAAGAACTCTTGAATTAATTGTGTATGAAAGAGTGGGGATTCTCTATCATCTAATTTTATTTGTTTTATTTATTATCATGTAACCACTTTATATTGTTCCAAGTATTTCTTTGTTTTTGACAAGTAAAATAAAGCAAAATTTAAACAATTACCCCTTTTGAGATTAAATACCCTAAATATACTTTTCTTATTTATTTAATTTTTTATTCAACATATAATTTTATTTAATATCTCCCATATTTTATGTTAATATTTTTTATTCATATTTTAGTACCCACCTATTAATCAACTAAATTATAGTAATTCTAAAATTTACAATTACAAACTATTCTTAAAAATTAACAGAAAAAATTAATCCTTATTAAAAAATTTAAAAAATCAATTAAAACATAAAAATTAAATAACTCAACAATTCTTTTTCAAATATGTATTAAAAATATTAAAAATACTTATATGTGTATATATATATATATATATTCATGTATATTAGAAACACACATTTACATATATAAATCTATATCCCACCCACCAAAATTCGGTGACTATGGCCGGACGGCTGGATCCGCCATGGCCGACTGTTCGGATTGCTGGCCGCTGGCCATACTTAGCCCGACTACGGCGGGGAAGGGGGCCGGCGGGGCTCGGGTGGTCTGTGTGTTGGGGGGTGAATGGGTGGGTGGAAGGGGGGCGGTTACGGGGATTGGGGAAGAAGAAGAAGATTGTTATGGGGATGAAGAAAAGATTTTTTTTTCTTTTTTTTTTGTTATTTTGTTTTAAATTTTTTATTTATTTTATTGTTAGTTAATATATAAAATTGGTTAAATTATTTTACATATGTTTTATCTTATTAATTATATATTTAAAATTATTAAATTGAAAAATGATAATTTTAAATTTTTATTGTTTTAATTTTTTATTTATTTTATACTTAATTATCAAATAAATTTATTAAATTATTTTAAATATGCTTGTTTTGATATTATTGAGGACATAAATTAAAATTATTAAAATTATACTGTTAGGAAGATAGATTTAATTTTTTTTTTATTTTTATTTTTTATCTTAATCAACAAATAAATTCAATTAAATCTGTTACATGTTTTAGATATGTTTATTATTTAATATCATAGAATATGCAAAATCTAAACAATTCAAGATTTTTGTTTGTTTTGTTAAAATAAAGGGTATAACTTAAATTAAAAAGAGAGAGAGAGAGAGAGGATAAATTAGGCATCTAAAATAGAACAAAGTAAATATCAAATTGTTTGAATGGAACTATATACTTCTTAAAACAAATATATCCTATGGTTGAGATTTAGTTATTTGAAGATCAATTATTGCAAAATATCTACATAACAACAGGTAAAAATAAAGTGATTAGGATCATAGAAAAGCCACCTTTATTTAATCATAAGAACAAATGAATTTACTTAGAAATTAACATAAACCTTGTACAAGAATAATCTTAATGCACAAAAAAAAAAAAAAATACATACATATTAGATAATTCTTAATATTATGCTAATAATCCCTAGTATCATATTTAATAATTCGCAATACCGTTGTACAAGAATGAATGAAAACACGAATGGTAACAATTAAAAACAAATAAGAATATATTTCGAATTTTGCTAAATCCACACCCCATGGCCGCTTCATTGCCATCACTATACCCACAGGACGCACGCAGCAACCTAGAACACGATTCCCACGCGGCGATAACGAATCTGTTGCGCGTCACAATTGTGCTCCACGCGTCGGAATAACACAGCACCCACGCTTCTTTTTTGCATGCACCACGGTCAAATACACTCAAGGTATCTAACTTATTCTTTACTACTTTTCTCATCCCAGAAAAAAGAATATTTCGATTCACCTTCTCAAAAAGAAAAGAAATTTAAGAAAAATTCATGATACAAACTTATCCTTTTACTTTTAAATATTGAAAACTCTACAAGTTTGAAAAGTTTAAGAAATATGCAAAAAGTTTTGAAGAGATTAGATATTAAATGAATCTAGTTAATTTTTTAAATGAGATGTTTGTTAAATATTAAAATTTTGAATGAATTGATCATTTAATAACAAATATGGTAATACAATTTAAAATATATATATATATATATTGGCATTAAAATAAATATAGACTGCATAATTACAAATTTTAATTTATACATATTATATCTATGCCACTTACATTTTGGAATCCAAAAGCTAGAAATCGTGATTAGTCAAATTTAATAAAGGGCAAATTGGGCAATCAAATCAATATTTGTTAATTTTCAGAAATGAAGAAAGAATATTTAGTTAAGTACAAATCAAGATACCTTTAGTGGGACAGATGAATTTTTTAATTTTTTTTTTGCATGCGTAAATGTATATTTGGAATTCATTTAAGTTTCAACTCTAAATTTCGTGTGTAAATGAGATACATCATACATTTTGAGTTTGAATTCTAAATTTTACGTGTGCAAATGTAAGGTTGTTGAGTTCTTCGGATTTAGTTGCGTGGGCCTATTACTTTAGCATGTGTGACGCTGGCTGAAACAATTTAGGTTGCAGCGATCCTAACCCCAGATGAAGGGTGGGTTCGAGACCATAAAAGGTACTCAAATAAGTTTGAGAACGATTCTCCTTTAAAAAAAAATAAATGTAAGATCGTTGAGTGGACACCATCTTCACATTTAAATATAGTTAAAAGTTGCATTCTAACGTGTATATATATAAATAATATGTATAAGTATGAGAACAATACTAATTATAAAAGAATTAAATAATTTAATTTTGTATTATATGAAAATGGACATCTAATTTGAAAGAAACTGCTTGCTAAATTTAGCTGAACAATATCACTTCACATGCGGTGGAAGGACGTGAAATTCCAAAGATGCTTTGCTTTAGGATAGAGCCGGGAAGACCCCCCCCCCCCCCCCCCCCGCCCGATATAAATTTCCATCTCTACAAACAAAAACAAAACAAACCTCAAGAAACAGCAAACAATGGCATTGAATCAAACCACAATTTCGGAGCCCTCATCATACCTCCAAAATAAGGATGAGGTTCAGAAAGTTTTCGACCGCTTCGACACCAACGGCGACGGCAAGATCTCCTCCGATGAGCTCAGCGGCGTGCTCAAGGCCCTCGGATCGGACACGTCTGTCGAGGAAGTCGCCCGAGTGATGGAAGAGATCGACACCGACAAAGACGGTCACATCAACCTCCAGGAATTCGCCGCCTTCTGCAACGGTGATTCCGATCCCTATGCCAACGCTGAAGGCGGCGCAAACGGTGAGAAGGAGCTGAGGGAGGCGTTCGGGCTCTACGACCAGGACCGCAATGGCAAGATCTCCGCCGCCGAGCTCCACGTGGTCCTGACGCGCCTCGGCGAGCGCTGCTCGGAGAAGGATTGCGCCGGGATGATAAAGTCCGTTGATTCCGACGGCGACGGACACGTCAGCTTTGACGAGTTCAGGAAAATGATGACCAACAACGAATAGACGGCGTGGTTTTGTCGTTTTTGTTTTCTATTCTAACTGATGATGTCTAACGGATGATGGAGCCAGTTTAAATCCTCTATTTCATTATATGTCTTTTATTATATTATATGGATATATAATAAATGTATTAAATATTTTTTTATAAAATAATTAATTAAAAATTAAATATATTTAATATATATCACATTAAAATAAAAAATAAAAAACAAAATGAAATGGAGAATCAAGTGTGATGATGGGGCGGTTCTTTTGGATAACTGTTGTTTAGAAATTAGCGTTATTTTGGGCTTTATGTAAATGGAATTAATTTTGCTTTTATTAATGAATTTCTACCCTTCGAGTATTTCTTCAATTCAATATAGAGTAAATGTTATTGCACCCTCCAAATTTTACTAATTTAGTACGGTACACCAAAAAAATTAGAAGTACTTTATTCTGTCAACTAATACTCATTAGAATATTTTTCCCTTCTAATCAAATTTTAATAAAAAAAATCTCTTCATCAACAATTATTGTGAACAACTTAAAATTTTGAATTTCACCATTATATAATTATACATGCACTTTATTCTTCAATATGTGTTTAAATATTGGCATACGTTTGATAAGCTCAGATATCAAACTCGATCTGGATATTCATCAATTAAGTTCAGTTTAAATTAAAAATTAAAAGCTCAATAAACTTATACTCAAATTTGAACTCATTATTTTATATATGAGTTGAACTTGAACTTAAAATTTTTATCGAGCTTAATTTGTTTGCAACCCTAACATGAGGAACGTGCATTTTGAGCCTATTTGGACCTTACTAGTAGAATTTGGCATGCTTGAAATCAAATCGCTAGCTCTATTGACCTCACTTTTTGGGGTAATGCAATTTTATATCATTAAAAGAAGTATTGCAATCGCAGAATTCCGTTACACATCCATTTGCTATTTACTGTATAAGGTTTCTGATCTAAATTTCCTTCCTAGCTCTCATCTAAGTCACATTTCAGCTCATACCACTCAATTTAATATATATACAAATGAATTATGAATTATATATTAATTCACATATAATGCTATCAATATTTCATTTGACATCAGTCGTACTCTTATCCAACTCCTCTCATCACATGGCCACAGAATTGATCAACAAATATATAGCTAGAATTTCGCCCCAAAAAGAAAGCATGACGATGAGGACGAAACAATAGTGAATCCACAAAGGAAATAGAGCTTAAACTGAAGCCCAAGAACACAACCAAGATATCACAATACCATGCAACTATACTACTACAACTATGTAATACTCCTTCCTAGCTCCATTAGCTTGGTGTTAGCAAACCATGGAACAGAATTACTCACCAACATGGGAAGAATACTAGCCAAATTCCAGTTGTCCATCTCCAACAATTCATACAGTATACTAGCTAGCCAAGCTAATTAAGATAGGCATAAGATTTCTGAAATAAGAGAGAAACAAAATGGCTAATGATGAGGGCAGAAGGTGACCAAGTAGCTACCACCGGTGCAAGTGGCAATGCTGGTGGGATCATCATAAGCATAAGAGTAAGCCTTGGGGCAGGCGGCTTTGAAAATCCTGGAATAAGCTGTGGGCTTGCACGACTGGGGGTTTCCAAAGCTCCCGGTGCAGCAGTATCTTGGGGAATTGAAGGCAAAGCAGGCACTCTTACAAGCCACCACTCTCTTCTTGTCGTGAGACCGAACCTGAAGCCCCACCGGGCACATCATGTTCAGGTCGCTAACACACCCAGCATAGCTACACTTCCCTGCAATATAAATGCATTGATATTAGCCAAAACGCTTATCAGCAGCAGCCAGCAGTCAATCGTCTTAGTATGGTAGATATATGAGAAAATGTACAAATTCTAAGAAAGAGGTAAATTAGTTGGACAAACGTGGACAGAACTTAGCATTTTTCCAAAGACACACGACATGCTTTTTGCGAGGCATTAGTCAATTGATTGATTCATTAATTTCAGTTGTTCAATGATCTTCATGATTATCAGCTAATCAGAAAACAATACATATGGCTACAATGGAAGAAGAACAAGGCATCGAAGTCTTTGGTTATACCTTGTAGAATTACAAGACATGTTTTAAATTGTTCTTTTCCTTTCAGGAAGTTGAAATGCAGCAATCAATTGCAGATGTGCAGCACAAATGAGCACCACAATCTTTAAACAACGAGCTCATGACTTCATGTATTTCTCGTTGTTTAGTATTGAACAAAAACCAAATCTGAATTTTTAAACTTGTAATATCTTCATCACTACATCATATAAAAAGGTCCAACTGCCAAAAAACAAAAAAGTAAAAGGAAAGATTCCTTGCCTTTACGTAGTTTGGCGTAAAAACAGCTACCAGAAATGTGATCTTAAGAACTCAATGATGAAATAGCAGGAATACCAAATACACAGAAAAGCTAAATACAAAGGAAAACACAAGATCAAAGTGTAATTTTTGAAGATTTATTAATCAATTGATTCATTTAATTGTCGGAATGTCTGTTCACTTTCAGCAAGGTAAAACAGTACAAAACATTAGATTCATATATTAATCCTGTCCAGTCGTTTTCATTGTACTTGTAATAATCTATTAAGGGATCTATACCATGCGATACAAAAACATAGAGATATTTATAAAACAAAATTATTTCACATATTCCTCTTCATTTATGGCTAAACTAATAGTGTAACACCAGCTCAGAATCATAATACACATAATTATCATTGCCACATCCTCTCGTATAAGGATTCAATCATTGAAATTGTTTACTTCACAACTTAGTATTTGAAATAAACAAAGAATGAAAAATTATATTGTATAGTGCCTTATGCATGGACCCTGTCACAATAAGAAACTTTTTGGTTGTTAGATGACAAGAAAAAGCATTGATGTCACTTACCAGACCACAGATTTTCCGTGTTAACACAACAAGTATCACTTTCAAATGCTTTATGAATTAATTTTCTTTGTGTCCCACGTCGGTGAAATAAATAAGTAACGATATTTAGGTATGGTCTTGGCCCTTGAGCAATCATCACCTCTTAAACTAACTTTTGGGATTGGATTGAGTTAGATTCAATGTTCATTCTTCAACAAATTTGACTAAAAACACACAAAGTAGATCTCTATAGCTATTTAATGCCTCCCACCATTAAATTCGAAAAATAATTTCACAGCATGTTTTCTTTAGCTTTTTTACTTACTGAAATCGAATATCCAAAGTAAAAAGTAAAAAACCCACGAAAAGTAGAACTAAAAATTAGAATCAGAAAAGTAATATTTGGAGCAAATAATCAAGAGAAGAGCATACACAATTTTCTTTTCTTAATTTCATACCAGAGCCGCGGAAGGGTGTAATGGAAATGGCGAGATTGTAACCATCCACCAGGCTGACATCATAGAAATCCTGCTCATGACCAAGGGTTATCTCAGCAAGTGTGGCGGGAGGAGTCCCACCAAGGCCATTGCAGAAAAGGGCTCCGCCGCAGTCACCGGTGGCGCAGCGGCCGCGTCCGGCGGCGTTAAAGGAGCACCCGTGGCGGCCCCACAAGCGCCCCGACCACCCCGCGGGGAGTTGGAGGGTGTAGGACTTGTTTGGCGGCAGCTTGAATCCGCCCCTGGCCAGAACTTGCTTACCAGCACTTGGCTGGATGCCTGGCCAAACAGGGTGGCTACATTTGTTGTACAGTGTCATTGTTGCACCTGAGACCAGTTCTACTGCAAAAAGAAAAAGAAAAAATATTTCATCCTTTATTACTGAAATATTTAGTGTCATTGTTAGGAAACATACTTGCTCTAAAACCAGACTAGAAATACATCTGTACATTCTCTTTCTGTTTTTTTTTTTTTTTTTTTTTTTTTTTTTTTTTTTTGGGTTGTGGGGGGGGGGGGGGTTGGAAGAGGGTCTTGGAAAACATGTAAAACAAGCAAATCTACCAGAAAATGAGAAAACAAAAGGGTCGAGTTTTTGCTTGGACAATGTAGATCAGAAGGTGAAATAAAAGAACAGAAGCAACAAAGAAATGAGAATGTGCTTCAACATGTTACTTCTTTACTTTTTTTTAGCCAGTAAAATGTGTACAATGCACAAAGAAATGAGAATCTAAAAGGATAAGTTCAAGGGTCACATTTTCTGTTGAAAAATATACCTGAAATGTGGAGAGAAAGAATGGAGATAAGCAGCAAAGAAAGGAGAGGTCTGAGCAGTGCTTCCATGGCTGAGGCAGTGAAGCAGCTACAGGGAATTGAAGAAGAAGATGCTTCAGTGGGGTATAGTCGAGAAATAGCAGTGTGTGGCTCAACAAGACCGTTTTTTCTGCTTTAATAATAAGGGCTTTGTTGGACGGGGTTTTATAGAGAAAAAAAGATAGAAAAAGTGTAATATTTCACTTACTGTACCACATCAATTGGCATAGAGTGGGTGCCAGAAGTTAAGTGGACCTTTGCAAAGTTAACTGTGGCAATAGCATGTGCCACTATTTCTCTTTTTTATGGGGAAATCTATCATATTTTTAATTTGATTAAAAACTTTGTATATTTTATAGAGTAATTAATATTTTGGAAAAAAAATAAAAATGATAAATTTGAAATCAGCAAGCTGTTTCTTCAATTAAAGTTTGTATAGGAATTACTTTTCGATGAGATGACAATGAGTGAGTAGCATTTGCCCGTTAACTTGATCTTGAGTTTTATTAAGTGATGAGCTTTTGGCAAAAGTTGATGAAATCCAATATTATTAGTGAATCCTATGCTCTTTTTAAAATGTACTACTATCCTTAGAAGTTCTTTTGTTGTTGTAGATATTATGTTATGTAGAATATGATTCACTCAAAAAAGTTAAGGTAATATTTGGTTAAAAATTGTATGTTTCGTATTATGTGTTTTGGAAGAATGAGTTTTAAAAGTGGAGTCAGAGAATGTGAAGTTGTATTGGGGAATGTGATGAATGTTTGTTTTGTTTTGTTTTGTTTTGTTTTGAGGGAAGATAATTTTTACTATAGAGTCAAATCAATATTTTTTTATTAAATTTTTTGGGTGAAAATATAATTGAGTGAATTTTCTATTATTAGAATAATAATAAAATATGTATATATTGAAAAATAAAAAGTTTTGGGGATAATGAAAGATATAAAAGGGTATTTTGAAATTTTTAATTTGACATTTTGGAAGGAAATTTTTTTGTATGTTTGGTTACATTTTGACAAAACAATTTGTAACCAAACATAGCCTAAACATTTTGCAAGAAAAATGATACATATGGTTGATTCTCTCAAAGAATTGGACATTTAAAAGAGGCATGATATTTATATAGTTGATTCATTATTACCAATAATTATTCAAACAAGTTCATGTTACCTAATGATTTCTTTTCAAAATAAAGAAAGGCAACAAATGAACCATGATGAAAATGGTCTATATATATTTTTATTATTTTTCACCATTATAAAGTATTTATACGAAATTATATTTACTGCATAAATATAAATTAATTATTGTAAATCCATCAAAATATCTATATATGACTAATTTATAGACTATTATTTCAAACTTAAATTTTAAGTGCATAATACCCTCGTGAAAAATAGTGGGGCCAACAAATGGACTAACTCTAACTTTATACAACAACAATGTGAAGCCGAAGGAAAAATCATAAAAAATGTTGTATTAATCGCTTCTTTTATTTTCTCTAGTTCCCACTGTAACAATTAGAGCATGTTTGGTTATATTTATATTTTTTATTTTTAATATTTTCAAGATTTGAAATATTAATTAAAAAAATAAAATGAAAGTAAATTGAATTTGAATAATTTATTGAAAAAGTAATTATATAGGATTCAATAAGTTATAAATAGAGAAAGAAAAAATATATTTTAAGATAAAATTGAGTTGAAATTTTAATAAGAATAGTGATTAATTATTAATGATTTATTTTTAAATAATAAAAATACATTTAGAAATATAAACAAACAAGAGCAAGTTACATGAATTAAAGGGTAATAGGGGAGGGGGCGGGGGGCATTATAGGAGTGAAGGAGTGTTGGTGGGAAAAGTACTCGTACATCGAGAGGGTGTGTCAGAAATCACAGTGGGAATACAGTTGAGTTGTCCTCACTCATTTTTGTTTTTATTTTTGAAACCCATTTTTATTTTTTATTAAAAATAAAAGTCATCAATTTTTTTTTCTATTTTTATAAATATTTTTATTCTCAAAATATTTTTTTGAACAAATTTTTACACTCTTTTTTCATTTTTACCTTTTATTTTCTTCTATTCATATTTACACAATTTTTAATATAAAAATATTATATTTTTTAAATACAATTTATTTTCAACTTTATATAATTATTATATTTAAACAAAATATTCAAATAATATTTTATTTTTAAAAACATTTTTATTTCTAATTTTTTATTATTTTTTCATCAAAAAATAAAATACCCCTATAAAATAAATCCAAACGGCCTATCACTCTTCACACTACACTAAAGATAAAAAGAAAAGAGAAAAGATGTACCGCATTGGACTTCACGTGTTCCCAGGGCCACCCAATCCCCACTATTTACACTTTTTCTTTTTCTTTTTCTCAAAATCTTTGAGGACAAAATTGGTACGAGCAACAATTAATTCGAGACGGGTACAAATATTCCTAAGGTCTCTGTTTTGATTCAATGTAAAACTGCAAAAACAAATATGAGCCCAAAAAAAATTCCTTTCCTTTTATTTTTTGCAGAATGAATTTCTTGGTAAAATATTTTGTACATTGTTAAATGGTTTAATTGATATAATAATATCGTCCTTACACATATAGAAATAAAATTTGAATTCAAATAATAATGAATTATTAATTAATGTGTGTAAATAAATAAAAATATCACACGTTATCAAAAGTTAGTAAAGGAGTCAACTGTACAGATATTTGCTTGCTGAAAATGACTCTAAATAAATATTTTGATTTAACTCACGATCATTTTAGTATTTTATATTGTTTGCTTAATTTAATATTTTATTATATGCATGTTGGTTCGCACTGCATTTATATTTACGGGAACGAGTAAGTTAATTAAAATAAAAAAGAACCCACTTAATTTACCTCTCTAGCAGAAAATATAAGATGAAGTCATGAGACAATTTAAGTGAATTTTAAAGGGAATTTCTATTTATTCAATTTTCATTTTCACACACACATGATAGGAAGGTAAAAACCAAAGCAATGTTTGGTTATGTTTTTTGTGTGATTTTAATATATATTTTGGAAGAATAAATGTTGAAAGTAATGTTGAAGAATATGAAAGTTGTGATGGGGAATGTAATGAATTTTTTGTTATGTTTTGAAAAATAGTTAAAAATTGATTTTTGAAAATTTTGATATGTTTGTTTATGCTTTTGAGGGAAAATATTTTTTATTGTAGCAGTTAAATTAATATTTTTTGTTGAATTTTTGGGGTGAAAATGAAATTGAATAATTTTTTATTGTTAAAATAATAATATATATGATATTGATATGGGGAAGTAAGACGAGCCCAACAGGCCCAATAGAACTATCCTAGGCCCAAGAATACATTGGGCTAATTGACCAATAAAGGCTATTAGTCTTCCTTCAATCGACCAGGTTATGATAAAAAAACCCACTGCTAGAGAGTCGTCTCGACCAGAAAGGTCATGCATTCGACCAGAGTGGTCAGAGAAATTCGACCAGAGAGGTCATACACTCGACCAGAGTGGGTGGAGAGACCCACGGTTGAGGAGACATACTGACCAGAATAGGTCGACCAGAGAGGTCATGCATTTGACCAGAGTGACTATAATAGATCAACCAGAGAGGTCATGCACTTGACCAGAGTGGGCGGATAGACCCACGGCCGCGGACATCTCGACCAGAATATCTCAACCAGAAGAGGTCATGCATTCGACCAGAGTGGTCAGAGAGATTCGGTCGGGGAGATATCTCGACTAGAAGAGGTCGACCTACGAGACAAGAAGATTTCTCTCACCACCAGTCGCTGTCGCATTTAATGCACTCAACTACTACTCTGCCACATTAAATACATTGACAAGCGGCTTGCCTCTGCATTAAATGCGAGATCTCTACCATATCCCAAAAGAATGTGGGGGGCGCCACCTGGAAAGAGGATTTCAGATAAGAAAAAGACCTAAAAACCCTCATGCAATGACAAAGGTCCTCTCTGCAAGAGCAAGGGTACCATGGACATTTTGATCTCCTACTTGGGACTATAAATACCCCCATTCCAGCCTTTTAAAGGTATGGCATTCTATACTACAAAGCCCTCACTCTGCTGCTCGTTATATACTCAACCTCATACTAACTTGAGTGTCGGAAAGCCTAAGCCGAGGGCACCTGGCTAGCCTGGCGTTTGCTCATGGTTGCAGAACTCAGCCCAGGTATCTGTGGAGCTCATTTACTCAACCAGGCAGGTCGATCCACCCAGATTCCGTCTCAATCCAGTCATATACGATTCCTACCCCCATCAGATATATATAATATATATGTATGTATATATTGAAAAACAGGAAAACTTTAATGAAGGATATGAGAGGGTATTTTAAAAAAAAAAACATAAATTAATGTTTTGAAGAAAGAATGATTGTATATTTATTTATGTTGCTCCAAAATAATTATACTCTGAAAAAACATAACTAAACCCTCCTATGTTTTCTTTTAATATTGTCCGACAAAATCATACAATTTGGTCAAGAGACTTGTTATGAAACTGTAGGAACATTTTGTACTGGAGCCAATAGCCTCGGCGCCGTGTCCACCGAATTCTGCTCATGCTCATTCCATTCAACCCACCTATGCCACCCGTTGTGGCATGCCGTTTCTGTGCGTGTATTAATTTATTATATTATTAATATTAAATTATATTAATAAATAATAAAATATTTAATTTTTTATGATGTATATTAACAATAATATAATTTTAATAATAATCACATAAATAACATACATTATTAATTATTTATTAATATAAACTCACATTTAACAAATATTTTCTATATCAAAAGTTCAAAATTATGAAATATATATACCTACACATTCCATAAAGTTTGTTATTACATTTTTATTATATTATTTGTATTTTTTAATATGAAATCAAGTGATATGTTCACTTTTGAAATTAATTTTAAAAAATAAAAGTATAATTAGTAAAACAAATTTTGATATTGCATAGTATAACTGTCACTTTAAGTGTGTAAAAGACTTTTTTTATATATATTTGTAGTATAGATAATGCATAATTTCTCGTGATACATTATTTTCATTTATTGCCGTTGAATTTCTCGTAATTTCTACACTCCCCACATCTCATACTATGTCTATTCACATTTATATTTCATTGTTCAGGGTACATTACAAAATTAAACTTTCTAATTTTTGAATCAATTTATGATATTAGGTTTTTTATTACTTTTAAGCGACGCAATTAAAATATATTTATGTCTCTTATAGTAATTTGTTCTTTTAAAAAAGAAAAAGCTAACTGAAATATTCTATTGCACTGCTAAAAGTTTTAGATATCAGGACTGCTCGTTGGGTACCAAAAAAAGTGTAGAAACCTATTTTTCGTTTCATAGCTTAATTTTTCTCTATTTTTCACCAAAAAAAAAAGGAGATATATAGCCACAATTTCTTTTACCAGATCATTGTTATCGTGATGTGAAGTACTTAGATCATGCTTTAATTAAAGTGTGAATACGTTCACTTCTATTTTGAGGGCAAAATAAGTAAAAGAATTTTAATTTTATCAATGTTCAGTTGCAACACTACAAAAAATTAGGGTATCAATCACGATTAATACATATTTAATACTGAAAATTTGTAATTTTAACTACAAAATTAATCTAATCAAGTTCGAAGTAAATTTTTCCTAGTTAGTCCTTTCTATATAACCAAATCGTAATTGATAATCAATCTTTTATCTTTCATTATACCCAAAACTTTCCTATTTTTCAATATATACACACATATATTACATATATATCATACATATTATATTATAATTCTAACAATAAAAAAAATCACTCAATTTCATTTTCACCCCAAAAATCTAACATAATGCATTGATTTGACTGTTACAGTAGAATTTTTCTCCTCCCAAAATATAAACAAACATATCAAATTTTTTCAAAATAATTTTCTTACTATTTTCAAAATATAAATATACATCACATTCCCTAACCTCACTCCCAAAACTCATTCTCCCAAAATACATAATCCAAAACACATAATTCATATCTAAATATTACCCTAATTTTTATGAATTTAATAGTGAAAACAATGTCGACATATTAATCAGTGTAATTCTCGTAAAGTTTGGGACCTGATGAACACCAAATAAAAATATGCATTTTTTTTAGTATTTTGTGTGCATTATTTTATTGTATGAGAAATAGACACAATATATTATATCGCTTAATTAATATTTTTCTAAGAAATTGCATGTGACCTGCACATGCAATGCACAGTACTAAACTTAGATTGATGTCTGGATCCAACATACAATTTTCTACCAAAATACTTATTGCTGACTAACTTGTAGACTACTCGCAAGCAAAAGTCTCATGCATGTCCAAACAGAGTATGTAGGAATTGTTGTCGTTTACCAGAACTTCACACAGATCTATACGAGGACTTCACACTAGTAGAGAATTAATTGCACTCCACGTACGTAGTAGCATATTAGTATTATATATACTAATGGTGGGCATAGAGATCTATGAATTAATTAATGGAGGAGGGAAAAGCAGTGCCGCTAACCTAATCATTTAATAATGTTCTTGATTGATTGCTGACAAGAGAACTTTATTATTAAATCCCAAATTTCGAGGCTCGAATTCCTTGAATGTTCTTCAGGAAAGTGCAAAAATTTGCATGAGAGAAGATTAGTGGTTGATAGTTGGGCTAAAATTAGACAAAAGGGTTTTCACTTTAATCAAGATTCTCTTACATATGGTCAAACTTTGTGGAAATTAAGATGATGGGTTTCACTTTTACTATAGTATCCTATAAGTTCTCCTGCTCTTTTAGTAACGGCTAAGAACGAATATTCTGAGGCTTTTGCTTTTTCCCTTTCCTTTTTTCGTAAAAGTAACAGATATATATATTTGAAAAAAAAATTGTGATAGATGAGATTATTAAATAATAAGTAATTAAGATTGTGCTAATAGTCAAAGTTACAGATATTTGAGTGTTGACAACATGCTGTTAGCCCATCAAAGTGTTGGATGTCGCTGGCATGGTAGGTCAGCGTGATGGTTTGCACGAGTGTTGGCATGGTGCAGCACATTTAGATTAGCTAAGTTTGGGCAAGATGGAGCAAGGTCATGGGCGCAAGATGGACCACATTGTGCGCCGTGCACCAAGATTGTGGACAGATTGTGCTCAAGAGACGAGCACTAACGTCTAAACCGTGTATACGGGGCTAAGCGACGCACACATTTGCGCAACACAGACAGACACAGCGCGCACACTTGCGCAAGACTTACACGAATGCAAGCAGCAATGTTTGAGAAACCAGACCGGTGGTCGAACCGATGACCTTATTGGTTACTGGTTCGACCGGTTCAACCGGTTTAACCACTGGTTCAACCGGTGTGATGTCATAATTATATTTAATATTATATAAATATATTAGAAATATAAAAAATGTAAATATATATATATATGTAAAGAGAAAAAAATAAAAATTACCTAATATCATAAAACTTTTTCCACTCTATTCCATAATAATATTCATACATCAATTTAAAATATCAATACATCAATTTAAAATATCAATTCATAAAATAAGACTTGCTAGAAACTATCGTTATAGAATCCATTACAGCGTACAAAAAAATAAATACCAAATCAAACATCATAAAAATTTCAAATATAAATAAAAAATATTTATTTAATTAATTTTAAATTTTTATTTAAAAAAAACTAAAAACCGATTTTCTTGAAAAACCGGTTCACCAGTTTTTTACCAGTTTGCACCAATTTTTCAACCAACTGATTTTATGTATCAAACTGGACCGGAACCTTGACCCATTCCCGGTCGAACCGGCCGGTCCGGTCCCGTTTTTTAATCATTGGCAAGGTTTTAAAAACCGGACCGGCCGGTTCGACTGGTAACCGGCGACTGGTCCGGTCCAAATTGCTCCCCAAAACCGGTTGGGCTCGGACCGGTTGGGAACCGGTCGAACCGGTCCCGGTTCGACCGATTCTTGACCGGTTCAATTTTTTTTTTTTTTTTATAGGATTTTTTGATTTTTTAAATTTACCTACCAATTTTGACCGTTTGACCAATTTGAAAAAATGAAAACTAATTGGCTAATTGACTAATACCTTATACCTTCGAACCGGTCCTTTACTCCTTTCCTTTCCTTCCTAAGTTTCCTTCCATTTCCTTTCCTTTTCCTTGCCTTTCTTCCTCTTCTTCACTTCTTGGTTCCTGCCGGCTGCTGCTACAGTGCTCCTGCTACTATTCTCTGCTGCAAATTGCAAGATTTTCATTCCATAGTTCATTATCTTCAACATTTGAACAAGAAAATGCTAATATATTGGACATTTAGCGTAAAAAAATATGTTTTATTTTGTTAAATATTAAACTTGAAACTTAAAGGGTGACCATTTGTATTAATATTAAATAGTTGTGTGTTACTATTTGAATTAGATTATATATTTATAATTTATTAATAGAGAAATGGTATTTTCTAAAGAACCATTTGAAGGGAAAAAATGGCTAAATTATGGAGAATTTTTTTTAATTTTTCAATATTGTTGGAATTTTTCTATTTTTTACAATATATTAATTATATTATATATATTTATAAAATTAAAAATAATTATTACGTCATTATGACGTCACACTGATCGAACCGGTGGTTCAATCGGTCCAACCGATTGAACCAGTAACCGATAGCGTCACCGGTTCTTTGTCCGATCCGATTTTGAGAACATTGATCATTGGCAAGCAGGAGCTGAGATTGGCATGTGCGAACTTGGCGCGCAGCTACGAGCAGCATGCGCACAGTGGGCATTGACACCCATAATAAGGGGCCGACATGAAAAAAAAAAATTCTTAATATTTTTGTCATTTCCAAGGAGCAAGCGTATGGTTAATATTAGTCATTTTACATATATTTCTAAATCAAACACTGTTTCAAAGATAAAACAGACCTGGAAAACAACAGTGATTTCTGAGAGCACTGGAACAAATTGATAAAAAACCAGCCTGTCAACACAATACTGGAGCAAAATGCAAATTGACAAAGGATTGAGTCTTTGTCTCAGTGATTGCCTACATATCTGCCTGCCTAGCTAGGCCTCCACTTTTTTAAGGAAAGTTTGATAGAATTAGTTGAGGCGTCTTGCCGAAATTTTCGGGCTTTGGCACGAACGGAATCATCATTATCAACTCTACCCTTATAGCTTGTTTTCACTCATCATTTTTATTTTCTGAAAACTATCATTTCTTCCTTATATTGACATTCTTAATACATTTTTTTAAACACACTTTTACAATTTTTTTCCATTTTTAGACTTAATTTTTCCCTTCTTTTATTTGCATGACTTTTTGTAAGAAATAAATCAACCCAAGATTCATCTATATCTATGAAATCAAAACACTATACTATTAATTAATTCTTGATATCTGTTTGAACTATGAAACTGATGATCAATGATTCCTATAATTTCACTATTGATTGCTAAGTCTTTTTCTCCTTATCACATAAACTACTTGACAGTTTTAATGGGACAACAATATCAAAAACATGGAGTGGAGAGGGGACCTAACCACAATATATATGATAAAACCCTATAAAGCCCTCTCATCACGGGTTTACAAAATTGCACTTACACCAGTTGTCATACCAAGTCTATTAAGAAAAGACCCTATGAGTTATGTCTCATTAATCGTAATGATTTAGCCCGTTTTTATTTTATTAGCAAATAAATTCAATTAATAAAAGTGCCTATATTGGATTAAAATTCAAACATTCTCCAACTTGGACAAATATTAATTGTAACTTTAAAATAAAATAAAAGATGAAGTTTGTGAAAACGACTATCGAGGTAAATTACGGATAAAAAAATGATTGTGGCCACAATTTAAAGAAAAGAAATATGGTAATGAGATAAGACTACCAACATAACCCGGTTCAGTAAAATTACTAATATTGGATCATGGCGGTGCTTGTATCTTTCATCAACACAAGAGCTTTCATGGTCACATATATTAGCAACTCCACCAACATGGATTCAGACATGGTGGTGTAGCAAGAAATAACATTTAAATATAAAAATACAATATGGTGTAATTTATGAGACATACCCAACTCTCAAGATCAACACCTAATCTCAAGATATATATCAAGTGAAATACAACATAAAAATGTGCACACAATTATAACAAATATATCATCGATTGAAAAAGAATCTCAAATTAATAAAAGCCTAATAAATAATTGGTTCAAATGTGACAAATTTAGTAGAGAAACACATTTCACTTTACCCAATATATCAAAAGACTCGATGACACCCATGTGTTCTACATGTTTTTTGAAAATAATAGGTCTCAATCCCTTGGTCAAAGGATCAGCAAGCATAAAGTCAATATCAACATGCTCTATCATAATGGTACTATTCTTAACTAAGTCTCTGATAGTGAGATATTAAAGCTCTACACGTTTAGATGCATTGGGGGACTTATTATTCTTTGGAAAGAATACAGCAGCAACATTATCATAATAAATCCTTAATGGCTTACAAATTGAATCAACAATCAAAAATCCTGAAATGAAGTTCTTTAGCCACATAGCATGCGTGGATGCTCCATAACAAGCAACAAACTCAACCTACATGGTTGATGAAGCGGTAAGTGTCTGCTTGATAATTTTCCATGAAATAGCTCCACTTGCCATCATAAAAATATAACCCAAATGGATCTCAAGTCATCGGGACAACCAGTAAAATCCGAATCCGAGTACTCAATAACCTCAAGACAATCAACTTTTCTATATACGGGCATGAAGTCTCTAGTTTTTCTCAAATATTTCAAGACTTTCTTAACAACCACCCAATGTTCTTGTCCTGGATTACAGAGATAGCCCAAGAACACCAAGAACGAAGGCTATATCAGGTCTAGTGCAGACTTGTGCATACACAAACTACCAACAACACTAGAGTAAGGATTGTCTTTCATAGACTCTTGCTCAAGTTTGTTTTTAGGGCATTGTGCAATGCTAAGTTTATCACCTTTCACAATAGGTACATCACCAGGTTTACAATTCTGCATGTTAAACCTAGCCAATCCGAATCCGAGTACTCAATGTAACTTTAGAAAGTACTAACAAGCCTCAAGTTTTATCACGAAGGATCTCAATTCCAAGAACAAAAGATGCTTCACCAAGATCCTTCATATCAAAACTACGGCATAACATTTGTTTAGTCTCATGGAGCAAACCCAAACCACTACTAGCAAGTAAAATATCATCAACATAAAGCACCAAATATATGAATCTGCCCCTGCTGGTCTTGAGGTAAATATAATGGTCCACCTTATTTTCCTCAAAACCTAATGAAGTCACTACCTTATCAAACTTCAAGTACTAGTGCTGAGAAGCCTATTTAAGGCCATAAATTGACTTATTCAACTTATGCACTAGGTGTTCCTTCCTTTCTTGAATAAAACCCTCTGGTTGAGTCATATAAACTTCTTCATCAAGGTCGCCATTAAGGAGATCTGTCCTAACATCCATTTGATGGAGTTCCAAATCAAAATATGCTACTAAACTCATAATGATCGTGAAGGAATCTTTGGAGGAAATAGGAGAGAAGGTGTCACCATAATCAATTCCAAAGCTTTTTGAGTAAAGCCTTTAGCTACAAGTCTAGCCTTAAACCTTTCAATCTTCCCTTTGAGTCTTTCTTAGTTGAAAACACCAATTTGCAACCTATAGTCTTTCGACCTTAGTGCAGATCAACTAACTCCCACACATT
This sequence comes from Jacaranda mimosifolia, assembly GCA_018894105.1. Classification (NCBI taxonomy): domain Eukaryota; kingdom Viridiplantae; phylum Streptophyta; class Magnoliopsida; order Lamiales; family Bignoniaceae; genus Jacaranda; species Jacaranda mimosifolia. The sequence continues at coordinate 34,292,883 of CM032122.1, read as the reverse complement.
ATTCCCTTTCATTGAGTGAATTTCATCCTCCATAACACTAAACCACAAGTCTGATTGAGGACTAAACATGGCATCAGAATAGCTGATAGGATCAACTACGGGACTAACATCATAATTACTTTCTAATAGATACACATAGTTGTCATTAGGAATTGCTGGACGTCTCTCTCTAGTAGAACGTCTAGGGGGCATTTGATGGATATGATTTTGAGGTGGATCAATATTCAAATCGGCCTCCACGTTAGCATTAGGTGTAGCTAATTGTTCATGATGATTCTCAATTTCATGCGCAGCAGGTAAGGAAAGTGTAATAGATTCAATTGGATCATCGGCAACTATAGGACGAGTACATTCACTCATGTCAGGTTCATTATGCTCTAAGAACTTAGCTATTTGAGACTCAACCACTCGAGTTCCACGCGAAGGACAAAAGAATCTATATCCTTTAGAATGATCTGGATATCCAATGAAGTAACCATGAGTAGATTTGGGGTCAGTCTTTTTCTCAAAAGGGTTATAAATTCCAACCTCAGCAGGACATTCCCACACATGAAAATGATTTAAGGTAGGCTTCCTATCAACCCACAACTCAAAAGGTGTTTTAGGAACTAGTTTAGTAGGAACACGATTAAGAAAATACATGGCAGTTCTTATGGCTTCATCCCAAAGAAATTTAGGTAACTCACATCGGTTCATCATACTCCTCATCATCTCAGCTAGGGTTCTATTATGCCTTTCGGCTACACCATTTTAAAAAGGACTCCCAGGTATGATATCTTGAGCAACAATTCTAGATTCTTGTAAATATTTGGCAAATGGTCCCATATGTTGCCTAGTCTCATCATGTTTTCCGTAATATTCACCACATCGGTTAGACCTTACAATTTTAATGACCTTTCCCAATTGTTTTTCAACTTCAATCTTAAAAATCTTGAATTTTTCAAGAGAATCAAAATTTTCTTTAATAAGATAAATATAACCATATTGGAAAAAATCATCAATAAAGGTGATAAAATACTTATTACCACATAAGGTGGGCATATATGGGCCATAGATATCCATCTGAATAATCTCCAACAGGTCAGAACTACGAGTGGAACCTCTTTTCTTGGACTTAGTTAATTTCCCCCTAATATAATCAACACAAATCTCCATGTCTCCAAAATTAAGACTAGGAAGAATGCCTACTTTTATCTGTCTTTCTATTCTATCTTTAGAAATATGGCCAAGACGTCTATGCCATAACATGGAAGAGTTGTCATTACTTAGGGGTCTTTTGGACACAATATTTTCAATATTGAAGGATCAATAAATTCGATTAGAAGCCAAGATCAACATATACAAGCCACTGAATAAAATACCGCAACCAATAATTTTAGAGTCTAAAATCAAATTAACCTTTTATTTGCCAAAAGAAACATCATAACCCAAATTATCCAAAACGGAAATAGAAATTAAATTCTGAGTAAAAGTCAGTACATAAAAGACATTTTCCAAAACAAGCTTAAAATTAGATTCTAAGTTCAAAATGACTGTTCCTACATAGTCTACTACTGCTAGGGCTTCAATAGCTGATCTAATCTTAGACTCTTCTTTACTTGGCTTCCTTTTGTTTATGAACCCCTGCAATGAAATTGCAACATGGACATTTGCCCTACTGTCAAGCCACCGAGAATTAATGGGAACATTAACTAAATTTGACTCAAAACAAACTAGTTAATGAATTACCTTCTTGCTTCTTCTTCTCTAACCAAGCTTGGAAATCAGGACACTCAAACCTTTTATGACCCGGTTTCTTACAAAAGTAACATTTCACTTCCTTTTTAGGACTTTCTTTCTTGACTCCTAGGTTTTGGGTCTGACCATTACCATGCCTATTAGTATTCTGAGCTTTCTTATGGGAGCGATAATGAGCTTTCTTGGGTTTTGAGGTATTTTAACTCTTTCCAGCTTCAAGACCAAGATGAGGAGCAAGCAATGTTGTTCGTCCACTCTCCCTCTTAATTTTCTCTTTCTCAGAGACACATTTGGAAATAAGGTCAAGAATACTCCACGACTCATTTTGGGTGTTATAAGCTATTTTGATTTGACTGAATTCCATAGGCAAGGAATTGAGAGCAGTGTGAACAATATAGTTATCTGGGAGGATAATATCAAGATCCTTGAGTCTAGATTGGATGTGAACCATTTTTAAGATGTATACCCTAAAGCCACCAAAATTATTGTACTTCATACCCGCCAAATCACTCATTAGATTCCCAACCTCAAACTTATCAAACACTTGATACCTTTGTCCTACCGCATGGAAAAACTCCCTAGCATTATTTGTCTCAGGAAGTGCACTGACTAGATGCTCTCCAATAGACTTTTTCATAGCTAGAAGACTTAGGTGATTGGACCTCTCTCACTAAGCATAAGCTCTTTTCGTGGCGTCAGAAGCATTATTCGCAAGTAGGGGAGGTTGATCCTCTTGCAGAGCTATATCAATATAAGCTAATCCCATGGCAAACGCAATATCACGCTTCCATCTTTTATAATTTCCACCATTCAATACTTCAATAATGGCCCTACCATTATTTAAATTCACAGTAACTATCCAAAACAACAAGAATGCAACAAACCACGTTAATAATAGGTAATTAACAAGAATAAGCTTAAAACAATAGAGCTTAATTCCTTATAGAGTCCTCGTGAGTCATAACAAACTCCCCTTTGGGCAGAGAATGCCACACACAAAGGCCTCTCATGCAAGAACAGTACAGAGATATATTGATTGTTGAAGAGTCGCTTTCTCTGGGAAACAAATCTTCTAAATTAATATATCCCTCTCAATATGTTTCGCACCAATAAAGCCAATTATCACACATATCTAAACCCCTTTGGGCAGATAAGAATGCATGATAATACCAACTCGAGATATGCATGCCACAAATTTACAAGTCTCAATAAATAGAACACTTTGGTGTAATTATTTACTTCAGCCCATAAAATAATCACATGACCGAGTTTAATAATTAATTGCACAACTTGCACACTCGCAATATGTATGCAAAACTCCCATAAAATTGAGTACTAAAACAATATGTACTTTAGAGAGTTATAAAGAGAATTCACAACATTCAAGTTGTTTTAAAATTTAATTCCTTTGACTGCGTACATCCCACAAATATAATTTGTTTCAAAAAATATTAATTAAAGTGTAAACCAAATAGAAGGCATAATAGGACACCTTGATTAGTTCAATAAAGTTCAATAAAAGAAAACCAATAATAATTAAGTAATCAATAAATAATATGCCATAATTTTCAACGATAATGTAATTAACATATATCAATTCATAATCTGCAGTGGTACGTAACAATCTCAAGAAACCTATATACGATCCATATGTAAAATTCATAATCTATATATTAAACAATCTCATCATGAAACCTGACATATACACAAACTAACACATATACAAACCATAGATGTTAGTCACGCAACCATTGGATTCCGCCAAAAACTAAACATTGAATTTTATTCAGCATCATTACATTGGCCATCATGCATGATTAAAACACAAGGCTAAATACACCCTAATTGCTTCATTACCGAAAATTGAGATTGAATAATTCAAATTCTCATTCCAGTATGCGAAAAAGAGAAAAGATCAAGAATTTTCCTTGTAATTTTAATTAATTGAGGGTACGTAGTTAAAATTATTTAAAGAAATTTATAAATTGTTATGTCTTTTAACATGTTTTCAAAATTTATAAAATGTTGTATTTTATTTTAAAAATTAATTATTTTTTATTTTAAAAAATAAGATGTTAAAACTTATATAATGTTAGAAATGATAATTTTGTAATTAAAATTATAAGAATTTTTATTAAAATTTTAAAAATAAATTAAAAAATTCTTATTCTTTTTGTTATTTTAGAAGTTTAAGATCTAAAAAATTTATCAAACACTTTATAATAAATTATAAACTTTCGAGCATTTCAAACATCTTATAATTAATAATATATTTTTAAGAGCTTATAGGCTGATTACCCAAATAGTTTGAATATTTTATGTGGTATCAATGTGGAATATTAGTCATGATCTTGGGTCACACAACCTGCTGAGAAGGAGTGAAGGACTTGTTTATTGTAGATGAGAAATCACACACAAACACGCACTACATTAATTAACTCCAAGAAACCTCCATATAATTAATGAAGCAAAGAACAATTAAGAGGGTTTGAAACAGGCTCAGTTATTTTCTTCTGCCTTTACAAATTAAGTAGTAAAAATCTGATTTAATCTTTGCTTCCTACTTTTCATGAAAGGCCAAAGGGTAATCTAACCTGAATATATATCGCTGGAAAATGGAAACTGAGCTTTGGCTGCCCACGCAACCTTGCTATTTTTATTAGCTTCATATTGGGATTTCACTGATGCTATCGAACAGAACATGGCCGAGATGATGCCATGGCTCTGTGCGTGTGTGAAAAGATAAAAAGAAAGATAAAAAAAGGAGATGCATTATAGCTATATATGCAGTGTAGCAATATGTAATTTGCGGTCGCGTTTGACGCAGTATACTATATAAGATTAGCTCTGTCAATTTTGTGTTTAATATATAAAATTAGGTCGACGGATTGAGTCGATATTGACTCCGAAAACGCATCGAGCTCATGTTATTTACTAAATTAAGAGCAATTTGAATTTTTGGGTTATATAGGACAAATTAAGATTATTAATCTCATCGTATGGATTACATCCAAAAGATCGGAATTGTCCCTTAATTTCAAAATTCAAAACCTGAAAATCTGAGGGCAATTATGAAATTCAAGAAATAATGTTGATCAATTTATTGCATCAAACAAGAATGTAAGATTATGGTTACAATAATCTCAACATCAATCTCCTCAACTTAATGAGTATATTAATCTATTCAAAAAGACTCTAATTTTAACAAACTAAAATTATGTGAGATTAGTTATCGTTGGGATCAAATGCCCCCTATTTTAATTTGCATAAATTGATTCCGATTACTACTTTATTGCAATGAAATGGGATTTTTTTTTTTTTTTTTTCTGTCATTTTCTTCTATGTATATTAATTTTTGTGAATGATGGACATTTGTACGTGGATTGAAGTCGGAAAGCAATTCATACAAATTTATTTCAGAGAATTCATACCAAAGTTGGAGTCGTCTATGATATGTATTTGCTGGGTAACATTTGTATTTATTGGGCCAGATTAATTAATGGGCCCAACCATATATCTTCATGCTTTTGGGCCATTCATTTGATTGTGGGCCAAAATATTATGTTTTTGGGGTTAACCCCATCGTAGAAACAAATAAGCGGCGGTTAAGACCGGTGTGGAATATAGTGAAACAAATTAACAAAAAATTGGAAGATCAATGAACAATTTCCAGATGCACGCAGGTTTCGACACTAGCAGTAACATGATTCAAAACAAAACCTTCCAACTGCCAAGGTACAGAACTTTTCTGATAAACACAAAAAAGGCATATAATTTTGCATTAAATATCTTTTAGTATAATTTTATTTTTACAAATTTAATAGTAATAAAAATTACGTTTAAATTGCTATTATCAACAATTAGTAATACATATATACAGTGATAATAAAAAAGTCTTACAACAAAATCATAGTAACAATTTTCATTTCCATCATATTGGTATTATTAATTGTTAATGATGACGCTCTAAAATGTTGATTCTTGTCCTATTAAATTACTATCGTAACAAAATAAAAACTATTATATATTATATAATGCATATTATAGTGACAACATAAAATTACTATCATGTACATAATGTATGTTAGTATTGGTATCTTCACATTATTATATTAATTTCTTTTTATTATTTTAAGGGTCCGTTTGTTTTTGTTTTCCACACCCATTTTCATTTTCTGCTGAAAATGAAAATAGAGAGCCATCAACTTCTCCTTCATTTTCACTGATATTTTCATTTTCAAAATATTCTTCAAGACAAACTCTTACACACTCTCTCCATTTTCAGTACTTTTCATAACTTTTTATTTATTTTTACTTATATTTGCATGACTTTTAATATAAGAACACTATATTTTTCAAATACAACTCATTTTCAACCTTACATGATGATCATTAATTTTTAAATAAAATATTCAAATAATATTTTATTTTTAAAAACATATTTATAACTAATTTTTATTATTTTTTTTACTAAAAAATAAAAATACCTCCAGAAAATAAATTCGAACTGCCTATAAGTTTTTGGTAGTGGGCCTTGTTATCCTCAAACCTATATAGTTCGTAAAAGATCCCTAGCTAGAACTAGAAGGTAGTTGAGAGAAGGAGAGCGACATGATTATAATAACTTGCTTGCATGATGACCTCATGATATGATAATAAAAGGGGAAGAGATTAGAAATAGTAGTTTGCAGAGATATGAAAAGATGAGTTTAAACTAGAATGGGGAAACTGCTCATGTACTACTACCTATTGCCTGCTTATATTTGCTGAGTTGCAGCCTTAGGTATTGTCATTTTCGTCACCAGACAATGTCATTCCTCATTAATGAATACAACTGTACCTAGCTAGAGTACAATAATACATTTCCAAATTTCCCCTTTTTTATTTTTATTTTTTGTTTTGGGGTTGGGCGGGGGGGGGGGAGCAGGGTTTTAACATGAAATTCGAAAAAAATAAATTTTTTAGATATCTTCATACTTTTACTCCTAAAGTATTGATAAATATTAATTAGTATGATCATAATTAGGTATGTTTGTGAAGGACATTTGATATTTAAAAAAGAAAAGAAATCTTTAAAAACTATGAGGGAGGGGACGAGGGGGTTATTAATAGCCGCATTTGAAGTGGCAAAATAATTCTTTAATTTCTCATATACAAACATTCCTCATTTACACTTTTAGAAATTCATATTATATATAGTTTATTCTATGTTTTTCTCATTTTAAATAGTACAATTATATACTCTATTTTGAATATATATTTTTTCTCTTTTCCTCTTGACCACTACAAATCCGAATCCCAAATTAACATAACTAAGGAGGGATTTAGGGGGGCAAGCATGGGCATTGCCTCCCAGGTTTAGTACAATACACTATATATAGATATTAAATTTTAGTAATAATTAATTTAAATAATTCACTTAAGAGAAGATATTTTAGTTTTCATTCATTAATTTTTAAAAACTAATTTTTATTATGGATTCAAATAAAAAATTAATTATCTAGATTAATTGAATTAAATTTAGTTTATGTTTAATTAAAGATAAAAATTAAAATCAAGTGATGAAATCTTTACCTATTTTATTTTTTTAGAATCAAAACAAATTTTGGCAGCCATATTCACAATCAAATAATGAAATGAGGAATATTAAGTTTGCCTATTGGAACATTTCCATTTTATTTGTTTGAGAAAATATTATGTGAGATTAGCCGCCTAAATCTTAAGGAACTTACAAAACAACTAAAATATCTTGTTTGAACTTTAATAGATTGAGATAAAGAGATAAATAAAATAAGTACTTAAAAGTTTTTTTTTAAAAAGATTTTTCTTTGTGTAACAATAGCTACAAGCGGAAGAACTTTTTTTCGCTATTAGTATTTTTAAAAACACACTTCGAAATAAGATGGAAGATAACTTTTTATTCGATTGTTTAGCTACTTATATTGAGAAAAATATTATTAAAAATTTTGAGATTGGTTCAATCATTGATAAATTTTATGATATAAATGAGCATTGCGCTCAACTTCAATGAAGATGCGTATTTTAAATTTACAAATTATAAAAATTAAATATAAACTTATGTATCTTATAAATTCCCCCCACCACTCATTTCTGAATTCGTCCCGAACATAACCTTAAAGTTGAGTTCATAATATTTAAGAGAATAAGCTGATGAAAGGCAACAAGATATGGTACGTATGGTCTCAATTTCCGAGGGCAAACATAGAATAGAAATTCCTTATCATGTGAAGGGTCAAAGTTTTTAGAAGGAACAAACACACACACATACACATATGACTTAAGAGGTTGGGCGAAATATCGATACAGTGGTAAAGAAGAATCTTATTCCATCCCAACTTTTTTCTCCTTTTCAGGTTGATCTTTTGCTCATATTTTTGTTTGACAGTACTATGTGCGTAGCATAAAAATTCGATTCTAAGAAGATTTAGAGAGAGAGAGAGGAAATGACAGTCCAAAACGTGAGAATTGGACCCTTCCATGCCAAAATTTGTCCAAACTTTATTTTCACTAACCTTATTAAAATTTCAAATAAGCCATGGAACAGTGACTATAGTATAGTATTAATATAGACTATAGAGCATGATAGGAAAACATTTTTCTAACATTGTGTTTTCTACTGAATGATGAGAAAGAATTATATACTATATGCATGAATAATTATTAATTGCGTGATCATCATTACAATAAAATTACCATGATCACTAGATTATTATATGTTAAAGTTAAAATAATTTTTATTCGAATCCACTTACAAATCTCACAAAATTAATAGTTTAAGGTGTTGTTAGTAATAATTAGTACCACATTTATAATGATAACTCATGAACAATAAAAAGTATTATTACTGACTTATTATAATATTTTTGTTGTTATTATGCATGAATTATTGATTTTAATTTTGCGAATTAACATAATGTTTTGTCGTCATTAACCTTTTGAAAAAACATTGGAAAAAATTAAAAAAAATTAATTACTTAATATATATATATATATACATACATATATAAGTAATAATGACAATTTTGACATGATTATTTAAGACTTTTTATCCGTAAAATTGTCTTTTCTGCATTATATATTATGCATTGGCAATAAAGTGATTAGACGATTCATAGAATATGAGTACTATATGTACATTGTAATACAGCCGTAGTCTTTTGTGTCTGATCCAAGACATGCAATTGCAGGACCCAAACGTGGCCTTAAAGTGGTCCCTACGTAAATCAAAAAAGTTAGCCATAGTCTACTTTTTTAATTTCCTGGAGTTTATCAGTAAGATCAATTGCACAAAATTAAATTATGGCTCGTAAATACCTAAAATTTTAACCATTAAATTAAAGAATAGATCAACCGTTAAGATTGAGGTTCCAATGCAAGAGCAAATTCAAGTGCTAATATTGAGGTCTAGAATTTGACACTTAACATTTCGAGCCATTAATTTTATATGAATATTTGTCTACTTATTTTGTAATTAATTATTTATCGATACATTTTTATTAATTTTTTCTTTTATTTATACACGTATACAAATCAAGAATTTGTTAGGGTTCATATTACAAACTTCATACTTACATATATAAAGGTATTCTAATGGGCCAATTGACCACTTGACACATTGTTATTATTTAAATGTTGAACTGATTCACCAAATATATATACATAAACAAAAGCATAGATACATATAGCACTTTAATTACAACTCTGCACAGATAATTGAAGCTTCGTTTGGCTTTATTTTAACAGAAGTATTTTGAGGACATGTACTTTAGGGAAAATATTTGAAAAATGTGTGAAAAATAAAAATATATTTGAATTTATTTTTAAAATAGACATTTTTTATCGTAAATTTCTTTTCGTGTAAATTTCTGTTTGGTTACAGTATCACATCAAATGTTTTATATCACTATATATATATATATATTATAATTCTAGTAGTTAATAATTAAAAAAATATATATATAAAGCTAATGATTGGTATATATTATATACTATTTTGTTCATGTAATAAATTATTAAGATTTTTAAAATATGTTTAAAAAAAGTGAATTTGTTGAAAAACATGATTTTATTTCTTAAATTATGAAATATGTCGATAAAATTAAACCAATCAAAAAACAAACTTGTGCATATTAATGGTGTGATTGATACATGAGAATTAAGTGGGAATGAAATGAGTATTCCCAAATCCATTCCCAAATACTTCATTGGTATAATTTGGGGACGGGAGTCCTCATTCCCAAGGGAATGCTTATTCCCAAATATTTGGAATTAGCCATTCCTTTCATCTCATTGGGTTTAACTATTCCTAATCTATTGAAAATACATTTATTTTTTCATTTTTAAAATTACTCTTCAATTAGAAAAAAAAAATGATAAATCTCAACAAATCCCAATATATCATGATCATTCATCAGCTTTTATTCACTCACTTTTTCTTGAAGAGATTTTGCAAAGTTTGATATTCTCTCTTGGAGAATTTTTCCATGTATGAACCCTAATTAATTCAACTCCCCCCTCCCCCTCCTCTTTTTTTTGGTCAAAATCTAAAACCCTCATTTTACGCAATCGTCTTTTAAAATATTCTCACTCCAATTTTATGATATTTTGAGGAATTTGTTTATGCAGAATTTGAATTAATAGTGTGACTTTGCTATTGTTCCGCCATTGAATCGATATTCTTGAAGGATTGTGTCTTCAATTTCCAAGATAGCAGAAATATATTTAACACATAAATAAAAGAGTTATCATTCATCTTTAAACTTTAAATATAAGCAAGCAACCGCCTTCAACTGAAAATTGGTAGAATACAGGAATAATCAATTAATGGACTATATTTTTTTGTAGATTCAAATACTAAAATGGTTCAATTCTGAAGAAAAAAGTGTATTTTTAAGAGGAAAAAGGTATCTAGTTTTGACTAGTATATTTAATATAATACATAAAAGAATATTTGTAAATAAATAATTTTACTTCAAAAAAAATTCACAAAGGGATAATTTGGTCATTCAAAATAATTTCATTCCATTTCTATCAACCATTCCTAACTACCAATCATAGAAACGGAATCAAGCAAAGAATGAGGATTTCATTCCTTGCACATAACAAGCATAGGATTAGTATTACTAACATCATTCATTTTCCATCTCTATTACATTCCTAAAGTCGTTTCTTTGCTATATGCCAATCACAACGTAACAGTTTTAACTATATTCAATCACATGAATGAAGCAGTGACGAGTAATACTCTTAGCACTTAATAATTTCCAGAAGAAATAAGACACCAACAATGTTCAGATTTGCAATTAATTAAACAGGTTTGTACTATTTTGTTTGGTTATTTTTCCACCTATTGTAAATTAATAGGAAAATTAAAAGTGTAGAATAATTAAAAGGAACTGCTTTAATTTTTCTTCTGTAGAACCCAATAGTATGGTCAAAGTAAAAAGAAATAATATGATCCTTAAGGCCCTAACTGTACTATACCCAAATACATTGTTTCACAGAAGTCTCTGTGGTCCTCGCTTTTAAATATGATTCCTACATTGTCTGTCTCAACGCTGCCTATTGTAAATTTGTGATGGCTACATATAGTAGGACATCTGTCTTCGTCAGTTTTTCTTTTTTCTTTTTTAATTTGATGGGATGGGTAAAGAGTTTATTGGGAATTATTTTTTTTATCGTATAAATTTATTTGATTTTCAATTTTGTTCTATATATTATACAATTTCAGATTTAATCCTATCTATATAAAAAAATTCTGCACATTTAGTTTGATTTCTACTGGAATCTCAAAAAATGGCCAAATAACCTGATGTGGCACACCAAATTTTGTTGAATTTAATTTGGGAATTTTCATTTAAATGGCAAATTTTCAACTCACATGGCGTTTTTCTGCCTTGTTGGTTGAGGTCTTCGCGTAATACTATTATTAGTTATATTATTTTAATATTAATATAATATAATATTATTAATATATTATTAATAATGTTATTAATTATATCTATATTAAAATTACTATTATTAATAATATTAACTATAGTGATATTATTATTAATATTATTTTAGGGCTAAATCTGAAATCCAACGTAGCCTTATAAGGCTTGGAACAATTCTCCAAATATGATGAATTTCGAAGTAGAGCACACTATCATGACTTAAAAAATGCAAAACTAATGAGTTCAGCTAGGAGATATTAAGAGAAAACATAGAAGACTCGTTAACCAAGAAACTAAATAAAATGAATCATTAAAATTGGGCAAAAATTGAGTTGTCTCTTGATCTTTTTGAATCCAATCACAAAAAAGTATTAATATGACAGTCTTGAGTAATTTCAACATGACCTATGTATAAAAACGTTTCAAGAGAACCGTTTGTTAAGTTAGAAATATTAATAATATCATTAATATTATCACTAATATATTACTAATAATATTAATGCTTCAAGATATTATTATTATTTCAACATAACCTATGTATTAAAGTATCACAAAAAGTGCATTGAATGACATTTCAAAATGTCATATTTTTTGTTTAAAGTGACATAGTAATATGCCACAATAGATGCATGTAGTAGCATACTAAAATGCCGCCAAAAATTGATTTTGATGACATGCTAAAATGCCATGGAAAATATAATAAATGACATATCAAAATGTCACAAAAATCTCTTTAAACGACATAGTAACATGCCATAAAGAATACAATAAATCATATGCTAAAATGTCATAGAAGATATTTTAAAAGATATGTAAGCATGCCACAAAATTGTACATTAGTGGCATTTTAAAATGTTACAAAAAATGTATTTAGTTGACACGTTAGAATGACACAATATTTATAAATTGTTGCATTTAAAAATGTCACCAAAAATACTTTTGTGACAGTTTAACTTGTTAAAATAATTATATTTAATTACCATAGTGTCGTAAAAGAATTATTTTTTGACATTTCAAAGTGCCAAAGAAACGTAAAAATGAATATTTTATAGTGCCAAACTAAACTTATAATATTCATATCAAGCATTAATAGTATCTATTTATTTAATAGACAAAAATTAAATTATTTTTACAATAAAATAACATAATAATCTTTATTATTATAAATAATAATAATTTTATTAACCAAAAAAATGGAACAAAGGAGACATTTCAAATTAAATGAAATCATTAAATAAACATAAGTTCTTAGAAACATCATTGATCGATAACATGTACAATGGTTGTAGTTTATTAAATCTAACAAAAATAAGTAACTCTATTAAAAGAATAGAAACCAAAGGTACTTCAAATTCAGTGAATATTTGAAACTCATTAGAATACAAAACTTAAAATGATATATTTCGAAAAGTATTTGAATTGTCCATAAAGGCGAGAATCTACATTCTTTGAGATCTGCATAAGTAGAAAAATAATATAAATAAATAATCATTATTCGATAAAATTTATAATTATGTAAATCAATAAGATTAATATTTTACAAAATTTAAGAGATTGTAATACTATCAACACATACCACAAAAGTTTTTGACCAAGCAATATTATCTCCAATAACTTGTTCGATAGTCTTGCACTGCCCATATAAATCATCTATTTTCCCCTTAACATATTCAATTCCATGCCATTCGAGTCAACCACTATTCGGATACATACAAAAGAACATAAAAGATTAAAATTCCCAAGTATGAACCCCTGCATATATATATATATATATATAATATTGTGCAATTATGTGAAGAGAAATTAATAAAGTATCAAAATCAATATTGAAAAGGTGTAAACAACTGAGAAATTGAAATCCATTAATAAGAAATTTGCATCACAACTTCTTATTTGGAAAAAAAATTATGTTACTAAGCCCAAACTATGTATTCCCATCATTACATCAAATATATTCACAAATTTTGCAACTATATATATATATTATTATTTTTTTATACTATTTCCTCTAGAGTAACGTCAAATCCTAAGGCACATAATGATATTACAAAATAAAAAATAATTAACTATCAAATGAAAAGGCTCATACCTTTAAAAAAATAGTTGAAGTCTTCAAGTAGGAGTATGGTTAAAATTTATAAGAAGTACTCCGGATAAAAAGTTATTTTTTCCCTCCAATTTTATTTTTATCATCCCTTCAACAATTTGAATGGTCTCTTTCCAATATATACAATTTTTTTATTTTGAGAGAATTTATCACATTACCATAATTGACGATTGAGTTTAGGGAAAAATATATCAAAATCTTAGTTATTGTTACACACTTACATGCTAGAAAATGATTAAAAATGGAACACTATCAATGATAATTTCACTACCTTAATGATAAAGTTGTTAAATAGAAGAATCTTTAATAAATTATTAATTAAGAATATAGAATTTAAAGGAATGCACATATCAACTCAACCCATTGCTCCTGTTAGCTCCCCGCTCCATTAACGGTGCTTAGTTACAAATAAATAAGTTGATTTGAGAAAGAAAACAATTATTCTGCTAGCTATATAGTGATCCACTCCAACACATTTGAAAATTGGGTATATATATTTTATTTTTTATACATTGAAATGGCTGTTTTATTTTATCATTTGTAACTATCTTCATATTATTTTATTTGTGTCACTATATTGTAAAATCTCATCAAATTAGTGTCATTAAATACTCTGTGGCATTTTTAATAATAATTAATGGCACTTAGTCAAACAAGTTTAAAACTCATTTATGTTGGCATGTCCAATCAAATGCCATTATTTTATTTGATATTTATTAATTAAAGGCCACGAAATATTATCTTTCGTGTCATTTTTTAACAAATATCATTATAATATTGTTATGTGTCATTGTATTATAAAATGCCACTAAATGAATGCTGCTAAATACTTTATGATATTTTTTTTCAAATGACATTATAACTAACTATAAGTGACATTTTAAGAAAAAGAACTAGTAACACTAATTAAGTGCTATTAAAATATATTTATAGCGGCATTTTTAATCAAATGTCACCAATTTATTTGTCATTCACTAATCAAATGTCACGTTATAGTGACATTTCTTATAATTATCACTATATTACTTTATAAAGTGTCACTAAATTAGTGCCACTAAAGACTATTTTTCTTGTTATGCATAAAATAGATGAATTATACTATACATTTAATTACATAATAGACAACAAATTTTCCATGTCTAAGAAATTTGTACGTTGAATTAAAGTACTGCTTTACTTAAAATTATAATGTAACAATAACAAATCTCAACCATCATTTATGAAAATAGTGATTCAAGAGGAAAGAAAAAATCTTTGATTTTTTTTATTTTATTCTAATTTAAAATTTCATATCTAATCGAAAATAAAAGTGGAAAAAGGAACGGGCATTCTTCCCATAAATGAATGGCATACTGATGCAACATATTATATTCTATAAATGTGACTAGCTACTAGCTAGTGTGGACATCATCAGAACCCCATATCTATAATGTATATATGAATCACTTCAGCCTCTAATTTAAGATTTTGGACTTCCAACGTCAAACCCTCACATCTAATTCTAAATTTAGTATTTCTCTTTGGGACAGTCATCCCTCTCTCTCTTTGTCCATTTCTGAGAAACCATAAATCATAGATGTCTATTCCCCATACCTCAGTTTCCATAAACCTATTTCATAATAAGCAGTTAGCACTTCATTGATTTACCAAAACATAGTACAAATGCTTTTTGGGGCACCCGATCTGTTCTTAATTCCCAAGTTCTAAAATTGCACCATTAAAGAAACACATTACAAAGAACACCAGTTTCCATTTTGCAGCAAGCAAGATCACCATTTCATTACATTGGTAGCAAATTTTTCAATACTTTAACGGAAGGAATTCGAAAAATTGGTAAGGAGTAACATGGCCACCAGAGTTCATGCCCGCACCTGATTCTTCCTCCTCCTCCTCCTCTTCTTCTTCTTCTTCTTCCTCTTCCTCCTCGTCGTCACCGCCCCATTCATCGTGGTTGAGGCAGTGGCGGCTGCCGCTCTGAAGGGGGAACAATTCGAGAGTTTGTGCATAGTCACCGCGGCAGTCGACGGTGGAATGGCCGAGATTTTGAGGATTGTAGGGTTCTTCCAGAAGGATGTTGATAAAATCTTGATGAGGCTTTGTTTCCATAGTTGTAATTTGTGATGAGATAATAGTAGAATTGACAGTCGTAGCAGCAGAATGGGATGAGTTTATTAGGTTGGTGGGAGATGAAGAACAAGACAAATGCATCATTTGGCACGTGGCATTCCTCCTCTGTTGTAATTCTGCATCATCGTCGAACTGTATCCATCCATCTGCTTTACATTCTGTCTCTACTGCTTTTGCTGCTGCCCCATTTTTCTGATAATTAAATGCATGCAAAAGTACCTAAGAATTAGCTTTTTTTTTTTAAAAAAAAATCTTATATTAAATATAGACCCCCTTAAATAATTATCCCATCTCTAGCAAAGGATTAGAAGAAATTGAGTAGGGGTGAAACTGTCTTTTGAGTTTTCCAAAATGTAATGAATAAGCACAAGCCCCCAAAACCCTAGCAATGTTTCATAACAATAGCAGCCCCGACAGATAGGAAGGTATGCAGCTTTTGGACCCTTTTCATTTCCCAACAAACAAAGCTTTTGATGCTTCTTCTCCTCCCCCTGAATCAATATATACATCTTGATTTTCTAACCTGAAACCTTAATATATGCATATAATCATGAGCTGATTAGTGGGATCATTCTAATAGTACATTACTTTTTAAGAAGATGTTCCTTTCTGTCCTCTCAAGAATATTGTATATGTACCCAGTTATAATTTTTTAAGGAAAATTCATGTGAAAAAATATATAAGTTTTATTTTCTAAAGTACTGAAAAAAAAAACAAAACAATAAATACTTTTAGTCACACAAAAGGGGAGGGGGGGCTCCTGTCCTTGCAGAAACAGGAAGAAAGACAAAGGTGAAAGCAAAAACTGAACCTCTGCAATAATACTAGAGTTTGTAGGAGATGCCCAGTTCTTGGTCTGTTCAACTTCAAATGCTGTCCTATTAGTCCCTGTACAGACACAGAGAAAAACAAAAAGAATACAACTTTACAACTCAAAGCAACAATCGGAATGGAAGCAATTAGACCATTGCAAAAATCAACCATCAACACAACTTTACGTACCAAGTTTTGTGCTACTAAAAAATAAAAAAAGAAAAGAGAAAATGGAATCGCAATAAAACAAGAGAATCATATATTCCTACATGCCCGGTACCTCTTTCCTTTGTAATTTTCTTTAAATTATTTAGCGTTGGAAAACATACCAAAAAGTACTGATATGAGGTAAGAAATCTGCCAATTAATTATATATGTTTTAACTGATGAAATTTTACCTGCTGATTCTATCTTTTCGACGTTTTCGTTGTGGTTATTGTGGGGTAGTTCTTCATCTGGGAGAGACTCGAGCTGGCGGCGGCGTTTTTGGCGTTCTCTAGCCTTATGATTCTGAAACCAGTAGAACACATTCTTGCCCTCAATCTTGCCGTATCGTCTGAGCTGCGCGGTGATGTGCTGGATTTG
Source organism: Jacaranda mimosifolia (assembly GCA_018894105.1). NCBI lineage: Eukaryota > Viridiplantae > Streptophyta > Magnoliopsida > Lamiales > Bignoniaceae > Jacaranda > Jacaranda mimosifolia. Next base: position 34,275,558 of record CM032122.1, on the reverse strand, counting down.
CTCGGCGGAAGGAGTTCGAGTGCCACTTCGATACAAATCTTCGAGGATTTGGAGTTGTTCAGGAGTCGGGTTCCACCGCGAACTCACTACAACCTGTTGTGTGCTTAGCTCTCTCTTGTTGTGCTCCACCATTGCTGCTAAAATTAAACCACTAATCAAAATCCCATGAAAAATGTTCATTCTTTAAAGTCACAAAAAATTACATATGGACAGCAAAATGCTGATCAAATCTTGCTCTTATCGTCACCGATATGCATATATGAAAAAGTGGTATGAAATGCGTGACAAATATGGAAACACAGAAGAGAGTAACTTGCCAAGATGGTGATTTAGGGCAAGAAGATCAGTGCCGTGAAGACGGGTTAAACAAGGAGGGCTTGTGGCGGCGGCGGGTCTCGGCATGAGGGGCCGGAGCTTCCGGCCGGTGAAAGGATCCTGAATGCTATTGAACTCTCCCCCATCGTTGTATCCCATCATCCACATCATCTGATGCCTTAGGCAAACTCCTCTATGGCTCTTTACTTAGGGTTTCAAAGGAGAGTGTATTATTACTTAAATAGTTAAAAATCTTGGTGCAACAAAAAGAAGAATAAGCTTGTGTATAAAGAAAAGAACACTCCCTTTCTTTGTAGAAAGTGTGTGCTAATTTTTCCTCCTGAGATGAAACAATATGGTTTCAATTGAAGTTGCTAAGAAGGGAAATACAGCGTGGAACCCCTGATGGACACTAGTAAAAGAGAGTTAAATAGTAGTAAACAACACACAAATAGTAATGCTTCATATATAACCCTTAATAATCATAGAAGTGAAAAGGGTTATGAATTACACACTGAAGAAGAGTGCAAAAATAGGAAGAGAGCAAGGTGATGAAGTAGGCATGTGCAGTATGAGTTAGTTTAAGAGAAATTAAAGAGAGAATATTGGAGACAGAAAGAGAAAGGGCAAGAAAGAAGGAATAGGGGGGGTGTTGGTGTTGTTTGAAATTGAAACAAAGTGAGGTTGACTGGGCAATGTTATGATGATAGAAAATGAAGAGGGGAAGGGGGCAATTTGATGGTTGGGGGTAGGGTGGCAGTCACAAATCACAAGTATTGAGACATTTGCAGAGAGGGAGTTTGATTAGGGGGAAAAGAATAATGTGAAAGTGAAGAAAAAATAAAAAAGAAGAAAGAAAAGTGGGGCGAGCTGGATTTGAGAGAAGAGCGTGGAATTCTGGGAGGGGTGGGGTGGAGGTTGATTGAGTTATCGGGAGACGTGAAAGGAGAGGGACGTGACGATCATGAGGGTTATCATAAGCCTCATCACCTTCTTACAACCTCATTTATTGTTCTTCTGCCCGTCTCGTGCTTTTCACACTTATTCTAAATCCGAACTGCCCCTCTCCCCTCCCTCCCTCCCTCTCTCCCTCCCTCCCTCTCGTCCTTCCTACCCTTTTCTTTTGTCTCTACCAACACCACATCATCATTCATCAAATCTCTCTCTCACTCTCTCTCTCTCACACACACACACACGCACACACAACCTCCATTGAAGAAACTATTCAATTCCTCACATGTGCTCTATATGGTCTAATTAGTGATTGATATTTTTACTCACAACGATTATGTGCGTCCTATTAATTCTATGACGCGCAGATAATTTTTTTTTATTTTTTATACAGGCTATCAAACATTTCATACTTTTATTTTTTTAATATAAATAAAATATTTCTTTAAATAATTTGTTCTAATTATAATCTCTATTTTTTTTCATAATTTTCATTTCATAGTGATTGTACTTAAAATTTATCTGGAACTGATCAAGTACTCCTCGATACAATTCCATTCGATGCGACTATTTCTACACTATTGAATATCTTGCAAAACAGTGATTAGGAGTGTTGGGAGTTGTCCAACAAAAACTCTCTAATATTTAAATTAGAAATCAATCAATATTAAGAAAAATAAAAAAGATGAAAGAGAATGTACTTTACTATTGTTTACCTTTTGATGTTCTTATAAAGAGAGGAGATTAAATCTTGCAAGAATCAATCTCTTTTCCATTATTCGTTTCTAATTCTAATAAGCTCAAATTTCCATTGGAATGAGTTATGCAAATGTATATATAGATATACTGCAATCCCTAGGGGAAGGGGGGGGGGTGGATACATATTCCTATATATATTTATGACATAACAATCCTCATTGTCCAGTCAACATATACGTAGATGGTAGTAGTAGTAGTTTGTTTTTCTTGCCCATATTATTGTTGTCCTTATACGTTCTCAAATACATACATATGATATTGCAAGGAGATATAACACCTTTACGTGCTATCTCAATTACTGTGTCGTCCCTTTTGGAATCTTCTCCGTATCGGGCATATCTCCTCTTATATTAATATATTTTCACCCTTTGAGTGAGTCTCTGTCCATATCTCCAATATCCCCACTCACATTCAAGAATCAACATCTTTAATTTCCCCACACTCACACACTCATCAATACACACACACACACACACACACACACACACACACACACACATCATATCATGCCCATTATGATGAAATGATTTTCAGGGAAAATCCAAATTTTGTATGTATATATATGGAATATATATACACACATACATATGTGTGTGTGTTTTATATATATCTTGAATTTAGTGTATGTCTGTCCTATTCAATCTGCCTTGAAAACCCTGGAAGGGCAATTAAAGCCATAATCTTCGTTGGCCGTGATTTTAAAATGTCATGGTCAGAATGTTCGACATAAGTCATAATATCACGCCTTTAAACGTAAAAAATGTTTCTAAACTTATCTATTGCAATTCAAAATTAAATTACAACAAATTCACCTCAAAAAATATCTCGGGAATATGCATGAACACAGGAACTTTTTTGTTAATGTGATTCGAATTTGATGGATTCAATTTTGACTCAATCGAAAAAGCCTATGGTGCTATCCAAAGTGGAGAAAAAATGGAGGTCAATGTTGGGCTCGGGTATTGGCAGAATCCCCACAGTAGGGATGTAAACGAACCAAGTCAGATCGCGAGCTCGACGAGCTGGCTCAAAAAGCATTTGAGTTCGTAGAATTTGAGCTCGAGCCAAGTTCTTATAGGTTTTGAGTCAAGTTTGAGCCAAATAATTTTTATTCACAAGTTTGCGAGCCTACATATATATTTTTTAAAAATTATATATAAAAAATATAATAAAATATATTAATTTTGGATTTTTTTTTAATAAAATAATTTAACTTTTTGAGCTCGATCCTGCTCGAACCCGAGCTTGAATTGGAGCTTATAATTTGTTGACGAGTTCGAATCTAATAAATCGAGCCGAGCAGGGTCCAAAGAAGAGCTCGAGCTAAGTCGAGCCTCAATTTTCTAATAGGAAAAAATGGTCAAAGCTAAGCTCGGCTCGGCTCCTTTGCATCCCTACCACGCAGTATGGACGACCAGTCGAAATATGGTATAGTTTGGGCCTATTTGGCCAAAATAAGTATTTGGAAAAGCACAAGGGGATTTAGGGTTTTGTAAGGGAAAATCGATTGTACATTTTTACTTCTTCATGGTGAAAATTTTTTCTGTCTTGCCCCTAGATGAAGACATATATAGCTAAACCATGTTAAATCTCTCTCTCTCTCTCCCCGTGCGTGTTATTGTGTGTGCATATGTGCTGAGTTTCATAACATTTTTGCTTAAAGTTTATAAAATATTATTTATTAATTTTTTTTCTCTTCATGTGGATATGCATCAAAAACAAGTCTTGAGACAAATTAAACTTGTCAACATAACCTATCAGGTGACAGTTAGCCATTTAACTAGTTGGATAGTATTGCTTAACTAGCTAGCTAGAGACCTCTGCCTAACAACAAACCATAGTTCATTGCATATGGTAGGAAGTCAGCATAATATATAGGTATACAGTATGCTACAATTGATGAAAATGAAGCTAAACTTTTTGAATTGGTTAAGTCGATGATCAATAATAAAAATTCTAATAGCAAAGAAAACCAATAACCCCAGCGCCTGTATTTATGACCAAATGAATCCAAAACAAGGTGCAAAATGCTTTGAAGGAAAAGTAAATATTATCAAAAAAAGAGAGAAATTTCTTGCCGACACTCGTTTCAGATGTCCTCAATCAACTGTTCATTTGGACCCTGATAATGACTTAAATATACTTAATTTGGTCCAAGCATGTAAATGTACGTGTGGAATTAAAAAGTGCATGGTTAAAGCTAGGGCCCTTTCATGTTTTCTCCATCAACCTACAAGTACAGAGATTTTTAGGTTAATTTGTCCTACGTGCCAAGGAAATTTTGGGGGCAAATATTAGATTAGATTCACTCATAATTATTAAATTATGTGAAGTTTTTTATTTATTTATATATATACATATTAAAAATTTATTAGGTTCAAATTCCTAACTTCTTACATTATGTGATAGAATTACGCCATTGACCGCAGACCGCTCGATAAATTATTGTGAAGTTGTTATTATTTGGATTAATATTTAGGAGCTTGTTCGTAATTTTTATATATTTTGCATTAATTCTTGCATGATCCAATATTGGTTAATGGTAAATATATATATATATATATATATATGTAGCCCAACTATAAACCCAGATTATATATAAATAGCCTCGGCTATTATGATTAAACTCTCAGTGTGACTGTGTGAGTTAGCCCTCACTCATTAGGAAATCATAAAAAGGATTCCAAGTACATCATTAGTTATCTTTCCTGACAAAAGGTTATTTGGCGGAGGCCTACTTTCCACGACGATGGAGAAATGTTTCATGTTGGACAAACATAATTTATGAACTACATAAATCATTTCAAGTACAACTTTATTTTTTCTTTAAGAAAAAAAGGACGCGTCGCATCTATCACGAGATTAAACATGAATGGTCTTTTCATGACTTAATGCTTGATTTTGTGCACATATTAAATGACCAAATTTCAATTGATCATCCATGTGAATTGTCAAATTCCGAATGCCCAAAAATAAATAACTTACGGCCATATTTCAAAGAAAAAGCATTTTACGTACCCCACGTCCGTCCATTCTGCAGTCTGCTTGACTCATGCGCATTAATATGAGCAAATTAATAGTATCTTAGAGCTCCTTTGTATTTATTTTGTGGAAGTATTTTTATTTTTTAATAAAAATTAATTATAAATTTACATTTAAAAATAAAATGTTATTTGGATGTTTTATTTAAAATGCAATGATTATGTATGGTTCAAAATGAGTTGTATTTGAAAAATATAATATTTTGTATTACAAATATGCAAATATGAGTAGAAGAAAATGAAAAATAAAAATGAAGATAGAGTGTAATAGTGTATTTTGAAAATATTTTAAGAATGAAAATATTTGTGCAAATAGTAGAAAAGTCAATAGTTTTCTGTTTTCATTTTTAATAGGAAATGAAAAGAGTGTTTGAAAACAAAACTACACGGGCACTTAGCTAGTTGAATAGCGATTTTACCTTATCTTCATCGATCATTAGATTCTCTCTCTCTCTCTCTCTTAACTAAAATCAATTGTTTATGGTTAAAATCATAAGACATACATTTCTTTAAATTCAAATATACATGTACAGACACACATAAATTCAAATATAGTTTTTATCTTTTTCTTCTTATGTTTCTTTTTCCTTTTCTTCTTTTCCTTCCAGGCATTTTTCTTTCTTTTTCTTTTCCTTGTGTGGGTATGGGTGTTCCGTTTTTCTTTCATGTATTGAATTGCCTTGCACTCTGCAAACCAAGAAGGAAAAAAGGATGAGTGCCCAACTCTCTTGTTTGGGTGCCACGACGGCCCAACGCGATTTTTGTATCCATTATTCAGTTTTGTTTTTTTTTTTTTTTTTTCTGTGATAGAATTTAATCTAAATTTTTGAATCAAGGATATTTTCTTACTGGAATTAATTTTTTAATGCAAAAAATGCTTTGAGTGCAATTGGAAGTGAGTTGTGAGTGATTAATAAAATGAGGCAGACAAGTGTTATGAGATTGAGATTTATAATCAAGAAATTTCTTTACTCTTCTGATTTGATTATAGTAATTTTTTCTCTTCACACAGTGGATGTAGGCTATCAATTGAAGTCGAACCACATTAATTTTTTTTCTGATTTACTATTTTGAATTTCATTTTTAGTCTATTTTGTATTTCGACATATATCGATCAGAGATTGAGACAGTACAAACTAGTATAAGACACAGTTTGACTACAAAATGTCCACCGTACAATTTAGAGAAATTTTACAGTAAAAATGATTTTAGCCTGTGGAAATTGAATATGTAGGTGCTTTTAAGTCAGTAAAATTTGCAGAAAGTACTGAAGGGTAAAGAAATTTTACCAGATTAACTTTCAAAGAAAGAGAATGGTGCATTCTGGAGAAGGCTTTTGGTTTATTGGTCTTCCATTGGCGGACAATATTTTACCAGATTAACGTTAGTCTGTAAATTGAAACCTAACATGGTAACATCAAGACTACTACTCGGCTGTCAGACAGCATTTAACCTCTTGGGATAACATTTCACTCCTTATTTTTGGGTCAAATTGCAACCCAGATCCAGAATCAGAACTGGGCAATCCAATTCGAATTCTCTAGATCCAATTTCATTTTTGTGTTTGCGGGGGGGGGGGGGGGTGGGGGGCTATTTTTTATTTATTGATATTTTTTAAGCTTATAATACGTTGGTCGAATGGCTTGTGGCCTAGTGGCATTGTCTTCCCTTATTATATGGAAGGCTAGGATTTGAATCCGAATGAGCTTCTTATGTGCATTAAAATATGCAGTTTGATTTCAATTATAGGATAATATTGTCTTGTTGAGAGGATAAATTCATTATTGTAAGTTCCCAAAAAAAAAAAAAAAATCTTATAATACTTTAAAATAAAAACATAAACCATTCTTAAATTACATAAATACTCATAAGTGCGAATTTGAACCTGAGAATTCTTTTACTATAAAATCTTGAAGAATTAGTCTTACCTCTAGGGGTGTATATGAACTCACTTCATCTGATATATGCGCTCAAACCACACCTTGTAAACCTGCGAGTTTAATTTTTTAATGAATAGTTAAGAGTTCTTAAATATCTTTAATCCTCACAAATCTATCTCATATTTTGTTTAATAATACTTTCTTGCTCGAGTTTTTAATTTATTTATTTTTATTATTATCAATCCAAATTTTAGTTAAAAATTAATTTGTTTGATATTCTTATTAATATTGTACTTTACTTGAACTACAACTACCAAAAAAATTATAAAAAAAAAAATTACCTAAACTTTTGGCAGTATTGTTGTCAGCACTACTCATTTCAACCAAATAATGTACAATGTACATAAAATAGTTTAATTAGTGAGGGAAAAAAATGTATAAATCAAGATTAGTTTTGACAAAAGAAAAATCAACCAAGTTTGACATAAACAATGTACATTTTTATTCATAGGATTATGACTTAGAACCGGCGCCCAAAGGGCGGCAAAGGCTGAATGAATGGAATCTGCAAATGGCAGTCAATGAGACAAAGGTACAATCTCTACTCGGACGGACGATCTTGGGCCGTTCGATCTTTGCAAGCCCTCCAATCTCCACCCTAGACTCATGGTCAAGACGCCAAGGTCAAAAAAGTAATTCCAACATCCAGACCAACTATATATACCACTAGCCCCACTAGGAGAGTGTCAAGTCAGTTGGCAGTTGAAAAGTTTCACCAAGTCTTCCAACGCTACCCTTCACCAAAAAATGCGTGAGATTCTTCACATTCAAGGAGGGCAATGTGGGAACCAAATAGGATCAAAGTTTTGGGAAGTAGTATGTGATGAACATGGCATTGATCCCACGGGGCATTACAATGGAAATTCCGATCTTCAGCTGGAGAGAGTGAATGTATACTACAACGAAGCGAGCTGCGGCCGGTATGTGCCACGGGCAGTGCTGATGGACCTTGAACCGGGCACCATGGACAGCATTAGGACAGGCCCCTATGGCCAGATTTTCAGGCCTGATAACTTTGTTTTTGGACAGTCCGGGGCTGGAAACAACTGGGCTAAGGGGCACTACACTGAGGGTGCTGAGCTGATTGACGCTGTCCTTGATGTTGTTAGGAAGGAAGCTGAGAACTGCGATTGCCTCCAAGGTATCTTCTTCTCTTGTTTTAATGATGTGTCCAATCCATGTTGCAAGAAATGTAGCCATGTTGTGATTGGCAGGATTCCAGGTGTGCCATTCTCTTGGAGGTGGAACAGGATCAGGAATGGGAACTCTGTTGATCTCAAAGATTAGGGAAGAGTATCCAGACAGAATGATGCTGACCTTCTCAGTCTTCCCGTCTCCAAAGGTTTCAGACACGGTCGTTGAACCATACAATGCAACGCTTTCGGTTCATCAGCTGGTGGAGAATGCTGATGAATGCATGGTTCTTGACAATGAAGCCCTGTATGACATATGTTTCAGGACCCTCAAGCTTACCACTCCTAGCTGTAAGGATTCCCCTTTACACAATTTAATTTTCTTCATGTCATGGCCTATTGTTATACGTACAATTGATCCACAGGCAATCAACTAAAGGGTCCATTTTAAAATCCTTAGTTCAAGGTGACATTGTGAAAATGTTCACACACATGGGACACAATTGTTTCTGCTTTGTGTTTGTTATGAAAAACATCACATACGCACGTGATATCACACAAACAGAAGAGAGAAAAGAGAACTTAAATACAGAAATTTAACATGGTTCGGCTGCAAATGCTTACATCTACAGGCAAGATAGAGAGAAAATTTCTGTTGTACAGAAGTAGAAGTTTACAAGTTGATATTTCTTACAAAATCCTTAATCCCTTCTGGGCCAAAATGAGCCTGAAACTATAAGATATTTCGACTGGTCCATACCAAAACAGACTTTCATTTTTTATTCAATTTGGATCGTTCTGCTGGCTTCTTGGTAGGGTCATAATTCAGAACCACCAAATTCAAGCCACATTAGCAGAGTTGTATTCTTGTTAGTATTTTTCTTCTTGTGTCAATCTAATTGTTTATCCTCTACATTTCCTTTGGATCAGTTGGAGATTTGAATCATCTGATATCAGCAACAATGAGTGGAGTGACATGCTGCCTTAGGTTTCCTGGACAGCTTAACTCTGACCTGAGGAAGCTAGCAGTGAACTTGATCCCATTTCCTCGGCTCCACTTCTTCATGGTGGGGTTTGCTCCCCTTACATCCCGAGGATCACAGCAGTATAGATCCCTCACCGTCCCTGAACTCACACAACAAATGTGGGACGCCAAGAACATGATGTGTGCTGCTGATCCGCGCCATGGCCGCTATCTCACAGCATCAGCAATGTTTAGAGGCAAAATGAGCACGAAAGAGGTTGACGAACAGATACTGAATGTTCAGAACAAGAACTCTTCCTACTTTGTTGAATGGATCCCAAACAACGTGAAATCCAGCGTCTGTGACATACCGCCTAAAGGGCTTTCCATGGCTTCGACATTTATTGGGAATTCGACATCTATTCAGGAAATGTTTAGGAGAGTGAGTGAGCAGTTCACTGCCATGTTCAGGAGAAAGGCCTTCTTGCATTGGTACACTGGAGAAGGAATGGATGAGATGGAATTTACTGAGGCGGAGAGCAATGTGAATGATCTTGTGGCAGAGTATCAGCAGTATCAGGAGGCCATGGTAGCTGACGATGATGATGATGGAGATGGGAGTCTGGAGAACTGAAGGTGTTCGACAAATTTGCTGCTGCGTATGATTCAGGCAGCAATTCATCTTTAGACTTTTAAGTGTTTTTCTTAATGCATAACCAAGTATTGTTATTTAATTCTCTCAAGTGTGTGTTCAGCCTCCCTGTTTAGATTTCACCAAGAAGGCTGATACTTATCCCCCCATCTTAGTAATACAAGAAACTACATTTTCTTATACAAGATTCTTGTGCTCTATCTGAATATAAGATTTCAAACAGGAAATTCAAATAACAAGACTGCACAATCTCTATTTTCATTCTGTGCAAAAATAATTATTTTCACATACTTTGTTGGGCAAACAGAAAAGTTTGGCCTAAAAACTGAAATTGATAACAAATCTTTCATCAAAGTTGAGTGACATGAGTAGTTGCAACAGAATACGGATACAAGAAAAATCTCCTGTTGCAGAAGGAACTTTGAGAGTTGACTTCAAGAAGAAATTTTCAAGCAGAAGACTCCATAATGTGGTCGGTTTATAGGCCATTTCATGTGTTTAGCTTCCTTTCTTTGAATTTTCATAATTCAAGTGTGCTTCACATTGCAAATCGTCGTTTGTCTGGAAAAAGACAAATTTAATTGGATTGTATATAAATGGTCCACATCCCATGTGAAATCTTACCCAGGAAAATCATCAGAAACCCCTTGTCGTTTTTAGCCTATTTTATATGGTTGTTATAACTTGAAAGAACATAATTCCCCCTGTGCTAATTTGCTCATCACAATTATTAGCAGAACATAACATCAATTGTTCCAGGTGAAATTTTTCTTCCTCATTATCAATAAATAATTGTTAATATAAATTTGGACTGCAAAGAATAGAGTAAAAGACACTCCAATTTATTAAAGATGATTTATCTATCTAGTCGGAAGATGGCTAGAGATTCTGCTGCAGTGGCAACAGTTCAATGCTACTTCCATTCTCGCGGCCATAAGAAAATCACTCATCTTACTATCTTTTCATCCTCTGGATTCTCTCCCTCTTCTTCTTCTTCTTCTACTAGTACTAGTAATAGTATAAATACTTCTTTGGCTATTTCAAGACAGAATTTGATAGAAAAATCTTTGAGAAATGGAAAAAGTCATAAAGGAACTAACTCAGTTGCAGAAAACAAAAGTTTTGTTTCAATCATGGTTAAGAAGCCTTGTTCCATAAACAGAAAGAACCCTTTGTGGAAGAAATTGCCCTTTGGATCCAAGAAATTCCGAAGTATAATCTTGCTTAATGTCATCACCGTCATCTATGGTATGCCACTACTTATTCTTTCAATTTTCATTAAAGGTTGAATACTTGTAGAAATAAATTATGGTGATCAAAGAACTAGTCAGATTTTGATTTGCGTAAACTCTGTTTTTTCATCTACTCGTTTTCCTTGTATTTGATTAGGAGACTTGTGGTTGCTTTTGACATTATTTCCTGTATCTTCTTTTATCATATGTGTTCTGAAAATGGCATTTATGACTGTTTTAAAACGTAATCTCTCAATATATATATATATATATATATACTGCAGCAAGTAATATTGCTGTCATAAAAGAGGTTGAAGCTTTCACTGATCCAGCATACTTCTCTGCTGTCCGATTTGCTGTATCAACCATCCCATTTTTACCCTTTATCGTCCAGGCCAGGAACGATGTTCAAACCCGTAATTCAGGATTAGAGTTGGGATTATGGGTTAGTTTAGGTTATCTAAGTGAGGCACTTGGATTGCTGACATCTGATGCTGGTCGTGCTTCATTTATTTCATTGTTTACAGTAAGCCCTTAACCAATGCTCTCTTGATCATCTTTGGTTCTTACATAACATTCAAAAATGCAATTTCATGTGATGAAAAAAAATGTCAGTATATAACAAGGCTGCTGTTGCATGAATGGACAGGTTATATTAATTCCACTGCTTGAAAGCATGTTAGGAGAAATTGTACCTGCTCGAACTTGGTTTGGAATTCTCATGTCTGTCCTAGGGATTTCTATGCTTGAATGCAGTGGATCACCTCCAGATGTAAGTACTTTTTTTCCTTTACAAGCTGTAAGAGATAGAGTATAAGCTTAAAGCTGATAAAGAACTAACAGAACTAGCATTTCACTTACAGTAGCATCATTGTTTTCTTCAGATTGGTGATCTTTTCAACTTTCTAAGTGCAATATTCTTTGGCATTCATACGCTCCGCACAGAACATATCTCAAGGACAACAAGGAAAGAGAACTTCTTGGCACTTCTTGGATATGAGGTTTAATTTCTTGCATCAGAGTGAATATCCACAGTTCATGAGTGATAACATTGCTAAATCATAAGCTTTTGCCTTCAAATATAGGTTGTTGTTGTTGCTGTTCTGTCCACAATATGGTGCCTAATGGGAGCAAATCCTGAAAATGGGATATCTTGGACGTGGGGTTTGTTTTGGGATTGGATACTTGCATTTCCATGGATTCCAGCACTTTATACTGGTGTATTCTCAACTGGATTGTGCTTATGGGGAGAGGTAAAAGAATCTCATAACTCAGAACAGTCTTATGATCAAATTCAGTTTGGACTATTCAGATGTTCAAAGAAAAATCAAGGAAAACTCAAAGCTATAGATTCAAAAAGTTTCTGGGATGAAACCTGATCATCTATGCCATCCATGAAATAAATATTTTGTGCAGATTGCTGCCATGCGCGAGGTCTCAGCAACAGAAACAGCAGTAATCTATGGGCTGGAGCCGCTTTGGGGTGCCGGTTTTGCATGGTTTCTCTTGGGTGAAAGGTGGGGAATTGCTGGATGGATTGGAGCTGCTCTCATATTGGGTAAATATCAGTATCTTTATCTTATCTTCCTTGGTTGTAACTAATACAAGAGGATTTGATTGATTATGGTAGTTGTCAGCTTTCTTTCCCTATACCTGTGTTCTGTATTTTCACTTGCTTTTCGGTTTTGATAACAGTTTCCTAATAAACATGTTTTCCAGGTGGAAGCCTAACCGTTCAGATGTATGGAGCTTCAGCCAGTAAATCGAGAGAGACCGGGGAGAGCAAAAGGGAGAATAAAGCATTAATGGTATCAGATAACAAGAAGCTTCAGAAGACACTATCTGCTTCTTCTGTGATGGTGAGATCCAGGGATAATATCATGGATATACTCAACAAGTAACTGCCCCCCCTCTCGTTTTAACTAAGTACAAAAGCCTAAATAGAATCATAGCCATCCATCCTAGGTCCCTGTGAAATTTTTGAACGTCTCTTGTACAGTTACAAAACTTTACTATGTTACTATCTTTAAGGTTTAAGAAAAACAATGTAAGATGAGTGTCACTATTAACTGATAAAATCCAAATGGCATACAAAGTTTAGATTGCAGCCTTATAAGCTACAACCAAACTCATATGTCTAACTGAGGTATGGTTTCTCGTAGTTACTGGAGCGGAATATATATGCCAGATATAGACTTTTCCCAGTCATAGTTTAGTTGTTATATCCACTGAAGGACTGATGGCTTTGACCTCTCATCCAATAGTGTTGGATGGATCGGATCAAAGTATTTCACACGTCAAGTGACTAATATGGTGTAATTCACATTTTGATAGATAAACAGGAACACTGCTATTCATATCAAGATACAAACGCATCGGATTAACTTATCCTCATGGATTAGATAAACACCATTCTGGCCAAATTGTTTATAATATAATTTATTGCATAAAAAGGCTTTATTAACTTGAAACACACATAACGGAACTAATGCTAGGGGGACGAAGGATACTTGCAAGATTTCACTTTTTCTTGGCAATGAACAAACCCCACCTCTGCTCCCCAGATGAACTTCTTGCAAGCTTTGCCTTCCAACCTCCAACTATGTCATTGTAGTCTTCCTGCGGACACAGAAACGATAATGAATAGAATGTAGAAAAAGATGACAGACGGCAATTGCAGAATAGACAAATAATGCCTTACTTCAGAGAACTCCCTTATAAATGTTTCCTTGTCCTTCTCTACTGCATCCAATTCCTTCTCAAGAACTTTTATGAACTGGAAACCAAGAAGCCAAACTATCAGCTATGCACACACTAAAAGTATTTGCAACTTGATAATAAAGAAAGAGGTCAACAAGCACCTGATCAGTTCGATCCTCAGCAATGACTTCATCAAACCCAGCATCTCGAAGCATCTGTAAACACATTAAGACACAGAAATAACTCAGGAACGACAAAAATGTGGCTGTCACACTGGCATAATAATACTTCGGTATGCAGAGAGGGAGCGAGCATCACCATGTTCAAGACATACCTGGCCATAAGCCTCTACATCATGTAGATCATATCCCCTTTGCTTAATATACTGTGCAAATTCAGCAGATGGGATTCCAGCATTTCTGCAATAGTCACTTATGAGGACTTTGCCTCCTGGCTTGAGCCACTTGTGGAACGATCTGAATAATGCAGGTTTGTCCTGAAAATAAGACCACAATATGCATTTAAGGGGATGTAGAACGATGTCTGGATGATGTCCTTGTAAGTAAAGTGGTTTGGGACAGGTGAAAACAAAGGAATAATAGAGAAAAAGAATGTTCACAGAACAAAGTAGCTTGTGAGAGTTTCCGAGTTAGATTATTACTTGAATATGAAGGATTGTGTCACGGCTGTAGATCACATCAAATGTGCCGTTGGGATATTCTTTCTTGGTACAATCAGCAACCTCAAATTCAACCGCACATGTGAGACCAATTGCACGTTCAAAAGCAAAAGAAATCATATTGATGGAGAGGTCAATGCCAACGACATGAACACCATACTTTTCAGCCATGTAGAAATCACCACCTCCGATGCCACATCCTACATCTAGGACTTTCTGGCCAGGCTGAAGGTCCAGTTTAGCTACAAATTCTCTAGTTGTATCTGCTCATAATCAGAAAATGAGTCAATGAAAACAAAAGCATAAAAATAATTCGGATAAATTCGGGACAATTTGCCCAAAAATTGCTCCACAACCAACAGGACAGTTTTATCAGGATAATTAGGCACAGATCCATGATTTGATCCTTAGACCTTTAGAGTGCTCATAAAAAAGCATGGTCATGCAATGCGTACTGTCTCCATCGTAGAGCATAAGTTTGAGCACACAATTCAGCTGAAGTTTGTCTACCTTTCCTCAATGTCACATGGAATAGTGGCATTTCACATACAGACAATGTCATATTATTAAACTGCTGATCATACTTGGGGGTTCTACCACAGGAATAAGTAACTTAATATAGTTCTATTTTTCAGTGAATACCACAAAGATGGAGATGAATTACAGTCACCAAAACATACCTATCCCTCCAGTGCTCACAAATCCCGGTCCAAAGACACGCTCATACCGCAATATGCCACTAGATTTATATTGGACAGTATCCAAGAACTTCTGGAATCCGCTGTCGGTGTCTGAGCTAACCTTTTGCCACACCCAGCAAATCTGCACAACACAAATAGCAAAATTTCATTAAACAGGAGATCATTTTCTCCATTTATTCCTTCCACTAAGGATATTTGGATAGGCATGGAGTGGACAAGTATATAGAATGGTAACAGGCATTCGTTATCTTTGTAATGATTGTGGCAGGTGCTTTGTTCGCTTAGCTAGGACAGGTATGTGCGTGAAAGAAGGCATTTGGGATGGAGTCTACATTAGAGCAATTAACACCTTCAGGCTTCTAACTAAGGTTATCATGTGGAAGGTAATCAATTTATGGCAGCAATCTAGCACCAACAGCAGTATAAATGCACTCCAAGAATTATCTCCATAATTGTACTAGTGGACTCAGTGATAAGGTGTTACAGGAATAAGACAGAGAAAAATATCACAGGTACATTACCTGATTTTGATCCTTTCTTACATAAGCTCCAATGCACTTGTAACCAATAAGAGCAATTTCGAACAAATTCCCAGACTTGTCATACAAATGACATTCTTTGAACACCTGCAAGTTCAAATTGAGGAATCATAATTAACATAGGGCTTATTACTTTGACAGCTTCAAAAGATGAACAATGGATAAAATGTATAATTACATGTAAGATGTGATTATTTTATTCATATAATATCATACGTCAACTGATTAAGTTAATGGATATCAAAATACATTTTTATGTTGAATTTATCTATATAATGTGATTAAAGATGCACTGCCCAGAATACATTCTCACTAATCTTTCCTTTTCCTTTTTTTATAGTCTTTTGTGTTTCAAATTCCCTTTTGGTTTTCTTCCTTTTCAGTAATGTCTTTTTTCTATTTCTTCTGAAGATTTTTCTCTCTTCCATTTTTTTTTTCTTTCTTCTTTTCCCTTTTCTTCCTCCTTTTTTTCTCTTTTTCTTGGTTTAATCTTTAGATCTTTGTTACCGTGACTAGATAGCTGCAATTGATAGTGAATAGTTTAGCCAAACTAGACATAACATATATCAATGGCAATGCTCCACATTCTTAGTGTGACTCAAAAATTTGATTAATTTCACAATTAAGGTTCACCATCCAAAAACATGCACAAGAACAAGACATTGCTTCCATTTATTGAAACTCTTACAATTCGCGGACACCAATAATATGGAAGTTTATGAGGACATAACTGCTGTACTGTTAAAAAAGAAGTGGTGTACATAAGGCTAGAACCTTGGTATAAAATCTTGGTTCACGGTAATGAATTGGGTCATTCTTTTGTTTGTGGTTGCCAGACTGATGAAAACATGATTCTCTTAAAAATATGTAGCCACCAACTTTTAACCATTTAGCCATTCTCTCAGCAAGGTTTTCAACCTGCAAAACAATGGAATTGGTCATCCAATGGTAACAAATAGCTTCTAGAAAAAAACTAGATGATAACAGGAATTCAAATTTTAACAATAAACATAACAATCTACTATAATAAATAGAAAAGTTGCTTGGTCACAAGGAATTAGGAATTTTACCTCTTTGTCTGAAAGGTACATCAATAGCCAGTTAGAAAATATCATGTCTAAAGATCCTTCAGAAAAGTTCAAGTCTGGCGATGTCACATCAGCACAAATAAATTGGACATTTTTATGATGTCCATTGATAGTTTCATTCTGCAAAACAGAAATCATAGGCCTTAGATTCATAAAAACTGCTGGATAACTTATTTAATAAAACCACAGAAGATAAATCTCCCAGAGTAGGCAATGAACCTTCTTTATTGCACTTTCAATGAAGTCTACAGCTATAACTTGGCTAGCCTTTTTAGCTAATTCACCTGTGAAACGACCAATACCAGCTCCCAGTTCCAGCACTGATTTTCCCTCATATGGCGGGAGCACAGACAGCACCTATGCAGATTTATTAGAAAGAGTAGTAGATATTAGCTGTCCATTGTTACAGACAATGCATGACCACTCAAGTTATTGGCTGAAATCAAGACCATATGGCATATTCAACAGAAAAAGAAAAGATTAAAGAAAAAAGATAAACATGATCTCACATAAAAGGTTATATATATCTTTGTTAATTGTCTAAAGAGAAAAGTGTAAGAAATCATACAATTGAGTTGACCAAAAAAATTACCTGAAATAATTTAAAAGAAAACTAACATAACTAATAAAACCAAGTTTAAATTCCCAAGACTGTACTCTAGAAAAATGGGTGGTGCTGAAGACAGGGATTTATCAGGAAGTCTACAAATAATAACTGTGGCCAGAAAATTAAAAAAGTTTAACTATAAGCAAGATAATTGCAAAATGAAGCAGTTCTCTGTATTTCCATTTATGACAATTTTGTCCAGGTGACTGCTCCTTGATATCAGATAGACAGCAAAAAAGAAATAAATTTAAGTTCTGGAGCAGTAAACACGTAGTATTTGTTTGAGGTGACATTATTACTTGATCTGCAGTATAAGTTATAGTGATTACCATGTTTTTCTAAAAGTTGGGCTAAAAAGTTGAATTAACGCTACCAAGACCGAGATAAAACTTTAAGCTAATTAGAAGGAAAAATAACAAGTCCAAGGATAACAGATTTTTCGAGTCAACCAACATCAACATCATAGAACCGAAAAGCAAACAAGTACAAACAACTTAAAAAGATCCCATCTTTATGCACGAACAGCGCTGTCAAAAAAAAAATAATAGAAAAAGAAGAAAGAAAGAAAACAGTATTTAAGTATTGAAAACATAAAAGTCGTTTTCACCGCAGATGAACAAAAATAGTAAATAAAACAAATATAAATAAAAACCCCTGTAGCATCGAAAACTTATCATCTGCATTTAAGGAAAATTAAGGAACACCACGTGAAAGTCTGAATCTTTATGAAAAGTATACCTCAGGCCTGTCTTCTTTGTCAAGCTCAGATGCTTTTGAGTCGAGCACCATGGCTTCCAACGTCACGTCAACATAATTTTCTATCCAGTAACTCTTTTGAACCTCACGCTCTTGCCCTGCACACATTCAAATGACAAGCGATTCATATTTTTTTTTATTTCATATTCAGTAAGTATCTAGATTAAATTTTATTAACAGTACAGTAGTCAAACTTGAATTTAGTGAACCTTGAACAGCAGCCATGGTGGAAGGACAATGACAAGCAGCAGTAGGTATACAGATGAGTTGTTTTGGATTAATGCTATGAAAGTTGAGTTTCTAAATTGGAATATCAGAAAATGACAACTAAAAACCCTCAATGGCAATGCGAGATCGTGAAAATGTCCTGGATCTTCGATTGTAGGATCTGCCCATTTGCTGCATTAGCTGTGGCTTGTGGGTTATGGATAGATGAGTATTTTAGGCGTAACGGGTTAAGGAAATCAGAGATTAAAAAGATATATCTGTTGGTGGTTGGCGTTCCTTGTACGAAGAAGACAGTCTTATTATAAGATATTAAGATGGGAAGCCGCGAGTTGCAGACCCAGGGAAGGGAATCTGATTCTGATTCCCTGATCAGTTATCACCGTTTACTTACACAATTGAATAAGAAATAATTTATGAAATATGAGGTAAAATGACTGATAAGATTAAATAATTAAATAAATGTTTTATATATATTTTATAAAATTATTCAAATGATAATTAATAAAGTCACTACAGGTTGATGTACCTCGAAAACAATTACAAAATGGGTACACGTTTTCAATTCTTCTCCCAAAAAATAAAATTTCAATACTTAAAAAATTCTCATAATTCATTTACAAAACACCTTACAACCATATTTCAATCATTACAAATATATATATATATCATTTTCACCTTATAAACTCAATAAAAAAGCAACTGATTTGACATCAACAGTAAACTTTGTCTCCACCCAAAATATATATATATAAAATAAAAAAAACTCATTTTCAAATTATTTTTCATATTTTTTCAAAATAAAAAGAAACACATGACCCATTATCCAAATTCTCTCCCAAAAACCCAATGTCTGTTCTTTTGACTTTTGGGTGTTTTTGTAGAATATATTTTGGGAAAATGGATTTTTGGAAAAAAAAATTTGGAAAATGTGCCATGAGTTTCTTTTTATTTTGGAAAAATATGAAAAATAAATTGAGAATGAGTTATTTGTTCTTTTGTATTTTGAGGGAAGACAAACTTTACTGTTGATATCAAATCAGTTGCTTTTGGTTGGGTTTGTAGGGTGAAAGTAATTTTTTTATATATATTTGTAATGATTAAAATTAGGGTGTAGCGTTTTTTGGAATTTTTTTGATAGGGTTTTTTGAGTATTGAAATTTTATTTTTTGAAAGAAGAATTGGAGAACATGTACCTATCTTGTAATTATTGTGAGAGAATGAAAATTTTTTGGGAGAAGCCAAGAGAACAGCCCCCATTCTTCCAAAATACTTTCTACAATTCACGCAAAACACAATAGACCAAGCCCAAAGTCTAATTCAAAGCTAAGTCCGAATAAGAGGACAGAAGGGGTCCAAAGATGCTCCTATTCTCAATGGTAGCATTGCTGATTTGTCTTGTTCACTTATTTGGAGAATATGCAGATATTGAGATGTAGAGTCTGCAGTTTCGATGAGTTTGAATTTGTTATTCCCTCTTTAGATGATAGCATTGCATCACTCCCTCCGAGGTACTTTACCATTTTTAGTAGGTAATTTAGCGGTAGTTTTTTCTTTCCTCTTAATCTTTTGTTGTTGGAGACAACTGGAAGTTATAGGGTGTGTTTGAATCAATACATTTGAACTCTTCTATATTTTATGGGGTTTTAGCGATGAGTTGGACCTCCTCGTTTTCTTAGACAGTTTTCATTCTTTTTTCATAGTATGAAAAGTTTCGAATGGTGCCTTTTTTTCATTTTTTTCCCCCTAAACCAAATTATAAGTAAGTTTACGAGTGGGTTGCTATCTTCCAAAGGACATTCAAAGAGTCATTTGTTTTTTCGTGAGAGATAAGATTTAGGGTTCCCTCATGTTTGAAGTAGTTCACCTTCATCAACGCATTTGTGAAGGGTTCATTGTGACCAATTTGCTTGAGTTTTAAGAGGCTTAATTGTAGCATATCCCTTTGATATCACGCATATGTTTTCTGCCAATACTCGATTGATTTTTTGGCTTTTCTCTTTGTTTATGTACTTTCTTTTGCATATATGTTTCCTTCTCAACACTTGTGCTATTTTTATTTGCTTCTCCATATAATGTTGAACTTAACTTAATTTGTTTGCTCTTGGCAGAAAAGAAGATTCATTTGGCGAGAATTCATACTAGGAGAACGAACAATGGTTCCCGTAAGAGACTTTTAAGGGCCTGTTTGGTTTTTTTTTCATTTTCATTTTTCATTTTCATCATTTCTAAAATGATGAGAATTAGTTATGTAATGTAATGTGGAAATGGAAATGAAAATGTATTTGGATGAAATGTTTGGAAATATAGTGATTATATTGAAAATATAACGATTATGTTGGTTGTAAGTAGAGAGAGATAGAAATAATGGAATAAAGAGAGAAAATACATAAGTTATTAGGAAAAGATATATAGGTTATTGGAGAATGTGTTTTGAAAATAAAAATTGAAATTATGTTAGGTGAAAATTTTTAAAAAGTGATGATTTTTATTTCTGAAATCGTAAAATTAGTGGGAAGAGAGTTTGAAAATAAAACCAAACAGGCACTTAGTCGAGTAGCATCGAGGGGGTTCATCCCGATGGTGCCGCACGTGAGCCCTTTGTGGAGGCATTCTAGAGAGTTTCAGCTTCCATCACCTCATCGGATGCAGAAGAGGATTACGAGCTAGTGACATTAGAGTTAGCTGGGCCAGTTGGGAAGCATACTCGAGAGTTTACCACTGGGGCTACTTATCCACTGTCCTCTTGCCCTGCCCTTTTACTACAGTGAGGCGGAAGAAAAAGGATATTATTCTTATGAATTATTGCTCCTCCCTCCTTTCCTAATTTTCTATTGTTTTGTTTTTTAAATTAACAGTCAAAAGCGGCTTTAGTTGTCAGCAGCTTATGCTGCTATTAGCAGTCATTAAATAAATATATTTATGTGTATATCATTTTTTTCTATTTTTTTGTTTTTTCTGAAAGAGGCACGCTTTATCGCCTTTTCCATCATGATGCCGATTACTCTTTCTTTATTTTTTTTCCTAAAAGCGTGAAATTTTTAAAATAACAAATTAAAAGCCGTGGACAATCTTGATGCACTGTCACAAAAAATCTTTAGGGAATATTTGGTTTTGTGTGTGTGTGTGATTTTATTATGTGTTTTGGGAGAATGAATTATTGGAGAATGTGAAAGTTATTTTTCAATATGTTTGTTTATATTTGAGGAAAATATTTTTTACTTTAGCAGTCAAATTAATATTTTTTTGTTGGTTTTTTAAATAAAAATGAAATTGAGTAATTTTTTTAATATTAAAATAATAATATATATATAATATGTATGTATATATTGAAAAATATGTCTTTTTGAGGAAAAATGAAAATATATTTAATTATGTTTCTCCAACACAATATTATTTTGAAAAAATATAACCAAACATTCCCTTAATATTTTATTTTATAACATTTTATTCAAAATACCAATTGTGGTCTGTGTCACGACCCACATGCAATTGGTCTAAATTATTCAATTAATTATTGGGAATACAAATATTACTTTGAAAAGATACGCCGAATCTCGTGCTGCTTTTGTTTATTTTGGTTTAGGCCCATATCCAGAATTTATTATTTTTATATTCCAAGCCTATTTTATCGATATTTTCCCTCATCTTTCTTCATTTTTAATTTTTATTATTTTTCTTTTTCTATCAAAAAAGAGTTGTCTTAAATTAGAATTATTCTATCACAAAAAATCATGTTGAAAATATTTTCCAATTTGTTAGAAATGTAACTAGACATTTCAAACCTAGTCCGTTTCTTATATCCATTATTTCTCTAATTTGTGGTTTAATTTCTGGTATCACTTTTCATGTGGTTTGAATTTTTAATAGAAACTTCTTTTTTAGGGTCAAATATTTTAATAAAATTTCACCGCAACCCAATACATATGAAGAATAATTTGTCATTTTTAAAATGTTGAAAAAGAGTTTTTTTATAAAGAATTTGAAATTAACTTACATCTAATACATTTAAATATTTATATATACTCCTTATGTCATTAAAAAGACTTAAATAAAAGGCTTTAAGTTATCCGTTTGTATAAAAAGAATAAAATAACTATTTTGTGGATATTAAATTATTATTTTTTGGTGAAAGAATTTAAAATTTGAATAAAAAAATTAATTTTATAGTGACATGTATGTCCTAAGGACCTAAAGTTATTAAAAGTTTTTAAAATATAATTATTAAAGATAATCTCTTTTAAATATGAAAAATATTTTTAAATAAAATTATATATTCAAAATCTAACTAATATTTTAATTTAAATTTAAAATATATTAAAAATATAGTGTACTACTTCTATAATGTCTCAATTCTATTTTTATATTGTAAAATTTTCCAACCAAAAAGTTTTAGTTTTTCAACAATTAATACAATGATAGAGAATCATGTCTCAAATATTTAAAGCAAATTTCTTTCAACATACATAAATATATTATTGATGTAGTTGAATTTTTCAAAAGCAAAATAAATGAATGCTTAAACTAGTCGATGACTTCAATCTTTGCATTTTTGAGTACATTTATTTACATATTTTTCAATATTTATATCACATACATTAACTCATCTACCCAAATTTTTGTTTAAGAAGAATTTACAAATATGTATATATACACACACAATATCTGGTAGGAATAACGTTAAATCAATAACGTTTTATTGAAACTAAGAATCGTATTAAATTATTTGTACATTTTGTATTTAATACAATATTGATATGCAGTATATATATTCAGTTAAATATTGAGAATTAATTATTATCTTATAATAATTTACATAATATATAAAATATGATATTTGATCATTTTTAAAATAATAAAATAAATTCATAAGCAAAAATAAATAAATCTTACTGTGTTAACAAATAATTAATATTTTAAATCATCTAATATTATAAAAATTGTTGATGGAACCAAAGCTTCTGATAGGGCACAGCCCAAGGAGTACGTTCATGGTAGGCTATGACTTCTACATCATTAACGAGATCATACTAATAATTTTTTATACTTTTAAAAGAACATTTTACTTATATATCATACTAAAGTATATTTATATATAGTATTTAAAAGTATATTAAATAAAAATATTTTGATCCATCATTTTCATTACATTTTGTTATTATTTTTTTAAATTTTAATAATATTAAGAATCGATGCATAACATATAAAGAAAAATATAATATGGTGGAGAAGAGAGAAGAAATAGAAATTTTTAATTTTCTTTATGTAGTATATAAAAAAATTAAATATATATATATATTAAAGGGACACTTATTTAAAAGTGTCAAACACACTTTCCACTTTTGTAATCAGTCCCCACTTGATTTTTGTAAAAAAAAACTTCTTAGTTTTGTTAAAAGTTTAGAGATCACTCCCCACTCACTTGATTTGACAAAAATGCCCTTAAGTATAATACTTTTCATTAATTTTTTCTCACTTCTTCTTCGTCCGGACAAGCAAACAGTAAACCTTATCATACTAGAAACAGAAAGAACAAAAAAAATGCAAGAAGCTCCACAGAGAGAACGAGAATAACGTTAGAGCTAAAAACCACCAACCCGATAGCTGCATTGTCTTCTTCTCTTTTTATTTTCATCATTTTCGGGTTTCTTCTTCTTCTCAGTTTCTTCTCAGTTGCTTCTGAGTTTCTTATATTTTTCTGACAATGTCAACCAGTAGTGAAGTAGGAGTGTTCAATCAAGTTAATGGACATATACATTAATCTCGCAAGAAAATGGAGTGAAATCAACGCCGAACACTTTAGTTTGCAATACATAGCTCCACATCAAAGATTGTACATGAGTTTGACTGATGATGATGGTGTCATGAATATGGTCTTACTGCATTTGACATTGAAGATGAACGTTGTTGACATCCTGATAAACCGAAAGGATGAATTAAGCAGCAGTGCAAAGAAGAGCAGTGATGGTTTAAGGTAATACTTCTACAGAATCTAAATTGTACTGCAGTTTGTAAAGTTTTGTACTTGAAGTGTTCTGAAATTGTACTATATTATGTAAGTTTTATACTTCAAGTGTTCTATTAATGGATTATCCAAAATTGTACTACAACTTCTAGCAGTTTATACTTGAAGTGTTCCTAAACTACACGTCTTCTATATAAAATTATTCTTTTGATTTTCTGAAATTATACTTCATTTTATCAAAGATTGTACTATATTTATTGAAGTTATATACTTTAAGTGTTATATTTATCAATTAACCAAAATATACTGCAGTTGCTAGGGCTTTATACTTCAAGCGTTCTGAAATTGTACTTCACTTTAACTAAAATTGTACTTTTATTTTCTGAAATTATACTTTCTTTTGTACTTCATTTTATCTACTTCACTTTAACTAAAATTGTGCTTTTATTTTCTAAAATTATACTTTCTTTTGTACTTCATTTTATCTAAACCTGTACTTTATTAATTGAAGTTCTATACTTCAAGTGCTTCGAAATTGTACTTCATTTTATCTAAACTTATACTTTAGTTATTTGAATCTATTATTTAAGTTTAAAGTATTTTACTAATGGATTATCCAAAAATTGTACTGCAATTGCTAAAGTTTTATACTTCAAGTGTTTTGAAATTGTACTTCACTTTATCTAAAATTGTACTTCTATTTTTTGAAATTATACTTCATTTCATACATTGTTTTACCTAAAGATGTACTCTATTCATTGAAGTTCTATACTTCAAGTGTTCTGAAATTGTACTTTATTTTGTCTAAACTTGTACTTCAATTATCTGAATCTATTATTTAAGTTTTATACTTCAAGTGTTCTACTAATGGATTGTCCAAAATCGTATTGCAATTGCTAAGGATTTTTACTTTAAGTGTTCTAAAATTGTACTTCTTTTTATGTAAAATTGTACTTCTATTTTCTAAAATTATACTTCATTTTACATAAACATGTACTCTATTCATTGAAGTTCTATACTTCAAGTGTTTCGAAATTGTACTTTATTTTATCTAAACTTATCTTCAGTTATTTGAATCTATTATTTAAGTTTCATGTGTTCTACTAATGAATTATCAAAAAATTGTACCGCAATTACTAAGGTTTTATACTCCAGGTGTTCTAAAGTTGTACTTCACTTTATCTAAAATTGTACTTTTATTTTTTAAAATTATACTTCATTTTATACATCATTTTACCTAAATCTGTACTCTATTCATTGAAGTTCTATACTTCAAGTGTTCCGAACTTATACTTCAGTTATCTGAATCTATTATTTAAGTTTCAAATATTCTACTAAAGGATTATTCAAAAATTGTGTTGCAATTGCTAAGGTTTTATACTTCAGGTGTTCTGAAATTGTACTTCACTTTATAAAAAACTGTATTTCTATTTTTTGAAATTATACTTCATTTTATACATCATTTTATCTAAACTTATACTATATTCATTGAAGTTCTATACTTCAAGTGTTCCAAAATTTTATTTTATTTTATCAAAACTTTGTACTCTTGAGTCAAAGTCACTTTCATCGTACCGATCAATATTACCGAGTTGGGATGTATCAACAAGCATACCAAGCACTGATAAACACTATTCCTACGTATGATATGTATATGTTCCCTCTAGATGATGATGGCGTCATTAATGCACCTGATTGCCGATCTCAACCTGGGCATAGAAGGACACAGAGGATTCCATCATAAATTGAGAAACGTGTAATTAAGTGTAAAAGGTGTGGTAGAACAGGGCATAATCGTCGAACCTGCAAAGAATCAGTAATCTAGCTAAATTTTGTACCTTAATCTAGGAGATTTATACTTGATTTCATGGCATTTGTACTTTATTTCGGTAATCATGTACTTGATTTAGCGTGAAATTGGCATTTTTGTATATTGTCGAGATATTAGTTATTTTGTACCCCAATCTGGGAGAACTATACTTGGTGTCATGACAATTATACTTTATTTCAGCAATTATGTATTTAATTTAGTGTGAAATTGACATTTTTGTATGTTGTCGGAGATATCAGTTATTTTGCACCATAATCTAGGAGAATTATACTTGATTTCATGACAATTGTACTTCATTTCTGCAATTATGTATTTGATTTAGCGTGAAATTGGCATTTTTGCATGTTGTCCGACATATCAATTTTTTTGTACCCCAATTTGGTAGAATTGTACTTGATTTCATGACATTTGTACTTCTTTTTGACAATAATGTACTTGTTTAGCGTGGAAGTTAGCAAATGGATATTGTCCAAGATATCAGCGCTTTTGTACCTCAATCTAAAAGATTTATACTTGATTTCACGACATTTGTATTTCATTTCGGCCATTATGTACTCCATTTCTTAATATTTTTACTGATATTGTTGAATTGAAATTTGTTCCATGATTTACTTTTAAAGTCTCAGTAATTAATAACCAAACTCTAAAAATATGTGTAATATTTATTATATGAATAAAATAATATTAAAGTTTTAGAGTGTTAACCACTAATGTTCAACGAATGAATGTTATCAATCGCAGTAATGTAAAGAATACTTATGCTTTCAAAGATATAAACAAATGAGCATTTGACAATAATATCCACCCTATAACCCGTACAAATACATATTTCATCTGATCCAATAATCTCAAAATATTGTACTTGACTATCACTACAATTATTGGAGACTAATTATTCAATTGCAATAAGTGTACTTCAACATAACACCATTTATATTTTGTTTGTTCTATATTTGTACTACATTTTCATCATATTGTACTCAAATTCACTATCGGGTTTCAATTGAATTGAAGTGTACTTTAACATAACATCATTTATACTTTATTTGTTCTATATTTGTACTTTATTTTCATCATATTGTACTCAAATTCACTGCCCGATTTCAATTTAATTGAACTGTACTTCAACATAACACCATTTATACTTTATTTGTTCCATATTTGTACTTCATTCCTATCATATTGTACTCAAATTCACTGTTCGATTTCAATTTAGTTGAAGTGTACTTCAACATAACACCATTTATATTTTGTTTGTTCTACGCTTGTACTTCATTTACATCATATTGTACTCAAATTCACTGTCCAACTTCAATTTAATTGAAGTGTACTTCAACATAACACCATTTATACTTTGTTTGTTCTACATTTGTACTTCATTTCCATCATATTATACTCAAATTCACTGTCCAGTTTCAATTTAATTGAACTGTACTTCAACATAACAATATTTATACTTTGTTTGTTCTACGTTTGTACTTCATTTTCCTCATATTGTACTTAAATTCACTACTCGATTTCAATTTAATTGAACAGTATTTCAATATAACACCATTTATACTTTATTTGTTCTATATTTATACTTCATTTTCATCATATTGTACTTAAATTTACTATCTAATCAATTTAATTGAAGTGTACTTCAACATAATACCATTTATACTTTATTTTTTTTATATTTGTACTTCATTTCCATCATATTGTACTCAAATTCACTGCTCGATTTCAATTGAATTGAAGTGTACTTCAACATAACACCATTTATACTTTGTTCGTTCTACATTTGTATTTCATTTCCCTCATATTGTATTGAAATCAAAATATTATAAATACTTGATGGAAAATTATACTTACATACAAAATAATATTATAAACAAAATATACTTCAATATACATATGTATGTACATACAAAGTATGATTTCAAACCCTACAGGCTTAAATATTTTATACTACAATTACTTCTAAAATGTACTATAGATACACAGGTTATATACTACATTTTCAGTTAATGTATACTACATGCCTGAATGTTTTTATACTACAGATGCTTCTAAAATGTACTGCATATATACAAATATTAAATTATAATTTAATTTAATCTACAGGCTTGAATATTTTGTACTACAAATGCTTCTAAAATGTACTGCAGTTACATAGATTATATGCTACACTTTTGCCTGATGTGTACTGCAAGCATAAATGTTTAGACTATATTTGCTTCTAAAATGTACTGTAGTTACACAGATTATATACTACACTTTCATTAATGTATATTGCAGGCTTAAATATTTTGTACTACAGTTGCTACTAAACTGTACTACAGATACACAGATTATATACTATATTTTCAGTAATGTATATTGCATGCTTGAATATTTTTGTACTACAGATGCTTATAAAATATACTGCATATACACATATTATATACTATAATTTCATTTAATCTATAGACTTGAATGTTTTGTACTACATTTTCGCAACTTCCTCTCCCGGCGTCCAAATCACTTGCCGCTTGAACCGTTGGATAGCTCTCGGCTTATACATTAACTCCACAAAGCTCCAGCCCCGTCCGATTCTCCATGGAACAGTAATTGCCCTTGCAATAAGCTGGAATTACAGCATTGCCACTGCACTGCCGCATTCTAAAGATCTTCGCCGTTTCCTATCCAAACGGAACCTTCTATCGGTGAAACTTGGTGGGAACGTTGCCAACACCTCAAGGAACACCCCATTGAAACAGTTTCACAAAATTCCTTTTCCAAGCCACTCTGCTCAATGCATCTTTGCACTACCTGCGTGCAGTAAGACCGCTCCAGGTCGCCCTCAATGTTCGGTGCCCAAACGGACACGGAATGACTTCAAACTTGGTGGGAAGCATCCTCATAACTTAAGGAATATGCCATTGAAACAGTTTTTCAAACCGCACCTCGTAAGAGTCTCTGCTCATGGGCTTTTTTCGCCTTACCGATTGAGCCGACAACACATTGTCGCTCCTAATGTCCATTGAAGTCAAGGTCGCCATTCTTCTCCAATGAGCGACCCATGACATTCTCCCACACTCGATCCGTTGACGTCCTCATCAACATATACATAAGAACTCGAAGTGTATGTGGTGCCCCAACTCAACTCTGATCTTTTTTTGCACCGGATGAATTTAGCTCCTCTTTACACAGATTATATACTATACTTTCATTTAATGTATACTACAGGCTTAAATATTTTGTACTACTGTTGCTTTTAAAATGTACTACAGATACACAAATTATATACTACATTTTCAGTTAATGTATACTGCATGCTTGAATGCTTTTGTACTATAGATGCTTCTAAAATGTACTGCATGCACACAAATTATATACTATAATTTCACTTAATCTGCAGCTTTGAATATTTTGTACTACAAATGCTTTTAAAATGTACTGCAGTTACACAAATTATATACTACACTTTTGCTTAATGTGTACTACAAGCTTGAATGTTTATACTACATTTGCTTCTAAAATATACTACAGTTATACATATTATATACTACACTTTTGCTTAATGTGTACTGCAAGTTTAGATGTTTTGTACCACAAATAATATACTACCACTTTTAGATAATTTCACCGTATAATTTCAGGTAAAAAGAAGTATAAACCTCAAAAAAGTGAAGTACAACTTTCATGCCTTTCAAGTACAAATCAAAAACTTCCCATCTCACAAATAAAATTATATATATATCAATTGGATTCAAGTGTTTAACAACTAAATAGGGAATAAAAACCCTAAATATGAGAAAATAGACAAGAAATAAGTATAACACTGAAAAATCACAGACATTTAAAACTGTAAATGCAGAAAACATACATTTGTTTCCTTTTATCACTTCTTTTTGTATTTCGCTTCTTGTTGCCACTGTTTCTCCTTCCATTGTCACAGAAAAAATGGCAGAAATTTTGGTATCTTTTTTTTTTTTTTCTCGCGTCAATGGCAGAGGAACGATTTCGCGCCCTTTTGTTTGGCCGCTTGGAGAAGTCGTCGATTTCAAGAAAAAAAAAATGAAAGCATTTTTCTTGAAGAGAAAAAAGCATTTCTCAGGTATTTTTGTTGTTTTCTCTAACTACAAGGATATACGTGTCTTTCTAAAAGATATGGAGAGTAATTTCTAAGTTTTGTGAAAAAGTAGGGAGTTTATTGTGTAAAAATTCAAATGGGGACTGATCACTAAAATGAAAGTAAGATTAGGAATTTTTTTTTAATTAACCGTATATTAAAATAGACAAATTGATTTAATATATATATATATATATATAATTATTTAATTAAAAATCAAAATGGAAGTTGTAAATTTATCATTTTGCCTTTGTTTAATTAAATTTTTTCTTTTAATTCAAAATGTAGGATGATTCATCGGAGGAAAAATTAGAAAAAGAAGAATACACTCAAGCTAAAATCCAACTCAAGAAATTGGATCGAGTAAACTGGATTCAGTAGGTCTTGGGTGTTTTTGAACCTTTGATAAAAGTCACATGGATTTGCTCAAGCACAAGACTTCACCTGTGAAGTTGCTTCACCCCTAAAAAGCTACTAGGTGAAGTGGAATAATAGCACAAGGGTTTGGAATTGATCCCCACATGGCCACATTTATTGGGATCATTGTATAATGGAATATGATCTATCCAATGAATTTTAAGGGGCCAATGTTTTCATGACCTGTGTCTTCGATTCAATACAATGCATTTCACATTCGATTTATTCAAGAATTTCACCTGTCAATCCATATTTTTATTGTTATTCCACATAAACTAGTCATCTTCTATCAAAAACTAACCAAAATAACAGGCGTGCACATACCGTCAGAAGATGGATGGATAGAACCCCTTAAATTGTTGTTCTTATCAAGATACAAATACATCATATAACTTATCCTCATGGATTATGGAAACACCAATTCCTTGGCCAATCTTTTATTGCACCACAAAGGCCATTATTAACTTCAAACATACATAGCAGAACCACTACTGGGCTGAGGGGGGAGCTTGGGAAACTCGCAAGATTTCACTTTTTCATGGCAATAAACAGACCCCACCTCTGCTCCCCAGATGAACTCCTTACAAGCTTGGCCTTCCAACCTCCGACTATGTCATTATAGTCTTCCTGCACACACATAAACAATAATGAGTAGAATAAAGAAAAAAGACAGACAGATAAAGGCAATTGCAGAATAGACTAATAATGCCGTACTTCTGAGAAGTCCCTTATAAATGTTTCCTTATCCTTCTCTACTGCATCCATTTCCTTCTCAAGAACTTTTATGAACTGGAAAGCAAAGAAGCCAAATGATTAGCCGTGCCCTCCCTCACCTATAAACATTCGTAACTTGATAAGAAAGAAGTAGGCCAACAAGCACCTGATCAGTTCGATCCTCAGCAATGACTTCATCAAACCCAGCATCACGAAGCATCTGTAAAAACGTAAAATATAGATGTCAGACCAGGATAATAATACTTGAGCATCTCCATGTTCAATACATACCTGGCCATAAGCCTCTACTTCATGTAGATCATATCCCCTTTGTTTAATATATTGTGCAAATTCAGCTGATGCGGTTCCAGAATTTCTGCAATAGTCGCTTATGAGGACTTTGCCTCCCGGCTTCAGCCACTTGTAGAATGATCTGAATAGTGCAGGTTTGTCCTGAAAATAAGACCACAACATGCACGTAAGGAGATATTGAACAATGTTCCAGATGATTCACTTGCAAGAATAACGGTTTTGGATGGGTCAAAAGAAAGGGAAAATAGAGAAAAAGTATGGTCCAGAGTTTAGACCTGGAATCTTATAGCTATACAGGACAAACTAGCTTGTGAGGATTTTTAAGTTAGATAATTACTTGAATGTGAAGAATTGTGTCACGACTATAGATCACATCAAATGTGCCATCAGGATATTCCTTCTTGGTACAATCAGCAACCTCAAATTCAACAGCACACTTGAGACCAATTGCATGCTCAAGAGCAAAAGAAATCATATTGATGGAGAGGTCAATGCCAACGACATGAACATCATACTTGTCGGCCATGTAGAAATCACCACCTCCAATGCCACACCCCACATCTAGGACTTTCTGGCCAGGCTGAAGGTCCAGTTTAGCTACAAATTCTCTTGTTGTATCTGCTCATAATCAGAAGATGAGTCTAGGAACACTAAAGCTAAAAATAATTCAGATTCTTCGAGGACAAAAACCATCAATTTAGGAGAGTTTGGCCAGAGAATGCTCCATGGCTAACAGGATAATTTCATCAATCTAATGCAAAAATCCAAGGTTTGCTCATTAGACCTTTTAAATGCTCATGAAAAAGCATGGTCATTCAATGTGTATAGTAAAACAGCAGAGGACAAGTTTGGCAAGAACTACTCATTCTCCACATTAGAGCACAAGTTTAGCCCATAATTCAATTGAAGTTTGTCTATCACAATTCCTCAATGTTACATAGAATAATAGCATTTCATACATGGACAATGTTATTGTGATGGTATATTGGTAGATATTCCTAGGTTCTACCATAAGAATAACAAGCAACAGCAGCATAGTTTTACTTTTCAGTAAATGCCAAAAGGATGGAAATAAATTGCAGTCGCCAAGACATACCTATCCCCCCAGTGCTCACAAATCCATGTCCAAACACACGCTCATATCGCAATATGCCACTACATTTATACTGGACAGTATCCAAGAACTTCTGGAATCCCCTATCATCATCTGAGCTAACCTTTTGCCAAATCCAGCAAATCTGAAGAACAGAAATAGCAAAAGTACAAGCAGGAGGTCATTTTTTTCATTTATTTCTTACAATAAAGGAGATTTAGATATGCGCAGGAAGGGAAAGGATATGGAATGCTAAATCGCATCCATTATTTCGTAATGACTTAATCAAAAGTGCTCAATTTTTGCAGGTGCTTTGTTAGCTTAGCTAGGATAGGTTTTCTGTGCCAGAGAAGGCAGGTGGGATGGAGTCTACATTAGAGCAAAGGTTATATGGCAGATATCTAGCATCAATAACAGTTAAAATGCACTCCAAGAATCATCATACTGTTTAAATTTTTGATGGCCTATCAAATTTTCTGTACCAGTAGAGTAGATGGCACTACCTGACAGGAAAGATATATAGAAACAATCACCAGTACACTACCTGATTTTGATTCTTTTTGTTTCTGACATAAGCTCCAATGCACTTGCAACCAATAAGTGCAAGTTCATATGAATTTCCAGAATTATCATACAAGTGACATTCTTTAAACACCTGCAAGTCCAAATTGAGGAAACGTGATCAACATATGGCCTGTATGCTTTGAGAGGTAGGATAAATAAGTGATGGATGACTAGATGTAAGATATGGTTATTTCATCTAGAAAATATCATGTACTTCAAATGACTAATTTAATGGATATCAAAAATACATTTTTATATTGCATTTAATAATAGAATGTGACTAGAGATGCACTGCCCAAAACACCCTTGTCACTAATTTCTTCGTCTCTTTTTCTTTTCTATCTTTTGTCTTTCAATTTCCCTTTCTATTTTTCTTCCTTTTCATTTATGTTCTTCTTCAGATTTTTCTCTCTTTTTCTCATGATTTCTTCTTCACATCTTTCTTTCTTCTATCTCCTTTCCATATTTTCTTCTTCAAATTTCTTCTTTTTTCATTTTATGTTCTCATTCTTTATTTATGATTCTCTAATCTCTCCCACCGCGCCGGTCATCAGCAGCACGACCACTGCTGCTGCCGCACCACAATCATTGCCAACACCACAGAGCCTATTCTCACATACTACAGGTGAAGGTTGAACGGTGAAGACCAGATTTGACGTCAGACGATTCATGGATTCTGAATTTGTTTCACTTCCATGGGTTTTTAACAAATGGATACTGAAGTCTGTTGATGGTTGACTAGAATTAGACTCACTTTGGACAAGAATACCTGAAGAATGATAAAGAGATGAATAGAGAAGGCAAACGTTTGAGATCTGTATTTCAGTACAATTTGATGGGATTTACAGGCATTTTGACAATGACGTTCACCACCTCATCCCACTAGGATGATTCCATCACTCCTACTTTATGGGATAGCTCATCCTGGAAAAGTTGGGATTTATCATGGGCTCAGTTTTAGTGCTGGGTCCTTGTCTCATTGAGTTCACATGGGTTTCAGCTTGACATTCTAGTATATCCATCCTCAACCCATCAACAGAAGGCCCAACTTGATTGATTAAAAAGTCCAAAACGAATCATCAGAATTTAGCACATATTAGTTCCCTATTGTAATTTAAAGTGAAGCTTATAAACATTGTAACAGTAAGTATGACTAGGTGGCTGCAATTGCCAAACAGTATACCCAAACTAGACATAACATGCATCAACAACAATGCATTTTAGGGTTCATCTCTTCATTGTGTGAGACAAGAAAAGATCAATTTCTTCTTTCCACATTCTTAGTTGACTAGAAAATTCCATTGATTTTATAATTAAGTGTCACCAGAAACATACACATGAACAAGACGTTGCTTCCATTTATGGAAACTCTATCATTTGCAAACAATAGTAATATGGAAGTTTACGAGGACATAACAGCTGCACTATTTAAAAAAGGGGGGGGGGGGGGGGGGGGGGTTAAGGCTAAACCTTGGTATAAAATCTTGGTTCACGGTAATGAGTTGGGTTACTCCTTCGCTTGTGGTCACCGGACTGATGGAAACATGATTCTCTGAAAAAAATGTAGCCACCGACTTTTAACCATTTAACCATTCTCTCAGCAAGATTCTCAACCT
The DNA here is from genome assembly GCA_018894105.1 of Jacaranda mimosifolia. Taxonomy (NCBI): domain Eukaryota; kingdom Viridiplantae; phylum Streptophyta; class Magnoliopsida; order Lamiales; family Bignoniaceae; genus Jacaranda; species Jacaranda mimosifolia. The sequence continues at coordinate 34,240,668 of CM032122.1, read as the reverse complement.
GCAAAACAATGAAACAACATAAATTGGTCATCCAATATCCAGTAGCTTCCACAGAAAACTAGAAGAGAATGGAAACTCATATTATAACAATAAACATAACAAAACAAGTAGAAAAGTGATCGGTTAGAAACAGATTAGGACTTTCACCTCGTTGTCCGAGAGGTACATCAATAGCCAGTTTGAAAATATCATGTCTAGAGATCCTTCAGAAAAGTTCAAGTCTGGGGATGTCACATCAGCACACATAAATTTGACATTTTTATGGTGTGAGTTGATAGCTTCATTCTGCGAAATACAGATCACAGGCTTTAGATTCATAAAACTGCCAGAATACTTACTTAATAATCCACAGAAGATAAATGTCTCAGTGTAGGCAACAAACCTTCTTTATTATGCTTTCAATGAAGTCTATAGCTATAACTTGGCCAGCCTTTTTAGCTAATTCACCTGTAAAACGGCCAATGCCAGCTCCCAGTTCCAGAACTGATTTTCCTTCAAATGGTGGGAGTAGAGACAGCACCTATGCAGATTTATTAGAAAGAGTAGTAGATATTAGGCATCCATTGTCATAGAAAATGCATGACCACTCATCTGCCCGAATCAAGACCATATGGCATATTCAGTAGAAAAAGATTAAAGTAAAAACATAAACATGACGTCACGTAAGAGGTACCATCTTTGATACTTGTATATACAGAGAAAAGTATATGAAATCATACAATTAAGATGGCTAAAAAATGGAAAGTGATATAATTTAAAAGAAACCAAGTCTAAATTCCAAGTATGCATTTTAGAAAGAGGCATAGCACTAAAGACAGGCATTACTTAGGAAGTCCAGACATAATAACTGTGTAAAAAACGAACAAGTTCAGCTCTAAGCAAGATAAATGGCAAAATGAAGCAGTTCTTTGTATTAACTCAGATGACAATATTGCAGGTGACTGCTGGGTGATGTATTAGACAGACAGCCATAACAATATGAATTTTAAGTCTGAAGCAAGAAAGATGCAGTATTTGTTTGAGGTGATATAATTGTTTGACTTGGCCAGTTCCTGGTATAAGCTACAGTAATATGCAAACCATATTTTTTATAAGCTGGATTAAAAAGTTAAAAAGATGCTACCAAGAAAAGGATAGAACTTTAAGCTAGAAAGGAAAATGACATGCAAAATAAAAACTATAATAATCAAAAAGATCTGATTGTTTGAATTAATCAATGTCGAAATCCCAGAAACAAAAGCAAACAAGAAAAAAGGTCTTGAAAAGATCCCACCTTTATGCATGAAAGCACTCGTCAAAAGAGAGAGAAATAAAATTTAGCATTAACAAAATAGTAAATAAAACGAGTATGAATGAAAACCACTGCAGCATCCAAGATACCCAACTTATCAAGTGGACTTAAAGAAAAGAACACCAAACGAAACTTCGAATCTTTTTAAAAAGTACACCTCAGGCCTCTCTTCTTTGTCAAGATCAGATGCTTTGGAGTCGAGCATCATAGCTTCCAACGTCAGGTCAGCTGAGTGCTCAGTCCAGTAACCCTTTTGAACCTCACGCTCTTGCTCTATATAATAAACGAAACAATGCCATTTTTTCATCTTATTCAAAAACTATAAAATTACTTAAATTCACAAAAAAAGGGGTGAAACCGAAAAATCTCGGAATTTAGTGAACCTTGAATGGCAGCCATAATGAAAGGACAATGACAAGCAGCGGTAGGAATGCTTAGAGCTTTTTCGGCTATGAGGGTTGCTAAGAAAGATTGGGGCCTAAATTAGAAGTTTCGGGAAATGAAAACTAACAACCCTCGATGGCAATGCGGGATCTTGAAAATGTCCTGGATCTTCGATTGTAAGATCTCCCCTTTTGCTGCATTAGCTGTGGCTTGTAACTTATGGATGGAGGGGTATTTATAGGCCGGAAATAGTTGAAAAAATCAGAGACTTCCCGAAAAAGAAAGAGCTGTATCTCTTGATGGTCGGCGTGGTTTGTAGGAAGAAGAGAGTGTTGTTGTAGATGGGAAGCGGGGAGGCGAGGGAGGAAGACGGAGGGATGGGAGTGGGTGGGCCTGAATTGCACGGATGGACCAGATCCACGTGAAAACTCCTCAGTCCTGAAGAAACTACCAACCAGGTTTTATTTCCATGGCCTTTTTCATTTTTATTTGAAAATAAAAAATAAAAACTCTTACTTTTAATTTATTTTCAGTCAAAATATTTTTTTCTTCATTTTCAAACTCGTTTTAAATTTATTCTATTATACTACTCTTATATCAATCAAATTCAAATTTAATTTGACATAAAGTACTCACTATCATTTTAAAATTAATAAAATATACATATATTTTAAAAAAATAAACCTTTTTAAACACAAATAAATATAAATCACATAATTTTCAAATCAATACTTATTTTAATCATTACTTTCCAGTATTTCATGTAAATACATCTTAATTTTTATTTTTATTTCATAACTATTTTTGTCAACTTTTAAAAATATATGAAATCTAAAAATGCCTCTAGAAATAAAATCAAATGGGCCTTACCTCCAGTTTTTTTTAACTTTCCATAACAATTTTCTTTTAAAAAAAAAAAAAATCGCAACTTTTTTTTTATTTTCTTCGAAACAAACTCTTCTTTCTTCTTACGCTGATATGACTATGGCGAATTATGGTGCGAAAGATAGAAGAATTTACTATGACGCATTAGATTGCATATAATGAATACAATACTTTATTTTATTTAATATTACATATATTTTGATTGATAAAGGCTCACTCTAAATTTTGGAAATCATTTGAGTGATCATTTAATTGTCTATAAATTGGTTAACATTTTATCAATCACATTACCTGGTTAATATCGTATTTATATAGTTTAATTATTCATATATTCAGTAAAATTTATAATAAATAATATCTACTTGTTAAAATATAATGCAATTAGCTAGCTGATATATATTTAATTAGGTAAATATATGATAATAAAAGACTTCTTCAACGAATAATGTGATTAATTTTACTATGTTAATTAATTACAATAAATATCTACCTTACTCAGACATTAGAGCATAACTTTTTGTGTCATTGTATAATTAAAAAAAGGTTATCATACAGAAGTATATAGTTACAAATATATACGAAATAAAATTATAAATAAAAAAATGGATATGCGAACATTTATAAAAAAAAAAAAATTAATTGCATCAAAATCCATTCATGCTCTAATACATTTGAAATTTTCATTTGCATAAAAAGACAGGTCTTTTGAGCTGCAGCAATTAGATAAATTTGATACTTGTTCATCTTTATTTGTCAAATATTGCATAAATTCATAATTATGAAATTTTTTGCTATATCTATAAAATATAAAAAAAAAATTCACTAGTACATAATAATAATAATTACGTAAAGGGTGTGTTTCTCAAAATTTATCATTTATTAATAAATTGAAAGTTGCCACTCGTTATCAATCACTTCGAAGACCAGTTTATTAAAATCTTAAAAAAAATTACTTTTAATAACAACAAATTTGGTGTAGGAATAACTTAAAAATAGAGCATAGAATCTTATATTTTGTGTTTATAAACAAAGAACTTGAAATATTATGAAAATGCAATGAACATTTTTATATATAAATACCATATAATTCTTATTCTTGAAACTATTCTCAATTTGATGAGAAAAGTACTCCAATAGAGATATTATAACTTTATATTAACTATTCAAGGAAAAATTTGTCAGTTGCTAATAATTTAGCAAGTAGTTAATAATTATCTAATTGTTAATTAAAAATAAATTATATTTAAATTTGATTTAAGTTGCTACTTATAAAAACAAATTTTGAATCTTTTCTCCTTATATAAAAATGAATAGTCAATAATCAATAAAAATCTTCATTTAATTAAAAAATTTAAAATTTTAAAAATTAAAAATTCAACCATAATAGTACAATTATAATCAAACGTGATTGCACAATATACAATAATATATACAAACGAGGCCGGATATGATTCTAGCTATGGGTGGCAATCGTATCGTGTCGGGTTGAGGTGGCGATATCACAAAATTTTGTTCAACCCGAACCCAACCCAATAAGCCTCAACCCGAATTCAACCTGAAAGTTTTTCGTATCAACCCGAACCCAACCCATTTCAGCATATAATTATTTTTCATTAATAATTCATCTAAAAAACCTACACATTTTATGTTCAACTAGAATCTTAATAAAATAATCAATTTATACCAAGGTTTTGAGAAAAGTCAAATTATACAAAAAAAATTTAAAAAGTCAACATTATACTCTAGTAGCCCAACTTTTGTATCATAGAGCAATTTGATAATTGGATTTCATTTAATTTTCTCTACAACATCAATAATATACAAATTTTCATATTAAACTAAAAGTTTTGCACAACTTAATTTTAACAACAGTAAAATCGAATTCCAACAAAGAAATATAATTCGTTTCATTCAATGATTAATAATCATCTCAACATCACCAAGTAGTCAATATTCATGTAATAAATAATAATCATTAATTTTTACAAATCAATCTAGAGTTAAATTATTCAAAAATAACAAATCATTACTTAAAAATGCAAAAAAAAATTTTAAAAAAACTATTAAATTATCGTGTTTTCGGGTTATTATCGAGTTACCTGAAACCCAGCTCAAACCAACTCATATTTTTCGTGTTATTTATCAAGTCGACCCAATATCAACCCAACCCAATAACCATCAACTCAAACCTAATAATATCGTATCGATTCGTATCGTATTATTGTGTCGTGCCGAAAATTATCGCTCCTAATTCTGGCCAAAGGTAGAAGGATCACTCAAATACTAGACTTGGACGCGTGTACAACGGGAGACACGTGACCTAATAATAGTTTAATGGGGATTATGTCTTTTGTCGCAATCCACATGCAAGTGGTCTCAATTATTCAATTTTGTCCTGTTAGTATAGGCAGGAGGCATGAGGATATAAAATATTAGTTCAATTGATACTCCGAATCTCATTATTTTTATTAAAATTTTAATTTATTTTTTAACTCAAAATACAATGAAAACATAAAGTGCTTGTTTGTTTATGAATTGGAGTATTTTGTCAAAATAATTTTTCGAAAGTGAGGTTGGGAATACGATGGTTGTTTGTTTATATTTTGGGTGCTAGGTGGAGAATAAATTGGGATAACATTATTTATTTGTTTGTGTTTTGGGATGAAATAAGATGCAGTATCAATAACTTTTTTATTGGTTTGGTATGGTGAAATTGATATTTTAAAATTATTTATGCATGTGTATATGTAGATTGAGTGGGGGCAAAAAATGAGAGGGTTAGGGGCCGATTGGATTTGTTTTCTAGAGGCATTTTCATTTTCTGGTGAAAAGAAATAATGAAAAGTTAGTTATAATGTGCTTTTGAAAATGAATTTGTTGTTTGAATATTTTGTTTAAAATGTAATGATTATGTAGGGTTGAAATGAGTTATATTTGAAAAATATAATATTTTGTATTAAAAGTCGTGAAAATGTGAGTAGAAAAAAATAAAAAGTGAAAATGAAGAGAGAGTGACAGGCCATTTGGTTTTATTTTCAAAGGCCATTACCAGTTCCAGCCATTTCTAAAAGTTGAAAAGTTAGTTATAAAATAGAATAAAAATTGATATGTATTTGGATGAAATATTGGAAAGTAATGATTAGAATATGTTATAGAATTGAAAAATAGATTATTTTATATTTTTTATGTTTAAAAAGATTTATTTTTTTAAAATATATATATTTTTTGTTAATTTGAAAATAATAGAGGGTATTTTATCTCAAATCAAATTTGAATTTGATTGATGTGCAATAGGATGATATGGTAGGTTTAAAAAGAGTTTTGAGAAGAAAATTTATATTTTTTTTGAAAAAAGTTTATGAGAAAGTGTTTATTTTCAATTTTTATTCCCAAATAAAAATAAAAATGGGGCTTGAAAATGAAAACAAATGGGCCGTTAGTTTGTTTGGAAGAATATTTTGAAAATAAAAATATCTGTAAAAATTGGGGATAAGTTGATAGCTCTCTATTTTCATTTTAATGAAAATAAGCCAAGAAAACAAAAACGAATGCGCCATTAGACATTGGAGAATGGGTATAAAATGAATTATGGGAGTATTTTAGGCCTTTTTGGATATATTTTGAATAGTAGATTGGAGAATGTGATAAGTTGTTTATTTGTATTTTGTGAGTTGAGATTTATTTTGGCAATTCACAAACAACCAAGCCCATATATATTCTTCAATATCCTATACATCTTTTTTCTCTATTTTTAATATTATTATATCTCTATATCTATAACTTATTAAATCCTATATAATCGTTATTGTTAAGATAATATATTTAAATACAAATTCATTTTCAACTCATTTTTTGTAACTATTTTTTTAAAATTTGAAAATAATGAAAATAAAAAATAAAAGAAAACATAACCAAATGGTCTGTTAATTTTTATTTTGTCACAATATGACTCAATAGTAACAAAAATTAATGTTTAAAATTATCATAATGAACAATTAGTGACACTCCTATGATAGCAACATAATGATAATAAAAATTATCACTATAATTTGTGACAGGATTTTCACTGTCAGTGTCATTAATCGTCTATGGTGACAATTTAAATATTATTTTTGTCACTATTTAGTTTGCAAAAATTATTAAGGTGACAAAACTAAATCCTGTCACCTAATATACATAATTAATGACAGATTTTACAATTTTGCTTACTATTTTATCACTAATTTATCTCTTTCTTGTAGTGTTCCTACTACTCTTTTTTCTTAATTACAGGGAAAAGTTTTTTCCATCTCTATACAAAGTTATTCTTAGCTGGATAGTGGACAAAAAATGTGCCTGACCAACTTCAAATCATTGTGTGCATGGACCCAACAAACCAATGATTATAGGAAGTCGAAAAAAATAATTGTAATAAAATGATTTAATTTTAACATTGGCTTCTAATGTTAAATTTGAACCGAAAATTTTATACTTGCAAAATATTAACACTAAGGCCTGTTTGGTTTTATTTTCATTTTCATTTTTTATTTTCATCATTTTTAAAATTAAAAAAGACAGTTGGTGCAGTTGGTGAAAATGACTTGAAAATGAATTTGTACTTGAATAGATTATTGAAAAAATAACAATTATATTAGATTTAGTAGGTTGTATATAGAGAGATATAGTAATAATAAAATAAATAAAGAAGATATATAGGTTACTGAAACATGTATTTTGAAAATAAAAATAAAAATAATGCTGAGTGAAAATATATAAAAAAAAATGATGTGTTTCTATTTTCATATAGTAGAAAATGTGAAAATAAAGTATGAAAATGAAGCCAAACAGACCCTTATAGGCCGTTTGAATTTATTTTCTGGAGGTATTTTCATTTTTTTGTGAAAATAAATAATGAAAAGTTAGTTATAAAAGTGTTTTTAAAAATGAAATATTGTTTGGATGTTTTGTTTAAAATGTAATGATTATGTAGGGTTGAAAATAAGTAGTTTTGAAAAATATAATTTTTTTTATATTAAAAGTCATGCAAATATAAGTAGAAGAAAATAAAAAGTGATGAAAAGTAAAAATAGAGAGAAAGTGTAAGAATTTGTTTGAAATAATATTTTGAAAATAAAAATATTTGTAAAAATGGAGAAAAAATTGATGGCTCTCTATTTTCATTTTCATCAGAAAATGAAAATGGGTCCAAAAAACCAAAAACAAACAGCCCTTAGTCTAGATTATTCATACGATTCTCAAATGCTACGGGAAGAAATTTTGTGAGGTGTAGTGGGTGGGGAGTGGGGACTGTGGAATCAAAGTGATCACATGCGATTGGTTCTGAATTATTCAATTTTGTCTTATTATCGAACGGCCAGAAATTTATGGGGAAAAGAAATATACAATAATAATAGATTCCCTGATTCTCATTATATTTATGTTGCTTTTGTTTTTCCTTTCTATTCACAGTCATACTTTATTGCCCCATTTTCCCATTTTTTTATTGACATTGTTCGTAGTTTCCTATTTATTATTGTTATCTCAGTCTTTTCTAGGACAAGAGTATCTCAAGTTGATCACACTTCGTACTAGGAAAAATATTTCTTAGTAATAAGTATACATATATATATATATATGTAAAGTCTACAATTACAAGTCTTGACTATGAATGCCACAAAAAATTTAATTATTGATTTTATAGTTTCATTTTTTCAATGTGGGTCTTATTACAATTATATTTAATTTGTTGTCGTTAAAGATATGATTGAGATCTTGAAATAATTATATATTTGAATATCTAAATACAAAATTATTTTTATATTGGTCCCAAATAATCATTCAGCTATACCAAGGCTATGTTTGGCCCATAAGGAGTTTTAGTGTAGTAAAAAGTTCTAAAAAAGAAAAAATTATCTACCATTAGAATGTCTGTGTAAATAAAATCATAGAGATTGTAGGTTTCTTGTACTCTATTGAGAAAGTATTAGGATGAGCTTATAAATGTTTTAAGATATTTTTATAAGACATTTGAAAGCTTATAACGTGTTAAAGTATTTGATAATAATTTAAATAGTTAAATTTATAAATTTAAAAAAAATAAGATGTTAGAATTTTATAAAAAAAAATTTAAAAATGAAAGAAAATTTTCATTTATTTTTAAAATTTAAGAATAATTTTTTTAATTTTAATTATGTAATTTATAAAACTTCATTAAGATGTTACAAACCCATTATCTATTTTATACAAACAAACAATTTCGACCCACTTTATACATATGCTAAAACATTTATAGTATAAAATAAATAAAAATATTTGTTTATCTTTTAATATAATACTATTTTTTAAAATAATTTCAATATATTTATTTAAAATTTTATATCAATATAAATAAAAAGTTATGATCTAATTGTAATAGTAAAGTATATAACGAGTAGCCTGTAAATGATGTTAACCCTTTGATGATCTTTTAAATTGTTTCAATTATGACAAAATTTCGTCGCATGATTATGTGCTACAAGCTTAAATGATTTGCTGGAATATGTTTTCATTGTATCTGCCGAAATCTAACATACACTAGAATTTACTTTCCATGTATAAAAAATCTCTTAAGGATTCTATTTGATTTGGACCTTTACAACTTAAAAAGGAAATTACATTATGCTGTAATAACTGATTCAACCGACAATCAAGGAATGAACGCTGATTACCAAAGATGATTTGTTTCCTTTTATAGTTCCAATGGATTCTTTCCTTGTGATAACTTATAGTCGTTGGACATAGGCATATAAGAAAAAAGAATGTGCAGCATGGATGAGGGTTGAATCCGTGGCAGACTGGATTGGGTAGATATTTCGATGAGGTTTGACCTCTCTAGTCGATGTACGAGTATAGGTGGACTGAATCCTGCAATCACTAGCAAACGTCAAGCTAGCCAAAGAGCTCTCTGCTTAGCCACTCCGACGCTCAAGTCAATACGGGTCGACTAGATAATCTGAGCAGCAGAGTAAGAGCTTTTTGTATATATGAGAGCATATCTTTGAAAGGTTGGAGTGGGGGGTATTTATAGCCTTCTTTCCTTGGGGATTTGTCTGAGATGCCCTTAATGTGTAGGAAGGGCCCTTATCCTTGCATGAGGGGCAATAAGTCATCTCCCATTCATGTACTATTCTAGGTGGCTGCCTTTCCAGGTTTTAGGGACAGAGTAGGACACTGTTGACTCACCTATCGCGCCAGGCGGTATTGGGGCGGCATGCGCCATTAATGCGGAGGTATGCCGCCTGTTAGGGCATTTAATGCGACAGAGATGACACTGTGCTTTGTTGACCTCTCTGATCGGAAGAATGATCGACCTAATAACAGATTGGAACACAACACCTGAGGCGTACTAGCGGTACGGGTCGAGTATCGACCCGCAACCTTATACGAGCCTGGTCGGGTGCTCATTTGCTTGGGTACGCCGTCGATCTTCGAGGTTGACTCGGGTCGATAGCACCATTAGGCCCAGGATGCCGGATGGGCTTGGTGCTACATCTTTGGGCCTGTGGTGTTTGGGCCGAGCCACTTGGGCTATCCCATATCATGAGTCCCCCCCACTTTCTGAATGCTGAACGAGGGAATCGACGGGAAGGATTGGGAAGTAGCCAGTTGAACGGTTGCGCGGCCTCCTCGATGAGGGTTTTTGAAAGTCGACCAGGGTTTCGTGCATTAAATGAGCGGTTACATAGTGTCGCGCATGCCGCGGAGTGGCAGCTACATCATTATTACAATCGCTTGGATTCCTACGCTCACACGCCTATAAATATGCGCTGTAAAAATAGCCATTTTTACTTTTACTACCTTTGTGTCTGGTCGAGCGTCTAGCCAACCATTTTTGCTGCTAATATCTTCTGCTCTTAGTTCATCAATTTAGTAAGTGCCTTCTTTCCTTCTCCTCAGTGTCTTTTAGATTTATTGCCATAATGTTGCATTTATCTGATTCAGAGGGCAGTCGTGGGGGGGATAGCGAGGCTACCCACTCTGATAGGCCTGGGGGTTTGTCAGAGGAGTTGAGTGGCTCGTTGAGCGATGATTCGAGTTCCAGCAGCTCAAATTGAGACCGCGGGGGGGATGGTGCTGGGCCAAGTGAGGTTCCTCTCTTGCGCGGTCGATTATTCACCCCATACCATTATAGTGAAATTGTGTCAACCATCATCCCTATTGATTTAGACATTTTAGGCAGTTATACCATATTCCTTCCAAGTACGAATTATTGACACTTGGGGCTTCTGGTCGAATGCATCGCCCCTTGGCAGGCTGTATCACTGTGTTTGAGGATGCCTTTAGGTGTGGTCTTAGGTTTTCTTTAGGTGCTCAGATAGTCAATCTGCTTAGAGGCCTTCAAGTGTGTATAACACAGTTACTGCCAAATTATTATTTGACCATTTATAGTTTCATTATCTTGATGCACCTATTCGACCAGTCGGCCAACTTTGAAAAGTTTTCGAACCTCTTCCATTTTCCCATGTCCCGCAAGTCGGGTTTCTACCATTTAATTGCTCGACCCCATTGTAAATTCCTTGTAACCCCGGCCTCTTCTTACGGACAAGAATGGAAAAGATGTTATTTGTATGTTCGAGTAACTGGGGGTTTCAACATTCCTTGGGGCTGGTGGAGGGGGCATGTCCAGATGCCAGGTAGCCTAACCCCAACTTGGCCCAATATTTTCATTCGGGATCTGGTCGAATTTGGCCAAATAGAGACCTCGGTGTTTATCAAGGAGAGGAGTTTGGTATTGGCTGGGTTATCTCCAGCTCTGTTAAATTTGCCTGCCGATGACCAACTAGGTAGACTGTGCTTCTTTCAGTATGTTATTTTTCTATCCTTTTGCTCGGTTTTAACTTTTACTCTCTTGCTGCTTGGTAGATCTCGACGAGATCATGAACTATTCCAAGGCTGAGGCTTTGGTAAAGGCGGAGAGGAACCAACAGCGCCACCAGGCGACAGTAGCTCGTTGAGCAGCTGCGGCGGTCGATGCGCCTCAGTAGGAGGCAATGGCAACTATACCATCGCCAACTAGACCTGTTCCAACTACAGGCAGCAGCCCAGCGGGTTGAGGTAAAAGAGCGATGGTAGAGCAAACGGGACTTGCTCCGAAGAGGACCGCCGTCGAAAAGGGAAAATTGAGGGTCTCGTGGTCGGGCCCACCGATGGGGAATGACCTGCTCGGGCCATGCGGGGATGATCTGTTGTTTCACTTGCCTAAACTGCCATCGTATAGGTTTGGGACTGAGCTAAGCATGACCGTATATAACACGTTGTCGATAGAGACGATGGGGTTGACTGGCGCCGCTCCTCTGAAAGTGCTGCTGGCTGGGCAGTTCTTGGCCGACCAGAGGAAGCTGATAGGGCTAAGCCAAGACGCTACTCTCCGGGCGTTGGCTTACCATTCCAATATGGTAAGGTTTTGGTTGAGCATATTACATTGCTGAATATTGCTTTCTCTTCGAATATTTGCATTTTTACTATATTGTTGTTTTTCAGGTTGGCCAATTGGGATATCATTTTTACATGCGGTCAGAACTGGCTTTAGCTAATCGCGAGCAACTGTAGGCTGGCGGGGATGCGGAGACTTTGAGGGCTAAGCTTGAGTCCTCACAAACGAGAGTCGAGGAGCTCGCCAAACAGGTCGAGGAGTTGAACAGGCAGCTCCAAGTGAGGGATGACTAGCTGGTAGCCTCCGTCGAGGAGAGGACCAGGATGGACGAGTTGTTGAAAAAGGATCGATCGGATGGGCAGGTAGCTTACAACTCTGGTCGATCCGCGGGTCAGAACATTGCTCTTGACGAGGCCCGAGCGGAGTTCTTCAGAAAGCCATCGTTGATGCGACGGGAGGCAGTGCAGCAATTTATGTTGAGCTCGGCGTTCCAGGATGCAAGTGTTCTGTTTGTGCTTGATAATGCCCGCAATTCATTCGAGAAGGCCCTCAACCAGTTATACTTTCTGGCATCTCTTTTCGACTAGAAGACAGATATCGCCTCAGCCACCTACTCGACAAGCAGCTACAACCCTATCCAGAGGACGACAGAGGTGCTGAGGGCGAAGGTATGGAGGCCATTGTGGCCGAGGGGGTCGCAGAGGTTTTGCCATCTGGGCCTTTGACTGATGAACAGAGGAGGCGGATCGAGGTTGAGAGGAGATTAGAGGCCATTGCCAAAGAATTTAACTTCGCCGGTGACTTCGCGTTCGAGGTCAAAGAGGGAACGGTCGACGCAATCGCATACTTTCCTCCTTTGGACGGGCGTTTCCTAGACGACATGGATGGTCCTTCTCAGCCGACGACCACCGTTGTCCCTGTTGCCATTGCCATGCCTGAGCTAGTTCCCATTGCAATCGCCTCGAGGGATGAGCTCGAGCAAGCCATTGATGAGGGTGCTCGAGCCACGAGTGATGAGGGTTCTGGGTCGAGCTGATGTTGCCGATTCTTCTATGTTGTAGTAGTTTTTTTTTTTTTTTTGAGACTCATGTGAACGATTTTTCATTATGTATAAGTGAATATTTTCTGCATTTAAGCAAGTATTTTGTCGAGCTTTTACATTAACTGTCTTTATTTTATTGCACATATGCATTTGGCACTTAGCTAAGATTAACTCAAGGCCCTTGTCGAGCAAATTGTAACTAATATGCAACTTGATGAATCAGAGACACTAATCTATCACCTCGTGTGTGCAATTAAGCAAAAAAATTAACAACCTTTACAATTGCAAACCATTGCGTCGATTGCTCGGTTGGACAAAGTAATTTATTAATGATAAACCTTGAGTAGTTTAGCGACTACGTGATCAACTTTCGATAATAAATGATAAGCTTCAAATAATTTAGTGACTACGCAGTCGACTATTTGGTCTTGGATTGGCGGCTAGAAGCCTATTTGATCGACTACGGGGTCGACTATGTGGTCTTGGCTGGGAAGCCTTGACTTGGCGGCTAGAAACCTGCTTGGTCGACTACGGGGTCGATGGTGAATAGTTGGATTGTGTAAGTTTTGTATTTACAGAATGTGTTGTAATTTTTATTGCTGCTAGGGAATACAACAGAAGCCGATGGCCGTTTACACATAGAATTTCTTTAGGTTTACGACGTTCCAAGGTCGTGGTAGTTTGTTGCCACTCATGTCTGCTAGTCGGTAAGCGTTGTGCTTTGATACTTTGATCACTGAGTAGGGTCCCTCCCACTTTGGGTTGAGTTTTTCTATATTCTTTGACACTTCGACCTTCTTGAGGATGAGATCGCCAGCCTTGAAACTTCGGGTTCGAACTGCCTTGTTATAACGTTTCGTCATTTTCGACTTGTATCACTGCATTGTATTGTAGGCTGTGTGGAGTAGCTCATCGACAGTGATTAGGTCGAGTGTCCTTTTTGTTGCATTCTGATCGGATTGTAGTGAATCACTCGGGCTGTGTGCTGCATCAGCTCTGATGAAATTACTGCTTCAGAGCCGTAGACCAAGCTGTACGGGCTGTGGCCCGTGGCTGTTCGCGGTGTGGTCCTATATGCCCACAGCACCCTTGGGAGGTCGTCTACCCAACTTGCTCCCGTGCCTGCTATTCGAGCTTTGAGTTGGTTGAGAACTGTTCTATTTGTGACCTCTGTTTGGCCATTGGCCTGGGGGTTCCCTACCAACGTAAAGTGTTGCTGACTCCCAGGGCCTGCACCATTTTCTCGCCCTCTTACTTTGGAACTGAGTGCCGTTATCTGAGATCAGGACTTTGGGCAAACCGAATCGACATATTATATTTTTCCAAATGAAGCTTTTGATAGCCGCGTCGGTGATTTTCGGAATTGCTTCGGCTTCTACCCATTTAGTGAAGTACTCGACCGCCACAATAATGAACTTATGCTGGCCCGATGTCTTTGGGAGAGATCCGACTATGTCGATCCCCTACTGGTCGAATGGCCATGTTATCTGGACGTTGACCATTGATGCAGCTGGTTGGTGTGGTATGTTCGAGTGGACATGGCATGATGGGCATTTTCTGGCAAAGTCGACTGAGTCTTGCAATAAGGTGGGCCAAAAATAATCATAATGGATAACTTTATGTGCCAAGGACCGACCCGGAATGGTTGCCGCAGATGCCGGTGTGAATCTCATGTAGTACTTCGTTTGCCTCTTCGGGTGTTAGGCATTTAAGTGGCGGTCCTAATATCGACCTCCTGTAGAGCTCTCCGTGGTCGTCGAGGGCAAACTTGGCTGCCTACCCTCTAAGCCTGCAGGCCTCATTCTTGTTGTCGGGGGCGGTTCTCTGACTCAGGTAGAGCTTGATTGGGTCTTGCCATGAAGGAGCTGTCTCATCGACCCATCTGATGAGGTTGTGATTGATGGCTTGAATACAAAGTTTGTTGGACACTAAGAATGTTATGGTTCTTTCCTTGGTTCCTTTCGTCGAGCTGGCTAGCTTTGAAACTACGTCTGCCCAATCATTCTCTGCTCTGGGGACCTAGCTTAAGGTGAAACTCTTGAATGATCGTTGTAATTATCTTACTTCCGTTAGATGTTGAGTTATTCTGGTCTCCTTGGCCTCGAAATTGCCTTCCACTTGTTCCGCGACCAGTTGGGAATTAGTGATCGCTACAAGCTGCTCGACACCGCGAGCTGCTGCCATGTGCATCCATGTAATGAGAGCTTTATATTCTGCTTCGTTGTTGGTGACCGAAAAGTCGAGCTTTATTACAAAATCACACTCCTCAGCAAGTGGGGAACGAAGAGAGACAGCTATTCCGCCTCCTGATGTGGTTGCTGAACCATCAACATGCAATGTCGATACTGAGGAGTTCTTGAAATTTTGGTTTGGAAGGTCGAGTCTTTTGACAATAAAGTCAGCCAGGACTTGTGCTTTTATAGTTGTCCGCGGCTAGAATGTGATGTCGAACTCTCTGAGTTTTATGGCCCATTTGGTGAGTCAACCTAAAGTGTCGGGCTTCGACAATACTTGTTTTAATGGTTGATTCGTCAACACCATGATCGCATGGGACTGAAAGTAAGGTCGATGCTTTCGTGCTGCCAAACGAGGGCCAGAGCGAACTTCTCGATCTCCAGATAGTTGTGTTTGGGACCGTGCAAAGCTTTGCTACAATAATACACCGGACGATGAGTCTCGTCTCTCATCGATGCCAAAACTGAACTTATCGAGGCCATCGATACAGTCAGATAAAGTTGTAGCACTTCTTCTAGCTCGGGTTTGGCGAGCATAGGCGGCGAAGATAAATATTACTCGAGCTCTACCAAGGCCTGGTTGCACTGCTGAGTCCATTGAAATCCTAATTTTTTCGCTTTTTTGAGTATTTTGAAGAAATGGAGGCTCTTGTCGGCCAACCTTGCAATGAACCTGCCGAGGGCTATGATCCTACCCACCAGTCGCTATACATCTTGAACAGTATGAGACGAGGCATCGTCCAGAATTGCTTGGATTTTATACAGGTTTGCCTCGATCCCTCTTTGACTGGCCATGTACCTAAGGAATTTCCCCCCACGTACTCCAAACATGCACTTATTGGGATTGAGCTTCATGCCAAAGGCCCTTAGAATGGAAAAGGTGTGGTCGAGGTCGACGAGGTGGTCTTCAGCCTTCTCGATTTTGACAATCATGTCATCGATGTAGACCTCAATCGACTTGACGATATCCTTTTTGAACATAAAGTTGACCAATCTGTGGTACGTTGCTCCCGCGTTTTTAAGCCCGAAGGTCATAACAAAAAGCAGTATACGTCATTGGGGACGACGAAATTGGTCTTGTCCCTGTCTTCCGGTGCCATAAATATTTGATAATAACCTTGGAAGGCATCCATATTCTCAACAATTCACATCCAATGGTAGAATCTACTAATAAATCTATACGAGGCAAGGGGTAAGGATCCTTAGGGCAAGCTTTATTCAAGTCAGTGAAATTATTACACATTTGCCATTTCCTCATTATTGGGGACGAGTACAACATTACAAAGCCAAGAGAGGTATTGGATTTCTATAATATACCTTACCTCTAAAGCTTATTGACCTCCTCTTCGATGATTTGAGACCTCTCAGCATTGAATGTTTCTGTCTTTTGTCTTACTGGTTTATGGGTGGGTCCACATTGAGCCAATGGACAATAACACTTGGATCGATTCCTTGGAGGTTGGCAGCTTTCCAAGCGAACATATCAATGTTTCATCAAAGGAATCGACCATGAGGCATTCCAAGCGATCCCCCATATTGCTTTCGACCTGGGTGGTCTTGTCGGGGTTTTCAGGTTCCAACTCAATTATTTTGAACTCCCCGACGGGCTCAACCCGGGTGTCTTCAAACTTTATCTTCTTTGATGAAGGTCCCTCCTCGGGTTTTGCTAAAGGGCGTCCCCCGAGGGCTTCAACTAAGGTTGCTTCTTCTGCTCGTTGGACTTGATGGAAATGGTATAGTAGCGCCATGCATCCTTAAGATTGCACAAAAGTTCGCCTACTCCTGCTAGGGTTGAGAACTTAATCTTCATGTGGTATGTGGAGACGATGGCCCTGAAGTCGTTTAGGGCTAGTCGACCAATGATGACATTGTAGGTGAATGGAGCGTCGACCACCAAATAGTTGATCATCAAGGTTCTGCTCTGGGGACCCTGTCCAAATGTTGTGGAGAGATTGATAGATCCCTTCGTGATGATCTCAGACCCTCCGAATCCGACTAGCGGTGTTCTGACTGGATCAAACTTTAATTCCCCCAGTTTCATTCTGTTCAATGTGGACAAGAACATTATGTTCACAGAGCGCCATTATCGACCAATATATTTCTGACCTTGAAGTTAGCTATTTGCAATGCTACCACCATGGGGCAGTCTATTTTTTTGTTGACTCCCTTATTCTCCATATGGTCGAGGTCTGAGTCGCTGAAGGAGATTGGCTCCGCCTGGTTGAGAGATGGAAAATCGTCTCGACCTTGGCTGGTTTGGTCGACTCTAGCTGTCTTTGGGTTTGCTTCCTTACGTTCCTAGAATCTCCCTTAGTGGAGCCTCCCACGATCATGTCAATGACTCCTCGAATGGGTGGGTGGGGTCTTTCGATCTCATCCTGCAAGTTGAAGCAATCCTCTGTGTCATGCCCTTTTTGCTTATGAAAATGGCAGTAATTTTTTTATTTTTTCATGGCTTCTGTCTCGGTGAGCTTTCTGGGCCTTTTGAGCAGGTTGTCATGCTAGATGGTAAACAACACCTCCTTCCTCGGCAAACAACACCTCCTTCCTCGGGAGGTTGAGCGGAGTGTAGTCGTGGAAGCATTTTATGAGGGATCGTCGTCCCTCTCTGACCTGATGGTCATCTTTCTTCTTATTTTTCCTCTTATCGACCTCCAGATTACCATATTTTAACTTGTCATTTCCTCTTGGGTCATGTATCTCTCTGCGAGGTCGAAGAGCTCCTCCATTGGCCTGGGTTGTTCACATACCAATGCATTAGCAAATTCCTTGTGTTTGAGGCCTAAAAATAACACGTCGATCAGGAACTCGATCCTAGGGCTGTCAATCTTTAACACCTCCGTGTTGAATCTGGTAAAAAAGTCTCAGAGGGATTTTCCTTCGTTCTGCTTCACAGTGTGCAAATGGGTGTGAGGGAGTTTTGCTTTCCTTCTGCTCGTAAATTGGTGCAAAAACTTTTCACACAACTAGTCGTACGAGTATATCGATGCCGGTTCCAGTTTCACAAACCAGTCGAGTGCTATCCCCTGAAAGGTGGTCACCAGCATCTTAGCGTGATGTACTCGTTGTGTCCGTGCAGTTGCATCATGTGCTCGAATTGCATTAGATGTTCATTCGGGTCGGTCGAGCCGTCATATCTGGGCAAATCGGTCAGGATCTTGGCATCGACAGCAATGCACTCGTCGATGATATCTTGGACGAAGGGAGAGTCTCTCTCTCTCTACGGAACCTCTACGGTCCCTTTTGATGGGGAAACTTTTTCGTGTTTCTCCTCGAGATCTCTTCCAGTCGTCGGTTCAGCTGCTGTACCTAGTTAGACACTTCCTCCCATTCCTCTCTATTAGCCTGGGATGCATTTCTGTTCGTGCGGGGTCTTGAGCGCTCGACCTTATTGCGCTGCAGGGCTCGAATGGGTCGAATGTCGTGGTCGACAGAATCTGCCACCTCTTCGCAGGGCAGAGGTTGGGCCATTTCTCTCGAAAAATGGCCTGGGCTTACTTCGCGCCTCGAGGGTGGCTTTCTGGATTCTGGTCGTTCCAGGTTTTCTCTCTTCCGGGGCCGCGGGTTGCGGTGTTGGCTGTCGACTCCGATTGAACGGTATGTCGGTTCAAAGCCGCCAACAGTTGAGCTGAAATCTGCACCGAAATTTGCTCACTGATGAGCTGTATCAATTGGGGCATGGTCAGGGTGACCACTTGTTCTGGTGGGGCAATCAACTCGGGGACGCCAACTTCTTGTTGGGGTCTATGAGGGGGAGAGCTGGATCTTCTATTTTATTCTCTTCCTGAGGGGGCTCGCCTAGTGTTTACCATTTTCGATAACGGACCCGTAGTTTCCCATAGACGGCGCCAAATGATGAGGTTTGAATCCATAGCAGACTGGATTAGGTAGATATTTCGATGAGGTTCGACCTCTCTGGTCGATGTACGAGTATTGGTGGGTTGAATCCTGCAATCATTAGCAAATGTCAGGCTTGCCGATGAGCCCTTGGCTTAGCCACTTTGACGCTCAAGTCAATACGGGTCGACTAGATAATATGAGCAGCAAAGTAAGAGCTTTTTATGTATATGAGAGCATACATTTGAAAGGCTGGTGTGGGGGGTATTTATAGCCTTTTCTCCGTGGGGATTTGTCTGAGATGCCCTTGATGTGTAGGAAGGGCCCTTGTCCTTACATGAGGGGCCATTAGTCATCTCCCACTCTTGTATTATTTCAAGTGGCTGCCTTTCCAGGTTTTAGGGATAGAGTAGGACACTGTTGATGCGTCTGTCGCGCCAGGCGGTACTGGGGCGGCATGCGCCATTAATGCAGAGGTATGTCGCCTGTCACGTCATTTAATGCGGCAGAGATGGCACTGTGCTTCGTCGACCTCTCTGGTCGGAAGAATGATCGACTTGATAATGGATTGGAACACGGCACCTGAGGCATACTAGTGGTGTGGGTCGAGATATCGACCAGCGGCCTTATACGAGGCTTGGTCAGGTGCTCATTTGCTTGGGTACGTCGTCGATCTTCAAGGTTGACTCGGGTCGATAGCGCTATTGGGCCCAGGATGCCAGATAGGCTTGGTGCTACATCCTTGGGCCTGCAGTGTTTGGGCCGAGCCACTTGGGCTATCCTATATCAAGCATATTGTGTGAATCACTAAGTTGGGATAGACTTTTGTTAAGTATTTTGAGAAGTTGTGTGATACTCTATAACATGTTCTTGCACTTAATTGATGCTTAATCCTTGCTATATTCGTGTTTTTGAAGGACCTTGTGATGAAGAAGGTCAAGTGGGACTTGGATTCGATGAACCTTGGGGAGACGAGGAGAAGGCAATTTGCGTCTTGAAGGACCTAGTGGTGAAGAGGGACGAGAGTCGTACTTGCTCTCAAGGGATCCTGTGAAGAGAACAAATCGGCGCTTAGTTACTCTAAGGACCTCTAGGTAAAGAAACCAGTAGAAGGGTATTGCATGGAACTTTCTGCAGTGTCCTTGGTTCTGGTCTGAAAGAAGAGACTAGAGTTTACCGTACGGAATGGCAGCAACCCGTGCATCAGTCCACAGAGATTGTGCAAGTGAATCTAGCAGAAGTTCGCCTGGACCTATTCACAAGCAGCTGGTTTCAGCAGTGCTCTGGAACTTGCCTCATCCCATATGGGATTTCAGTGTAGTTCTTTGTAAAGAGCTGGTTTTTTGCCCTGCTAGGGTGTTTCTGTCCTTACACTTTCATTACTATCAAATTACTGTTTCTATCTGTAAAACATTCTTATATACTTATTAATTTGACATGCTTAAAATTATAAGTGAAAGTTTAGGTAGAGGATGTAGGCTTGCCGAACCTCTATAAATACTAGTGTTTTTTACTTCTATTTTTTACTGCTTTTCTTATCATTGGTTTGAATGGTATCTTAACCAGTATTTGCAAATTCTAGTCAGCAACTAAAACTGTTTTTCTGCAAAAGACTTAAACAGTTTTTGAAAGGCTAAAAAGATTATTGAGTGATAATATTCCGTTGCATTAAAATCTCTTAAACCTAATTCACCCCTCTCTTAGGCATATAATCACTCACAAATGACATTTACTATAAAGTCATAGTTATCTATACTATCATAAAAAGAAAGTCTATTTTGTCTCTAAAATAAATATTATTATGTACTTTTACATATTTCACCCTTTAATTTTTATAAAATAAATACAAAATATAGAATTTATAAAAAGGATATAAAATTAATATATAGTGTAGGTGAATCTCATATCAATTTTTAGGTGCACCAAATGGTAGGGATGTCAATTTATATCCATTCCGCGGGTACCAACTCTAATCCGCTCCGATTGGGGAGGGTAGAAAACCCGCCCACAACAGATCGGATTGGGTTCGAGTTCTAA
Source organism: Jacaranda mimosifolia (assembly GCA_018894105.1). Taxonomy (NCBI): domain Eukaryota; kingdom Viridiplantae; phylum Streptophyta; class Magnoliopsida; order Lamiales; family Bignoniaceae; genus Jacaranda; species Jacaranda mimosifolia. The sequence goes on along the minus strand of CM032122.1, from coordinate 34,219,567 downwards.
TAGGTGGGGGACGGATTGGGTTCGGGTTTATAATAAACCCACCCCAAACTCGACCCGAAGTATTTATATATATATATTTAGTTTTTTACAAAAATATATATACAACAAACCCTAAATTATGTTAGCATTTTTTTCTTTTCCTCCCATTCCTCACAATCGTGACTCCCAATAGTAGATTCAAAATGCTTAGAAAATGCTCAAAAGCTTTCTATTTGTTTGTTTTACGTAAAATTTATATGATATTTGAGTTAAAATTATAATATTTTATTAATTATACCCAAGAGTAGATTCAGAATGCTTAGAAAATGCTCAAAAGCTTTCTATTTGTTTGTTTTACGTAAAATTTATATGATATTTTGAGTTAAAATTATAATATTTTATTAATTATACCCAAGAGTAGATTCAAAATGCTTAAAAAATGCTCAAAAGCTTTCTATTTATTTGTTTTATGTAAAATTTATTTGATATTTGAGTTAAAATTGTAATATTTCGTTAATTGCATAGTGAATAGTATTTTTAAAAAATAAAAAATATTAATTAGGTACGGGTATGATCGGATAATTCTACATTTATATTGCGGGTAGGGTTCGAATTTTCACTCCTAAAACCCACAGTGAGGGTAGGAATTATATAAAATCTTTGTGTAAGATGTTCGGGTTGAACCAAAACCTGCCCCAACCTACCCCGTTGCCATCCCTACCAAGTGATCAAATTTACCATTTTAAATGCACTCATCTCATCGGACAATTTATGAAACTAGGTTATCTGTGTTAGTCCCTATAGCCACCGTATAATAGAAACTTTTATTATTTCTGCCATGATCAACTGCGTAGCAAGAACTTCTATTATTTCTCCTACTCATTTCTCCAGATCTTAAATTCATATTTGATATTGACAACACTTATAATAAGATAGACATTCTTTTCCCTCTTGTGATATTTCAGTGATTGAAATGACAAGAGGGGACACCAAATTATTAATTGAGATTCCCACATATATATGGTTGGTGCTTAATTGGCCCCAAGTACTTTTTTTCTTTCTGGCTAATACCTCATTTATTTTTTCTTCAATTTGTATCACTCATAAGTTTTCATTTCATCATTCTTGTTTAAAATAATCAAGTCAATTATTTACTTAATGAAAAACAATGTATCAATGCTTTTGTTTGGTTTAATTTGCTTGAAAGATAATGAAGATGAAAAAAGTAGCCCTCAACCCACCCAAATCACTATTATCAGTCACTCGGCAGATATTGTTTAGAATGCAGCCCCATGGCCCCTTTATCGCTGATCTTATTAATAAATTTGAATTACAATTATAATATACGTTCTCGAGCCAAAATGTATACATAATATTTCAATGCCTTTCTTATTTTTTTTTTTCTTTAATCTAGTAATGGACAATAAAAAATTTACTTTTATGTAATTGTTTACATTCATTTTTATGCAAATTATAGCTATATATTTTAGATAACTGTCAATCTTTAATATAATAAAGATAAAAATATGCATAAATCGTATCCACCACTCTAAATTATTTTATAAATGCATGCATGCAACAACTATTAGTGAGAATTAAAAGATAAAAGTTAGGATATTTGTAGGTACATCATTCGAATACACACAAAAAATACATTTAAAAAAGTTAATATTTTATTAATAGTATAAATACTTTAAAGTTATCTTATTAATAAAAACCTAAAAGCTTGTGTAGATAAATTTAATCACACACCATTTAAATATAAAAATATTACTTATTTTAGTATTGGAATCTTTTTGCAACAAGAAGTGGCCTTTCCAATGAGTGCAAGTGTGAGAGAAAAGAGGTTTTGATGGATCCAAGACAGTATTATTTATGACTACCTTACAAGAATCCCTTTGCACATTTCTTGATTTGTGTAATGCTTTGACAGAGACCTTGTATCGGCTGTACGCACCGTCCGGTTCTATTCAATTATTGCATAAAAAAATGATAGTTTTTTATGTAGTAACTAAAAAATTAATTCTTAATTCATTTTTCTTTTGTAAAATCTTACATTTTCCTTTAAGGACACCTTTGATATATAGATAGAATTGATAAAATTATAATAATATAGTGATATTGCATTTTTGAAAATAAGATAATACTATATTTGGTACTAGGATTATATATAGTGGGATTCAAATGATTAACTCTTTTTTCTCATTTTGATAAAGGATTACATAATCTTGGTAAAATTATGAGGATTGTTTATCAATTATTAGATAAATTGTGGATTGGGCCCTTTATCAATCAAATGTTTAAAATACTAAAACTAAAAATTTGATAGAATTTGATATTATAATCGTACAAACCCCATCCTACAATGTAAACGGGTCCTAATGCTATAAACAATTCAACCTTCGACTTTGAATTTTGAATGTATTACTCTTTGAGCCCAAATTCTTGGAGGGAAGTGATTGTTTTAACATACTATTTTTACTGCAAGGATGAAATTTCCTTCTATTTTAATCATAATTTTTGCCTCGATACGTCTTGTAATAAGTTCTGAATCATTAATCAGATTGAAGGTTTTTAGTATCCTATATATCCAATTACATTGTTTTGATGGAACCTGTATAATATATCTGCCTACTCATCAATTGGGTACTAAATTTGTGTCCACAATAAAATTAACGGGTTGTTGGTGGTCAATATACATAGGTAATGTTCATGAGACACTTGGCATTATTTATTAATTTTTGTAAACTTAAATGTAACGTCATTCAACAAGAATCCCTATTTCTTCTTTGATTTCAACAAGTCGAAATCTTCCCGTGGGACTTTTATTGAATTTTTTTACAAGTGATGCAGCTAAAAATTCGATCTCAAATGATCCGTGTTGTTTAGGTTTCATATTTACTTTCTACAAGTATTAGATTTTACTAATTTAACGGTAATAAAGAATATTAGAACCATTGAGATGATCAAGAGTTGAGACACTTACATACTTAAATTAGAATATAAAAGTGGAAATATGCAAACTAAATGGAGGTGAAAACTAAGTAATAAACTGAAAAACAAAGTATAAATGAATGTGTTAATGTCATCCAAAGATTACATTTCGTTATAACTAACTTTCTATTTATAATTTATAATGAATTAAGCGAATAGTATTGTATGGTGCCACATGGCCTCATTATATTGATTGGATGTAAAGATAATCTATACCTCTCATTCTGTATCTCAATAGAATTTACTTGAATCTACGTAAATAGATGTAGATCTAGTCATGTAAAGTCATTTTCTCTATTTTACAAGAGCATGTGGGTCGTTCAAGGGATCTATACCATTAGATCCCATCAATAAGCAAAATTCACATGAAAAAAAGTTGGAAGGCAAAAATTCAAATCGAGACATTCTTATCGTTCATTTGAGTGACAAGGTTTTTAATTTTCCATTTTTTCGTGTTTTTCAAACACTTCATATAGATAAGTTCATGAATTAATGTGAGGCAATCAGTGGTTTTCAATAAATTGCCTTTTGACACGTTCTCGAAATTAGAATGCATTTCTTGCTAGGGTTCATGAATTGGTTATTTCATAAATGGCATGAACAATATTTTAATATATATTAGCAATTTATGTGTATGTTAAAAATTTTATAATATAAAATAAATAAAATATTTTTATATAAATCAAAAGGTATTAATAAAATGGCAATAATGAGATATAGAGTGGGTGCAATGCAAATAATAGTTACTGCATAAATTGTAGGCATGAGGATTAAAAAATAAAAATAAAGGCACTTTAGGCAGATAGTAGAAAGCACAATTAAAAAAAAAAAGAAGTTGTTTTATTAACAATATAGACACCGTTTGAGTGTTTCCATATCTTCCCAATATTCAACCTTTCAAAACTTTTGCCAAATTTTCTCTAATCGAGGTAAAAGGGAAGATGAGGGAGAGTTGAAGGCCATGTTTTAAATGTGCTAATAGAGTGAATTCCAAACTTGAATATTACATAATAGCATGTTTGATTGGTGATATTAAGTGGTCGGGCCGGCCCGTATAAAATCGCAGGCACGGAACTGTAGCATACATTATTTGCTATTGATGTTGCGGCTCAAGGGGTGCGACTGAATAATAGCACCCCACTATTGCAGCTGAAGGATGTAGCAAATGCCTTTTATGCCCTCCAATTGGGAGGAACCCAATTGAGATAAATAAGCGGTGGTACTGGCAGGGCTCAGTCGCCGAATATTGCTCTCTCACCTGAAAATGCTCCCGGAACAAATGGCCCACCAGGTCATTTATCCTCGCCGTCGGGGCTGGGAACTCAAGCAGCGACAGCGGCTGGGGCAGTGGGAGTTTTGAGAATATTTTTGGGTTTGTGGTGTACAGGAAACTATTTCTATCTATTGCTATTGCTATTGCTATGAGGTTGATTGATTGGAGTTCTATCACTTTTTAACATGGGGAATGAAATTTGGGGCTCCCAAGATATGGTCATTTATTTGCTGTGATTCATCGCGAGGTAAACAAGAAAATGAAGGAAAACAGAAAAAAAGAAAAAAAGTATTGTTTAAACTTGTGCTTATTTTCTAATAATTTAGGCTAGGGGTTTCCCCTATCGATTCCTAATTAATTTTTACTGTCATCATTTTCTAAATGTGCAGTCTTGTTGTAAAGAAGTTGATTTTTTGGGGGTTATCATGTGTAATACAGTAGCCGTACAAGCTTCTGTACTTTTTACGTTCTTTCACCGCAATAAATTGCAGAAAAGTCGTAATGCAACTGCATACAAAATTCCGTCCATGGATCTTTTATTTTCAACAGGTTTTAGAAGTAAAATAATGTTTGTGTTTTCATAAATTACTTACATCGAAAATGAGCAACGGAGTTCCTACGGTCTTCTTCTTAATCAGAAATCCCTGCTTGCTGAAACATATTTTAGGAATTGCAATGTACAAGAGCGGAAATCATGTTTTGTTTGAATTGGGAAACATGGACCAGAACATAATTTTGATGGAAGGGCAAGATGGTCCACTACATAATAGTGGTGGATATCAAACAAAGATGCGTGATTGTGCAAGATTTATGTTGTGGCTAATTTGTATGTGTAATTTATAATATCAAACGAATCAATAAATTTATAATCTAAACTATTTACACTACTAATATAATCTCCACTATTAACAAAATTTTATATCAAACGCGACCGAAGTAAATTAGACTATTGAGTGTGTTTGAGTAAAAATTACTATAGTTAAAGTGCACTAGAAGATTGTATCAAAATTAAATTTTTGGGCCCACATGGGAAAAGTTAATAGCCCATGCTCCATAAAAATCCATGTACAAATGTCTACATGGCCAGCTCACCTAGAAGACCCATTTATATTATAAATCTATATAAAACTTTCATTTCTTTTAACTCTCATCCAAAACTCCATATTGATGACTTATAATTTTGAGATCTGCAATTTTATGTGAGGGGTAGCAAATTAGGGAATGAGTTGAGCATGTGCATAGCTGCACCTAAAGTTTGTTAGAATTTGAATTTAAACATCACACACAAAGGTGTGAGGGCAATGTCATTGAATCAATTGACTACTCAACAAACAAGTTGAGATTTGACAAAAGAGTACGATTGCTTGTGGCTTGGGCTAATTTCTTCTGCTCTTCAAAGCTGATTAGTTCAAATTATTATAGTACATTATAGGCCAACTTTAGAAGCCCAAGATACAATACAAAACCTCAATTCTATCTATTATATATGTGGAAAAGTAAATTATCACAAGCCCAACCACTTCATATTCAGATGGCATATAGCAAACCCAACCCCATTTGAGCTAACTTTGGATAATGAATCTCGTGCCCAATAAGTTAATTTGCTCAAGTAATAAGGTCTATACTCTAAAATTCTCTAATGAAAAAATATCTTGAATTCGACATATTTAATATAAATCTATGATTTCGTTAAGTCATTAATTGTACTTAATTAGTCAAAAATTAAAAATTAAAAAATAATATTGGATATGGTAATGAAATTTACGATCCATGATAAGAAAACCCATAAGTGTCATAATATATTATCATTATTCAATGGGTACAATCGGCTCATGGTAAAATTTTATTTGAGTTTAATATAATTTTTATTTAAGGAACAATTCAATATATAATTTAAGTCAAAGTAATATCTGATTATCTGATTTGATCAAATGCTATTAATGAAATTGTAATTCATTATGTTCAATTTTGAATATGATTCTTTATATTAATAAACGTTAATCTTTTAACATACTCCATAAATGTCTACAAATAGCAAATAATGCTTAGTTTAACCGACAAAGTAAGGACCAATTAATATAAGATTATCGTTGTGAGTTGTGAGTCGTCTACTTCAATAGAAAATAATTATTAATAATTAGTATTTATGATTCCTAATAATATGATGTGATAACGAATGTGATCACTTCATTAAAAAAATATTTAGTTTATTTATATTTGAATTTCTATGATAAAGGCAATTATCATCATCATAACTATGTCGACAATATTCCATGTGACAACGGTATCCATTAAGAATTCAACATATTCTCAATATTAAATGATGCAAATGTTGATAACGATATAATAACTACTTTCAAAATATCTCAGGTGCTATGCTTCAATATTTGAAGCATTACATTTCAATAATTATAACTCAACTTATATCTCCATCCTTGAACTGTTACACCAATAATAAACCAACTCATTTCCCATCAGATAGAGTTCTAAATCTTAGGTTTTTTTCATAACGGGTGAAAAATGTTGTTGGTAAAAAATGTTTGGATGATGATTTGTAATTTTAAAGTAGTAAAAGAATGGAAAGGCTTCGATTGTGGTTTGGGGTCACCACGTAGATTGTTCAAATCAGTGATATCCTCCACGTCGGATCAACAGGTCGAATGATGAACTTTGGAACCTAACCATAAACACATATTAGAGAGACATCGGGAGGGCCTCAACAATACCATTTTGATGTCAAAGTCAGATGGGAAGTCGAGATCATCAAATAGGGCAGCAAATATATTGCAAAAGATCAAAAGCTCTTACTCATGTTGTGAAGCACGAAACATATATAGACAATGGTTTTTACGGACTTGTCACATTAAAATCAAAATGGATGGTCTTGATGATCCTACATGTCCGACACTCTGATTAGACTAAGAAAAAGATACAAATCCTTGAACTAAAGTGGCATTTTGATGATATCTAATATCCAATATATATCAAAAGGAATTGAGGGCTATTTTCAATACAAAACCCATTACTATATGTGTGCAAAAGAATAATACCTCAAAACAATTGAACCTTCATCCATGGGAACTGATATGTGTAACATCATATTTTCACTCAGATACTAGCCATGTTTTGAAAACTAAACCGGCCGATCTAGCCGATCGAACCGATGATCGGTGGACAGTCCTGTCCGATTGAGGCTTGAAAACCGGTGCCAGTGAAAATCGGTCAAAATCGGTGAAAACGTTCAACCGGTTTACTCCTTTTTCTTTTTTTTTTTTGAAAATTTAAAAATTACTTTTTTTAAAAAAAGAAAAAGTAAAACAAAAAAGAGAAATTATGAATTGAAGATGATAATTAAAGATTTTGGACATGTAATTTTTTGAAATATGAATTTATTTTCTTGAAATTTAATGAAGTGGTAGTTATATGTGAATGCTTATGTTTAATTTGTTATTTTATTTTGTTTAATCTCTCTTAGATTATGTTGAATATTTAGCGTAGAAGAATTTATTTGTACTTGGAGTTGAAGCATGGAATGAATGATTACTTATATTAATGTGAAATATTATTTTTTATTTATTTATAGTTGACTAATTGTGAAATAGTATTATTTTCTAAAAAACATACTTAAAAATAAGTAAGTTAAAATTTTTTCAAATAATATTCTTTCTATATCAATTGAAAGTTTTATTTTTTGTTAATGTTAAAATATTATATGTTTTTATAAAATTAAATATAATTATTAATCATTATGACATCATACCATTTGAATCGATTGAACAAATAACCAGTAAGGTCACCAATTTTTTGTTCGATTCGATTTTGAAAACATTGAATACCATAGCTAAATGGTCTTTTTCATTATTTTCACCGATGAGGTGGAAAACACAAACAAACGGGGCTTTGCTTTGATAGGTGGAGCTTGTGCGGGTGGTGTGTGCGTGCGTGTGGGAGGCAAAGATGGAGTGAGAAGAGAAACCCACTAAGGATTGTCCTGGAAGTGGGCGACCCGACAGAGGGTAGTGGGGGACACACTGCGCTACTACTTATGCTTTTTGATAAGGACAAGAGTAACGTTTGGCTCCCTGACCTTTTACCAAAATTTCCTGCTTTTCTTTCCCATTCTGTCTCTATTCGGACACTTTCCTCGCACCCCTTACTACTACCCTCCCAATCCCACTCATATTTATTTGAGCTTTGTTGGGTTGGTTGCATACAAGTGCGTGCCTAACTGCACTTCATTCTTGCATATATATATATATATATGTATATATCTTATTGCCTAATCCAACCGGCTATGGATGGAAAATTTTGTCGTGTTTTCATGTTAACTGGTAAAATAATATCATATTAATTATATCATGATGTCATACAAATATAATTATATAATTATTTATTACAATTGATGTATAAAAGTACAATTTTTCGATTGAAAGTCTGAGGGTGTTGGCACGCAGTTGGAATATTAGAAGTGATTAATTTTAAAAATTATGGGAAAAATATTTGAAAATGAGAAATATTTGAGAATTTGAATAAAAATGTGGAATGAGAATGTTTGGTTAAGGGGGAAAAAAACTTTTGCTTCAGCTTATGGGGAAAAAATACTAATTAAATTTGGGATTTAAAAATTGTAAAGTTAAAAGTGTTTAACATAAATTATAAGTATTTACTAAAAAAATCAAATGTTGAGAAATAAAAACCCATAAGGTTGTTTTCAATATTTATCCTACTTTAATTTTTTTAGGAGATCACATAAGTAGAAACGAATTAAACCCAAAAGAAAGAAAAAAAAAAAAAAAAAACCTGCATATTAAGTCATAATTGATTTTGGTGAGTTATGTGCTAAATTGCAATAAACATTAATTAGATAGTCATGTTTGCTAGTAAATCCACAAGTGAGAGGCAATAAATGAGAAGACACGACGTCGGTCTCGAGCTTACGTTGTATCTTATTAGATTTTTAGTTTTGGATTTATCGATATGGGCATATTGCTGTTAGCGTCAACAAACTTGGTTCCATTAAGAATGTTCTCTTTGGAATGGACTAATTCATAGTATCTCTACTCTCTAGTCTATAAATCGTCATAGCCTACTTTATGTGAGAATAGAGTTATTATTGCAGCCACCAAAATAGATTTTAGAGACTCTAACAGCCCTTCTTTTGTCTTGTTATGAACAATATTAGACTTTACTTTGAGCATCTTAATATTGATTAATATATAATAATATTAAACAAATAAGGTAATGAAAGTGACATAATAGAAACCTAAAAATTATGTTACAACGGTTAATTAGTGATAAATATTTATACTTACTTTTAATTTGTGAAACAGACCTCACTTTTTTTTTTTACTGTGCACTCCCCATTTGAAGCATAACTTTTGATTTCACTCTCCAACTACACTAAATGTATCAAAATGTCCTTGAATTTCACTATGTAGAGCACTTCCTTGAGTTCACTTATCCGAAGGTATTTTTTTGGTTATTAACCCTTAAAGAATTTTATCTAATTTTAGTTTTTTAAAAATTAAAAATTTTAAAAATATTTATCAATTTTCATATACTGAAACCATAAATTATTTATTAATATTACAATAATATATATCACATAAATACTTATATAACATACATTGCACGCGTGCACCACATACATAAATATATATATATATATATAATATTAATAAATCGATTGACTTCGAGTCTAAAAATTAAAACACAAGATGCACCCAAAACTTGTTTGAGATTTCAAAACTCGATCTAAATAGAACCGATTCAGTATAAATTTATGTTTGACCAAACTCATTATCATACCTATTTTCTAGCAACTTTAATTATCATTTTTGTTAAAGGTCATTAAGGTTTCATTTTTGTTTTGATCTCATTATCATTTTCGCTTGTGCTTTATAAAAGTTAAGAGATAAGAAATCATTTGGGAAGTTTAATCAAGTTGGATTAGTTCCTATTAGAATCCTTGTAGGCCCGAACACATATACGGTCTAAGAAAATCAAATTAGACCTTAACATTCCCCCATTCTAGGGGTGTAATTGAGCGAGTCCAGTATATATATATATATATATATTCGAGCTCGAGCTCGAAAAGCCTAAAATTTTAAGTTTGGGCTCGACTTGACAAAAAATTCAAGCTCAGCTCAACTCGATAAGGTTCAAATTGACAAATGAGTTGTAAGTAACTGTAGGCTTGAGTTCGAGTTCGAACTCGAAATAAAAAAATATTAATATAATATATATTTATTGATAAAATAAAAAATAATATTTAATTATATACTAGCTTGTGAACCTAAATACAAATGACTCGAGATCGGCTCGAATTAGAGTTCAAGTTTGATTCAACTCAAGTCGAGGTGAGGCTCGTAAACTAATTCGACACGTTTGCACGCCACCCCACGCTCCTGTTGACCATAACAATTTAATGTTAGCCTCTCCTTGTAAAGTTCAATAACTGCATGAGCAATTTGATTAGAAACCTCAATTTGTCTGAGTCTCATAGAACTCTTTTCTCAATGGATAACCTTCTAGAATAATGCTAACAATCCTAACTCTTCAAATGCATTTATTTAGTAATATATTCACTTCTTCTAACATTTTTACCGGGAAGAAATCATCTTTATAGAGCTTCATCATCAACGGAGAGAATGATCTGTATTGAATTCTTTTCACTTTGCAATTCAATAGATTAATAGTAAATAGCAATAATAAAAATAACACTGATAACAATTAACAACAAAATATATCATGCGAGAGTAATTTATATTAGACTTTTTTTGCACAAAAGCACTTTCCCATCCAATGTCGACATTAAAACTAAAAGTGCATTTAAAGTCAATGAAGTGCGATATTTATCAATTGCTCTACTTCCAACACTAAAAGTAGTCTTAAAAGAAACAATGGTGATTAGAATGGCTAAAATATCTCTGGCCATTACTGATAGTAACTCGTATTTTAAGGCATGAATTTTCCGCCAAATCAAAACATCAAAGTTGTCGTCGGCGTCGTTGTTTTCCATTTTTTTTTTCCTTTTGCGTTTGTCTTTGTCAATTATGTAGTAACTTTTTGAGATACATATTAAGTTCAAACTTTGAAAGTTGAACAGATTCTGTTAACTTAAACATAGATATGTTGCTTTTTATTCAAATTAAAATCAAAATAGAAGTATACGAAACAAAGTCTTAGACTCTTTTTGAATGTAAATAAGTAGATTTATCTTTGACTCAAAGTCAGAAAACGATGTTGCCTAAATTTAGATTAATGGAGATATAAATTTTTGATTTTTTTCAAAAGATTCTATATTTCATTTTTAAGTTAAATAGTTGAAGAACTTAATTTTAAGCTCAAATATCATGATAACCTTTTTATATTCAATATTTTTGTTATACTATTTACAATACATTTTTTGTTGCTTTGGTTTTTAATACTTGAATTACCTTCATTAGATACTTTTTGTAATAGAATTGAAAAAATAATTTTTTATAGTTCAAAGAAATTAATTTAAAACTGATCTCATAATAAAAAATACTCAAAATACTTCTTAAACTATATACAGGCATGAGAACAATTTTGTCCAAAGATTAATCTAATTGTATGTGCTACACTTTAATTTTAGCGATGAGTGAGATGCATTATACAACCAAGAGAGAGAGAGAGAGAGATTATATAACTGAGGTTGATAAAGTATTTTGAATAACTTAATCGATACCATATCTATACTATATATAAAACATTTACTCCCTTTTGATGTGTTTTCAAATAGTTTTTTTTTTTTTTAAAAGTGACCTCATTATTATTTTTAAACTTCATAATTACTAAATAGTTTCTTCTCTCTTCTCTAATATTTTGCTCTCCAATTGTTTATTTTTTTTCCTTTTTCCTTTTATATTATTTTTTTTGTCATCATAAAAAGTTAAATTACATTGAAAATATTAAAAATTTCAGTAACATATAAAAAAATAAACGAATGTTCTACTTATTTTATACTGTATAAAAATTTAATACACGCATAGAATGTGCAAAAATTACTAAAATTTTACTAAAAACTCTTTAAATATATATATTGTTTTGGTTGGTGGTTTGGGGTGGGGTGGGGTTGGGGGAGCTTGGACTGGGAACAGTATAGCTATTATAGAGATTGGATTGGAATCTTGTAACTTTTTTTCCTTTAAATCAATGAAGATGTTTAGTCTTTTCATGCGGGCAATCTACAAATGAAAAGAAAGCATGTAAAACATATGTTTGTACTGCAACAAGAATATTACTGACAGCTGCATATTGCATGGATGCCATCCTCTCTTGCTGGCTAGGCCTACCCTCAAATGCACCCTTAGTGCCGTATGGAAATATCCCAAATTTGTTTCACCTATGGCGTTCCTGTCTTTTCAATCTGTTGGAACTTGGAATATTCAAATTGCTCTCCAATGGCTATTTGGTGTAAGGCATGTACATAACAATGATAATATCTACAATGGTTTTTGTTGGTACACTTCAAATTATGAGGAATCTGAAAAAGTCACCACTATTCACTATAAGTGCCCATTTGGTTTTATTTTCAATTTTTATTTTTATTTTCTCTTAAAAATAAAAATAAAAATAAAAATAAAAAACTATGGTAATGTTTGTTTACAAATTATGTATTTTGGATTATATGTTTTGGGAGAATGAGTTTTGGGAATGGGGTTGGAGAATGTGAAATTTGCATTGGGGAATGTGATATATGTTTGATTATGATTTGAGAATAGTAAGAAAATTATTTTGAGAAAATTTGGTATGTTTGTTTATATTTTGGGAGGAGACAAATTTTACTATAACAGTCAAATCAATGTCTTTTTTGTTGGGGTTTGAGGGTGTAAATTGATTTTAGTAGTATTTTTTATTATGATATGTAAATATATGTATATGTGATGGTAATGATTGTGTGTAAAGAATATGGGATTTTTGGTCATTTGCCAATTAAATTGCAAGGACAATCTAGCCATTTTAGAAACCCATTTTGGGAGAAAAGGAAGGCATATGTTTGGTTACATTCTCCCAGAATTGGGAGAATGTAACCAAACATAGCCTATGAACTTCTTTCTATTTTCATAGATATTTTTATTTTCAGCATATTTTTCCAAACTCTCTCTCTCTCCACACTTTATTTTCTCTTACTCTAATTTACACGACTTTTAATACAAAAATACAACAATATCCAAATACAACTCATTTTTAACTATACTCAATTATTTCATTTCAAACAAAATATCCAAATAACATTTCATTTTCAAATGCACACTTATAACTAATTTTTCATTATTTCTTTTCACCAGAAAATAAAAATGTCTCCGAAAAATAAAATAAAATGGGCTCTAACTATGTGTAATTTATAATACGACAATTATATATATATATATATATATTTTGTGGGTTTCAGGACTTAAGGTCTCGAGTGGGGTTTCAGGATCCATCCAATTGTGTTATCACTAACGTCTATTTGTCTTTAAAACTATGATTGGCTATAGACTTAATTCTCAAGATGAAAGTGCTGATCAATCAAAATATTAAAAAAAATCAGGGCCAATTAACACATTTAATTTCGTTTAAAATCATCGGACTAAAGGAGGCTGGACAAGTAGTGATCGCCGCCCCTTTAGTTTAATAATTAATAAATCTGATGACATCTCAATATAGAGCAATCTATCTTATATTTAAGCTATTGAGGAGAAATCAATCTTGAGGTGGGTGCTTAATCATTGATTGTAAACTAAGATTGGATTTGATTAGAGGATATATTAATTTGCATGATTTTGTTGATGGATTAACGTCTAAGTTGCTTCATAAACTCGTGAAATTGATCTCTTCGCGAGTTAGTGGTTCAAAGTGTCATAGTGGAGGCTCCATAGACTTTTGAAACATAAGTATCTTTGAGTCTCAAATTTAATAATTACATGATTATTACAAAGATTAGATATATATTACCTAGTAATTATATTATGTCTCTTAGTTTTATAAACATGTATTATGATCACTATGACGTTTACATACAAAAGTAAGTTGTGCTTTCTTAATTGTTGCTTGTCTTTAAATTGTGAAAATTAAGCAGCATGTTTGTGTACAATTGATCACCTGTATATTGCGCTCGTGCGAGAGGATGTCACACGTGGGATGCAGTGATGATCTTCTGTTAAAATTGAAAAAAAAATATGTACGTATGCATTTTGATATTATTATCTTTAAAAGTTTTGATCGAAAATTAGTGATGTCATATTATCTTTTTATTTGAGATGATAATTGAGAGAGAAAAAAAGTTATTAATAAATTAAGTTTTATTTCTGGACTTTTCAAATAAATAAGAACAATAAAAAAATTAGGAGGGCAAAAACTGTATGTGCATCCTGCATACCAAAATTAGTCTTGCGTTTGACCTTAAATGAGCACGGTGTGCTTCTTACGTGTATTGTGTGTAGTTTATATTTTAATTTATTTGATTTAAAAACAAAAAAAAAGTTGATTTATTAAAAGAATAAAAAATTTATCATTTGTAATATTCTCTCTTTAAAAAAAAAACAAAAAACAAAAAAATTCTCTCGTTCATAACTGACTCTCCCTATCAACACAAGATATGCACTCACAAAACCTAAAATTAATGTACTAAAGACTAATACCGACATGATAAACTTTTTAATGCAATTAGGGGCGTAAGCAATCAAGTAATTAGAAATTTATTTTAAACTTTTTATCGAATCAAAAATTATATTTCAAAGTGATATAATAGTCAAATTAATTGAAATTTCGAATAAGCATTAATCAAGTTGAATAGAAACGAAGGTCAAATTATATATGTCAATGTTAGTTCATTCACTCTTGACATATTATATTAGCAAACCGAACTCAATTTCAAATATTTTTTTTACATACCCATCTCTCGAAATTTCAAATATTTATGTAATGAAAAGATAATAACAATATATTAATTAACGGCAAAATTTTTATAAGTTGCATGTATTAAATGACAAAAAAATTACTAGCAATAATTAGTAATATTTGCATATTGATAATAACGATAATCTAATCAGAAAGTGATAATTCTTATTACCATATATTGCCCCTAAACATCAATTATTAATTATATTAAAAATAACAACTTAAAATAATAATCTACATGGAAAAATCTATGTCTCCACCTTTAAAAATTAAGCTATAGCACTAAAATCCACAAAATATTGAAAAGAGACATTTCCTTTGGGAATTATCAAATTTATATATTTTCACTCTAAAAGGCATCGATTTCCGAAATTGAGAATATTTTTAAGGTGGTGAAGTGCATTTTGTCCCCCAAAATAATAAAGTTCAATATTTATGTAAATACACAATAGCTGTCAGCTTGGGCCAAATATAAGTCAAATAGGCCTAGAATTGGAACAACCCAAAAAATTACCTTTCACATAAACAAGATAGTAGAATATCAAATCCAAAACACAATTACATAAAAAAATAAAAATAAAAATATATTTTTTAAGAGAACATTACAACTAACAAAAAGTATCCTTTTACAACAACTGTATAGATCAAATTATCAAATCAAGAAAATCATTCTTATAGCAAATCAATAGAATACAAATATCAAATCAAAGAAGATGGAAGTACAAAATCTAGCTACAAGACCACAACCAATAGCCAAACATAAGGTGCACATAAAGATGCTCATTCGGGTAGAATACGGGACCTTCCACATAATATGATAAATTAGATATGCAAACAAACCGAGCTAGCTCACAAGCTTGATGAGCTAGCCCAAAAGTGTTCGAACTCGAGTTCGAGCCAAACGATTCTTGTTTGCTTACAAGCCTATATTTTTTATTTAAAAAAATATAATAAAATATACTTTTTTTTTTATATAAAATAATTTAACTTTTCGAGTTAAAGTATATAGTTTGATTATGAATTCGAGCATAATGAATCAAGTAGAGTGGAGCCTGAGCCTCAATTTTCTAACCTCGTCGAGCTCGAAAAAAGGGTCAAGCTCAGTTCGACTCGGCTCGTTTGCATCTCTATAAGAGACTTAATGTTATTGGACCACATGCCTATAGACAAATAAAAATCTATTAAAATGACCGAAAATGATAACTGAAACATCGCCAAAACTAAGGATTTTAAATAGAGTCAGAATGCTATATATTAGTGGAATAGATCCATCTTGCAAAGATATATGCAGGTAGTCCCATAGCTCTTCATGATAAAAAGTTAATGACTGTTTGAAATCTATTTGCGAACCAAATAAATGAATTACTTCTTTTCAAACTTCTATCAGTTTGAATATTATCAAAATATACGTATTCACCTCTTATTTGATATTAATAACTTAAATATATTAAATATTCAAATGTTATATGCATTTTAAGGCACTAAGGTTGTGTTTGGTTATGTTTTTTGTTTGATTTTGTTATGTATTTATTATGTGTTTTGGGAGAATGAATTATTGAAGAATGTGAAAGTTGTTTTTTTGGTATGTTTGTTTATGTTTTGGGAGAGACATTTTTTACTGTAGCAGTGAGATCAATGCTTTTTTGTTGGGATTTTGGGGTGAAAATGGAATTGAGTGATTATTTTAATGTTAGAATAATAATAAAATATATAATATATATGTATATATATATTGAAGAATGTATATTTTGAAGAAAAATAGAGATATGTTTGGTTATGCTTCTCCAAAATAATATTGTTCCAAGGAAATATAACCAAACAAAGCCTAAATATTCAAGTGTTATTTGTCCAACAGTTTAGATCTTCAAATAAAGTAATACTTAATATACTATTAGAATAATACAATCTAGAAGTAATAAAATCAATTGTCGTCGTCCTTCATACATGAGAAAATCACAAAACCTATCCAACAAATAAAATCACATAAAACTGACAGTCAGTTTAATTGTGTTTTCATTTTCAATATTTTTAAATTTTGAGAAGTTAATTAGAGTAATAGCCCGTTTGGTTTTGTTTTCTCCGTCATTTTCACATGTATTTTCATTCTCAACACTTTTTTCTAGACACACTTTTTTATTCTCTCTCTCTCTCTCTCTCTCTATTTTCACACATTATTTTCTCATACTCTCAGTTACACAACTTTTAATACAAAACACGACAATATCCAAATAAAACTCATTTTCAATCATACATAATTATTTCATTTTAAACAAAATATCCAAACAAAATTTCATTTTCAAACTCACACTTATAATTAATTTTTCACTATTCCTTTTCATCATAAAATGAAAAATTGTCTCCAGAAAACAAAACCAAACAGGCTCTAAATGGGTTGAAAATATATTTGGATAGTATATTGAGAAAATAATGATTCTATAAGGTTTAGTAAGCTATAGGTGTAGATAGATAGTAATAATAAAGGAAAAAGAGAAGATATATAAATAATTGGGAAAATATATGTACATTATTGAAAAATGTGTTTTAAAATGAAAATGAATTGAAATATTAATAAAAATGATGATAAATTGTTGATAATTCATTTCTAAATAGTAAAAATGAATTTAAAAACATAAACAAACTAGTCATAAGGACAAAAATACAATTCACTCCACTTAAAAATTTCATTTCTGCATTAACCTCATTTAAAATATCACAAAAAAAGGGATCCCTTCTCGTCAAATACTGTAATTTACAACACTGACATTATCTTAGGTGGTTGTTTTTGTTGTTGTTTTTTCTTTTAATTTTTTTATCACCAAATGAGTCTTGAAGGACTGAGGACAAATTAATGCATTTGAGGCAATAGTACTAAATATCACATGGCATTGTCTACAAGTACACCTTCTTAAAAAGAGGCAAGACTGGTAAGAACTCCAAGCATAGAATGTACTAATGTACTACTTAAAAGCCTTGGGACCATTTGACTTGCTACAGTACACAATTTCAACCCAACATTCCATATTCTGATAATCAAAAGCCTTTTCTGCACCTGGTAAGGATAGAATATTTGGATAAAATTGAAAGGGCATCATATCACATAGACCAATGACCATCTCCTTCTTTTCTTTTGACCTCTCTCTATTTCTTACTGTAAGCATTAATTCTTGAAACAAAAACAAAAAAAAAAAGAGATTATCACAAAAACAACTAGATCATTTTCTGCAATTTTTTTCTTCTTCATTTTTTTTTTCCCTTCCAGAAAACAGCTACAAACATGATTTTACAACTTTTACTAGAAAAACACAAATCAATCTAGCGACCGATGCACTCCTTTCTTCTCTTAGTTTGGTTCTTAAAGAAGACTTGTCCATGTCCAAAATATTTGATGTTAAATATACTGACTTTTTCTTAGGTGTTTAACATGGGATCAAACGATCAATCCCACGTTCATAGTCCCAACAAAATGTAGTAGACGAGCGTTATTGGCAATGCAATAAGCATCCCAAATATGACCCTATAAAAACGAGAAGATATATAGTTAGGACAAAAAAATATTATGATAAGAAAATATTAGAACATGAACTCGGAGTATTTAAAAGAAATAGATTAAGACCAACAGATGGACTACTTACGCGGTGCTGAGAATGTCAGCATGTACATTGTACTCCTTGGCGAAAACAAAGGGGACAATTCCTTGAGGTAGAGCAGCCTAAATATTTGTTTGCCAATACAAAAAACAATAAATTAAGGGCAAATCAAGTATATATCCTAATTTATGTGTAACATAATGTTGTGTTTTTGTTTAGATTTTCCTTTGACTGTCACATTGTCCTGTTGCATTTCAACTTATTGAACACCCCTTTTCAGAGCTGATAAAAAATAATACTTCTTTTTAATAAAATAGGCTAAATTTTATAAGCCAAAAAGAGATAGATTCACGTGTTGACTGTCATGAGTCGGAGTATTTTAGTGAGATTCTCTAAAAAGGAGTTTCATTTCACTTCATTCGTTCTCATAGGGGACCATAAATTTAACAAAAGAATATACATTGGAGTGACCAAAATCCAGGAAATTATTCTTGAAAAAAGAAAATGAGAAATAATGGGAGATTTGCATATATATACGACACCTGGGCAGATCTTGTTATTAATTATCTCTATTTTTGTACTAAAATATACTCTTAAAACGAAGGTTGTCTCAAAGAGACATTTATACTAAATAAAGATTTTGAGAAGAGTTAACAATAATAATGACCTGAACAATGGCAATGCGCAAGAGAACACCACGAAGGCCAACAGCAATGGAGGCAGCAGCCATGACAGCTGGTCCTGTAAGGAATCTCACAGCCATTGCAAAAGCTGCCACAGAATTTCCACATGCTATGATCCTCGGTTGCAACGCCATGAACAGACCTGCAAACCCACTCACCGATCAATCCATCCATCCATCCATCCATCAATCAATCATAATCCCAATCCACCCACTGTGTGTTCTTGATGGTGTTTTACTGTGTGTTTCTTTCTTTAAACTACTGTCCTGGTACTGAGACTGACAAAAGAAAATTGGCATGCGTTTTGACAGGAGGAAAAGGGGCAATAAAGAGGCAGACATGTTATCATGAGCACACTGTTGCCTCAACTTTGCTTTTGCCACGCTTTGCTTTCTCTTTTCAGACAAATTTTAATAATTTAATTAAGTTGGGATTAGTTATTATTGTCATTAATTAAAGAGAAGTGGGGGAGTGTGAGAGATAAAGATACATTATGTCATGATTAATGCTACTCACCAAGACTGAACATGGCCATGCCAAGACCTGCATCTGACAGTATAGAGATGGACTTTGCTATTATAGCAGGCATTTCAACATGCCACCTAAAATGGGAGAGTAAATCAAATTAAGTTAAAACATCTTTTAGTTAAACGCACAAAGATGATGAATTAACGGGTTAAAATTTTGTACCTGAATGAAACTAGAGACCATGTTAGACCGATTAAGCTTGAATAAGTGTTGGGATTTCTGATGAGTTTCCTCCAAACCATGATCAAAATAAGCCTTGTCATTACACTTGTAGGAGGCATCACTTTCACTTTGTTCTCTCCCACTTTCTCCCCTTCATTCTCTCTATCCCCACCTCTATTTCCAAAGCTGAAGTCATCCCTCACCAGCTGATCCTCTTGATTGTCTCTTTGTCCCTCCACTAAAACAATCCACAATATGATATTAATAAACAACAAAACATGTAGTGTGTGTATATGTGTGTGTGATTATCCAAATTAAAAAGAAAAAGAAACACAAAGGAAACAAAATAGGATAAAGATTGTAACCTTTGCCAGGAGAAACAGCAACTCTTACTTCTTTGCCATTAGCATGCTGGTCTAATGCTCCATAGTCATGCCCTCCAAACACATCTGAAACAGGAGAGGCACTGGAGCTCCAAACAAACATGTGGAGATCTTTCCCCCCTTCTTCACTCTTGTGCTGCCCATTTGGCTTCTTTGGTGCTGCATTTGCCTTGGAAGCCGTGGGAGAGAACATACCAGTATTTGGTGCTGGATAATTTGTGTTATTATTATTGCCTCCATGATAGAACCTTGACTTGTTTGCATTGATATTTCCAGTTTCCTCCTCAAAGTTTGAAGGCCTTGGAGTAGGCCCTCTTGAAGCTGAGAGGCCATAAACGTCATTTGCACCAAAGTTGGAGTTTCTCCCACCACCCATCATAGAGTAAAAATCTGTGTGGTTAAAACTAGACCCTCTTGGGGTTGGGTTTCTTGAGGACTGCAAAGAGTAAATCTCTGCATTGGTTAGATTTGATGGCCTCGGAGTAGTTGATGAGAATCCCATTGACCTTCTTGAGAAAATATCTGATCTTGAGGCATTTGATTTCCTCACAGTCACATGAAGTTTCCCATCTTCTTTGATTTCTGCCTCAGTCTCCAGAGGCTGCCTCCCATCCAATGACATGACATCAGAATCAACATGGATGGAGACAATTGAGCCTGCTGTGTCTGGGAACTGCTCAGAAATCAACATCTTTGCACCTCTATACTCAAACATGAAAAGCATCAAAGTATACCAGATAATGCATTGGAGAACAACAATTTGGACCATCAGCCCCCCAGAGGAGTCCCCATACATTCCCTTCAACAAAGGGATGCCCATAACAAGAGTATTTGGAAGAGTTGAAAGGGAGAAAAGTGTGATTGTCCATTCCAAACAGCCACGTTTGCTTAAATTAGCCCACACAGCAAGAACCGCAAGAACAATAAGCTTTTGGAGTGTGTCAGCTGCAATGAACCTAAAGTTCATAGCATAAGGATCATTACTAGCTATGAAGTGGAAAGAGAGAAGAGGGACTGCAAACAGTGCCACAAAGCGGTTTATGCCTGAACACTGGTCTGGTGTGAAGATTTTCCACCATTTTACTGAACCATAAGCTAATATCATGGCCACATAGAGTGGCACCACTGCAGTCATAACATGGTAAAAATCAGATACAGTTATCATTTTTTACCTAAGTTTTCTGGGAAGCCCAGATCAAGAAAGATGTATAATCAGTGAAAGATGAAGAAAGAAAGCAAGTATTCTTCTGATGATATGGGATATGCGTAGAGAAATGGAGGGATGTAAAGCCGAGGGGCATGTGTTCTGGTTTATGGGGTTCTGAGAACTTAGTAGTTTACAGACCTGAAAGGAGAGAATAGTATTATTATTTTTTTTTTTTGGGCTATACAGGTGCAGTATGCAGCTTTGAGAGTTGCAAAGCAAGCTTGCACTTGCAGTCCCCAAAGCAAAGAGCGGGGTGGGAGGGTGGGGGGTACTAATTATATTTCACTTGCTTTGTTCTTTTCCTGTTTGTTTTGAGCTGTGTTTGGATTTGTGTGTGTGTGTGTGGCCTGTATAAAGTTTGGGAAAAGGCAATTTGGTTGGAGGTGGTGCGTGTGTGTGTACTAGTTTGGAGAAAACTTTTTAAGGCTCTTTCCTTCTTTTTTCCACCTCAACTTTCTTCTTGGATTCGCTTTTCGGCTCGTGGGCTGTTGATGGGCTATGGCTATGCCTTACATGGACTATTATTATATTCCCCACAATCTACCCTTTCTATCTGTCTAAATTTTCATCACTTCTTTTTCTTTTATTTGAGATCTATCTTGAAATTGAAGGCTCAAATAGAAATTGAATCTTTTTACCAAATGAGTGTAAAGACTCAATCTTTATGTCCTAGCAAGTGCCATGAAATTGGGCGTTGGAAATGTTTAAACAGATTAAGTGCTTGCGTATGCGTTTGTAATTCATGAGAATTCAAAAGATATTAGTTTGTTGGGCTCTCTATATTGGATTTTAATCTAATTTTATTATGATTTGTCTCAATTTTTGAAATATGATTTGAGCCCTTGATTATGAGTCTTTTTATCTTAGTATTTCTCACTTTTAAGCCACTCTTTTTGAATTAAGTTGTCTCAATTGTTTTAGTTGTCTAAACCACTTCATTTCCAACTCAAAATAAGAAGATTTCCATATTTGATATTTACAACCATTAATGCTTTTAAAGTGATGTCCATAGAGTTCCTTTCATCAAAACTCAATTAAGTATCGAAGCTATCAATCAACTTTTTAAATTTCCATTCTAAATAAGTTGGTTTCGATTATTAAGTAAGTTACGTTTAATAATCAAGTTTGCTCAAACAAATCCAAAAGTTTGTAACCTAAGTTTCTCTATATTCTTGAATTGTCAAAAATATTAACAAATTTAGAAGATAAATAGGCGCTTGCTTTTATTCTTTTAGGGGTGGCAATTTGGGTGGGTTCAAGTTGGGTTGAAGTAGGGGTATAACATTAACTTTCTCAATCTGAACCCAATCCAATCTGATGACAACCTGAAAATGCTCAACCCTAACCCAACCTCAATCTTATCAGGTCAGGTTCGGGTCGACCTGATTTTTATTATGTTAACTCGCCAACTTAAATCCACCCAATCCAACATACCAACTTGATTTAAAATAATTTGCCAACCCGATTTAAAATAATTATTTCAAATAAATTATTTTAATTTTTAGAATTTTTTTGGTATTTTATTTTTTAATTTTATCTATTCTCAATAATTAATAATTAAAATAGGAGTAAAGAATTCTCATCATAAATTCACGATAACAGCTTTTTTTTTTAAAAAAATAATTGAACCACATAATATATTGATTTTAGGAATTTTATTTTCTTTCATTTTGTAGTACTATCAGCATTATAAAAATATCAAAATCACAAAGTAACTTATTTTTAAAAATAGCATACTTTTGCAAGTTTTATTCACTCGCCCTCTTTAATTTTTGTATCTTTTGTATCAATCAAATTGTCTCTATCAACTTCTCAAAATGACATTATTTTTTCACTTTATATTGATTTTATTAAGCAGCACATAAATCAATAAAAATATATTATCAAGCAAACAAGTATTTTAATTGGACACATAATTTATCATAAAAACTTGCTTGAATCTTTTGAATTTTTTATAACCTCTCAATCGAAAGAATTATTATCTATTTATATATGCAAAATCTTACGTTACATAAGGCCTAAGAAAAATTTGTAGGACAATTCAGTAGTTAAAGTAGTGTTTTCTCAACTCTTTGCAGAATAACTTTCCTATCCGTTTGCATACCCAAAAATAACCATTAGAAATAGTATAAAATTATAATCATCCATCCTATATGTTTGCGAAAGTAAATAAGACCGAAAAATACTAAAGTAGTAATTTTGGCATTGCTAAAGTTCAAATTTTCAAGTTTTTTGTTATTTTATATTTTTTCTCCTAAAAAATTTAGATTTTATTTGTTTAATTCAAGTTGGATTGAGTTGGTTCAGGTGGGTTCGAGTTGTTGTATGACCCAAAATCAAATTTCAGATTGTTCGTGTAACTTGAAATTCAACCCAATCCAAGTCATTTTCTTGGGGTTCTTATTCGTATCGACGTTTTTGAACCTAAACCCAAAATGGATCGATCCAAACTCAATTTTTTCGTATAGAACTCGTGTTGTGTCGGAAATTGTCATCCTTACTTTTTAAAGTCTGCATAAATCTTATAGTTTATTAAATGATCACCAAATTTGGGAAAGGCAAATATCGATTTATTAAGTTGAATTCATGTTGGAATTTATTAAAACGAAGCTGCACATTTACATGGCTGTAATTCTCGTTTTAAGGATTGACTAATGTGTTTGTATAAGGGAAAAAAAAAAAAAAGAATAGACTAATGTGTTCTGGACCCAATGTTGCCAATATCTATACAAGTTCAAAGGCCCAAGCCCAATTTAAAATTTTGAAAACAACTTAGCAAGATGAAAATGCCATTTGCATCCCTATCCCACCAAAAAATTATATTTTTTTTAATCATGTTTAAATATTTGAACGTAATTTTTTTACCTATATCTTTCACAAAATTATATATATAGATTCCCCTGCTACGCTTCAAAGCATTTTGAGAAGAAATCACTGGTCAAATGACATTAACATCACACTTATATATGTGAGGTTTAAAATAATTCAAGCGTATATATATATATATATATGCGTGTGTGTAAATAAAAAATATATTTTAAAAATAACTAAATAGAATATTGACATTTAACTATATGAGAGAGCAACACATCATATATCGCCTTCCAAAATAATTTTCTTGATTTAAAAAAAAAAAGGCCAATTTTGATATGCCCATGGCTTATTTTTCAATGAATCGATTTGATTAACTCATAAGTACCAATAAACATGGGGAAAATCCTCATTGGAGGGCTACAAAATAGCACACTTGGTACACAATTATCTTGTAAGATATAGTAATAAAAATAAAATAAAAGAAATTTTTCCCTAAAATCAACAAAAAAAGAGAAAATCAAAATCAAAATACATGCGTTTAATTGAATGATGAAAAGATAGTATATTCTTAGTCATTTGATTTTCATTTAGCCGATTAGCCTCAGAATTTCATCTTCATTGATTTGTTTTAATGATTCTATAGATCGTTCTCACATATATAAGTATAAGGTCCACAATATAAAACTTAAACAAATTTTTAATACTTGTGTGTAAATTAAAAAAATAATAATAGTTTTTTTGTGAGAGAAAAGTTTATTATTGATTCAAGAAACATCAAAAGTAAAGGAAAAAATTAAGGGGGGCAAAGATTGGCGTGTCAGATTTACAAACCTTGTTGGGGTTATGAACCCTAAACATGTTGTTTGAATTGCACAAATTACCATGGAAATTGGAGAATAGAAAAAGGGTTTTTTTTATTGCTTCAAAGAGGATAAAAGGGCATGCAATTTTTTGATTACTTTGAGGGAAGTCTCTTTTGTCCCTCTTATCCAAGGGCTAAGCCCTCACCCTCTTTTTGAATTCTGTTTCACTTAGGTTTTCTAAAAAGATTTCATTTTTCTACTCCAAAAATTGATAAATAAAGGTTAAGAAATTAAAGGCATTAGGACTTAGGACCACTTTTTATGATTTTTGTGTACACATGAATTGAACAAACAAGGATTAGCCTTGAAATCACCAACTTTTTGACCTAAACCTTGACTAGACTCCCAAGCCCAAATATCTATCTTCATTTTTTTTCTCTCTTTCCTTTTACTCCCAAACCCTCATATCTATCTTCAATTTTTTTCTCTTTCCTTCCTTTTTTTTTTTTTTAATCTCTTTTGATGTTGCTTAAGACTATTAACTAATTTAATCTGGACTCGATTTGCCAACCCAAATCTTCTTAGCAAATCTATATTTTTGGATTTTAATCCAACTCAGACATAATCTTGATATTCTGATTGGTACGAAATAAAAAAGAATATCTTAAGCACTAGTTCAAAAAAATATTAAAAAAAATGAATTTTAACTTTAATTTTGGAAGACAAAACAATATCATAAATAGTTCATGAGCATGTAAAAATAGTTTTAGTTGAATTTTTCTATATATAGAAAGGAAATCATAGCATACATGGTTTATCTAAAAACAATTGTCTGCAGCCAAAAACTAGTTAATATATAAACTCATATATACAAAGAAAAACAAGAGGGTGTTCCGTGAAGTTTATTCCAAATATAATATAAACCCATATATCTCACTTAAAGATTCTTTTTAAGCTTATATAATTTAGATTTTATAAATAATACTTTAGAACCTATTAGATGTTACTTAAATGATAATATAAAATGAACATGATTAAGATTAAAAAAATTTATTAAGATTTTAAAATAGGAACCTCATTATTATTTTTTTAATAAAGAACTTATAAAATTTTAATATCTTGCTTTAAAAGTTTATAAGTTTATTTTTAAAAATGTTTATCAACACTTTAACACCCCAAAACATCCTAATACTTAATGGCTTGTGAATTCTTCTTATTTATTTTCTTTCTAACTCCATATTATTTCTTCATGCTTCTTTTGCATCTTTGGTGTATATATACTAATAATTTTTGCACGCGATCCTCGCTTGTATTAGTAATTTTTAAAGTGTAGTGTAATTTTTTTAGAAAAATCTTCATTTACTAAATAATCTATACTATTAATAAAGTGTCTACCCCCTTATTGGTGTATTTTCAAGTAATTTTCTAAAATGCCCTCATTTTTATTTTATATCGCCATAGTTATAGAATAATTACCACCCATTTCCTACCCCATTACTACCACTTAGTTCCACAATCACTCATGAATATTATACATATTTTTATTTCTCCATTTTTTTTTCTTTCCAATTTTTCTACAACTATGTTATCTTTCATTTATATATTTGTATTATTTTTATTTATTAATAATTGCACATGGATCGAGTGTGCCTCAACGAGTAGTATATATAATGAGTCCCAGCCCAGTTGCCAATCCATACATGTATAGGTGGAAGAATTTTTAAGAGAAACTTTAACACAACACAAATGATCGATGTATATATATATATATATATAATCATCTTCATAAATTGGGTCCAATGCTTTAAATTTATTTCCTTTTATAGGAATGCGTCATAAAAAGTTCTTAGTATTTTTTTTGAAACACAAACAATCATCACTGATTTATAAAATTTACGTGGGCTCTTTATCTATACCACAAAAGGACAACTGTGATTTTCTTGAATTAAAATCGCAAAATGTATCAACTTGTGAAATACTCTGCCTAGAAAAAATATTTACGAACATAATCCCAGGAGTTTTGCAATTTGGCTCATAACCTGATATGGAATAAACATTTGGGCTTCATGGCCTGCCCAACTCAGAAGCAGTAATTACGCCTCAGGCGTTGGCCCTAACACTACTTCAAAAGAGAGTTTTTGAAGCTATTATTTTTATCTTTAAAAATTTTAAAAATACCTCTAATATATATAAAGATATTTGGACAAATAGCCTTCATAGTTGCAGTTACAAATTATATAGAGGTCATTTTATAAATTGCATTTATATAAAATAACATAGGCATTTTTTATTCTTTAGGAGCTATTCTACTATCATTTAAGAGTTATTCCAATATGTGCTTCAATACACAGGCCTCCAAAAATATGCCAACAATTTATAAGGATAATTAATGTTAAATTACCCACTTAAAATATTATTGATGACTATTTTGAAATATGTCTTTATATATCTACCCCTAATTATATAATTTTGTTTAAGTATAGGGGATTGGTCAAATTAGAGGTCAATAGAACAATGACTTTTGGCCATTTTCTTAGCATAAATACTGTGACTATAGCTTTGTTAAAACAAATTCTTAAAAAGATTAAAAACTAAAGCCATGCAGTTAAACAATATACAAGCAGCATTATATTAATTCTGTATTATGCTTTTATTGTAATAAGTTTCTCTATTATACATATATTGGTGTACAGTGCAATATGATTTTTTACGTGCACTTTTGCACGTACCGACAACAAAAACCTGAAATATTGTTGTCATCCCCATATGATTATAAGCTACAACCTGAGACAAAACAAATGTCGTAGTGTATATATCCAAGCTGGTATTTTTGCTAATCAAATTATGCCTACAGAAGAAATAATTCCCATCAGACAACAAAAAGTCGAAAAACATAGGATTAAATGATCTCGTACAGGCAACAACTACATGCATATATATATATATATATATGTAGTCTATTGTTGGAACCAGAAATTAAGAATGAAAGATATATATATGCATGGATATAGTTCAATTAATATTGTTTTATAATCCTTTGGAACCAGGAAGTTCAATCCACTGGAGTTGAACTTCGACTTCGCCACATTCGACATTTCTCAATCTGAGGCAAATGTCCTGCATAACCTTTCCATCTTTCCAGACAATGGAAGTTTCTTCGGCAAGACAATTGGATCTCCCAGGTTGTATCTTTGTGATTATTGTACCGTTTGGAAGGCCCTCTGGATGCATCTTCAGGGCGTCTACAAATGGTTTAACATCAATCTCGGCATCTCCCATCTTGTCGTCCATGCTGAACGTGTCGTGGTCATACACCGTCTGAAATTTTTTTTGTCGAAAATAAAGTGCGTCCGAAAATTAATTTTGTTGTGAAATTTGTTTCACACATCAAAAAAAATGATTCAATCATAATGTTTATGGTTATGAATTTGTGACGGATTCTTCATATAAATACAAACTCTTTATATCTATCACAAATGTCCATACAAAATATATATTTTTGCTCTTTTTTAAAAAAAAAAAAATTATGAGTATCTATCAGAAATTTATTATGACTATCTTCAATTTGTAAGTAAATCCTATTTGTCAAACATTTTCATATCAACAACCCTATTAGTAATCCACCAACAATGCTTACGCATTGAAAAAGATTATTTAATCACAATATTTACTATTATAAATTTGTAACAGATTTTTCATATTAATACTGACTCTTTATATCCATCATAAATGTCATTACCAATGTATCATGTACGTGTTTGCTTTTTTTCTAAATTTGTTACTAATTCATTAAAAATTTATTTGAACTATCTTCGATTTATAATAAAACCCTATTCATCAAAGATTTTCCATTAATGAAAGGAATATTTTCTGGTAGTAATTAAAGACGAGCCTCACCAAAAAAATTGGATGATTAGGATCTGAAACAGAAAGCGTCAAGTCTTCGTTCCATTCAGGATTAATATCCTTTCTGATGACTCGAGTCTTCAACCTCTGTATCATCATCAATATATATATGTTAAAATGTAGAAAGTGGATGGATATATGTATATGCTCACAAAGAAGCATGAACACAAAATTACCTGTTTGCCCATCCTGACAACAACATATGGATCACTGCTGAGGACATCACGAACGGCAAGATTAATACCTCTCTTCACTCTAATTCTCAGCAGTCCCAACAGATTATCCATAAGAGATTTTGTGGGACTATCATTAACCATTGGTGTTTTTGGGGACGCCATTTTCAATTTAGCCTTTTCCTAATTTAATTAAATGTTCCAACCAACGGTCTTCCTACCTTTTAAAAAAAAAAAAAATTAATAGTGAATAAACTTCCTAATTTTAGTCAACCTTTATTTTTCTTGTTTTGTAGGTCTTTTTCTTAATTATTCTTCTCCCAAAGTCAATACTTTTTTGATCCTCTCTGCAACAAAAAGAAAACAATCATTATTATTACAAGAAGAACTCGGAAATTGGGGTAGAAAATACCCAAAATTATTAAAAAGGGAAAGAAAATTAACCAATGATAACAGAAAATTTCAGTTTATGCCAATATGGATGTAATCAAATTTTGATTTAAAGGGAGTTTGTTTTATTGTAATTGACAGGGAGAAAAGAAAAAAAAAAAAAAAAAAAAAAAACAGTAAAGAATCGGATGAGAAATGGAAGAAAAGAAAGACGATAGATGAAGTGTGTTGGTACCTTTTATTATTTTACATAATTTTTTGTTTTATGGGAGAAGGGATAGAGAGAGAGCACCCATAAATGGGAAGGTTAATGAAGATAATAGTGAAATTTAAGGTAACCAGTTGTCTTATTGGTACGAAATGCGCGTTGTTTACGGCGAAATAGAAGCAATACTACGTTGTCGGAGTAATGGTGGTTTATGGAGAGAAAAAGACTGTGTCCCTGCTTCACCACGTATTGAATCTTCTACGAACGTTGGAGGACTTATAACATTTGGGACAACAGGCTGGGATGGCAATAAATATAGACGGAACTTTAATTCGCTTTGGGACGTGGAGTGACAATCGGTTTAATAGTATCAGTTTCATATCTATATGTGTAAAAATTTGAATTCGAATTCTAATGAACTTTTAACACGCATGCATGTGTAAATGTAAAAAATTATTTTCGAAATTTAATTATTTGGAACACCGTTGAATTTGTTATAATATATATATATATTATTTGTTATATGGTGTTGTAGGCAAATGATGTCATGATCTTTTTCGAAAGTTAGTAAAATAAAATGGTTTATGCTCCTGCAACGTGCTGTTTTGTAGAGTCAAAGCTCGGGTTTTTTGTAAAAATAATTTGATTTCCTTTTTGGCTTTAAAAGTTTTGGTACTTATATTGTCTAATTGTTTAGTGGGCTTCAACCTATTTGGTTTGAGTGCTCCTTTTTGTGGGTTTAATTTGTTGAACTCATTGGACCATTTTATTTGTTTTTTACTTTTTCTATCGTTAAGGTCTTGTTTTTCTATATCATCAAGTCATATACTTTCAATTAAGAAATTTTATTTACATGTTCAAAGTATATTAGAAAGTAATTTTTAATTTTACCTTAACTTAATAATTAATTTTATTAAATTTTTGTTATCAATTTCGAACATAATTTGACTTGGAACCTGCTCTGCAACTCTCTGATCCTTATAATTGTACCTGAAATTTGTCTTAAGTCCTTAAACAAATGTGATACAAAGTTTTCGTAAGTCTTTGGACAATTGCGAGGCGTGAAATTTGACATAATCCTTAGACGAAAACAACACATAATTTTTCTAAGTCTCTTGCAAGATGAGAAGACTTGACAAAATTCGACTCAAACGAAAGATTAGTAAACACAAGTATACATGCTTAACTCAACTATGAAAGTTCAATTAAATTAATATTATTTTAACAAATTAAGGTGGGGTAAAAATTAAAACTGAATCTCATGTTATATTTTCAACATGAAAATCAACTTTGCAAATTTAAAATAGAGTGCTTAACAATATGGATAATTAAGTATATAAGAGTGAAATAGTTAAAAAATTAGAAAAGGCTTCATGAATCAGATTAATTAATTAAATTATTAAATAAAAAGGGCTATAGAGTTCAGCATCAATTAAACCCATGAAAAAAAGAAGGGTCATAAAATCCTAATGGCTTGATCCCATAAAAAAATAAACAATAAATACTAAATTCCAAAGAGCTCGTTTACTTGGTGTATTTGTATTAGACATGTTATGCATTATTAAGATCAATAATGGGTTATTGTGTATCCTATTTAATATTTGTTTGCGTATTTTAAATAACTTGATATCGAACTTTGATTGTTTGTTTGGCATGATTATCCCATTTGATAAATTATAATTTATTTCCAACTTAAGTTGAAAAATATATCACACCTTAAAGCCTTGATATACAAATCAAGTTTGGTCTTAAATATATGTTGGGCCCTAACTATATCAAAAGTTTCTAAAAGTGAACCAAATATTGAAATTAAATTAGATTGTATATCTATCATGTCATATCAAAGCAAGTAAACAAGCTTAAAGATAATTTGGGCATAAGAAATCATTGTCAAAGAATTGTAAAATTTTGAAAATATCCGAGAGTTAAAAAATCTCTATGCGTGTGTTTATAGTGTTCTAGAGAAAACTAACCAATACATTGTACAACATCAATATCCAATTTAATATTTCAAAGTAAATAGAACCTTAGGAGAAATTAAAAAATATTTTACGTGAAAATTGGTTGAAACTGATGATTTTTATTTTTGAATAATGTTGAAAATGAGAAAGGGCATGAAAATAAAAACAAACGGCCCCGAATTTTCCCCAACATAAAAACTGTTGGGAGTGGGGTTGGGCTGCATAAACCTCTCAGGTGGGATCGAATAAACCTCATATTAGTTCTGTTACAGTTTCCCTCCAAATGAAAGACTCAAAAAATGGAGGTGGAGCCATGGGAAGCTTTAGATCTAGACGATTCTGATCTTCCATCTCTCCTCCGCCCTTGCAAACGACGTCGTTCCACCTCCCCCACCACCACTGCTGCCTCTGCTGCAGCTGCGAATCCTCTTTCACAATTACCCGAAGAAAACCACCCCGAAGAACTACAACAGCAACCACCGCCTTCCACCTCTCACCACCGCACCATTCCTGGCCCCGCTGGAGCAGTTCAAGCAGCGATTCTTCGCAAAAATCGCGACCGTGGGAATCAGAATTTTTCCAACCATCGAGAGGGTAATTGTGAGGATTTTAATAGTAACCGTCATAATAATGGGGTAATTTCTACTCAAGACTATATACAGAGGGCAATGGAGGACACTGCAGAATTTGATGATGATTTCACTCGCCATCCTTGGCTTTCAGCCCTTCAATTTCTCGGTACTGTGTTGATTCACGCCCACGAGTTTTATTGAATTATTGATTCTTTTTATGCTCTGTTAGGATTTATATCAAATGGTGGGTTAATTTTGAGGCATCATTTTATGTGAATTTATGCAAATATGTGAGCTATTTAATGTAGTGTATTATGTGTATCCTTGCCTAATTGTAGCCTTAGTTTGTCTGTTTAATATGTTTGTTTGTTAGGTGTAATGGATGGTAATGTAACCCTTGTTTCTCTTTTGTAGGTGCTGAAGGTGGTATGGTTGGATGCACGCTGATCAGCTCTGTCAAGAAATGCCTCAATGCTGGCAAGGTTGTTAAGGTATTAAATAAGATTTTTTAAACAGAGGCACGTGTACGCCCAGCACAAAATTGATCTTTTGTTTCTAGGTAATTAATACTTGAATTTAGAGATGCACGTAGGTGACATTGTTCTGTTGAGATCGGAATTGGAGTGCAATGATTCTGACCAGAATAAAGGCAGCTGCAAATAATAAATAATATTTCAAAAGGCACAAGCAACAGATACTGCTATAGGCGAGCTTGAAGTAGTGAGTGAAGTAAAGCCACATTGATGCATAAATTGAGAATACAAAGAATATGGTTTAAAAGTATGCTCTGCCCTATAATTTAAGAGAACATGGTTTTGATTGATAGATTGATGAATAGTAAGTTAAAACACTTTCATTGGTTAGAGTTTACTTGTTCACGCATTGAAAAAATGTAACCTGGCTGTTTTCTTAGGCTATATGGGATGCTCTCTCTGTCTCTCTCTCTCTCTCTCTCTCTCTCTCATGTTGATTTTCTGGTGTTTAGGTTGTGGCTGTTATCAAGTCCTGTACACCAAACGGTCTTGGGGGTCTGATAGTGTTGTTGAAGGTATAAATGAGGACCACAATAGTAATGATATAATAATGCCAAGAAGTTTATATTACTGACTTGATCATCTCCAAAAACTAGGACCCCACAGGTACAATTGGTGCTAGTATTCACCACAAGATCCTCTCTGAAAGTGAGTTTGGAAAGAACTTAACTATTGGTGCAGTTCTAATACTTCGGGAGGTATTGTCCAATAAGTGTTTGATAATGCCATAATCTGATTATTTCCAGCAGATCATGCTTTGCTTTAGTGTTGTCTTTCATTTTCAGTGACTGACAAAAAGGTGCGTTTCAGGTTGCCATTTTTGCTCCTCTAAGTTCAGCAAACTATCTGAATATAACACTGAAGAATTTGGTGAAGGTGCAATATTTTTCCCAGTGTTAATTATTAAATAGTCAATATCATGTCATATGACAGGGAGGACATTGTTGATCAAACGGGATACATGTATATATATATATATATATAATGATTCCTTGTTGTGCCTGTTTATTCACACATCTGACTAATCTTACCTGCACATCGCACTGATCTTCAGAAGTTAGCTTCATACAGCACGAATAGAGCTTGTTGTTTTTGCTTGATTTAGGCTTGCCCGACCATAAACATATAGCTTTATTCAGTTTATACAATTCTTATATCTATTGTAGCAGTGGAAAGCAATAGTGAAGGCTTTCGTGCAAAAGATTAGTCAAAGTCTATTTGTAAAAGAATGGATCAAACGTGTTTAGAGCTGTCAATCGAGCAGTCCTTAAAGCAAGTACTTATTTTTTCTCATGGTATTTTCACTTGTATCTTTAATATCTGTGACAAGAACCTCTTGAGTAGCAGTTTATTGGCGTCAAACTTGTATGATTGCTAAAGAGTTTTCTTGAGTTTATTGTACGCATGATCT
This sequence comes from Jacaranda mimosifolia, assembly GCA_018894105.1. NCBI lineage: Eukaryota > Viridiplantae > Streptophyta > Magnoliopsida > Lamiales > Bignoniaceae > Jacaranda > Jacaranda mimosifolia. The sequence continues at coordinate 34,185,092 of CM032122.1, read as the reverse complement.
AGCATGATATAAGAGTATTACACAGCCCTGTTAACACTCTCAAAAGTTATGTTTTTGATATATAGATGCTTGTGGTGACCTCTGTGCCTCGCCGCTTCAATGGGTTGTATTGCAGGTGTTTTGCCAGAACAGTGGGTCCACTCCAAAACTAAATAAATCTGCATATCCCATCCAATATGCTGATCTTGGTATTGGTACTTGCGAGTTCTTTTTTTTTTTTTTCTTTTTTTCCCTGGAACTGAAAACATCCAAGGGTCTCTTTTTCTCCTCAACATTTATGCGCAAATTAAAGATGATTCTCAATGGCTGCAAGTCTTTGCTCGAAGAACTGCAATCTATCTAATTCTCTGTACTCTTGATGCATTTCCAGGCTATTGTGGAAAAGCCAAAACAATGGAGATGTCCACTATGAAAAATGTGACAATGGAAGACATTGAGAAGAGACAATGCATGAGAAAGGGTGAGAGTTTGCAGAATCCTAGTGCAATCCAGAAGCAGAATCTTTTCGCTGGAAATGTTCAATCCAACAATAGAGCCAGCATCGATGTAAGTGCAGCTCGGACTAAGCCAAGATGCCTGCGATGAAATACCTGAAGACATAATCAGAACTAAGATTTCAACTGGTGACCACCAAGAGTTTGTAAATGGCAGTGACAAAGGTGCAAAGGTAGGTAATTTAGAAGGCAGCAGCCTCCTCAATGACACTAACAATACGGCCAACTCCGTTACCAAAGACACTAGTGAAGAAATTCGAGGAACCAATGAAGTGCAGATACAAAGGCAGCCTCTGATATTGAAAGCCTCTCTGCCAGAATGGACAGATGAACAGTTGGATCAACTTTTTGCTGGTGATGAGGATGATAGCTCTTTATTCTGATGTTTGAAAAAAAATTAACTAAACATATATTGGAAAAGAATGTACAAACCCACTACCCCCCCACCCTAAATGACACTTCCTGACTGTAAGAGACAGATCTTGACAGCTTCCTTGCAAGGAAAGAAGAAATATGATTCCAAGTAGCATCTTAATGAATTGTTCTTTTGATAAATTTTGTATCTGCGTGTTTGATTTGTGAACATCAAATACAAGTGTTGTGTGGATAAATTCACTTTTGATTATCTATTCCATTTCATATTTTATCTCGTATTTTAATTTGATGAATATGGCAAATGTATCTAATTCTATTAATTATTTTTTTAGTAAAATATTTAATATAATTCACAAATATTCATAAAACGAAATGAGCAATAAAATATAAAATGGAATAAAAGGTCCAAACAGGGATAGATTAGCACAACAGTCAGACCATTAAATGCATAGATGGGAACCATGTGCAGCTGCAACATATCAGGGGAGGCAAAGGCAACCATAATCTTTTTCAAATATGAGCAGTTTTGCCCATGAGAATAAGCAACCACCAAATCAAAACTTACAAGCACGACATTTCTAAGTTATTCAGATGTTATGATATTCCAGCAGAAATCTTAAAATTGTCATCTCCGGGCAAGACATCAAAGAATAAGTGTCTTTATCGTGAGGCGCCCAAAAATCTTCAACAAATATATATTTATGGAAAAACTTGGATACCACCAAAAAAAAATGACTTGGTATAGAATATTAAAAGTTAAATGGGACATATATCTGAGAAACAAAAATCATACTATACTAATGATGTAAACTACAGCTGCTGAGAATGTACCGCGCGCAAGTATTTCTTGTCAGGTCCTCTTGCTTACATGACAAAAAAGGTAGACTACTCTCAAGGCCTTCAATTTCTAAGGAAAATTGGTAATTTAAATTTTGTATGGATGATATTGGCTTCACAAAACAGCGGATGCACAGCTCACACAAAACAATGTTTTGGCAACATGAGGTATTCCTGGATGCTTCATCCATTTTGATTATGAACTATTGGAACAACTTCTTCAGTCTGTCCAAAGACTGAGCAGCTCTTTTGTTATTTGGCTCTAGCACAAGTGCATATCTGAAATCTGCAAGATGAAACAGGAAGACACCAGTCCTAATACATGAGTATTGTCTTTAGACAAAAGGCATAACGAGAAGCTAGAAAATTTTCTTTAAATAGGGAACAAAAGTTATAACCCAATCACGTGACATTGGTTTTCATCAATGCTGATTGACTAAAACTCACTCGGCATCCTAGAATTGATTCATATAACATTTACTAAACAAGCAAGGAGAACCGACTCACCTTCCATTGCTTCCTTATAGTAACCCAACATTTCCCGTGCAGTTCCCCTCCTCAAATAGGCCTTTACATTCTGCAAGCGTGCCAAGAAAGTATTGAGGCACATCTCATATATTTCTTCTATCCAACATAAAATACAAAATTTCTGTAGCAATCAAGGAGCAGGAATTGTATGAAAGAGGCATAAAAGTTCAGAAGAAACATTATTGAATAATAGTTGCACTAACAGTTAACCACAAGACACCATATCTACGTATTCACACAACTAGTCGCTAAAATTTAAAAAACAAAAACACAATAATGTGATGATTGATATGCAGGAGTAAAATTAAGTGTGATGAAATGATTTTAGGAATGAGAAATGATGGTAAAACTTATCCTATGCTTGGTATCTACAAGCAATGAGAAAAGGAATGGATCGTGAAGGAACCGATCCCATGATTGATAACTAGTAATGACCCATGGTGGAAGGAGAGAGTGGCTAAAACCCACATTTCTGGGAATAAGCATTCATACAGTGGGAATTCCCATCTTTCAAGCATGGGTTTAGGAATGGACTTAAAAATGGTCATTCCATTCCCTATTCATTCTTGCATTCGAATCATACCATAATTTCTTCTTGGTAGAAAATGCAAAAACAAGTCAAATCCACAAAGGATCCAAGAGCATCCAGGGATCATATAAAAGGATAACTATAGAAATCTTCCTGAAGTTCAGTCTAAATTCTAAATACCAGTAAACATTCTCAGACTTCCTCAAATTATGTCCACCTCCCCTAACATCTGTTGTCATCTTATGTTATCCCATGACAGCAAAAGTTGCCATCTGAAAATTTTGGCAAAAACACAATTTAACCCACAACATCATTGTTTTGTAAATCAGTTATTATCCCCAAAGGTTTTTCCAAAATCTATGAGCACCTCCACCCCCCTCACCCCTCCCCCAGTCCTCTTCACCCCAAATCCTACCTAGGTTTGTTTGCATATATGTTGAAATTTATCCAATTCACACAAACTCCCCTTAGCGACCTAAAAATTTTATCTTGTCATAAAATTTTGAAATTATACTTTATTGTTGCCATCTTGTCAATATTATTTAAAATTAATGAGCACCACTATATTTTTGCCGCTCACATGAACTATTAACAATCCACATTGAATAACCCACCATTAGAGGTTAACTTGAATTTCTAAGGCTAGACAGCAAGCAGGATCTTGGCGAACTAGGCGGAAGAGACAATAGTTCAAATATACATCTAGATCCACGTATATCGTCACAGATTTAAATTTTGATTTGGAGATTTTACATTATGTAGGTTAAAAATGTCTATAAGTACAAGATATTTGAAGATTTTGTCAGAAAAAGTGAAGGAATTTAGTGTAATTTTATAAACCTTAAGGAGGTCTGGAATTTGGCCAACCTTTAAGGGAGGGATCTGTTATTTTTCATAAAAGGCAAACAAGTCATTTGGTTTAAAATGTTAGAATTTTCTAATGGTTAGGGAAGATGGAGTAATTTCGTAAAGTCTTGGGGTACACTTGTATTTTGATCAAAACTTAAGAGAGGTATATGCAATTACCCTTATATATATAAATGTACAAGCAATACAACATCTGTGACACGGATATAAATACCTCTATATCTTGAATTGGGGGTGCAAAAGAATAAGGAAAGGAAACCATAAAACATTAATAGACACTAATTTAGCAAAGTTGTACCTCTAACTTACGATCTTGAAACAAAACTACTAAAGCTTCATATGATTTGGTAGAACTCATATCATAGGCAAAGGTGAGTGGTACACTTTCAGAGCAATGGCTACAAGATGAAATTTCTTCCCCACCAAAAAAGTACAAGAATAAGTTCTCACATACATCCACCAAGCACCAACTCAAGGCCGGGGTTTTTTTTGGAGAGAGAGAGAGAGAGAGAGAGAGAGAAAGAACCTTCTTATCGAGATCAATGGCTTGAGTGCAATCCACTTCAGCTTGGAGGAAACTAGTAAGCAAGAATGAATAAGTAACACGTACAAAGTCTCCAAGCAGATGAAATAAATCAAGAAGCTCATGAGTTCCAATACCTTTTCATCTCCAAATAAGCTGCAGCCCTGTTACTGTAATACGTTGCATTACTACTGTTAAGCTTGATGGCTTCCGTATAAAATCCAATGGCCCTCTGCCACTGTTTATCTTTGAATGCTTGATTGCCCTAAAATTAGAGATCATTAACAAGATGGCCAGATACTCTAGAAGAACATAAATTAGATACATAAGTAACAGCTTCTAATCTAATTTATCTGCCAACCTACAAATTGAACATGACAAGAAGAAGATTAAACAAAATTCTCCATACACTTTGACAAGCCACAATATGGATGACAAATCAAGAAAACCTAAACATGCGGGATCGCAAGAGGTCAATACCGCAAGGGGCAAGCATGGATGTGGATACAACAAATGCATGCATGGGGAAGACAACTGCAATATATTATTTGGATATTCTTAGAAATGAGAATCGCCCTATTTCATCCACAAAGCTGCCCATTAGAATGTAAATGGATTAGTAGGATATTCCATCTAATATGGCTAAGAAAATCACCTGCAAGTTTAATTCTCGACATGTAGAAAATTAAACTACATTAGCTAATACTCATTTATCAGAACAGGCAAGCCAGTCAACTCTTGTAATTTATTGACCTAAAGGTCAACAGAGAAAACAATTATCTTTCTGACTTTTGGGAAATCTCAATAGGAAATTTCATCAACTCATACAACAGTGAATTGACTCGGAATGCCACAAACTAACATTACCCACTTAAAGATGCAGAAAATCTATGAGAGGACAAATTACAGGGTAAAACTTAGTCATGAATAATTTGTTGTAAAGGCAAGTCATGTCAGCTCCTAAAGACATGTTTACTTAGGATTTACCTTTTCTTTGGCTATCTCTGCGGATGTTTCCGGTGTCGCAGCTTTATTTGAAGATTTAGGTTTTGCATCTTTATCAACCTGTTCCTGTAAAGATGCATATATGGTCTGCAGGGTATCCAGCAGAAATCTATCACCCCCATGCCTGGCCAAGAGCGACAAAGAAACTGGGCACTTTTCATGGACTCCTAGCGGTACTGAAACCTACAACCAGAACAGATAACCAAAGTGAAACCAAATGATACGTGCAATGTCACACTAGGACGTGTGCGAGTGTTTTGTTTTTTTTGGGGTGGGGGGGTGGTGTTAAAGGTGGGGAACTTTAACCTGGCAGCAGCCTGACATACTAGCTAAACTTGAAAGAGTCGATGTTCGAATCAGGTATTCCTCCGAAAAAATCTCCTTGGCACCAAGTTTTGGAGGAGGATCAGAAGTAGTAGGAATCACTAATACTCCGTCATCCTGTTTAAACCATTTTTTTTTTTTTTCAGGCAACGAGCATAAGACAGTGGCACCAACCAAAGTGTGGGATAAATTATCAAAATGAGGCCAAATATCTGGAAACATTATGGGCTAGAGATAGGATCTATGCCATGAATACTGCAGAGCCTTTTTCCTCCCACTCCCACCCTCCGGTTGTCATCATAATAGCACAGATACTTGGGATCATGGTGACAAAAAGCACAAATCATGATAAATGGCTCAATAATTATAGATTACTCATGTTTTTTATCAAAGCAATTCTGTAAACTGGATACCATATCACTGTTATTAAAGGCGTGTGCCTGGCACGCCTGAGGCGACCAGGCGAACCAGGCGCAGCCTGGGTGCCTCGCCGTTGCTGGGCGAGGCGCCTTGCTGTGCCTCACCTGTTCAGTGATGCGGGCTGCCTGGCCCGCCTCACTGAATGTGGGCTTTTTTTCAAAAAAAAAAAAAAAAAAAAAAGAGAAAAATTGCTGGGTTTTTTAGAAGAAAAGGAAAATTTCTTAAATTAAAAACAAAACCCTAACTAAACTAATAAAATAAAACAAATTGGACCCATTTGCACACAACTCCCAATCGGCCGGCCAGACCCCACCCAATCTGCCGCCAGCCACCGATTCAGGTACAGTTTTTCCTTCCTGTTTTCTGTTTTATGTAGAAAATGTAAGATTTTAGGTTTTTAATTCCATTTAACTTATTTTAAATCATTATTTACTGTTTTTTTTCTATTTTCTGTAATTATTTTGTTTATTTTTATTTTTTTTACTGTTTGCATTAGATTTGTAATTATTTTGTTTATTTTTATTTTTTTTACTGTTTGCATTAGATTTGAGTGAGGATGAGGATGACATATAATTATTTATTGTTAATTGACTATATATTAGTATTTTTATGAGTAATAAATGAACCTTTGAAGTGTGAACTTAGATTTTTTTTAACATTATTTATATGTCCATATATTTTTTGTCATCTAAAATATGTTTTTTGGAATTTTTGCACTATATATAAATATATTTTTTAAATTGTCGCCTTGTTCGCCTTTTGGTCGTCCGCCTCTCGCCTCGCCTCTCACCTGCCTCTTGCCTTTAATAACTATGTACCATATAAAGATAAAGGCAAATGAAACTACAATCTAATAAAAGATACCAACAAACTCAAGCAGATATTTTCGAAAAATTTCAACCTCAAATGAATCATTAGTGTCATTGACTATTACATGAGAGAATGCTTAACCCACCTGTTTCAGAAAGTTCCTGAATCTACAGGTTTTAAAAGTACAAAAAGCATTTGTCAAAGTTCTAAAGAATATCATCTCTCTACTAAATACAAGAGGACTCAATAAATCTATATTACCACACAGAACAAGGAGGAGAGGCAGTGGGATAGAGCACTAAGAAATAGAAAACTAATGCACATACAGTTTGAAATGGTTTTAATTATATACAATATGTATATAGCAAAAAAGTGATTTGTAATGAAGAAAATGCGAGGAAATTCATTTTGCGAGCACCATTAAAAATGTAGAGCCAGGTGTCCTCTTGACTTCTCATTTAATTTGATTATCACTAAATGCATCAATTATTACCTATGTCTGATGGAAATTAAGCAAGAGATGCCAGAAAAGGTATAGAGATCAGTTTCAATAGCCACTTTTAGCCTCAAGCAATCAAGAGGGAGGAATATAGATAAAAGCAAGTATTCTACAATACACAATCCAGTGTAAGAAATACTAACATATAAACCACCAATAATATATAAGGTCAAACCTGGAAACATGATAAATCAATACCTTTAAAAGGGCATTTATAGCTGAACGTAATTCACTCCTGATTGTGTGACATTTTTCAATGTCTGCATCAGTCAAATCCAACACTTCAGGTACTTGTGCTGACACAACAGGATCTAGGATAGGTTTTACAGAGTTGATCCATTCATTATGATTTTGTCTGAACTCATGCCTGCAAGAAAACAGCAAAGATTACTTTTACTTGGAATCCAGGAAAGAATTTGATAGAGAATGATGATTCTAATTGTTTGTCCTGTAGTATCAAACATATGCGCAAACCAACAATGCTGACTTCATGTAATTGATTTTCGCTATATCATGAGATTAAGTGATTAAGACTTGCTTCAATTCGCTAAACATAGTAATGATCAAGAAAATGAAGGTGAAGAGCAGCAGAAAAGGCAACAAATGACAGACCTGCCATCTTTTTGGTAATAAAAATAAAGAAATGCAAGGACAACATAATTTAGTTTCATTTAAGGGATGAGAAGATGAGGGCGGATAGGACCCAGAGCATAGGAATTCCAACCCTAAAATGAGATCCTGGATTGCCTTAGAGAATGTACCAGTTGGTTCTTGACTTCTTTCAAGTTTCAACTTTGTCTTTTTTAGAATTTTGACATAGCAAAGCCAAGAGAAGGGCGAAAAGGAAAACTGTAATTGTCCCTATACTGAAATCAATTTTTATGTGTTGATCCCTAATCTGACCACCTCTTCAATCACTCTCTCGTCTCATTACTTTTACCTAGGCCTATAAATGGGTAGAGTAACACCCTACCTAGGCCCAAAATGTCATACCCATACCCATCCTTATTAAAGATAATGTAATGGGTATGAATAGGGTCTATACCCATAAATTACTCATATATCCATACCCATTACTTTATACTTCAATTTAATCTATGAACATAAAAATTGCTTATACCAAAATTAAATTTATACTAATGATAAACTTTTAATACATAAAAATTACAAATATGTGAATGAACAATAACAACTAAATAATTTTCTTTATTAAAAATTAAATTAAATTAATAAAATTAATATATTGGGATAGCAATTTTAAAAAAAAAAAAAAATTGGAATAGAATATTAACAGTTGAACATTTCTCATTAATAAAATTAATAATATTAAAATTAATAGTGGGATAAATATTATTTTATAAAAACAGTTAATAAAATAAATTTTGCTAATGAATAAAGTTTATTAATATTGAAATTAACTGTTTTTGTAAAATTAAATATAGAAAAAGTTTTTGCTTTTAAATTGTTTTTTTAATTATATTAATTTAATTAGCAAAAAGTTTAAAATTAACTAATTTAAATTTTATGATTAAATTAAATTAAATATAGAAAAAGTTTTTCTTTTTCTTTTTTTTTTTTCTTTTTTTTTTGTTATCCTATGCCAAATAATATTTTTCTTATATATTGATAAAATTAGTATATACATTAAAAATATAAATCCAATAAACAAACCTAATGGGTCTTGGGTTAGATAGGGTAGCGCAGGATTAAGGTCTCATCCTTTTGGGTATTTTAGGGTAGGGTAAAATATAGGGTATTTTTGTATGGATATTTTAGGATATGGGTGTGGATAGGGTACAGGCCTACTTTTACCAACTCACTCCATCAGAAAACCATTAATTCCCTCTTGTTTATTTTACTCTATTACCTCTTGTCTCCAGTCCCTTTGGCACTAATACTGTGGAATGCAGCAATCAGATATAAACTTAGTCATCTTGCACGCTACCATTGTAAAAGATCTTAGGCATCATAAAACATGACTTATAAATTTTATAACAACTTGGACTAGAGAACCCATGTTCAGCTGCCAAATAGGCACTTGTGTGTCTGGCACTGGCCCTCACCAGCTAATCATGTGCCCTAAGGTTAAGGTACCACCATAAATTGAGATGTTTTGCAAATAGATCTCTATAGAGCACAATGTCCGCTTTGATTCCCAAAAAGACACACACACATACACACATGCATATATATATATATATATTGTTAAAATTGAAAACAAGATTGATATACCAGGTTAATCAAATTCTGGCAAACAAAAGACAAATTTAGAAAAATCCAATTTTGAAGTAATTTCAAATGATTGTGGAACCAATACCTGGAGCTAGGACAGAAATATAATCATAAATGGGCTGCATTAGGAAATATAATCAAGGTAAACAACACAGAAGAAAAAGTTCACCTGTAAATAATTTTTTAAAAGAAGATTTTATAGATTACAAACTGAATCAGATTGGCAACTACTAGTGCTACTTATAACCTCACCTCTTAAGCATCTGCATGACATTCGCTAGCCATCTGATTGGAGAAGATCTCCCCTCACCATTCAGTTGCTTGACATTGAATGTGTTTAAGCTTGGAACCTTCGATTTTATATAATCACCAAGATTTTCATGCCTCAAAACTTGTCCTGAAAGGTGAGTAGAGTAAGCAATCCAGGATAACAAACAAAAATAAATTACTAAAGGAATTTATACAAATTTTCCAACAGATTTTAAGAGAAAAGAACATACTTCCATATAGCGTCTCAATGGATTTTATCACCAGCTGAGTGATGCGGTCTGCAGGAACTTTTGGTAACTGGAAACAGTCATCCGCTATCAAAACACTCCTTGGATTGCGTTGTGCAGCAAATGGAACCTGCAACAGCACATGACCAACACGACGAAGTACACTGGGATCCTTTGCAAACCATCCTGCAAAGAAATTCAGAGGTTTAAAATAATGTTTGAAATGCTTAGACAATGTCTTTGATGAAGTTCTGAACCTTTAGTCCTACATAAGACAAATTTTAATGCTTATAAGCTATGGACTACAGCCTTATACTGAGTTCTAAAATTTCAGCCCCAAAATCTTTACGGCATTAACAATCATAAATGTCACAATTTGTATTGTGAGCCCATATGACTTATGCTCTTCAATAATATTCTCACACTACAATCTTTTCAAAAATCAACAATTGCATTTAAATTAAAGTAAGATGGTCTTTAGAAGTGGTAGAGATACACAAAAGAAAATATTATCATAAATGTGTGGTGTGGTACCAATTTTTGCAATGCTCATTGGCCCACACCTGTACAACCTAATAGCACCTCTGAGCAACTTCTAATTTGTTTTTTGCATTTCTAATAGTTGACTAGTTTCATGTCAAGAGACAACAATGTCTGCAGAAAATGCTAATGATTCCTTAAGCAGCAAAGAGTTCTCACACACTTCACACCATCTGCCAGTGTCACTAAATTAGTAGACTAGAAAAGAATGTTATATTGCAGTTTTACACCTTTATTGTTCCAACTCAGTATCAGGCATTATGCGAGAAAGATTTAGAGGATCTATTACAAGGATGACATGAAGAATGTACATACACTCTAAATATCCAAAATCTTTATCGTGGTCATGTGGATGTAGTATAAATATACATACCGACTGTGTCAAGGCTTCCAGAAACAGGAATTACTCCAGAAAGCGAGACAGTCCCATGAGATGGTCTAAAGCTAAGTATACCACAATATGCAGCAGGCACTCGAACACCACCATCAGTATCTATGCCTGTCATGTATATAAAGTTAAACATGCACATCTTTCTTCTGACAGACACATTTACACATGATAAACAACACATATGCATCACAACATTTTATTACTTATATTCATAAGTGTCATGAAGAGTTGCATATAAACAGTCATTAACAACATAAAAAATTGCACAAACAAATTGCAAAGTTTGAACAATTAACACATCCAAACTTCAAAGAAAACTCCATGAGTTGAGCATCACCAACGACCAAACTAATGGTTTTTCATTTTCTTCAGAAGATAAGGAATTACTATAGCATTGGTGAAATTCAAAGGTCTATTATAATTATTTACCAAAATATATGTTGATGAGTAAAAGAGGGATGTAAGTCCCATTCACATGAAAGCATTCATGATAATTTCTGGACAAATACTAAGACTCTTGACTGAATTTAATACATACTGGGTGAAGTCATTGAAATTTTGAATATAAATTCCATATAAACAAGAACTTTCCATTCAATAATGGAGAACTTGGTAGAATTTTAAATGACACAATAGCAAGATCCAATATCAACTCTTCATGAAACAAATGTCAACCTGTGAACTATAAATAAGACGAAATGAACAATAAGAAATCTCATGAAAATAAGACCAAGGAAAAGTCAGTTATAATGAAAAAAAATAACTAAAATTTTGTTGCTATCTAGTAAATTTCGATGACAAAAACCCCTTAGTAGAAAGGTCCCACCACAAGAGATTTCATATAAAGTATCCCCAGACAGTGTGCTTTTAACTGATTAAATAGCAAGAATAAGATGACTAAGTTGGTACTGACTTTCATTTGTCGAACTAATTTATACACCAACAGATACTAAGATGAACAGACCAGAAATTTCACATGCTTAATTATTTGAAGCTAAAAAAAATTATAAAATTCAAAGGGAAAAAAGGGTTAACACAAGCCAACATAACCTAAAGACTTCAGACAGAAGAGATGATATTTTTGTGTTCACTGGTCTCCTAGTCTCATTTATTTAACCCGGATATCTTCTTTTTAACGTTTTCCATAAATGATGCAGTAGACTAAAGAAAGCTCAGGATTTCCATTTATATCTTGTAGCATATTCTGCCACTTGCCAAGATGGCTTGTATCATGACTCATAATTAGCAGGGAACAAACTAGCTTCTTAACAAAAGCAACAAAGTCAAGAAATATTTCCTTCAAGATTATCCAGTTAACAATATTCATCAACTAAGAGGGTAAGCTCCTTAAAACATCTTATAATATGTTTAGGAGCTTATAAGTTGATAAAAAGTGTTTGGTAAATTTTTTTAAAAGAGACCTTATAAGATCCTAAAATAAAATGTTACGAGCTTATAAGCTCTTTTTAAAAAAGTAAGGAGATCCTAACTTATTTTTAAGATCTTAACAAACTCCTTCATTTTTAATCATTTTAATTACAAAATTGCCATTATTAACATCTTATAAGCTTCAAAATCTTATTTTATCCAAACATTTCAACAACTTATTTTAAAAATAAGATCTAACATCTTATAAGCTCCAAAAACATCTTATAATATGTAAGAGCTTATAAGATGTTTTAAATAAGCTTAGCCAAACATAAGGCATACATATGACTTGATCGCGAGTTAGAAAAAGTGCGCTACTATGAAACCAACATGAGATATTAGAAAAAGGACTCCATTTTGTTTCACCTCTAACCACTTTGGATGATAATTCTTCGTCAGTTTCCATATCAAGTGTGAAATAACATTGGCTCACAAGCTATATACTAGGTACGTGTACACAACCAACCTTTGTGTCTAACCAATTAGGTTTTTTACTCCATCGCTCATCCCTTTTTCTACTGGTCATGTTATTTTGGTAGTAAACATACTAAGACTGTTTGGCATATTAAAACTGAACTTACTTCCGGGTATAATTTATGAACTTAGCATGTTGACAATGAGTACACGAGGACCTCCAATATTACCTAGGAACCACCTTTACTTCGCTACTGCTAAAAAGCCCATTTTATACTTGATCAAAAAAATATTCATTTCTTGAAGACATAATCAAAATAATTGACTTCATTTGATTAAATTAACATTTATTTTAAATTTTATTGAACGTACACCTAAGGGATCTTGAGAAAATATCTTCCAGCTACCTTGTAATAATACTTCAAGCTTAGAAAAACATAGAAGTTTCCATCCTCAAAACTTTTAAGGTAGTGATTAATCAATATTCCATGGGGATAAATTTGGCAATTACCTTAGTGAAAATTTCTTGACAAATTGTTTGAGAAATCCAAATTATATTAATGTTTATAACAATTTTCAGCAATTATTTTACCCCTCCCTCCACATCAAAATATATAAAGAAAATAGTTGATCATTTGAATAGAAGAGCGAAACCAAGTAAAATGGAAGATCCCTCTAATTAGCATCAAGTCATGATACCAGGCAGGTAGGCAGGCAGGCAGTGAAGATACACCAGTAATTTTCTAAGAACATTCATAGCAAACATTAATGAGATGTTTTTCCGACATCAAGTTCAAGAGGCGGGCAGCAGAGGCGTAACAGAATATAAATGTTAATATTACATAGCATTTTGTTGGAATTATGCAACTTATGATTCAAAATTTCAGCTATATGCCTAACGAATGTATGTCCTCTCACAAACTGAGTGATAAGGCGAAAAGGAGACCTTACAATGAATATAAATGTAAGCTCACCCAAAGAAAAATCAACAAGTTTAGCAGCAACAGCTACAGCAGAACCACTAGAGGCTCCTCCTGGCACTCGTGCAGGTGAGGCAGGATTAGTTGGTGTACCATAATGCTTGCTTTCTCCACTAACACTGGATTAAGAGGAAAGAAGAAATTTTTCTCAAAGAAAATGGGTAGTCATAAGCTAGAAATGTTAAAAGTTCTCAGCTAGATTAAGGGTAAGGAACAAACCTTAATGCCATTTCATCCACGACAGTTTTTCCAACGCACGTGGCGCCTCCATCAACAAGGGTTGCAACGACAGGACATGTCTGAGTAGCAGCCTCATGAGTCCTGGTCCAGTCTGGATTGCCAAACCCAGTTACAAATCCTTCGATATTAAATCTGACAATCAAGATTGAAATTAAGGATTTTAAGCTGAAAATAAAGCAGCATATCGAGTGCAAGCAATTCATACGTTAGCAGCAGCCATCATATTTTTTATCTGTGATGAATTCAACATAGAGATAAATGCATCTGCATGAGAAATGCAGTATAAGTTATCCAACACTGCCTTCTAATATTCTGCGAGAGAAATGTATCTACTCCCTTTACATTCGCAAGAAAGAAAGGACAAACAACATTTAAAGTCAATTAAATTGATTTTCCAAACGCAAACATCTTTAAATTGAATTTATCTATAAATTCATATCAACTACAGTAAACAACAAAATGACATAACCAAACAAAATAAATCCAACGCTGCTAAGATTCAACCAGAAAATTCTCCCTTGTCACCAAAATCTCCAATCCCCCAGCAGCAAACACTAAAACCAAATGAACAAAGAACCACCATTCAAACGAATCAATACTAATAAAATACAAAGTCAAAAGCTCCCATCCTCAACAAAATATATAAAAAATAATAAAATACTATCTACTAAGCTAAGTGTACAAACTCCTACTTTTGTAAATAAAAGATGTGAATTTAATCATTGTAACTGGAATAAAAGATGCTTACACATCCGAGACGGCAAACGAGAGGCCAGTAAGAGGGTGAGGAGCTTTAGGAGGGGCAGGCTGCGGCGGCGGCAATAGCTGCAACCGCTCTATAAAAGCTCCGAAATCAGCCTTCACAGCCCGCTTCAGCTTCTTCGTCATAATCAATATCCCTGCAATCCCAAGCCCTAGCAAGACCCACAAGTTCGCCGACGAAGACGCCATTTTTGCAGGTTTTCAAGAATCCAACCGTTCAGCTGACTGATTTTTGCTGTACGCTAATAAAACCCACCAAATAAAATGGAATACGGACAAACATAAGCTAAAAAGAAGGTATTGGGGGTCTCCGTGTGAGTGGGTGGAAGAGTTGATTTGCGATGGGATGGAAACCTAGAAGCATGTGTCAATTTTTGGGGGCTTGAGGGGGTGAAAATTGGTGCGAGGTTTATCATTGGCCTAAAAGATATTTTATTTTTATGTTTGCAGCCTTGGGATGAAAACTTATGAAATAAATTGAGGCAACCAAATTAGCTGGAAATTTTTTTTTAACTTTGTCACAACGTAAATTGAGCTCAATTTGTTTAATATTTTAAAATATTTTATCATTTCTAAACTTTCAAAATTAAGTTCTACAACTTGATAAATGAAAAATAATAATAATGATATTTTAGCATTTGATAAATCATTTTTTGTTTATTTAATCAGATTTGTACGAATTGGTATCAATGTTTTATAGTTAAATTATTTTATATTTCTCCTTTCTATATAGGTATTGTCAATTTTAGTAGTTAATTTTTATATTAGATGTTTATTTTAATTAGAATTGTCAACTTCTGTGAAAGTTGTTAACATTTTATAATTAAATTGTTTTAAATTAGTAATCATAGCAAATCTACTTTTAATTTGTATCTCTACTTCTACTATTTATAAAAGGATGGATTATTTAAAAAGATTTTAAATTTTTTTTAACATATCAATAACTATTAAAAAGCAAAAACTATAGCATAACTAGACTTTATCAATTTTTAAAATAATATATAAAGTTTGAATATAACATTAAGTTTCTTTTCTATTTCAAACTCTTTTCCTACAGCTATCAATTTCTATTTTCCATCATAATTCTTTTAAATATTTTAATTTTTTTATTAAATAATTCTCATATAAAAGTAAATTTCGAGAGCTTGCAGATCACGTGTCATGGGCATATCATAGGCTTGGCAATGGGCGGGTTGGGGCAGGTTTTCATTAATATTTTTGAGTTATTTTAAATTTAATACATCAAACAATCTAAATGTGAATCAAAGTTAAAATAGTATTAGACATTTGAGATGACAAAACGAAGACAACGAAGACCAGAGTTCTAACAATGCGGGCATATGGGTTTTGTTAAAGTTACAATTATAGTCTTATTGAATTATTTGTAAACGATAACTTAAAGGATGATTATGGAGTATTAGTAAAATTGGAATCCGAAATACTTTTTATATGTTAAAATTTTCATTTTATCATTCAAATTGTAGTATCTATTTAGCTGCTAGAAAAATTAAAGCATAACTTATATAAAAAGTCAAGACTAACTTTATTTTTTTATTTTTTTGAAATCAAAGACTAACTTTATTGATAGGCATAAAACATTGTTTCTTTTTACAATACTAGCAATCTTCACACACAATGCACATGCAATACTTCATAGGTTATTCAAAAACATTACATGAAATCAACTTTTGGAGTAAAGTGAAATATGTTAGAGGTTTGATATGATAAAGAAGACAGTGGACATTGAGGTTTGACAATATGAATTTGTGGGTTTGAAGCTTTATGACAAGTACAATTATAACCTTATTGAATCATAATTTGTAAATGGTATTTTAAATGATAAATTTGAAATATCGGAGCCAAGTTAGGACAAAAAAATCAAAAGTTTTAGAAATTAATTTGTTGTTAGACTCCCTCGTCGCGTCGCATTTAGGCCAAGGATAGTGCCGTTTAGCATAAATCATTGACTGTGAGAAAAAACAATTATTAATTTCTTTAACCAAGGTTTAGTCTTAATATGGTCTTAGTAGTATCTAGTTCTTAATCTAGTAAAGAAGATTCAAATACCATTATAAAAGAAAATTTTCAATGGAGTGGTAAAAGATTTTGACAAATGGAAACCACCAAAAATGTCTAATAAAGAAATTTGGCATACCAATTTTTTAGATTTTAAATCAGCTTTTAATATAAAATTAGTAGAAAAAATTATTCCTCTTATTAGAAATAACAAAACAATACAATTATTTAATGCCAAATAAATTAAACAACATCTCATAAACAAATACAAATTTTTACATATAGGAATGGTTCAAGTTGCACCTTTAACAAGAAATGGATTAAATACAACTATTTTCTCAGCATTAAGAGATTGTAGGCACTTAAAATATGAAGATTCACTATTAGGAGTTGTAGAGACCAGCCTTACCAACGGACCAATCTATTTCAATTTTTTCCCAAATTTTACTGTGGTTTTACAAGATCCATATATTTTAGAAGTATTAACCTTGAATATTAAAACTCACAATTATAGTCCAAAAAATGAAGCCATGGCATATGAAATCATTTACAGAATAAATTACAAGGTAATGGATTCTGGATTTAATACTAAAGCCATAAATAGAAGAATAGAAGATAATCAAACTACATTTTGGGAAATTAGTAACCCAAAATCTAATGTTTCCATACCAAAAATGATAAATTGGACAGATATCACATTTCCAAAAACCTGGGGAATGCCTGAAGGAACAATAAGCAAACCAACAATTGAAAACAAAGAATTAGAATATATTATACAAAATATAGATGGATCTGTAGAAATAAAATTCAAAAGAACACAATATGAGAGAATAGGAATAGACATTTGGAATTAGAATTAATTCACCAAAAATAGATTCATTACTAAGATATTCTACGGGATCAACACAAATAGAACCACCTAAAATACCTAGAAGAGATTGAGACTTCACACAAATGGATCCACTTGAAGCATTAAGAAAAGATAAAGGAATAGCAGAATCCATTTATCACCAATTTACAAGCACACTAGTAGAATAGAAGATTTTGACTTAGCAACCTCACAAATTGCAACTCTAACTAAGTTTGAAATAAATAAAGAATTTTTAAAAAAGGATTTTCTTTCAAAAGAAAATTATCAAAAAAGAAAAAACATATATGGAAATTTTCACACCAATAATTAGAGAAGAAATAAAAAAAGAATGGTATGAATATATGGAAGAAATTGAACAAAATATACCCTTATTTGAATATTTAGAATTAAAATAAATAAATGCACTTATTAAACAAGAAAGAAACTAGACAAAAGAAGGCAATTCAATAATAACTTCAGAAAAAACCCTCATTAGAGTGCATAGGAATTAAAATAAAAGAAAAAACTATTTTAGCATATCCATTAATAGAACTACCAAAAGATCTCAGTGCCATTAAAGTACAATCAAATTCAACAATTAAGCAATCAAATCATACAAACTTAATGCTGTATACTATAGGAGAACAATTAGATAGAATAGAAAACAAAAATTGAGGATGATGGAAAGTAAAATTATAATAATATTTATAAGGAGAGAATTATATATAATAAAAATATTACAAAAATACCTTTCAAAATGCCTGAATACAAACCATCCCTAGGACAAGACACTGATGAAGTTCTTGAAGAAATTAAAAAACAGTTAAATGAACTAGGAAAAGGAAAATCAAAAGTAGAAAATTTTAATGTATTACGAGAACATGAAACTGAAACTGAAGAAAAATATGAAAATAATAATAATAATAATAATCCTATTATTAATAGAACTTCAGATAATCTTGCAAAACCATACAATCAATACAAAAATTATTATCATAGACCAACCCATCCAGATTTACAAATGGCAGAAATACAAAATTATAGATCATTTTCAGGAAATTCAATATATGAATGGACTATAGATGGATTGTCTGAATATCAAATAATTACACTTTCAAAACAAATGACTATAGTAGAAAATATTTATAAAGAAAAGAAAATAATTTCTAAAGAAGATGCTACAAAAAATCTAATTTTAGGATTTAATGGAATTTTAAAAAATTGGTGGGATTCTATAACTAAGACCTCCAAAAACATGATATTAAAGAGTTATAAAAAAGATGCTAATGGAACTATGATATTACATACAACAGATAATGTACCAATTCCCAATGTATTGAAGTTTTAATCTATACAATACTAATAAATTTTATAGGAGATCCACATGTATGAGCAAATGAATTCTCAAATACTACAAAATCTGACTTGCAAATCACTTCAACATTTTAGGTGGTATAAGGATACATTTTCTTGCTAGAGTATACCAAATAGAATATTCTCATTCTTATTATTGGAAAGAAATATTTATAGCAAGATTACCAATATTATTTGCTAAAAAAGTTAGAAACCAAATTTAAAATACAGAAAGTGAAGAGTTAGGAAATTTATCTTATAGAGAGATTATTACTCAAATAAATATAGTAGGATTACAATTATGCAACAATTTAAGGTTAAAATCACAAATGACAAAACAACAAATAAGTTCTAAAAAGGAATTAGGACAATTTTGTGAACAGTTTGGATTTGAAAGAATTAGATCACCAAGAACACACAAAAAGCATTATGATAAAGGAAGAAATAGAAAAAGAAATTACAAAAAAAAAAAAAAAAAGATAACAAAAATTTTGAGAAAAAATTTACAAAGCAAATTACAAAAGAAAAAATAAGAATTATAAAAAGGATAAATCACAAATAAAATGTAGGAATTGCAAAAAAATGGGGCATTATGCCAATACCTGTTGGACAAGGGAAAGAATAAATGAATTAGAGTTAGAAGAACAACAAAAAATAGAAATAATATAAATCTTAGATCAAATAGACATAGAAGAAAGTAAAGAATATTCAGAAGAAGATATTAATCAAATCCAATCTGATAACCAATATTACTCGACATTCTCAAATTTTGAATATGAAGAGGAAGAAAATAATTGTAATTGCCCTCCTGAAGCAGAAGTATGTTTTTGTGAAAAATCCCTTAATGTATTAAGTAAATATGGAGAACTTTTAGAATTATCTGAACAAATTATTGACAATGAAATTAGAGAAGAATATCTAAAACAAATTAAAATTTTAATAGAAACAGATGAAGATAGACCAAAAGAATCTGTACAAAAAACAGAATTTACAAATATAATGAATATGTTTAAACCCAAGCCTCAAAAAATAACTATTAGTGAATTAAAAGAAGAAGTTAAAAAATATAAGAAAGAATTTTTCACAAATAAAAAGAGAAGGTCATGAAATAAAACAAGATATTTTACTATTAAAATTAAAAAATAAAATTGAAGAAGGAAATTTAGAAAATAAAGGAATCAAAGACGAAGAAAATATTACTCTAGAAGAAGAAACTTATATAAATGCTATATCAAAAATAAGTTATCAAAAATGGTATGTAAAAATTACAATAAAAACACAAAATCATACATTAGAAACAATTGCTCCGATTGATTCAGGAGCTGATATGAATTGTATACAAGAAGGGTTGATACCAACTAAATATTTTGAAAAAACGAAAGAAATATTATCTTCAGCTAATTCTTCAAAATTACAAATAAATTATAAACTTTCAAATGCTCATGTATGTAATAACAACATATGTTTTAAGACCAGTTTTGTTTTAATAAAAAATCTTAATACCCCTGTTATTCTAGGAAATTCATTTTTACAAATGTTATATCCTATTACGGTAGATAGCCAAGGAACACATAGCAAATCGATAGGACAAAATATTTTATTTAAATTCCAATTTCCTGTCAAAGAAAGAGATATTAGAATATTACAAAGTAGTTCGATTTTAAAAAACAAAGAAAAACAAATTAATTTTTTAAAAGAAGAAATTACTCATAAAAAGATAGAAGAAAATATAATAAGAGAAAATTTTCAAGAAAAAATAAAAGAATTTCAACAAAAAATGGAAAAACAAATATGCTCTGAAATACCAAATGCATTTTGTGACAGACAGAAAGATTCAGTCACCTTACGATATGAAGAAAGTTTTGAAGAAACTAAAATCCCTACCAAAGCTAGACCAATACAAATGAATCGAGAACTATTAGAATATTGTAAAAAAGAAATAAATGAATTATGGAATAAAATCTTAATTAGGCCAAGTAAATCACCATGGTCTTGTTCAGCATTTTATGTGAAAAAGCCAGCAGAAATTAAAAGAGGAGCACCAATACTTGTTATAAACTATAAACCTTTAAACAAAGCATTAAAATGGATTCAATATCCTATACCTAATAAACAAGATTTAATTAAAAGGACATCTCAAGCTAAAGTGCTTTCAAAATTTG
Organism: Jacaranda mimosifolia; assembly: GCA_018894105.1. Lineage (NCBI taxonomy): Eukaryota > Viridiplantae > Streptophyta > Magnoliopsida > Lamiales > Bignoniaceae > Jacaranda > Jacaranda mimosifolia. The sequence goes on along the minus strand of CM032122.1, from coordinate 34,164,016 downwards.
ATATGAAATCAGGATTTTGGCAAATACAAATTGAGGAAAAAGATAGATATAAAACTGCATTTACAACACCATTTGGCCAATACGAATGGAATGTTATGCCATTTGGATTAAAAAATGCACCCTCTGAATTTCAAAAAATTATGAATGATATATTTAATCTTTATACTAATTTGACTATTGTCTATATAGATGATGTTTTAATTTTCAGTAACTCATTAGACCAACATTGGAAACATCTTTACAAATTTGTTAAAATAATTAAAGAAAATGGCCTTGTTGTATCTGCCAAAAAGATAAAACTCTTTCAAACTATATTAGATTTTTAGGTCACCAAATTAATAAAGGTAATATTACACCTCTACAAAGAACATTAACATCTGGAGAGAAAATTTCCAAATGAAATTAAAGATAAAACTCAATTACAAAGATTTTTATGATCACTAAATTATGCTAGTGATTTCTTTCCAAAATTAAGACAAACATGTAAACCCTTATATGATAGACTTAAGAAAAATCCAAAACCTTGGACTGAAAAACATAACAAGATAGTTAGAGAAATATTAAAAACTTACCATGTCTTAATATTTGCAAATTAGATTCTCTTAAAATTGTACAAACTGATGCCTCTGAAATAGGTTATGGAGGAATTTTATTATAATTGATAACAAGGAACATATTACTAGGTATTACTCGGGATTTTGGAAGGAAGCATTCAAAATAATGTTACATCACATTACCTCAAATTATAAAATATGAATATACCTTTAATTTTAATTTTTAAAAATATTTCACTTGGAATGAAAATATGTTTGGTAAAATTCTATTGATATATATATATATATATATTCCAAAAGCACGCACTTTGGATCTTCTATTCCATTCTCTATTTCATTTTATATTCCAATTTGTTGTGTATATATCAAGTGCATCTAATTCTCAATTAATTATTTTTATAAAGAATTATTCAATATACATATCATATATTCAGGAAATGAAATAGAAGATGAAATACAAAATAAAACAAAGAATTTAAACTGAAAAGCACGAGCTCATTCTCCTAAAATATTTTGAGAATGCCCTAGATATCTCTATATATTTCTTTAAATATATTCACATCATTACCGGTTGAAAATGAAAATAGAAAGCTATTAACTTCTTTCTTATTTTCACAGACATTTTCATCCTCAACAGTCAACACATATTTCCGAACACACTTTTATGCTCTCTCCATTTCCACACCTTATTTTCTCCTATTCTCATTTGCACGATTTTTAATATAAAAACACATCACCACCTAAGTACATTTCATTTTCAACCCTACACAATTATCTCATTTTTTAAAAAAACATCAAAACATTTTATTTTCAAACTCACACTTATAACTAACTTTTCACTTTTTTATTTTGCCAGAAAATGAAAATACTTTCAAACTATTAAAAAAGAAATTCTTTTAATCGTATTATGCATTACAAAATTCCAAGATGATCTTTTAAATCAAAAATTCCTTTCAAGGGTAGATTGTGAATCTGCCAAAGAAGTTTTAATAAAAGATGTCAAAAATATTGCTTCAAAACAAATTTTTGCCAAATGGCAAGCTATTTTATCTACTTTTTATTTGAAATTGAATATATTAAAGGTACAAAAAATTCAATTTATGATTTCCTTACAAGAGAATTCTTACAAGGCAATGGCTGACCAATCCTTTACATCAACTCCAAACAAAAAACGAACAAAAGAATCATGTGCTTTAGCCAAAATATCAACGCCAGCAAATCCAACCAATACACCAAGTCCTAGACCAAGTTTGGTAAATTTAAGCCAATTTTCTACAAATTCTCCTTCTTATAACAAAATTTCCCCTTTAACCAATACTAGTTCATCATTTCCTCCATTACAAACCACACCACAAACTTACAAACAAAAATTATAAAATGAAGAATCTCCCAAATCTACTTCATCACAATCACCATTTGAAAAAACTGATGATTATATTCTAACAGAATGGTTTTATATTGAATGTTTTCTTGAACCAGAGTGGGTTGCTCATGAAACAAATCCTCAAAAAATACTAGGAAAAAATGCTTAGCAAAGAGCATTTTTGTATCTATGAAGATCCAAGAAAAACACAAAAGTTTTACGAACTTATCTTAATAGATTCTGAATCTACTGAGATAACACAAAAATTGACAAAGAAAATGCACAAAAAATTGTTTTTAAGAAAATATAAAATTTGAAAATTATTACTCCATTTGAATGGGGTAATCCTCGCAAAACAAAAAAAAATTCAATTCAATATAATCCCTTAGGCTATTCCTATTGGGATTACATTGATGCTTGCCAAAGATTCTTATATTTCCAAAATGACCAATATTCTCTATCTTATTTCATATTTTTCAAAAGAAATCCACAAATTCAGGTTCCCTATTGGTTTTTATCTTGGTGGGAACAATTTGGTTCAAGCCCTTCGACATTTCCTCAGGAAGTATTGAAATGTTTTGAGTACTTCCAAACAAACGCAAAGGTTCCTATCCAGAAGGCAAATAATTCACTAATTTGTCTTTTCACTTCCTAATTCCAATGCCTGTGGATACTCATGGTCGAGCCAACCATTACAAAACATAATGGATTTCCATGTCTAGCCAAGAGATCAAAAGTCAAATGGTGGAAAAACACAAACCAAGAAAATTGCAGGATTTTGGCTATTCAAGATTCAAGCATGGTTATCACAAAATTCCTGCTTCCATATTAAACCAACAAAAGACCAAGAGCAATTTTAAATGACAAAGCAGCAATTGCAAGTTGCCATTACACAAGCATCAACTCCCCATGAAATGATGTCTTTAATGGCAGAATTACAAAAAAGGATTAGCTAAGAAGACAAATCTCAACCAGATGAAGGAACATCCAAGACAACTTATGACAAATAAATTCCAACTTTCAACCTTGAAGAGACATAAGATGATTTCTTTGGGTTATGACCAATAAGGTTAATAACTATTCGGACTCCAAAATACTATTTTTGAAATCCAAAAAATTATTAACAAAGAAAGACAAAGTCTGCAAAAGTATTACTGAAGGACAAGACTCGTGAAGACAAAAAGCAAAAGACTTGTGAAGGCAAAGTCTGTAAAACAAAGAGGACAAAATACAAAAGCAAAAGAATTATTGGATACAAACAACTATTGAGGACAAATTATTGGTACAAGAAAGGTGAGAAGAAAGATTTTTCAAGACCATCTCAAATCCGAATTTGAAGTCCAAAATTTTATCTATAAAATGAAGACCAAAGAAGGAAGAAGGCATCAAAAACTTTCAGCCTATTTTACTTTGTTGCCTCTTATTCCAATTATTCATTGTAATCTTCTTGATCTACTAGTCTACCAAATCCCTTTTCCGGTAAACAAATTCCCAGACAAAGCCCCGTGTTAAACTCTTGTACAAATTCAATTTATCAAGTAAGCTTTCCTATTTACCAATTGTATTTTATTTATCTGTTACATTTACAAATATTTTATTTATCTGTTATAGTTACAAATATTGCATTTATTTGTTGTATTTACCAATTTTGATATTACCATTGCAAATATCTTTAATAATGGCTTTTGAGTATGCTTCCGCCTTAGGTTCATATCTAAATGCCATTCTTTTTTTATTTCTTCTCTAATTATTGGTGTGAAATTTTCCATATATGTTTTTCTTTTTTGATAATTTTCTTTTGAAAGAAAATCCTTTTTTAAAAATTCTTTATTTATTTCAAACTTAGTTAGAGTTGCAATTTGTGAGGTTGCTGAGTCAAAATCTTCTGTTCTACTAGTGTGCTTGTAAATTGGTGATAAATAGGTTCTGCTATTCCTTTATCTTTTCTTAATGCTTCAAGTGGATCCATTTGTGTAAAGTCTCTGTCTCTTCTAGGTATTTTAGGTGGTTCTATTTGTGTTGATCCCATAGAATATCTTGGTAATGAATCTAATTCTGGTGAATTAATTCTAATTCCACAATGTCTATTCCTATTCTCTCAGATTGTGTTCTTTTGAATTTTATTTCTGTAGATCCATCTATATTTTGTATAATATATTCTAATTCTTTGTTTTCAATTGTTGGTTTGCTTATTATTCCTTCAGGCATTCCCCAGGTTTTTGGAAATGTGATATCTGTCCAATTTATCATTTTTGGTATGGAAACATTAGATTTTGGGTTACTAATTTCCCAAAATGTAGTTTGATTATCTTCTATTCTTCTATTTATGACTTTAGTATTAAATCTAGAATTCATTACTTTGTAATTTATTCTGTAAATGATTTCATATGCCATGGCTTCATTTTTTGGACTATAATTGTGAGTTTTAATATTCAAGGTTAATACTTCTAAAATATACAGATCTTGTAAAACTACAGTAAATTTTGGGAAACAATTGATAGATTGGTCCGTTGGTAAGGCCGATCTCTACAACTCCTAATAGTGAATCTTCATATTTTAAGTGCCTACAATCTCTTAATGCTGAGAAAATACTTGTATTTAATCCATTTCTTGTTAAAGGTGCAACTTGAACCATTCCTATATGTAAAAATTTGTATTTGCTTTTGAGATGTTGTTTAATTTCTTTGGCATTAAATAATTGTATTGTTTTGTTATTTCTAATAAGAGGAATAGTTTTTTCTACTAATTTTATATTAAAAGCTAATTTAAAATCTAAAAAATTGGTATGCCAAATTTCTTTATTAGAAATTTTTGGTGGTTTCCATTTGTCAAAATCTTTTACCACTCCATTGGAAATTTTCTTTTATAATGGTATTTGAATCTTCTTTACTAGATTAAGAACTAGATACTACTAAGGCCATATAAGACTAAACCTTGGTTAAAGAAACTAATAATTGTTTTTCTCACAATCAATGATTTATGCTAAACGGCACTATTCTTGACCAATATTTTAAAACCCGCCCCGCGGGTTTTAAATTTGAAAATTTCAACCCACCCCACATTAAATATATAAAACCCGCACCTACTTCGCTCCATCCCACCTTGATCCGCTCAATTCACAATAACTTAGTACAATTTCAAACAAAACAATAGTTTTGTCTTTATAAAAACAAAAACAAAAATTAAGACATAAAATCAAATAATGTTTATTTTGGTGTTGACAAATGAGAGGATGAGGTGGGTTTGTTTCCTCATAGAGTGAAGGCGGGCGGCGGGTGTTGGTTTTAAGAATGAAGACAGAAAACCAAGTTTTAAGAAAACCAAGTTTTTATCATTTAAAAAATACTATAAAAATTTTAACACAAACATCGAATGTGTCAAATTACTAGTATTGGTATAAAAGCTCTATTTTTGTACTAATTTTTAGACAAATAAGTACTTTGTAATTGAGGAATTAACGAGTAGTTAATCGTAAACAACTAGCTTTTTTAAAAAAAAATTGTGAAAAAATTGTAAACAACAATTATAAATTTTTTATCCGCCTACCATTTTTGTAGCCATCGGAGGGGAAAATAGTACTATTGAAAGTTGCGGTTGTAGAGTGCAACTTTCAATAATAACTATTTCGTTTGCTAATTGTAGCCTTCATGTGAATATATTTAAAAAAAAATTTAATTTGTAGCCTTCTAAAGAGTGTTGGCTAAATATTGACTAGCACTCCTTATAAGTAGAAGTAGAGAGAAATGGAGAAAATGGAGGAAAGAAAGAAAATAGGAAGAAAAAAGAGAGAAGAAAACAATCCACTTATAGTTATTGTTTCTTTGTGTCAACTGGAGAAATTTTATAAAAGTTGCAATTTTGGCTTGCACGCATAACTTAAAGCTTGCAACCTTCACGCATTTTATGAAGCTCGCAGGATTCATAATTTCCACGCAAAAAGGAGAGGGGGGAAAAAAAGAGATAAAAGAAAAAAGAAAAAAAAAATATTGTAGTAATTGTTTGATTATTTAAGGTGGAAAATTTTTATTAAGGTAAAAATTTAAATTTTGAGTGCTAAATTAAATTTTTTTGCTTTAATAAATATATATTTATTCTTTGTGTTTGCAGTTTGTGTAGAACGAAAAATTGTAAGGAGTTAAACAATATTATTATTCAACATTATTTTCTACCAATACTCAGATTAGTGTATTATTTTCATATATTTTTTCTTTGTTATTAGTATTTTTATTCACTCATATGTATAGTGTTAATCAATTGCTATAGGATATCTATAAAATATTTGAAATTATATTTAGGGGGTCAAATTAAAGAAGTCCAAAAATACTTTTATATATATACATATATATGAGGACAAAAATTCATCAAATTTTCAAAACTTGCCCAATCTTTCCCACCTTCGATTCTTCTTCGTTTCACCTCCAAATTAGAAAGTAAAACCATGGCTAGATTCCTCTCAACTCAAGGATCACAACAGTACCAAATGTGAACCAAATCAACGGTGATTTCGTCGAAAAAATTTACGGCGATGGAGGTGGCGGGTTGCTGACTTTCGGCAGCAGAAACGGTGAAAGGTTAGGTAGGTTTTGACGGGCTTGACGAGAGGAACGTGTTGGTATGCTCAATTGCTGGTTTTTAACGGCCGACGGCGGAGTAATTGAGATAGAAAAAAGGCACCGACACTAGGGTTTTAGTGGCTTTTCTCGTCCAATTCACCAGTAAGGAAGCGGCGGTCAGCAAATTTGGTTGAGGGGTTTTAACGGGCTAGGCGAGGCACACCTTTTGGTTTAGACAGGGCTTGCACACAGGCGGCGGGAGGCGGCGGCTCTTGAACAGCTTGCTCCAAATTTAATTTTGGATGTGATTAGACTAAATTGGGGACGTGATTTGGACTCAGACTCAATTTAATTTGGTATATTTTAATTTTATCAAATTATTAGCCCTGATTTGATACGATTAAGTTATATTATGATGAAATTAGATGCATAAATTAATGTTAAATGACATAAATGATTTTATGAAGATCTTGTTATGGGTTTAAGCATAACAGTTGCTGTAGCAAGTTGGTTTGTTAATTAGTTCAGATTTTAGTTAGACAGTTGAGTTAAATCCAGCTGGTTAGTCAGTTAAATGTAATTAGTGAATTAGTTAGGTGCAGCATTAAATAAGTTGCTGGTTCACTATAAATACACGTGTAGCTAGCAGATTTCAATGCATATCTTTCTGTAATTTGCAACTCTCACAGAAACCAATATAATTTTTCTCTCAAACTCACAAAGATGGAGTTCCAGTTTTCTTGCTGCGTGAGCTTAGATACCTAACATGGTATCGGAGCAGGCCATAAATCTCAGGCGATTGAAATCAAAAGACGATTAAAGAGGATGAAGTAAAACCATGGTTGGAGGAGAAGGAACCTGGAATATGCTGATAGGCAGAACACCGGCCGGAGATTCTAATCCTCTGCATCTACAACCGTCTGATCATCCAGGTATGAACTTGGTGTCCAATCCACTGACTGGAAATAATTTTCTCGCATGGAGTTGATCTATTAGAATATCATTAGGGGCAAAGATGAAGTTAGGGTTTATAGATGGAATATGCACCATGCCGGAGGAAGGAACAAAGGATTTTAAGCAATGGATAAGGACTGACTGCATGGTCAGGTCATGGATTTTGAACTCGATCTCGAAGGAGATCGTATAGGCTTTTCTCTACACCACAACAGCTAGAGAATTGTGGACAGAGCTAGAGGAGAGATTTGGAGAGTGCAACGGACCATTGTTGTACCAGCTATAAAGAGAGATTAATTCCATCTCTCAAGCAAATCAATCGGTGGCGCAATACTATACCAAGCTTAAAAAACTTTGGGATGAGTTGCAGTGCCTTTTACCAATGCCACAATGTACTTGTGGAGTAGCAAAGGAGACAGTAGATTATACACCGTCTAATAGATTGGTTCAGTTCCTAATGGGACTGAATGTTGGCTAGATAGCATAAGGAACCAGATCCTAGTTATGAATCCTTTGCCGACAGTCAACAAAGCCTACTCTATGATTTTAAGAGTGGAGAAACAGATGGAGGTTCATACTATCTTCTCAAAGAATGTTGATAATTTGGCACTGTTGGTTGGTAACCAACAAAGCAGAAAGTCAGGCAGTGAAGGATCGTTCTTCGGGAAAAGGAAGACAGACAATAAGTGAGTAGACAAATCTAGCTTACACTGTAAGCATTGTAATCGCACTGGACATACTAAGGAAACTTGTTTTAAGCTCCATGGAACTTTGGATTGGTATAAGGAGCTTATGGAGACAATGAGGAAATCTGGCTCTGGACATGTAGCTAACTTGGCTGAGACAGGAAGGAAGGGTGAAGAAGGGAAGGAGAATTGTTTGCCAACAGACTTGAATGCTAGAATTCAAGATCTTATACGGCTTGAGCTCAACAGAATGATGAAAGGAAAAGGGGTTGTTGATGAAACGACAGCAAGTGTGGCACAATTTCACGATTTTGCAGGTAACATTTCACATCATTTTGTTTTTAGTGCATTTAGTTCATTAGAGACTGGGAGTTAGATCATTGATACTGGAGCCTCAAGACATATGTGTTGTGATGAAAGTCTCATCCAAAACCTTAAGCTTGTTGAAAATAAAACATCAGTTTACCTTCCTGATGGCTCATCTGAAATGGTGCATCGCACAGGTGATGTATATCTCACTAATAAACTAACCCTTACAGATGTTTTACACATACCAAAGTTCAAATACAACCTCATATATATGAATAGATTATCAGAAAAGGCTTTGATCAAATTTCTTTTCTACCCAACATGTTGTTTATTTCAAGACCTGGTGACTGAGGAAGTTCTGGCAGCAGGAAAGGTTGTTGGTAAGTTGTATGTACTGGATCGTAGTTGTTTAAATCCAGCTATGCTATCTCGATGTTCCAAACTTTTCTCACAGAAATCTGGACATAAGCCTAGAATCTCTCATTCTTCATGTAATAACTGCATCAATTCAGAACTGAGCAAAGATTTGAATAACTCTATGTACCTTTGGCATAGAAGGCTCGGACACGCCTCTATATCTGTCATGTCTCATTTGCAGTTTATCAATAAAGATGATGTATCTTTCAGTCCTTGTGATATTTGTCAATTGTCTAAACAACAAAGAATGAGCTTTTCCAACAATTAGACCAAATCTACCAAAATCTTCCAACTCATACACATTGACTTATGGGGTGGCTATCACTTGAGGGGATTAAGTAGAGCTTATTATTTCTTAACAATAGTTGATGACTACAGTAGAGCTACCTAGACCTATTTGATCTCACATAAGTCCCAAACCCCACAAATTCTTACCCAATTCCTTAATATGGTGAAAGTTTAGTTTGAAGCCAAGGTTAAGATCATTAGGTATGATAATGGAGCTAAATTTACTAGCCAAACAAGCCAAGACCTGTTTCTAAAGAAAGGAATAATACATCAAAGATCCTGTCCATATACACCTCAGCAGAATGGGATTGTAGAAAGAAAACACAAGCACCTTTTACAAGTAGCAAGAGCTCTCATATTCCAAGCAAATTTGCCAAAAAAATTCTGGGGGGATTCTATACTTATGGCTACTTATATTATTAATAAGCTCCCAACTCCTGTTCTCAACTGGAAGATACCCCATGAGGTCCTTTATGGCCAACAACCTTTATATGATAACCTAAAATGCTTTGGTTGCCTTTGCTATGCCACAAACACCATGCCACACAAAGATAAATTTGAGTCTAGAGCTTTGAAATGTATATTCATTGGATATAACATAGGGCAAAAAGCTTATAGAGTTTATGACTTGTCATCTCACAAAGTATTGATTTCTAGAGATGTCAATTTCTATAAGGATGTTTTTCCTTACAAAATTCCATTGAATCTGAAAGTATTCCCTTGCCATTCGTTCATTCTGAACATACTTCATCTTCAGAAGATAAAGATAATATTCCAGATTCTGAGTCAATGAACAATGATATTTATCCAACTACTCAGCCTCCTAATGCATCAAATAGTGAAGTACTAAATGACTATGTTTCCAGTGCAATTCTACATGACAAACCTGCTGAAGAATCATACTTAGCACCAGTGTCATCTGAAGGAGTCATCTATCCTATTCATACCTATCCATATTATGTATCACCTAAAATAAATCATCACTACACGAGCTTCTTGGCCAATGTATCCATTGATTCAGAGCCAAGTTCCTATGGACTAGCATGTACTGATCCAAAGTAGGTGAAAGCCATGCAAGAAGAACTGGAGGCACTTGAAAAAAATCAAACGTGGATGTTAACTGAACTTCCTGAAAGATAGCTATTGGGTGTAGATGGGTGTATAAGATCAAATATCTACCTGATGGCTCAGTTGATAGGTACAAAGCAAGGTTGGTGGCCAAAGGGTACAATCAGATTGAAGAAGTTGATTACTTTGATTCGTTTTCTCTAGTAGCAATGCTGGTGACAGTGAGGGTTTTCATGACTTTAGCAAGTGCTAAAGCTTGGCCAATACACCAACTTGATATCAATAATGCCTATCTACATGGGCACTTACATAAAGAGGTGTATATGACACCACCTGAGGGATATAATAAAGCAAAACAAGGGCAGGTATGCAGACTAGTAAGATCACTATATGGGCTCAAACAGGCCTCCAAATAATGGAATCATGAATTGAGCTTCCAATTGCAGCAATATGGGTTCGAGCAATCTAAAAACGATCATTGCTTATTTATAAAATCCAGCAAAGGGTATTTTCTAGCACTTATTGTTTATGTGGATGACGTTCTCATTACTAGGAATGATGAACAAGAGATTCAAAAGACTAAGGCCTTCCTAGACAACAAACTCACCATTAAGGACCTAGGCTATGCTAAGTACTTTTTGGGGATTGAGATTGCCAGAAGTGTTGAAGGAGTATATCTAAACCAGAGAAAGTATATCTTGGATATCCTCAAGGATGTGGGACTTCTTGGAGCTAAACCTGCAAAAATGCCTCTACCAAAGGGGCAAACATTGACTGCAGATGAAGGAACTATATTTTTGAAAGCAGATAGATACAGACACTTGATTGGGAGACTATTATACTTGAACATGACACGACCAGACATCACCTAGCCATCCAGCAGTTGAGCCAGTTTATCGGCAACCCCAAGCAGTCACACTGAAACACAGCTGTTCATGTATTAAGATATCTGAAGGGGTGTCTATTAAGAGTTTTGTTTCTTGCAGCCAACAACAGCCTAGAACTAAGCACTTATTGTGATGCAGATTGGGCAGCTTGCCATGATACCAGGAGGTCTCTAACTGGTTATTATGTTTTTCTGGGAACTTTACTCATTTCCTGGAAAACAAAGAAGCAAACGACGGTGTCAAAATCCTCAGTTGAAGCCGAGTATTGCAGCATGGCAGCCATAGTCTGTGAATTACGGTGGTTACCTTTCCTTCTTGCAGATTTTGGCATCTCAATTTTGGTTCCAATTCCTCTATATTGTGACAACAAAGCCGACATACACATTGCGACGAATCCAATTTTTCATGAATGCACGAAACATTTCAAAATTGATTGTCATATCGTCCGTAATCAACTGAAGCAAGGTTTTATCTCCACTCATCACATTCCTAGCAAGTCTCAAGTGGGAGACATCTTCACAAAGTCCTTGGGCGCACCACAAATTGAATATCTTTCTTCCAAGTTGGGCTTAGCAGACTTCCACCAAGACCCAACTTGAGGGGGGGCTGTAGCAAGTTGGTTTGTTGGTTCGTTAATTAGTTCAGATTTTAGATAGACAGCTGAGCTTAATCTAGCTGCGCAAGCTTAGATACCTAACAGATACAACTTTCGTTGGAAATTATTAATTGGATTGATATAGATAGGGAAGCTGAAGAAAAGAATATTGAACCCAATGAAGCCCAACCAATGAATTAATGACTATATTGATTGTAGCTTGTCGAGTTATTGATGTGAATATACAAGTAGGTTTTAAAAATATTAAGTGTGATTTATGATACTTTGGTTAGAAGTCAAACTGTTAATGGATGTTACTTATAGGAATTAAATATTTGCTTTTTAAAAGACATTTTTTGTAATTCAGAGAACTTGTGGTATTGATTTAAGTGGCACCTTGGACGGGAGCAGGTGTTCCCAATCTGGGCACTACAAAATTAATTCAAAATAAAAAAAATATTGTTAAATAGTTAAAAATATTTAATATATTAATTAGTTAAAAATAATTAAATTAATTAATTAGAATAGTTATTAATTACATTATTAATTTTTAAATAAAAAATTATTTAAAAAATTCTTTCAGAAGAAATGTTAGTTTAGTAGTAATAAAAATGTATTAAAATATATTTAACTCGTATTAGAATTGAAATTGTAATTTGTATTAGAATTTGTAATATAAATTCATAAATTGCAAATAATTATTGAAGGCGCGTTCTAGGAACGCACCTTCAGTTTATTAACTATCACTTCACTCGTCGGCAATAGTTGATAAACTGAAGGCCATGATGATTAAAGATGCACTCACTGAGTGCGTCTTTTGTGCAAATTTGCATTACCCTAAATTAGGGTTAGCGTAAAAACTGAAAATAATTTTATATTAATTATTTAACTATTTTAGAATATTTAAAATAATAAAAAATTAAATTCATATTTTTGTCTGTATTTATAATTTATATTCGTGAATTGTTTATTTTTTGTAATGTATTAGTGAAGAATGTGAATATTAATATTTTGTTAACTTTTATGATAGTTATTAATTATAATCATTTTGTATATAGAATCATTAAAGTATCATTACAATATATTGGATGTACCCACTTATAAGTATCATTACAATATCTCGGATGTACGCACTTATAGTTATTTTTATTTTTCCTACAAATATTTCAAGATGGATATCACAGATATATATGGTCCACGTGATTCCAGTGTCTTATACATGCAAGACGGCCATCAATTAGAGGTTGTATTAACTGGAAATATAGATGATACTTTAGTTGTGAGATAGAAGATTTTCGAGAATTATAGGACACGAAGTTCTACACTCTCGTGTATTATCTTTATTAAATGAGATGAGATTCTATGGTGTCTACAATTGTAGAAATATTGAGATTGATATTCATATAATTACGGCTTTGGTCGAGAGGTGGCACTCAGAGACTCACACATTTCATTTACGTGTGCGAAAGACTACTGTTGCATTGCAGGACATAGCAGTTATTTGGGCATTATCGATAGATGGTATTGCTACCATGTTCACAGCCTCCCACAGTGGCAGGATTATTGTCAGCGTTATCTCGGATTCGTTCCAGAGGAGCGATACTTTAAGGATCACAACTTCATCTTATTGCTCTTACGGACGACATCTAGAACAATATAATTACGGATCATAGCACAGTTTTAGAGGTCCAACAATACGCATGTGTCGTGCGTTGATAGTTCTTGGAGGGCTTATATGCCCAAGCTCATCGGGTTCTGCAGTATCATTAGTTTACTTACGACATATGGAGAAAATATATGAAGTCCGTAACTTTAGTTGGGGTAGTACAGTTTTATCGTTCGTGTATCATGAGCTTTGTACTTCATCACATAGAGGAAAATCAAATGTTGGTGGAGCGATGCATCTGTTATAGGTGAAGTAGTATTGTTTATAATTATATTAATTCTTGTAGTTAGGTATGACTTTTGAAAAATTGTTAATTGTAGATTTGGGCATGGTCTCGCATTACAACATTGACCCCTATAAGATTAAGTTCTCATGTTAATGACTTCCAATTCCTCCGTATGGTGTTCGGTAAGATAATATATGATATAGTTTATTAACATTTTCATGCAATTGATTTGTGCATATATGAATAATATGACTTTTATTAATATCACTTGAATGGATTTTTAGGTGGTGGCATTATAATTCTTTCACAAAAACAGCAAATCACTTTGTACGAATCATAAGAGATATGTTGGATAGAATGTCGGCAAATGAGGTCAAAAATTTTATAATATAATAATAGTTTTCACATCAAATCTTCTGATAAGTTATTTTTGTATACAAACATGGCTTAATTCTTTTATATGCAGTTTATATGGCAACCATATGACCCGATCCAAAACATTCAAACCTTGCCAGTCTAGTGTGCCCCAAGACTTTGGACAGCAACGTGTCCATTAATCAATTTTGCTATAATTATATAATGCCAGCTAATGACCAATAATTCAAAGTCCACAATGACTACATTCTGCACTCATTAAAACTTCATATTACTATTGAGGCACACAAGGACGACAAAGACTATACTCTGCACTAAAGGCATGCATCCACCATCATCAATCTTGCACAAAATCAGGCATATGAAGTGTTAGAAAATAATTATATAATGCCAGCTAATGATTTATAATTCAAAGTTCACAATGACTACATTCTGCACTCATTGAAACTTCATATTACTACTGAGGCATGCAAGGACGACAAAGACTATACTCTGCACTAAAGGCATGCATCCACCATCATCAATCTTGCACAAAATCAGGCACGTGAAGTGTCATAAAATAATTATATAATGCTAGCTAATGATCAATAGTTCAAAGTCCACAATGACTACACTACTTTGACACGTGATCTATCACCACTTTTTTCCACCTATAAGTGCATAACATAACACTCATACAACTAACATTTAAAATTTTCTTGTCTTCTATACTTCATTTCAAATGGGAGATGATCAATTCTTTGAGCGATGATACACATGGTTATTAAGAGAAAGAAATGATGACTATCAATCACTTTGGTATGATGATCCAATAGAATATTATTGTGGACTTTGAAGGGAATGAGCATATAAAGTTAACGAATATGAGGAGTTGGTAAGTGATCTTCAAAGACTTGGTGTGAGAATTCCACGGCGTCGGTCATTAGCAATGCCAAGGAATGGAGAGGAAAATTGTACAACAGCTGTTGCAAGAATAAGGAAAGAAAATAACATAATGCTTATGTGTCGTTGCATGCATCACATACTCCAACTAGAAGAAGAACTTGCTTTTGCACGAGGTCAAAGACTCACACGTCGTGAAATTCATAATGTAGTTAACCATCCTAACTATAAATATGATTATCTCATGTCTGATGAAGAAGATTAGAATCTTGTGTAACAATATATCATTGATTCATAAAATACAAATTGTGAGTTTGTATTTCAATGATTTAATAAGGATCACGACTGTAAATATTGGTTCCACATAAGAAGTAACAAAGAAGACACAAAAAATATATAATGAAGGCGCACAAAAATAAGTAATAAAGAAGACACACAAAAATTATAGATTTTTTGCTTACAACTTTCTAAATATAAAAAATATAAAAAAGCTAGGGATTCAGTCTTTCAGGGGCTTGTTGTGCATTATGAACTTCTTGAAGGTGACGTGCTTGTTATCTTGCTCTTGCTTGAGGTCAATCCATTTCATTTTGAATTCGAGTGGTACAGTCTCTACCTACGATACGTCGCTCCCGACGTGCAGGGTTGTGGACTAACTCAAAGTTATGATCATCTCAGTAATCCTTTGACCACAATGGTTCAAATCTCCCTTTATAAGTTGTAATGTAATGTTCCACCTTATAATATTCCTTCACAGGTGATGCACAGTTGACCCCACATGTTCAACATACTTGCATTCCATGTGAGCAAGGAATTCCATATTCAGCCCATTTTCCATATGAGCACTCTGGTGTCCAAAGCTTCACAACGTGAGTATGATTCCCACATGATGTGTCCATTTTAGTAATGGCCGAAGCTGATTGTTGAGCGTAGTCAACCTTTTGCATGAAGTGATTAACAGAATGGTACTACCATTTTGTGTAAATGTTAGAAGCATAATCAGCCCATAATTGATCATTTTATCTCATCCTATGGGCATTAGTGATCCGACGAAGAAAATATTTCACACAATGATTAAATGTTGTTTGAACAATAGTTGTAATTGGTAGTCAGCGAGCATCTTTTAACACTCCATTTATACACTCGGACATGTTTGTGGTCAAAATGCCAAAACCCCGTCCTCCATCATGAGATAATGTCCATTGGCTCTTGTCTATCCACTTCAAGTAGGAGTAAGCATGCTCGTTAATACTCTTTTTATCCTCTATCTTTTTTTGAAATTTTCAAATTTAAATTGCAACACCAGCTTTCCAACATATATCTTTAATTGAACATTCTTAAAATGTTTACTGAAATTTGAACACACATGCCTCAAACAAAATCGATGTACTCCACCAGGGGGCGTGAAATCAGGTATGCTCTCTACAGTAGCCAAAATACCACGATGACAATCAGAAAGTAAACAATAGCCATCGGCCCCTCTGATAATGCGTTTCGCCAACATTTGAAGGAACTATCTCCAAGACATCAAAGATTCCTCATCTACTATGGCGAAAGTTATAGGCATAACATTCTGATTTGCATCCATGGCTACTGCAATAAGCATTTTATGTTTATACTTTGTGTATGGATGAGTTCCATCTACACTAATAAGTTTGCGGCAATGTTGGAACCCTTCTATACATGGTCGAAATGCCCAAAAAACATATTTCAACGTCTTTTTTCCTGGTATGCTTGTCTTAATATGACTCAATTCAACAATTGTTCCTGAATTCCACTTCTAGAGAGCTCCAAAATATTTGGGTAATTTTCTTACTGAGGTTTCCCAAGTCCCATAAAGTTTCTCCCTCGCACATTTCATGCTATTCCATGCTTTAGCATAAGAGAATTCATAACCATACTTATTTTTTACCATCATTTGCACACTTGCAACCCCATAACCTGGATTAACTAGAACAGTGTCCAATAGGTCCAAAGCAATTATATTTCTGCTTAAATTCCGATGATCCATTGAAACTTCATCCATAAGGCATGTGTGAGGGCCTCAACACCTGGTAATTCTCCACAATCCCTTTTTCTCTTTAAATATTTCCCTCACACTCCACGAACAAGAAGGTTATTCTTTGTTATTATGTTTGCACACCATTTTCCATAACTTTGGTGTGCTCTCAAGAATGTGATATTTTCATCTCGCCACTCACACAGAATAATTTTTCACATAAGTGATAAGATGCTCCTTACTCTTGAATACCATTCCCATGTGGAGTGCTCCTTTACTTAAGTCGTAAAACTCAATCCAACCACGGGTTGGAATATCCACAAAATCTACTTGTATAAATATATCATTATCATCTATTGCAGAGAATAATGGATAAACGGGATACAGACTTGGTTGCATGGTTGTGGATGTCATTCTTTTCATCTCATGTGGTTGTTGTTAGGAAAATGTTCCCTCGCCATGTGAAGGTAGTAGTAGCTCTTCCACTGTATCGATATCTACCTCATCGTCATCACTTCTATTAAAATCATCACTATCATTTTTAGTTGGTTCTGAATCCCTTAACTCTTCATCACGAAAACTATTTACTTGTGGGTCTGATTCACCATCATGAACGAAATGTGCTGGGTTACCTTGCTCTCATTCGAAAACTTGATGAAAGGTAGAAGGGTCTTCATCAAAATCATGAATCCCAACATTTGCAAACCCTTGCGTAGCCACATGAACATTTATTTATGATTGAGTTGGGTATTGTTGATTCCATCCAAAATCTTGGTAAGAGGTAGATTAGGAGTGTCAACGGGGCGGGCGGAGACAGGGATAGCCCCCCCACCCCCGTCCCCATCCCCGTGGTGGGTACACGTTCTCACTTCCCTGTGAGGAGACAAATACCCACGAATTTGATAAATTTATCAAATTCATAAAAAACATATTAAAATTTTTCAATAATGTAAATTACTCCCAAAATTAAAAGATTGTCAAACATCAGTACATAACACACGGTATTTAATAATATTTTACAACAAAATATTAAAAGATAAATAATACGTAAACATAAATATAAAAAAAAACATAACAATTCATCAATTTCTCCAAAGAGCTCTCCATTTAGCTTGACTCTTCCCAAGAGCTCTCCATTTAAATTGGCTCCTACAAAAATATATGTATTTTATTAGAAGAAAAAATAATTCCAATAACCAAATACATGTCTATATTAATTTAAAAAATATTTACATCATCATCATCTTTATCTTTTTGTATTGTGAAGCATTCAAAATCCAATTTTGTCTTTGAACAACCTGGAAAAAAAAAAAAGAAAAAGAAAAAAGTTAACTGAGGATTTGTAAAGTAGAAGCATTAATATCAATACTAAAATTATTATACCTTGCAAATCAGTCCACAACCAATCCTGAGCACACATCAATGCCTCCAATGTATCTGGGTGAAGTCTACTATGATGTGGAGTAATAAATCGGCCACCAGTACTAAAAGCTGGCTCTGAAGCAACTGTGGAAATTGGAATCGCCAAAAAATCTCTAGCAATCATTTGCAAGGTTGGGTATTTCAACCCATTTGTTTTCCACCAATCCAAAATATCAAACTCTTCATCAGAGCTAACAAGCAACACTTGCTCCTCCAAATAGTGGTCAAGCTCCGATTTTGTACTCATAATCGCCGATTGTTCACTCACATACATAGCAAAATTAGACTTCCAATTATCTTTCCTCCCACTTAAGCTTATATCTGATACATTTGACCCCAAAGATGAAGAACTACTCTCTTTTTGCTTGATTTTGTCCTCATATTCCCTAACCAAATCTTGACAAATAGTTTTCACCTTCTCAATTTCAACAAATGCATTTTCTTCATAAATTTGAGGAAAAAAATAATTCAGCAACATCATTTTGTATCTTGGATCTAATACTGTCCCTACAGCTATTACTCCATTGATCACACCCCACTATTTGTCAAATTTGGCAACCATGATGGAAGCTATCTCACGGATAATAGAGTTATGACAATCTAGCCATTTTCTCAAAGCCAATCTAACTTCACAAATTTTTGGAAAATAAACATTTGAAGTTGGATACAAGGTACCACTAAACAATTCAGTCACACTATAGAACAACTCCAACCTAGCACAAATTTCCTTTGCCATCTCCCAATCATTTTCACTAGGCAAAGATCTATACTGAGGTTCACGTTGCATCAAACACTCAAATACTTCTCTATATGGTATAACAACATCAAGCATAAAAAAAGTAGAATTCCACCTAGTTTTGCAATCAAGAACCAACTTTTTGCCATAAGAAATATTCAATTGCTCACAAGTTTCTTTGAATTTTTCCTCTCTCTTGGGTGTTGCTATCCAATAATGCACTATCTCTAATTTTTTCAATAGCAACAGAGATTATAGACAGCCCATCCTTCACAATCAAATTCAGTATACGAACATAACAACGCATGTGAAATAATTGACCACCCAAAAATAAATGATATAGGTAAAATCTTTTGCAAAATGCGCTCAACCATAGGATCATTTGCACTACAATTATCAATAGTCAAGGTAGATAACTTTCTATCAAGATTCCAATCCATCAGACATTGTATTAAAACATCAGAAAGAGCATCCGCAGTGTGAGGAGCAGGCACATAAATGAACCTAAAATATATAATAAGCAAATAATTAAATACAATCATACTAAGTCACTAACCAAGAAAAATAAGTAGAGATAGTAAATTTTACCTTATAATTCGACTTTGTAGGGTCCAAGAATCATCAATATAGTGAGTTGTGATAGCCATATATCCTTTATTTTGGTTGCTAGCAGTCCACATATCAGTTGTTATTGCAATTCGACTTTGATTATTTAATAGCAACTTCATTGTCTTTGATTTCTCAATATCATAAAGCTTCAAGATGTTACTTTTGATTGTATTACGAGAAACCACTTTAAAGAGAGGCAGAAGAGCATTACAAAATCTCCTAAAACCAATATGCTCAACTACAGAAATAGGATACTCATGAAGAATGATCATGTGAGCAAGTTCTCTTCTAGTCGTGTCTTGATTAAATGAATATGCACCAACCACAACCATTTCCCTAGAACTTGAAGTCTTTGTGTTGATTGTTGTTTGCCTTATATCTCGAGTTGTATGAGGCTTACAAGTTTGAAATGATCATGTAAATGTGAAGTGTCTTGCTTACTCTCACCTAAGAGCTTTGAGCCACAATAATTGCAAACGACTTTCCATTTTCCATCTATCTTCACTCTTTTGAAATGATTCCAAACCACTGAAGTTAATTTTCTTTTATTGGTAACACCATCATTTGGATATGAGCATTGTGTTTCTGAAATTACAATTGATGCACCTTCCAAATTAACAAGAGCTTCAGGTGATTCACCTAGAATTGGTGTTGGAAGTTGATTGCTATCAACAGGATTCGAAGTTCCCTCAATGGACATTCTAGGAATAAAATAAACCAATTCAAAGTAAGTATATACATTTACATACTTTAAAAAGAATTATTATTATTATTATTATTAATAATAATAATAATAATAATAATAATAATAATAATAATAATAATAATAATAATAGATCAACACAAATAATATTCAAAAAGAGCATCCTTAACTCATATTATACATCACAATTGTTGCCATTATAGTTTGCACATTTCGATCTCAACTATACAATATACATCATTTTCTCCCTACTTATTAATTCTTTATTTGGTTGCAAGAATTCTCCTTCTATCAAAAGAATTATCATCACAAGCTTTACGCCTTT
The DNA here is from genome assembly GCA_018894105.1 of Jacaranda mimosifolia. Taxonomy (NCBI): domain Eukaryota; kingdom Viridiplantae; phylum Streptophyta; class Magnoliopsida; order Lamiales; family Bignoniaceae; genus Jacaranda; species Jacaranda mimosifolia. The sequence goes on along the minus strand of CM032122.1, from coordinate 34,143,399 downwards.
TTGTTTTTTTATTCTCATTTCATCCCTTAAACATGTAATTTGCAGAATAGAAAATTCCAAATTGAATTGTTTCAATGACTATGAGGAAATAATGGTTTTCATTTCTATGGCTAGATGGAACAATTTAACTTCAAAGGAAAAAAAATTAAAAATTCTTTGAATCAGAATTTAAGCAACGGTAATGGCATAGAAATTTGGTCAAGAATGAAAACTAACAATTTGTTAATTGAATCAAAGATAAAAATATAAGAATAAGAGTACCTTTTCGATGTTGATGTTGTGTGTTGCTTTCCGGCGCAGCATTTGGCATTGAATTCTGGTGGGTCGTGAGCTGGGACGGTAGAACACAAATGATGAGAAGAAGGGTGTTGGCTGCGGACGCTGGGCTGGGAAAGGAGAAAGGTTGCTTAATTTCCGAACTCCGGCACGGCGTTTGACTTTGGCTTTGGCACTTTGGTCTTTGGTTTTGATTCAAAGAAGTGAGTGTGGGGGAGGGCTGCGGGGCGCGGGTAGTGGGGAAGAAAGAACAGAGGACAGAATGAAGAAATGAACAATTAGGGTTTGTTTAAGTTTTTGCATATGTTTATATTTATATTTATATATTTAATTATATATAATATATTTATATATAAATATAATAGTAATTTAATTATTTAAACGGGCAACGGGTACCCGTGGGGACAGGGACTGTGATCCCCGGCCCCGTTTAGCAAACGGGGATTAAATTGTCCCCGTCCCCATCCCTGCGGGGAGAAAATTCTCCCCGAATCAGTCCCGTTGCGGGGAATTCCCCACGGGTACCCGCGGGGATGTGTATTTTTGCCATCCCTAAGGTAGATTGACCTTCGGGTTGCATCAAAAGCCCCATGTAAGACCCCCCCTCCAAAAATATTCTGAACACCAGTCTGGCATATTGCTTCTGTTTCAATATATAATTCCACACTATCAAGTTGGCATTGTGGCCCAAACAACATAGATAAACCATTATCATTTTGTATTTCTACAAGTACAGATATCCTGTACTATTTATACAAATAGAATTTTACTTGAATTTTTAGTTCATAGTTGCTGCTATCAATGGTTGTCGCTCCATAAATTTCGTAGCACAAATTAGAATATGTTAATTCATGAGATACTCTAATGATACTACATGCAGGACGATCATAATCCACTGAACGAAAATTTCTAGTAATTTTTCCGCCATAGTATAATAGAACAACAATGGTAACCGAAGTAGACATACCTTTCACAAAACACACATAATTTATATTAATTAATCAGTCTAATTAACAGCTATCATAAAATTTAATAAAATATTAAAATTTACATTGTTCAATATTCTACAATACAAAAATTAATTAACACTATATATAATAGTGAACAAAAATATTATTACAAAAGATAAAAAAAATCAACCCATAGAAATTATACACTAACCTGAGTATTTATAGAAAAGAAAATCGAATCGAATTATTCAATTCCTTCCAAATTTGCATTCTACACAAAATACAAACGAAATAAATAAATAAATAATACATTCACTAAACTATAAAATTTTAATTAATACTAAAAATTAAATTTTTTATTTTAATAAAATTTCTTCAATTGACACAAAGAAACAATAACTATACGTGGAATGTTTTATTCTCTCTTTTTTCTTCCTATTTTCTTTATTTCCTCTATTTTCTCCATTTCTCTCTATTTCTACTTATAAGGAGTATTGGTTAATATTCAACCTACACTCTTTAGAAGGCAACAAAAATATATATATTCACGTGAAGGCTGCAATTAATCAATAAAATAGTTACTATTGAAAGTTGCACTCTACAATCGCAACTTTCAATAGTATTATTTCTTTCCTTCGGTGGCTGCAAAAATGGTAGGCGGACAAAAAATTTATAACCGTTGAAAGTTGCACTCGGTGAGTGAACCGAGTGCAACTTTCAATAGTAACTGTTAGTAGTAATTGTTGAAAGTTGCACTTACCGAGTGCAACTTACCATAATTTTGTAAGCTTCCCCAATTCACAGTATTTTTGGGAATTTTTTTTTTCACAATTTTTTTTCTTTCAACAGGCCTAAACAACTATTTTTGAATTGAATATATAGAAGAAATAACTAACAAAGAAAAAAAAAAAAAGAGAAAGAAATGACTAAGATGTTTTTCCCCTTCTGTCCCTTCCCCCGCCCTTTCTTTCCCGCCTACATGTTTGCAACTCATCCCTCCACACAGACAAAGCAAAAGCATTACTTGAAAGCTAGGGTTTCGATTTTACTGAAAATGGGCCGCGATGATTACAAGTTTATGCATATAGTGGACGCAATGACTGCAATTAATCAACGAGTCAATCTTATCGGTGTTGTCATCGAGACTAGTCTTCCCAAAACTACCAAGGGAACCGGTAATTTTCCTTTTTCATTTTATTTCCAGATTTTTCTTTACCATCTTAGGAAGAAGAAGATATGATATTCCCTCCAAGACATATCCCTCTAAATAGATTTTATTTTTGTTTTTGTTCGGGTTATTTTCAAGATTTTTTTTGCTCAATAAAGATCATCGATGAATCGCGGCCTAGCCTGGGAATTTACATAAACTTTTTTGCTGAAACCATGGAGAAGCTCCCTTTTGTCCAGAGTGTTGGAGATATAGTTCTGGTTTCTCATGTCGTGGTAAATGAACGTCTTGTACTCTTTTTTCTTTTTCCCATTTTTTTTGGGTTTTTGGCTTTTTGTGGCCTCTAGGTGGAGTTTATTCTCCGGGCTGAAGTTTGATTTTCTCGGTGCTTGTGGAGAATTATTTATGTTCATGTTTTATTTTATTTTATTTTTTTGTTGTGGTACAGATGAAAGCTAGGGGTTCAGATGTTTATGCTTTGTTTGACAAGAGATTTTCATCTTTCGCATTATTTGAAGGGAGAGACTGTAGTAGTAAGGAACTTGTGCCTTATCAAATTTCGTCTAGATATAAACCAAGAGATCAGGACAAGAAGTTCATAATGAGGTTAAGGAAATGGTTGATCCAGCACAAAATTGAAGGTACGTATTCTTCTCTACATTCCATTCAAATAGGTCTAACCATTCAGTATATCTCTTTAAGGTTTCCAAATTGTTGCAAATGAGTTTTATTGTCGTTTCAGGGTAGTTCTTTTTTCTGGTGGTGAATACATGTTCTCCACAAGTTGGATTTGCTCATTACTTGATTTATATTTATGACTCTGTGTGCAATTTTCTTTTAGCATATTCTCAGAGTGAAACATTGTGAGCTTGGAATTGAACTTAAGCGGATAAATTTTGCTGGATTTGGTATGTGTATTTATTTGCATGATAGGCTTGAATGAGTCATTGTCATTGAGGGAGATCAAGGAAGGGGAGCGCTTCAATCTGCTCTGCAAGGTAATTTAGAATTTTGCATAACTGACTTTTAATGCATTTAAAGACTTGGAGATTGTTCTTTAATTTTGTGATGAACCTAACTAGTAAATTGCTGTTTCTCAAAGAAAAAGTTGTGATATAATGTCCCCCCCCCCCCCCCCCCCCACCTCCACTTTTTCATTTTTTGGGCCCCACTGCTAGATTTTGCATGTTTGTGAAGTCAAGAAGGATGAGTGGATGCTCTTTGTTTGGGATGGAACAGACACACCACCTGCTTCTGTTGAAGCCAAGTTAGTATTTCTTTTTTCTTATACATCATTAGTGGCTGATTGGTTTTCGTTCCAAAGTCCTCTTTTTTGGTTTAATAGACTCTGCAGCTAAATAAATCAGCATGAAAGATAACCCTAGGTTTCTTATTAGTAATCATAAGAGTTATTCCCTATTATGCATGCGGACACTTTATATTGGAGATCAGCTCACCAGCTTTATGATTTTGCTTTTATATATTTGGATGTTCACCTTTAACATGCTCTTAGGTATTAGCTGATCTGCTTGTGACATTATGGATAAGTTGTATTGCTATTACTCCATATATAGAACTTAATTGGAGGAGGAACTTTGCTTCTCAGCTAGCCACTCCTCACCTTACTTTTTTTTTGGTCCATGAGGAAATGGAAAGTTGAAACTTTCTACAGCAACACAGAGTTTTCTGAATTTGGTTTCTTGCCTCGTATTGCTACCCCTCCATTCCGTCTGCTCTTACTATTAGTTACTGAAATTGACATTTATTAGATGAAATGGGTCTAAAGTTGTAAGTATGGGTGTCAATTCGTGTTGGTTGGGTGTGTTCGGGTTGGGTTGAGGTAGGGGTGTAACATAAAAATATTAAACCCAAATTCAACCCAATTCGATGTTAAACCCATAAGGCTCAACCCTAACCTGACCTATAAAATTTCATGTTGAGTTCGGATTGACTTGATTTTTAATTAGGTCACTTAATAACCTGATAAACTTGACCTAACCCAACATGATTTATTTATTTTATTTTTCATATTTCTAAATTCCAATATCATAATTGAGTAGAAATTTGATCTATTATAAAATTTAAAATTTGGCACAATAATTAAGGTCTAAGAAACACAATAACTTATCATGTCAATGAGTACTCCAAATACAAAAAAAATAACAAATCATTGTTCAATTAACAATTTTGATGACAACCATCAAATGATCAAAATGCATAATTAACTACAAATAGTGAAAATTAAAGTCGAAAGTCAAAAACATATCGAATTCAATCGTCTTTGAATTGGAAGAATGGAAGTGTTATTACTTATTAGTTAATAATGTTATTGTAATTTGTAAATTGTAATTGAAAATTCAAAATTTAGATTTTTGTATATATATATATGTATTATTTATATTTTATTTTAATTAGTTAAAATTTTCATGTGGGTCAGATTGGGTCAGGTTTATTGGGTTGTCGGGTTATCTATTTATTTTTTTTCAGATTACGCGGGTTGACAAGAAAACAACCCAATCTTATTTTTTTTTCTTGGATAATTTTCGGGTCTAACTCAATTTGATCCAAACCCAAACCTGATTTTTTTTCAAGTGGGTTATTGTCGTGTCATCGGGTTGGGTTTGATTTTGACACCCTTAGTTGTAAGCATTGATAGCCACAAAACAGAGATATATTGTCTAGTAGGATCACTGGAATTACTGAACCATGTACCTGGGTGATAGATTAAAAGCTTGTAATTTGTCAGGAGTTAGGACGCATCGTACTATTTATTACCTGTAGTGCTAAATATCATTCTTCGACTATGCCTTCATTCTTTGATTAGTTTTAGAAGTTATTTTATCTTAGTTATCGTGGTGAATAGTTTCAAATATCATAATCATTTTAACTATCATTCTTCGACACAATAGTTGTCTCCATCCTCTAATTAGTTTTAGAAGTGAGAAGATTATTTTCATGTGATCCTCTCATGTTTTAGCTGATTACTTATGGTTGTTGGACTCTCTTTTGGTATCTCAACTCTTTAGCTTATCCATTTGCACTTGGTTGTTAATCTATAAATCAGTCTGACTGGTTGGTCAAAAATATTTCTCATAAGTTGATATAAGGAAATATATCAACTCTTTTATTGTAACTGTTTTATTGTCTTGAGTTAATTGTGCCGCTGTTGTGGGACATGGGGACTATAGGTGGCCAGAAGAATGAATTTTGAGCGTGGATCGTGTTGGCCTAAAGTATAGGCATTAGATTAGTTTTCCAATGCCTAGGTACATTTGTAGAATCTTATGTTATTGTGGTTTGTATTAACTAATGTAAGACAACGATACCTTAAACTAAATAATTTTGATATCTATTAAAATTATATGGGTATTTGCCTGAGAACTTGGTGGGTTTGTTGATATGATAAACTTGTGAGTTTCCACTTGGGTCATTCATTGTCGTAAATTTACTTCAATGAGATGTACAATATGGTTCAGTTAGTAATCTTGGTTGGAGAAGCAAAAAGCAAATTTTAATGTGCATAAATTTGGACAGTTCATGTTCCAAAAACTAGACCGAAATGGAATTACAAATCCCTTGCGAGGTTGAAAATCAAAGAACCTAGTGTGGTAACTATTAGTTGACTAGGAGAGAAATCTTGTTAAAATTCTATGCTCAATTTGGCTTATCTGTATGCTTTCCCAATTCCCACTAGGAGGTAGTATATCAAGCACACTAATCCAAGTAATCTTTTGTTCATTCCCTCCAATCCAAAATATCTATACTAGTGCGTTTATCTCCTTATAGTCATATGTTCTATTGCACTACATATAATCTATGCTTTTCATATGTAGTCTATATAGAACACTGTTTCAGTGGGTTTGCCAAACTAAAAAATATCTTTGATTTAGTTTTGTTTTAAAGCTCATCTCGCAAACTAGTTTGGTGAAGCTCGCGAACGTCTAGCTTCCAATACCCTGATGGACATCAACATAATGTTCTTAGTGCTCTTTTCTTATTCTTGTCAAGTGATGATCTTTAACGATTTTAGGGGAAAAAGAAGGCCTCGTATTTTCTCTTGAACTAATTTGCCTCATACAGTGGGCTTTATTTTTTATTTTTTATTTTTTTGTGGAAGGGTCTTAGTAGCCAATTGCTTTGGACGTGTTATGTACGTTCTGGCTGGCAAAGGGTTGAACTTAAGTAAAATAAACTGAGTCTTTCCAAATTATATGTGTTAGTTTCCTGATTATGATCCTGGTTCTGGTGCAAAGGCAGCATTGTGGCTATCATAAAATGATTCTTTTTAGGTCTCATATTCTGTTAGTGTAATGGTAATGATTAGCTAACTTGATAATTTTTTGGACAACTATTAATTACCAACAGGGAAGATGAGGCTTATGGTCAAATCACATTGTTTTTTAGGATTATTCGATATTCTAGAGGGGGGATATGGTCCATAGTCGTTAAGAGCGCAAAACGCGCTACAACGCAACGTGAAGTGCGCGCTTTGTTGCAATAAAGCGCAACATACGAAAAGTATCTTCATTTTCTATGACATAGTTGAACTTTCAGCATTTATTCTTCACATTTCAACATATGTTTAGCAATATTTCACTATATTTAACTTACTTTCAGCATATCTTAGGTAGTTTCAATAAATTCAAACAATATTTTAGCATATTTAGCACATATTCCAACAAATTCAGCATTTAAACAATAACAATGGGAAAAAAAACAGCATATAGACAATAAAAAAGAAGAACACAAAACTGAAATTTTCAGCATTAATTTATAAAAGAATGAAGAAGAAGATAGGAAAAGAAGAGAACCATTCAAGAAAGAAAAAAGGAAAACGTGGAAGAAAAGAAGAAAAGGAGAAAAACAGACTAGAATAAGAAACTGGAAATATAACATGATAAAATAGTTGAAGAAGAAAAAAGAAAAAAGTTGGAAGAAAAGAAAAAAATGAGAAGAGGAGATAAGAATAAGAAATTGGATACACAGCAGGAAAAAAAACTGATCTGGCAGCAGCAGCAGGGGTGGCTGGCGGTGACAGTGGTGGTGGCCGACGGTGATGTTTGCGGCGGCAGGTGGTGCCTGGAGCATGAGAGTGTTTTTGCCCATTGGAGTTGTGTGCAACTTTGTAGTTTATATAATAAGAATTAATCCCCAAACCCTAACTTTAAGTTAAAAACTGACTGCCCAAAGCCCTAGCACTAAAGCCCAGAAGGCGCACGCCTCACTGATCTTCACAGCGCAGGGTGCCATGAGTCGCAAGGGCTGCGCCTCACTCTATAGCGCCCCTCGTGTGCCCTTTACAACTATGATATGGTCTGATTCTTCCTCTAGCGGTTGCTGACATCCAGTAGGACTCTTTTTTCTAATGGAATGGCTGATTTGTTAATATGGAATAACTTTTTGGTTGTTTCTGCTGTTCCTTTGAATTACCCAACTAACCTGGCTACCTGAAGATTTGCATTTTGCATATTAAAAACCTAATCTTGATCCACAATCCTGTGTTCTTGTGATCTGCTATCTCAGGCTAGAATATGAGATGGAAAATCCACTTCCTTTACAATTGGAACCCTCTCCTTTATCAAGGGACATTTTATGTACCTTTCCACCCGTTGGAACTGTTCTGAGGATGATTGTTGATCAAGGAAGCGAGAAGCTAGGCGTTAAGTTTTTAAACACAGATAGATGGGTGAAATTTGTCAATGTGAAATGTGAAGTTCGTGCTGCGTTGTGGGGTGCTGTGCTAATGCCCTTCTCTAAGCTTTGCTATTTGCCTGATGACGACGACCGTGTAATAGAACGCCAAAGGTCATTGCTACTCAAAGTTGATTCATTTTGTCATATAAATATGTAATGTAATTTTTTTGGTTTGCTAAATTACCGAGGCTCTATAACAACAACCATGTAAACTAATATCATTGTTTATTGAACATTTTAGCAATCATCTGTGACTCAGGTTGTATGACAAGCAAAACGTCTAATATGATATCTTTGTTTTCTAAATAATTCACTATTGATATATGCGTTCAGGTCTTATAACGAGCGCGTCCAATCCAAATGGGGAAGGATGCCCTTCACAAGTTTTCCTTGGCCTTCTCACATTACAGGTTTCATCGCTATACAGATAGGATGACTTTGTATTTTGCGTTCTTAATGATGATAACACACTGTTCATGCCTTTTATTCTCTGAATATCAGAGACCGATCATCCTGATGTGCCGTTCGTAACTTTGATGAATGTCCTCACACATCCCGAGGTACCTTATCCCATTCAATCTCCAATTTGTCTTATACAGACAATGCACTTTTCTCAAAACATGTAGGAATAGATCTTTATCATGAATATTTATTTAAGCTATTCAGTATTCCTTGGACCTTTGGATTAGGGAACATCTATTTATTGACTCTGGAAGATACAGCCTACAGGCTCTTAAATTTATGGCCTTTTAGGGTCTAATATGCCTTGTTCTGTTAATGCAAGTAATTTATTGGAATTCCTTTACCAAGACGCGCTTTGTCACACTTAAACTGCCAGTCTTTTCAGCAAGATTGCTTGCTGATTGATGTGCATCGTGTGATTCTTCTATCCACTTTTCATGATACTTAGATTCCTTTCTATGGAAGAAGATTTAAACGTGTCCTTAAGCATTGCAGTGTATTTTACTTATTTATACTTCAAAGAGCAAGGGTAAGGCTATACGGAAATATTGCTAGATCATCATAGGCATTTTCGCAATTATCTATGCGCTGTTTCTGATTCCAAGGGAAGAGAATGTGAAGATGAAACAATCCGCTGATGTATACCTAATGGTCAAAAGTTTATCTAAATTCAACTGTAGTTTTCAGTCATACAATTTAGATCCAAAAACAAATTTGGATCTATGATAATGTATTTTCAGTGTAATCACACTTGGGGATATACCTGTACCGTACAAAAATTGTCTTGGATCATGAGTTGCAGATAAGTTGGTTTCGCTTCCAATTTATAAGCCTGTGCATTGCAGGTGACATATAAATTTAAATGTGTAGTTCGGGTTGTTGCGACATTACCATGGAGGGCTGAGGACTTTCGCTCTCCTAATGGTATTTACAGAGTCAGATTAACCCTGGAGGATCCCACTGCAAGAATCCATGCTTTTCTGTATGCAGAGGATGGGGTAAAGACTTTTACTATTTTTTTGTTTTTTAAATAATTTGGGTAAAGACTTACTTATTAATGTCAGACATGTTTCCTTCCATTAACATTACTTTGCTAACAAGATCCACCAAAAGCTGAAGCAATAAAAAGATTATCTAGAAATATGTTGACTGATGTTTCATGCATTATTTTTGATACACAGGTGCAATTTTTTGGGAATTTTCACTCTGTTGATATGCTGACAAAGAAGCGGGACTTGTTGCTTGGAGTTGCTGGTGAAGACAGGGTGCTGGCAATGGAGAGTGTTCCCAGAAATCCGCCATGGGTACAGTGTTGCTTGAAGTCTTATTATATTGACAAAAGTGATATTTGGGGGAGTAGGAATTACCGGATCTTTGCCACTACGTTCATTGGCTGATCATGCATCTTAATAAATAATCTGTGACGGATCGTTGGACTTTAAGAATGTAATATATTGTACAAAACTGTATCTTGTACATAGGTAGTGGCGCGGCACAATGGTTGACAAATTATGGATTTACTTGCTTCTGTAACTTACATTGAATGGTTCTGTATTTAGAGATAATCGGCTGTTTAGTGTATATTAACCTGTATGTGACTCTACATCTAAAACTCCACAGTCCCTTATGTGCCCATCATAACATTCAGGTATCTAACTGTGTCTTGTTACAATTTTAACTTGGAAGTCTCTACAGTGGCTCGCCATGCATTTGCCACTACGCCGAAATGGTGTTAGAAGCATTTCAGTGTCTGGTCTTCACTTCCAAGTCCTAATTATTCATGGTACGAGCATGTCTGGATGCTTCTGTTTGAATCAAAATTTTCCTTCCCGTAATAATTCTGGTCCTATTAGTTACAAGTTGAATTTAGAGATGATAAAATTACTCATCTCCAAGGGTACTTGAGGGAAATTACCCACGGTGGGGTGAATTTGGGCAGAATTTTCTCCCCACGAGTATAGGGATAATTTAGTTCTCAAAATGCTAAATGGGGCAGGTGCAGGGATCACAATCCTGTCCTCACGAATACTCGTTTAAATAATTAAATTATTATTTCTTTATATATTTATGTTAAATTCTATTTTTATTTATTTTATTTCATTCTTTGTCCATTCTCCCAGTGCCCGCAACACCCCTACCTCTTTAGAGGAATTGACAAATTATTATGCTTTTTTAGAAATTTATGTTTATGTATTATTTATTTTTTAATATTTTATTATAAAATATAGTTAAATATTTTGTGTTATGTACTTATGTTTAATAATTTTTTAACTTTTGAAAGTAATTTACATTATTAAAAAAAATTTGTATTTTTTTTTTTTCCTAAAGTGCTTTTATGAATTTGATAATATTTTAGATCAAACTTGTGGGTACTCATCTCCCTGTAGGGAAGTGGGGACGGGTACAAGGGCAGGGATGGAGGGTATTTTCACCTCGCGGGGGTGGGGGGCCTGTCCTTGCTCTTGCCCTGTCCTGTTGACACTCCTAGTCGAATTCTTGATCTTTTTCAAGGAGAGAGAGAGAGAGAGAGAGAGAGCATAAAAATGGTATTGTGTGAATCTTGGGTTAACAACAAAAATAATTTCCTAAAAGAACCAGCAAATATTTGGACCATCCTAGTTTACTTATAGCAATAGCACTTGTGAGATCCAATTTTGAGTATCTGAAATTCTTTGAGGGAAACACCATTGGTGAAAATCAGATCTTACTAACCTCTACGCTCTCTGTTTATTTGTAGAAGGGGATGAAAAACTGCCGTTGGCATGCCAGATTATACTGTATCTACACTAAAATTTATCTATTCTCTAGGAAACCCCTACAACATTCCTGAAGAAAGGGGGTTAATCTATAATCAAACTCATGAAAATCAAAATCTATACAACTTCCGAAAAGATCTTGTGTCTGCACACATGACAAAACAATAAAACTATACCTGTAGATGAGTTTAATTAATCAACTAGAGGTGCTGCGTGCTCAATAGGTTGCTGTGGAGGAGCTATGTCACCAGCAACAGCATGTCTCCTTTGCCGCTCTCTAAGGTATAGGACAGTTAGGAGGCACACAAAGAGTGTCAGAATTGTGGCATTCCCTTCCTCGATTATGACATTCTCTACCCAAGCCTCCACTTTTGAGTAAACTTCAGGAAGTGAATCAATCATATCAACCTTAAAAAAGAAAGCACCCAATCAAGCTAACAATCCAAATCAGGGCAAATCAAAAGAGTGATACCTTTCATCCTTATTTTTTCAAATTTCCCTATATAAAAGTTCGTAAACTATTTGATAAAAAAAAAAAAAAAAAGAAGTTTAATTCAAAAGAGGAAAATGGAAATCTATAGAGCATTCTCAAGATACAACGATAAACATGTGCCAACGCAAATCAGAAGGTGCGAGCTAGCTCCTGCACTATCATCAAACCACAGGGCTACCTCTGTGGTGTCTCTACAATGTTAAAGGGAAATAGTTCCAAAAGGCAATGATTCCTGACTACAACAAAACCACAGGACTAAAAAAGAAAGAACTAGTATCCTAATTCAATTCCACAAATGAAAATATGGAAAATAAGTAAAAATGATAGTCTGAGGACAGATAATGGAAGTTCTCTTTTTATGGACAAATTACTAGCCATTATATTCCTGTCTTAAAAATTACTAATTCAGTCAATACAGGGTCATGATAAATAGAAATAGTTATTTTTCTCACATCAAGTCCAGTATCTATAATTCATTTCCAAGCAGGGGCCAGCATGAAACATGCATTTGGCAGATCCAGGTCAGTAATCCATATTGCTTATGTATAAAGATCAATCTCGGATCATGAGATAAATTGATAAAAACAAGAACACAAAGTTACAGAACAAGGAAAGGTTTGAGGTCAACCTCATATATCACACCTCTTATCAATGAAAATGGGGGGGGTTCTTGGGATCAAAGTTTTTGTTAAACAGAAACCAGAAAGACTTCGCAAACACAAAACAAAATGCTGACAACACATGCTATGTGTCTACCCAGGAAATAAGAAACCATATTCATGCAGTTATCACAGCCCAGGTAGAAAGCAAGAAGGGGTGGAGGTCAAATAGAAGAAGAAGATACTTACCAGGAAACTGTTTGCGTAATTTCTTCGTATCCACAGGCTTGCAAGGGCTAGTGATACTGGCAACTTTGCAGCAGGATCAACTTCTAAGGCTTGATCGTAATAACGCTTGGCAAGGTGAAGATCAAATGGGAGTCCTTGCCCATGTTCATGCATGTACCCCAGGTTGAACATTGCTTGAGCATTGGATTGAGATTTAGCATGCATATAGGCCTCAGCAGCACGATCATAATCCCGATCTGTACCCTGTGGTTAGTTGCAGAGACAGGAAGGAAAATAAGCATTTGTGAACTGTTAACAGCAAGGTGTAATACATGTATTTATAATCACACCAAGCGCAGGGGACAGGTGTTTCACATCATAATGAAGAATATATTGAGTGTTTATTGAATCAACATACCCGACCGTAATAATATGTATCTCCTATCAGCAAAGCAGCATGTTCATTACCCTGCTCAGATGCTGTCCACCAAAAGGCATGTGCTCGTTGATGCCTTTCTGTACCTGTGCAGATTCCAGACTCGCCCATGCACATGCTACGTTCCCCGTACTTGTCAAGAATCCAGGCAGCATTACTTTGTGCCACCTCATACCCTATCTCTGCCATCCTTGAGTACAAGAGGAGTGAATTGCCGATATCACCTTTCAGATATGACTCTAGTGCCCACCTAGACAAGGAACTCCAAGGTCCACGCTCTGCTACTAGTTTATATAATGCTGTTGCCTAGCATAGTGAATACAAGGAATATTACCACATGCACAAAATCAATTGTCCTTACAACGTTAACTTGTTACAAGCGGCAAGCACTTAACAGAAACAAAGAAAAGAACAGTCTAGACACCAATAAAAGAAAGAAGAAAGAAGAAACCACACAAGGAAATTAATCTTAAGCAGTACTCCGGAGAATAACGCAAGGGCACTAATGATTATACGAGGTCGTGCAAACAGAGTACTCAGAATCAAACCATTATATTAGAAGAGAACATTCAAGTAAGAGGAAATTTGGGATATAAACAAATAAATGATGTTGATGAAGTAAACAAGAGATTTGACTTGCCATAGCAAGGTTCTTCTTGAGGCCCACACCAGTATGAAACATCTTTGCTAATTGGTAGAAAGCTTTTGGTTGACCTGCATTAGCAGCCAGTGCAAAGTACTTGGTTGCAATCTTCAAATCCCGCTTTACCCCAAGTCCCTTGAGATACATCACCCCAAGGTTGTAAAAACCACCAGGTTCTTCATTGTCAGCAGCTTTCTCAAAGTATTCTTTTGCCTGTAACCAGGAACTCATGATTGAGCAATACTCAACAAGTCCTACCATTTTGCATAGATAGGAATAGTCACATGGCATATGAAGTGGATAAGAGGAGCTTTTTGAAAGGAACAAAAATTACATAAAAGCATTAAAGATCATGTAAAAATATTATTTGCCTTAAGTAGGAAAAAAGCAAGTGCATAGTGCAAATACATCAGAATGCACACACATGTGGAATACAGTCACCAAAATAATTATTTTGCAAAACTCGCCCCTCCAACCCCCCAAAAAAGAAGAAAAGAAAAAAATGTCATTGCCCTGGTCTCTTAGTAAGTCCCCTATCCACCGTACCTTTATCCTCTCCTCCCGCAGCAAGTATTACTGATTTGAAAAAAAACCTTGGTTGGGCTCCTTATTATGGAATGGGTTAAAGGATGGCTTAGGTACTGCAGTTGGTTTGGAATTAGACTACCTTAATATCAGACGTCAAAGACAAGACAGAATCCAAGTCCAAGACTGGAGTGATGATGCTAGAGAAATAAAAACAAAAACTAATAACCACCACAACAACAACGACAGTGCAAAAAGGACCAAATGAGTGATATAGTACATTGTAATTTGTAAATAAGAAAGTAAATATAAGGAACCCAGGCCAACAGAATGACACACGCAGAAGGAAAAAGCAAAGAAAAGGAGATATGGGCAGAAAAGGAAAACTATACCTTGGTGTAGTTCTTTTTCTCCACTCCATAACCCTTGACATATAAATATCCCAGGCCATTGTAAGCTGAATAAAGTTGTTGTCTGGATGCAAGGGTAAGCCATTCTAGCGCCTTAGTATAGTTCCTTTCAACCCCTGCACCTCTTGCATATATCTCTCCAAGAAGCTCCATTGACCTAGGCTCACCTCTCTCCAGTGCCTTTGAGAACCACCACAATGCCTTAGCATGATGGCGCCTCACACCTCTCAAGCCAAAGTAGTAAAATATTCCAATTTTGTACATAGCTCCAGCATTCCCCTTGAGTGCCTGGTATTCCAAAATCTGAAAATCTTCATCCTCCTCCCCTCTAGACTTCCTGAGAGCTTCTTTATTTTCCTCCACACCATTGTGGATTCTAATTGGTTCAATCACAGGTGAGTTCTTTGAGATGAGAAAACTATTCACTGCTACCTCCGCCAGTTCGGCATACAGCTTAACTGCTTTATCATGCATCTGCACCAAATAAAAAAGTATCCACATCATGAAAAATCATCTAAATAGTTTCTTTCTTTGAAGAAATTTCCCCATATAAAAATATAGGACAACTTTAACTCAGCCATGCAAATTCTCTAAACAGATCTTTTCTTTCTCTCTTTCCTTTCTTGTTCTTCCTCTTTCTCTTCATTAAGCAAATAGGCATCTCTTTTCCATTCCCTGTTAACTTTTTCCCTTTTCAGATGAACCCTGGTGTTTATTGACATATAACTCCTTCTACGACTTAGTTTGCATGGATCTTAAAGTTCTGTCAAACAAATTCTTTAGAATCAACCATCTGGTAAAGTGAAACTGCTTTCTCTTCCATCCATATTTGAAGATTGCAATTAGATTGAGATGGTTCAAGTGGCATTTACATAGCCAACACAAAGAAGTATTCCAAAAAGATGAACAAACTCAATTCTGAATAAACTCCACTTCATATAACAACTCTTTAACTGAGGACAAAAAAATGGGAAAATTTGAGACAAAAAGTTCTACAAACCAAAATGAGAATAATTTTTCTCCTTATTCCATAAGAATGAAATGAGGCATATTTTCTTTTTCTTTTTTTCGTTTTTGAACATGGGGAGGGGGGACGCTTTATGCTCTTCCGAGTTCCAAACCCTATAGATGGAATAGTGAATACACAGGTTCCTCACATCATAATCAGAAGTCAAGATACCTAATTTTGTACAAGTCGGAGCATCTGAAAAACTTGAAATGTTTATATGCAATCAATGTTATGAGTATAGAATAATAGCAATAATGTAGACCAGAGATACTCTTATGCAGTGAAAATTCCAGAATTGTTATCCTTTCAAATAACTTAAAAACCAAAATGTCAATCAACTTCAAAGGAGGAAGCATTATTATTAAAGTTGTTTCCCTTTCTATATTCTGGGCTTACATTAATGAAACTCTCACTATAATAACATAACAACTAACTAAATGTTCAACAGGTATATTTTGCCATCGCTTCTCTCTTTTAGATTTCTTAATGTCATTGCTTCCTTGCTAAGAAAAACAAAAAAGATTATAAAAAAACAGAAAGAGGCACATGTTCGTCAGCCATTTTCCCCCTCATTCTGTAAGTGAAAGTGAATAAGAACTAAATTTTTTTCCTCAAATGCAAGAGATCCTGCAAAATGTATGGTATGCCACTCAATTACGGCATAAAAAAAACTTCTAATGCACCCACATATGATGGTGGGGGAGTTCCATGGACAAAGAAATCGCTGAAAAGGCATATAAAGTGATGTCAAAGTGATCCTATTCTGGTAAAGTAGCCTAGATGATGCAAGGGATGGCCTGACTGGTGATCCATCAGTCAGCATTAGCATGTATTTACAATGACCACACTTGTGTTTACTTTCCCTAGCAACTGCATACAGAGACACACAAACACACATAAAAACATAAATACCATGCTTGCACACACTCACATATGCATATGTACATATACATAAATACATTGATAATCACATTTGTGAAGTCTGTACATAGATAGATATAGTCAAGTTTATATATGCATTTAAGAGTGTAAATTTTGAGCATGTGTTTTTGTACGTATAGCTGTTGAATTTCATTCTGATTCATTCTCTTTATATAAAGAACCATGATTTAGAAGTATTTTCATTGTCAATGTGTAATAAATACAACTTTACCATCTTGTCTATGATGGTCAAATTTGTTACACTAATGATCTATGCGTGATGACTGATAAACCTCCGTCCAACATTTAAGAATAAGTTCTATGCAGCTTTTGAAATGCACTTCTTTCAATTCAATACTGGTGATATTACGTATATGAAAACACAGGCATAAATGGGTGAAATTATGTCAAAATACAAACACATTTGTCAACTCGGACAAATACAGATTCTACTTCTTAGTGTGAGATAAAAGTCAAACATTAAAAATAGAATTCGCATTCTTTCCTTAGCCAGATTCCTCTTCCAACCCGAACAGCAAAATGTACCAAATCATTATTAATCATATTTCTTATCCTAGATTCCATTAGATCCAAATCAATAGAGCCTGTGAGAAAATAAAAAAGAATTCAACTCACCATTTAAACTAAGAAAATAAGCCGATCCAACAAAATGTACTATTTCCAATAAATAGCCACTTCTGATGCTTTTGAGTAACATGAGAACAACTAATTTCACATTCATGATTGATCAGAATAGGCATACCTAAATCATGAAATTCCTTGTTAGAACCATATTAAAACATCAGGGAAGAGAAAAACCCTTGTGAAATTTTTTCCTCAAACTACTTTATTTCAGAGGCTTTGCTCGTAGTATGGTCATTTAACCCCAGAATAACCACAACTTTCACATTCCTCTGAAAGACTCAGACCGTTCCCAACAAATTCCCACTTTCTATTGACAGTACAGGAAAATGAAATTCCAGAACGAAACAGATTCCTCACGGGCATTAAAATCTCCAAGTTTCCTCCAAAGTCCATCTCTCCACCTAACGCACAATGCACATAAAATGAAAGCGTTCACCACTTAACAATGCCAAAATTCTCTAAAGAAGTCCAGCAAAGTGAAAACATTTGAATCGATTTAGATAAAAACGAACAACCATAGTTAAACTAAGACTACAAAATCGCAAATCAAGCAATTCTATCTCAATAAAAATACGCTGTCAATGCAACAACAACTACTAAAATTTATCCTCAAAATTGAAAGACTTACTTCCTGGTGATAATACGTGTACGCCAAAGCCATCTTCGACTGCATATTCCCGCCCTGCGCAGCAAAATAATGATGCAAAAAAGCCTTCCCTGTACTCCTCTGCCTACCCATCCCCAAACTATAAAAAGACCCCATCACAGACTGCCCATGGGGCTGCCCTGCCGCGGCCGCCGCCGCGATCTCCGCGACCCCCTCCTCCATAACCCGAAATTCCCCTCTACTCGTCGCATCCACCATCTTCTTCACTCCATCATAATAGACCACCTCATCATCGTTAAAGATAAGGTTTTTGAAATCAGGGTCTGGCTCGAATAGTGGAGCCCAGGACCCTGGGTCGAGGATGTAATCGGGTTTTGACTCGGACTCAGGGAAGTCATCAAAATCTGCAAACTCATCGAGCGGGGAGGGGTTATTGGGTGCGGCAGCGGGGTCGGAGAGGTCGTCCTGGGAGAGGATGAGGACGAATGGGCGGGCAAGTGTGGAGAGTGGCAGGAGAGCGAGAAGCAGGAGAACAGAGCTCAGGTTAAGCTTCCAGTTTAGCATCTCCGATTTAGCTTATTTTCGGTTCAAATGTTTCGTTCGTCAGAAGGAAATGTAGAAACCCAAGTATTACAACTGGGGCAGTGATGTGTACCGGAGAGAATTTGCCAAGTCATCCCAAAAATCTAGAAGTACCAGATGGTAACTGTTCCGCGTGCGCGCCGGTGCGGAATTGCGTGGATGTACAGTACAATTTAGGAATAATTTTGACAATTCTTTTTGCAGAACAGATAATGAAATTTGAAATTAATATTTATTCTGAATATTGATGCCTGGCAAGCAATCTAAAATTGAAGATTTTCTTTTTTATTTGCAAAACCTTTTGAGCTGACATTGATGAAAATTTTGGCATGTCTATTGAAAAATTCCTTTTAATCAATTACAGTAAGATAGTGTATTTTAATTAATGCATTTCTCTCATGGATTCATCAATATGTGGATTTAGTAATAGAAACGTTGCCACCACTACCGTACTTGTCACATTCTCGCTTCTTATAGAGTATAGACAACACCAATGTTGTAAGTGTCAAAAACTTTTACACAAAAACTAAAAACTTTTGCAGTTTTATATCTTTTCCAAACCGTCTATTTATAAACTCTTTATTTTTTCCTCACATCAAATTATATATTATGACTTTAGCATTCACCTTTTGAAACACCTAGGCGCATATTTCACTTCACAACTTGCATAGTCTTTTAGATTGTGACCAAAAAGGAAAAATAGTTGACATTAATACTCCATCCCAAGTTTATATAAAAAATATATAAGATTTGGAGGATTTGTTTGGTTGTGATTTGGGCATTTTGCTAAATTTTTTTGGCAAAATGATTTTTGAGAATTGGGGTTGGGGAATGTGATGGTTGTTTGTTTGTGTTTTGGGTGGTAAATAGAGAATTAATTGAGAAAAAAATATTTGTTTATTTGTGTTTTGGGGATGTGACAAGATGTTACATGAATAACCTTTTTGTTGGGTTGGAGGGATGAAATGAGTATTTTAAAATTATTTATATATGTGTATATATAGATTGAATGAGTAGTAGTAGTATGTGTACATATTTATAATAACGAGACAATGATTAGAACTTTGTGGAATGGTTTGGGCATGTGAATAGTAAAAATATTTTCGAAAATAAATTTTATATTTTGAGAATAAAATTGAGGAATGTGTAGTATTTGTTTCTTTAAATTTTAAAAATTAAAAAATAAATTAGCAGTTGCTACCAAAGAAAAGCCATAAATTTTTAACCATCATTTAAAATTTTGTTTCAACTCCAACTTTTCTTGCATGTATCTGTACAAATAATAATTGAAAGCTTGACATAAATATAACATCAGAACTCTGAGTTTTAGCGAAGAACTGAGGATAGCACATTCCGGTCATCGCCATGTCAATTGAGATCAAACTCTCTCGATTCAACCGTATCTATCGCCCCGATGTAGTCTCTCTCTCTCTCTCTCTATATATATATATATATGTGTGTGTGTGTGTGTGTGTGTGTGTGTGTGTGTGTATTTATATATATTCATATGTGCGTATTTTTTATTGGTGTTTTTGTGAACTGACGAATAATTGTTGAAAAATGAAAGCAACCCCTAGAAGGCAAGGTAGTCACGAGGCTAAATTCTGCAGTCTCCTACCAATCGATTCGCCTCACTGTTAATGGCGCTGTCAATTTGCAGGTTCTTCTTCTTCCTTTCTCTTAAATGTTATAATACCTCTGTTTTTCTTCCTTTTTCTCTTTTAGCATCTTATAGTTACTAAATTAACAAACAAGGTAGTGTTTTTAAGGATTACTTAGCAATTATCGGTGTAATTTTAGGTTCGCGGGGGATCAGCTGGAGTTGTTGAGTCTTTGTATGGTGTCATTAAGCCAATTCAAATTGTGTAAGCCTCCTCTGCTCTAATATTATCTGGCTGTTATTTTGTGTTATTTGTTGTTTTCTATTTCACTTATTTGTACATTAATAAGTTGGAACTTAATTCGTTTACTGTCGTTCCCTTTTGAACAACACAAAATCCAGATTATCGTTATTTAGTTGCCGAAGTTTTACTCCACTTTTTTCTGATTTCCACTTCGTTGTTAAAGTTGAATATTAAATAATCAGAAGGTCTAAAGTTTCATGGTTTGGACATTGATGTATAGCACACTTCACACCAGCATTCTGCCTTTGTTCTGGATTTCTATCTGAAGATTAAAGTGTTTGTCATGCACCACAGAATAACTAAAGAAATTAAAACATAAGTTGACAAATGTGGTTCTCTTAATTGTTCACTTTTTGTTGATTTGCTGCTTTATGTGATTGATTATGATGATGCATGAGCAGGAAGAAGGTTGTTGATATCCGATCATCTGGAAAGATTGGATCAGGTACGGATGAGGTATGATGCCAGGGCATATAATGGTTAGGGATTTTGTCTGGTCTTAAATGTTCTATTTAAATATATGCACATTATGGGCCGTTACAGCTGTCAGCTGCATCCTACTCCAGGAGTGTCTGAATGTGTTTTGTCAATCATATGCAAGTAATGGAAGAATTTCTTTTGTTAGTGCCTTGAGTAGTCTCAGCTATGGTGAATTGATAGAGCAGGATGTCAACCTAACTATGAGGGAAGTAGTTTCAGCTATGGTGAATTGATAGAGAAGGATGTCAGTCTAGCTATGAGGGACTTAGTTTTAGTCAAAAATGGGTGGAAAAAAATCTCATCTTACTTTCGTGTTTGTTTCTTTTTCTGAGGATGTCATCAGTGGTGTGGTCTTGTTGTATTAGGTACTTATCTCAGATTTTTATTCTCCCTTTTGTTTTTCAAAATTTTGACCGGACATAAATAATTCACTCAATGCTCTTGTATAAGAGGACTAGACAATAGGCCGCCGGTTTTATGAAGTCAACATTTGGAATTGTAGGAAAATGGTAAGAGAATTCCTGAAAGCAAAAGAAAACAAAAAGAATTGTCATAGGAGTCCAAATGTTGGCCATATCTTTAAAAACTACAGTTAGTACTTACACTAAAGTAGTCTCAATTTTACAAACATTCAAATTCATGAGACCTTTATAATTGCAAAATTTTGGGCTATAGCAAGTTTATGACCTTCCATTTCATCTTAGTTCATAAGTAAGAACTATTACATAGATGATGTTGATGAGACTTAAGCACCTATGAAGTAACACTAGTAAGTAAATAAAGGACTTTATACATCAAACACATGTACATCACGCAGTCTGAACAATCTGGAGGGTTTCATAATTGAAATTTTTGCACGATCAAGTGGATTTAAGGATCTAGATTCGTTCAAACAAGAGAATTAAAGATTCATAATGAGATTTGTTCTCTCATGTTGGACATGTGATTTCTAATCAAATGAGCTTGTCGTAAATGAATTTTTTGGGATTCTGTTTGAAAAAGAAAAGGTACCTAGACTTAGGCAATATTGTATCATGTCGAATTTTAAAGAAAATAGACTTATAGATAATAAGAAAATAGACTTGTAGAATCATGCTTCTATTATGGCACTATGGCTTCTACAGTAGCAAGTTTGACTTCACTGTTCATTGAGTAACAGACTGCCTTTGCCATTTATTTGGGTCATCTTTGCCCCAAAATTTTAAATTGGTAGTTAACCTAAGTTCATCAGAAGCACTTTTTGCGCCCTTGATGATCAGATCAAATCATCAAATTCATATGTGGCTATACTGCTTTTCCCTTGTATCCGCTGCTGGCCCTGCCATTCTTATGTTGGGGGTTTAGGAGAGGAGAGCATACAATATTCCTAGATTTTAAGGTTATACTGCTTTTCCCTTGTACACCTTTTGGTGCTAAGCATTGATGTTGAAGTATGACAGACTCTGCAAATGTTTCTTGGAAAAGAGATTGATGTTGGTGCACCCTCTTGTTATCAATACACTAATCTGACATAGGATTGGAGATACAAGGCTATGCTGCAAAAGAAAGGAAGAAGAGTGGCAGCTAGAATGATATTTTGCTGTGTGAATAATAAAAAAAATGAATTTCTGTATACAGTGTAATTGAAATCGTACCAGTAATCGTCTGTGATTGCTGGTTAATGGGGTGTCCATTACATTGCTCACACTTTGATCAAAATTATACCAGATTTTGTTTTTCAAAATTTTCTTAATTTTTTTCACAGCAATTTTATTCTGTAATCTAACAACCAAAATACTCGTGGCACAAAAGAAAACATAAAAAGTTCTGAAGGAATGACAAATGAAACTAAGAGATGGAGAAACATTTAGTGATAACCAAAAGTAGAAGTGGCATTGCATTGTGCTTATCCCCTAAATACCATCAACCTGCCATCATTCCACCTTGTCAGAGCACGGGGATATAAAGACATGGAGGCATGTAGACATTGAGCAAGAATTAAGGTTGCTACCTGGTCTCTTCCTCTTTGTTTAGGTCTCTTCCACCTATTGGCCCCATCAACACAAAAATCAATGATCCACAACATTCTCATTACTATGGCATACATGATCTGATGCAAAAAGCTACTCTTATCCCCTGATTTACATTTTGGCTTCATAAAGCATAATATCAAAGATTAGCTCTTTTCACTGTCTGATATGCAAATACTGGCTAGTACCGATGGGAGCTGTAAGTGAGATAGATCTCATTACTGACCATGAACGGTGTGTACAGCCAGATCTTCCTCTTGCACGGCTAAGTTCCACAAAGAAAATGGTGTTGATTATTGTGTGGGGTAGCAATAAGTATGCCCAAAGAGATGGTAATCCCCATTTAATGGACCAGTCTCTGGCCTTTTGTCAACTATGGCTGACTTAGGTTGTTTACCAGCCAAACTTGTTGGTTGGACTAGATCAAAGTTGTACATACACAGCATGAATGATGCAGAGTGCTCCTTCCATCATGAGATGCACTACATGTAAAAGAGACATTCATAACACTGTTCCCAGCAACTACGTTGCAAAAGCAAAGAGAAGTTCTGAAAATTAGTGTTGAAATGCTGCTTGGTAGATCGTTTGATGTTGGAAATGGGCTTCATAAGAACATCAGTTATCAGGGGCAGATGATGCATTTTGAGCTAAGACTTTTGTAGGAGAAGCTTGACCTTCTTGTAGCATTGTAATGCAATGATTATCATTTCTAACTAGCTTCCGTGGATTCTTATTTGTAAAACACAATGTTCTTATGTCCACTCCTGGAATATTTAATTATATTTTTCTTCTTCTAGATACCATTTTCTGTGATCCTGAAAGATCTGAAAGAAGAGAATCAGGAAAAGTTTTATGAAACCTTCCATGGAGGGAATATCAGCATCCAGGTAATATTAATGAATCTTTGTATTCCATTTTTTTTTTCTAGTGGCTGACCTGATTCAGTTGTATATTCTATTATTGTTGGAGAAATATTCACATGCTCAAATTTAATAAATGCCATGATAGTACCTGGTAACTGTAGATATAGTGAGAGGATACTTGCACAAACCTTTGTCGGCAACGATGGAATTCATTGTTGAAAGTGAAAAAGGTACAGGTTCATTCCATTATATGTATGGCCTTAACCCTATAATTGCTTGTATGTGAAGATGTTGACTCTTTGTTCTGTTATTCATCTCAGACAATCTCCCCCAGACACCGGTTTCTCCAGAAATGATCATCTTTTATATTACGCAGGACACCCAAAGGCATACGCTACTTCCTCAACTGAGATCAGGTCAGGGTTCTTAGTCATTTTCTCTCCTCTATTTTTAGTCTAATTTTCATGCCACATATCGGACGTTCCTATGACATATTGAGGAAGAGAACTTCTGTTTTAGTCCTTGTTAACATGCCATATCTGATGGATGTTCTATGTCATTTGCTTCGCTATATCTTCATGCTAATAGATTATGTCAGATTTTGTTGTGTTCTTGATACTACTCCTCTATTGGCATCTTTCTCTCTCCCCTCCGCCTCCTCCATCTTCTTCTTCTTCCTCTCTCCCCCCCTCCTCTTTCCGCTGTGACAAAACTAATACACAACTTTATGGTGGAACACTATAGTTTGAAATTGTTCTTTGACTGCTGTTTCATCCTTTACGTTTTAATATCATCTTTTCAGTAAGTTTGGACGAATTGCCTCCTCTGGAAGAGATTAGTATTAGATGAGGTGTGAGGGCCTTCTTAATTGATATGTCAAATTTTTCTGATTATCACCGACGTTTTCATTTTATTTCTAGGGAAACCCTCAATTTTATATTTGATTACTTTTGTATCAATTGACATCTTGGTTACTGTGAAAGCCTCAGATTTCTGGTGGAGCCTCATGTTGATCTGCAAAACTATTAGACGTTTAGATACAAATCATACAGGTTATGGTAAATCACTAAATATGGATGGAAAATCAAGAAGAAATGTGAGAACAGAATGTTTCAAAAGAGTTAAAAGTCCTTGAGAAAAAGCCATCATATATTTAAGTGGAGGATCCATGTGGCATACCATTTTCCAATCTCCAAATTCCTGGGGCAAATACCTGAGGCTTGATAGAAGGTGTATCCAACATAGTCATTGGAAATTTCAGTGACTGCAGAAATAAATTTTTATATTAAGCTCAGTTGCATTTATGCTGCATATATGGCACGAAAAAGTTACTATGCATAGTACTTTGTGCTGGAATAGCCCTATCCATATCTAACATATGTGTTATTTCTTCTAGATGTCAATGAGCTATATGATGCATCTGTGTTTTATACAAGTTCTAATGTATTGTAAAAGTCTTAATTATGGTCACTAATTTGGATAGGTGGTTTTCGGGTGACGGGAAGAATATGTACTCAATGTTCACTGTCCGACCCTATTGGCGGAGAGTTAACTGTTGAAGCATCTGCTGTTCCTATTCAATCCATTGACATCCACTTGCTTCGAGTGGAGTCGATTTTGGTTGGAGAAAAGATAGCAACAGAATCGTCTGTGATACAAACAACCCAGGCATTCACCTTTTCCTTGATTACTTAAATTTAGTTCCATGTTTTATCTGTTGATGTGTTCCTGTTAAAGGTTCCTTCTTTTGTTAGATAGCAGATGGAGATGTTTGTCGTGGCATGACTCTGCCCATTTACATCATTCTTCCCCGTCTCTCGACTTGTCCAACCGTTTTTGCCGGGTAGATGTTTGATTTCACAAAATTTCTATCTTTTGTATTTGATTTCTTATTACACACATGAGAAGGCTAATTACATGCTGGTGATTGTGTGCGTGCTTTGATAATGAGAACAATCTAGAATTATATGGTTTTGTAATGGACAATTATCACTTATCTTAGAAGTTAGAATTCCAGCAGCAGAGAGAGGGAGAATTAAGTAAAAAAGAACCCTCAGAATCTTGCTTTTTGAAGGACTGAGAATGGAGTCTCTTCATTTAAAGATGCAAAATGTCGTTGAAATGTTTCTACTCTAGATATTAAGGGCCCGTTTGGTTTTATTTTCATTTCTAAAATTTGAAAAGTTAGTTAGTGGAAATGAGTTGAAAATGAGTTTGTATTTGGATAGATTGTTGGAAAAGTAATGATTATGTTGGTTTTAATAGGTTGTAGGTGGAGAGGGATAGAAATAATAGAATAGAGATAGAAGATATTTAGGTTATTGGGAGAAGATATATAGGTTATTGGAGAATGTGTTCTGAAAATGAAAATGAAAATGATTTCGGGTGAAAATATGTAAAAAATAATGTATTTCATTTTTGGAATAGTAGAAAATGTGAAAATGACCTTTGAAAATGAAGCCAAACAGGCCCTAAATCATCGTTATGGGTTCCTAGAATTGAACAGTTAATGTAGAAAGTGAAATAATGATGAAATTAGCATTTTACAAATCAAGCCCAACTAGCGAAGGACTCTGAATTTGAAGAGAGGAGACATTGAGATGGAAAATTCTACCTCCAGATTTTAGCAAACTTGCAGGTTCTTAAATTATTGAAAGTTAAGATTTGACAGTATATAATGATACTAGTTATAATAGATGTCATCATGAGAGAAGTTGATTGTTGATATGGTAATTGATAGAACAGCAGTATAAGCAATCAAATTTTGCATTCATTTTTCAATTTGTAAATTTATTTTTACGACTGGAATCCGTTAAGGCGGTCTATTTGGTACAAGGCTTTTATTGACCCCAGTTTATCATTATATTTGCAACAGATTTAAGGCTGTTCTTCTTTGGTTACTCTATCGAGCTCAATTTCTAATTTATGCTCTTCTGGCCAGTGCATCAAATGTGTAATCACTTTTTTCCATTGTTAATTTTAATGTAATCTTGAGAAATCAACTAAGTGCTGGTTCAATAGAGCCCCATTCTTTATATTTTCTAAGTATTTGAAATCACATCTCTTTTGAGATGAGACACCAATCCTTCAGAATGTTCTCAAGTAGAATCTGGCTGTAGTTTTCCAGATTTAAGCTGAAAACATGTTCGTAGTCAACATCGTGTCACATAACACTTAGTTATCATTATTTTAGGTCATATTTATGAGAAATTATCTATATATTTTGATTTAATAATATTAAATAGAATAAAAATCTGATAAGGACTTCTCATCTGGCTAGCTCTAAATATGTCCATTCTCCAGTTATTGTGAGAACTTGAGATGCATGCTCCTAAAATAGATGTGTATTATGTGATCTTTGATTGTCTTGTTGTTTTCTATGCTGTCCTTTCTTATGATGTGTGGTTCAACTCTGCATTCAATAGTGAGTTTAAAATATAGTTATACGTTTATTAGTCCCTATCTCAGAAGTTCTTAATTTTTGCTGTCGTAAACTTCAGAATGACAGGATTATCCTGATTTTCATCTATTTAGGTTTTTCTTTAAAACTCTTTCTTTTCTTCCTTTAGTTATCATTTAAATTTTAGGTTATATTGGTATAATGATTAATGGGTCATATTCTTTGGGTTGTTGTAGTGCTATTCAGGCATCCAAATTTAACTTGCCTGCACGGCTGCACTGGTATTATCTGTCAAACCATACGTCCAATTTTTAGTTACAAACTGAAGTCCTCTTTGCAGTCCTTTCTCAGTGGAGTTCAAGGTTAGCATTGTGATTACTTTCCTGTCAGATCTATCTAAGAAGCAGTCGAAAGCCGACCCAAAAGCTCCTAAACCATGGGTATGCACCTATTCTATATAGTTGCTGGGAGTAGCACCTGCATGCTCTGCTTTCTTTATGATAATGACCCTCTTTGTCCTATCTTAATTTGTTTCCTTTTTCTTCAAAAATTAGCTGGCGATGGAAAGTGTGCCATTGGAACTGGTCCGCACAATGTGAGATCTTAACTAGGTAACCTTCTTTTTTTTTTTTAAATAAAATTATTATTGGTCTCTTTTTCTATCCAACAAAAAGCAGGGGACTGCAACCAATTCCAAAAACTTACATTTCTATTTATTCTATTCCCATCAATATGCTAATATCTCATTTTTGTGATCAGGTCTGACGACTTCAAATTTTCAGGGATGTGGTTTTACTGGACGCATTGGGTGAGCAGTAGACACCAAGAGGCAACATAAGAGATCAGAGTTGTTCAGAACTTGTGTAAAACATTAACATTAGTTTTGATTATGGTAATATCTTGAACTCTAGCTCTCTAATTTGAATTTGGTTATGATATTACTTTGAATTGATAGTACATACAGATATTTACATGATATCAAGAGTACTGGATGTATTTAAAGAGCTCCTTGAGTCCATAATATTTTATCTAGTGGCTTCAAACCAGGCATCCTGGCTGCACTTGCAAATTAGGCTTCACAGCAGCACACACACACACACACACACGCACACGCACACGCACGTGGATACATACAATATAAACACAAAGAACTGAGGAAAATATTAAATATTTTTCTTGGTATTTTTGTCACTAAATAATTGAGCCTAACCAGGAAAATTAGTAGGAATAAACAAAGAGAGAAGGCATCTTTTTCTCCCTTATTATCCTGATGAAAATTGATGTAGGCTCAGTTCCTAATAATAGTCAACTTGGACTTGAAATTATCGCTCGCTAAATCTTGTGGTTCTTGATTTGTCCAGATACGAATTTGAACCTAAAGGCCATCATTTCCTAGGCTCTCTTGTTCCTCTAATATTTGCTTGGCTGAAGTGATAATGCAATCGCTACAGTAATCCAATTGAATTGATTGAAGAGTTAGTATTTCTCCAATGCCATAAGGGATTTACCTCAATTTTCGCATGTATCGAAGAACAAGCTTCTCAAGTCTCGGAAAGTGGGTACTGTGTGCTTCCCAGTACTCCAGAGTAGAGTACTGAATTAGCAGGTATTTCAGTCTACCAAACTCTCCTTCAATTGGATTCCACTCCAGGCCTTCATTTGCAGACGACAATTTTAGGACTTCAAGATTGGGCAAAGAACCAATTATGGTCATATCTTCCCAAGGAATCCTGCAGCCACTTAAAGTCAATTTTTTGAGTGAACTTGGTAAGGCGAGCATAGATGTCTGACATGCTAAGGAAAGTGATTCGAGTTTATGCAGAAAAACAAGATTGCTGAGAGAATAGTAAGAGCACTCCACATCTTCGGATTCACAGTCATTATAAATTCCCAGTTTCTTGAGATTGGGAATTCTTTTTAGTACATCTTTAGTGCACCTGAAATTTCTCAATCTGGAAAGTGTTTGTAGGTTTTCAAGAGCCATAAATTTTTGTCCTTCCATTTGGGCACCTGGAGGATCAGGCAATAAACATTCTTCCAACTTGAGATGCCTAAGTTGTGGCATCTCCCATATTTCGGATGGTAAAATCAATGGCTTATTTCGTTGGACTTCATCAATAATTAAAGTCTGTAGATTTCAGAGTAAGGATATAGAAGGAGGAAGTCTTGAGTTAGAATCTTGATCCCTCTTGAAAGAAAGGTACCGTGAGTTAACTAGCCGCAAAACTTCTTCTAAGGAGTATTTGTCAACTACATCGAATACCCGTAGCAAATTGAAACTGAAGGTAAGCCATGGTGAAATCCACTCAAAGTTACACATCAAAGACCGACTAAGTGATGCTGATCGCAAGGCATTGAGGACTTGGAGGTGATATTTCTTTTCCCTAGTGCTTCGATGGATAGTGAGGCGGCGCTCACATTTTATGCTTGGTGTAATTGGGAAGCTGTATACCCTTGTCAAACAAAGAAACTTTTGGTTTTGTGCTTCTCTTAGGCATATGCCCTTAAGAGATCATGAACAGTGCAACCTCTCATTTTCCCACTAGGCCCCCGCTTATGAACTAAAACAAGATTTCGATCAATAAGTTGCTCTAGGTATTCCTCTGCTACATCTTCTAATGTTTTACCTCTAATTGGTTTTAGGAACCCCTCAGCAACCCCCAGTCTGATGAGTTTGGATATGCGGATTTCAAAATCTTTTGTAAAAACTCCCATATAAAGAAAGCATGGTTTCAGATAAATAGGCAGATGGGTACAGCTCATAGATAATATGTTCAAGCAATGCTCATTGTTTTCAGCATTTACTATTGAATTCACATCTTCTGCAACATACTCCCAGAATTCCTTTGCCCTGTTTGACTTTGCAACGATTCCACCGATCAAAACAATTGATAGAGGTAGTCCTCTACAATTTTTAGTAATCTGCTTTCCTATTTACTCCAATTCAGGAGGGAAACCTTCTTCCATAAACACTTTGTTGCACAGTAATTTCCAACTTTTACCCTCATCTAAAAAATCCATTTCATAAGTTCTGCAAGGGCTCAAATGAGTAGCCAAGTTTGATATCCTAGTAGTTACCATGACTCGACTCCTATTACTATTATCTTGAAAGAACAATTTTATCTCATCCCAGGCATTTGTACTCCACATATCATCCATTACAATCAAGTATCTCTTACTTGATAAACTTTTGCACAATTGTTCGCCTAATTGATCATCTTTGTTTGTTTGGCTCAATAAACTTTGATGTAGTAGCTCTTCTAATTTATCATCACTCTTTTCACTCATTTTATCAGTGGATGTTGCTAAACTGTCATTGTTGCTTTCTCGATTTCTTGGGTCACTGCATACTCCAATATCTTGTAGAAGACTAATAAGAATTTACCGCATATTGTGTCCTTGAGATACTGTTATCCAAGCATGAATGTGAAAGTGCTGTACAATTAATGGATTCATGTAGACATTCTTGACGAGAGCAGTCTTACCAATGCCTCCCATCCCAACAATTGGGATGATTTGGAGATTAGATTGTTGCCTGGTGAGTAAACCATAATTTGAATCAAGTGCTCATCCAATACCACCACTGTATTCTTGCCACTGGGAGTAGATGGTGATGAACCAGCAGGCACAGAATTTGTGGGGTGCTGATTTCTTCTTTCCTCTCTTCAATGTTCATCGCCTCTTTCACTATGGACGCCATTTCATCTATCACTTCCTGTATATCTTGAGAGAAGCATGTGGAGCTCTTATATCTTCCAAGAATCTGATCCACAACATGGGATTCGATTATATCTTCTGCTGCATAAGCCGCATCTGCAATGCGGCCCTCTAAATCTTCTATTCCTTTGCTGCTTCTCAAAGAATAATCTTCAAGAAAATCTTGCCTAAGTTGCCATCTCTCATCGTGATATTTCAATAGGCAATCTCACCACCTTCAAACTTTCACCAAGTGATGTCGCAAGAAATAACAATCAGTATATTTGTCAATGGTCAAGAGGTTGACTAAAGATGGGAGCTCGGGCGAGTGTTTTTTGGGTCGAACGATGTAACTGGGTCGAGGTGTACAGGTCGTCAGGTAGGAAAGTATGTTGTATGGGTATACGTTCGATATTGGCCAAAAGTCTCCTATTGCAATAAATGAGGGGGTATTTATAGTTAACAGTTCAGTTGGTCGTACAGGTGGCTACTTCGGATGGTTAGGATCCTTCCGGGTCATAGACCCAGGTCAGGCGGTCGAGTTGACCCGTCTAAAAAGACTCGGATCCTAAGGTCATTTTGGAATTTTGAGTAAGTATGATAGCATTTCTGTCTTTCAATAATTCTTCCCTCACCAAGAACTTTGGCTTCTTGCACTATATTCAATGAGTTGAGTTCTGCGCAGAAGTGAAGAAGATGTTTCTTCTATTTGGTTCATTTTTCCTCAACTTGTTTGAAAATGAAGGTACAGAGTTTAGAAGTCCTGTAAGGGTAAGTTTCACTGGCAAGAGAAAGTATTGAATATTGCATTAGATGTGCCGGGTCATCAAGAATCAGGCGTGTTTGATGAGTCGATGCCAGCAAACCCACCCTAATTAAAATATTTCGTGTAATTTAAATCTTTAATTTTCTAAAGCTTGACTTGTTTGTACCTTAGAGAATTCCGTGATGTAGTTAATGTTTTTAGGGTCATACACGGAAAGCTTTGTAAAAATATTATTAGACACTATTAAATTTAAAATGTGAAGAGGAAAATGCAACTTTTTAGGTATTTTCTGGCATATGGCGATTACTAGCGATTCTGGCTTCATGCAGGCGAGTTGCAGCCTGCAATCCGAATTGAGGACGGGTTTTTGGGGTTAGCTCACCCTCTCGGGATCGCAACCCTTTGTCTCGGCCATTGTAGTACGTGTGTCGCCCAGAGCATAAGGGGCATGATGACTTGACGTCATCCTCACCGACAGTGTGTTCACGGTTCCAAATTCAACGATGGCAATTAAACACGAGAGTTGTGCTCGTTACGGGACTTAACCCAACACCTTACGGCACGAGCTAAAAACAGCCATGCACCATCTGTGTCCGCATTCCCGAAGGCACCCCTCTCTTTCTAAATTTTTAGGAAAGGTAGGGCACTTCAATTACAAATATATATATGCTTTATATCCAATTATACTTATAAACCAAACTTATACAAGTTATTGTTATTTAATCTATTCTATATGTATATTTCTTAATATAATTTTACAGAAATATTAACTACACTATAATTTACATAAACCTCACGTAATATTATTCAAATTTATATGCACTATATGTTGAGATATTAGCCATACAATTTTAGATTAAATAATTAATCTAGTCTTTTTAATTTCTCTAAGTCTCACAATTTTTTTAAGTGCATCATTTCTAATCCAACCAAAGCATATATAACAATTAGCACATTTTTACTGAAAATTTAGTACTCAATATAATTTTAATTGTGTAAGTTAATATATAGTTGTGAGAGTGAATTAAGTATTTTAAGTTCCTTTTTTCCGTCGACTGACATAAGGTTGGCCGTGGTGACTAAGTTTGGAAGATTCAGATGCCAGAATGTGTCTAACAATTGCAACAGTTTCACCACATTTCAAATCCTCAGCACCCAAAAAAACAGTTAAAAAGAAATCCTATAGTCAAGAATGAAATTCAATAACCAAAATCACCCGGTTCATGAATGCATTTGCAGTTAGTGTTCCTCATTAGCACTAATGCAAGCACGCAAGGAATAATACCTTAGAACATCTGAGCTTATCCAGAAAGAAACATAGACAAAACTGAGCAAAAGCCACAATTCCAAATGTTCAAAAGTTGCTCACTTAATCCCACGCAGAAAGTAGCTGCTATATTTAAGTTTCAACAGCTCTTGATGGTCCACTTATTTTCAGCATTTCTAATGAAGAAGAAATACTGATAAGATTAAAACAGATGGAGAGTCATATCACCACTTCATAACACTTGGAGGACCCTACTCAGCTGAAAACTCATACAACATGCTGTGATTGTACTTCTTGCCCGGTTGAACAACAACGGAAGGGAAGTTTGGTTGGTTGATGGCATTAGGAAATCCTTGTGTCTCGAGACAAGCAGCAGAGTGCTTTTCATATACAGCACCACCTTTACCAACAATTCCATTTACATAATTTGCAGTGTAAAACTGCATACCTGGAGCATTGGTCCACAAGTTCAGAGTCCTTGAGCTGGCAGGATCCTTTAACTTTGCAGCATGCTTCAAACCTGATTTCTCCTCTCCACAGTCCAGCACATAATTATGGTCATAGCCTATGCCAACATCATGGATACGACTACCAATCTTGTTTTCAGAAGTAAAGTCAAATGGTGTGTTTTTAATAGGCATGATCTCACCGGTTGGTACGATGTTCTCATCCACAGGCGTAATGTGATTTGCCCATATCTGAATAGTATGATCAAGAATTTTTCCAGAATTATGACCTGCTAAATTCCAATAGGTGTGTTGGGCTAAGCTGATTGGTGTTGGCTTATTTTCCGGCACACCTTCCATGTCAAGTCTCAATGTAGTCTTGGAAGTAAGTGTATAAGTCGCAGTGAAAGAAACATCGCCTGGATAGCCTGCATTAGAGACAATAAAAGAAGT
The DNA here is from genome assembly GCA_018894105.1 of Jacaranda mimosifolia. Lineage (NCBI taxonomy): Eukaryota > Viridiplantae > Streptophyta > Magnoliopsida > Lamiales > Bignoniaceae > Jacaranda > Jacaranda mimosifolia. The sequence goes on along the minus strand of CM032122.1, from coordinate 34,109,711 downwards.
GATATATGCATCCTTGCATGCCTTCGAGTCTCATTTGTTTGAATGGATTACCTTCTTCTCCATCATGACTATGATATTTGAAGGTAATTGATGGGTTATCCCCTTGCTTATTATATTCAGCAACATCCCAGATGACCTTGTCAAATCCCTTGTGACCACCTTCAGAGGACATGGTTCAGAAGAGGTATGAGAAAGAAAAACAAAAGTTGACAATTCTCAGGTGCATGGAAAAATCAAAGGGTCCAGTTTGCCAATAATTTTAGAGAAAGCTTTTTGTTCAACCAACAAAAATGCAAATCAGTGTTTTTTTTTCCCCTCACATCTTCAATCTTTCTGAAACATTGGAAAAAACAAAATCCATTTTCAACCCTGTTGGTAAAGCTGGACCTTATAGTCAAAAGTGTACAACCCATTTTCAAAAACTTCTCTAAGAAAACCGTTCATCACAGTTTTGAATATGGTAAAACAGAGATGTTTTCTTATTTTCTCTTCAAATCAACATGCCAACTCAATTGGATGGCCTTCAAAAATATTACTAATCCTCATGCACTTTATTGTCACAGGAAACCCAACAGCATCTTACTTTCAAGTTTTGAATTTTGAATTGACAGTCCACAATTCATACAACTAATCTAAAATGAGTCGAGAATTTTATAGAAATGTATGAACTAGGACTTTCTACTGCAGCCTTGCCTTTCATTTTCCATCGCATGTTTAATGCAGCCTCAGCTGATGCTTAAGTTAAATGTTTCACACAGCCTTAGCTGATGCTGAAGTAACAATAAATGTCCAAGCTTCTTCACTTAAGAATAAAGGTCACAAACCTTTTTCCAATTTCATTAACTTCTATGCATAAGATAAATGTCACAAACATATTTCCGAAATATGATACATATAACGACCATTTACCAGCCAATATTGCAGAGTACTTTAACGGAAAAAGAAATATAAAGTGAAAAATGGGATTGGAGAGAATAGGAACATGCAAAAGAGAGATACATCCTTACCCTAAAAGAAACAGACAAATACAAATCACAGCAGAGATTAACACACTAAGATAAGACTCAGGGAACAATAACAAAGGAAAGCACCATATAAAAAATTTTCATCTTTGTATTGACCGCAGAAACAGTACGAAATCATTCTATGCAAACAAGCCACTGGCGAGACAGCACGAGAAGGGATCTGTTGGTGCAATTTTGTATGATCATTGATAAATAGGGTAAGACATAACTCTATCAATAACAAAGAAATTGTGACAGAAAAAAAGGTCAATTACCAACATATGAGCATAAATACATATAGATCCTCACTCTTGTGAGAAATATTCAGTGAGGAGACTTTAGCTGGCCGCAAGGACACTAAAACCAGTCTGGTTAGGTAAACAATCAATTAAGTGAGGCCCAGATAGCCAGTCAAGTTCCATATTTTATGTAAACAGCAATCAAGTAACTAGATCTTCCTAAGCATGTTACAAAATCAAGAAAACACAAATTGTATTTCTTCCTGAATTATGTGCAGGCTTATCATTACATGCAAAGGATTTTCCTTTGACCTTAAATGGTTACCAATTTTCACTTTTCTACCACTAAAACCTTAATACAAATTGATGCCAAAACAAAATTTGGCTCAGTAAGTGTATCAGGGTCAGTAAACAACAAGAACTATAAAACCATTATTGCCAACAATATGTGAGGATTTCAAATGAGAATTCACTTGCATACCATGGAGACTGTTAGGTGGCTTGTTAAGAGGCAATGAGTACTCAATCCCATTGAGTGAGAACTTCCCATCTTTGATCCTGTTTGCAACCCGACCCACAATGCAGCCAAAGTAAGGAGCAGCACCTTTCTGCACATAAAGAACTAAAACCCCAATTAGGAAAATTATACACTACTTAAAACAAATCCTCAATCAGAGAACAGAAATGGGCACCTTCATTTTCCCATGATACCATGCCAAGATTCAATTTTTCCATAAGAAAAAACACGTAATCTAGCTAAAACAAAATGGGCTTTCCACAAAATTGGTATAAAAATGTCACTGACCTGATACGGCTCAAGTGTGTCAAATCCAAGAACAACATCAGCCAATTTACCTTCAAATTGAAAATATAAAACATCAATAAAGAGATATTCACACTTGAAGATGAAAAAGATTGGATTTTCATACGAATTAGATGCTGAATTTACCATCTGTGTCTGGTACTAACAAGGAGGTGATCGTACAACCAAAATTGGAGACTTTGACTTGCATGGCGCCATTGTTTAGTTCAAAGAGCTTGGCCTCTGCCATTGAATTGCTTCAAAAAATTGTAGTTTTTTTCTGTGTGTTTTTGCCTTTGAGTATATGATCAATGGGGGAAAAGGGAAAAATTTAGGGAGAGAGGTGCGACGACTGAATCGGATCTGGTGTGACAGTGACGACGTCAATCGCCTATAGTATTTTGAATTTTCCCGAATATTTCCTTAAGAAAGAACAAAGAGAAAAAACAGAAACCGTCCAATGGATATGGATTAGATGCCACTAGCGCGCGTAAGATTTGTGCCGAAAATAATTTTACTATTGAAATTTTTGTTTAATTCTAATATTTATTAAATAACATCCTTTTCAATTTTTTTAAAAAATTACTATTGAATAACGAAATAGTTGTGTTTTATTTAAAACTATTAGATTTAAAGTAATTTATACTATAAAGCGGTCAAATGATTCAGTAACATTGTACTAGTGTATATAAACACTAGCATGTACCCCGTGCTATGCACGGATGAAATTAATTATTATTAAAAATATAATATATTAGTATTATTTTTATTTTATGTAAAAGTATGTTTAATACGTAATTTTTTTTTAAATTAGATAAATAATATCAAAATTAAAGAGTTTTTCCCACCAAATCATATGTATTAATATCAATAAAAAGTAATGAAAACTTAAGCTCGTCACATTATTATCAATTTAAAAAAAGTATGATGTAAAAATACAAAAACTCTTATTTTTTTCTATAACCCAAGACAACTTAGTCAATTTAAAAGAAATTGAACAAAATAATAAATAGTATAATACCTGCAAAGATATGAAAAAATGATAAACAATATTAATAATATAAAAACTTACTGCACAATTGAAAAAAAAAAAAAAAACCTCAAACAAAAGATGAATTTATTTGGGACTATTTTGAGTTTTAACAGCAACTCTTATACATATAAGTGGAGGGATAATGCTATCCGGCCAAATGAGTAGTTGCAAATTTTTATACAATTAGTTTGAAAGTTTTGATATCACATTTTAAAAAAGCTAAGTCAAGTGGAACACTACATTAACAGAAGAAAATGCTCCTCAAAAGTATTAGAAACCACGTTTTGAAATACTAAATCTAGCAAAAATTTAATCACATTTTGAGGAACTACTGATAAAACAAAAGTAACATTATATTAACTTTTCGAAGTATTACAAAGACTCAATCAATAAAAACAAAAATCACATTACATAAGTTATGAGTTTTCTTTTAAAGTAGAAATTAAATCATGATTCATCTTTATATTGAATTCCTTCGTTACTTTTGAAACTTTACATCAGAAATTGATTACCTTTCAATATACTTTGAGACTTTCTCAATCTGAAATTGCATTATAATAAAAAGAAAATTTTTGTATGCCAAATAATTATTGAAAGTGGATTAATAATAAATAACAATTTTTTTCACATGTTATTTACCTCAATTTTCCAACTTGATCGTATCGTCGTTGTATTAATATAATGATTTCTATTACCGTTCTATCAAAAATCAACCATGTCCAAACCTCCTGATCATTCAGATAAAAAGGTAAAATAAATTAATGATCAATATTTTTCATGATTCTTAAAATATTAAGGCTGCACCAATACTCTTGGGGGGGGGGGGGGGGGAATACATTTATATGATTCGACATATCTTATACTTGAATTGAATATGAAGAAAATACCACCCAAATCCTTACAAATAAGTAAAAAAAGAATCATTCTTTGATGCAAATTTTCTTGCTCACCCATTTCTTGTGCCTAGCTCATTTGTCATACTCTATCATATTAACATAGAAAATATCAAGTTTTCAACAATCAAGAAAAGATAATATGTTTAATTATATCTATAAAATCAAAATTTCAATGGATATCAAATTCCAACAAAAATAAATTTATTGTGGAAAAATTTATTGATTTATTCTTTTTTCAGATTTTAAAGACTAAGGGAAAGCTTTTTGAAATTTGAATTTTTTCTATTTCTTCCGATTATGTTTGCATCGAATCACATAGCCTCTTTATATAGGTGCATGAAGTAGAAGAGTCTTAACCTACTGGAACATTTTTGATATTATGTTATTATTATATATAATGTTAAAGGATAATATTAAATCTTTATTTGATAGAGATTTGATATCATCTGATGAAACTTGCTTTATTGTTATATCTTATTAGACTGCATTTTGTTGGTTGAAAAATCTCAACTTTATATTTAGCTATATTAGATTTATTGACTAAATAAATATTTAGAATATTATTTAAATTAATTATTATATTTAAAATTGAATTTAATACTTCAATATATAAATAAAACCATTAAATTGATTATTAATACTTTATTTTACACATAGCCTCTTGTAATTAGTCGTAAAATTAATATTTTTTTCAAAAAAATTTCATCATAAACAACCAGGTATAAATAAGTTTAGTTATTAAAGCTAAGAGAAAACTTAAAAAAGATCTTTAAAAAAATTGTAAATTAAGAAATTTTCGATACATTCTAAGCACGAGATGGAACAAATTTTATAGATAATCATTTTTCTGATATTAAAGATCAATTAAATAATTATTTGTTCAACCAAGAAAACAATTTTGAAACTTTAGAAATATATATATGGAATGGATAAGTATTCAACTAATATGAATAGAGCAACCAACTACTAATAATTTTTTTGATTTAATTAAAAATTTTAAAAATTTAGTGCGAATCAACTAAAAAAGTAATGACTTTATCTTAGAGATTATTGTTTTTTTTTTTTTCAAAGGAGATGTAGCGACTTTATCTTAAACTATTAAAGAAAAAAGATTTTATCAATTTTTTATAATCTAGTATTAATATCTAATTGTTAATAAATAAAATAAATTATATTTTTAAATTGAATTAAGGTCTTACTTAATAGTGTAGAGAGATATATTTTAAATTTCAAATGAAAGAAAATTAGAGATAAGATACAATTACATCGGTTAGAGATAATAATCAACAATTAATAAAAAAATTTAAACTTAATTAAAAAAACTCAAAATTCTAAGAATTTGCCACTTGGACAAAATTGTAATCAAAATTAAGTAATTATGGGTCCCACACCGTTGTGCTATATATAATAGTACTAGCATGTACCCCGTGCTATGTACGGATGGAATTAATTACTATTGAAAATATAATATATTAGTATTGTTTTTGTTTTATGTAAAAGTAAGTTTAATACGTGTTTTTTTTAAATTAGATAAATAATATCAAAATTAAAGAGTTTTTCCCACCAAATCATATGTATTAATATCAGTAAAAAGCAATGAAAACTTAAGCCCATCACATTATTATCAATTTAAAAAAGTACAGTGTAAAAATGCAAAGACTCTTATTTTTTCCATAACCCAATACAACTTAGTCAATTTAAAAGAAATTGAACAAAATAATAAAAAATGTAATACCTGCAAAGATATGAAATAATGATAAACAATATTAATAATATAAAAACTTACTGCACAATTTATAAAAAAAAATCTCAAACAAAAGGTGAATACATTTGAGACTATTTTGAGTTTGAACACCAAATCTTATATATATAAGTGCAAGGATAATGCTATTCGGACAAATTAGTAGTTGCAAATTTTTATACAATTAGCTCGAAAGTTTTGATATCACATTTTAAAAGGCTAAGCGAAGTGGAACACTACATTAACGGAAGAAAATGCTTCTCAAAAGTATTAGGAACCATATTTTGAAATACTAAATCTAGCAAAACTTTAATCAAATTTTGAGGAACTATTGATGAAACAAAAGTAACATTATATTAACTTTTTCAAGTATTACAAATACTCAATCAATAAAAACAAAAATTACATTACCTAAGTTATGAGTTTTCTTTTAAAATGGAAATTGAGACATGATTCATCTTTATCTTAAATTCCTTCATCACTTATGAGACTCTACATCAAAAATTGATCACCTTTTAATATGCTTTGAGACCTTCTCAACCTGAAATTACATTATGATAAAAAAAAAAAAAAAATTCTCTGTATTCCAAATAATTATTGAAAGTGGACTAATAATAAATAATAATTTTTTTCACATGTTATTTACCTCCATTTCCCAACTTGATTGTATCGTCACCGTATTAATATAATGATTTCTATTAATCTTCCATCAAAAATCATCCATGTCCAAACCTTCTAATTCATATAAAAAAAGGTAAAATAAATTAATGATCAATATTTCTCATGATCCTTAAAATATTAAGGTTGTAGCAGTACTCTAGTGTGGGGGGATGGGGCAAGAAATACATTTATATGATTCAATATATCTTATACTTAAAATAAACATGAAGAAAATACCACCCGAATCATTACAAATACAAAAAAGAATCATTCTTTGATGCAAATTTTCTTGCTCACCCATTTCCTGTGCCCAGCTCATTTGTCATACTCTGCCATATTAACATAGAGAACATCAAGTTTTCAACAATCAAGACAAGATAATTATGTTTAATTGTATATATGAAATCAAAATTTCAATAGATACCAAATATCGGCAAAAAATGAATTTATTGATTTATCCTTCTTTCAGATTTGAAAGACCGAGGCAAAGCTTTTTGAAATTTGAATTTTTTCTATTTCTTCCAGTTATGTTTGTATGGAATCACATAGCCCCTTTATATAGGTGTATGAAGTAGAAGAGTCTTAACCTATTGAAATATTTTTGATATTATCTTATTATTATATGTAATATTAAAGGATAATATTAAATCTTTATTTGATAGAGATTTGATGTCGTCTGATGATTTTACTTTATTTTTATATCTTATTATACTGGTTGAAAATTCTCAACTTTATATTTAGCTATATTAGATTTATGGACCAAATAAATATTTAGAATGTTATTTAAATTAATTATTATATTTAAAATTGAATTTGATACTTCAATATATAAATAAAATCAATAAATTGATTATTAGTACTTTATTTTACACATAACCTCTTGTAATTAGTCATAAAATTAATATTTTTTTTTCAAAAAGTTTTCATCATAAACAATCAGGTATAAATAAATTTAGTTATTAAAGCTAAGAGAAAACTTAAAAAAGATATTTGAAAAAAATTGTAAATTAAGAAATCTTCAATATATTCTAAGCACGAGATGAAACAAACTTTATAAATAATCGTTTTTCTGATATTAAAGATCAATTAAATAATTATTTATTCAACCAAGAAAACAATTTCGAAACTTTAGAAATATTTATATGGAATAGATAAGTGTTCACCTAATATGAAGAGAGCAACCAACTACCAATATTTTTTTGATTTAAATAAAAAATTTAAAATTTTAACAACTTAGTGCGAATTAACTAAAAAAGTAATGACTTCATCTTGGAGACTATTGTTTATTTTTTTTTCAATGGAGATGTAGCGACTTTATCTTAAATTATTAAAGAAAAATATTTTATCAATTTTTTATAATTTAGTATTAATATCTAATTGTTAAAAAATAAAACAAATTTATTTTTAAATTTGAATTAAGTTCTTACTTAATAGTATACAGAGATTTATTTTAAATTTCAAACAAAAGAAAATTAGAGATAAGATACAATCATATCGGTTAGAGATAATAATCAACAATTAATAAAAAAATTTAAATTTAATTAAAGAACTTAAAATTCTAAGAATTTGCCACTTGGCCAAAATTGCAATCAAAATTGAGTAATTGTGGGTTCCACACCGTTGTGCTATATATAATAATATAGATTAGAAATTTGAATTCGAACAATTATTTATGTATAGAGTAAATATATACCTTTTAGTATTTCATTTATAAAGATAAGTTATATTAAGTTATTATTTGATTATCAATTTAACACATGCTTTATAATCTAAAATATTTTAGAAAATAAAATATTTCTTAATACTTTATATAACTTTGATCAGCAAAAACTATTTGTTTTTGTTTTTGGAGTCATTTTGTATAACCTCAAAATTATTAAATAACATGTATTATATAAATAATTATAAAATAATAAATAAATTTTCAATAACCAATTCAAATATATAATAATATTTTAGTCCCGTATGAATTTCTTTTATAAGTAAAATGTACCAATAATTTAATATAATAGTTTTAGTGAGACTTTCTTGGGTCTAAAACTATTACATCTAAATATTAGTATTTACATACACAAAAATGCATTTGATAAAAATATTCCAATGGGCAAATAAATATACTCAAAAATATAAAGACTAATGTAGTGGTCATTCTTTAAGGGCTTGTTTGCTTATAAATTCTCAATACATTTTTCAACTTCCAAAATTTAGTCAAACAAATAATACGCATTTCATAATCTCACTCTCAAAATACAAAATTCATTACCCAAAATATTCTTACTATTCACACTCTAATACACTCCCCAATACTAACAACTTGTCATAAATTGTCCCCTTCACATAAGATATATATATACACATAGTACCACTCATTCAATCTATATATACATATATATAATTACTTTTAAAATATCCATTTCAAATTTCACCCCACCAACCCAGTAAAAAAGTTATTGATGTGACATCTTGTTCCCTCCCAAAACACAAACAAACAAACAGATAATTTTCTCTTAATTCATTCTCTACCTTCCACCCAAAACATAAACAAACAACCACACATTCCCTAATCCCACTCCCAAAAATCATTTTGGCAATTTTTTTTTGACAAAATACCCCAATTCACATACAAACAAAGCCCAAATTTTTAGAAAATTTCAACTATATCAATCATAGAATTATATGATCCCATTTAAAGATTTCATTTTAGATAATTGAGATCGAGTTATTCATATTGTGTTGTTGAAGCACTAAAATGGTTTCAATTGTAAAGTTTTAATAAAATATAAATTAAATTGAGAATTAAATGGATAATTGAGAATCAATTATTCATTTTAAATATTTAGTTATTTCACTTTTCTTCATATCCTCATTTATCTAATTTGTGAAATTAAGGCCAGATGTGCCTTTTAAGCTCAGACACGACGAAGTTCTTAGCTCCTGATTCAGCAAACTCTTCAAATTTAGATGCCCCCAATTCGGGTTTTTCTTGATTGCTATTATTTTATGTGTTGAGTTGGATTGGGTTTCCTCCAGTGATGAATACACTCGAGAAAAGATTCTCGATGCAAAAATTATAAGGTAAAATGATCGTGAGAAATGGAGATTCAATTGCATTTAGGCACTATCCTATCAACTGCTTTAGTGAAAAATTTTGTGAACAAAATTAATTTTCTCCAAAATTTAATTATAAAAATTATTATCTCTAGGCAAATTTCTACGGCAACCTAAGTTTCCTACTAACTTGGATAGGAGGAATTCATATCTCTTCACTTTAACTAGGCCCATAGTTCTGGAATATATACACGAATCAAGATCGAGAAAAGAAAAATTTTCAATCACTGAATCAAACCCATTATCAAATTGTACTAAGCAGGATATTGAGGTACTTATGGCAGAACGGGCCAATTAGGTCTTTCACAATAAAATGATAGACGAAACTGTCATGAAACGACTTATTATGTACATAGAACTAGCTTCATTACATATATATAACAATAATCATATTAGTATAACAATTAATCCAATAATATTGTTGGCATACAATATTTGATTCTTTTAATTTGAATTTTTCTTTTTCTTTTTTCTTTTTTTAAGAAGCTGAACTTTCTGACTTGGGCTGCAAGAAAAAAATCAATAAAAAGAAATATCCTAATTCTCCAATATTAATATATGGACGCAGAAGTTGACCAACAAGATTATAACTTGGGTCCCAAGAAACATGGGCATCCTAGCTACAACATTCTTGTAGTATTTTAGTACGTCATGACTGACTTTTTGCCTCTATAAAACGAAACAGAACACCCCAACAAAACCAATTATACAAAGAGATAAAGGATTAATTAAGCAACATATAATTAGTATAGAATTGTATAATTCAATCTCATCTACTGCTTTCCTCTTCTTATTATAATTTAAGCACATATATAATTTAATTTTTGTCATTTTTTTTTTTTGATTGATTAATTCAGGTGAAAAAAGAAAAGATGGTGTCTCTCAGGCTACAGAAGAGGTTAGCATCCAGCGTTCTCAGTTGTGGGAAAGGGAAGGTGTGGCTGGACCCTAATGAGGCCATTCATATCACCATGGCCAATTCTAGTATATATGTTAATTCTTCCTATCTAATTCTTACTTAATTGTTCCATCTTTTATGTAGCTTTTTAACAAATCACGTCTAAAAGTACTTTTTTTGTCATTTATTTTAAATTTTTTATTTTATTTTGTATTTCATCTCTTATTTCAATTGGATGAGTATATGTAATATGTATATGATTTTCAATCAATTATTTTTATAGAAAAATACTTAATACGTCGGCACATATTAATAAAATAGAATAGAAGATAAAATATAAAATAGAATAGATGATCCAAATTGTTATTTAAGTTGGGAATGTTAATTTCTTCACATATTGACAATATTTATATTTAATAAACAAATATAAATTAGCATTTAGGCAATTGATACCATGTAGATGATGGTGCACATATATAGCTAGGAAGATATCAATTTTGGGTTTTGTGTTGGAAGTATTTTACTTTGCACAATGTGTAAAAGAAAATATTTGATTTGGAATAGATATATAATTTGTTATTTTGTTAAGTAAATGTCAATTGTCAAATAAATTAGTCATATTCGTGAAAAATGGATCTTGAGTTTAACTCACTTCAAAAACTAGTTTCAACACTATTCATGATTTAGAGGGTGTTTGATTAATCTTATTTAAAAAATTTTATAAGCTCCTACATCTTATAAGATGCATATTTTTTAAACTTATAAGATGTTAGACCTTTTCTTATAAATTAGTTTTTAAAGTGTTCAGATAAAATAATATTTTAAAACTTATAAGATGTTAGTAATGATATTTTTATAATTAATATAATTAAAATTAAGCTAACTTGTTAAAATCTTTAAAATAAGTTAGACGCTCCTTACTTTTTAAAAAAAGAGCTTACAAGTTTCTAATATCTTATTTTTTGAACTTATAAGTTCTTTTTTTAAAAAATCTACTAAACACTTTTTCATATTTTGTAAGTTCTCAAATATCTTATAAAATGTTTTGAGAAGTCTATAAGCTCACCCCAAATACCCTCTTATTTAACTAATGTGGGAATCTAATACATATATGTTTGAATTGAATTGAAGGATTGAACGTGAGGAAGCTGATAGAAGACGGTTTCATCGTCAAGAAACCTCCAAAACTCCAATCAAGATCCCGCGCTAGAAAAGCCATGGAAGCAAGAAGAAAGGGCAGGCACTCGGGATACGGTAAGCGAAAGGGTACGAGAGAAGCAAGGCTGCCGTCGAAGCTGCTGTGGATGTGTCGGGTGAGGGTGTTGCGCCGCCTGCTGCACGCCTACCGAGACTCCCAAAAAATCGACAGGCACGTCTACCATGAGACATACATGAAGGTGAAGGGAAATGTGTTCAAGAACAAGCGTGTGTTGATGGAGTATATCCACAAGTTGAAGAAGGATGAGAGGAACAAAGGGTACTCCAAAGCGTTTCAAGATCAATTCATGGTCATCAAAAAGACACAAAATTCTTGAAAAGAGTAAATATTAGTGATCTATTATTGTGTTATTAATTAATTTAATTTTGATTTCTGCGATATCGTGTACATTTAAGTTTTCAATAAGATCAAATCATGTTGATCAAACTTAATTTAAATGGTGAAATTGAAACAACTCAAATGTGTGAAATTGTTGATTGATGATAATTTATAATTTGTTCTTGATTGATGCTGCATGATGTGGATATTTGAGATTAGAAGGGCAAGTTAGCAAAATAATTTAAAAATATTCAATGAACTAATTCAATTAATTAAATAAAAGGATTGGAGAACCCAAGAATAATTTAGCCTATGAAGGAGGAAAACAAAACCCTAATGAGCCTAAATCCGTCAAGCTATTGTTGAATCATTAAGTTAAAAAAAATTAATAGTTTAGTTTTTTTAATAGAATTTTTTTATATTGTGTAAATTGATTTGGAGAAATATCTTGATTTTTTAAATATATATATATATATATAAGTTATTGTAGAGATAATATTAATTTTTAGAATTAACTACAAAAAGATTAAAATGTTTAAAATTCATGAATTAATTTTTGTAAACTTTTTACTACAAATAAGTGAATACTAAAAAAAACTTAAACTTTAAAATTGACCATTAATAAATAGAAAATTTCTTCATGTAGAGATTCAAAGGTAATTTCGTCTAAAAATAGAGTAAAAGCTAGTGGATGGGCTTTTTGAAATAAAAAATATGTGGAATTCATTTTTTTTAAATTGAAAATTAATTTTATGGATTTTTTAGATTTAAAATTTACTTTAAAGAATTTTTAATGATTTTTCCTAAAACTACTGTTAATGAAGCCTAATGCCCTTTCATAGGTAGGACTTAAAATCTCGAACTTTTGAATCAAAACTATATTTTCATATTAGGACCTCAACTTTTGGGCTAGATTTTATTGGCATATCTCTCTTCAAGTCGATCGTGAGGTAAATCTTGGTTATTCTTCAAACTCACATGCATCCTAATAAAATCACATATCAAACTAATATGATGGATGTTTAAGTGCATTAAAAAATTTCTCAAGACACCTTATATAATGGTTGCAGTCTTGTAAGTTATAAAGTGTTTGGTAAATTTTTTTAAAAAAAATAGTAATAAAATTTTAAAATAAAATATTGAAATTTTATAAACTCTTTTAAAAATAATAAAGAGTTCCTAAATATTTATTTTTAAAATTGTAACAAACTCTATTAATTAATTTAACCATATGAATTGTAAAATTGTTATTATTATAATATTTTATAAACTTTAAAATTTTAATTTTTTTAAATATTTTAAAATTTTATTTTTAAATAAAATTCAATATTTTATAAACTTCAAAAATATTTTACCAGACATAAGATTTTATAAAAAATTTAAATAAATTTAGCCAACAATCTCTAAATGTGATGTTGTAGAACCCACGTGTGCAGTTTCCCCTACCCCCCCCACCCCACCCCACCCCCCACTATTAACATATCTGGTTTTTCAAGTGAAAAGTGTACCTCTTCTGTAGGCCTGTAAATGGGTAGGGTACCACCCTATCCATATCCATATATATCCTAAAATATCCAAACAAAAATACTTTATATTCTACTATACCCTGAAATATCCAAAAGGATGAGGCTATAATCCTACCCTACCCTACCCTACCCAAGACCTACTGGGTCTAGTTTATTGGACTTATGTTTTTAATGTATATATATTAATTTTTTCAATATATACTAAACATATTATTTGGCATACGATAACAAAATATATATATATATATATATTTAATTTAATTTAATCATTAAATTTAAATTATTTAATTTTAAACTTTTTGCTAATTAAATTAACTATTTTATTGATATAATAGTTAAACTTTATTAATATAATTAACAGTTAAACTTTTTGCTAATTAAATTAATATAGTTAAAAAAAGTTAATAAAAAACAGTTTAAAAGTAAAAGCTTTTTTGTATGTTTAATTTTATAAAAACAATTAATTTCTATATTAATAAATTTTATTCATTAACAAAATTAATTTAATTAACTGTTTTCATAAAATTTATTTATTCCACTATTAATTTTATTAATAAAAAATATTCAATTGTTGCTATTGCTATTCCAAAATTTTTTTTTAAAAAAAAATTGCTATCCCAATATATTAACTTTATTAATTTTATTAATTTAATTTAATTTTAATGAAGAAAATTATTTAGTTGTTAGTGTTCATTCACATATTTATAATTTTTATATATAAAAAGTTTATCATTAATATAAATTTGATTTGGATATAAACAATTTTTAAGTTCATAAATTAAATTTAAGTATAAAGTAATGAGTAATTTTTGAGTAAGAGTACATGGGTAATTCATGGCTACAAACCTTACCCATACTCATTACACTATTTTAATAAGTATTAATATGGGTAAGATACGTGTTGATATTTTGAACTTGGGTAATATGTTACCCTATTCATTTACAAGCCTACTTTTCTATGATAAATACTTTTCTTTTTTTAGCCGTAGAGCGAGAAATGTTTTGATAATTCATCACATCATTTATGAGACAGATCATATTGTCCACCGCTGCATGTTTAACAACACATTAAATTTCTTCTTATTTCTTACAGCATCCCAAGTTTAATCACTTTGGAGCTCAAAAAATGTAGTTCCTCTTAATACAGAAAATGAATTAAAGAACTTTTTTTATATGATCAGTTGAAGCTATAATTACATAATTTCAACATGTTACATAAGGTATATATCAAATAAGAGAAAGGCCAAAAAAAAAAAAAAAAAGAACCCCATAAAGGCCTAAGAACGAGGTGGAGTTTCAATGATGGTTTCCAGTGCAGGCTGCCATGATCTTTGCCTGGAGTACCTTTCAACTTGCTGTGAGTTACTGCTCCCAATTGCTGCAGAATCCTCCACCGCCATGGCTTCTGAACCATTGGGGAAGAGGCAAAACTCTGGAAAAATCTTGGCAAAATTGAGGGTTGCTACCTGTTTTATTCCTTTGGAGGCCTTTTCGCTGAGGCAGTTCATCTCCTCATTTGTCAGCACTGAGTAGAGCATTTCCATGGGGAGAAGGAAATAAAATTGGCCCCTCTCCAGTTCTTCCTCCGCACATATGCCTGGAATTCTTTGGCCAACTTTTAGATGGGTGGATTCACAGAGAAACTGGCCTGGATTTTCTAGCATGATATCTGCTGCCTTCTTGGGTGCCCTTGTGTAAATTATTAATCTTCCATCGTTGGAGAGTACCTTCACTACACCACTAGAGATGATTGAGGGAGCACATAGTGCCACATTGCCCATCTCTCTCTCTCTCTCTGTTGGGGGTGGGGGGAGAAGAGAGGGAGGGGATTTGTGCAAATAAAGAGCTACTTTATATAAAGTTTCAGGTAGATTGTATATGACCACTTTGGATCCTCTATTTTAATATGAATTTTATTTTTTATTCTAATTTTATTATATATATATTAAATATATTTTATTTATAATTAATTATTTCTATCAATAAATATTGGTGTAGTTGGTAAGAAGCGGGTACAAATTTTATAGAAGTCGTGTGTTCAACTCTCTCTACCGACATGAAGACTTTGTTAACGAACGATCTATAAGTACCCCTGTAAGCGTCCATAGGGTCTGGGGACATGCCCTAATTTTGGTGGTGACCGACACAGAATCTATCTAAACTTTTTTGAATTAAAAAAATAATTAATTATTTTTATTAAAACATATTTGATATAATTGATATGTATATGAAACACATTGAAATAGAGGAATTTTTTTGTGTCATATATTATGAATATTTGACATTTTGCCACTCTTCTTTTGTTGTTAAAATTTTAATTAGAGGACACGTGGCAAATGGAGATGAATATGAAGTTAATGTGACACTAAGAACTTATACTAAACAACTTGATGTGTGTCCAAGAGAGGTACGAGGGGGGAGTGGTTTGGTTTGTGCATGACAGATGGTAGTTAGGGTGGGAGAGAAAAGAAGGTTCAATTATAATGTTGGCTATCTGTATGCATCAAAGTATATTCATTAATTATAATTTTTTTTTTCTGCCAAACAATGAGACCATCAAATAGACATTGACAGTAAGGTTTAGGAATATTAAAAGCAAAATTAACATTATTAATTAGGTGGATTTTGTACCACCTTTCTTTGAGATTGGTGCACTGAATATAGATGGTTAGGACTTTGGAGGATTGTTATGTATGGACAAATTGGCAATGGCATGGGTGTCCCCAATTCATGCAAATTGTACAGAAGTTTCATGCCTCCAAAAGTTATAATAGAAAGATTTATATGATGTGAAGATGCTTTCAAATCCATTTGTTTGGCTTAATATGGTTTGTTTAATCCTGAATGCACATGGTGAGGCATGGAGCAATAGTCACTACTCACATACAGACACCACCAAACCAATGATAGGACATGGTAGCACCTATTTATATATTAATTATTCTATTTGGATACTCACCAAACTTCATGGCCTTAATGACAATCCCAACCTACATACAAAGGAAAGAGTAAGTCATAGTCATGCAAATATTGAAGAAAGTTTGCATTAATTGGTGAAAAGGGAATCTAAAATAGTATCTATAGTTATGTGTTAATGAATTTGTCAATATCATAATTCATACCTAAGGAAGGTATGAAGTCACTATTAAATTCTCTTCCCACTTAATAAATTACATATATTTGTTCTTTTTATGCTTGAAGAGGGCAATTAATTAATAAATTAGGCGCTATTTAATTAAAATTCTAATTAGATTAGAGTTTAAGTTTAATAGTTGAATTTTTGGCCCAAATCTATGTAAGACTTTAAAGTAAGACAATGGAGTCTATAAGCATCACTTGGGTCTGTAGATATCCCTTAGTGGCCGGCCAAGCGAGCATCTAAAAGAGATAGAGTGACTCGTGAGGTTGAGTTTCAGTGTTGGCACACGTTGAACTTGAATTTCAGCTTCTCACACAAGAATTTGGTCTATAATTTGATTGTAATCATAGCTGGATATTCAATTTCCCCCCATGATTAATCAAAGGTGTCTACTCTTGCTAATGGCCATTTTCAAACTAATACTACCAAAAAAAAAAAAAAAAAAAGGAGTGTAGTGCGGATTAATTAAGAGTTAAAGTTCGGGCTATGTGAACATATAAATATTAAAAGAATTGATAAGGGTTCTAATTATCTAATCAATAAAAAGTAAAAAATACGCTTGATTTTAGCAAGATATCTTTATAGGACTTAGATTCGCATTTTTTTTAATGGATCCAAACTTGATCCAGTTCGATTCAATTTGAGATTATGTAATATGAAATTCTGCGTATTAGTCATTGATATAAAAAAAATATTAAGCTAATGGAGATTTGTAGTTGGCATCATATAGTATTAGTCATTTGAGCCACTATAGATGGTGTCATCTTGAAACATTATAAATGTTATGTTCTTAAGCCTAATTTCACCTTTTTACTCAAGTTCTTGATTATTTATTATTATCTTATTCTAATTTAAGCATCCAAAGACTTTAATTGAAACCCACTTCAACAAGATGTGTGTTCTTGTGAATAGGCCAGTTGATCCAAATACTTTTACGAATTGAGATTAAACTTATAGCTTAGATTACATGCTCAAAATATTGACCCACCTAGGACCTCAGTGTGACACCGCATCAAAATTATAATCATGAAGTTGGTATCCTTAATTGGCTCGAGTCTTCAACATTTTCAATTTTGAGCTTTCACTAATTATTAGTTGTCATTCATTTTATTATATGTTTTTGGGGTTGATGAAGTTTGAACACATAAGAGATGCTCCGTCGCTTTCTTGGTGGTTGAAAAGCTCTGACAAACTGATTGAATTGATTACTAGTTAGTTGAAAAAGATTCAAATATAAATAATTAACTAAAAACGCGCAAAGATTAATTAAGAGAAATAAAAATGATTATTATCCACTTAATTGGTGGTTGGACTTGGGTGATTTACAGCGAAAATGAAGTGCGTTGCTGGCCTATGTATTAGAAAGCAATGGGGATTATCCCACACAAATGGCCAAATGAAAATTGAGTCAGTTCCTCTTTAATGACTTAGCCTCAAATATTGATTAGTCCGCCTAACTAAGCTGTGGAAATTTTCAAGTGTCTATCTTTTGCCAATCACATCCGTGATTTTTATATATTTCACATACTACCTAATCAATCATTCCATTCACTTTATTGATATTTACCTGAAACATGAGAAATCAATTCAATCATTTAATGCTCAAGTTATAAAATTTGTAGCGAAAAACAAATGCTCAATGGTCAATAAATGTAAAAGCAATGTCTTTCATTCATCTAAAGGAGTAATAATTTGCCTTGCAATGTTTGCATTAGTAGAGTTAGGATTTGAACATGATCCGGGTATTTTTTGAAATGAATCAATATATTTATACATGAGCTATGAATCTTAGAAAAAAAGTAAATGTACAATTCAATTTAGGATTAGAGGTCTTATAGTTACGATCTCAAAAGAATATACAAGATATTTTCTATCGAGAGTCCTCTACAAATGATTCTCTTGGGGTATTTGTAGAGATGGAATTATACTATTTCTATCAAATCATGTTCTCTATTCTCGTAATTCTGCCACGTGTCTTCAGATCGACGGTTGTCAGGTTGGGTCGTACTCTCTTTCATGGTCCTTGGGTACTAATGTTTTTAAGCTGATTATGCCACCTTTATTCAAATCAACATCTATGTTTTTGCATGGTGATAGTACAACTATGTCTCTTTTTGGGTTCAGTCGATACTTTAAAGTGCTCATCCAAATCTTGTGTTTTTCATGGGATTTAGTCATTGTATTTATTTCCAGATCAGAACACTAATTACAAATGAAAATGGGCAAAAAATTCATTAGTAGGCACCAAACCTATTTCTAAATTAAAAAAATGAGGGATTCTAACTCTCTTTCTAAATATTCCCTTAGAATGATGAGCAAATTTTGCATTTAAGATACGTATGCACTTTTGGGACAATGACAAAGGGTTCAAACTCTCGTGAAATTGAGCCCACAATCAAAATTCTGAGTGCTTACTCGTTTGATGTGGTTTCTGGGCCAATGTATGGGCCTTGATAAGTTCACCAGCTACCAGTACATGCCCAAAGCATAGTGGTTGTAGGTGTGGTCGTCCTTAAAAGGAATGGTAGAAAAAAGGCATATGAAAAAATCAATGCGGTGGTGGTGGACTAGGATTAGGGGAAGAGAAGCTGAGAAAAGATTCGATTAGAAAGAGGGACCACAGGGAATAGAATTCAACTTTGTATTAATTTGTTTGGACATAAAAGTCTTAACATAATTGTTTTCAATAATAAGTAAATGGGAAAGAGAAAGATCTCTCTGGGCTTAATATCTGTAAGAATGTTATTGTTATGGGCTAAGTTACCTGGAAAACATCCCCTACAGGCTGGGAGTGTTTTCCAGTTAGTCTTGGTTCTGGGCCTTACAGCCTGATGGATTTCTACATGAATATCTTCAGGGCTTGTTTGCTTTGAATGATGTAATTAAAAGTGATATATAAACAAATAGATACATTTTAAATCAATTAGTATAGAATATTTTAATTTTATATTTGTTTGATAAAATTAATATTTAAATAAAATTAAAATAATATATATATATGTATATATTTACTATTATATCATTTATACTTTTTAATAAGTTTTTCATAATTTCCTCATTTTTTCCCATTCTTAGGAACATGGTTTTAATTGGAAATGAGATAAAAAAATATGTCATATTAGATCTTTGTAATTCTTATTACACATAATCAAGTATGCCTCCATTTGATCCATTTTCTAAAAGCAACAATAAATAATGTTGGTTCTAAGATTTATCAAGGGATTTTACCAATTGAAATAAACATTAAAAGAAATTTAATTAGGTATACATAACACCTAATCAAGCAAAGCAAACAATGCCTCATAGTTTCTAATAAAGAAATAACATATGCTCAACAGCTATGTGACTTGTGAAGACAAAGTTTTTAATTCATAGAACTCAAGCAAATGATAT
Organism: Jacaranda mimosifolia; assembly: GCA_018894105.1. Taxonomy (NCBI): domain Eukaryota; kingdom Viridiplantae; phylum Streptophyta; class Magnoliopsida; order Lamiales; family Bignoniaceae; genus Jacaranda; species Jacaranda mimosifolia. The sequence goes on along the minus strand of CM032122.1, from coordinate 34,089,735 downwards.
CTTGGCTTGCTTTTGGTATCTTATGTTCTTTATTCCTTACAAGAATCAATGAAGAAACTCTTTATCTCCCATCCCCTTGAATCTCAAGTTTTAATTTTTCTATTATACATATGTATAAAAAAGAACACTTGGTTTTTGGTCGTTCAAATTGAGAGAACATTTTCCTAAATACAAAAGGACCTGACCTCGAATATCCATACAAACTTTTGAATGGATAATAATTTTTAGATGTTTAATAGATGCAGATGTTTTGAGTGATAAATTTCAAGACTTATTTTGTATTTAATTGTAGGGAAATAGTTCAAAAATGGTTCTTACTTTAACAAATTCACTGCTTTTATCTCACAGTTCCGTATTGTTTTCTTTATCAAGTGTGTTACTCTATATTAGTCCATCAACAAATATAAATTTTATGGAGTTTTTAATTATGAAAAAAGATATATCTCATTCATGAAAGAATATGGATAAACAATTAACAGAGATTGTTGTAAATGATCTACTAAGAGGAAAAAATAATTTAAAATTTCCACATTATTACATGCATAGTTAGTAGCAAAGCATTTGTAAATATATGCCTAAACAATTTAATATTGTCATTTTAAAATAAAGATCTAATTAATTTTTAAATTTCAAAAGTACCCTAAAGTTATATTTACTTGGTGTGTATGGCAACTTATGAACTCCGTCCGTCTTTTGTAATTTTAATTAAATTCAAAATTGAAGCAAATATACCCTTTAATGAATGGACAGTTTTAAAACTCAACCATTTCAAGAATAATCCATTATCCCATTCACTTATCTAAATTCAACTGTCCTAAGAATAATCCATCCACCTGTCTAAGTTAAACTGTGCAATCCGAAAATTTCCACATCACCCAAACTCCCATATGGCCCCTTCGCCCCACCAATCGGTCCCATGTTCGCCACGCGTCCCTGTCATATCCCACCATTAGTCTGTTCTAACCCCAATGATTAACCACCCCAGCCCCTCTAAATGATGAAATGAATCAATCATGAACCCCCAAATGTTCACGCACAACACACACTAGCCATGGCTCTCTCTCTCCTCCCCTCAATCCCGCCCAAACCCCCCTTCCCAAACCCCAATTAACCATTAAGGAACTCTAACCCTAGTTTTCTACGCTATGGCGATAGTCACGGGCGACAGATACCTCGAATCACTTGTAAAATTCGTGGAAAATAATGCAGAGAGATTAATCGAAGGGACCCTGGTGTTGAAACTGAATCCCGTGGGTTTGCGGTACGTGCAATCTAGGCTGGAAGCGTTGGCGGAGCTAGAGAGCTTGTTGGCCGGAGCTCCGGTGGATTATTTGCGGGCGTATGTTTCGGATTTGGGTGACCACCGCGCGCTCGAGCAGTTACGGAGAATTCTTCGCCTGCTTCCGTCGTTGAAGGTGGTGTCGGTGCTGGCACCGCCGGGCAGGGATCCTACACCGCTGTATTTGCTTCCGTTTGGGAGGTTGAAGGTTTTGGAGCTCCGTGGATGTGATTTGTCGACATCGGCGGCGAGGGGGTTGCTTGAGTTGAGGTTTACGCTTGAGAAATTGATATGTTATAACTCAACTGTGAGTCCTAATTTTCCTTTTAAAAATAGTGGGATATTTCCGCTTTCGATAGTGATCAGCTTGGGACTTTGTTTATTGAAGAATTTGGTTTTAATCGAGCTGTGATTGCTTCAAGTTTTTTTGTTTTTGTTTTTGTTTTTTTATTTTTATTTTTATGAAATTGCGGTAAAGGAATTTTATATGGGAATTGTGTTATTTTCTTTCTTCCTTATGTCGTGTCTAACTATAGTAATGAAGTTATAGTTTAGAATGTTTGATAAATGCTGCTGCTGTGTTAGAATTTGTCTATTATTTCTTTCTTTTTTTTCCCTTCTAATTTTCTGTGGGATAAATCATTATGTTATGCTACCAAATGGAGAATTGCTCATAGGTGAACAGTTCTAGGGACTGTTGTCAATGTATTATTTATTTCTTCTTCTCTGCTCATCTTCCAGAATTAATAATTTTTGCTAGAATCACTGTTTGACTATTATATTGTTGAGCTTTGATATTTTGTTCATCAAAATTTGGCTTAGGATGCACTGCGGCATGTATTTGCAAGTAGAATTGCGGAGATAAAGGATTCACCCCAGTGGAACCGGTTATCTTTTGTTTCATGTGCGTGTAATGGCTTGGTTCTTATGGATGAGTCTTTGCAGCTTCTTCCTGTGGTTGAAACCCTTGACCTGAGCATGAACAAGTTTGCAAAGGTGGATAATCTCAGGAAGTGCACCAAATTGAAGCATGTGGATTTGGGATTTAATAATCTGAGAAGTATCACTTCATTTAGTAAGGTAACTTTCTAAAATTGGACTTAATGCTAAAGAAGATGCTTATAGTCGCCAGCTGAACACTTAATTTCTTCCTGATATTGCTCCCAAATTGTGGGGATGATTTTGCCGTATACTTAATTTGAGATTCTGCCAATCACTCTGTCTCAATAAATATTTGCATAATTTCTCTGTTGTAGTTTGATTAACTTATTGAAAAGTAGATTGCAACTGCAAGATGTTTATAATATTCATAAATATGCTATTTTATTGATGTTAGAGTACAATATACTATACTTCAGTGAATGTTATGAGTTTCAACTTTTTAATTCGGACACTGAAATGTGCTAGGAAGTAGTAATTGGTTGTAGGTTGTTTGAATGTAGATGTCCATCAATAAGTTAGATTAGATCTTCAACAAGCTAGAAGTTGTGAAATATGATATGCTATTGTAATAACATCAGAAACAGAACGCTCAAACTCTAGAAGTAGATTTCTCATATTCTAAGTTCCGTGTATAGAAAAGCTTTGGGCATGTTTGGTTCATGATGTGTACTTTTTTCGCATTTAATGTGCTCCTTTTTCTCATTTTCAGATATTGTTTGCTAAAATATTTTGGGAACAAAACCTATTTTCAACTGTATGTATAAAGCCTACACCTTTATTTCAAAAGCTCTTACCTCATTACCTTAAAGCAAGTCCCCATTTTTATAAAAACAATCTTTATTACAGCAAGACAAGTAAATCAAATATGTTTTTCCAAAATAAAATCGTCAATCTTTGCATCTCAATGATCACAACTCATTTCCATTTATTGCCCAAAAGCTGGGAGAATCTTGCAAAAAGAATTTTGCAAAACGCTTCTATAAAATATCCCGAAATGAAGCAAAGCATTATCTTTCTTTCAAAGACTCCTGGGGAGCCCTTGGAACGAGTGGCGAAGCAAGGGTGTTCTGTATCTGAAACAGAGAGCTTCCATCCCTGCCCTCCCTCCTTCAGCTCTACTTTCAGCAAAACAGTTCCTTTTCCCCCCTTCAACTGGCTTTTTTATTGTATCAATCAACAACCTTGTCGTGTGAAAGAAAAGAATATAACAAAATAAGGAAAGGAGCCTTTATCATCTCACATATATCCTTTTGCAGTCAATTTCAGATGCGCTGAGCAGAACCAAGTGCTCTTTGACTTAAAAACATCCTGCTCAATCATTATTGGTTTCCATTCCTATCCCGGGAGTAGGTTTAAGGCCCACTTTGATCATTGGTTTGTGCAGGTCGCCTGTCAGATTGTTAAGCTTATCCTGAGGAACAATGCTTTAACTTCATTACGTGGCATTGAAAGTTTGAAGTCACTAGAAGGGCTTGATCTTTCCTACAATATTATATCAAAATTCTCTGAAATAGAGATCCTTTCTGGCCTTCCATCTCTTCAGAACCTATGGTTAGAAGGAAATCCTCTTTGTTATGCGAGATGGTTTCGTGCCCAAGTTTTCAGCCTTTTTTCTCATCCAGAGCAGGTAAGCTATCCTTATTTAACCTCTTTCAGGTTATTTATCCTCTGGAACATATGAATTGAATAGGTTTTATTGGTTTCTTGAAGTGTATTTCTTGCTCTTAACTAGTTATACACTTACATTTTACTTGCATATATGATATTTGCATGTGCTCTAGCTTAAGCTGGATGAGAAGAAAATCTCCACTAGTGAGTTTTGGGAACGGCAAATTATAATTGCAAGCAGGCAGAAGCAGCCTGCAAGCTTTGGATTTTATTCTCCTGTCCAAGATGATGCTGATGTAGTAGGAACTATAAATACAAAAAGGGTGGGCAAACATTTCATGGTGATAAACCCTTAAGTTCATGATGATATGATTTTTGAGCCATTTACTGACGAGAAAACTTATTAGCATAATGAACTTTTTTTGTTGTAATGATTTGCAGAAGAGAGTCTCTCGTCTTGTCAGTATTGAGAATGATGAGCAGAGCACATATATATGTTCTGATCAAGATTCACCGTCCTGTGATAATGAGGTTCAAAGCAAAGACGAGAATGCCTATACAGATGAAGAAACTGAAATAGAAGACTTGATGCAAAGAATTGAATTCATGAAAAAAGATCATTCCGTTCTATGGTTGCAGGAATTTAAAGAATGGATGAATCAAGCATCTGAAAGTTTTGTTGATGGTAACAAAAGTAGGAGTATTATCTTACATAATAACAAAAAGATCCATTTGAAGAATGAGACAAAAGATGAGGACCTTGCTGAGACCTCAAGATATATCTCCGACCCTTTTCAGCCTTCTGGGGATGACAGTAGCACAATCATTCTGGAATCTGAGACCTCCTTTGCAGATACATCTACTGTTGTCAGTGGCCAACAGTACTTTGTTCGAATTGGTGAAGCAGCTGCAAGATTTTTCATGGGGAATGCTGGAAGGGATACATCTGTTTCCAGAAATTTTAATGTGAATCAGGAAGAACAGAGACTCTTAAATTTTGAAGGGAGTGTGCCCGCAGATGCTGGGGATTTGCGTTTTAATTCCATTGCAGTCTCTAGAGGTGTGAGTACCGAAAATGTAATTTCCCCTTCAAATGCGATAAATGATGTTATGGGGTCCCGTTCATCATCTGCTTGCCCAGCATCTCCACCTCATTACCAAGAGGATATTTTACATCGACGCCACAACTTAGAAGAAGAATTTCTGCAGCTATCTGCTGAATCTTTCTCAGTGGCATCCTCCGATAGCAATACAAGTTGTAGTGAAGATGATTCCGCAGAATTTGGCCCTTCTGTAACTGATGTTGATCGATCTTTTATAGGCAATTCATCTGAAAGGAGTCTGAAAGGTTTGTTCATATCTTCTTATCAAAATGATGCAGGTGATGCATATCACGACAAAATTTCATCACCGAAGCAAAATGGGACTCATATGCCTAGTACTTGTGCTGAAGGAACTGGTGGTAGAGAGTTGGAAATCTCTGCCCTTGCTTGCAGCAGTAGTTTCTCTGATGCTGGGCATGATGATGAAATTTTAGGATTTATGAAGGGGAAAACAGATTGGGTGGAGAAGACAAAACGCAAAAAGAAACCCAGAAGAAGAATGATCTCCTTGCCTGAGGAGGATGATACCCATGTTGACACTGACTCATCAAAGAAGTCCAGCGACCATATAGAGATGTGCAAAAGTGATATGGTACAGGAAGGACAAGAAATTTGTTGCAATAGTGACATTTGGAAATCTACTCAAGCTGGAAATAGTGGGGACAGCACAACCCTGACTCTATTTGGCCAGTGTTGCAGGGGAGTTAGTTCTGGGCTCAATGCCTCAAGTGACAGAAAAGATGATTTTATTGTCAAATATTTCAATTCTAATGTGGCTCATTCTGGGGTTAATGAAATTTCTAGTCCGTATGTGCATTGCAATTGTCTGTACCCTGAAAGGTCAGGCTATAATGAAAGGTGAATACTTGCTTATAGAACTATCATAATCTGAGATGCGTAGACATCAGTCATCATGTTGATAAGAAAATTTTCTCCTTTATTTCCTCATATATTATGTTTGCACAAGTGCCTTTATTCTCCAACTTGGCGAACTTGTTCTTGGTACATAGCTTGTGGGAATATCCAGATTACATTAATATATTTGAACTTACTATAATTATTACTTGCCCTTCTCTCCATACACAGGGAAGTAGCAATATTACAGAGCAGCGAACGGAAGTTGTACATTCTGCTTGTCGATGCATGTGATGGGTCAGGTTAGCTTTGTTGTGGTATGAGCTTTTTGCTAGATATGTAATTTATGCTTTTGATTTTCTTTATCTATTTTCTCAGCAGATATAATTCTGCTTATCTGGTAGTTATTTGGTGACAACTTGCAGAAACTGGCTTGGAAATGCTTGGTTGCCATGGGGTTGGCGATGTGAGAGAGGTTTTTGTTGGATTAGGACTTCAATTTGTAAGGTTGTGACTTGCCGTCAACTCGCCTGTATGTCTGCTCCTTGGTTTCTAACAGCGTGTATATTCTGTTGGGTGTGTAGGGTGTGCTTTGAGGGGAATGCAACTTATCTGTTCATAACCAGGTGTATAGAGAGATCCCGGGAATTGCTATGCATATTGGATTTCTTTGATTCATCTGTGATGAAGAATCCTCTCTCCTTGACAAGGTAATCTTAACTAGTTGCCCTCAATTGCCATTAAAACTTGAAGCTGCTAATTGTATTGAGATTAGCGAGGATTGTTGTATACTTTGATTTATTGTAATGTATGGGTTTTGGTGATTTATTTGCAGTTTGGAGCATATTCAAATTAATGTTTTTGAGGAGCATGTATTCAGAGGTTCAAAGGTCAACATATTACAGTACTCCATGGTGTTTTTTTGGCAGAAAAACTTAAAAGGTACATGAAGTGAATTATCTGGGATTGGCCTCTTGATCTTTTCATTATCATTATGTATTAAAAAGTAGGAAAAATGTAAAAACAGTAACCAGTGTGAAATAGTTGCATAAACACATGAGTATAAGAGGAGCTGAACCAAAAAACAAAGCGGTAAATTGTGATTTTTGTGTTACATTAGTACAATTTTTTCGTTGGCCAAATGGATTGTTTTGAGCACTTTCCTAGAGCAGGAGACCATCAACAAAGTATTTAGTATTTCTGTTGGTCATACCTATAATGTATTTCTGTTTTCATGAGCTTTGATTGCTGAGAAGTCTGACCCCAAGATGATATATTCAACAATTTGGAAGCAATATATTCAAATCCACAACTGCATGATGAGAAACAGTTGCATTTTGTTGGGGCTAATGCATAATGTATATAGTAGTGATATATTTTGCTCCTGCTGCTGCAAAAATTTATAATGCATATATCTGTTACTCAAAGTTGGTATATTGACATGGTAGTCAATAATTGCTGACCAAGATGCTCAAAAGTGAAGAATTCATGTTGACATTATTCTATACCTCAATTAGGTGTAATATCTGTTACTAAACTTTATTCACAGTGATCTATGTGACATACTAAACTTTTTGTCCTGATAGCATGATTAACCATAGGCTGCAACATTCGGCATAAGAAACTGGAAACCATATGATGCTATTCAGTACCAATTTAATATTGGGACATGAAGCGATGCAAAAGTATAGATTATTTTTTGATGATATCCTGTGCCATCTGTAACTTTGTAACTTCATAAAATTTGGATGGAATTGATGCGAAGAGTAGGTGCTAATCACCTGCATTATGTTGTACCCTTATACAAGATACTTATTGAATTACAGAAGAGGAAATTATCTGCAGTTCGGGGGGAACCAAAACTTGAATAATTTGTGAATAAATGCAAAATTTGAGAGTTCATTCTTATGAACTTTGAAATGAAAAGTTGATGCACCTTAACATGGTTTCAACTATATTTGCTCACATGACATTTTGTCCTCTGTCCTTTCATTGTTGGCTGGAAACTGGAGGATGAATCACTTATAAACTTGATTTGATTATTTCAACGTTTTCCATATCTCAATTAACAACTAAATCATTAGAGAGTACGACTTTTTAATTTATATATAGTGTGATGTTTCTCACTAATGGCTGCCCGGTCATTTCTTGTGTTTTCCCATTTCTCATTCTTATTCACCTTCCCCATTTGCCAGATAATTTGTGGCTGCCAAGATCGCTGTTCATGCTTGAAGGGCATCTGCTTCTATGCATTGAAGATCTCATGCAGTTTGATCCCTCTGAGAATGCATTTTCCCCTCACTATTTTTCTCTGGATTCATGTTGCGCCATTATCGATGTGTCTGAGATGGTATCTTTTTTCGTTTTAAATTTGTCTTACTATATAAGCATTGTTTAGCTTTAGGTTGTACTCAGAGGATATGATTCATGATGCTTTTCCTGCTAAATGAAGTTATTTTTACCTTATGAATTTCCTTGTTCAGCTATAGTTTTATGAGGCCTCCTCCTAAGAATTAATGTCACCATTTTAATATAGCCATTTCTCTCTAGTCTGAATTAGCTACATGGTAATGATTTGCATAGCTTCTGGTAATATTTTTAGTATATTTACCTACTATGTTCAACCCTTCATATTCGCTCCTTTGGTTCGATGGTTGATATCCTGTATAACTCAAATTATATTTAGTGAAGAAACTGCTTTTGGTTTTGCAGGTGATTGATACTTCAGATAGCCTGTGTGTTACCTTAGCTCTAGAATGCACCTCAGAGTTCTGTCCTTCGGAGAAAGGGTACAGAATTGAGGATGCATTTCTAAAGAAAAAGACTTCCGATCCGTTAACATGGAAGCTTAAATGGTTCTGCAAAGATAGCCTATTCAACTTTGTAGCCTTGGTGAAGGCAATCCATGCACAATATACCTCATCATCTCTTCTTCTAAGATATAAATCATGATTGGAGAAGGAAGTTTTTAGCCGTTTGTTTGCTTCTATATTCCTTTTATTCTTTTGGTCTGGGATATTTTCCTGGTATCAGCGTTGTTACCGTTACCTGTAAATGAAACATTTTTGTGATTTGATGATTCCAGTTGGAGAGTGCTTGTGTAAAGAATTGTACAGTGTACAGTTGAGTTGTTAAATGAAATGGCAGAGATTATGAATGGATCATATCAACTTGAAAATTTATCTGTAAGAGAATTTGAATTTAGCTTATTTTGAATTTGAGAAAATGGTTCTCTGCTTTTCTCACTGACATTTATGATCTAATCAGAATAAGAGAATTTGAAGGCGAAGTAACATATTTATAGTTGAAATAACAAGGAAATATCCAGCAAAAATAAACATAAAAGTTTAAAATTAGCTAAGATTCCAAGACGCTGTGTGCAACCATTCGGCGACCCTATGGTTTGTTATGCTGTTGAAAATGCTATCATTGAGATTAGATAAACGTCAACTGTAGGATGTGTTCCACATGGACGGTGGAGATTTCTTTTTTTCTTAATCAAAACGACGACGTTTCCTCCTAAATCCAGCTTCTTCTCCTTGGCTTGATAGCTCATGCATTTGACTAAATCCTAGCCCCTCATCTTTTGGATCGAACGGTTGCTAAACTTCCCCCTTTTTCTAATACGGGCTTGCAGAAAATCAGGGTTTTTTTTTTTGGCAAAAATCATGACAAAAACCACGTGCTGAATTAATAAGGGATACCCATCTTGTGCACCTATTTTACAGGCTTCCACAAGCGATGTGGATGAGAGAAGACGATTTGTGAACGGTTTGAGCTTGTGAGTTAAACAAGTCGAGTCAAGCTCAACTCAACTTAATAATATTTGACTCAAAAATCTTGCAAGCCTAAACAAGTTTTTTTTATATTTTGTATATATAGTTATATATAATAAGATCCATAAACTTAAATAATAATAATAATAATAATAATAATAATAATTTGTTTATTATTTTTAGAAAAATAGGAAAAAAAATTTAAAGTTTATAATTATAGATTTTATTTTGAGTTTAAATGAGTTTGACTAATCCAAATCTATATGAGCTCAAGTTCATTCGAACTTATACCAATTGAGTTTGATAAGGCTCGCTCGATCATTCGTCTATTCAACGAGTCGAGTTTGAACTTACTAAATTTGAGTTCGATTCAACTCAAATCGTTTACACTCCTAGCTTCCACTGACAACTGCAAAAAAAATTGTTTGAAAATGAATTTAGGTTCTTACCATCAAGAAAAACTAACACCACAATAATCGTATCCTACTAACCAAGAAAACTTATAGGATATTTGGGTGAGTTTATAAGATTTTCAAAACATTTTATAAGACGTTTAAGGGTTTATAAAATGATATAAATTATTTTTTAAAAAAAAATAAAAAAATTCTAATTTATTTCCAAGATCTCAACAAACTTCTTTAATTTTAGCTATTTTAATTATAAAATTACCATTACTAATATTCTATAAATTTTAAAATCTTACTTTATTTAATATTTAAATAATTTATTTTAAAAATAAAATCTAATAATTTTTTAAATTCTAAAATGTAAAATATTTAAAATTTATAACATCTTTTTAAATAAGCTTACCCAAATCATTCCATTTAAGCCCACAACCCAAACATTATTTATTATACCTAGGCTAAAAAGCACTCAATTAGAAAGCCCAATATTGAACTAGGGCTCCATTTCATATCCCCTTCAGATTCATCTATATAAACCAGAGTCCTTCCCTTCGGTTTCCACTTTTCGGGCCTCAACGGTGGAAACAGAGTAAGAGTGTTTTCTTATTTTTCTCTAAAAATATGAACAAAGCTTATTATACATTTAATTAGTTCTTCATTTGTTTTTCTTTTTTCATTTTTTTTTAAAATTCTGTTGTGATAAAAGAAGAAAAAAAAAAAGGCAATCGCATGTGTCACTGATGCGCTTACGATTCGATGAATAGCGACATCAGCCCTTTTCGTTGCCGAGATATGGTGAGCATCATATGCTTGCATGTGCCGTCTTCCATTTTCCTACGGTTCGTGCACTAATGTGCTCCTATATTTTTCTTCTCTTTTTCCTTTTTTTTCTCCCCTTAATTTTCGATGTGCTTCTTTCTTTCTCTTGATTATGCCGGCATAATTATGTATTTTACTTTCTTCAATTTTGGCTTTTTTTATATATATTTTAAGTAATTGTTGCTTGGGATTTGCGGAAAAAACAAATGAAAATTTTGCATACTTTTCTTTTGAAACTTGATTGAAATGATTTTTTTTATTACATCTTTTCTTTTGTAGTTTCGTTTAAAAGTATGCTTGATTTCACATTATCTTTTGAAATTTGATTGACAATCAAATAGGAAGAAACTATTATTAATCTGTAATTTTAATCCAAAAAATTTGATATGGAGAAAGTTTTGATATTCAAAACAATTATATGAAGAAACTATTATTAATCTATAATTTTTATCCAAAAAATATAATATTTGAAGTTTTTACAAATTTCCTTGTCACATGTAGGAATACTAGTTGCAAATAAGTTGTTGATATTCATTACTACAACAAAAGATATATTGTATAAGAATCATCTAAATTTGTTTAATCTGCGTCCTATGTAGATCGGATTGTCCAATATTAGATATAAACTCATTTTTTCTGATGCAAAGCCTACTAAGAATGTAGCTATCGACGATAAGGGGAAAATACATATCGCTTTACAAAAATTGCAAGAACAAAAGCTCTAAGCGAAAAAGAAATAGACATACGTTTTGTTAGAAAGCGATCACATTTCTTGGGCTCATTTAGAGTGGTAAATGGATATTCAAAAATTCATTTGCTGTTTGTATTTGTATTCATTTGTACAAAATTTATTCATATTTGATTAAAGTGGGTATTATTATTAAAATGGGTATTATTCATATTCGATTAGTAGATATTCAATTATAAATGGATATGGATATGATAAATCCGTATTCAATTTATTTAATATTCAATTTGAATATATATTTATTAAATAATATATTATTTATATTTTTCAATAAAAATTTTATAATTCATATATGTATATATAAATTATAATTTAAGAATTGGAAAAAAAAAAAGAGAATAAATTTAAAAAATTATGTAATATGGAGAAAATATCCAAGAATAAAGTTAATTAATATAATTATTGTTGGTTGATTTTATAATTAATATACTTAAATGTTGTTGTTATTATTATTATTATTATTATTATTATTATTATTATTATTAAATACTCATAATCAATTATAAAGTTAATTATGAATTAAAAATTATGCTATTTGTTTAATTGCTTTTGTTTTAATGAAATTATATAGTTCCTTCTATTAATTAAAATATGTATTTGTTATAAATTCATAGATTCACCTATTTTGATATTTGTAAATCAATATCTAAATAATTATTATAGAATATAAATATAAAATAACAAATTGAATACGGATAAGTTTAATAAAATATGAATGTATTCGAATAATTATAATCGAATACGAATATGTTTAAATCCGACCGATATCTGACGGATACAAATTTGGATATTATTTTTTAATATCCGTTAAATTCGTTTATGATATGGGATAGTCCAATAGATCCAGCCCAAAGACTATCGACTCAAGAGTATATCATCAAGCTCATTTCACCTTTAGAGCCCAATCGCGTTGTTGACCTCTCGCACCTCTTTCCCAACCACACACTGAGCAACGCTGAGGTCATTCAACTAGGTCACGAGCTGAAGTCAGACGCCTGACTCATTCGATCATTTTGTTCGACTATCGCTTTCACCGATCACCAGCACATTCAGAGCCAGCTCTGAGGTCGATCTATCATGTCGACTGGTTGCAGAACCTTTTTTTCTGCCGCGTTTAATGCCCTAGCAGGCAGTGTGCCTCCGCATTAATGGCGTGTGCCACCCCAGTACCACCTCTACTGCCACGCCAGACAGGGAACGTGCCACTAGCGTACTATCCTGTCCATAAAAGCTGAAGATTAAGCCACCTGGAATAGTATCAATGTGTGAGATGTCATAAAACTCCCCATGCGAGGACAAAAGCCTTTCATACATGCTAAGGGCATCTTGGACATATCAATCACTTGGGGAAGGCTATAAATGCCCCATTGCTAGCCTCTCACAAGGTATGATATTCTATATCACAAAACCCTCACTCTGCTGCTCATCTTATTTGGTCGTTCTCATATTGACTTGAGCGTTGTAGTGCCATAGTCGAGGGTATCTCGGCTAGCTTGACATTTGCTCGTGATTGCAAGACTCAACCCAAAAATCAGCTACTCCACTAAACAGGTCGACACCTTCAGAATCTATCCCAATCCAGTCACATACAGTTTTTACCCTCATCAGTATCCATATCCGAATATTTAAAAAATTAAACGGATACGAATATGAAAACAGTGTATCCAATCCGTTTACCCCCTTAGGCACATCATTGGCCAAGGAAATAAAGATAGATGAGAGGAAAGCGGTGACTGACAATTAGTCGAACTCTTTTTGTTTCCCTCTAAAATGTTTTTCAATAGGGGAAACAATACTAGTTTCCATGGGCATAATAATCCAAAATATAATAAATTAATGCACTTCATCCCTCTCCCAAATTTAATCATTTTGGCACATTACTTCCCAAAAATAACTTAGAATCACTTTACTCTCTTAACTTAGAGTCATCGGAACACTATGCCCTTCAATATAATTTTTGGCATATCACGTAGCTGGAAAAAAAGATTATTCTTGGCATTTTTATTTTTTCCCACTTTCCTCAGCATATTTGTATGACACTTTACATAATGTGTTCTATATATATAGGAGCGGCAATTTCTAGCCCAATCCAATAATCTGACATGAAATTAGTGGGTTTGGGTTGGAAATTATCGGGTTGTGTTGAAATTAGGTCGACCCAAAATACAACCCAAAAATATTTGGTGGGTTTAGGTTGGGTCACGGGGTTGACCCGACCAACCCGAAATTGCTTTTTGGATGACCCATTAACCCAACATGACCCAATCCAACCCAACCCAACCAAGATAATATAAAAAAATAAATATAAGCTAGATATTTTAAATTTTAAATTTATTGACTATTATCATATCAAACTATTGTTAAAAGTCTAAAGCGTCCAAAGAAAAGGTAAAAAAAATAAAGTCCTACTTTTATCTTTTTTCTTGTGCCCAACTGCCACCGCTCATTTTCCTCTATTCTTTATCTCCTCTCCCACTTGACTCTTGAGGAAATTCTAATTTTTTCCAAGTTTAGCAGCCTTGATACACATATGTTCATGAAACTCTGTAGATACCTATTCTTCCTCAGTCAACTAATTTTAATGTGATGTCTTCTTTCTACTGAATATAACCAAAATTAGCACAATCAGCATCCCAAAATCTAATGAATAGGGATGGTTTTTCATTATGCCTGTCTGAAGACTAGTTTAATATTTGGCTTACCCAAATAATTTTTGAGTCTAATAATTTTTATGATTGATCTTGTTGTGTGTGCGTGTGTTATATTTTTGTTAATGTTGTGCAATTTATGGTTTCAATACATTAAAAACTAGAGTTTTTAACTTTTGGATTTTGGTAAACTACGATGTGTTTAGCAATTCTAGTATTAAAATGGTGTATTTTGCTTTTACTTGGAGAATTATGACAATTTTTTCATCATATGCCAAGGTTAGTGTGTGCTGCAAAATTAGAAGATTGTGTGTGGTTTGTAATGCAAAAAAGTATAGGTCTTCAAATCCACCAAGTTAATACCCTTTAAAATATTATTCATGTTGTACAAGTATTTATGTGTTGATGAAAATGGACTATGGAAATCAAATCAACAAGCAATGCAAATATATATTTTACATTATTAGTTTTTTTTTTTGCCATTAAAAAGCATGATTTTCATAATAGGTTGGGTGGGTTGTAGGTTTTCATGTTATTGGGTTAACCTAATTCATAAATAGGTTGACCCTGGTCAACCTGATTCGGAGTGGGTTGGGTTCGGGTTGAGCAAATTTATGTAATACTCATACTTTGACCCAACCCAAAACCACCCAACCCACTTGAATTGCCACCCTTTATATATATATTCTATTTAAAAGGCTATTAGTTTGTAAAAAACATTTCTTACTAAACTAATTAATTATATGTGTAATCGAAAGATTAAATTAGTTAAAAATGTGCAGTATGTGGGCACTTCTTACTCTTCCCTTCTTAATTAGCATGACCATGGTTCAGAGGAATGACAAAGTTAATGATTTTGATTTTGTTAAAGGTTGATTGGATAATCTTAATACTACTACAATAAAGCATGAGCTTTACTATTTCCTGAAAATGTCTTTTATAAAGTAAGAAAAGTGAAAAACTTGTTTTAGAGTAATAATAAGGTTAGCGATTTTACTTATAATTATAACAAAATAAAAAATAAAAAATAAAAAGGTTAGTGATTTTACCTTTTTTAATGTAGTTGGTTGAGCAATTTAGTTACCAGACAACAAAATGAATTAATCATTTGAAGATGCCATTTATACAACAACCACCATTCCTGCCACATGAATGAAAAATTGAAAATGCTTCTAACTACAATACATGTATTGGAACTCATTCAATTGTACTTCAATCAACAATTAATTCTCTAAATAATAGGAGAAGGCAAACGAGCTAAGTGAATGTAAGAAAAGAATAAGAACCACAATATCCTATTGTTCTTGATAGATGTGTTTCTTTATTTTTGAGTTGAAAAATATAGAAATGACAAGAATAGTTGAGTTCTTTTTTCTTTTTGAGTGAGAAAAGGTGGGAAAAAGTAAAAATAACAAGAGTGGCCTTTTTTCCGGCCGCATGATATGCCAAAAATTGTATTTGGGGAGCAAAGTGTTCCAGTGACTCTATGTTGAGGGGGTGAAATGGCTTTAAGTTATTTTGGGGAGTAATGTACCAAAACAATTAAGTTTAGGAGGGTAAAGTACCATTTACCCTAAACTAATTCCCAATATATCTTTAACCCATTAACCCTAATTCCATTTTCCTAAAAAGTCAATCGTGCGCGCACACACACACACACACACACATATCAATAAGTTATTGCAATTAAATATATACAAAAATTAACATAAAATTACAATTTCATATAATCCAACAAAAACTTTATTGATTTGATATTTACAGTATAAAAATATCCCCTTCCAAATTAAAATGAAACATATCTTTTTTTATAAAACAATTTCTAACCACCTATCCACACAAACTAAACATTTATTACATTCCCTAACTCTACTTCTAAAATATTCTCTCTCAAAATATTTTCACTCAAGACAATATCGAACAAGCCCTTACTCCCGAGTTTACATCAATTTGGATTTTAAATATGTATTAAGTTGGCAAGGAAACAGAATGTGTATATATACCTTCATTTATTTTTTGGGAAATTTTAAACAACATTCCACAAGAAACATGTGTATTTATATATTTATTCTATATCACATCATACATTCGTTATAATTAATTTACCAAATTGGAAGAACTACATGTAATTAAAGTTTTGCCTTCTTGTTTGTTAAAATTTTGTCCTCCTTGTGTGTTAAGAAATTCTTTAAAAAATAGTATATGTTTCAAGATCGATAAGATATTGTAAAGTAGTTGGTAGAATCTTAAAAAAACAATTTATAGACCCATCAAAATAATATATTAAAATTTTATAAGTTCCTCTAGAAAAGTTAAAGAGTTCCTAATGTATTAAGATTTTAGCTCATTTATTTAATTCTAAATGTATTAATTACAAAAATTAATATTTACTAACATCTTATAAATTTACTATCTCATTTTATTTGAATATTTTAAAACTTTATTTTTAAAATAAAATTAAACATATTATAAATTTTAAAAACATCTTACAAATTTAAAAACTTTTAAAATCTTTCAAATAAATTTAACCAAATATAATAAGAACCACAATCATGTGAAAATATAATAAATTTAACCATATTATAATAGACTTTATCGCCCTCATATGAAAATTAGCGCAAACCTCATAATGAATGCTCATAGAAAGAAAGATTTTACCTTAACATTTTCTTTTAAATTCTGATTTGCCATTTTAAGAAGTTATCAAGCTGATATTTTAAGGTTTATATCTTATTATTAATTTTAGTTAATTATCGACAGTTTTAGTCAATCAATTATTAGTATATTAGCAATATCAGTAATCATTTCTCTAAGAAGCAACAACATGGAAGTAAATAAATTAATTATTCCTTTCTTGTTTGTTTAAAATAACAATCAAAATTCACTGGACCAGCTCTCCTATTTAAATAGCGTGGGGGATTGTAGATAAATTCATGAAAATATCCAGCCAGTTATTTCAATAACCAAATTAATGAATCAATAACTCGATCAAAACAAAAAAAAAAAGAAAAAAGAAAAAGAAAGCAATAAAAGAAATTCCTTATATGTTTTAGATATAAAAATATTAAATTATATAGTCATACCATATCAAGGTAATATAGGTCCCATGTGAACGATCCACATAATTAATGATAATTGACCCAAAACCAGTTAAAAAAGGACCTATTATAACATCGACATTTGATTTATTTTATTTTCTTGAAATAAAAGTTTTGACCTACAATTTCCTTTTTCAGATGCTAAAAAGTTATATAGAATGGCCAAGCTGATATCCATTTGATCAATTTGAATTCACTATTTTAATTCATGTATTATTTTTTATTTTATTTTATAAATATATATTAAATATATTTTATAAAAATAAGTAATTAAAGGTCATATACACTTGACTTGGCTGAATTAAATTAAAAAATTCAAAGTTCAATTTGAGGCAATGTGGTACTAGCCAAAATCTTGAAACCCCAAAAATAATGAAATGAAAAGAAATATTGAGCATTCAATTGACGATACAAGATAATAATAATAAGCCATCCACGTCTGATCCTATATGTACGATCAAATTTCCATAAATCTTGGAACTTAGGCTATCATGAAATAAGAAATTTCCAAAATGCTTAAAAAATAATAAAACTGAGAATGGCTGCAATTAGGCTCAGAGATTCTCCAACAACATTAGACACCACGGGGGCTGCATTTTTCTTAGGGGGTGGGCTCGTTTCAGAACCTGAAAAACACATGCAAACATATCATCAGACTTCTTTTCTTGAGACCAACTAATAATAATAATAATAATAATAATAATAATAATAATTTATTATTATTATTATTATTATTATTATTATTATTATTATTATTATTATTATTATTATTATTAATTATGTAAATTATTTTTAAAAAAAAACTTACTGTTAGGAGAAGTTGAAGGAGCAGCTGGAGTAGAGGGCGAACCGGCTAGCAAATGGCAGGGAAATAAAATTAAAAATAATTAAAAAAAAGGAAACAATCAAGTTAGTAAACTCAATCCTGAGACATATCAGACATTTAATGAGACCAATAATGGGAGAGGTCCCCAAATATACATCATGTTTAAATATTCCGATAACTCTATCCCAGAAATTTAAGATCAAATCCCATATATTCTGCAAAACAATTATAGTCATGAAAACTACTTTTATGTTTGGATCGACGATTTTAATAAAATGTTCTTAAAATAAAATATGCAGTAGGATTGAGTAAAATATTTTTCTCATTATTCCAATCACCAAATTCAAGGGCCAAATATAACCTTAGTAACAAGACCAAGTCACAGTTCGTCAGATTTATTAGTCCAAAGTCCAGAAGTGCATTGATTCTCTATTTTATTTTTTATTTTTGTCTCCTAAATACATGTTACGAGTCAAATTTTGTTATAAAAAATATTTAATGCATTTCTCATATATCATATAAGTTTTAAAAAATGAACAAAAGGTAGAAAAAACACAGAAATTATTCACATTTCAAAACATTGAAAAGCACCATAAAACACACACAGACCAACACCAGAAAACAAAAGAAGGGATTAACACAAGCCAAAAGTTCCAAAAAAATTATTAAAAAAACAAAAAAAAGTACTATAGAAGCATATATCAGAATAACCTGTTCTGCAAACGGATGTATCGGCATTTGCACCACAAGACTTGGCAAGTTTTAGGGCATCATCCTGAGTAACATTCAGACTTTTCAAGAGGTCAGGGTTGTTGAACACCGCGCAGAGGCACTGGCTATCGCCGGCGACGATCTGTTTCAGAGGCGCACAGCACGATGCCGGCGGCGGCGATGATCCCTTCAGATAAGGCTGGCAGGGCATCAGTTTCTGAATGCATGGCAGCGAATCTCCCTGAGAATACCCCACAAAAGCCCACGAACATATCAGGAGAAAAACCAAGAAAATGGACCTCGAAGCTGCCATTGATGTATTATATGATGGTTTTTTCTGATTATAAGTGATGGGAAAAGGTAGAGAATTAGGATTTTGGTGGCTTTCTGATGGTATATGAGGATTGGCTATGATTAATGTGGGGATATATAAGGGTGGGGTGGGGTGGGGGAGAGTTGGATCTTGATCCCACGAAATTAGGTATCTCTTTTGAGGTGGTAGTTGTAAAACTTTATCTCGCGGAGGATCTTATACCCGTTTATAGGAAACGGATAAACATGCGACTGATAACTGATTCAATTGAATTTGCCGGAGCCAAAAAAAAAAAAAAAATGCTGATTCAATTGAATTTAATTTTAAAGATGTCTTTGGGCCTGGATGTTTGTATAATCTGGTAAAGGGGTCCGATGGAAATAAACTTGGACTTCTCACTTCTGTATGAAACCCTTGAGATCCAATTTGGAATAGAAGTTAGGTAAGGGAATTGAGCACCCCCATGGGTCCAACTCGGATCTGGACTATGTTAGGTGTATTTATTGTATTTATTTTTATGGACATTTAAATCGGAAATGGTCCAAGTAGAATCCCAACTCACTTACCTTGGGGTGAATTTTGATAGTATAAACGAATCTTGGGTGTGTGTTGATTTTTATGTTTTAGATCCAAATTCAACTCGTTATAATATTGTATAGGAAAAATTATAAAAATAGGACCATCACTAAGACTAATTTATAATGTGAGATCAGAATTTAGATCTTTACAAAAAGTAGGATTAAACCTTTTAAAAGTTTGCAAAAAATGGACAAAGCTCGTTAAAAAGCACAATCGGTAAATAATTGCTTACTTGGTGCTTGGTTGGAAAACTTCCGGCAACTTTAACCCTGTGTCATTGTAGGTCCTTTGCCACATCATGTGCCATGTCAAATAAAAAAGCCATGTCATTTAAAACCTTCTACCTAGGACAAAATGGAGGGAAATTCTTGGCTTTTTAAGTGGGAACCAATCAAGCTGATTCTTTTTCTTCTTCCTCCACTATATGCCCTAAATGTTTGCTGAGGAGAAAAAAATCACAATCAGAGTAATGTCGTCCATATCACGTATGTTGAATGCTATTGTGCGAAGAAGGCTATCATTCACACTTCCTGGACCTATGATAACCTAGGAAGGAGATTTCTTTCTTGATGTTGATTACAAGGTGAATGGAGGTTCCATTGTGCCAATATAAGGTGCGTAGAGGTCTTACTTCTAGTTTATTTTGACTCTCTGTTTTTATTTTTATTTTCCAGTGATGGGGTTGTGTGTTTTTTAATTGGGAGGATCCTTCCTTATGTGAAAGGGCAAGGATCATAATTCCAAACTTGCTTTGAAGGATTAGGGAAAAAGATTATGAAATTGTAGACCTAAAAATTAAAAAAAAAAAAAAAAAATTTAGAGTTGAAGTGATGCTGATCATTATTTGGTTAATTGTTATAGTGTATTTGTTATGTGTAACGTGGAGTGGTTTGGAGATAGAGGCAGACAACACGAGACCTGGAGGACCATATGAGATGCTGTCCTTAAGAAGAAGAAGATTACTACGTGGGTTATTTGTGTTTATTTAGTATTTTGCTAGGATGCGGTTTTTTCTTTTTTCTTTTTCTTTTTTTTTTTTAATTTTTGACACTAATAGGGTGCATTATTTTTGTTAGTGTTATTGTTCGATTCTCAATTGCATACTTTTGAGTTTAAATGTTTGAGCGTCAATTGCATAGAGTGAGTTCCAGTATATGTGTAAAAGGATAGAGAACATATACAAAAAAGAACTTCAAAAGACTTAGATATATTTTCAAAATAATTCCAATCATTTCTAAAAATCACTAAAGAATAATCTTAAATCTTAATTAATATATGAAATTGTAACTTACATTTCACTCTACTTTGTCCTAGTAATATATACTAAGGAGACTATAACAAGTATTAACAAAATTATTCAATGATCAACGAATAAGTTAATAAAAGTAGTATATTTCATGATTTTTAATTCCTTGGCCAATTCAAATTTTTTATAAATGTAGAACATTTAGTCGGAATTTTGGTATGACTGCTATTTAGCTGTATCCTATTCAAAATATGCCTTTACTTATACATTTTATGCAGAATGTTCATATATGCAATTGATTTCTCATAGTAGAGAGAATTAATCATTTGAACATTAATTCAAGGACTGTCACATGCGCATATTTTTTTATATGTTATGATATAGTCTTAGTCTTTGTAAATTGAGAAATTAAGTTTCTAGTAACAATTAAATATAGAATGCATAATGACTTTATAAGTTAGAAACCATGGAAATAAAACATATATAATAATAAGTTTTCATATTTAAGGTCATAACTGGTGGGCAGAAGAAAACTCGAACCATGAGCAGTATGATTTTCCATGGGTATCTTTTCACATGCTTGTATTATATTTTAATAGAAAGTTGAATAATTTTTTGTTCATTAACATAATTTATGGCATTATGCTCGACTGGGAGCAACATCTTGTTTACTAGCTGTCTTACGTACGTAAATTTTTGTCCAACTTTTAGATCACTACTAAGAAGTTACGTATTTGTTATGAAAAAATTGCTAACAAAATTATAATTATAAAATTTTGTAATAAATATTATTTTTTAATTATAATCAACAAAAATTATTAATTATCAATTTCTAATATCATCGAATCGAAGCGTAACAGATTAATTATGTATTATACATAGAAAAATTAATATATATGAAAAGAAGAATGAACATCAACTACGGATTTATCATAGTAAGGTTAGTTATGAGAGTATCAACTTCAAACTTCATGAGAACAATTTCATAATTAAAGCTATGAACTTTTAGCATTAGTGACGAATTGGTTGTAGTTGATGTCCTTTTTTTTATAATGGGTGTCCTAAAAGTATTTTAATAACTTCTTCATATATAATTTTATTTTATTCAAATATTTAATTTAAAATTTTGTATTCTTTTTTCGGAATAATGAAACAAGCATTAAACTGTCCACACAAATTGTTGTGCACTTTATTTGTATACTATGGAAGTAAAATGGCGTCCACTTTTGGTGAAATTCAACTCAAAGACCTCTTAATATTAGGCATAATTTTTGCCATTTGATTTTGACATTTTTTAATGTTTTGACGCGTGTGACACAAAATGCCAAAATTTTGTTACGTAGTTGAGACTAATTCTACCTAAGTAAAGAAATGATATATTTATCGAGTTCCTGTACATTTGAAATATATAGTGAATCTATCACTTGAAAAAAAAATAATTTTACTTGAATTAATTTCTTCACATGCAATAAATGAATTATTAACGATGATATTTGTAAATAACAAACTTACCTACTTGTTGCTTTGTGATGTCCAATTATAAATGCATGTATATATTTAATTATAAGAAATTAACGTGTGATTCTAAAAAAAAACTAGAAGTAAGACCTCTACTTGTAATTTTCAAAAGGTATGAGAATTCAAAATATCTTCAATAAATTATTTTGAAGCCTCAATAAAATTGATAGTTAGGAAAATATCAAAGTACGTAGTTTATTTTATAATTTTTAAGTGCTTGTCCAATTCAAAATAGCTTCAAAAACAAATCTCACATAATCCTCAAGAAATTGTAATATAAATTGAAGTGTAATTGCTCATTTACAAGGTTATATATATAGCGCACGAAGTCAACGTGCAAATCTAATCCAACTATTGATATTTCATTTAAATAATTTTACGACTTAAAATATTTTAAAATTAAATTCTTAAGAACATATTTTATCATTATTATTTTTATGTAGAAGCATATTCAATGCAGAAATAATAACGAATTTAAAGAATATTATATGAGAATCGCTACTCTAATAATACACAAATACCATGTCCATCCCACATGTGTAGATCTAGTTTGACCGAATTAATTTGAAATTACAAATGGGAGTTGATAAAAACAAAATTATGTTTACATTTTTTATATTACTCTTAAAAGTAATAAATGAGATTTATTAGTGTCACATTATTATTAATTATAATTAAGTGAAAAGATATTTCTAAAATACAATTTTCTTTTAGCAAGTAAAATTTTATTTCAATACAAAAAAAAGAAAAGAATATTTAAGACTTCTATTAACAAAAAAATAAAAAAAATGATTATACCAGGACCCATTAGGTTAGGTGATGTTCCAAAGAAATTAATTCTTTTAATACATAAAATGACTATTTAGTCGAGATAGAGTTGCTATCCGAGGCCGGCTGGCCTTGAGCAACAATAATTTGTTAAAATTAATATTTAAGATCACATAAATCACAATATAAAAGAAATATTTTCCCATCAATGTCAGGGCATAAAGTTATATAAAATAAAGTATGGCAACTTGACATTACTGTCTGGAGATTTGAGCAATTATGATTAATATATAGTTTAAAAATTCACACAATGGACGCACTTCACGTTCATATCCCATCTGAACATGTGAAATAGATTATACCTGTGGGTTCTGTTCGTCTTCTATGCTTACATCATAACTTATATATTCCACACTATTTTATTTAGTTCTATTTGTAAATATATTAATGATCAATTAATCGACTGAGATCATTTCTATTTTTATATATTTAAATGTATAAAATTTAAATTTAAATGACTTTAAATACATATGTATATATAATAAAAAAGATTTTACATTAAAAAACTTTGGCTTTGTTTGGTTATGTTTCCCTGGAACAACATTGTTTTGGGAAAATATAACCAAACATATCCCTATTTTTTCTTTAAAATGCATATTCTCCAATATATACATGCATATATTATATATGTATATCATATATATTTTATTATTATTCTAACATTAAAATAATCACCCAATTCCATTTTCAACCCAAAAATTCAATAAAAAAATATTGATTTAACGGTTACAGTAAAAAATATCTCCCCCAAAACATAAACAAACATACCAGAAAACAACAATCACATTCTTCAATAATTCATTCTTCCAAAATACATAATAAACACATAACAAAATCAAATAAAAAATATAACCAAACACAACCTTTATTTTTTATTTTGCTTGGTTAATTAAAAGATCCAGATGGAATCATAGAAGTACTGATAAATTGAAACATAATCAGTTTATTAATTTATTAAATAATCATTAGTATGCTCATAAGTTTCCAACAGTGTTTCTATATTGACAAAGGCATGTATATGTTATGCCTATATTCTTACAGCCTGTTTGGTTTTGTTTTCACTCATCATTTTTTTTTAAAAATAAAAATAGAAAACTATCAATTTCTCCTTAATTTTCACAAATATTTTTATTTTCAACACATTGTTCCAAACGCACTCTTACAATCTCTCTCAATTTCCACATCTTATTTTTCTCTACCCTCATTTGTACACTTTTATTAGAATAACACAATAACATCCAAATACATCTCATTTTCAACTCTATACAATTATTTCGTTTTAAACAAAACATCCAAATAACATTTCATTTTTAATCTCACAATTATAACTAACTTTTCACTTTTTCATTTTTCCATAAAATAAAAATACCTTCGAAAAACAAAACCAAATGAATTGTTAGGAAAGATCGCATAACATAAAATCCCTTAATATATTTGGAGCAAACAAAAAATGAATATATATATATATATATATATATAAACTCTTTTATTTTCTTGTACGAAAAAGAAAAAAAAAACAACTTTTTTCATTTGGTTTATCTTACTGAATTATTTCATTATTTCTTATCTCTCTATTCCATTATTTATATCTCTCTCTACCTACAATCTATTAAAATCAATATAATCATTATATTTCCAAACATTTCATCTAAATATATTTTCATTTTTATCTCACATCACATAACTAATTCTCATTATTTTAAAAATGATGAAAATGAAAATTGAAAAAGGAAATAAAACCAAACGGGCCCTTAGCTTCCCACTTCGTTTAATAAATATGTAGTATTTTTTATATGGTTTTGGACAATTTTTTTCTTTTGAGTTAGCTTCTGGGTAAGTTACGCTCAAAGTTCATTTTTGATATAGTATCAGAGTCATTCATTTTTGGTGTTGGGTTATTCAGTATTGTTAGGCCATCAATTTTATATTATTCCACTCTTCAAATATTTATTCCTATGGGTATGTGGGGTGTGGGAATCACGTGTAGTAATCTCTTTATATTGTTTCAAACAATTATTACATTTTGAATTATTTTTTAGGTAAATTAGACCCAATATCTCATCTTTGATATATGTAGTTGAATATCTACAATTAAAATTGATCATTCTTAATAATTGTGATCTTGTATTCACATCACTTTTGTTCCAAATTATAGATGGGATCTTGGAATTGAGTTATCTAAAATAGAGTTGATATCACGAACTTTTACTTTTCTTTTAACCCAACTTAATTTTGAAAAATTAAGAATTATCCTTTTCTCAAGATATTGGATCAACAAAATTCTTTTTCTTTTGTTTAGAAAGGGAGAAAATTTAAAAAAAACAGAAATCCGTTTGGTTTCATTTTCAAAGCTTATTTTTATATTTTCTACTATTTTAAAAATAAAACACATCACTTTTACACATTTTCATTCAATATTACTTTCACTTTTATTTTCAAAACATATTCTTCAATAATATATATATATATATATATATCTTATCTCTCTATTCAATTATTTCTATCTATCTCCACCTACAATTTATTAGAACTAATATAATTATTACTTTTTCAATAATCTATTTAAATACGAACTAATTTCACTAATTAATTTTTTAAATTTTAAAAATGATAAAAATAAAAATTGAAAATGAAAATAAAACCAAACGGGCCCTCAGGTAAAAGAAATCAATTGACAAAGTAAACGCCTCATTCATATTCTCTTATGTACAGATATATGTAACCCCATTGCTGAGAACTTAACAACTACAGATTTGTCTTCTTCAAGTCAACCAGCACAGAAAGAGAGAGAGAGAGAGATCTTAATTTGCAGCAATGGCGGAGGCTGCAGTAACATTCCTTCTCGAAAACGTGCAGAAGCTATTAGTCGATCAAATCCATCTCATCTCTGGTGCAGAAAATGAGCTGAAGCAGCTGGAGAACGAACTCGACTTAATGAAAGCCTTCCTCAAGGAATCGGCCAACAAGCGGGAGAAGGGAGATCTCTTCAGACAATTTGAGAAACAGATAAGGGATGTTGTTTATCAAGCTGAAGACACCATCGACAATTGCCTCACCCAGGCTGCTGCTGCAGAAAGGTCGAGGAATATCTTAAACAGAATCAACCCAAAGCGCTTCACCTTGGCCAGAGACGTTATGTCCCTCAGGGAAGAAAAGGTCAAACCTATATTCGACCAGGCTAAGATCGGTTTTGCCACACTCCAAATCGCTGACCCGTCCTCCACAACCGCCCAAGAAGCAAAGGAGAAAGCCAAAAAGGTCACACACACTCGTATATATTTAATTAGAATTTTGATCGAAATATATAATAGATCTGAATGTTCTGATTGTTCGATTGCTTTGCTAAAATCATTTTCTAAAAATTCTGAAAATTATTTCTCGGTCTTTCTATTTGCTATTAAGATAAGTGACAAAACGATTTTTTTTTTTTTTTTTTTTTGACCAAGATAACATTAAATTTGTTATATAAAGAAATTAGTGAATTGAGTTTTTTTTTTTTTTTTTTTGGTTTTTTTTAAGGGTCATAATTATGATTGAATTGAGTTATATAGTACTTACATGTGTTACAGATGGTTAGTAGTGATCATTTACACACTATTTTAGATAACTTATACACGTGATCTTTTATTACAAAAATTAGGAATACCATTTACTAGAACAAAATGAAAAGGGAATGCCCCTTGACTTTAGGTTAGAATGCCACTATCATCTATGCGGATAAGCCTTCGTTAATCTTTCTTCACCTTCAGTTGACCAGCGTGCTTGGCTTTCTACTAAGTTCGAGTGAGGGTCTTTCACCTAAAAGAAAACCTTTTATGTTAGATTCGACAAGAGCTTCCCAAAATCGACCTGCATTTGGGATTCAATGAGTCCTCTCTAACACAGCTAATAAAGCACGGCCGCACGGGGATATATTGATGGAGAATATGTCTCCTATTATATACACATCAGTAGCAACAATTTTGATATTAATTAATACTTAAATTGTTCAAAATGGAAATATGTTTGCATAAACTTAATGTTGGCGTGCCGGGGACAAACATAGATATTGTGGAAATAGCTGAAATCATCCACTTCACCAATTTGTGTAAAATTTATCATATATATCATTAGTTTTGTCGAAATTGAAACTAAACCAAAAATGATAATCGATAGCATATCACCCTGATTTTGTACATCAGTTTCTGACATTGTCATTCTTCACTCGTACTCATTAGATTCCCCTGCTAAGGCAAGACAACGTCGTAGGTTTCGACGGCGAGGCAGACACTATAATCGGATATCTGAATCAAGAATCACAAGAATTAGAAGTGATCTCAATCATTGGCATGCCTGGCCTGGGGAAGACCACTCTGGCATGGAAAATTTATCGTGATGAAAGAATCAAATACGAATTCCCAATTCTGATTTGGGTTTATGTTTCTCAAGAGTTCAACAGGAGGGATGTTTTCCTCAATATTCTGAAGAAGTTCACCCACCTAGACATGTCTAGCAAGAACGACGACGAGTTGGCCCAGACGGTCCGATCGTACCTGGAGAATGAAAAGTTCTTGTTGGTCATGGATGATGTGTGGACTCCTGACGCCTGGAAAGAAATTGAAGCTGCCCTCCCAAAGAAGAATAGTTTGGGACGAGTCCTCATAACAAGTCGACACGAGGGGGTGGCCCGTCAGGCGAATTGCTTAAGAGAGCCCCACAAGCTGCGTTTCTTGGATTCCAACGAAAGCTGGGAGCTGCTCCAGTTGGAAGTATTTCATAAAGTCGATGAGTGCCCGGAGGAATTGGAAATGCTCGGCAGAGCTATAGCCAAGGAATGTGGTGGAGTGCCTCTTGCAATAGTGGTGATAGGAGGAATTCTCGCAGAAAAATTCTCAACAGTGGGAGGAATTAGAGGGACCAAAAAAGAATGGGAAAAGGTGTCACTCAGCGTGGGTACATATCTTAACAGCGACAAGGAGAAAAGGACAGAAAATATCATAGCTTTGAGTTACAATAAATTGCCTCATGACTTGAGAGATTGCTTTCTCTATTTGGGGATGTTTCCCGAGGACACTGAAATCCCCGTCTGGAAATTGATCCGTTTATGGATTGCAGAAGGATTCATAAAACAAAAGCCCGACAAGAGCTTGGAGGAAGTGGCGGAGGACAATCTGAAGGATCTTATAAACAGGAACTTAGTCATGGTTGATAAAACCAAGGCTGAAGGCGAGGTTAAAACATGTCGTGTCCACGACATGATAAGAGAATTCTGCAAGAATGAGGCTGGAATTGCAAAACAGGATTTGTTTCAAGAGATCAAAAAATCCAAGGAAGGAGTTTTCGATCCTCCTGTTCCTGAAATAAAAAAGCACCGTCGACTTTGTATTCATTCCCATGTTTTGGACTTCCTCCAGAAAAAACCAAAGGGCCCATTGGTTCGTTCGTTCTTGTGTTTCTCCAAGGATGACATTTCTTTGCCGCTGGAGAACATTCCATTGATTGTTGATGCCTTCAATTTGCTGAGAGTTTTGGATGCGAACCCTATCAAGTTCACCAAATTTCCCCCTAAGCTTACCCAGCTAATTCATTTGAGGTACATTGCTTTGACTGGCGATAACTTCAAGGCTCTTCCTGATGCAGTTTCCAGGCTCTGGAATCTACAGACTATTAGAATTGACACAACGGAGCGTGAAATCAAAGCAGATATATGGAAGATGACGCAGCTGAGGCATTTCAAGACGAAAGCGGCCATTATTTTTAGCAGGGATGTGAAAGGTGAAGCTGGAGAGAATCTCCAAACACTTAGTAGATTAGCAGCCCAATGTTGCACAGAGGAAGTCTTTAACAGGGCCCCAAATTTGAACAACCTGGGGATTCGTGGCCAACTAGCTACGCTTTTGGATTCCAAGTGCCTGGAAAAATTGGATCGTCTTCAAAAGCTAAAGCTAGTTTATGATGTATTTCCTAAAGTAGCAGCAGAAAAACCATTGCGTGGCCTTCCTCAGCCCGACAGGTTCCCACCAAATCTGAGGATCCTGGAACTGTCAGCAACTTTCTTGGAGTGGAAGCATATGTCCATACTGGGAATGCTTGGCAGCCTGGAAGTGCTCAAACTGAAAGAAAATGCATTCATGGGAAAATACTGGCGTGCTGTTGGTGCGGGATTTCCATCTCTTGAATTCTTGCTCATTGCACGGACTGATCTAGAGTTTTGGACTGGCTCAGGTGATCCTTTTCCTGGACTCAGATGTCTTGTGCTAAAGAACTGCGAGAAACTTGAGGAAATTCCATCTGCGGTGGCAAAAAACCTTCAGATATTGGAAATTGAACGTGTCTACAAGTCCGCAGTTGCCTCTGCCAGGAAAATCGAGAAGGAAAAACAACAGATGCAAGGACAAGAAAGGACCAAATCGGGTGGATTTAAGCTCATACTTGCTCCTGGAGATGACAAGTAAGGAGAGCATCTCGATCGAGAGTGGAGTTATATTCTAGAGGACGTTTGCATTATGGGAGATATCTCATGCCTATCATTTTGTTATTTAATTTATTTTTCTTATTGAATAAACATGAACTTTATTGTAATTTCAAATTTTATATTATCTTGTTGTTACAAGCTACGGAGTTGGGTATTTCACAGGCTTAATAATAAGCTATAATTTGCTGCTTGTGGACATGGAGAATCTGAGTGGTAAAAGTTCTTTAGGTTATGATTGCTTGTGTTTTTATTCCTCATTTTTTATTTGTATGAGATAAAAAGTGAGATTAGTTGGTTTTTAAGGTAGAAAGTTGATTTATGAGTGTGTGTTTGGTTTTGGAGTAAATTGTACTGATACCAGTTAATGTGACGGATGATTTTTATAAGATGTTATTTAGTTGTGAGGTTTGTTGTAAAATAAAATTCTGAGATTTTGTTTGGTTATGAAGTTTTCTGTGAGAAAAAAATTATGGGATGTTTTGTTATAAGGTTATTTGTGAGGTGAGATTGTAAATGATTTTGAGGTATGATTTAATAATGTTGTGTATGTAATAATTTATATACAATATTTATAAATAAAGTTTTGGAGAATAAAGCAAATTAGTAAAATGTACCTTAAAATACCCTTTACACACACACACACACATATATATACTTGTACAACTTCATAATTATTAAAATATAATTATGATTTTATGTAATTGCTGGTATAATTAAAATTATAATTTTAATGTGATTATTAAAATATATGTTGAAATAATTATATGTAGTTATTACAACACATATCTATACTAATTAAATTATATGTAAATATATATATATATATGTATTAAATTATATATAGAGTTATAATACATAATTATACATATGTAGAATAAAATATAAACCATATCTAGTTGTATATACTTATTAAATTATATATAATATTTCATGATAAAAAAAATTGCATATTATATTATGCAAATTAGGGAATGTTTGGTTATGTTTCATGGATGTTTTAGTTATATGTTTTGGGAAAATGATTTTTGAGAGTGGGTTTGGAGAATGTGAAAATGGTATTTGGAAATGTGATTGATTTTTATTTTTTTATATTTTGGGGAATAATTAAAAAAAAATTTGGAGAGTATTTATGTGTTTGTTTATGTTTTAGGAAGGGATATTTTTTACTGTTAATGTCACATTGATTGCTCTTTTATCTAGTCAGTGGGGAGAAATTAGAATTAAATATTAAATTTAATATATATAAAATAATTTAAAATGTATATGCATGTAAATATGATGATTGCTTATAATCTTAAAATATTATGATAATAATTGATTTAATAATTGTGTTAGAGATGAGGGTTGAGTATTTTTAAAGTAATTAAAAATATTATTTTGAAAATATTTGGGGAGGGGGGGGGGGAATTTTGATATATATTTGGGAATGTTTTGGGGAAAGAATTTTCTTCCCCCAAAGCATAACCAAACACCCCCTTAATATTTATTAATATGTGATGATATTGCCTTAAAAAATACATTTTTGTAGAGTTTTTCCATATGAATTGTAATTTTTTTTTATTTTTTTTTCATTATTGTTAATGCAAATAAATTATTAGGCAGAAAGATTATTAGATTAAATAGAAATTCATATGACCTATATTGGAATATGAGAAGCCCCATAAACTATAAGTATATAATGCAATGATTTAAGTTAATAGTGCACAGTACTAATATTACAAAAAATATATTAAAAAACAGTAAAAGTCCTACACAACATAAATTGTTTGCATTCAGCAAAATATATTTGGGCCACATTTGATGTTATCCATTACCCCCACTACACAGCTAATCTTCAATTATAGCACATTTGATAGACAACAAAATGGCAGCAGGCCAGCCCGCAAATAATCTCCGGCCCGCTTTTGTTCACTCAATTAGCCCTTATCCAGGTAGCTGCCTCTATATCCAATTGCATCCACAAAAGGAAAGAAATTCTGGGCCAAATTTACGCCTTTGTCCTCAACTAACATTGTGAGTTGAGAAATTCCAGGTTAGTTAAATTAATTTATTTAATTAAGAAATTTTTTCAACTAAAAAATTTTCAGGTTATTTAAATTAATTTATTTAATAAGTTAAATAGATACTTTAACTCATTATTTAGTAATAATCAAATAATTTTACTTAAATTTAATTCATTCTCAACAATTACTTTAAGCATATCAATATTAATTTATTAAACTGAATATATTATTAAATAAATATCACCTACAATCAAATTATTATATAAAATTAAAATTATTAAGTTATTTATTAAATGAATAAATATAATAATTCATTAATATATTAATAAATTTAAATATAACTAATATATTATTTAATTAATAAGTAAATTTAATTAATTTATATGTTATTCAATAAATGAATTATATAGTAATAACATAAATAATTTGGGCAATGTGCCTTCATTCTGAATTTTTTTCTAAATTAAAAATATAAATTTATACTTTATTACTTTTCATTTTCCTAAATCTCTACTATCCTTTTGATTCTTATTCTTTTAATTATCAAAACCATATCTCATTCATTCTTTTTCAATACTAATGACTAAATAATATTAGTGTTAATTCACATTTACTATATATCAAGATTATATTTCTTACTTTATTTTTCTTTTTTCAAAATAAGCATTTCAAAATTAAAATTAATAAAATCTGTCAACGTCTCAAGAAAAATAAAATGGGCTAACGTAACTATGTCAATCAATTAAAAAAGAATGTTAGATGAAATCAATTATAAAAATATAATTAATAATTTTGTATATCAAAAAAGTTAGAGAATACCATGTAAATAATAATATTTTTATTCATATTCTTAATTTTTACATTTTTTAGTTTTTATGTATATAATATTAAAATTATTTTAAATGATATAATTTTTTAAAAGAATTTTTTATGTGTTTTTTTTTATTACATTACATTAATAGGGACAAATTCGAGAAAACAATATTAGTAGTGACATCAAACACATCACATGAGATTATTGAAGATTTAAATGATATCTAATGTATATGTCAATATCTCATATCAAACAGAATAATAAATAATTCAATCTCATACAATTACCTACTACTATAATAGTCATTATTATTCAAATTCTATATCAAACATGGCCCTGGTACATAATAAAAAAAGGTAATAAAGAGTTTGACAAATACAACAGAATAATTGCAACTAGTCGTCTATCCATCCCCCCGTCTACGGGCAGTAGCAGCAACGGTTGAGGATGACCTAACTATGCTCTCATTAATTATTAGTATCCTTAGAGAAACTCACACCATGCAGTGCTACCTCCCGTAGGGCCTCCTCATGCTCATCTCTAAGTCCATGGATATGAAAAGCCAACACGTATGTGCTACCCTGTGAGTCGCTGACCTATATCACCTAAACATATGGCGGATAGTGATGTGTCGGAGCACGTGGAATATGGGGGGGAGGTGCAACCACAGGAGGGGCAAGTGGGGTAGGGCGAGGATCACCCTCAAAGTTATATATGACAATAGGTGCTATCACTGCTCCTGCATCATCATTCAAGTTAGTAACGAGTTAGTAAGTGAAAATATATCCCACAATCAATTGGATGTACAGTGCTCCCCCTCCATCTGAAAAATGTTGCCACGTAGCTATCTCTTGTAGGTAGCAAATTATGTTAAGTAATATGATCATATTAGCATATTCAGATGTTAATTCACATACAATACTTTTTTAAAAATATGAATGGCATATTATGAATGGCAATAAATAGCATACACTAAAAGGCAATATATATATATATATATACTCTCTATGTGGCCTCAACAATGCCCATCAACCCTCACTACATTAGAAGTGGGGTTATGGTGCACCCAAAAAAAGATGTGTACTCAATAAATGAAAAGTACCATTGGCATAGCTGTCGAATCTTCTTCCTAAACATCTTCACTAAAATCCTCTCACCAAAATCGCGTGATAACTATATAGATATACTATCACATAATACCGACATGATTGTATGGTTAGTGATATAGGATAACCCAAGATGCTTGGCCTAAACACCGCGGGCCCAAGGATGTAGCGCCAGGCCTATCTTGTACCCAATGCCCAATGGCGCTATGGACCCAAATTGACCTCACTGATCGACGGTGTACCCAAACAGACAAGCACTCGACCAGGCCGCATACAAAACTGCAGGTCAATTGGTCGAGCATACCACCAGTCCGCCTCATGCGTCGTGTACCAACCCACTATCAGGTCGATCACTCTACCAATCAAAGAGGTCGACGAAGTACAGTACCAACTTTATCGCATTAAATGCACTGACAGGCGATATGCCTCCGCATTAATAGAGCATGCCGCCCCAGTACCGCCCATACTGCCGCACCAGGGAGGTGGCACTTCAAGAGTGTCCTACTCTATCCCTAAAATCTGGAAAGGTGGCCACCTGGAATAGTACATGAATGGGAGATGACCAAATGCCCCTCATGCAAGGACAAAGATTCTTTCTACATGTTAAGGGCATCTCAGACAAATCCCTACTAGGAGAGGGCTATAAATACCCACTCCAACCTTTCAAAGGTAGGCCATTTTTTACATATCTTAAGCCCTCACTTTGCTGCTCGTTATCTGCTCGACCTCATACTAACTTGAGTGTCGGAGAGCTAAGCCGAGCACACCTCGATTAGCCTGACGTTTTCTCGTGATTGCAGGACTCGGCCCAGCTACCTTCATATATCGACCAAGGAGGTCGATCCCTACGAAATCACTACCTAAACCCGCCTAGAGCGGATTTCACCCTCATCATTTGGCACCGTCTGTGGGAATTTCACGAGTCTGCTATCGAAAATAGTGAACACCAAGCGAGCCCCTTCAAGAAAAGAAGAAAATAAGAGATCTAGCTCTCCCCTTCCTAGACCTCAGCAAGAAGTGGGTGCCCTAGGGTCTAGCGCCCAGTCAGAACAGGTGGTCACCCTGACCATGCCCCAATTGATGCAGCTCATCAGCGAGCAGATTTCAGCACATATTTTAGCTCAACTTTCGATAGCTTTGAATCAACACACCACTCAACCGGAGCCGGAAGCCAATGCAACACCGCAACCCACGGCCCCAGATGAGAGACAGCCAAGAGAAAACCTGGAACGACTAGAATCCAAAAGGCCACCCTTAAGGTGCGAAGTAAGCCCATGCCGTTTCCTGAGAGAAATGGCCCGATCCCTGCCCCGTGAGGAGATGGCGGATTCTATCGACCATGGCATTCAACCTATTCGAGCCCCGCAGCGTGATAGGGTCGAACGCTCAGGACCCCGCATGAACAGAAACGCATCCCAAACTGATAGGGAGGAATGAGAGGAAGTGTCCCACCAGGTCCAGCAGCTGAACCGACGACTGGAAGAGATTTTGAGGAGAAACACAAAAAAGTTTCCCCATCAAGAGGGACCACAGAGGTTCCAAAGAGAGAGAGAGAGACTTTCCCTTCGTCCAAGATATCATCGACGAGCGCATTGCTATCGATGCCAAGATCTCGACCAACTTGCCCAGATATGATGGCTCGACTGACCCGAACGAACATCTAATGCAGTTCGAGTACATGATGTAGTTGCACGGACACAATGAGTACATCCACGCCAAGATGCTGGTGACCACCTTCTAGGGGATAGCACTCGACTGGCTTGTGAAATTGGAACTGGCGTCGATATACTTGTACGACCAGTTGTGTGACAAGTTTTTGCACCAATTTATGAGCAGAAGGAAAGCAAAACTCACCTACACCCATTTGCACACCGTGAAGCAGAACGAAAGAGAATCCCTCCGAGACTGTTTTACCAGATTCAACACGGAGGTGTTGAATATTGACAACCCGAGGATCGAGTTCCTGATTGATGTGTTATTTTGGGCCTCAAACATAAGGAATGTGCCAATACATTGGTACGCAAACAGCCCAGGTCGATGAAGGAGCTCCTCGACCTTGCAGAAAGGTACATGACCCAAGAGGAAATGAACAAACTGAAATATGGCAATCTTGAGGTTGACAAGAGGAAAATCAAGGAGAAAGACGACCGTTAGGTCAGAGAGGTACGTCGATCCCCCATAAAACTCTTCCACGACTACACTCCGATCAACCTTCTGAGGAAGGAGGTGCTGTTTGCCATCCAGCACGACAACCTACTCAAAAGGCCCATAAAGCTTACTGAGACGGAAGCCATGAAAAAATCAAAGAAATACTGCCACTTCCATAAGCAAAAAGGGCACGACATGCAAGATTATTTCAACTTGCATGATGAGATCGAAAGACTGATCAGGTAAGGCCATCTGAAAAAATATGTCGACGAGCAGGCCAAGCGCGAAAAGGGCAAAACCAACCAAACTCCCCATAGAGAAAGGTCGGCCAACCTAATGAGAGAAGACAAAGGAAAAAGACCTGCCCAAGAACCCCACCCGGCCATTCGAGGAGTCATTGACATGATCGCGGGAGGTCCTACTATGGGGGATTCCAGATACGCAAGGAAGCAGACTCAGAGAAAGCTAGAGTCGACCAAATCAGCCAAGGTCGAGAAGGTTTTTTAGCTCTCAACCAGCGCAGAGCCAATCTCGTTCGCCGACTCTGACCTCAACCATATGGAGAACAGGGGAGTCGAAAGAAAAATAGACTGCCCTATGGTGGTAACACTTCAGATAGCCAACTTCGAGGTTAGAAAGATATTGGTCGACAATGGCAGCGCCATGAACATCATGTTCATGTCCACACTGAACGGAATAAAACTGGGGGAATTATAGTTTGATCTAGTCAGAACGCCGCTAGTCGAATTCGGAGGGTTTGATATCATCCTAGAAGGATCTATCAACCTCTCCACAACATTTGGACAAGGTCCCCGAAGCAGAACCTTGATGATCAACTATTTGGTGGTCGATGCTCTATTCACCTACAATGTCATCATTGGTCGACCAATCCTAAACGACTTCAGGGCCATCGTCTCCACTTACCACATGAAAGTTAAGTTCTCAACCCTAGCAGGAATAGGAAAATTTTTGTGCAATCTTAAGGACACATGGCGCTGCTACACCATTTCCATCGAGCCTAACGGCAGAAGAAGCGACCTCAATTGAAGCCCTCGGGGGACACCCTTATAGCAAAACTAGAAAAGGGACCTTCATCTAAAAAGAGAAAGTTAGAGGACACCCGGGTCAAGCCCATTGGAGAGTTCAAAACAATCGAGCTGGAGCTTGGAATGCCTCATGGTCGATTTCCTTCGGCGAAACATCAATGTGTTCGCTTGGAAAGTTTCCGAACTCCATGGAATCGACCCAAGTGTCATTATCCATTGACTCAATGTAAACCCCGCCCACAAGCCAGTAAGGCAAAAGACAAGAACTTTCAATGCTGAGAGGTCCTAAATCATCGAGCAGAAGGTCAACAAGTTTCTAGAGTCAGGATATATTGTAGAAATTCAGTACCCTTCTTGGCTTTGTAGTGTTGTACTCGACCCCAAAAATAAGGGACAATGGTGCGTGTGTAGCGATTTCACTGATTTGAATAAAGCTTGCCCTAAAGATCCTTACCCCTTGCCTCGTATAGATTTATTAGTAGATTCTACCGCGGGTTGTGAATTGTTGAGCATGATGGATGCCTTCCAAGGCTATTATCAAATATTTATGGCACCTGAGGATAGGGACAAGACCTCTTTCATCGTCCCCAATGGAGTATACTGCTTTTTAGTTATGCCCTTCGGGCTCAAAAATACGGGAGCAACGTACCAAAGATTGGTCAACTTTATGTTTAAGAATGAGATCGGATAATTGATGGAGGTCTACATCGATGACATGATCGTCAAAATCGAGAAGGTCGAGGACCACCTCGTCGACCTCGACCATACCTTTTCCATACTAAAAGCCTTTAACATGAAGCTTAACCCCAATAAGTGCATGTTTGGAGTTCGTGGGGGCAAGTTCCTTGAGTATATGGTCAGTTAGAGAGGGATCGAGGCAAACACGCTTAAGATCCAAGCAATTCTGGATGTTGCCCCGCCTCGCACTGTTCAAGATGTACAGCGCCTGGCCAGCAAGTTCATTGCACGGCTGGCAGACAAAAGCCTCTCTTTCTTCAAAATACTCAGAAATGCGAAGAAGTCAGGGTTCCAGTGGACCTAACAGTACGACCAGGCCCTGGTAGAGCTTAAGCAATACTTGTCTTCGCAGCCTATGCTCACCAAACCCAAGATGGGAGAACTGCTACAACTTTATCTGGCTGTATCCACTGCCTCGATCAGTTCAATACTGGCATTGACGAGAGACGGGACTCACCGTCTTGTGTATTATTGCAGTAAGGCTTTACACTGGCTCAAACATAATTATCTAGAGACGAGAAGTTTGCTCTCGCCCTCGTTACGACGACACAAAAGTTACGACCTTACTTCCAGTCCCATGCGATCGTCGTGTTGATGAATCAATTGTTAAAGCAGGTTTTGTCGAAACCCGACACTTTAGGTTGACTCACCAAATGGGCCATCAGCTCGGGGAGTTCGACATCACATTTTCGCCGCAGACGACCATAAAAGCACAAGTCCTAGCCGACTTTGCCGGCGAGAGACTCGACCTACCAGACCAAATTGTTGAGAACTTATCAATATAGACATTGCACGTCGACGGTTCGACAACCACATCAAGAGGCGGAATAGGTGTCTCTCTCCATTCCCCACATGCTGAGGAGTATGATTTTGTAATGAAGCTCGACCTTTCAGTCACCAACAACGAAGCAAAATATGAAGCTCTCATTGCTGGAATGAACATGGCAACAGCTCGGGGTGTCGAGCAGCTGGTAGCGATCACTGATTCCCTGTTGGTCGCGGAATAGGTCGAGGGCAATTTCGAGGCCAAAGAGGCCAAAATGACCCAATATCTGACTGAAGTAAGACAATTGCAACAATCATTCAAGAGTTTCACCCTGAGCCGGGTCCCCCGAGCAGAGAATGAACGAGTAGACGCACTTTCAAAGCTAGCCAGCTCGACGAAAGGAACCAGGGAAAGAACTATAACGTTCTTGGTGGCCAACAAACTTTGTATCCAAGCCTTCGATCATACTCTCATCGGATAAGTCGAAGTGATAGCTTCCTCTTGGCAAGACCCAATCAAGCTCTACCTGAGTCAGGGGACCATACCCGACGACGAGAAGGAGGCCCGCAAGCTTAGAGGGTAGGCAACCAAGTTTGCCCTCGACGATCATGGATAGCTTTACAAGAGGTCGATATCCGGACCCCCGCTTAAATGCCTAACACTTGAAGAGGCAAACAAAGTGCTACATGAGATTCACGCCGGCATCTGCGGCAACTATTCCGGTGGTCGGTCCTTAGCGCACAAAGTTGTCCGTTACAGTTATTTTTGGCCAACCTTATTGCAGGACTCAGTCGAATTCGCCAGAACATGCCTATCGTGCCAAATCCACTCGAACATATAGCACCAACCAGCTGCGTCGATGGTCAACGTCCAGATCACATTGCCACCAGTGGGTGATCGACATAGTGGGATCTCTCCTAAAGACATCTCGTCAGTGTAAGTTCATCATCGTGGCGGTCGAGTACTTCACTAAAATAGGTAGAAACCGACGTAGTTCCGAAAATCACCAACGCGGCTATCAAGAGCTTTATTTGGAAAAACATAATATGTCGATTCAGTTTGCCCAAAGTCTTGATATCAGATAATGGTACTCAGCCCCAGAGTAAGAGCATGAGAAAATGGTACGAGGCTTTAGGAGTCAGCCAACACTTTACGTCGGTCGGAAACCCCCAGGCCAATGGTCCGACGGAGGTCACGAACAGAACAGTTCTCGACCACCTCAAACCTCGAATAAAAGGCATAGGGGCAAGTTGGGCAGACGACCTCCCAGGGGTGCTGTGGGCATATAGGACCACACCTCGAACATGCGACCCGTACAGCTTGGTCTATAGCTCCAAAGCAGTAATTCCATCAGAACTGGTCCAGCACATTGCCCGAGTGATTCATTACAATCTGATCAGAAATGCAACTGAAAGAGCCCTTGACCTAATCACCATCGACGAGCTGCGCCACACAGCCTACAACACAATGCAGTGATACCGGTCGAAAATGATGAAACATTACAACAAAGCAGTTCGACCTCGAAGTTTCAAGGTAGGCGACCTCATCCTCAAGAAGGTCGAAATGTCAAAGAATGTAGGAAAACTCGACCTAAAGTGGGAGGGGCCTCACTCGATGGTCAAAGTATCAAAGCACAACGCCTACCGACTAGCAGACGCGAGAGGCAACGAACTGCCCCGACCTTGGAACGTCATAAACCTAAAGAAATTCTATGTGTAAATGGTCATCGGCCTCCGTTGTATTTCCTAGCAGCAATGAAAAGTTATGACACATTCTGTAAATACAAACTAACACAAACTATCTATTCGTTGTCGACCCCATAGTTGACCAAGCAGGCTTCTAGCCGCCAAGTCAAGGCTTCCCAGCCAAGACCAATTTGTCGACCCCGTAGTCACTAAATTATATCAAGTTTGTCATTGATTGTTTGACCCAATCAAGAAATCGATACGGTGGTCTGCAATCGACCTGCAGTTGTTAAATTATTTGAATCTTATCAGCAATTACCTGAAATCGACCACGTAGTCACTAAATTACTTGAAGTTTATCATTAATTACTTTGTCTAACCAAGCAATCGACACAACGGTTTGCAATCATATAGATTGTTAATTATTGCGCTTAATTGCGCATACGAGATGAAGATCACTGTCTCTGATTTATCAAATTGCATATTAGTTACAATTTACTCGACAAGGACCTTGAGTTAATCTCGGCAAATTGGTAAGTTCATCTGTGCAATAGACTAAAGGCAGTCAAGGTAAAAAGCCTGGGAAAACACTTGCTCAAATGAAAAAAACATTCATTATACATAATCAAAAATTGTTCACATCAGTCACCAAAAACAAAACCAAAAAACAACAACAATTACACCATTTAAGCAGCAGCAACGTTAGCTTGACCCGGCGCCTTCATCGCCCGCGACTCGAGCGCCTTCATCGATGGCCTGCTCGAGCTCATCGCTCAAGGGGATTGGAATGGGAACGGGCTCAGGCATGGCAACTGCAACTGGGACAGCGGCAGTCGCCGGCTGAGAAGGATTAGCCACGTCGGCTAGGAAGTGCCCGTCCAGAGGAAGAAGATATGGGGATGCGTCGACCGTTCCCTCCTTGACCTCGAACGCGAAGTCGTTGGCAAAGTCAAATTCTTTGGCAATTACCTCCAACCTCTTCTTGATCTCGGCTCGCTTCCTCTGTTCATCCGTTAAGGACGCAGCTGGCCGAACCTCCACAATCCTCTCGGCCACAATAGCCTCCACACCTTCACCCTCAGCACCTCCCTCGTCCTCTGGATAGGTTTGTAGCTGCTCGTCGAGCAGGTGACTAAGGCAATCCCTGTTTTCTTGTCGAAAGGAGTAGCCCAAAAAATGCAACTGTTTAAGGGCCTTCTCGAAAGAATTGCGGGCGTTGTCGAGCGCAAACACAACGCTCGCATCCTAGAACGCCAAGCTCAACATAAATTGTTGCACCGCCTCCCGTCGTATCAGCGGCAGCTTTTGGTAAAACTCAGCTCGGGCCTCATCAAGGGCAGTGTTCCGACCTGTGGATCGACTAGAGTTGTAAGCGACCTGCCTATCCAACTGAGCCTATTTCAGCAGCTCATCCACCCTGGTCCTCTTATTGACAGAGACAACCAACTGGCTATCCCTTACCTAGAGCTGCAGCTTGCTTGGCCAGCTCATTGACTCTCGTTTGTGAAGACTCGAGTTGAGCCCTGAGAGTCTCTACATCCCCGCCGCCCTGCAGGTGCTCGTGATCAGCTAAGGCCAGCTCGGACCGCCTGTAAAAATGATGTCCCAACTGGCCAACCTGAAAGACAGCATAGCTGGTGAAAATACAATACTCGGCCAGAAAGCAACATTCAACAATATAATCTACTCGACTAAAACCTTACCATATTGGAACGATAAGCCATTGCTCGAAGACCAGCGTCCTGGCTTAGCCCTCATCAGTTTCCTCTTGTCGGCCAAGAACTGCCTAGCCATAAGCACTTTTAAAGGGGCAGCGCCCGTCGACCCCACTGTCTCCATCGACAGCGAGTTGTGCACGGCCATGCTCGGCTCAATCCCAAACCTAGGCGAGGGCAGTTTAGGCAAGTGGAACACAGGTCATCCCCGCGCGACCCGAACAGATCGTATCCTAACGGTTGACCCAACCCCGTGGCCTTGCCATTTCCTTTGTCGACGGTGGCCCTTTTTAGGGCAGATCTCGCCTATTCCACCATAGCTCTCTTCCCCCGGCCAATTGGGTTGCTGCTTGCGATTGCGGCGGGTCGAGCGGGCGATAGAGTTGGCGAAGGCAAGGTTGTTGCACCCTCAAGTTGTGGTGCCTCGACCGCCGCAACTGCTAAATGAGCCACCGTCGCCTGGCGGCATTGTTGGTTCCTCTCAGCCCTAGCTAGAGCCTCAACCCTTGAGCGATTCATGATCTCATCGCGATATGACAAACAACATAATAAACATGGGTTAAAGTCGAACAGAAAAATAAAAAGAATAACTGTAAGCAACATAATCTACCTAATCGATCGTCAGCAGGTAAATTTAATTGGGTAGGCGACAACCAAGCCAACACCAGACTCCTCTCCTCGATAAACACCGAGGCCTCAATTTGACCAAATTCGACTAGGTCCCGTATGAATGTGGCCGAGCAGTCAGGTAATAGAAACCCGACTCATCGGTGCTACCTGACTTGTGGGACATAGGAAGATGGAAAAGGTTCAAAAAATTATCAAAGTTGGCTGGCTGGTCGAAAAGGTGCATCAAAACAATAAAACTGTAGATGGTTGAAAAATAATTAGGCAACAATTGGGTTATACACACTTGCAAACCCCTGAGCAGGTCGACTACATCCGCACATAAAGGAAATCTAAGCCCATACTTAAAAGCATCCTCAAACACAGTAATACAGCTCGTTGGGGGTCGATGCATTCGACCAGACGCCCCAAGTGTCAATAGTTCATACTCGGGAGGAATATGGTATAACTGCCTAAGACGTCTTAATCAACAGGGGTAATGGTTGACACTATCTCGCTATAATGGTCTGGGGTGAATAACCGACCCCGTGATGGAGGAACTTGACTCGGCCCAGCTCTATCGGCCCCATGATCGCCGCTCGAGCTATCGCTCGACGAGCTACTCGACCCCTCTAATGGACCCCTAGGTCGGTCAGAGTGAGTAGCCTCACTATCCCCCTCATGGCTATTTTCAGAATCAGATAAATGCAGCATTGTGACAATAAATCTAAGAATACTTAGAAGGCGGAAAGAAAGGACTTACTGAGTTGGTGAACTAAAGAGCAAAAGATGCTAATAGCAAAAGCGATTGGCTATATGCTCGACCAGACGCAAAGACAGTAAAAGTAAAAATGCTTATTTTCACAGTGCCTATTTATAGGCGCGCGAGTGCGGGAATGCTGTAACTGCCGTCCCACAGCACGCGCGACATAATGTAACTGCTCATTTAATGCGCGAAACCCTGGTCAATTTTCAAAAGCCCTCGTCAATCAGTGTAACTGCCCAATAGACTACTCCCCAATCCTTCTCGTCGATCCCCTCGTTCAGTATTCGGAAGTGGGGGGACTTATGATAT
Organism: Jacaranda mimosifolia; assembly: GCA_018894105.1. NCBI lineage: Eukaryota > Viridiplantae > Streptophyta > Magnoliopsida > Lamiales > Bignoniaceae > Jacaranda > Jacaranda mimosifolia. The sequence goes on along the minus strand of CM032122.1, from coordinate 34,046,278 downwards.
GGGATAGCCTAAAAGGCTCGGCCCAAACACCGCGGGCCTAAGGATGTAGCGCCAGGCCCATCTTGCACCCAGGGCCCAATGGCGCTATCGACCTAAATTGACCTCATTGATCGACGGTGTACCCAAACAGACGAGCACTCGACCAGGCAGCATGCAAAACTGCAGGTCGATTGCTCGACCATACCACCAATCCACCTCATGCGTCGTGCACCAACCCACTATCAGGTCGATCACTCTACCGATCAAAGAGGTTGACGAGGTACAGTACCAATTCTGCTGCATTAAATGCACTGACAGGCGGTATGCCTCCACATTAATGGCGCATGCCGCACCAGAGAGGTAGCGCGTCAATAATGTCCTACTCTGTCCCTAAAACCTAAAAAGGTGGCCACTTGGAATAGTACAGGAGTGGGAGATGACCAAATGCCCCTCATGCAAGGACAAAGATCCTTCCTATATGTTTAGGGCATCTCAAACAAATCCCCACTAGGAGAAGGCTATAAATACCCACTCCAGCCTCTCAAAGGTAGGCCATTTTTTACATATCTTAAGCCTTCACTCTGCTGCTTGTTGGCTGCTCGACCTCATACTAACTTGAGCGTCGGAGAGCTTAAGTCGAGGGCGCCTCGGCTAACCTGACGTTTGCTCGTGATTGCAGGATTCGGCCTAACTACCTTCATATATCGACCAGGGAGGTCTATCCCTACGAAATCACTACCTACACCAGCCTCCAGCGGATTTCACCCTCATTAGTTAGAGAGGTCGCTTATACTAACGCCTACCATCAAGATACATAGTAATGTCGTCTTCTCTTCCCCAATCACTGTGTATCATCGAAAATATCATCCATGTCACGCCTTGAATTCGGTATATAACACGTTAGTGCTCCCAAACACAAAGGACTTAAAGACACTAAGCCACAAAAATGAGAACATACTAAAAATTCATAAAATATTATTATAAAAATTCAAAATTATCGCAACAAAAGATAATTCAAATTCTAAAACTTTAAAATCAAACTTCAAAATGGTCAATTTATGAGTTGCTGAACTTTTATAGAGCAAATCAACAAATTTAGGGGGATGGTTTTTGTAGTTATCAAAGATGAAGGAGGTAAGTTGATAATTTAGTTTTTAGAGAGAAAATAAATATAATTAATCATAACAATCAACTTGTTTTCTGTAATAGTTATGTGTACATTCATTTATATAAAGTAGATTAATTAGTATTTATTAAATTTGATCGAAAACTTGACTTCAAATGGTTGTTAACATTTGTCGAATTTACAACATTCAAATTAATATGTTTCTAACATTAAATTTAAAAAATTCAACATTGATTGTCATCAATGACTTTATGGGTCATAGTAAATTTTTTAAAAGAATTACGCACAACATATTTAATGCATTCAATGTCATTTATTTATACAATCAAAGTCAAAAATCTCTTCCCAAAAGACCTGGATATTAAAAAAAGAAAAAAAGAAAAAAAAAAAACCTTTGAATAAGCTTTGCAATCAAGGGCGACCAAAGGCAAGGGCATTCGATAGAACGAACATTTTCTAATAAGCTTTCCATAAGCTAACAATTAGCAAGAGTTTACCAATATGATTAATTCAACAAGATATCCAAGATTATTTGTAATTTGATGATTAGTCAGGGCGCTGCATCCATTTATTAGACAAAAAGAATGAAAGTATATATGTAAAGTGTTTAGCATGGGACGACTTCATAGATTTGTAAAAATTTTAAATGCATTTTACATGATATATTTAAGTCATTCAATATCATTTATTTAAAAGATAAAATGGTGAAAATCTCATTAAAATGAGCATGCATATAAATAAAAGACATTCTTTCAATAAGCTTTACCATCGATAATGACCAAAAGCAAGAACTTTACTAAAAGAGATATTTGACAATAAATTTTTTATAATCTAATAATCATGATCAATAAGAACGCAGTATCACTGAATATTGATTTTTGTTGAATATAGAATAAATTTACTTTCTACTAATAGAATTATTTCATTAAAACGAACAGAATATAATATCTATGGGTACATAAAAAATATATTAAATCAATTCACAACCTTAAATATAAAATTCAAAAAGATCAAGGTCACTATACCATTAAAGGTTACCTACGTTACAAAGAAATTGGCACCAGTGCATTGCACCGGTTCACTTTACAAAAAATGTGGAAGTACAGGCCAAAAGTGCAACAAAAATTTAGGGTAAAAAAAAAAAAAAGAGAATAAAAAAAACTCATACACACACGAAAAAATATATTAACAGAGCGAGCGAGCGAGCGAGCGAGGGAGAGAGAGAGAGCGCTCCCTTGTCCGCCAGCCCACTGTCAGTAAGTACGATCACACACACAGAGCCCCTCCCCCCCCCCCCCCCCCCTCCTAAATTTTTGCACTCATTCTCATTCACCTTTAACCTTTGGAAACCAAGTAGTAGTAAAAAGGCAATAGCAGTTTTAGCTAGGGTTTATTCGGGTTTGAAATGTGGAGGGAGCATGTCTGAATCACTGTCATCAACCTCTGAAAAGCCCCCGATTGAAAAACTAGGGCTGGGGCTTGTGATCCCTAATACGACTCTGTCTGATCCAATCACCTCCACCGATCAGGATGTTGAGATCCAGCACTCTGAATCATCCCAAAATGCTCCTGATGGGGAGACTGATGCACAACCGGATGGCGCGGCGGAGGTGGTGGAGGAAAGCGCCACCACCGATGAGGAGGTGGAATTGCGGAATGCCATTGAGAGAGATTTGTGTAGGCTGACTATTGAGCAGGCCGAAATCGAAACAGCCCGGGATAGATTAGAAGCCGTTGATGCTGAGGAGAAAGGGAAGGACGTGGGGACAATGAAGAAAGATAATCTTGATGAAGACAAGGATGAAAAAGATGCAGAAAGTGCTGAAGATGAAAGCGAGAATTTTGGGGGTGATGTAGGAGGGAAATCCAGGGATGCAGCGACGAGGTTTGGGAGATATGATCAAAGTAATAACCGAAGGAGGGTTAACTATCCGATGAGACTGGATGCAGAGGATTGTGCGTACTATATGAAATTTGGGTCTTGTAAATTCGGGTTTAATTGCAAGTTTAACCACCCTCCTCGGAGAAAGAACCAGGTATAGAACGTATTTGTAGCTTATGCATGTCATTAAAATTGTATAGTTCATCATATTGTATTGATTACTTTTGTTTGTTTTGAATCCTTATAAATACTTGGGCTTTGTTAATTCTAAACACTGTTTTTTTTCCCTCTAAATAATGTGAATTTGATTTTGGCAGGGTGTTAAAGAGAAATCGAATCACAGGGAAGAACCCTTGGAAAGGGCAGGGCAGACTGAATGCAAGGTTATTAGCATTGTTGATTTTTTGGTCATGGATATAATTGCTTTACAAGTAGATGTAATCTTAGTTCCTACTAGCTAATGATTTTTTTGGTATGTGGAGCAATGTGGATTTGCTTGCTTGCAATCTCCTTAATATCCTCTTGCTATATGAGCATAAGGTTATACTGTGATAATATAAATATTTTCTAGTTTGCTCCTAGACTAAGCCCCTATCTTGAAGATATGAACCAATTGCATGTGATGGGCGAATATGCATTCTGTGCTGCAGGAGTCTCGTTATTTATGCGGTTCTTGTTTATCTTGTTCTTTGTTTGTGTGTAATTTCCTGAATCGTACCCTTGTATCATTTTCATGATATCTGTTTTCCTCGTATATTTTCAGTATGTAGATAAGTAGTGTTTTCTGGTGATATGCCATTCCAGCAGAACTGTTGTACCTAATGATGCTTATCTGATTCAAGTCATTCAACAATTTTACTTGTATTCCATGCAGTATTACCTGACGTCAGGGGGATGCAGATATGGAAAGGATTGTAAATACTCTCATGGATCAGACAAAAGCTCCGCGTCCCATATTCCGGAGTTCAACTTTTTAGGACTGCCACTTCGACCAGTATGTAACTCTCTTCATAAATTGAAGTTCTTCTCATGCATATGGTTTGTGTTTCCAATGATCTAGGATTTGGTTTGATCCAATTATATAGATACTGTTGACTAGAAACATCTAGATGTTATTCTTTCACACGTGTTTAAGTTAAAGGCATCAAATTTATTTAAACTATTTCATGAATATCCAACTTGAAATTAACTACAACTTCTAACAAATATAGCTGCTCCAAAATGATTTTTACTAAATTTGAAAAAACCATAAAAATATAACGAAACTTTTGAAAAACATCCTCTAGAAAAGATTTAGCGGTTTTCATAATTTAATATTTGTTCTATTACAATTCAATCTGCTAAAGTATCCTAAATACTAAAATTGTCTTCTTGACAGGGAGAGAAGGATTGTCCTTACTACATGCGCACTGGCTCCTGCAAATATGGGTCAGCCTGTAGGTTTCATCATCCTGAACCTACTGCGGTGGTTGGAGGTGACTCCCCATCTGGATATGGCAATGGTGGCTCTCTTCCGTCAGAACTTGTTTCCTCATCATCCATATCTTCATGGACTTCTCCGAGGGCATTTAATGAGACTTCTCCGTTTGTACCAGTAATGTTCCCCCCAACACAAGGTGGCCCTATTTCAAGTCCAGAATGGAATGGATATCAGGTAATTTATTGCTCTTCATATTAGTATATGGATCATCATAGGAAGTATTATTCTTTGGTTTTCTTTTAATCTTATTCTACTACCGTCTTTCAAATATCTGTCCATGCTTTGATTTTGTTTCTTTCCTAGGTAAGATATTCAGATTAGTGAAGATTACATTTCTTATAATGGTTATAAAGTTTGGAAACCTCTGTTGGTGTGTATTTTTGTAATTAGTAGTTATCCTTCTCTTTGAGAGGCAGAGGGGCATGGTAGTGGGAAAAGATTTGCTTCTAGTTCTTTATTTTATTGATTTCTAAAAGGCAGCATTTACTTGGATGGTTAAATGACATGTGAGGTTACCATTGCTGCTTGATAAATGCGAGAAGCATTCAAACAAGGCCTATGCTGTCTAGTTGGAGTAGATTTCACTGCAGTTTGTACTGATGCTACCCCATTCTGTGAGCATGTGTTTTGTGGATAATATATTCTTCCTTTTTATTTAGGGGTTTCCTTTTGATTTCCTTTTCTTTTTCTTCTTATGAAGGAGGGGGAAGGGACTAGCTAGGGAGTTGAGTTGCTGTGTGAATGTCAAAAATCGTTGTGAATCACTTTCCACTTTTATTTGTGTAGAACTTGTTATAGTATTAAACTTTGATATTTCTCTTCTTTAATAGCTTAAGCTTTTAGATGAAGTGGTCATTCAATACGGTATTAGAGTCATGCGACTCTGAGTTCAAGTCTCACCACCACCCATTTGTAAAAAACGAGTTCCACGTGTTATGCTTCACAAGAAAAAGAATACTGCCTGCACATGAGGGTGATGGGGCATGTAGTAAATATTTAATATCTCTCCTCTCTAATAGCTTAAGGTTTTAGGATGCAGTGGTCTTTCAATAAAATTAATAGAAGTATGGAGTGACTTTCTCCTCTTGCTAGTGACATACATGTCATATAAACCTTGTTTCTTTATCTGGTGTGAAATGCACAAGGACTTTGCAAACAATTAGCTTGCTTAGCTCTTATTACAGTCCAATTGTTTTTTTATCTGAAATTTAGGGTGATAAATCATTAGAAGTGTAGGCTCATGATAAGTCTAATTGTAAATGTTTATATTGTTTCTCAAGCTTTCTCGTCATTTCCTATTACACTAGGCTGACTGATGTATAAATAGTGTTTAATTTCCTTAATAGGGTTTGTTAAGTTTCACCATCTGTTGTGGTTAAGTTTCACCATCAGTCAATTTTAGTTACCAAAGTACATTGTCTCTACTGGGAAGTAGATTTGGGGCACAAATTAGCTAATTCATTTCCAATAAATTGCAGAATGTTTCTCACAATTATTTTTCTAAAATGTAGTCTTTCCTAATTTTGAAAGTGAAACAAGGTTTTGTGCTAGTAATACATTCTAACTTAGTCAAATACTCCCTCCTTTCCATAAAAGGATGCCTTATCTGACTTTCTTGAAATTTTTGTTGGTCTTTTCTTCCAAAAATTACTCGTTATGAAAATAATAAATTAAACATATTGTTATAATATATGTTATTTTAAAAAACTTCCAACTAACAAAAAGAATAAACTCCTTAAAGCTACATAATTAACTTCTTAGATTAAGGAAAGAACTTTGAAAATTCATTGTTCTCAAAGAAAGAGAATATTGCTTTGAAAAATATAAAGCACGATTATGTTTTATTTTTATTTTTTACTTTTGTCTATTTATAAAATTGTTTTCATATTCAAGACTGTTGTATTGTGAAAAATATAACATAATTTAAAGTTCATTAAATTAAATTTAAGGGCACAATAGGGACTCAAACAAGAGATGGAATCTTTTTAAAGTATGGGACCAACATCGGGTCAAATAAAAATAGAATAGTGGATCATTGGACGGAGGGAGTGTTTGCTACAAATTTTGTGCATTGAAGTGTTACTTTCCTCGGGTATTTTTGCATACAGTTGCAAAAGGCAAAATATTGGAGGCTAGAGTTACCAACTCAGATCAAGAGCTCTCTGGAGTTTTCATTAGCAATCTATGTTCTCTTTCGGGCTTACTTTATCAGTCAAGCTGAGCTACTTCTGGATTAGAAATTGTTATGTGAGTTTTGAACATTGATACAATAGGTTAGCTTGCTTTTACTGTCTTAGCACATTTTCATTGAATTTTTTTTGTTGAATTATGAATGCTTTACTGGTATTAAAAATGTCCCATTGGCTTGAGTCTTGTCATGCTGATGCTCATTTAACTCCACAATTAGGTAGCATATTTCAGGCAATATGATGACAAAATAGAGGTTGAATTGTTAAAAGAAAAAAAATTTGCACAATGTTAACTAAATGGTATGCGTATACAGGCAATATTGTGGATGCAAAACAGAGGTCTGATTGTTATTCATTACATTCTCTCTCCTGTCCTCATCTCGCTTCAAGGCTTTTATAGATATCTGTCTGATAGAAAATTGTCATATCTTTTCTTCTATTTGTATGAGTGTCAAAGATTAATTGATGATATCAATACACTCTTCTGTTGTGTCTTATCTGCTCCTTTGGTTTTTGACTTATTTGAGGCTGCAACCTACCCAACATCCGAGAGGAGCTTACCTACACCTCCAGCATTTGCCATAAACAGTCTACCGACAGAGATCAACTTCCCTATGCAACATCAACATGATATAGTTGTCGATGAATATCCTGAGCGTCCTGGTGAACCAGAATGCAGTTTCTTCCTAAAAACTGGAGACTGCAAATTCAAGTCTAATTGTAAATTTCATCATCCGAAAATTCGTATTTCCATGGCAAAGGCTAATCGTCTTCCATCATCTGCTGCTCTAAATGACAATGGCCTGCCTCTTAGACCTGTAAGTTTGTTTCTGCATTGTTCTTTATTCTGCTTGTTGCTATTACAGTGTTGCTCAACCTTCAACCAAATATATCCAGCGGAATTTCTTTTTAGTATATACACAAAGCAAAAGTCTTCTGTACCTTTATTAGTGGGCTCTAATTCAGAGCCAAAAGTTTCTTATTATTAATTTCTTGTGCGGAAGTGGTCTTCAGTGGACAGAATGAACTATGGTTATGTGATGTTCTCAAACTTTCTTTCAGAGATAAAACAAAATTATGGAGCAGATAGTCTGCATCTGAACTCCTTTGAACTCTTTTCTTCATTTTGCAGGACCAGCCCATCTGTACACACTATCACCGCTATGGCATTTGCAAGTATGGACCTGCTTGTAAATATGATCATCCGTCGAAGTTAACCATCTCTCAGCCCCCTTTTGAACAGCCTCCAATTGGCAACTCAAAAATTGTTGATGCGGCTGTAGAGTTGAGGAAAGAAAATGAAAGCTGATTCTCGGTGTAATAGACTAAGATCAACATAGAAAATCCTCTTAGCCTTTTGGATGTAAGGTCACCAGGAGTTTAAACATGAGTTCTGCTTGACTTTTTTATTGTCCGAGCAACAGATTTGTTGGAGTCTTAACTTATAACATTACTTTTGTTCTGTGCCCTCTAGCGCAAGCAAAATAGGATTCTTGTCGCCTTTTAAACATAAACGAATAGTTGGAATAAGAACATAATTTAAGCCAAGCTACCAGGCCATCCAGTTTTCTTTAACTGTTCTTAGGTGTTCTTTTGGGTTGAAGTCACTGCAGTGCATTTTTCTAACAGGATATGCGTGTTTGTTTTCATTTCGGAACAGCATTTTCGAAAATGATGTCCTTTTGGGAGGCTGCTGTAGTTAGAAACGCATAAGATTTTTTGCTTCAAAAGATTTTCCTGTGACATTTTCTACAGTTGGCCCACTTTTAAATGATTTTTTTAATGGTTTTTTTGTAGGTCTTTTTTATTTGACTTTACTGAGAAAATGGGATATTTTTCGGTCCAAAGACCTTTTTTGGTATTGTTTTTAAATTTAAATATAAGCACACGTTATGAGCCCATTAAGATTCAAAATTTTAACATCTCACATAATGTGAAAGATTTATGCCAGTCACTAAACCATAAGCTGTTCAACCTTTAGTCCGAAAACTATTTATATTTTGGTTAATTGTCATATAAAATCCACTTCATAGTTTCATTCTTGAATCTATTTTCTGAAACACCATTTTCATGAAATTTAGAGTGAATCTTAAAATATGAAAGGCAGCAATCACTTGCTCATTTATTTAAAACAATAGCTTACTAAACAGTAATATATTCATATTTTGGTGGGTTTTTTTTTTTTTTTTTTTTATATAATTTACACATACACACACAAGAATTTGTTGTGGTGTGAATTTTGAATATCACATATACAAGTGTGAGATGATGCCATTAGAACAATTAATCATTCAATAACGTGGTTCATTACATATCTAATTAAACTTGACATCAGCACAAGTCCCCACGTTCCTATGCCCTGAGCTAGATCTAGCATGGTGCTTGTATGGTCAATCAAATAGGTCTTGGCTGGGCTAAGAGCTTAGTTGAGATAGGTTATGAACCAGATCAATAAAGATCGTGGGTGGCAAATAAATGAGTTGATTGTTTAGGTTGAATCTAAAATATGTTGAGTTTAAACTTTAAAATGAGTTTACATTTATGAGTTGACACTAGGTTGTGTTGGTTTCAAGCAAGTTAAGTATAAAAATTATAATTTTTATTAAATACGTTATTATATTATTTTATTAAACTATGGTCTTTCATTTTTATTTACCATGCACTAATTAATTATTAACAAATTCTTAGTTATCATTTAAAATCAAATTAAACTTAAGCTAACTTTTAATTTGAATTAAAATACCAACTTGGGCTATATAGTTTGCCAGCCCCTGGAGATAACCTAAAACTTAATACATGTAATCTACATAAAAACCTTATACGAACATTAAGTCACCATCTATCAAATCTTGCTATGTTTTCCTTTTTTTTTTTTTTTTTTAAATCTTACTAATGACTTTCTTACCAAATTTAATTTTAAATTTTAAGCAAAAGACTTGAGTTAGACCCAAAATTCATTTTTTAACATGGTACCAAAGCCATATATTCTTGATATTAGGTTACTCAGTGTTGTTGGGCCACCCATTTCATATTATTTCACGCTCCAAATGTTTATTTCTGAGCGAGCGCGGGATGTGTTGGTGTCCCACATCAATAAATTAAATAAATAACTTGTGGTCTTTATATATAATCTTGAGCAATCCTTACTACCTCATGAGCTAGCTTTTGGGGTGAATTAGGTCTAAGGTTCATTCTTTAACATGATATTGGAACCACTCATTCTCGACGTTGGGTTATTCAGTATTATTGGGCCACCCATTTCATGTTATTCTATGCTCCACATGTTCATTCATGGACGTGCGCGGGGTGTGTTAGTGTCTCACATTGGTAAAATAAATAAGTTGTGATTTCTATATATAATTATGGGTAATCCTCAACTCTTAAGCTAACTTTGCGATTGGTTTAGGCCAAAATTCCATTCTTTAACAAAGACAAATACGCAAGTATTCAATAGAATCCATATTCTCAATGCCTTATCCATTCCTTCATTCATTTTCTTCTACGTCAAAAACATAATATAACAACATAACAGAAAAGAGCATTGCTTTTCTTGTCCTAAAATAACTAGATATCCATTAGAAAAAGGAAGGAAAAGAAAAACACCGAGCATCTAAAACATTAATTAAATGATGTGGAAAATAGGGAAAAAATTCCATATTTAAAACTATGAGCAAAAGTAAACAACCTGGATCATTCCTGGAACACTTTGTGAAAAAAGGGTTGAAAGCTCTTGCTACTGGGTTAAACTCCTTGCAACTCACTTTCATCCCAATTCAGCTCATTTTTAGCCCACTAATAACTAAATCAGTAGAGTCAAATAAGATTAACTCATATTAAACTCATCTAAATCTAATCCAATTCAAATTCACTCAAAATATTTCGAACCCAATCTAACCCAAAACAAATTGAATCGGATCGTAACTATGATACAAAGCACATTTTACCACCTTTAGTTAAGAGTTAATACCATCTAGGATAACAATTTGGCATAAATGACACCTTAAGGCATGCTTGGTGGCATCAGTGAGAAAAGCACAAAGATGAGGAAGTATACTTGGCACTATCAGTTAATTAATTTGGCTCTAAATAAATAGTCTTTAACAAATCCTATTACGTACATTATATTTTATATTAAGCAGATCTTCTTTTCTTTTGGCAAAACAATATGTATTCTAATTTAAGTATTGAAAAATTTTCGTTAGATTCCGACTCTCTTAATGTATTCTTCCACAAGGAATTAGGAGGAAGGCTCCATTGACTCGAATTTCGAAATATCTGGCCAATTTCAAGATTAATTTTTTTTCCCGATATTTTTCAGGTCATATTTTCTTATTGTAAATGGCTTGTCTTTCGTAAAAAATTCAATTTATAAAAATTCATCTCATCACAAACAAGCATTGTGTGTGTATATATGTATTTAGGATAAGCTACACTTAATTATTCCTTCCAAAATAGTTAATTACCAACTCCAGTGGCCAGTCTTTTATACTTATAGCTACCTCTGTTTATCATATTTACCAAATTTCCCTAGTCATTGAGATTTTTGGAGAGAAAAATGATGTAAGTTCGGCAAAAAGAATTAGTTAACTTATTTTCCCCCTAATTCAACCATTTTTATATTTTATTGACTAAAATACCCTTGATAAATTTGATATTTTGAGGACATATATGTAATAATCAGATGTACAATAGGTTGCACATATAACAAAATATTGTTATATATATATATATATATGAAAGGATTGAATGGAAAGAAATAGTCATTGACTGGAAAGCATTCAACATTTTTTTGTCCTCTTTACAATTACAAGAATATAGTTAGGCTAATATTTATGTGTTAAACATCATCATGACAAAAAAATACTCGTTATCATTTAAATATATATAAGTTGTTGGAATTTGACTCAATTATTTGAAAATCAGGTTTGACCAATTATTTGAAAATCAGGTTTGACTAGAATTAGAATTCTTTTTTGTATTAAATTTTCTAATTTTAAGTGAAGTAGTCAATTTAATTTTATAAATATGGGTGCTTCTTTGTCACTCAGATAGTACTCGTGGAACTCATGATACTCATAAGATAATTATTTAAGTTACCGATTATGAGTGGGATAATATAAAGGGATGGAGTAACCATTTTTTTGGTGGTTAAGAGAATAGTTATACAAATGGGTATTTGTAATTTTGGGTTTGTATAAACCAAATTCAAAGGTTATCTAATATTAATAAAATCCTCTCACAGTCAAAGAAAGAAAATTCTCGTAGATCTAAGCAGAAAGAAAACTCTTGTGGATTTAGATAGATTTTACCGAAACAAATAAATCTGTGTCTATTTTCTTTTTCTATCTGTAGGATATTATTTTTGTCATTAATAATTTATTGGTAAAATTTGTAGACTCCTGATAAATTAAATATAGTAGCTAAATTACTTTCATCTTGTGCTTTAACATAATTAATGATAATTTTTACATTATTATTTCCCATTTTATCATTAATATATACTCTTTTTCTCATGGTACCAAAAACTAAAGAATGAATAAATTTGCCAAGCTGTGCAATGGAAAATAAATTGGATGAAGATGATCTTACATCAAACCACACAATATCTGCAAACCCTACAGCTCAGAGATTGGGTATAATTAATTGTTACCGTGATGTCCCTTTAGCCAGGCCTGGGAATGAGTAGCTGAGACATTGCCCGTTGGGGTAATGGACAAAAAGAGCCTATCTCAGTTAATGAAGTAATTGAGTGTATTGCCATAAAGATTGCAAACATTGCAAGTGAGATTCAAAGTCATATATCTATATATATATATATGTATATGATCAGCCGTCTTAAATTTATTGTACACGCGCGTGATTAGACTATGGACCATGTGAAGTTCACATACTTTCAGATGTCACTTTTAATATTTTAGAGCCGAATTAATATATGAGAAAGTGTTTGGTTATGTTTTTTTTAAATAATTTTATTTTAAAAAAAATAATTAAATATATATTTAATTTTTTTAAATACTAAAATAGATTTTTTCAAAACACTATATTCTATTCTTCATTATTCTCAAATTTTTTCTATTTTTCGATATACATACATACATATATATCATATATATATTATATTTTATTATTATTCTTACAATAAAAAAAATTATTTAATTCCATTTTCACCCCAAAAACTCAACAAAAAAGTATTAATTTGATTGTTACAATAAAAAATATTTCCCCTCAAAACATAAACAAATATAACAAAACTCTCCAAAATAAATTTTAACTATTTCCCAAAATATAACCAAAAAATTCATTACATTCCCCAATACAGCTTTCACATTCTCCAATTCTACTTTCAACATGCATTCTCTCAAAACATATATTAAAATCACATAAAAAAACATACCCAAATATTGCCCGAACTTTCTAATGTTTTTACACTTCCAATCCCAATTGTTCAAAGTTGGTTTGGATCGTTATAAAGTAAGGATATCTTCTAAAAAAATTGATAATTTGCTAGCTTGAGGTTTTGTGTAAACTACAAAAATTAGGGTTTGAAGACTTCATAAGTATGAGATCTTAAATTTAAGTCCCAGAAAAAATATATGAATATTTATTTTATTTTTATTATCGAGCGTATTTAATTATATACTGATGGGTTCATAATATTATGTTTTAATCATTTAAATAAAAAAGAAAATTAGCCGTATTTGAAAATTAAATATTAAACGAACGTCTTAAAAGACGTGATCTTCCAATTAAAGTGGATGAAATTAATGGTTTAAGTTCAGTCCGTGCACATAATGCAGTCAAATGTCTGTTCAAGATTAAGACTTCTATACAAATATACGAATAAATTGTTAATTAAAAGTGATTGGATATTAGTGAAAAAAAATTTAACGTTGGTATTAAGTAAAACATAAGAAATAATTAGTCAAAATAGAAAATAGAACTTAGGAAATGACAGTGAAGAACTTAATACATAAATAAAGAATGAGAAATTTCTAAAAAAAAAAAAAAAAAAAAAGAAGAAGATTTTTATTCTATTATAAACACACGTATTAAGGGAGTTTATTACTAATACAAATACATAATTATATCCTTAAAGATCTTTGCAATTTTGTATCATATATATAGATATATATATATACACACACTCAAACGAATTTTTTTTTTTATAAGATAACGAAATTGTAAACATAAACAATAAGGTTAATTTGTTTATACTCTAAACAAATAAATGTAATTTTGCAACCATATATATATGTGTATGTATAAATGTCGTGTATCAATAATGACATCTGAAAGGACAAACTAAAAAAATACTTGTGGAAGTGTCCTTGTTGTTTTCATTAAAGGAGGCATATTTCCTCTCAGTGGGCACAGAGCTTTCAATTTTTCAACAGTTCAATTGCAGTATTCAAACCTTCACAATTATTGCTGCTATGCTATCAGTTCCACCAGAACCAACTCTCCATTCATCGAGTTATGATCACACACACCAGAAAAAACGAGTCACTGATTTAATTAATTAAAAAAAAAAAAATATATATATATATATACACTTTGATTTACCAAAAATGTTAGGAGACAAATTAAATGGAACCAACAACAGTACATATTGCTATTGGGAGTACTACTGATGATGCTAAACTACCGAAAGACAATAATGCCCTTGAAGCAAATTCACGGTGCAAATCTCAGGATCCACGTCTTTAGAAATGAGTTGGTTCACGACCCGATCTAAACTCAGAGGCAGAGGAGAATCCTAACCGTCTAAGTGTGCCACGTATAAGGGGATGCAGTTCCATATTAGGCGAATAGTGTACAGCCAATTGAATTTCCCTTATAAATACCTCCTCATTTAATGTGAAAGGAGACAATAAATGAGATCACAATTTACAAAATTCTAATCTCACCGAGCCTCTTTTAGACCACACAGTCAGTAAACCCACGACATTTCTATCAAGGGAATTCAACCCAAACCCCAACCACTGGCCAATTTAACAATCAATGGCAAATATATTAGCGTCATTCTTATCGAAATCAATTACATATGTCATCTGCCAAATGTAGAGTTAAGTAGTCTGTGATCCAATAGCATAAATCTCTCATATAATATGAAAAGTTAAAACCCATCGGTGTGTATAAATAAAAAAATATGCCAAATATATAATTCAGTTTCTTTTCCTTTAAATCTTTATATTATAAGACGAGCATTTAATATGATAGGAGAATTAATTTAAATAAGAAATTGCAGCTGCAGGTCTCAATAATTCTTACTCATATATACAGAAAAAGAAAAAGGAAAAGAAAATGTGGAACAATGAAAAAAGTCTCTGGCCCTGCATGTGCTGCTGCAAAAAAGAATTGAATGAAGTACGTCTTCCATTGCCCTGCAAATTACGCAGAGAAGGGAACAGCATGGCCCGTAAAAAAGATATGAAACCAGCCACTTTATTTGTCTGATAATTAATTAATATACGGATGAACTTAACTATGGTTGGTAATATTTTAATTTGCAACTACATAATATATAGGATAATTTAATTATACAGAATATATCCTTAGAGGCTTAGACAAATATTTATTTTAATTTTGAACTTGTTGAATGCATAATTACAAATACTCGTTATTTTTGAGAAAATGAATTTGAGGAGTGGAAAATATGGCTACAAAAGGAAGTGGGAAATATGATGGATATATTTTTGTTTATATTTTGAGCGGTAAATAAAAATATTGTCGAAATTGTGAAATAGTGTTTAGTTATATTTTGATGGAAATTTTTTTTTACTATAAATATCAAATAAATTAAGAGGAATTGCAATTAAATATTAATATTATGTTTATGATATATATAATTCGTATGCATATATAATAATTGAGGTTTTGAATGGCATTTTGGGAATTGAAATATATATGGAATTTCACCATTTCCCTCAAAAAAGGCTGTATTTTTTGAATATTTTGGGGAAAATTTTTTTGTTCCCTCGAAACATAACCAAAAAGTACAATGAAAATTTTTAGATGTCAAAGAATATTTTTTTGGATAATTATTGATATTTGATAATGCTCAAATTTTCATAAATATAGAATATTTAGCTCCTGAAATATATATTGTTCCGCTTATATACATAATGCACAGTTCGAATGCTCTATTTTATTGGGTGTTTCATCTTCTATTTCACAATACAACAAATATCAATTTGTTAAATATTTTACTAAAAAAATACTTAAATTGTGGATTTAATATCCTTAGCACATATCAATGTAGTAGAATAATACATGATCATGTATTATTTGGAATAAATGATGCAAAGTGGATGATGGAGGAGATTTGTCCTTATAAAAGACGACTCCAAACATGGAAAATAGAAAAGCAGCTTATAATTACCTCAAAATCACAACTATTTCAATGTGAGACACGATTTAGTATATTTTTTATGATGCCAAAGTTCATTGTTAGAGATAAAAGGCTCATTTTCGTTAAATATTGTCTCACTAGAGAAAATGATATATTTTATTCTTATGTATGAAAAGACACTTCAAGAAGTGAAAAAAAAATATTTATAAATTACATATGGCAAATGGCATCATTTAATATAAAAGCAAAAATTGATGTCATCAGTTATATGTTTCTATCTACTTAATAAAATTACGCCATGAATTTTAAGTGGATCCCACGCAAAAGTAACTTTTGTCTCTAAGTACATGTATATTTATCACAATTTTTTTCTTATTTTATCTTGTTAATTACGAATGGAAATATGAATTCGCGAGAAATTAATGCATCTGAATTTTTTCTTTTTTTGATCAAGAATCAATATGAAAATTGTGTAACTTTAACTTGATACATAGTTATTTTCCGTCTTCTTGGGTCAGGACAGACCCGCAAGTGATTTATTATCGTACGATTGTTTGCTCGCTCATAAATCATAATTAGGTCCAAGACAAACGTTTGCTTGCAAATTGAATGCACGTTCAAGTCATGTATGGATCTATACTAAGGGCCCGTTTGTTTTTGTTTTCTGAATTTATTTTTATTTATTTTTTTAAAAATAAAAATAAAGAGTTATTAACTTCTTCCTTATTTTTACAAATATTTTTATTATTAAAATATTATTCCAAACAAACTCTTACACACTCTCTATATTTTCGCTTTTCATTTTTTTTTACTTACATTTGCACAAATTTTAATGCAAAAATATTATATTTTTCAAATACAACTTATTTTCAACCCTATATAATCATATTATTTTAAACAAAAATATTCAAACAATATTGATATAATCATATTAGTATAGATCCATACATGACTTGAACGTGCATTCAATTTGCAAGCAAACGTTTGTTTTTGTTTTCTGAATTTATTTTTATTTTTTTCTAAAAATAAAAATAAAGAGTTATTAACTTCTTCCTCATTTTTATAAATATTTTTATTATTAAAATATTCTTCCAAACAAACTCTTACACTCTCTCTCCATTTTCGCTTTTCATTTTTTTTACTTACATTTGCATGAATTTTAATGCAAAAATATTATATTTTTCAAATACAACTCATTTTCAACCCTATATAATCATATTATTTTAAACAATATTGCATTTTCAAAAATACTTTTATAACTAACTTTTCACTATTTATTTTCATCAGAAAATAAAAATATCTCCAAAAAATAAATTTAAATAGCCTATAAGCATTCTTATAAGAAAAATATTTATTACATTAATATGTATATATATATGATATGAAATAAGACATGAAATACTAGGATTTGAAATAAGTTCAAACCAATTTTTTACCATCTATTATAATAAGTATTTCATTTTTTTAGTCCATTATATTAAATACAAGCCAAAAATATTAAAACTTATCTGATTGTTGCGGTTGGATCGCTTGCCTTGTACTTTCCTTTAAGATAAAACCTTTAAGTCCCTATTCGAATTCAATTTAGAGTACGAACATTGTTTGGAAATGTATCGGTTCAAACTTTTTCTTGCAATTGGAGAAAATGAATATTGTTTTTCGAGCTTGAAAAACATTATATATATAATGCAAGTGGAAATTTTGACATATCATGAATTAACTCGTGAAATCTGAATAAATTATAGATGTTTATGAGGGTCAAATTCGGCACAATCAATAGATGAATCATACTCATAAAAGACTAATTAACTAACATAAATCCTATCACACATATCACATAGAATCATCTCTTTTTTTAACTCCGATAATTAAACAACCTTTTTTCATCTCTATCCATTCTTTCTAAAGGGAGGATCATCTAGAAGAGATGAGTCAGTGTGGCAAAATCATTTCATTCGTACTAAGAGTGGAATCTCGCGTCTAAATTAATTGAGATTCCCTTCAAGATTTATTTTGCATGAGAGAGGCTAACCACGGTTTTAGCTTCATTTTCAAAGCTTATTTTCACATTTTCTATTATTTAAAAAATAAAATATATTATTTTTTAGTTTTTACACATTTTCATCCAGCATCATTTATATTTTTATTTTCAAAATGCATTCTCCAATAACTTGTATATCCTCTCTTTCTATTCCATTATTTTTATATCTTTCAACCTACAGCCTACTAAAACCAACATAATCATTAATTTCCCAACAATATATCCAACTACAAACTCATTTTCAATTTATTTCTACTAACTACTTTTCAATATTCTAAAAATGATAGAAATGAAAATTGAAAATGAAATAAAACTTAGGGCCTGTTTGGTTTTGTTTTCTAGAGGTATTTTCATTTTTTGATGAAAAAAATAATAAACAGTTAGTTATAAGTGTGATTTTAAAAATAAAATATTATTTGAATGTTTTATTTAAAATGAAATAATTGTGTGTGATTGAAAATGAATTGTATTTGAATATTGTAGTGTTTTTGTATTAAAAAGTCGTACAAATGTAAGTAAGAGAAAATAAAGTGTGAAAATGGAGAGAGAGTGTGTGTATTAGTATGTTTGAAAAATGTGTTGAAAATAACAATATAAGTGAAAATAGAGGAGAAATTAATAGCTATCTCTATATTCATTGAGTTTTGAAAACAAAACCAAACGGCCCCTAAGGGCTAATAAATATAATTAACTATGATTGTGAAGTACAACACATGAAGTACTTTAACTCATTGAACTAATTTGGAGAGACAAGTTGAGTAAAATCAAACCTTATCTAAACCAAAAACAGATATGATCTAAGATATTATTGAATCATAATTAATATATAGCAACAGTACTTTTCATTCCACCCACATACCATGATTAGCCAGACCTAGACTTCCCAAACCCACAAGGACAAATAAAATTACTCTTTCAATGCAAGAAAGATGAAAGAAATTATTCAGATGCAATCAAATTATGCATGCTGCAGACGCACTTTTCTGACCCACACACGAAACCCTAAAAAACTTTTTTTTCACATGTCAAAATTAAAGTCATCCCGATTGCAGTTTCTTTCTCAGCAAATAATGGAACCGCGGGCTACAGTAACTGCCGTTGACAAAAGAATTCGTCATCACCTTATACACTGCTTCAGTGAGGTGAGCTCCATCCCAGTTGATATACTCAGAAGGGTTGGCGCAGGAAGTGGAGGAAGGTGACCCGCAGGTGTTGAAAACGTCGAAATTGTAGGCGCCGCCGCCATACCCACAGCACGCTTTGTACTGCTCTTTGAACCCATACTTCCCCGCATTCTTCAGCACTTCTAAGTGAGCACTGTAGTAGTCTGCATAAACAATGACGGATTGTGGGTATTGCTTCCTCAGATCGATCAGCTTGGCTTTGAGGGCGGCGTTGTGGCTGGACGTTAGCCGGTTCATGCTCGCCACACACCCCATCTCGTTTCTGTCTTCAGGGGGAGAAAGTGCAAAGGAATATGTTATACAGCCTGTTAGTGGTAGTCCTTGAACAACTATGTACTTTGCTCCTTTTCTCAGCAACGCCTGTAGTAGAAGAGAAAATGTAAGATTATAATTACCGGACTATGCAGTTGAGGATAGAGTTGGTTTAGGGGCAAAAAAAATTACATTTTTTGTCTGGTAACTTTTCCCACTTTACAAATTTCGTCCCATAGTTTGTAAAATTACAATTTTAAATGTATTTGTATAAAAAATTTGCAACGTTTAGCCCAATTTTCATCGAAACTACAAAACATTTAGCGTGAAAGCTGAGCTGCCACGCCAACAAGGCAAAAACCATCAAATTGGACTCATTCCGGCATGCCAATTCAATTTTTTTTTTTTTTTTTTGGCCAAATTTTTGCAGCTCCGATGATTGTTAGACTAAATGTAACAAATTTTTTGTACATATAAAATTAAAATTGCAATTTTACAAATTATAAGATGAAATTATAAATTAGGCAAAGTTACCGGACGAAGTATGCAATTTTCCATATAGATTTACATGGGATCCACTTGGAATGCAACTAGGGCTTAGGGAATGACTGCACTCATGGACTTTATAGATCAGTCTGCAAATTACAAGTTGTCATTTTCACCTGTAAGAAGCCAGTGACACTACTTATGGCAAGAGTTTGAATGGATTTGCTTGAAAGAGGGGATCCAAGGCTGCATGTATAATCATTGGCTCCGATTTCGCCAAGCCAAATCAAGGCATCACCCAGAACAGCTTTACACTTTCCAGGAGTAGTTCTGGAGTCGTTGCACCCTTTACTTTCCAAGATCTTGTTGAACCAAACAAGCTGAGTCTGAAGGGACTGAGGCACAAGGTTAAAAGTCACGTTGTTCCTCAAAAAGAAGCCGTGTCTTATGGCGGTGGCGCCGCCAACAGCAAAGTTGACGCCGTGTGATTGGTCGGCTTTAGGGTTGCGATAAGGCGGCAAAAGGGGCAAGGATAGGGCTTCGGCTACAAAGTCGATGACTATGCGGCCGTCGGAGTATCTGTTGGTGGGGTGGTGGAAGAATGTGACGCCGTAAGGAGGGTCGGAGACGTGGTTGAAGGCGGGGGGGCCGGTGGAGGTCTTGGTGTTGCCTGTGTCGGTGTAGGAGTCGCCGAAGGCGTAGATTTTCTTGAAAGGGGGAGGAGGAGAGGATGAGGCAGGTGAAGAGGAGAGGAGAATGAAAATAAGGGTGATGAGGCTCATTTCACAAGTGAAAATTGTGAAGAGAATGGTGGGAGTAGCCATTGTTGTGAGTGGAAGAATTGGCTGATGATAGTGTGATAATTTTTAGGGTACTGTTTGCTGTTTAAATAAAAGATAGGCATTTGTGTTAGCATGCAGCAGGTCTCATCAAAATGAAGTCTTGCAACTTGCTAGCTAGGTTAGGTTGCACTAGCTAGCTAGGTATAGTTAATGGGGGAACTGTTTGTCTAGTTCAATTTGGTTGGATTCATTAATTATAAAATTAGGTATTACTATGGCTGTTTTAAATTAATTATTTTGCTTGAATTATATATGAATTACATGTAAATTATAATTCATTTGTCATGTAATTAAATTAACTTCGACCAAATTCAGTTGAAAACTAATATTTCAAGTTAAATAGTTGATAGATATTTTATTTTTTTCTCGTTCGCTTACCATGCTGGGACTTACATGTTCTACATCTTGTACATAAATATGAAAGTAATTGATTTTTTCAAAGGTGATGCTTGTTTGTGTTTTGAAGGTTTTGAAAAAAAATATATTTTGAAAGAATATATTTTAAGAATTAAATTAGAGAAATATGTTGAAAATAAAATTATATTTAATTTTATTAGTTTTGAAAGAAAGACAAATTTTACTGAACATATATCTTTCTTATAAGTCTAATCATGGTGCTGCATTAAGTTTTTATATTATTTTGTTTTATTTTTTATAGTGATATAATAATTAATAAATATATTTGTAGTAAAATAATAATTTAAAATATAAATATATAATTTTAATTAATGTAATAATTTAAAATGATTAAAATCTTTTAATAACATTTTTTTAAAAATTAAATTTTAGGAGAAATGTTTAGTTTTATTTGGAAGTAAGTTTCAAAATAAAATTATGTATTCTCTCAAGATACTCCAAACATGACCTTAAGTTTTCTCAAAATGAATTTTTTATTAAAGTACATATAGTTTGTGTGGTGCTATTATAGGTATGTTTGACAGTATTTTTTGAGAAAAATTTTCAATTGAGAAAAACACGTTCAAATAAATACGTCATATCTCCAATAATGCAATATTGTAGAACATATAATATTATACACAAAGTATCCCTTAAAATAAAACCTACTAATCATCTATTCATTATATATACATCAATCACTACAATTATATATCCACAAAAAATTCATTTTCATACCACTTATGGATACAAATCTCACTGATTTAATATTTACAATAAAAATTGTTTTATCTCTCAAAATATTTTCAAACAAACTATTTTCTTTAAAAATATTCTCTAACAACCCTCAAATCATAAATAAACTCATATCACATTCTGGTTATTAGCTCACCACCCAAAATACATTCTCTCAAAAAAATAATCTCAAAACATTCAAAATACAACCAAAAAAACCCATTTTAAATCCGTATACAGTGTGCACTTGGGATAGGACTTAACAAATTAATACATAACGTAATGATTGTAATAGAAAGGTGAAAAAACTAAATTGGGAGGGGTAAATGGTAATCCCATGATATATCTATAGTATGTGATTTTAAATTTTTGTATTTTTGGAATTGGATGACAAAATTAAATATTGAAAGCATGCATAAATTAACATTAATAATAAGGATAATTTTTGAATTTTAATATGTAGTGATGGTCTGCACTATTACATATCACGATTTAATTGTGGAGTGATGATCACTTCTCTTATGAGTAAGGCCTTGCAAATAGAGTAGCTGGATTCGCCATTTTATTTTAATTAGAAACCACAAAAATATTAAAATAATCATAAGTAAAATCAACTAGCAAATTCAATTGATTTCAACCTTGTGAATTTTTTAATTGGATCAGGTACAATACAATCAGTTCAATAATAATCAATTGTAAGTAAACGAATGGGGTTTGATAATATAATCAATTAAACCCATCCAATAATGCAAATCTGCGGTTAGTGTTTGACTAATAGTTCTCACAAGAAATTGTGAGCTTTTCTTTGTATCCATTTCCGGAGGCGTTGGTTCTTCACAAGAAGCTCTTGAAGACATGTAAAAGTCATTATGCACAATCATGCATGTCAATCAAATTAAACAAATTAAATTTATATATTACACTCTTATTCTGCTCAAATATATATATTTTTTATTTTATATTTGCAAGGCTTGTACGAAGAACTTTCTTTCACATAACTCAATTTAAAATAAAAAATTTGGCATACAATTAACGCTTTTCATCAAAAAGTGAGAACGATGAAGCAGTTTTCATGTTCCGTGTGGCACACAAGCAACCACGTTTTCTGTATATAATGTGATCAACTTATAGGCTGTTTGGATTTATTTTTTGAAGGCATATTTTCATTTTTTAGTGAAAAGTTAGTTATGAAAATATTTTTGAAAATGAAATGTTGTTTGGATGTTTTATTTAAATGTACTGATTATATAGGATTGAAAATGAGTCGTATTTGAAAAATATAGTATTTTTGTATTAAAAGTCGTGCAAATGTAAATAGGAGAATATAAAAAGTGATGAAAAGTAAAAATGGAGAAAAAGTGTAAGAGTTTGTCAGAAAGAATATTTTGAGAATGAAAATATGTAAGAGTTTGTCTGAAAGAATATTTTGAGAATGAAAATATTTATAAAAATATAGGAGAAGTTGATAGCTCTCTGTTTTTATTTTCAGCAAAAAATAAAAATGGGTTTAAAAAACAAAACAAATAGGCCCAATCAATTGTAATGTGATGTGGTAAATATGTACTAACAAAGTGAAAGCTTCGCAATTCTCCTAAAGCAAAATATAAAT
The DNA here is from genome assembly GCA_018894105.1 of Jacaranda mimosifolia. Lineage (NCBI taxonomy): Eukaryota > Viridiplantae > Streptophyta > Magnoliopsida > Lamiales > Bignoniaceae > Jacaranda > Jacaranda mimosifolia. Next base: position 34,022,725 of record CM032122.1, on the reverse strand, counting down.
ACAAAAACATTTTAAATTTCGTGAGTTTTTCGTTCAACCCATTAAAAAGGTCAATGCGTACACAACTCATCTGTAATTAGCAATGTGAGACAATGATCAATACATAACTCAGCCACATGACTAACTTTGTAACTCCCACCATTTTCAAAATTACAAATAAAATTACTTTTATGGAGCAATTTTACATACTCCCTTACATCTAATGTTTCTAATTGCACTAACTTAAGGATATATTGGTAGGTCTTTTTTACGCCAATTTCAATGGTCCTAACTCTTATTTATATTTTAAAGTATTTAAAATTTAGGTCTTAATTGAATTGACCCAAAGCTCATAGACCTATTCAAGGAATTTAGGAAGGTTAGAGGTCATTACTCATTCGATAAGTTTTTGTTTTTATTTTTTATTTCGATATTTTTTTATATTTAAAAAGTTAGTTAGGACAAGCAGGCTGAAAAAATGAGTTCGTTTTTGGATGAGCTATCTAAAAACTAATGCTTGTATGAAATTTAGTAAATTGTAGGTGGAAATAAATAGTAACAATAAAAATAAAGATAGATAGTAACATAGACGGAGCAAGGGGGCTAAGAGGGGCAATCGCCCCCCCTCAAAATTTTGAAATTTGATTTTTTTGTATTGAAAATTTTAAAATATTATAATTTTGTCATCCTTCAAATTATAAAATAGTCATTCCTTTTATTGAAGATGTACATTATTAAAGATGTACACTCTACCATTATTCTTCTTTATCATTTCAATTTTACAATATATTATATTTTTGGTAATTCAATTTCGTTCCCTGTAATAAGGATTTCTGGCTCTGTCCCTAGATAGTAATAATAATAATAATAATAATAATAATAACAACGAAAAGACATATAGATTATTAAGAGAAAATATAATATAAGTTATTGAAAAATATGTGTTGACATAAAAATAAATTAGAATTTTAATGAAAATATGTTAATAATTTATTTTTAAATAGTAAAAATAAATAAAAATGGATCTGAAAACAAATCCAAAAGGATAATTACTCCTTTAACTAATTTATTTTGTAATGTGTAGTGTAGACATCTTTCGTGAGCCAGCTACTTATGTTATTAATTCACATTGGCTTGATGAACAAGCAATTTACCGCATTCAATTTACTGCATTTGAGTGGAACCATGGTTGCAATATGCATATATATATATATATGGGAAGGGACGGCTGGATAGGGTGAGATGATGACCGAACCAGCTGGTGCATGGCATCCGCGCACGCTGTGATAATTCCAAGGAGCTGACGACTTGACATAATTCTGCACCAAGTACAAGGGACGCCGTGCATACCGGCTGGGAACGGTAAATATTGGACTCCAAATTTTTTTATTAGACATTATGTTGCATAAATAACATAAGCAATGTTTGGTTTAATTCTCTCAAAACTCAACTTTTTCCTCTAAAATAATATTAAAAATTATATCATTTCAAATCATTATATCAATAAAAAATATATAGTTATATCTTTCAATCATTATTTTGATATAAATATATATATTTTAATTATTATATCACTATAAAAATAGCAAAATAATATAAAAATTGATGCGACACCACTAATCAGACAAAAATTTACATGCAAAGATATTTACAGTAAAATTAATTTTTTTCCTTCAAAATAAAGCCAAACATAATTTTATTCTTAACACATTCTTTCACCCAACTATCAAAATATATTCTTGCAAAACAGTCTCCCAAAACACCCAAAAACGAACCAAAACTTCTATTTTATGAAGAAAGATAATATATATCACATTAATAGATACGAAGGTTTGCACTTAGTAATAAATAGGATTAGTTTATTCAAATATGTCATAACTTATTATGTGGGAGGTCTCGAGTTCAAACTCGAATGAGTTTTTTTGTGCATCTTATGTGTGTATTTGGTTGTGAAGTTTGTACTTCGTCATTTATAAGAATTTAATAATTGAATTTTATTAACTTGTTTTAAAGATAATTTTTGTTATTTGTAATGTTGTTTGGGAAAAAAAAAATGTCCTAACCTAATTTACGTTTACTAATTCACAACTAGGAAATTTGAGTTTAAGGCTGATAAAACTTAACTAGATCTTTTGTTTCATTTATTTCTCTATAACGTCAAATGCAAATGCTATTGAGGTGAGGAGTGTCAAGTTCAGAATTTAAATGCGCACACAGTTGCAGTTTGTGATATGTAGACATTCTGTAAGGGCTTGTTTGTTTTTGTTTTTTTGACCTATTTTTATTTTTTATAAAAAATAAAAATAGAGAGCAATTAACTTCTTCACTATTTTCACAGTCATTTTCATTCTTAAAATATTTTCTAAACAAACTCTTTACACACTCTCTCCATTTTCACTTTTCATCACTTTTCATTTTTTTTACTCACATTTGCATGACGTTTAATACAAAAATACTACAATTTTCAAATACAACACATTTTCAACCATACATAATCACTACACTTTAAACAAAATATCTAAATAACATTTTATTTTCAAAAACACTTTTATAACTAATTTTTCACTATTCCTTTCACCAGAAAATAAAAATGCCTCCAGAAAACAAATTCAAATGGTTTATAACTGTTCTTTCCTACTTTACTATTGACAATATGTTAATTTTTTTGTCTAAAAAAACAAGATTTTAATTGAGAATGTAATGTTAAAAATACAATAGCATATAATAAGAGAATAATTTTTTTTTGTTAATATAATAATAATTATAGATTTAATATTAATGACTAAAATTAATATTAATTTTAGGAATAAAATTCATTTTATACTTGACGTTTCAGTCCAATTAATTGCAAAATCATCCATATGATTTTAGTTCTCTTTAATATCACCCCTCAACCACTATTTCGGCTGCAATTCTCGACCACACACCATTTACTAACTTTAAATATTGATAAAAAAATAAAATAAAATAAAATTCATAATCATTCTCAATTTTATTTCGGGAATCAATTAAGATTTGTCTTTCAATTTTTTAACACTTCTAACTTCATTTTTCTTTTTCTTTTCTTCTTCTTCTTCTTCTTTTAAACAGAAGGCGAACTTTGTCTATTTCAATTCAACTAATGTTTTTTAATTTGACTTTTTAATTACTTTTTTTTTTTCCTAAAAATTTCTTTTTTTCTTCCTAAAAATTTCTTTTTTTCTTTAAAATTAAATTAGATTACAATAAATTTTATCTGAAAATATATTTAACACTAATAATTAAGTATGAAGTTGAGATAATAATTAATATTGAAATAACAGGATTTTGGTTTATCTTTGTTGGATAATAATACTATAGTTAGGTATATTGTTTTCATGCGTAGCACTTGAATGTGACTAGATGAATGAAACACGTGCGAGAGGTCCTAGTTTTATCCATATAAAGATACAGCACCATAAAATATAATTAGATCTCTTAAGTTGTGGTCGCTAGATTATATATACATATATAATACGTCTCGCTTTCCCAATGGCGGCTGAAATTAGGAAGCCGTTTAATTGGTTATATTTTCCTTTCCATTTTTATTTTTAATATTTTTAAAACTTAAAAAGATAGTTAGAAAAAATGATGTAAAAATGAGTTTGTATTTGAACATATTATTCAAGCAAAAATGAATGTATAGTATTCAGTAACTTGTAGATTAAGAGAGATAATAATAATGAAAACAGAGAAATAAACTATTGATGTGGGAGATTTCCTCAAAAGATATAAATGCCCTCATCTCATCTAATATGTAAGGATTCGCGTCTTTTTAAACAAGTAAGGCCAGTTGCCCAACCCGCATTCAAGCAGGGATACCATCTTAGCCCTCCATTTTATGACACGTGCAAGCTTAGGGTGACATCCACGTCAAGCTCAATCGTACACACTATGCACAAGGGATCACTATAAATACCTCCATTTATTAACTGAGGGATCATCTGAAAGCCAACGGATACCAACTCACATCACTCATATCCCTACCACCCGACCACTCGACCTAAAGAGCTCTCGACCAAGATACCCAGTTTAGCCAAAATATCACTCACTCGAGCCCCTATCTTTGGTCAATTCTTTGACCATTGATAAATATACTGTGTGTCATTTCCTGCGACATTAGAAGGCGCTGTCTGTGGGAAATCGATTTAAGTGTTTGGAACTTTAGCTAAGTCGGTTTTATGGAAACGACTCCGAGTAAGAATGTGGGAACACCAGAAATTCGAACCAGTTCACTCTCCTTACAGCAAGCCCCTCTAGTGCCCCTCTCTGAGTGGGTGGTGGGGATTACACGAACAGAGCTGCAAGCCCTGGCAGAAATTGTAACAAACAGAGTTATTGATGGCAGATTAGCAAACACACCTCTAATGCCTCATTTCCCAAGGTAATTATTTTGTGAGGAGCCTTCAGAGCGATTAAGGGGGACAGAGGTGGTCAGAAGTGAAGAGGACTCCGGAGAAGATGGGAGTTATCATAAACGTGGAGAGGAGGAAACGACAAGTACACCGAGGAATAGAGGTGGAAGGTCGACCGAGCGGTACTCCAAGGAACAGACCTGTACCGAGGTGCAGGAGATCAGTGATCAAGTGGAGCGGCTGAGCAAAAAATTGGTGGAAATGAAGAAAAAGGAACAACAGGGATCCACTCTGCAAAAGAGAGGCTCTCCCTTTAGTATGGAGATTTTGTCAGAAACAGTGCCAGTTGGATTTAAGATACCTGACTTACCGAGGTATGAGGGAAATTCAGACCCCCAAGAACATTTAGCGGCATTTGAGCATTTAATGTTGCTGTACAGCCTGTCCGATGCCATTAATTGTAGGGTGTTTATCACCACCCTGTACGGACGGGCACAAGAGTGGTTTACCTCACTATTAACTGGGACCGTGGTCACCTACGACCAGTTATGTCGAAAATTTCTGTATTATTTCGCTAGCAAGAAGAAATCTAAGAGGCCAGCTACATACCTCTTCACTATAAGGCAGAGAGAAGATGAGACTCTCCGTGCTTTTATGAGCCGCTTTAATAATGAAGTATTGGAGGTGCTTGACCTTAATGTGGACATGATGGTTAGCGTCTTAATTCAGGGTCTTAAGAAGAGTCCGTTGGCATCGGCATTGGTGAGGGAACCACTCCTAAATGTCGAGACCCTCATGGAAGTGGCAGAAAAATATGTGCACAAAGAGGAAATGAACGCTATGAAGGATGAGGAATGTTAAAAAAATGCAATGGGAGCACGGTCACAAAAGAGGGAGGAGGCTGGCAAGCCTTGGTCTAAGAAAGATCGTAGGAGGTCTCCACCTCAGGCCAAAATTCGATCATTACACCCCCTTACGGACTACAAGGGCATATGCTATGTTTGCTATAGCCTCATCGGATGTTATAAGGTGGCCAGCAAAGCAGAGGGATATGCCTAATAAGAGAAATTATAAGCAATATTATGCATTCCATTGTGATAAGGGGCATGATATAGAAGATTGCCATCACTTGAGAGATGAGATTGAAAGGTTAATCAGACAAGGGTATTTGAAAGAGTTTGTGCAACATCCACGTAGGAACTCTAAGGAGAGATCCCATGGGGGAGAACATCATAGGGGTCACTCTAATAGTCGTTCTCAAAGCCCCCGGAGAAGATATTATAGGCTTGGAAAACGTCAAGACACTGAAAGGAGTCAGGCTCCGTGGAATGATGATAACCTCCCAAAGAAAGGCATCATAAATATGATCGCATGAGTGCCTACTTGCGGAGACTTCAGAAATGCTCGAAAGAAGTATGCTCGTGTGGATCGGAGAAATCCACATGTTTTCACCATGGAAAAGGATGTAGAGCCTATTACTTTCGACCATAGTGACCTTGAAGGGATAGTGCAACCTCATGATGACCCCATGGTGATAACTGTGGACATAGCAAATTTCTCAGTGCAGAAAGTGTTGGTAGATAATGACAGCTTGGTGGATATAATATTTATGAGCACATTGAAAAAGATGGACTTAGATGTCACCACTGTTCGACCTATCAGCACGTCGCTGGTTGGTTTTGGAGGGTCCAAGGTTGTACCGTTGGGAACTATTGACCTCCTTACGTCTTTGGGAGCGGAGCCTAGGAGGAAAACCGTGATACTAAAGTACCTAGTGGTGGATTATCCATTCGTCTACAATGTTGTACTAGGACAACCGAACCTTAACCTCTTTCAGGAGGTTGTGTCCACCTATCATCTGAAAATGAAATTCCTGACCAAGGCAAGGATAGGTGAGGTATGTTGTGATCAGAGGGCAGCACGGGTATGTTATAATGTGTCTCTAAAAAAGCCAAAAAAAGAGGAGAAAAAAGCGATACAAGTAGAGGTAGATGGACAACTAGAGCTCTCTATATGAGTCGATCAAGAGGACAGCAAAAGAAGAAGGATGGAGCCGTTAGACTACAAACAAATAAAGCTACGATCGAGAGACACGGGTAAGACCACCAAATTGGGGACCCAGATAAGCCTTTAGTCAGAGATGTTGATGGTGGAATTCCATAGGGAAAATGTAGATATCTTCGCATGTGGACCTGTAGATTTTAAGGGAATAGACCCCGTGGTCATGGTCTACAATCTAAACGTTGACCCAAATGCCCAACCAGTCCGACAAAAGAAGCATAGCTTTGGAGCTGAGAGAAACAAATTTATCGAGGAAGAGGTCAGGAAGCTGCTGGAGGCAGGTTTCATAGTGGAAGCCCAGTTCACAAAGTGGTTATCTAATGTGGAGGAAGTCCCGAAGAGAGGAGAGAGATGGAGAATGTGCACTGATTACACCCATCTAAACAAGGCATGCCCAAAGGATTCCTATCCTTTGCCCAGGATAGATGTATTGGTCGATTCAACCGCTGGTTGTGCTCTCCAAAGCATGATGGATGCTTACTAGGGATACCACCAAATACACATGGCCCTTGAGGACATGGACAAAACTGCATTTGTGGTTGAAAGCGGAGTCTATTGTTACACGGTTATGCCTTTTAGGTTGAAAAATGCGGGTGCGACCTATCAGAGATTGGTTAACAAAATGTTTAAGGACCAGATATGTCGGACCATGGAGGTGTACGTGGATGACATATTAGTTAAGAGCGTGAAAGAAGAAGAACACATAGAACATTTGAAGGAAGCATTCAATATCATGCATTAATATGGCTTAAAATTGAATCTCGCCAAATGCACGTTTGGGGTTCGAGGAGGAAAATTTTTGGGATACATGGTCACTGAACGGGGAATAGAAGCCAACCCAGAAAAGATCAAGGTGATACTATAAATGCCATCTCCTAGTAGCGCTAGAGGGGTCCAGCAGCTAACGGGCCGCATAATCTCACTAGCAAGGTTTATAACACGAATGGCGGAGAGAAGCTTACCTTTCTTTAAAATGTTAAGAAACCTCAGAGATTCATCTGGATAGGGGAATGTGAGTGAGCATTTTGAGATCTAAAAAAGTATCTCAGTTCGTCGCCCCTCTTAGAGAAACCCAAGGTTTCATGTCGGTAACGAATGAGGTCGTGAGTTTGGTGATAGCAAAGGTTGTAGGAAAGCATCATAAGCCTGTGTACTATATCAATAAGGTCTTGTAGGGAACAGAGAAGAGATATAGTGAGATCGAAAGATTCGCGCTGACATTGATTACAATCGCAAGAAAGTTAAGACCTTACTTTCAGGCTCACCACATAGTGGTCTTGACTAACCAGCTTTTGAGAGAGATACTGCAGAAGCCTGACTTATTAGGGAGGCTGGTAAAGTGGGCTGTGGAATTAAGTGAGTTTTCTGTGGAATTTCAGAGCAGAACAGCTATGAAGGCGCAAGTATTAGCTAATTTTTTGGCAAAGATGGGAGAAGAGAAGTCAGAACCACCTACGGAGGTGAACTCTCTTGAAATCAGCCAATGGTTAGTACATGTTGATGGGTTGTCCATGGCCCATAGAGACGGTGCCGGAATCTAATTCAGAAATTTGTTGGGAGATGAATTAGATTTTGCTCTAAGGCTTCAGTTCCAAGTAACTAATAACGAAGCAGAATACGAGGCCGTCGTAGCAGCACTCAGCATAGCAAGGGAGTTACAAGTTAAAGACCTTATTATGTATACAAATTCGCAACTGATTGCCAACCAATTCAATGGCATATACGAGGCTAAAGAAGAAACAATGAGAAAATACTTGGAGAAAGTGAAAGCCTTGACAATGCAGATGGAGAGGTTTCAGATGGTACAGATACCTTGAGCTGAAAATGAGAGGGCTGACTCTTTGTCTAAGTTCACTAACATGATCAACGGGCTTAGAACAAAAGGGGTGACGATCATTACATCAGAGGATCCGGCTATCTGTGATCGAAAGGCCTCTGGGAAAGAGGTTATGGTCGCGGAGTCAACTGATCCCAAACAAGACAAATGAAAGAAAGAAATTGTGTCTTATCTGAAAGATAGAGATCTCCTGAAAGACGCCGCAGTAGCTAGGAGAATAAGGAGGCTAGCACCAAGGTTCACGATATGGAAAGGGGAGCTATATAAAAGGTCTTTCAGCGGACCACTTTTGAGGTGTTTAAGTGCAGACCAAGTGGAGTATGTGCTAAGGGAGATACATGAAGGCAGTTGTGGAAATCACTCGGGAGTCGTGCACTTACTCAAAAAATTCTTAGGCAAGGGTATTTTTGGCCTACCATGGTGAAGGATGCTAATGAGTTTGCTAAAAAGTGTCGAGAATGTCAACTTTATGCCAATCTGATCCATAAATCAAGAGTTGAAATAAAGCTGATAAAGATTTCATACCCTTTTGACATATGGGGAATGGACATAGTGGGACCTTTCCCACCAACAAGGGGTCAGAAGAGGTACGCTATTGTCGTTGTTGAGTACTTCAGTAAGTGGGTGGAGGCGGAAGCAGTAGTGAAGATATTGGAAGTGGAGGTCATGAATTTCCTCTGGAAGAACATAGTATGTCGCTTTGGGATCCCCCGAATCCTCATTTCAGATAATGGCACCCAATTCCAAGGGAAGAAGATCTTAGAATGGTGCTAGGAAATGAAGATACAACAGAACTTCACATCAATAGGGCATCCCCAAGCTAATGGTCAAATAGAAAAAACCAACAAAACCCTTTTGGACAACTTGCAGAAAAGGTTGGATGGTGCAAAAATTGCAGGGGTGGACAAACTCCCAGGAGTACTGTGAGCATATAGAACGACCCTAAGAGTCTCAACGGGAGAAAAATTGTTCCAACTGGTCTATGGGGTGAAAAGAGTAATCCCAGTGGAAGTTGGATTAGAGACCTTTAGAGTACAGGAGTTTGACCAGCAAGATAATGCTGAGGAGCGAACTTTTGACCTGGACATCATTGAGGAAACAAGAAATGCCGCAGCACGATGAATTCTTTAGTAAAATAGACAGATGGCAAAAAACTACAACAAGAAGGTGAAGACTAGAAGTTTGGAGGTTGGAGACTTGGGTCGAGGTGTCCAGACATGTTGGTAAGTTAGATCCCAATTGGGAGGGACCTTTCAAGGTCGTGAAGCTGGCAAAGAATGGTGCTTATAGGTTGCAAACTTTGGATGGGAAAGATTTTCCACGACCATGGGGGATACAAAATCTGAAGAAATTTTACACTTGAAGCATACTGCCTTTAGATTTGGTGTTTATTTTTATGCTTCATTGTACTAACATACCTCTTTTTGGACCATATATGTCACCATATTCTATCTATTCTAGATTTGTCACTAGTGCAGGCTTGCAAGTGAGAATATAGATTGCATTTGCAAAGGGCAAAAATAGGTCGTCAGGTCGACAACCTAAACAAATGAGTTGACAGGTCGACAACCTGGAAAAGGTTAACACCATTTCAAATCATACGCAAACCAACCCTAAGGCGTTGAGCTTACGGTTGACAACCTGGAAAAGGTTAACACCATTTCAAATCATACGCAAACTAAGCCTAAGGCGGTGAGCTTATGGGTCGATAACTTAAACAAATGGGTCGACAGGTCGACAACCTGGAAAAGGTTAAAACCATTTCAAATCATACGCAAACCAAGCTTAAGGCGTTGAGCCTACGAGTCGACAACTTAAACAAATGGGTCGACAGGTTGACAACCTGGAAAAGGTTAACACCATTTCAAATTATACGCAAACCAAGCCCAAGGCGCTGAGCCTACGGGTCGATAGGTCGACGACCTAAACAAATTGGTCATTAGGTCAGTGGGTCGTCAGGTCTTCTACCTGGGTAAGGGGTTAGGACGCAAATATATATACGACGCAAAATAGTGAAAAAGGTCGACTGGTCGATAGCATAAAAAATTCATTCTATTTCACCAAAATACACATAACTCAGCGACAAGGTCAGATTTCAGCTGGGCGATCTCCCTCTCCAGGCTAGAGATCTTTTCATTTTTCTCTTTCAGTGCAACATCTTTAGTCCTTGAAATCTCCTCAAGCCTTGAGGGAAAAGTAGATATCTCAGTCTGGAGCCTCCCCATCTCAACATTCAGGTCGTCAACTTGGGCCTCATCGACCACACGACGATCGCGATAGAACGCACATTGCATGGCCAGTGCGTGAGCAAATGTTGAGGCCTATAGAAGCACAAATGAGTTTGAATAAGCAATTTAAGCTGAAAGAGGCAAAAATAGACTTAGGAATAGAAGTACTTGCATCAAGTTGTGAGCCAAGTGCTCCTCAATAAAACAAAAAGGATTGGACATGAGCATAGCTTGATCTTTCTCTTGCACACAGCTGTTATAAAGGTCGTATGAATCACCTCCCACGTCATTTGTTAAAATGCTAGAGGTGTTAACAATAGGCCGAGGTAGAGAGGCATTGTGGTGTGCAGATAGATGTAGTACCTCCAACCTCTACGTCAATCTACGTGCCCCCTCTAAAGCCTCTCTATCAATTGGGGGAGCAAGTGGGTCGGTATACGCTGGAATAGCTTCGGGATAGGTCAGCACCTCGGTAGCTCGACGCCGTTTGATACGGACCGTCCGACCACTGGAACGAGTAGAGGGATTGTCCAAACTAATAGGGGGAGTCTCACCTCGGACCTTTTCTTTCCCCTTAGAAAGAAGAGGGGCAATATCATCTCAAGGTAGGGAGATCAAACCCTCTCCCTCAAATAGGTCGATGGTGGGGTTGAACAGATGGGCAGTCTCATCGGCCAGAGCAGGAACTGACTGAATAGGTGCATGTACGAGAGGAGAAGGCTCAGTAGTTCTCATGTGCTGGGGAGTAGCACCAGTGGACTGTAAATGGGTGTCATCAGAAGGAGTAATAGGACCTGAACTATCATCAACAGCAGGAGCAGAAGAACTTTCCCCTAAACCCTATATGTTGTCTCTAGTTTGTTCTTATTAATTTTAACCCACTATATATCCAGACATACTATACTTCCATATTTTTAGTGGTGTTCATAAGGGCAAGACATAGTGTTCATGGCACACTGATCTACCCAGAGAGACATTTTGATACACATGGACTCTCAATCTAACAAGTTAATATTTGTTCTTGACCTTATGTATAATTGCAACAACCTCAGCCCTTTTCTGCTTCATCAAGTTAGCCGTCATAGCCTTAAGGGCCATCATTTCTGTAAAAGAGAGTAAAGTAAGAATAGAGTTAGAAAATGCAAAAAGTAAGAAAACAACTTAAAAACTGTTACCGAGTGTCCTCCTAGGTCAAAGCCTAGCAGGAGAGAGGTCATCAAGCTTAAGAGTCTCTTCACTAAAGAGGTCGTGAAAGTCGAACCAGCTAGCGGTCAGGCGCTCTTCAACAATATCCTCCTCCCACGAAGGTTCTTCATCAAAGGAAAAGGCCAGTTTGTCGTCCCGCCACTCATGAGGAACGTTCCAAGGATTATGGGAGGGGGCCTCTACATTGAACCACTTATTGCGCCAAGAACTGGCGGACCTCGGGAGGTATGTCAAAAATTTATAATTTTGATTGGCAATCACATAATAAAAACCTCGATCCCCCGAGCGAGTGGAGGGATTAACATGAAAAAGATGCCAAAAGTTCACAAAGGAGGGATCGGCATTAAAATAACACATTATTACAATAAAACCTAATATATTGTGAATAGAATTGGGGACCAATTGGGTGGGACAAACACCTATAGTCCTAATTATGTTAGCTAAAGGTTCATCTATAGGAAATCGTACACCAGCCTCCAACACGGGGACATGAAAAGCTAAACAATTAGGTGGGGGTTGGTATATTTTCTGCCCTTCCTCTAGTTTTATGATCTTATAGCTATTAGGAATAAAAAACCTGCTACGAAGAGATGCGAAGACCTTAGGACCTATTTTGTTAGGGGCATTCAAAGGGTCATTGGGGTCACTCGGGTCTATAAAGAGTTGAGGCGCCAGAGGTCCAACACCTCGACCACTATGGTCGGAGGTCGAAGAGCCTGACCTAGAGCTCTGACCACTATCACTCGATGAGGAAAAAGATGAACTACCAGACATGGTGCAATAAATTTAACAATTAAAAAATAATGAATAACGATAGCACGATTAAAAGGAAAAATAGCAAAAATAGGTAAGGATAGGCGAAAAAAGTATCAACACCTACTTGCTAAACTTCCCCCTTCAAAATCACAGGTCGCCGGGTTGAGCACTCAAAAAATAAGCGCTGGGGATATAGGTCTCCGGGTCGAGGACTCAAAAAATAAATGCCGGGGATACAAGTTGTGAGGTCGAGATCTCGAAGAGAGAGTTGCTTTTGTATTGTTGGTCGTTGGGTAGTACTGGTCGTCAGGTAGGAGTTTCGACCAGAAGTTTCAATAGGGAAAGCGGAAAAGTGAAGGAGAGAAATGAGAAGGGGAAGTAATTTATAAAAGTCAAGGTTCTCGAAAGATGTGACCACATCTAATGGCTTGAAAGAAAAGACTCTTGGAAATCGACGGTCTTGATCAACTTCCCTATTTATGAGCTTTGCACATAACTAAAGAAGTTGGGGGATAAATGATGTGGGAGATTTCCTTAAAAGATATAAATGCTCTCATCTCATTTAATATGTAAGGATCTGCGTCTTTTTAAACGGGTCAGCCTAGTTGCCCGACCTGCATCCAAGCAGGGACACCATCTTAGCCCTCCATTTTATGACACATGCAAGCTTAAGGTGACATCAACGTCAAGCTCAATAGTACATACTATGCACAAGGGATCACTATAAATATCCCCATTTATTAACTGAGGGATCATCTGAAAGCCATCGGATACCAACTCACATCACTCATATCCCGACCACTCGACCTAAAGAGCTCTCGACCAAGACACCCAGTTTAGTCAAAATATCACTCACCCGAGCCCACGTCTCTGGTCAACTCTTTGACCATTGATAAATATATTGTGTCATTTCCTGCAACATCAACTATATAAGTTTTTAGAAGAAGGTATATAAGTAATTAGAGAATATATTTTTGAGTTAAGAATAAATTGATATTTTGATGAAAAATTGTGAGGAATTTATTTACAAATAATAAAAATAGGTGAAAATATATTTGAATATAAAAACAAAAAGGGTCTAGGATTGCCAAACTTTACTCATACTATGCAAATTACTGTTATAGTGACAAATATATTTCATATTTGAAAGGAATTTTTAATCTCTTTAATACCAAACCTTTTTTGAAATTATGTACAAATAAATAAAGAATTACTCTGTCGAGTAACCAAATGATCAAGTAGCATCACCCTCAATATATGAAAATCTGAATTTAAACCTTAAAGAACCATTGATGCATACGTGTGTAAGAAAAAGAAATATTGCCTGGTAGACGGTACAGGCTAATAATTAAGATAAAATTGGACATGGGTGGCCGTGCTGCAGACAAATTGAATGAAGCGTGCACCGATCCAACTAAAAGCACTTGAGTGTAGAGTCGCTTGGCCCGTTACCCACCCCGACCCCACCCCAACCCACCCCTACAAAAACACACACACACACACACATATATGTATAACTACTTTACTAAATATAAAATAGATTTTTCTTTGATCAATAAAGGATGTTAGTGACTGCTCATAAATTTTTCAAGATATGTTATAAGATATTTGAGAATTTATAAAATATTATAAAAATATTTGATAAAATATTTTATAAAAACACTTATAAGTTCTTAAAATATAATGTTAGGATATTATAACTTTCTTTTTCTGAAAAAAGAAGGGAGTTATCGCTTATATTTTAATATTTTGACAAACTCATTTAATTTTAACTATTTAAATTACAAGATTGTCCATATATATAATATTTTATAAGTTTCAATATTTTATTGTACACAAATACATCAAGAGTTTATTTTTTAAAATAAGATCAAGATCTTATGAGTTTCAAAAATATCTTATAAGATGTAAAAAATTAAATAAGCTTAATTTATAAGCTCTTCAAAGCATATAAAATGTTTGAAAATCGAAAGCTTATAAACATTATAAAGTATTTTAAGAAAGAGTTTATGAACTTTCAATACAAGATGTTAGGAATTTATAATTTTTTTTTAAAAATAAAGAGTTTCAAATTTATTTTTAATAAAATTTTAAAAAACTTTTTTGATTTTAATCATATTAATTATAAAATTATCATCAATAACATTGTATAAATTTTAAAGGATCTTCCTTCATCCAAACAATTTAAAATTTTATTTGCACATAAAATAAATTTTAATATTTTATGAATTTTAAAACTATTTTATAAAATATAAAAACTTATAAAAAAATTTAAATAATTTTACCACGTCATACATGATTCTTCTCAAAGATAATGAGCCAAGACATTATTATTACCCTTCGATAAATGCGAACACATAAGATGAACAATAAACTTAGGGAATGTTTGGTTATATTTTTTTGTGTGATTTTATTATGTATTTTGGGAGAATGAATTATTGAAAAATGTGAAAGTTATATTTTGGTATGCTTGTTTATTTTTGGGGAAGACATTTTTTACTGTAACAGTCAAATCAATACTTTTTTGTTGGGGTTTTGAGGTGAAAATGAAATTGAGTGATTTTTTTATTGTTAGAATAATAATAAAATATATATATGATGTATATATATGATGTGGGATGCAAAAGTGTTTAGGCCTAGTTAGGGGCCCAGGGCCCATATGCCTCATCGACTTCACTTGACCAAATCTGTCCAGAGGTGCACCGCCAGGCTCAGTCAGGCCCTCGAGGCCCATAAGATCCCTCTAGACCACACAGCCGACTACGTTGAGGTCGAGTCTAAGGTCAAGGACAATACAGTACTCTGCCACCGCATTAAATTCGTTGACGGGTGTCACGCCTCCGCATTAATGGCGCATGCCATCCTCATCACCGCCTGACACAGCAGGCGCCGCTACAGTGTACTATCTTGTCCTTGAAACCTGGAAGGGCAGTTAGCTGGAAATATTCAAATGGGGAAAATGACTAATTACCCCTGGGTGAAGGCTAAGGGCCCCTGGGGGTACCAGGGGCTTCCCAAACATTTCCTCGAGGGAAGAAGGATATAAATACCCTCAACCCAACCTTCTAAAGGTACGCACTCATATACACTCAAAAGCCCTTACTTCGCTGCTCAATTTCTGAGGTCGACTTCTACTGACTTGAGCGTTGGAGGGCCTAAGTCGAGGGCCTCTCGGCTAGCCTAACGTTTATTGTGATTGTAGGATTCTTCCCTTACTAAGCAAGAACACGAACCTCTCAGGTCAAGTTCTACCTATATCCAGACCCGGATTCCTATCCAACGGATCGAACCCTCATCAATATATATATATATATAATACAACTACTATCTATTACGTGCCATAATTTATTAAATTGTCAATTAGACATAAATACTTGTACCAGAAATGTAATTGATCTTTTAAACTACCAGTCTACTACTAATTAAATTAAATTGTTTGATGTTCACAGCTAATTTGTCAAAAAACTATGAAAAAATGTGATTGGACTATCACGTAGTCAAATGAACACTTAATTGGTGATACGTTTATGCCATTAATAATTTTAAAGAATTGTGCACTTGTTTCGATCGAATCAAAGTTAATAACGAGTAACTTTAAATATGTAGATCATATTGCCCCACACAAAGGAATAAATAAATAAATAAGAATAGATTAGATGAAATGTTGTTAAATATAAATATATCTTGATTTTCTTAACATGATATACTTATTGTGGATGATACAAATTTAGGACTCGTTTATTTAGTGATATGAGATGTAAAATGATAGGATGAAATCACAATAGAGGAAAGGATTAGAATAGTTTTGTACTTTTTAAATTATACTTATTTTGTGGGATGATGATAATAATAAAAGTGGATAATTGTATTGATTGTTTACTGTGACGGATAATAATATTGTGATAACTTTTAAAATGACCAAAATACTTTTTAATTGCAAAAGAAAAATAGAAATGTAATATTTGTTTTGTAGTTGAGAGTAAGGTACGAAGAATTGTTTCCACAATCCAATAAATTGAAAAATTGAGACAGTGTGATTGACAATGTAGCCGTAAATTATTTAAAGTAGCAGCGTTGCGGTGTGATTGTTTCATCATATGCTAAAAAAAGTGGTGTTTCATCCTCTTAATACTGAAATCAAAATTTATAGTGGACCTCTATACGGTTAACTAAATAAAATGTCAAATGAGATAAAATGCCTCATTCCACCTAATACAATAAATTATACGTCCTCTTATAGTAAAATAAGGTATAATTAGGCTGTGATTCACATTTTTCGTGGGTTTGAATTAAATGAAAGAATAGATGGGCATGCCAACATCATGAGTGCAGTGATCAATGACATCCGACATAAAATACCGAAGCACATTTCTGGATGTGTACAATTGTTGTGCACAGAATATAGATGGAGCCATCCACCCTTAACCCTTTCAATGCCTACAGCCCTACACAGTACACACCATTCAATACTCACAACAATCACAACTGGTCTCCATTCCATCCTATTAATATTGTGAACTTAAGTAGTTTGACTATATACGCTGAGATTTTTAAAATAAAATTTTTAAAAAGTGTTCCACTCCGTTTGGTTTTATTCTCAAATTCTATTTTCAAATTTTTTACTATTTCAAAATTAAAACACATAACTCTTTATATATTTTCACATAATATATTTTTATTTATATTTTCAAAACACATTTATCAATAATATACACATCTCCTCTCTATATCTTATCTTTATTACTATCTCTCTTCACCTGCAATGTGTTAAACATAACACAATTATTATTTTTTCAATAACTATGTAAATACAAACTCATTTTTATTAACTACCTTTTTAAATTTTAAAAATGATGGAATGAAAATAAAAATAAAACTAAATGGGTTGTAAAACTTTTCATTTGAAAATTAGTGGTTATGACATTATGCTTCAATTGAAAGGATACTTATAGAAAAGAATTTAATTTATTAAACATATTCTTATTTTCGAATACTTCTAAAAAACAAAAATAGTAAATTTATTTTAAAGGGAGTATATAATACTTGCTAAGTTCTTTCTTCCTCGGTGTTATTTATTGATTACACATCAACTGCACCATTTATCCTCTAGTAATAATGGTTAAATTTACCTGGTGTTTGATATTATATTATGTAATAGGATATTATTGGAACGAAAAATGGGTCAAAATGACAAGAAGGAAAAGAAGGATTTAACTTTCTTTCATATATAAGAAAAAATATTGTGGAACTAAGTAGAAGCAATTATTTCAAATTAAGAAACACAATTCAACGAAATTGATGTTCTACAAAAATGGAATGCGAGTCTTTTTTGGTAGTTAGCAAAATTGAGATTTTTGTTTTCTAAAAATAAAGTGCAAAGAGTTCTCAGTTCTCGAAAGTTCTAAAAAGTTCACGAATTCTTGCGAATGATTTATCGTGCTCAGTTTCTTTTTGGGACTTAATATTTATAGTCATTTTTCTTAATGGGCGTCGGCCCTTTAGGATTTTAATGTGCTTCTTGGTTCGCTTAGTATTGAAGGAGAAAGCACAAATCATGAGCTAAAAACCCTGAACTTTCTGGAGAATGAAAATTGTATCTCATTGAAGGATATACATGTATATATATGTACATGTGCTACTCATTTAATGAGCTGGAAAAACAGAATGGTAACAACCCTAACAAACTGTAACCCTAACTATCATTAGCTAACTAACTAAACAGATTGAGATAATTAATAATACTCCCCTCAAGGTGGCTGAAAGATGTCCTTGATAGCCATCTTGGACATATGAAGATTGAGAAGAGGTGCATCGAGGGGCTTGGTGAGCATGTCAGTGAGTTGGTGTTCGGTCTCCACAGGTAGTAATTTCATGAAGCCTTCAGTGAGTTTATCACGAATGAAGTGACATTCGATCTCTATGTGTTTGGTTCTTTCATGAAACGTTAGGTTTGAAGCAATATGAACTGCGGCCTGGTTGTCACAGTAAATGATGGTTGGTGACCCGGATGGAATATGGAGGTCAAGCAGCAGTTGTTTGAGCCATATTAGTTCAGGAGCAGTGGTAGCGAACGCTCTATACTCGGCTTCGACTGCAGATCTTGAGACTATTTACTGTTTCTTTGCTTTCCAAGAGACTAAGGAATCGCCTAAGAATATGCAAAATCCTGCCGTGGATCTTCTAGTATTGGTGCAAGCACCCTAATCCGCATCAGAGAAAGCCCGGAGTTGCAGATTGGAGGAAGATGAGAAAAACAATCCTTGACCAAGATGAGACTTCAAATATCTGAGCAAGTGGTGAGCAGCTTGAAGATGAAGTTGTGTAGGGTGAGCTACAAATTGGCTCAGCTTGTGAACAACATATGTGATGTCAAGTCATGAAATAGTCAGATATAGTAGTCGGCCAACGAGGCGCCTGAATTAAGAGATATCTGATAAAGGGTCAGAATCAGTAGTATGGAGATTGACTTTGGGATCCATTAGAGTGTGAGCTGGTTTGCAGCCAAGGAAGCCTGTGTCATCTAGAAGTTGCAGTGTACTGTCTTTGAGAAAGATAAATGCCTGTGTGATTCCTTGCCATTTCAAGTCCGAGGAAGAACTTGAGTGGCCCTAAATCCTTGAGTTTGAATGCAGCCTGGAGTTGTTGTTTGAGGGACTCAATGATGGATAGGGATGGACCTGCAATAACTATGTCATCAACATATATAGCCAATACAGCAAAAGAGTTGTCTTTCCCTCTTGTAAACATAAAATAATTTGCCTTCGATTGAGAGAAACCAAGTTGGAGAAGAGTTGTAGAAATTTTAGAAAACCATTGCCTGGAAGCTTATCTTAAACTATATAGAGACTTATGTAACTTGCATTCAAGCTTAGGACTAGAAATGTGTTGCGCCTTACTGAGGTAACCAGGTAGGGGGGTCCATATACACCTCCTAAAATAGATCACCATGAATAAATACATTATTGACATCCACTTGAGCAAGATGCTAGTGTTTTGGAAGTTGCAATAGATAAGAGAAGTTTCACAGTAATCATTGTAGCTGTTGGTGAATAGGTGTCTGTAAAATCTACTCCCTCTTGTTGGTTGTAGCCTTTAGCTACGAGTCTTGCTTTAAATCTCTCAATGGTGCCATCTGACTTATGTTTGATTTTGTATACCCATCTGCAACCAATAGATTGTTTACCTGCTAGCAATGGAACAACTGACCATGTATGGTTTTGTTCTAAGGCGTTTAGCTCATTTTTCATAGCTTCTCTCCATTCACGTTGTCTGACGGCTTGGTGATAGAATTGAGGTTCAAGTTGTGAGGAAATATGGAATATAAAGGACTTGAATTGAGGGGAAATGGAGGAATATCATATATGTTGCTGGATAGGATATAGTTGTCTGTGTTCAGTGATATTGTTACATTGATAATCTTGAAGGTATGCTGGAGTTTTGAGGGTTCTAGATGATTTTCTTGTAGGGATAAGACGTTGAGAAGGAGTTTCAGTGAAAGATTCTGGAGCTTCAGTGACACTATGTTGAGAATTAGAGACTTTAGTATCTGGATAGGAATTAGTTATAGGCACAGGAAGGGCTATATCAGGAAAGGGATTAGTGACAGTGTTAGAGGTGTATTTGGATTAGAAGGAGAAGTTTTGTTCGTGGAATATAACATCTTGTGAAATGAATGTTTGGTTAGTGTCAAGGTCAAGAAGTTTGTATCCTTTATAGCCTATAGAGGATATCCAAGGAAAACACACTTTTTGGCCCTATGAGCAAATTTCGGTCTGTGAGCAGGGAGTGTAGAAGCGAATGCTAAACATCCAAAGACTTTGAGTGTGGAGTAGTCAAATGAAGAAAAAGAAGTTCATAAGGAGACCTATTTGACAATAGAGGTGAGAGGGTTCTATTTATCAAATAGGTGGCAGTGAGGATGCATTCAGTCCAGAAATGTATAGGTATTCTGGACTGAAAAAAAAGTTCCCTGGCCACATTAAGTAAATGTAAATGTTTTCTTTCTACTACAGAATTCTATTAGGGTCTTTGGACACAAGAAAACTGATGTAGAATTCCAAGGTTGGAGAACAATTCAGGTGAATTGTAGCCCTTTAGCATTATCAGTTCTAAAGCATTTTATTTTGCTATCGAACTGAGTGTTGATCATTGATATAAACCTAGGGATTATGTGAATCACATTAGATTTTTGTTTGAAGAGATACACCCAAGTGAGACGGGTACAATCATCAACCAAAGTAAGGAAATAATTGTGGTCAGTGTGAGAAGTGACATTATAGGGACCCCAAGTATCAGCATGAATTATTTCAGAAGGACTTTTAGATATGTGATTGTAAGAAACAAAAGATAATTGCCTTTGCTTAGCTATAGGACATATACAACATGGAGGAATGTGTTTATTATCAAATTGTTACATATGTTTCATAGTACTCAGCTTCTTGTAAGATAAATGTCCTAGTTTGTCATGCCATATGTTGGCACTGACATTATTTACAAGAGTAGAATGATTGGCAATGAGAATGTAGAGTCCATTTCTCTTTTCAACCTTGCCAATATTCGTCATGCGCCTGGAGTCCTGTATGGTGCATTGATCAGCAGAAAAGAGAACTTGGAGATTAGTATTTTAGTGAGAGAGCTCACAGACATTAAACTGCACCTAAGGTCAGGAACATATAGGACATTTTGGAGGGATAATTGAGAGCTTAAGGTAATGTTGCCAGAGTGTGTGACAGGTATAGATGTGTTGTTTGGGAGAATGATAGTGGAACCATTGATAGGATTTAGAGAATTAAATAGATCAATGTGTGAACAAATGTGGTATGAAGCTCCAGAATCAAGGATCCGATGAGTTTTGTTATGTAATTGAGTAGAAGATTGGAACATAGATAGGCATATATTGAGTTGTTGATTGAGGAGTTATCATTGTCATTGGCTGGTGTAGTGTTGGCATGAGAATTGAGGACATTAATCAGTTGTTGGTACTGAGAGGAGCTGAGAGAATGAACAAGATTTTGTTGAGATACAGTGGTAGATGAATCAACAGATTGGCTGGAAACTTGATTCACTTTAGATATGTTTTGCTGAGGATTTGATCTTGGTTTAGGTTTGAATCCTGGAGGATATCTGTGAAGCTTGTAGCATTTGTCTATCGTGTGTCCTGGAATGTTGCAATGTGTGCAAAATGGACATTCCTTCCTTTGATTCTTGTAACTGGTACGATTTTTAGAATGAGTAGCTGGCTTAGTAGGTTTAACAGCAAATGCGAGAGAAGGAACATAATCTGTGGTTGTAGATCCAATATGTCTTTGCCTTTCTTCTTGAATGATCATAGCAAATATCCTGTTGATAGGTGGTAAAGGATCTATGAGGAGGATCTGACTCCTAGCTTGAGAATAGGATTCATTCAGACCCATAAGGAATGCCAAAACATACTTTGTTTTATAGT
This sequence comes from Jacaranda mimosifolia, assembly GCA_018894105.1. Taxonomy (NCBI): domain Eukaryota; kingdom Viridiplantae; phylum Streptophyta; class Magnoliopsida; order Lamiales; family Bignoniaceae; genus Jacaranda; species Jacaranda mimosifolia. The sequence continues at coordinate 34,000,840 of CM032122.1, read as the reverse complement.
ATTCATGTAAGGCCTTAATGCCTCCACAATTACACAAGCTACAGGAACAAACTGGTCGAAAGAAGCTCAACTCTTCCTAGATAGATTTCAGTTTGGTGAAGTAGAGACTTACAGACTGGTGGTTCTATAGATTATGAATGAGGTCACATTTCAATTGAAAAAGCCGGGGACCGTTACTCTGTTGAAATATGTCTTGGAGATCTTGCCAGATTTCACATACAGTTTCGACGTATAGAACACTAGCTGAAATTTCCTTGGAGATCGAATTCAAGATCCATGATATGACCATATTTTTATTTCTCGTCTAGGATTGCAACAGTTGATTGTCACTGCCATCAGGTTTGGGAACGCTGCCATCGATGAATCCAGTTTTATTCTTCACTGATAGAGCAATCAACATAGCTCTACTCCATGAAGGATAGTTTTCTCCTGTGAGCTATTGAGAGAAGAGAACCATGCCTGGACCATTGGAATGATGGAGGAAGAAAGGACTGAGCGGATCATCGATAGTGGAAGGTCCATTGAAAGAGTTGGTGCTACTCGATCTTGGAGCATCCATGAAGGAGAGAAATGAGATCAAACAGTGGATAAAACAGAAAGAGAGAAAGAAGCAGAGAGAATAGATAATCAGAGGATGAAGCAGGAAGGAGATTTACTGGCAGAGAGGAGCAGTGAAGAGGAGAATCTCATCACATACTATATTAAAGGAGAAAGCACGAATCATTGGCTAAAAACCTGAACTTTCTGGAGAATGAAAATTGTATCTCATTGAAGGAATATACAGGTATATATATATATATATGTGTGTGTGTGTGTGTGTGTGTGTCTACATTTGCTGCTCATTTAATGAGCTGGAAAAACAGAATGGTAACAACCCTAACAAACTGTAACCCTAACTATCGTTAGCTAACTAACCAATCAGATTGAGATAATTAATTTGTTCCCTAATACTTTGCCAATTGGGCTTTCGAACCTTGTAATTCATTTCATTTGTTTAATCTATTGGGCCTTTATAGTCCCTTTTTTTTTATACTACCTTTTTTCATCAAAATCTTTTTCCAATTAAGATCTTATTTATTCCAGATTACCCCTAGCAATTTGAACAAGAAAAGCCCTATTCTTGTTATTTATATCAATATCAATGGGTATGGTATTACAATACCCATGCCAAAAAAGTTATGCCCATACTAATTAAAGATAATGCAATGGGTATAGGTAGGGTTCATACCCATAAATTCCCATACACTCATGCAAAAAAATTACACATTACCGTACTTACATTTAGCCTATTAACCTAAAAATTATCTATACCGAAATTAAATCTATATTAATAATAAACTTTTTATATATAAAAATTAAAATATGTAAATGAATAGTAACAATTAAATAGTTTTCATTAATAAAAACTAACAATATTAAAATTAATAGTCCATGGAATAACCTTGTTAATAAAATTAATTCTATTAATGAATATAACTTTGTTAATAAATTTTTTATTACTGAATGAAAAATTAAAAATAAATATTAATTAAATTAAATTTAATAACTAAATTAATTAAATAGAGAATATATATATATTGTATCATATGCTAAATAATATTTCTAATATGTATTGAGAAAATTAGTTTAACGTTAAAAACACAAGTCCAATAAACTAGACCCAATAGGTCTTGGGCTAGATAAGGTAGAATGGGATTAGAGTCCCATTGTTTTGGGTATGTTAAGGTAGGGTAAACTATAGGGTTTTTTTTTTTTAGAGTACTTTAAGGTATTGACTTGGGTAGGGTGATATATAACCTACCCATTAACAGACTTATATGTCAAAACTAGATGAAATTTATTATATAATTACTTATGATGAATTTTTTTTTTGGAAAAAATATTAATTTTTCACCAATTGAAGGATGCCCTTTTGCAAAATAACATATTATTAATCAGTTTAATTTTTTTTATTTATATTTTGGAATATATCAAAATCAATCTAAATATAAATAATTATTTTAAGTGATATTCTAATATTTATTTCATGAACAAATCAAATAGAATTATTTCAATCAATTATGTTTTAATAGTGGTAAGAATTAATGTTTTATAGTTGTCATCATAAACAATTAGTGACACACTTATAATGACAATTTATTGACAATAAAAAAACTATTACTATAGTTTGTGACAAGATGTTTAATGGTCACTAAATTATCATTATAAGTGCATCACTAATTGTCAACATATTAATGATGACAACTTAAACTCTATTCTTATAACTATTAAGTTTAAAAAATCATTAGGGTGACAAATGAAATCTGTTTTTACTCAATATATAATTAACGACAATTTTTGTATTGACATTTACTATTTTTCACTGATTTTTTTTTTTTTTTTACTTCTCTAAGAATCATAATTAGTATTTTGAAATAATTACAATAGCATAACAATTTAAATAATTAATTGTTGTGATTCTTTGTTATGGTTCTGAATGACTTCTTATTCTTCTTGTTATAAGCGATTCACCTATATAAATAAATTTTTATTATACTATAATTTTTTTGGCAAATAATATAAATGGATATGGCTTTGGACATTATCCGTACACATAGATTAAATAATTGAACAATTAATGTGATTTTCTAATGTCCTTTTTCTCTCTCCACTTCCATCATCAGAATTTAACAGTGAGGTAATGAGATTGAGAAGGTGAGGCATACCGCGGATTTAAATGTATATTATATTTGGCATTTAAAAACTCCTATTTATATTTTAGATTATGAAGAATAAAATAGTGGTCTAGTCAAGAATTTATTAAAATTTGAATTCCTCCAAAATTCGAATTTTTATCTATTTTCACAGTAGTTATATACTGATTGGTTGTTATATCTATTATTATTGATGGATATTTCTACTGTTTTAGTACAAAAAAATAAAATAAACCCTATGTAATTATCAACCATTACATTTGAACACATAATTTATTTATAATATATGCATACTTATTATATTAATCTTCATATAAATTCAAAATGACATTTAATTTTAAATTCCAAGATAAAAGAAATAAAGTACCATATTTAATTTCCCTTTTCTGGGGAAAAAAAAATGCACCTCCGAATTGAGTTTCACCAATTCAAGTATATATAGTACTCACTATTTAAAAAATCAGATCGGACCGATTGAACTGTCGACCGCCCTATAAATCGGTCCAATTTTGAGTAAAAATCTGTAGATAAAGAAAACCGTCCTGGTTTGTAAAAATTGTCTGAATCGATAGTTGGACTGTTTGAACAGTTGAACCATTCACGATTTATAAAAATTGGACGAGTTCATTTATTTAGCATAATTAATACTTTTTTTGATTTTTTTTGGCCTAAAGTGAATCTTCAAAGCTAAGATACATCTTTAAAAAGTAAAAGCCTAAAACACTCAAATAGATCTACAAAATAGAAGCCCTAAATCAAATCTAACATTCTAATTTTTGAAACTTTAGAAACCTTTAATCTCTTACGCAACCTATGTGCTCTTGGCTATCTCTTCCAAGAAATTCTAACTTATGAAATTGAACAATAAATTTAGACTCTTTATGTTTTATGTTTAGTAGTTTATTAACTTTTAAGTAATATATAAAATATGCAATATATATTACATATGTTGTTAGAATTTTATGTGCACTAGTATGTTTTATTAATTCCAGTAGCATAATTTAGTATTAAATAATCAACATAAACATGTATAGAATAAAGTTATAAAACAATTTTAAAATTCGTAAAGGATTCAAATCAAAAGCAATAAATTGAGGACCGAATAAATATTGAGTCCAGGCCTGCACGAACACAGCTTCCCTAAGGTTTTATCCATCTCCCGCTGATGCTCGAGGACTGCTAAGGGACAACCTCCCAAAATACAACGACTCCGAACAACCAAAGGCAGCACTCATATTGACTGAACCTCCAAACCGAACTGAGTTGAACCTCTATCTTTTATGAAAATATGTATGTATGTATGTATGTGAGAATGAATGCTTAGAATGCTAGAGTGCTTGAATGCTTGTATGTATTTTCTATATCAACACCTCTATTTATAGGACTTAAGTGCCTATTCCTATAAGACATGTGCCTATTCTTGTAAGACATATCCCTAACTCTGTCAGACTAAATAAATGTTGTAACTTTTATTTTAAATTTTAAAAGACATGAGTTGCATCTCTTTTAGAAATTAGACATGACTGTTGGATGAATTAATTTCGGTCTCAAACTCCAAATTTTAAAATAATCCTAATAATAATTATAAATAATTAATATTATTATTTTTGGATTATTATACACTATCCACCCACTTCCATGTCTTAATATAATTTTAGCTCATAGCTCACTTTTTTAACTCAATTTGCTTATTCAGTAATTTATTAATTTTTGCACTAAAATATCTCATCAACGAGATAAATTATTTAGGTGCTAAAATTCTAACAATCCCCCACATGAATGAGCAAATCGTCTGACAGATATGCTCATGAATGCAATTGCACGACAGAGGTTCAGCTTGAGTGATATTGCATCGGGAGAGGTAGCTTTTGGTTTTGAACCTTCCTTAGTGAGCACTATCGAATACACTTGCCAACCAGTGAACATAATGTCTTGAACTGTTTGGCTTTTGTGTATATCAAGACAATAGCACTGCACACAACACCACTCAATAGTCAGTTTTATGGTTTAACTGTTGTGTTCATTTCAGCCCTAAACAATTCTTGGTATTCACGAGTACTACTCTGAGAATTCAGCCTTAAAAATTCTCATATGATCGGCCCAATCCCTACTCACATAGGTGGCTTCTAATTAAGAGGTTCCTGCAGCACCCCTACTCGAAATGTCGAGATATGAGAGTCATTAAAAGTAATGCTTAACCTAGAACTTTTGCAAGATGCACTATCTGTTCATCAATGGAATGGACTAGAGGGTTGTGGCCCCCCACAGTGCTTCTACATCGAGTCACAGTTGTATAACTTGTTTTTCCCCTTGAACCTATTTCATAGGATCTCCAATCACATAGGTAGTGTTCCCATTATGGTGGCTCAGTTATTTAAAGGCTTCAGTCACATTCCCTCTGATGATTTATTTACTTGCTCTCTGTTTACACCTTTGGTTAGCAAATCCACAAGGTTATCTTTAGACTTCACATAGTCAATTGAGATAACTCTACTAGAGAGCAGTTGTCTAATGGTGTTATGTCTCTTCCATATGTGTCGAGACTTACCGTTATACATACTACTTTGTGCCCCTCCAATGGCAGATTGTCTATCACAGTAAGATGCAAATCGTTGCCACAAGTGTTGGCTAATTTGGAATATCTTCCAAAGAATGGCATAACCATTTTGCTTCCTCACATGCGTCCAACACAATGAATCTGATTCCATCGTTGATCTAGCTATGCAAGTTTGCTTTGAGGATTTCCATGATATGTCAGCTCCACCTAGAGTGAACGCATATCTACTTGTGGACTTGGACTTGTTTGAGTCAGATATCCAATTGGCATCACTGTATCCCTCAATTACAGCTGGGTATTTGGTATAGTGCAACCCATACTTCGTGGTGTGTTTTAAGTATTTTAGTACTCTGACAATAGTATTCCAATGCTCTTGTCCGGGGTTGCTTATATATCTACTTAGCTTACCAACTGCATACGCAATATTTGGCCTTGTGCAGTTCATAACGTGCATGAGGCTTCCAATGATGCGCGTGTGTTCCGCTTGAGCTTTTCCTTCAACTTTATTTTTGGTGAGTTGTTGGTTTGCATCTATTGGTGTTTGCACCGGACCACTAGTGAGATCTAGGAACTTTTGTAGCACTTTCTCAATATAGTGCGATTGTGTTAATGCTATCTTGCCCAGTGTTTTTATAATTTTGATTCCGAGTATGACATCGGCAAGGCCCATATCTTTCATATCGAAATTGCGACTTAGCAATTTCTTTGTCTCTTTGATTATGTCACTGTTGCTTTCCATTATTAACATATCATCTACGTATAAACATACAATGACATATTCAGTTGGTGTAACTCTAATATACACACACTTGTCACACTTGTTAATCTTGAGGCCATTGGCTATCATCACATGATCAAGTTTTAAACCATATAATGATTTAATTAATTTACACACATTCTTTTCTTAGCCTGGAACCACAAACCCTTCAGGTTGTACCATATAAATTTCCTCATCGAGGTCACCATTTAAAAATGCTGTTTTGACATCCATTTGATGGATCTCAAGACTATAATAGCAGCAAACGCAATTAATAATCGAATAGAGGTTATTCTAGTTACCAGCGAGTATGTATCAAAATAGTCAAGACCTTCCTTTTGTTGGTATCCTTTGACTACTAGTCTTGCCTTATATTTATCTATCGTACCATCAACTTTTATTTTCCTCTTGAAAATCCATTTACACCCTAGGAGTTTATTTCCAGGAGGTAAATCTACTAGTTCCTAAGTATAATTATGCATGATGGACTCTATTTCACTATTTACTGCTTCCATCCATAAAGAAGCTTCCAGAGTCTTCATAGATTTAGTAGACGTCCTCAGTTCACTTTCTAATATGTACGTCAAGAAGTTGGGTCCAAAGGATTTAGCCGTTCTAGCTCTTTTGCTATGTTTCGGCTTAATGTCTTCTTTACTCGACTCTTGAACTTTTCGAGGTCTTTTGAATATTACTCATCCTTCTTCCTTTTTTTAAGGAAATATCTCTTCAAAGAAGTTTGCGTTCCTTGACTCGATTATCGTATTAAACTTGAATGTCGTCAACATCAGATCTATATACAAGGAACCGATAGGTGACACTATGTTGTGTGTAACCAATAAAGATCCCATCAACTGTCTTTGGTCCTATTTTGACCATTTTAGGAGGTGGTATTCCCACTTTAACTAGACACCCATACACTCGAAGATATTGATAAGATGGTGGGTGTCCTTTCCATGCCTCATATGGTGCTTTTTGTAATTTCTTGTGAGGTATCTTATTAAGTAAATGATTTGCATTCAACACTGCCTCTCCCCACATGTTTTGAGGTGCCCCTACATTAATTAATAATGCATTCATCATTTCTTTTAAAGTTCGATTTTTGCCCTCAGCAATACCATTTGATTGTGGTGCATAAAGTGCTGTTACTTTATGAATTATTCTATGTTCAGCACAAAACTCTTCAATGGATGAACATATTCACCACCTCTATCACTTCTGAGTATTTTTATTTTCTTTCCAAGTTGATTCTCAACCTCATTCTTGTAATGTTTAAATACTTCAATAGCTTCATCTTTTCTAGAAAGTAGATAAACATGACAATATCTTGTGTAATAATCTATAAAGGTTATAAAATATTTTTTCCCACCTATTGATTGCACCATTTTTAAGTCACATATGTCTATGTAAATTAAAATTAATGGTTCAGTTCTTCTTTCAATTGGCTTAAAAGGAGTTTTTGTCATTTTTTCCTCAACGCAAACTTCACACTTAGTTTTTGTGTCAAAGTCCAACTTAGGTAAAATTCCACTTTTAGCTAGTTTACTTAAAGTACCAAAATTCACATGCCCTAGTCTATGATGCCATAAATCTAGAGACTCCAACAAGTAAGATGAATTTACTTTATTTCCATTGGTAACATTTTTTGGTACATTTTTGGGTGTGATGGTCATTACATTCATTTTAAAAAGTCCATCACACAAACAATCTTTTCCGACATACACCCCACTTTTAGTAAGTACAAATTTGTTGGATTAAAAAACTAGCCTAAATCCATTTTTGCTAAGCATAGGACCTAACACTAAATTTCTCCTTATATCTGGCACATGAAGCACATTGTTGAGAGTCGGCTCCTTTCCAGAAGTCATTTTGAGCACCACTTTTCCAACTCCATGCATCTTGGAAGTTGAAGAATTGCCCATGAACAAATTTTCACCTTCAGCATTCTCATATGTTGAAAACAGGCTTTTATCTGAGCACACGTGTCAAGTAGCCCCAGTGTCCACCCACCACTGCTTAGGATTTTCTATGAGATTCACCTCAAAAACCATGGCTGATGGATTCAAGTCACTAACACCATCTGATAGATTATCCACTTCTGCAACATTGGCATGGGCAGTCTTTCTCTTCTTTGAAGGCCCGCCTTTTTTAGAAGTCCCTACTTGTTGACGGTTTCGGCAGTCTTTAGCCTTATGCCTTGCTTTGCCACAAACATAGCAGTTGCCTTCAAACTTCTTTTTCTTTTTCTCACCTAGTTGGCCAGGCGAGTCTCATTTTCGCTTGTTTGATGGCTCTTGCTCCACCATATTTGCTTTGCTCTCATAAGCATTGCCACCACCTTTCTTTTTGGGAAGTCGGTTGTCTTCTTCTATTCTTAGCCTCAAAATCAAGTCCTCAACGTTCATTTGCTTGCGCTTGTGCTTGAGGTAATTTTTGAAGTCTTTCCAACCCGGGGGCAACTTCTCAATCAAGGTTGCTACTTGGAATGCCTCTCCAAGTGCCATTCCTTCGGCAGCCAACTCATGTAGTATCATTTGATACTCGTTCACTTGTGACATTACAAACTTGGAATCAATCATTAAAAATTCAAGAAATTTACCAACAACGAATTTCTTCGTGCCGGTATCTTCCGTCTTGTATTTTTTCTCTAGTGATTCCCAAAGTTCCTTAGCCGTAGCAATGGGACTATAAACATGGTACAATGCATTATCTAGCCCATTAAGTACATATTTTTTGCATAAAAAATATCCATGATTCCATGCATCAACAGCCGCTACAATCTGCACATCCGGATTTTTCCCCGATGCAGGACGTTCTTCTCGGAAGAACCTCGCAAGATTCAGTGTGGTCAGGTAGAACAACATCTTTTGCTGCCATCTCTTAAAATCTTTCCCATTGAACTTTTCTGGTTTCTCCACTTGTCCAACTGCAACAGGAATAGGAGCAATAGCAACTGGAGGTGGCACAACGGGAGTATTCGGTGTTCCACTACCAACGCCAGTCACGTTGGGCTCATTAGGAACATTTGACCCATCAGTTTTATAGTCATTGTAAATTTCCACAAGCAATATCATTCAATATAAGCAAGGTAATAATTATAGTAAAGAAAAATAATAAACTGGACAGAAACACAGAAATGAAGAACCAAAATTCTACAACTTAATCTAAAATAGTATTTGGCAGATTGTTTCCCAAAACACAAGGTGAACATCTGCCCACAAACTTGCAAGATAAATATGTCAAGAGACAGATTTATAGTACCTTAAATCTACAATTCAGGCACTTTATTTTGACAATTTTAAAAGTTACTTTGACATATACTTTGATGATTGAAACGAAGATAAAATGAATCAATATTCACACATGAGGAAATGAATACACCTACTACAGAATTGTATATATATATATATATTTACACACACAAATTAATCATGACTAATAGAACATCAAACAAGAAATTTTTTTTGTTCGTTTGTTTTTTTTTTTTTTTTCCTGAAAATAATGAAGGTTACATCAGCCAATTATCAAAACTTATGCTATTGGAATGTAAAGTCAGAAAATTTTTCTTTTTTTAGACGAAGCACACACGTATATATATATATAAATATATAGATAGATATAGATATATTCTTATATTAAAGCACTTAATTCCATTAGTGGTCTTCAAAGATTAATCTTCTGGTACTAGCTTGATAAAGAAAGCATAGACACAGATTCTTATGCATGCTACCGAATTAAATTCATACAGAGAAGATGTTCAGACTTTAATATTGTTAGAATATTTTATCAATGTAATCAGGACAACACACAACAATTTTCATACCAAATTACACTCAACAATAAAGGCACTCAACCGTAGTGCACAATTTGAAAGCAAGATCTAAAAAAAAAAAAAAAAAAAAAAACGTATACAATTCAGAACTTGTGGTGAGACATCAGGCCATATATTACTACGCTACATAATTATGTAAACAGAATGGAGTTTAAAACCTTAAGTATGTTAGAATTTTATGTGCACCAGTATGCTTTATTAATTCCAATAGCATAATTTAGTATTAAGTAATCAAACATAAATATGTATAGAATAAAATTATAAAACTATTTTAAAATTCGTAAAGTATTCAAACTGGAAGCAATAAATTGAGGATTGAGTCGAGGCCTGCACGAGCACAGCTTTCTTAAGATTTTATCCATCTCCCACTGATGTCCGAGAACTGCTAACGGACAACCTCCCAAGATACAACGACTCCAAACAACCAAAGGCGACATTCATATTGGCAAAACCTCCAAACCAAACTGACTTGAACCTCTATTTTTTATGAAAATATGTATGTATGTCTGTGAGAATGAATCCTTAGAATGCTAGAGTGCTTGAATGCTTGTATGTATTTTCTATATCAAGTGACACTAGGCAACACTTCTATTTATAGGACTTAAGTGCCTATTCCTATAATACATGTGCCTATTCTTGTAAGCAATGTCCCTCACTCTGTCAGACTAAATAAATATTGTGAACTTTATTTTAAATTTTAAAAAACATAGGTAGCAACTCTTTTAGAAATTAGACATGACTGTTGGATGAATTAATTTCGGTCTCAAACTCCGAAATTTAAAATAGTCCTAATAATAATTATATAGAATTAATATTATTATTTTTGGATTATTATACACTATCCACCCACTTCCATGTCTTAATATAATTTTAGCTCATAGCTCACTTCTTTAACTCAATTTGCTCATTCAATAATTTATTAAATTTTGCACTAAAATATCTCCTCAACGAGATAAATTATTTAGGTGCTAAAATTCTAACATATATAATTATGACATCACGATTCAATTGCGATTCAATCACGGTCTGACCAACAATTGAATCGGTGAACCGTTAACCAATAAGTTTTCCAATTCTAAAGATGCAAACGAGCCGAGCTAGCTCACGAGCCTAACAAGATGGCTTGAAAAGTGTTCGAGCTCTAGTTCGAAGAATACGAACTCGAATCAAATAATTCTTGATCGTGACCCAGATCGCGAGCCTAATTTTTTTAAATATTTATATATAAAAATATAATAAAATATATTAATTTTAGAATTTTTTTATAAAATAATTTAACTTTTCGAGCTTGAGTTTGTTGACGAGTTCGAACCGAACGAATCAAGCCGAGCTCGAGCTTGATTCATTTGATTTGAGCTCGAGCCTGAAAAAAAATGATCAAAGCTTTGTTCGGTTCGGCTCAACTTATTTACATCCCTATCCGATTTAATGAATGCTCCAATTTTTTGAACACTAATAGCACTATATATTTCATTTTACCTGGCGAGTGCGGCCATTATTGCATCAGAAAAGCGTCTTCTTCAGCCGTAGCCATCTAAATTAATTTGTATTCTTGCAACCACATGTTGCCATTGATCTGCTAACGTGGTATGAAAGGTGCAGTTTTTAATTCTCAGTAAATGTCAGAAATAATGCGTCTTGTGGATGGCGACGCTTCACTAACAATGTTTTTGCAATTTTTTTGTCGGATATATTTTATTAGTTTTATTAATTGGATTGAGAAGTAATTGAATTTAGACATTAGAATCATGAAGTGAATTTTGGGAGACAAAGGATAGGAGGACCATATCTAAGGTTGTTCTTTTAGGTATGTACTAATTAATCTATTTTCTTATTTTTCTACTATCATATTTCACCAAGCCTCCATATTTATGAGGGACAATTTTTTTCTGTATTTTGAGTAGTAAAATTAGTATAATTTAATTTGCCAGGCACTTGGCTAGCAATTTCTGTGTTAATTTTATAATTCAGTGATTAATAGATCCAATAATATTATCTTTACATTTATATATCTGAATGTAAGGTTAGATAAAAGTCACAACATGAGTTAGATTCAATAAACTCAACTAAACCCATATGATTTTAGGGGGACTTTAAAATTTTAGAAATGGATTCAAAGTGGGTTGAACCTAGGCGTACTTTATTAAGTGTGAGTTCAAAATGAATTTACATAGTTTTCAAATAGGTTTAAGTGAGTTTAAGATGGGCCCATTTGAAAATTTTAACTAAAATTTAATAAATCTAAATAAATTATGTTTGAATTAATAATAAAAATCTATATTCTTTCACTTTTTCACTTTATCAAAGCCTACTTTTAGATTGTTAATAATTGAAAAACAGAAATATACATTTTGAGCTTTGGAAATATTAATAAATTAGTTGTCTAAATCCTTTAAACATATAAATCTTACCATCATACAAACAAATATTTTGTCTACTAATTCAAATATTGTGTTCTTTCTAATTGCTTTTTGAATAAAATAAAGAATTGATAAGATTGTTAGGCTCAAATAAGGATATGATGATTCTACAACCTACAAATAAGTAGGATTTAGAAAAGCATTTAAAACACGAAGGAGTCCAAGCATACTGCAAATTAGACATTTTTTAAACTAATATCATGTTTACAAATGTAACACAACATAAATTATTGAACTAGAATCAAAGATAGTCTTAAAGTTTGTAAATACAACAAAACATACAAAAATATATCTTTCAGGGAATATATATATTACAAATAAAAAAAAAGCTTCAGCCAATAGAAAATAAAACTTGTATGAATCATGATTATGTTAGCTGCGCTAAGGCAAAGGGCAGTTCTCCAGCCATATGTTTCAGCAGTCTATAACACTGGCCTACTAGACATTCAAAAGTCTTCTTCTGATTCAGACAAACAACAAAAGATTTGAATTTGCCAGCATCAGTATGTAATCTAGCACACGAGCTTATGTTAGATGTCATAGAAGAAGAATAGGTCCGCAGAAAAATGACTTGCCCAGCTAAAGCATAAAGAGATGATAATCTTTGAAAGAAAGCAGGCAGCATTTGTTCTGTACAGATTTCTTCAGTATCAGCAGTTTGTGCCTATTATACTTGTTCTGCTTAGATTGCACTGTGTAAATTACCTGGCACTCTGTAGTAGTCATCCCAAAATCCAGTTGAGTCAGTGGATCATATATGTGCTTTTCCTCTAATAGAAGCAGGACTGTGAATGCTTTGTGACCACCAAATTTCATGATTTTATGACTGCACAATATAGATGATGAAAAGTTATTCTATGAGAAATAGCTGAATTTGTTACTACATAACAACCGTACAGCGATAAGTCTATGGAAACTAGAGCTGGTGCATTTCATGCTGAGATACAAAATTTGTGCTTTTGACAACTACTACAGAGAGATCATCACGTACCAATGGGCAAATCCATATTACTGCCATGTACTTTGAGCGAGTTAGCTGAGCCTTACAAGGAATAGAATCAGGCTCAGGCTCAGCTAACAGATTGATCCCTCCAGCTTGCCTAAAACCTGCTTTTTCAACAGATAATGCTATCAAGTTTTAGGTCATGCTCATCTTTTGATTGACTTTTGTACAATTATCTTGGCATATAATAAAAAAGGCTAAAGTTAGTGAATGATGCTCTCTTAATTGGACAGGAAGAAGGGGCATTCACTGACTAAGATAGATGATTGATTGGACAAGATTTTACTATTTACATTATTTTTTCCGTTTCCCATCTCTTCTACATGTTTATACATTTTTTCACCTCTATTGAACTTTAGACACTAATATCAATTCAATTTTCCATATTGTTTACCCTATTATTATCAGCTTAATTTGTCTAAATTTATAAATATGCAACTAACAGATATACTGTGCTCAGAATACCATTGGCAAGTTTTAAATTGTTACAGTAATACTAACCCATGCCTTGCTGATTTTATTGGATAGATAGAAGTTACAAACATATCTTCTTGGAGATCATAGGCTTCAAAGGATCCACTACACTATAAACAGGAGTCCATATTTGTACAGCAAATTGGCACACACATACCAAAAGAAAAACATAAGGATTTTAATCTAGCAATCAAACAGCATCAAGAAGCTAATAACAAGGATTAATGAAGTAAAATTGAAATGAATGTCATAATTAATACCTGAAGTTCAGCACCTCCACACATGAAGAGAACGGCACCAATGGACTTGCCAGCAATGCCTATTAGTCAAGTCCAATATTTAATCTTACAATCAACATTCTTATAGTGCTGATTCCGGTAGGGTGAAGTTTTGAGGAGACAAACTTGGATGTCATTTCCGAAGCTAAGTTGTTCTTCTTCGATAAGTTTTGCTGATTCCACCATGGATAATTCCGGCATCCACCTCAATCAGTTGAAGAGTTGGTATTTCTCCTATAGCGAATGGAATCTCTCTTAGTTCATTGCAATCATAAAGAACTAGGTGTTCTAGGTTTGGTAAATGGTCAGTTTCTGTTATCCAACGATGGAGGTGTGCTCCATCGATTAAAAGGACTTTTAGTCGACAAAATTCCCCTTCAGTTGTTTCCCACTCAAAGCCATCAAACGCGTGTTTTATCAGTTTGAGCACTTCAAGGCTAGGTAATGACCCAATGATCGTCATATCTTCCCATGGAAGTTGGCAGCCTGTTAAGGTCAACTTTTTCAGTGTGGCTGGGAAAGCAAGGTTCTGGGACAAATTACTTGGGGAGCTGACAATGGGCTCTGCAACGAGGTTCAACTTTTCCAGCTTATGCAGATGGACAAGATTGTTTAGGCCATACTCTGACCATCCTGTTTCATAGATGTCACTAAGAGGGTGTTTGGCTAAACTTATTTAAAACATCTTATAAGCTCCTACATCTTATAAGATGTTTTTGGAGCTTATAAGATGTTAGATCTTATCCTAAAAATAAGCTCTTAAAGTGTTTGGAAAAATAAGCTCTTAGAGCTTATAAGATGATTTCATGTTTGGTGAGAATGAGTGCTTATAAGCTCTTTTTAGTGTGAAAATGACCAAAAAGGACAAAGTTTTTGATGTCATGTAAATTGGTATTTACTTATATAACATTCTTATTCTATTATAAATAATATATTTAAATATTGTTCAAAATACTCTATTAAACTTATTTTTTAAATATCGGCCTATTTTTCTTACCTATTTTTTCTTATTTATTTTATAAAATATCATAACATTACATTGTTATAGGAATTATGATGTATTAAAAAAAAGTTATAAATAATAAATTTCTTATAAGTTCCATATAATTTATAATGCCCTTAATCCATAATTTTTAATAAATATGATATTAACATAAATAATATTCTTGTTTAACTATCATGTTCATCATTGAATTATCTAATCCTTTTCTTTTTCTTGTGCCATGGAAAAAGTAAATAAAGCATAAAAATTACTATTTAAATATTGTGATAGTTGTAAATCATTCCACCATCCAATATTTTAAACATATATAAAAAATATAACCCAACATATCTCAAAAGTAACATTGAAATTTTGAAGTGTTATAAAAACTTTAAACATACTACTCATAAATTTACCAGAAAAAAAAAGCCTTCAAATCCTATCAATAAAATTTTTAACCCCTTCGAGTAATTTCCATAGCAATCGAATCACGCAGTGCCATCCAATAAACACTCTTAGGA
Organism: Jacaranda mimosifolia; assembly: GCA_018894105.1. Classification (NCBI taxonomy): domain Eukaryota; kingdom Viridiplantae; phylum Streptophyta; class Magnoliopsida; order Lamiales; family Bignoniaceae; genus Jacaranda; species Jacaranda mimosifolia. The sequence continues at coordinate 33,985,326 of CM032122.1, read as the reverse complement.
TTATCTTCATCTTCCATATTAGTAACTCTATTTTCAGTAACACGTTCAGTGCATGGCATATAATTTTCATCCTCAGCTATTTGAAATGCCTCGTCTGCAACATTTTTCTTCCTTATATAATTGTGAATAGCCATAGTTGCTAGCACAACTTCTCTTTGCGTGTCAATATGAAAATAAGGCATATCAGCCAAAATATTCCAGCGTGCTTTCCAAACTCCAAAAGTTCGTTCAATAATATTTCTGCATGAAGAATGAAAATAATTGAACTTTTCCTTCAAGTTTCTTGGTGCACGTTGGTGCCAACTTCTAGCTCGACGAAAGTCTTCAAGATGATATCTTATATTCTCTCCTCGATAAGGACCCATATATCCAGGCATATGCGAGTAGCCAGCATCAACTAGATAATATTTTTTTCCTTTTGGATGAGGAAAGTTGAGATCCGATCTACGAATAGCTTCTCCAAATATCCTATTATCATGAGCAACTCCTTCCCATCCAGCCCAAGCAAATGTAAAACACATATTAAAATCCACAACTGCGAGAATGTTTTGAGTGGCATACCCTTTGCGCCCAATATATGGTATTGCTTGTCCTTGTGGAAGTCGAGCCTTCACATGTGTGCCATCAATTGCTCCAATGCAATCCTATAAATACAAAAATGAAAATAAAGTGTTAGAATTTTAATTTGAGAATACATGAGTATATATATATCCATTATCTAATTTAAAAATTACTTACATCAAAAAATGGCTTGTATCGATAATGTTGTGGCCTATGATATCCTTTTCCCTTGTTATACTCATGATGAGGTCTAATTATATCATTGGCTAGCTTACTCACTGCCTTCAAAACTCTATGAAAATGTCTTGAGATAGTTTCACCTGAATGATTAAAGATCTCTTGCATCAACCTGTTATCCACACCATGCGCACATATCATCAAAAATATCCCCACTTCTTCATAAACAGACATTCCCCTTGTTGGATGAAGACCATACTTATGGGTCAATTCATGACACAAATCTAAGAACACGGATTTTTCAAGACGGAATGCTTGATAACATCTTACTCCATGCCCATTTAATATCTCCTCTAGAAATTGATGACCAGTGCGCATGGATGTTCGACATGGAACCTTAGAAATATAGTTCTCATAATATGTTAAAATACTACGCGTGGTTACTTGACACAAAGTCCACCAATCCAAATCTTGTTGAATCTGATGGTTATCTTCACTCATTTCCTCATCATCAAAGCTATTTGGAGTAATCAATGAATGATTTGAGATATCCCAGAGCTTTACTGAAGCACAATCTTTAATACACCATGGCTCCATTGAACTACAATGAAATCATAAAAAGGAAATTAATATCTAACTATAAGAATTTTAATCCAAGAGAGATGGTTTTTAATGTTTTCTTCACCTGGGAGACAATAGAAGAAATATTAATTGCTTAACCCATTAACTTATAAACCCAGAGCAAAAACGAGAAAGGATCTACAAACAAAATTCAATATCGAGGCACAATTATAATAAAAATATTATCATTGCACAAAAGTAAGTAGAATCTTTATATGCCAAAATATAAGCATCATCTTTAAATAAGAACTGCCAGAGCATATATCAAATTTAACATCAACAATTCTGCAACAAAAGAGAACAAAAAAGATGATATCTCAACTACTACAAAGTCAACTATTTTTCTTGAATTGATTATAGTTAAACTCTAGCCAAGATAAACGAGACTCATGATAGGGTTGGCTAGCAAACACTTCTCGCATATCTTTTTTGCTCAACAGGTTACATGAGTAGTTCCAAAGTTCACTTTGGGGTGCTATTCCAGGAACATTGCCCAACATCTCGATTGCAGCCCCAATAGTTATCTCTGTTGATGGTACAGAGCTAGCCGTGCTCTTGTTTGCCATAAAATGTAAAAGGGAATGAATATCTTCCTTCAATGAAGCTGCCCCTGAAACCTTCTTCTTCCCTTTACTTTTTTCCCCACTAAATTTTCTTTTAATATTTTCCAAAGATGGGAATATAACTTCATTACCAACATCACTTGCTCTTTTAGTTCCAGATTTTGTGCTACACTCAGTCATTCCTATATCCTCAGTGTCATCACTATCGCTAATCTGCACCTGCTCATCTTCATGTTCTTTTGATTCACCATCATCCTCTAACATTACTTCTCCACTATCAATCTCATTCTCAGATCTTTGGCTAGGTGCCCGTGCTCTTTCTCCTGTCGCAGCAACATCAGAAAATAGCTTATCATATCGAAACCAAATCAAAGATAAGTCCTTGTTCCTAAACTTGCTATAGTCATTGTTTTCCTGCAAGAACAATTACACTCAAATTAACCTTAGTTTGATAAGTAAACAAAATATTTAGTTATGTATAAGATTAGTGTTAGAAAAATTACTTTTAGTTTTCTTTCCCACCACTCATCAGAAGCATCAAGTGAGTTCTTCATTGGATGCCAACCTACTCCAGTCTCCTTATGCATTAATTTTCTAAATAATATCCAATCTTTCTTCATAGTATCCCAATGATTTCTAAGTTGTTTGTAGACATAGTTTCTACCAGTCATTTCATTAAACCTCTTGACTAAATTTTTCCACCCATTGACATTGAAGTGACTATTTGGCCTATTGCCTTTCCCAATTTCCTCTTCACACAACTCAATAAACTTAATAGATGAAAATGGATCCCACCTTGCAGAGGAGCGCCCTTCACTCGACTCACTTGTTTTACTTGCACCCTTACTTATACTCTTACCAAAATTTGGATTCGACGCCACTCCTTTATTTCTTTTCTCTTGATTCTCCATTTAGAAATTTACCTCCAATTACCTATAAATAGGAAAAACAGAGAAAATGTTGCTACATTGCCATATATATAATAAAAACTTTAAATTAGATCTAACAGTAGCTCAAATTTTAATTGACATAGGAGAAGGAATGAGGATCCATGTGTTTATACCAGTAATGGTATGCATCAGCATGTAATCCACCCTTGTAGGTCCAGAAATCAGAATCAATCATCAAATAATAGACAACTACATTGCTACATGATTAAAATAATAGAGGATATGTCGATTTCTATTTATTTTACTTTATCAGAATAAGCAGTTTAATGAAGCAGTTTAACACTAGTGGAGAACATAAGAGTCAGATTTCAGGTAATTAACACTAGTGGAGAACATAAGTCAGATTACAGCTTCATCCAAAGGTGATCTGCAGCCTGACGGTTGAAAAACATAAGTCACATAGAAACCATAGTTATTTGAAAATTAATATCAAAAAATTATATTAATATATATTTTTCCTAATTATTTATTTAATTTTGATAAATATTAAATATATATTACGTGGATGATGTTACTTTTATCCTCTTTTGCTAGTAATGTCAATATTTTCATATATGGCATCCTATCAATAATTATTTTAATATTGATATAAAAAATATATTAATTCTTTGTTTGTAACTATCTATCTTGTGATATATAAAGGCTTTCAAACAACACTTTTGTATATGGTCAATAAACCCATATGCGTCTTTCCCTGGGCATGCTTCTTAGAGCATACGACATTAATGTCAAGCTTTTTTCATGCAAAGAAAAAGGATAAGACCAAAAACCATGAAAGATGCACACCATAAAATAAACATATATATCAAGTAATAATAGGAACGAGCAATAAATTTCAAATAATTTAGCCTGACAGAAGCACATTTGAAAGGTGCAAGAAACCTATATAGAAACACTAGTCTAAGCAAACTAGCTTGCTCAATCAAAAACTCATTTGTTGTACGTAATATAAAAAGTACTTCTCTTACTAGGGGATAAGCAAGGAAGCGTACCCTTCTAGGAACTTACAGTCTGGTTGAGGATAGAAATAAAAATAACATTCATTAGACACCTATTTTACTAAAGAGCACACCTACTAAAAACTCTCAATATTCAGATAAAGCTCTTATACCTCGAATTGATGGCAAAAGCATGCAAAGTACATGAATGAGTTAGAGATGAACTGACACAAAACTTGATTTTTGCATCGTCTCCACAAAGGGATGAGGAGAAATGGTAAACCACTATGAAAATACCGTATAAAAACTGTGAAGAAATCCAAATTTACAAGGCCACTGCCAAGCTTTGGATGCACATCAATCAAAGAAGATCTACATTCTCACTTGTTTCATAAAGATTCACTTAGAAACAAAGAACTATTTGATGTACTCTACATCAGGACCACAGAATCATTCATATTAGCATAAACACACCAAGCCCCTAGACAAGCCACCTCAGAACATTCTCCATAGCTGTCTTATAGATTTATAAGTGGAAGGGAAGAATGACTTGCATACTAAAATCAGTAACTGTACAGATTCCAACACCCAGTAGAACATCCAAAATGCTTAGTTTGGTGTCCCTTGAATACTGCATGCTGTCAAGAATGAGTTCTAGAAAGCATGATACAGGGATACTCACAAAATCAAACTATCAAGTTCAGAGGTAATATACACTGTAAATATCATATAGCAAAAGGAGCATGCAGGTATTGCTTTGCACTAACAACTAGCAGAGTACTTCATCCCAAACATAAAAGCCTGTAAATACTGAAACATAATTCCTAATTGCCAATAAGGATTGAGCAAACATAAGAATCGAAGAAAGAATTTCGATTTATGCCTTTCAAATAAACCCAAACTAAACTAGAAAGACTAATTTGGCAATTAAAAGATGGGGGAAAAGGTAGCTAAAACTAATAGAAATGTAAAAGGCAGCTCTTCAGGAGCTACAAGGAACTGCAATAACAACAACCATCACTGTCCCTAAACCAAAAGTTTGTTCAATAATACAAACAGAAGGATGCAAAAACAAACCTGTCTCAATTACAAGAGAACAAAATTGTTATGTGCCGGTTGAAACTAACATACGATGAGCACTCCTTGACCACTTCCAAGCATATCCAGTTGTTGAAATCGTTCCAACAACACCACCACAACACCACGAACCGATTAAACTAGCAAAAAATGTTATTAGATGTAGTAAATTAGAATATTATACAAAATAGAACAAAAATCATTTTGAATCTTGACAAAAATCAACTGATTCTCGATAATACAGTTTAAACCTTACCACTATTTTGAGAAATCATGAAGGAGTGATCGATTCTAGCACTATTTCGCTGAAGGAGCCGTAGAGAGGAGGACCGAGGGCGTTCATGCGTTGGTGCAGTGTTGCGGCTGGACTCTGGAGAGAAAACTTTAGGTCTGAACGGTGAATTATGCGAAGGGTAGATTAGAAATTTGAAAAAATAACAAGGACAATTTTGTCATTTTAAATGTTAAAATTATGCAGCTGATAAGATCTTAAAAAATAAGGTGGGGTGAGCTTACTTTTTTTTTAGGAGCTTATAAGCTCCAAAACAACTCATTTTATAATCTTATAAGTTCCTAAAAGAAAAATTAGCCAAACACTTTTGTGGAGCTTATAAGCTCTTTGACATCTTATAAGTTATTTAGAAGAGCTTATAAGCTTAGCCAAACACCCTCTAAATGAATAAAAGATTCCCAACTTCTTTAGGTTTGGTATCATTTCCAATAGCTTTTTGGAGCGTGTAAAAGTAGTGATACGGGAAAGTGTGTGCAGGTTTTCCAGAGCTAAAATTTCTGAACAAGTTCCTGTAGAAGGTTCAGGTAAGAAGCCATCGAACAAGATAAGGTGCCTTAATTGTGGCATTCTCCAAATTTCGAATGGCAGACATAGAGCCTCCGTGAATCCAGAAATACCAAACTGCCTAATGATTAAGGTTTGAAGATTCTGAAGTTTGGACAAGGACCCAGGAACCTTAAACTTGTCCTTTCCCTTGTATTCAAAGCTGAAACCGAGGTACCTTAAGTGAAATAGCTCACCTATTTCAACAGGGTAAGATCCCAATTTTACACCGATTGCATCCACTATCCTGAGAAGTCTAAAACTTTTCCAAGAATCTAACGCCACACGCTGGAAAAGAAGAATAGTACGAATGGGTGAGAAATCAATGTCCGGAAAGCTACCCCAAATACGGTATGACAAAATACTTAGGCGACGCGAATCCTCAATACCTTTCGGAAAGCGATCGGAAACCTTATCCAGGACATGTAGAAACTTCTCATCCCGAGCTTTTCTTAAACAGAGATCTCTCAAGAGATCATGGATCTGGACAGCTTTGATTTTGCCATTAGATCTTTTCTTCATGACCATAACAAGACTTCTCTTGGCCAAATCTTCCAAATACTCCTCCGCCGCCTCTTCCAGATTTTTAGATCCATTTGATTTCAGAAAACCCTCTGCTGCCCATAATTTGATGAGTTTTGAGACATTGATCTCGTAATCTTCATGAAAAGCTCCCATATAAAGAAAATACGGCCTTAAATGATGAGGCAAGTGTGTATAGCTCAACGATAATATCTCCGAGAACTGCTCCCCACTTGTATTTACAGCTTTATTTACATTTCTTGCAATACTTTTCCAAGTTTTTGGCGTCCGATTTACCTTGGAGAGTACTCCAGCAATCACAACAATTGCAAGGGGAAGTCCTTGGCAGTTTTCAGCAATAAGCTTTCCAATATTCTCCAGTCTAGGAGGGCAAAATTCTTGCCCAAACACTTCTCTCTGAGTAGATTCCAACTTTGATCTACATTCATCAAGTTCATCCTGTGAGGACGGTTCAAGGAGTCAGCATAAGAAGCGACATCTAACTGCCTGGTAGTAACTATAATCCGACTCCCGTTGAAGTCTGTTGTAAAGCTGGCGATGAATGAAGCAAGAAAAAACGTGGAAAGGAAAAAGTCAAGAGAGAAACGCCACTTCAAAGGAAAAGACATTTTTGGTGCAGCAGGAAATCTATGGCTCAAGAAAATTGACGAAAAATACGACGTCGTCACAACTTAATGAAACAGCGTCGTTTGGCAAGATTAGAGTTAGGGGTTTAGTTAATTTTGGGTCAGCAGAGTTAGTTAGTGTTTGATGATGGGTTAGTTGTTAATAGAAATTAGTTAGAGTATTTTGTCCTTTTCTTTCAGCAAGTTTAAGAATCCCGTTCAGCAAGGGATTTGGCAATCAAGAAAATTGTAACAAAAAATCTGAGTTGTCCTCTGCAATTCTAATTCCTCTTCACGTTTCGTTTTTCTCTGCTTGTCAATTTCTCCTGATCCTTTCTTTTCTTCTTCACACACTGCACTCCATTATCGCTTTTCTTTATTGGACTTTGGCTTTGGTTCTTATAAATCTGGGTAGTGTGTTACAAAGTCATCTGGAAACATCCTTCGAACATCATCCCATACATTTGTATCCCACATATCATCCATAACTATCACATATCTCTTACCCTTTAGATATTTATACCCACGTTCTACCAATAAATAATCTAAATCATCGCTCATCTTATCGTATATTTCCTCAACAGATGCATTCATGGAATTCAAAAGACCTAGAAGAACTTCTTTCGCAGAATAATCTTGGGATACTGTCACCCAAGCACGAACATAGAAGTGATGCAAAATTAAAGGGTCATCATAAGCATATGTTGTAATTGGCACATTGCGCATTTACATGGTTAATTATTAATTGGATGGATGCCAATTATGGTTGGAATCCAATAGATAATTAAAGTATTGATTTTGGTGAAATAGAGGAAGGGAAAAAGGTTAAGTATCATAAATTGAATTGTCCCACATTGTAAGCTTATGAGAAAGGAGACCCTCTTGTGACCTATAAAACCAAGTGGAGGAGTTGAAGGGTCTTTAACCCTTCACTTGTCCCACATTGGTTTTGTAAACAAGTGTGGTGTAGTTTATATTGAACTCAAGTAAGAATGCTTGATAAAGTGTTCTTTAAGGGGTTCATAAAAATGGACCACACGTGTGCCGCCGCCCGGCCCGGCTCAGGATCCGGGTCGCGGGCGCGGGCGTTAGGGCGAATGTCTCAGTCTCAGTCTTAATTTTTTGGACAAAATTCAATTGGAATTTTGAATTTTAAATTTGAAAATTAAATTCAAAATTCGAACTTAACCGTTGGCTTGATCGGATAGAGGCTTGACCGAGTCTTGCCTGTTGGAGATCACAGCCGAGATTTAGGGAAGATGGGGCCGGATTTTTAGGGTTGATTGGCGGACAAGGATTAGGGTTTTACTCAGTCAAACCCTAATCAGCTTTTTAAACAGCCGTCAAACCCCGGTCTGGCCGTCAAACCCTAATTAAATTAGGCCTTGGCCGTCGGCCCATTGCCTTCGGCCAGACCTAATTCTTCTCTATAAATAGAGGGCTCTCGGCAGTCTTCTAAACATACCAAAATCAAAAAAAGCAAAAGCAGCTTCTTCTGCTTGTATTCTTCTCTCCCCCTGATATTCCAGCTTCTTCATAGTTATAATTCCTTGAGCTCTCATATTCGGCCTAGTATATTTACATATATATATACGTATATATTCTCCGAAATCTTGGCTATCCTATTCGAATTCTGGCTACTGAGTACTGTTCGAGGTGAACGAGAAGGAGTGCACCTGATCGTTCTGGACCACCTCATCCTGGGAGGAGCCGCGTTGTACCCCTTGCACTGGTGAGTAGGGGCGCTCGTTTCTTCAAGGCAAACAGAATTTCTCTGTGATTTGGTCGTCCTATTAATTATGTTACGATACAGAATTTAAGATAAGTTTACTGTTAAAATTCTGTATCTATATTAGATAAATCTGACAGCATGTTCTTTTAATTTCCATTGCCTTGGTTGAATTTATGAATTTTGGCTTTTCCTAGACTCGTATTTGATTAATTATTTGAAATTCTTATTTGCCTTGAATTGAACGCTTATTTTGATCACGCATGCTGTATGTATAAAATCTGATATCGCATGCTGTATGTTTAAATACTTATAACGCATGTCTAATTCTTATACCGCATGCTTTATTTTTGAATTTCATCTGGATATAAACGCACGTATTGCCTTAATTGTGATTATCTGATCCATTCCTGATAATCTGACTTGCAATATTTGTTTATTGCTTTGGATTACTGCATGTTGGCATAAATTATACGAACAACAATCTTGAAGAAACGATCCTTTTTCGTGTGTTTAAGTATCTGTTGAAATTCTGCTTAGAGATCCTGTCTAGGAATCTTGCCTGATTTTCTGAGTAGATATCCTATCTAGGAATCTTGCCTGCATATCTTGCCTAGATATTCTGTTATAGGAATTTAATCTTCTGTGATGGCTTCAACTTCGCATGCTATTGGTGATATTGTGTCAGCAAAAGTTGACCTTTCCGGACTATCGGAAAAATTCACGGGCCAGTATTTTAGGCGTTGGCAACAGCGCATGAAAATCTGGTTGACGATGAAAGGTCTTCTTTCATTGATTCAGTTGACCATGCCAGAACCAACTGAAACTGATCCCAAAAGTAAAGAAATAGCTGATTGGAAAACTAAGGATCAGATTGTTCGAGGAGTGATTCTGTCAGCTCTGTCTGATATACTCTTTGATGTATACTGTTCTGATTCCTATACGGCTAAATCTTTATGGGATGAACTGGATAGGAAATACAATACTGAAGAGCAAGGGCTCGAAAAGTATTCGGTTTCCAAATTCCTGAAGTATCAGATGGTTGAGGGCAGGTCTGTATCTGAACAGACACATGAATTGATTAATCTAGAGCATTCCCTAGCTGATGCTGAAATGAAACTCCCTGAAAAATTTATGGTCATGTCGATTGTCGATAAGTTCCCCAAATCTTGGGAAAGTTTCGGCATGACTCTGAAGCATCAAAAAGGGAAACTGACTCTAGATGATCTGATGATTGCCATAAGTATTGAAGAGGAGCACAGAAATCAATCACATACTGTTCCTATTGAATATCATCCTAAGGCTAATGTGATAATAGGAAAGAAGAAAGTCAACATGAACTCAAACTCTAAATCCATCGATAAGGGAAAAGCCAAAATAAATAAAAAACCAAAGGCAAACAGGCCTTGCTGGAATTGTGGACAAAAGGGGCATTGGGCTAAGGAGTGTCCCTCCAAGAAAGCCAAGGCTAAAGCCCAGTCTGCTGGACCAGTGGTCAACATGATTGTTGGAGACACCAGCGAAGCTGGAGTTCCTGATGCATCCATTGACGAGTATGTTTCTTGCAAACCCGAATTATTCTCTATCTATGAACCATATGATTGGCTAATAGACACTGGTGCTAATGTGCACGTTTGTGCTGATAAATCACTGTTTGTGTCTTACCAGCCTGTTAAAGGAAGGACTGTGATGATGGGGAACTCAAGTGCTGCCAATGTATATGGGATAGGACGCGTGGACCTGAAATTTCCTTCGGGGCGCACACTGTCTCTGCAAAGGGTGCATCACGTCCCAGCAGTTCGAAGAAATATAATAAGTGGTTCTGTAATAGTTAGGGAGGGTTATGAAATTTCTTTCAAATCAAATAAAGTTGTAATTTTATATTACGACACTTTTATTTGTAAAGGCTATCTTTCCGATGGTTTGTTTAAATTGAGAGTTGAGAACATTATTAGTTCTAATAAAGTTGATTTTTCTAATTCTCCTATTATTAACATTATTGAGAATTCATCTGTTTGGCATAACCGTTTAGGACATTTGAATTATAGTTCGGTCAAAAGAATGATGAACTTAAATTTAATTCCTAAACATGAAATTGAACGTGGTCATAAATGTCAAATCTGTGTTGAAGCCAAGCAAGTTAGAAAGCCTTACCACTCGGTTGAAAGGCAAACTGAAATTCTTGACTTAGTGCACACAGATATTTGTGAGTTCAATGGGGTCTTAACAAAAGACAATAAAAGATACTTTATCACCTTTATAGATGACAACAGTAGGTATTGTTATGTTTATCTATTGAAACATAAAGATGAAGCACTAGATAAGTTCATTATGTTTAAAAATGAAGCCGAAACACAAACTGGTAGAAAACTTAAACGGTTAAGGTCAGATAGGGGAGGAGAGTATGGGTCTAACCCATTTCATGAATATTGCCGTAATTTTGGCATAATTCATGAAGAAACTGCTCCTTATTCTCCCGCTTCGAATGGGATAGCTGAGCGAAAGAATAGAACCTTTATAGACATGATTAACAGTCTGCTTTTGAATTCTGGATTGCCCAAATACATGTGGGGGGAAGCTCTGAATACGGCTTGCCATATTCTGAATAGAGTTCCCTTAAAACATAAAGAAAGCACTCCATTTGAATTCTGGAAAGGCAGGAAACCTAATCTAAAATACTTTCGAGTGTGGGGCTGTCTTGCAAAAGTTCTAGTCCCTGAACACAAAAGGAAGAAACTAGGTCCTAAAACTGTTGATGCGGTCTTTCTAGGCTATGTAGAAACATCTTATGCTATGCGATTTTTGGTTATTAAATCAGAAATTCTGGGCATAGATACGAACACTATAGTCGAATTTCGCGATGCTACGTTCTTTGAGAACGTGTTTCCCATGAAGACTGGGATACCTCAAAATGTTTCTTTAGATTCAACCCTTGAATCTACATCGATTCCGGATCATGTGGAAAAGATGTCAAATGTGGGGGCTGCTCTTAGTAGTACTGACACTGTTCATGAAGAACTGGATGAACCCAGACGAAGTAAAAGGGCTAGAATCACTAAGGACTTTGGAAGTGACTTCGTTACTTACAATGTCGAGGGTGATCCTGTTACCTTCAAGGATGCTATGGCTTCCCCTGAGGCTAAGCATTGGAAGGAAGCCATTAAGAGTGAGATGGATTCTATTGTCTCGAATGGGACATGGGAATTAGTCTATCTCCCTCTGGGGTGTACTACTATAGGAAGCAAATGGATCTTCAAAAAGAAACTTAAGTCTGACGGAACTGTTGATAAGTTTAAGGCCAGGCTAGTTGCTAAAGGGTTTAGGCAAAAGGAGGGAATAGATTACTTCGACACCTATTCCCCAGTAGCTCGTTTGACTACTATCCGAGTGCTAATAGCACTGGCCTCCATATATGATTTCCCCATTCACCAGATGGATGTGAAAACAGCCTTTCTGTATGGTGATCTTGAGGAAGAAATTTATATGGATCAGCCTGAGGGATTTGTAGCTTCTGGAAATGAGCGGAAAGTTTGCAAGCTTGTTAAATCACTTTATGGTTTGAAACAAGCTCCTAAACAATGGCATGAAAAGTTTGACAAAACAATATTGTCATTTGGTTTCATAGTTAATGATAATGACAAGTGCGTCTACTGCAAAGTTAAAGGTGATAACTATATTGTGTTATGCCTGTATGTAGATGACATTCTGCTATTTGGATCCAACATTGAGATTATCAATGAGACTAAAAGTTTCTTAAAAAACAAGTTTGAAATGAAAGATATGGGTGTTGCGGAAATGATTCTTGGACTTAAGTTGACTCGTTCAACTGAAGGTATAGCAGTCTCTCAGTCTCACTATGTTGAGAAGATAATTGAGAAATTTGGCTATAAACAAAGTAGAATCGCAAAAACACCATATGATCCTTCAGTGGCTCTCTTTAAGAATGAAACTGGTGTACCAGTGTCTCAGTTGAGGTATTCTCAAATAATTGGTAGCTTGCAGTATCTTGCAAATGGCTCAAGACCAGATATCTCATTTGCGGTCTCTAAGCTTGCTAGATATACAAGCTGCCCTAATCGAACTCATTGGGAGGCTTTGGATAGGGTACTTAGATATCTAAAGGGCTCAACATCACTAGCCTTGCACTACAAGAGATTTCCTGCAGTGCTGGAAGGGTTTAGTGATGCTAGCTGGATTGCCAAAAACTCCGGAAGTAATGGGTGTACAGGGTATGTATTTACCTTGGGTGGAGGCGCTGTCTCCTGGAAGTCTTCTAAACAGACTTTGATAACTCGGTCCACCTTTGAGGCTGAGTTGTGTGCTTTGGACACAACTGGGACAGAGGCAGAATGGTTATATGGGCTGATAGTACAACTGCCAATGGTAACCAAACCTCTTCCGGGAATTGCTGTACATTGTGACAATCAAACCACAATTGCAAAGATAAGTAGTTCAAAGTTCAATCAAAAGACTAAGAGACACATCCAAGTTAGACTAAAGTCTATAAGGGAGTTAGTGTCTGATAGGGTTATTGCAATTGACTTTGTTGGATCCAAAGACAATATTGCAGACCCTTTAACTAAAGGACTTGATTTGTCCTCAGTTCATAAATTCAGGTTGGGGATGGGACTGGAAACCCATCAGTGATATACCTGCAGTGGCAACCCAACCTACTAAGTGGAGATCCCACAAGGTAGGTTCAATGTGGTATAAACAAGCTGCTGAGCATATCAAGTTGCACCTAAATTAGATTGATACTTTGTATCTGGTGTCTCTCCCCTGATTGCCTGATAGGTGCTGACTACTGCTGTTACAGTAAGAGTTTAACTCTGAATGGGGTCAAGTCAATTTTGGACGAGATGCAAGCAGTGCATCCCTGGATACACCCAACTAAGTGAATGTAGTCCTTTGGCCGGGACTAAAGGAATTGGGTTGTTCCTTGACAAACATTCATGAATCAGGATCGGGACACATGGCCTTAATGTGTCAACCCTAAAGATCAGTACATAGCCTTTAGTTCGTTGTTACTGATGGACGCAATCACATCACGGGTATAAATTCAAGGCTTAGATCCATTTGTCCCGGTGATTGCAAAAGTCGGATAACTTAGGGAGTGGTTCAAACCGGAAGGTACCATTTCTGAAAGCGAGCTATGTTGAATCTGATAGCCATTATCTATGGATTTGTGGGGGATTGTTGTAATTGGCACATTGCGCATTTACATGGTTAATTATTAATTGGATGGATGCCAATTATGGTTGGAATCCAATAGATAATTAAAGTATTGATTTTGGTGAAATAGAGGAAGGGAAAAAGGTTAAGTATCATAAATTGAGTTGTCCCACATTGTAAGCTTATGAGAAAGGAGACCCTCTTGTGACCTATAAAACCAAGTGGAGGAGTTGAAGGGTCTTTAACCCTTCACTTGTCCCACATTGGTTTTGTAAACAAGTGTGGTGTAGTTTATATTGAACTCAAGTAAGAATGCTTGATAAAGTGTTCTTTAAGGGGTTCATAAAAGTGGACCACACGTGCGCCGCCGCCGCCGCCAGGCCCGGCTCCGGATCCGGGTCGCGGGCGCGGGCGTTAGGGCGAATGTCTCAGTCTCAGTCTTAATTTTTTGGACAAAATTTAATTGGAATTTTGAATTTTAAATTTGAAAATTAAATTCAAAATTCGAACTTAACCGTTGGCTTGATCGGATAGAGGCTTGACCGAGTCTTGCCTGTTGGAGATCACAGCCGAGATTTAGGGAAGATGGGGCCGGATTTTTAGGGTTGATTGGCGGACAAGGATTAGGGTTTTACTTAGTCAAACTCTAATCAGCTTTTTAAACAGCCGTCAAACCCCGGTCTGGCCGTCAAACCCTAATTAAATTAGGCCTTGGCCGTCGGCCCATTGCCTTCGGCCAGACCTAATTCTTCTCTATAAATAGAGGGCTCTCGGCAGTCTTCTAAACATACCAAAATCAAAAAAAGCAAAAAGCAGCCTCTTCTGCTTGTATTCTTCTCTCCCCCTGATATTCCAGCTTCTTCATAGTTATAATTCCTTGAGCTCTCATATTCGGCCTAGTATATTTACATATATATATATACGTATATATTCTCCGAAATCTTGGCTATCCTATTCGAATTCTGGCTACTGAGTACTGTTCGAGGTGAACGAGAAGGAGTGCACCTGATCGTTCTGGACCACCTCATCCTGGGAGGAGCCGCGCTGTACCCCTTGCACTGGTGAGTAGGGGCGCTCGTTTCTTCAAGGCAAACAGAATTTCTCTGTGATTTGGTCGTCCTATTAATTCTGTTGCGATACAAAATTTAAGATAAGTTTACTGTTAAAATTCTGTATCTATATTAGATAAATCTGACAGCATGTTCTTTTAATTTCCATTGCCTTGGTTGAATTTATGAATTTTGGTTTTTCCTGGACTCGTATTTGATTAATTATTTGAAATTCTTATTTGCCTTGAATTGAACGCTTATTTTGATCACGCATGCTGTATGTATAAAATCTGATATCACATGCTGTATGTTTAAATACTTATAACGCAAGTCTAATTCTTATACCGCATGCTTTATTTTTGAATTTCATCTGGATATAAACGCATGTATTGCCTTAATTGTGATTATCTGATCCATTCCTGATAATCTGACTTGCAATATTTATTTATTGCTTTGGATTACTGCATGTTGGCATAAATTATACGAACAACAGCATACCTAGCAAGAGTCGTCTTCCCAATGCCTCCCATCCCAAAGATTGGGATGATTTGAAGCTTAGATGACTCCCCACAGAGCCTAGCCTTCATTTCCATCAAGTCTTCATCAAATCCCACCACAGTGTCTTTGCCGATGGGCCTATCAAGTCTTGATGAACTAGAACCAGAGGAATGACTTACCGGCAGATCTTTTATTCCACCGCTGCTTTTGATCTGCATCACTTCTTCCAAAATGGAATCAATTTCTTGTACGGACTTCTGCAACTTCCGGTACAACTTTTTCCAGTTCACATCAATTCGATGGCCTGCAAATACAGCAATTTGGAGAGAGAAAATCACTTGCCGGAAACGATTCAGAAAATCGCAGCACCCATATTCTGAACGAATTTCATTTGAAATATGGTACTCAATGATATCTTCTGCTTGATTTGCTGCATATGTGATTCGTGCTTCCAAGTTGCCGGTTTCTTCTGGAAAATCCTCAAGAAAAGATAACAAGAAAATGATGTTTCCATGTAGAGATTTAATTTGCTGCTTCTCACGAAGAAGAATGGCGTCTTGACCCAGGATCTGCTCTAGTACTCGCGCGAGTGAAACAAGAGAAGCATAAGCCATTTGTGATAATACTATACAGAAGCTCGTTTAAAGTTTTGCTATGAAATTAATCTTTTGATCAAATCAGCAGAGTTCCTCCAAAGAGAAGATGAGAAAGAAATGAAGATGAGACGCAAACTGGGAAGGAACTGATTATGTCCACATACTAGCAAGTTATTGCATATTTTTCAACATATTATTAATGCATTTTGTAGGTAAGTCTTGTTCATTCTATTGCCAAAATTCATAAAGATAAATAGACACACTTCGTTGAATTTTTTTTTCAATTAAAATTTAAAATTTGTATATTCTCTGCTATTTGCTTATGTATTGCCTAAAAAGAATTCTCAATCATCAATTTCGTATGTGTTGATACAAATTTTGTTGAACACTGTTTATTTCGACCTGAGTGATGGTCTCTGAACAGTCATGTAGTCTGTTTTGACTGATAGAGGTGTGGGGTGGAACCTGCAATCAAGTAACACACGTTAAGCTAGCTGAGAAGGTCATCGGCTAAGACCCTCCGATGGTGAAATCAATTGCTAGGCTTGGGATTTGAAAAAATGAACAGAGTAATAGCTTAATTGAGAGTGTTTTTCTTATTATTTTACTGAGAGAATTGAGTATTTATAGTGTATGCTTATGAGTAAAAAGATGAAACTCGCCTTGATAGGCTTCTTGCATAATTCCCACAAGTAAGGGTAGTTTTGGTCATTTCGATTTGAACCCATGCCTTGCAACTATTGACTGTATAGGCTATTAAGCTAAATGGAGGGGGAGGCCACGCCGTCACATCAATAAATGTGGATTGATGGGTGGTTGAGGTGCATTTAATGAGGCGAATGGGGCAATGCAGACCTGCATTATTAGTTACTAAGCACTTAACTTTGTCTCAATCAGGGCAGATGTCGAATGGATTAACCCCTTTGGTCGACTCAAGACAAGAGCCTTCAACCTATTCGACCAAACTGGGCTTGACTGTGGCAAGGCCTAATAAGCCTGGTCGATTAAAAATGATATGGTTCGACCTCATGGTCGAACCTGGGCTTTGTCACGTTTGGGCCTAGTAGGCCCATTAAGCCTAATGGGCCTTAAGAGCCCTGATACCCATATCATGAGTATGATTTTGTATTATTTTCTTATATAATGTAATCATTTAAACACGGAGCAACTTATGCAAATAGATTGTAAAAGTATGAGGAAGAAGATGACAAGCCTCCATGCTACAAACTAGATACATGCTAAGTAAAAGCTATCACGAAATTAATTTTGTTGCTATAGTTATAAATTATAGCTAAAAGTTTTCGTAGCAACTGTAATTCTTTAAATAAGAAGCAAAAATAAATAAATATTAATTATCAATTCATAATTTTTGTTCATAGAATGCACAACACATTAGATATACATTGTCCCTGGAAAGATAAAGATATATGGAAAAAAAAATCATCCATTATAAATTGATTATAGCAAGAGTTAACATTGAAAGCATATACTTTAAATTTTTGACTAAATTAATTTTATAGTTAAAATTATAAATTTTTAACATTAGTTACGAAGTTACGACTAATTGAATGTAACTGATGTCCTATAGTTTTATATTGCTTAATTCCATTTTTCTAAACGTAGACACAACATCTGTCGAAATCTGTGGACTAATCCCAACTCAATCCAAATTTGAGTTGGCCAAGTTTTTACTCATAATTGGGGACACATTAGGACCTACACAAGAGCCCATGTATAATAAGCACAAACTGATAAAGAGAAAAGTGTTGTTAACAATATGAAAGAGTGGCGAGAGAAAGCATACATCAGAACTCAGTATAATCCTTTAAGCAATCTCAAAATATAATAACTAAAACCCAGAAAATGATAGATATCAAGGAATACTACTGAGTGAACCTTTTATATTGACTTACAATGATAATGTACATTAGTCTGCACAAAATTGTATAGTAAGGTCTACCAGACACTATCCACAAACATTTGTCAGCATTTCCATTTCACTGTACACTATTCTTGTTAGCTCATATCAAGTATTCATAATAAACTAAGAAAAGCGCATCAGGAATATCTTTAGGCAAGTTGTTTATATAGAGGTAGAACTGCAACATATCTTCTTTTAAAAGGGTTTCTTGATCAATTACATCTCTGCTGGGCATCAAAACCCACAAGTCCCCTGAGTTCACTCGCTTTATGCTACCCCGGCAAAAGGGGCAGGATTCTGACCTCATATTCCTGCCATAGAGAGAAGAGCTAAAGTACACTTCAAAAAATAACTATTCCAATATCTTTGAAAAAAAGCTATGCCTACCAGTCGCGATAACAGTTGATGCACATTGCGTGACAGCAATTCGGCAAGACCATTTTGGTACAGTGGTCTAAGCAAATTCCACATTCATCTTCTCTATCCAAATCAACATCCAAATGCTCATTATCGTCTACCGGTTTCTTTCTGAAGGTCATATTATAGCCAAGGACTTCATCTTGATAAGTATCTAGGTCCAGTGAGCTATTGTATAGGTGTTCAAGGGATGGTAATATCACAGCTGCAAAGTAAACCAAGTTAGAAATGCATGATATAACTTTTGGTTTGCATCTATCAAAAACTCAAAACCATGAATTAGGTCGAAGATGATGTTTGGCTAAGCTTATTTAAAAGATCTTACAAACTCCTACATTTCATAAGATATTTTTCGAACTTATGACATACTAGATATTATTTTAAAACAAGTTATTAAAGTGTTTGGATATAAGATTCTGGAGCTTATAAGATGTTTTCTGTGGCAATTTTTTTTATTATAATGGTTAAATTAAAAGAGTTGGTTGAGATCTTGATAATTCAAAATCTCTTTACTTTCTTTTAAAAGAACTTATAAGATCCTAACATCTTATTTTAAGATCTTATAAGCTCTTTTTCAAAAAAATTGATCAAATATTTTTTAGTGTCTTATAAGCTCTTAAACATATTATAAAATATTTTGAAGAGCTTATAAGCTCACCGAAACACCTTGGAAGTTGAGCTCAACAGATTCTAAAATCCAGTTATGCACGAAGTTGGTGGATTTAGTTCCATGCAACGTCGTTTTTGTAATATATACAACGTGAGTACCTTGATTGGTTCGAAAAAGAAGGTGAAAATAGTAACTAGATTGATGCCTGTTTAGTGCATAATTACAAAGAGCTAATTGCATACCATAGAATTGTCCAATGGTTGCTTTTCTACCATGCGAAGGAAATTTCTGCTTATGGTCAAGGTGCACCTAGAGAGCATGATACGTTAAAATTAGACAAGGCCGTTATCTTTAAATTCAGAAAAACAGATACTTCAGGAAAAACTTCCCAAATCACCATTCTATGATCAAGAAAAAACAGAATTTACCTTGCAAATAACTATGTGGAAAAGATTTAGATAACAGGGACGTAAGCATGTGGAAGAGAAGTTGAACCATTGCAATAAGAATAAATAAATGGGTGACAAGTGATTGTAGGCCAATTTCATTTGCAGACACGCACCGCCCTTAGCTCTTGAAATAGAAGCTGCCCTGAATTGATCAAGTAGGCTCTGTTAAGTTCCATGTAAAAACACAAAAACTCAGAACTAAAAACAAAATAATCTAGTACCATAGGAGAGTAACAATATTAGAGAAAAGCAAGTCAGACACAAAGTTAGATGTACAACTTCAACCACATCCCAAAAAGTTTTATTGGTCATTATTCTCGAATCTCGAATCTCAAATCAATGTCTGATTCAAGTTATTGATGTGAAAACATAGTTTATATGCATCCTCTATCAGAAGGTTTTATTCAGAGTAACTGACTCGAAGGTAGAATTCTGCACTCATCTTGTGTCCAGTTCCATAGTTCCTGCTTTCAAATTCCTGCTACTCTGTTTTGTTGTCTTTTGCAACCTTGATGTTTTTATTTTTTCTTATTTATGATAATTATTTCGGATTTTTCTTCAGACAAAGTTGTGTATTAATTATTGCAATTTGTGCTCCTGCATACCCATTTTAATCAGAATGAAAGCCACTAAATGTTTTCTATGTTTTCTAAGTAGGGAAGAAGAATGTGCAACATTGGAGAAATACGCCAACCCTCTCTCCACCTGCCCTATCTATAATCACAGCGACTGCAACAAGAATTTTAGTACATCTACAAGTTGCAATTAGTTGTATCTTTTACAGGGTAAATAATGAAAATCAATAGATAAACAGCTAAGGGATATGTATTTGTGCAGATCATATTTCTCAAACTCAGTTACAGCGGACATAAGTATGAACTTCTAACATGCAAATTGCAAAACTTTACAACTGCTGTTAAGTTTGAAAGACATGCCAATAATACCTATAATAAATGGCTTAAATATTTTACGTTAATTAGACCATGCAGCACATTTATGTAAATGTGCTTTCAAGAACCAAATGTATTTACACACATACACACACATGCTAATTGAAGCTAGTTGAAGATCTAACATTAAGCAAAACCACCAACTTGTTCTATCCAGAGCTCTGAGGTCTCTGACAAGCTGAAAGATTGCAAATATGTCAAATGCCACGTCATGCCAAAAACAGACAAGATTACAACATTTACAAACTGAAGGGACAGGCGACATAGGTGCACAAAACAGAAGATATCACAGGCACATAAAAAATAAAAGCTGAAAAAAGGATGCCAATCAACAGTGAATGTGCGGTCCTTCTGATGCTAGAGAAAAACTGTTTCTATTAAAGTATAGAGAGAAATAGAATCCTGAATTCACTGTACGTAAGAGAAGCATACTAAAATTTACTTGAAGTTTGGAAAAAGCTTAAGGAATCAACATGTTCATTTAGAAAAAGCTTCAGGCCACCCAAACAAAAGTAATAAATATAATTTGAACATGTACATAGAAACCAGACCATAGAACAAGGCTTCATTACATAGATTCTACTACTCTACTATATGTCAACAGAATGTCAATTAAAGAACATAAAATTCCAACATTTACTGCAGAACAGGTGATAGAATACATCCATAATTTGCAAGAAGTACATCACAGTTGTCTTAATACTTTTTAATCTAATTACAACAGCTGACTTTATCATTCATATTCTAATATAGACTCTGATATTACTTTTCACCTAGAGCCTCGTCAAAACATAACAAAAATTAAACAAAGAAAAGAAAAAGGATGATGAATATTAAAATTCACACCAGAATTAAACTTTCAAGAGGCAAGAAAGTTGCTTGTAGTCCCATGTCTAAAAACATAAAGCATGCTTTTAGTCAAACTTGCCAGGCAGCAAAATAGAAACTCAATTAACAACTGCCTCCTTCAACACTCACAAAACAATGAGCAAACGCAAGATCCACCACTTATCCTCAATTCTAACATGAAAGCACCAAGATGTCCAAAAATGCAAACTTCACAAAAGAAATGCACAAGAAAAAGCATTAACAAATATAAAAGGAGAAAGAAAAGAGAAACCCACAACATATTGGCATGCTGAATGTCAGACTCAATGGACTTAAGAGAATCTTGGTAAGATGGAGCCTTTTCAAGTTGATAGCAATCCATCATCAAAGTTCCTCAACGATTACACTTTTTTGTCTTTCTGGTCTTCTGCCTTTTTGGGTTTTTTTTCCAAGAAGCAGGAAGAGAATCAGAACAAAGGGCAAAATGGGTAACACGTGAAATGCTGAAATGAGCGTCCTATATAGAACACAAAGCTCACCTTTTTTAATGGACTTTCGAAGAGTCTCTCTGTGTATATGTGTGTGTGTCGACCGGAGGGGGGTGGGGTTGGCCGAGAGAGAGAGAGAGAGAGAGAGATGGAAGTTGACTGTCTTTCCATGGTTTGTTTGCAGTTAACAATAGTGGCTTTTTGTTGACCGACTATAATCTCTGCTTTGACTAAAACAAAGAAATTTTTGGGTAGAAACTTCGGATGGAAAAAAAAAATGGAGACGAACAGATAATAGTAATTGTATGCTTTTATTTTCTCATAACTTCACATTTTTCCGTTTCAATGAGAGGGGAAAAAATGGCAATTTTTATTTTATTTATTTTATTTTTTATAACTAAGGTCGTTCGTGAGCAATTTTTCCAACATTTCATTTCTAAACACATTTATCCCAACTTTGTATTATTTGTGGACTTTAAAAAAGAATATGTGATTATTTTGGTAAAGAGACCCATTTGATACTCATCTTTGACTCAATAATTAAGGGTATTGTATTTAATAAAACTTACGGAATTTTTTATCAATTAGAACCTCTCATAGTAGAGGTGTTCATTAAGTGTTTATTCAACAAAATTCATTAAGGATTGAATGGAAAAATTGAAGTTCAAATTAATGGGTCAAATGAGGATGCCAAGAAATGTACCATATTAGAATAAAGAAACTAATCAAACTTATTTATAGCTTGGGTTTTGATTAAGGGATTGGACCTTTAAGGGTACCAAAATTTTTGAAGAGGGGAAAACCTATATGGATGCAGGATTGATTCTAAGACCCATATGTATGTGTACACACCGCTCGCTCATTTGTTTGACCGATCGGCTCGACTTGACTCGGGGCAGAGTGTTGGAGCAGATGTGGGCGGGTGTGCAATGGAGTCTAGACTTACATCTTTTCGGTTCAAAATTAATTAAAATAATTGTTTAAATTTAATAGTTAAAAACTCTGCATATTTAATTTAATGAGTGTTTATGCTTTTTTTAATGATGAAATCAATTATTTGGAATTTATTGCTTTATTTTTTCTAATTTATGCTTCAGCTAGTAATTCAAAAAAAGAAAAGAAAAGATATTTGAGGCTTTCTACTGTTTGTGCTATGTCTATGGTCGATTGTTCTATGCTTTTGAGGAGTTAGGGTTTTTCTTTGTTGTTTTCAATTTTCTGAATTTTATATTACTCAGTTATTTAAAATTTCTGCATAATTTGGTGGAAGAAGGCACTTCAGAAGTTATTTAAGATAATTCCACTATTTAGAGTATGAGGCCAATAAGGGCAAGCAAATATGAAGAAGATCGGGACATTCTGAACCTTACGATACCAAATGGTATGTGTCAAAGGAGAAAGCACTATTCAATGAATATTATGACAAAGAAACTATTAATGCATTCTCATGATCCCTCCCTTTTGTTGAGGGTATTGATGAATATATTTAACATAAAGAGGTCCCCAGTTATGATCCCATCATCAATTCTTTAACTATGGGAAAAGAAAAGTGGAATGGTAGTAGTAATGCCCCAGTTTCATTCCTATCCAATGCATTGCATCCTACAGCGCAGATGTGGTTTCTCTTCTTATGTGCTCGGACAATGCCTCTCAGACACCTCACTTTTGTTAATAAAGAGAGGGTTGTTTGTTATTTTGTATATTGGAGGGAAGGTCGATTAACATAGAACATATCATATCCTCCAACACTGCATTGGCTGCATCTCATAGTGACAGATGAATTTGGTTTCCTTCGCTCATTAATGATATGTGCAGAAAGGTTGGGAGCCCATGGAGTACTAGTCAAGAGGTTTATTATGCCACTGCTTCTCTTACTAGTTCAATACAGTACCGAATAGATAAATTTGAGTAGACTTGTCTTCGTCCTCTTAAGCAGTCTCTTTTGTTGACGATCACATGGACTGCCTTGAGCACAAGTTGTCCAAACTGACAAGTGAGGTAGCTAATATTAAGAATTTCATGCTTTACTAGATTGAGTACATTCGAGCTTTAAGACACATGCACCAATTTATTATTACAACCTCAAGAGTAGTTTTACAGTTTTCATTACCACCTATTGAGCAAAGATAGGAAGATGGACTTAAGGAGGACAATGATGATGATGTTTGAGCTTCTTATGTAATTTCATGAATATATGTGTGTGTCCCTTGAAACTTTTATTGTGTTCTATTGTAGCACAATTGTTTTAGTACTATAGCATTACTAATTCTATTAGAGGATACTGCAGCACAACTAATTTTGTTTTATGTCAAATGTTTTGCCTCTTCGTTGTAAAAGATTTGTCATATTTGACAAATCAATTGGAATGATTGCCGGTAGCATATGTTTATTTTTAATTTTGATCCATTCTAAGTGGTTTCCATTATATTTATTTCACCGCTCTTTCCATTGAGTTCATATTGAATTCGCAAATAATAAAACTAATAAGAATCAATTCATCTAATACATCAACTATTAAATCATGGAAATATGATTCTTCGACTCACAAAATTGATGGCAAGTAAGAGAATGCTTTGTTACAAACAATGGAGGAACTCAACACTTAATTGTATACTTCACTTTTCAATTTAGAAACTGTGTGGAGAAAGTTAATTACGTAGGAATGCAAAACCTCTTTATTATTACAGTAGACTATTTTGACGATGGAACACATTGGAGTTGACGATAGAATCCATATTGGGAGTTCACGACTAAAGACAAATTAAGGATTTATGATATAATAGAAAAAAATTTCTCCCTTCTCTTCTTTATTTTTCTTTTTCCATGAATTAATTAATTTATTTATTTATCAACAAAATGAGGTTAAAAGTATATTAGTAAATTATCAATAAATTAATCTGTCAGTAATAATGAAAAAGTTGAACTAAATCTGACTAAGTTGCGTACCAATGTCAGGCCGAAAGAAGCTTCTACTGTTAATACACAATTAAGAGCAACTGTCAATTATAAGATTTGTTTGTTTTTCAAAATAAAATCAAAACCCTTCTATAAAAGCGGAGACTCTTCTCATTTTCTTTCTGACTCTCTCCCACCCTTCGATCTTTCATTTCTACAGGTGAGTCTTTCTTGTCCCTTTACCGTTTCCTCCTTTCTGTTTCCTTCCTTTTTTTTTTCCCTTTCCCTTTTCCTTGTTCTAATTCTGGCTGTGTACATTGGGGTTTTGTGGGGCTGCATGCCTGGGCTTATGAAACTGTCTTTGTTACGATCATCTATGTAATGGTTTCTGTTGAAAATCTGCATTTTCGGTTTTATGTCTAAAATGTTTAGTTTTGGCTCAAGCTGTCACGTGGGTGGGTAGAGAAAATCGAAATACTGTTTCTGTTCTCCTTGGAAGTTTGAAATCTTTACTTTATCTGTACATGCATTGAGATTCATGTGCTGGTGTTTGTTCGCATGGGTTTTATGAAGATGATCCATGCAGTTTAAATGCTTCTCTGATTTGGGTTAGCGTTGTTGTTTTCTTTGGCTCGCCTTTTCGTTTTTTCCTTGTCTAAAAATTTCGGTTTCTTCTTCATTCTTGAGATATGTGTGTGAGTTTCGTGCGTGTGTGTGTGCGCGAGCGTGTGAGAGAGAGAGAGGAGAAGAGGAGGGGGGGGGGAGGGACTTGACATATTCTTTTGAAAATATTTTTGAATACTACTGGGGAAAAGGTATAGAAAAGTTCATTCTGGGTTGAAAATGAGTTTGGATGATTTGTTTTTACCAAAATGATCTTGTTTGATTACCCTTTAAAATAATTATAAATTTGATGTCACGTGTTACATTGGGTCGGTTTAATGTCAATGGTGTCAAATGATAAAGTTATTTATTTATTTACAATTAAATTTTGTGATAATGATTGAATGACGAGTAAAATAATTATTTAAATTGTATCGTAGTAGCTGATTATATTAATATAAAAGAGAGCAGGGTAGATGGGGGAAGGGAATAATGAAATTGAAAAGAGATAGTGCGAAGAGTGTTTTTTCTTTGATTGGGGTTTGAAAGTGACTGAAAATTTTCATTAGATGACAACCTTTCAAAAATTGTTTTGTCTTTTTGGGAAAGGGATGAAATATATTGTCCCATTTGAAACCGTAGATTTTAACTGATATAGGAGTCCAGGTGTCTGGAGTCACATTTGGTGCACAAAACAACTATAAATTTTTCAGTCACATCTTTTGAACACATTCTTGTTTTAGAATTTTCTTGTTTTGTTTTGAACTTAATATTTGATCTTTAAAGTTTCTTATGATGTTCTTTTTATATATACCTAGATTGCTAGATCATCTCAAGGCTTTTGCTAGGTGCTGATCTGACCAAGGTGAAAGCAAGATGGTAGCCATAGCATCTAATAAGCGCACAAAAAATCGCATAATCACTCGATTTTGCAAACTCATGTTTGGCATGGACTACACCAAATTTATGGTACCACAAAGTTTCTCTATTTTTGTTGTCTTCTCTTATATTAAGTTCTTTGTGTAATGTTTTATGGACGAATTTATCGTTCATGATGTCAATTTATTTGTTATCGATAATTTTCCTCTCTCTTGCTCTTTAAACTTGTCAATCTATGTATATATGCGCCATGCATGTATTATGACCGTATCTGGAATTTAAAATGGTGAATTTTGGTTATAAATTGTTCACTTTGAATTTGAGGGTCTAATTTTTATTTTTCCTTTTGAAACATTGTGACAAACCTTGTATTTGCTTCAATAATTTTGTTATGCTGCTCCCAGTCACATAGCAATTTCTGTGTGATGTAATGAAACCTCTGGGTTGAGTTGTATCTTAACTTGAAGTATAATTTCGTTGTTTCATGTACAGATAGTAAATATGGAACTTTTTCTTTAGCTTGCCTATACTAACCGAATGTCTTCTAACAGAAAAGTGTGGTATTGGAGGTGTTATTACTAGTTATTGAATTCACTGGCTGTGCTTCACTACATGGTTGTGTTTATAATTTTTGAATTTGTTATTTAGATCCACTAAAGACAATTGAGCAGCCTTGTTACATCTCCCGACTCCTGTTGCCTTTAACATTTTGCTGTACTAGTGAAAGTTGAAAGTATTGGATTGTAAGGAAGAAATTTTATGGTCTTTTTTCTCTAAGAAAACATGATTATTTTGTTAATTAACTTGTGAAAATTATAACCTAATGCGGTTAAGGTTGTCAAATATAAAATATATTATACTCTATTATCACTGGCAGGAGTTAATTCATTACTTTTTAGGATGTGTAGTATCTGCTTTGCTTTTCATACTCTCTTAAAAACATAGGCATAATTCTGTCGTCCGAGGGTTCCATTTTTTGTTGAAATTGCACGTCTTCTATGAAATTTGTTATTCTCTTGCAGTACTTGCCTCCTAAATTTGCTAAAACAATGAAGCACTTGGCTGGCCAAGTAACTCAAGTTCAGGATTCAAGTGGGCGGAAGTGGTCTTTAAAATTGTCATATGTTAATAATTCGCTGGCATTCCAGAAAGGATGGCACAAGTTTTTTCTAGACCATGGTCTAGAAGATGGAGAACTCTTGGTATTCGACTATGTAAAGCGAAGCCATTTTGTTGTTCAAATATACGGAAGAGATGGCTGTGAGAGAATTAACTTTAAGAATGGAAGGCCTCGGCAGAATAAAAGGTCTAGGAGAGACCAAGAAACAGATTCCCAAGATGAACCATCTCAGACACCTGATGTAAATTCAGGGGATAAACCCAACTCAGCCAATTTAGTTGCCTCTGGATCAGAATTTCAGAATCCTCAACTCCATCCAGCAGTGGCCAATGCTGACTTTGGAAGGCTGCCACGTATTCCAATATCTATGACCACAGAGGATCCAAGTTGCATGACCAACAGAGATGATGGATATTACCAGAACATTTTGTATGACTTGTCAATCTTTGAGATGGAGAAAGAAACACCTGCTGCTAGCAAATATGAGAAAGCTATAGATGCCAAAATAGCCCCTTGCAATACTGAAAGTATGGAGTCTGCTAACAAATTTGAGGAAGTATTAGACTCAAAAACAGTACCTTGTCATACTGGATTTATGGAGCAGACTAAAACAAAGGGTGGTGATACTCAAATGGCTGTGATCTTCACAAATCAGATTGATGACCATTCTGGTGACATTTTCACTGACAAGCTTGAGAAAGCTTTAGACACAAAAGCGGCCCCTTCCCATGCTGATAGTATGGAGCAGTCTAATATAAAGGAGAATGATGCTAAAATGGCTGGGATCCATACAAATCAGATTGATGGCAATTCTGGTGACATTTTCACTGACAAGTTTGAGAAAGCTTTTGACATAAAAATGCCCCCTTCCTGGGCTGATAGTATGGAGCAGTCTAATATAAAGGAGAATGATGCTAAAATGGCTCGCATCTATACGAATCAGATTGATGGCAGTTCTGGTAACATTTTTGCTCACAAGTTTGCAAAAGCTTTTGACACAAAAATAACCACCTCTCATACTAAAATTTCGGAGCAGACTAAAACAACTGGAGATGATACTCGAATGGCTGGGACCCATTCAAATGTAATCGCTGACCATTCTGATGACATTTTCAAAAACAACTTTCACCCCAAACCTTCTGATAGTACTTTGAGCAAGGACGTGCGCAGTGATGTTTCCAATCTCCAGACTGCTGAGAGAACTTGCACCGTTCTACTTGGTTGTTTCTATTTTTCTTGTATTGTTACAGATAGTTCTTATGTTATCCTCTTGTTCTTGTTTACTAACCAGTGACAGTCTGATGCATTAGGCAATAACCACATCCTGGCATCAGATATTGAATCCGCTTGTATGGGCAGCACTAAGATTGCTGGGAGCGAATATGATGTAAAACGCAGGCGTTCTGAATCTGAAGTCTTCAATTCAATGCTCAAAGATCCATTTGGTTTGTGTCTCTATCTTGCACGTCCCAGTTTAGTCACCGTTATATATGCAATATGTTGTCTTAAGTTGCAGGTGGCTGGTTTTCAAATTGCAAACAGGTAAACACATTAAGAAAGAGTTGGTGGAATTGGGAGAGGGAGCAAATGGTTTCCCTGGAGTAGCTTTTGGTGCGTTTTAGTTATATTTTCCATCATCTAGAACTAAAGTGAGATATTCTCCTTTATATTTGCATGTGGGCTTTATATGTATGCACCATAGCAAGTCCTCATGTACACATGCACACAAAGTTTGTTAATTGTCTGTAAAATTCATTCACAAGATGCAGGAAAAGAGCCAACTATAGTAAGGAAACATGGTCAGATGTTTTCTTCAGTGGTAAAAGTTGAACCTGATCTTTCATGTGACACAGTCCCACCGTTTTCAGCAGAAGTCAAAACCCAATCTTACCTGGTAATGCTATATGTTGTCTTAGTTTTTTGCCCTTTTTTTCTTTTTGTTCCCTGTATATATTCAGGGCATTCTAAGTTCTTGCATCTACACCAAACTCATTACTGACACCACCTCCTAATATTTGTTTTCTTATCTGCTTCTTACCCGTGCATTATGCATTAATCAGTTATACTAACTGGTAAAAAAGATAGTACAAAATTCACATTGTGAAGATGTAATTAGTTAAATTTAATGAAGACACACACAAAAATAAGAAAAAAAAAATTGTATCTGTTCAGTATCTGCTATTGGGCACAGGTATATGGGAAGTTAGCAGTGTTGCAGTAGTCAAAATGGTGTTTGAATTGCCCGATAAAATTTGGCTTCATACAAAATTAACCTGAAAAAATGATGTATGAAAAATGCTTGTATCTCTGAGAAATATGAAAAAAAACACCAGGATCAGTTCCCCAATGCCTTTCTTCCTCCAAATGCCCCCGGATAGAGGGGGTCCAATAGAACTACATTCGACCTCATTCTGCAGTATGTTCTGATATTTAAATGCTTCAATTCTTCTTTCTGTTTGTTTTTCGAGTATTTGTGGGCATCAAGTACTGTTAAATGTGAACTCCCCATATTTTAAGAGTATCTGTGTCCATCTTTTATGTGTGTGCGTATACCCTTGACTTGTCCATCATGCTTGTGTAGGAGTTGCCCATAAGCATTCCATCAGCTCCAGGAAGAAGAGAGAGATTGCGTGGGAAGGTTGTCTATCTCAGAGACCCAAATGGAAGGCTGTGGCCAGTTCTGTACCCCGATGTATTTCCTGTTAAAGCATTGACTGCTAATTGGAGACAGTTCTGTGAAAAGAACAACATCAAACCGGGAGACGAGTGTAGGTTTCACGTTGAAAATGGTATGCTGGGCATTTATAGAGTTGATGTTACTCGCAGATTGGCTGAATCTTCGGCCAAGTGATTGGATTCAGTGTTAAAACTTGGAATGCTGGATGGCATAATGCAGATTTTCTAGGCATGTCTCTTAGTCTTTTGTAGTACATCTGATGTGTTAAAAATTGGAAGATTTGTAAAGTAGACTTGGGTCGGTGTTCCATGCTGATCTGTCTATTACCATATTGTGTGTGGACATGCTTTTTAAACAATTCCAGTCATATAAAATCCATGTTTCTCTCATAAGATAATTCCAATATCCTTATCCAAGATTCATATATTAAAGAAGACTTAAATATTCTTGTCAATGGGTAGAATTTTATTTTATTTAGCCCTATATTTTAAAATATTCGGGCTAGTTTTGTTGGATTTTTAAGTTACCTTATGATAATTTATGTGATTTTTTATTAT
This sequence comes from Jacaranda mimosifolia, assembly GCA_018894105.1. Lineage (NCBI taxonomy): Eukaryota > Viridiplantae > Streptophyta > Magnoliopsida > Lamiales > Bignoniaceae > Jacaranda > Jacaranda mimosifolia. Next base: position 33,955,018 of record CM032122.1, on the reverse strand, counting down.
TATGGTATGATTTGATTGACATAATAAATAAACTCATGGTGTGGTAGGTAATTTATCATGGGAATTGCATATATAAATATGGACTTTTGATATTTTTGTGGGTTTGAGTGTTTATTATCATTCCAATCAAATGAATAATAAAATGAAATAAAAATATTGTATCCCACTTTATCAAATGATAAGATTTTATATTTTATCCTATTTTAAAATATCCAAACAAGAAGATCGTATACCTTAACACCCCAACGGCGTCCCTTCTTGGTTTGGTTAACTGTCCAGGATGACAAGTCATAACAATAAAAATCATTAACTCTTGGCCACAGAATTGAAGCATTAATCACAAGAACATCAAATTAGTTAAGTGAAATTAATTATAAAATTTCATAAGCAAATAAATTCATGGATATACTACAACTCTCCTCTAGAAAGTACAAGAATATTATAGCCTATATGTTAAAATGAATCACAATTAATTATACTCTCCTTTTCTTTTTATTAATAATTGTGGCGTACTTGAAGTACATGATATTAAAAATACATATAAATAATTTAGAATTCATAGTGTCAATATTTTTCGGTAATTACATTGATTAAATGTTTACATATTTGTAATTCTATCAAATTAATTTGATAGTATTTATTCACTAGATTTGTACTACCATGTCAAGTTATAGTGGCAATACAAAAATAATCTTTGTATCAAGCGTTTTTTTTTATTTATTTATTATAAGTTTAGATTTTTCTTATCCAATCTTAAAGACATTAAAGAAATTTTTCATAAGAAGATTTTTAATAAAATCATCTAAAAGATAAATAGACGTTGCTAAGTCATTATTCAAATGTCTTATCAGAGATTCTTACGACTTAAGTAGGAAATGAAATTGATTTCTCATAATTTGGTATCTAAAAATGCACATCATTACCTAATTTTTTATCCTTCCCTCATCGATTATATTTTTATAATTTCCATATAGTTTTTTAATACTTTGTAGTTTGATCGTTTTTAAACATATGTTACTTTAGCGTTCTTTATAGTTCCTGCACAATATATAAATTATATCATCTTACCATTTTTTAAAATTTCCTCATAATATAAAAATTATTTAAATATATATGACCTTGTCGTTCTTTATAATTTTCTCGCAATGCACGAATTAAGATATAGTGATATTTTATACATATCTACACAAATAAAAATGTCATTTAGATTAGAGCAACGGTATATTATAAGATGGGGAACTTATTAAAAAGTACCAAAACTACTTTCAAAATTTGTGTTCAGTCCCCAATTAAAAACTTATAGTGCAAACTCCCTAGTTTTAATAAAAGTTTAGAGATTACTCCCTAGCCACTTGATTTGACACAAATGCCCTTAAGTATCATATTTTTCCTTGTTTTTTCAAGCAAACAGTAAACCCTACAAACGCTCGTTACCAGAAACAGAAAGAACAGAAAAAATTGCAACAAGCGGGAAACGAGAACAACGTTAGAGCCAAACGCCACTAACCCGACAACTGCATTGTCTTCTTCTCTTTTTATTTTCATCATTTTCGAATTCCATCTTCTTCTCAGTTCCTTCTCAGTTGCTTCTGTGTTTCCTTTTTTTTTTTTTTTCCCCCGACAATGTCAACCAGCAGCGAAGCAAGTGCGCTCAATCAAGTGTTGGGGAGTTGTCGCTACAAAGACCAGCTCCATATAATGTCAATTAAGGACAGTACGACTATAATGGATATCTACATTAATCTAGCAAGAAAATGGAGTGAAATCAATTCCGAGCACTTCAGCTTGCGATATATAGCTCCACATCAAAGATTGTACATGAGTTTAACTGATGACGATGACGTCATGAATATGGTCTTACTACATTTGACATTGAAGATGAACATTGCGGACATCTTGGTAAACCGAAAGGATGAATCAAGCAGCAGAGAAAAGAAGAGCAGTGATGTTTTAAGGTAATACTTCTACAGAATCTCAACTTTACTGCAATTAGTAAAGTTCTGTACATGAAGTGTTCTAAAATTGCTCTCTGTTTATTTGAAAATCTTTCTGTACTTGGAGCGTTCCACATTATACTTCATTGCAGTTAACATTGTACTTACAGAAACATATACTCTCTTCATTGAAGTTCTATACTTCCATTGTTTCTAACTTGTACGTCGCTTTATATAAACTTGTACTTCAAGTATCTAAATCTATAATTCGGCTTTCATGTTTTCTACTAATAAGATATCCAAATTGTACTGCCATTGCTTAGGTTTTATACTTCAAGTTTTCAGAAATTGTTCTCAACTTTGTAAAAAGTGTACTCCTATTTTCTAAAATCATACAACATTTTATATAAATCTGTACTCTTTTCACATAAGTTCTACACTTCTGGTGTTCCCAATTTGTACTTCATTATATTAAAACAGGTAAATCATTCATTGAAGTTCTATACTTCAATCGTCTAAGTTCTATACTTCAATCGTCTGAATCTGTACTTCACTTTACTTGAACTTGTACTTTAATTATCTGAACCTATTATTTAATTTTGAAGCGTGTAATAACGTACTATCTAAAATTTATACTGCGAAAGCTGAGCATCTATACTTCAGTTGCTCAAAACTATACATCACATTGTCCAAAATTATACTTCGAATATCTAAACTTATATTTCAGTTGTTAAATAATTTCACTTAAATCTTTATATTATTTTTATTGGGCTTATACACTTCAGGTGTTCCGAAATTGTTCCTCACTTTGTCTAATATTGTACTTCCTTCTTCATCGAATCATACCTCATTTTATATTCATTTAATCTATATTTGTGCTGCATTCATTGAAGTTCTATACTTCAATTTCCTGAATTGGTACTTCATTTTGTGTGAAATTGTACTTTAATATTGCGCTTATACACTTCAGGTGTTCCGAAATTGTTCCTCACTTTGTCTAATATTGTACTTCCTTTTTTCATCAAATCACACCTCATTTTATATTCATATAATCTATATTTGTGCTGCATTCATTGAAGCTCTATACTTCAATTGCCTGAATTGGTACTTTATTTTATGTGAAATTGTACTTTAATTATTCGATTCAATTATTTAATTCTGAAGCGTGAACTGTTGTGTTATCCAAAATCTATAATGCGAGAGCCGAATTTTTATACTTCAGCTTTTTCGCAACTGTACTTAACTTTATGAAAAACTATACTTTGTACTTTAATTATCTGAACCTATTATTTAATTTTGAAGCGTGTAATAACGTACTATCTAAAATTTATACTGCGAAAGCTGAGCATCTATACTTCAGTTGCTCAAAACTGTACCTCATATTGTCCAAAATTATACTTCGAATATCTAAACTTATATTTCAGTTGTTAAATAATTTCACTTAAATCTTTATATTATTTTTATTGGGCTTATACACTTCAGGTGTTCCGAAATTGTTCCTCACTTTGTCTAATATTGTACTTCCTTTTTTCATCAAATCACACCTCATTTTATATTCATATAATCTATATTTGTGCTGCATTCATTGAAGCTCTATACTTCAATTGCCTGAATTGGTACTTTATTTTATGTGAAATTGTACTTTAATTATTCGATTCAATTATTTAATTCTGAAGCGTGAACTGTTGTGTTATCCAAAATCTATACTACGAGAGCCGAATTTTTATACTTCAGCTTTTTCGCAACTGTACTTAACTTTATGAAAAACTATACTTTGTACTTTAATTATCTGAACCTATTATTTAATTTTGAAGCATGTAATAACGTACTATCTAAAATTTATACTGCGAAAGCTGAGCATCTATACTTCAGTTGCTCAAAACTGTACCTCACATTGTCCAAAATTATACTTCGAATATCTAAACTTATATTTCAGTTGTTAAATAATTTCACTTAAATCTTTATATTATTTTTATTGGGCTTATACACTTCAGGTGTTCCGAAATTGTTCCTCACTTTGTCTAATATTGTACTTCCTTTTTTCATCAAATCACACCTCATTTTATATTCATATAATCTATATTTGTGCTGCATTCATTGAAGCTCTATACTTCAATTGACTGAATTGGTACTTTATTTTATGTGAAATTGTACTTTAATTATTCGATTCAATTATTTAATTCTGAAGCGTGAACTGTTGTGTTATCCAAAATCTATACTGCGAGAGCCGAATTTTTATACTTCAGCTTTTTCGCAACTGTACTTAACTTTATGAAAAACTATACTTTGTACTTTAATTATCTGAACCTATTATTTAATTTTGAAGCGTGTAATAACGTACTATCTAAAATTTATACTGCGAAAGCTGAGCATCTATACTTCAGTTGCTCAAAACTGTACCTCACATTGTCCAAAATTATACTTCGAATATCTAAACTTATATTTCAGTTGTTAAATAATTTCACTTAAATCTTTATATTATATTTATTGGGCTTATACACTTCAGGTGTTCCGAAATTGTTCCTCACTTTGTCTAATATTGTACTTCCTTTTTTCATCAAATCACACCTCATTTTATATTCATATAATCTATATTTGTGCTGCATTCATTGAAGCTCTATACTTCAATTGCCTGAATTGGTACTTTATTTTATGTGAAATTGTACTTTAATTATTCGATTCAATTATTTAATTCTGAAGCGTGAACTGTTGTGTTATCCAAAATTTATACTGCGAGAGCCGAATTTTTATACTTCAGCTTTTTCGCAACTGTACTTAACCTTATGAAAAACTATACTTCCAATTTTTGAACTTATATTTCAGTTCGAACATAAATCCGCTTAATTCTTATACTCTTTTCGTTGCGCTTATACACTTCAGGTGTTCCGAAATTGTACTTCATTTCTTTTATTTCTGTTCCTTCATTTTGCAAATCAATTTGCGTATATCTGTACTCTTTTTGTCAATGTTGTGTGCTTCATGTGTTCACAAATTGTACGTCACGTTTTTTTAACTTGTACTTCAATTTTCTGAATCTGTAATTTAATTTTCAGTGTTCTACTAATGAATTGTACTTTATTGTGCCTAAAATTATACTTCATTTGCCATCCTCAAGGGATGTAGTGGAGGAGGAAATTGGTTCGACCAGTGCATCGCACAATGAATTGGCTTTAATTAGCAACTCAATTGATGCATGGAGGAATTGCATATATGGGGAGGGTCAAACATTCAATGATGCTCACGAGTTCAGAATTATGCTTAAGAATTATGCAGTGTCTACTTTGCGGTCATTTAAATACAAGAAAAATGACAGCAAAAAAATCATAGCCGTTTGCAGTGATGAAAATTGCAAATGGAGAATCTATGCATCAAGGCATGAAGCTGATAAATTATTTGGCATTCGAAAATGTAATCTAGAGCACACATGTGGTGAGGCTAATCTTCGGACAAGGGGACATCCTAAAGCCGATTCCGCTTGGGTTGCTAATGTAGTGAAGAATAAATTGAGATCAGAGCCATGTTATCGGCCCTGCACCATATTGAAAGATATCCACAGAGAATATGGTGTGGAACTTAGGTACCATAAAGCATGGATGGGTAAGGAATTAGCTATGCATGACATCCATGGAGCTGAGAAGGGATCTTATGATAAGTTGAGGTGGTACTGTGATGCTGTGAATAGAACAAACCCTGGAAGTATTGCAGACTGTGAGATTGACCCAATCAGTCAAAAATTTCGTCGGCTATTTATTTGTTTTAGTGCCTGCCTTCTTGGTTTTCTTAGGGGATGCAAGCCATTGATATTCTTGGACGGCACCCATATTAAAAATAAATTCAAAGGAGTCTTACTCAGCGCAGTCAGTAAGGACGCCAATGATGACTTATTCACGTTAGCATATGCAGTTGTTGACTCTGAAAATGATATGAATTGGGAGTGGTTCTGCTTAAAGCTGAGAAGTGTCTTAGATTCTGAATATTTGCCTGGCTTATCAAGGTTTACTTTCTTCTCCGATCGACATCCTGGTCTTCTTAAGGCCCTCCCCATGATATTTCCCGGTAGCCATCATGCATATTGCTTGAGACACTTAGTGGATAACTTCAAGAAACAAGTAAGTGTGCTCTATCTCTGTTTGTGAGATAATTATGTGAAATAAGCTCTACTTCATAACATTAAGCCCATTATTGTTCTATTATTTTGAATTCAGGTATTAAGGAAGTACCCTCTACATAACAAGAAACATTAGTGTTCTATTTTTATGAAAGCTGCATATGCGCCTACAAGGCAGGAGTATACCCGACATATAGACAGCATCTTGGAGTCAATGCCGCTTGCCAGAGACTTTATTATGCAGTCTGACCCAACCTGTTGGGCAAACTCCTTATTCAGTGGAGATCGATGGGGGGTAATAAACAATAATCAAGCAGAATGTTGGAATAATTGGGTTAAACCAGCCCGATTTATGCCAGTTGCAGCCATGGTTGATCACATACGCATGCAAATAATGGTTATGATGCATGGTAGGAGAGAAGAATCTCATAAGATGGTTGGTCAATTATGTCCCAAGCAAGAGAAAAAGTTGGCAATCAATCATATGCGCTCTCGCAACTTAAAAGTTGTCATGTCTAGCGGTTGGAGCTTTGAGGTGATTGAGCAAGACAAATCGTATGCTATAGATTTACATAACAGAGTTTGTTCTTGCGGAGCATGGCAGATTGATAAGATACCATGCATACATGCTTGTGCTTCTATCGAGTCAAAGTCACTTTCACCATATGACTTCACAGATCAATACTACCGAGTTGAGATGTATCAACAAGCATACCAAGCAGTTATAAATCCTATTCCTACGTTTGATATGCATATGTTCCATGTAGATGATGACGACGTCATTCATGCACCTGATTGTCGATCTCAGCCTGGGCGGAGAAGGACACAGAGGATTCCATCACAGATTGAGAAGCGTGCCATTAAGTGTAAGAGGTGTGGTAGAACAGGGCATAATCGTCGAACTTGCAAAGAATCAGTAAACTAGCCAACATTTGTACCTCAAAACTGGATAATTGTACCTGATTTGGCCCCATTTGCACCTCGCTTGGGCAATGAAGCGGGTGATTTATCGTGAACATAGCAGCCTAGCAAGTTGTTTACTAAAGTAGCCAACATTTGTACCTCAAAACTGGATAATTGTACCTGATTTGGCCCCATTTGCACCTCGCTTGGGCAATGAAGCGGGTGATTTATCGTGAACATAGCAGCCTAGCAAGTTGTTTACTAAAGTAGCCAACATTTGTACCTCAAAACTGGATAATTGTACCTGATTTGGCCCCATTTGCACCTCGCTTGGGCAATGAAGCGGGTGATTTATCGTGAACATAGCAGCCTAGCAAGTTGTTTACTAAAGTAGCCAACATTTGTACCTCAAAACTGGATAATTGTACCTGATTTGGCCCCATTTGCACCTCGCTTGGGCAATGAAGCGGGTGATTTATCGTGAACATAGCAGCCTAGCATGTTGTTTACTAAAGTAGCCAACATTTGTACCTCAAAACTGGATAATTGTACCTGATTTGGCCCCATTTGCACCTCGCTTGGGCAATGAAGCGGGTGATTTATCGTGAACATAGCAGCCTAGCAAGTTGTTTACTAAAGTAGCCAACATTTGTACCTCAAAACTGGATAATTGTACCTGATTTGGCCCCATTTGCACCTCGCTTGGGCAATGAAGCGGGTGATTTATCGTGAACATAGCAGCCTAGCAAGTTGTTTACTAAAGTAGCCAACATTTGTACTTTAAAACTGGATAATTGTACCTGATTTGGCCCCATTTGCACCTCGCTTGGGCAATGAAGCGGGTGATTTATCGTGAACATAGCAGCCTAGCAAGTTGTTTACTAAAGTAGCCAACATTTGCACCTCAAAACTGGATAATTGTACCTGATTTGGCCCCATTTGCACCTCGCTTGGGCAATGAAGCGGGTGATTTATCGTGAACATAGCAGCCTAGCATGTTGTTTACTAAAGTAGCCAACATTTGTACCTCAAAACTGGATAATTGTACCTGATTTGGCCCCATTTGCACATCGCTTGGGCAATGAAGCGGGTGATTTATCGTGAACATAGCAGCCTAGCAAGTTGTTTACTAAAGTAGCCAACATTTGCACCTCAAAACTGGATAATTGTACCTGATTTGGCCCCATTTTCACCTCGCTTGGGCAATGAAGCGGGTGATTTATCGTGAACATAGCAGCCTAGCATGTTGTTTAGTAAAGTAGCCAACATTTGCACCTCAAAACTGGATAATTGTACCTGATTTGGCCCCATTTGCACCTCGCTTGGGCAATGAAGCGGGTGATTTATCGTGAACATAGCAGCCTAGCAAGTTGTTTAGTAAAGTAGCCAACATTTGTACCTCAAAACTGGATAATTGTACCTGATTTGGCCCCATTTGCACCTCGCTTGGGCAATGAAGCGGGTGATTTATCGTGAACATAGCAGCCTAGCATGTTGTTTAGTAAAGTAGCCAACATTTGCACCTCAAAACTGGATAATTGTACCTGATTTGGCCCCATTTGCACCTCGCTTGGGCAATGAAGCGGGTGATTTATCGTGAACATAGCAGCCTAGCATGTTGTTTACTAAAGTAGCCAACATTTGTACCTCAAAACTGGATAATTGTACCTGATTTGGCCCCATTTGCACCTCGCTTGTGCAATGAAGCGGGTGATTTATCGCGAACATAGTAGCCTAGCATGTTGTTTAGTAAAGTAGCCAACATTTGTACCTCAAAACTGGATAATTGTACCTGATTTGGCCCCATTTGCACCTCTCTTGGGCAACTTTGTACTTAATATCTTCAAAATTTTACTAATATTCTTGGGCAATGAAATTTGTTCAAAGATTTGATTTTGAATTCTTGGTAGTTAATCACCAAAATATTTTATAATATGAATAAAACAATATTAAGAATTTTCAGTTGTTATTCAGTAGTGTTCAACGGATGAATGTTATCAATCGCGGTAATGAAAGAATACCTATGCTTTCATGGATGTAAACAAATGAGAATTTGTCGAACATATCCACCTTATGAAACATAGCAAATCCGTACAACACCAAATCCGATGCTCTCAAATTATTGTACTTGCCCATCATTACAATTAGTGGAGAATAATTATTCATTTACAATAAGTGTACTTGAACAAAACAGATTTTATACTTTATTTGTTGCAGATTGTACTTTAATGTTCCCTGGTTTGTACCTCATTGACCCCAAAATACTCTCGAATCCGCCGCCCGATTTTAATTCTCTTGAAGTGTACATCCACGAAGACCATTTTATACACCATCTGTTTCAATTTGTACTCCAGTTTTCATGAATTGTACTCAGGATCCCCGCCTTGTCTCAATAGAATTTGAGTGTCCGTCCCCGAAACACATTTTATACTTTTATTTTCCCTGGTTTGTACCTCATTGCCCCCAAAATGCTCTCGAATCTGCCACCCGATTTTAATTCTCTTGAAGTGTACATCCACGAAGCCCATTTTATACACCATCTGTTTCAATTTGTACTCCAGTTTTCATGAATTGTACTCAGGATCCCCGCCTTGTCTCAATAGAATTTGAGTGTCCGTCCCCGAAACACATTTTATACTTTCATTTTCCCTGGTTTGTACCTCATTGCCCCCAAAATGCTCTCGAATCTGCCGCCCGATTTTAATTCTCTTGAAGTGTACATCCACGAAGCCCATTTTATACACCATCTGTTTCAATTTGTACTCCAGTTTTCATGAATTGTACTCAGGATCCCCGCCTTGTCTCAATAGAATTTGAGTGTCCGTCCCCGAAACACATTTTATACTTTCATTTTCCCTGGTTTGTACCTCATTGCCCCCAAAATGCTCTCGAATCTGCCGCCCGATTTTAATTCTCTTGAAGTGTACATCCACGAAGCCCATTTTATACACCATCTGTTTCAATTTGTACTCCAGTTTTCATGAATTGTACTCAGGATCCCCGCCTTGTCTCAATAGAATTTGAGTGTCCGTCCCCGAAACACATTTTATACTTTTATTTTCCCTGGTTTGTACCTCATTGCCCCCAAAATGCTCTCGAATCTGCCACCCGATTTTAATTCTCTTAAAGTGTACATCCACGAAGCCCATTTTATACACCATCTGTTTCAATTTGTACTCCAGTTTTCATGAATTGTACTCAGGATCCCCGCCTTATCTCAATAGAATTTGAGTGTCCGTCCCCGAAACACATTTTATACTTTCATTTTCCCTGGTTTGTACCTCATTGCCCCCAAGTTTGTATTCAAATTCCCAGCCCTGTTTCAGTTGAATTTAAGTTATAAATAGTTACTGGAAAATTACACTTAGCTACAAAACAATATTATAAACAAATTATGCTTCAAGTTACACATGTATTTACATATAAGTGCTTCAAATCCTGGCATTTTCATGAGTTAATATTCTATGCGCCATTTTCGCACGATATTTATCAACATTAATTGTTCCAGCATTCCTCCAGAACACGGGGGTGTCCCTAGCAAAACCTTCCGCCCAAAGGCATACATAGACACCACAATCCACTGTACCCACTTGCTGCCTACTTTTCCTCTGCTGTAGCTTTTCATCCACACGACTCCCCAGTGAAAGCCTAATGTACCGAGAATAAAATGAAGCCTACAAAAAATTTGTCAATTGTTGACTCCACAAATTTGCAATGGGAAATCGTACGGAAAGAAAGCAAACTTACAATGGCAACAGCTATCGGTTTGTATCTGGGGGCCATTATTGAATTCATGTATAAAAAAGAACGAGTGGATGTGTCAAGGACAACTAAGAACCAGTGCTGGCGCCGGCAAATCGGTAGGATTATGTAGCGACAATTGTTTAAAACATCTACCGTCAGCTCTTCCAAATCTGAACAGGTGAAGCTGTTAAGCTTAAGCATCATCTCCACAAATTCTTCATTCGTAATATCCTTCATGTTGCGTTCATCTATTCGGTCTAATATATCAGCCTATGAAATATAAAACAAATGGTTAGACTCATCTCTCACCGTGTACTAAATTAAGTTAGGAAACTGTCATATACCTGCGCTATTGAGGACGTAAACCACACCTTGTGCTGACAGTTGTTGCTAAAAGATGGGCTACATAATATCGACATGTAACAGTCCACTATATCGCCGGTAAGTTCTCCTCCAAATAAGAGCTCACAAAAGTCTCTTCCATTCAGAAGATGTCTTGCTCCTTCCCAGACGGTTACCCTACACAATTGTTAATTGTGTGTTCAGATACCAGTTTATCCAATAGAAAAACAATAAGCAAATTTTGTTACCTCAAATTATCTCTTCCGACAAAGTGGTCGATGACTTCTCGCTCTTCTACTGGAATAAGAGCAAGTCCTCTATAATCAGTCCTTCCTTTATAGGGATCGGCCACTTCAGTCTTTGGGGTGACTTGTTCATCTACCACCAGGATTGGTTCTTTTGCCACCTGGATTGAATCTTGTGCCACTTCGATTGGTTCATTTGCCACCTGGGTTGGTTCATGTGCCACCTGGGGTACAAACACAGCACATAGGAACCAAGTATTAACTATTGAAATATAAAAGATAAACACATGAAAGTACAGACTTCACCAACATGGAGTACAAAACTCAAGCACATAGGTGTAAAGTGTCAACTGCCGAGGTAGAATAGATGAGCACATGAAGTACAAATACCACCAACATGGAGAACAAAACTCAAGCACATTAGGTGTAAAGTGTCAACTGCTGAGGTAGAATAGATGAGCACATGAAGTACAAATACCACCAACATGGAGAACAAAACTCAAGCACATTAGGTGTAAAGTGTCAACTGCTGAGGTAGAATAGATGAGCACATGAAGTACAAATACCACCAACATGGAGTACAAAACTCAAGCACATTAGGTGTAAAGTGTCAACTGCTGAGGTAGAATAGATGGCACATGAAGTACAAATACCACCAACATGGAGTACAAAACTCAAGCCCATAAAAACAAAGTATCAACTGCTGAGGTAGAATAGACGAGCACATGAAGTACAAATACCCCAACATGGAGTACAAAACTCAAGCCCATAAAAAGGTGTAAAGTGTCAACTGCTGAGGTAGAAAAGATGAGCACATAAGTGCAAGTATCAATAATATGAAGTATAAGACATCATCCATTAAGTGCAAATATCAACCCATCAAGTATAAGATATCATAATACTTATTACAAACAGACAGTTTACAAATGAAATGCAAGTAGGAAAAAAATAAAACATTAAGTAGTGTACAACACTTTTTTCTGCTCTTGTTCTTTATTTTTTCGTGCACGAGGACGAGCACGGTAGGTCTTTGTCACTTGTCTTGCTCTTTTGGCTGGTGTGGTGCTGGGGGGGCTGACAAAATCTGGAGATTTCTGTTTTCGCTTCCTATCTTCTCGATTGCGCACATTTGTCACAATCGAAGACATGACATTAGCCACTTCAATCTCATATTCCTCGAACTCAGCCCCTTCAATTGGTATATAATGTGCTGTCTTCAATGGTCTGGGGGAATCTGAAGGATCATGACGTTTTTTGGTTCGACTTTCTTCATCCACCATGTCTTCAGAATCATCCCCTTCTTTCTGTGCATCATGTACCAAATCAAGTACCCCCTCATGCACATATTCACCAACTTCCTCCTCAAGCTCCACCGCATTAGTCTCTTCCTCAGTTGGATGCTCCTCCTCACCCTGCTCCTTCATTACCATGTATTCCATTGAAGCAATTTTTTCTTTCAATGATTTAATTTCTTCTCCGTTCGCTGCAATCATTGCTTCATATATTGTATGATCACAGACATGGACTTCATTCATGACAGTACTGGCAGCCTCTGATTTCTTGATCAAATCTGCCAATTCTAACTCCTCTGGAGCAGGGTTGAGGTCTACAACCTATTACAATGGAAATAATTATCAAATTCAAATTATTATACAAACAACAAATAATGAATTATTACAATTATTACCATATCTGCTGTAACTTGCTTCAACTTCTTCTCTGCCTGCTCCACATTTTGTGGGAGTTTGCTATCCTTCCACCGGTAAAAGCGTGGAAACTCAAACAAACTCACTGGTGTAGCTAGTGATGGGATGCGTTCATAAACCCATGCCTGTCATTCATAAATCTAAAAATTATACTCACTTCAATATAAATATAATCAATGCTATTAGAAAAATGAAGCAAACACTTACCATCAACCCTACTGTACACCCATCAATGTACTTCTTTCTTGTTTTTCCACCTACTCCTAAATGGTTCCTCATATCTTGCACAAGAACCCTGTATGCAGCTTTGCCCCATGCATACAGACCAACTCTGGACAAATTGTCCAAGTATGGTAGGAGAAATCGTGGAGTCCAGTAATTAGATGTTGGAAACAAAATACAATTAAAAACAAAAACTATGTACAACCTAGAAAAATCATTTAAGTCCTCCACACTATCCTTATATACATACTCCTCAAGTTTTTTAGCTATTTCAGATCTAGTTATATTCTGCAGCTTTCCAGAAAAAAGCCGCTCAAAAGTTGAAGACTTTATCTTCAATGTTATGTCAACAGATTGCCCCACATGTGGCAACCCTAAAACCATTGAAAATTAAGCTGCAGAAAAAGAAACCTCAACCCCCTCCGCAAAATGAAATGAGAGCTTTTTTGGGTCAAACCTCCTAAGTATAGCTTCAAGTCGAATGAAACTTGAACTTAACTTCGGCATATCCATGTATATATAGAAAGGGGTCTTCTTCAATGCATCAAAATGTTTGGACCCCATCTTGGACTTCACAAGCTCCAATTTACTATGAAAATATTGGGGGGAGCAACGAGAACAGACCTCACAACGTCTTGGCTTTGCTGCAAGGCCAAAAAAAAAATAGTATATTAACAAATAATAAAGTAACCCTTTTAGATAGTGTGTACTAAAAGCATGAATATTTTCTACTAAAATATCTTCAAAAATGTACTATAGAAACACATAATATATACTACACTTTCAGTTATTCTATACAGATTATATACTAAAGTTCCATTTAATGTATACTGCAGTAATAAAGGTTTTATACTTCAGTTTCTTCTAAAATGTGCTGCATATGCTAAGATTATATATTACATTTTAAGTTAATGTATAATGCAGGCTGAATGTTTATGTACTAAAATGCTGCTATTATATATTGCAGCAACATAGATTACATACTACCCTTATGCCTGAAGTGTACTGTCAGATTGAATGCTTTATACTGCATTTGTTCCTAAAATGTATTGCACCTATAGAGATTTTATACTACACCTTTGTCCAAAGTGTACTCCGGATGCTCTTAAAATGTACTGCATGTTTGGATGCTTCATACTAAACTTATGCCTAAAGTGTACTGCACGTTTTCATGTTTTGTACTACTTTGCTTCAACAGAGATTTTATACTACACCTTTGTCCAAAGTGTACTCCATATGCTATTAAAATGTACTGAATGTTTGAATGCTTCATACTGCACTTATGCATAAAGTGTACTGCCAGTTTGCACGTTTTATACTACTTTGCTCCAATGGAGATTTTATTCTACACTTTTGCCTAAAGTGTACTCCAAATGCTTCTAAACTGTAGCACAGATTATATTCTACCTTTTGCCTAATGTATACTGCAATCTTGAATGCTTTATACTGCATTTGTTCCTAAAATGTACTGCACCTACAGAGATTTTATACTACACCTTTGTCCAAAGTGTACTCCAGATGCCCTTAAAATGTACTGCAGGTTTTAATGCTTCACTACACTTATGTCTAAAGTGTACTGCACGTTTTCATGTTTTGTACTAATTTGCTTCAACAGAGATTTTATACTACACCTTTGTCTGAAGTGTACTCCAGATGCTCTTAAAATGTACTGCATGTTTGAATGCTTCATACTGCCCTTATGCCTAAAGTGTACTGCCAGTTTGCATGTTTTATACTACTTTGCTCCAATTGAGATTTTATACTACACTTTTGCCTAAAGTGTACTCCAAATGCTTCTAAAATATAGCACATATTATATTCTACCTTTTGCCTAATGTATACTGCAATCTTGAATGCTTTATACCACATAAATTTGTTTCTAAAATGTACTTCTACAAAACAGATTGTATACTGCATTTGTGTCTGAAATGCCCTGCACTTACATTTTTGCTTAAACCGTACTAGCAGTTTGCTTTATACTATACTTATGCCTAAAGTGTACTGCACCAATAGATGTTTTATACAGCACTTTTGGCTAAAGTGTACTCCAGATGCTTTTTAAAGGTAATGCGTTTATTCACATTATATACTATCTTTTGCCTAATGTATACTGCAAGTTTGAATACTTTATATTACATACATTTGTTTCTAAAATGTACTGCTGCAACAGATCATATATAACACCTATGCCTAAAGTACACTGCTCGTTTGAATGTTTTATACTGCTTTGCTACTAAAATGTACTGCGCCTACTCAGATTATATTCCACACTTATATCTAAAGTATACTACCAATTTGATTGTTTTATACTACATTTGCTTCCAAATTGTACTGAAGTTACCCACATTATATACTACACTTTTGCTAATGTATACTGCATGCTTTCAAGTTCTGTACTACAGATAACACACCACCACATTCAGATAGTTTTAAAATATAATTTTTCCGTACACTTTTTGTTTAAAAAGAAGTATAAATCCCTTAAAGGTGAAGTGCAACTTTCATGACCTTCAAGTACAAATCAGAACTTCCAATCTCACAATAGAAACCATATATCAAATGGGTCCAACTATTTAACGACTAAAAAATGAATAAAAACCCTAAACATGAGAAAATGGACAAGAAATGAGTGAAACACTGAAAAATCAAGGACATTTGAAGTTTCAAATGCAGAAAACATACCTTTGTTCCTTTCAGTCACTTGTTTTTTTACTTCGCTTCTCTTTGCAGCTGTTTTTCGTTCCATTGTCGCAGTAAAATGGCAGAAATTTTGTTGTTGTTGTTTTTTTTTTTCCCACTTCTTCTTCTTCTTCTTCTTCTCGCGACAGTGGTAGAGGAACGGTTTCGCGCCCTTTTCTTTTGGCGCTTAGAAAGGTTGGATTCAAGACAATAAAGAAAATAAGAAGCGTTCTTCTTAAGAGAGAACGCATTTTCGAGGTTTTTTTGTTGTTTTTTCCAGCTGCAAGGGTATACTGGTCTTTCTGAAAGATATGGGGAGTAATTCCTAACTTTTGTGAAAAAATGGGGAGTTTTGTGTGAAATAAATCAAATGGGGACTGATCACTAAATTGAAAGTAGGATTAGGGATTTTTTTCTAATTAACTCTTATAAGATTTCTTTACTTCTCAAAATTGAAGAATAAATCAAATTCCGTCCAGAGTAGCGAACTTTAGCCTCTTCTCAGTCTCTCTCTGTGGCCTTTCTCAAGCCCCCCAGTCATCCCTTCTCAAAGGTGAGTCTTTTCGGCCATTTTTTACCGTTTCTCTGTCACTGTTTCCTTGTTTCTTTATTTTCCTTTTTTCTTCTGGTGGGTTGGATTGGGGTTTTGTGGGTTCTTGAGTCGCCATGCCTATTTTCTTGCATGCTTGGCTTATGAACCTGCCTTTCTTATGATCATCGTGAGGGTTTTTGTGAAAAATCTGCATTTTTTGGTTTCATGTCTAAAATTTTAGTTTAAGCTGTCACACAGGTGCGTAGAGAAAATGGAAATATTTTTTCGGGTTTTCTTTGAAGTTCGGAATTTTTTATTTATCTGTACATGCATTCAGATTCATGTGCCGACGTTGATGATGATGATCCTTGGATTTTGGATAGCGTTTCTGTTTTTCTTTTGTTTGAATTTTTTTTCTCCTTTTTCTTTTTCTCGATTTTTTGATGTCTTCTTCAGTCTTGAGATTGTGTGTGAGTTGTGTGCTTGTGTGTGAGAGAGATGGAGTTGACGTATGGAAAGCAAGTAAAAGATTAAAAGCGGAGATGAAGTGGAAACAACATATATAGAGTTTGTTTTGATAAATTTCTAAAAATATTTTTATAGAATACTAGAAGAAAGGTGTAGAAAAGTTCCATATTGTCTTTTTTGAGAATGAAAATGCATTTGGATGAACTGTTTTAGGAAATGGATCTTGTTTGGTTACATTTTCTAATAATTATAGATTTGATGGCATTTGTTACATCAAGTGAGGTGATCTAATACCAATGGTGTTCAATCATGAAGTTAACTATATATTTATAATTTTATAAAATTTGATGATGATCATGTGAATGATGGTTCTGAAAATTTCATTACATGATAATTTTTTATAGATTTTTTGTCTTTTTCAGAAAGGGATGATGTATATTGTCACATTTGAAACCATAAATTTAAATCGATCTAGGAGTCCAGTGGAGTAGTCGCATTTGATACACAAGCTACTATAAGTTTTTTAAATCACATCATTTGAATAAATTTTTGTTTAAAAAATTTTCTTAGTTTGTTCTGAACTTAATCTTTGATCTTTTAAGTGCCTCATGATTTTCTTTTTATATATCCTCAGATTGCAATATCATTTCAAGGCAAGATGGGTCAAGCAGGCATAGTACGTGAGAAGTGCACAAAAAATCCCGACACATTTCATCAAAAGCAGAACAAGCTGTCACCCATCACTCGATTTTGCAAATTTCTTGTTGAGAAGGACTATTCAGAAGTTCTGGTACTAGAAAGTTTCTCTATTTTTTTTATCTCCTCTTTTATTAGGTTCTTTGTTGTGTGCATAGTTAGCTTTCTTGATGTCAATTTTATTTGTTACTGATCATGTTCCCTTTCTTTCCCTCTCTCTTGCTCTCACTCCGTGCAATGCGTTTAAACGCGTCAATCTATTTATATATGCACCATACATGGTGTTTGAAGATGTCAATCTTTGTATATATGCATCATACATTTGTTATGAACTTATATGGAATTCAAAATGTTGAATTTTGGTTATAAATCGCTCATTCTTAATTTGGGAGTCTAATTAATGTTTTTCCTTGGGATACAATTGCTACAAAAAATTTCACTAATCCCAGCAGAAATATCTAAAGGAAATATTTCTGATGGAATTGCAGCGGATTTGAAAAATAATACTCTTTTTATTTGTTTTTTGTGATAAAATTAACCATGTATCTGCTTCAATGATTTTGTTATGCTGCTCCTAGTTATATAACAATTTCTGTTTGATGTAATGAAATATTTGGGTTGAGTTATAATTTGGCTTGAGGTATAATTTTGTTGTTTGGTGTACAGTAGATATGAAAAGTCATCTTTAGTACTATTCAATCCTTTTCCTTCTTCTTGTTTGCTGGATGCCTATACTAATTTGAAAGTCATCACTTGCTGCTCTTCATTATGTGTTTTGTGTTTATACCTTTCGAATTTGCTGTTTAGACCTACTGGAGGCAATACTAATAAAAGTTGAAAATATTGGATTGTAAGGAATAAATTTAATGATCTTTTTTCTCTAAGAAAACATGATTGTTTCGTTGATTAGCTTGTCAAGCTTATGACTTAATGTGGTTAAGCTTGTCAAATATAAAATACATAATACTCTATTATTATTAGCATGGTGGGAGTTATTTGATTACCTTTTAGGATGTGTGATACCTGCTTTGCTTTTGGTACTCTCTTAAGAATGTAGACATAATTCTGCCATCTGAGGGTTCAAATTTTTTCTATCCTTATTTTAAACCATTGGGTTTGGACATTACTTTGAGGCTTTCTAATCCTTTCAAAGCGATAGTAACTTATCTTTTTTCTTTTATTTCTTTCTATCAAAGAATACATTTTGAATTGAGAAAGTTTGATCAATTCCAACAATTTCCACTTTTGAACTGAAAAGTTGCTCGAATTGGATCCTTTAGATTTCTAAATTCTATATATGGAAGATACATTTACGAAGTTGTTCCAATTGATTAATTGGTCAATCACATTTCTTTTTCAAAATTTGTTATTCTCGTGCAGTGCTTGCCTCCCAAATTTGCTGAAACAGTGAAGCATTTGGCCGGTCAAGAAACCCAAATAGAGGATTCAAGTGGGCTGAGATGGTCTGTAACGTTCTCGTATGTTGATGGCTTACTGGCATTCGAGAAAGGGTGGCCTGAGTTTTTTCTGGACCATAATCTGCAAGAGGGACAGTTCTTGGTATTCAACTACACAGAGGGAAGCCACTTTATTGTTGAAATATATGGAAAAGGTTGCTCTCTGACAAATAACTCAGAAAATGAAATGCACCGGCAGAATAAAAGGTCTAGGATTGACCCAGAACCATTTCAGGATCATCAATCCGATCCAGCGGTGGCAAATGCTGACTTGGGAGGGCTGCTCCATCTTCCAATATCCACAGCCATGGAGGATCCAGTTTGCATGATCAACAGAAATGATGGATGCTATCAAGGAGAAGACAGGAGCTTTTTGTATGATCTTCATCAACCCAATCCAACGGTGGCAAATGCTGGGCTGCCTCATCTTCCAATGTCCACAACCATGGAGGATCCAGTGTGCATGATCAACAGAAACGATGGATACTATGAAGAAGACGGGAGCTTTTTGTATGATCTGTCAATCTATGAGATGGGGAAAGACACAAGAACGGTCCCTTCTCATAGTGGAATTTTGAAGCGGACTAAAAGAAAGAGGGGTGATAGTCAAATGGCTGTGATTCCACACAAATCAAATTGATTAAAACATTGCATCAGGCTGGAGAAGGCTGTGAGCTGGTAGTTTTGTGGTTCTTAATCTGCAATGTGAATTTTCCTAAACGACTTAGCTTTGTGTCTGTATCTTTTATGGTAATCTGTATCATATTGTGTGGACAAGACATGTTTTCTCATGAAGGAACCTAGGATGCAATTAATAGTCAATTTTTAGCTACTATGGACATCCTTACCGCAGCTCCAAAGCCTGTCGTTTTCAACTTACTTTTGTGCATCTGTAATTACATAGATCTATTAATACACATTTTATGTATATTTGTGGGTCACTGCATACATTTTTCTAATACATATAATAGAACTTTGTCAATATATGGAAAAATTGGTCATTAGAATTCATTGTGTATCCTTTATTAGAAGGTTTCCTTGTAAATAATTTTAGGCACTGGCTAGACAAGAGTTAGTGCGTGCATTGATGCCATAAGAGGATTTTTGCAAGAGTAACAGTGCTACAAAGTACAATTTAAACTTTTAGTTAATTATAATGTTGGAACTTTTACTTAATTATAATATTGGAATTTCTAAATATGAAAAGTAGAATAATAAATTAGGTATGGTTAGGTTGAATCGAGTTTATTCTGTTGTTGGATGACTTGATCGATAATCAGGTTAATTCGAACTTGATTTGATTTTTTGTGGGTCAATTTAAAATTGAATTTTTGAAATTTAGCATCTGATTGGATTAAATCGAGTTCAATATTTTATGGTATATCTCTATTATTCATCCAACCTATCTAAATTGATACCTGTAAATTATTTTTACATGACAATGGTTTTGGTATTTACTTTGTTCCCTTTCAAAATACAACAAATAAAGGGTTATTACCTAGACCCCCTGAAGTTTCGTCTATTTGCAACGACGTCCAAAGGTTTGAAGAAATTATAAAAAAAAACCCTGGAGTAGACAGACGGCCGTTACATTGGACGGTTTGGGAGAAATGTCTATATCAACCTTGCCTGAAAAAACAAAAAAAGATGTAAATTTGCCAAAGACAAAAATGTCCCTTACCTGTGAGAATTACCAAAATGTCCTTGTCTTGGTGGTAAAGAAGAGAGTAAAACAAATTGTCTTCCTCATTCTTCTTATTTTCGCTGAAAGAAAGAAAAATACCTCGAAATTCCAGAAAAACCGTTGGTCTATATTCCCAAAACCCATCTTCTTCTCAAATCTATCATTATCCTCTCCATTCTAGACGTTGATCGGTAGCCATTGGAGCTCACTTTCGAGGGAGAAGTTTCAAAAAATTAGGGTTTGCGACTTTGAGAAAAGTATATTTTTTCTTCCAAAACCTATTATTTTTGTAAGATCTTGTTATTACGTTATATATTTCTTCGGAATTTATCGAAAAATATCAATTTTTTCTATTTTTTATCGTAATGTATGGATTTTTTCCCTATTTTTCACCAAAAATGAACTTGAATCGGTATTTTAAACATGAATTTAGTCAGAGCATGTTGATAGCTTTCAATTTACTGATGAATTGTGTGGTAAAACTAATGTTATTGGACAAATTTTCGTTGTAACATAATATGGGACTGTTCTGTTTGTTATGGAAAATCATATGTCATTATATGTAAATATCATAAAAGTAGAAAGGGGTAAATGTAATGTTTTACTGATTTTAGTAATTTGTGTTTCTCAATTTTTTGTTACAGATATGGGTTTTGGAACTGTTGACCTTGTTGTGCATATGCTTGACTCCACTTACAAGATTGAAAATGTAGATCCTGAAGCATACACTTATGAAAAATTGATTGGTGATACATAGGGTATGCTAAGAAATGTAGCTTCTTCTGGAAATTTGCCTTTTATTTTTAGGTCTGATTTGGTGCATATTGGTATTCGGAAAAAGATGATTGTATGTGATGATAGGTCTCAACAGAATATGTTTAAATTCAATCAAGGTATGAAATAGATAGATTTATTCATACAAAATAGAAGAGGCACCTCCTCTGGCTATTGACCATTCATTTGAGAAGTTGTTGGAGGCTACTCATGATGAGGAGAGGTGCAACATTGACAAAATTGATGGCGAAGAAGGTTGCAGTCAAGCAGAAGGGGAAGAAGTTGATCCATCTGGTAAGTGGGGTGAGACTGAAGTGAATGAAAGTGTAAGTTTTCTAGATATTTTTTAAATTACAAATAAATGTCAGGGTTGTATTAGTTTGTTATCTGAAATATGAATGGGGTTTATGTAATATATATATATATATATAAGTTATTGGTGTATGTTGAAGTTTTATTTGAAGTATGTGGACATATTTATAATTATGTTGCATATGTTGCTTTGTATTAGGCTATTGATGATAACTGTTCTAGAGATCCTATTGGTAAGGGTAACACTGTTGAAAATGTTGAGAAGAATGTTGTTAAGGGTTCTAAATGTGGTGTTGAGGCCATCAATGATGATTCATAAGCTCCACAAACTATGGTGGAACCTACTAATGAGAGTGCAGAAGCTCCTGAACCTGTTGTGGAGGCTATTGTTGAGAGTTCAGAACCTGTTGGGGAGGCAGCTCTACTTCCTAAGGATGTGGTGGAGCCTGTAGTAGAGGTTGTGGCTGAGGTGCTGAAGCCTAGTGGTGAGGGAGTTACAACTTCAGAAGATATGGTGGAGACTATTATTGAGAGTTCTGCAGCTCCACAAGATAGAGCCTGTTATTGAGGCAGCTACACCTCTAGAGGATGTGGTGGAGCCCTAAGGTGAGAGTTTTGTAGTTAGGGAATATGTGTTGGAGCTTGTTATTGAGGTAGTTGCAACTGCAGAGGATGTAGTGAAGCCCCAAGCTGAGAGTTATGTAGCTGTAGAAGATGTGGTGAGCCTATTGGTAAGGCTTCCCAAGTTCATGAGACTACAAACCAAGCATCTAATTTTAAGGTTGTTCATCAAATTGGTGATGATACTGTTGATGTTGATGCCATTGCGAAGATAAATTATCAAAATATTTTGGCTATGTATGTTTTGTGGCATATTCTTAGTGACATTTCCCTATTTGTTCTAGATTATTGAGGAGATAATGAAGGACCTGGTTGCTGAGACGGATAATGTGAATGAAAATGAGAAGGAGAATGCTGAAGCTAAGTCAAATGCAGAGAAGGTAAGTTAATTTCAATTTCAAGTGTTATTTTGTAATATCAGGGACTTGATTGTAATGTGCAAAATAGATGGGGGGTACCTAGTAATTTGGGCAATATTAAATATGTAATATGAGAATGCAGTTTTAATATGAGGGTGCATTTGTAATGTTTGAGGAAATTCATTGATAAATCTATAATAGTAACATAAAGGTTAGGGTTTTGTAGATTTATGTAAACAATGTAGGGTTTATTGAAAGTTTATCTAAACTTTGAGGAGTTCATTTTAGTTATTTTACATACTTATGTCCTTCATATATAATCTGAAGTATTATTTATCTTTTTATTGTAATGTACTTTAGGTTGCTGAAGATTTATTGAATGAGGTTGTTGTTGGTGTCTTTTTTGGGGACTAGGGTTTGAATAAAGATAAAAATAATACAGCTGATGATCCCAATGATGGTGGTAAGTCAGAGACAAGTTCCTCAGAGCCAAGTGAGGAAAGTGAGGAAGACTCAAATGAAAAAGAGACAAGTGAATCTGATAAAGAGTTTAGTGTTTTGATGGTTCAGGCATTGAGTTGTCTGACTACTAGTCAGATGACCATTGTGACCATTGTGAGGTTCAAAATTCATTGGATGAAGAGATTCCAAATGATCCTCTAGGAGGTGCTGCAGTGGACAGAGAGGAATTCACCATTCCAGAAGACTCATCATCAGAAATCAAACTTCAGAAGGGAATTGTGTTCTCTAATGTGTATGCCTTTAGAGATGCATTATAAGAGTATGTCATAAGAGCTGGATTTGAGGTCATAAGGATCAAGAATGATAGAAGTAGAGTGACTGTCAAGTGTGCTGCTGATGGTTGCCCTTGGAGGATTCATGCCTCTACCATGCCAGATGGTGTTACATTTTCAATCAAAACAAAAGTGCTAGGTCACACATGTGTCAGAGTTGCTCGCACTAAAGAAGCTTCTACAAAGTGGATGGTTGGGAAGTTAAAATAAGTGTTGAGAGATAATCCCACCATGAGGCCTACAAGACTCTAGACAGAGCTGAGAAAATATGGGGTTGCTTCTGCTTCTATGCAACTTTACAGAGCTAAGAGAAAGGCACTCACTGATATTGAGAGCAACCATAGTGAGTCATATGCTCAGCTGTCTTCACATGGTGTGATGGTGATGAGGAGGAACCCTGGTTCCATATTTAGCATGCAATTTGAAAGAGAAGTGGAGTTTGAAGATGGTGTTGAAAGTGGCTTACTACCACATGAACATACTTTTAAGAGATGCTTCACAAGATTGAAAGCTTTGAGAGATAGTTTTCTCAGTAGTTGTAGGCCATTTGTAGAATTTGATGGATGTCACCTGAAGGGGCCATATGGAGGAGTTCTGCTGGCAACAGTGAGTCTTGATGGAAAAAATGGATTGTTTTGAGTTGCATTTGCAGTAGTTGAAACTGAATGCAAGGAGAGTTGGGGATTTTTCTTGGAGTGCTTGAGGGATATGCTTGGGGGATTCAATATTGACAAGCCCCAGACCTTCATGACTGATAGATATAAAGCATTCCTATATTATGTTGTCTTTCTGCAACTTAAATGGTTTTGTTGGTTATCTTTGATTGACTTAAATGCCTTTTTGGTTAAGTCTGTAAACCTTTAAGGGGGTAAATGTAATATCATATATAGATTTTTCAAAGTATGTACTATGATTGCATTTTAGACTATTTGTTTGTTACATATGTAAAATATGATGGGGTAAAGGTAAGATTATAACTATTTGAAGAATGTACATTTTATGTTTGTTATAGTTAAGGGTTTCCTTGATATATATCTACAAAATTGTAGACTTTTTCAAGTGATGTCTTCTGCATGCAAATTTGATTGAGTCTTTGTTAGGCTCTCAAATAGAATGTAATATTAAAATTACCTTAAAGGGGTAAATGTAATAGTAACATTAACTAAAGGTTTTTTTGTTATGTGTTAGAAAGTTAAAGGGTTTTTGTGATATTATTGGTAACTTCTTCTTTTCTATTGGTAGGGCCTCATTGAAGCTATAACTGAGCTTACTCCCAATGTAGTAAATAGAAAGTGTTGCAGGCATATTTATGCCAATTTTAGACAATACTTTCCAAGAGTGTTTTTGAAAAAATATTTTTGGATGGCTGCATGTTCTTATAATGCACAAGGTTTTAATTGGGCAATGTATAAGATCAGGGAGCATAGGCAGGCTGAACATGATTGGTTAATGGGAATTTCTGTTCAGTTGTAGGCAATGCATGCTTTTGATTCAAGGTTGAAAAATAATCATATCTCAAATAATATTTCTAAATCTTTTAACCACTGGATAGGTGAGCCGAGGCCAAAACCAATGTTAACCCTTCTTGATGGTCTTCAAACAAAGTTAATGACTAGGCTGAGGATGAGGTTTGAAATAAGGCAGAGGTGGATTAACTATGTCTGTGAGAACGTAGTCTCAAAGATCAATAGTTTGAAGGAGTAAGTTGTTGTATAACGTTAGTTGACAATTAGTAGTGCATATGAGTTCCAGGTGTTAGATAAAGGAATGCATTACATTGTCAACCTTGATGATAGGAGCTGTGATTATAGAAAATGGGATATTTCTAGCATTCCATGCAAGCATGATATATTAGTCATATCCCACAGAAGAGAGTCAGTAGAGCTTTATTCAGATATTAGCTTCTACAAGACTATTTACTTGAAGGCCTACTCAAATGTGATACATCCAATTCTGGATATTGCCTTTTGGCCTTTAGACTTAAATCCACAGCCACGAAAAGTTCTTCCTCCTAAAATGAAGAAGCTGCCAGGTAGGCCCAAGAAGAGTAGAAGAAGAGAGCCAGGTAAGGCATCAGCTATCATGCAAAGCAAGAGATCATGCTCTCTTAGATGCAACCCCTGCTAGTCATTTGGGCACAACAAAAGGACCTACAACCAAGCATCTCAGTGCACCTCTAGAGCAGGAAGAAGGTTTCAAGTCTCTAATTGATGATACTTAGGCTTATTTGAATTTTTAAAACTTGTTGATTACTATTTTATTTTCTTTTTGCAGAGAAGAAGTGACAAATCTATCCACTTTGATGCTAACACTCATTTCGCAAAAATTCTAAGAGAAATGAAGAAAAAAAGAGGCTAAAACCAGCTCTGAATTTGTTGCAGCACATGTGCACATGGGGTGGGGAGGGCAGTCTAGAGATGTTGCTTAAATCTATCCTTCTGTTTCTTTTGTCAATATTAATTTTTGAAAAACTCTATATTGGAGTCTGTTGTTTTATAAGTGTATTGGAAACCTACAATGAATGTTTTTGTTGTCTTGTGGATAGTTTTCTAACTATATTTTATAAGTATTTGTATAATGAATCTGTCAAACTTTGAATATTTGAAGGACTGAAATGTGAGGCTCTTGCAGTATTTATAGTTGGTGCACAAATTTCAGTCTTTCTTTCTAACATGTTACGTAGTTTTATTCAAAGTTCAGGGGGGAATTTGCAATGTTTCTTAATTTTTATTTATAAAAGGATTGTGTTATTCAACTTATGTAAGCTTTTTATTTTTCTAAGGGGATAAAGTAATGTTGTATATAGACCATCTGCAAAAAAATATATGTATTAAGGGGATGAAAAATTGTATTTATAAATGTAATTTCAATCATTAAACAAATCAAAATTGTTGAAAATTTTGTCAACTGCCATATGCAATGCTTTACAAAAAATCAATAAATAAAATATTAGGTTGTGATTGCTTGTGAGGTCATGTCTCATTTTTCATGTTTATGAGATTTTGAGGTTGTTTTGGTGTTTTAGAGATATAAGAACGAAAAAAAAGTTATGATTGGTTGTGAGATAAAAGTATAATAATTATAATGATTTGATTGGTTGATGTGATATGAGATTGTGAGATTTGTTGGAAAGAATGAGATTGTTTTTTGAATTTGTTTGGGATTTAGAATATTTAGAAAAATAAAAATAACTTATTATAAATTTAATAAATTGAATTTCTTTTGTTAGTATTTGACAACAGACCGTTCACTTAATTTGCCATGTTAGAAAAATATATTTTCAAGTAGCCAGTAGGTAAAGAACACATTTTTTTTTTTTTTTGTGAATTAATTTCTACATATTTTTAATTAGTCAAATAATTTGAAATTTTGTTTCTATTTTTTAAATTAATTGAGAAAAATTCAAAAAATTGTGCATCATTCGAAGTTAATTTGTAAATTTTGTTATTTTTGTAAATTCTAATTTATTATTGTATAAAAATGTATTTTAATTTTTAAAATTCATTTTGGGCAAATAAATTCTACAAATTTTTATATTTTTATTTTTCAATTAAATTGGGACTAAAATTGTGCTTTCTTTGGTTAAGAGAGAGAGAGAGAGAGGTGAGACTCAAAGATTAGTGGGAGATAGGGGAGAGAGAAAATTATTGTGCATGTCAGAATTTGTCTATTAAGCATTTAGGCATCTAGCCTCGGGGTTCTTAAAACCCACCCCATAGTCTCACATCCAAGCAAAGCTTTGCCCAATTCTCATGTTTATGAGGAGGAAAAACATAGCTTTACCCCACAAGCAATCGCAAGCTTATAGTCTTAAAATTATTACAAGTAGATCCAAGGGCATTTTTGTCTAAAAAATAATCGTAACAATAATCAAATGGCATTTTTGGATTTTCATGTAAATTTTTTGATGATGTTAGCAATTTTTTTTGACTTAGTTTAACGGACTTTTTAAATTGTAAGATGGAGCAAAATCTCATGGGGTATTTATAATTTCCTCAAACTTTTGGATTTTTTTATAAATAAGCCAAACCTCAAGAGGGTTTGGGTAATTAACCCACAAATAAATCATCCAAAATAGATTTATAATAATGATTGTAAAGCTACAAATTAGTTGGTATGCTTGCAACTATAGTGTATTAAAAACTTACAAATGAATTTAAAAAATGAGCTAGTACACATTCCTATAAAATTACAACAACTTTAAAATAAAAACTAATTTTTCTGTCGAAAAACATCGAAGGTACATAAGTATCCTCTGATACTCATATAAATGTGAGGTATTAAATTTAAATTTTAATAAATTTTTAATGTATGTGTGTGTGATAAAAAATAAAAAAAAAAATACTGGAGGTGAAAACAAATGAAAGGGCTTGAGGACTTGGTCATTTTAGTCCCTCTAATTCCATAGTCGAAAGTGTTTTAACAAATATGCCACTCCTAAATTTCCTCGCCGAAAACTCAAAAAGGCTTCAATAATCAAATCAATGGCGCTCTCCAAGCTTAATTCCTTCTCCTTCTCTCCCCAAACCCCACTTCCCTCCCCAAAATTCCCACCCCCACAACTCTCTCTTATCCCCTTGAGAAGTCCTCTCAGTCTCCACCTCAAAACCTCACTCTTGATCCCAGTTTTAGTTCCGCTCAAAACCAGCACCAAAGGAGAAAAAGAAAGTCTAAATCATCAGGACTACAAGAATTCTGATTCTCTAACCGTGGCTTTCCCTTCCCTTGCATTTTCGAACACCCTTTTCTTCAATTCACCCTACAATGTTCAGGTGATAGTGGGTGATGATGAGCCTGAAGAGAAACTGATCAGCAGGTTCCGTCGGGAGGTTCTGAAAGCGGGTGTTATTCAAGAATGTAAACGCAGGAGGTTTTTTGAGTCCACGCAGGAGAAGAGGAAGAGGAAGACTCGAGAGGCGGCGAAGCGCAACCGGAAAAGGTTGGTTCTTTTGAATCTTATTATTAGAGAATAATGCAGTGGCAAAGTGATTGAATTGTATGGACGTTGTTTCTACCATTATCTGCTATTTTGCTGATTTTTAGTTGGGCCTACAGTTTCTGAATTGATTTCCTTGTTTAAATTTTATTGATTGATTGGACTAATGAGTTTTTGCTGTTATTGATTTGTTCTTCTAAAGGGTTTAATTTACCTTTATAAGCACCACTAGCTAGTGGCTAGTGACTAATGCCTGCATACCATGGAATTTTTGTTTCACAAGAATGCATATTTTTTCTCGTAAAGTTTAAATATGAAAAGGGAGTTGTGGAGGTGTGCTGAGGCAGACATTTCTACTCGGACATTAGTCATATGTACGACCTTCATGTACTGATGAGATTATTAACACATATTTCAGAATGTCACCCCCCTGGGAGTAGGCCATTCTGATTCAATCAAACAAAGGATATAGGAAGTGTGTCTTACCAAGAAGCAAGAAAGTAGACAGTTTAAATGAAAGGGAAATAAGAAATGGGGCAACTTATTATTACTTATATCAATCAAAAGTAATGGAAGTGTTGATGTAAAAGAAAAAGTAATAGAAGTGGTGAATTCAAAGAAAATTTCTTGAGCATTAAATTTGTTTTGTGATATTACGATAAAATAATGATTTTCTTACTTGATTGGTGGTTTTATGTATTCTGAATGAGAATAATAGTTTTAAGCATTTCTTGGCCGTCCAGGTGCAACCACCAAAGACAACTACTGCGAAAGTATACTTTTATGATATGATTTATGTTACTTCTATTGTTCCCTGTAGTGCATAAGCGTGTTGTGCATTAATATGCATATTCCTATATCCAAAATTTGAGGAAGTGCTACTACATTCTGTTACTTTAAATTTATTACTTTCAATATATGGTTTACATCCCTTAGAATAACCCATCCATGTATACACTTTAAAATAATTAATAGATTTGACACATAGATACTAATGCTCTTTAAGCATTCTGATTCAGATGTTGAATTCAGCAGAATTTACCCTTATTTTTTCTATGCTTTCCATGAGAAGGAGATTTTTTGAAGAGAGAGATAAAAGAGACACTTGAATTTTCTTTTGGTTTTCCCAATTCTTCACTCTCATGCCATTCACTCGATTTTTCATACTCCCTAGCAAGTAGCCATCCAGATGAGTGGCCTTCCTCTTTCCTTCTCATACTTCCAGTTACCTATGCCTGAACTTATTGTCAGGTAGTTGTCAAGAGTAGAAGAATCAAATCTTGTTTAAATGGTTTATTTATTGACTAGAGAGCATGATTTCTTCTGAGATGGTTTCATCTTTTGTTAAGAGCTTAAAATGCTGGTGCAAATTCTTGTGACTGCACGTCAACGACAATGAGATATCTACTCAGATCATAAAATGTATTCCAGATTGTGGCTTTGCATAAAGGCTATGAACAAGTGCAGGTAGGCCAGATGTTAAACTTTGGTTATTCTTGATATGCAATGGTCTGTTTGAGGTATCAAGTATTTTATATTAGTTGAGTTGGAAGGTAGCATCAAGTTTATCACTTATTCTTAGGATATTATTATATACTACATTACTTGTTGCCTAATTTCTTATTATACATGCCTTTTTTTTGTCCTACCCGATGGTGGGATACTATTTTGGGTTTTCTCTTTGGGACAAGGGCAGCAGGTTTATAGAAGGAACTTTTAAAATTTGAACAAGTTTTTCTGCTTTATTTACTGATTCAAGTTATCTGCACTAAACATTCTGTCGGCATGAGCTGTGCTGTGTGTGGAATGCATTCTAAACTGCCTATTTGTTCTTTGTAAAGTCTGTGTTAGTTGTTCAAGTCATCATTTTCTTTGTAATCAGGCGCCCACGACCTAAAGCGTCAAGACAGGTTAAAGAAGAGACTTCAAAGAAGAAGCCCGAGGATTCAGATTATGATAACTGGGAATTTCTTGATGTAGATTTACCCTATTGTTGACTTCTAGGATGCACTTCAAGGGGCAATTGTGAAAGGAAATTGTTTGTTACAAAAAAGAAAAGAAAAGAAAAGAAAAGAAAAAAGAAGAGCTACTTGGTAGGTACTTGGCTTAGGTACAAAAATTACTATTCTCAATATAGTCAATACAACAGTTTCTTTTGCAGTAGACTTAAGTTTGTCGAACCAATGCTCGATTGGTTGCAAACTCTCAGTTTGTTTTCCAATTCCTAAAATTTAAACAAACACTATATATTCTCAATTTTACTCTTAAAATATAAAATTTATTCCCCAAAAAATCTCTACTATTCACAATTCCACATCATTCCCCAAAGTTTCACACATTATCTAATCATTACAAATATATACACATATTATCACTCATATAATTTGTATATACACATATAAATAATTTTAAAATATTGATTTCATTCCACAAACTCAACAAAAAAATTATTGATGTGACATTTTGTTCCCTTTCAAAACACAAATAAATAAATAATTTTCTCTCAATTCATTCTCTACCTACCACTCAAAATACAAACAAATAATTATCACATTCTCCAACTTCATTTCTCAAAAATCATTTTGCCAAAATTTTTTGGCAAAACATCCCAATTCACAACCAAACATAGCCCAAGTTAGTTGTTCATTATGTTTGAATGCGGTTGAGCATGTGATATTTGAATTATTGACCTCTAATAGTTCCCATTTTCATGACACTAAGAGGTAGAGCCCATTTGTTTTCATTTCCAAACCCTATTTTCATTTTCTCCTCAAAATGAAAATAAAAAATTATCAATTTCTACATTATTTTCTCATACATTTTCATTCTCAAAACATTACTTTTTACATTCTCTCTCCATTTTCATATCTTTTTCAACCTTTATTATTATCTATATCTATTTTTTACATTCTCAATACTTCTCAAACAACATTCACTATGAAAATATTATAAATTTAAAATCAAATTCAAATTATTTTTTTAAAATAATTACATATCACATCATCAATTCAAATTCAAAAACTTTCTTCCTTTCAATTAAAAAAACACCCAACATCCAAATATATTTAATTATCACAATTATATAAACATACAATTTTAGACAACACATCCAAACACAACTCATTTTCAAAAACACATTTTCTAACTAACTCTTCACTATGCATTTTCACTAGAAAATAAAAATGACTCAACCAAACGGGAATTCATCATGAAGATGTAAAGAAATCATTATTTGACTGGCGGGGAGAAAAACTTCATATAGTATTGTTAACTTGTAGATACACAGGGAATCTATAGAAATTAGATAGGATTAGTCGATCTAACCATTTCAGTGGAGAGAAGAAAGGTTCATATCTATTTTAATTTGTATTCTATAGCATTTTTTCACACATGTAGTAAAGGTTTGAGTCTCGATCTGTATACATAAATGCATGAAGACGATATCATTAAATCAATTAACCACTTCGCAAGATATTTTATTTGTCTTAAAATTTTAGTGAATAGTGATTTTTGTAAATTTTGGTAAAAGAGTAGATCAATGGTATGTATTTTTAAACGGATTTTTTTCCTCTCTAAATAGATCAAACATTTTTTAAAAAAATTTTTTAGTGAAAAATAAATTTGTTGGTGTTTTAGGGATGGCTTTTGCGCAGGCGTGATGATAACAATTTTAAGTTCCTATCCTTCTGGCACTAAAGGAAACAAGAGAGAAATCATTCCACTATTATAAAATTTTCGGCACAATTGCAAATAACACCCTTGTGATAATTGAAATAGGCACAAAATTTTCTGTGAAAATTTTTTTTACAAAATCTACCTTTTGTTTTTAAAAATTTTGCAAAAAACACCCTCAATGCATGGAGTGAAGAACACGTGCCCCGAATGTGCAAGTATTTAAGGTTTTGGCGTGTAAAAAGACTGTTATACCCTTGTTTAATCAACCATTGGATTCAATTAGAAAAATGAATGGTTAAGATTGAAAAATATTTAATATTTGTAAAAAAATATATATTATAATTATATATAAAAAATATTTATTAATTCACAATATATTATTATTATTATTATTAAAATCCCACCACCACCAGCCTACCATCCCCCCCCCCCCCCCGGCATCTTCACAAACAAAAACACCTTATATTCTACCATATCCTAAAATACTCAAAAAGATGAGAACCTAACCCTACCCTACCATATCTAACCCAAGACCCATTGAGTCTAGTTTATTGAATTTATATTTTTAATGGATATACTAATTTTCTCAATATATATTAAAAATATTATTTGGTGATGACAAAAAACTAAAAAAAAAATTCTATATTTTTAAATTAGTTAATCTTTATTTTTAAATTTTCATTCATCAATAAAAAAATTTATTAACAAAGTTTATTCATTAGCAAAATTAATTTTATTAACTGTTTTTATAAAAAATATTTATTCCACTATTAATTTTAATATTATTAATTTTTATTAATGAAAAATCTTCAACTATTGCTATTGCTATTCCAATTTTTAAAAAAATCTGCTATCTCAATATAATAACTTTATTAATTTTATTAATTTAGTTTAATTTTTAATGAAGAAAATTATTTAGCTATTATTGTTTATTGGGGATGAGAATATTCTAGGCCGCCCATCAAGGGCCTACGGTTTGGCCTATTCCCATTTCTACTATTCATTCACATATTTATAATTTTTATATATATAAAATTTATTATTAATATATATTTGATTTCAGTATAGACAATTTTTAGATTCATAGATTAAATTTAAGTATAAAGTAATGAATAATTTATGCGTATGGATATATGGATAATTTATGGGTATAGACCTTCCTTATACCTATTACATTATCTTTAATAAGTATGGATATGATATTTTGGACTTGGATATAGTGTGTCTATTCATGACTGAGCTGGATATATATAACGTTATATCATTATATATTATTGTATTGTTATACAATCCTGCTGTCCACCCCACCCCTCTTCTCTCACTCTCTTCCTCACGGCTGCCATGGCAGCCACACTATATCTATATACAATATAATATATCTTATATATGTAACATATAATATGTATAATCCCACCCCACCAAATTCTCTACCTTCTGCCCCCCTCTCTTCCCCCACCGCCCCCACCCCTCCAGCGACGGTGACGCGGCGGTGATGATGGTGAGGCGGTATAAAGGAGATGAAGGAAAAGAGAAATAAGAAATAAAAAAAATGAGGAAAAAAATAAAATATAATATAATATAATTTAAATTGAAATGGAAATACATGAAAAGGCTGAGGGTAATTTGGTCTTTATAGGCTGAAATTAGGTCAAATACACAATAAATAAGAAGTAGGGGCGAGGGTGCAAGATTTTTAAAAATGAAAGGTAGATTTTGTGATTTTTTTCACATGGGGTTTTGTGCCTATTTCAATTATTAGAGGGTGGTTATTTGCAATTCTTCCTAAAAATTTCTTTACCATCTGAATTTTTTGTTAGCTTAGGCCCGTTTGGTTTTTTTTATTTATTTTTTTTTATCTTTCATTTCCACCATTTTCAAAATTTGAAAAAGTAGTTAGTGAAAATGAGTTGAAAATGAGTTTGTATTTGAATAGATTGTTGGAAAAGTAATAATTACGTTGGATTTAGAGGGTGTTTGGGTGAGCTTATAAGCTCTTTAAAATATTTTATAAGATGTTAAAGAGCTTATAAGTTGATAAAAAGTGTTTGGTAAATTTTTTTAAAAATGAGCTTATAAGATCATAAAATAAGATGTTAGGAGCTTATAAGCTCTTTTTAAAAAAATAAATAGATCCTAACTTATTTTTAAGATTTTAATAAGTTCCTTCATTTTTAACTATTTTAATTACAAAATTACCATTATTAGCATCTTATAAGCTTCAAGATCTTATTTTATCCAAACACTTCAATAATTTATTTTAAAAATAAGATTTAACATCTTATAAGCTCCAAAAATACTTATAAGATGTAGGAGTTTATACAATGTTTTAAATAAATTTAGCCAAATACCCTCTTAGTGGGTTGTAGGTAGAGAGAAATAGAAATAACGATAATAGAGGGAAGATATATAAATTATTGAAAAATGTGTTTTGAAAATAAAAATGAAAATATGTTGAGTTAAAGTTGTAAAAAGTGACGTACTATAATTTTTAAATATTAAAAAAATGTGAAAATGGGGTTTGAAAATAAAAAAAGGGGGGCTAATTGCTTATAATTGGCATGCTTAGTTTCCAGTTCAATGTTTGAAACAAACTTAAATTTTCTTTCTTTTCTTTCCCTTTTCTTTTTTTTTTTTTTTTGGTTTCTACTTTGTAACTTTGAATAACTTCTTATATTTTTTGATAACTGTTGATTCTTTAGTTCAAATTTATTGTTTTTAGTTTCTCTAAAGATTCAAAATATGATTATTTTTAAATGGCATTTTTTTAATGTCAAAAGTACCCCTTTGAAATATCTCTTATGCAATTATCCCCTTATATAATTCTAATTGTTAAAAAATTCCTTGTGTTATATAGTCAAAGATATTTAGGCCCTTGCTAGCCAATGGTGTTACACACGCACCCCTTGTGTGATTGATATTTGTATTATGAATTGAAAAGTCATTTTTACCCATTTTTAGACTATTTTTTTTTTCCACAAGGTAGTTGCAAAAAAACCCCTGTGAAATGTCTCAAAGACAATTACCTCTCTATGTAACTTTAATTGTCAAGAAAACCTTGTGTTATATAGGCAAAGGCATTCAGACCCTTGTTGGCCAATGGTGTTATGCATGTGCCCATTGTGTGATTGGTATTTGTAGTTATCAATTGAAAATTTATTTTTGTCCTTTTGAAACCTTTTTGCAATTAAACATTTCACGTTGGTGGTTTTTGCCAACGACAAGCCAAAAGGTCCAGAGTTCAATTTCTTAATCCAATGGAATTTTTAGCAATAAAATTGAGCATCAATGTCTAAAATGTTTAAGTCTGAATCCTCATTCCAACAATTTCTTAGTGATAAAAATAAGAGAGTGGATTTCATGCAAATTAAATTCCAATTCTACTAAACGTTCAAGTCCAAAACAAAAATGTTCAACAACTTAAATTAAAAAAATTTCCAATATGAAGTCATGCTTCTAAATCAAATTAGCAAGAAAAATATTGTGGCCCGCAGATTTAAAAGATGACCTTAAATATCCCAAACAATCCCATCCAATAGCCAAAATTTTAGTAGCAATCTGAGTATTCAAAAACTAAAATTTTGAAATGCATTTTCAATGTTGCCTTATTCCCAACATTCATTTAATATGGACAC
Organism: Jacaranda mimosifolia; assembly: GCA_018894105.1. Lineage (NCBI taxonomy): Eukaryota > Viridiplantae > Streptophyta > Magnoliopsida > Lamiales > Bignoniaceae > Jacaranda > Jacaranda mimosifolia. Next base: position 33,919,195 of record CM032122.1, on the reverse strand, counting down.
CAGCATTAAGAACAAATTCCAACAATTTCAAGCCATCATGCACATTGACTGTGCAACAAAAGCAACTGTAAGCAGTAACTTTTCAGATCATGTCAACAACATGTCATAACAAAAATTGATTTAAAACAATAAAATCCTCATATTCAAGCTACAACACAGTACACTTCGCAAAAGTATGACTGAATTAGTTCACAACTTAGCATCAATAGAAAATTTCAATTGAAAAAATGCAGCAAAATTTCCAGTAGCAAAAATTTTTTAGCAGGAACCAACATCTCAAACCAACTTCCACTAAATAGCCTCCATGCAACAAAATTACCCCTAATCAAAATGGTACATTAGCTCCCTCTGATGTTGAGTGGCAAATCTCTTGAGCCAAAGGTGTCAGCCCAAAACATTCAACCATCTTGTTGTTTGGTTAAAATATTTTTACGTGAAATGCGAAATGGGCGGTTTACCTCCCTGTGAAAAAAAAAGGTTGAAATGCCACCTTATGTTTTTCCATTGTGGCAGTATTTGAGTTGAATTTTACATTGAAAGGACAAAAATACCCTCACATATATATAAAATTACTTTATACCCTTATGTTTTTCTTTTTCTTTTATTTAATCTAAACTAAATAATATTTATTATTTATAAAACTACATATACATACATATATATAAAATTATATATACATAAGAAATTATATAAATACACTAAATACATATATGTTTATAAAATTATTTATAACATATCTATAAAATATTCTTTTTCTTATGTTTAATCTAAAATTAAATAATTTTATATTTATGAAATATATAACATATTTATATATATTAAATACCATTTAATAGTTATAAAATTATATATACATACATATATAATTATTAAAACTAAATAATTTCATATTTATAAAATATATAACATATTTAGATAAATCAAATACTATATAATATTTATAAAAAAATTATATGCATGCATATATATAAAATCACACATATATAAAATTATATATATATATACATATATGCATAAAATTATTCATAACATATATATATATATTAAATACTATTTATTATTTATAAAATTATATACAGATAAAAGATTATATAAATACACATAAGTATATAAAATTACCTATAGCATATTTATATACATATATGTAAACTATTTTGTTTCTTTTGTTTAATCTAAAGTTAAATAATTTTATATTTATCAAATATATAACATACTTATATAAATTAAATACTATTTAATATTTAAAAAATTACATATACATACATATATATAATTATCAAAAGGAAATAATTTTATATTTATAAAATATGAAACATATTTATATTCATACATACATGTATATAGATATCTTCCACCCTCCCCCCGGGCCATCGGAACCAATTGCCTGAAGCCAAAGTTTTTTTTTTTTTTATTTATTTATTATATACAGACGGCTATTGGCTAGATTTGGTTGGCATGGCTGCCTTAAGCCAAGCTTTTTTTTTGTTGTTCTGTTTTTTTAATACACAGCGACCCCGGGGACTGTGGCTGCTAGCCGGATATGGCCCGCCAGATCTAGTTGGCATCGCTACCCTGGCAATCTATACATATATATTATGATATTATATTATATTTATAATATATATTATATAATATTGATAAATATATTATAATATATGTAATATGTTGTATATATATGTATATGAATCTATAAATAATTTTTCACCCATTTTTAAAAACAAAAGGCAGTATTCTAACTTTTTTTTTTTAATCACAGGAGGGTAAACCGCTCATGTCACATTTCACAGGGGGTTAAATTAGATTTTCCCCTTTGTTGTTAGATTGTTTAAGTTTTTTAAGTATTTTTAGTTTCAAATTCATAAAAAATAATTTGGGAGATTCTCATATTAGTAAGTGTTCTTGAAGAAACCATGAAAAAATGGACAGTAAAAATCATGTAATCAAACAGGGGTATTTTTGTCTAGGAACAATTAGTGAATGGGTAAATGAATGTGGGGGGAGGTGAGCAATTGAAATTGTAATATAAAGGTGGTTTTTTGCTTAAATTCATAACTCTGGGGGTTCTTGACAATTCGAAATAATATAGGAATACTTTTTACAATTGACTCAAAGTATTTTGTTAGACATTAACTTCACATTTTAACAACAAATTATATAAAAATCATATTTTTAACAATTTTTACTTACAATTTCGTACTACGAAAAAGTGTATGCTTAATTATGAAATGAAGAGAGTAGTGTTTTTTTTTTTTTTTAATTTGAGAAGGAAAAGAAAAGGAGAGGAAAAGAAATAAGAGAACATGAAAACGGAAAAAGAGAAAAAGAAAAGAAAAGAAAAGTAAAAAGAAATTGCAGGGATAAAAATGGATTGTAAATCCAATTTTTAATAAATTATAAAAAAAAAATCTAAAATTTTCAATAGATGGCGTAGTGAATGCTCAATTTTAACATTTGACGGGAGGTGTTTGCTAAATGACCTAAATGTCTTGGTGCCCAAACTAATATTCGCAGTCTAATTTCGGGCTTGCTTTTCAGTTTCTCCCTCGACAAGAAATCTCTCTCTCTCTCTCTCCCCCCGGAGTTCTGAGTTCAGAAAATTATCAATGGAAGGTGAAGAGGGAAAACAGCAGCCGCAGCTTGTGCTCGCTCACAAGCTATTCCTCCTCACTCAGAACGACGTCGACGACATCGAAAAGGTCCGCCTTCGAGATGAGGTCTTCAACTTCATCCTCGCTAATGGTATTTAAATCCTTAACTTTTTTCCCCCGCCCCCACCCCCAAAATTTTTTGGAGGCGAATTCAAATTATGCTCTGTTGATTGATAATTGGGTTTCTTTGTGGGTTGTCAATTGGGTTTTTTTAGATATGGCTCCCTTGTATGAAACCCTAGTTGCGAACAAGGTGTTAAATTTGGATCAGAAGGCGCTTGATTCTATGCGGGCCAATATTGACGATGAGCTGAAGAAGCTCGACGAAAAGTAAGTCCATTGGAATTACGTGCATTTTCTTTACTGTTTCGGTATCAATTTGGTGTTTTGTGGAGTGCATTATGAGGTTCTGCCAGTTGGAAATATGTTGACTGGGGAAACATTAGCCAGCAATTATATGACGCATGGGCTGAGAGCGCCAGTAACTCTGGAACTTATTTTACTGTGAGTTGTAGGTTTACTGCAAGTTTCATGAGTGCAGTCCTTTGTTAAGTAACTGGAAAGTGTTGTGCTGCGTGTGACTCAGTACTTCCAGTTTGTAGTAGGGATAATACTTGGATATTATTCAAATGTGCTCTTTGGAAAAGCAGATATAAAGCTTGATGGAGAAACAGTAAAGATGTTTGAGACTTCAGCTAATTTGGTAAAGAGTGCGGAACTAAAGTTGGGTGTGAGGCATAATATTGTGAAGCTCATTGAGTTTATCTCTTAAATAATTGAGCTACCTTGGACTCCTTTTGATGCACTTAACGCATCAATATGATCCAAGATTTTGGAAGTAAAATAAGTTCTGTGGCAGATCAAGCGATTCATTAGGAACTTAAAACTTGTGACTAAAAGGCCATAATATCCTTGTAAACATTTGGAAATGCAGAGTTATAGACCCAATTTTCAGGTATAGATCATGAGACATGTGCAACTGAGAGAATGTAATTGATCATTGATTGGATTCGTGGTCTATAAGGTATACTGAGCCGGTGGATTTGTCTAATTTCCATGGAAGAGTGGGAAGGGGAGGGGGGAATTGCAAGCGGTGTCTTGCGAGTTAGGGAATTGGTTAAGAAGTGCGTGGGGGGAATGTTTGAAAATTTTGAACCTTTGAGTGCTTTATCAAAGTTGTGGTGTAAAGTTGCTCCTTTGGGTGCTGTATATGTTAGTTTTTATAGATAAAACTGCAATATATATATATATATATAAAGCAATATATTGTATATTCTGTCGTAAGAATATTGCAGTTAAATTTTGTATATCTTGACAGCAACATTTTCTATGTACACCCTAATCGTGCTTAAGTACTTGAATGAAATTGTATTAGTAATGTAGGACTCAAATATAGACTAGTAATTTATGAGATCATTCTCTAGCATTGTTGCGAATTGATAGTATGGTAGTTTCAAGTAATTATATGATTATGGTCTATGTTGTGTTTCAAAAGATGTTATTGTGTTATTGAAACATGTTTGATCGGTATCTGAAACCACGACTTCTATTTTCTTAATGAGGGATTTACAATGTTTACATATGTTTGAGAGTGATTGGTGTCCCCTTAAATGATTTTTCTTCTAGGAAGTATTAAATCTTCTTGGTTTGTCTGTGTCATAAATACTACTTAGCTTTTTGATTCCATGCTCCATTTTGTTACCTTCACTTATATTACGCTCGTGATTTTGCCTTATTGTTTAGTTTAGGCTTGTTTTGCCCTCTGTTTTCCATATTTTGCATCCTGTGTGTTTTGAAGAGTGAGAAATTGTAGTTGGCATATTATAGACTGACTAGAGGCCTACTGCCCATAGTTATTAAAGGTGAGAGGCAAGCAACCAAAAGGCTAACGATGCGACAATATAAAAAAAATATATATAAAAATATATATATATATAGTGCGAAAATTCCAAAAAACATGTTTTAGATGACAAAAAACATATGGACATATAAATAATGTTAAAAAAAATTCAAGTTCACACTTCAAAAGTTCATTCATAACTTATGAAAATACTAATCTATAGTCAATTAACAATAGATAATCATATGTCATCCTCATACACGCTCAAATCTAATGCAAGCTCATTATCTTCATGGCCACCATGAATGGGCTCACACTTTTCTTTATCATCTTCAGCTTTATCAATAAGGCATAAATGTGTGCTAGAAGTATTTGAAGGCCTATCTTCGTCTTTCCTTTTCCTTTCCTAACATCACAACTTGGAGCTTTTGAAGTAGATGATCTCTTCTCTCTAGTAAAGTATGCCGGCTCTTCAGCTCTAGAAGCTCTAGCAACATCTCCCCATACTAGGCCATCATCAAACATCTCATCATCATTTGTTTCACTCATTCCATCATCTTCGTCCACCAGCCATTCATTACTGTCGTCAATATCCTCCAAAGATATAGTATCAATCTCATCACGAAGTCTATATCGTCGTCTCAATGTTCTATTGTATTTCACAAACACCAAGTCATTCATTTTAGCTTGAGTCAACCTATTTCTTTTCTTTCTATGGACTTATCAATTTCATATACCATTGATGAATAAGTATATGCAAAAAAATATTTTTATTTTTTACAATTGAAACTAAATAGAATATTGTATGACTAAATTTACGTGCTCAAAAAAGCTCCAATTTCTCTCACATCTGGATGCACTACAAGTAAAGCTAAGAATTTTAATGGCTAAACTCTGCAAATTTGGAGTCTCACTGCCATAAGACCTCTACCAATCAGCTTTTAAAATTGAAAAACCTCAGTACCTCACTTTAATTATAAAGTAACATTGACATTTTCATATTCTAATTTTTAAGATATATTCAAAATTCCAATTTATGGTATTGCCTGGTGATCTTGTAGTCCTCTGTCTCTGTCATATTATATTCAAAGAGGCATTCTTCATGAATTATATCTTGGATGCGTGTATTTTTAACCAATCTCTCAAGACATTTATAGAACCCAAATATAATTTTCTTATCACCATCAATATTTGGATTTGAGTAGAAGAACTCTGGGTTCAAGTAGTAGCCAGCTGCATGCAAAGGTTAATGAAGTTGGTCTTTCCATCTCTTATTAATGATATCAAAATATCGGTTATATTTCTTCTCATCACCACCAAAACAATTTGCAATAGCCTCTTTTGCTCTGTCCATAGCCTCGTAGATGTAATCCATAGGAGGTTTCTTTTCACCATTAACTAGCCGAAGAATCTGTATTAAAGGACTAGCAAAGCAATCTTAAGGGCTTTGCTTGCTCCTCGCCAAAATGCAATAGATAGCACAATCTTAGTTGCTTGTATACCTTTTTGCTCTTTTGCCCATTTGCTACTGCTCCATGCATTCGAAACAAACATAGCTCTCAATCCTTTCTTTACCAAATTAAATCTTGAGAGCGTGAGGAATGCTATGGCAAAACACGTCACCACATGCCTAACCAACTCTAATTAGTAAACTTTCTCATCAAATTTACTATACTGGGGCGGCTATATATATATAGATATTTACTTGCGTGGCCTTTGTAAAAATTGGACGAATGTCCCTATTTTTAAATATATCTTCCAACATCAAGTTCAAACAATGTGCAGCACATGACGTCCAATATAAAGTTGGATACTTTGCCATCAATAATTTTCCTACGAAGATAAAAAAATGTAGAAAAATAATAAAAATAAATTATAAAAAGAGAAAAAAGAGAAAAAAGAAAACAAAATACAAAGATACGAATTATGATAAACATAAACTATTTAATAGCTCTTACTCGCTAGCTTCACATTTGAAGCATTATCTATAACCACTTGAACAACATTTTTTGGTCCAACTTCCTCCACAAAATTGCTCAACAGCACAAACATTTTTTCCCCTGTCTTGCTATACTCAGAAACATCAACCGACTTCACAAACATGCTTTCCTAAGGACATTTAGCGAGAAAATTAATCAAAGTTCGTTCCCTTTTGTCCTTCCACCCATCTAACAGAATAGAGCAACCATGTTTTTTCCATTCTTCTTTGTGGTCTTCCATTACTCTTTTCACTTGATCAACCTCCTTTTTCAGCAAAGGAACTCTCACCTCATGAAAACTCGGAGCTTTCAAACCAGGACCATGCTTTAAAATCTCATCAATCATCTCCTAAAAATTATGGTAATTCACCTCATTAAAAGCAATCCCAGCATCATACATCCGTCTTACTATAGTTGAATGTGCTCGACCTTTTAATACCTTTAATGCCTCCTCATTCACATCCTTTTGTTTCTTCATGTCTTTCGAAGTTGGTTGTTGTCCATGACTTACAAAAATATCCATTGGCCCTTTCACTTTTACTTTTGCTTTTCTTCAATTGATAAACTTCCCGACTCTCTATTTCATTATCATCATCATCATCATCATCATCACCGCCAATACTTCTTAGGTATTCTTCTTGAATTCTTTGCCGTTGAACCTATTTTTCTAAAAATTATTTGTTGTTTAGCTCTCTTCTTTGTGCTCGTATAATTTTGAATCTCCCCCTTCACATCATTTGGGACTTTCTCACATGGTCTCACATTAGGAAAACTTCCAACTCTATGTTGTTTTGCCCTACATATTCCCCTTTAAAAAATTTTATCACAAAAAATACATATAGTATTATTTGTACTTTTTGGATTCTCCAACCTCACATATTTCCAACATGGTTCTTTTCTAAACGAGGCTTGTCCGGAAAAGTATGAATAAAACAAAATAAATGAAAAAAAAACCCAGCAAAATTAGAAAAAAGATCAACAAAAAACAGCCAAAAAAAATCTGAAATAATTACAGAATAATTAAAAACAACAATAAAACAAATGAAAACAGTAAAAAGAATAAAAACATAAACATAAACATAAACAATAATTAAAAATGAAAAAAAAAGTATAAAAATAAAAAAATTAGTTTAAAATAAGTTAAATAAAAATAAAAAACTTAAAACTTTGTTTTCTAGACCTAAAAACAGAAAACAGAAAAGAAAACAATAAAAAAAAGAGGGAAAAAAAAAACAAAAACTGAACCTGGAGGCAGCTGCTGCCTGCTGGCGGGGGCGAACTGGCGGAGGGGTCTGGGTAACACGTATGGGAGTGGGCCAGGGGTTTTTTTATTTACTGTTGACTGCATTTTTTTTTTTTGGAATTTTTCCTTTTTATTATTATTTTTTAACCATAACAGCAAGGCGGGCCAGGCAACCCGCCTCACTGCCTGGGCGAGGCGCCCGCCCATGGGCGCCTTGCTGCAGGCACCTCGCCCAGCACTAGCTGGGCGCGCCTCAGGCGAGCCAGGCGCACGCCTTTAATAACAATCCTACTGCCTGTGTTTTCACTTAATACTTTAAAATAGTGATGCTAGGAACCAATAATCTTTACTGATTATGCTCAAAATGATTAGTGCACTACTTGAGCACCGAATTCTTACTTATGTTTCTCTGGCTGAATTTATCTAGGATTGCTGATGCAGAAGAAAATTTGGGCGAAAGTGAAGTTAGGGAAGCTCACTTGGCTAAATCCTTATTTTACATTAAAATTGGCGACAAGGTACAGACATAACTTTGTGCTGCACCCTTGTAGTTTTGATCCATTCGCATTTTATGAAGTTTCTTCGATATTCTTAAATTTCAGGAGAAAGCACTGGAGCAACTCAAGATAACAGAGAGCAAGACTGTTGCAGTTGGACAAAAGATGGACTTGGTTTTTTACACACTACAGATTGGTTTCTTCCACATGGACTTTGATCTGATCTCTAAAAGCATTGATAAGGCAAAGAAGTAAGGAGTAAATTAGATTTTGCTTAGATGAACTTTTCACATTCTTGTTCTAATTATGTGTGCTTAACTTGAGCCATTGATTCTCATTTTGAACATCACAGCTTGTTTGAAGAGGGAGGTGACTGGGAGAGGAAGAACCGTTTGAAGGTTTATGAAGGCTTGTATTGCATGTCTACTCGTAACTTCAAGAAAGCAGCCGATCTTTTCCTTGATTCTATCTCAACTTTCACGACATACGAGCTTTTTCCCTATGATGTATTCATATTTTACACTGTCCTAACAAGCATCATATCCTTGGATAGAGTTTCTTTGAAACAAAAGGTAATTAATTTTTCTATCAAGTAGTCATTTCTTGACCAGATTGTTTCCACAATTATAGTTAACCGCCTTCCCCCTAGTAATTCTGTATGGGTTTATCGTATTTTTGTATTCTTCCAAGAAGAAGCAGAGGTGGAATTTACTAAATTTGTTTTAATTGTGATTGGATATGTGGCAGGTAGTGGACGCTCCAGAGATCTTGACAGTAATTGGCAAAATCCCATACTTATCTGACTTCTTGAATTCTCTATATGATTGTCACTATAAATCATTTTTTACTGCTTTTGGTAAGTATCCTTATTGTACAACCATGTATTGGGTATGTCTTTGATGGTATACAGTACTGGCTAATAAACCAAGAAAGCAGATATTTCTTATCAAGTAACATGGAACCATTATGAGATAAGAGAGTCGGAGCTTGTTCCTTTTGCTGCTATTTGCCTAATATGTTTGATTGTAATTTTCCTATTATCAAATGTTAGATTATTACATATTGCATGGAAATAGTTATTATTGTCATGCATTTGGTTTCAGCCGGCTTGACTGAGCATATTAAGTTGGATCGCTATCTGCACCCACACTTCCGTTATTACATGAGGGAGGTCAGAACTGTTGTTTATTCGCAATTCTTGGAATCATACAAGAGTGTAACAATCGAGGCTATGGCTAAAGCATTTGGGGTGACTGTAGATTTCATTGATCTGTAAGTCATTTCGTTTGGTGCTTTTAATGAGACTGTAGATTATAGATTGTCTGCTTTTTAAACTTTAATACGATTTTCGTTTAGGCATATTCTGCTTGTAACTCTGAGTGGTACTTAGTACAATGTTTCCTTTGTATACAGGGAGCTATCTCGTTTTATTGCAGCCGGGAAGCTACACTGCAAGATAGACAAAGTTGCAGGAGTACTGGAAACCAATCGTCCTGATGCAAAGAATGCCCTTTACCAGGCAACCATCAAGCAAGGCGATTTCTTATTGAACCGCATTCAGAAACTCTCTCGTGTTATTGACCTTTGAAGTTTTTAATCATTAATGATCAAGTTTTTTCTTAAGGCACTTTTGAAATTTAGTGAGAGCAATACGCTCTAGTTGCTTTCTCCAAGTGTACTACTAGTAATTGATATGTATTCCATTGTCTTTTGATTTACTGATGTCAAAGATGCTGAATTTTCAGAAAGAATTTTCCTTAGCCACATCTAAAAGAAGTTGCAATGCATATCTTTTCTAGTTTAATTTCACATTCGATGGGTAGTTTCGTGTTGCACAAGGTTGTTTTTCATTCTGATCTTATCTTCAAGGAAGGAATTTCAATTGGTTTCTACACCTTAATTTGCTCACTGCCTGAACGGGCAGGATTGATTATTTGTATCAATTTGCAAAATAAATGCACTTATCATGCACGATTTAGGATGGACTACACATTAGACCAATGGCTGGACTCCCAGATGTGAGAATAATGAATTTTAAGTGATGATTACATATGTTGCATTGTTTACAACAGAGGTTGAGTGCATGACTTTAGTTGAAAGTGCAAAGAAAGACATTTGGCTAAAGGGACTGATTGAAAAAATGGGTGTGTGTGCTAATGTTGCTATAGTATTTTGTGATATACACTTGTCGAAAAATACATACTTTATGAGATAATAAAACACATTGATATCGGGTATCCCTTGGTTTGGGATATGGGTGTCTTAATGTATTATCTTGGTTGATAAGGTTCGAACTAAGGATAAGCTGGTTGAGAAGTTAACAAAAATCGTACAGGGATCAAATCAAATTTGAGCATTGCATGAATTTGATAGCCATTTGAAACTTAGATGATTGCCATTTGGAGGAGATGAAGATCATAAACGAAGAATTTCAAGTCAAAGTGGAGATTATTGAATTTGCCTTAAATTCAAGTTGAAAATAGTGAGAAACAATAAAAATAGCAAGAAAACAGTGTGAAACGGTGGAAATGACAGAGGAATGGCTAAGCGACGAAGAAAACAGGGTGGAAAGGCATCAAGACGAGGTTGTCCAATAGCTTGTGCGCCTAGGCATGCAGGAGGAGCATAGAAAACATACGCATTATGCACTCAGCGCACATCAGATTTATGCTCCGTGTTGGGCACAAGGTGCCAGTGCCCCGGTGCCAACACAATTGTTGGGTTGGGCTTATTTTGTTCTGCGCATCGAGGCGTAAAGAAACCGCGTCCCGACCTGCGGTGTTGGGCCCAAACCTTGTACTTAAAGGTGTTTTTGAAAATAGTTCTGAATTGTTTTTTTTTTTTTTTTTGAGATTCATTAAGGGGAGATTAGATATAATAGAGTAGTTGAGTGTTCTCGTTAGATTTGTGGGATTTGATTGTACTTAGTATATTGACTTGATACTCAATAAAATTCATCTCTTCATTCGCGGAGGTAGCACACCATTGAACCATATCAAAATCTCGTGTTCTATTTTAAATTTCTCTGCGGGTATTTCTTAATTATTATTACTCGGTCATTTTGGGTTACAACAAAGTCGAGGTGGAAATTTGTTATGTTATGTCTTCAAAAATCATAAACTAATGAGATTTTATATTCTAGTTTATTGAGATTTGTTTTAATCCTTAAACATCAAATTTGACTAAATTGTATTTTTATTCATATCCTCTTTTGTTTACTCTTATAACTAGAAGTATTCTTTGATTATTCAGAACAAAACTTGGGTAAAACTTATGGAGATACTTGCAAACTCACTATTGTACATTTTTAAAATTAGTAATCACAAAGATGGCCAAAATATATAAATATATAAATATATATATATATATATATAGCAATCATAAATCCTACCACCAATCGATTGTAAATGTAGCCCGATTTAAATGAATCGCATAACATTCTTTTATGGTTTATTTTACACACTTACTTTGTAATACTATTTTCATAACAATACTAAATACTAAAGAAAATGTTGGGTTATGTTTCCCGAAACAATATTTTTTTGGAAAAATATAATCAAACATATCCTCATTTTTCATTTAAAACACATATTTTTCAATATATACATATATATAATATATTGTATATACATTATATATATTTTATTATTACTCTAGCATTAAAAAAAAAAAAATCATTCAATTCCATTTTCATCCAAAAAACCCAATAATAAAAGCATTGATTTGACTATTACAGTAAGAAAATTTTTTCCTCAAAACATAAACAAACATATCAAAAAACAACTTTCACATTAATTCATTCTCTCAAATACATAATAATCACATAGGTAATTTTTGGATATGAATTATGTGTTTTGGGAGAATGAGTTATGGAATGTAAAATTTGTATTGGAGAATATAATATATATTTATTTATATTTTGGGAATAGTAAGAAAATCATTTTGGAAAAATTTAGTATGTTTGTTTATGTTTTGGGAGGAGACAAATTCTACAGTAACAATCAAATCAATGTCTTTTTGTTGGGTTTTTTGAGTGAAAATGGAATTGAGTGATTTTTTTATTATTAAAAATAATAATGAAATATGTATGATGTATATATAATATATGTATGTATATATTGAAAAATGAGGAAATTTTTGGAATAATGAATGATAGAAAAGGGTATTTTGAAAATTTTAAGTTGGCATTTTTGAGGGAAACTTTTGTATGTTTGGTTACATTTTGGGAAAACAAAATTATTTCCCCAAAATTCAACCAAACATAACCATAATAAAATCACACACACACACAAAAAAAACATAACCAAACATTCCCTAAAAAAATTAAAAAGATTTATATATCCATCAGTCATCTCGTATATATGTTGTCATGTGTCTATGTCCATTCGTCACTTGTAGTCGAATTTAGCATATCGATGCAGTTCTCTTTGATACATATAATAATAATGCCATAAAAATACAATACAAGGAGAAATTAAAAACTATTTATATAGCATTAGCACAAAGAGTATGCCTCTTCTTGTAGGCCGGACGGGCGTATGATGATAGAATATCCTATGCCGACTGCATCGGGGAAATGCTTTGTTCTTAATCAACATAAATCCATTCAGAAACAATTGAAAAACTGCATTTACCATAATTAAATAATTAATATAATATTGATTTCAGCAAGAATTTTTCCTTTTATAGTGTTTTACTGTTAATTTGAGGCATCTTTTTACGGCCCTAATTTAATTTTTTTTACCTAATAAAGAATGAAAGAGATGGAATGGTTTTAAAACTTGAGATTCTTTTTACATTGTTTTCTACTCAAAACTGAAATTAACTTGCAATGCCTCCTTGACTTTTTCTTTACACTTTTTTTTTTTTTCCTTCTTCGTTTCCAAAAGGTTCTTCCCCCCCTAGTTTTGACATTTTATTCCGTTCTATGATTTGATATTCCTTTTATTGAGTTTTATATTTGTCTATTAAATAAATCAGTACAATTATTTTATTTTTTATTTTGTGATAACATAAAAGTCAAGTGTATAAAATATTTTTTTAAAAAAATATTGAATAATGATCGGTCACGCTTGCTTGTATTTGCGGACCATAATCATTAAATTGATAATAAAATAGTAAGTGATAATATAAAAATTCATCATTAATTATATGTATTAAGTAACAAAATATTTTATTTTGTCACCTTAATGATTTTTGTAAACTAAATACTAACAATTAGTGACAACCATGATAATGAAAATTTTATCACAAATTGTGGTGATAATTTTCATTGTTACTAAGTTGTCACCAATGATGTGTCGATCAATACTAATCGTTAATAGTGATAATTTAAAAGATTAATTTTTATTACTATTAAATCATATTTTATTGAAAATTATTATTATTTAAAAAATATTATTAGTGATGAATGAAAATAAAAATTATTGTCATTTAATTCTTATTATTAATAATAACTTTTACTTGTTATTTAATATTTTAAATTTACATTGGTCAAGATATCGATACGATCAATATTGAAATCGCGTTTGGGGGTTTGCGTGGGTGGCTCAAATTGGGGATGGTTTTGCAGTGCTATTTATCAACATTGGGTGTTTTACTTTTCGAAATTTAAATTTGATTATTAACTATTTTAGAATTTTAGAGTATAACTTGAAGTGGATTATAATATGACTAGCGAATTTTAGGCACACTTTATATATGTATTAAAATTTTTAATAAATAAAAGTACTTTATATATATATATATAATACTACAGGGCACTATTAGATTTCAATATAAATTAGATTATTATTCATAGTAAGTTTTATTTAATCTTATTCGTATTTAATTAGAATCATCTAATATGTTTAAAAGTGCTCGTGAATCCTCTTCCATAATCATACCATAGCAATATTTTATAAATAATTTTATTTCCTAAATATGCATAAAATTGCCTTTATATATAATTCAAAATGATGATTTATTTTCTTTCCTTCTCTTTTTAATAAATTTGGAGAGAGTTAGTTTGTCATACTCAACATGGAAAAGAGAATAAAGTATTTTACTAACATTTTTTTAGTAAAACTAGATTGTAATATATATTTAATAAAAATTTGAAATATAACCGAGATTAAAATATAATTAGAAACAAAATTATTTTCTTTTGGATATTATATATGTTAATGTGTGATTGGTTGACGTGCTTCGCTTAATTCCATAGTGAGGATATTCTCATCATATACCGAATTTCAGGGGCATTGAAGTCTATCTTTTTAAGTATAAATTTGAAGAGAAGCTGATCATCTTTGAAAGTTCAAGTCAAACAATAACTTATATAATTAACTCAAAAACAATAGATAATGCTAGATGACTTATGATAACATTTTATTCTATTTTTCGAAGGAAATAATGTGTATTCTTAATTAATAATAAACTAATAATTATACTATAAGTTAAAATATATACTACAATCTTATAAGTTTTATATTGTCGAGTGATCAATTGGCTCAATAACATTGCCTTCACTTTTGCATATGTGTCGTCTAGAATTTAAATTTTAATAAACTTTTAATATATGTACATGTATAAATAAAATATATATATATATATATATATATGATAAACTTTAATTTTAATTGGGTGTCATCTCTGTAGTTCGAAAATACATAAATCATGCATGCCCATGATTTTGCTCCATTTTTTCTTAAACTTAGGATAAAGCCATCAACTTGCTAATTTGTCAATACCGTGAGCTTTGTGTTGAGTCGATTAATTAGCTAGGGAGATGCCGCGGTTTGGTTGTAAACCTCTATTACAATACAAAAAGATTAATATTAAAGACAAAATTTCAAATGACAATGTCAAAAATTATGTAATTAAAGATATGTTTTAAATGATTACAAGTCCAATTTTGCATAAGATGTCTTGACAAAATTAGTAATAACAAACACACTGTTGATAATTAATGATATATTTATAGTGAAATTTGGTAACCAACACAAATATAGTGCATTAATGCTACTGTTATTTTTGAGTTGTTATTGCACGTGTTATTTTTTGTACAGTTCTTTTCTTTTTTTTTCACTAACTATTACTAGTGACAAGATAGAGGCTATCTCTTTTCGAGAATCTCTTAGTTGGACCAAGAACAAGGACCTCTCAAATGTTATTTTTGAGCTAGATGCATCAATTGTTGTCAACGTAATTTTAAACAATTGTGTTGATAACTCCTATTTTGGAATAGTTGTTGTAGATTGTAAAGCTCTCTTGGTTGAGCTTATAAATTGTCATGGTTGTTTTACTCGTCGTTCAGTGTATCAAGCGGCTTACTGTCTTGCTAGGACCTTTGTTTATAAGTCTGAAGTTGTTATGTGGGAAAATCATTTTCCTATATATTTATTTTATGTAATTATTTTGATTTACAATGAAATATTCTTATTTAGTGTAAAAAAGATAGGGATAATTACAAAAACGACCCTTGAAGTTTGTTGTAATAACATACACTTCCCTTGTGGTTTGGGAAAGTACAAAAAATCCCTAGAGAGAACTGCCATTCAAAAACCGTGATGAAAATTGTCAAAAGACCATTATATCCTTCAATTTTTTTATTAAAAAAAAAAATACCTAAAAATGAAAAAGACAAAAATACCCTTCAAAAAAAGAGAATAAAAGGAAAAGAAGGGTCATTCGCACGCAAAAAGACCCACCATCCATCTGTCTAGTTCTCTCGCTTGCAACAATCCAGCCCGTTGCATAATCCGTGAACACTTTCAATTGCCCAGCGGATCCTTGTTTTTTGGTACATTGAGGAAGGTGATCTCAATGGTCGTTGAATTTTGAGACTTTCAAGCAACATTTCTTTGAGTTTTATTGAAATGGGTAGCAAAGGTAATATTGCATCTGATTATTCATTTTTTTTTTTTTGTTTATTTTGTTTAGAATCTTCATATAATACGTAAAAAAATATTTCTTTTTGCATTATTGTTGTTATATATAGTTCTTTTTTAGATGTTTGGAGGGATTTATTGGAGGATTCATTCTAGAGATACCCTGGATTTTCATGACAGATAGACAAAATGTACTATTGTTGCTGTTTTAAACTACTTTAGGCTTCTTTTCGTAATAATTTTTAGTACACAGGGTGATACTTGTAGTGTTCTAAAGATTCTTGTTCTTGGAATATGAGTTTTGTGTAATGTCTGAAAATGTGTAGTGTTCTAAAGATTCTTGTTATTTGAATTTGAGTTTTGTGTAATGTTTAAAAATGTGTAAGATTTTTTTTGTAATGATTTTTAGTTCACAAGGGACTACTTATAGTGCTTTAAAGTTGGTTGATAGTTATGAGTTTTGTGCAATAATGTATGAAAATATTTAAGGTTCTTTTTCAAATAGTTTTTAGTGCATGGGGGGCCAATAGTAGTGATTTCGAGTTTGATGTCAATTGAAGTTGAGTTTTATGTAATGTCTGAAAATGTATAAGGTTCTTTCTACCATGATTTTTAGTTCACAAAGGGATAATTGTAATGTTTTAAAAGTTGTTTTTGTTTGACTTTTGTGCAATGTCTGAAAAAGATTTGAGATTCTTTATGTAATTATTTTTCTATTTTAGGTGGGTCGACTTTTGCAATTCCATGTCCACAAGCTTAAATTACTGGACATGCTGAAGCTAGAGCTTTTGCTGCTGCTACTGGTGGTGGAAATGTTGAACAAGGAGCTGTTATTACTACAATTGCTTTTGAAGAAAGAGATGGGGGTTTGTTTGCTGATAACTTGGCTTTTGATGATGGATTTTATGCAATAATTAATGGACTTGTGGAATCAATTGTTGGTAATGCAGGTGGAGTTGGAGGTTTTGATGATGTTGAAGGCTATGGTGGAGGTGCTACAAATGTTGGGTTACTGTTGCTGATGGAAGGGCTGTTGAAAACTGAATATTGTTCTGGGTTATCTATTCATACTAGTTAATATTTTTGTCATTTCCATGTAAGGAACCAAACTACTATTTTTTGTATAATTCGAAAACAATTAATTTGATTGTTTCTAACATATGTTATGTATTTTAAAAAACTAAATGTTTTACCTCTTTAGTGGAAATGTAAATGCAAGTTGGTGTAACCTTGGTTTGGTTGGTTTAATTTTGGTGTATTACTTTGTATATTTGGAATATATATTTTGCTCTTTAAGGGATGTGCTTGCAAGTTCTTAAGTTATTAAATGTTTTATAGGTCAAGTATGTAACTGTACAGGGGTGAATATAAAATGTTTAAATTTCTTAAAGGAGTTGAATGTAATCTTTAAACTCGAAAATTATGTAGCAAAAATAAATAATATTTTTAATTAATTAATTTTTTTTTGTTAAGTTGAATTTTTGTTATTTAATTCGTATAATTTTCCCTTATGATTAATAGTACAAATACTTAATTATTGGATTTTAACTTTCATTTTATATTTTGTGAAGCAAATTGAAGATTCGAGCTAAATGCGGTTGAAAATTGAATATTTGACATGCTTGAAGCAAAAATCGCATTCCTGAGGAGACGAGAAATGGAAGAAGAAAATAAATCTATGTGTTTTTCTTCCCAAGACTTTATGCAAATTTAATTAGGAAACATTCAACTTCTTTTGGCAGTTGTACATTTTTGGATGTTTTAATTTATATTTCTTTAATTAGGAGAATTTAAGTTTTCCTACTTTGGTAGGACTCTTAATTAGTTTCTTAGTTGCATTAGGAGTTGTAGGTTATTTATAGGGAACTAGGAATTTTTCATATGAGGCTTTTTCATATCTTTTCATTCAACATTTTTTTTTTATTTTTTTGCGTTTTTCTTCTCTCCATGAGTTGCTAAACTCATTTTCTAGCCTTAGAAATTATCGAAGTTTGGATTTTTCAATATTTGTGAGATCTAAATTTTCGTATTTCTTATTTTTTGAATATTTATTTATCTTCTATTTTCATTATGAATATTCAAGTTTATTGAATTTAGGGTTCAAATTTGATAGCTTAGAATATTTGTTCTATCAATTAGAACATTAAATCCGCAATTGTTTAATTATTCTAATACTGGTGGCAAATAACATAGTCATGTGTGGGGATATGCATGATTTATATTATGTGGATAAATAATCTAGTCTAAATGAACCCCACTAGTGTGTGTTTGTTGGCTAAGGTTGAGTTTCTCTAGTTTTTAATGATGTTGATAAATTAAATCGTAATAGCGGGTTATTTATTGGCAAGAAAAATAACTAACGAGTTTATCTTAGTTATCGAGATAATAAGGAGAGATTGGTTATTAGGGCGTTCGAGTAACTGTAACCAATCTATTCAAGAAAAAGAAAATTTATCTTTGTATCAATGATCAAATCTGTAAATCAAATTGAGATTTTACCTTGGGCTATATTTCATTCTCATTGATCTCTTATTTGATTCATTTTACTTTTAAAATTCTAATTCTTTCGTTTCATAAAAATCCCCCTTCTTTTCTATTTTATTAATAAGTTTGAAAGAAATAAAATTTACTAGTCCCTATGGAACACGACCCTACTCGCTACTGATTACAAATTATATCTTTAGAGTAGGAATTTATTTTGTTAGATTCGACACCCATCATTTTTAAGAATTATAATTACAAATTCAAAGTAATTTAATTAATTAATTAATCTTTTTAATTACATTAATTAATTAGTAATTTATATTTCCTACAGCAACATTAAGTATTATTTTTAGTTTGTTACTTTAAGCTCCCCGGTATGTTTATTATGTTATAATTAAACCCAAACATGCGTGGTATATGCCAAAATATCATAAGGGCATTTTGGTCCCAAAAAAAGGTCAAAAGCTTAAAGTAGTTAACAAAAGGGTAAATTTGGAATTTGGAAAAATTCAACAATGACGTTCACAATTTTCGTTAGTCTGACTCACGGCATGACCTCGTTGTTAGACGACACCAAACCTCAGGGGATGTGATTGTAATTTCCCAAACTACAGGGAAAATTTCTATTAATACACCAAACCTCAAGAGTAGTTTTTGTAATTATTCCAAATATATATATATATATATATATTACTAGTGACAACTTACTATATGTAACTCTCATCAGTATTAATTTATGGAAATAACAAAAATTCTGATAAGTTATAATTAGTTAAAACTTTGTAACTAATATCTTTCCTTTCTTTTTCTTTTTTCTTTTTTTTTTCCCCTTTTTGTATGGTGCCTAAGAAACATGCATAAAGAAATGAAAATTTATGAACTGCATAGGGAAATTTACAAAGTAGCATTTCTTTAAGGTTTCAAACATCATAAATGTTAGCCTCCTACATTGGAGGATGATGACTTGGGCCCAAGATGCCAAGTGCATAAATCCAAATTGCAAAAACTATTGAACAAGTCTATAATAGGAAAAAAGAAATGGGTGCTAAAGTTTTAATTGATCTATGTGAAATATTTGTGAACTCTCCGGCAGGAGACAATCATTAAAACCATTTCTTTTTTCTTTGCATGTCATGGCCCCATAGTATGTGACAAAAACACATTGTTCACTCCGAATTAACAAGAATGCATTTTTCTATATAAGCTGCCTTCTTCTGTTAAGTGGTTCTTTCAAGAGCCTTGCTTCAGATCAAGCGGAACAAGGTTTGAGAGCAAGAGCTTCTTATTTTTAGTTTATATGGCCTACAGTTTCTTGCCTCAAGATTCATACAATGATAGGAGAAACTTTCCCATTTCATTCTCCGGCCTGCCCATTTTAGGGAATGCCGCTGCTGCTATCTGGCTCCCTAGCTTGTACGACGAAAATGGCGACTTCAAAAGGCTGAAGAGAACCACAAGTTTAGGCGATTTTACGGATAGCAGCTCCAGCAGCATTTCCAGCGTTAGCAGCAGCAATGGCGGCATTCCTCGCAATAGCAGCACGAGTAGTTTGAGCAGCGTTCCACGGCTTCAATTCCGGGACTATATATGGTCTTATACTCAACGTTACCTTGCTGCTGAGGCCGTGGAGGAGGCGGCAGCCGCCATCATTGGCAGTGCTGAGGATGGCGAAGGAATTGCTGACCGAGACGGCAATGCTGGCGATGGGATGAAACTAGTCCAGCAGCTCATTTCCTGTGCTGAGGCTGTGGCCTGCCGCGACAAGGCACATGCCTCGCTCTTGCTGTCCGAGCTTCGAGCCAATGCCTTGGTCTTCGGCTCTTCTTTCCAGCGTGTGGCGTCCTGTTTCGTCCAGGGGCTTGCCGACAGGCTGGCCCTGGTTCAGCCCCTCGGCACCGTTGGTTATGTTGCTCCCAAGATGAACATAATGGACACTGCATCCGAGAAAAAAGAGGAGGCCTTGCGTTTGGTTTATGAAATCTGCCCACATATGCAGTTTGGTCATTTCGTGGCCAATTCTTCAATATTGGAAGCCTTTGAGGGAGAGAGTTTAGTCCATGTGGTGGACTTGGGCATGACCCTTGGTCTGCCGCATGGTCAACAATGGCATAGCCTAAT
This sequence comes from Jacaranda mimosifolia, assembly GCA_018894105.1. Classification (NCBI taxonomy): domain Eukaryota; kingdom Viridiplantae; phylum Streptophyta; class Magnoliopsida; order Lamiales; family Bignoniaceae; genus Jacaranda; species Jacaranda mimosifolia. Next base: position 33,898,518 of record CM032122.1, on the reverse strand, counting down.
TGAGAGCCTGGCCGGGCGGCCTGGCCCACCTCCCCGCCTCCGTATCACGGCCGTCGGCCTATGCATCGACAAATTCCGTGCCATCGGAGAAGAACTTGAAACCTGTGCAATAGGGCTCGGACTGAATTTGGAGTTCTCGGTTGTGCAAAGCAACTTGGAAAGCCTCAAGCCTGAAGATATCAAGGTGGTTCCTGGTGAAGTCCTTGTTGTGAACAGCATCCTACAGCTGCATTGTGTGGTGAAAGAAAGCCGGGGGGCATTGAACTCTGTTTTGCAGGTCATTCATGAGCTATCCCCCAAGGTTTTAGTCCTTGTGGAGCAGGATTCGAGCCATAACGGACCCTTCTTTCTGGGGCGATTCATGGAGGCCTTACACTATTATTCTGCAATATTCGACTCGCTTGATGCCATGCTGCCTAAATACGACACAAAACGTGCCAAGATGGAGCAGTTCTATTTTGCAGAGGAGATCAAGAACATTGTGAGCTGTGAGGGGCCGGCAAGGGTCGAAAGGCACGAGAGGGTGGACCAATGGCGCAGGAGGATGAGCCGGGCGGGATTCCAACCGGCTCCCCTGAAAATGTTGGCACAAGCCAAGCAGTGGCTGAGCAGCATCAATGCTTGTGAGGGCTATACCATTGCGGAAGAGAAAGGTTGCCTTGTGCTGGGGTGGAAATCTAAGCCCATTGTGGCTGCTTCCTGCTGGAAATGCTAAAAAAAGTTTCCTTTTGTTTTGAAATTTATCATCGCTCGCGAGTGGGATGGGGATTGGGTTCTCACAGAAAATAACATAAATAAAACAATCACTATCTGCTACAACACTGTCTGTAGCATAAAATTTAATTTTTCAGTCATTGAAGATGCTTTGGGGTGCTTAAAAAATAAGACACATCCTGAATTGAGTGTGACCCTCTTCAGGAGATGAAACATGGTGTGAAATAAAATTGAATTTCTGTTGTTTGGAGTGCATAAAGGTCTAACATGGAGGTAGATTGGGATTTCATTCATTCTTTGGTTGTAAAAATGAGTCCATTTGGAGTTTAGTTTTTTCTTTAATTCTTTCCAGCTTCCGATAATGTAATAAAATGTGAAATATATCAATGAGACATTGATCAAGGTTGATCACTTGGTTTTAATGTGACTAAACTGCTACTTATATTATTGGGTCAAATGGACAATTGGCACAAGTACATATATTCTATAATTGATATATTATTTCGAACACAAATAATCCCTTATTACTCTATCTGTCGCATTTCTCTCTCTCATTAATGCAAAAGGTGATAGACATATTTGCAAAATGCAGCGAAACATAACATACTTACTCATTTTGTATGATCTAGTTTTTAATTTCTCAAGGCCGCATTTGATTTTCAAAACTAGTAATTTAATGTAATCTTGACCTATTGAAAATTACGTGAGATTATCATAATATCAGCTAGTGTAATTTTATGTTTGGTATTGTAGATTACATTTGATACTATAATATATTCAAGTCTTGGTTTCATGTTTGATACTAGCGATTGAGTCCTATATTATTTTATTTTTCCAATTGCAACTCCATATCCAACAAGTTGTTTGATACATAAGAAAATCCATAAAATTGATTAGATATTTTTTCATCAAATTATGATTTTTGTTTTTTCCTCAAACTTGTGCCTATTTATCATGGATGCATGAATAGGCGCTAGAGTTGGCAACATTTGTGCATATTCATACAAAATGTAATCCCTGAGGCGCCACACAGTGCATTATTTATTACCAAAAAGAAGATCGCATAGGTGCGATATGGAAAAAAGAATATGCACCAACACCAATGTAGTATAGGCATTTCTCACAAGTATATGCACCAATGTGTGCAAGGGACTCGCTTAGGCATAACTAACATAAATAGGCACCAAAGTTAGCAATATTTGAATTTGACTTAATTTCAGGGGTTTCATAGTAATTTGTTAGTAGAGTTTGAAGGATATATTGTTAAATTTACAATATAATTGGCCAGGAGAGATTACGAATCTCTTCCTGGATCCCAAAATTTGATTACACTCTAATCCCATGCATAGTGTAGGCTCGACGCATGCTCGAACATAATATGCATCGACCCGATCACCTTAATCAAGGGTATCAAACAATGCACTAGTCGCTATCAAAACAATTAATAAAATTTATTATATCGAATCAAATGTCGCCGAAATGTATATTCTCGTTACGGTCCACATTGTACTATAAGTAGATTCATAAAGGGTATCATAAAATATTGTTCTATGTAGATGGTCTTAATTGCAACATTGAGGTGAATAAATAACCTTAATAATGCACCCAAATTAGTTATCAGAATGTAATTTTATGCACTCTGCAGAGTTAATTGCATCTGTATTCTTATTATATGATTCTCAATGTTTTCTGAGCTCATACGTTTATTCTCTTTTTTGGCATGCAAACCTAGCCTGAAGAACATCGACTATTCTAGAAGCCTCCACACATTTCTTTAATTTTGGTTGATTTTTAGAAAATCATGATTTAGCTAGAAGATTTAAGACTAAGACATGTGCATGTTTTGATAAATCTCTAGAAAATTCACTAATTAAAATATACTACAATCAGGACATGTGCTTATAATTAATTAAATGCCTAATGTCGGTGTAATTGCCGACTTGTTCATCTATAAATATGGAGTTTGTGTTTGTAAAGTGATGTAAGAAAGAAAAGAGAGAAAAAGTGAGGCTGCCGTATTGTGAGTGTTGTGTAATTTCCCTTCTAATTTTGCTATCCGCATAAAATATGTATGAAGTTTTGTGTGCCTTGCTATCTCATTGTTTATTTTATTATTTGGCATCCATTTTTTATTTCTCTACAAGTGGTATCGGAGCAGGTTCTCAAGGACAGTTAACAGTATCAATTAGGGTCCACGAAAGTAGGTGTATGAGGTCGAGCAACCAAATAAATTTGAGTTGTGTTGAGGTGCCATTGGTGCGCAGTCTTGGACTGTGAAGCGAATCGATCTGGGATCAAGCTTACTTGGTTAAGGCCTGTCAAGTCACAATGGTAGAAATTTCCACTTCGGTAAGTGGAATTGAAAAACTTAATAATAATAATTATAGCACTTGGAGTGTTCATATGCAATTTTGCTTGCTCGGTCAAGATTATGGAGTATTGTTGGCGAAAGTGAAACTCAACCTCCAACTGAAGAGGATAATTTAAAAAGATGGAAGGTTCGAGCTAGAAAAGCTATGTATGCTTTATCAATAGCAGTAGAAGAAGATTTACTACAGTGGATCAAAGATGCGAAAACACCAAAAGAAGCATGGGATACACTTGCAAGGATATTTGCTTGGACAAACGAAGCCAAGTTACAACATCTCGAGAATGAGCTGATGACGGTCTCACAGCATGTCATGATGGTAAGTGAGTATTTTACTAAAGTTAAATCTTTATGTCAAGAAATTTCCAAGTTAGATACTCAAAATGCAATTTTCGAGACAAGAATGAGGAGGGTCATAATCCATGGGTTGCAACCCGAATTTCTTGGTCTTGTTACGGCAACCCCATTGATGGGCACACGAGCCAACTTTAAATGAGTTAGAGAATATATTAGCAAATTAAGAGGCTTTAGACAAACAAATGTCTAAAACCTCAATCAAAATTGAAGAAAAGGCTCTTTACAGTGGGAAGAGAAATGCCCCCAAGAGATCAGAAGACTATGAGACTAAAGGATGATGAACGTAATGCAAGGCAAGGAAGATTTCAAAGGAGGCCGCAAGATAAAACAAGAGAGAAGACTTTCCATCGCAAAAAATAATCAGTGCTATAATTGCGGCAGAAAAGGGCATTATGCTTAAGACTGTCGATATAAACAAGCAGAAGGGAATATGGCGACATCGTCACAAATTCAAAATGAAAGTGATGAAGAATGGGATCTCCAAGCCTCCTTTGCTATCGAAGAAATAGAAGAAGAAACGACGAAAGAACTAGCATTATCCTGTACAAAGGAAAAGACAGCACTCACAACAGTAAGTAAGAATTTGATCAATTATGATGATAATTGGATTGTGAATTTTGGATGCTCTAACCACATGACAGGAGATAAAGAAAAATTAGTAAGCACGACCCAGTACAAAGGAGGGCGAGTTGTGATCACAACCAATAACTCTAAACTACTAATCACTGATATTGGCAAGACGGTAATCGTGCCTCATCATAGCCCGAGACAAGTGCAGTTGCGGAATGTGCATTGCGTGCCAGGTATGAAAAAGAACTTATTATCAGTGTCGCAACCAACAGCATCCGAAAAGTACGTAGTATTTGGGCCAAATGACGTAAAGGTATGTCCAAGTCTCAAATTGACAAGCACATCTCTTATGGAGGGGCGGAAGGTAGAATCTATTTACATGATATCAGCCCAAGAAGCCTATGTAGATAAAACTCGCAGGAATGAAAGAATCGATCTCTAGTATGAAAGGTTAGGGCACGTGAGTTACCTCAAATTAAAGGTAATGATGAAGAAATCCATGCTCAAGGGGCTTCCTCAACTAGATTTTTGAGAAGATATAGTGTGTGTAGGATGTCAGTACAAGAAAGCACATCAATTACCCTATAAGGAATCAAAGTATAGAGGCAACGAACCTCTCGAATTGGTGCACTTGGACATACTTGACCCAATAAAACAACCATCCATCAGAGGATTCCAATATATGATTACCTTTATTGATGACTTTTCAAGGTATGTAAGGCTAGATTTTTCAAAAGAAAAAGCGGAAGCACTAATTAAGTTTAAGAAATTTAAAGAAGATGTGGAAAAAAAACTTGACTGTAGAATAAAATGCCTACGGACAAATAACGGAGGTGAATATACCTCGCACGAGTTCACAAAATATCTAAGGGAATGCAAGATACGTAGGTAAATAACTTGTCCAAATACTCCACAACAAAATGGAGTAGCAAAAATGAAGAATAGACATCTTGCAAAGATATGCAGGAGTATGCTGCATACGAAGAATGTACCACCTAGATTTTGGGCCGAGTGTATGAAGACAGTTGTGCATGTCATTAATAGGCTGCCTCAAGCAAAACTCGGGTTTGTTTCACCATTTCAAAAGCTATGGAAGATCAAACCCACGGTAAGTCATTTTCGAGTATTTAGATGCATATGCTATGGTTTTATCCTAATAATCTATGTAAAAAATTTGCTAAGAAAGCAATATGCACCATATTTGTGGGCTATGATAACAAAAGAAAAGGTTGGAGATGTTGTGATCCTACAACAGGAAAATATTATGTTTCTCAAAATATGGTGTTTGATGAATCATCATCTTGGTGGACACTCAATCAATAATATTGCCTGATTCAAGAGAAGTTGAGGAGAAAGTAAGAAAGAATACTGAAGAAGAAAAAGATAACATGCATCCGAGTGCAGAAGAAGTTGAGAAACCCACTCGGCGGAAAAAGTGAAGTCTCCATGGAAAACATGCATATATCAGTGAACTTTAGAAAAAGAATGGTCGAGCCAAATCGAGAAGACTCAAGGTGAAACAAAGAAAACTCAACTTCAACTTAGAAGGTCTACAAGACAAAGAAGGCCAAATCTAAAATATGCTAATGTGGTAGTAGTAGAAGTTGATAAGATGAAAAAACCTCTCTTATTTGAGGAAGCCTCCTTGAAAAAGAGTGGAAGAAGGCTATAGAAGAAGAAATAGAAGCCCTAAAGCAAAATGAGACTTGGGAATTAGTGCCAAGGCCCAGGGACATAAAGCCCATATCATGCAAATGGGTTTATAAGATAAAGTGTAGTCCAGATTGATCAATTGAGAGATATAAAACACAACTGTTGGCCAGAGGATTTTCACATAAATATGGGATGGATTATGATGAGACATTCCGTCCAGTGGCAAAGATCACTATAGTACGTGTGCTTCTGGCATTAGCAACAAGCAAAGATTGGAAACTCTTGCAAATGGATGTGAAGAATGCATTCTTGCATGGAGAATTACATAAAGTAATATAAATGGAGCAGCTGCAAGGTTTTGAGAGCAAAACACATGTATGCAAGTTGAAAAAGGCACTCCATGGACTAAAGCAAGCACCAAGAGCATAGTATGGAAAGATAGCAGAATTTCTTACTCAAAGTAGCTACATTATGGCATCAGCGGATTCAAGCTTATTTGTGAAAACTCAAAATGGCAAGATTGCAGTCGTGCTTGTTTATGTGGATGATCTAATCATCACCAGGAGATGACGAAAAAGAGATAAAACAAATTAGAGGCATGTGAAGATAGAAGACCAAGTTGCAGACATTTTTACTAAGAGCCTCAACACAGCAAAATTTGAAAAGTTTAGAAGGCAACTTGGCATGACAAAAGGAAGTAGCGTGGGAGAGAGTAGTCGTTGAGTGGGAGTAATGAAGAACATCGACTTCTTTAGAAGCCTCCACACATTTCTTTAATTTTGGTTGATTTCTAGAAAATCATGATTTAGCTAGAAGAGTCAAGACTAAGAAATGTGCATGTTTTGATAAATCTCCAGAAATTTCACTAATTAAAATAAACTACAATTAGGACATTTGCTTATAATTAATTAATTGCCTAATGTCGATGTAATTGCCGACTTGTTCATCTATAAGTATGGAGTTCGTGCTTGTAAAGTGATGTAAGAAAGAAAAGAGAGAAAAGGTGAGGCTGCCATATTGTGTGTGTTGTGTAATTTCCCTTGTACATTTTGCTATCCAAATAAAATATATATATAGATTTGTCTATTCTATTACTTGGCATCCATTTTTTATTTCTCTACACAGCCCTTCTTATATATGACAAGCAAAATTCGACAAAATATCACATATCACAACATTCTTTTTAAGGGTTTTTAGGCAATGTTATTTACCCTTGGCGCTCAACTGCTCAAGGATTTCTCCTCTGAGGGTTTCGAGAAATGCGTCTGCGCGCATATATAGTTCTCTATCCAGTCTTTCAATTCAAACCTATTTTAATGAGCTTGCACAACAGTATTGATGCCAATTATAAATCAATATCCTCGAAATCAAACCAAAACTTGTAAGGATAAAATTAAAAATTATTTATTCAACTCTTACTATTTATTTATTTTTTCCCCTGTTAAACTAGATGGAAACATCGTGCTTGCAAGAACCTCCACTGAGAGGGTATTTGACTAAACTTATTTAAAATATTTATAAGCCCCTATCAAATAAGATGTTTTTGAAGTTTATAAGATGTTAAATTTTATTTTTAAAATAAGTTGTTGAAGTGTTCGGATAAAATAAGGTTTTTGAACTTATAAAATATTAGTAATGGCAATATTGTAATTTAAATAGTTAAAAACAAATGAGCTTATTAAGATCTTAGAAATACGTTAAAGCCTCCTTAACTTTTTTAAAAAAGCTTATAAAATGATAACTTCTTATTTTAGAATCTTATAAACTCATTTTTAAAAAAAATTACCACACACTTTTTATCGTCTTGTAAATTCTTAAACATTTTATAAAATATTTGGATAAATTTATAAACTCACTCAAACACCCTCTTAGTTGCTTCCATGATATGTGCTGTTTGATATATGTAAAAGGTCAATAAGGCAACTACGATAAAATTTAAATGCCGAAATAATAAATAACCTATGAAGATTTTAGAGTCTTGTTGACTTACTGAAGATGGATGGATCATGGAAACAACCTTCTTGTACTTTGTCGACATTCATTGATGGGCCATTAAATTAATAGATTAATGTACACTTGCAATGCCAATGGAAGAGTTGAGAATTATATATGGGAGGTTGGAATTCCAATGATCAAACTATTGTTGACCTTAATTATTCTTTGTGACATCGGTTCTACTTTTGACTTTTAGTATTTTAGTCATTTCACACCTAAATATACGTAATATAAATTTTTGGACTAACGTACTAGATGGGACATAATTGGTCGTTTTTTACTTGTTCCAGGGGTGAAGTATGATCCGGGGACCAACACAGTCCATGTACGTACCACATGACCAGTGTGAATCACTCTTAATGTAAGTCATCTAATCTTCGTTTTGTTTTAGAACATAAAACTTGTTAAAGTTATGGCCCATCTCTCTCTCTCTCTCTCTCTCTCTATATATATATATATATATATGTTTTATCTAAAATAATAAAATAATTTTTGTGGTTACCGTTCACACTTTTGTTCAACCTTGGTAGCACTATAATCAGGGGTGTCAACAGATGTTAAACGGATATAATACACTATTTACATATTCGTATTCGTTTAACTTTTTGAATATTCGGATACGGATACGGATTTGACGGATATTTAAAAATGATATCCAAATTCGTATCCGTCGGATTCGGATATATCCGTATTCAATTATAATTATTCAGATGCATTCATATTTTATTAAACTTTTCTGTATTTGAATTATTATTTTATATTAATATTCAATGATAATTATTTAGATATCCATTTACGAATATCCAAATATGTGAATCTATAAATCTATAATAAATACATATTTTAATTAATAAAAGAAACTATATAATTTCATTAAAACGAAAGCAATCAAACAAATAACATAATTTCTAATTAATAATTGACTTTATAATTGATTATTAGTACTTATTACTAATAATAATGGCATTTATGTATATTAATTATAAAGTCAACCAACAATAATTATGTTGATTAACTTTATTCTTCAATTTTTTCTCTATATTACAATTATTTTTTAAATTTATTTTTTTTCTTCCCAATTCTTCAATTATAATATATATATATATACACATATATGGATTATGAGATTTTTATTGAAAAATATAAATAATATATTATTTAATATATATATATATATTCAATTTACCATATCCATATCCATATCCATTTATAATCGGGTATCTACTAATCGAATATGGATAATATTCGTTTTAAACGGATACGGATAAATTTTGTGTAAACGGATACGAATGCGAACGGTAAACGAATTTTCGAATATCCATTTACAGCCCTAACTATAATATTACCTACAATTGAAACAATTTGGAAAAAATATTCAAATCCCATCTTCATTTTTGCCCAAAAATTTATATAAAAATATGAAAGTTTGAAATAGAAACTAATTAGTTTCACCGATCTAAAAATACACACACAAAAAAAGAAAGAAAAAAAACTAAACTCAACTTACTTTAATCTTTATATTTCTTATCACTTGCATTTGATGGTTTCTGCAGAGCACATGTTCCCAAATTAAATAATCCATCTCAAGTTCCAAAAAATAAGATCTGATTAGTCGTCCAACTACAAATGATAAGATCAGATTCTTTGAACTCAGATAAAAATAATAAAAGTTGGTTTCTCTTGTCCATAAGAAAAACATACATATACCATCGTCACAGTCATTTTCTGCAGCTAATATATTATCTTTTATATTTGGGCGGGATCGTCTCAATTTGATTTGAGTACTTATAAACTTGAATCCACCTCTAATTTAGGATTAGAATTAATGCAATCGAAATTACTTCGGCCTCCATGTCTCCCCAACTAAGATCACAACCGAGGTTGCTTCTACAACTAATATACTAACTACTACTTCGCTTGAGTGTCTACAATTATCTTTCATGGCGCAAATTAGATAATATATATTCAATAATTTATATACCGAAAAGGGCCATAGCCTTTCATATATATCACTAAGTTTTTGTCATTTTACTTTACTTCAGATTACCAATATGAAGATTGAAACAATGTCTACCCAACTTATCAGGCCTTCTTCTTCTACCCCAACTCAACTCAGAGACTTCAAACTCTCTTTCATTGATGAGCGGATACCCCCTTCATACATCCCTCTAATCCTTTACTACAATTTCAAGGAAGACAAAAACATTAAACAATCCGAAATGTCTCACCGGCTAAAGGGTTCATTATCAGATGCCTTAGTTCAGTTCTACCCCCTGGCTGGAAGGATGAAAGGCCAGGCCTCAGTCGACTGCAACGATGAAGGAATTTTGTACATTGAAGCTAATGCTGATGGAAGGATTTCAGATATTATTAAATCCCCGGATTCCCTGGTTTTGGACAGGCTTATCCCATTCAAATCCAATGGCTATGTTTCGAGCACTGGAGAACAATTAGCGGTTCAGATTACCTTATTCGAATGTGGAGGGATCTCGACAGGGATATGCATTTCACACAGGATTGCCGACGGGTGCACTCTCAGTTCATTCATCAAATGTTGGGCTAAAATGGCCTGTGGAGATGAGTGCAATATGGTCTCCCCTGTCTTCAACTCGGCCGCTCTCTTTCCACCTCGGAACACGCCTGATTTCAGGCCGAATTTCAGAAGCCCATCCGTCCAGCCGATGATCATACATCTTGTCATGAAGAGGTTTGTTTTCACTTCCTCGGCAATAGATGCATTAAAATTTGAAGTGAAGGAAAATTCCAGCATTCTCAATCCTACCCGAGTTGAGGTTTTGTCCGCCTTTTTGTGGGACCGTTGCATGGTAGCAAAAGGACTAAAGAATTCAGACAAGTCAGTCGCGTATCATCCGGTGAATCTGAGAGGAAAGATTTCAAAACTGACGGAACATTCATTTGGTAATCTTTTTCAAGTGGTAAGCGCTGAAAATGCTGGCGATCAGACAAACTGGATTCACTTGGTGGAGAAGTTGAGGACTGCATTCGGGAAAATCGACGGCAAGTACATAAAGAAACTGTTGGGCGAAAAGGGTTTCGAGCTTGCTAAGGAGAATTTCATGGAGATTAGTAAATTCTTAGCTCTTGGAAATGTTGAAGTGTTCAGATTCAGCAGTTACTGCGGATTTCTTCCTCTTTACAAAGCAGATTTTGGGTGGGGGAAGCCTGTTTGGGTGAGTAGTGCTAGTTTTGGGAATAGGGATAGTGTTTTCCTGTTTGATTCTGTGGAGTCGCGTGGAGGGATTGAAGCGTGGATTGTGATGGCTGATCAAGACATGGAAAGACTTCAACAGGACATACAACTCCAGCATTTCGCTTCATTTTTTGCCTGTTGATTAATTGATGATAGCTATTTGTAATTTTCGGTTCTTGGTTTCTTTTAGTAGATTGCAAATCTATTTTTCCTCAACCTTCTTAGTTTTAGTTTTTTAATTTACTGATGCTCACAAGTCACATCAAGAGTTCGTTAGAATTGAATTTCTAATCTTACACTTTATATGAAAAATTTATACAATAAAATCAAATGACTATCGAACTAGATTACTTAATCAATATATCCCAAGAGTTCAATGCTTGTAATGAGTTATTGGATGTAAAATGGATTAGCATAACGAAGATTTCTGGTCTATCCCATACTTAACTTCACTGACAATTAAAACAAAGTTTGTGGTAAGAGTGTCAAAATTCAACCAACCCAACAATGCGATTGGATCTTAAAAAAAAAAAAGGTTTGGGGTTCATGTTTTTGGGTTTGGATCAAATTGAATTGGATCTGAAATTAATATGAAGAAAAAAAGAGAAAATTGATTTATTTCAAATCAACCCCCTAAACCATAGGTTTCGATTTACATAAGGAAGTTATGACTCAACTAGTGTCGACTTTGAGCAATTATTTTCTACACCTATCCAAGTGGGAATTCTTATGTTGTGATTGCTTGTGATTTCATTTCTCATTTTTCATTTCTGACAGAGAATAATGAGATTTTTGTGTTTATGAGGTAAAAAAAAAATTATGAGGGAATGATTGTTTGTGAGATAAAAGTGTAATAATTACAATTGATGTGATAGATGAAAGTTATGATATGATGATTAGTTGTGAGATTTTTTGTGAGAAAAAGTTGCAAGATGGTGTTTGGTTGTTAAATTTTTTATTTTTTTTTTTAAGAAAAACTTGCGAAATGGTGATTTGTTGTGAGGTATAAGTTAAAATGTTGTGTATATAATACTTTTTATATAATATTTATATATAGGTTTTTATTAGAATAAATATCCTTTGGAATATCTTATAATACATATACTAAAATATAATAATGAATTTATGTAATAATGTAATTAATGTTGATTTTTAAAAAATTTAAAATATATACATAAATAATGTGTATATACTTATATATGCAAAAAATAATTTTATTTAAGTATTAAAATATACATGTAAGTAATTATATTAAAAAAATAATTTTGTTTAAATAATAAAATGTAATGTGTAAATATAACTGCATATTATTAAATAATTTTATTTAAATAATACAATATAATGTATAAATATAATTATATATTATGAAAATAATTTTATTTAAACATATTAAAATTTTATGTGTAAACATAATTAAATATGATGAAAACAATTTTGTTTAAATAATAAAACATTATTTGCCAATATAATTATGTATCAGAAAAATAAGTTTATATAAATATTAAATTATACATGTATATAGTTATAAATATTTCGTGTAAATATAATTATATATTATGAAAATAATATTATGAAATATTAAAATATACGTGCAAATAATTATATTATCAAAATAATTATATTTAAATATAAAAATATTACATGTAAATATAATTATTTATTACTAAAATAATTCTGTTTAAATATTAAAATATTATGCATAGATATAATTACATACTATGAAAATAGTTTTATTTAAAATGTTTAAATGCGCGTCAAAATAATAATATTTTAATATAAAAATATTTAATTATAACTACATATTATGATATAATTTAATTTAAATGTTAATATATACATGTAAATAATTATATTATGAAAAAATTATTTAAATATAAAAATATTACTTGTAAATATAATTATATATTATAAAAATAATTTTAAATAAATATTAAAATATTATGGATAAATATTGTAACACCCAAAATTTTGAAATCCTAAAATATAATAAAATGTGAGATCAATAAGTTTAGCTATATCAAATTTGGATTAGATTTAACTAAAAGTCTAGAATTAAATATTGACAATAGAAGGGTTAAATTGTAGATAAGAGAAGGACTTGATTGTCTAAAATTATAAAGTTTAGGGGGTTAATGTGAGCAAGCTAAAAGTTGGAGGACTTCTGAATAATTGAATTTGAACTTAATTGCCCAAGAACAAAAATGTTAGGGGTTAATGTGTGAGAATTAAAAGCTAAAGGATTTAATTGAAACTAAGGGACCAAAGTGTAAGGCGGTTGAACGTTTTGGGGTAAGATTCGAGTTGGCCAGAAAGTTTTGGGATAGAATTGAATAAATGAAAAAATACTTTATATATATAGTGTTAAGGACGGAAATTAATTAAATTTACAAAAGCTACCCAAACCCTATCCCGGTGGTGAATTGCCAAAAAATGACCGAAAATCCCAAAAATAACACCGTAGAAAGATAGTTCTTAGCTCAAGGAACCCAACCGTACCAAAAATATTGAAAACCAGCAAGTACTTCGTCGGAAACGATGAGACGACGGTGGACGAGCGGTGGCGGTGGTGGTTCCACCACTGGACTGGGGTTAGGTGGGTTTTGGTCGCGATGGCATGAGCAAGATGGTGGTGGTGTCAATTTGGTGTTTTAACTGGGGGGGGGGGGGGGGAATTGAGCTAGTGGCACGACAGCGGTGGGTTAGGGTTCGCGCGGCTTAGAACGGCCAATTGACTGACGTGCTAGCGTAAGAACCAGAAATTGAATGGGGCGTCTTGTTCGCCGTGACAAGATGCATCTTCTGGTGGTGACAGTCTCCATCTCCGGCACCACCGCGTGCTGGTGGTTTTAGGACAATTAGCCCAGTTTTTAATTTCGAACTTGTCTGAACTAGTTCTAGCTTGAAATTGGATCTCGATTAGATCCAATTGGGTAAATATCATATCGAATATTAAATTCAATTGATCTTTATGCTTCCATTAAATGTCAATTAAAATTAGGATTATTGAAATGTATTTTCAATTGAGATGATGATTGATTTGTAAATGTCAGACAAAATTGATTATAATTCTAAGTTTAATAAATTAAGAAAGATTGATTTAAAATTATACTCTTAGACTCGATAATATCGCATGTTGTGAACAAAATACAGTTCAACTTAATCTAAAGATTAAGTTATATAAATGTTAGAACAAAAATGAATTAGTAGACCTGAACCTGATAAACTCATAAAACCCAAATAATTTAGGAACCGAGACCCTCATTGTGTACTGTAAAATAAGTAAAGTAATGAATAAAGTTTGTTGGGGGTAGTTTGAGAATTGCATTGGCTCGAGCACGTAGAACTATTAAGATAGTTAAAACATTAAGACGATAAAGTGGGAATGATTCGGCTCAAGTAAGTAAAGTCTGGTAACACCGAAGTATCATATAATTGGAAGATTAAGGCATTTGAGATAAGATATAGGGATAATTACAAAAACTACCCCTAAGGTTTGGTGTAATAACAGAAACTTTCCATGTGGTTTGAAAAATTACAAAAAAAACCCTGAAGAGAACTGTCGTCCAAAAATCGTGATGAAAATTGTCAAAAGACCGTTATATCCTTCAATTTTTAAAACAAAAAAAAAAACTAAAAATATTTGAAAATGAAAAAGATAATGATACCCTTTAAGGGGAAAAAGAGAATAAAAGGAAAAGAAGGATCATTTGCACGCAAAACGGCCCACTATCCATCTGTCTGGTTCTCTCGCTCGCCACAATCCTGCCCGTTGCATGATCCATGAACACCTTCAATTACCCACCAGATCCTTGATTTCTAGTACACTAAGGAAGACGATTGCAATGGTCATTGAATTTTGAGACTTTCGGGCAGCATTTCTTTGGGTTTTATTGAAATGGGTAGCAAAGGCAATATTACATCTGATTATTCACTTTTTTTGGTTTATTTTGTTTAGAATCTTCATATAATGGGTAAAAAACATTTCTTTTTGCATTATTGTTGTTATATATAGTTTTTTTTAGATGTTTGGAGGGATTTATTGGAGGATTCAATCCAAAGATACCTCGGACTTTCATGACAGACAGACAGAATGTACTATTACTACTGTTTTAAACTACTTTAAGGTTCTTTTTGTAACAGTTTTTAGTACACAGGGTGATAATTGTATTGTTTTAAAGATGAGTTTTGTGTAATGTTTGAAAATGTGTAAGATTTTTTCTGTAATGATTTTTAGTTCACAAGCTCTATCAAAAAAAAAAAAAAGAGAGAGAGAGAGAGAGAGATTTTTAGTTCACAAGGGACCACTTATAGTGCTCTAAAGTTTATTGATAGTTATGAGTTTTGTGCAATAACGTATGAAAATATTTAAGGTTCTTTTTTAAATAGGTTTTAATGCATAGGGGGCTAATAGTAGTGATTTAGAGTTTAATGTCAGTTGAAGTTGAGTTTTATGAAATGTCTGAAAATGTGTAGGGTTCTTTCTACCATGATTTTTAGTTCACAAGGGGGCAATTGTAATGCTTTAAAAGTTGTTCTTATTTGAATTTGACTTTTGTGCAATGTCTGAAAAAGATTTGAGATTTTTTATGTAATTGTTTTTGTATTTTAGGTGGGTCAACTTCTACAATTTCATGTCCACAAGCTTCAACTACTGGAAATGCTGAAACTAGAGCTTTTGTTGCTGCTACAAGTGGTGGAAATGTTGAACAAGGAACTGCTATTGCTACTATTGTTGCCGTTGCTTTTGAAGAAAGATATGGGGGTTTGTTTGCTATAACTGTGCCTTTGATGATGGATTTTATGCAATAGTTGACGGACTTGTGGAGTTAATTGTTGGCAATGCAAGTGGAGTTGGAGGTTTTGATGATGTTGGAGGCTATGATGGAGGTGCTACAAATGTTGGGGTAGTGTTGCTGATGGAGGGGCTGTTGAAAACTAAATATTGTTCTGGGTTATCTATTCACATTAGTTAATACTTTTGTCAGTTCCATGTAAGGAATCAAACCACTATTTCTTGTGCAGTTTGAGAACAATTAATTTTGTTGTTTCTAACATATGTTATGTATTTTAAAAAACTAAATGTTGTACCTATTTTGTGTAAATGTAAATGCAGGTTTGGTGTAACCTTGATTTGGTTGGTTTAATTTTGGTGCATTACCTTATACACTTGGAATATATATATATATATATATATATATTGCTCTTTAAGGGATGTGCTTGCAGGTTCTTAAGGTATTGAAGGTTCTATATGTCAAGTAGCTTACTCTACAGGTGTGTATGTGAAATGTTTAAATTTCTTAAAGGGGTTGAATGTAATCTTTAAACTCGAAAATTATGTAGCAAAATAAATAATATTTTTAATTAATTAAATTTTTAAAAATTATAATTAGTTAATTAATTAAAATTAATTTAATTAATTAATCTTGTTAGTTACATTAATTAATTAATAATTTATATTTCCAACAGCAACATTAAGTATCGTTTTAGTTTGTTATTTTAACCTACCTAATATGTTTATTATGTTATAATTACACCCACACATGCGTGGTATATGCCAAAATAGTATAAGGGCATTTTGGTCCCAAAAAAATGTCAACAGTCTAAAGTAGTCAATTGAAGGGTAAAATCAAAATTTTAGAAAAATTCAACAATGACATCAGCAATTTTCGTTAATTTGACTAACGATAGGACCTCGTTGTTAGATGACACCAAACCTCAGGGGATGTAATTGTAATTTCCCATATCACAGGGGAAGTTTCTGTTAATACACCAAATCTCAGTGGTAGTTTTTGTAATTATCCCTAAGCTAGAATAACTGTAAGTTTGATAAACACATTAATCATATTTATACTTTAGATTCAGAGAATTGACAGGATGATAATTTAAGTTATCTTATGACAGTTCTTGGACTGACCAGGAACACAACTATGAATTCCTCTGCATTTGTCAGGTGAGTTTATATTCGATAGTATGAGATTTCTTTGATATGGAAAGAACATATATACTTGTTAATATATCCTGGTCATTTGCTTCCTTACAATCTATGTGGTGCAAATAGTACTTCACATCGCCCCCTTACACTTAGCGCTTCTATTGATATTGATTGATATCACTTTACCTGAAATTTGGCGATTGTGTTGAGGAAACTAAAAAGTGATTTCAATATATATATATATATATATATATATATATTATTCTCTATGTCTAGCCTAAAACCAGCCTGGGTTAAATCAGTGATTACATGCTTAACATGACAAAGTGACATATTGAGTGAAATGTTGTTGGACATATTTAATGATATCAATAATTATACTTAATACCCTTAGGGGTAGGCCCTAGGATCGGTTACGAAAGACGGTCTAGCAGGATGGACCGAAGGTAACAGATCTTTCGGCTGATAATCGTGCGCGATGCACATATAATCCCTACTCAATAGGACAACTGGAGGTAGCCACCTATGAGCAGGATCAGGCATGTGGCTAACCATGCCTAATCAATGATTCAGTGTCCGAGCCGATCACTCGGCGCTTTAGAGGAATAAGGATTTTCGTGTTTTCGAAAATGAAGTGACAAGGCAGAATAACCACGAACAGCTTAATAGTGAAAGTGTTTGCTAATTTATATTTAGTTTATTTGATATCCTGATACTTTTTGCTTTGAAACTCGAATACTTGACAAAACCCAGTAGTTGATCAAATGGCATATCAACCCCTCTTTGATCATATTTGAGATTTAAACCTCTGTGAGAGAGTAAATTTTGTGAAATCTCATCACTGATATGGGATTGTGGTGAGATGAATCACCTAAAATTTTGACTAAAATCCTCTCTCATGACTTCTAGAAATTTTAAATGTTTCTACTTACTTTCTATGTGTTATTTGAGAAATTATCACTCTATTGTTATTGTTACACTACCTCACTAAGTCATCCGGACTTACATTGTTCCATTGTTATTTTTCGTTCTTTACCCCAGATAGGAACAAGTGACGAAGATAGGCTAACCCAGGCGACACATGAGATAATGAGGGTGATAGAAATGCTAAGTGTGATTTATGATATTTTGATTCATAGTTGAACATCTGATGGATGTTGTTGTAGAAGTTAAATACTTTAAATTTTGAAATGAATATTTTCTGCTATTCAGAAGGCTTGTGGTATAGTTTTGGGTAGCATCCCAGTTGAAAACAAACGCCTCCCGGCTGGGGCGTTACAAATATAATTATACATTATGAATTAATTATGTGGAATTAAACCTTGTGTATACATGTGGGTGAAAAATAAAGAGGGAACTTTTAAAATTTTACTTGAGAAGAATCTATTTTTTGAGAGACTCGAAAGAAATTCTCTACGAGGAGAATCCAAATAAATTTTCAAAGATGGAATAAGGAGGAGAGAAATATTTTTTGGATAGTGAGAAAAATTCTCACATCCAAGCACCACTCCTTAATTATTTTAACTCAAAGAAACAAGATTTGAGAAAATTTTCCACAAGCAAGCACACCCTTAACTTTTGATTCAATTAATCTTCTGATTTGCAGTAATTTTCTGATGTTTTACAAACTTTCAATAATTCTATCACCACAGTAGTACACCAACTTAATTGTCTAACAATACTTTCTATGGCAAATATATTACCTTTTTCGCATGCATTTATGGGGTTATGTTTGAAGTAGGAATGACCAAATGGGAATAGGTCAGGCTACTCGTCAGGGCCTATAGCCTAACCTATTTATAGCCTAACTTGGCCTAGTTTATTTAATAAAAAAAACTAGGTCAAGGCTTCAAAAATAACCTTTTTAACTAAATAGGCTAGCTTGCGAAGCCTAATAGGCCAACCCATTTATCCTTCTTCATATAAAAAAAAAAATACAATAATAATGATATAATATTAAATAGCTAATTGTATTTAATTTCTTTAACTAGTCCTTTATGAAATCCTTTATGTTGTTTAATATTGCTTTTGTTGAAATGATATTATTTTATACTTAGATTTAAACTTTCATAATTATTTATTTATTATTTATCATTTCGATTATTACCTATCAAGGTCTATTACAAGTTTGAGCATATTAAAATTTAAAACTTTTGTGATATTTAGACTTAATTGAAGTTTTAGTAGAAAATAAGCTTTAAGTAGACTTACAAGCCAGGTAAAGGCTTTAGAATATATTAAAAATACTAGGCCTAACCTTAAAAAGAGGCATATGATAGATAATACACTAGTTTCAGGCTTGTCATTTGCATAACAGGCCTAATCTATTTATATCATAGCCTAGCAATATTTGAGAAACTGGACCACTGTGATCGTACTAGTGGCCTTATTGGTTACTGGTTCAACTGATTCAACCACTGGTGTGACGTCATAATTATATTTAATATTATATAAATATAAAAAAAAATACAAAAAATATATATCTAAGGGAAAAATAAAAATTGACTGGTAATTTATTAAACTTTTCTACAAACTCTATCTACTCCCCAATAATATCCATATATGAATTTAAAATGTCAAATCATGAAGTAAGTCTTTCAAAAAAATATCTTTATAGAATCTATTATAACTTACAAGAACAATAAATACCAACTCAAATAATATAAAAGTTTCAACTCATAAATTAAGAGCAATATTATAATACGTCACGATACACAAATTTTCAATTATCTTGAAGCTTAGTTCTTGAACTTGGGTTTGGAATTTGATGTTTGGGGAGAATTTGAATGAGAAAATGGAAGAATAAAAAAAATAAAGAAGTTTGAACTCTAAAGAAAAAAAATTAGAGAAATTTAACCTCTTTAATTTTTAATTTTTATTTAAAAAAATTGTTAACCGGTTTAGAATAAAAATCGGTTCACCGGTTCAACTAGTTTGCACCTATTTGAACTGATTTTTTGGTCAACTGGTTTTAATTATCAAACCGGCCCAGAGCCTCTGCCGGTTCTCGATTGAACCGGTCGATCCGATCCCATTTTTTAATTTCTGTAGCCTAACCTAACCTATTTCTATATCTAATTAATTTGAAGGAATAAGACTGCAATTTCAGCCGCTGGTGGAGGTTTTCCAATTTAGAAGGGAATGGATTATGGTTGCGGAAGCCAATTTGGGTTTGTAGGCGCGTGTTGCCTAACACATATTGCCAATTTTATATTTATTTTTGTTGATTGATAATTTTCAACAAAAAGTATCTACAGTAACAGTAGGAGGATTACATATCAAATATCTCAGTTCTACTATTTATTGCATAGGCATTACAATAGCATTTTAAATTCTTTATTTTAATATATTTTTCATCTCTTAAATATTATTCCAACTTCAAGTATATATATATTAAGTGTATCTATCAATTTTTCAATAAAGAATAGTTTATATATATGTTATGATGATATGAACTTGATAAATTAAGTCGTACACATAAAAAAAGTTTTACCTTGAACTTTTAATTAACTCACTTCAAAATTTGTCATCCACTCTATGTAAACATATACATATGGTGATAAAATTGAGAACCATTCAATAATTATTATTGATCTACCTTAATAAAAAGCTTGAAATCTAACAAAATAAACAGACAGAAAATAAAAGAGCTAGACAATAATCAAACGTGTTTGATATATATATAAATTTAGACGGTAGTAGTGATGGGGGATGGAGTGCAGGCAATGCAAGCTAGCAAAAAAATAGCAGCAGAGAGTCCATCTTGTTCAAGATTTGAAGTGCTCCTCTTGAACTTGTTGTTTTTGCCTTTGTTGCATTGGACTATCTGCTTTTGCAGTTGTTGCTGATAGCTCTCCTTCCCTTTTATCACTACTTCTTGCTGCTGCTGCTGCTGCTGCTGCTTTCTCTCCTTCATGGCTTCTTCAACCCTACACACCATTATATTATATATATATATATATATATATATAAGGCAAAGTAATTAATGTCTATTTTGTGTTTGTGTGTGAGAGAGAGAGACAGATTTAATTTAAAGAGAGAGTTAGGCATGGAAAAATCTTATATGTATATCCTCTATATATAGCCTCCGTCAGTGAGTAAAAAACCCTGACTTTGTTACCAGGATCTAGGACCAAACAAAAGCTATTCAGTTCTATAACACTTTTACTCCTACTTTTTCCTTCAAAAAGAATAATATTCCTATTTTTTCAACTTTTGGAACACTTTTTTCTAGAATAAATGCAAAATATATATCTCGTGAAATTAGGACTAACCAATTAAGTTGTCTTGGTCAAACCATAATATAATATTGCCAAAAGTTATCTTAAAAGTTAGGGTTTATGATTTACCCGTCGTACTCTCTCAGGTCTGAATATTTATAAAAAAAACTTGAGAAAACTTTCGAAATTTCCCTTGATATTCATCTTTATCTCACATTTTGCATATATATGCATATGCTGTTAATTAATTACTAATTAACTTGTTAAGGAAAATGATGATGAGTAGAAAAAAGAATTGGAAACCCAAATAAAAATGCGTTCGAGTGTTTATTAATTATTTTGTTGAGACAAAAATGCCTTTATACCTATACAAGTTGTCTTAAAATTTTTGTCAATATGATATATAGTATTTTTTTGCGTGTGAAGTAATCGTGTACTATCACAATACAATTTTTTGTGATAGATTATTAAATAGAATACTGTCCAACCAGTA
The DNA here is from genome assembly GCA_018894105.1 of Jacaranda mimosifolia. Classification (NCBI taxonomy): domain Eukaryota; kingdom Viridiplantae; phylum Streptophyta; class Magnoliopsida; order Lamiales; family Bignoniaceae; genus Jacaranda; species Jacaranda mimosifolia. Next base: position 33,877,005 of record CM032122.1, on the reverse strand, counting down.
CATTATCAAAAAATAAATATTGGACCTAAATGTTGGGGTATCTAATATAATTAACCTTTTAGGGATGAAGGATATATAACTAAGCAAATATATATAGATATATAGAGATGAATCCATATTTCACTCAAATTCTAAACTTTTATGGGTAAAAAATGATGGGGAGTTCACTTTGTAATTGACAGCTACAATTGAAACTGCTTTTCCATCCCCACCAAATTTACCTAACTACAAACTACTGGGAAAATTATTGTTTACCGAACTTTGGCAATCTTCAATTCCTCAATCAAATAAAGAGGGACTGGATAATTAATTGGTAAGAAATTATATTGATGGCATTTTATTCTTTGAAAACTTCCTTTTTTTTCTTTTTCCCAAAGAGAAGTGGTTGAAGAGAAAATTTTCACAAGGGGTATTTTAACGTCAAATGTATGGATGATGGTACTTCAAGAAGATTTTATTGTACTCATTAATATATATATATCCTTATGCATAGTTAGGTACGTACATAGCAAGTATTTTTTGTATCTATATAATTGGAATGTAACAAATTTTAAAATATTTGAATTTCAAATGGGCCCAATAATTGTCGTTGAGATCGTTTCAGAATTAAACATAATACATAAATACGTTCGCAGAACTTTTAAGAATTTAGAAAACCATATATAATCGGAACAATCAATATCAAGAAAATGTATATCTCTGGCCCTGAAAATTAAATATCGGAGTAAATTGATGGGGCAACCAACTAGAAGCTCTTTCTCTTTATATATTAAGAGCCTCAACCATTTAGGATTAGACAAACAAACTTTTATATGTTGTCTTACCCTCCAACACACCTATTAATTTCTAATAAGATAATATTTTCAACAAATATGAGATTCAATTTTGTGAGGTATAATCCCACTGGCACTAACCTTTACGATAAAAAAATTACATATGGCCACTAACCTTCAATTTTAAATTAAATTTAATATCACATATAATTCTTATAAAAAAACTTGAAATAGATCTCAACCGTCTCCTCTGACTTAAACTTTCGAAAAATGATCATTCATGGCAAGGATGTATTCTTTTCAAGAAGCAAATAAGAGCATTAACATCAAATACGTATGAAACACAAACCTACAGGCCAACATTGAATTACAAAATTTTTAGCCATTAATTTGAAACAAATGAGGAATGTGCATGGAGTGCTGCATGTATGATAGTACCATTATTTGATGTTCTGACCCTCATAAAACTTGATGCAGAGATTCTTTAGACGACGTTTCCTATAGTTTGACATTTTTTATGTAATTAAAATTTTGAATGACTTAGATTATTAATGCGACACCTAAATACAACTTAGTACTAAACTGGATTAATTCTAATTGGCCACTCGCGGCGTTGTGTAAAAATAGGGTACTTACATGATTTAAATAATTTTGTTGTTGGCTGACTCTATGATTGGTTTTTGGGTTTTACTGTTTTTATCCCTAATTCCATAGGCTCCACCTATGAGATCTACTTATTGGATGCCTTCTATTAATTAATTGATTTGAAGAGCACCAAACTCTTTTAAAGACTTTTGCACTGTTATTACTTTGTTAGGAAGGAATTTTATAGAACAATTAATTTTGATTTTTTTTTTTTTTCTTTTGCTGCTTTCTCCTTTTGCTTCACTTGAGTTCTTGAACCAAGCAGGACAAAAGCAGATCAAGCATGAATAATTTTTTATGAAACAATTCATGCTATCTATTTGAATGCTATTTAAATAACATGAACCACATAAATTTTCAATCCCGTACATAAAATATCCTAATACAAATTTTATTTTTATTTTAAAAATTATAACTAATTTTGAAATTATTGGATACTGAAAAGAGTTTTCAATAATTGGAACTGTTGGGAGCAGAAAAATGAATATGAAAACAAAACCCAATATCCTTAAAGAACTTAAGGATTATAATGGGTTATGTTGGGAATTATGCACCGAGCTAGGGATGGACCCATGAAGTTCTCCTAGCCGATGGTGTATCAGAATATAAAAGTTCACGTGTGGCCTGTGAGATGTAATTCAAAATAGCTTTCCCTGCTGCCCTCGTATAACCTGTGATTTTGCAACTTATTTGAAAAGCCAGTTCGAACTGATTTTCCCTGTGAAGGACCGCATATCATCAACTATAATTACAGCAATAATTTTCAGTTCATCTGCCATCTGATAAAAGCAGCTTTATGTACTAGCATCAGTTGGAACAAAAGTCTTAAAGAACATGGGCAATTAATAAAGGACACCAGTACAAAGCAACAGACCACCCGAATCGATTCTGTTCCGTTCTCTATACATTTCAATCAGTAGTTCCTCATTGTTCCGATGTTTAAGGTACTCATCCATCTCAAAGCAGCGTATGCTGTTATTGCCGACTTGTCTGATTTTGCATTTGTCCTCTCTCTTATCCTTATCCGTAGGGGTACTACTGAAAGGACCTGGACTCCAACTACCATGACTGCTAATGGAATAGCTACTTAGGTCGTGCAATGGGACCGTGTCCTGAATAAAACATTGAGTTCATCAAAATCTACAAGAACAAAGGTCACCCCTGAAGCTAAAACCGTTATCAGCAAGAAAAAAGGCAAGAAGCGAGAAATGCACTACATCTTGTCAAGGTTAAAAGATAAAAAGTATGCTTTAGTTGGTAAGAAAACAAGCAGGGCTTCCTGTTTAAAGAAGTCTATATAAAAGAAAGAACTCTTAGACATCCTAATGTTAGCCAGAAAAAGGAGGCAAATTTTGATCTTTCGCACATCTAGAGAACTTACATAATACATGAGTGGCAAATATTAACATTTGGCAAATCAAACATCCTGTTAGCCACGCGGGTTTTATATTTCTGATGCAATCAAAGTTAAAAAATAATTGGATGAAATAGATTGCAATCAATTCAAATCTTCCTAAGTTCAAAGATGCAGCATAATCATACTCATAGACATTTGGAATGAGAGTAAGAAGTTTACCTTTTCTGAGTCCCATTGAAGAGATTTTGGAGTCACAGGAGCCTGAGCCTTGTTCTTTCCTGAGAGAGAACCATCATGACTGGTCTCCCATTGCAACCAGGGCAAAATAACACCATCCATTTCTACAGGACAAGTAGCTCCTGCAGGAGTCTTGTAAGTTTCAGCCTCTCTTATTGCAGCATCTCTTGCTTTCATCGTCCCTCCTAAAGTCGAACTTCCATCACTTCTTTCCCCATCGAAGGAAGATATATCCGTATCTTCAACATTACAGATGAAGTCCTCAAGGTATCTTTCTGCCTCCTCAGCCAATCTTTTTGACATCCTACTTCTGTCATTACTTCTCTTCAATACCAAAAAGCACGAGTGTTAAAGTTACCATCATATTATATCTATATTCAACATAGAACTCAGATTAAAACCGAAAGGTGGGTTAGGGAGAATTTATTTGACCACAGGAAACTGAAATACCTTTCTGCCTCGTGATGGCTTCTCTGCTACAGCTGAAGCTCTTGAATCAGGACTTTCTTTGACCATTTTAGTGACCTCTCGGCCCCTTTGCTCCTCAAGTAACATTTCATTGAGAAGATCTTGTTTGTGCTTCTCCAACTATAAAGTTTGAGAGAGTTTTTTGGTCACTAGTTGAGATTTGGCATATAATGCTATTCCATCCACAAGTATGAGGTAATGAATCCACAAAGTTTTAAAGAATTTATTAATGGGATGTACATTTCCAAGAATACAGAGCATTTGGAGCTCTAATTCTTAGAGTTATATGAAAATTCTGAAGTTCTGAAATTGTAACTCAGATTCAATTGTTGCTACTAAACTAACAGAGAAAAACCCTAGACAGCTTGTAAACTGCTTTTAAGAAATTTAAAAAATTCAAAACAATTTAGGCCACAAAAAAGAACAGGTTTCAATGAAACAATATAAATTGAGAACAAGTTACCATCAATTATAATCAAATTAAAGAACAATTAAAATCAATTAAATGAAAATTCTAAAGTTCTCATGAAATGTCAAGAGTAAAGTTGGATATCATTGTTGGATTTCCATGAAGTAGGCATTAAAAATTGTTGATGACTTCAAAAGTGAAGTTTCACATAAAGGTGTGCCAGATATTAATATCTAATTTTAATTTGGTAAATTTTGCCTCCTGTCAATCTTTTACAATATTTTTAATTAAACAAGAGAATCTTATTTTATAATTATCCCTCATTCAATCAGACAAACAGAAGTCTGCGATCCAAGGAACCAAAGCACTAGACCATGAGACCTAACCCAAATAAACTAAAGAATGTTATGACATGCCAAGAAAGTAATTAACTACCAATTTGCCTTTCACAGAACTGTAGTCGGAAATTTGATCCATGATATCAATATACTAGTCAAATTATCAGGTTGGAATTGATGGTATCTGGATTCTGGAACCAACTTCTGTCTAGTACTAAGTTTATGAGGAAGCAGAGAGAAAACTAGTTATCTAACAGGAACCTGATCAAATGGTAAGATTTTCATTCAAGAAAGCTGAAAAAACACCTGTTCCAACTTTGTTGCATATTTTTCTCTGATTGTAGAGAAATCCTGAAAAGCCTCAGAATTTTGCAAGCAGTCGCCACTTGTTACAGCTGCTTGATTTCTTCCCATTGCCTGTGCACAAAAAAAGAAAAAAGATGTAGTTCAACAAATAAAACCAACCATTTTTTTTACCACCATAAAGACCACCTAAAATTATAAATGATTAAAGTTTCAGCAAACTGTTTTGTTTTGATTCACATGATTTAGTTCAGTTCGGATTTCTTCAACAGCATATCTTAGTTCTTTTCGCATTGCTTCATACAATCCACCATTTGCAACATCCTCAACAGGGTGCTCAGCCTGAAAAACAAGAATAAATATACAGTACAGATGAAGAAAAAAAAATGGGTAGAGGGCCCTCACAGACTGCCTTCTCAGTAACAATATACATGCTACTATTTTAGAAAAGCTAAAGAAGAAATGAAAAAGGACAAAATAACCTTCTTCTGAGCGTAAACCGCCCGAATTATCTTCTCAAATCCATTTTTCCCAAAATGAGTATCCTTTGATTCATCATCAGTTAGGGCAGAAGAGTGGCTCTGACAGGTCCAGAATTAAAAGTCATCACATGGTTCACTTTCGAATTAATTTTATCAAAGCTCAATATTAATTGCGCAGAACTAGAGAAACAAAGATTGCAAATATTTTTGTTGACAAAACTGTAAATAGCTTTGTCAAATTTCCAGTAAAGCAATATTTTGAGTATCAGTGATATAACCACACATCTAAAGACAAATGAAAATATACAATGCTTAGACAAGAGATATAGCTCTCACAGAGTAACCATCATGTGACAGAGACAAATCTTTGTGGCTTTGAGATCTTCCCAGCCGCCGATTGCCAGAAGATGTTGCCTTTGGTGCCATAGGCATTTGGTTATTCCCAGTAATGGAAGCCTTCACATTAGCACGATTGCTTGATTTTCGAGAATGATCTACCTCACTCTGTAATTCAAATTTAAATGAAAATGTATGTACTCATTTTGGAATACATGAACCACATATATAGTTCTTACTGAACAAATTCCTAAATAATCTATTTAATGATTACTTTATTCCTTCTACATGAATGTGCTTAGAACCATATATATAGTTCTTACCACCAAATTCCTAAATAATCTATTACATGATTAGTTTATTCCCTTTACATGAATATGCATATCTGTGCACATGTTCTAGCTCCCATTTCCAGAGAAGAGTAATCAGTAGGGCTTCAACAGCTCAAAACCAGATTACTATGACTTGTCTTTTTGTGTCTAAGCAATGGTGAAAAAGGTCGATCTAGTTTTGGAACAAAAATTCTAGTAAGACCAAGTGATGAGCAAGCTAGGGGCTTAGATGCTTTAGGCATTTGAACCAACTAATTTAGAATCATTAATAACATAATCACTAAATTAAAATCATTACTTTAGTTTTATGATAATTATATTGTGATAGCTTGTTCCTTATGTTCAATTTGAATAACGACAGTTTAGCCTTTTAAGTTTATAAAACTGAAGCCATAAAATACGGAGTTATACAACTTAAAGACTATATGTGCACGAATTCCATGAGATATTGCCACTTAATTATGTCGTGAATCCATGATATAATTAATGATTATTAGGTTTGCATATTTTTTTTATTTTCAATTATTGGTGGATACAAGATCTAGTTTTTTATTTAGTTCTTGACTTTCGTTGGCAAAATCTGTGGATAAGCTTTTACCCTATGGGCTTGTTTGCTTCATTGGATAAAGCTTGATAAATCCATTTTCAAGCTTTATCTCTTGTGTGCTTCACATTTTTATGGCTCATGATACCTTTGCGACCTAACATGGTATCATGGGCCAGGCTAGTTTATGGATCAAGTCATCTTGGTCTGATCCATTTTCCATCCTTTTAAATTTGATCTGATAAAGAATGAAAATGACATTCTTACCCTCATAAAAACACTATCCTCAACGCCTTTTGCCAAATTTTGAAAATTTACCTTCTTAGAAGTTAGAACATTTTGAACATTTCAAAGTGTAATTACATTAAGCAATCTTGCCAACTAAACATTAGATAATATTAAGCATGAAATATTATTAATTTCTAAAATTCAAGCAAACAATAGATTACATGGTTTTGAATACCATTTCTAACTTATGTATCACTAGCATATTAATCCCTCCTAAACCTATATGCCCAAGCAAACAAGCCCTATGAGAACAAAAAGACCAAAAACTGAAACTACAACAAAAGAGTTGCACTATGAACTCAAATATTGCTCAAAACTTCATAAATTTATGGACTGAGCTCAAGCAGTCAGTTTTGGCAGTCAAGCTAGAGCTAGAAAGCCAAAAATATTATTTTGAACTAAACCTGGCCCAGATATGTAGCTCACAAAGGCCAAGTGACAACTCTCAAGATAAAAATTTTAAGAACTTGGATTAATGTTGAGCCACAAAAGAACAACAGACATCAAAAACTCAAAAGTTTCATCTGTTTGCTTTCTTCCTAGAAGATAACTTGTTAGAGAACAGAATGGTATCCTATTGATGTATTTAAGAATCCTATCCATGTATACAGAGATGATATATATACAGAGATGAGAATAGGGTTGGAGTATTAGAATGGTGTGGATACATATGTGATCTATTAACTTAATTAAGTAAAACAAGACAAAATATTAAAAATATTCTATGAGATATAACTGATATTGAAAATCAAAATGTAGCCATGACAGAACCAGACAAAAAGCATAACATAGTTATGAGAGCAGACAAAAAATCACAACAGTGTTTCACTAAATCCTGAATCCATAGTTCCTTTTTTATTTTTTTTATTTTTTTTTTTGGAAAATAAGACAAACAAAAAATTGAAGAGGTGTTAGGACTTAGGCAGAGCTAGTGGATAAGGATAGGTTGCCAAAGCCATGGCCTGAGAGGGTGTCAGAGCTGCTGTAGAATGGCCAGAGAGGTTGGTAGGTGGCAAGAAAGAGGGCAGCAGGCTGATTGGCAGCGGCAAAGGAAAGGAATTAGGAGTTTCTGGATCTTTTCTCAATCTGCTAGAATACCATGTTAGAAGAAAGAATAGTATCTTATTGATTTATTGAAAACACCTGCATTATTTTATAAAGACGGGAGTCGGATCAGAGTGCAAGAGTAATATGAATACATATATAATCTGTTACCTAAAATAAACTAGGTAAGAAAACAAGACTAAATACTAAAAATATTATAAGAATTTACAGGGAATATTCCAACAAATATTTGAAATACTCCAAGAAAGTAGATGGCAACTGGCCCATCAGCCAATGCTTCTGCAGTACAACAGCTAAGTAGAGCACTGACCTGTGAGCTTATTTCCAATGTGATGTGTCCATCCATCGATATGGGACATCACTTGTGTGTTGTATCTCATAGAAGATAAGATGATGTCTCAAGTACTAGAGCAATAAAGTAATTAACTCACAACGGATACAAAAACTAAAGTCGCAAAATTTTGACCTCATTATTCTTGTTCAAAGAAAACAACTAGATTGGCAACACTAAACCCATGCCATACTACTCAGCAGTGCAGTATAAAGGAATTTCCTTTGCTGATAGATATTCACTTTTGCCCTCGCACCATGAAAAAATTTTAAATCCATCTGAAATTGGGGCAATCGAGGGCAAAAATCACAATTTTTTTTTCCTTCTTTTAAAAGAATCTTTGGTAATTCCACAACTACCTCCTATGGGACTCGAATCCGCAGCCAATTTGTTTTACATGTAGGGAGCTTACCATCTAGCCACTTGAATGACCTATATATAGACATCCATTATGTTGTTGCTTAAGTTTGGGAGTGTTTTTAACCAAATCTCATAGACTAAAGATAACAGTTCAGAGGTGCACTTCACAACTAAAGATCCGCCAAATCTCATAGACTAAAGATGACTGTCCATAGGACTCCAAATCAGGTCCCAGAAGCAAAGATCCGCCAATTTCAATTTTTGAAAAATATGTCTGCAATCCACTTCTCAACTAAAGATGGAAATTCTTGAGCTTTGACGACAACCAACATAAAGTCCCGCTTCTAAAGATGTTGTAAGGTCAGATATGCTAAAAGGCTCAGCCAAAAAGTACACTTATATGCATGCAGAGCTGGTGAACAGTCTCTAACTTTAAGGATGGACTTGCTTCTTGTACTCTTGGATGGCCCACATTGAAAAAGCACTATGGGAAATGCATCATATATCTAGAGAAATGTTTAGAAGATCTTTCGATATAGCAGTTCAATCCTTAAGAAGAATAAAAGGAGAAAAGCTTTAAAACCGTAGTCTACCAGTTTGTTTTTAGGTATATGCAAATAGTCCAGTCCAATTTTGCAAAATTCCCTCAGTTCGAAATTAGCAGACCCCATTTGCTAATATATATCTACATTTTATAAAGAACAAGACATCAACCAGTAATGTTTAAAATGAATAGTTCTATATGTAACTAATTCATAGATTTTCACTGCCATCAGTTATCACTTATCTCATTGCTAAATCTTTCTCAAACACTCAAAAACATATCACACACCTTTAGTTAATAATTCTCAAACTCAGTGAAACAACACCATTGTTATTATCCCTAAGCTCCATTGAGATTAAAAAAAAAAAAAAAAAAGGAGTGCATATTTCACCAAGAAAAAATAGAGATATCAAACCCACCTCAGAGTCGCTAATCTGATACCGCGCCACGGACAGAGACCTCCGACGCCGGGAACCCGCATCAGATGAAATGACATTTTTGGCCCCTGAGGCGGAGCTACTAGAAAGAACATCCCCACGACTTCTGGACACCGACCGGCCCCTTCTCCTAGACGATGCCGTATCACTTGCCCATCGGCCTATCTCCCCACGCCGAGAAACCGACCGTCCCTCTCTCTCCTTCCGCTCAACTACTCCTCCGTCGCTCTCGTTGTCATTCTTCGAAGAAGAAGAGAAAAACTCAAGAGCCAAATCATCTAAGCTGATCTCCGGAAACTGCGCCGTCGATCCCCTCATAGTATTCACAAACTTCCCCCTGGGCGCGTTTTTGTGGTAATCCGTCTCAGTATCCGGCTCCGGCGCAATGGGTCGGGAGAACCGGCTGAGACTACGGGAACGGCGGAGGGATCGGTGGCTGGAATCCTCGGAGCTGGAGCCGCCGATTGAAACCCTCTTGGTCGTTGATTTGAACGCTGATGTCGCCATTTTTACGAGTTGCTGATTAATTTATCAGAAACTTCTACTCTCGTGACTTGTAATATTCACATGAAGAGAGAATTTGAATTGGGTAAGAATTTGAACATTGCTGCAAAGCTACAGAGATTTTGGAACTGGTTTTAATAAGGAGAAAGATAGACAGTAAATGCCAGGGCGGTTTGGCGGATGGATCGAAGCAGGGGAAATATTTGAAATTGAAATTGAAAAGTAGGTGGTGACTTTGGTGGAATGCCTGTAGAATGTGGAGCTATATAAAAACGCAACCAAAATTTAAAATAACGATGATTCGATTCGATTCGATTCGATTCGATTTGAAAATATTTTAAATTCAATTCAAATTAGTTGATATTGGTGATTCGATTCGATTCAATTTAAAAATATCTTAAATTCGATTCAAATTAGTTGACATTGATAGAATATATATGGTAAAAAAAATGTTAAAAAAATTTTGTTCTCTTCACTTACATGCGCCTAATATTTTCTTTGTTCCATAATTATAAAGTATAAACGTTACCCACTTACCTTATCAATTAAAGCAGCATCATATTTTAATTATAACAAATAAATTGGTTGTATTAAAATAAATTTAAAAATAAATTAACAGCTAATGAGATTTTTTTTAATTTAATTTAATTTAAAAACTCCAAATTTTAAAAATTTGATATTTGATCAAAATCACGCAATTAGATTAACACAAAAATGTACTATGCTATATATATAATATTATTAACGTTATGACCACAATAATGCAATTTTGAACAAATTCTGAATTTTTAGAATTTTAAAAATTTTAATTGAATATAAAAATTCTCGTGGGTTGCTTATTTATTTATTAATTTTATTTAAATACAATTAACTCATCTGTGATAACTGAAACTCATGTCGTATGTATTCAAAATGACAGTATTAATTTTTATCAAATAGGATAATCTCAAATATTCATACTTTTTATTTATTTATTTATACACACGCCCATCAGGAGTCTGTTAAGACCCGAACTCCTGACCTTCCACATTATGTGGGAGACTTATACCGCTGGGCCACAGGCCACTCGACATATTCATACTTAATAATAAAGTATGAGGACTCACTTACAACTAGTTATCCGACCTGTGATGGCTTTCAACTAACCAGCTGACCTAAAACTTGAAGCAACATAGTGAGCTAACCTAAAGCCTTAAGCAGCATAATAATCCAACCCGAAGCAACCTAAGAATAAGCCGATTTGATGCCTAAAGTAACATAATTAGCCGACCTGAAGCCTACAGCAGCACAATAACCGACTCGAAGCCTAAAGTAATACAACATCTGAATTGAATCCTGCGTTGCGCGCAGAATTCAAGTTGAAATTTGAGAAACTAGCTAACAGATGACTAAGGCAATTAATGCGGGATTTGGCACAAGGCCACATTTCCACTCGTTGCACATTTGCAAGGATGGGTAGTTAGAAGTCCCTAGATTGTGAGCACGATGACAATGCGTGATGAGAGTCCCTAGACTTGCAGGGTTGGATCCAAAAGATACTAATCAGTCCATTTTTATAGACAAGCTCCCATACTCATTTCTAAGATGAGAATCCATTTCACTTGATCTGTCTATATTTATTAGTTTAGGGTTATTGATGCGTAATTTTAGGTTTGCATCAATTGACGATGACAACATCTATGAAGACAATTGAGTTGGAGATGCGAGAAATGCAAATCTTCACACGATTATAAGGATAAAAAAAGTCAAGTTTCATGTGATGGGAATGATATATAATGGAAATTTTAATTTTGTTATTGAAGCATTTGAAGTCAATACTTGATGATGTTATTGATCAATAAACATCTCAAAATGTCATTGATTACTTTAATATTGTTCTATATCTCTTAGGACAAGTTATTCTCTATTGTCAAATTGCAGTGGAGTTTTTCTCGAAGAGTATTGATGGGTTTCGACTAGTTCTCTTGTTGTGTTCTTTAACTTCGTTCCGCAATGGAGGACTCATCAAAGCGTCACATAAGATTTTTTAAAATTTCCAATCTATGTCTGCAGTTAATGTGAGGGAAGAGCATGCAAACATTGGATTAATGGCATTAAAAAAAATAAAATATTAGTGATAAAATAATAAATTATAATTTAAAAGTTATCACTAGTGATATGTATTAAATGATAATAGCTTTTATTTAGTTATTAATGATACTTTTTAAATGATAGTAATTTTTGTTTTGTCACAATGTGGTTCAATAATAACAAAAAATGATGTTTTAAGTTGTTACCATTGATAATTAAAAACACCATTATGGTGACAATTTAACAACAATAAAAATTATCATTGGAGTTTGTGACAAAATTTCAATTTTCACTAGGTTGTCATCGTAAGTGTGTTGCTTATTGTTAATAGTGATAATTTAAACACTGTTTCTATCATTGTTTAGTTTGTAAAAATTATTAAAGTGAGAAAACAAAATTTTCTGTTACTTTAATAATCATAATTAGTGATAATTTTTGTATTATCGCTTATTATTTTATCACTAATTTATATTTTTCTTGTAATGTGGTAATTGATCCCCTCTCTCTCTCTCTCTCTCTCTCTCTCTCTCTCTCTCTCTCTCTCTCGTATTTGAAGTGTATGATAAGCTTTCTTTCAAATTTGTGTATTAAAGAGTGAAATCGTGGTGTGCATGTATATATTGATATAATATATAATTAGGGCATTCAATTTTTTATGTTATTAGGATAGTTATAGGTGTCTCAATCAGATCAAGTTAGACCTTTTATGAGAAAATCGTTTAGGTCTTTTCTTGATTATATATAGCATATTTTAAGGTTGGGATGGGCAGGTATGTGTTGTTTCAGTGTTGGTATATTGCCTGAATTCACTTGTATAGTTCATCAAGGATAAGATACTTGTCCCATCCAATTAGGTGGATTTTTTAGGTAGAATTATTTGTTGAAGTTGAATTATATTGAGAGAAATTAATTAAAAAGTAAAAAAGAAAATAAAAAGAGTGAGTCAAAACATATAAAAAATAAATAAATGATAGAAATAGTTGATAAATTTTGATATTTTATGATAGATGAAAGTTGAAAAAGAAAGGTTTTGATTGCCCGTCCGACCTATATCCAATGTTTGGATAATGTTTAGATAAGTAAAACAAATTCAATAATATCTCCTTATTTATCCGTATCATATTTATAGTTAAATAAGACAACGTATATTAGATTGTGGAGAAAATCTCTGAAATCAAATTGATATAAAATCAAAGAGTAGCAATTGCATAATTAAAAGATATGGCGTGTTTAATGAATATTACTAACTATGGCATGGTTCGAAAATATTTTGTCAATTCAAATGATCGAGTTAAGACAAACTTACTTTAAGTTTTAATCAGGCTTTTTCGATTCTTCGACAGTGATCCAATCGGACAAGACAGTCCAACTTGGACTAAAACTTATAGGATATATGTTAAAAAAATTAAAATTTTGTTTGCTTGCATAAAGTGTGGTATAATATGATACAAGGGTGCCAGTTGGCCTACATTTTCTTAGTTGATATGGCTTCATCACCTTCATTCGATTATTAAAATCAAACACAAATCCTTAGACTGGTCAATGCGATTAAAAAGAGCATATACAAGGATGTCATGACCCCGGCATATTATCTTGCGTAATGTTTGGTTATATTTTGTATTATGTATTTTGGAAGAATAAATTTTGGGGGTGGGATTGAAAAATATGAAATTTGTGTTTGAAAATGTGACGGATCTTTGTGTATGTTTTGGAGGAGATAATTTTTATTGTAATAGTCAGATCATTACTTTTTTGTTGAATTTTTGGAGTGAAAATAGAATTAAATAATATTTTTTATTATAAAAAGTATAATAGAATATATAATATGTATATGTACATACATGTGATGATTGGATATGATTTTTTTAATTGTAAAAAAATGATAAAATATGTACAATATATACATACATATATAAATGTACATGAAATTTTTGATAATAAGCCAATTGATTTGAAAGGATACTTAGGGTATAGGTATTTGATGATGTAGCAAAAAATCAACACACATGTTTGGTTACATTCTAACAAAATGAATTTGTTTTAGCAGAATGTAACCAAACATAACCTTAGCTGATGTCGCTTCATCTGCCCATTCAATTCTTAGAACCAGTGAAGATTTGATAATTAATACATATCAGAAACCTCGATTCTAATTACCATAATTTAAATATACAAATTTGATGTATATTTTTGTTTTTAATGCCTTTGATTAATGAATATGGAGTTTTAAAAGAAAAAAGAGCATAGATTTTCCATTATAACTTTTTATGTGGGCATGCGGGCATGCGTTCTTGAATAGATACACGACATGCAACAAAAAAACTTCCCAGAAAGCTCTCTACCTGCACCATTCGCTAACACCACTCACACCTAATTTTCTATTTCCATCTCTACAAATATAAAGATAAAAATCTCCCAATAAATTGAAAAAGAAAAAGAAAAAGAAAAAAATGAAGAGAAGAACGGTAATAGTAGATAGGTACTAAGTCTCAAGAACCAATTTCCCAACACCGTCATCCACAAAAAATATGGGCAGAAGAGACATCATGCTTCGCATGTTGAATCTGCCACCAAAAACAATTTCAAAACGAACATATACAAGAGTCGGACGTAACTCTTGTAAAAAGCACACCTTCAAATAATCAGACAGAGAACCAAAAGGATCTTTGCCAATGATTTCCAGATGTGACCGACTTGTATTGATCTGAAAAGATCCCTTAAGATACTACTGCATCAGGGATGGAAGTAATTTGATCAATCAATCTCTCCTTCTTCTGGATCATTTGAGGCATCCAGGTTGCTTTGATGTTCAACTTCCTCCTCCTCCTCTTCATCATTCTTCATGTACAATCCAAGTTGTTCCAATGGATTACTATTTGCTTGAAACTTGAAACTACCAAGACAGTTTTGAGAATTTTCAGGGCTACCCTCCTCTATCAAGTTCTGTAAGTGCTCATCTGGACCAGACTTAAACATCTCTAGATCTGCCATGAACTGGCTACCCTCATTGATATCCACGGTTTTCTCCATCTGTCAAGAATGTAATGCTTAAGACAAGAGTTGGGGAATGGATACTTCCACTATTTTTTTTATTGTCTTCCGAGAAAATATGTAATTTTACCTTCTGCAGAGCTTGACGCGCAGCTTCCCTTTCAAGTTCTCTTTTCCTTTTGGCTTCTGCTGCAGCTTCTACTTCAGCCTTTTTTCGAGCCTGTTCTGCAACTTTGGCCTCTGCTTGCAATCGAGCTTTCTCTGATAAACATAAGTTCACACCATCATTGCATGGGAAAGTTTCATTCACACGAGTAAACTTTAGTAGCCAAACATGAAACAATTTCATTCAACTCAAACCTTCTCTTCTTCGCCTTTCAAGCTCCTCTCTCTCGTGCTTCAGTTTCTCAAGATCCGGTCTTCCTCCCTGAAAATTTGCAGATGTCAAAATCAACATTACTGCAGGAAGTGGGTGAATGGAATGAAGTAGGCTGTAATTTCATTTGTAAACTGGAGTTGCATACTTTATCAATGG
The DNA here is from genome assembly GCA_018894105.1 of Jacaranda mimosifolia. Classification (NCBI taxonomy): domain Eukaryota; kingdom Viridiplantae; phylum Streptophyta; class Magnoliopsida; order Lamiales; family Bignoniaceae; genus Jacaranda; species Jacaranda mimosifolia. The sequence goes on along the minus strand of CM032122.1, from coordinate 33,861,656 downwards.
TATTCTCTTGAGCTTTAATTATAATATCAGCAAATCGGCTTCTCAACAAAGCTGCACGGTATTCCTTTTCAGGGGAGACTTGCCTTTCTGGGGGACCACTCTCCCCTAAAATGTTACAGCATGTTGGTGAGATTATAATAGCACGCATTTTCTTCATTAGTAATCACTGCTTACCCTCTTGGGGACAATTAGGCTCAATAGAGGAAGAGTTCGACACAGCATGCCCATTCAAAAAATCTGCAAATAACTCAAAAAATATTACAAATTCAGAATGGAGAGAGTATTTGTCAAAAATTATTCTCCAAACCCACAAGAGCCTGACCTCCACAATTTGGATCACCTATGTCACATTCCTTCCGCTCTACAATTTCCTGGATTCATAAAGAGAAGGCAAGATATTTTAAGAATAACATATTACATACTAATAGGGAATCCAAAGGATACTGAATCACTGTGGCACTACCAGAACAATGATCAAAAAGGGGGAAAGAAAAAGAAAGAAGAAAGAAAGAAAGAAAAAAGATAAATTCAAATGGCCACAACAAAAGCATACATTCACAGTACTTGCAAGACCCAGGTTCTTGGCACCATCTAGTTCACCGGCAGAAGAACTTCCAGACTCTGTATCTGAGTAATACAGACAACCAAATAATAATTAGCTCAGATAAGTATTTTCAATAGCTACCTTTTGATTGAAATATAATGATAAGGAAGATGGACATTCGGGGTTTTGATTAAATAAAACCCGATCGGGGAGAGAGAGAGAGGGTGTTTGTGGGGTGGAATGGGGAATGAAATCTCTCTTCAGACAAATATGACATCTGTATGCAAACAAGTCAGATACACAGGGACACACCAGCAAAACCCCTCTCCTCCATTCAACGAAAAAATTCATTAGATCCATTGGCTGATCAGTTGGATCAAATTTTTAAATTTTTTATATTGAAATTCTATGTCTTGCTTTACTAACCATTTGTCAAAAGCACGTGAAGCATATTATTCCAAATAAACAAAGAGCTTACTTAATTGAAAGTTCAATTATGAGGCAGTATGAGGTATCACAGCATGATTTACTGTAACATAACACACGCTTCAAAAAGTTTAAAGTTTGACAACATATGCAGCAAATGTTGGCTACAAGAATGGGATGGATCGTAGATAATCTTAATTCCAGAAATGTCCAAGATATGCCAGCATAACATTAAATATCTACATAAAAGGCAAGGTAAATATGCATTTAAGGAGAGCTGCTATGGGAAAACAGCAAATAGCCACTCATTTATTCCTTACACAAACATAAACGTGTTATAACATATCGCAATGCATTCTAAGAAATCAAAGAAATGGCACAATGCATTTCATGACATGCTATGCATGTGTTCCTAGGTGGGAAGTTTCACTTTCAGGAAGAAGCCTACCAGCAAGTCCAAGTATCATCTCCATATCTGTGCTCCTTTAAAGATAGAAAAATAACGGAAAGAAAGGAAAAAAGAAAAAGAAAGAAAACAAACAAAAGGAGAAGTAACAATTAATGCCCCACACAGCAACCACGTGTGGCCCCAGAAAGATGCCTGTAACTCTAGAAGACCCATATAGTGAGTAGAGACCATTGAGGATAGAGCTCAAGAATTGCTTAGCTCCTTCACTCATAGCTCAATAGCTCAGTTAGCTCATTAGATATAGGAGCTACAAGGATCAGTAGGCTTAGTATTAGATCGGTAGAGCCCTTACTCAATTCCCTCATAGGATTCGGGAATTGTTGGGCTTGGATCAGCAGACCATAATATCCTCATAAGTGTCAAGTAGCAGACTACAGTCTCCTCTTAAGTAACATGCTGATGGGCATCCTCAAAAAATTAATGCAGGAAATCATTGAGACTATGAATTTAGGCTTAAATGGCTGGCACGAAAAAACACAGCATTCACTATGCCATCTAAGCTTCTATGATATGGATAACAGAAATAGCTCTAAAGCAATAAGTATTTTTTTGCCAAACACAAATATCTCAATTCAAGAACAAGCCAGCCAATTTCGACAGTTAATGATGGGACAACAAACCACAATACATTTACTAGAATAAAATGAAGCAGATCTCAATACCAAAAAATAAGGCAACACCAATAGCTTAAGTTATGAAAGACCTTCATTCCAGGGAAATTATGTGAATCTTATGCCCAATAAAATACAGAAGCCCACAGGTTGAACTTTTATGTGTTATAGCACTAGAAAAAACAAGAAATCCAAAAATGAGAAAACAACAAATCAGAGGCTCATAATAGTACAAACCAGTGGATGAGGAGTCTGACTCACTACTGGAGCTCCCTGAACTACTGCAGTTACTTCCCTGGGCAGCATTCTTGTCACTCTTCAATGGAGGAGAACTGGATATAGGTGGTGGATCATATCCACCAATATCCACATCCTCATCAGCTGGCTCATTGTCTGATTAATGTTTGCAGGAAGTCAAGGAAAAGTCAAACAAGGTGCAATGACAATTAAAGTTCAAATGCAACTCCATCTGCAGAAAAGATTATTACCTTTGCAAGGCTGGACAGGTAAATTGCTAAACCCTGATTGCTTTTGCATCTGTCAAAAAAATACATTGGTACAACATGCATAAGTAGAGATAGTTATTCACATATGGATGTGAAACTAATGCAGAAACATGAAAGCACTTGCACAAATGTACCTCAACCGCACTTGGCTCCTTTATTGCCTGTTTTTTCCGTTTCTCAATTAGATAATCATTCAAAAGTTTCCGTAATGTGAATAAGGTATCATCACTGAGAGCATCAATGTCGAGTTCAATCTCATCTTCACTGACTTGACTACAATTCAGCGTGCTCTCTTTAATAAAATTGATAATATTTTCAGGCAACTCTGCCAATGATGCCTCCAACTCAGCACCCAGTTTTTGTTTTTCAAAATCACTCATTGCTCGCTTATCAATTTCATGCTTGACCTTGTTTTCCATGGAAATGGTTTTCTGCTTCTTAGCAGGAGGCACGTAAGCACTTTCAGGTTCTACAATGACACTGGATTTTGAAGCCGTGGATTCATCTGCCACGGGTGGGATTTTCTTCCCAATTGGTTTCCATCTCGAATCGAAGTATTTTCTCATTACCTCCGCCATAGTATGGACATCATGTCCAGGTGGGTTATACGTCATTGCATTTTTGAAGGTGAGTCTGACATCCGCAGCAAACTCCATTGGACTGGAATACTGATTTGAAAGCAACTTACTTTTTATTGTCCCTAAATCCATTGGGTGTTTAATAACATTGAAGTAATCTGGAATGTTGTGTTTTACAATATCAACTGGTGTGTTAAAGATCCAAGCATGTTGATGTGCCATTAAACGAGTTAGCAGTGTCTCACACTGTTTCATTAAAATAACAGAACCAGTGCTCTGTGAAAGAGCCTGCTTCACTGACTCATTTCTCTTAGCTGCCACAGCCTCACCTTTAGTGCGGGGCCCATTTCTTCCATGAGGAAATTTTTTCTCCCCTGGCGCCATAGAGGTGTGATTAGTAGACATTGGCAAGGTTTGCACCATAGCTGGTCTCTTTGGCCCATTTTGATAACTCTGAACATCAGCAGCAGGTGGACGACCTAAGCTAAGTGAAGATATCTTTCTCTGAAGCTTCCTAACTCGTTCAAGCTCACTCTTCAATCTCACCTCTAAATCCCTCCTCTCCAAGGCTGACATCTTAGACAGCGACAGGAGCTGAATTGGCACAACAGACCTCTCGTAACCATCAACATTCAAGCTAATGCATTTCCTATTGGGAGCACAAGAGTCCTGAGAAGCAGTCAACTCTACATCAACCCGGCCTGAGGTCCCAAAACCTTCTGATTCAGCCACTGTCTCAACTGCATGTCGATAATCTGGCACAAACCCAGTCGAATAACCCTTTGAAACTTTTCGCGATTTCCCCATCATATCCCCCAAACCCGTCTTTGAGAACTTTTTTGATTCCCTCTGCCCTGTGTAATCTATGGGAATAGTCGGTGCCATAAATTTAACCCCAAAATTCTGCACATTTCAACTTTTCCTCATTCAAGAACTTCTTCGCTGACCAAGGAAAGCCCAAATTTCAAGAAAATATCAAATGAAACACCTAAATCTATACAAAGTGTAACAATATATCATGTTTGGAATGCATTTTCTGTTAGTATCTCCTTTTTTCACTCAACTTCAATTCACCCTTCATTTCTTTTTTTCTTCTCAAGTTACTTAAATTCAATTAACAAATGCAAAACCACACAAAAGCTCAAATCCAATGAAAGCGCAAACTGGAACAATCATGCAATACCAAACCCTAAATCCAACTCAAGGAATTTAACATTGCCCTTCAGACTCAAGAAAACGGCAGCAGAGCAGAATCGAAACCCTAGAGACGAAAAAACTACGAAAGCATCATCTGATTGAAATTGTTTGGATCCAGAAAGAAAGAAAGGTTGCAAATGCTGTAAGTGGGTGTTGATAGTGCAGGGTGGGCCCGACCCGTTTCGAATGAACCCTAGAAATGAAAAAAGAAATCAAATTTTCTAGAAATTGCATAATCTTTATAGATACAAACATATAAATATGCATGCTCTAGAGAGAGAAAACAGGAGAGAGAAAGAGAGAGGACTTACGAGTTTAGGATTCCGCTGAGGCGCTTCGGCTGCGAGGGATCATGGCTATTTAAAGGCGAGAATTTCCTTGAATCTGACCGTCGGTCACTGTGCCGTTAAATCCAATGGCTAGAGATTAATCTAGTTTAGCGACCACCAACGGTTGAAGATGGCTCTCTGTGCGACGTCGTGCCAGATTCATACACGTGTCGTGCATGTAGCGCGAGTTGATTATATTATACTCGCGGTAAGAGAATCAAAAATTGAGCACGTGTTGGGACGCTGGCATTGACTTTTTGCCCACGAGATATTCACGTGTTTTTAATGCAAGACTTTTGGGTTGGGCCTTCTCAAATCGGGCCTTTATTGGACATTTTTTTGTTTTCTAGAACAAGAAAAGTTAAAATTGTGCAGTTCCTTAGGACTCAGAATAGAGAGGAGAACGGGTTTAATACGGGCCGTAGTTAAGCATCGTAGATCCAGATTGATTCCACGCTCATTTTGAGATATCCAAATCTGACCCGAGCCCAATCCACTTTTTATCAAAATATAATTCGAGATAGACTCGGGGAATATTTGGCCCTAATTGGGACTTGGGACTTCGGAGTGTTTCTATTTTGATTTCCTATTTTGAATCGATTTCAAACATGTTTTTATTTTATTATTAATTTATACGTGAAATGAGAATACGACCTAATTAACAGTATACAAATTTAAAAAAAATAACTAAAAATAATATTTAAATTTAATAGTGTTTAATGTTTCAGTATAACATTGTTAGAATTACTTTTAAAATTATTATAAGTTCTATTATTTTCTTTATATCTTATTAATTAATTTATGTTAGAATAAGAAATTATTATTTAATTTAGTGTAGTTTATTATTTTAAAAAGATTGGAAAAAAGTAATATATTTTATTATTTAGTATATTATGTTGCAATAAGAAGTATCATTAAATGTAGTATGAGTCCCGTTACATTAGAATAATACATAAAGAAATTATTATTTAATTAATTAGTGAATTTTAATTATAGTAAACTAATATACATTTTAAGTTTAAAAATTATATTTATAAGTATGAGAATTTAAAAAATGATACTTTTAAAAAAAATGAGATAAATAAGTATATTTTCTATTTTTGAAATAACATGATGCGAAAATTGCCCAGATGTACTTTCAAACATCCCAAAAAGCACGTATGTACATTCTTAAGGCAAACATAATTATTACACAAACGCACACATATTTATATATAATATGTCTTCATAAATTATAGTTATATATACCTTCAAATAATAATATTGATGCTATTCGAAAGTAGAATAAGGATACTTTTCAAAAGTCTATGAATCTAATAAGGCTCTTGCTCCAGAACATGTTTGTGTAAAGTAAGAGCTTTATAAATAATTTTTCATCCTCCTTTAACTTTGAAAGTTGGTATTTATAGTGATTACGACATCCCAAAAAGCACGTTTGTACATTCCTAAGGCAAACATAATTATTACACAAACGCACACACATATTTATATATAATATATCTTTATAAATTACAGTTATATATACCTTCAAATAATAATATTGATGCTATTCGAAAGTAGAATAAGGATACTTTTCAAAAGTATATGAATATAATAAGGCTCTTGCTGCAGAACACGTTTATGTAAAGTAAGAGCTTTGTAAATAATTTTTCATTCTCCTTTAACTTTGAAAGTTGATATTTATAGTGATTAATCACTTAGCAGGCTTCGCTCCACTTAAATCTAGGTGCCTATTTTGATGGGATTAATTAAATGGCTAATTGGCCTTTTATTTTATTTATTATTTATTTAATTTAGTTCCTTTTATTTAATGTATACTTTTTTATCCTTACGGTCTTATTTTACCATATCAAATATAAAATCACATCTTCACCCCATAACCAGGTAAAAAGATTCTGACATTTACAATACAATCCGTCGACTTTTAAAATAAAGCTAAACGTAACATTTTATTCCAACACACAATCCATTCTCAATTTTTAAAACAAAATCAAACATGCATCACATCCTCCAATCCATTCTCCAAAATATTTTCCATCCACAAAGCACTCATGATAGAAAGAAATAAGATTCTAAGGCTAAAAAACTATAATAAAAAAAAAAGAGTACATAATAAGTAAATAAAAGACTAATGAGCTCAATAAGATAAGCCTATCAAAAAGGGCGCCTAGACCCAAATGAACCGAAACCCACTAAGTACTTAGATATCATAAATATCGGCTTCCAAAATCACAACAAACACAAAGGATTATTTATATATAATCTAATGTCACAGAGCAGAAACTCTTTTATATTAGTTGGTTTTCAGAAAAGCCCCCAACTCTATTTCCATGCATCATCATTTGGGTGCCATTTGTAGAAACTCCTATACAAAGCAAGGAACGTTATAAAAGTTGGTCACACTAATTGACCTGTATATGATGATTTTAGCTTTTGTTTTGATTTGTTTTATATTGTGCCTAACAAATGTGAAGTGAAAAAATAGAGAAGTCCTAATGAGACATTCTTGCATATATTTCATGACTCTGGGGAAGTTAGGCTTGAGAGTAGGTTTAAAAAGACGATCATGCGATATTAAGCTGGCAATGTTTTCGTCTCCTGAGCAGTTGTATTTCACCGAGTTCTTGTCTCAAAGATAGTTATTATAAGTTCTATTATTTTCTTTATATCTTATTGATACGGGGTGGCACAAGCAGCTTGGCTCAAAACAAATTGGCCCAGAGATGCAGCGCCAAGCTCAATCTCTGCCTCAGAGGCCTATAGGTGCAATCGACCTCGGTCGACCTCTTTCTCAACCCGTGCCTCTAGCCTGTTTCCCAAAACGGTATTTGGTTGATTATGTCGACCAGAGAAGTCGATACAGTACAGTACTCTGCCTCTGCATTAAATGCACTAAGGGATGGCATGCCTCCGCATTAATGGCGCATGCCGCCCCCTTACCGTCTAACGCAGCAAGCACTTCAACAGTACACTCCTCTACCTTAAAGCCTGAAATAATGGCCACCTGGAGTGGCAGAAGGGGAGGAATTGACCAATTGCCCCTCACGCAAGTATTAAGGCCTTCCCTACTCGTCAGGGGCATCACAGACAAATCCCCAGGTGAAAAAGGCTATAAATACCCCCATTCCAACCTTCTAGAGGCATGCTCTCATATATACAAAAAGCCCATACTCTGTTGCTCGGATTATCTCGTCGACTCATATTGACTTGAGCGTTGGAGGGTCTAAGCCGAGGGCTCCTCGACTAGTCTGACGTTTGTTAGTGATTGCAGGATTCAACCCACCTTGAACAAGTATATTCGACCATAGAGGTCGAATTCCATCCAGTCTCCTAGTCGAACCCTCATGACTTATTAATTAATTTATGTTAGAATAAGAAATTATTATTTAATTTAGTGTGAGTTTATTATTTTAAAAAGATTGGAAAAAAGTAATATATTTTATTATTTAGTATATTATGTTGAAATAAGAAGTATCATTAAATGTAGTACGAGTCCCGTTACATTAGAATAATACATAAAGAAATTATTATTTAATTAGTTAGTGAATTTTAATTATAGTAAATTAATATACATTTTAAGTATAAAAATTATATTTATAATTACGAGAATTTAAAAAATGATACTTTAAAAAAAAATGAGATAAATAAGTATATTTTCTATTTTTGAAATAACATGATGCGAAAATTGCCCATATGTACTTTCAAACATCCCAAAAAGCACATCTGTACATTCCTAAGGCAAACATAATTATAACACAAACGCACACACACATTTATATATAATATATCTTTATAAATTATAGTTATATATACCTTCAAATAATAATATTGATGCTGTTCGAAAGTAAAATAAGGATACTTTTCAAAAGTCTATGAATTTAATAAGGCTCTTGCTCCAGAACACGTTTGTGTAAAGTAAGAGCTTTATGAATAATTTTTTATTCCCCTTTAACTTTGAAAGTTAGTATTTATAGTGATTAAGCACTTAACAGGCTTCGCTCCACTTAGATCTAGGTGCCTATCTTGGTGGGATTAATTAAATGGCTAATTGGCCTTTTATTTTATTTATTATTTATTTAATTTGGTTCCTTTTATTTAATGTATACTTTTTATCCTTACGGTCTTATTTTACCATATCAAATATAAAATCACATCTTCACCCCATAACCAAGTAAAAAGATTCTGACATTTACAATACAATCCATCGACTTTTAAAATAAAGCTAAACGTAACATTTTATTCCAACACACAATCCATTCTCAATTTTTAAAATAAAATCAAACATACATCACATCCTCCAATCCATTCTCCAATATATTTTCCATCCACAAAGCACTCATGATACGAAAAAATAAGACTCTAAGGCTAAAAAACTATATTTAAAAAAAAAAAAGTACATAATAAGTAAATAAAAGACTAATGAGCCCAATAAGATAAGCCTATCAAAAAGGGTACCTAGACCCAAATGAACTGAAACCCACTAAGTACTTAGATATCATAAATATTGGCTTCCAAAACCGCAACAAACACAAAGGATTATTTATATATAATCTAATGTCACATAGCAGAAACTCTTTCATATTAGTTGGTTTTCAGAAAAGCCCCCAACTCTATTTCCATGCATCATCATTTGGGTGCCGTTTGTAGAAACTCATATCCAAAGCAAGGAACGTTATAAAAGGTGGTCACACTAATTGACCTGTATATGATGATTTTGGATTTTGTTTTGATTTGTTTTATATTGTACCTAACAAATGTGAAGTGAAAAAATAGAGAAGTGCTAACGAGACATTCTTGCATATATTTCATGACTATGGGGAAGTTAGGCTTGAGAGTAGGTTAAAAAGACGATCAGGCGATATTAAGCTGGCAATGTTTTCATCTCCTGAGCAGTTGTATCCCATCGAGATCTTGTCTCAAAAATGGTTAAAAATTAGCTATTTGTAAGCTACACTGCATTAACATGTGATTGGATCATAGTATTATTAATTAATTGACCTCGTTGACCGTTTATAAATTGAAGGAAAAGAATTTTATTTTATTTTAATATTAAGAGCGATAAGACCATAAATTCACCAGCAATTTATTATCAAATTAATGTTATATATTAATACATGAGATTTAATTTAAATTAAATCTATTTCTTGATAGAAGTTATATCCATTCACTTTGTTTTGATCCGCACTTGTAGTTTCATGTATTCAAAGTAAATTTCCCTTTTATATTCATGTATTAATTCAATAAGTATTACACAACCATGCATTGCTATTATTATAACTTATATTCCTTACACGTTCTTCCTATTCTTTGGCCCAAATGAGGAGAGCATATGACATCATGAGGGTGGACCATACGGTACACAATGTTACTAGGTTTGTTAAGGAATGTAAATAGTATAAACCCCGATATTTTTGAATGGTCACCTAAGACAAAAGCTTTTAGTGGAAAATAATATAAAATATCAATTAAAATAAAAGTTTCTACATAAAAATTTTCTCTTCCCCAAGATCAATTTCATTCTTGAAAGAAGTACTTAGTTGGATAACAAGTCACAAGGGTCATGAAATTTCACTTGTATCTCGTAAGTAACACATGCATATATGCATGTCATAACCATGTATGACACATATGATCATCACATGAAACATCAAAAAACTATTACATTCCATTCGACAAAAAATTTCATGATCCCTACATAAACATTACTTTGGTAAATTAGTAATACTTTGATGTCCTCTCTATGATATATTTTGCACTCATTTGTTTAATAGCATCATCCTCGTATACACAAGTGTGATATTTATTTGAATCCTAATAAATTATTAGTATGTATATACGTAAATAAAATGAAATATTATAAAAGACAACTACACCATTGACTTATAATATATATCATGAAACTTATTTACCGCTGCATTTATATATATCCTTAATATTTTGGTGCAATCACAACAATATATGATTGCACCATTGGTAAAATATTCCACAATACCAAACTTGACACGCAACATTGACATTCTATTTGGTATAAAGATTTTTACGAACACAGAAAAGAAATTTTAGAAAATAATTTTGATTGTTTCATTTTGTTAAAAAAACAAAAATAAAATTATATTGATATCCATCCGTCCCTTTTCAACAAATTCATCATCTCCCTTTTCTCATTTTCTTCTTTGTCGTAATTTCTTTTATATCTTTGTTAAAATTCTTAAAACAAAGAAAACTTAAGCTTTAAACATATTCTTTTCATTTTTATTATTGAAATCCTTGAAAGGAACATGGCCAAAAGAATTTTTGGATCAATGGAAGGATGAGACCTGGAGGTAAAGAATTGGAATTTCCAACAGAATGTCATGATCTAATTAAAAGAGGTATAGTACCAAATCTCCCATTTTATTTTTTATTTTTTTTAGAGAAAAGGGGGAAAAAAAGGGCAAAAGAAGATAAGAAGATAAAAGGAAGAGAAACAATGCATGTGATAATCCTCCACCTGTCCCAGTGCAAGTACCTTCTATTCTCCATTATAATACACACACGTACGTTTTTTACAGCTTTATTATCTCTCTCACACTAACACACATACTACAAATATCTTCCCAATCCTCATTTTCTTAGCAATCTTTTAATGATACTTGATAAACATTATATATTAACACCACAAATATTAATACAGCAAAAAATATTATACATTCTTCAATATTCTTCAACGAAGTGTAAATTTAAAAAAAAAAAAAAAAAAAAAAACCTGCAACGACTTAATTAAGTGAGAGAAATAAGGATTTATGAAAACTAAAAAGGAACAAATAATTTTATGCGTAAGGTATAAAAATTATCAAGAATAAAGATGATCATTTCGTGCATGTTCTATGCTTACAAATTACGTTATAAGATCTATCCAAATAAATTTTAATTAAGTACATATCAACAGAATCCTCACACCTTATGTATGTACAAATAGATAGGAAAATGTCGAATAACTAATTGATTTAATGATACGTTTGAAATTCAAATCATAATAAATTTTTTATGTGCCAAAAAAACCCAATAATTAAAGAAATAGAAAAAAATATAAAATAAAACTCAATAGTAAAATTGTGATAATAGAGATGAACTAATGCTTGTGCAACAAGAAATTATAAAATTACATTGACTAACTTCCCAGATGAAGCTCTAAATGAGTGATTTACTCACTAATTTCTTCACACTCAAAAGATCAGGATTTAAGTCAAATTAACACACTTTCAATATATACCCAAAAGAGAGAGAGGGGTACAGAGAGAGAGAGAGGGAGAGAGAAGGAATTCCGGAAAATTATAAAAAGGAAAGGAAAAGGTATATTTACATTTTATAAGAGGCTTCTGCATCAGTCATGCTATCATCGGACATCGGGTAATATAAACACTATTTTTTTCTGATTAGAAATTAATTAGATGTTAATCCACTTGATTAACTTAATACCGACCCAAAGAGAGAGCAGCCGCAGTGTCCAGCCGCCATGCAAACCCTCCACAGTCCATTCTCCACGCGTCGCACGGCACCGTTTTACAGCTCTTCTCCTTCCCGCACGTGACCAGCCTCACCCTGCACGTGAACGCCGCACACCCCACCGGCAGTGCTACCCCCTCCTCCACCACCACCCACGCCACCACCTCCCCCTCCCTCCCTTCCCCCGCTACCATCCGCCTATACGCCGCGTTTGTCCACCTCACCCTGTTCAGACCGTCGGATATAAACCCCGGACACATGTCGAGATCCAAATTCCTCACCCTCTCCTCGTCCGTACGCCCTAGCTCGCCGTACCCAAAACAACCAACCAACCACGTGTCGGTCACGCATTCCACCCTCACCCACGACCCCAAAACTAAGCGCCGCTCCGTCGCCGGGTCCTCAAAACCCGCCTGAGCCTCCCCCGGAGTCACGATACCACCATCGCTCCCTCCATTTCCAAAGCTCAGCCACAAAGGGAACGTCTGCTTCGACACCGTCTTCTGACTTTCCTTCACGTCGGGTGCCTCCGGCAGCAGCGGCAAAGTTTTAACAACCTTCTCTCCTCCAGATACCGATCCACCGGAGTCGGCGTTTTCCGGTGACGACTTTCTTTTTCTGCTATTATTCCTCTTGTTTACAGTACTATTATTGCCATCCTTTGCCGCATGCCTTCTTTTTCCGCGGCCGGTCTTGACAGACGGGCCGCTGTTCTCCGGCGTGGTGGTGGAGCCGCTGCTTCCGCCGCCGGATAGAGATCCGTTAGTGGAAGCTGGTTTTGGAGCTATGGGACGATACCTCAGCATTATCCTGTCCACCTTAGACATATCGTACACACCCCCGGCGTACCTTGCTATACAGCACCCTCCCCTTTGGTCCATTTTTATATGATCTTAAGTTTTTCGGGAAAGCCTACAACGGCTGGAGGTTAGGTGTTTATTTCAAAGAACTGCAAGCCCGGGGGCGTTGGATTTATACTGGGAGAGAGGGATGTCGGCACGTGCGAGGAAAAGTTTGAGCCTCGCGCGTGTGAGAGAGATGATTGGTGGAGGGTGTACGTGGCGCTACGACCGGGGAGGGACCCACGTGACAGTATGTGGAAGTAGCCAATGAGAGGCGGACAATGTGGGGCCCGCAGGAGAGCCAATGAGAATGGAGGGAGTGGCGTTTCTGGCTTCAAAAGAGGGGCACGTAGGTCTCTACTCCTGGGACCTCGTGTACGGTGGTGTAAGTTCCAGAATAAGGTATACGTGCTAGCTTATGATTCGATGGGAACAGCGGAACGCATGGGTTTATGTGGGTGATTGCGCCACGTGGATGGGTGGGATAGACTGCCGAGACGCTGTTGTTTGGACGAGGCCAACATGTTTGGTGTTTTTAAGGCCGAGTTTGGCTCAGATATTTTGTTTGGTTTCATTTTAGCAAAATTGGATTGGATTGGATTTGATTTGGTAAGATTTTCTTCATGTTCTGTTGGTCGATGGCTAATTTGGTTATGTTGTGGCGGAATACATACCCAAAGTCAAGTCGAGCTTATCATATTCATTCATAATTTAAATTTATGTTCACATTCCAAAAAAATAAATGGATCACATGCATTTTCATAGTTATCCATTCAAAATTTCTGAATTTTGGATACGCTGATTTTGTTTTTCTTTGGTGGCTATAAATATTATTTTTTGTATTGTTTGATGATTTGAGCTATCCCAAAAATAATTCGATATTTATTATTGTTTCGACGTGGGATCAACAAATGATATTTTCTTAGTGCCTTTTGAATTCGTTTTTTTTTTTTTAATGTAATACTTCAAATCAATCCATGATTTCAGTTATCTTATGGAATAGAATGTAAAAGTTAGAATAACGCAGATAGATGTTAGTGAGGAATGATTCGTCAATTGACAATCACCTACAAAAATTCACAGTATTGTGCATTTACAGATAAGCAATTATATTTATAACATTTATTATATTACATATTTTCCAATATTTCATCTCTTAATTTTTTTAATATTAGCATATATGTTAAAAGGATTTTTATTAGCAAATAATAGTAATTTTTATCCTCATTTGATTTTAAGACATATGATTGTCTAAATTTAAACCCCAAACTCAACGGTTTAGATCTTCTGTTCAAATTTATGTTTCATCATCTATTTCATTGCATGAATAAATAACATGTGTATTAAATATTTTTTTATAAAAATAATTAATTGAGAATCGAATATACTAAGGATATATACATCATATTAAAATAAAAAATAAATTATATAATGAAATAGAGAATTTAAAGTGATACCCAATTGAATTTGGTTGGTTAAATTGAAGAATCACTTTGGAAACTCTTTGTCCCACAGCTTGGGACGATGCATGCACCAAATTGCAAGGAACATGAAGATCTCAACGACATGTGATTAGTTGATTTATTGGGCATGCACGACTTAACTACCCTAAGCCACAAGATAATATTACATAAGATAAGCTTTTAGCTCGGTTAAATTTTTAAATTATTTCATGATTATTTATTATGTAATAATTTGTGTGATTTTTTATTATATTATATGGTTTGGTTAGCATAATAAATAAACCCATGGAAGGTGACAGGTTAATTTATCATGAAAGTTGAACATATAAACACATATTTTTGATATTCATGCGAACCTGAGTGTTTATTGTTACTCCAATCAAACGAATGATAAGGTAATATAGAAACACTATATCTCATTTTATCATCCTAAGCAAACTAGCCCTAAATAATTTAGAGATATTAATTGATAAGGGCACAACTACCATTCAACATTCAAGTACCACATAAAATAAGCTTCCAAATCAAACTAGAGATGTCACATGGTAGAGTTTCGAAAGCAAATTAAACTCTTAGCAATGTTTGTTTTTAATATTTTCCTTTTGGAGAAAATAAAATTAAATATATAAAATAATTTTCTCATTTTCTCAAAAACATTCAAAATGGCATAAAAAATATTCCAAAATATTCATGTGTTTTTTCCCAAGTCAGATATAATTTTTATATTTATACATTTGTTTTCTAACAATTATATGTATACAAAAGTAATAATAAAAAATTACATGTTCATCCTACTAACCAAATAAAAAGATACTGTACAGTTTATCCTGTTCCAAAATAAAATCAAACATATGTCACATCTTCTTAACTCACTATCCAATATACTTTTTCCAAAACATTTTCCTCATAAGAGTCATAACACTCAAAATAAAATCAAAATAGTACCTATAATTTTACTCAAATTAAAATTTTCAAGTTCCACTCTTCAACATATGCTTTAAATACATGTTTTTAGCCTCGTGTAGACTTTAATGCAAATTAATTGTTGTATACTTTTTAGAGTAGAGGCTTTAATTGAAAAAGAGTCACATTCATGTAGGGGAACTTCAACTTAAATGGAATTTAGTCATAGACTTGCACTTTAATAAGTAGTTATGTATTTAGATCATTTATTTCACTCCATATTTCATCTCTTATTTCAATCTGTTGCATTTATATCAAATGTATTTGATTCTTAATTAAATATTTTTATAAAAAAATATTTAAAATACATGTCATATTTTCATAAAATGGTACAGGAGATAGAATAAGGAATGAAACAAAAGATTTAAATCGATAATGATGGCTCATATTAAGCGTATTTTGGCATTAGTAACTTTAATGATCAGCTCGTGAGCTTAAAAATTTCTCATCTCCAAGTTTTTCAGCCACTATTATGCAATTTAACTTAATTATTTTATGTTAAAAAAAATCGTGAAAATATTTTCTTGATCTAAAAATTCACTGCATCAATCTTTTATGTGAAAAGAATCTATCTGTGAATTTTTACATGACTAACACAGTTAAAGTATCAATGATTTTTGTATTATAAGTTACCTTTGGTTTCCTAAATTCTAGAATAAATTAATATAATTCTGGTTGGATTCGTCAAATTTATAAATTTTACAACTTATGGTTTCAATTTTAACTTCTGAATTCTTTGTTTTTTCTGATATTTCTCGAAAAAGAAAAGAATTATATTTATGTTGATTAATATGTTAATATAAGGTTGGCACCATTCAAAACTTTTATTGTTCACCTAATTAAATTAGTATTTAACATGTAAAAATTAAAACCTTCGATATACTCAACTTGAAATTTCAAAATAAATTTTTTAAAAAAATTCAATTTATTAATTAATTTCTTATTGTAAAAAATTCAAGGATAATTTAGTCTAAAAATTACAAAATGTTAAAAGTGTTAATGTAAAAGTTAAATTGTTGGGTTTTTTAAAATGAGAAGTTGGTGAAGTGAGTTTGTTGAATCCGGAAATATTTTCATGAACCTTCTCGACATAAATATTTAAGTTAGGAGTTTCTTTGTAATTTTTCCAAAGAAATAAATGTATATATGTATTATTTTGTAACTTATGACTTTCTATTAGAAAGTGCCATTTAATACATGTGCATATATATTCAATTCTTATATATATAAGTTGCAATGAATTTAAGTTATCCGCTTGAAATTATCTTCTTCTTTTTTTAAATATTGCCTTTTTGCATTACAGTTCTTATTAGTATATGATTAACTATTTACCTTATCTATCCAACAATTTCCCTAAATTTTTTAAAGACAACAAAATTGCATGTCATTTATAACTTGGAATATTCTAAACATAGAACTATTTCATGAACCTTGGGTTTCTTCTTTAAATTAATGCTTATAGTATTAATAGTTACATATTTTCTAGTTTCACAATTAAAACTTCTTTGGTGTATTCGGAGTATATCAATCATACGGCCGGTATGATTTATATGTAGCAATGAGGTGAAAATGAAATCGGCATTTTCAAGTTCATTCCTAACACATGTTTAGTATAATTTAGATATAAAAATCACCATTTTCAAGAGTTTGCGCTTAGCCCTTCCCTCCTTTCCCATGGGTTTAACTATTCTCAATCAATTGGGAACGAATCTGATGATGCAGGGATCCGTCGCCATACGGCGGCCCACCCGTGAGGTATTGTCCCGCCTGCGCCCGTTGAAGGGCGGGGGGTTTTGTCCTTGAAAAGGCGCCTCACGGGGAAGGAGAGGACTCGTCGCTTATATGCTGGTCAAGACCCTCTATTCCAACCGATGTGGGATAGAATCCAGGCATATCATCAGCCCCCTAGTAGAGGGGCTTACCAGTCATTCGCTACGGGGCGTCCGACCAGCTTTTTTGCCGGCCGTTCACTACGAGGCGTCCGACCTGCATGGGCCACCAAATGATGATGTAGGGATCCGTCGCCACACGGCGGCCCACCCGTGAGGTATTATCTCGTCTGCGCCCGTTGAAGGGCGGGGGGTTTTGTCCTTGAAAAGGCGCCTCACGGGGAAGGAGAGGACTCGTCGCTTATATGCTGGTCAAGACCCTCTACTCCAACCGATGTGGGATAGAATACAGGCATATCAGAACCTATATTTTTTGACAAAATTATGCTCCAAAATTTAGTGAAAAACTTTCATATTTTAACATATATATATATATATATCACTTTGTAAATGTTTGATATTATGTTCCAACTATAAAAAAAAAAAATCACTTTTATATTCATGAGGTTCGAATCTATCTTGATTATGAAGTCTATTTTTATTACTGGAGTAACAGCTGCTTCGCAAGATTTCTGAAAGAAGTTTTTTGAAATTAGAAGAATACTCATGTGGCTATATCGGTAGTTCACGCACATAAATTTAGAATTTAATGAACTTTAAGTGCACTTGTGCTTGCGTGCATGAATAAAAAAGGAATATGTATATGAATAGTGACATCCAATGAAATGCTATGTATGATTTAAAATATGTAGGAAAGAGACACCGATCAAGAACATAGAATTATTAGCTTCCTCTAATGTGGTAAGTATCCAAATAGGATCTTGATGTATTCATTAATAATCCTTTAATTAATATAATATCCAAGGTTTTAACATTTGAAGTGCTTAAATTCAAAGGTATCATGATTCATGAACAAACATAAATATTAAGATATTGCAATCAGATAAAAATCAAAGCGTTTGAAAATTTTCAACTTTATAATCTTTTTGTTTGTTGTTGGAAAGAGGCTCCTAGACGTGATTGGCTAATATATATATTTTTTTCAAATTTTATAATTTGATGGAAGGTACTTGATAAAAATTTTGAGAAATGAATTATAATCTATAAAAAGAAGAGCAAGTAGAATATAATTTTTTTTATTAAAGTAAGTAGATTTTAATTTATCTTTTTTTTTTTTTTTCTAAAATAAACAAAGGCCTCCTCTGATTTGACCTTTTGAGTGGCAATATTATCAAACAAATTATAAGCTTTTAGAACATATTTGATTTAAATAAATGAAACTTTATGACAGATTTAAATATAGTAATTTTCTCCATGTAAGCTACCAATACCTTCTTAGCATAGAAAAATTAGCTCGCTTCATTTATTTCAATTTGATCACATTTGGCCAACGGTATTTAGACCATTTTATTAGGGTGAATTGCATTTTGTCCCCTATGTGTTATTCATAAGCTGCAAAAATCCCCCCCAAGAAAAATAAATAGACAGTGACCCCCTTTATTCTTTTAAAAAAATAGCAAATGACCCCCCTCCATCATGCGGTGCAAATCACGTGCTGGTAAGTGCGTTTGGTCTTGGATTTTTTCTGTTAAAATGTTAAATTTACCCATAAATGTCAATCGTTGGATCTATTGAAAAAAATTGACGGCTTAGATCATTTCTAATTATAAAAAATTATAAATTATAAAATATATTTATTTATATACATACATAATATATAGTTAACTATATTTATATATATAGTTAAATATATGTATATACACACCCACCCCCATCAACCTACCCAACCTTCCCCCTCCTCCACCCCCACCACCAGGCGCCAGGAACAGTGGCTGATGGCATCTGCGAGCAACGACGACATCAATCCACCTAACCTTCCCTCTCTTCCACCCCCACCACCAATCATCGAAACACTGGCTGACGGCATCTGTGAACCGCTGCTGCTCGCAGGGCCTCCATGGCCGCCTTCATGGAGGCCGCGCTGTGCGAGCCCCCATGGCGAGCTGCGGCCATGGGCGCCGCTAGAGGCACCCTTCGTGGAGGCAGCCATGGTGAGCGGCCCGCTTGGCCCCCGCCGCTCGCAGAGGTGGCCTCCATGGCCACATTTGCAGTGGCCATGGAGGCCTCGCCGCTTGGCCCAAGCGGCGGCCATGGCCGTGAGTCCCCTGCTAGCGGCGGCCATGGAGGTGCCGCTCTCAAAGGGGCAGCCATGGCCGCAGCTCGCGAGTAAGATGGGGTTGGGGGGTGGGGTATAAAATATAATATAAAATATTTATTTATAAATATATACATAAATATATTTGTGTATTTATATATTTATGCTTATTATATTATATATTTGTATTTATTATATTATATATATTTAAATAAAAAAGAATAAATTATAAAGATGAAAATAAAAAAAATTAAAAATAGTTTTAAAATTTAAAAATAAAAAATTTGGTATAAAGGGGATGAAAAAAGATAATATAATATAATAATTTTTTTATTTTTTTATTTATGTATTTATTATATTATATATTTATGTTTTTATGTATTTATAATATATTTATATATTTATGTTTATTATATTATATATTTTAGATTTATATATAAATAAAAAAGAATAAGTTAGAAAGATGAAAATAAAAAAAATTAAAAATAGTTTTTAAATTTAAAAATAAAAAAAATGGTACAAAGGAGAAGAAAAAATATGTATAAAAATATATTTTAAATGAATAAATAAATAAAATTGAAAATATATGAAATCATTAGGGGTAGTATAGTCTTTACATATTGAAATTAGGACAAAATTGCAGCAAATCACGAAAGGGGGAGGGGGGCGGTATGCCTATTTTTAAAAGTATAAGTGGAGTTACTGTCTATTTATTTTTCTTGGGGGGGGGGGGTTTGCAACTTATGAATAACACAGGGGGTCAAAATGCATTTCACCCCATTTTATTAAGATCTAATTTGACCAAATTTTATCAATTACACGTATTGTTTAGTTGTACTCACTTTTTCATTGATTATTTTATCTGGAGTTATACACTGATTATATAATTAGTGTACATTTTTTTACAAGTAAATTAGCTTTGACTTCATCAAGCTAAGTTTGAACTATTATTATTCAAATTGAGTGAATCTTAATTTTTGAAAATTCTTTAATTTCTATTATCAAAATCATTTTGGTAGGAAAGGACAACTGCTAGTTTTTTTAACTATGCAAAATTGCAAATAGTTAAGATTCGTTGTACTTTTAAACTAAACTTAATTGTACTTTTAGAATTAACTAAAACCTTAAGTGGAGTACGTTCTACGGATTTCTCTTCTTTTGTGGAAATTATTCTCTGATGGCATCCTTAAACAAGTAACAAGGTATCTCATGCAATCTCAATAACTTTTTGGGACGTTTAAAAACTTAGCAAAAATTAATAAAACCAAGCAAATAATTCATTTAGTAGCAATACTTTAGCCAAACAGCCCTTCTAAATATATTGGTATTTTTTGTCATTTGTATTAGTTTATTAAACGTTGCGTTCCTATAATATACGATTGAATTATAAATCTAATTAATAATCTTAGTCTTGGTGTAAGCCGACCAACACATTTTTTGTTTCATCAAGTGGTAAATCAAAATATTTACGGATATTTAGAATACTACAATTGATAGTACTGATGTTACTCAAATATTAATTTTATTCTCTCCGTAGATCATGTTCCTATTGTGGTTCGACATCTACCACAAGCAGAATAATTGTCATAATCAGACTCACATTTCTCGTGGAAATTATTGATGTGATTATATTCTTGACCAAGACGTCTAGCGACTCTTTTATGTGATGCCCTTACGCTGTATAATTCATTGCTAGCTATTTCTGGAGAATCGGAGGCATAGAATCCAATATTAGAGGATATGGACAAGTGGTGAGTTCAATGCCCATTCTGACATTGTGGTACAAAATTCCCAATTAAAGCAAGATTTCAAGAATATCACACACATGATTCTAAATAAAGGCAAGACCACATGAAGTCCTATTGGTTTAAGAAGATGATGCGAATGGTAGAGTTAGTTTAATTTGTGTTGGAAATTATCAATAACAAAGGGGAACAAGCACAATTGTATGCAGATAATTTTATCTACACATATAAGACAAAACTCATTTATAAGTTTCGTTCTAATGAAATTAATCACAAATACATATCATTACTTGTTATGATGAGTAACTACTAGAGCTATTCATTCATTTATGTGACTCCAATCTATAGAAGTTTTTCGTAAAACTTCAAAAAGAGATCACAGATAGAATTTTGAGAAGAGATAGAAAAAAAAAAAAAAAGAAAGAATAGGGAACAATATTATAGGGATAAAAGAGCTACAAGTTGTATGTCTATTTTTCTATTATGAAATAGATGGTATATAAATAAGTCTTTATATATAAGAAAAAAATTAATAAAATAATAAATAGAATCCTACAGGAATATAGATTAGAATTCATTAAAATATTAAGTTCGATTAAGTTGTGGTTGAAAATTGTATCCAATTTTGCCCAATGGCTTATAGCCCAAGTGACATTGGTTTCTCTTATTATGTGGGAGGTCTCGTGTTCGACCCGAAAGGGCGCCGTTTCTTTGAAGAAAAAAAAAAAAAAAGAAAAGGAAAATTGGATACAATTTGCAACAAATATTTATATGTAGTCTTTCATAGGAATCAATGAAATTGGGCAACAAGATTATATGCTAATAAAGGGGTGCAATGTTGTTCCAATATTTTTAAGGATTCTTAGGTGCCCATATAATTGGAAAATATATGCAACAAGAGGACCAATGAAAAACTGATAGCTACGGGAATACAGATAAAGAATATAAAATATGGCTTTTTTTCACTTGATTGCTGTTTACTTTGGATCCATCTTGAATTCGATAGAGAAAACAATGTAGACAGGAAAATAGAATTAAATATGAGGTAGAGTTAAGAAAAGCATCGGCATGGAAAAAGAAAGAGTAAGAAATGATGCGAGTTTTTTTCTATTATTAAGGATTTCTATTGCCCCCACACAATTATTGATTTGCTAAGGATATATAGCAAAAGTTTCAAACAGTAGTATCTCATTGGAAGGGCAAAGAGATTTTTCGTAGAAGGATGATTTTGTAAAGTGAGTGAATGAAAATATTTATATTGATGAAAAGTAATGAATTTTTTAATTCAAAATATTTTTTAAACGATCCAAAAATATTTATAGCAGCTCAAAATATTTTATAATAATTCGAAAATATTTGTAACAGCTCAAAACATTGTGTAATACTTCAAACGAAAAGTGTGTTTAAAACATCAATGCGATTAAGCAACCCCGTTCCCGTCCCATCGCGGCTGGTGCGGTGCACCATAGCCAACATCTAAAATCTTCCATTGAGTTCTACAATTTACACTAACTACAACACTTGTACTTTAATAAGACAAAGGGTTGCAGTTTTGCAAATAACTATTTTGTGTCTGTTTGGTTTTGTTTTCACTATCTATTTTCATTGTTTTTTTTTAATAAAATAAAATAGAGAGTTATCAATTTATTACCATTTTTACGTATATTTTCATTTTCAAATCTCTTTATTTTGAAATCCTATTTTCGATCTATTCTCATTTTTACGACTTTAAAAAAACACTCACACACACGCACACAACAATATCCAAATATATCTCATTTATTACTCTATAAAATTATTTTATTTTAAATAAAATATTTAAACAACATTTCATTTTCAAACTTATCCGATTCATACTGCCTCTTAGGTTTTCGTATACCCTCTTGGGGCACTTCATATAATTCTTTCTTGAATTATATAGAGTTTGGGATTGGTACCCATGTTAGTAGCTTATCAATTACACTTTCCTTGAAACCAACAATTTTTATGGGTTACAAATTGCCAAAAAAGTTGAAGAAAAGAAGTTCATATTAACTATAATAATTATACATACGTATATTATTGAGAAATTGGAATAGTTGTCATGACTGCCTATATTATTTCTTTTTTCTTACATGCTTTTTATATTTTTATTCAACTATGTTCCAAAATATAGAATTTCATGAAAAGCAATAAGTATTTATTTGACCACTACATATTGATATTTAGTTCGGACTTTTGAAATTTAATATCTTTTCACCTTTTACCAAATTATAAGCTCCCTCTTGAAAGTATGCATATGAATTACACCTATGCTATTAAGAAATTAGAAAATATGATTATAGCAAGTAAATTCATACAACTTGCATATTTACCTCAAAGCTACTATGAGCTTTGTGAAAGCGGCTATATTAATGGCTCCAAAACATATAATTTTTCTACATAAGTTTATTATTAAAGTTATGTTGTATAAGATAATATATTTATATTTATATTTATATTTTTACTTATTTTATCTTCATTACACTTAGGTTTTTCAAAAGTTAGGAGGTATATGTAATTTTCAAAGCGATGAGAATTTTTTTGTAATTAGGCCAAATCTCATAGGGTCTGCATATAATTCACCCTAAATATAAATCTAATGCTAACTCTTATGAATTAAAATAAGAACGTAAAATTGATAAGTATTTATATTTTCAATAATATATAAAGTATACGTATATGTTTGAAAATATTATAATTTCTTTAAAAAATTTAAACATACACAAATCATATTTAGTTAATTTTTTGTAATAAAACTATTTCCCCATGTATAGAAAATTATGATAATAATTTTTAATATTTTTAGAAGTTCAATTATGAGTCAATCTTCCAAGAGGTCCAATTATTGGGTCTCATACTTGTGATTGGAATTGGTCTAGAAACCAGGGCCATGTTTGTTTTCATTTTCACCAATTTAAAATGTTTGAACTTTGAAGATGATTATAAAAAACTTTAATCATTTCTATAAAAATCCCAACTCATTTTTAACTCAAAACATATTCACCCAATATTCTATATTACCTTTATCTTTATTTTTATTATTGCTATTTCTTTCTCCACCTTAAAACTTACTAAACCCTAAATAATTATTACTTTTCAGACAACATATTCAAATACAAACTCATTTTCTAACTACCTTTTAAAATTTTAAAAATACTAGAAAGAAAAAATAAAAATAAAAATACAATCAAACGGTCCCAAAAATATCAAACTTACGAAAATTCATCATTAGAAACTCAGCATATTGTCATCTCCATATTTCAATTACCATTTTCAAGACGATACCATAATAATATTAAAAAAATTCACTTTTACTACGTACATAACATCTTCTAAATTTTTATATCAACTCAAAATAGTCCTATAAATTCCAAAAAAAAAAAAAAAAGAAGAAGAAATGGAGTATTACTCACGTTCCATCTGGATTTCAGGCCCGAAATGTTGACCACTAAAAATTTCCATAATGGTAGAATATTGTTTGCCACCCAAACAAAGCCAAACTGCTAAAATATTTTCAATTGGGACTTCAGCCGAATTGGACGTCATTATTGATTGCAAGACTACATACACCATCCAATAATGAGACACCGTGTGCTTTTAAAAATCATTTCTTCTTTTGAAAAAGCATATCCAAAAGTTAAAATTTGTCAGACACGTGGCCTTTTGTCCGATTCAAATTGTGGAAAAACGAACACAACTGCGAAAGTGAAATCTATCTATCTTTCTTTTGGTCTCTCATGACATCCATTCGATGTACATCTTTTGAAGTTCCAAGGGGCAACAACGTTGAACACACATATTTGTGGCATTCAACAAGATACAACATACATTTATTTATTGTCATTATGTTGCATTGGTGCATCCACTTTACCTTTGAGTTGGTATTTTTTTTTTTTGACAAGACGTGGTATGCCACGTGTTATTTTTATCCGTTTGAAATATTTGATTCTCGCTTGATTTGATGTGAAATTTTTTATCAAAGCTGAAAAAAATAAAAATTTTATATAATAAATATTTGTAAATTCATGCGGTTACTTCAATTGATTAAGACAAAATAATGCATGATGATAGCAAAATTAATTTATCAACGGGCATAGAGATTGTGTAACTATGTTGAGTGTATTGATCTATTGATGATGAATTTTACTTTAAAAATACACTTAATCTTAGTTTTGAGCTGACCTCATATTTCAATCATTCTTTTTGTACTTTGATTTGAATAAGAAAGAAAATTCTATATTTAAATTTCATAATTCTAAAAATTCTTCCTTCATGTGGAACGAGCCCAGGTGGAGGCTATATCAAATAACCTTTGTTCCCACCAAACACAGCTAAGGCTTGTTTGTTTTCTTTTTCAAATTTATTTTCACTCATTTTTATTATTTGAAAATAAATTATCAATAATTTTTCATCATTTTCATCAAAATTCCAACCATTTTTAATTTAAAATAAATTCTCCAATAATTTATATATTTTTTCTCAATCACATATATATCGTCTATTATTATTATTATTATTATTATTATTATTATTATTATTATTATTATTATTATTATTATTATTATTATTATTATTATTATATCTCTCCACCTATACAAACTTTTTTTTAACTCATTTTCTCCAACTACCATTCCACATATGTGATAATATTGGTTTTGAGTTCATGATTGCATCCACATATGTGATAATATTGGTTTTACAACTTACATCATATCATATCGTATCATGTAAATTGTTCAATATAATAAGATTCATTTTCACTACACGTATGTATAACTATTAACAATGTCAATTTAAATGCTGCAAATTGTTTTACAGTTTTTTCCCCCTATACAGGTCATATTTATTTTTAATAGTATCAATTTAATTACCATCCAATAGACATTTACAGTGAGAGAGGACCAAAATTAAAATCGTGAGAAGAATAGGACTAAAACTATAAAAAGATCCAAATAAAAGGACAAAGCTTGTCTAAAAATACAATCAATGACGGAATATGCTTGCGTGGTGTTTCACTAGCATAGTTCTGTTCCTTGTCATGTTTAGGACCATAAGGGAGGCCATTTTGATAGTGACAATGGTCATAGTGAAGTTGTGAATAGAACTTGTAGTTGTTTAGAGTTAATTGACTACTTGTCTGAAATGATAGATAATAAGTGCTATACTTCAACTTTCAGATGACGTTAAAAAGAACTAATCCAACACAATCGAAAAACTTTTACCATTATGTTTCATTTATGCTACTACTTATGGTATGATTTGTATACATGAATGAGATGAGAATGGAATGTGCATTTTCAAGTCTATTCCCAAACCCTTGATTACTATAATTTAGTGATAGAAATTCTAATTCCCATAGGAATACTTATTCCCAATTGTATGGGATTAGTTTTTCCTTTCATCCCCTTTGGGTTTAACTATTCTCAATCTATTGAGAATACATGTATATTTTTGTTTGTCAAAATTACCATCCAATTAAAAAAATTTGATAAATCCCAACAAATCCCAACATGTCAAGTCTCTCAATTTCATTTTGAATCTTTCTTATATCTTTTTATCAGCATTATATATATATATATATATTCACCAAGAACTTCATTCCCTCTTAAATCAATCACTTTTTTTATGCACTTGCAGAATATCAGCAACACATTGAACTTGCAAGCTTTGTCCTATGTATTTGTTGTTTCTAATTCTAAACTCTGTTCAAATTTGTGAAATAGATGTTCTACAAGCAGGTGAAGAAAACAAATCAATTTTGTACAATTTATAAATAAATGCTTCTGAAGGAAGGGGATCATCTCATGTCTTCTGCCAAGATTTTTATTTCTTTCTTTCCATTCTTGGGCTTCTTTCTGTTCGTGGTAAAATTCTTGTTTTTCTTATTTGATTGTGAAGAAAAAAGTGTATTTAAAGATAAATAACGTATCTAATTTTGACTAGAATATTTAATATAATACATAAAAGAATTTTTATAAACAAATAATTTTATTTTAATAAATTTTCATAAAATGGTAATTTGGTCATACAAAATAATTTCATTCCATTCACAACAATCATACATAATTACCAATCGTGAAATTGAAATCAAGCAAAAAATGAGGATTCCATTACTTTTTCATTCATTGCGCATACTAATTATAGGATAAGTATTACTAATATCATTTATTTCCTTTCTTCATTCCATTCCTAAAGTCATTATATTTCCATGTAATTCTATTTCTTCATACCTATCACTACCTTAAGAGGGGGATTGCAAATTCTAAGCTTTTCGAAGCTTTTAACTAGCTTGTGTAAAAATGCTACAATAGAAATGATGTTACTGTAGTCTCCATAATAATAATAATAAACTTTTCTTCTATTTGTTAGTGTTGAATTAAATATATTAATAATAAGTTACTTCAATCCCTTGATTAAATTTTGGTGCTGAAAAATGTATAAACCCAATAATATATACTTTTAAGAATTAGCTATGAAAAAGACATTTCTGATTAAAACTTAGAACAATTTTGTAATCAGCACACTATATAATAAAAATCACACACGCCAACGCACGCACGTGCATACACGCGCACACACACATATATATGGAGGAAATTAAGGGGGGTAATTTTCAATACGACACAATAACCTGATACAAGTTTGACATGAAAAAAATTGAATTTGGGTTGACCCATTTTAAGTTTGGATCCAATAAGGTCGACACAAATAAAAAATCTAAAGAAAATGGATTGGGTTGGGTTGGGTTGAATTGAATTTTAGGTTACATTAACAATCCAAAATTTGATTATGGGTCACACGATAACTCGAACCTACCTAAACCAACTTGACCCAATCCGAATTAAACAAATAAATTTAAATTTTATTAGGAGTAAAAATATAAAATAACAAAATAAAGCTTGAAAATTTGAACTTTAACAATATCAAAATTATTACTTCGGCATTTTTTGATCTTATTTATTTTTACAACCATGATATAGGATGGATTATTACAATTCTAAATTAATTCTAATTGTTTTTTTTGTATCAAAGTGGACATGAAAATTGTACTTTAGAAAGTTAACAAAGTATTGTTTTAACTACTGAATTGTACTGAAAGTTTTCTTAGGCCTTATACAATGCAAGGTTTTGCATAAATAAATAGGATAAAAATTCTTTTTGTTGAGAGGTTATACAAAATTCAAAAGACTTAAGCAAGCTTTTATAACAAAATTATGTGTATAGTTTAAAATATTTGTTTACTTATTTACTTGATGATATATTTATATTGATTTATGTATTGCTTAATTGAATCAATATATATATATATATATATATAAAGTTAAAAAACAATGGCATTAATTTTAAAAGTTAAAAAAGATAATTTAATCGATATAAAAGATTCAAAAATTAAAGAGAGTGGATGAGTAAAACTTGAAAAAGTATGATATTTTTAAAAGTAAAGCACTTTGTGATTTCAATATTTTTGTGATGTAGATAGATACTAGAAAATGAAAGGAAAAAAGTCCTAAATATCAATATATTATGTGGTTCAATTGAAATTATTTGGATGCATTTGTGAAGTTATAATGAGAACTCCTTACTAATATTCTAATTTATTAATAATTAAAAATAGATAAAATTAAAAAATAAAAATACCAAAAAGTTTCTAAAAATTAAAACAAAAATTCAAATTAATTATTTTAAAAATTAGATCGACTCGAACATGATCTAATACGAATCAAGTTAGATTAGAGTTGAGCACCTTTAGGTTATCATCAGGTTAGATTGGGTTGGGTTCGAATTGAGAAAATTAATATTATATCCCTATTTCAACTCAACTCGAACCTACCTCACACACTCAAACTGCCACCTCTAGAAAATGAAGGTATAAAACACAATATAACTAAGCCTTTTTAAATCTTTTAAATAGTAAAGCTTGAAATGATATTAATATTTCATATACCGTCAATATATATAGGAAAAAGTTACATATGAATTTACTCATAATAAAATTACCCAATGTTCAAGCCAATAACAAGTTGTGCAATCAACTTTAATTTAAAATAAATTATTTGTTTTAAATATTAAATAAATAATTCAATTTAAAAAGTAAACTCATGCATTGTGACGTAACACAATACCTAATGAGTGTTTGTTTGTTCTTTAATCTTTGATAGGTTTCGCGTTGATTGGTATCAGTCGCTTTTTAGGGACCTAATACAGAGAAATATCTTCAAGAGGATAAGCCAGCATTTGGGATTAATTTACAAGTTAATTAGGTATGATTTTGATTAAGCTCTATCGTCACCAAAAATCGACCGTCCACATGTCCTTCTCAAGATGAAATCACAGGATTTAGGTCATGGAATCCTAGTATGTTCATGTATGAGATGCTGCTAAATTGCATTCAACTTAAATTAGGTTAAAATATTAATTGCATCACTATTATGAATAGTATTTTGTCCCCCCACCAACCATACATGTTGATGTAGACATAAATCTTAATTTGTAGATAGATCATTTAAACACAATCCTTCAATAATTAATACATTGGTTATTTTTTAGCAAGTTTTATATTTTTCTTACCAAGTAAAATTTGCTTTTAGACCTTTTTTTTATTATTTGTTTATTTACTAGTTGTTGTGGCAGGCCTTGCATGCATACATAAATTTAAATTGATATAGTACGAATGGTAAAACATTCAAAACAAACTTATTACTTAAAAAAAAAAAAAACGTAAAACTATGCATAAGATAGAAAAATTTATATGACCTTATCGTTTTCTCATTTCGATCTATATAAATGATTTTTGTTTACCTCACTCATGAGATTGGATTTGCGACAAATAACAATTAAAAAGAATTAATGTTATGATTTTATAGGATTAGTTAGAAGAATATATAATTGGTTTATGGAATGTGGTAGGAGAATAGAAAAAAAATGAGAAAGAAAATAGAGATGGATATCTTTTAACAAATAGTGAAATTTTATTTGCAACTTTAAATTTTTGTCCCAAACAATAAAATATTTAAGGGTAAAAAATAGGTATATTATAATTTGATGTAACGATGGAAAAATCGTCATTTTATGAGTGTAAGAGGACTTTTCTTTTTATTTAGTATAGAAGATACGCACGCAGCGCATTAAGAGTTAAATAGGATTTGAACTCCTAAACTCTCATATTATATGAGAGACTTATCCACTGAACCAAATGCCACTTAACTTATTTAAGTATTGAAGGATTTTCAATTAAAAAAATAAATTCAATGACCCTAATATACTCTTTTGTGCAAAATTTTAGATTGAAATACAAGATTTTTTTGTAAATATATTAAAATTAAAATTTAGACACTCATCATATTTGTAGATATAAATCGCTCTGAATAACGCAAATTCAAAGTGGTTGGAGTTTGCCAATTCCTATACCCTTACATTAAAAAGTATGACGTTGCATATATATTGTGTTTGAAGCTAAAAATGACCAATATTATTATATACGTGACGTGCAAAACTTTCATGATGTCAACTGATTTTGCGTTACATTAGAGAAATTTCAACTTACTGAATCATAAGCGTGACAAAATTTACGTAGCAATTATGTCACATAGACTACTGACAATTTTATACTTAGGGGGTACAAATGCAAGATTATTGTAATTAATTTCTTCTGGAAGAAAGGGGTCAATGCATCAACTAGTAATTCGTAATTCAATGGATTCAAATTCTAAGGTAGGTTTGGTTTTATTTTGGGGTATAATTACAGGGATCTTCCCTAAAATTTAATTTATATACAAAATTAGGCCTACAGGTTTGTGTTATTACAATTACCTTCCTTAGAGCCCGTCTAACAATTGTGTCATATCGTTAGTAAAGCTAATGGATTTTACATCAGCTTTGATAGTTTTTGAAAATTCAATTTTGCTCTTCATTTGACTACACCCGACTGTTGACCATACTGTTGGACCAAAATATCCTTATCTAGTATGACATGTGTGGATGTGGTTGTAATTAACGAAACTTTAAGGGGTGTTTAATGTAACAAATTAAACTAATGGTTAATGCAGTAGTTGGAATTATAATTCTTCTGAAAGAAAAAGATTTTATGAGATTCAAAAGGTCCGTTGAGCGCCTCATGACTATGTCATAATAGATCCGAACACTTGCCCCGGATCGACTTCCAGATCATAATTGCTCTAGTAAAGAACTAAAGAAAATAGATAAATGGGAGATTAAAAAATAGAAGAGAAATAAACTAATTATAAAAATGTGTCTTAAAGGTTTACTAATTATTTGACTTTTATTTAATTTTGATTAACATAATAATATGTTTAATTTTATTTTGAGAGAACAAATTGTACTTTAAATATTAATTAGTATTTTTTTGTATGCTTAATTAAGTAAAAATGTGATTTTATATTAATATTTTTCTGTATGTGTAATTGTTATATAAAAGATACACACACACACACAAAATTATATTTTTTGAGGGGAATAAAAATATAAATATTTTCGGGAAAGAACAAAAAGCCTGTATTTGGTTTCATTCCCCCAAGTGAAAAATGTTTTGAGGAAATGAGACCAAACAATGTCTCAGTTTTACTGCCCTTGTCGTTCACCGAATATTTTCACCTAAAACCATTCTGATAAGATGAAATTAATTATAAAGTAAATATAATAATATTTATTTATTATTGATTTTTTTTAATTGTAAATCAATAATAAAGCAAGCATAACTCACTTCATTTGAGTTTGGAAGAACCCGTTGGGCTAAAAGTTATAATCATTGACATCCAAGTAATTTATAAGATGCCCAAAATGTTTAATAAAATTTTTGAAATTTTATAAATTCTTTTTTAGAAAAAGCAATTTGTTCTTAACTTATTTTTCAATTTTTGATATTTTTTTATGGTTCTAAATGTGTTAATTATAAAATTACTATTACTAATACTCTTATTTTATCTCAACATATAAAAACTTATTTAGAAAAGAATTATAATATTTTGTAAATTTTAAATAAATTCTAGAAGATATAAAAACTTAGCCAGAAGATACTATGCTAATATCTATAAGGCCTCGTTTGGTTTCATTTCCATAGCCTTTTTTTATTTATTTATTTATTTATTATTATTATTATTATTATTATTTTAAGAATAAAACACATCATTTTTTATATATTTTCACCTAACATCATTTTTATTTTTATTTTCAAAATATATTTTTCAATAACATATATATTTTCTCTCTCTATTTCATTATTTTTATCTCTCTCCTCCTATAACCTACTAAACCCAATATAATTATTACTTTTTCAATAATTCATCCAAATACAAACCTCTTTTCAACTTATTTTTATTAATTAATTTTTTAAATTTTAGAAATAATAAAAATAAAAATTGAAAATTTAAATAAAACCAAACGGGCCTTCCTAGACATTTATTATGCCCTCAAAACTATGATTAGAGGAAGATAAATTAACCCAAAAAAGTACACCTCTTTCTTGATTATTGTGACTTTTGGTTGCTAAATTTAGATGGCAAAATCTATGACCTTCCTCCATGATTTGATCCTGCTGCGCAATCAGATTTCACCACCTCACTGCAAGTAATTGAAGTTGGCCTAAAATGTAAATAAAAAAACATATTTAATATTCCTATTGTCTTGTCTTAATACTCTGAATACTTTCATCTTTAGCTTAAGATAGAAACAGGCACCTGGGTTCGTGCCACGTGTTGATGTGGGCACCTAAAAGGTTGGACTATTTTGGTTAGCTGTTCCCGTGAAAAAAGGGGTCCAAGTCCAAAGGAACAGCCAGAATAATTGCTGTTTCCTAGGGCGGCAAAGGAGACTAAGAACTACCAACTTTGGATTATTTAATTGGCTATTGCATAATTAAATTAGTTTCACCTTTTGAGTTCTACGTTTATCAGATATAAATATTTTATATGTTTTAATTCATTGTTCTTCAATAAAAATTTAAATTTAAGAAATCAGTTAGATTAATTGTTATTTTAAGACTAAGGTTTTGCATTCATTTCCATCATATATTTATCTCACTTGTGTTTGTTATGTAATTATTTATTGTATGAGTTAATATTTTGGGTTAAAAAGTAAATAAAGTATTCGATACTGATCAACACGAAGTTGATTGTTAAAAGTTCATTTGAACTCATTTCGTTAGATAAAAAGGTTTAAGCACGGTTTTGTACGATAATGTTTAAAGCTCAATTCGAGCCCAATTTAATTATTAGAATAATATATATATATATATATATATGAAATTTCAAGTTACTTGAACTCCACTCATGCATGTTCAATTTAAATAAAGCTATTTGAAATTCGATTTGTTAACAGACAAATCAATCTCAAACATAATTTGTGAAGTTTGATAAAAAAATTCAAATAAATTTGAACAATAATGTAACTGATTCGATCGCCTCAATCTATTTACAACTATAATGCATTATTATTATTATTATTATTATTATTATTATTATTATTATTATTATTATTATTATTATTATTTTAAATTTATACACACTTGTACAAGAATTAAAACTTCAAATCTCACACTTGTATATGTATTGCGTAAGAACAATATATTATTGGATCAATTGACTGCTCGACCTCTAATAATACATCATTATTGATGCGTATATAAGTGAAACTAAATTATTGATTAATATGTTAATAATTTAATTGCCACTTCTCTATAGAAAAAGTAACTATAAATTAGGTATTATATAGTTAGAATCAGTTTACTTTTGATTTTAGCAATCCTAACATTGTAACCTTAACCCTTGTTGAACCTGCTTTCGTGGAAAGCTACCAAAGAAGGTAAGGTACTATTTGTTTTTCATAAATTACTCTTATCTTAATTAGTTGCTCCACTTTAAGTGTACAATAATCAACAAATAAAAGTTTGATGGTGGGGGGTAAATAGAATCTAGGCACACTGAAAAGCAATGATATTGGCATGGAACGGTAATTAGAAAGTGTATACCCTAACTTGGCGTAGACATATTAATTTTTAGCCATCAGACAAGTGAGACAAGTGAGACAATATGTTACATGTTAATTTCAAATTTTAATTTGTTTCTTGAAAATTTATTAAATTTAAATTTAAAAGATAAATAGTTAATTTTAATTAATATTCTAGTATTTATTTTATACTCAAATCAAATATTGATAAGTGTCAAAGATGAAGTGTCTATGTCTATAGACCAATCAAATCAAATATATTTGATATTATTTGTTGATATATGATATTATTTCTTGATATCTGGTATTATCTCTTGATATTTGATTTTGATAATATGATATTATTTGTTGATATTTGATATTATCTTATCAAAAAGATAATCATCAAAGAAGTTTAAGTGAATCTAGAAGTCTCCCATAAGCACCTATATGAAGGAGTGATCATAGCTCATTCCAAACACACAACACAAATCCTAGCAAGTGAGAGAAACTTTGAAGGAGGCCAATGATTCTCTCCAGTAAATTCAAGGAGATCTACATTGTTCTTCGCAGAGCTCATCATATTCTGGTGTTTGATTCGAGATTAAGGTGCGAAGCCCTCGAATTGACATTATTTTCTTTAAATCAAATTCAAGAAGATTCACGGCGTTCTTCATGGAGCTAAATATTTTTGGCATTTGATTCGAGATTAAGGTGCGAAGCCCTCGAATTGACGTTATTTCAAATCAAATTTAAGGAGATCCACGGTATTCAAGACATCCATTGCGGAGCTCATCAAATTCAAGATCATATTTTGAAGGAAAGAATAAGAGGATTAGATTAGAAATTAGATCTATAATTGATAGATTTTAATTTCATTCTTATTTGTATGAATTTTCTTTTCTTGTAATTTTATTTATTGCAGACAAAGAAAATTGCCTTATAATTGGGACGATCTCTACCTCTCACCTCCTCATTTCATCAAGATTGAAATATCAAATGATTGCCAACAAGACTACGACCTTGAAAATTATTGCCTCAAATTCCTCAAGTACTGGAGTAAAAGGTGTTGGCATCATCACAAGAGGTATGTTCACAAAGTTGCAATCATCTTTGGAGGTAGCTCATTCATTTGCTAGGGAAAAGATGTTGCCGCATTTTATTAATATAAATAAAGATGGCGGAGACTCAAAGGAAGAAGCTGCATCATCTATTCCCCACTCAACATCAAATTTCTCAAAATACGACGACGGTGATGGCAACAAGTGCTACAACCTTGGAAGAACAAATTGCAAATTTGATAAAGGCTATTGAAGGACTCACGAAGCATGTCCAAAAGCGAGACTTTCAACTTTCCAAATTGATAAGCAAAGTAGACAATCTTGATGTAAGCTGCATGGTGGAGAAACAAATTGTGGCTTAGGACGAATGCGAAACATCCACAAAAAAATAGCCAAAAATGAAAAAACTACAAATAAAGAACTACAAGTTTCCACTGATGGACTAGTTCTAGGGGGCAATTTTTGACACGATACAAAAACATGACACGATATTATTGGGTTTGGGTTGTGTCGATATTGGGTCGACCCGATAATCAACACGAAAATTATGAGTTGGTTCGGGTTGGATTTTGGGTTACCCAATAATAATCCAAAAACACGATAATTTTATAGGGTAACCCGACCCAACTCGATTCAAAATTTTAAGAGGAAAAAAAATCAATTACTAAAAGCGAACAAAAAGAGAAAAAATAAATTCAAAATAAAAATAAAAATGAAAGAACCCTATTTGAGCAATTGAGTTTTTGATTAGGGTTCAATTACAGATTTCTCAATTCCTTCTTCCTCCCCAACTCTCTCTTACTGTTGTTGCCCGTCTACACCTTTACGGTCTACCGATTCTACCCATCGGCCATCTCTTCTCCATTCCCTAACTCTCTATGACCTACTAACTCTACCAGTCGGCCATCTTCTCTCTATTCCCTAACTCTCACTACCAATCTACCATCCACTACCAACGGCTTCAATTTTTTCCTCAACTCCACTATCCGCCAACGTCTACAGGTAGGTTTCTCAAATTCAAAGTTTTATCTAGAAATTATTTTACAACAGTTCCATCTAAATTAGTCTATCCCATTCCCTTAACCTTTGATAAATAACTTCTTCTTTTTTGTATGTGTGTTTGTATTCCCTTCCCCCCTCCTTTTTTTTCTTTCTTTCTTTTTTGATTAGGAAAAGAAAGAAAATAGTTGCTCGGATGGGATTGCTTATGTACTAGTCTTTTTAAGAAATTTCCTCCTCCATTACGACGATGCTCTGTTTAAGCTTTTAATGACAACGATCAACTTAGGTTACAAGAGTTTGTTATGTCTGGTAGTGCGATTTTTGGTGCGTGGTGATGACCTGTTTAATGCCGAATAGTTCGAGAAACAAATATATGATGTTGTTTACTGTCAGCCATAATAATATTATTGATAAATGGGTTCCATCATCTATGGGTGGGTGGGTCAAACAGAATGTGGTTTTTGTTCCAAGGTTGTCTGGTTTTGGCCTTTAGGATGGGGGGTGGCCTGAATTATCCTTCAATTTGATTCCACCTGTCATCTTGTGGGATGGGTTGTGCCTTTTTGTGCTTTGTTTTTCATACGTTAAAGTTTGTTTTTTCTTTTCCTCTAAAAAAAAAAGGAAAGAAAAAAAAAGAGAAACTTTAGGGATTTTTGTATTAATTAGGCGTTTTCTATGCTTTACTTGTAAGTAGAACGGAAATTGTTTTTGGTGAATAGTTGTGAGTTTAATTATTATTAGTATTATTTATTATATCAAAATAAATTTATCTTGTGATTATATGAAATAGTATTTCTTTTGCCAACTTGTCATTTTAAATGTCTCAAACTTGTTACTTGTTTTTTTTTTTTTTTTTATATTCCAAAAATAAAAATGAAAAGAGAAAGTACCGAGACAATTGATATGGATAATGAAATTGAAGAAGAAAATAGTGGGGAAGAATTGATGTTATCTTTTGAGGGTGAAGGAAAACAAACAGGTGCAACAACC
This sequence comes from Jacaranda mimosifolia, assembly GCA_018894105.1. NCBI lineage: Eukaryota > Viridiplantae > Streptophyta > Magnoliopsida > Lamiales > Bignoniaceae > Jacaranda > Jacaranda mimosifolia. Next base: position 33,824,501 of record CM032122.1, on the reverse strand, counting down.
TCTAAAGTTAAACGAAAAAAGAGATCAAAGCGGTGGGCATATTTTTATTTACTTCCAAAGAAAGAAGGAGAACCTGGACGTTGCAAATGTAAAGAATGTGAACAAATATACAAAGCTGATAGTGTTTATGGTATAGGTAATTTGAAACGCCATGTTACTTCTAGTTGTCCTAGAAGGCATACTCGTGATATTGGTCAAGCTTTTAGCTAGATCACAAAATTTTAACCAAGAAAGGTTTCGGGAATTGGTAATTTTTGCATTAATCAAGCATGAATTACCTTTTCAGTTTGTTGAACATGAAGGAATTAGAGTTGTTTTTATCTATTTGGAGCCTCAAGTCACTCATTGTACTAGGAACACTGCCAAGGCAAATGTTCTTAAGTTGCATAGAACAGAGATGAATAAGCTTAAATCTGAATTGTGTGCTTGTCCTAGTAGAATTTGCTTTACTTCAGATTTGTGGACATCCATTGCTACTGATGGTTATTTATGCTTAACTGCACACTTCATTGATTCTGATTGGAATTTGCAAAAGAAGATCTTAAACTTTTCTTACATGCCTCAGCCACAATCTAGTATTGCTTTGTCTGAGAAAATTAATTCTTTGTTGACTAGTTAGGGAATAGAGAAAAAAGTGTTCACAATGACTCTTGATAATGCTTCTGCAAATTATGTGTTTGTTGATATTTTGAAGGTCCAACCTAGTCTAAAATCTTCTTTGGTTAGTGATGGTGAATTCTTACATGTTCGTTGTCATGCCCATATCCTTAATTTGATTGTGCAAGAAAGGTTGAAGAAGATTGACAATTCTGTTGATAAAATTAAAGAATGTGTGAAGTATGTTAAAGGTTCTCAAGTTAGAAAGCAAAAATTCTTGGAATGTGTAACACAAACATCTCTTGATATCGGAAAAGCTCTTAGGCAAGATGTTACAACGAGATGGGACTCCACATATTTGATACTTTCATGTGCATTATATTATCATCGAGCTTTTAATCATTTGAGGTTGACTGATTCAAACTTCATGCATTGTCCATCAATTGATTAGTGGGGAAAAGTGGAAAAAATATGTAAGTTTTGATGGGTGTCGAATCCAACAAAAATAAATACCTACTCTAGAAATATGATTTGTAATCAGTGGGAGTAGGGTCGTATTCCACAGAGACTGGTAAATTTTGTCTCCTTCAACTTTACAAAATAAAATAAAATAGAATGGGGGAATTTTTATGAAACGGAAGACTAGAATCTTAAAAGTAAATAAATCACAGATAAAAATAAAGAATCAATAAGAATGAAATCTAGCCTACGGTAAAATCTCAGTTTGGTTCACAGATCTGATCATTGATGCAAAGATTAATTCCTCTTTTCTTGAATAGATTGGTTATAGTTACTCGGACGCCCTAATAACCAATCTCTCATTACTATTTCGATAACTAAGAAAAGCTCGTTAATTATTTCCCTTGTCAATAAACAACCCTAAAGAAATGCTCTTAGGATTTAATTTATCAACAGCATTAAAAACTAGAGAGATCCAGGTCTAGCCAACAAACACACACAAGCGGGGTTGATTTAGACTAGATTATTTATCCACATAACATAAATCATGCATGTGGTCACCACACATAACTATGTTATTTGTCACAAATATTAGAACAATTAAACAATTATGGATTTAATGTTCTAATTGACAGGACAATTATTCTAAGCTATCAAATTTGGGCCCTAAATTCAATGAACCTGAATAATCGTAATGAAAACGGAAGATAAATAAATACTCAAGGAATAAGGAAAACAAATTAAATCAATTAGATCTCACAAATACCGAATAACCAAAACTTCGATAGTTCCTTAGGCTAGAATAAGAGTTTAGCAACTCATGTTTGAGAGAAAAAGTGCAGAAAACTAAAAATATGCTAAACAATAGAATGAATGATCCCCATGAAAAAAACCTAGTTCCCTATAAATAGACTAAAATTATCCTATTTAAGAAATAAAAATTAAAATATTCCAGGAATATACAACTGCCAAAACATGTCCTCACTCAAATTATTTCCTTTTTCCGTTTCTTGTCTCCTCTGGAATGCGATATTTGCTCCAAGCACATCAAAAACTCGATTTCCAACTACATTTAGCTTGAATCTTCAATTTGCTTCACAAAACATAAAAAGAAAGTTAAAACCCAACAATTAAGCATTTTTACTATTAATCACAAGGGGAAATTATACGAATAAACGGACAAAAATTGCAACTTAACAAATTCCCCCCACTTAGACAATGATTGTCCTCAAGCATACAATAGTTCCAATATATCAATCTTTTTCACAATCCTTCTTCCTATTTCTCAACTTGTCCCCAAACAATTCAATTATCATATTTTAGATGGTTGAATCAAGACACAAGTAAGAACATGCACTTTATAGAAAGAGCCTTTATAAATCACACAAATAACTTGTCACCGTGGCAGTCTCTTCGAACTTGAAATGTAAAAGGAATTTAACACTTTTTCATTAAGTTCAATTCAAGTCAAGACATAGAAGGACAACTATCAAAAACATGCAACGATATCACATATTCATGGAAGAATAGCAAGTCGAATGCAAGAAAACATAAAGGATGAAAGGGAAAAACCTTATTCGATCTTTCTTCTCTCTTTTTTTTAGGTACTAAATTCAGTGTGTGGACCAACCTTTTTACGCGAATACAAACATTGGTGATGGATGCACCCGGTTACTCAGTCAGCCACAATTTGTCTAGAATGTCATCCGACCTTTTTATGCGAATACAGACATTGGTGATGAATGTACCCGGTTACTCAGCGAGTCACAAACCTAGATGGTTATTATCCCTACTCATAATCACTTTATTTCAGTGATTAGCGGAGTAATCAAGCCCCTTTTTTTTCAAGAGAGAGAGAGAGATTAAATGGTCAAACCCAGTCACCTTCATTGTCTTAGTACATTCAACTCAACAATTCAACCCAACATGTTCATAAAGGCAAGTTCAAAAAAAATTTAACCCGCTATGCATGACAATTATTAAGGTGATATGCATTAATTTCCTCATACATTTTTCATCCAAATCAACCAACACGGTAACAAGTCAAAGTGCAATAAACAATAACTTAACTACTCATGCCATTCTTACAATGTGTCCTAATTCAACCCAATTATTTAAGTGTTACCTCAGGGACAAGCATCGAAAAGAGACAAAAGGTTAATGAGAAAAAGATTAACAAATCAAGAACCAAAGCACACTTTGTAAACAAATAAGAAGAATAAAGAGTAATTTCATGCATGTTTGAATCAAAATAAATCCAAATTCTCTTCCCCCACACTTAAACCAAACATTGGCCTCAATGTTTCAAATTAAGAATGTAAATGCATAAAAATTGTGGAAGAAGAACTCCCTTGAGGAGACGAGATCAACATAGCTTCAAGGACTAGGTGGAACCGGGGGTAAGAAACCAACATGAGCGAAATAGGCCATAAGGTTGGTCTCTATGCATGAAAACTGGCGGCGAAGAGCCTGAATATCATCATCACGAACCTTTGGTTCAGCTGCACCAGGGGTGTGTAAGGTTCCCTCATCATCATCAAAAACCTTCCTCCGCTTTTGTGACATAAGGGGATGATTGGTTTGGAGCAAACCTCATTGTATCTATCCCATTCATGAGATGTGGTGCATTGGAGACCCGTGCAAGTCAGATTCTATGGTTGGAAGGACAATTTTTCCTTTTCCAAGTCGAGAACGACATTGAAATCCGGATGAAGCAGATGGCCTAACATGGACAATGTAAGTAGTTGGCGGTTGAGATGATTTTGGAAGAGATTTGATTGAACATGGACGGGTCACCTGAGTGTTCTTGGCCCGTTGAGAATGAGTTGTCGGCTGTTTTTCTTTCATGTTGGAGTAAGTAGTCTATGGTGAGTGAATGCTTTAGTCAAAATTTGATGGGGATGGTGGGTTGAAGATGGTGGTAGTGGTTTTATAAAGATACCTTGGAGAAGAAGTTGAATCCAAATTTGACTCTTTTTGTTTAAATAATAATAATAATAATAATAAAGAGAAAAATAATAAAAATAAAAATAAAATAAAATATATATATATATACATTAACAAAATAAAAATAAAAATAAAAATAAAGGAAAATAAAGGATGGTGGTGCTTGGTGGTGGGAGTGGCAGTGGAAAAGGTGGTGGTGGTGGCAGTTGAAGATGGAGATGGGTGTCGGTGGTGATGGTTGTGGGTGGAAGAGGTGGATTCGGTGGTGGTGGTGGTGGTGGTTGAAGATGGTGGTGGTTGTGTTGGTTGAGGTGGATGAAGATGGAGATGGTGGTGAGATGGTGGAGGCATTGGTTGAAGATGGAGGTGGGTGGTGGTGGAAGAGGTGGATTCGGTGGTGGTGGTGGATGAAGATGGATATGGTAGTGATGGGTGGTGATGAAAATAGTGGTGGTTGAAATAGTGGATGAAGATGGAGATGAATAGTGATTTAGGTTGAGTCTCCAATTTTGACTCTTAATCCCTTCTTCTTATTTTTTTAAATATTCTTTTTTATTTTTTTTATTTTTAATTTTTTTTTATATAAAATAATGAAAACAAAATAAATAAAATGATGAAAATGATTTAGTTTAGATAGCATAAGAGTTGATGAAACGGACTAGGCACGAGTAAATTGAAAAGTTTTTATGTCAAATAATTCCAACGTACCAGAAAAGGTCTTTGAACAAAGCGTGGGCACAGGTAAATTGCAAAGCTTTACTTGTCAAATTATTCCAACATACTAGAAAATGTCATTAAACAAGGCATGGGCACTGGTAGATTGAAGAGCTTTCCTTGTCAATTTATTCCAACATACCAGAAAAGGTCCTTAAACAATGTGTGGGCATGGGTAAATTGCAAAGCTTTACTTGTCAAATTAAATATGCCCAAAGGCCAATTCAAAATATATCATGCATCCAGAAAAATATAGAGGTAACAAGAATCAAAAACAATTTATTTTTTTAAGGTAAGGAATGTAAATAACAAATTGAAAATTTGGGTTGCCTCAACAAAAGCGTCGTTCTTTAACGTCTTTGGTTAGACATAGCTATTCATCAAGACACCAGAGATGGATTTTCCAGATGAATTTCATCCATATGATACACTTGGGGACCTTCATAAAAAGGTTTTAAGCGATGCCCATTGACTTTAAATATTTTACCAGAGTCCATGCTTTGAATTTTAACTGCACCATGAGAAAACACATTAGAAACAATAAAAGGGCCTAACCATCGAGAGCGTAATTTTCCCAAAAATAGTTTTAAACGAGAGTGATAAAGCAAAACTTTTTGCCCAATTGAAAAACTTTTTCGGGAAATGATCTGATCATGAAAGGCCTTTGTTTTGTCCTTGTAAATTCTAGAATTCTCATAGGCCTCGTGCCTAATTTCTTCTAACTCTTGCAACTGTAATTTCCTTTGTTCGCCAGCTTCATCCATTTTCATGTTGCAATGCTTGATGGCCCAATACGCCTTATGTTCTAACTCTACGGGTAGATGACAAAGTTTTCCAAATATCAGCCTATGAGGAGATATACCTATGGGGGTCTTGTAAGCTGTTTGATATGCCCAAAATGTATCGTCGAGCCGTGTACTCCAATCTTTCCTGTTTGGATTCACCATTTTTTCAAGTATAGACTTGATTTCTCTATTGGATACCTCCGCTTGACCATATGTCTGTGGATGATAAGCTGTAGAGACACGATGTGTGATATGATATTTCTTGAGTAGAGCCTCAACAATTTTATTGCAAAAATGAGTTCCACGATCACTTATTATAGCCCTCGGCATTCCAAACCTAGCAAAAATATGATATTTGACGAATCCTACAACAACCTTAGCATCGTTAGTTTGGGTCGCCTTAGCTTCGACCCCTTTTGATACATAATCTACTGCAAGAATAATGTAACTATTGCCAAAAGAAGAGGGAAAAGGGCCTATAAAGTTAATACCCCATACATCAAATATTTTGCAAATAAGGATTGGGGTAAGAGGTAATTGATCTTTTCGCCCTAAATTCCCGATCTTTTGGCAATTTTCACATGACTTGCAGAATATATAGGAATCGAGAAATAAAGAAGGCTAGAAAAATCCACAATCCAATACTTTACAGACAGTTCTCTTCGGACCGAAATGGCCCCCACATGCATGTGAATGACAAAAATTTAAGATCAAAGGGATTTCAATTTGAGATACACATCGCCTAATGATTTGATCAGAACAATATTTCCATAGGTAAGGATCATCCCAAACATAATACTTAGCATCACTTTTGATTTTATCTCGCTGAGTCCTAGACAAATCCTTTAGTAGCATTTTAGTGACTAAATAGTTAACAATATCAGCGTACCAGGGTGTTGTCTCTTGGACTAAAAAAAGGTGTTCGTCTGGGAAATTATCCTGCAGTGGCGATGGTTCCTCATTGGTGATTAAGCGACTTAAATGATCCGCAACCAAATTTTCTACGCCTTTTTTATCACGTATCTCCAAGTCAAATTCTTGCAACAGAAGAATCCATCTAATGAGCCTTGGTTTCGCCTCTTTTTTCGAAAGTAGGTACTTGAGAGCTACATGATCAGAAAAGACAATTACTTTAGTACCAAGTAAATATAAGCAAAATTTCTCTAATGCAAAGATAATAGCTAAGAGTTCTTTTTCTGTTGTCGAATAATTGCACTGAGCTTCATCGAATGTTCTTGAGGCATGATATATAACGTGATGAGAATTGCCAATTCGCTGTCCAAGAACAGCACCAACTGCATAGTTTCTTCGTCGCACATAATCTCAAATGGAAGGCCCCAATCGGGTGGTTAGATAATTGGTACTGAAATCAATGCCCCCTTTAATTTATCGAATGCCTTTTTGCATGCTTCATCGAACTCAAATACTATATTTTTCTGCAACAACTTACACAATGGTTGAGCAATTTTAGAAAAATCCTTCATAAAGCAGCGATTGAATCCTGCATGTCCAAGAAAAGAACGAACTTCCCGCATACTAGCGGGGTAAGGTAAGGATTCAATCACTTCAATTTTTGCTTTATCAACCTCAATTCCTTTTGCATACACAATATGCCCTAGGATTATACCTTGTTTAACCATAAAGTGGCATTTTTCATAATTCAAAATGAGGTTTGTTTCAATGCACCTTTCAAGTATTTTTGTAAGGTTAGTCAAACATGCATCAAAAGAATCACTATAGACTGTAAAATCATCCATGAATACCTCTATGATGTTTTCTACACAATATGAAAATATACTAACCATACACATCTGAAAGGAATGGGGAAATGATCCTTTCTAGTCGATGCATTCAACCTGTGGTAATCTATACATACATGCCATCCGTTTTGAATAAGAGTGGGCACCAATTCACCAGCTGGGTTCTCGATTACCGTTATGCCTGTTTTCTTTGGGACAACTTGAACTGGGCTTATCCTTTTACTATTCAAAATTGGATAGATTACTCCTGCATCCAGAAGTTTTAAAATTTCCTTCTTCACTACTTCCATCATTAGAGGATTCAATCGACGTTGGGCTTCCCTAGAAGGTTTGCATTCCTCTTCCAACAATATCCTATGCATGTATACCGAAGGGCTCAATCCTTTGATGTCAACAATGGTCCATCCAATAGATTTCTTGTGGTCTCGATGCACTCGAATCAACTTCTCCTCTTCCAAGGCACTGAGTTCATTGGAAATTATCACTAGTAAAGTTTCTTTTTCCCCCCCAAAAGACATACTTCAAATGACTGGGCAATGGTTTTAATTCCAATTGCGGCACCTGCAAAATGGAAGGAAGAAGCTTAGTGTGGGAATGGGGTAATTCAATAAAAGAAACAGTAGACTTAGCCAATTGTAATGATTCTAATTTGTGGACTGTGTATTCCAGGTTAGAATCCATGGCAAACCCCTCCTCATGCTTCTACAATTCTTTCGTGTTGAGACTTTTACAAATTGCAACCTTCAACTTATCATCATCATTCATATCAAAGGTTTTGTGAGACAAAGAATCAATAATATCCACAACAAAGACACAAAACTCATCGTTAGGATATTTCATGGCATCATAGATATTGAATTTAATCACATCACCATCAAATTCCATAGTGAGAGTACCATCATGCACATCAATCTTAGTCCTAGAAGTTCTAAGAAAAGGTCTTCCCAACAATATTTGCAATGAATTAGGAGAGTTATCTTCAGACACATTAAGTACATAAAAATCAACAGGAAAAATTAATTCGTTAACTTGTACTAACACATCTTCTAGGACTCCTTCTGGATACACAATAGATCTATCAGCAAGTTGAATAACTACTCTTGTTTCTTTCAAATGACCAACATTCAAAGAGGAGTAGATAGAAAAAGACATGACATTAATTGAAGCACCTAGATCACACATAGCTTTTTCAATTCCGACATTGCCTATTTTGCAAGGAATAGTAAACATACCTGGATCCTTGCATTTGGGGGGTAATTTCCTTTGTAGCACTGCTGAGACATTTTCCCCCACACTTATTCTTTCATCACCCTTTAATTTTCTTTTGTTTGTACACAATTCCTTAAGAAATTTAGAATACCGAGTTATTTGTTTGATTGCATCAAGTAATGGAATATTTTCCTCAACCTTGCAAAAAGTTTCTAGAATCTCTTTTTCCTCTTCATGCTTTTTGGATTTAGCAAATCTTTCGGGAAAATAGGGTGTACAACCAATGAACTTGTTACTTTACTGCTTAGTTCTTGTAAATGTTCAACCGAGTCTTGCTGCATGACATTTTATCTTTCAACTTCTTCCACAATGGTGTTCTCTCGTGTCTTCTTGCTAGGTTCCTTCAGCTCCTTACCACTCCTCAAGGTAATCGCACTGGCGTTCTGCTTGGGGTTGATAACCGTCTGAGAATGTAGTTTCCCTTAGGATTTTATCTTATTCATTGAGGTGGCTAGCTGACTTATTTGATTCTCTAGGTTTTGAATGCTTGCTCGTGTTTCCTGTTGAAATTGTTGAGTGTTAGTTGCAAGCGATTTAACAATATCTTCGAAAGACATACCTGTATTTGAAGAGGATGGTTGCTGTGGAGGAGGCGGTTTTTGTTGGAAGTGTTGGTAGTTCTGCGGTCTCGCTCCGTAGTTGAAATTCAGATGATCCCTCCATCCTGGGTTGTAGGTGTTTGAGTAGGGATTGTACTTTCTTTGTGGTGGTCTGGGAAATCTTCCTACTGCAGTAGTTTGTTCGCAGGAATCCTCTTGGAGCGTAGGACACATATTCGTAGGATGACCAACATTAGCACAAATCCCACAAGCTTTGACCTGTTGTGAATTTCCTACAACCAACTATTGAACAAGAGAAGTTAAAGTAGAAATTTGACGTTCAAGAGATGAATTACTTACCTCATTGATCCTTCTAGGAGGATTCCATGAGTATCCAAATTGTTGGGAATTGGCAGCCACTATAGAAATCAATTCTCTAGCTTCGCTTGGAGTTTTGTTTACTATGGCTCCTTGACTTGCTGCATCCATCATCCTTCTTTCCATTGGTAGAAGTCCTTCATAAAAATATTGAATGAGAAGTCGCTCAGTAATACTATATTGTGGGCAGCTTGCACAAAGTTGTTTAAACCTTTCCCAATATTCATGAAGATTCTCTGCATCTCTCTGTCTTATCCCGCTTATCTCCTTCCTAATACTGGTAGCGCGCGAAGCAGGGAAAAACTTCTCAAGGAATAGTTTTGCCATATCCATCCACGTATCGACAGAGTCAGGAGATAGATAGAACAACCAATCCTTAGCTTATCTGCTAAGGAAAACGGAAAAGCTCGCAGCTTCACTTACTCCTCAGATACTCCCTGGGGTTTCATGGTCGAGCATACAACATGAAGTGCCTTTAAATGCTTATGGGGATCTTCATTCTCCAAGCCGTGAAAAATAGGTAGTAGATGGATTAACCCAGATTTTAACTCAAAAGGTGTTTCCAACTCTGGATATTTAATGCAAAGCGGTTGTTGAGTCAAATTCGGTTCACCTAACTCCTTTAAAGTTCTTTCGCGGGCCATTATTTCCTCTGGTTCAGAATCGCTTGAACTGGCTAAGCTGGATGTATCTAGATCGAGATCCGAAGGTAAAGATTCGCCCTTCTTTTGCAATCTAGTCTCTTTCCGCAATCTATGAGTAGTCTTCTCAATCTCAGGATCGTATTGAAGTTCATCTATACCAGAAGATCGAGGCATTAAAAGGAAACAAAATTATTTGACACCAGTCCCCGACAACGGCGCCAAAGTTTGATGGGTGTCGAATACAACAAAAAAAAAAAAACCTACTCTAGAAATATGATTTGTAATCAATGGGAGTAGGGTCGTATTCTACAGAGACTGGTAAATTTTGTCTCCTTCAAGTTTACTAAATAAAATAAAATAGAATGGGGGGATTTTTATGAAACGGAAGACTAGAATCTTAAAAGTAAATAAATCATAGATAAAAATAAAGAATCAATAAGAATGCAATCTAGCCTAAGGTAAAATTTCAGTTTGGTTCACAGATTTGATCATTGATGCAAATATTAATTCCTCTTTTCTTGAATAGATTGGTTATAGTTACTCGGACGCCCTAATAACCAATCTCTCATTACTATTTCGATAACTAAGAGAAGCTCGTTAATTATTTCCCTTGTCAATAAACAACCCTAAAGAAATGCTCTTAGGATTTAATTTATCAACAGCATTAAAAACTAGAGAGATCCAGGCCTAGCCAACAAACACACACAAGCGGGGTTCATTTAGACTAGATTATTTATCCACATAACATAAATCATGCATGTGGTCACCACACATAACTATGTTATTTGTCACAAATATTAGAACAATTAAACAACTAGGGATTTAATGTTCTAATTGACAGGACAATTATTCTAAGCTATCAAATTTGGGCCCTAAATTCAATGAACCTGAATAATCGTAATGAAAACGGAAGATAAATAAATACTCAAGGAATAAGGAAAACAAATTAAATCAATTAGATCTCACAAATACTGAATAAACAAAACTTCGATAGTTCCTTAGGCTAGAATAAGAGTTTAGCAACTCATGTCTAAGAGAAAAAGTGCAGAAAACTAAAAATATGCTAAACAATAGAATGAATGATCCCCATGAAAGAAACCTAGTTCCCTATAAATAACCTACTACTCCTAATGCAATTGGGAAACTAATAAGAGTTCTAGCAGAATAGGAAAACTAAAATTATCCTATTTAAGAAATACAAATTAAAATATTCCAGGAATATACAACTGCCAAAACATGCCATCACTCAAATTATTTCCTTATTCCATTTCTCATCTCCTTGGGAATGCGATCTTTGCTCCAAGCATGTCAAAAACTCGATTTCCAACTGCATTTAGCTTGAATCTTCAATTTGCTTCACAAAACATAAAAAGAAAGTTAAAACCCAATAGTTAAGCATTTTTACTATTAATCACAAGGGGAAATTATAAGAATAAACGGACAAAATTGCAACTTAACAAGTTTCTTCAACTTTTCTATGACACGACGAATCTTTTCTCTGTTGTTAAGTATCCCACATCCAATCTATACTTTCCTCAAGTATTTTTGATACAATTGACTTTGAGTCAAGAGCTTGAAAGTGCAGATAGTTTCATGAGACAGATTGCTTCTCAAATGTTTCAAAAGTTTGACAAGTACTAGAAAGAATTTAATCTTCTGTTAGCTCTTGCTGTTATAGTTGATCCCATGGTACAAAATTCAGTTTGTTGAGTTTTGTTACAACAAATTATATGGTGCTGGGTCTAAAGAATGTGAAGATGTTAAGGTAAAAATGTTTTATGTGTTCAATGAGTATATGAAAAATGCCACTAAGCCAACCTCCAATGTGTCAACTTCTAGTTCTCAAGGCATAGTTGAGGATAATACCTTTACTCCTCAGGCTCAAAGTATGGGTTGTATGGATGTGTTAAAGGTGCTTTAAATAATAAGTAATTTATTTAAGCTAATTAGCATTTTATCATTTAATGTTCTTAACTTATTTAAATATAATTTCAGGAATTTGACTCATTTTAGAGCTCAGAATTTGTCACCAGTGCTCAAAAAAGTCAATTGGAGTTGTATTTGGATGAACCAAGAATTGAAAGAAAAATACAAAGCTTGATATACTTGGTTTTTGGAAAGCACACTCATTCAGATATCCTGAACTTGATCAAATGGCAAGGGATATATTGACTGTGCCCATTTCTACTGTTGCATCTGAGTCGGCTTTCAGCACTAGTGGAAGGAATCTTGATCAATATAGGAGCGCTGTAACACCCTTAAAATTGGGTAATTGAGAAAATAAGGATTTAGAAATTAAGAAATTGATTGGTGGGGTTTTAGGGCTCGAAAAATTAATAAAAATGACTTAATTGTATGAAGATTGGAAGTTTTGGGGCAAATTTGTAATTTGAAGAAACTTCATTGTACAGTATTTTAAAAGTTTTGTGGGTCAAACTGAAAATATTTTAAGTCAACAGGTCAATGTGAGGCACTAAGGAAGTTGGGGGCTAATTCGAAGAAGGCTGAAAGGTTGAAGGATCAAAATGACAAGTTGAGAAGAGTTTTGGTGTGAAATTTATAATTCCAGAAAGTTTACTATAAATAGCAACTTTCCCCCCCAACTTCATCAAATTTCCACATGCAAGCCCCTCAGCCTCTCATCGGCGAACTCCCTTGGTCAATGGTGAAAACCCCTCACATTATACATCATTTTACTCCTTTCAACATAAGGATCGCAATTGTACCAATTTTTCCGAGAACCAACCGGTGAGTCGCTGGGAATTATGCCATGAAATTGGAGTCACGGTGGTGGTGATGGGTTCCTCCGTTCCAGCGACTTAAACTTGGATTGCAGTAGTGGTTTTTGACGGGCTCAGCTCAAGGGACAAGGTGGTAGCTTCAATTTTCAGTTCCTACCACTGAAGGCAACAGAATTGAAAAAAAATGCACGGCGGCGTTGGGTGGAGCTGCGGCAATTTTTGGCCAATTACTTCTAGCTCCGGTGTCGAATTGGAAAATTGGTTGGGGCATTTTGATCAGAGCAGCTGGATGAGTTGAATGGTGGTGTCGCAATTCAATTCCGGCAACGGCGCTTCGGATGCTCTAAAGTAGTTTCTCCAGCTCGTCGCAGTGATCATGGTGATGCTCTTGGTTCGTGATTTTGAGGTCTGGTTAAGCAAATTCTTAGGTAAAGATCGATATTAAGCTTAAGGTTCTTATACCATTTAATTTATAAATCTTGTATATTGCCAAGAAATGAGGAGTTGATGTAGGAATTGGATATATATGTGACATGCATGCATGGACTTCGGTATAAATTAGTGGACTCGGACATGTTATGCTAAGTGCCAAATTTTGGATTTAATAATGGTACCAAGCGATTAATCTAAATTAAGGATCATGTAATGTAAGACTAAGTGGCATTTGATTAGGATTAATTATATAGGGATTGGACAATTTTGTGTGGATTAGGGTGATGATATGATAATAACAAGATATCATGCTATTTTGGAACCGATATAGAACATCGTGATAAATTATAGAATAGTTGTTATTATTGATCAACATGATGATATAAGTTCAATAGGTAGTATGTATATAAAGTACTTCAATAAATTAACTATTCTATAATTTATCATGATGTTCTATATTGGTTCCAAAATAGCATGATATCTTGTTCTTAATTAGAAAGTTATTATCATATCATCACCCTAATCCACACAAATGGAAATACTCCTTTGACTAGGTGAAGAAGAAATGGGTCCTGTCGATCAGTAGATTGCGGGTTGTGGTTGTTTTGCTGAAACTACAAGAGGTGAGTGAGGGTCTGCCAATCTCGCACTTCATTTCACTTTTCGATATTTGTGATAAACCCCTGTGAGGGTTATTGTTTCTGAACTGACTGTACTGTTATTAGAATCCGTGATCTGTTAAGATCTCTTTGATATTCTGTTATCTGATTCGGACACCCCTGTGAGGGTCTGCCAATCTGGCACCTTTCCTAACTATCTGTTATTTGTGATAAGCCCCTGTGTGGGTTCTGATTTGTACCGTACTCTGTTCGTTTGAAATTTGAATTTATGTTTGGAAATCTGATTGTTATTCGTTATCTGATTTAAACGCCCCTATAAGGGTTATCTTTGATACCGATTCTATTCTCTGATTGTTCTAGTGCCTAAAACTTATTTTACATTATCAGAATTTTGTTCCTTGTACCCTATAGCCTTGCCGGCTGTCCCCACATAACTTGCTAGCTTCTTACAAGTCTATTACTTGTTAAAAGGATCGTGTCGATCTATTGATTTGTTATGTTACATAGTTGCCTTGTGTTATGAACCCTAAACGGCCTTGCCGGCCAGTGTACATTATTGGTTCAACTACGTATCTGTTATAATCATATTGAATGTTTAAAGGTACAACTTATATCTGTTGGCATTACATTACATCAACCCATGGGACTCCATGGGCCGGATATCACCCGGAGGGACACCTCGGGGGGGATTTGGGCCCGGGGCTAGGTCCGAAAAATGGCCGGGCATTATGGACCGACAGTGACAGATCTGCCGGCTAGTACCCACATACGATCCTGACTCAACAAGGGGTTGGAGGTAGCGAACTGTGAGTGGGGGGATCTGGCATGCGGTCGACCATGCCAATAAAAAAAAGTTATTACTTGCTGAGCTGAGTGCTCGAGCAATGGAGCGATAAAGAAATCTTGTTTATACTGTACCGACGTCCAGAACTAGCAACTATACATTGATGTGGGAGAAATAAGGATAGAATGACCAACAGTCTAATATATTTGATATCATGTGTACTTTGCACAATGTTGATTCACGTTGAACTTTTCATTGTTATCGAACTGCCTTGTTTGTTACTTATCATTTCCTTTTGAATCCTGTCATTTTGTTTTTCCTCACTAAGTCCTTAGGACTTACCCCCTTGTTGTTATTTGTCTTCAGACAGGTCAAACTGAGAAGCAGAGGCATGTTTTAGACGAGAGTGATTTTGTAATAGATTAGGTGCTGCTATTGTTCATAAAAGTCACTTGATCAAGACAATTACTTGAAAAGTGTTATGGGAATGTTTGTATGAAACTTAAGATACTAGATATGTACGTATTTTACGTTATGAATTGATCTTTTGGGATAAATGAATTATTTTTCGCTGAGTTGGATTCTGATACTTGGGTTGTATATGTTATGCTTTATGGAATGATCTTTTGGATTAGTGTGATTGTTTTACCTTTGAGATGATTAAATTATAGGTTTCCTAGCTATTATTTGAACTGGATTTAAGATTGAATTGGTAGCGCCTCAACTTGGGTGCTGTCCCGAGATGGGGTACTACAAGCATGCTGAAGCCAAATGTGGTTGAAGCATTAGTTTGTTGTAGGGATTGGCTTTTTGGACAAAAGAGTAAGCTTTTTCTTATCACTACTTTGAATATTGGGGAGTAATTAATTGTAAACTAATCATCTTTTTTGTTTATTTGCTATAGTATCTACTGAAGTGAAATTTGATGAATTGATTGAAAATATTATGATATGTCAAAATGAATGTTGCCAAGTCAAGTATTGCAGCTAATAGCTCTGATGTTGCTGATCTTGATATAGTGGATCTTTAATCACTTGACCTTTTAGTAGTAGATATTGCCACATTGGTAGTATTTTTCTATTGTTGATTCGAAAACAGATAGGATGATGATGCTATTAGTTGTTTTTCTAGTGACTCAACTGGTGTTAATTGATGGTTTTTAATTTTGATTAAATGTGGCAAACAAGCTGATGTTGTATGTAGAATGTTTGATTATAGTTTCTGTTGGAATTGATTTTATCTGCAGCTTTCAGTCGGGGCAATTTTACCATTGGTTGAATACCTATTGAATTTGAATTATGTGGCTCTGTTTGGATTGGTTTGATTGAATTTGCTGATTACTGATGGTGTTGTTTTGAATTTTATTTTGCCACTTGCTACTATTTAATGAATTCAGCTAGAATTTGGTTTAGTTTTTGGTTGTTTTGTTGGTTTTGATCTTTTGATGTTGATCATAAGTGGCTTGGCTTTTTTTATTTTGTTGGATCAATTTTGTTCAATGCCAAGGAATCTGAACTTTTGTCATAGCTCAAGGCCCATATTGTTCAATCTATTGCGCATAATGGCTGCTGCTATAACTTGTTTTGAAATCTGGCTTTTGAAGATTTTTTGTCTGGCAATTGATATGGTGAGTTGATATTGGGGACATTTTTTGTGGAGTGAATTTATTGAAGGCATCAATGTTTGGAAATGCTTTATGAGTTTCTAATTTGTGCTGGATGTTCCTAAGTTTGTAGTTTGTTTTGTTTTGAATATGTTGATTGGAACTCTGCTGGAATCAACAACTTGACAATCTGAATTTTATCTTGGGCACAATATTCTGGGGAAATGCATGAAGTTGGAGCACATCTTTGATTTGGTTAGCATTAGGTGAATTTTTTATTTGTTGAGAGCATATGCTTTTTGATTAAATTGTTCCAGGCTGTAATCGAAACCTGGTCAAATGTGCATTTTATGCGGAACTCTTACTCCTAAGGGAATTCGATCCCTACTTTTGTGCCTTTATTAGCTCTATTTTGAGGGAAATGGAACTTGATCTCAGCACTTCGTAGGGTGCCGTATCTTCCACCTCCGAATCAATTGCTGCTTAATTGGACATTTGGACTCCAATTTGTTACAACTTACAAGGACTAGAATGTGGAGGGCCATCTGATGGGCCCAATTCTGCTGGGCCGTATCTTGTTGCATTGGAATTTAATCTCGGGCTCATTTGCTGGGCATGTCACTTTCCTTGCAATTTGGAAATTGTCATTTATTTTGATTTTTGCATTTTGAATTTTGTAAGGGAAGTAAGCACTTCCTCATTTTATTTTGCTCAAACATCCTTATCTTGTAATTCTCTCTTCGTTTCTAATATATTGCAAACCTATTCCAAGTAAAAAAGTGAGTCAACTCCCAGAATTTGCTGCTAACTGAGATTTGATTACTCGAAATTGTTGCTTGAATTTTGTTTTCCAAGGGAATGGGTTAATGATTTTATGTTTTGACCTGGAGGTTTTTTAAATAAATTATTAATGAAAATAAATCACATGCTAAAATAGGTTAAGTTCAGGTTGACACGAAAACTTTCAAGTTGGGTTCAGGTTGAGCAAAATTTTGTGATATCCCCACCTCAACCGCACACGACACGATTGCCACCCATAACTAGTTCCTATTGACCCATTGAAGGAATTTATCATGGAGGCCATCAAATACAAGCTTGATGGAAGTTCTAAGTTGTTTATGACTTACTTCAAGCGATATACTCAAAGGATTGACAACTTGAAGATGCTAATTGATTACCAGCCCCTAAAGTTTCAGTAATTCGAGTGCAACCCAAAGCAGCACGTGGCTCATTTCATTGAAACTTGTAATCATGCTAGGACATATGGAGATCATCAAGTCAAGCAATTTGTTGGATTATTAAAGGATGATACTTTTGATTGGTATATTGACTTATAGGCAGGCTCCGTTGATCATTGGGGGCAACTGGAACAAGAATTCCCTAATCGTTTCTACAGCACTCGAAGGGTAGTCAGATTGATTGAACTCACTAACTCTCGCCAGTGGAAAGAAGAACTTGTCATTAATTACATCAATCGCTGGAGAAATTTGAGTCTTAACTGTAAGAATCAATTGTTGGAGGCTTCAGCAATTGAGATTTGTATCTAAGGAATGCATTGGAGTCTTTGCTACATATTTCAAGGAATTAAACCAATTTTTTTTTTGAAGATTTGGCAACTCGTGCACATAATATTGAAATGAGCATGGATTTTGATGAACAAGAAGACTCAAGTGATGTCGATGATGATGAAGATATTAGGGGCAATTAATTTTCACCTTCAAATTACAAATGCTCTTTGATAACAGTTTAAACTGTCAATAAGGCTCCCAGATAAGAGCATAAACTATCTAAAATTCTCAAATCCCTAAGTATCTAAATCCGAATTTCCAAGTTTCTAAGTCTCCAAATCCATGTATCAAGTCTTCAAGTCTCCAAATCCACGACTCAAGTCTTCAAGTCAAAGGCTCAAATCTCTAAGTCTCCAATTCCATATTCAAATTTTTAAGTTTCCTAATCAATACTCAAATCTTTAAGTCTTAAAGTCCAAAACTCAAATTTTCAAATCACAAATGCTCCTTGATAAGAGTCTAAACTATCAATAATACTCCTAGACATGAGCATAAACTATCTAAAATTCTTAAGTTAAAGTATCCTCATATGCTCCTTGATAAGAGCTTAAACTATCAATAAGGCTCCTAGATACGAGCATAAATTATCTAAATATTCAAAGTCTCTCCATGTGCTTCTTGATAAGAGCTTAAATTGTTAATAATGCTCCTAGATACGAACATAAACTATCTAAAATCTTTAAGTTAAAGTCTTCCCATGTACTCCTTGATAAGAGTGTAAACTGTCTATTAAATCAAACTTAAGTACACTCCTTGACATGAGTATAAATTGTCAATTAAATTCAAGTTGACTCCTTGACACGAGTATAAAATGCCTACTCACGTTAAATAAACTCCTTGGCGTACGAGCCTAAACTGCATGTTACTCCTGGCCTGTATGAGTATAAACTATGTATAGCATCCACTTCAAAAGGATGTTTACTTTGAACTGCGTGCGTTATGACTAGATCTATTTATTAGGTTCATAAGCATATGGGAGGATTTCATCATAAAAATCTCCAAGTATTGACAATCCATAAAGTCTATGAAGAATCCATAAAGAAATATAGTTCTTGATGGCAGTGTGCATCATGCTTGTAAAAGGGCTTCATAACTTAAGGAATGCTTGAAGGATTTTTTATCTCAGACATATTTGAAAAAATGGAGAGAAAAGAAAAAATTCTCAAATACTTCAAGTCTTGTCTCTTTTGTGGATGATTGGCACATCTTTCGCCAAGCCTTGAAGTTGGGGTATTTGTAAACATATTAATTTTTAGCCAATGGAGAAGTGAAACATGTAAAATAATATGCTATATGTTAATTTAAAATTTCTATTTGTTTCTTAGAAATTTATTAAATTTAATTCCAAAAGATAAATAGTTAATTTTAATTAATACTCTAGTATTTATTTTATACTCAAATCAAATATTGATAAGTGTCAAAGATGAAGTGTCTATGTCTATGGACCAATCAAATCAAATATATTTGATATTATTTCTTAATATATGGTATTATCTCTTAATATTTGATATTATCTTATCAAAGAAATAGTCATAAAAAAAGTTCAAGTCAATCTAGAAGTCTCCCATAAGCACCTATATAAAGGGGTAATCATAGCTCATTCCAAACACACAACACAAATCCTAGCAAGCGAGAGAAACTTTGAAAGAGTCCAACAATTCTATCCAGCAAATTCAAGGAGATCCACAGCGTTCCATACGTTCTTCGCGGAGCTCATCATATTTTGGCATTTGATTCAAGATTAAGGTGTGAAGCCCCTCGAATTGGCGTTATTTTCTTCAAATCAAATTCAAGGAGAATCATGGCCTTCTTCGCGGAGCTCATATATTTTTGGCGTTTGATTCGAGATTAAAGTGTAAAGCCTTCGAATTTGCGTTATTTTAAATCAAATTTAAAGCGATCCATGGTGTTCAAGGCATTCATTGCGAAGCTCATCAAATTTCAAGATCATATTTGGAATGAAAGAATTAAAGAATTAAATTAGATATTAGATCCATAATTGATAGATTTTAATTTCATTCTTATTTATATGATTTTTCTTGTCTTGTAATTTTGTTTATTGCAAACAAAGAAAATTACGCTTACACTTGGGTATGTAAATATAGAGTGATGACCAATTAAGTAGAGAAATTTAATACAATATTGAATAATCGCTTCATTTAAAATTCTAAGATGGTGTTAACTAGGCACATTCAATCAGGAATTGGTTGAAAATTGAATCGTTGTTGCCGAGTTTATTCCAAATTTTATGCTTGACGCAATGTTTACTAGAAAAGAAATTTCCATTATCAAAATTTAACTTTTCGCATCATTAAATTGACAACAAACCTCTTTTTTTAACCTAAATTTTTGACCAGATAACACATTAAGGTTACTGAGATTTTCCCAATAAAAACCTTTTGATGTTTTAATTGGTAGGAAAAGAATGAAATTTATTGAAAAGTTAGTTAAAATAACAAAAGTACTACTTATAATTGTTGGAATGTTTGAGTCTGCTTGAACAAAAGTCTTATTGGAAAAATGCTAATTAAATGGACATGTTTGCTAGTAATACTTGTATAGTAGTCATATTTTTTCATGCAATGACGCCATTGTTTTAATTAGATATGTCCCTATATAATTTTCTTGGGCCTTATAGCCCAATTTTGATGGACTCAATCCGCATTGGAAGGACACTTTGAAGGCCTATTGGGCTTTTGGACTTGATAGACCCAACCTTGATGAATATTCACTCACAACTCCACATTATGACTTTTACCCTTAATTTTCAATGTTAACACGCTCGCACGCGCACACACACACACGTGTGTGTGCGCGAGCACGTTTGCTAGTAAATTTTAGATTTAAGCTAATAGCAGTGAGCTTTTGTTATGAATATAATTGGTCTTTGGTTCAACGCCTTATACGATCTTCTTGGAGAGGTGTGACTTAAAAATCCAAAAGTTGACACCAATATTAATGTATGCAAGAAACATACTAGGCTTAGAATGAAATTTACACTATATTTGGACCTTGAATTTTAATGAAGAAAATATTTTTTTTTTGAAAAATTCATACTCCAAATAATGTATCTTTATGCTTTAGTTGTTCTCATTTGCATTTTTCTTTTTCTTTTCTAAACTAATTTCCTAGATCCAAACTGTCAAAGCGAAAGGATTTTATGCAGAACCAAAAAAAGGGTAAATTATGTGTTTTTATCCTGTAAGCTTTAGAAGATTTCACAATTGTGAAAACCAATGCAACAACTTTTGCAGTTCACTTGTCACAGTTGCATGTCACGAGGACACCAATAATAATACTCCATTCCTCAAAGCTGCATGTTCTACTGAATTCTTGGAAATCCATAAGTTGGAAGTTAGGAAATTAAAATTATTTATCAGTAAGCAATAACAAAATACTTAGATTAAAAACATGATGGTACATTGGACTGGAAGAAAAAGGAGCATCTTACTTACTTTTATGAGATGAAATTATTTAGAGCCTGCAGAAGAAGATCCCACTGGATGATGGACGACTATGTGGTTATAGGCATCAAGTGTAAGAAAATCATCCAACTTCTCTGCTATGCATTGAGTCTTGAAAATCTCGCATGCCTCCTTATACATTCCTTTCTCAAACTTTTCCTTTCCAACCTCTCTTTCAATCCTATCCATTTCCTCTTCCACAACTCTCCCAAACATGCATCTAGTCACCTTCACACCGAGCCCGTCTCCGTCCAACTCCGCCCCATATTTCAGCCACTGCCAGTTCTGCACCCGGCTTATCTCAGCCGTGGCTGCATCCTCCATTAGGTTGTAGAGCGGGACTGAGCCAGTGCCCGTGAGCCATGCTGCCAGGTACTGAATTCCGACCCTTGTGTTGAGCTGGAGGCCGTCCATGGTCCGTACACCTCTTGGAACCTGCAGGAGGTCCTCTTCTGTCAAGTGGGCAGCGTCCTCGCGGCTTACGGATTGGATTTGGTTGGCCTGGTTGCCCATGTTGTTGGTGAAGACTTCCATGATGGCTGGGATTAGTCCAGGGTGGGCTGCCCAAGTTCCATCATGCCCTGCCTTCACTTCTCTCAGTTTGTCCTTCCTAACTAACTCCAGCGCGGCCTCATTGGCCTGCGGATCAACTTTGATTGGAATTTGAGCTGCCTGTTCAGACCAGTCAGTTCTTTATCAATTAGACACTCACTAGTACTTGCTCATTTGGAAAACTCGGTATTTCTTATAACCTATGTTGATATGCAAATTTCTATTTGGAGGGTGTTTGGATAAGCTTGTTTAAAATATTTTGTAAGTTCCTGTATTTTGTAAGACAACAGAACGTTTTTAGAACTTATAAGAACAGCACAAGTAGCAAAATAAATCAAGAATTACATACCATTCCTCCCATAGCATGCACTCCGCGCCTGTGACAGGTTCTGATGAGCAAATCCGAGTAACTTCTCATGAAGTGCTGAGTCATCCCAACTTGAACTCTGTCGGGCAGCAGGCGATCGGGACGAGCCTGGAAAGTCTTGACATAGCTGAAAATGTAATCCCATCTACCGCAATTCAGACCAACTGAATGATCCCTCAGTTCATAAAGAATTTCATCCATTTGAAACACTGCTGGAAGTGTTTCAATCAGGACAGTTGCTCTGATGCTGCCCTTTTCTATGCCGGCCGTTTTCTCTGCCCTTTCAAACACACTGTTCCATATCCTAGCTTCCCTGTTCAATGTAAGATTTCCTTATCTCAAATTCATTGTATGGATTCAAGTTTTGGAGCAGAAATCAAATCCTTACCTTGAGTGTTCCATTTTGGGGAGATAGAAAAATGGCCCGAAGCCTTCCCCTTGCGTCCTGCGAAATGTTGACCAGTTGTGGAAGAAATATAGGCCGAAGTCGACCAGGCTGCCGGTGGCAGGCTCACCGTCGATCAAGATGTGAGCCTCCGGCAGATGCCAGCCTCTTGGCCGGACGAAAAGCTTAGCTGTTTGTTCATTGAGCTTATAATCCCTGTTCCTGGCTTTGTCATGGAAAGTTATGGTCCCATTGACAGCATCCCTTAAGTTAACTTGCCCTCTCATGAGATTCTCCCAAGTCGGAGAGAGTGCATCTTCAAAATCAGCCTATAACAGATGCAGATATTTCAAGTTCCACTTCACGGCTATATAGCAATATAATGTGGCTTACGCTTGTCTTTTTTGATAAGATTAATTCTGTATAATTATTATGGGATTTCCGGACCTATACTGAGAACCATGAATGATACTTTCCTTCTCCTAATTGTTCTGTCTACCTTACTAAATAAAGTATTTTAAACTTGATGCGGCCATTGAATCATAAGAACATGAATGATTCAAAACCACGCAAGTGACAGTCATTTATAAATGTCGATACTATCAACATTTCACCTTTTGTTTTCTATGATTTCATAGAAAAATCTAAGTGGCCCTCACAAGTTTTTGACTTTAGGACATTAGATGGAAAATTCAATTTAATTACCTAAAAACTCAAGTTCATTTCGATCCAATCAATCACCCTAAGTAAAAGAATATCTTTTCAAATAAATATCACTTGTTGGGACTATAAGCTTTCAGGTCATATGCATGGACTTGATAAATTCTATTGAACTGATCATTTGGTTCCAAATATACCAGAGTATACATCAAAATACCACGAACAACCTATTTTTTTGTGAAAGGTACTATTGAGAAGGCTTTATTTACCAAGACCAAAACCAATCAATCGTACTTACCATGAAAACTTTGGCTCCAGAATTGAGTGCATTAATGATCATCTTCCTCTCCACCGGCCCAGTGATTTCCACCCTCCGATCAGCCACCGCCGGCGGCACCGCCGCGCAAACCCACTCCCCTTCTCTGACGTGCTTCGTCGCCGGATCAAACCCCGGCAACCCCCCATTATCGTACCTCATCTGGGACTCCTTCCTGCACTCCATCGCATACTTAATATGATTCCTAAATTCTCTCTGCAAATCGGCAACAAACTGCAGAGCATCCTTAGTCAGAATTCCTGCAAACTCTTCATCATATCTACCCATTATATCAACTCCCTCAGGCACATCATAGCAGTCCACCATAGTTTTCCTTTCAGTTTCAAGAAAATTTTCAGAATCCCCCTTTTTTTTTTTTTTTTTTTTTTTTTTGTGGGTGAAGAATTTGTGTAAATATCAGAAAATGTAAATTGGAAATCGAAAGGTAGCAGGACGATGAAAAATATAAAGAGTTCTTTTGGGGTGAGTCATGAGTGGGGCGGCAATGGATATGGATGAACTGTATTATCTTTAGGGTTTGTTTCCTTTGAGGACGAAGGTCATAGCTTGTTTCATTTCATATTTATTTTGGGTGAAGCTTGTATAAAGCTGTCACTCATTACTGTGCTGATAAAATGAGTGATTCCACCAATGAGGTGGAATGATTTTATCACTTGATTGGCACTACAACTTTAAATAATTTTCGAATGTGACGCCAATTAAAAATTTTAAAAATAATTATAAAAATTTAAATATTAAAAATATATTTATTCTAAAATAATTAAAACAAATCGATATATATAATTTGTGTAAAGATATTGTATTGAAAAAGAGAAAAAATAATTTCTTTAAGCTAAATAGAAAAAAGAAGAAATAGTTGGATGTTGCGTTGACATGGAGAAAAATTAAAAAATTTATGCTAAATAAAAAAAAAATTAATTAGGGGCACTTTAGTCTTTTATAATTTATCCAAGTTTTATAATTCATCTTTATATAAACATTCTCAATACAATAATTCAATTTTATCATTTATATTATCCCACAAAGTAAACATCCAATCAAAAATATAAAATTATTCTAATTATACTCTTCATCCTTCATTTTATCATATCACCCCACGTTCCATACCACAAAGTAAACGGAGCCTTATGATCTTAGAATAGAGAATTGCATGGACTTATGTGCGTCGTATGTTTTTAGTTTCACGTACATGCTATGCTGTCACAATTTGATAGATCTTGTAAGTTATAATTAATTACTTAATGAATAGATGGACTTCTGAAGTCAAGTTTCATTAACAAATTAACAAATTTCTTGAACAAAATATCAATAATATATATATATATATATGTGCATAATTTTAAATCCAAGTCATAAAGACTTATTAAAGTATCACAGGCAAACAATAATATAAAACTATGCATTTACGACGTGTCCTCTTGGAATTGGTAGTGGAGTATTTGGCATTTTTTATTCCAGAACATCTAATCCAAGACAACAATATTGGTATTTTTTAATAGATTGATGATTTGTTTGATATTCTTTTCGGGTATTCTTTTTCTTTTTGGAAAAATAATTAATAATTTTTAGTTAAAATGAAGTTTGAAAAATGAATATTAACTAAAAAAGTATTAAAATTGATCAAAAAATTTTAAAGTATGAAATCAACTAATTTCTTTTAAATACAAATTTGTTATTTCTTAAATTTGTGTAATTTTAATCATTTTAAATTAGTCATAATAAATATTTAAATATGAATAAATTTCATAAATATTATAATAAAATAATTAATAATATAATTTTAATTATTTTATATACATATAAAACTGATTTTAAAATTATTAAATATTTCTTTTCAATCTTTTTCTTTTTTCTCACCCACACCAACACCCACCCTTCACACATGGCTGCTCAAATTGGCCAGCGCCCGCCACCAGCCCTTGCCCACCTCCAATGTATATATGTTATATATATATATATTATACCTATATGTATATATGATTATACATGTATGTATATATATAAATATTTTATATATTGATACATAGATTGATATCTTTTTCTTTCATATTTTTTAGTTTAAGTGTTGTTTTCTTACTCATTGTTGGTTATTTCGCACTTTTCATTAGGGTTTTCAAATGCTGACCGATGATAAAGAATGTAGATGTTAACTTCTCAAATATAAGGGGTTTCAACTGTATTCACACCAAACCTTGGAGAAGGCCACTGTGATTGTATTATTATTAGTAGTAGTAGCTTCGGGCATTGATATATATATATATATATATATATTATTTATACAAAAATTCATTAGAATTCAAATTTTAAACCTTACACTTATATGCGTAAGAGCAATACCATTAAAACATGTATAAGAATAATGCCACTAAGATAACTAGCCATTCAACTACGAAGGCATTGATATGATTAACATCCTCCCTATTATTATACAAAAAGTTCATTCTCAGGCAGGCAGTACAAAATTTTAACAAGAAAAGGTGAGAATTGTGTGAGAATTGTGTGGTGAGAATTTCAAAAACAAAAATCAAACAAACGAAAATTTCCTTTTTCTTATAAAAAGAAATTCTCAAATAATTGATTTTGAAAAAATAGCACTATCAAATGGCAACCATAGTTTTTCACTTCATACATCTTTAACCAAACGCATTTAACTAGACAGTTTCAATCCCGTGGTAACACAGTTTGAACCAAAACACCTGAAATGATGGCTTCAAGGCTTCAAGTTGTCGTGAGTTTTGACCAAATATTACATCTTATAGCTGATGAGTGACGCAGATGAAGCAGATCCCTCTGCATGCAATCGCTTTTGAATCTATACTAATGAATTAGGACGAAGGACAGAGAACTAATGAACTGTGCAAAACCAGCATGCGTACATACATATATATATACCCTTTCGATTCACAATTTAGATGAAGAGCTGGAAACAGCACGGGTAACCAACTCCCTCCTTAGGATCTTGCCTGCTGGAGATTTTGGAATTGAGTTGATAAATGCAACACGCCTTATCTTTTTATATGGAGCAACCTGTCAGCATTAACAAAACACAATCATAGTTTGAATTAATTTCCAGACATGAATAATAATAAAACGAAGGGAATCAAACCAGCTAGAAATCGATCAATTATACTAAATGTTGCTCCAAAGTACGAGGCTGGCTTGCCTGTTTTGCAATGAAATTCATTATTTGAGTTGCAGAGATAGTGCTGCCAGGTTTTCTCACAACATAGGCCATTGGAATCTGTCCTGCTTCTTCATCAGGATATCTGCGCATATAATTGTAATCATTTACAGTAGAATAGTTATGCAGGAAAAGCATCTTCTGATCCAGAATTGTTGAGGAGATGGGAACTTGGGTGTGTGTGTTGCTGGGTGCGTACCCAGTGGGTACGCCCCTCACTGTGCACGCACACACACACACACACGTATACGTGCGTGTGTGCGTGTGTACAGTGAGGGGCGTACCCACCAGCATCAACCCAACCGGGAACTTGTAATTAGTTGGCCGTGAGAATGCTTACGGAATTACAGCTGCATCAGCAATTTCAGGAATTGATTGAAGTAAATGTTCAAGCTCAGCTGGAGGAACCTGCAATATTGTCTCTCATTACAGTACCAGGAACAAAAGACGGCGGCATGATATGATATATTATTACTGATGCAAATTATCTGCAGTCCTGGAAAGACTAATCCTAGTTAGCAAAGATGAGATCACCTGATATGCCTTGTATTTGATCAATTCTTTGAGCCTATCAACAATGAAGAGAAACCCATCAGAGTCAAAATAACAGAGATCTCCAGTCTTTAACCATCCTTCTGAATCCAACGTCGCAGCTGTTGCTGCATCATCTCCAGCATAACCTGTCAATATTACAAATATTACAGAGGTATTGAATTTGGCAGGTCAAGCATCAAGATTCAAGCCCATCACTCTTTTATCACCTTTCATAACTGTAGGCCCTCGCAGCCATAGTTCTCCACGTCCTCCAGCAGGTAAGGCCTCTCCATTCTCAGGATCAACTATCTTGGCTTCCATGCTTTGAGACAACCGCCCTGCTGATCCATATCGTTTTGCCTCCTCCTCCCCCACGGTTCCTGTTGCCCCTCCTGTACTTTCAGTCAAACCATACCCCTACACAAGTAAAACTTGATTACTGCTGCAAAGTTGAAAACATTCTTTTCTAGCATTATAAACACAGAATGAACTTATTGCCGGTCCCATCCAAGCAAATTTAGTTCAACTCAAGATACACTTTTATTACAAGTTCCAATTACTAATGAAAAAGAGGATCCAGTTCGAATTTGTCAACAACAATGGAGAAATAGTGATATCAATGCATACTGTGTTTCTTTGAACATCAAAATAGTCAGGATTTGTCACTACACTTCCTCCACTCATGTTGTACACATAATAGACTCTGACATGGCACAACAATGCAAAGACCAAACGTGCTTTCTATAATCAATATTTTAATCTTATGAACTTTATGTGCTTAATAAACTAACCTAATGACAAAGCTTTCTGGTTAAATACATTTTAAACTTAAGCTTCATCAAACTCACCCTTAGTTCTTACCGGATCCAGAACCCGGATCCGATATTCTAACAGTTGTGATTTCCTAGAAACCGAAGTCCCAATGTCAAGAAAATCACGCTGATTGATTACTGTTTGTGAGAGAATGTTTTTGGTTTGCACACTTCAACCTTTATACATCAAATTAAAAAAGAAGAAGAAGAAGGAAGAGAAAAGAAATGAATATCTGGATTCCATTCATCTAACCCAAAAAGCAGCAATACTTTGCAAATCACGACAAAGAACAATAACAACTAGTCCAAAGTGGCATTCCCGTGCTATGATCAAAGTTAAATAACAATTGACTAATCACACTTCAACACACAAAAAGACAATAAGAAAACTCCATTGCTGTACAGTTAAGTTCTGAAGAAACAAGAAAACGACCCATGTGGGCTTGTACAGCAAAAGTTTTGTTGGTACCTGTAAAATCTCCACGTGAGGGAATTTCTCTATGAACCGCTCGGAAACCTCCTTACCCAGCGGCGCTCCGCCGCAGGCCAGCGTCTGCAGGGAGCTCAAATCATACTTGCCCACCAAATCCGACTTCGCCAGCGCCACCACCAGCGGCGGCGTAACTGGAATATAAGTGACCCTGTGTTTCTCCACTGCCTCCAGCATTCTCACAAAATCGAATTTCTCCATCAAGACTACACTCTCCCCCAACGCCGCCGCCCTTATCAGCATGAAAAACCCAAATACATGAAACAACGGCAGCGTAAAGATGGATACATGGTGGATATAAACATCATTTTCTTCCTTTGATTTCTCATCCTTCTCCATCTTATTGTGGTAAAGCCCCGCGATCATTGCTATCAAGTTCCGGTGGGTTAACACGACGCCTTTCACTTTTCCGGTGGTCCCGGAGGAGTAAAGTATCGCAGCGGTATCCGATTGATTTACAAGGACGTCGTTCGCAGAGCCCGAAACCTTCAATTCAAGCATGGAGAGAAACTGCGGGGAATCGAGGAGGATAGTCGGGATACCCGGCGGGAGTTTCTGAGATGTTTCTGCGGTGGCAAATGCAACAGTGGGTTTACTTAGTTGGATTTGGTGGGCCAACTCGGAAGGGGACGACGCCGGATTGGACGGTGAAACGACGACGCCGAGAGAGAGGAGGGAGAAGTAGATGACGGGAATGTGGAGGGACGGCGGGGAGAGGACGAAGGCGACATCGTTCTTCGAGAGGGAAGGTAGCAGGGATCTGAGGGAGGATGAGAGGGAAGTTACTTGTTGGAGGAAGGTGGAGTAACTGACGCGGCGGCTGGTGGCGGCGTCGATGAGGAAAGGGGTGGTGGACAGGGCAAAGGAGGTGGCGGTGGTGGGGGAATGGAGGAGGGAGAGGGCGTATTCAATGATGGAGAGGGGCTGGAAGAGTGGCGGCAGAGGGACGGCGTTGCGGAGGCTGTGGTATATGTTGGTTTGTGGGCAGTAGCCATTTTTGGGGTCGATGATGATAAGTGAGGATTGAGGTTCCGCCATGGAAAAAAGCTGTGACCTCAGTAATAATGGCTGTTTCGGAACTACCCAAAATCAATTATATAAAGGGATAAAATTTGGCAGGTGAATAGTGAATCCTGGTCGAGGTTTATAATTGTATCAATTACTGTATAATAATGGCGGCATAATCATGGTTTGTAAAATTAAAAACATATATTTGATTTATTTTATATGATAAAATTTTCTATTTATAATACTTATTCAATTTGAATTTATGATATATGTAATAGAAAATATATATATATACATATATATATTCATGAAGAGAAAAAAGTAAAAAGAAAATCTTGATATTGTTTTTGTTGGATATGGCTGATTCTGACAGTAAATTGAAAATATTTCACAGTAGCTATTCTAAATCTCTTTTGTTTATAAATAAGATATACAATATATACAGATAGTATTATAGATAATAATTTATATATATAAAAAAAAAGCTAAAACAATGTACAAATAAAAACACGTGTAGAATATTCAAAGTCAAAATGGGAATAAAAGATAACCTAAGATTCAATAAAGAAATCAATGAACCTAAAAAATTTCATTTTCTATGTTTGCCTTTTCTACTATTTAGAAAGTGACATTTTATTTTACTTGTTTTTACAAAAAATAAAAATAAAATAAAATTATTATTTGTTAATTTCTGTACCTATAAATATATTTACATATTTTGTCAATCACATTCCACTAATGTAAAATTAATTAGAATTTTATTAACCTATTGTAAAAAAAAAAAAAAAAATCATATTCCTATAAGGTAATGAGGCTCATAATAAAATTAAGTAAAAAATTTCATTCCAACAAAATTTGGCTGAAGTAATATGAAAAGTAATAGAATTTGCAATACACTAAAATAATATTTTTTATTATAATTTTTATATGAAATATCATTTTCAAATCTATAAATTAATACCTTACACCATTGATCCGAACATACATGCATTTTTTTGCATACAAAAATAATAAGAAATTGAATTTTCGTTTTTAGTTTTTGAAAATATGAAAATTAAAAAAATATATTTGAGAGTGAAAACAAACAAGAGCTTATTTTTTTCTAAATTAAATTTAAGGCCGATGAGTTATTGATTTTTGAAACAAGTAATACAAAAATTCGATAACCAATTAATAACGAGCTATTTGTTAAGAGATTATATTTTATAGAATTAATGCTAATGTAAAAATATATAATGAGATTACAAATTTAGAACAATCATCAATCAGACTATTATAGGATTTATCAAATTTGCCAAAATAAAATATTTTTCACATTTTTGGAATTATGTGGACATGACCAGGCAGACTTCTTTATAATCTGAATAGACACTCCAACCAATCGAATTGTCCGATTCGAGGGATTCAAATAATTGATGGCGAGTTGGCTTTAAGATATTCATTTTTTCTTTTTTTCTTTTTTTGTCAAAATGCTGCTATAACTTAATATAATTTATTATGGATTAAATCATTTTTTTCATGGTATAATAGCTTGACCTTCTAGAACAACAATGCCAAGTCAAAATTGCATCATTCATGTTTCATCTCTTTAGTGCCCGATTGGTTTTGTTTTCAAAGCCTCTTTTCATTTGCTCCAAAAAAATGAAAATAGAAAATCATCTATTTTTTTTTATTTTCATAGATATTTTTATTTTTAACATATTTTTTTAAACATACTATTATACTTTCTCTTCATTTTTACTTTTCATTTTTTTCTACTCACATTTGTACGATTTTTAATACAAAAACATTATATTTTTCAAATACAACTTATTTTTAACCCTATATAATCATTTTATTTTAAAGAAAACCTTCAAACAATATTTTATTTTTAAAAATACATTTATAACTAACTTTTCACTATTTTTGTTCACAAAAAAAAATGAAAATATCTCCAAAAAATAAATCTCAACTGCCCCTTGTGCCATTTTGTTTTCTTTATTTTCAATAATTTATTTATTTAATCAAAAAAAATTAGGCTATGTTTGGTTACATTTTGGCCAAAATATAACCAAACATACATCATTTTTTTGTCCAAAATGCCA
Source organism: Jacaranda mimosifolia (assembly GCA_018894105.1). NCBI lineage: Eukaryota > Viridiplantae > Streptophyta > Magnoliopsida > Lamiales > Bignoniaceae > Jacaranda > Jacaranda mimosifolia. The sequence goes on along the minus strand of CM032122.1, from coordinate 33,792,788 downwards.
AATTAAGTTTTCCCAAAATATCTTCTTCTATCTTTCATTTTCCATAAAACTTCCTCATTTTCCAATATATATGCATATATATCATATACATATAATATATTTTATTATTATTCTTACTATAAAAAAATTATTTAATTCCATTTTCATCCAAAAAACTCAATAAAAAATCATTGATTTTACCGATACAGTAAAAATTATCTTCTTTCAAAACATAAATAAATATATCAAAACTCACCAAAATAATTTTCTAACTATTCTTCAAAATATAAAAAACATTCATCACATTCCCTAATATAACTCCACATTCCCTAACTGTACTTCCAAAACTTGTTCTCTCAAAATACATAATACAAAACATACAATTTGTAACCAAACATTGCCTTAGAAATTATGTTTGGAATTATTATTTGAAGAATGACTAAAAATAAAAAACATATATCTTTCTTAAAATTGCAAATATTATAATTTTAAATCATTACATCAACAAATTATTTATATGTTTAATATAAATACATTTTTAATTATTATACTATTATACTATTATAAAATACTATAATAATATATATAAATTTGATGAACGTCATTAACAGATAAAAACTTTTTTCAAAAAAATTAAATATAATTTTATTTTTAAGGCATCCTTCAATTCTACTATTACTTTTTTTTTTTCTTTTCAAAGTACTAAAAAATTATACAATAAACAATTGTCATAATTAAAATTCTTAAAATCTATGTTGGAAAATTTTTAATTGTTAATTCCTTTGACTGTTTAATTTTCTTGTCATTTGTCACACCTTCTCTATTTAATGCGTTTATGAAAATTGCCACCAATTTCACATTATGATTGATGGCCGAAATATTTGACGTTGACCAACGAACATTATAAGATGTAAGACGTCCACACTAGTGCAAGAAAGACTATTATATTTATGTATATTTGGTTGTAGATTGTTAATTTATTTTTAAAATTTTAAAATATAAATAAATACATTATACATATTTTTCAACTGCACTTTACATTTGAAAAGATCCAAAGTACCCTTCAAACTCATTTCTCAATGTCTAGCCCTCTCATTTTTTGTCCTCTATCCAATCTATATATACACACATATATAAATAATTTTAAAATATCAATTTCATTCTACCAACAAAAAAATTATTGATGTGACAACTTATCCCATTCCAAAACACAATCAAATAAATATTTTTCTCCAAAAATATTATCCACCTACCATCTAAAATACAAACAAACAACTATCATATTCCTCAATTCCACTTTCTAAAAATCGTTTTACCAAAATGTTCCAATTTACAATCAAATATATCCTTAATTTTCTACTTGCCCGGGTACAACCCCTTTTTTTTTCAAAAAAAAAAAGAAAGGAAAATGGTAATTGCATTAGTGAAAATTAAAGGTACGTCAAAGAATTTACAAGTGGAATCCCCCCATCACAAATGACATTAGTTCGAATAAAAGAAAAATCAATAACACCACTGCAATCCGAAATTTTTGCCTATTTTATTATATTATGGACAACTTGTAGTCCTAGGTATGAACTTAAATTTCCGCGGAAACTATTTGTTCTAGTAAAGTTGTAGCGAAAGTCTAGTATCAGTTATGAATTATAATAAATTTTATTCGTGTGATATACTTCAACAAATTTATCATAACATGTCACTTACGAAACTGATTTCATAGATCTGCTACTTATATAAGCCTTATATATGATTTATACATAGTGTTTATTTAATTTATTGTATAAGCGTAGGGAAAAATTGGATATATACATAAAATACAATGGTATAGTAAATTTGGTCCTAGTTGTCCTCCACTTTCTAGTTTAGCTCCAACACTTAGAGATGAGGAATGAAGAGATGACAATTGGTACCATAAGGTATCATTTAGATGGAAATCCACTGGACGTCATTTAGATGGAAGTCCAATAATATCATTTAGATGGATATCATTTAAAGGGCTTATATTAGGCACATTAATTAAGAGACTATCTGCTACCAATTCAGTAGGTTAATGCAAATAGATTAAGTCCATTAATAGAAAAGGTTTATGCATATGTAAATTTATTTTAAATTTAGCCCCTTCTTAAATTTAATCCTAAAAATTAATATTTTATAGTTGATTTATGAATTATTGTTATAAACATTTTAACTTCATTATAATATTTATCATCAATACTTAAGAATTTATGCAAAAATACAATTTAATGTCTTAAACATTAAAATATATTTTATGATATGTAAAAACTCTGCAAAATATTGAAGTACTCTCAGTCAAATACTATTTAACTTTAAACATCAATTTGAAAATAAATTATATATCAGTTCTATTTCCTCACACAAAATAGGCTAAGTTGAATGGAATTTGACAAGTACCCAAAGAATGGGCAATGTAAATCTTTTTATTTTAATGCTTGTTATCATATTACCAGAATATGCATGGATTAAATCAATGCCTTTAACATGACAAATAAAAAAGGAATAATTAGGGAGCAATTTGCAGTAACCAAGATTAATTGTTGAAAGAAGCGCTGATTTAGTCCACACTTTTTAATTTTACTTTTCTAATTTTAATGGAAAAAATATATAGTACATATTTTTTGGTCTCAGTATTAGTTAAAGAAAATTGTGCTATTTATTAATTCTAAAAAATATTGAATATATCATGTTTTCTAGTTAAATACAATTACACTTTTTTTACTATTGAAAACAAAATTCTTGATGAAAAATATTAAGATAGTGTTTAACAATAATATTTATATAAAGAAAGTGTTAATATTTGTAAATTGCGTCCAAATTATTTTAGTGTGATTGTGTTTGCCATTTTTACAAGAAAACTTAAATTTTCATTATTTTCTGTTTATCACTCTTTTTAATTATAGAAAGGAATTATTGTGTAGGAGACATGTCAAGAAACACACACCCTATCAAAGAAAAAATTCAGCTTTCAGGGCACTGTTATTGATTTAGATTGAATAAAAAACAAAACTAAACCCTGCAATTTGGGTTAATGTTTGAAATGAAAAAACAAGTTGCTGTTTGAGGAAAATCGAAAGGGATATTGAAATTCCAAATCAACAGAAAAATTATGGGATATAATTAAATTGGTAATTTTTAAAATTGACAATCTTCTTTATAAATGCTAGCAATTGGTGCACATTTGCGCATTTATATAAAATACATGTATTAAAAAAATTTATTATAATTTTTATATTATCTAATAAATACACATTTAAAATCTCAAAAGGATCGTATTTTCAATTGGATATGAAACTTTGCAAACATCTTTCTTCAAATATCTTTTCCTCATAAAACAGGAGTATGATTAAATAATTGATAGTTACTTATATAGTTATGAGAATGAGAATTTCAAATAATAATTAAGGGTATTTTAGTCCAATCACTTGAAAACATACTACTGAGGCTTTCATGCTTTATTAATAGCCTAGATGAGACAATTAGAAAGTAGATTTAATTGGAGAATAGTTGCAAGAAAGAGGGAGGACGGTGGAGTAGCCTGTCTTTTGGGATAAAAAATGAAGAAATTGATTTTTTTTTTTAAATAATATAAAAATCACATAAAAACCGACTAAGTAGGTCACCATTTATAAATTTATTAGAAATATCTAAATAATTAAATAAATACATGTATAAATTAAATAGAGGGATATCTAATATTAAACTTTTATTAACTAACATTTATTTAGACAACCCAAAAGACTATATCAATACTAAAGTACTAAAAAAGAAAAGAGAAAAGAGAAAAGAGAAAAATGGCTATCCCTACTCGGTTTTCTTTTTCTTTTTGTATTTACATACAATGCATACTAACAGTTCATTCATATTCGAACCCCAAATTTCACATGTACAAGTATGAAGACGATGTTGTTGAATCAATTGGTCATTCAACCGATTAACTTCACTCATTTTAAAACCCTTCCTAGTGCACAAACTAGTAAAATCATGACAGAAGCAACTACGGGTGTCAATTTGGGTTAGAACCTGATATGGGGTAGCCCAACAGGCCCAACTTAATAACTCCCGACCAGACAAGGGATACGGCACTAGACAGCCCAATTGCCCGCCAGGCCCAACTCAACATGAGCCAACCATGTTATCGACCAGCTCCGACCACTCTGGGCCTTGACCCCCACCCTTGTTGACTAGATTATGGACGACCACGATCGAAACCGTTGTATTCAGCACTCAACCTGGAAGATATTTGCATAAAATAACGTGACATTCTGTCAACCAGATTCTACACAGAAGGCTCGTGGACAAGTACCTATCTCAAATAGTGAGGTCAAGCAGATGCAATGGCCCCTCTGTGGCATTAAATGCTCTGACAAACGGCGTGTCTCCATATTAATGGCACATGCTACCACTAATACCACCTTTTCTATCATGCCAAGCTAGTGCACACCTCCTGTATACTGCCTTGTCCTAAGAAGCTAGGGATAGCGTCACCTAGAATAGTATACAAGTTGGAGAAGACTTAAAAGCCCTCAAGCAAGGACAAAGGCCCTTTCAATGCAACAAGGGCATCATAAACATATCAATCACACTAGGAAAGCTATAAATACCCAATTGCTGGCCTTCAACAAGGTATGCAATTTTTATCACTGAAAAACCCTCACTTTGCTGCTCTATCTTCTAGTCGATTAAATTGACTTGAGCATTGGAGTGCCTTAGCTTAGGGCTTCTCTGTAAGCCTAATGTTTGCTATTTTGGTTGTAGGACTCAACCCCGTTACATCATCAATCGCTTTTGTCGACCTGCTACCTGGTTGATCGAATTGGACTTTAGCCCAACTTACCCCCAAACTATTTGCACTCTTATAATTTGGCGTCATCTGTGATAACTGAGTTCGCAATTGAGAAAAATAGTTAATGCTAGGCGAACTGTTTCTGAAAGGGAGGAGAATAGGAGATCCCAACCCCTTCTCCTTGACCCTAATAAGAGCCAAACGTGGCGGGACCCAGCTTCCAACCAGAACAAGTGGTCACCCTGACTATGCCCCAACTTATGAAGCTGATAAGCGAGCAGATATTTGCCTAAATTTCTGCTCAACTGTCAGCTGCCCTCAATAGACATAATAATCAGCTCGAACTAGCTGTTAGTGCCACTCCCTAACCTTCTCAACGCGAGGAGAAGCCTTTGAGATAAGAGGGGGGCTGATCGAAAGTTATGTGACCACCTACCCGATGAAAAGATAGCCTCGAGTGATTCCCAAGGGAAGAAGCCCAACCTAACCCCTAAGAAAAAGTTGCATATTCAGTAGAATATTGTGCTCAACTCCGTCGAGCCCCGTAGCATGATAGGGTCGAGCCCCTATAACTTCACACAAATAAAAACATGTCCAAGTGTAATCGGGAAGAATTAGAAGAAGTGTACCACCAAGTGCGGTAGTTGAACAAGCGATTGGAAGAGATTTCAAAGATGAACTTTGAGAGGAACCATCCATATGATGGCACTCCTCAACTTCCTCAAGAGAAGGAATCCCCATTTGTGTAAGAGATAATCGACGAGCACATTGCTGTCAATGCCAAGGTTCCTACTGGGTTGCTAGATATGATGGCTTGTCGGACCCAAACGAGCACCTGCTACAATTCGAGCACATGATGTAGCTATATAGGCGCAACGTGTACATCCATGCCAAGATGCTGGTCACCACGTTCTAAGGAATGATGCTCGATTGGTTTGTGAAATTGGAGCCGACGTTGATCTACTCGTATGACCAACTATGTGACAAGTTCCTCTACCAGTTTGCTAATCGGAGGAAGGTAAAGCTCCTTCATACCCATTTGCACTCTATTAAATAGAACGAGGGAGAGTCCCTTCGCAAAATTTTCACTAGATTCAATATTGAGGTTCTAAAGATTGACAGTCCCTAAATTGAGTTTTTAATCGACGTGCTCTTTCTGGGCCTTTGTCATAAAGAATGTGTCAACGCCTTGGTCAGAGAGAAACCCAGGATGATGGAGGAGTTGTTCGACCTCGCGGAGAGGTACATGACATAAGAGGACATGAACAAGCTCAAACATTGCAATCCAGACAACGAGAAGAAGGGAAAAGAGAAATGTGACAAACGACATAAAGATAGTCATCGATCTCCAATCAAATGTTTCCATAATTATACTCCCCGTAACACTACAATAAATGAGGTATTGTTTGCTATTCAACACAACAACCTCCTTAAAAAGCCCATGAAATTGACCCAGACTGAAGCCATTAAAAGATCCAAGAAGTATTGTCGCTTCCACAAGCAGAAAGGCCATGACACAGAGGACTGTTTCAATTTTCATGATGAGATTGAAAGACTCATTCGACAAAGGCACTTGAAGAGGTTTTTCGATGAAAAAACTAGATAATAAACGGGTGTAACCGACCAAACTCCCCATAGATAAAGGTCGGTTAGCCCCAGAAAGGAAGATAAGGGAAAGAAACCTACCTATGATCCTTGCCTAACCATCAAAGGAGTAATCGACACCATCGCGGGAGGCCGGACGGGAGGGGATTCGAAGTCAGCTAGAAGGCATAATCAAAGGAGACTGGAATCAACCAAATCTTTCATGGTCAAAACAGTCTTCTAGCTCTCGACCAATGCGAAACCAATCTCTTTCTCTAACGCCGACCTCTCACATATTGAGAATTAAAGGGCGGACAACAAGCTGGATTGTCCCCATTGTGGTATTTGTTGAGATAACCAACGTTGAGGTCAGGAAGGTATCAACAATGGCAGCTCTGCAAATATAATTTTTCTATCGACGCTTAAGAGAATGAACATGGGGAAGCTGAAATTCAAGCCGATGCGGGCCCCACTAGTTGAGTTTGGGGGGTCGGAGATCATACTTGAGGGGTCCACAAACTTATCCACTTCCTTTGGTGAGGCCCTTAGGCAAAGAACACTCATAGTTAATTACCTGGTCATTGATGCTCCTTTTGCCTACAATGCTATTATTGGACTAGGGGTGCAATCAAGTTGAGCTGAGCTAAGCCGAGTTTGGATAAAAATTTTGAGCTCGAGATTGAAATATATATTTTAGGCTTGAGCTCGAGCTTCAGCTCGATCAGCCTAAAATTTTAAACTTGAGGTGGGCTCAATAAAAATTCAAGCTTAGCTCAGCTCGGCTTGATAAAGCTTGAATTAACAAATGAATTGTAAAAAACTGCATGCTCGAGCTCGAGCTCGAACTTGAACTTAAAATAAAAAATATTAATATAATATATATTTATTAATAAAATAAAAAATAATATTTAATTATATACTGGCTTGCGAGCCTCGAGCCCAGATACTGATGACTCGAGATTGACTCGAATCAGAGCTCGAGTCGAGCTAGTTTGAGCTTGGCTCGACTCGTTTACACCCCTATGTTGGACGACCAGCATCGAATGATTTGAGAGCCATAGTCGCGATTTGTCATATAAAGGTCAAATTTCCGACCACTGCTGGAACTGGTGAACTTCTTTGCAACATAAAGGAAGCTTTGCGCTGTTATACAATTTCGATCGAGGCAAACGAGCAGAAGGCTTGACCACAGCTGAAACCAACCTTGGGAGATGTCCCAGTAACAAAACTCAAGTAGGGACATCAGAGCAAGAAGCGCAAGCTCGAGGAGACTAGGATCGAGCTTGTTGGAGAGTTCAATACCATCGAGTTGGAGCCAGGAAACCCTGACAAGACCACTAGAATTAGGACTGATCTAAGTAGCAATATGGATTGCCTCATGGTCGATTTCCTCAGAAAAACGTTAATATTTTTGATTGGAAGGCTTCCAACCTATAGGGAATCGAACCTAGTGTTATTATCCACCACCTGAACGTAGCCCCTCGTCCAAACTAGTAAAGTAGAAGATCAGAATCTTTAACGCCGAAAGATGCCAAATCATTGAAAATGAGGTTAACAAACTTTTAGAAACAGGATACATTGTAGAAATTCAATACCCAAGTTGGCTTTGTAATGTAGTCATTGTCTCTAAAAATGGGGGAAAGTGGAAAATATGTAACGATTTCACTTATTTGAATAAATCTTGCCCTAAAAATTCTTACCCCCTGCTTCGTACAAATTAATTAGTAGATGCTATTGTTGGTTGTAATCTTTTGAGCATGATGGATTCATTTCAAGATTATTACCAAATTTTCATGGCACCCGGGGATAGGGATAAGACCTTTTTTGTTGTCCCCAATGAGGTGTGTTGTTTTTCGATCATGCCTTTCGAGCTCAAAAATATAGGTGCAACTTACCAGAGACTTGTAAACTTTATGTTCAGAAATGAGATCAGTAATACCATAGAGGTCTATGTTAACGACATGATCATTAAAACTGAAAAAGAGCAAAATCACTTAACCGACCTCGGCCATACATTCTCAATATTACGAGCATTTGGCATGAACCTCAATCCTAACAAGTGCACGTTTTGGGTGAAGAGAGGCAAATTTTTGGGACATGATCAGCTAAAAAGGTATCGAAGCAAACCCACAGAAAATCAAGGTTATTTTGGACATTATACCTCCTCAAATAGTCATAGACATTCAATGCCTGGTCGGAAGAATTATAGCGCTTGGGCGATTCATTACTTGACTAGCCAACAAAAACTTTCTATTCTTTAAAATCCTAAGAAATGCGAGGAAATCGACCTTCAAATGGATAGAACAATGCAACAAAGGCCTTGGTCAAATTAAAGCAATACCTTTCAACACCCTCGATGTTAGCCAAACCTGAGGTTGGAGAAGTTCTGTATGTTTATTTGGTAGTCTTATCGGCAGTGATCAGTTCAGTTTTGGTCTCAACCAGAAATGGCACCCATCGACCTATCTACTACAACAGCAAAGTATTGCAAGGCCCGGAGCACAACTATTTGGAAATCAAAAAATTTGCTCTTGCTTTGGTCACTGCAACTAGGAAATTGAGGTCTTACTTCCAATCTCACTCCATTATCTTCTTGACAAATCAACTACTGAAACAAGTGCTATCAAAACCCGACATGTTAGGAAGACTGAAGAAATAGGCCATCGAGTTAGGGGACTTTGACATTACTTTTCAGCCCCGAACTACCATAAAAGCCCAAGTGTTAGCAAACTTTATCGCCAAAAGACTCGAGCATCCTGACCAACTCTATTAGGATTCCCTAATGTGGACTTTGCATGTGTATGGTTCAGCGACTTCCTTGGGAGGTAGAGTTGGCATCTCCCAACGCTCTCCACAAGCCGAGGAATACGACTTCACAATTAAACTTGACTACCCCGTTACAAATAATGAAGCGAAATATGAGGCCCTCCCGGTGGCATGAGGATGGTAGTAGATAAGGGAATCAAGCAGCTGGCAGCCATCACTGATTCCCAGCTGGTTGCAACACAGGTCGAAGGAAACTTTGAGGCCAATGAGACCACAATGAGCAAGTATATGGCTGAGGTCAAAAGATTACAGTAGCAGTTTAGGAAATTCGCCCTCAGCTAAGTTCTTTGATCGGAGAACAAATGTGCCAATGCATTTGTCAAAATTTGCTAGCTCGATAAAGGGAACTAGAGACATAACAATAACATTTCTGGTCGCTAACAAACCCACAATAGGCATTCCCGACTAGAATTTGGTGGGGCAAATCGAAGAAGCAGCCCTTTCTGGTAGGATGATATAAAAGCTTATTTGAAGGAGGGGAAAGTTCCTAAGGATAAAGGCCAAGCACGCAAGCTCAGAGGTCAAGCAGCCAAGTTCACCCTCGATGAACACCATAAGCTTTATAGGAGATCGATTTTCGGACCACCGTTGAGATATTTGACACCGAAACAGGCTTATGAGGTCTTACATGAAGTCTACTCAAGCATTTGTGGCAATCACTTTGGAGGACAATCTCTGGCCCATAAAATCATTAGATATGGGTATTTTTGGCGAACTTTGGTGAAGGATGCCATCGACTTTGCCAGAAAATGCCCATCTTGCCAGGTCCACTAAAGCATACCTCACCAACTGGCAGCAGTGCTGGTGTCCGTTTAAATCACATGGCCGTTCGAACAGTGGGGGATTGATATAGTTGGTTCTTTCCTCAAAACCACAAGTCAACGAATATTCATAATCATTGTGGTCGAGTACTTTACAAAATGGGTCGAAGTAGAAGCAGTCCCCAAGATAACCAATGCGGCCATCAAGAATTTTGTCTGGAAAAATATTATCTATCATTTTGGTTTGCCCAAAGTATTGATATCTGATAATGGGACGTAGTTCCAGAGTAGGAGCACAAAGAGATGGTGCAAGTGCATGGGGATTTGACAACACTTCACCTCAATTGAAAACCCACAAGATAATGGTGAAACGAAAGTCACGAACAGAACTGTCCTAGACCACCTCAAGGCTCGACTGGAAAGAACCAGCGTGAGCTGGGCATACAACCTCCCTGGGGTTCTTTAGGCATATAGGACCACCCCTAGAACAACCACTGGTCACAGTCCTTACAGTTTGGTCTACATGTCTGAAGTAATCATTCCAAAAAAAATTGATACAACACACTACTCGAGTAATCCACTACAACCCGATCAGAAATGACTCCGAAAGAGAATTCGACCTTGAGATAATCAATGAGTTACGTCGGCAAGCATACGCAACAATGAAAAGATATAGGTCGAAGATGACCCAGCATTACAACAAAGGAGTCCGACCAAGAAACTTCAAAATGGAGGACCTTGTCCTCAAGAAAGTCGAAGTGTTGAAGAATGTAGGGAAACTCGATCTAAAATGGGAAGGTCCTTACTCGATGGTTAAAGTAGTAAAGTACAATGCCTATCGACTTGCAGATATGATTGATAATGAGCTCCCTCAACCATGGAACGCGGTGAACTTAAAAAAGTTTTATGTGTAAAGAGATGGAGGTCTCCACCCAACTGTACTAAAATATCATTTCACATCAATAAAAACTACCTACATTACTGCAAGCTGATCATTCAAACTAGAGCTTTTTAGCCCAACTCAATAAGTGAGTTCATTGTTTAAAGTTGACCTAATGCCGGTTTCAAACCGCAAACCAAGGCTTTTTAGCCTAAGTCAATAAATGAATTGATTGTTCAAAGTCGACCCCGTAGTTGATCCAAATTAAGAAATGAATTGATCATCTAAAATCAACCCTGCAGTCGACATCATGCCGGCTTCAAACCGCAAAATCAAGGCTCCGTAGGCCAAGTAAACAAACGAATTAATCACTTAAGGTCGACCCTGTAGTCGATCTAACACAGACTTCAAGCTGCATTCTAGGGCTTCTTAGCCCATGTTGATACACGAGTCGACTTCGCAGTCGACCTCAAAATGTTTTCAACAATAAATTGTGGCTTCAAGCCCAAATTAATGAACAAACCGATTGCACAAAGTCAACTATCTCAAACTAAACTAGAAATCGACCTCGTAGTAAAAAATAAACATGCTTAAATGATATACACATCATAATGACAATGTTGAGCATAAGGCTAAAGTCAATTTAATGAATTTGGGCACCAAACCTATTTATTTGATCATGAAGAAAACAACTTAAGTCGACCAAGCAGTCGACGACAAAGAATACTTCACCACCTATTTTTATATAAGTTAACTTGATGTGAATATCTTGGATTAATTTCGTTATTTCTGCGCCAGTTGATTTCTAAATCGACCACAGACTTATCCAACTACTTTGTTAAGGTATCGCATTGCGTGATTTCTTATTTGAGATTAAATTATTTATTTCATTGCCTGTTGATGCAAGCAATCGATGAAAATGAAAGCATTTAAAAGAAAAAATAGAATCGAGTGCACATTGATGAGCAAAAATGCCATTATCCAATTACAAAGATTGAGTCAAATACAAGAAAAAATAAAAGCAAGCGCCTCGCAGGGCGACCAAAAAGATCCAAGAAAAGTACACTAGCCTAAGCATTCAACTCGACCTGGCCCCTTTGATTCGTGCAGCTCGCGTGCCTTCATCAATTGCCTGATCAAACTCATCGCTTGAAGGCACGGGGACAATCGCAGAAACCTCAACTTTCTACTTGGGCACCATAGCAAGCACTAGCTGGACTATAGAAGCTGGTCGAGACAGTCTCGCCTCGTCAACTAGGAAAGGACGCTTGGCTGAGGGGAAGAAAACAGCCATGTCGACTTTGTCGTCCCTAATATCGAACACAAAGTCGTTTGCAAAAGAAAACTCGTTGGTTATCGCAGCTAGCCTCACTCAATGATCAGCAGCAACCTGGATTACAGGCGTAGCAGTAGGTCTTTCTTCAGGAGTATTCTCATTGGGATCAGGATAGTTCTGGAGCTACTCATTTTACATTGGGTTAAGTCACGCCTTGTTTTCAGGACAGAACTGGTAGCTCAAGTACTCTAGCTGTTTTACGACCTTCTCAAAGGTATCTTTCGCATCGTTGATGGAAAAGACGATGTTGGCGTCTTGAAACGCCGAACATAACATAAATTGCCGCACAACTTCTCATCGAATGAGTGACAACATCTTGAAAAATTCATTTGAGCATAATTTATCACGATGTTATGCCTATGCGTCAGACCAAAATCGTAACTGGCCTACACGTCCAATCTAGTGTTCAACAGCAGCTCGTCCATTCTGCTTTTCTCAGCCACCGCAACCATGAGTTACTCGATTCTCGACTGTGCTGAGTCGAGCCGAGTCTTCATCACATCCACTTTACTATGCCCCTTTCAGAGCTGGTCGTGATCACTGACGGCCAGCTCCAACCTCTGGTAGAAATGGTAGCCCAACTAGCTAACCTGCAATTGAAACAATCTTAGTCGAGATATATATTAAAAACAACAACAAAGTATTCGACAAGCAAATAGTACTCGACTAGATACTTACCATGTTTGAATGATATGCTAAGGCCTTCAGCGCCCCACACTGGCTTAGATCTATCATCTTCTTCTGGTCGGACATGAAAAGTCCAGCCATCATTACTTTTAGGGGCGCAAACCTAGTCGACCCTGCGATCATCATCGATAAAGAATTGTGAATAGGCCATTTCAGTACCAAATCAGGGTGATGGAAACTTTGGCAATTGGAACAACTCATCCTCTTCCCGCTGCCTGAAGAGATCGTAACCGGTCGATTAGCTGGGGGCTCCAATTTTACCCTTACCTTTATCAGCAATAGTCTTTTTTTGGGCAGGTCCTGCCTACTCAGTAGATGGCCTTTTTTCTGAGTAGAAGGACTACTAGTCCCCACTGGAGCCAGTCGAGGTGGTGGAGCAACATGAGCAAGTTGACAGGTTGGCCTGCTCAACAACCTCTCGACGAGCTACCCCTTGGCAGCGTCCTTAATTCCTCTGCACTTGGGCCATTGCTTGTGCTCGAGTCTGGCTTATGATTTCATCTCGATCTACATAACAACAAGAACAAGATATGTCAGCATCGACCAAAAAGTTGAGATAAACCAATTGAAAAACCAACGAAGACATCTACCAAGTTGAGCGTCAGCAAGCAAGTCTAGCTGGGCAGGTGATAAGCTTGCTAGCACCAAATTTATATCCTCGGCATACCCCGCGGCCTCTATCTGTCCAAACTCGACTAAATCCCTGATAAAGGTGTTGGGCCAAGTCAGGATTTTATTTTCAGGCATATCAATATGACCCCCTCATCTAACCCCTGGGTATGTTAAATCTGACCCTACCCAGGGATCGAATAAAGAAGTAACTGGTTTTCCAATTTTGGCCGAATGAGGAAGAGGGGGTCATTAGAAATTTTCAACAACGTCTGTCTATGAGGTAGAAAAAGCCCAACTCCTCAGTACTCCCCGACTTTCGGGACATGGGAAGATGAAACGGATTGCTAAAATTTGCGAAGGTCGAGGGTTGGTTGTGAACTTGCATCAGAACTACGAAGCTGTATAAGGTCAAGAAGTAGTTTGGCAGTAATTAGGTAATGCAAACTTGGAGGCTAGTGAGAAGGTTAACTATTTGCTGGGCAATCAGAAACCTAAGCCCACATCTAAGGGTATCCTCGAAAATGGTAATATAATCGATAGGAGGTTAATGCATCCTATCATCGAGCCCAGGGGCAATTAACTCAGAGTCCCGATGAATATGGTACAACCACCTAATAAGGTCGAGATCTCCCTTAATCACCATCGATACAATCTCACTATAATGGTCTGGGTGAATAGCTGACCATGGGAAATGGGTTGTTGACTCAACCCAGCCTCACCCCCAGCGGCAACATGATCATCACTAGAATTGCTAGAGGTCGAGCTATCACTAGAGAAACTACTAAACTCGCTAGTTGAGTCACCTTCCTTGGTCGGAATCCAATCTGACTTAGTTATCTCACTATCATTCCCTCGACTACCATCTTCTCCAAATACACTCAACATCATTGGTAAAATTATAGGATCGAGATACAATAAAGTAAAACTTGCTCGAAGGATTTTGAAGGACTTACACGGTTTGGGAGTTTAAAGTAGAATGCAGTTGGTTGTAAGCGTAGTGAAATGGTTGACTTGACCTTACAAAATGCTGTAAAAGTGAAAATGAGGATTTTCACCACACCTATTTATAGGCCTCAATGCGCGGTAACCCCAAACGACTGCAATTATTATACAGCCATTCCCTAACGCTTCACGTGGCCCAATGTAAAGGTAGCATTAAATGCACCGAAACCCTGGTCGATCTTTGAAATCAGAACATTATCAACACATCAAACCCCTCGTCGAGTGTATTAAGTTTCTACAAATCAGCTACTCCCCATTCCTTCTTGTCGGTAATCTCGATTAGGACTCGAAAGTGGATAGAGGATTCATGATATGGGATAGCCCAATAAGCCCAACTCAATAACTCTAGACCAGACAAGGGATACAACACAAGACAACCCAACTACCCACCAGGCCCAACTCAATATGGGCCAACCATGTTATCGACTAGCTCCGACCACTCTGGGCTTTGGCCACCACCCATGTTGACCAGATCATGGTCAACTATGATCGAAGCTACTGTATTCAGCACTAAACCAAGAAGATATTTGCATATGACAAAGTGACATTTTTGTCGACCAGAGCCTATGCAGAAGGCTCACGGACAAGTACCTATCTCGACCGGTGAGGTCAAGCATATGCGATGGCACCTCTGCCATATTGAATGCTCTAATAAGCGGCTTGTCTCCGCATTAATCGTGCGTGCCATCACCAATACCACCTTTTCTGCCATGCCAAACTAGTGTGCACCTCTTGCGTATCGCCTTGTCCTAAGAAGCTGGGGATAGTGCCACTTAGAATAGTACATAAGTTGGAGAAGACTTAAAGGTCCTCAAGAAAGAACAAAGACCCTTTATATGCAACAAGGGCATCATAGATATATCAATCACACCATGAAGGCTATAAAAATCCCATTGCCAGCCTTTAGCAAGGTATGCCATTTTTATTACTGAAAAACCCTCACTCTACTACTCTATCTTTTAGTCAACTGACTTGAGCGTTCGAGTGCCTTAGCCAAGGGCCCATCGGCAAGCCTGATGTTTGATATTAGTTGTAGGACTCGACCCTATTATATCATTAATCACTTCTGTCAACCTGCCACCTGGTCGATTGGATTGGACTTTAGTCTAACTTACCCCTAAACTGTTTACACTCTCATTAGAACCCCTGGATTCAACCTAAACCATATGGTTTTGGGTTGGGTTGGGCTCAGCATTTCAGAAATGAATTTAAGCAGGTTGAATTTTAGATAGGTTGTATCAAATTTGGGTTCAAAATGAGTCCATTAAAAAAATTTAATTAATTTAATAAATCCTCTCATTATGTTGTAAAATTGTGTATTAAATAAACTGAGAAGGTATAATAATATTATTATGGTCTTTTGAATTAATTTTTTGAAATAAGTAAATTAAATTATTATTTTTTATTTTTTATTGGAACCATTCCAAACCCAACCCACAACTCAACCCATTTTGAATTCAACCCAATTTCAGTCCATTTATCTTAACCCATATAAAATCCAACTCTTTTAAAACCCAAGTCAAATCCAACCCACCAAAATACCAAATTGCCACCCATAGAAGCAACTAATGAAAACTAGATTAATAACAACACATGTTCATGTCGAGCATACTTAATATATCGGGCTAATAGCAATTTACCCCCTATGTGTTTTATGAAATAGGCATTTTACCCCCTTGTGAAAAATAAATGTACAAAATACCTCCACGTGTTTTAAAAAATCATGCACACCGCCTCCCACTTCTCATTTGCTGCCCATTTAATATAATTTTAATATGAAAAGACTAATTTACCCTTAATCATTTAATATATTTTCAATTCAATTTAAATAACCTTTTTATTATCATTTTTTTTTCTTTTCTTTCATTCTTTTCATTTATTTTATTTCTCATTTCTCTCTTCTTCCATTATTTCATATATTTCTCTTTTATAGATATATATACATATATATATAAATTTATCATTATTTCTAATTTCTCATTATTTCATATATTCTCATTTTATACATATATAAATTTATTTATAAAATTAAAATTACTTTTATTTTTATCTTATCAATTATATTCTTCTTTCTTTCTATTAATTCATTCCAAAGTAAATAAAATTTAAATTTCATAAAAATATATAACATGTTTTTTATTTATACTTAAATACGTATATATTTTTTATCTATAAAATTTAAATAACTTTTATTTATATCTTTTTTCTTTCTAATTATTCATTTCAAATTAAATATTATATATTTATTAAAATATATAATATATTTATATACATATATATTTTTGTTGATAAGATATATATTAGTATATATGATGTTATTACCACATATATATAATTATTTAATAACATCATCTTTATATAAATTTGTCTATAAAATTTAAATAATTTTTATTTTTTTATTTTTTCTTTCTAATTACTCATATATGTATACTTTTTTTTTTGACACTATCACATATGTAGACTTATTTTTTCTATTTATACTTATTCACATATATACATATATATATAAATTTATCTATAAAATTTAAATAACTTTTGTTTATATTATTTTTCTAACTTGTGTTTTTATTATTTTTTCTTTCTAATTATTCATATCAAATTAAATATTATATATTTATAAAAAATATAACTTCTATACATAAATATATAAATTATATACATAAACATAAATTATTTACATAGATATAAATATGAAGTATAAATATATTCATATATTTAAATACTGAATATATTGTATTTATATATACATAAATATATTCAATATTTATACATATTTATACATATGTATAACCCAGCACCCCCCTCCCAACACCCACCTACTTTCCCAATCTCGCAACACGCAGAGGCCATGGCTGTCGGCCGCCCCATTGCCGCAGCTCACATACACCCTCAACACAAGCATCCTCTACACAAACAACTCCTCAACACCCCACCCCCCTCCCGTATCCTTTGCACGTGGCCTGGCCGCTTGTGTGACTGGCGGCCATGGCCGCCCGCGCGACCTCTATCGTGGTCACCGCTCGCATACCCAGCACCTCTCCACCCCCACGTCCCAAATCCTGTTGACTCGGCCATGGCAGCCGTTCTAGCAACTGGCCATGGCAACCATTTTTGGAGGCCGCCATGGCCTTGGCAGATCTGACCACTGGTCATGGCCATGGCCATGGCGACCTTCAGTTTATGATCTTTTTTTTTTAATAGTTAAGTTATAACGTCGGCAGCCGCTGGTAGCGGCAAGCGGCTGCCAACAGCAGTAGCTATGGGGTGTGGGTGTGGGTGTGGGTGTGGGTGGGGAGGTGGGGAAAGGGGTAGTTATATTTTTTATGTATATATATGTATAATATAATATATATTATATTGTATATATTTTGTATTTTTTTTAAAAATATATAATATAATTTAATCTAAAATGTTGATTTTGCAAATGAAAATCCAATGGCTGATGAAAAGGGCATAATTATCTTTTTATATACAAAAATATAAATCTAGATGTAGACATACGCGCGTGTCCTACACCAAAGCTATAAGGGGGGTTCGTCACATGATTTTTCAAAATATGAGGATATTTTTTGTATATTATTTTTTCACAAGGGGACTTTTTGCCCATTCCTCTTATCCCAGGGGGTGCTTGCAATTTACCCTAATATATCTAGTCATAAATTCACAACTGCAGACATTTTTTTTCTCTCTTTTTCTTTTCTTTTTTTATTTAAGTCTAATGATATAATTATAATTTAGTCTGTAGTAAATTATAAAACAGGAGGGAGGTGTCAATATAAGGAAGACTCTTTTTTTTTTTTTCATAAGATTAAAATAAAAGTCTACTACTAATTTTAGTAGCTTTATTATTAAATTCGAATATCTCAATGTTTCAGAACTCTTAGTATTATCACAACTAATCAAGAAAATCAAAATTTACAATTATCCAAAAATTAAAATTTTATTATCAACACACATATATTTATATTTAAGTGGCCAAAATGATAGTTTTCATTATATGTAAGAGATAACTTAAATTCTTTTTTTTTTTTAATTTTTAAAAGAATAAATTTTCATGTTGTGCCACCTTTTTTATAATTGAAATAATAAAAATTAAAAAGAAAAAAAAAAAGATCAAGAAATAGGAAACGAAGAGCCAATGGACTTCTTAGGCCCAAACTAAGCCCATCACAGCAAAACCTCAGCGATGAGCTCCTCTCCGCCTCCAGCTGCTCCTCGCCTCCTAATCCTCTCTCTCAGTCTTACTCTCCGCTCCCACATACACACTCTCATATATTAACACAACTCGTATAATTCTACTGATATACGAGAAGATATGCCACGGACAACGACGGTGGACAGCCCTGGCTGCCCGCCACTCCGGGCCATAACCTTCGACGTTCTCGGTCTTGTCAAAGGTGAAAAGGAAAATAGAATAATTGTTTACACAATTTTGCAGGCGGAAATTCCAGTATACTTAAGTTGGACGTATTTTGATTGAAGCCTTTTTTGGGGTTCTGGTTGATTTTTGACAACAGTTATTGAGGCGCGTGATGGGCAGAATGGAGGCGCTGCAAAGATGGTGGAGCGGTGGGGTGACCCGGATTCTTCCAAATGCGTGCTTGCAGCTTGCATTCTCGACCGAGAGTCCGACCCGGTATGGTCTTTTTTTCTTTTTTTTTTTAAGTGGGTTTTTCGGTTTTTATTAGCGAGTGGAGCTGATATGTGGTGAATTGAAATTACCACTACGGTAATGGTGAATGGTCCTTCTCATAGTTAGTTTTTGGGCACACTTTTTCGGGTGAGGTAAGTAATCAGTTTACAGTATTAATTGAAGAAATACAATAGTTAAGACTTTAAATGGTACTTATAAATTTAATGTACCTTCATGATTCCGAGCTTTTTATGGAATATAAGTCTTTCGGAGCCTTTTATTGGATTGGTGGTAATGTCTGGTATATCTTGCTTGCCACTCGTCTATCTTGGTCAGAAATGGTGCAGGTTTTATAAGCTTATTTAGCTTTTCTTGACAGAGAAGTTAGGTGCTGGTTGGGTTCTTATTCTTACAGCATTTTTGGTGTTTGATATGTATTGATGGATAAAATACAGTGAATATCCAATACATATGAGGCCGTTAAGAATAACTGGGTATTCCAGATATATGGCTTCCATAATGACTACTTATCTCGAGTTTACAAAATAAATTCAAGACTTGCAAATTCATTGATATCTAGTAGGTACCTAGCAATGTCAAGGTTAAATATTTTTCTTTCTCAATCATTCATGGGCCTCTTCATGAATGCAACTTTTTCTGTTGTGTGGAGCCCGGTGGTGGGGGTTTCTTTGTGTTGTT
This sequence comes from Jacaranda mimosifolia, assembly GCA_018894105.1. Classification (NCBI taxonomy): domain Eukaryota; kingdom Viridiplantae; phylum Streptophyta; class Magnoliopsida; order Lamiales; family Bignoniaceae; genus Jacaranda; species Jacaranda mimosifolia. The sequence goes on along the minus strand of CM032122.1, from coordinate 33,772,988 downwards.
TATGCTGTTTGTGACAACTATGTAAACTGTATACAGATCATCATTTTTATCATGGCAATGTCACTATAAACATCAAAGATATGACTTTTTTTTAGTTATTAATGTTTTGTTCTTCAGTTCATATGGCTTACATTGTTTCCATATTCCTCCACAAAAGTTGTTTCTTAGATTGTCATTTGACATGCATGTGTAAATGTTGCAGCTGCTCAGTATTGCACGGAAATGTGGTTCTGTAAGTCTTTCTCATGCTTCTCTCATGTCTTTGTGGCTTTCTACGTTGCTTATTGAGTTTTAAGCTCTTGCAGAAATGTTAGTTATAATAATCTGTTTGACAGATTGAGGTGATTAGTGGTATTAATGGAGATCTTCGCGGTCATATTCCAAATTTTTGTCAAGTTGAATCCATTCCTGAGGATGATGCCATCACCGGATTGCATTTGTTCAAAAAACATGGATCAGAGTCATCATCCAGGTATCACAGCAATTCAGCAAATGTGTAGAGCCAATACTGTTATATTCCCGAAATCTGAATGGTTCAAACTTCTAATCTCTTTTTGAGTGGTGTGTTAATGTGTTTATATAAATCTGATAATAGGTTCAAGGTCTTTCTTTGATCAGGACGAGCAATATGACTTAGTTATTGAGACATTAAAGAAATAATTGAATGGTAAAATGTAATTGTATGACCTCTGAGTTTGATATACGTAATTTACTTAATTATGCTTCCTTGCCCTCCAACGGAGACTACACTCTAACCACTGTGATGTTTTTCTGTACACCTGCTTGCTGTTATTTTGTTCCTCTTCTGCTGATTTTGATTATTTGGAGTCATTGTGCATCTTTTTCCTATATCATTATTTTGCAAAATGCTACTGAGAGGATATTGTCGTATACCATTGTTGCAAGCGACTAGTTCTCTTTGCTTACCCTCTATTTTGCTTAATTGCACTTTATTGTCATTTTGGACTCTGCATTATATGCTAATATTTTCAAGGCTAATTCAGTGGGAAGAGTTTGTTCCGACTTGGGAAAGGTTCCTTGGTGTGTGTGGGCTTTGAATGCACATCCATTTTACTTGCAAAACATTGGATACTTGAAAACCAAAGATGGTTACATCTTAAATGAAAAGTTTCAAATAAGTCCCTGCTGCATTTCTATGGTTAAATCCTGAAATTCTGTACAAATAAGGCGTGCTTTTTAAAAAAATCTTCCTCTATTCCTAAGTGAAAGGGACTTTTGACCCTCATATTACACACTTTGAACTGTTTATATAGTTTGTTTTCCCTCTAATTTCTGCCTTTTATGAGCTATACCTTTTTTTCTTCTTAAGATGAGATGATATTTCCGTTTGTTAAAAGACGTAAAAGTGTTTGCATTAGGAATCTTCAGATGGTTATAGATTAAGATATGAGCCATAAGCTTGTGCTGCGGAAGATGGAATGAGTGAACAAACCTAAAATCTGTGTTTGTTATAGAAAGTGATGAGACTTCAGTTAACTAGTAAATAGGAGGAAGTTGCATAAAATTGTATATTAAGTTAATCATAAGAATGTATGCTCTTGTTCACTATAGAAAGGGTCAGCCACTGGTCAATGGACCTAGTGATGCACCACCTGACACTTATGCATGTGAGGTCTGGAGTAAAAATTCTAATGGCCCCCGTGCGTCTGATTGTGTTAAAAAGAAAAGAAAGGAAAAGAGGAGGCCCTTAAAATGACATCGTGGAAGAATATGGTCTAATGCAGCAAATCCTGATAATAAACTCTTTGGGGTTTGAAAGTGATCTCAACGCCTAGAGGTGGAAAAGAATTAAAACCACCAATAAAGAATTTGGCACCATAGAGCATTAACTATAAAATCTACTAAGCAATAAAACTTGTATCTTGTCACATTGACTTTGCAGATTCTTGATGTAAGGACTTAGTATTCTATTGGCTTCACAAACATCATGAGGGTGATATTTTTACGTTAGATTTGGGTCTGATTGATTGACACATCAAAATGTTTTTATATTCAAAACTTTTCTGCTACTTCTCTCTGCTTCTATCTACTTGTGTACTTCATATTCATTACACTTTGTGATTCTTTTGCATATATTTTCCAATTCTTGATTTAGGTTATGTTCATTACTTGCCTGCACCAAAAAAGGGCATGCGAGCATGGTGTCCGTTGAGTTCAGCAGATCACTAGCAGATTCGGTCCACCATCCTTCTCCAACAAAGTGGAATGTATGTGGATCTGGTAATATTTTGTGTTCGAAGGTGGATGAAAATGAGAATTATGCTATGTATGGAGGGTGAGTTTCTGTAAGTTTTTACTTCTGGAAATTGAAATTGATTGTACTTTTTCAATGGTCAGGCTATTGACATCTTTTGTTTTAACACTCAGGAAGGGTGTTGAAGTTAATGTATGGGATCTTCACAACTGTGTTAAGATCTGGACTGCAAAATCAGTAAGTAATTTAGTTTCTTCACATTGTTCTGTATATGTGAATATATAAAATGCTTCAACTACTTGTGCAAGAATTTTAATTGTTAAATGCATCTTGTATAGCCCCCTAAAAACAGTCTTGGCATCTTCACCCCAACTTGTTTTACATCAGCAACCTTCTTGAGCAAAGATGATCATCGTAAACTTGTTGCTGGGACTGATTCTCATCAGGTAATGCTGTTGGAAATTTTCTTTTTAGTATTGCTATGAATATTTAGTAATGTAAGGGAAGTTTTATAACTGACGATATGCTGAGGAAATTAATCACTTCATGTATACCGCATAAGTTCCTCTTCCTCAAGTTGTGTGATGAAGATTTTAAAATACCTAGAAACATTGCTCTATAAGCACAGATGAGAGTCTGTATACAGTATACCAGAATCCTGTATCTAAATTAAAGAAACCCCAGTGAAAAATCTTCATGCAAATTCTTCTTAGGGTTCTTTTGTCGCCAACAATTTGATGATCATCAATTACCTTACACGACATACTGGTGCATAGAGTGGAGGAAATAGTGTACTTAAAGGGTATCTGAACTGTAGTTGATCTTTTGTGACTGGCTGACTGCTGATGCAAACAGTTTTTGTATATGGTTTATTTTATTCTTTACTGAAAGAGTAAATGCCATATTGGCATCAAATTTGATAATATTTGAACATTATGATCTATTTTGAAACCCAAGATTTGCTCTCTTTGGAGCATGCGAGTGGCATAGTTAAAATTAATAAATGTAATCCGCCTTTTAAATTTGGCAGGTTCGTCTCTATGATATTTCTGCTCAGAGAAGGCCTGTCATGTCAATTGATTTTAGAGAGACACCTATTAAGGCTGTTGCTGAAGATGTTGATGGACAGACAATATATATAGGAAATGGCTCAGGTGACCTAGCTTCCATTGATATGCGCACAGGTATACCTTATGCATCATTAGTGGCGCTGGCACAATTATTGTGTTGTTCGTACCTTTACTTTTATTTATTCTTCTAGTGCTCCATTCAATTTGCTCTGTGTGTATGATGTTGGTAAAAATGTTTTTGCATTCCGGTCTTTTTAGTTCTTTTTGCTATTTTTTCTTCATTTTCTTGTATGAATGTTCCTTAAAGATTGCTCGTGAAGTGTCAATTCTATGTTATATTTCTTGTTTCTCAAATTAGTCTTCTTGTATAGTTCTCAATTCCACCACCATGTCCCAACCATTTTAGACATGATGAGACATTCTTCTCAGTCCTGAAGAAGAAGAAATGAATCAATAGCGATACAAGTTCCAAAATTTTCATTACTGCCATAAACTAACAATATAATCTGTCTTCTCTTGTATCGTATTCAAGGTATAATTTGTGTCTTTCCTTGAAATCGCATTACTCCTATTATTTTAATGATGTCAAAATTATATGACCTTTTTCAGCATCCTTATATTGGCTTATTGTTGGTGGGATCTCAGTGGCAGTGTTTAAAGACTTTCTTGTTCCAATTGTATTTTGAATTTGACATTTCACGTTAGCAATCTCTTAGATGCCTAGATGCATCCATCAACTATATTTAAGTATGAGGTATTGGACTTGTTAGTGCTTTCATGCCCAAAATTTGTACTATTTCTTAAACTTCATTCTATAGCTTTTATGTAGTGTCATATCTTCTGTCTAATCTTTTTAATCTGACATCTACCTTAGATAATAGTCTAGAGTTGGTTTAAAGGTATTTCCTAATGCTGTATTGTAGGGAAACTCTTGGGATGCTTTATTGGGAAATGTTCTGGAAGTATAAGATCCATAGCCAGGCACCCAGAACTCCCTGTAATTGCCTCGTGTGGTCAGTATATCAACATTAACTCATATGTTGTGTTTTTAGTTATTCAGGTTCTACTATGTGTTCATTTTCATCTGAATTTGTATCACAAACACGTACTTCTCTTTTACACAAGCTCTGGCAAAATCCTGTTATCATACTGCCAGACATATCATATCCATACGTTCTTTTATATCATCATATTTGTTTGAAAGCCAAGTCCTTTAGTTATTTTACACTTCTTTCCCATGGATCACCAAGCTAATATAAAAGCTACAGTATCTCTTGTATTGCATAAATTTGTCCTATAAAATTTTTGAGCAATTGCTGAACCTAGAGACTTCCTTTTCTACCAGGGCTTGACGGCTACTTGCGCATTTGGGACATAAAGTCGCGTCAACTTCTGTCAGCGGTATGCTATGAAACTTTTTGCACTAATTGTTTTGAACTGAGATAGGCAAGGGTATTTGTATTTATATTCGTAGAACTGTTGTGCCAATTGTGTAATCAAATCACTCTCCCAAGGATATTTTTAAAGGGTGCTAAAGTATAGATTTATGCATTGTCCTGGAGAAACACTAATGTCTAACTCTACTGCAACTTTTTCTTGGGCAACCCCACCTATCTTGTAAAGGCCTTCAATTCAATCTCTGCCAAAAAACGGGAGGAAACTAGTTTCCGGACTAGAGTACTACATATAAGTAGCTGATTTTCACTTTTATGTGCCTTTTTTAAACTGACCATTCTTTTTAAAATTGAATGCAGGTTTTCTTGAAGCAACATCTTACCAGTGTTGTTTTTGATTCCCATTTTCACTATGAAGGTTGATGATTTACTCTTTAGATTTATCTCTCAATTGCTTCAATAGACTAAATTAGTTCCTCTGTAGTCTTAAGAAATTGCTGCTGGTTTATCTTAGCTAACAATTTTTTTTATGTCATGTTGCTTTTACAGAAGTAGCTGTTTCTGCTCTTGAGCCCCAAAATTTAGATAAGGTAGAATCAGCTGAACTGGAAGCAATGCCTGCCAAACGGAAAAAGTTGTCCAAAGAACACAATGGAAGTAAGAAGGTGAAATCAAAGAAAGGTGGCAAGAGATTAAAAGGTGAAGAAATTTAACACGGCTTTGTCTGGGTGATTGAATATCAAAGCTTGGTGAACGGTTGTGGATGCTGAATGGCATCTGCTGCTTACTTCTACCGTTTTGCTTTCCAAGTATGAGCAATTGGAATTTTTGAGGGTCTTCTCAATGGCAAGAGAAACATCAGTTGAAAAGGCTTCAAGTCAGAGCTTGCTAGTAATTTGGAGCATTTTTATAGCGAGAAATATATGTTATGGATGTTCTACAATTTCATTTGTTTACGATAGCCTTAGATATGGGGATACTGTTCAACACAAGTAGGGAAACTGTTTTCAAGAAAGCTGGAACTTAAATAGTTGTATTTTCTGCCTCCTTATCTGTCAGTTAAAGACTGATCTCGGGAGCCAAATCTTTTTAAATCACACTGTTTTATAATCTTCTGTTATCTGCAAGTGGCACACTCAGTGCACAGCAGAACTGAGCTACAATGATAACCGTGATCTAGCCATAATAACTGTCTTTCAGACTTTGATCTTACATAATGCAAATTGAACAATCTGAGAAATTAAGAAAATCACATGAATCCACAAGTACAGTTTTTGTATGCCCGGTGGGGTGTATGGGTTTTCTTTGTCCGTTGGTGGTGTGGCTGGAGCAGCAAAAACCATGTTTTCAAGTAAGAGAAAATAGAAAAGCAGCATCAGTTCAGTGAGATGAGGCCTCATCCTTCTTCTCTCCCAAGTACCTACAAAAATACAAACGGATTAGTTGTGTATAGCTACAGCGATGATCAGTCCAAGCCAAAAAAAGAAGCACCAATTTTAAACTTTGAATATAACCTAGTCCCCCTCAAGAAGTGCTACAATATTCTTGCTTCTGTGGGTTATGTAAATGACAAGCACGCCTCAACAGAGTCGGCCTTCTTTTTCTCAAGAAGACCAAGATAAGGAAGAGTTTTAAAATAAATCAGCATACCCGCAAGCACAAATCTAATTAAGGAGCTAGTCGAAATTGTAAGGAAAACTTGGTTTGATGAAGTATCTGAGGTTTTTCAGCTATACAAAGAAAGTCAGCCAAACACATTCAAGAATCAAGAACAAAAGACAAAACAAAAGAAGAGGAGAAATAATTCTTCCTCCTCCTCCTCCTCCTACCATTACCCATTCAATCTTCGAGAGAGAGAGAGAGAGAGATTTTCCCTCCATCTTCATCAAGTTAATCCTGATTGTTAGACTGACCAAACCTAACAGAAAATATACCAAGGAAGACCGAGCGCATCCAAAAGGGATCCCATTCCCAGCTGATGCATCAGCCAATTTGTTTATAAGCATATGAACAGAAACTAAGAAGCAGATCATAAATTGGGAGAAGTCTTAAATCATGGTTTGTAGAACTCACCCTTGACCCTTGGCCCAGCGGGAGAGTTGATAGAGTTGCACCGACTCATTTGAAGCATGGCAGGCAAGTAGTAGATAGTTGCGAGGCTGAACCATCCATGCAAACCTCATGAATAATCCAGAATATACACACATTGCTGCATTGTTAGAAAGAATTGTTAGGGAGAATCTATGCCAAAAATAGGATCAGTTTCTAAATTCAAATGTGAACCTGCAGTCATGTTGCCAGATATCATTTCTGGAGGTTTCTTCATGTCCACAAGCCCCTACAAAACCAGTTTACAACATTTTAGAGAAACTTTGACCATCAAAAAATTTACTCTACATTTACTAGCTCAGGTGGAAAAGCATACAGCAATAACAAATCCCCAGTTAGCTACAGGACCCCAAAAATGAGTTGTTTTGGGACCAACGGGACTGTTCAAGAATGCCTTGAAGGAAGCCATCGACAAATCAATAAACAAACCTGCATAATTATAAGAGAGCCTGAGACATCTACAAAGATAATTTAGATTGATAAATGAGCAAAAAGAACAGCTTGGTGGAAAACCATTACAAAAACGAAAAAAGACAAGGATAAAGTGGCAAAACAACAATCCAACAGCCTATATTTTACTAAATTTATATATATATATATATATATATAGAGAGAGAGAGAGAGAGAGAGAGAGAGTCAACAAATTTGTATTACTTAACAGATAGCACAAGCCATGTTAAGCAAATTTTGGCTTCTAAGATGCTTCATGGCTGCCATAGTCACACAAACTGAAAATATAAAAATAAACCCCACCACATCCCCATCAGCCACCGTGGTGACAGACAACATCAAGGCAAGAAGAAATCTGATATAGCTAACACCATGGGAACTTTAAAAAGTACATCAGATGCCAAAAGAGCAGAGAAAATGTCAATATATAGATCAAAAATATTACGTTAATACAAGTCATTATCATAATAGTCCAGATTAATTGCAGAAACAGACGATTAACATCAGAAGGCAGAAACTGTTGCACCAATACAAGACGAATTAACAATATAACAACTTTCTGCCTTTCACCTGCCCGATAATCTGTATAAGAACACATTAATTGCTTATACATGCTAAACAAGATCCAAAAATTCTCAGGCAAGGACTCACAAACCAACTTATGAACCAGTTATCTGGTACCAATTAACACATCTCAAAAGAAATCCCAAATGAAGCCCAGAATCCCAGAAATCAGGAACGCCAGAACAATTATTTACATATAAACAAATTAATCCAGAATCAATTACAGCATAATCAAACCAAACAAAAGAAAACATTTTACAATGATCTCAATATCTTCCCTCTTTCAACCTCGCAGTTGATTACCTTAAGTAACGCCAAAAAAACAACAAAAGCAAAAACAATCTTTCAACCCTTTTATTCATTTACTTAAACAACACCATGAAGACCAATTACATCCAAAAATCACTTATATCGTCTACTTTCATTAACAAATATTTAAAATTCCAAGATTTGAACAACGAAATCTAAAAATATCAAATAAAGATCCTCATAAATATCTACCATTCAACAAAACACACACACGCATATGGGTAAAGGCCGTACCTTTAGCGTAGATTTTTCTCACTGTGTGTTGTGTGTGAAACCAGAGATATGCTTTTCTTTTTAGCTCGTGGAGTCCTTGTTTGGTGGCGGGCGAAATTGTAATTTAGGAAGAAAGAGAGTCTGACCAAGCCTGTGGGGCGGGGGGGGGGGGGGGGGATAGGGGAAGCTATGTGGTCTCGGGGTTCCATTGGCTATTGTATAAAAAATATTTTTTTAATTATTATTTTAATTAAAGTAATTAAGGCCGTAGGGATAGGTGTTCGGATCAGGTAATTTGGGCACCGATCCAAACCGATTGGGTTGGTTTTTTATTGAAAACACACACTTAGCGGTGGTCAAACTTTGGTCTTGGCCTTTGTTAGTCAGAGGATCAGCAAAGGCCAAAGTTCATTTTCTTTCTTTCTTTTTTTAAATTTTTTTATTTTAATTTTTTAAATAATATATATATATTTATTTTTTTGAAAAAAATTCATATCGGATACTCGAACCTAAATTAGTACGATACCCGAAGTGTTAGGTTCTTGACAATTTCGAGTCGATGTCGGGTAGCTAAAATTGCTACCTGAAAAAGTCGGCTACCCGATTCGAATGTCCACCCCTAATTAAGGGTGGGAAATTCAGATCGAGTAGCACAAATTTGGATACTTTGGATCGGCTACCTAACATGTTGGATAGCAATTTTAGCTACCCTGCACCAATCAAAATTTACTGATTACCTAATAATATCGAGGAATCGACAAATTCGAATTTGAGTACCCGACATGATTTTTTTTTTCTTTTTAAAATGTAATATGCAAAAACTTAAAAACCTAAAATTAAAATAAAATTTGACTTGGTACATAGAGGCCAAATTATAATCAATAAATATTATAACATTTTTTATATATAAATAATATATATATACATATTAATATATATAAAAGATATATATGTAAATTTAAGTGGGGTACTCAAACTACTCGATCAAGTACGACCTTCTAGCCAATATTCGATCCCAAATTTTATTTTGGTATTGAGAATCCAACTCGCAAATTTTTTAATTAAAATTTTTGACCCTATCAGATAATATCTAATGGCATTGGGTCATATTCAAATTATTTAATCCAAACGCTTACCCCTAAAAGTAACAATATAAAAATTCATTAATTTTTAAGTTTCACTTACTATTTCTTGAAATAAGAATATGCAAATATACAAAATTTTTACTTTTTCAACTTCATCTTAAATTCTGATTCAAATTATTGGTCCAAAAAAAAAAAAAAAAAACTGATTCAAATTAAATAAGAGTCTTTATTTCAGAATAGAAAATAACGAAAATAAGATTTTATGTGGCAAAACTCGGCTATATACTACCTCGTCGCGTGGAAAAATATTTTGAAACTTTTTTCTTGTTTCTTTCATAATAAATCATATATTTCACCACGTAATTTCAATTTAAAGATTGGAGATTTATTCTTAATCAAAATTGAAGGGACATATGATGGCATTAGTTCCAAATTCCTATGCAGAATGATCTTGATTTAGAATTAGAGCATAAAATGAAGGGTTAAATTAGATATGCAAATGAGTTGAATCGAGTCGAACTTTGATAAATTTTTTTGCTTGAACTCGAGAAGTAAAATTATTTTATAATATATAAAAATAATATATTATCAGAATTTTTTATATATAAATATTATTTTTTATAAATATTATAGGCTTACGAACCTACGAACAATAATTATGTAGCTCAAATTTGGCTCGACCGAAATCAACATGAATTTGGCTGAAGCTCAAATTTTCCGAACTCGGGCTCAAACACCTTCTGAGCCAAATTGTTAGGCTCGCGAGCTGGCTCAATTTGTTTGCATCTCTAAGTTAAATACACTTAGCATTTTTCTATATACTTTGTGGTGGTAGATACTTTTCAAACTTTAAATGTATTAAAACCCCCGAACTTAAGGTTTATTTGCTTGTGTTTTGATTGTCTTTGAAAAAATATTTTAGAGTAATGTGTTTTGACAGTGGGTTTGAAAAGTGTAATGCTTGTTTATTTTTATTTTGAGAATTGTTGGAGAATATTTTTGAATGAAATGGTAAATTCGATATTGTTTTGGGAGGAGATAATTTTTATTGTAAATGTCATATCAATCAATTTTTGTTGAATTAGTGTGGTGAATTTAATTTTTTTTTTATGTATATATATAAATTAATCAGTTATATTTATGTGTAGTTATAATATATTTTGGAAGTATACTTTTTTTTTAAAAAAAATTATGTTGGTAATGGCATGAGAAAATGTGCACTTTTGTTTGTGAATATTTTGAGAGCTAGAGTTTATTTTGGCAAAATACAAGTGATATGGCAAAATTATATTTTAAAGATAATTTGGTAAAATTACAATATGAATGTAAAATGCCCTAAGATCTTCAACCATAGGACACACTATTAATGACTTGGAGACCTTATGGGCTTAAAACCCCTCTATAAATTGAGTTATCAATGGCTAAAGGCTCAAAGTTATCATCTTTGCATACATGCGAAATAGCTCTATAAAACAAGTATGTTATAGAATTAGATCCACAACTTCAAATACTGAATTGCAAGTTCTCTTGCCTTTCTGTTCATCCAAATGTCATTTCTGAGTATTAGAACTACTCATTACAAGCATAAAACCCGCTCTCACTCACAAGGCAAATGAGATCCCACTTAGAAGGCAACATCCCCACAGAAATGAAGTATGGGTTTGTGTTCCGTAGAGAGAGAGAAAAAGAAGTATGGGTTTGTGATTTCCCAGGGAGCCTTATGATAAGGTTGGTGATGAGACCAACGGAAAGTGTTGGGACCATCACCAGCTTTGAAATGGTGTCGTCTTTGGATGATGATAGTTGTGATGGCGGAGATGATGATGAAGATAGTGATGAAGAGTATAAGTAAAAATTTCTTTGTCTGCAACAGATGAAATTACAAGACAAGAAAAATTATACAAATAAATGAAATTCAAATTTATTAATTGTGAATTCAATTTCTAATCTAATCATTTAATTCTTTCCTTACAAATATGATTTGAAATTTGATGAGCTATGTGTTGAATGCCTTGAACACTATGAATCACCTTAAATTTAATTTAAAATAACGCAAATTCGAGAGTTTCGCACCTTAATCTCGAATCAAATATAAAAAATATGTAAGTTCCGTAAAAAACACCTTGAATGATGTGGATCTTCTTGAATTTGATCTAAAAAAAAGTATGTCAATTCGAGGGTTTTACAGCTTAATCTCGAATCAAACACCCAAATATATGAGCTACGCAAAGAATGCCATGAATATCGTCGATCTTCTTGAATTTGATTTGAAGCAAATAACGTCAATTTGAGAGCTTCCTATCTTAATCTCAAATCAAATGTCAAAGTATAATGAGCTCCGCAAAGAACACCTTGAACGCCATGAGTCTCCTTGAATTGCTTGAGAGAATTATTGGACTCCTTCAGAGTCTCTCTCACTTGTTAGGATTTGTATTGTGTCTATAATGAGTTTTAATTACCTCTTTTATATAGATGTTTGATGCAAGACTTTCAAATTAATTTGAACTTCTTTGATAGTTATCTTTTTGATAAGATAATATTAAAATTTAAGAGATAATATCAATTATTATGAGATAATATCAAATATCTTTGATTTGATTGATTCATAAACATAGGAACTTCATTTTTGATACTTATCAATATTTGATTTGAGCATAAAATAAATACTAGAGTATTAATTAAAATTAATTATTTAACTTTTAAAATTAAATGTAATAAATTGTAATATATAAATATTTTTTTTAAAATAAATAACTAGTATATTATTTTACATGTGTCATTTTTTTCAATTGATCAAAAATTAATATGTATACAAAGAGATCGGAATTAGTGGCTTTTTCTTATCTTTTTCTCTTTGTTTTCTTCTTTCATTTGCTTCCTCTCATAGACAGAGAATCATTGTAACCTGACTAGTCTTATATTTGTTTTCTTGAATTGTGACTCCATCTATGTGTGTGTGTCAAGAAAGGGACAACGTGTCAATCTAATAAAGTAGGAAAATTAAATTTATTATTTACTTTTTGTAATTTTTTTTTAAAGGTTTAGTTCGTCAAACCTTAATTACAAAAATAAATTTTGAAATATTTAACTATAAATAACGTTATTATTTTTTAAAAATTAAAGAAAAAAAATGAAGAACGAAAATTTGAATCGTTTCTTTTAATTATTTTGCAAGTAATTCGATTAATTTAGAATTTTTAAAATTAAATTAATAAAAATTAAAAAATATTTTTTTAGTTGCCATTTATTTTTGCTCAATCTACAAGACATTTGATTGTACAATTTATAATATGTTATCAAATATATTAATTATATTAAATTTATCTTTGATTTATTTATTTATAACTAATATCAATCTCAAACAAACCAAAACACAAGTATATTAAAGCCATCTCATTCTATCAAACATATCTCACAAATAATCCCACAATCAACCACAATTTTACATCACATCAACCCAGCAAATAACTATAATCATTCATTTTACCCAACGACCATTCACATTCTCATTTCCTATTTCTCAACACCAAAACAACCTCAAAATTCCTAAAATACGGAAAATGAGACGTGAGTCGTAAATGGATATTAAACAAATCGAATATACTGTTTTCATATTCGTATCTGTTTAACTTTTTGAATATTCTGATACGGATACAGATTTGATGGATATTTAAAAACGATATCCATATTTGATTATAATTATTCAGATGCATTCATATTTTATTAAACTTATCCGTATTCGAATTATTGTTTTATATTTATATTTGATGATAATTATATAGATATTCATTTATAAATATCCGAATACGGGAATCTATGAACCTATAATAAATACATATTTTAATTAACAAAAGGAACTATATAATTTCATGAAAACGAAAGTAATTAAACAAATAGCATAATTTCTAATTAATAATTGACTTTACAATTGATTGTTAGTATTTAATAATAATAATAATAATGACATTTAAGTATATTAATTATAAAATCAACCAACAATAATTATGTTGATTAACTTTAGTTTTTAATTTTTTTCCTATATTACAATAATTTTTTAAATTTATTCTTTTTTTCTTCTCAATTCTTCAATTATAATTTATATATATATATATATATATATGGATTATGAGATTTTTATTGAAAAATATAAATAATATATTATTTAATAAACATATATTCGAATCAGACATTAAACGGATCGAATACGTATTTATCATATTTGTATCCATTTATAATCAGATATCTACTAATCGAATACGGATAATATCCATTTTAAACGGATGCACATAAATTTTGTATAAACGAATACGAATGTAAATAGTAAATAAATTTTTAAATATCCATTTATAACCCTAAATGTGACCTCACAAGCAATTACAACCTTAGAATCCAATTCCCACAGCCTAGTACTTGGTCTTGAAATAACTCAAGAGGCCCTACTGGCACAGGTAGAGGATGCCTGATGCCTCCACTACAGTTGCGTCAAAGCAATCGCCAATGTCTTAATTGATGATAATTACTTTCTTAAATTATATCTTATCAAGCCAAATAATTTAATAATATTAATTTATGATGATTTATTATAATTAAATACTCCCTTATCAATATGAGTGCATGAGCCGTAAGTTAGAAAATTATTAAATGCATTCATAAACAAAAACTAATTAATGCTGTTAATTTTTTTAAATAAGAAAAATAAAAAATACAAAAACCATTACTATAAGTAGAAAATTTATAAACTTTATATAAAAATAAAAATATTGAAAATATTAAAAATGAGAATTTAATCAAAGCAAGCACGAACACTTCTTTCTTCAATATCACCATGTCTCGTGTCAGAATTTTTTCCTTGTCTAAACTATATTTATGAAAGGCTTATCAGTCCTTAAAAAATTAAAATATTCGTTTTATACACACACACATGATTCGCAATTTGATAGTACTTCTTTTTTGGGTGCTTAGGAATCATCATAAGTGAAAAAGACCCCAAGAATCTGTTTATTTACACGCAGAGCATCGTCAATAGTAATAATAACCACACTATAAATATAAGCATTAGCGCCCTGGTTTGGCAGAACGCATATAGCAGTGAAAAGAAACCTGTCCAGACTGTGAAGAGAAATTTCAGATTAATGGAAAACCCAGTTGCAATCGATCTTGTGGAGTTCTTGAATGCTTCCCCAACAGCATTTCATGCAGTGGGTAATAATTATTACTTTTTTCTTTCTGATAGTTCAGTGGCCTAAATTATTTTTACAGTCTCCTCGATTTGTATATATTCTTGTTTTGCGTTGTCCAGCAATTATTAAGATTTTTTTTTTTTTTTGTCTGGAAAATAGTACTTCTATTTTCTCCTCGCTGAAAACAAAAATTTAGAACTGGGCTGTGGGTCAATCTTTATCTCCTAATATTGGTTTGTTTGCATCTGGCGACGGTTTTTACAAGTAGATTTTTTTAATGGATTGAAAAATATGATTTTAGACAAGCTGTCATAGTTATAAGGTTGGAATTGTCGTGTGAATATGATATGCGACCCCAAGATACATCCTTTTTCCCCTTCTTGTACAGAATTTCTTTTGGTCTGGATTGTGCTGGCTGTTAATGTCAATGAAGATGTGATTTATGGGTATGATTCTATTTATTAGATGAAGCGAAGAAGCAACTGAGAAGTGCAGGATATGAGCAAGTGTCGGAGAGGGAGGACTGGAAATTAGAAGCTGGCAAGAAATACTTCTTTACCAGGAATCACTCTACCATTGTTGCTTTTGCTATTGGTAAAAAGTATGTATTGTGTAGTTCCAAGTTTGTTCTTTCCTTTACCATTTTATCTCAAAGACATCTGTTCCGTAATAATTATTTTAATTTCCCCATCTTTTCTTAATAAGTGAAGTGAAAAAGAAAATTCAAAGAGGAATGAAGTTCGAATCTTTGTGTGCTTGCAAGGGAGGAAGTGCAGTGCCTGTGTGAAGGAGAGAAAAATAAGGAGAGTGTTGTTGATGTTGCTTCCCCTCCGATTGACTGAGTAGGCAGGATTCCGTATTTTAACGTGAGGCCCCATAGTTTTTAGTGTGTGGTGTGGCTAAAAATTGAGATGGAGACCTGCTGAGGCTGTTAGGTTCTAATATATTTATATGAATAAGCAAATTTATGTAATATATGGAGTTTTGAATATGAATTAAGTGGCTGATTTGAATTGATTATTTGACATAGATATGTTGCTGGAAATGGGATCTACATAATCGGTGCTCATACCGATAGTCCCTGTGTAAAACTAAAGCCAGTTACTAAGGTAATTACCTATTTGCTTTTGATGCCTTCTACTCATTTGGAAAGACAAGAATTTAGCAAGATAAGGTTAATCCACGTTCAATTCAGGTCTCAAAAGGTGGGTATCTGGAAGTTGGTGTGCAACCTTATGGAGGTGGCCTGTGGCACACGTGGTTTGATCGTGACTTGGCTATTGCTGGAAGAGTAATAATTAGAGAGCAGAAAGATGGTTCTGAATCTTACGCACACCGGCTTGTCAGAATTGAGGAACCGATTATGCGTATCCCAACTCTGGCGATCCACTTGGATAGGTGCCTCTGTTGGAGATCTTACATCACTTATTCAATCCATGTAGTTATTTTTGTTAATATGTTATGTGGTTGCCTTTGTTGGATAGGGATGTAAATGATGGATTCAAGGTTAACAAACAGAATCACCTTGCTCCAGTGTTGGCTACATCAGTTAAGGTAATTTTCAAGATATATATATATATATATGTATATTATCTTTCTGTTGTAGACAAAAATATGTGATTCCTGAATAATCTTTTTTTTCCCAGATTATCCCGAATAGATAAGTTTTCAGTCATCTCTCTATGCCACACATATCTGTTGTCTGGACCTTTTTTGTATTCACTAAACAGGATAGTGGGGCAATGGTGGTCATATTGCAGTGAGGGTTACCCTAAAAGCATAAAGCCTTGGGAATGATTCTTTTGTATGTAAAACCACTAATCAGTTGAGCACTCTGTTTGAAGGTTGTGTGTAACTCCAGACATCACTGTACGCCATCAGTGAATTGATTGGCTTTGCTACCTATGAAGGTTTTCTTGTTTAATGAGAATTATTTGGTTCTATGTGACAATTTTATTAATAGATCAATGGTACAGTAAAACTGTTATCCTCAGGTAAATTAGCAAACAGGTGAGAGTTCCCTGGTGGAACATGACCTGTATTTTCGCTGAAACAAGTTTCATTGAGAAGAGTGCAGGACCTTTAATATTTTCCAAGGATGTCACTTTGGTAGAGCTGTCATGTTAGCATTTTAGATAAGAGCGCTGTCTATGACATGTTTCAGTCAAGAAGTCCCTTGGAGTTGGATGAGATGCTTTGTCTCATTCACACGCTCTCAAATGTGTGTGTTTAACCTTGTGTGGTAATAATAAGGTGCAATATATAGAGTCTGGTTCAAGGAACAAACCTAGTTTAGAAGTGTTTTACTCATGCACCCTGCCCTAGTATCAGAAAAGGTGTAAATTGAACTAGATAAACTTTAAGGCTATGTTTGGATTTATTCTGAGCGTTTTGAGGAAAATATTGTGGAGAAGTTTTGGGAAGTGAGGGGTGGGGAATTTGATGTGTAATTGTTTTTGTTTTAGGAAGTGGTTAGAGATTGTTTTAGAGTGGAATGGTATGCTTGATTTGTTTTAGAAGGAGACATTTTGTACTGTAGATGTCAAATCAAAAGTTCTTTTGTTTAGTTAGTAGGGTGAATATGATTTTATGTTAACATTTATATATGCAATGTTTAATTGGTTGAGAGAATGGGAATAAGGTTTGGAAAAGAGGGTTTGACCCCGGGTGGAAAATGGCCTGTGAAATCCAAATACAGCCTGAGTTCCTCAATGGTGAAAACAGTGCTTTTTTCGAAGGATTACATTTCTTTCACTCACATGTTGGATGATAGAAACTTATTTACTTATAGATAGAATCTGGTCACTGTCAATTGGAAGCACCCCATTGGTGTCCATTTGATGAAATATTTACATTTCAGAAAGAAAAAGAAAAAAGGTGCCCGGCTGAAAAATGGGCTGAACACAGAACATAGGAGTGACCTTTCTTGCATATATGAGATGACTACCAACTGAAGTTTCAACAGGAAGCAACCAATTGAAGTCTGGGCAGGCCCTACAACAAAATTTGTCCACCTACAGATTTGTCTATGCTCCTTTAAGGTGCTAGGCTAAGTAACTTGGTCCAGCCTGAGATAAGGGATGCCTACATGAGTGAGAGGACAGATTTCCTTGTTTAAGCACAAGGCATCATATGTCACTGCAGTTGCCATTCTTCTGTTCCATGATCCTGGCAAATTCCTTCCATTTCGGCATTCAAATATGATATGCTATTGACTTTTTTATTCAGTATTGCTATATTTCTTTATCATCTGAGCGGATATGGCAAAGGGCTGAAGCATAATGGCTTTACAGTGATAAATGACTTTATATTCTCATCTTACACAATTTTATATCTGTGATGGAGGCTGAGCTGAATAAACGAGCTGCTGAGAATGGATCTGTTGAAACTGGATCAAGTGACGGGAAGAAGCTTGATGGAAGGCCAAATACAAACCAAAAGCACCATTCCCTTCTTTTGCAGGTGACTAATGATATGAGTAGCTTGTGTTTTTCCTTTTTAAATTTCCTTTTGGGCTTCTCATATATAAATTTTTACATTTGAGCTTGCAAATTCTTTGTTAGGGAACCTGAAAAATTGTCCCTACCTTGGAGACGTCTTGGTTATGCTCTAAATCATATTTCTTTTACTCTTTCCCTTTATTTCAGCTGATTGCTGCTCAGGCTGAGTGTGAACCAGATGACATATGTGATTTTGAGTTGCAAGCATGTGATACTCAGAAAAGTGTAATTGCTGGTGCGTTAAAGGAATTTATTTTCTCTGGAAGATTGGATAACCTCTGCATGTCATTTTGCTCTTTAAAGGTGTGTATTCGTGCCTTTTATCTCAAATATTATTGTTTTGTCACTCTAGGGAAGTTATGATATTCCTTTTAGGGAAGCAAAAATACTTGGAAGTTCAAACATCAAGATATGTAGTTAAATAAAAGATAGCTGTTCATTTACGCTTGTCCTGTGGTGGTCTTCATTTCAGGCACTGATAGATTCCAGTTCCTCTGACAGCAGTCTCCAGGAAGAGACTGGCATAAGAATGGTCGCCTTGTTTGATCATGAGGAGGTTGGATCTGATTCGGCACAAGGAGCCGGATCTCCTGTTATGTTGGATGCTTTATCACGGATCACTTATTCCTTCAGCTCAGATATAAAGGTAGAAAAATGCCGACGTTCATTTTTTTATTCTGGCTGTAGTGTAACTGCATCTTACTGGAATTGCCGTTCTTACTTTTTCAATTTCTTGTAAGCATGTGCATGGAATTCGAAGAATCATACTCTTCTCGGATGTGAATATATTGTTTCTACTAAAAACCTCAAATCAACAAATTCTGCTAAGCCATGAAATGGATAGAATTAGTTCTAAAGTATCTTTACAATGAGCATGCCGGAACAAGGGTCTAAAATGAATAGCTATCCTCCTATCTTTCTGTAGTTTATTGTGCAGGGAGGAGCAGAACTTAGAAGTATTCAAGTTGGATTTTGATCAAGAAGATAACTTAGGTTGGCATTATTAAAGAGAGCTCAATTGTTGCTAGAAAATGCGCACACACCTTCTATTGAATATGGAATATGGATTTCAGGATTCTTCGAGAAGTTAAGGATTAATAATATTTTTCAGAAATCGAATGGATTTGGTCTTATACATTCGCGAGGAAAGTAGTCAAAAAAGTGAGAAGATGAGTTCTTCTTTCTTTTATCACTTAGGAGTTGTGTGATATGAAAATCTCATGCATGGTTTTGAATGAGAGAAGAAAATGATGAATCCTCTTTTCTACTCTGACTCTCTCACTCCACTTGTTGCTTTTCTTTCTTCGAAAGTAGCTCCTTCAGCCACTCGAATTTTCAATATTCCTTTTTATTTCTCATCAAACGAATGTCTGAAATCTATTAGGCAATTGAGTGTCCTACATCATCCAACATTATTACAAATAAAGGAACACATTTAAAAATATTGACTATGTATATCTGCATCCAGTGTTTGACGATGCAGAAATTTGGATTTATAACCTGTATGAAACCAAGTAAAACAAAGAGGTTGCAGAAAACTTCTGGCTAATTCGACTGGCATTGTGGGATTCCGTTTGATATTTGCAATATTTTAATTACCTAAATTTACTTTTTAGGATTTTTTGCCAACAATTGTTCTTGTTGTCTGATTGCTATTTTTCTCATATGATTCTTACGAAGCTGCTACCAAAAGCAATTCAGAGGAGTTACCTAGTATCAGCTGACATGGCTCATGCCCTGCATCCGAACTATATGGTATGTATTTTTTCTTTGCTCTAGTTAAAGATGACAGGGTTATGTTATCTCTATTTGGCAA
Organism: Jacaranda mimosifolia; assembly: GCA_018894105.1. Taxonomy (NCBI): domain Eukaryota; kingdom Viridiplantae; phylum Streptophyta; class Magnoliopsida; order Lamiales; family Bignoniaceae; genus Jacaranda; species Jacaranda mimosifolia. Next base: position 33,753,083 of record CM032122.1, on the reverse strand, counting down.
ATGTTTCTTTGATCAGGACAAACATGAAGAAAGCCATCAGCCTAAGATGCATGGTGGGCTTGTCATAAAACACAACGCAAACCAAAGATATGCAACCAATGCAGTAACTTCCTTCTTATTCAGGGAAGTTGCAGCCAAGCACAATCTTCCTGTACAGGTTTGACGCTCTAAATATCTCTGGAAAGTTTTGATGATATTGAGTTTCTATTTGATCCATTTATGATTCTTTTCATCAAATATGTGAAAATCCAGGATTTTGTGGTCCGTAATGACATGCCGTGTGGTTCGACCATTGGCCCCATCTTGGCAAGTGGTGTGGGCATTCGGACAGTTGATGTCGGAGCCCCACAATTGTCAATGCATAGCATAAGAGAAATGTGTGCAGTCGATGATGTGAAGCATTCTTACGAACACTTCAAGACCTTCTTCCAAGAATTCTCGCATCTGGACGCAAAGCTGTCAGTAGACGTTTAGGTTTCTATGATTTGCTGATTGTTGCTTTGCTCCTTAAACCTTTTCACGTATTTAGTTCTTAGTTTCAATAAATTGTACTTGTTTTTGAACTTGTGTGGTTACTCTGTGAAACTACAACTAGTTTGACTCAAGATCAAGAGGAGCTCAAGTTCTACTTTTCATTACAACTTTGTTCACCCTTTATATTGTTTCTGAGAAATTATGGCCATTTTATGTTTCGGGAAATTTTAATTTAGGCCCTCTTAAAAATACTATTATGGCGGTTTACCCTATCGCAGAAAAAAAGGGTAAAAAACCTATTCATGTTATTTTTATGAATTGTCCCGACACCTTGAGGGTGCAAGTGATGCTCATGTGCGCAATTATGCAAGTAGGCATGGGTTTTTCATAACTTTTCTCGTGTGAAATTACATTTTTATCCTTCCATAATATTTTTTCTTTTTTTCCCCACTTTTCCCATTTCATTTCTTTAATTTCCGTTGTCTTCTTCATACCTTCTTCCTTATTTCTTTCTTTGAAGTCCTAAAAATCTGCAGAATGTCTTCATCCAATTCAAAAGTGAAGAATAAGAGTAAAGAAGCACAAAAGCATGTCGCCCTTGACTTGAGATATGGGAAAACTCCAGAATGTGAATGCAATGTAAGAGCTGAAATTCGAGTGGTGGAGTTTGAGACGAAACCTTCAAATGGGAAGTTGTACTACTCTTGTTCCAAGCACCATTGTAATTTTTTTCGTTGGTGTAATCCACAACAAGCTATATGGGCAGCAACTGGCCTTCCAATAAGCCCACCTGTGGCAATGGACACAAGTGCAGTAATGGAAGAAAGTAATGTTCTTGACATTGATGAAGTTGTGTCAATGATATCTACACACATGGAGTCTGAGATACCTAAAAATTATGTTTATTTTTCTTGGGTTGTATGTGGTGTCCTATTAACAATATTAATTTTCAACATCTTCATTAAGTAGTTTATCTATTCTCAATGTATTTAATGTACTTTCAATGTAATTTTATATTTATGTTAATGTGCAACTTTGAATTTCTTGATTCTGCTTGATATGTACTCATTAATATACATAGTGTTTGTTGTTGAAAAAACCAGCAACACAGAGGGGTGTATATTCCTCTTTTTATATAACATAAGGGGGTTAAACACTCTTTTTAAAAAACAAAAGGTGGTGGAAGACTCATATTTTTACAGAAAACAACAAAAATAGGTTAGTTGCACAAAGATGCAGAAATCCAAATATGTCATTCCTCATCTTCAAATAGCCAAAAGCAATTCCTAATCAACATAAAAGCAATCCAAAACCATCATAAAACCAATCCAAAGGCAACCAATCCAAAAGTCAATCCAAAATATGCCAAGAAACTAAACAATTGTGCAATATAACTAAAATAAGATTTAGACATTCTCAAAAATAACATTATCACCATAAAGTTGCCCTAAGCGACCTTCATACATAAGGAGTTCCCCTGCCCCTAAAACCTTCCAAAAGAATGCAACAAATTCAACTTCAATACTAAATGTTCCAGAAATAAATGTTGAAAAATATATTTTGCTTCAAAAATATTTCAAAAAATTACATCTTTACATCCCCTAATTCTTTTTTCTCCTTTACAATGCCCTTGCCCTAATATTTTCTAATACATCAGATACAATTGTTTTCCATTTTCTCTTCACATCTCCAACTTTAGATTCAGAACCCACTACTGCAACTGTTGGAGCTGACCCACTGGGAGCTGAACTACCAGGAGCTGGAGTTGATGCACTTGGAACTACTTCTGATCTAGCTGCTCTTGAATTTGGCCTTGATGCACTTGACTTTCCTCTTCTGTGTTGTTTGCCAAGTAATGCTTCATTCCTGAAGCCGTGGTATGTTTCTCCACCTCTAGAAGTTGACTGTTCCTGTAATTTTTAAATCTAAAAGTGAGTAAATTACTAGAAATTCATACTATATGAAAAATAAACAATAATTAGTTACCCTTGCTATTCCTAGTTGAGGAATAAAGGTAAGAGGAGGTCGAATGTTAGTTGTAGAAGCTTGACTGGTAGGAGGGACACTTGAACCTTCATTATTCATCTCTGTTGAAGAGTTCCCCTGCAAAGAAAATTAGAACATTAAAAAGGAAGGAAAGAAATTAATATAGTAATAAATTGAACAGATATATAATTACATACCTTATACAGTTTAGAATTTAGATGCACATGATTCTTGTAAGTAGCTTTGTTATAGCTTGTTTGGAAGCATCTCTTATAGGTATGAGTCAGGCCTTTTCTTGTTGAAGTGCTCTCCTGCAACTCATCTAGTTCTCTCATCCTCAACCTTTTAGGTCTTCCTAGTTTCCTCTTCAAGGTTGGAGGCCTCAATGGCTCAAAAGGGGCCCTGATATAATGCTTCTGGCCAAGAACACCATGGATCATGAATTGATAAACTTTTTTATACAACTCCATATTGTAATAAGCATTCACATGATCCTCAATCTTGTCCCATTTCTTAGAAATAGCATCATATGCATGACAATTTGGGTATCCATTCAATTGGAACATACCATATGTGCAAGTGTCATTAACTAGGTCAATAGCATAGCTATCAGTAAAGTTGTCCAATTCAAATTCATCTCCTCCACACCATCTTGTCCGCCAATTCTTAGCAAGTTTGTGCTACTTGATCTTTTTCAAGATGCTAGGACAAATGGAGCCCAGCATATTTTTCAATACCTTCCCTTTTGCATTTGATTCTTTCCATGAGTCTAGTTCTAATCCATTCAAACATCGTAATGATTGGCTTATCTCTAGTCTCAAGGATGTAACTATTGAAATACTCACGCAAATTATTCACCAAAACATCAGACTTACAGTAAGGTTGACAGTGCTGGGGAGGGATCTTTCTCAACCACTCAACAATAGTTTGTCTCTTCATCCAACTTAGGATCAGCTTTCTCAATTTCTGTCATGAAGTCTTCAAAATTTATCTTGTTTACTGTAGAGACAGCCTTCCAAACTAGTTCCTTAAGCTCTAGTCCCTTGAACTTTTTCTTGAAATGTTTATACATGTGTCTTATGCAAAACCTGTGCTCACTATCAGGGACCAAGTCTTTTAAGGCCTCAATTAGACCCCTCTGCCTGTCAGATATAGACATCTATTTAGACTCTCCAAGACCCCCAATATCATCCAATAGCCCTCCAACAAACTGAGTCCAGGTCTCCCTATTCTCTACAAGGACCAATGCCATGGCAATGGGCCATATGCTGTCATTGTAATCTCTACCAACAGCCACCATAAGCTGTCCCTCAAGAGCAATCTTCAAAAAGCAACCATCAAGGCCAATAATAGGCCTACAACTAGCTAAGTTCTTCATGGCATAAAGAGTGAAATACATTTTGTCAAACACAAGGGGATAACTTCTATCAACCTTTCTGAGGATAAGTTTGTTACTAGGATTTTTGTGCCTCACAGTCTCACAATAATCCCACAACCTTAATATTGTAATCTATTTTTCCCCCTTATATTTGCCAAAGCTTTTTTCTTTGCAGCTATTATTTTTCATTTCTTCCCTTGAATCCCCATTTTTCTGTTAATAACAGCTTGCAATTTCTCTATTGGAATTTTTGGATTGTCTCTAATTGTGTTCACCAACTTTTTTGCTAACTAGCCACACTTAGCAACCTTGTTCTCATACATCCTTGTGCATACGTGCTCCCCTTTAATAGTTTTGACTTGAAATTCTTTACCTCCCATTATTGGTGAAGCATGAATCCTCCATCTGCAATGTGGATGGGCACACCTTGCAGTTATTTTGGCATTCTCATTCTTCATGAACTCCAACTAGGCACACCTTGCAGTTATTCTGGCATTCTCATTCTTCATAAACTCCAACTGAAATCCTTCCCTTATACAGTAATGTATGAGCACCTCTCTGAAGACTTGAACATTTGGAAATTTTGTATCTATAGTCATCTGGTTTTTCTTCATATCCTCTCATTCTCTATAAGAATGATGTTTAGGTGCATCATCATCTGAACCAGATAAACTAATCAATTCATCCTCTTCTCCAACCTCATTCTACCAATCTTCTTCAGCCACATTCTGAGGCTCTGCAACTTTCTTCTTACTAGTCTGATTGTCATCTACATCTCTTAAAATCCTATTCAATTTATCAACTAAGTCTCTTTTGCTGTGACTTTTCTTAGTTAATATGTCATCATCAGTATATCCTTCAACATCTTCCAATGCACATCTTGGTGTGTCTAAATAATCAACCTCATTAGACTCATCATCTACTCCATTGGGTTGTATGTAATCATCATCAGTTGATGCATCTTTATCCTCAGTTGAATCTACCAACCCAATATCACTCAATGGTCTTTTTCCTTTGTCCTATGTGTTGTCCTTATACATTGTTGGTCGACTGTCTTCTACATTATCATCCCGCCGAAAGAAGTCAAAGTCTATATTTAGGCCCTCTAGACCTAAGTCTGCCAATGATAGAGCTCTCTCCTGTGTTGCTGGTTGTTGAACATGAATTGGTGCTTCTTCTTCAACTATTTCCTCACAGGGTAGATCATGAGCTGCCTGCCTTATTTTCTGAGTAATTACCTCCAAAAGCTGCCTCCAATGCTCAAGTGCTACCTCAACTAAAGACTCATTTGATGCTTCAACTTGCTCAAGTGATAGTTGCTCAACTTGCTTAAGTAGTGGCCCATTTGCTAGCTCAGATCCTTGCTGAACTGGTCCCTCAAAAGCTATGTTTGCTCAGCTATTAGATAAAAGGTTGCCTTCTGTGCATGCTCAACTCTCTCACAAGATTCATTGGATGCTGCTGAACTGTTGGCTCAACTGATGCCTTCTGTGATAAATGTACATAAAAATGTTAAATGTTAAGAAATAATACAACACAAAGGTGTCTCTTAGCAATTTTAGTTAATATAAGGGGGTAAAACACTCCAATAAAAAAATGTAGGGGGTAAAACAATCTTTTTCAAAAAGATATGGGGTTAAAAGTACCTTAGCCTCTTGATCAACTACTGGCTCAGAAAATGCCTCAGTTCCCTCATTTACTGCCCCAAAATTTGACCCAAGTTCTTGCCCAATTGCTGCTTCATGTGCGCTCTACCCCCTCAATACCTTCATTGCATGCCTCAACTGCTAATTCACCTGTGCATGGCTCAACTACTACCTTATTTACATGATCATTGGTTGGCTGAACTGCGGCCTCATTTGCATGCTCATGTGCTTGCTCAATTTTTGCATGCTCATGTGCTTCCTTATTTTCTGCATACTCATACTGGCTCTTTTGTTGCATGCTCATGTGCTGGCTCAGTCTCTATAGGCTCATGTACTTGCTCACTTTCTACCTGCTCTTGTGCTAGCTATATGTTAGCACTTGTGCTGCCATATATGGAACTATCATACCCTTATCAGGTCCCACACATCCTAGAGTGTATATCACAACTAGGGGGGCAAATTGGGTCTCAACCCATGGTTCTAACCCAATTCACTTTAGGTTGGGTTGGGTTGGGTTTTAGTAGGTTGAATATGGGTTGGATTTTAATGGGTTGAAATGGGTTTTGAATGTAAATGGGTTGAATGTGGTTTCTAAATAATTTAGCCCAATTTCAGCCCCAAAATTATCCTTCCATTTTATCATTCTCTCAAGATCATACGCCACTTTATTTTTATTTCTATAACACTATAAAAATGAAAAAAAAATAATGAATTGAAAATTAGATAAATTATATATCACCGATTAATCATGTACCATTTCTTCACCTCATTTAATTTCAAAATATTAATTTATTAACTTAATTCAAATGAATTAATCAAGTAACATTTTACTTGAGATTATGATCTAAAAATTGATAAAAATTGATTATATCACTCCAATTTTTTATAAAAAAATTTAGTCAGTTAATTTTATAGCCCCCAGATTTTTGTCAACTTTGCAATATGAAAATAAATAAAAAATTATTTTTCCTTTTTCTTTTTATAATTTTTACAAACTATTAAAATATTAATATGTAAACACAATAAATTTATTATGTAGTGGTAGCATGTGAGAGGACAGATTGCGGCGTCCATTTCATTTCCTTTCCCTCCACATGAAGAAAAGGCCCCGACTCTATTTTTATTTTCAATTATAATATTTTCAAAAATTAAAAAATTAATTATATTTCAATATTCTTTGAGTATTTTATTTAAAAATAATAATTTAGGTAGATATAAAAATTTAAATTTAAATAATTTATATTTTTTTTTCTTAAAAAGACATATTTTTCAAGATATATGCATATTTTAATTGTTTTAAAATGATAGTAATACTTTTATGTCGAATCCAATTTGAATTTGATTATTGTGATAAACGATAATGAACTAGATTGAAAAAATTAAAAATAAAAAAAATATTACCTTTTCAAATATTGACTAAATATAAAAAGTAAAAAACAAAAAACAAATACGACTAGTATAGTAAATATTTTGTTGGGTACAATGTAAACATTTTGTACTAAAAATTTAGAATATTTTATATAATTATGTTTTATTCATTGAGCAAGATTGTTATTTTGTATTAAAAGAAAAAATATAAATATTATAAAATAATATGTAAATTATATGTTTAAATAATTTGATTTGATTTTAAGTGATTAACAAGGATTTAATAATAATTAATTAACATATGTCAAATAAAGATAAAAAGATTATAGTTTGATAAAATAATATAACAATATATTTAGCAAAAAGTTTATATTTTTTTCTTTTTTGTATTAGACCAGCCCAAATTCGACCCAACCTCATTTTCAACCCATAAATATAAACTCATTTTGAGCCCAACACATAAAGACCCAATCCATAATCAACCCAACTCACCCATATGCCACTACTAATCACAACCATTGGGGGGGGGGCGCAATCTCCACATAGATCACAACAGGTATGTTTACACCTTCATAATACGAAACCAATTCTGCAATTTTCATAGTTGGGTTCAAACTAATCCTCCTCAATCCTATGTCAAGTCGAAAATCAGGCACACAATAGTAGAACATGCCACTATAAATCTCTTTTCTAGTGATGCTTGTAAGCATTCCACACAATTCTACCATCCTAAGGAAATTCAAATCAACTTTGCTAAAGACATGCTTCTCACCTCCCTTGTATTCAACTTTGGTGATACTATATACAAACTCCCCTACCCACATGTGGACCTCATGTAACATTGTCATCTATATCTACAAAACATAAATCAGCATTAACTAACCAAATAATTGATATAATACAATAACAAATATTTAGCAAATAACTCATAAATAATTTCATCTATATTTAAAGAAAATAAATCAACATTAATGAGCCAATTAATTCACGTAATACATCAACAAATATTCAACAACTAACTCATAAAGAATTTAGCATAAAATTCACTAACAACTACATGAGCAAACACATCAGCAAATAATTTAGCAACCCACAGAGCACCATTTTTATAAAAAAGAAATAAAACAACAGAGCAAAATTTCATCTCACAAGGAAAGAATTGACAGAATAAAAATAAAAATAAAATAAAATAAATGGGCCCCACATGCTATTCTAGTTTTTGTCCTTGAATGTGGGGTATCACTTCATTCCCTATTAATGGACCACCAACCTCCCACCAACAATATTAATATCAGGCATACACCCCATATACACCCTACATGGATGACAAAAGCAAACAAAGTAAATCCTTTATCAAACCCAAAGAGAATCTCACAGACATTTCAAGCATATATTTTCAACCTAAGCTACATTCAGTTGTCGCTTCAATAAATAGTAAATAAACATTAAGTCAACACATTATTCATAATTTTAGGTGTTCCAAACACATACCTCATCCAACTTTTCCATCTAAAGCTTTTCTGACTTCTACCCTCTCCCGTCTGAAACTATCACCCACCTCGGTCTCTCTCCCATTGAAAGACTTTGCAAATCCCTCCTTCAATGAATGGGAAGTACTTTTCTCAATCGTATTTAAGTTATGCTCTAAAGATTGAAAAAAAAAATTGAATATGTCAAACAACTAGGGTTCCAATCGCGGAAGGCCTAATCCTTTTCGAATTGGAGATTTTTAGACCGGGAAATTGGAGATTGGGAATTGTAATCCAAGCTCTTTTTTATCTGAGGGCATTTTTGTCTATACATCACAAAATTGAATTGAAGTACACGGGAGGAGGTGATGATCCAAAATTTAAGAAGATAAGGGGACGTTTCAACTTTTTTTTTTTTTCATAGGGGGTAAAAAGATTTTAGCCCTTATGTTTCAGGTCATCAACATCACTATTGAGAGCACCTTTTTTTCGAGTTCGCATTCCTCAAAAGTCAAATTAGAGGTCAGTTCCTCTTATTCTAACAAGATGATATCTACCCATGACAAAAAGTGAAAAACCAGTAGAAGACCAACGCAACTAACCAAGAATATATGAAAAATAACATATTTCTTATGTGGTTGTGAGGAAATAACAAATGCAAAACAAATAAATAATCGATACAAGTGTGGAGTTTTGATGTTACTGATACAAGCGTATTGAGTCAATATAAAATTATAAAACATAGACGAAGGCCATAATAATTTGGCACTTTTCCAGATATGGACTCAATGAAATAGATATATTTGTGAAAATACGAATTATTAACACCTTGATTCCTATTTGTGGTGCATATCTTCTTGGAACGTAGGTAATAGCTATAATCGATTTTATAGAAATAAAAGAATAGTGCTTTTTCTGGTTGGGGATTTACTAAAAAAATTCGTCGCATATTTCTTCGATTTCTCATGAAAGATATTTAATAGTTTAGAATAGAAGCTAAAGAGAATATTTATTATCGTCATGTCCTTTATATGAATATTAGAGGTTGAAGGTTATTCCACTGACTTGTACTAATGAAAATTTGACTTTACGAAAAATTAAATAAAAAGCCATAGAATTAGCCTATTTCTTACAATTGAAGTCTTTCAAAAAAGGAGTTTGATCGAAGAGCGAATACTTTCTAAGCAGGATGGAAAAAATAGTTTCTTATGTTCTTCTCCTGAAAACAGGTTCTAACATGCTACTCACCTATCCACCACTAAAAACGTTATTTGTTGTTCGACTTGCATGTATTAATCGACCGCAATCAAAACAAAGAAGTTTTTGCATGTATTAAGCAACAGCAATCAAAACAAACTAAGTTCTTATTTTGATGGTTATTTCCCACATCGTTTGCAGTGATGTGCTGGAGAAAAACTACCACATAAATTGAGAGGCCCAGCAGAAGGAGAGGGCACGGAGCCGCGCGGTGAGCACAGAGCGAACTATTCTTTCGCCTTTTACTAGACCTGGCAAATGGGTACTCACGGGTAACCCAAGAGCGGGTAAGAATAGGTTGGGTAAATTTATCCGTGGGTAAAATTGTAAAATTACCCATTTTTTATTGGGTACGAGATAGTGGACCCATTACCCGTGACTATGGGTAATGGATAACCCACGGGTACCGTACTTTTTATTTTTTATTTTTTTTATATTTAAAGAAAAATTAGTATTTTTTTTAATTTACATAATATTATTTAAATGTTAGTTGTTATTTAAATAAAATTAATAAAAGAGGCTACAAATTTCAAATATTATATTGAATAAATATTTAAAGCATGTCAAATGTTTTGGTTTGAAAACTACAACTTAAATATTTAAACATATAATAAATTTAAGTTATATTACATTTCAAAGTTTAAATTTAAATTTCATTATATGTCAAAAGTTTTTTGAATAAAAAGTTTAAACACCACTTAAATATTGTTGATATCATTAACAAAAAAAAGTGTTACACCTTCCAAAATAGTTGCAAAAATTAGAGAAAAATTAAAATATAAATAATTATTCACGATTTACCCATGAATACCCGCGGGTTGGGCCAAAAAACGGCGGGTAATTAGACGGTGAGTAAAATTACTCGCATTTTATTGGGTACAAAAAATGGAGCCCAGTATTTGTATTTTTTTGGATACCCATGGATACCCGTGGGTTTAGGTAATTTTTTGCCGGGTCTACCTTTTACTAAAGAATACCGTGTGTTCGCCGCAATCAAGCGGCATACGCCACTTTTTGGAGGGGTATCGCCCTACGGGTGGTCCCCAACCAATTCTAGTTGAATATTTTCTTGTGTGTTGTAAGCAATACGTGAAGATATAAAAGTGAGATTTCTTTTGTTTTTTTGTGGTTATTGGACTAAATGCTGCATCAAGTCTTTTAGAAGGAAAAGATAACTGAAGATTTATAATTTGTTGGAAGTTTTGGTAGTAAAACTGTTGTATGCCAGTACTGAAATAGATACAAAAATTTCCTCTATTTTTCATTTATTTATTATTATGGTAGACTAATTTCCTCTATTTAATTCATTAATTGGCTCAAGGCTTTTTGACCTTTCATGAATAAAACCTAACAAAGATGAAACCAGTCAATAAGTCGAAAGTTATTACATTCATCATTGTGCTTCGGGTAAGCATACAAAATTCTTGATTGAATCGAGTGTAAAGCATTCGCTCTAATTGTAACCATTGAATTGTAGGAAGGAAGGATTGTGAAAATTACCTTACTCTACAATCCAATGGTCAGAAATGCACCAAATTTGTTGCATTTAATTCACTGTAGAATGATTCGTCCAGTATGCATTCATTGTTTCTTATATTTCAGTTTTTTCTGGTTATATTGTTGTAGTTGTCAATAGAGCGACTAAGATGGGGGTAAATACTTTGTTCATATATTCATACTCCTTATTTTGGGACATCATAAAAGGAAAATACAGAATAAATTATATTACCGTTATGAACACTTGCATTATATTTTAGAGATGATGAGAGTAGAAAATCGGAGCATCAATCAGCACAAATGTAAAACTATGTTTTTAAGTAAATCTGATCTCCATAAAGACCATCAACTAGAAAAAATACTTTTAGCTTCCAAAAAGAGTTAGCATAAATATTTTGCAGCCCGCTTTAACATATCAAAAGCTCATGCCAATTGGCGCTTCAGCTAATCAGGAAAAAAATAGAGTCCTAGCCTTTTATCAGTAGTAAAACAATGTATCAGAATAAAGTGACCAAAAAGAAGTCAAAGGTTCAGTATGTTTATTCATTAGTGGATAAAAAAGCCGGTGTACTTTCAATCAGGAGGAGAGTGCCTTCTTAACCTCTGATGTGACCACTTGAGGAGGTTTCTCTGCAGGAAGGTTTGCAACAATTCCCTTCTTGTTGTAGTAGCCAATAACCTGTAAAAGAGTTTTGGGAATTTCAGTTTTGGGAGCTACTGCCCAGTGCGATGATGGTATCCGAAGCCTCAGTTCACAAGGTAATAGCAAACAGATTAACCAAGAAAATATTATTTATGATTTGGCGAACATAAGATTCACAGACCGCTAGTATATGAATCAGTCCAAGAAGGATCAAAGTATAAGATGCAGCAATAGTCATATATTAGGATTATACATTTTTCAGAGCTACCACTAATCCAATTGTATTAGATAAGTAACTAGAATCATAGCATAAGTATATTCTAGGAATGGAAGTTGCAATTTATTTCATTGTAAGAATCAACAAGAAACTTGCTCCACTACAGTGGAATCCATTCTTAACAGATCATCAAACAGGAGACGGGCATCTGTCAGTTGGCATGGAGATCTTTAAGATCCTGGGTGAAAGTAAGTGGCAGATGTTTCGCAGTCTGGCTAAATAATTGTTCAGCATGCCATTCAAACTTGAGCTACTCAACTTCGAAAATGTTTCATACCATCAGAGAATTCCTTTCTTGATAGATGCAGAATAGCATCTGTTGCTTTTTGGTGAAATTAGCTAGTGAAGCAGTACAAATGTTTGCTCTAGTTTTATATATGTGCTACAGCATCAATACTTTTTTCTCATGGTTCTATCATCATGAATCGTGCGTTCTTGATATTTACTAAAATCACCTAAAGTGGATGACTTTATTCCTCTGTGAATCATCTTATGGTATTCGATCATGGGTTTTCAATATGATAAAAATAGTAGCTCGAATGATACATTTCATTTTCAGTAAACTAGGCACATGATGGGATATCTTTAATCAGGTCAAATTAGAGAATTCAAAATTATTGGGAGTGTACAAAGTTTATTTTCTGACAATTCTGTACTTTTCTAGCCAACGCTGAAGACACCATTCAGCTCGGATCACCAAACCCGAGATTGGCGTTTGCCAGTAGGATTTGAAGACCCAAAGAGGATCAGTCACTAATGGTTATTTTGCTCTGACCCAAAAAAAAGATGGCGCAAATATGTTTCTCAAATTGAAAGAAAATAAGCATCACCCTAGTCCTTTCTCAATAACATATCCTAGGTTTCCCGTCCTTATGGCCAGATACAGCTGTACCAAAGGGGCTCATGCAAGCTACAGTATCAATATTTTTGTCCATGAGTTCCTCGCAGCAAAGCCTGAGGCATTTTAGGGCCACGTGAAGCAAATTTATAGTTCCAACATGCCTTTTAATACGATCAGTTAAAGAAGTATATGCTACAATTTCCTTTTCATTCTAGTAGATATACAATGGCATCTTTTATCAGAAGCAACAAGAGATAGCTAAAAGAAATTGAAACTCTACTGACGTGACCATGTCCCGGTTCATAAAGAAGTGGGAAAGGAAATGGAGGTACACCAAAATCCAGCTGGTGGTTACCTCCTAGCCTCACTCTTTCTCTCCCCTTAAAAATGCAGTGTTTGGGGGTGTAAAACAAAATTAATTTCCATCAAATTCAGAAACTGAATAAAAATGGGTATAATAGAAAACTAGAAATCCAGACAAACAAAATTTAATAACATATTATAATTAACCCAAACCAAGATTTTTATCTATTTGATATCTGACTTTCTACAGAGATATCAACAAGTACCAGTTGCTACAACCAAATAGCATTTCAATTCTCTCTATAGTTCTTTACTTAAGACTCCAGTAGTTAGTAGTCCTTATCATTTGGCTGTAAGCCATCCATACCGGACAACGCACTTCCTTGTTTCTCTGCTGCATTTTCTTCTTCTAATTTCTGATGTCACTCATGCAGGAAAATTACCAGGTCACTGCCTCTCTAAACAAGCCAAAGCAAATATTTTGACCACAGTTCCTTCACAAGAATATGCACCACGCCACTACCAAACCAAATCAACTTTCTAATTGTATAATTTCTTCAATTACTTGATCACAGCAAAATTCAAAGTGTAATATCAAGTAAACAAAATTTATCTTCTTTATACAGCCCACAAATAAACAGTTGGCCATATACCATTTTAAATAAATCAGCACCTCCAGACGGAGTAAAAGACTTCTAATCATTACTCAAGGCAAAAAAGAAACCCTAAAATGAAGCATAGATATTGCAGTAAAGATAAGCATATAAGAATAGAAAATAACAGCTAATAGAATGGCCCATCTACCAATGCAAAACATAGAAAAACTTGAAATCAACATTCCCATGAAATGTTTGCAAATAAACAAAAGAAAAAAGCTTCTATCTCTACCTAGTTAAATTATATATCTACCACAAATCAAAGCTATATGGTAGAAAATCAGATCTAAGATAATTCACACAGAGGAAGAGTAACTTGATCTAACATAACATGAAATAATGAGGAAAAGAAACATACTGGTTCAGTCTGCTTATGAAAAGCTTCAAGCCTTGACTTGAGAACAGATGCTGTATCATCCTTACGCTGAATTAAAGGCTCTCCAGTTACCTTCACAATGAGCAGACCCTTAGAGCAAAGTTTAACACATTAAGCAGCCACGCAAGTTGAGTTCAAATTGAAGAGAACTATAGTCCATTAGTGTTAGACTAATCAATAATTATGTCCACACCACAACACCCGAAGCGTCCAAACTGAAAACAACTCTACTGCAAGTAGTAAATATTGGACAAAGTAGCATTCTCATTTGCAATATTAGACAAAGAAAAAGACTATATTTACATCATCAACACCAGGAACTTTTGGAGGTGCAAATTTCATGTGGTAGGTACGACCACTTGAAGGGTGGATCCATCGACCAGTAATTCTCTCCTCTAAGATAGCATCGTCAATTGCAAAGTTCATAACTTTGTCAACCTTAACTCCACGTTTTTCAAGCATCTCGTCAAGCTGAATATCACAAAAAAGGAGAGATCACACCACAACTGCCGTAAACAAACCCAAAAGGTAAAGTTGTTAATAAACAGAGTTGACCTTTTGTGCTTGGACAACTGTCCTTGGAAACCCATCAAGAATAAAACCTTTCTGACAGGAAGGCTTCTTCAATGCATCATCTATTATCCCAACAACCAAATCATCAGAAACAAGTTCTCCCTGAGAAATCATGACAAAGAGAAAAATTTTGTGAAGTATCTATGCCATCTCAGGTCGTAATATAGTAAAGCAAGGAATATACCTTTTCCATGGCCTCTTTGGCCTTAATCCCAAGGGGAGTTTTGGCAGCAACAGCAGCTCTCAGCATATCACCAGTGGCCAGATGGCACAAACAATACTCATCCTTTATTATTGGTGATTGAGTACCCTTTCCTGACCCTGGCGGACCTGCAGTATTATATCAAGAATCCCAGGCATTAGAACATGTGCAAAACACTGTGTTATGGAGAAAACAACTTTCCAGGAGACCGTTTCCTGAAAGGTAATGTAGGAGAGACCTAAAGGAACCATTTTGAGAAAAAAGTCAAGGTGTCAACGCATTCCTTCTCAAGAGTTGTCGGTTCTAAAACCATAACTGCAGATACAGCAGTAAATTCAAATGTTCCAAGACTATCTAAAACCAAATCTTAAGCTGTAAATATTACAATATCCATTCTGCTTTCGTTTGTTTGTCTGAAAAAACTCACTCTTCCGTTCCCGTATCACCTACCCCATAATTCCAAGCAACTTTCAGACTACTTCCCATCTGTAGCAATGCACTCATAAGAAACCACATCTGAAAGAATTGAACCTTGATTTTGCAATACAAAAGGAGAAAAAAAAAAAAAAAAAGTGTATTATTGCTAAAGTCAACGTTCTCTCCAACATTGTGTCCTTCAACTTTGTGGCAGTTTTCTTCCACAGCACCTATCAACCCGACACTCATCTAAATCCAATTTGCACCTAGAAAATCTCACCCGAAACCAAAAAAATGGAAAACCCATAATAATAATACTGACAAGAAAAATAAAGCAGATGGATAAGCAATGGCACGGTCATGGGAGCTAAAAGGGTCAAAAAAAGAACGTACCAACGAGAATGAGACGTTTGTCAGGCTTGGACTCGCACTTCATCCGGCGGAGGAGCTCCGTCATGAGATCCACCGAGGGCACATCCTCTAGATTCGCTGCCGCCGCCATTCTCTCCCTCTCTCTCTCTTTCTTCAGTTTTTCTGTCTGTGCACCGGGGAGTATGTGGTCGGTAAGAGAATGCGAGAGAGAAGATTGAAATTTGAAGGGGTTATGTGTTATAAAGTCTCTGCTTACGCTTGCGCGAGTGGGGACTTCGGACGTTCCAATGCTTCCAATTCAAGATCAAGCAGGCGCAGGCTAAGATTTTGCTGCTAAAATACTGTTTCGCCCCTCATCTTTTTTTAATAGTTAATTACGAGTCAATTTTAAATTATGTTTGAAATTTGAACTGATTTATTGATGAAGATTAGGGTTCCTATGGGCTATGTGAACTCCGAAGATTTTGACTTGTTTCTTTGAGAAAAAATTTTACAAAAATATATTTTAACGGATAGAGTAGGGGAATTTGATATGTTTAATTTTATTTGGAAAGTGGTTGAAGACTACTTTTTATAAAAAAAATATATACTATTTTAGAAAAAAAAACATTTCAACAATTTTTGGTTGGTTTAGGTAAAAATTGTTTTGCAATGAATAGGAGATACATATATGTACACGTAAAATTGACTTTTGGAAGAATAAGCTTAGGATTTTGAGGGTGGAGGCATCTTAAAGGAAGAAATTTGTTAAATTTGATAAGGGGGGGCGTCTAGTGTAGTGATATAGCGATCTCTGTCCTGCAAGATGCGAGCCTATGCTGGATCTTATAAAGGAAATCATTGGAGAGTAAATATTAGGAGTGACCACTTTCAAATTGACCACATGATAACTACATTAATTTGGGCCCACGAGGAAGATCATCTTCAAATTGTCCATAGAGTATATAATTGGGGTTGACCACCCTCATGTCGACCTGTCTCATCGCCAAATAGATTCATCAGTGATTAATCACCTTTATATTGATTCAAAAGACTTGTCTCATCGCCAAACAGATTCATCAGTGGTTGATCACCTTTATATTGGTTCAAAAGACGTAGTCTCGTAACTTAGACCAGCTGAGATCAATGCTCCACTTGTTTGATACATCATTACTTCATTAAATATGCTTCAAACATCACATTAGCAATGCCCATCTGTTTTATGGCTTATATTTAATACCATTGAACGACTGCACCACTTAACAGACGATTGCCCAACCTACTTGCATGTAATTTATAGATGACCTAAAATGCCTCTACAATCTCAGTAGGGATCTCACACCTCTATAGGGGTTATATCGTCTTTTCAACCCCACCCCTCGATCTTCATAAATACCTGACTTCATTTAGTACTAAGATATGCTTTTAATAGCTCAATTTACTTTCTGTACTTCATAAAATCCTTCAACTTCTTGATCTGACTTAAGCATCACACGATCATAACTGGGATCCCATCTACAAGCCTAACGTACTTTCATTGTGATTGTAAGTTCCAACCACCAACTCTAAGCTTGAGGGACATCGTTTTAGATCTCAACCTCACAGAGATTTTCTTCACCCATCAGCAAAAACTACATTTTCAAAATTAGATGTTGGCCTCTGAGAATATATCTCCATATTTAGTATTATTTTATGGATTATTTTTCGAATCGAAGAAAATAGGTTTATAATCTATCATCAATTTTTCGAGTCAAATGAACCGTCCAAATCTTTTTTCATCTACCTTACTTTGAGTGTGTCTCCCAAAATTCCCAATTTCATTTTTTTTAATGAATATCATCTTAGTGGGCTCAAGCATTGCAATAGTATTGGGACTGGAGTACATTAAGCTAAGCGAGTCATATATCTGTCAGAATGCTGACTCACATGAATTAGCCAATGAAAGTCATGGTTGGAATGAAAGAGTCTAATCCTCGGCGCCTGAGAGGAACTTTTTTTCTTTTGCAAATATCATCTTTATTTATAACCGGGGAGAAGTGTATTTTACGCAAAAGTAATTTTATTAGCATTATTTTTATTTTTCTTCTCTACAGTATTTGCTAACCTAAGCAGTACAAAAAACTTAGAATGTGTTGAATGGGATTGGGTTAGGAATCATAGATTTGCAATAAGAGAGATAAATTTATCCAATCACATAATTTGGGCTATTAAAATATGATGTTCTGGAACTTTCTATTGATTGTATAAAAAATTTTGAAATTTCTCTTTTATATTAGCTAATTTCAAGACAAGTAGTCCAAAATTAAAAATGAGCAATTAGCTATTACAAAAAATTAAATGTTGATCTATTTCACCATGATCCCATGCCTAACCAGGCTAAAGGAAGAAATACTTTGCTTATCTTTCTTATGATTTCTTATGATTCATTGCAGAAACCCAATTTGAAATTACTTCTTTCTCAATACTATGTTCCTTTAACATTTTTTCTATATTTTCTAGAATATCAAGAGTAAATTACTTCTTTCTTAATATTATGTTCCTTTAACATTTTTTCTATATTTTCTAGAATATCAAGAGTTCAAAAACGGATTCCTGATATACATGCATATGTATAAATAAATAAATAAATAATTCTCTAACCTGTAGACAATGGAATAAAAAAATTACCACTTGATCCGTAAAATACATGTAGCGGATTCCTTTTCTATCATTGGTTCTTTTCTATTTTTCTTTTTGTATAATATCTTCATGGATGCACCAAATTTTGGGTTATTCATGAGCTCTTATCCATTATCCATAAATTCTAGCTGGCTTTTGGAATTTAAATATATATATATATATATATTGCCCTTTCATAACAAAAATCAATTTTGATGTAACCTAAGGTACAAGGTTACTAATGCAAATTAAATTATTATTCTTAACCTTAATATGACCAGCCAAACAAATATAACTTGATCCACTGAACCAAATAAATGGATAACACGAGTTCAATACATATGTATACGTATACGTATCCCTCGTTATCCTAACAAACGAAGCAAACGAGCCAGGAAAATGGAACACTGAACTGAACAAATACTTTGGCTAATGAAATATTCAAAATTTTCATGCATGTCTTCAGCAATAAACATTTTCTAATGATGCGAGAACGGAAACAAACACCCAAAAAACAATACATCATTACAACCCACCCAAATGTTCAATAGGTCGTCCAAACTATATATGCTGAAGTAAGGAGATAATAAGTAAATATATTCTCCTTTTCCCAATAGATTATCTTACCAAAATTATTCACTGTCTTCGTTCCGCGACTTCTTTTTCTTCTTCTTTTTTCCTTCACTGGCAGCTGGAAGATCTTCCATGTTCTCATCCTTGCTCTTCTTCTTTTTCTTCTTTTTGGCAGTTCCATCTTCTGCACTGACTCCATTCACATCACTCTTTTCTTGCTCTTCCTCCTGCTCCAGTTTTCGCTTCTCCTTTTTCTTCTTCTTTTCAGTTTTAGGCTCCCCATTGGCATCTCCATTCACAGTAGCAGTGGCCTCATCCTCTGTCAAAGGTTTGATATAAGTTTTCAGATGTGCAGAACACTATATCAATTACAAAGCCAATATAAGAACTTCCTAAAAAAATTTCAGGATATTATGATTTGTTGGTCAGAACTTTCCATTTTTTCCTTCTTGTGTGTTTTCACTTTACATGTACCATGGGGTGCAGGAAGTTGAGGTTGCCTTCAGTTGAAGCAGAGTACTCGGCCAAAAGATGCAAGCAGATAGAGATAGATAAAAAGTACAACACAAGCGCAACACTTTAGTGGATATGAAGACACCAAATACAACTATATACAAAATGATGATCATTCTGTTCATTAAGAGAGAATCCAAATATTTGTCTGTTAGTAATTTCAATGCCTATCAAACATCATCATTTCATGTCCATCAGCTAAATCAGGCTACCATTACATGAAGGCACAAGCAAATAAACTACCAGAAATAAAGCATAAAATCACATGCCACACTTAAATGAATCAGTATCACATGAACACCAGGCAATTAAAGATCTATTGGTTTATCCAGAGATCAGATACTATAGTAATTGACCCTTTATTCATTATTTTTTTTATATTTTTCGGAAAATATATTCATCTAAAAGATGTGAAAGTGGCCCAACCTTTGGTGTCAACTGTTTCAATAGCAGATTTCATCACATCAATGTTTTTACGAGGTGCAACACCTTTATCATAGAAATCCAGCCGCTCCTCAACTTGTTCACGGAGTTTCTCTCCAAAAGCAGTGGTATTTTTCTCTGCAATAAAAAAGATATCATGATTCACTGAATTTTTAATGCACAAGATGAGATGAAAAAGAATATCTGAAACAAAAATCTAGTTACCTAGGAAACAATCAATGCGAGAAGCAATTGAGCACTTGTTAGCAAGATATCGAGCCATCCGGCCTTTATTTCGAGCAGATGCACGGCCAATGAAGGAAGAATGGAATATAAGACCATACTTTGGAGTGTTCCCACAGGTTTTCAATGCCCTGAAGACATAATAATATATGCAAAAACAGGAGAGAAACCAAAAAGGAAGGGGGAAAAAAGGAAAGAAAGAAAGAAAGAAAGAAGAAGAAACAAGAACAACAACTATAGCAAATAAATATTTACCGAAAGCCAATTAAGCAAACAACAAAGAAGTCAAAGATGTGCGCTAAAAATGATTCAACAGCTGTGCTGCTTTAGTAGAAGTACCTAAAGAGAGCCTTCTCAGCGCCAAGAATCTGAAGAGTTGAAGAAGGGCATTTTGCCAAGTTTGTGAGACTACCAGCATGAGAAATTAAACGTGCACCAACAACTTCACCAATCAATGCAGCCAAATTAGGTGCTATGTCATTCATTTTGGCAACCAGATAATCATAGAGCTTCTTCCTGTACTCAGCAAGGTCCATTACTCTCTGTGCAAATTGCTTGACATTAATCAGGTCTATGGGCGATAAATCCTGTCCTGGAAACATAAAGAATTGCACGTCAATACCGGATAAATTATGCACTTGAACCAACAAAAATCAGAATCTGTACCCATGGATGCTTTGGCAGCCTCTATGATCTCCTTTGCTTTATCTTCGTCCCCAACAATGTCTGTCAGGCCCGGCAACTTGTCCTCAGACAATTGTGATTTATCCTCCACATATTTTGTGACTTTAGCATACAGATAGTTGTCATTGACAATCTTTACTAATTCAGGAAAATGCCAAGAGTACCATTCTCTGCATGAAACAGGAGAGGAACATTATAAGAAAACCACGTATACATGCAATCCTACCTTCTAAAGGAACACACATGAATTATAAATAATAATTAATCACCACTAAAGGCAACGCACAATATAGACTAGAGCTAATAGTTGCAACTCGAAAAATGAAAGGAATACACTAACCTTACTCTCATGGAAAAGGAATTGATATCTTTATCAAGGGTATCGAGAAGAAAGATAGCCTGAATAACCATATTGTCTACACGATTCACATTAAACTTCACCTTTGCTCTACTGTAACTGTGACCCAGACCAAGTTGTGCTTTCTCCAAATCTCCAGGCTGTTCAATAAAGGAAGAATAAGAACAATATACATCACTTCTTCAATTTCAGACAACACATCCAACAAGCAACAAAAATAAGAGCTACAAGAGAGAAAAATGACCAACCTTAAGGTTTTCGATGAACCGATCAAAATGCAATCGTACACCTCGAAGAAGCTCAAGAACAAACTCATTGCTTTGGCAAGGAATCTTAGTCACTTCATAAATATGTGAGCCGAGCTTTGGCTCTGCCAATCCCAAACTAAACTTTGGCTTCTTACCTTCTTTGACCTTTGGTAAAGTAAGCTCCAAAAAGTTCCTCAGTTCATCAGTCATTTGACCTTAATCCCACATGAAACCAGGCAAATAATGTTATTATGTTTCCAAAAACAATGGCTGAATTATAGTTAGAAAAATATTAGAGAAAAAAACAACTCACAAAATGGTTGCCTTTGATTGATTAACACAAGATACTCTCAACCAATGGAAATTTCTTGTCACTTTAAGGTTTTTTATTGGATACTATTACCCTATTTCCAGCATGCTTCCCAAACAACAAACCAAAACCACAATGCTCCAAATTTCAGATATAATCAGGCAGGATAGACACAAACTGCACATTAACATACTTTCTTGGATCTTTCCCATCAATCTTTTTTAGTTTCAGAAAATCCTCCATTTCCATGTTACCTTAATAAGGAAAAAGTTCAACTTATAAAATACAAAGAACCAATCCATTTAAAATAACTGACACACTAATCTCTTAAGTCCAACCAACAGCCTCTTCACGTAAAACTTCATTTATTTTGTTGGAGCAGAACCATCAAATATTCCACATTATGTTCCCAGAAGACAGTCCTCTTTCACATTGAAAGAACTCTGCACCGTATGAACGCAACAAATTAAACTAGCAATAATAGAAGCATGCAAAAATCTGCTTCTCACATTGCCAAGGACAGGATATCATTGAACCGCATAAAATCCCATGTTCTTTTACACAAAAGCAAGCCAACATTTAATTCATTCACCTTTCAGTCCTCTTTTTACACACGCTCACATCCCACATTCACCACCAAACAACGGAATTCCTTGAAAAAAATTAAAAAATGTAAACATGCAAAAAAGAAAATGGAAACCAAACAATAACTCTCCAAAAAAAATTGAAAACAATTAAAGGTCTTCTTCAAGCATCCATTTCACCACTTTTTAGTTTCTACCTTCGGAGATGGCGTTGCATTGGTTGAGAGCATCAAGCGCAGACTCATAAGGGCTAAAAGCGGCGAGCTTCACCACCTTCCCGAACCGGTTCAGGTCGGTGACGGAGCTCCGAACTGCCTCCGTGTTCTGCCCGATTTCATCAATCCCATGTGCTAAGAACAGCCCGTATCCCGACGCCGACTCGTACAACACGTACAGAGCCATTACAGAAACTCCCCTTTCCTTCGTTTCCCTTTCTCTATATGTAAATATTTACCCGTGTGTATGAGAGTGAGGAGGGCCTTGGCGGGTGGGGCGGAGGGGGGGTTTGTGTTGTGCGATTAGGGTTTAGGGGTTTTTCTATCGTATTCTGAGCTGAGTGTAATGACAGGGCCCCACTCCATTTGTAACTGTGGATCCTGTATCCTTTACTCTCACAAAATAAAATTATTGTGCATTCAGTTGTTTTTGTTTTAATGACCAGTGGCCGTCGCACACAGTTTTAGCGCGCATAAAATTCATTTAAATAAAATAAAAAAATTGAAAATTTTTCATTTAATATAATAAAACCTAATTGTTAAATTACATAATAATAAAAAAATTTACCATTGTGATATAATTAAAATGTTACATAAAATTCAATAGCAAAAATATTTATTAAATTAAAAATTATATCAATATGTATCGAATAAACAAATTATATAATTTTTTCAATCATAAGAAATTACATTATCCAACTAAAAGAACAAATGAAAATGCAATAAGTTAACAATGCAACATTGTTAATGAAATTAATAATAGATCAAAAAAAGTCAAACAATGCATACAACCCCAAGATAAAATAGTAAAGAAGTCAAAAATTGATCTATGTTTGTTTATAAATAACATAGAAAAAACTCTGCCAATAAATTCTTTCTTTCCTTCAAAGCAGCGGTATATACTCACTTAAACTTTGCAAAAGCCTAAAATTCCAACATAATCCCAAGTAAATCAATTATCATTCAATAGTTCGTTAGAAAATATTATAATATACATCATTCGTAATTTGTAGAATTAAATGTAGTATTGTTACTTGTGGCACAAAATTTTAAGAAGACCGTAGCCTACACATTTGAACCGATTAAAGGAGTCGTAGATAGTGAAAAAGAGAGAAAGTTACATGTGGAAGGAGGAAAATTTAGTGGAGGGAAGGAGTCATGGTTAGTGAGGAAAGTTGCATGGCAATTATGGATAAAATTTGCAAAATTATATGGGTATTTTGAGTAAATAATATTTTGATGTAGTTGTGTGAAAAATTACTATATGTGAGTGTAAAAGATAGTATAGATAGCATAGATAATGAATATTAATTTTTTGTTACATGATATTTTGATGATGTCATGTGGAATAAAACCATAAAGTTTGTAAATTTATATTTTCATTTAATTATTTGAAGTATTTTGAATAAATAATAAGAATATTAATAAAAGATGTTTTTTTCACATGTTTTAAGTAATAAATTGTGACTAAATAAATGTTCTGGAATTTATATTTAATGACTAAAAAAAATAAATTAATTGATTTTTAATTCATCAAGTGGTAAAAGTTGGTAATATATATCACTTTTACAAAAAATAAAAAAAAATGATATGTTTCAAAATACAATTTAATTGACCAAACAAAATATAGGCAACCAAGTTTATATACGTTACTTAGTGATTTTAGGAATAGTATAAATGACCATAATATAAAATAATCACACATATATTCCATAAAACTAAATATCAAAACAAAGTAATACCATAAATTAAAAATATACGTTAATTTGAAAATTGTACCTGAATTTATAAATCATACACAAAAATGGTGTTATTCATCAACTCTTGTTGAAGCATTACAACATTTTATGAGAATTCAAAATCACTCTAATTCTTTATCTGTACTTGTATTCATAGTCAAGTAATCAACTTTGAATTAAATTAACACATATATTATGAAAAATAAAATATAATCTAATAATTCATCGAGTAATTAAAGCATTTTTAATCTTTAATAAATACAGAAAATACAGCATTTAATATATAATGGGCTTACATTTATCTCCAAATATTCACAAAATTTGGAATATACCTCAAGCAATGCCTCCACCTTCTCCTTTTCTTTCTTCCACCAATAGTTTTTCACTTGCTCTCCAATCTTGACATTGTATGTGTGAGAGAGAGTGTGACAGAGAATATGGAGATATAATCTTGAAATTTGAAGAAAGGATTTCCTGGCTAGATGTTAGGCTTGATTTACTATGGTTGTTTATCCATAAAGAAGAGGTTATGAACAATCAAAATAGGATGAATTAGTGGGGGGAGAAGTTACAGATATTGTAGAGAAAGAAATAATTAGTGGAGGAATAAGTTGGGATTAGTGGGAAGAGTTACACATTAGTTATGGATAAAATTTAAAAAATAAATATGTAGATTTATTTCTATCTTATCAGGGTATTTTGGGTAAAAAAAATATTTTGGTATAGCTAGGTGAAAAACTGTCGTTTGTGAGAGTAAAAGCTATTTCATTTTTAAATAGTACAGACGACAAAAAGAAGACGAATAACACCTTGAAAAATTCTAATTATATCTGGAAGTAGTTGAAAAGAGAGTGTGCAAAGGAGTAGATAAGTTACTTATGATGAGGAGATGAAGAATGTGGGAAGTTATAGATGCACTCAAGGTTATTTTGGGCAAATCATATTTTCGTGTAGAATGGCAAAAACGTCCACTTTGTGAGTCACTACAAGAAAATCCACATTTAGTGGCATTAACTTGGTGACATTTTATAATATAATGACACGAAAAAGTATTATAGTGATAATTATAAAAGAATGTCACTATAATTTAATATTTGGTGGCACTTAATTATTAAATGACAAACAAAATAGTGACATTTGATTAAAAATGCCAAGAAAATGTATTTCAAAGGCATTTAGCAGTGTCACTAATTTTTTTCAGAAAAATGCCACTAATATGTAATTATAGTGTCGTTTGAAGAAAAATATCATAAAGTATTTAGTGGCACTAAGTTTGTGGCATTTATAGTGTATGACATGCAAAAATAAAATAGTGATAGTCATAAAAAATGTTACTATAATAAAATATTTAGTGGCATTTAATTATTAAATGACATATAAAATACTGACATTTGATAAAAATGCCAACAAAAATATAATTTGAAGGCATTTAATAGTGCCGCTAATTTTTCTTAAAAACATGTCACTCATATTTATTTATGGTGGCACCTCAAAAAAAGCCACAAAATATTTAGTGGCACTAACTTAATGACATTTGATGGTGTAATGATATATAAAAATAATATGGTGATAATTATTGAAAAATATCACTGTAATACAATATTTAGTGGCATCTGATTAATAAGCAACAAAAAATAGTGACATTTGATTGAAAATGGCAACATAAATATATTTGCAAAACATTTAAGCAGTGCCACAAATTTTTTTTTAAAAAAAAATGCCACTCATATTTATTTATGGTGTCATTTATAAAAAGTACCGTAAATTATTTAGTAACACTAATTTGAAGCCGTTTTACAATATAGTGTTACTCAGTAGTAATTGATTAATAAATATTATAAAAATGCAATTTTATTGAAATTACTAACATAACTATATGTTAAAAGCATTTAACTACAATACTATTTATTTATTTTTTTTGAAAAAAGGAGAAAAACATAACTCATAATGTAGTAATGGTGTAACATGAAATAAATATCACACAAAAATAGATAAAGTATATATAGTTATTAATAATTGTAAAATATACAATTTCATATCTTATCATAATGCATTGATTAAATTAACTACTTAAATATAATTTTAATGTATTGACTAAATTAATCATATTTTTCAAGAAGTATAAAAAGCTAAGATTTTGCCCATTTTCTCCTCACCTATAAATTATATTTTTGAATATTTTCTATATCTAATTTAATGTCTCAAACTTTTTCAAATGTATTATTTAATATAATAATTTCGAGCATATATATAAATAATTGAGAAAATATGCTTTTAAATTATAAGAATATAATAATATTTTTTGAATATTTGGTGAGTAGTTTGATGATAAACTCATATCTTTTCAAGTAAAGTATCGCAGGTTCGAGTCTTATACAGAACAATTGGAGCATGTTGGAGTCTCGTGATATACCTATTGGTGGTGGATAAGATATCATTCAAAGGAATCTTTTTTGCCATTTAATTTAGCATGTTATTTAATTAATTTTTATGGCATGCTATTATGTCATTTAAAGAAATTTTTTGTGGCATTTTAACATCACTATATGCATTTTTTATAGCACGTTAGCATGTCATCTAAAATTATTTTTTTGACATTTTAACACGTCATTTATTGTACTTTTTGTGGCATATTATTGTCATTTATAGGAATTTCGGTGGCGCTTTAATATGTCACTACATGCATTTTTAGTGGCATATTGGCATACCATTTAAAATTTTCTTCAATGACACTTTGGCATGTTATGTAATGCATTTTTTTGTGACATTTTAATGTGCCATCTAATACATTTTTCCTTGTAATTTATTAATATCACAATAGAGGTAAATTAATGACATTTATACCTTTAGCTACACTGTTGCAAGTGACACTTTTAAAAAATGTCATTAGATATAAAATTGCCACTATAATACTATTTAAGTTGCACTTTCTAATGCCATTAAATGCAATTTTTCTTGTAGTGAGTGTAAAGGGCCTTCTTCTTTTATATAGTATAAATTTGCAACATTAATATAATAAGTTAAAAATTAATTAAATATCAAATAAAATTATTTTTTTTTTACATAAAAAATTATTATTTATATTATTAATAAAGCTTCAATCCCTTTTGATATGTTCTTCGAGTGACGCGCCTAAAATGACTTTATTTGTGTCTTTTAATTCTCATATATATGACTTATGCAATAAATATCATTTATAATTCACCCACTCTATATCCTACTATTATCATTTTATCATAATTTTTTATTTTTATATAGAGAATTAAATAATTATATAAATTATAAAAAATAGTTTATAGAAAAAAATAATAGATTTTTATTTATTTATTATATACTATAAAAATTTCATCACATACATAAAGTGTAGCAAAATACTAGTTTATGCTATTAATAAAATGTCAGCCTATTTTGATGTGTTTTCAATTGATGTATTTAAAATGCCTCTATTTTATTTTTTAATTCTCCTAGTTACAATTTATGTAGTAACTATCATCTATAATCCAATCATTCTATTTCCACACTATTATCATTTTATAAAACTCTTTATTTTTATCATAAAAAATTAATGAAATGTGTTAAAATTATTAAAAATTTAGTATTGTATAAAAGAATAAATAATTTTATTTATTTTATACTATAAAAATTTTAGAGTATGCCAAAATTCCTACTAATAATAATTGGCCCACTCACTTAATAAAGTTCGAATACAAAAAATGCAAAAACCTTATCGTTAATATTATATATAACATACGATGTTTAATCATAAATCACAATCATTAAATTTCAACCAAATTTTAAATTTTAGAATTATTGAATTTTTTCAATTAAGTTAAACTTTTTATTGGTTGTTGATTAGTCATTTTTATCTAAAAGAATTTAAATTTTTTTTAGATAAGTAACATCTTAATTCAAACTCAAATATAATTAATTATAAGATAAATTATTAATACTTAGATAATAAAAAATTACCTCAAAAGTTAAGATAAAGTCATTATATTTTTATTTAACTACTTTTCTCATTTAAATTCATGATAATATCAAAATAAAAATAATGCATATTTATATATAAAATGCACGATTCAAATTCTACATTTTTTTATTTATATATATTCATAAACACAAAAAAGTGAAGAAACTAACTCTGTTTATAAAGTTTTTCCTGCATCAATATTTGTTATGATTATTGAAAATGGGAATATTATATAAAATTTAGAAATTACAAAGTAGTTGATGAAATCAATATATATATATATATATATATATATATTACACTTGCACTTAGATGAGATGAGTCAATGAGTTTCTTGATTTAAAAAAAAAGAAAAAGCATTAAAATTCAGTTCATTATCTTTCAAATGGATTAAATAGACTAATATAGTGATGTTAATAAATAACAACATAAACGTAATTTTCTAGTTAGTAGATGCCATCTAATATTCATTTGTTGTTTGATTTACTTTGGTTCATATTGATATATTTTTGTTCAATAAACTTTTTCATCTTAGGTTTTGCTTGTCTTAAAATGTACATATTATTACATTTCATATATAGCAATTGCAAGCAATTCATAATCCCAAGCTTTTTAGAGTCAATCTCGCGAGAAAATTTGGAAAGAAAATCGTAAGTCAAGTATTTAGCAATCATCCATGAGTATATTGCTTTCCTTGGATAAGAAAGATTGAGATGATATTAAACGTTAACTAATAAGTAAATTTATTTTGTGTAAATTATCATGTTGGAAAAGAGAAAATAAAATTCATATTTAAATTTGATCAAAATCAATGTTTATAAGATATTGTGTTCTTTAACTAGTGATATTATAATTATATAAATTGTATCTACTTGGAATTTATATAGGGCGTGTTTGATACCCCCAATTAGGTGTGATTCGCTGCCTTAATATGGGCTAATTTCACTTTTGATACGTGAGACAAGCAACGCGGGCTACCCTGCATAATCTCCCTAGTCCGGTACTATAACATCTACTAAACATGATTCAAGTAGCGTCCTTGGGGGTGCGACCTGTCTAACTTTTCTTTACACAAATTTACAGCAAAGCCCTCCAGATTGGTATGCCATATTTTCATTTTGCCCTTATCATTTAATACTTCCCCAACAAAGCACCACAGTGAAATATCATTTAATACTTCCCCAACAAAGCACCACAGTGACGAGATTTCATTCTGCCGCTTTCCCTTCTCACTTTTTTTTTTGTTTTGTTTCATTCTTGTTCATGCTGTTGCAAGAATAAGTTCTCACGTGGATGGTCATTTATGTAACTAATGATATTATAAACATAATTAATGATATTATATAATTATAAATATAATTTACAATTATACTTATCTTGTAATTGGTCACTTGCCCATGCATTTACCACCATGAGTATAATACTCGTTCTAAAAATAAATTTGATTCGTAGATTAAATTCCAAAAATTTCAAATTATGTCACAAAAGGGACATTAATTAACATAAAAACAAAAAAAAAATGTTAAGAAAAATAATTTTATTTGTTTGGTTGTAGCAAAGAAAATAAAAAAGAGAGAAAATATAATATAATTAAACAAAAAATTATTAAGGGCAATATTGTCTCTTACCTGCATAATCCTACCCATCAAATATATATTAGAAATTATGGTAGATTATAGTTGCATCTAATTATAAAGTCAATCTTCTATATCAAACAGACTAATATATTATTTTATTTCATTTTATTCAAATCTCCACTATTATTTACATTCCAAATCAAACGTGACCTTATAGTATTAGCAAAATTCGGTATGCAATGAAAGTACTCACGAAAATATAGCTTAATTCATCCCTCCTTTGAGTTCAATGACTCCATATTTATATTTTATATATTGAATTCAATAAATAGCAACCTATAATTATGTGTTTGTCCTAATAATGCTACAAATAATGATTTGATTTCCTTAAATCTTAGCTATGGCTGCCTCTCCCGAGTGTTGAACCGTAATTACTATATCATCTAAATCATGGCTGGTAAAGTGAAAGCATTTTCTATAAGAACACCCAGACAATTAAATAATACATAGGAAAAAGAATCTCACAAGTAGCTCATAAATCATATCACCATCTCTTCTCTCATAAGTAATTCATAATTCTTGTATCACCAATTCTCTCCCTTGAAGAGTATAAAAATTTAGCATATCATATTAAAAATGATAAAAATTTAGCATATCATACTAAACATGATAAAAATCTAGCATATCATACTATAAAAATCTAGAACATGTTTACTATAGAATCGAACAAAAAAAGCAAGAAAATTAAGAAGAGAAAAAAATACACAAGCATTCGATCTCCTAATACTGACAAGGAAAAAATACATGGGCGGACACCTGATCTCCTAATACTAACGATCCACGTGCAAACTCCATGAACTCATTTAGAGTCTTTACTCTCCTACTCTCTCCAATCCTTCTTTTTGAAACACACACACACTAGTGACTCGTGTTTATAGGCAACAAGAAAGCACATTAAAAAGCATGTATTGAACTTTTGACATCTTGACGTCAAACTTTCTATTATTAAAAGATCATGTGATCTTTTAGCACGCGATCTCAACAAGTTTTAGAATTGAAGGCGCTAAAGTTTTTGGATTGACATATAATAATTTTCCATTTTGACGCTTTGAATTACTTGTGTCGTGGTCCCAAAAGTTTTGAACTTCTTGTCTTTGTATTTTTTATTTTATTCTTCAAAATGGTTTTGATGTTAATTATCCTAACACCACATATTTTGTAGGGGTAACAAATTCTAACATGGTTAAATAACCTAATACGAAACCAACACAATATTAGGGGTTTGGATTGGGGTTTTATCATGTTGGGCTGGAATCAGGTCGACCCGAAATATAATTCAAAATTTTTGATTGGATTTGGGTTGGGTCACTGTTTGACCCAGCCTACCCAAAATTACTTTTCGGATGACCTATCAACCCAACCCAACCCAACCCATATAATATACAAAAAATATATATAATTTAGATATTTAAAAAATCAAATTTATTTACTATAATTTTTGTAGCTATGTTTTCGTTGATTTTGGGCAATTTATAATTTCAATTCATGGCAGATTAGAGCTTTTAGTTTTTGAATTTTGGTTAAATTATGATGTATTTAGCAATTCTTGTACTAGGTCTTCTATTTTGTTTTGGTTGGAGAATAATGACAATTTTTTCATCATATGCAAATATCAGTGTAGGCTGCAAAAATTAAAAAGGTTATACGTTGTTTGTGATGTAAAAAGTATACGCCTTCAAATCCACCGAGTTTTTTTTTTTTTCAATAGGAAAATCTATCATGGCAATACCTATTGAAATATTATTTATGTTATTCATGTGATGTATTTTATTCCTATAATACACAATGAAAATGGACTATGGATGTTAAATCAATAAGCAATTCAAAAATATGATTTACATTATTAACTTTTTTTTGCTGTTAAAAAGCATAATTTTCATAATGGGTTGAGTGGGTTGTAGGTTTTTAGGTAATTAAATCAACTTAATTCATAATCAGGTTAGCTCGTGTGAGACCTAATTGAGTGGGTTAGGTTTTAATTTATGCTTATCATGTTGAAAATTAAATGGATTAGGTTCGGGTTGAGCAAAGTTAAATAATATACATACCTTTACCTAACTCGAACACAATCAATCCACCCGAATTGCCACTCCTAAATATTCACCTAAAACACAAAAAGAAAAAAGTAAATGATGTCAATTAGAAAATATTCTAAACCTCTATAAACTACTACGAGGAAACAATAAACTATAAGTGGTCTTATTTTGACACTTATTTAAACCCGACTTTTATTATGTTAATTATTTATTTCCTTAAAGAAATATAAGTTAATTTAACCCACGTGTATAGCAGAGTTGAGTGGTCTCTGCTCCAATAATATAAACCTTAGACATAAAATGTAAGATAAGAGATTGAACATAATATAATTATAAGCTTTTACAAGTTCTTTGATTGAAAATGCAAATATGCATATGACATTTATTTATAAGACAATCATAGTGAGAATCGATCTTTACATTATTTCAGTCAGTATTAGTAATTTTATTATCATATCGCTTAAATATTAATCGTCCTAATAAATCTCGTTCCATTGTATAATTAGTACTAAAGTGTATAATCACAATACTAAACGCAATATATACTCTCTGTATCTACTTGAACGTCTTGGATTATGAATGCTCAAATAAAACTCTTAATTATAACAGTAAAAGAAATCAATAGAATTAAATAGTAAAAATATAGAAAACTATTTAACATTCGAAATATTTAAATAACAAATAAAAACTATATCAAAATATAAAACAAACTTTGATAATTAAATGCAAATTGAAATTTCCTTATAGCCTGTT
The DNA here is from genome assembly GCA_018894105.1 of Jacaranda mimosifolia. NCBI lineage: Eukaryota > Viridiplantae > Streptophyta > Magnoliopsida > Lamiales > Bignoniaceae > Jacaranda > Jacaranda mimosifolia. Next base: position 33,720,425 of record CM032122.1, on the reverse strand, counting down.
TAGTTTTGTTTTCTCTCATCATTTTTATCAAAAATGAAAATGGAAAGCTATCAACTTTTTTATTATTTTACAGACAATTTTATTCTCAACACATTTTTTAAAACACACTTTTACACCATCTCTCTATTTTTACACATTTTTTTACTACTCTTATTTCCACGACTTTTAATATAAAAACACAACAATATCCAAATACATATAATTTTCAACCATATATAATCATTTCATTTGAAACAAAATATTCAAACAATATTTCATTTTCAAACTCACACTTATAATTAATTTTTTATTTTTTCATTTTACCAAAAAAAATAAGAATACCTCCAAAAAAACAAAAAAAAAAGCCCAAATGGGCTATTAGTTGTTGTAAATGAAGATCAAATGCAAGTCGAGGCAAGAGTTCGTAACTCTCTTTCCTTAAGGCAAATTAGCCCTGCTACGGTGCTCACGATTTATAGTTATTGCCTCCCAAGATACAATCACTAACGTTCAAGCAGTAGTAGCACTACAAACTGCTTGATTCCAGCGAACTTAAAGAATGCTCCAAACTCTCTTTAACAGAATATGAGAAATGAGGAAGAAGATATGAAAAATGCTATGAAATGTATAGTATTTCCGAGTATGTAATGCAACAAGTGAGGGGTTGAATATATAGAGGATCAAGAGTCACATTGTACGGACATGTTAGTTCAACATGTCCCCTGATTATGCCTTTGCAGCTACTGGACACAACCCTTGACTGTTCAGAGTTGTAATTTCAAACCGGAAAGGTACTTCCAGACTGTTCTGGAATTTAAACACCAAAAATTGTGTTTCTAAGATGAAAAGACACTTCCAGAAAAATCTAAGGCTTGAGCCAAGCCCAAGACCCGAACTCGGGCCCGTGCACGTGTCGTGCCGACCGACTAGACAGGCGGGCGGTGGCGACGCGCGCGCGCGCGGCTTGGACCGAACCTATAGCCATCTAGGTCTTCTCCCCTTCAAAAACTATTGATACCCTAAGGGGCCCAACCCTATAGTCCAAAATTGGGCTATATAAATATGTCAAATTTTTATTGTTTTTCTAATGTGAGACTCCTCATATTCCCACATTTTCATCTTCTCTTAAACCCCACAATACATGCTACTTTAGGCATTAATTTCTCATTCATTCAATAATGAATTTAAACAATTAACGACTCTATCATCATCTACGTTCAACGTAGATTACATTAATCACAAGAGCTTCCAAATATTCTATTTGATCATCATTAATTAATTGGTCAAACTTACCAATTTCCAACATTAGTTTAATGGGAAAAAAATGAAACGAAGAATAAATAATTTTTACATGTCTCACAAGCACTTATAGCTAGTTTGGTTGTGTTTTAAAATTCATTTTCACTCACTTTCACTATTTTGAAATAAATTATGAAAACTTACCACAATTTTCATTAATATTCAATTCAGTTTCATTTCAAAATACATTCTCCAATAACTCATATATATTTCCCAAATAACTCATATATATTTCCCAAATAACTTATATATCTTTTCTCTCTTATTCATTATTATTACTATCTCTTTTCACCTACAATTTATTAAACCCTATATAATCATTATTTTTCCATCATACTATTTAAATACAAACTTATTTTCAACTCATTTACTCTAACTAACTTTTCAAAATTTAAAAATATTAAAAAAAAAATTAAAAATGTAAAACACAACCAAACTGACTGTTACCTTTCATCACCAAATCTCTTATTTTTTTCACAAAGAAATGTAAAATATACAGCAAATTATTACATCTCACTTCAACCACTGCGTAATTTAGCGGCGCAACAACCAACCAGCTAATGTGAGCATCCCCTCAGTAATCCCCCTATAAAAACCCGCCTCCGACCCCATTTACCCCGTGCGACAAATTTTTAGGATATTTCTCTTCTGCCTCATAAAAATCAGTATTCTCAATTTAACCCACAGAACTCTTCTCTCTTGTTCTTCATTCTGCTATTTTTCTTGTGTTATTGCACAAAAGTGTGTATAATAATATCTCTATATTAATAATATTCTCTCTCTCTCTCTCTAAAAGGATATCGCCTTCGAGAAGAGAAGAAGAAGCTGAAATGGTGTCGACGAGGCGAAGTGGATCTCTGCCGTCGAATAATAGTAAGAGATCATCTTCGCCGTCCGATGATAATCACAATAAACCTTCTTCTCCCAAGCGTCAAAAGGCACTCTCACTTTCTCTCTCTAAACACACACAGATAAAGAACTGTTGGCTTCTTCATTTCTGGATTACTCAATCTGGGCCTCTGATTTAAAGTGGTTTCTTGGGTTTTCTGTTTCTCTCTTTTTTTTTTTTTTTTCTTTTTTTTTTGTGTAGGGTGAGAGCTGTAATATCAATGTTAACAGTAATAATCCGAAGGCGTCAGAACATTCGCCAGCGGAGAATCCGAAGGAAATAAGCTCAACTGATCCGCCGGAGCTTCCTGCGGCCGCCGCCGCCGCCGCCGCCGCGGCGACCACCGCTCCTGATGCCGCCGCCTCCGTCTCGGTTGCCACTCCTGTGGTTGCGGACGGTTAGTTTTATAGTGTTTTTGTTTATGTAATTTGATGAAATGTCATAGAAATTCTGGTATTTAGATATGTGCATGTGCTGAAATGCTTAATATTCGGGGAGATTTTGAAATTCAGGGGCTGCGGCAGCTGTAGTGGACAAACCGAGGAGCTCGTTTACTTCCTGGAAGCAGCACCAAGGTTTTGAAACGACCTCGCCTTGGTGTAGGCTTCTCACGGAGTCCCCGCAGGTGATTTTCGTTTCTTTGGACTTTTAGTTTATTGTTTTTAGGTGAGAAGTGGTTTTCTTGGTGTGCATTAATTGGATTTGGTGCGTTCGAGGAGCTTCTTTTATTGTTTCTCTGGTTGGGTTGCGGCTTCCAACTTTCATTCTTCTTGGAGTTCTGCATTCTTTTAATGGAGTGATTGAGTAGAGCATTTCATCTGTTTGCAGAACCCCACTGTTTCCGTGTACACAACCAATTTCTTAGTGGGCTCAAGCAAGCATGCTAATCTCTTGATCCGGGACCAGACAATTAGTGCGATTCTGTGTTCCATAAGGCTCGCCCAGGTAATTTTGTATCCATACTCACCCCACATCTATTTTTGAGTTTTTCTATGCAATGCCCACTGAATAGTACTCAATGAGAGAACATGGACAAGTCTTGCAGACTTGGTCTTGTAATATTAAAGGAAATTGATGAGGAAGAACCAGCAAGTACAAGTTCAATCATTCATGTCTTCGTGAATGGGAGACCTACTTAAAAAGTTATGTATCTCATGGAATGATTGAAGTTATGATGGAAGGTTCTGCATGTAACTATTGTTCCTTTTTTGCGTCAATGATGCTAATTCTGTAGTCTTTCATCAATCTCTATGATAGATGAGTTGTAAAGAGTGACAGCAGGTTGTAGTATTTTGCATGCAATACTTGTAAGTTCTTCTGACGAATAATTTCATGGTTTGCATTTCTGTTAAATGGTCAGCGTGACGATAAACCTGTTGCGGTGCTTGAAAGTCGGGGGAGCAAAGGATGTGTGCAAGTCAATGGAAAAACAATTAAGAAAAACACTAGTTGTGATCTCAATTCTGGAGATGAAGTGGTTTTTGGCTTTCTTGGAAGTCATGCATACGTATCCTCTTGATTCCTGTACTGTTTTTCCTACATTTGTTTCTATGTGTCCTTTTCTCCATCTGGGAATATCCTTAATCCCACCCATGCAGATTTTCGAGCAGCTACCTTATGAAAGTATAATCAAAACCCCTCCTCCAGATGTTCAGACTAATCTAGGAAAGTTGATGCACGTTGAAAGACGAGCAGGAGATGCATCAGCGGTAGCTGGTGCTTCAATTTTGGCATCTCTTTCTAACCTGCGGCAAGATTTATCACGTCTTAAGCCAACATCTCAGGCCAGTGGTAAAAATTACCGAGGGAGTGATTTACCTTCCTCTCCCCTTCTTAACGAAGATGAGCTTGATGGCCAAGAAGTTAATTCAGCTACAAATTTAGGGAGTGAAGCAGCTGCAGATGTTGGAACCGCCAGCAAGATCCTCCCTCTTGATGGCAATGTAGAATCTGCCTTAGAGGCAAGTAACATAAACTGATGGTGGAACATTACATGAGTTTGATATTTCATTGTATTAAACTTCTTGTTTCTTAGGAGTTGTTAAAAGTAGGATTTGAAGGAATTGTGTTAATCTAAATGACTGACAGGGTTGATTTTTATAATACTACAGTTACAAGACGAATAATACTACCCAATATAACACTTAACACATACTACACATATTTATCACATGTATCACATTTTTGACAGCACCATACATATTTATTGCGTGTATGATATTTCTCAACAGGAGTAAGCACATAAACAAATCCTTTTTTGTAAACAGGAAGAGAGGGACTGGGTAAGGGATCCGGTCCCAACGTCTCTATCAGGGATGTGTTCGAGAAGTTCAGCATTTAGGGAGGACATACTCACAGCGATTCTAGATGGGCGACACCTAGAAGTTACATTCGATAATTTCCCATATTATTTGAGGTAAGCTGGTCCATTACATAGCACACATTTTAACAGCTTTTTCTTTCAAAATTATAGTAAGCATGCCTTCTTTAGTAAATAACTTTCTGGTTTTCCCTGTTGAATTTATAAATTAGCAGATAAAGAAAAATGCATGCTTTTGTCAAGGATTTACCAATACTTGTAATCTTATTCAATTTGCAGCGAGAGCACAAAAAGCGTGTTAGTTGCAGCTTCATATATACAACTGAAGCACAAGGAGCAAGTTAAATTTACATCTGAGCTTCCTACTCTGAATCCAAGAATCTTGCTTTCTGGCCCTGCAGGTTTCTGACTCGTTCCATATTTAGTATTTCTTTGCTGAAAGCACTCGTCTTTCTTAAATGATTGGTTGTTATATTGTGCCATAGTTCCACCCTTATAATGTGGTTGTATTTGTTTTTCAGGGTCTGATATTTATCAGGAGATGTTGGCAAAGGCGCTTGCTCATTATTTCGGGGCTAAATTGCTTATATTTGACACACATTCATTTTTGGGAGTAAGATTAGATCAGATAAATTATGGCAACTGGACTTGTTTATGCATAGATACATATGACTATATTTAAAACTTGCAAATAGGAGCTATAAAAAGTAGCTTGTTCTTCTTGCCACAGTCTCTCAGGTTTCAAACCTGTTAGTTTTGCTTGCTCAATTATTGACTAAAATTTTTTATACATTCATTTTATCTTTGTGCTTATATTGCATGTTGAAGGGATAGTGAAAACATAAACATCATAGGAAACTGCTTCTTGGAGTGCTTCTATGGAGGACATGTGGTAGCCAATAGGAATGGATGGAGTGGCACAACTTTTGTTGTTGAGATGTTACTTAGTCTCTTAAATCAATTATCCAACCATCTTCAATAAATTATAATGATGGTTGAATCGTAATTTATTGATATTATAATTTATTGATTATTCTCATATTTTAGGGTTCTTCTAAGGATTCTGAGCTTCCGAGAGAGGGGAACAATGCAGAAAAAGTATGTAACACCAGCAAACAAGTTCCTGGATCCACAGATCTTCCTAAGGACATTGGACTCTCGTCTGGTGAGGCAGATGCGGCTAATCCTGTTGCTGCTCCCCTTGGCTTGGACTTACAGGCGAAATTGGAAACTGACAATGTGCCCTCTTCAGCAAATGCAGCAAAGAACCTTCTGGTCAAATTTGGTAAGCATGGTTATGTTATATGTTAGGCACCCGTTTAGTTTTGTCACGATGTCTAAAAACAGAATAATATCTTTTATTCTTTTAGTTCTAACCTATATCTGATTGTGGGAAATTGTAGGTGATAGAGTTAAATTTATTGGCCCAGCTTCTAGTGGTTTATATTCTAGTTCTGTCAGGTAATGTTGATATTCACTAGATTTCGTTCTTAACAGGCTTTATACAATGCAAAATTTGTTGGTACTTGTTATGAGACTGGATTAACATCTTATTCTGACAGAGTGAGAACTTTTCCTTCGTTGATGGCCCTTTTTCAAGTGCTGATTTTGGTTATCTCTACTTATATTGGATTTTTTATTTAGAATGAGTCGCTTTAAGTTTTGAAGTGCTTTTATATGATATGCTTTAAATGAACCTAGTTGTGCTTGCTTTTACGTTAATATGAACTTTGGAAAAACCCAGGTGCTGGAAGATCTTAAACATCTTTTGGTAATTTGTAATCTGGGGTCTTGAATTTGATCTTAATAGCATCATTAAAGGTTGCTCATCTGAAGACCCATTTTCCAGAGAAATAGTGATGTTCATCCATAAGAAATTTGCTTTCCTGAATGCTTAGTTATACAAATTTTATAGACTTGGCTATCACATGCTCTCTTTTTATGTTTCTTTTACTCTTCAAGTATATGGGTGAGGTTTTCTTTGGGTTTTCATGGGAACTACATTCCCTGCCTTTATCTTTTGAGTTGAGTTATTTTGGATAACTTGAGATTTTAACTTCTCATTTTTCAGCACCACTTCCTCTAGTGCAACCGCATGCGACTCCTGATCCTACCTTGATATGACTCTAATTTATTCTAGTAGTTCTTGAGATAGTGACCAAACATATATTTTGTCAAATATGAAACTTTCTCTGTTCTTTTGTTGTTGTTGTTGGGTGTAAGATATGAATTATTTTACCACAGAGCTCAATAATATTGAATTTCGAAACCATTTAGCTCGCCTTGAGAAACGATATGGTGCATTCTGATTTTTCATGCAATGCTATGTCTTAATGCCTTTTTAGCTGGATCTTTAGGGGCCCAACTCCTGGAATGCGAGGGAAGGTTGTTTTGCCATTTGAAGATAATCCTCTGTCAAAAATTGGCGTACAATTTGACAAACCCATGCAAGATGGGGTTGATTTTGGAGGTCTATGTGAAAATGGCCATGGGTTCTTCTGCAATGGTGATATGCAGCTTCACTATGATTTCACTCTCCCCTTGTTTGTGCTGTCTGACTCCTTAGATTTCCTTTTTTCTCATATGTTCTGTTTCTCATATCTGTCTCTAGCCAATGAGCTTCGCTTGGATACCTCAGGCGTGGAGGATCTGGACAAGTTACTTATTAAAACTATGTTTGAGGTGGGATTCCGACACTGTCAAAATCAGTGTTTAGAATGGTTAATCTTTCTACCTTATTTTCTTCTAATACTGATCACTTCCACTCTCCATTCATAGACTGTATTTGATGTGAGCCGAGATTCCCCTTTCATTTTGTTCATGAAAGATGCTGAGAAGTCCATGGCTGGAAATTCTGAATCATATGCTATGTTTAAGACCAAGCTGGAGAAGCTCCCCAATAATGTTGTAATTATTGGTTCACAGACTCAGACTGACAACCGTAAAGAAAAGGTAGAAGTCATTGATGATATCCATAGTACAATCTATTCACGTTTGAAGAGCTTCTTACTTGTGCTAGTGCTAGTGATGTGCTGTGTCAAAAAGAATAATTGGCTTTTACTTTCAAGTTGAAAACTTAGCAGAACAATGTTGAGCTTCATTTAGTAACCAATTGTTTTCTCATGCAGTCTCATCCAGGTGGCTTGCTTTTCACAAAATTTGGCAGCAACCAGACTGCTTTGCTTGACTTGGCTTTCCCTGTAAGGATCTGTTGATAGAATTCTGTTAGTATTATCTGTTTGGTTGTGTCTTTAAGAACACAATGATCTTCATTTTAGTCTTGAACATTTGCATATGTGCCACAGAGTGCATTGTGTTTTTGCCAAGCCCGTTATTTGACATTTTTTGAGTATTCTTAAGTTGCATGACATTTATGCTTACCAGGAGACTCTTCTATCTTAACAACTTGATCTGTCCATCTCCATCCTTGTCAATAATATGGTAACATACAGGAAACTGAAATTTTAATCGTTTTATTCTGAACATGTGTAGTGGATGAAAATGTTCAGTTGACACTTCAACTTTTTCTATTCAAAACCCTCATTGAGGGGACGAAAAATGTTCACTTATCAGCAAAGCCTACCATCTGTCAATTACTATTCAATGTGTCCTTTTTCTGGCTGAATTGACTTCTGAAATGACCCAAGAGAAACACCAGTTGTACGTCTTTTCTTGTTTGTTCATGTCATATAGCTGATATGTGCCAGGTTGCCTGTGTTTAGGTGGCTTATGTTATTCATGATAAATCTTGTTTCTTGTGATTTGGAATTTGATTGCATAGAGAATTCAGCTCAGAAGTCTCCATTGGTCACTTGTCTTACTGGCTAATATGATTTAGTATTGATATAACATCAGGATAGTTTTGGGAGGTTGCATGATAGAACTAAGGACGTTACCAAGGCAACTAAGCTTCTGTCCAAACTTTTTCCCAATAAAGTGACAATTCACATGCCTCAGGTATGTACTGAGATTCCCACACAGATTTGTTTGTGCCATTTAGACTTTGTAATAATGCTTGTGAGTGTTTCAGGATGAAGCACTGCTGGTCAGTTGGAAGCAGCAATTGGAGCGAGATGCTGAAACCCTAAAACTGAAAGCAAATCTGAATAATTTAAGAACTGTGAGGGATTCGTTTCACCGTGAAAGAGATTTATTCGTATTGTTCATTTTCTGTACAATTGTTGTCTGCCTATACTTTCTTATTATGATTTCACTTATCAGGAAAAACTTATCCTTGACGTGGATCTTCTTTGGATAAACAAATTTAGTTTCTTTAGTGATCATAGTCATTCTTAGTTTTTGGGTATTCAAATGTGTGCGCTATGGGATGAGCTTTACGATCAACCAATTCAAATTTTTCTATACGAACCTTCCCCAGTGAACTTAATGTCTAACATGAATGCATGCAATTCCAACATTCAATAGTTCCTGCGTTTTAAACCATAGTTTAAAAGGTTTTGTTACATTTGTTTTTAAGTCGCTATTCAGGTATTTCCTTTATACTTTCTAATGCTGCTGTACTCTGAGAAATTGATTTTGCTAGTGCTGCCTCTTATATGCAGGTCCTCAATCGCAATGGGCTGGAGTGCGATGGACTTGAAACTTTGAGCATTAAAGACCAAACACTTACAAATGAGAGTAAGCTATCTTATGGTTCTCCTTTACTAGTTATAAAATTTACTAGTCTTCTTTTAATGACAGAATTGTTTTCATATAAAATTATAAAAATTTGTGGACAAAAGTTGACCCAATAGTTTTTGAAATATTATGAAGGTGCGGAAAAGGTGGTTGGATGGGCTTTAAGCCATCATTTGATGACAAATCCTGGAGCTGAAGCAGATACCAGGCTTGTTTTGTCGACGGAGAGGTTATATTAAGTTTTTTCACTTATTTGAGATCGACGTCCAAATATGAGTTGCTAATTGGAACTAAACTAATATGACACTCTTGTATCAGCATTCAATACGGCATTGGGATTCTAAACGCCATCCAGAATGATTCCAAGAGTTCAAAAAAGTCACTAAAGGTGATTCTTTAGTGCTTGAAAACAAACAATAAATGCACTAGTGCTAATCATTAGTGATTTATTTGTGAATGATTAATTATGTCTTCAGTGGATTACAAATATGTTTTGTCACTTGCCCAGGATGTTGTGACAGAGAATGAATTTGAAAAGAGGCTTCTAGCTGATGTAATCCCTCCCAGTGATATCGGTGTGACATTTGATGATATAGGAGCATTAGAAAATGTCAAAGATACGTTGAAGGAGTTGGTGATGCTTCCTTTACAGCGGCCAGAACTTTTCTGCAAGGGTCAACTAACAAAGGTTACTTTTTTACATTTTTTGGCCATAATCACTGTCTTAATTTTTAGAGGAGAGTTTTGGTTCGAAGTGTTTTAGCTTGACATTTGCACTGATTCCAATTGTAGTTTTGGGTGAGTTATATTTACTTGTCTTGTGGTGTTCTTTACATTCTATATATCATCCAATGTCTGTTATTTCACATCTTCCCTTGGAAAATATCATGTAATGGTATTACTTCTTTCTGCCAGCTTGTGTTCTTTTGCAATTTTTAGGAGCCCATCCTTCCCAAACGTTCCTCTCCTCTTTTGTGTTCTGAATCATGTGACTGTGAAGAATGTAGTCTCATTCCTTTAGTTTTCTACTTATGTACAAGGATTTATGTGAAAAAATCTGTTGTATTTGCTCATAGCTTTTGTTTGTGTAGCCAAATATGTTGCCCTCGTGCTGTTAGAATTTTACACTGTCTTTGGTCTCCTCCGAAATTTATTCTTTTCTGCCACTGGCAGACAGGTTAGATAGCTGTGAAGTCTTTTTTTTCTTTCTTTTTTTTTTTTTCGTTTTTTGGATGGGCTTCTAATCTATTTGCACATTCCTTGGTATTGTAACAACCTCTATGTTATATTGTTTCTCTTGCAGCCCTGCAAGGGTATACTTTTATTTGGCCCCCCTGGAACCGGGAAGACCATGCTTGCTAAGGCTGTTGCAACTGAAGCTGGTGCAAACTTCATTAACATTTCAATGTCCAGCATAACTTCAAAGGTTTTCTGTATAAGAACTTGTTTAACTATTATATGATTCAGGTGATGTCTTTATATGTTCATTTAGCTTGTCTAATCCCCTCTTCTCTATTCTCTGTATTTGCAGTGGTTTGGTGAGGGTGAGAAATATGTCAAGGCTGTCTTCTCACTTGCTAGCAAAATTGCTCCTAGTGTTATATTTGTTGATGAAGTATGGCATGTCACTTTATATTTCATCTTTTATCATCTTTTTTCTCCCTTTCAATCTCTCACATTTGGTACCAGTTTTGTAATTGCCTTCACTTTTCTTCTTCCAAAGGTTGATAGCATGTTGGGCCGAAGGGAAAACCCTGGAGAACATGAGGCCATGCGTAAAATGAAAAATGAATTCATGGTGAACTGGGATGGGCTACGAACCAAAGACACGGAACGTGTCTTGGTACTGGCTGCCACAAACAGGCCTTTTGACCTTGATGAGGCTGTGATTAGGCGGCTGCCTCGCAGGTAAAGAAAGACAAGCAATCTTCTAAAAGTTTAATATTAGACAGATGTCTTGGTGATCGCTGATGTTTGGTTCTCGTTCTGTGTTTTGAATAGATTGATGGTTAACTTGCCAGATGCTGCTAATAGAGCAAAGATCCTTAAAGTGATACTGGCAAAAGAGGACTTGTCTCCTGATGTAGATCTGGATTCAGTTGCAAGTATGACTGATGGTTATTCCGGAAGTGATCTTAAGGTTGGAGTTACAGGCTTTGATTGTGAATGATTTCTAGGACCAGGACTATTTATAATATTTATGTTTTTTCCTTTCAGAATTTGTGCGTGACGGCTGCACATCGCCCAATTAGAGAGATTTTGGAAAAGGAGAAAAAGGTATTCTTCCTGTGTTTGATACGATCTTGTTAGGTTTGATTGAACTTGAAGAAGTCTTTAAATTGATTGGCAATTGTGGAGATGTGAAAAATAAACTAGCATCCGTTTCTTGTTTTGGTTTTCAACTTACTGTAAGCAAAACACGAAACGTGTTGTGTCAACTGTCATGTCTATCAAGTCACTGCTCATGGCCTGATCTGATTATTTGCGTAAATAAGCAAAGTCTAAGGTAGCATTTGAATTTTGTCATGGCTATCCTGTTGTAGATATATTCTGGTTCTCAACGTGGAGCGTGGACTGCCTAATGCTAGCCATTTTTAGTTTTTAGCATAGTAACTTCCTTGATGTGAGAAGATGGTCTCTATATATATATATATATATATATATATATGCAATTTGATCCCTATCTTTTGGGAAATTTCTACGGTTCACCTGAACATTGGAGTCAATGACAGGATCGGGAGGCTGCTCTTGCTGAAGGTAGACCTCCACCAGCTTTGAGTGGGAATGCTGATATTCGCCCCCTAAATATGGAGGACTTCAGATTTGCTCACGACAGGGTGAGTTGAAAATCATTTGAGTTATGCTGGTCTCTATCTATCTAGTATGCTAAACTTTAGTAATATTTTGATTTGGTTGTAGGTTTGTGCAAGCGTTTCATCAGAGTCGATAAACATGACTGAGCTTCTTCAATGGAATGACCTCTATGGGGAAGGGGGCTCTAGAAGGAAGAAATCCCTTAGCTACTTCATGTGAAGGCTGGTGCCTGTACAAATTGTTCTCTCCTCGTCTATATTATTGAATGTTCTCGACCTGCAACTGCACCTCAATAGTGAAGCCACAGCATTGTACAATGAATGCAGTATAGTTTTTCAAGTTATACTTGTACTCAATAGTTTTGTGAGATGGCGAAAGGGCTAAAATAGTCTCTCAAATGAAATTAACAGCTACTTCGCCTTTTTTTGGTCTCCCATCTCTGTTGGTGTCAATTAGGGAAATGACAGGATTCAGTATAAGTTATATATATATATATATATCATTAGGGGGGTTACAGGGTCAAAGAAGAATTAGTTGGTCCTGTGCATATAGTTGTTGCCATTCTTCCTCTTGTTCTTCATTGATGTTGTTGTTACTTGTTGCTAACAAACAATAAGAAATTCTAATTGGTTTTATAATTTGATTATCCTTTGTCATTAATATTATTAATTATTGGTCTGCTACCAGCACCAGGTGCTTCTCCGTCTGTAGCCTTTACTGTGATGATTGATTGTTGATTTCATTATTTTTCTTATATTTGAGTATGAAATAGATAGTTTTGACTTGTACGATAGGGTGATTTAAAATTTAGAGCAGCGGAAACTTTGAAATTCTTCTTCTTCTTCTTCTTCTTCGTCGTCTTCTTTCTTTCTTTCTTTCTTTCTTTTTTTTTTCTTTCAAATTTATATATAATTTGAAATTATATCTACTTGAGGGATTGCTGGGTTCAGCTACTGTGGGCTTAGAGAGCTGTGCTTTGCTTTGGAGCTTTTAATAAATGATAAAAAACTCCAGTCCTCAAACATTGAGGTCTTTACTATATGCACTTCGTTTCAGTCCACAGCTTAAGCTCTCATGACCCTTTCTCAAGTGGTTTACTAGACTCAAATATATATATATATATATGTATGTGTATATATATATATTTTACATGTCCTTTAGATTGAACGATTAATTGGTCTAGTGGCATTGTCTTCATTTTATATATGTGAGATGGTGAGATATGAGAGTTGATTCTAATGAACTCTTGGTTTGGTATTTAGGTAAATAAAAGAATATGTAATGCTATTTTAATAATTGATAAATTATTTTTCTAATTTGATTCTAGATAAAATTTTAAGTGAGTTGAAAAAATTAAAAAAATTATATATTTCTTGTGTTGTTGCCTCTGAATAAGTGAGTTCCTGGTGTTAGGTTGTTGCTTAAAGAAGAATATAATAATAAGAAAACATGTTTTTGAAAAATAGAAATTTATTTTTAGATATAATTAAAAAAATGGTTAATTAGAATAAGTAGCTAGAGCTACTTTCATTTTTTGATTCAATCCCCATTTGTTTTTTCTTGGTCTTCACTTTCCATCGAAACTTTGTCTTTTGGAATCACTCCCTATTGATTGTACAAGTACTGAAATGTCCTTCATTTGGAATTTAAATTACAAAATGACTTGAACCTTCTTCACATTCTTGGAAACGGATGAGAAGGTGTGGCAACATATTTTTCTTTCTATTCTTTCATACGTGACTCTCTCCATTTCCCTCCATTTTCCTCTTATCTAGAATGCAGTGTAACTGTCGGGCTCCTCTCGTTTCATTTTTCTTCTTCTTGTGAGTGGTTTGTGTCGGACGCCTGAAGTAACGTTTGCATTCCTGTTGTTTTCCATTTGCCCATTTTTTTTTTTTAATTTTCATCCACATCCATTAATTTTGAGAAAAGTACAATGGTTTGGGAGAAAATCAGTAGGAAGGTAGACACATGGTGGTGTTTTCCAGCGAAATTGGTGGTGCAATGGACTTGGCTCCATGAAGATTGGTAGGTCCTAAGGCCATTTCTATTGCTATTTTTGCTTGAAGACTCTTTTCTTGAATATATATTTCGGTAAAGTTAGGAATGTAATGGACAGGAAAATGAGATGATGTGATAAGAGAATAACAGTGAGTGTATTTTTATATGAGGCCTATGAGAGGCAATTTGGCTATCTGGAGTTTATATATCTGTTTACTTTTTAATTATCATTTACTCAATTGGAACAAGATTTAGAATTCTAATTGTAAGTTATTTCATAATGAAAGTAATTTTTTCTTCATTCTTTTTTTTTTTAATACTTGTTATTGTTAATATATACTTTATTTAGTTTTTAATACTTGACTTTGTAATGGTAGACTTAATTTAAAGTATGATTAATCTTGGATATATTGTCAACTAAATTTTAGGAATTTTATTCAAATTATAGTCTGTTTGAAGGGTGTAAAGCATATCTAATCATTTTCTATTATTTATCTCAAATAACATACGGTTTACTCTTTTTGGTATTGTAAGCATGTATTTTTAGTATAAAAATACTCTAGTTCAACATTTATACCGGGGTATGCAGTATTAGAACCTTAATTATATATGCATACTGAAATATTTGTAAAACTTATTTGTATGATTTCCTTGTTTGTAGAAATGATAAGAAGGAAATTAGAATTATATGGTCGTTGCTTCTCTCAATACTTTCATACAGTAACAGAAGAGTTGATACCCACAACTGGGTTCCAACAACTCCAACGAATAAAGAGACCTAGTTTCATGTATATTATCATATGCCAAAACTGAACATTAGATTCAACTGAGTTGAAGCAATCTTAAGACGGTTTCAAGTACAAAGATAGTCTTCTAGCAGATCCTTTGCCTAAAGGTGTTGTTGAGGTTGAGATCCACCTAATGTTAATGATGGTGATGGTGATGGTGATGGTGGGGGTTAAAGTTAAAAAAAGAAAGTATGACCATGGTTTACTATGTTTCAACATTAATTAATGATGTGTTTGAATGGTTATTACTTGGATGATTTAAATATTTATATATGGGTGTTGAGAAGGATCTTTCAATATTTGAGTATTACATGGATATGATTTATTATTTAAGTATTTGGATGATTAGAACGGATGATGTTTATAATTTATGATGTAATTTGAAAATTTAATTATTTAAATATTGATTATTGATATATATGTTACATGTTGCTGTTGCTGACAATGCAGTGTATTTTAATATATATATGGTATCTAGACTAGAGAAATCTAGTATAATATATCTAGAATCAAGTATTGGAATCATAAAAAAAATGGTACGGTATCTTTCTTATTTTTTTAATGAAGATACTAGTTATTGATATATATGTTAAATGTTGTTGAAACTGCATCACATTTTAAGATATATATGGCATCCAACCTAAAAAAAATTCAGTATAAAATATCCAAAATTAAGTATTAGAAGCGTGAAAAACGCATCAAACTAGGAAGATTCAGTATAATATATCTAGAATCAAGTATTGAAATCATAAAAAATGGTATTCTTTTTCAGTATATGGTAATATTCTTAATATACAAGAATTAAATTGAATTTAACTATTTAAGTCATTATATGATTATTAAACCATAATTTCTTAATCGTACAACTGATATAGTCACGAGATATTGATTGCTTTTTTTGATGGTGATATCGAAATGATACTTTTACCACATATATCAATGCTTTATATTAGTATGAATGAAAACATAAGTGGTTGGATTTGGATATGTATCTTTCCAACCATTTGAACACATGCTATTACAACCACTATTTGAAGAAAACTTGATTTTACTGTATTAGATGGTCATATATGTTGTTTTGCCCATCAAATGGAGGTAAATTCAATCAAAGGAAACGTGAGTATAAAAACACTCCAAATACGTACTAGACTAGGGAACTCCAGTATAATATATCTAGAATTAAGTACTGAAATCGCAAAAAATAGTGTTATTTTCTTAGTATACGGTATCATTCTTAATGTATAAGAAATTAAGTTAAATTTAATTATTTAAATTATCGTATGATTTTCAAACTATGATTTCTTAATCCTAAGACTGATATAGACATGAAACATTTTTAGCTTTTTGATGGTCATACCAAAACGATATATTTACCACATAGATTCATGCTTTACACTAGTATGAATGAGGACATAAATGATTGGATGTGGATATTTGTGTTTTCAATTATTTGCACATGTACTATCACAACCATTACTTGAAGAAAACATGATTTTATTGTATTAGAGGGTCTTGTGTCTTGTTTCTTGCATAGAATTGAGGTAAACTTGGTAAAAAAAAAAAAAGCAAGTAAAAAAACACATCAAATAAGTATATAACAAGGCAAATTTAGTACAAAAAATGCAAAGATCTAGTCCTAGGACTAATTTAGTCATGAGAGGTTTATTGACTCTCGATGGTGGCGTCAAAATCATACATTTACCTCATACACTAATGGTTTACACTACTATGAATGAGAACACAATAGTTGAATGTGGGTAGTTGTGTTCCCAACTATTTGCACACGTGTTATCACTATTATTTCATGAAGAAAATAAGATATTATTGTGTTTGAGTGTCTTATGTGTCTTTTCAAGCTTCGAATCAAGGTAAATTCGATAAAAGGAAAAGCAAGTACAAAAATACGCAAAATAAGTACAGAACTAGGGTGAATTTAGTATGTAATTGTAGAGTTGAAGTATAGAAATCCCAAAAGGAGGTATTTCTTTTGTTGATTTTCAGTATCATTCTTAATATGTAAGATATTAAGTTGAATTTAACTAGTTAAGCCATTGCATGACTACCAAACCATGATTTATCAGTCTAAGGATTGATTTAGTCACGGGAGGTTTATTAGCTCTCGATGGTGGCGTCAAAATCATACCTTTACCTCATACACCAATGGTTTACACTAGTATGAATGAGAACATAAGTGGTTTGATGTGGGTTGTTGTGTTCCCAACTATTTGCACACGTGTTATTACTACCATTTTATGAAGAAAATATGATATTATTATATTGGAGTGTCTTCTGTGTCTTTTCACACGCTAAATTCAATAAAAGGAAAAGCAAGTACGAAAACACACAAAATAAGTATAGAACTAGGGTGAATTAACTACGAAACTGCTAAGTTTAAGTACAGAAATTCCAAAAATAGGTATTTTTTTGTTGATTTTCAGTATCATTATTTTGTATATAAGAGATTAAGTTGAATTTAACTAGTTAAGCTATTGCATGACTATCAAATCATGATTTATCAGTCCTAGGACTAATTTAGTCATGAGAGGTTTACTGGCTCTTGATGGTGGTATCAAAATCATACATTTACCCTATTCACTAATGGTCTACACTAGTATGAAATAAGAACACAAGTGGTTGGATGTGGATAGTTGTGTTTCCAACCATTTGCACATGTGCTATCACTGCCATTGCTTGAAGAAAATATAATATTATTATATTGGAGTGTCTTATGTGTTGTTTCACGCTTCGAATTGAGGTAAATTCAGTTAAAGGAAAAGCAAGTACAAAAACAGGCCATAAAGTACATAATAGGGAGAATTTAGTACAAAATTGAAAGCCCCATTGCAAAAGTCCTAGAAATAAGTATAAAAATCCAACGAATTCAGTACATTGAAAAATATTTGACCTGCTAACCATCTGTACTATATAACAATTTCTACAAATTTGTTCAACAATTATAAATACGTATATGCACAATGGCTAAAAATACAAATTTATGCCAAGCAAGAAATCTTGATATAATATCTAAAAATCTTTATATATTACAATAGATGTAATAATAAACAATCCAACAAAAGTTTAACATATATTAGTACATAAAAGTCCAAATAATTTGAATCTAACATGTCCTTTTAAAAGCAAAACTTAGCAACTGTCATTGGTCCTTCAAAACTATGCAATCTTTCTTTCATTGATTGTATCCCCTTCATGCACCCTGTTCGTACGGAATAGTCATAAAAAGTAAGATATTAGTTATAGAGTAACAACAAGAAAGTATATCAAGCATACATATACAATAAAATGGTAAACAAATATGTCATCAAAATCAAGCTAATATAGCTAGTCATAACTTCTTTGCATGTACGACGATTATGACCGGCTCTACTGCACATTTACACTTGATAACCCGAGCATCAATTTGAGATGAAATTCTTTGTGTCTTTCTATGACCTGGCTTAGGTATCACTTCAGGTACATTAATAGTTGGTTCTTCTTTTACTTTGTTGGTGCATTAATTGAGAATAAGGTGCTATAGTATTAGTGTGTAAGTACTCAAATGGACAAATCCAGTATTTAACATATAAGAGATAAGTACTAAAATGAACAATTTCAGCATTCAGTAAGGTAGAGCTAGGTACTGAAATGATTAGTTCCAGTATTTAACATAGAAGAACTAAGTACTGAAATGACCAAATACAATATTTAAGTAGAAGGCCTAAGCATAGAAGAGCTAAGTATTTAGATGAATAGATTCAGCATTTTACATAGAAGAGCTTAGTATTGAAATAGCCTAATCCAATATTTTACATAAGAGAGCAAGTATTGAAGAATAGAAAATTTAGTATTCAGCATAGAAGATTTAAGTATTGAAATTAAGAAATTTAGTATTTAATACAGAAAAACTAAGTACTAAAATACATATATCCTGCATTTAACATAGAATAGCGAAGTATTGAATTTAACAAATCTATTATTTAACAAAAAAGAGCAAAGTAGCAATAATGCAATTATGCAAAGAGGTACCACTTGTGACAATGAAATTATGCTAAATAATAAATGCAGTACGAAATTGAAGATATGAAGTATATACTTGCTCATATAGCTACTTTGCCTTCTCCGTCCACGGCCTTTACTTTTATGCACAACCATCATGCCAACTAGAGTCATCTTTAAGCACAAATATAAGCGATTCATGTTGGACGCATCCTTGTCAGCATTCAAAGTCACGTACATTTTCTGATGGGGAGCAAGGTATTGGACTGTGTGCAATTGAGGACAAATTTCACACCATTTTTTCTCAAGTTGGAAATACAGATCATTAGGGTCATGCTCTCAAAAATGGACATGATATAGAGTTCTCTATTGCATAAACAACTCCATAATAGTTGAATTTGAGATTCTTCCACACTACCTAACATTTTTTCAAGCTCAAAAAAAAAGGAAAAGACTATTGCTATGAAAGAGTAAAATGCTGCTCATTGTATGGAAATGGAGACAAAATTTTCTTCTTTCTGCTAGAATATTGTAGGCTACTGCAAAAAAAAGAAAAAAAAAAAAAAAGAGATGAAGGCTTACGTTCTGGCGGGAGAGTGAAACAAAAAACAGAAGACAGAGAGAGAGATATGACCTGGGAATTGGGTCCAGGTTTAGGAATAAACAAAAAAAAAAAAAAAAAAAAAAATAAAATGAGAGCATTTTTGTCAATTTAGGTGGTTAAGGAGTTAACTCAAAATTGAAACTTGAAATGGGAAGTTCAAAATAAGAAAGTGATGGGTGGGGATTGAATTCTAAGGTGAAAATTGATTTGGGTATTTTTAAATAAGATCCCCTTTTTAAAAAAATAAGAGTAGTAAATTTAAACAAACTAAGTATCCAATGACAAAGTTATCAATTCATAAATCTAGCAGTAGGAATATGACATATAGACCTCCTCCAGTGCCCTTTAACTTTTAGTAAAAAGCTAGGGTACTTCAAAATCAATAAGTAACTAATAATAATAATAATAATAATAATAATAATAATAATAATAATTACATTCTCTGCATTTTCTTAATTGGTACTTAATAGCTGTATCTTATCTTGTGACAAGTTTTAGTTTTCTTATCTAGTGATAAGTCTTTCGAAAATCTTTCATTATGGATCAGTAATTAATAGATTGATGTGCACGAGTTTGTATCGAGGAAGAAGAGGAGGGGGAAGTTATTCTGGAGGATACTCAGGAGCAAGATGAGATAGTCTAGCCCCAATTCTGCCTTGTTGGTTGACTGTTGACAACTAAGAGTATCAACTTTGTTGCCTTCAAGAACACTATGGTTGCAGTCTGGCAACCGGTGAAAGGGATAAGTATAAAGGAGTTGAACCAAACTACATAACTATTTCAACTTTTCCATGAACTTGATATGCAACTTATATTGTCTGGGGGGCCATAGACGTTTAATCAACATCTTCTCCTTCTCAAACAAGAATTGCAGGGAGAGCAACCTCGGAGTGTGAACCTCACGCATGTTAGTATTTGGATACAAATCTTTGACCTCCCAGCAGGGTTCATGACAGAGAGGGTCTGCCGAAGTATAGGAAACTACATTGGATCTTACCTAGAAGCTAATTCTAACAACTTTGGAGGGATGTGGAAACTTGACCTGCGCATAAGGGTCTCAATGGATGTTCGAAATCCGATCACATGAAGGATGAAGATTAAACGCCCGAATGGAGAATGGTTTTGGGTGAATTATAAATATGAGCGGTTACCTACTTTCTGTTTTTATTGTGGATTAATTGGTCACTCAGAATTTTTTTTGCATAAAATTATATGAAGCTGACAAATATGAGATTGAATTCCCGTTTGGCACTTGGTTGAGGGCTTAGAACAGGAGGCAAAATAACAATATCGGAGAACGATGGCTCCGACATACCCTGCCGGAAAATAGCTCACACGAATATGAGTCAACACAAGGAAAGAGAAACTAAATTGGGCAAATATGGCAGTTATGCGCAAAATTTGGGTATGGATCGGCAAGTAAGAGAACAAGGCAGATTTGGTGGAATGGAAGTTATGATTAAATATGGTATGGATTTGGATGTTAGTGAGCATTCAAAGTCTGTGGGCTACTCAAATAGGCTAATGGCTTTGGATCTTAAAAGAAGAAGAATGGAGGACGGGTCGTGTGATCATGATGTGGCTTGCTCTAATTATCCAGAAATAGATGGCATGAATAAATCAATTTTGGGCCAAAAAACCTTCAACTAGCGGGTCCTGTAGCCTAGGCCCGCTAGCAGCAATGAGTATCCTCAATTGGACTTGTTGTGGGATTGGGAACGCACAGACAATTCAAGTGTCAAAGGATCTTGAAAGATCCAAACAGCCCAATTTTATTTTTTTAATTGAAACATTATTTGGGAAAGATAAAATTGAACGGGTCAGAATTGCTCTTGAGTTTGAGGGATGTTTCGCTTTCTATAGTATCAGGAATGGAGGGGGTCTGGCTTTACTATGGAGAAATAAGGAAATAGCTAAAATTATTGGCTTCACTAGAAATCATATTGATGCAGAGATTTAGATGGAAAAGGAAGAGCGTTGGAGGCTTACGGGATTCTATGGTTTCCCAGAAAGATTGCGTAGAAGAGATCAGATTTCTCTGCATCCTCTTTGGCTTTGTGAGGGATTCAGGCATACTATTGATAGATGTGGTTTGATTGATCTTGGTATTATTGGGCATCAGTTCACCTGGGAAAGAGGTAGAGTGACGGATCACTGGATAAAGGAAAAACTCGATAGGGCTTTGGTTTCTTAGCAATGGTTGGATTAATTTGGAGACGCTAGAGTTATTAATCTGGAAACCGCGGGATATGACCATTCTCCTATCTTACTTCAGCCGAAAGATATGGACCGCCATAATAAAAGAAAACGCTTCAGATTTGAAAACTGCTGGATTAAGCAGGAGGAGTGCAAGGACATTATGGATAATAGTTGGTGCCGGGAGAAGATATTCAGGATAAAATTTTGCGATGCGGCAGATCTCTTTCTGTCTGGGGCAGTAAATTCGTTAAGCGGTTTAAGGAACGGATTGACAAATACAAGGCAGAAATGCAACGGCTTAGAGGAAGAGACGATTCTGAGTCGATTACAAAGTTCATGGACACCCAAAAATAATATCTTGTAGTCCTTCAGCAGAAGGAAGATTTTTGGAAACAGAGAGCTAAGCAATTTTGGCTAAGGGACGGTGACTCAAACTCCAGGTTCTTCCATGCAAAAGCTTCATCCAGATTTAAACATAATTTGATTAAACAGCTTCATGATGATCAGGGGAATTGGAAAGAGTGGAATAATGAATTGGAGAAGTTGATCAAAGATTTTTACGAAGATCTTTTTAAATCCCAAAATTGCTCAGATGGGGCTATTGGAATGTGTTAGCTCAAAAATCTCGGAGGAGCAGAACAATGAGCTTATGGCTGAATTTAGTGAAAAGGAGATTAAACATGCGCTCTTCTCTATGCATCCAGACAAATCTCCAGGACCAGATGGAAAAGCATCTGGCCAACTTATAAACTACCAAAAGTATTCAATCTTTTTTAGTTCCACTATGGAAGATAGAGCCTGGCTTGATATCTGTGAGGAGCTTAATGTGTTAGTGAAAGAGGAACAAGATTCCTACCTTGGTCTTCCTTCTTTAATTGGCAGGAGAAAGAAAGAGATCTTCAAATTTATCAAGGATAGATCTGGCAAAAACACCATGCTTGGGACTAGAAACTTCTCTCTCGGGCTGGCAAGGGAATACTCCTTAAAACAGTGGCTCAATCAATCCCTAATTATGTTATGAGTTCTTCCTTTTGTCTGTGAGGAAATTGAGAGGATAATGAATGCGTTTCTGTGGAAGAGTAAACATATAAGTTCTAATGGCTCAAAAGGGATCAAATGGATGAGTTGGGAGAGATTATGCTATCTAAAGGCTTGTGGTGGGCTTGGTTTCCAAATGCTGAGAGAATTTAATTTGGCTTTGCTCGGTAAGTAAGGATGGAGCCTGTTGACAGAACCCGATACTCTTGTGGCAAAAATCTTTTGAGCGCGGTATTATCCAGACAAATCTTTCTTGGATGCTCAGCTTGGGAACAATCCGAGTTTTTTGTGGCGAAGTGTCTTAGCGGCCCAGGCTATTATTAAGAGGGGATGCTATCTAAAAGTAGGCGATAGTCACAACAACCTAATTGGCCGAGACTCGTGGCTTCCAGATATGGTTAACCCTTATGTAACTTCGGATCTTAGTTTGGATGTTGCTAATCAAACAGTGCACTCTCTCATGTCACAAAATCATCAGAGTTGGAATTTAGATCTTATTTTCTCTATTTTTAATGATCGTGATGCTAACCTTATTTGTGGTATTCCTCTTATAAATAGGTGGGCTGATGACTTATGGTTATGGAGTGGAGAACCAAAAGGATTGTAACCGGTGAAGAGTTGCTATAGATTGCTTATGATTAATCAATCTATGGACTCGAATCAGCCTCCTATTGGCGTGTGGAGAAAGATTTGGAATGCAGCAGTACCTCCCAAGGTTCCTAACCTTGCTTGGCGAGCTACTGCAGGCTGTCTGCCTGTGAAGGACCGTCTAATTACTAGAGGAATTGATCTCGAGCCCAGCCGTGCCGTCTGCGGAGGAGATTCGGAGACGACTCATCACGTATTTTTGTCATGTCCTCTAGCCAAGGATGTCTGGGAACATTCTCGATTGTCAGAATCTTTAAGGATGTTAATGTTGAATCATTCTCTCATTGGCTTGATGATTGTCTTTCACGATTGAGTAAAGAGGAAGGTGATAAAGTTCTTATGTTGTTGTGGAGCATTTGGAGAAACCGAAACCAAGTGGTCTGGAATGAGAAAAAAGGCTCATCCTATCACGTTTATTTTCTGGCTGTCTCCTCTCTCCAACAATGGAGTGAAGCTCAAAAGGATAAATGCAAGCCTCCGGGTAGCAATGTGCATCAAATAACTCGGTGGGAAAATCCGCCTAAAAACTGGATCAAGTGCAACAATGATGTTGCAATTCACGATAGTAAGCAGAATTTTGGGTCCGGTTGGGTCATTAGAGATGACATTGGCAGATTTCGGGCAGCTGTTGCTTTGCCGCATCAAGGAGTGGTTTTGGCTTCATTGGCATAGGCTATTGCTTTTAAGGAGGCCTTAAGCTGGATTAAGATTACTAATCAATCTAAGATTATTTTTGAGCTAGATGCAGAAGTAGTTGTGAATGATGTTTGACACAATGTTGTTGGTCATTCTTACTATGAGTAGATTATTCAGAATTGTAAACATGTTTTATTAGAACTTACTAGCTGCGGAGTTCGTTTTATTCGTCGTTCAGTAAATCAAGTGGCTCACTCTATTGCTAGGATCGCTGTTTCTATGTCTGAATTAGGTGTGTGGGAAAGTCATAGTCCCTCATTCCTAACTAATGTACTTATTTTTGATTTGGAATGAATTCCTCCTTTAGAGTCAACAAAAAACAAAATAATTTTTTTTTTCTTTTAGGAGAAAATATCGACTTATCCATCCAAAAATAAGCCAAAAAATTAAAAATAAAAATTTGATAATTATATGAGTGTAAGAAAATAATTAGCTATAAATTGAATTCAAATTACAACAAAAAAAATAAACATCAACTACTCAACTGAATTAAATCGGATTAAATTAAGCTCGACTAATATTGGTGCTATAAGCTCGACTAATATTGGTGCTCTCTTCATGGAAAAGTTCCCTTTTAAGTAAAAAAGTTCAAGTACTTTAAAATCTGAAAGTAATTAACTAAAAGACCTTTTTTTGGCCCCTTTCTTTTTTAGTTGAAAGAATTGACTTGTTAGGTCAAGAGAAAAAAAAAAAAAAAAGAAATTGAAAATCACATGAGTGTGAATAAACATGTGTTTGAGTGAGTTTATAAGCTTTTTCTAAATATTTTCTAACATGTTTGAGAGTTTATAATATACCATCCAGTGTTTAGTCAAATTTTTTCAAAGTGATACGAGTTCTCAAAATTAAATTGAGATATTAGAATCTAGTAAGCTCTTTTCAATAAAGTAAAAAATTCATAAGTTCTTTCAAAATAACTCCTTTTAATTTTGATTATATTAATTATAAGTTTATTATTACTGACACCATATAAGTTGTAATATATGATTTAATTCAGTTACTATGAGAGAGTATTTTTAAGATAAGATCAAATATCTTGTAAATTTTAAAAAGCATATTACAAAATATAAAAATTTATAAAAAAATTTTAAATAAAATTTATAAAACACGCTCTGAGTAAATATTAACTGCAAATTGGACTCAACTAACGATAAAAAAAAAAAAATGAATATCAATTCCTCAACCAAAACCAATCCAATTAATTTAATTCTGGCTTCCCTCTCGTGAAATTATAGAAAAGAAAAAAGAGAAAAAGAAAAAGTTAAACCCTTGTCTTTATCCTTATGCTCATATATATATATATATATAACCCATGCTCCCCAATTTAAAATTTTCAAATGGGTATGAAAAGTGGAAACCTAACTGGCTGGCACGTGCCAACAAGATTTTCTGTACACAAAATCTTCCACTCCCATATGATTAAAGAAGAGTGATCCAAAGTTGTGTGCAAGAAATTAATTCCCATAATCATAATCATGGGCTCTCTCCCACGTGCCAATCTGGGCTTAATGTGCTCAAATAAATTCAATAGCTTTTTTAACATTATAGAGGACAGGACAGGCTTAGACCCACCATTCACAAAAGCTTCAAAAGAAGGGCCTATAAAATAAATAGGCCCCAAAGGCCAAACCAGACCACACTCACTGCACGTGGACTTGTAATTATTGCTGCTAAGCCGAACTCTCCTTCACTATTCTATATATCTTTTTTATTATATGTGGAGGAAATCTTCAACTCAATTATTAAACATAAAAAGGCATGTGTGCTTTGGAAATGGCAGGTGCCTTTTGGAAGTTAGGTTTCACTCAGTACAAATTTTATTTTGTTTATTTTAGTTTTTTGAACATAGGACATCAAAACAGGTTGGAGTTTCTTTTTCTTTATGTATGAAAGAAAGATGGATATAAATAGAGCAAAAAAAGTTCAGAATATTAAATATCGATGAGTTCTGAATTCATTGCTAAACATAGAAAACAAGTTTCGTAAAGTATTCTGTTTTTATGAAAAGACATCTTAACATATGAGGAAGGGCAAATAACTTTAAACTGCTCAAGATTCTCGATTCTTTTGATATGAGATAAGATTTTATATTATCAAACATGCATGATATATAGATCATAGTGAGTATCTAAATATTTCAATAAAATGAAATTTTTAGACCTAAAGATGTCATCTTATCAAGAGCCTAGTGAATTGACATAAATTTGCAATTTTTTGATTCCTCATGACTAATTACCACTCTAATTCTCCTTTAAGAGACTCACATATATATGTTCTTTTAACAAAAGAGAATTTCAAATGATTTTTTAAGACATGAATTAGTATGGCAACCAATAAATATGCTAAGATTCTGTTTGCTCTTTTCATTACCATGTGATAAATCACCAAGAATATATCATATATTACAACAATTCACAACTTTCCTTTCCTTTAACACAACAATATGTTGACAAGAGAATATTCTTAAAAAGTTCATTGCCCACAATCCATACCTCTCTATATATTTATGATATGGAGTATAAATATGATCTTGAAATAATTATATGTATCTTGAATGACATCACTCATAATTAACAAGAAGAAAAGTTACTAATCCATATGACAAAATCATCATTTTTTTTTATACTTTTTATAACAAAATAAGTGAAATTAATTACAGAATAATATTTCGTATGTAATGAATTCAAAGTACAATCAAATTCACAAAAGAAAATCTAGTCCAAAGATCCATTATTCATAGGATCATGCAAGATGTTCAAAAATCATGGTACTCATGATGATGATGATACTAACATATATTGTTGGTCCCCGGTCCTTTGCATGGGGAAAGTGGGCATTTTTGAGAGTTAACCCTTTGTGGGAAAATGCTTATATATGGCCCTCATTTTCTTCCATTTTTTCTTATAACCTAATTATTTCCTCACCTACACAGCCACCCCCAAATATTTCTTTCTTTTTAGTCATGTCACATAATTATTCTTCAATGGAAGAAGACCACCATCAAGAAATGCAGCTACTTTCTACTCCAGTACATGCTGCTGCAGCTGCTTCTTCATCACACCCTCCACCTTGGCCGTCCGATTTGTCGGCCCGATTCGGATCTCCCATGGATCATTTTGAGGGTCCATCACTAGACCTACAACTCTCCATAAGTGTCGCACCACTCAAACCACCCTCAGATTGTGTCCTAATAAGATCATCAAAAGTTAGAGACTACAATGATGTGATGATAGATCATCATTCTAGCTGTGTTGAAGCCCTGAAATGGGAGGCGGCCGAGCAAATTCGACTAGCAGCGATGGAGAAGGCCTACGCAGAGCGCGTGATGGAGATGACGAGGAGGGAGATGGAGTTAGCACAATCTGAATTTGCACGGGCCAGAAGCTTGTGGGAGAGGGCCAGAGAGGAGGTGGAGAGAGGTCACAAAATGAAAGAAAAAGCCTCCCAAAAGATGGACAATTCAACGTGCATGGAGATCACTTGTTTCTCTTGCAGCCAGAAGTTTAGACCTTATTAAGGGGCCAGGCCAGTTAATTGGGGTTTTTGGAACAATATATACTGGAATCCTCTTAATCATGATAAGGAGGAAGGGAAAATAAAATTGCTGGATTATATATGGTTCGTTCACATTAATCCTTTATTTCTTGGATTGATAGAACATGTATTAATGAAATGATTTCTTAATTCTAAGATGATTGATGAATTGTCACATTTCTTCTCCAAGTGATATAGTTGGATGTTGATCAATTCTGTTCTTTCAGAACTGAAAGGGAAGAAAATAGTAACAATTTGCATGGTTCTTTTCCACTTAGTTGTACTCTTTCAACATTGTGAGTTTGCACTTCCAATTTGGTTGGATACTGAAATTTTTGTAGGAATAAACCTCCAATATGTGAATTTGTCTGGCTGCAGTTTTGTTAAGTCATATCCAGGTTTGAAAGTACAACTGCTACTGAACTGCCTAAGCTTCTGTCATGACAACAATTTTGTTGGTTAATTACCATGCAATTACACAGTTAGGACAAGAATTTACACCCTATACACACACACACACATACAGACCCTAATTGATGTTCAGCAGTTAGCTTTAGAATATCAGAAGTCCAATTAATTTCATTTCGCATGTTTTTGCTATTTGAACTTGGAATGATGAATCTCCGAAAAAATATACAAGGATTCTTGATAGTATAATTTGTCTTGCTATGTTACTTGAAATGGTTAAATTCTCAGCAACCATGGGACACTATCCATTGGCAAACTTTCTTATAAGAGATTTAATTTGTGGGAAAAGAAATCAGACAAAAACATGGTGGCCGGTTTTGGGGGTTTCTGAAGAAAATATCATGTAGGTATAAGGGGCTCTTGAATATGATCTTGAATGTATATGCCATAAATAAGTACTATTTATGTGAATCATACTATGTTGCTTCTAATTAAAACTCACACATATATACACTTAATTGTCATATCACGTCTGTAAGCTAGGTGCTCCACTTAAAAATCACTAGGTTGAGAATGTGCAAGTGTTAAATCATGCATATTGTACATATTATGTTACGTCAAAGAGTCCAAATGCGCCATTGAAATATGATGCTGTCAAAATGTACAAAAGCTAGAGCATAGACTGTCGAGTAGTCAATTTGTTCAATAACATTTGCTATCATATACTCATATGCATGAGGTTTATGGTTCTAACCCTATCGAACCCTTAATGTGCGTTTGCATGTGTGTGTATATATAAAGCTAGAATATTATCTCGAAGCAGTTAGATTGGTCAAAGACAAACAAATAAATCCATTTATCAAAATTTGGTTGTAAATTTTATGAAGCCATAAAATATATATCATTGATGATGAATAGTGAATGTAGCTGAAACTGATACGTGAATCTGGGTGATAACTACAGAACCTAGCATTCACATGGTCATAGTCAAGTTTTTTAGAACCTTGTAGAGGTTAGAAAAGGCAAATGAATCAGAACAAAAAGTAAACCAATTCAATTAACAAGAAGACATCATAGCTGTACACAATTGTACTTAACTTTTTTTAACTTTTATTTCACCCAAAAACCAAACACCCACCATCCATGTCTGAGGTCCAACACAAAAAGAAACCTCTTTGGATAAGATGAGTCTTACTAAAACCACCACTACACAACAGTGGGCAACAGCAGCAACCCATTTGACATGTTTCAAGAATCTCATGTTTTCTTGCATTTCCCATCACATTACAATGTCATAAAATGGGCTTCAAGCAATATTGCATAACTTTTTAGACTTGCATTGGTGGCATTTAGCTGTTGGATGTTTTCAAAATGAATTGGGTCGTCTTTTAAACATAATGTCTGAAATTAATAAAGAGGCTTGATTCAAGTGGTAAACTTAAATCCCAAAATTATGAAGTCTTGAATATGGATATAATTTCACAAATATGGACACCCATCAAGGGAGTCATTCTCCACTTGGGAGTTACTTTACCATATTTCAAATTCAATGATTTTAGTAAAGTTCCTACATTAGTTCATTTTGTGCTTGACGAAAAACTGTTTTCAACAATATTTTGACATAAAAAAGATAGATGAGGATAAACGATTATCTATTTATATAGTAGTTGATTGTTGATACTACTAGTAATCATTAAAGACACATCACACATGTCAAGAAACTATAGAAGTATGTTTTCAGCAAATAATCATTAATTAGATAACGAATATATATGCTGAAGGGCCATCAGTCCAGAGGCATAAATCTCACATATAAAATGTGAGATTAAGAGTTCAAACTTAACAAACTTCTAACACGCGTATGTATATATAAATAAAAAAGATAACAAATATATACATATATTATTTTATATAATGCACTTGGCACTAGTAATTGTAGTAAATAAGCCCACTTGTCCCAAACCTAATTTACTTGTTTGTTGTTTTTTGTTTCTTGTTATTGGATTTAAAGTTGCAATTACTTTTGGAAATAGAAACAACAGGGTATGGGAACAAAAAAGCTAACCTAAAAAATGATAAACTTTTATTCACCTAGACAGCACACCAATTTGTGCAGGTTCTTCATTGAGTGCTCAAACCAAAGCAGAATGAGATAAATATTTTATTTAATTTACCTATGTGATCCTTTTCATGTCCTTGCTTTTGCTTTGAGAGTCAGAGTAACAAAAGTTCTGATATATATAATTAGAACAAAGCCAAACACAACTTACCACACCATGATAAAGCTGATGAAATATGCCAAGAAAAGGCCAAAAGCAACCTGATAGTTTAAGTACTTTTCCCGAAATATATGGGAAAATAGAAAAGAAAAAAACCAAGTAATTTTTTTTTATGGTGGATCCATATGTTGCTCCCCGTCCGTCTGGAATTCTTAGATCGAAGGAGTACTGGGCTGTAAAAATTTTCTTTTCCCATTCATAATCCAAGGATCAATAGTGAATCAAGGACAATAGATTGATCCCACCTCAAGATTAGTGATTTGAGGAAAAGGTGCAATGGTCTCGATGTCTCCTACAATAGCCATATATAACATGTGAAAGTACTGGCTTTAATTCATAAATTTATATGATCTGAATGTTACATAAAGAACAAATGTCAAACAACATGACAAAAAATTTAAAATATAGAAGATCATACTATGAATTATTCGTAAATTTGGATTCATGTATGATATGCGTATACATATATATATATATATATAAGATCCTTTATAGGAATTTGATCAAATAAAATCATCCAATTCTTATAGACCTATTCATTTAGGTTCATTTTCAATGGCCCTTTTCATATTTTTTTTTCACTGTTTCAAAAAAGAAAACCACCAACTTCTCTCAATTTTCATTGAAAATACCCTTTTTTCATTTTCCGTTTCTCATAAACCTACCCAATTATTATATTATCATATCAATCAAATCCAAATCTAATTTGACATCAAGTATCCACTATCATTCCAAAACAATTAAATATACATATATTTTGAAAAAACACATCTTTATGAGTATATACAATATAAATCACCTAAGTTTTCAACTGTATACCTATCATAAACATTATTTTCAGACAAAACATCGGAATACGAACTTATTTTCATTTCCAAAACTATAATTAATTTTTCAACTTTGAAAAATACTGAAAACAAAAAAATAAAAATGAAAACATATCCAAACAGCCACTCAAATCCTCCTATAAGGGAAATAAGGTTGGTAGAACAAAAAGGGTTTTCCATGCTTTTGATCAATTACTAGGATGTTAATGTCGAAATTATTGGATTAATAATATTCACCTTTCTTAATATATATATCCAAACCTGCAAAATTTCCATATGGATCATCACAATTATGTCAACCTCAGAAGTAATGGTGTATTGCAGCATGACCTAGCTGGTAATAATTGTACTGAAGAATTGTGTGTCAAATATGACAGTTTTTGTATTCCAGACTTTCTGCCACTTATTTTTGTTTCAGAACAGACAGCCAATTCCAGTAGCAGTGGCAATCAAAACTTTGATTAAAGGCAAACACAGGAAAAAAGATACATGTAGGCCCCTGTTCTTGGGTAATCATCAACACTGTATTAATGACAAATCCTCAAAATATATTTGTCTTTTTAAATTGTCAGCATGCAAATTGAGCAATGCATCAGGGACCTTAACATAATCCAAAGGATTTATACCCACTGGTTTAAGACAAACTCTGAATTTAATGATGGAGTGGTCAGATTTTTTTAGCTGATAATAGGGATGTAATAATGGATTTATGCATGGTATGCATGTTAATTATGCTGTATTGAGCTCTAATGTTTCTCAAGCACAGAAATGCTTTGGCCTACCTTTTTTCATAGTTGATTATGCCAAAATTCACTTTAACATAAATTATTGTGGAGAATTGTTTTTTTCCCTTTCCAAATTGCGGTTTGACAAAGGCTTCAATTGTTAGCTTTTGCAAGTTACTGATTATTGCACTCTGGACAACTCAAAAGAATTAGGCCATAGTTCTGGAATTTATAAATGAATCAAAGTCAAGAGATAGAAAATTTTCAATCATTGACTTAAATTTATTGTCGAATCATATACGACAGAATATATGAAGTATACATTGCAAAATCGGACCAATATGATATTTCATAACAAAATGAATGACAAAACTATCATGGAGCGACTTATCAGTAGACTAATAGATCATTTTGGAATGCATATTCATCACACATTTTAGATAAGCTATTGCTATAAGCCTATAACCTACCTCCATTATGGATGAATGATCTCATAATAATACCTTCTAGTGTTAATTCAAAAGTGACTCTTGCCTATATTTTCAACATCCCTTTTATAAATCATGATTGTAAATTGAAAGTGATTTCAATTTAGATTTTCAAAGATTTGTAAAACAATTTGCTTGCAAAGTTGGGGATATGGTATTTTGTGAATCATTATTCAATGAATTACAAAAGAAGTTCTTTCAATAAAGATGTGAATTGGAAGGATTTGGGCGATGAAATATGAATCTTGATGTACCCCAAAACAATACATTTTTATTATATTCACGAGACATATTGGCGGCCACTGATCATTTGATTGGAGTGAAATTTGGAATGGATACACTTGACAATGCAAATAATTTGAAAAATAAGTACATCTGCTTTATAAATCATGATGATAAATTGAAAGTGATCCCAATTTAGGTTCTCAAAGGTTATTGCAAAATCACTACAGAAGTAATTTTGGGAGCCCGCAGACCATTCCAAGCTCATCCTAAATGTGTTGGGAATAAACTCATGCTCGTTGTATCTTTTACTCACATTGGGACTGAAGCTCAGATTTTCCTGTGTCTTAAGCACATTACTCCCTTACTGTGAAAACAGGTACCTTGGGGAATTTTACTTGCAGCCAAGATTTCAGATTTTACATGTACATATGAATTCCTCTGTAGTTTTACTGGCTCCTAATTCTGAGTAGGAAAGGATGGAGTAGTTTCATGAAGATTTTGGACCATATACAGTAATTTTCCCGGTGAAAAGAAAAAAAAAAAAAGCAGAGAGACAGAAATAGGTTGGGAGATGATTTATTAATTTGAGCCATTTTTGCAGCGGTGCAGAAAACACTTTCGAAGGTGGGCAAAGTTTTCATTTTTTTGTGGGATTCAAAAACTGACAATTTGGAAATATGGATAACACAATAGTATTACAGTGGAAATATGCATTCAGAGAGAACAGTTTTAGAGTGGGATGCTTTTATTATTGACAGAAAAATAAAGTTGAAACCACAAAGTGCTTCATGATTGATTCAAAGTCTCCAATGATATATATATATCAACACATTTGTTGAAATATGGTCCATGGAAGGGTTACCCCATGCTTCCCAGACAAGCACCACTAGCAATGGCTAAACAACAAGGCTTTTTACCTCTATTTGCTGGAAATTTTCATGGTGGTCCAAATATCAAACACCTCCTGTATAAACGCAAGTGTTCGACACGCGCTTGCAATGCATGAACGCAATTAAAAGAATTCGGCTTTCTTTCATATTATTTTCTTTTTTTCCCCTTCATTTTTTTCACATTTCAAATAATATTTTGAACTTAACACAAGTAAGCCCTTTCACTACACAGGAAACGGGAAATCTCCCTAAAGGCTTGCTGTCCCTGCAAAGTTGCCAGAAAAAGGTAACGGGATATGTCATGGATCTTGTATTCCAATTTGGTGTTCCATGCTATATTCCATATTAAGGGAATGAACAAATGAGTGGAACACGAAAATATATACTTAATCTGTATCCGTAAAATGAAATAGAAGATGAAACACCAATTTGAAATAGAGGATCTACATATCTATCCAGCAAGTTAACCTTTGATCAACAAGAATACAAAGATTTTCCATGGAAGACAAGAATGTATGAGAGGACAATAACAAACAAGTAATCCCACTTTACAAAGGTTAGCCTTATAATATGAAAATGTAGATCTATGCCTACACATGCAATTGCTATATCAAGTCTGTGGTCGCCAGCCTTTTGCTTCCACCCAAATTTTCATCACTTAATTCTTGCACTTTACATTTCGATTGAAAGAACTGATATTGTAATCTCTGCAAAGTCAAACACATGCCGTTCATTTGAAAAAGAGAAAAGATATAAGTCACCAGATCACCTGGGGCTATCTCTTGAGCAGTTAACACCACACTTCCATTAGTCATATTGGTTAGAGCCACTGCAATTCTACCAGCTAGCAAATTGACCTTTGTCTTCAGCTTTTCCGTCTTTGAAGCATACAGCACAAGAAACTGCACATTTGAGATAATGTTTCATATGTAAAGCCTGTAATCAAATCACAACAATCAACAACGAAAAATTTCCAATGTTGCATAATATAGTGCACCGGTAACCTAAATTCTAATTTTGAGACCTTTTGTCTCCCTCACTTGTACTTTGTGCATTCACTGGTGATACTTGTTAGTGTTTCACATCGGTGAAATAAATAAGTTGTCATTTCTATATATGATATTGGGCAATCTTCATCTCTTCAGCTAGCTTTTGGGGTTGAGTTAGGCCTAAGGTCCATTATTTAATATGGTATCAGAGCCACCATTCCCGATGTTGGGTTACCCAATGTTGTTGGTCCACTCATTTCATTCTTGGGTATGCACGGGGTGTGTTAGTGTCTCACATTGGTGAAATAAATAAGTTGTGGTCTCTATATATGATTTTGGGCAATTTTCACCTCTTGACCTAACTTTTGGAGTTGAGTTAGGCCTAAGGTTCATTCTTTAATAATACTCAAAGCAGGTTCATTATCAGAGGGAAGATTAAGGTATGTAGAGATGCTCATAATAAATTGATATTCATGTCCAAATGTTTGGAAACCAAAACCATCCAAAAGACCATGAGAACAGCAATTACATTTATCTTCATGATATAATTAAGGCAATGATCCAACATAGCATCCACAGGATTAAATATCTCATTTACAGAAAAAATGATTTGAGGGTCTGAATGCTCGAATTTCCTCTTTACAGGACCCATTCCATGATATCTAAAAGACTAAAAGATGAACAAAGGTAACTACATCGCAATCGTGTAATATCCATGAAACACAACTAGTGATTCGACACATATGAAAAGTGTTGCATGCCGAACAGACAAGATCAGCTGATGTTTCTCAATGCAATTCCCTGTAGCCTTGACAGCTCTGCAGAATACTAATAATGCTTAGAACCAGTTACGCAGACAAGAACCTAAATGAATGTAAAATAAACTAGTCACGTTGTAGAAATTAAGGATTCTCAGTGGATAAGAGAGGCCTCAATCTAACATGCTATTAGAACTTATTCAGAATATTATGATAAGCTGTTCTCGCTTGGCTGTGAAAAGAAGATTTTATTGTTGATGTAAAATTTAATCATGGACTCTAAAATATATATCAAAGGAGGACAAATCAATCAAACACAAGATAACTCTACAAGAATCAGAGATTGAATACAATACTCTCTCATTGATAACAGCAGAAAAATTAATCGAGTCAGATATGTAATATGCTACTTTTACATTGATAATAGCAGAAAAAGATTAGCTTTGTGAAAAAGGAAAAGTGAGCATGAATAGAGAATGACAATGTCATCCGAACAGACTTCAAGACAGATTGCAGTGTCTGCAAAGCTCCCCATCTCATCTATCTCCAATGGCACAGCCATTCATAAGATAACATGCCAAAACTATGAAACATGAGATACTAGGATGAGTCTAGGATCAGATTTCCAAGCAATAGATAAGAACCTTAGTAGACAAGATGTTACTCCTTTGCTCCAACATAACATTGGAGCATTTTTGTTGGACAAGCAACAAGGAAAATTAGAAAAACATACAGCCAAGTCCTTTATCTGTTAAGGCCCTGCATATCATTGTTCTGCCTAGTATACTTTGTATAAGTGGAAATCATCAAAATCCATACAAGATTAGATGCAAGAAAACTAGCCACCGACATAAACTAAATAAGATTCCTCTTTCTAGTGAGACTATGAGTGAAACTTGGTCTAAATAAATAGCATTTAGTCAAGAGATAACATTGAGATGTAACAGCAACTATAGTTGGTTCTGTATAAAGAATATAACGCTCAGCTTCTACATTCTGCAATCTGGAATGAAGAACAATATGTACTAACAATTACGCGTGCAGCACTCAAATTGATGATAGCAGACAAAACAGATAACCAGAGGCATGTTGTTGAGGTGAAATAGAAACATAGATGCATAAAATGGTGGTGCAGAATCAGAAAGCATGATGTTTCTGCAAAACCATTCCTTCAAACTTTTTGGGCCAATGCATTGATCACAGATTGCATTGTGACTAACAATGTTTCATACTCTCTTGTATCTTTCTGCTATCAAGAATTTGTGGTTTGAAGAGAAGGGACCGAGGGCATTGAAAGAATTATTTCTAGGCAAGATCTGTGAAGATGTTGAAAATTTAATTGTATAGAAACCTAGCTGTTGTTTAAGCACTACAAAATATTTATTGCTTCAGGGTGTGACAAGAGAAATTTATATGCTTGTTTCCTCTTCCCTCAGATGAATAAGACTAAGAACTACAATATAAATATTGCTGGTAATACTGGTAACTGCGAGTGGAATCCTTAAAACAAACATTCAGTATATGTATTAAGATTTTTCTCTTGAACTTTTTTAAACAACAACACAACGGCAAGTCTTCACTTCCTCTGGAAGAAAGTTGGTCATTTGAGCAAGTGCACATCTAATGCATAATTAGGAAATATATACTTTTGCTCTGTCGGGTGTGGGGGAAAGTTTTGCACTCCTAACCTGGATGTACTACTGAAACATGTCCAACTGCAACTACAGAGAAAGTTGACTTCATCAGTTTTTTTTATTAATTTGGGGCATTAGACACTTTATCGTTTCTTTTTGGGTTTGCAGTTGTGGGGGTAAGCCAAAATTACCAAATCTTACTTTGAACTGGCAGAGAATCCATATTAAGCAATAAAATAGTTTGATACTTTAATTGCTGAAAATAATAAATTTGGAATGTGCACAAGTATGAGAAAATGCATGCATACCACATGTACATACACTGATTGACGAACTTCAGATATGGACAAGGAATCAGAACTTTGGGCTACTTATAAATGGTGAGAACAGACACATTTTCTGATGTGATGAAGATGTTGGGATTGATGACTAAATGGTACTTCTCCTCGAAGTAGCAAATTGGTTCATCTTATATGAAAAGGAGTCCAGGTGGTAGCATAATATAATACCAGAAGGAGTTTTACTGTGTACCACGATGATGTCTTTATTAGATCTTGCCAACAAGTCATAACAAACATAATTGAAGATCATTTCACGAACAAATGATAATGGTAATTGGTGACATCATACAGTAGGAAATTTATGATGTTGCATTCAACATGTTAGAAAAGAAAGGAATCCTTTGCAAACTATGTTTAGTAAATGTAAAAACAAGCATAAGAAAGAAGGAAATATTGAGAAGAAATATGTGGAAGAGAAGGAAAAAAAGAAATATAAATCCTACTGATGAAGTGCACGATTTGTCAGAGAACTAAAAGTTGAGACACTATGAAATTGCCAACAGATATCACTCCCAGTTACTCACTTTCATAATTGGCCAAGGAACATGCTTAAAGAAAGGGAAACACATAATTCAATGCATGAAAAATAATTTGGAGAACCTTATATAAAAATAATTTTCAGTTCCTACAGTAATAGAGAAGCTACTCAAGAGATGGATAAAGATATCATTTTCAGACATTTTGGGGAACACAAAAGATAAGGGTGAAAAGGAAAAATCTTACGCAGTGGAATGATACAAATTCCTGCGCATCAAAATGTAAAACAATGAATGTCACCAGTAATCACCACAAGAACAACTGCCATCTTTAAAACGATGAAATCTACTGGCATCCCTGAAAACAATTTCTCGTCCGCAAACCATGGAAATCAGTTTGATTGCGTTGTGGCAGTCATTGCAAATCCTATGACTCTGGACAAGTTGCAAGGGAGTTAAATTAGGAGTACTGATGAGCCCAAATGAAATAGCCAACTTTTCACTATGATGAAGTGGCATGGATTCTTCCCGTTCATCCACATCTGGAAGCAAATGTTTTCCCTGAGGAACATATCCTTGTTCTGAAATTTGCGGCATGACTTCATCTAAATTATCATAGATCTCTTTGGTTTGAGGATGAGACTTATCTCCAGTGAAGAAAACATGCTGCTGCTTCTTTATTTCGATCCAAGTACAAGTAGGTAACATTCTTAGACCTTTCCTCCTCAAGGTTTGGAGGACTGCAGCTGCTTCTTCCAATTTTCCAGCGCTGTTATATATATTCAATAGCACAACATAATTAGAGAGTTTCTCAGGTTCCATTCCATAAAGTTTCTCAGCTGCATATTTACCAAGTACAAAATTCTTGTGGACCCTGCAAGCTGTGAGCAAGGCAGCCCACATATTTATTGTAGGCGTAAATGGAGCATCTCTTATCAATGCAAAAGCTTCATCCAGGAGCCCTTCTCGGCCTAATAATTCTACCATACAAGCATAGTGCATCGCCCGAGGCTTTACCTTGTAATCTCTACTCATTGATTCAAATATTTCCCATCCACGATCAGACAATCCAGAATAACAACAAGCAGATAAAACTGCCAAAAAAGTAACATGATTGGGCACCATTCCTTCACGCACCATGCGCTCAAATAATTCAACTGCCTCAGCTCCACGACCATGATTGCCATATCCAGATATTAAAGCATTCCAAGACACAACATTTTTTTGGGGCATTCTCTCAAAAACATTTCTAGCATCTTCAATCCTCCCCCATTTGCTATAGAAGTCAACAAGTGCTGTGTTAGCAACTATATCAGACCCAAAACCATTTCGAACTAGACCAGCATGAGCTTGTTTTGCATGTTCTAAGGAGGCTAGCCTGGTACAAACTCGTACAATTATTGAATATGTGAAATGATCCATTTTGACGCCAGAATCTTGCATTTCATAGTACATGCTCAATGCTTCTTCACTATAACCATGAAGTGCATAGCCAGCAATAATACTGTTCCATCCTACAGTGGTTTTCTCTGGCATCGCATCAAAAACGAACCTTGCGTCCTCAATGTTACCACACTTGCTATACATGTCAATCAAGGTACACGACACAAAGACATCATCACTCACACCCATCTTCAAAGCGCAAGAGTGCAACTGCTGTCCAGGAGAAATAAGTCCCAAGCCAGCCGATGCTCGAATCATTGTTGCGAATGTCCTAGTCCCAACATCTGAGTTGTCCACCCACATCATTAAGAACAATCTGAACGCATCTAAATAATCACCTGAGTCCACAAGGCCCCCAATTATCATATTCCAAGAAACCAAATTCCTTTCCGGCATATCCTCAAACAACTGACGTGCATCAATCATCATCCCGCATTTCACATGCATCAACAATACCCTATTCATCATATACAAATCCAGATCAATCCCGGAATTTAGTATATGATTGAACACCCTCTTGACACCTCTGATCGATTTCAATCCAATGCAAGCACTCACCAATGCATCATAAGTATCACTTTTAACATCTAAATCACTCTCACATTCCAAAATCTCAAACAACTCAAGAGCCTCGCTATACCTTTTGCACAAAACCAACTTCTCTATCTGCCCACAAGTTCCAGAACTAAAATTCGAATTTCCCAAGCGGGTTTCCTTTGACTTGCTTTCTGCATCTTTCTTGAAGATCTTTTCGTTCTTTTTCAAAGGTTTAGGCATTGGTCGGGGTCTTAAACCTTGGTCTAATAAAGAGCACCTAAATTGAGAAAAAGGGGCTCTAAATCTTTTCTTTTTTAGTGAAAGATAATCATAAAGTGAGATTTTTTGTTTGAAAACAGTGGGGTTGGTCAATGAACATGCAAATCTGTAGCTGCTTTGGACTTGATCCAGTGGCCATGAGATGTCCATATGTGAGAAAGAATGAAAGGCTTCGTGACGAAATGAATCAAATTACATACATCAAAGCAAAAAAAGGCGAAATCGGAATAGATTTTGCAGGATGAAATCGGAATTTTCACCTCTAAGAAGGCTTGGCTCTGAACTGAGGGAAAAACTCTACGAGAGTTGTACTTCGAAAGATCCGCCAAGTAGTTTGTTGGTTGGTTCAACTAACGGACACACAGTGTAGGAAAGATATTAATAATTTTTAAGTGAATAATGATTAACTTTTTCTTGAGTTGATGTGGAAATTGATTGCTCATAATTCATTAGTAAATCTACAAATTAATACTAATAAAAATAATGATGATAAAATTAGTAATAAGAACAAAAACAATAAAAGAAACAACAGACAATAATAATATTATGGAGTGCTCAAAATTCTCAAAATGCATTTCTGTCAAGAAGTAAATTTACTTTGGCATAAATTTATGAGCAAATTGGATTTAAATACTTAAACCTCTTTTGGTCTATGTGTTCAGCTTCTATTTGATTTGTTTTGCTCTACACACTCCATTAAAAATAAATATTTGGATTTACTCTTTGGTTCGGTAAAAATACAAAGATACCCATAACTTAACTTTGGAATCAGAAAAAACCTTCTACTAAACTTCTCTCCCAAACACGTTTTCTCTTCATCTTACTCTTTCATTTATGTTGCAGAACTAGTGGAGGATCCTTCTACGTAAAGGGTCTAGGCACGGAGAGAACTTCCAACATCATCTCCCATGCTTTCAACTATGAAATCGATTAGGACTTGAGCTTTTATAACTGGTTGAAGGCAATATTCGATTTTATATTAGCTCAGCTCCACGGTCCATTTTACCATCTTTCTAGAAGCCTTTGAATTGCTCACAGGCCGTTTGGTTTTATTTCCAAAGGTTATTTTCATTTCCAGCAATTTCTAAATATTGAGAAGTTAATTATGAAATAAGAATGAAAATTAAGATGTATTTGGATGAAATGTTGAAAAATAATGATTAAATATATTTGGAAATGAAAATTGTTTGTTTGTAGTTATATTTTCACCTAAAAAGTCGTGCATTTCCAAAAAGTGTATGATGGATGATTAGTTGTGATTTGAATATAATAATAAAATATTATTGTATTTGTATTTTATTTCTCAGCATATTATTTAATATTTTGATAAATCTTATT
This sequence comes from Jacaranda mimosifolia, assembly GCA_018894105.1. NCBI lineage: Eukaryota > Viridiplantae > Streptophyta > Magnoliopsida > Lamiales > Bignoniaceae > Jacaranda > Jacaranda mimosifolia. The sequence goes on along the minus strand of CM032122.1, from coordinate 33,679,348 downwards.
TTTTTAATATAGTAAATATTACAATATCTATTATTTTATATTAATGAAAATTGTATTACACAAGATGTGATACTATGTAATTTTTTTTTCCTCCATTTTCACCTGGGTGTTAATTGAGGTTATGATTTAGGAAGAAAGTGGTAGTAAAATATGTGAAAAGTGAAACCATTTGCACATGACATCTGTATGAAATTTTTTTGCATGTATTGAAATATACCGAAATGGTAGTGTTGATGATATCACTATAATTATTTAGTTGCAGAGTTATACAAAAATAATAAAAGTTGAAAACATTATGGTATGAGGGATGTAAGAATGAAAATGCGTCAACACATATACGTGATCCCTTGTTGGCAAAAAATGAACAATCAACATCCGGCCATATCCATCTTATATGCCTGCTGCAATGTGTTCAAAACATGCATTGGAACAAACTTAGTTATGTTTCAGACATTATCATCCAGCCTAATCTGTTCTACATCCAAGTTCAGTTTGACAGAATACATAAAAATTGCAAAAAAAAAAATTGAATTGCATCCATCATTGGAGTTCAAGCTCTCAAAGTACCAACAAAATTAACCATTATCTTTCAACCTAAATGAGACAGGTTGTCTTGGGATGCAACTGTGCTATTGTCACCGGTGCTGTCAACATTGTTGTGGCCACTTGAAGGTGGCCGATGCCAGCGTTCCAGCAAGCGAATAGAGTGTGGAAAGGCAACACTTGATAATTGAGCAGACGCAGGAGATATGCTGGTTGATGGACGCTCAATTACTACATTTGTTCGACTTTTACTCAGCTGTGGAGGTGAGCAATCTTGAGCATTGTCTGAGATGACGATAGGATTTGATGCATCTCCAACTTTCGGGTTAAAAGTATCAGCTGGCAGGGCAGCTAGTGGCTTCACATATGCAGGTTCGTCCGGGTAGAATAATCCACGTATCAAAGGCCAATTGCGGGGACATTCTTCAAAGTAGTCCTGAACGCCCACAATTTCCTGTATCACAATTACATATTTTAATGCAATGCAACTTGTAATGAAACATATTATTCACATTGTGATGCAATAAGCTGTAAAGTGCTTATGACAGAGGAATATGCATAAAAGTAATGAATTACTGCTTGAAGTTTGCGACACATAACGACAGGCACACACACCGTGCATGTAGCAAGCGAGTACTCAACCCCTTCTTTGGATATCAATTTTGAGAATGTCTCATACACTCGGCGGACTTCATTATACTTGTCTATCAACGTGTCCATGGTAAATTCACGTTTGAAATATCTTGTTAGACGTCCACGCATGTCACGCAATGCAGATTTGATCACTTCTACATCAGTCATTGGCGATGAGTCGTATGCCTCCATTAAGTATAACAGAAATTGTCTTTCAATCTCATCCACCCAAAGTTCACTCTTCATTCCTCCTACGTTATCACCTTTGTTCGCCATTACTAACAATGTGATGCAATTCCAAACATTCAAAAAATAAGAAGATAAACGTATGTGAACCCGTTATGCATTAAGAAACAAGAGAGAATTGAAATTATTATCAGTTTTGAGTACATACAAACTGCTATAGCGTAAAGCATCAACATTCAGCAGCTATGGATTCAATACAAAAATTGGGGCAGTGCACCAACCTTGCTCACAAAGTATACGACATACATAAACCATTTTGTACAATCTATAACTGAACACTCAAACGAAAAGAAGTTTAAGGATCAACACTACAATCAGCTGCAAAAGTAATATTAATATCAACACACACAGCCCCAGTACACAGCAAATGAAGGTACGCATCGTCCGGTCAAATGATTCAACTTGAGTATATGAGATGGGGTTTTGGGTTTCACTATCAGGGCCTGCTTGAGGTTGCCCAGTTCGTCGTATTGAGGTTGAGTAATCTCTAGAAAGATCAGGAGTTTGGTAGCTTGGGGTTGCAGATTGTTCAGATATTTTACTGGAAAATGAAGCACTTCCACGGCCAAAACTGTCAGCCTATATGAACCCCCCATGGTGGTTGGCACCAAGAGGGCATCGGTAGAAGAAACAACCGTAATTATTTTTTGTCCTTGCCATGCAAAGAACCATAGGTCCAGAACCGCATGAACATTGAGGAGGTTCACGCATGGTCGTTTCTAGCAAGCATACATACATGATACATAAGGCCTTAACCAAAATACATTGTATATGATCATTTTTAAGTGCATCCCATCATAATATCAAAATGAGTAGATGATAAAGTTAAGGTACTGTACGGCATTATATATTCCATAAAGCACGTGTTACACAAAAGTCACAACATGATGAATGGCTTCAATGAAAACGATCATGCCACATTGTTTGGGCAATGTAATCACGAAAATCTGCCATCCAGTCAATGTCGGCTTGTGATGGATATGCTTGAGAATGGATAGGTATATTTTCATTATTTCTTTCATATTGTTCTTGTTCCTCCCTAAAGTAAGGATCATCCCTAAAATGCTTTCTAACGAAGTTGTGAATAACACAACAGGCTAGCACAATTTGCACCTGGCGATGCAACTTGTAATGTGGCATTGGTCCCTTCAAGATAGGAAATCGCTTTTAAGTACCCCAAAGGCACGTTCGACCACATTTCTGATCTTCGCATGCCTATGGTTGAGTAGCTCTTGCGGACCCGATGAGGATTGGAATGAGACCTATATAAATTTAGGTGGTATCTGTGAGACCGATATAGAGCAAGAAAAGAGGGAAAGTTGCAGTAGCCCGAATCCACCACATAATATTTACTTAAATAGAATAAACTCATTTAATATTAGCAATATCCCATTGTTAAATAGATCTATTTTATGCTTTAGATCATAAAAGTTTGATTATCACCTTGTGGGTGCCATGGGAAATGGGAACCAGTTTGCAAGGCATGGAGCATGACTTGTGCGTCATTTGCACTACCTTCCCACCCTGCATATACGTATATGAACATTAAGTCCATATCGCAAATTGCCAAGACATTTTGGGCAATGGTGGATTTGCGACACCTATACGCATTTTGACTTTTTGAAGTGTAGATACAGGGACAATTGTACCATCAACCGCACCAACACAGTCCTACATACATACACATTCAATAAATTAGGAAGATAACTTGTATGTGTAAATGAGTTTACATATTTCGTGGTTCATTGTCTTCTTACATTGAAGTATGGATAGAAATTATGATTATATAATATCTTTGGGTGGACATTATTGAAATCTGGTAGGGTGATAATTTCGGGTGCCAAAAAATTTAATGCCTTGGCCACCCTACGAACATGGCGATGAACAGTCTCACTAGAGTGCTGGAAACATTCACAACTGTCATGTTGGTAATGGGCTTGGCCAACTGTTTGTAAGAAGATTGCAACTGATTCTCTTAGACCTACCCTTGTTGATCGACCTTGTTCTATTAGTCCACGAGAATCAATCAAGTGACATAAGGTGTTAAAAGGTTCTTTAAACATCCTCAGTGTGTTCTTAATCCTAATTGGGTGTCCATCTAGAAGCTCCCCAACCCAATCAGCACCTCTTAATTTTAATGTGTAACACGGAATTTTTTTGACAAAGTAAGAAAGGCACAGTACTTGGGAAACGAATATGAATGCCATGCCATCATCATCGCTTGATTCTTTACTAGAATCAGAAGTTGTACTGTCAGTAGAGGAATCATCGGATGATGTATTTGAGTTGTTGCTGGAAGAATCTCCTATGTTATTCACATCATTGTCACTTCCACTATGTGTTTGTTCTATGGATTCGGATGGAGAGTCAACATCCATGATAGTTGTGAGGTAGAGATAACAGTTTCTGGAATCAGCCCATTTAACATCTAAATTAGAGGATTTTAGTAAGGGCAGTTTGTTCTGTGGATAAAGGAATTAACCAAATTAAACATGACACATATATTGTAATTAGGATTCGCGATACCCATACATCGCAACAAACTCCAACAAAGAAAATGACAGCAGAGGCTCATTGTTGCTGGTGGAAACTGACCTACAAGGGTAGTGGCTACTGACCCACAGCGGCAGTAGCTGATGGAAACTGACCTAGAGGCCACTGCACTTATTCTAGGACATCAACTGTTCTTGCCTATTTATTCACTCACAAACATGCAACAACAAATGGGTTATTCACCCCCTAACATGTCTCATACATCCACCAGACATGTACAATTTTGCATCAGTTATACTTTAGTACTTATATGCATATTTTAATGCATTCGCACATGTACGAACCCCACATTAATCATAGTAAACAAAAAAATTTAAACAAGATACACAGCCCATGGTAAATTAAAGTAGGAAGACAGCCGTAAAAACTGAAACAGCCGTGAAACTGAAACAGACTTGCAGCAACCCTTTGGATGAAAATTGGGTGCTGCATACCTAGCAATTCTCATACATAAGTTAAATAACATCATCTGACCGTTCAAAAAAAGATACAATATTCAAATTTCCTAACTTAAATGATAACATGATCAAATAAGGGGGTAAAGGGAACAACACAAAGCGTACAAACTTTGCTTTAAACAAGCATTACATAAGTACATGAAACAGCCACATCAAGACGGTAGCAATACGAATTCACTCAACAATCTACCAAGGACTTTACCACTCCCTTTGCTCTTCCTCGCTCGTGATGAGGAACATTTTGCAGCGTGTTTTGCTCAACAAAACATCTTGAGCCTTGAAGAATAGACGGCGAGGCAAGCCATCCATTTACTTCAATACAGCCATGCAGTCCTCAACACTAGACCTCTTTTCAATTTTTTTAACTCTGGCATTATTAACCAAAGTCCACGCATCAATTGCGTCATCAATCCTCGATGACCGATTACTTTTAGATTTCTTGGAAGTAGGTTGTTTTTCACATGCATTGGGATTTGATGGGCGTGTTTCATTTGGATTCCTCGAGCTTTGTCCTTCATTATGTTGTGGTGTATGTCTTTCAGCTATATTTTCAGTTTCATCTAAGTCAAATGGGACATTCAAATTTAACTTATCCTCATCATCATTGGACTCAATTGGTAGTTGTGTGGAGGATCTTGCACCACTACCATTTGCAACGGAGTTTGCAAATATCTCAGTGCAAAGGTAGTAGTGTGGAAGTCCTTTCCTACACAGGCTCTTTTCATTTGGATTTTCCTAAAAAGATGAGGATGACACAAAATGGTCAAGTTAATAACATTTGGCTGAATGTGTCATTTACTAATGTTGAACTAGATATAATCATAAGGTAAGACAATATTACCCTTATCCACTCCGCCCAGACCTAATCAGTTGCTGTCACTGTGAGTTTCGCACTATCCCATCCAAACCCGATTTTTTTTGTGATTAAATCATGGAACTTCCTCCATAATTGCCTCACCCGACAAAGTTTACCCTTAAGCTGTTCTACCCCAAAGTATTTCCTGTCCATTGTTGGAGATCTGATTGAATTTCTAGCCAAATACACGTGGTGAAAGTGGTAGAAAGCAGTTGATCTTTTAAAAATTGCTGATACATCAGCTCGATTAGGTCACCTAGAGTGGGTAAATCCCATTTTGCATCACTTGCCCTGCTTCGAAAGGACTTCGGACCCTTTGCCATCTATTGAAGAAATTGTTATTCAAAGTTATTATTCAGATTGAGGATTATTTTCATTATTTTGGATGTTATAATCTGGGAAACAAGAGAGTTGCTTTACTTAGTACAATCAAACTGTTTAACACGACATTTTCAGTTTCAAGGTCCAAACTCCACTTGAAAAAATATGTGTACTAATTCCTAATTCAAAGTCAACAAAGGAATACATCCACAAAATCAGATAAAATCCACCAAAAAAACCCTAAAATCAAACCAAAACTAAAAATACTATTAAGTAGATTATAAATTGTGCTAACAGTACGAGGAAACCATAAATATGACTAAACCTAGCATATTCATAAATCTGACTAAACAGATACAACCTAATGTAGGAGGTTCTAATATGCGCAAATAGCAAGATGAATAAGTCGGAAAAAAAAAATTAATGGGAAATGTAGGCATGTATCGGTCAAATAATGGAAGCAGAACATAATATTTTAAAAACAGTTCAAGTACTACGAAATAATATCAAAATCAAATGACAAAAGGTGTTAATGAGAGAAAAATCTGTGGTTACAGCTCCACACCCAAAGAGAATCGCAAATTTATTTTTGCACCCTCTTTAGGTTAGGATGGCCTGACCTCTGTGGAAGCATTACAAAGTCGGCCGCCGTTCCGTACCTTCAGTTGCTTCGCCGGCCACAAAAGAGGACTATTTTCGCCCGATGAAGAAATACCGCTGTGGGTCTTTGTCGTGAAATCTGTGGGGTGAGGTTGTGTGTGCAAAGAGGAGGAAGCGCAGAGACCTTTTTTTTTTATAGATGAGAGGAACCTTGCGGGTAGGTGGGAGTGGGTGGGAGTCTGATTGACCCTTCACTGACGAGAGATGGGATGGAATGGTGTGGTTAGATGTAATAGGGTGCGGTAGGAGTAAGTATAGGTTTGGGAAGGAAAATGTTGGGATAAAATTGAGATTTGGGAAGAAAAAGTGTACTTTTTCCATTAAAAATTGGGAGAAAGTGATAGTTTTCATTTCCAGTCCCGGATGAAAATGAAAATGGTCCACGGAAATGAAACCAAACGGGCCCTCAGCATTCTGTTCAATGGGTGGTTGGCGAGTCCCATATTTTGGTGAGCACCATTAGGCAGGGTCTTCTGTTGAGTGCTTATCGTGATCTCGTCTTGGAGCATCATTAGGTATTAGCAATGGCAAATTTACAGCCAAAGATGCGTGGTCAGTTGACCCCTGACCCCATTTGCTATTATATATATATATATATTTATATAGAAATGATGGGTAGACTCCACTTAATATCAAAATGACCCCAGCACAGTTGGTCGTTAGTTGGAATGTGAGATCAATGGGCTTGGAGGTCATTGATTTGAGACCTCGTCGTCACACCCGTCTATTTATTTTATTACTTGCGTAGTTAACTAAAAATTGTGGCCAAATGACGCCATTTGGCCCCTTGAAACTGAAAATAATAATAATAATAAAAATGGGTCAAATATTAACTTTATATTTGGTCCCCACACTCAACCACTTCAACTCTTTCTCTCCAGTCTCCCTCTCCCCGTCCAGAAAGCAGCAAAATAGAGTCCCAAGACGCTGTCCCCCAGTCCCCACCACCAATATTCCAAAAAATTCTCTCTCTCTCTCTCTCTCTCTATATATATATATATATATTATCCACCACTTGGGATTTAAAAAGAATATTAAATGCCAAAATAATGTAAGTTAATTGCTTTTCACTTATTTATTTCTTGATTTTTGTATTAGAAAAGTTAGGGTTTTTTTTTGTTTTTTAATTGTTAACTTGTTTAGCTTTTTGTATGTGCATATTTTAATTATTAACTTGTTATTAATTGTTATGTAAATGATAATTATTGCATTAGATAACAAAAGCTAGGATTTTTTTTAATGGGTAAAAAAAAGTTAGAGTTTAATCAATTAAAATTTAGAATAAATTGATAATGTTAATTTATTAAATTTTGTATATGCATATTTTAATTGTTAACTTGTTATTAATTGTTATGTAATTGATGATTATTACATTAGATAAAAAAGTTAGGGTTTATGGTTAGAATTTAGAAATTGCGAATATTTTTGATTATGCATTATGAAAGAAATACTAAATTAACTATACTTAAATTTGTTTTACAGTGTTCACATGTCGATAGATAAGTTTTTAACCCGAATTTCGAAGTTTGGAGGCTCTACTTCATCTTCACAAAATTTGCCTCTCTTTCAAGAAAGTGTCAATCAACCGGAAGATCCGCCTTGCAACGATAATTTGAGATCACAATTACTTGAAAAACAAAGTCAAGGAGTTGATTTAGACTCTTTAAAGGCCGATCCCACAAAAAGATTACCAATTTTGAAATATCACCTGAATGATCGTGATGCAGTAAGCAGATCATATATTCAAAAAGGTCCTTGTCAACCACGAAATCACAATTTTCCACAAATTGAAATGTTCGGTGTGATACATCAATTTAATCGTAAGTGGTTTGATATTTATCCTAATTGGTTGGAATATAGTGTATTATTAGTTGCAGCCTTTTGCCTTCCTTGTTATCTATTTAAGGATGAAGATGTACATCAACGTGGGGGAGATGCATTTTCAACTAAAGGATTTTGGGCTTGAAATAAAAAGGAAAGATTTGCTACTCATATCGGTGGGCCTAATAGTGATAATCACAAATCAAAGAAGAAGTATGAAGATTTGATGCAACATAGTCAATCCATTCAAGCAGCTTTGGATAAGCAATCAAGCCAAGCTAAGTTGGAGTATTGGATACGTTTATCTATATTGATTAAAGCTGTGAGATTTCTTTTGGGTCAAGGAATGACATTTCGAGATCATGATGAAAGTGCATCATCGTCAAATAAATGTAACTTTCTTGAACTTTTGAGATACTATACAGAAAATTGTGAAAAAGATGTTGCTGCAATATTGAGAAAAGCACCAAAAAATAATCAGCTCACTTGTCCAACAATACAAAAAGAAATTATACGTGCATGTGCTATGGAAACAACTAAGGTCATCATAGAGGATTTAAATGGTGATTACTTTAGTATACTTGTTAATGAATCCTGTGATATATCATGTAAGGAGCAAATGGCTCTTGTTTTGCGCTATGTTGATAGGAGAGGTTTAGTAATGGAGCGATTTATTGAGATTTTTCATGTTCGTGATACTAGTGCTTTATCTCTAAAAAAAGAAGTTGCTTCATTGCTTGCTCAACATTCATTAAGTATATCATATATAGGTGGTCAATGCTATGATGGAGCAAGTAATATGCAAGGTCAATTTAATGGACTTAAAGCTTTAATTCAACGAGAAAATAGGTCGGTTCAGTCAGTTCATTGTTTTTCTCATCAACTTCAATTGACCCTTGTTGAGATTGGTAAGAAATGTGATGAAATTGCTGGAGTTGTTAACTTAGGGGGTGTTTGTTTTCATTTCCAAGCCCTATTTTCATTTTCATGTGGGAATGAAAATTGGAAATAAACACTTTCTCACAACTTTTTTTAGAAAAAGTACACATCTTCTTTTCAAAACTCTTTTCTAAACCTCCCATATTATCCTATTACACATCAATCAAATTCAAATGCGATTTGATATAAAGTATCCATTATAATTTTTAAATTAATAAAATATACATATATTTTAAAAAATAAATCTTTTTAAATATAAAAAATATAAATTAACCTACTTTTCAATCCTATAACCTATTCTAATTATTACTTTTCAACATTTCATCCAAATACATATCAATTTCTATTTTCATTTCATAACTAACTTTCCAACTTTTTGAAATGGCTGGAAATGGAAATGACCCTTGGAAATAAAACCAAACGGGCTGTTAGTTTTAGCTGTGATAAATGTGGTGGGAGCTTCTTTTAAACGTAGAGATGAACTTCGAGATGCACAAATTCTCAAAATCCAAAAGGCATTTGAAATGGATGAGCTTCAGACTAGTAGGGGTCTACATCAAGAATTAGGTCTTGCAAGACCAAGTGATACTCGTTGGGGATCTCACTTTAAATCTTTTGTTAACTTCATTCTATTGTTTAATTCAATAATTGATGTGCTTGACACTATTGGTACGGATGCAGACTCATTAGATGAAAAATGGAAAGCGCGTGGGCCTGTTGATGCTTGCCCAAAATTTTAATTTGTTTTCATGTTGCATTTTATGAAGAATATTCTCAGTATCACAAATGAGCTTAGTTTAGCTTTACAAAGAAGGGAACAAGATATTGTAAATGCTATGTTGCTTATTCGAGTAGTAAAGAAACCGTTGCAAAAAACAAGAGATAGTGGATGAGATTCACTTATTGGTGAAGTGTCTGAATTTTGCATCAAACATGATATTGAGATACCTATATTTGATGATCTCTATGTCTTTCCGGGAAGATCAAAGCGAAGAGTTGCGAGTATATGGTTTTACATCATTACCGTGTTGAAGTATTTTATAAAATTATCGATTGACAACTTCAGGAATTAAATAATCGATTTAATGAGGTAATATCTGACTTACTTCATGGTATGACTTGTTGTCTCCATCTCAGTCATTTGCAAGTTTTGATATAGAAAAAATCATGAGATTGGCTGCATTATATCTTAATGATTTTAGAGAATATGATTTAGTTGAGCTTCGTTTTCAGCTTGAGAATTATATAATTAATATGAGTTCTGAGGATATAAGATTTTCTGGTGTGAACAGAATTGGTGATGTATCCAAAAATTTAGTTGAGACAAAGAAGCATTTGGTGTATCCTCATATGTACCGACTTGTGAAATTTTTGTTGCTTTTGCCGGTCCCCATTGCAAGTGTAAAAAGAGCTTTCTCGGCGATGAAATTTATTAAGACTGATTTGCGGAACCGAATGGATGATGACTTCCTTAATGATTGTTTGATAACTTATAAAGAAAGAGATGTATTTATGAGCATTTCAGAATATTATGACGACGTTTCAGAATATTAAAACTCGTAGAGGACAATTGGATTAATGTATTTAAAATTTATTTTTATTAAATATTAATTATTTTAATTTTTTTTTATTAATATTTTGACCCCACTTACCTAAATTCTTGAATACGCCACTGGGTATTAGAATCTTGAGAACTGCACTTTGTCGGTATTCTTAATGTTCTTGTACTAGATGGGAGTTCCCCCGGACAACGTTAAAATGACACTGCTCAGAAGTGAGTTAGGGTATTTTCCAGTAGATAGCGAATTTAATGAGGTTCTTGCTTCAAAATGTGTTTGATTGGAGTTAGCGCTCAAGATTTTTATGAATGACTTTTTTCTATTCCTTTTCACTTTGAGAGTTGTATTTATAGTGACTAAGTACTTGGTGAGCTTCAACTCACTTGGGTTGTGATTAGGCTCACTGACTTTCTACTTTATTTATTATTTATTTAATTGAGTCTTTTTATTTTATTTCTATTTTTTTTAACTCTTAAAGTCTTATTTTACCATATTATTGTAATATATATCTTTATAATATATATACTTTTAGATAATTGGATAACATGTACAGAAAAAAAATGAAATTTTCTTAAATTTGTAATCTTGTACTCAAGCTTTTGATATTATTTAATGCAGTTTCTGTAATAATAACCTTATCTTTTTTACATTATAAAAATCTTAAAGATCTTGATTAAAAGAATAATCTTTAGATATACAAAAAAATAATTCCCTTTCTTACTTTGAAAATTTTTACATACAAAAAGAAAAAATAAATCATATTCACATATATAAAGAATACACCGTGATTGAAAAATCATATAAAAACTAAATTTTTTCTTAAACTTAAATAAGAGTTTGACCGGAATATATAGTACAACTATGATGATCTCATTATGTAGTACTTTATCAAATTATTTATAAAAAAATTAAAAAAAGATAAAATAATCCTATCTTTTTAAAGTAGATATTCTACATTTTTAAAATAAAAAGTAATATTTTCAGAAAATAATATTCAAAAAATTGAAGAACTAATTTTCAAATAAAATATAGATAATGACAACATAGCTTTATTTTTTGTTGAGTGGTTAATTAATCAATGACATTTTCCTCACACTCATAAATATAATATTTGAACTTTTTATTTTAACGAATTTTTAATGTATGTCTGTGTATAAATTAAAAAAAATTAAAATATGAAAAACAATGAAAAATACAATTAATTAATTAATCAACAAAATGAGTACAATCCACTTTCCCGGTTCACCTTGGAACCCCTACCCTTAATTCATCCAATCAAGCCGGCCAAACCACCACTTGATTACCCGTAACCCAACGCGATTACCAAATTTCTCAAATCCCAATCCGTTGTCAATCATCAATTCCAAACGCTTGAAATTTCAACTCTACAAAGTCCTAATTCTCTTCACTCCCAAATTGCAAACCCTAATTTATCAGTACATTTAAGGGCTGAGGAGAAAAGGAGAGAATTTTGAAGATGGCGGCGACAATTGAAGGCGAGGATAAGGTTCTGGCTACCGCACAGCGGATCGTGCAGTCGCTACACAGCACCTCCGACACCGATGACATGCTCTTAATACTCTCGGCCTTCGACAACCGCCTCTCCGCGCTCTCCTCCTTCGTCTCATCCGAAGATGCGTCCGTCTCCACAGCCGCCCAATCCTCCACCGTCGATCCTCGACTGGACGCTGCTGAGCGAATTATTTTAAACGACACCGACTCGACTTCGTTCTCTGATGACTACTTAGCTGCAGTTGATGAGGTCATTCAATTGACCGAGGACTTGAACATCAATTCACCCAGTGATGGCGTCATGGATAGGGCTGAGAATGCGCTGCAGCTTGCCATGGCTCGATTGGAGGATGAATTCCGCCATATCTTGATACGAAATACTGTCCCTCTCGACCCTGATCGTCTCCATCGCTCATCGCTTTCTTTGTCCTCTGCTTCTATTTCAGTTCCTGCTGCTGAGTTATTTAATGAAGATGTGAATGAGAGTCTTGAGGATGTTAGTAGTGGGAGGTACAGCAACCACAGTCACGGTAGGGGCGTGAGCTTTGGTGGGGATGAGATGTCTCTTGAATTGATTCATCAAGATGCGGCGATTGATTTGAGAGAGATTGCTGATCGGATGATCAGGTCTGGGTATGAAAAGGAATGTTGTCAGGTGTATTGTAGTGTTCGCCGTGATGTTCTTGATGAATGTATGTTAATTCTTGGAGTGGAGAAATTGAGCATTGAGGAAGTCCAGAGGATTGATTGGCATTCCTTGGATGAGAAGATGAAAAAGTGGATTCAAGCTGTTAAGGTAGTTTTTGGGACTCTGTTGTCAAGTGAAAAGCACCTGTGTGAGCAGATTTTTGCTGGGTCTGATTTGATTAAGGAAGTTTGCTTTTTGGAGACTTCTAAAGGTTGCGTGATGCAGTTATTGAATTTTGGAGAGGCTGTTGCAATTGGGAAGAGGTCTGCTGAGAAATTGTTTAGGATTCTCGATATGTATGAGGCATTAGCTGAGTTTTTACCAGACTTGCAGGCCCTGTTTATGGATGAGGAAGCAGGTGATATGGTGTGTAGTGAGGCTAAGGGACTGTTGGATGGGCTGGGTGAGGCTGCTATTGGGACTTTCATGGAGTTTGAGAGTGCGGTTCAGAGGGAGACTTCTAGGAAGCCAATACAGAATGGTGAGATTCATCCACTCAGTCGATATGTTATGAATTATGCGAAGTTGCTTGTGGATTATAGTGATACCCTCAATTTGCTCTTGGGAACTGTGGAGGTCGACTCAGGGCAGCCAGAAAGGGAGAACAGTGACAATTTGGAGGTGCAAAGCATGTCCCTCATTGCTCAACGCCTGTTAGCATTAATTGCATCTTTGGAATCAAATCTTGAGGAGAAATCAAAATTGTATGATGATACTGCAATGCAGTATATATTTTTAATGAACAACATACTTTACATTGTACAAAAAGTGAAAGACTCAGAGCTCCGAAACCTTTTGGGAGATAACTGGATTAGAAAACGACGGGGACAGATCCGACAGTATGCCACACAATACCTTAGGGCATCATGGAGCAAAGCCTTATCTTGTTTGAAGGATGAAGGGCTTGGAGGGAGCTCTAGTGGTGCATTGAAGGTGGCTTTGAAGGAACGATTTAAGAATTTCAACAGTTGTTTTGAAGACATCTATAGGACTCAAACAGCTTGGAAGGTCCAAGATCCTCAGCTCCGGGAAGAACTTAGGATATCCATTTCAGAAAAAGTGATTCCTGCTTACCGCTCATTTATGGGAAGGTTTGGGAGTCAGCTAGAAAGTGGAAGGCATGCAGGAAAATACATAAAATACACCCCGGAGGATTTGGAGAATTATTTGTTGGATCTATTTGAAGGAACGCCCCTCATTCTGCACCATATGAGAAGAAAAAGTACATAAAAATGCAGGTCTCTGGTGACAGGTATGCTTTCTGTCTTTACTGGGCAATAGGTGCAGCTTCTACCTTCAGTTTAGCGATGTACTTAACTGATGGTTTGGATGTATTGAACACACAAGTTTCTCTGAAAGATATATGCACCCTCCTCCATATACTGTAATAATTTTGTAAATGCACCTTCTATCTTTTGTGTGAAACAATATGTTTTCATGTATTTATTGCCATGATCATACATATAGAGTTGGACTGGATGATAACTTGGGCAATAGTTGTTGTTTTTCTGAAGGCTGCTTTTCTCAGCTGCTTGTTGATGGCTTTACTGCTGCATAGGACTGTGATTCTGTTGATGCCTTATGGAACTAATACTAGTTAATATGTGAAAAAGCAGTCCTGTTTTTGAACGCTCAAACCTAATGCTATAGGGTAGTTGCTAGTTTTTGGACATTTTACTCTCTGGATATGTGTATGTTTGTTCACAGATTATGATGAAGATGATGAGAAGTTGGGATATGATTGTGTCATGACCCTCTCGACAGTTTAAGGAAAAGACTTTGTAGTTGGGGATGCAGGGGCAAGGAGAAGATGAGAAGAAAACAGGACAGAAATAGAAATTTTGGGGCAAAATAAGTTGACATTCATTGACTGATTATATACACACACCCACAGACACACGCAGAGAATTCAAAATAAAATTCTTCTGGTTAAATTTGTCTGAGTCTCTGGACCCAATTGAACTTAATGAGTGTCATCTTCCTTTTGATCCTCTCTCCACTATGCTGCTAAACCTTAATTTAGGTGGTTGCCCACTTCAATCCTAATTTGATTTTCCATAGCTAGTTAATTCTAGGACGTTTGTTTAGTTGGAGCGCATATAAATATACAGTTGAGGGGAGAATGTAGCCCTTTTGAGAAGATATCCTTGTTTCTGATAATGCTTACTAAAGCTAATCATAAATCATATTACGATAGAAAAAGTGATCATCTACTAGCCAGAAACCTGTGCAAGATAATCTTACGCCACCGGGAAACTATTGTGTTTGAAAATGATAGTCTTTTGAGGAAGCTGATTTTATTTTGGGTGAGTTTCACTTTGCCACCTTCATGTGCGTGCATTTAACACTTTGGCCACCTTCGAAACTATAAATATATACACTTTGCCCCTTCTGCTGAGAATAAATTATAAGTTATTTTACAATTTTTTGCCCATTAAGAAATATTTGGGAAAATATTAAAATTTTGAAATTGTTATTTGAACTTAATAGTATGGAACAATAAACTACTTGTCACCAACTTAGAAGCAACCTACAGAGATGCTCTTACAAAGACTTTAATCTTTGGCAAATGGCAACATTTACTTCGACTTTCTTTGTAAGGGGCTGCAAAATTTCCTTCAACATTAAACAAGAAATGATCTTTATTTACCCCCTCTGGACTATGCTTTATCTGGACATTCCCTAGAATCTAATTTGAATGATTTTGGATTTTTAATTTGAAAACAACTACTTTTTTTCATGATTATGTTCAAAAACCCAAATAGTATTTTATGTTGTTGTATAACTAACTATTTATATGCATATGGTTCTTTATAAAGTATCATTATGAAATATATATGCCTTTATTTACAATACCTAGAAAATTCATTAACCTCTTTCGCGTAAATAGGATAATTGTGAAAAGATACACGTGTCTGACGTTGTGTGTATAAGTGATTGTCTGTGTAGTTAAACCCATAATGCCACATACATCAATACGCTTCACATTACTTATACGTATATTAATGCTTAGGATAATTTTATGGGGGGGGGGGGGGGGGCGTAAATGAGAAAGAGCTTGATTGGTTTTGATTTGTTTCTGCTATAACTATTGTTAACAAATAATAAATTTAAGATCAGTTAATTTCTACAAAAACAATATTTGATATTGATTTAGAAACTAAATTTCCTTCTACATCTAATTACCATGTTTGGCGAGGAATATCTTTATACAAACAAAATGTATTTTGACAAAAATCTTCCATCTAATTTTTCAAAAAGAAGTGGCCTATCTGTACTTGATCTATTAAATTAGTGAAATTGCTATTTATTTATTTTTTTCGATCTAGTGAAATTGCTAATTGATAACTAGAATTTTCTAGCTTAACCAAACACATCATTAGTTAAAACAAGTCTGCAAAAACCAAACGCCTCTTACTGAACTCACTACCTTAATCCTTGTTAATGTTTAAAACAAAAGTATTTCTTATTTAAGCGTCCAAATTGCCTTAACATATCTCTAAACAGAAACGGAGATATATAACCGGCACTTACAAGAAAGTCGCATATCAAAACAAATTTCCAGCTGTTGGATGTATGTACTCATAAGATGTGTATACTTGTGTGGCTGGCTCTGAACCAAACCAACTAGTATATAAGTGAGAGCGATTATATGCCTGAAAGAGGGGTGAACTTTTTCAATTTTTATGCAGCGAAAGTATGATTACTCTAAAACTTTTGGTCTTTGAATAATACGTTAGGTCTTATGCATAAAGTATATTGAGTTATTAAGTGGAACTTATAAAACCAATTAAACTTCATGCGAGTCATAATATTTAAGATATGAATTGTAAAGCTCAAGTAAATAGATATTGGTGTTTATAGTGGTTCCAAAATTTACTTCCACTACTTAAGCTTTCACTTAAGATTTGAGATCCCATAATTTAATAAAGGATAATAATATTTATATAAAATAAGCACAATAATTTGATTGTAAGAAAGATAGGGATAGAAACACCCAAAGGGGTAATAAAGCGACTCTCAACTTAGAGCAAAACTGAATTCCAGATGTGATGAAGTAAATTTTGGAATGCTGTGGAACCAAGTGCTTTATGATCACAGTTGGGGGAACCTTTTCCAGTCACAGCTGCACAATCTCTGCAGACTGATGTGCACATTGCTGCCATTCTGTAAGCAACCTCTAGACTGTCCTCCTAGATAGTGACTTAGAACACCACAGAAATCTCAACAATACTACCTCTACATGCTTCTTCACTTGGAGGTCTTTTGAGCGACCGTCCGGTTTGTTTTCTTCAAGAATCTCTTGAAAACATGTCTTTTTTCATCATGAGGTCCTTCTTGATATAAACACATTGCTATCCTCTTCTACCTAAGATTTGTCGAACCAAACACCCCTTGACCTTTATTCACCAAGGTCCCTCGGAACGACAGTAGACAAGCAAGAAATTAAACATTTAAGAATAAGAGGTGTATGAGAGTAGATATACTCTACTAGAATACTTAAGAACGATTTTTCCCGTCTTGTTAAATTACTTGAATGCATTTTTGTTCTTTAATTTATAGATGCATTTCAAACGGATAAAAGAACCAAAATGAAAGGTATCCGTTAGTGTAAATAAGAAAGGACAATTCCATAAAGTGTCCATTAGACAAGTAAGAAGGAATGATTCCACGAATTTTGAATTCTTAATATGAATGCAACATCATGGATTCACTTTCCAACAGATCTCTAGGAGGAATAATATAATAAATATTTTCATTATCAAAACTGTAATTAAATCATCAAAAAATTAACTGTAAGTCTTCTCCCTTCCAATACTAGTAGTGCCCCATTGGGCTCAAACCCGAACTCTTCACCAAGCTATATAAAGTGGATTACATAATCTTATGCTTCCAATGTAGGATAGGTTTGTCTTATCCACTATAATGTCCTCATTATTCTTGCTTTAATCTTAATTTTCTAATTTTATAAACCAATATTCATTCACTTTATGAATTTTGTGACACGCTTATCAATTATAACGAAGGACCTAATAGTATGTAGGTGATAGTTGATAGATCAATCAAACATGCACAATTTTGCATGTGGGATCTATTACAAAGTGGAGAAACACAGTTTATATATATATATATATATATATATTAAGGAGATAGTCCAACTATATTTGGGTTCGAGCTACTATTGTATCTAATCAGGATACTATTTAAAGCTATAGAGCAGCAAAAGTCCTTACCTTGACTGTGCTATGGGCAATGTGCTTCTCGTACCAAGTTATTGAATTAGCTACATAAAAAAAGGTCACATGATTGCGTATGAGGAGGCAACTTCGTAAAGCTCAAGAACTGACTCTACAAGTTGAGTTAAGAGTGTTGATTACTCCGACATCAAACCATAGTTAGGGCCCAAATCATTTGGTAGGGGGCTGAGAAATGAGAAGATCCTAAGTCAAGCCAGAGTTCATGGAGTGAGTGTGTGAGACTTTATTCCATTATAATTTACTCTCCAAAAACTACTAAGGGCACGCTCAAGGGGTTCTTTGAAGCACTACCAAATAAACTAAAAGGGATGGAATGAGATAATAGCAAGAGAAATACCCACACATGAAAAATAGTCGAAGCAAATTAGTTAATTGAGCTCCTAAGGGAGACATTCGCTCTAATCTCTATGCGCGTGACAAATTTCTTTTAGAAAAAGAAAAAATAGTTGATGCTGTAAATGGAACAAACCCTTTATATGGGGGTAAAAAAATGTTTAGAGGATAGGATGAAGGCATGACGCATCATAAGGATGGATGATAGGATGGAAGCTTGATGATATACGCAACAACGTAATTAACGGCTTTAATTACTTCAGCAAAATCAGGGTAAGACTTTTTTTTGGATTTGATAAAGTGGGAGATTTATCGGATAACAAAAGAAAAGTTAATTTTGCTCTTAAAGAGCTAGTATTCACATCTTTTTTTGTTGGGTTGGATCCAATCATCCGACCTAGCATTCAAGATTCAACCAGACACATCTTCGCTTTTAACTTAAAAACACAGGCATGTCCCAAATTGGCGCTACATCTTGTACTACATCATCCAAAATATACTTGCTTATTAGCAACTCATGCAAAGTTCACCACATTCTTAGGTATGCTAAATATACTAACATTGTTTTGACTCACATCTTGAGCTCTCGGACGTGTTTGCTGGGCCACCCTTGATGTTTCTATTGCTTTATTTTGATATAAGAATATAGGGGTATTGGACTATTGACCAGGGATGACAACGGGGCGGGTTTGGCAGGATTCGGGACTCGCCCCGTATGGGCTTGTTGGGCCCTGAAACCCGCCTTGCCTCCCATTTGAACCCGAACCTGCTAGGTCCAACCAACCTAACCCAATTTTGTTTTCCCTTACAGCTTGATGCACAAATTTTGCAACTTTCTTCAGAGAGCTTGAGAGTTGAGCGGCTGTGGGTAGCGGATTTTGACTTTTGGGGGAAATTGCTAAATTGAAAGAAGTAAGGAAACAACCCTAATTTATGAGTAATATATATTATATATATATAATATTTAATAAATATTACTATTATGCATGTCGGGTTCAGCAGGACCCGGAACTTGTCCCGGATTCGATCGAGCCTCTAAAATAAAAATTCGGTACCCGCCTCGAAATCCATTTACTTGCGGGTCTCCAGTTTACCTGAACCCATTGTCATTCCTACTATTGACCCCAAATACATACGAGCTTGGTGCATTGTTGAGACCTCATCCACCTCAAGTTCAATCTAGCACTTATGAAGAGATTGATTTATCAAGGTGAAGAAAAGGGAAGACAAAAAATTTTCATTTTTAGATATCAAATGGTAAGTTTAAAATAGTTGTTAGTATAAATCATTTTTAAAAATTTTCATATTAAACTAAAAAATATTACTTGTAACTTAATCGAAAGATCTAATTAGCATGAAACATGCCCTTCGTATTAGTTTGAAATTACCTATCACAGCTATACGTGAGATCCATTGGCAACTTTATGGAAATTTTCTGGCTGACTCAGAGGAGAGGTGAATTTGGACGATAAAATTGATCATGTATACATTTGCCATAAAATATTAATCATGAATAGAATAATAATATTCACTGTGATACATAATATACAGTGTAATTTTATCACCTGTATAATTAAAAAGGAACTAGACAAAGAATTAATAAAATATATTTATAAATATGTTTGACTAAACCTTATATATAGAAAAATACGTAAAAATTAGAATTAAAATTAATTGTATCTTAATGATATACATTTACAAATAAGCATTCTACTTATTAAAATAGAGGTTGAAAAAAACTTATTCATCTCATCTCAAATAGAAATAAAATCATAGAATAACTTCTAAACATAAAGTAAAAAATTAAAGGATATATTGCACCCTCTTCCAAAAATAAGTTTTAACAGTACAAAAGAAAACAAGAAACTAGAGGCTATGTTTGGTTGCAAATTATCAATTTATTTTTCAACTCCCAAAATATAAATAAACAAATTATACATATTCCCCATCACTGTTCCTAAAATACACCCAAAATGCCCAAAATAACTTCCTAATTCATTTCCTACCTATTACCCTCTCATTTTTTGTCCCCTACCCAATTTATATACACACATATACATACATAAATAATTTTAAAATATTAATTTTATCCTATTAATCCAATAAAAAAGTTATTGATGTGGTATCTTCTCCCCTTCTAAAATAAAACCAAACAAATAATTTTCTACCAAAACATTCTCCACCTACCATTCAAAATAAAAACAAACAATCATCACATTCCCCAACCACACTTTCCAAAAATCATTTTGCCAAAATATTTTGGTGAAATGCTCGAATTTGCAACCAAACATAGCCTTAGGTTTCATTTTCTAAAACTATTTTCACATTTTTAAATTAAAAAATATTTGTTTTACTTATTTTTGTGGAAATCTTTATAGAAAAATCCTATTTCTCACAGTATATATTCTACAATTTTCAAATTAAGAATAATATTAGGAAAAAAAAAAGGAAAAATACATTTTCAAACTATAATAAAAAAAATAGTCCAAAATACAGTGAATTAATTAGTTAGCAAAAATGAGTTCAATCCACTTTTCCGGTTCATCATCCAATCAAGCCAGCCAAACCACCGTCCGATTACGATTGAATTTTTCCAATCCCAATTCCAAATTTCCCAAATCCGAATCTGTCATTGATCATCAATCCAAACGCTTGAAATTTCAACTCTAAAAGTGCTAATGCTATTCATCCCCAAATTCTGAACCCTAATTTATCAATCTATACAGGGTTGAAGAGAAAGGAGAGACTGTTGAAGATGGCGGCGACAATTGAAGGTGAAGATAAAGTTCTGGCCACTGCGCAGCGGATCGTGCAGTCGCTACACAGCACTTCCGACACCGACGACATGCTCTTAATACTCTCGGCCTTCGACAACCGCCTTTCCGCCCTCTCCTCCTTCGTCTCATCCGAAGATGCATCCGTCTCCACAGCCGCCCAGTCCTCTGCCGTTGATCCTCGATTGGACGTTGCCGAGCGAATTATTTTAAACGATGCGGACTCGACTTCGTTCTCTGATGATTACTTAGCTGCAGTTGATGAAGTCATTCAATTGACTGAGGAATGGAGCATTAATTCACCCAGTGATGACGTCATGGATAGGGCTGAGAACGCGTTGCAGCTTGCCATGGCTAGGTTGGAGGATGAATTCCGCCATATCTTGATACGAAATACTGTCCCTCTTGACCCCGATCGTCTCCATCGCTCATCGTTTTCTTTGTCCGCTGCTGCTATTTCCATTGCTGCTACTGAGTTATTTAACGACGATGCCAATGAAAGTCTTGAGGATGTTAGTAGTGGGAGGTACAACAACCACAGTCACGGTAAGGGCGTGAGTTTTGGTGGAGATGAGATATCTCTTGAATTAATTCACCAAGATGCAGTGATTGATTTGAGAGAGATTGCTGATCGAATGGTAAGGTCTGGGTATGAAAAAGAATGTTGTCAGGTGTATTGTAGTGTTCGCCGAGATATTCTTGATGAATGTGTGGTAATTCTTGGAGTGGAGAAATTGAGCATTGAGGAAGTCCAGTGGATTGATTGGCAGTCCTTGGATGAGAAGATGAGAAAATGGATTCAAGCTGTTAAAGTAGTTCTCCGGACTCTGTTGTCATGTGAAAAGCGCCTCTGTGAGCAGATTTTTGCTGGTTCTGACATGATTAAGGAAGTTTGCTTTTTGGAGACTTCAAAAGGTTGTGTTATGCAGTTATTGAATTTTGGAGAGGCTGTTACAATTGGGAGGAGGTCTGCTGAGAAATTATTTAGGATTCTTGATATGTATGATGCATTGGCTGACGTTTTACCAGACTTGAAGGCACTATTTATGGATGAAGATGCGGGTGATATGGTGTATAGTGAGGCTAAGGGATTGTTGGATGGACTGGGTGAGGCTGCTATTGGGACTTTTGTGGAGTTTGAGAGTGCTGTTCAGAGGGAGACTTCTAGGAAGCCAATACAGAATGGTGAGATTCATCCACTCAGTCGATATGTTATGAATTATGCGAAGTTGCTTGTGGATTATAGTGATACTCTCAATTCACTGTTGGGGACTGTGCAGGTTGACTCAGGCCAACTTGAAAGGGAGAATAGTGACTACTCGGAGTTGCAAAGCATGTCCCTAATAGCTCAGCGCCTGTTGACATTAGTTAAATCTTTGGAAACAAATCTGGAAGATAAGTCAAGAATGTATGAGGATACTGCAATGCAGTTTATATTTTTAATGAACAATGTTTTGTACATTGTACAAAAAGTTAAAGACTCAGAGCTTCGGAACCTTTTGGGAGATAACTGGATTAGAAAACGAAGAGGACAGATCAGACAATATTCCACCCAATATCTTAGGGCATCATGGAGCAAGGCCTTATCTTGTTTGAAGGATGAAGGGATTGGTGAGAGCTCAAGTGGTGCATCAAAGGTGGCTTTGAAGGAGAGATTTAAGAATTTCAACTGTTGTTTTGAAGATATCTACAGGATTCAAACTGCTTGGAAGGTCCCAGATCCTCAGCTCCGTGAAGAACTCAGAATATCCATTTCAGAAAAGGTGATTCCAGCTTACCGCTCATTTATGGGAAGGTTTGGTAGTCAGCTAGAAAATGGAAGGAATTCAGGAAAATACATAAAATATACTTCTGAGGATTTAGAGAATTATTTGTTGGATCTATTTGAAGGAACACCCCTCATTCTGCACCATATGAGAAGAAAAAGTACATAAAAATGCAGGTCTCTGGTGACAGGTATGCATTATGTCTTTATCGGGCAATAGTTGCGACTATTACCTTCAGCTTTGATGTACTTAGACTGGTGGTTTGGATGTGTTGAACACAATCTTGTGTGAAAGATATCTGCACTCTCCTCCATATACTGTAATGATTGTGTAAATGTACCGCATATCTTTGTTGGAACCATATGTTTTAATGTATTTATTGTCATGAACAAACACTTAAGAGTCAGAGAGGATGATAACTTGGGCATTAGTTGTTTTTCTGAAAGCTACTTTCTCAGCTGCTTGGTAGTGGTTTTATTGCTGCATAGGACTGTGATTCTGTTGATTCCTTGTTGAATTAGTACTAGTTAATGTGTCAAGAAGCAGTCTTTTCTTTGAACTCTCAAACCTAATATTATAGGGTATTTACTAGTTAGTTTGTGTACATTATACTGTCTGGGATGTATAGGTCATATGCTTGTTTACGATTTATGATGAAGATGATGAGAAGTTGGGATATGTTCGTGTTATAAGCCAAGTCTGACATTATAAGAAAAGAAACTCAATATTTGGGGTTCATCAAACTATAATGGAAACAGTGGCAAGGAGGAGATGAAAAGAAGAAAGTAGGAAAGATGGAGATAATTTGGGCAAAATAAGTTGAAATTCATTACCTGATACTTACAAGAAAGCTGCACATCAAAATAGTTAACTCTATTAAATCTTGAGCTAATGATGACTAAACTGAGGAAAAAAATTGTGTCAAAACATGTCCATTAGGATTAACACGAGTTTGCAAGTGGTTTAGACCCTGCTATTGGTAGGCAGTGGCAGGACACCATCGAAAAAATCTCCAAAATAACCACGAGGCTCATGTACCAGCTTTGAGATTATGTCTCTTAGTGTGATAACCCCCTCCAGCTTTCCAGCTTCATCCACCACATGTATGCGCTGAATCTTCATAGAATTAAGTTTCATAATAACTTCTTTGAGTGTGTTGTCTCTCCGGCATATGACCATTCCACTCAACAATGGTGACTGACTTATCCTGATGCTCCTCTAGATAGCTTGTAACTGCTGTCAGGAAGTTCTTGGCAGTGATAGATCTGCATTGACATGCGAATGAGTGAGATGGAACTATATACTCCCGTTGAGAAGTTTTGAAGCAGATTAAAGATTACCAACTCCTCTAGTGTCTAGCAGCCCAGCCTTTGAACTATTATCATTTCATGCTTCATTTTGCTATTATCATAGTTCTCAATTTTACAGTTACTTACGAAGTATGTTAATAAAAGTAAATCACAACATGTGTCCACCAAAATGGGGGAGAATGATTATCCACAGACCTGTACTCGTTGTAGATTTGTGGTGCTCTGATAAGGAATTGGATATCTCTGATGCTTATACTACCAACTGCCTTATTGCCATCACTTGCAACTACTGGTACACCTCCAACTTCCTTTTGTCTCATTAGTTTAAATGCATGCAGCACATGGTCGTCCTTGTACACCTGCAGACTGCAAAGAAACATGTGCAAAAAAGTCTCTCAGAACTAGAAATTGTGATGAAAAGTGGGGGTTTTTCCTCAACATTGGCAGCAATAGGAAAAAGCATAAATACCAAACTTGAAACCCCAAAAACATATATGATAATATCACACATATGCAACAGTCATTTACCCTTCAAAATCAAGACCTCAAGCTAGGATAACAGATGAGAATATTTGAACTTCTGGTTCCCATTCTTCTTTCCCTCATGATTATTGAACAGTACCTTGATTATGTCCCTGGATTTCATTAAATGGAGACCTAGTTCAAATAGCTTTTTGGAACCCTAGTCTTCAAACCTATGGAGCCCAGCACATTCTTCTAGCATGTGAGTAACAGCACTTTGAGTGATGATGTTGTGAATCTTTGCTTCCCTAAAATCAACCACAGGAACACTCTTCATTCTATACTTGGACAGCAGTAGGAGCATTGTTAAGAATGAGTTGGCTTTCTGCAGCGCAAGAGATGGAGCCCAACGAAAAGATCCTATGATATCCCCCACCTGTTTTGATCATTAATTAGAAAGTGTGAAAAATACAAATTCATGAGAAAGTGGAATTAAAAGATGGTTCAATAAGTTGAAAGATTAACCGCTGTGTTCTTGTACAACTCAGATGAAGTAAGAGTCTCAAAAAACTTTCTACAAGTAGCAGTAGGAGAGTCAGGATGCATGGATTTAAACCTTGGAGAAGATATTCCATTAGCTGGTGCTGTAACAGCAGGGCCAATATCATCCTCAGAGCCATTCATGTCTGAATTGAGGCCACTGTAGCCTTCCATCTTTTCGGACTGCAATAAAAGTTCAATGTGTTAGAAATTAGGTTGTGGTTGTTTGTGGAATGGAATCCCATTTTTCTGCCTCTCATACACAAAATATAAATAAGGCACGCTTGAATGTAAGACCACTTCTTGGTTTGTAGAATTTAAAGTTTCATTGGGTTTTGTGTTTGAAAACAACGTTGCTGACACATTTGTCTTCTCTCTCCTTTGTTTCCTTTTTGTTTCTTTCTTTCCTTTTTCCTAATATTTTTCATACTTTGTTAATATTAATTTATTACTTTAATTTTTTTTCTTTTTTATTTAAAATTATAAAAAGATGTGTATTTTTAAAATTTTCAAGAATTAGATATTTATTTAAACTTATTATAGATAATTTAACTATTATTATATTAGTTTAAAATATATCAAGTCTCTCTTTTCACATGTAATTTCTAGATCTGAGCCTCAACCCCTTTTTTAAGATTTTAGGAATTTATGAATTAATTTTTTAATTGTTTTTAAATATGATTGTTTATAAAGTTTTCATTCCAAGGAACGTTTTATGCATATTTTAGATTTAAATATTTAATTGGGTTTTTTTTAAATTTGTAAAATTAAATAAAACTACACAAAATAAATTTTTTATAATTTATAAATTAATAATTTTGAAATTTGATTTATTAACTTTATAAATTATTTATAAATTTTTACAATATTATAAATCCCACACAAACCCTTAACAGCAAAATTCGACTTATTGATAGACGATCTATTTTTTAAATTTAAAAAATTTAATTTATTACATTTATAAATTATTTGTAACTTTTTTATATTATTATCTCAAACAATTCTAAAACACCAAAATTTGATTTATTGACAGACGATATATTTTTTAAAATTACAAAAAAAATACATGCATATTAAATTTATAAATTTTTTTACTCTAAATCACAAACAAAATAAAAAAACTAAAACTCATAAAATAATTTCATTATTTCAAACAGATCTCTCAAAATATATATATATATATATATATAATCTTACAATCAATTACAATATCACATCATATCAACCTATCTCATTACAATAATCATTACATTTTACCTCACAACCAATCACAATTTCATCTCTAATTCTCATATCTCTAAAACACCAAAACATCCTTCAAATCTCTAAAACACTAAGGACCTGTTTGGTTTTATTTCCATTTTCAATTTTCACTTCCATCATTTTTAAAATGGTGAGAATTAGTTATGTGATGTGATGTGGAAATGGAAATGGAAATGTATTTGGATGAAATATTTGAAAATGTAATAATTATATTGGAAATGTAATGATTATGTAGGGTGTAGGTGGAGAGAGATAGAAATAATTGAATAGAGAGAGAGAAGATGTATAGGTTATCGAAAAAGGTATATAGGTTATTGAAAAATGTGTTTTGAAAATGAAAATTGAAATTATGTTGGGTGAATTTTTTTTAAAAATGATGATTTCTATTTTTGGAATAGTAAAATTGGTGAAAAGGGGGTCTGGAAATAAAACCAAACAGGCTCTAAAACATGAAACAAGTCTCACAAGCAATTACAACTTTAGAATCTCAGTTTTCTTAAGGGATTCTTAAGGGCCAATTTGGTTTTATTTTCATTCTCATTTTCCATTTCCATCATTTACAAAATTTGAAAAGTTAGTAAGAATGAGTTGCAAATGAGTTTGTGTTTAGATAAATTATTGAAAAAGTAATGATTATATTGTGTTTAGTAGGTTGTATATGGAGAGAGAAAGTGGCAATGATAATAGAGAGATAAAATATGTAAGTTATTGAGAGAAGATATATAGGTTATTGGGGATTGTGTTTTGAGAATAAAAATGTAAATATGTTACTGAAAATGTGTATAAAGTGATGCGTTTTTATTTTTAAATAGTAGAAAATGTAATAATGAAGCTTGAGAATAAAAACAAATGGGTCTTAGTAAGTATGGGTGATGGTATTCAATATTCTGTTTAAATAAGTGATAAATAAGAAATTACTAAAGAATCAAACTATAGAATTTCTTAAGTTATGTGTTACACTGAATGTAAGTGATCGATTGAAAAACTAAGTACTCAATTGACATTAGGAACTTTTTATACCGACAGAGTATACATCACGAGTATACATAGAATAATGTAGATGTGCAAGCCCCATCTAATGAAAAAAATGAAATTTGATGGGGATTTAGTTCATCTAACACGTACATTTAATGGACATCCCTTATCTATATGCAATCATTGAAAGTGAAGATATTCGAGATTAATGTAAATATTCCACCTAAAAGAATCATTCAGAACAATGTGTAAAAATCGTATGATAAACTAAAATATATACAATTGAAGCTAAAAATGTAGTCAAATTATTATAAAAATATAAACTAAAACAATATACAATCTTATAAAAATATAAACTAAAATGTAGTCTAATTTTTATAAGTGGTGGCATTGAAGCTAAAAATCTTATAATCATTCAATTTTGAGACCTCAATTTGTAATAGGCTACTCGTTTTTTAACTGCAACTTCTCTTATTTTATATTTTCAACTTATTTTTCGAGTGCTCTTCTAGCATATTGTAATGTTTATATGATAACGCTTTCAAGAAACTATATGTGTAAACTTCACGTACGGCAAAAAAATTTATCCACAAATTTTGCTTTTCCATACTTTGGTGGATAAGTATATCTATATCGATATTTATATCTATATCTATATATATATATAGTGCGATGCAAGCTTTGCCTTTTTCTTTTAAAATACAATTATAAATGTCAAAAAATAAAAAAAAAGCGAGGGACTAAACCAAATTTTTTTTATTATGGCGGGTGACATTGAATTATCCAAAATATGATTTTTTTTATTATATACAATATATTAATTACTCTTTACTCTTTAGAAAGTTTTTATCTTTTAAATCTCTTTGTTTTTAAAATTTTCGCTATTAAATTACAACTACGATGCAAATATAGGACCTAATATCAGCAAGGAAATCAATATTATCTATTATATTTGCATACTACTCTACCACAAAAGTTGTGTATAACGAAAATGGGACAATCCCAGTGTGATTTTATACAAACTGATAGCTTATATTGTTGCTTTGTATCCAACTTGACATATACCACCGACTAAATAGATCAATTTAATTTCCAACTTCTAAGTCCTATTAACCAAATAACACTAACCAAATAAAATTCCATCTCACTAATCAGAATGGCATGACATCGTTACTGCCATGTTCTTTCTGGTGTTTTTTAGAGCAATAGCGAGAAAAAAGGTACTTAGGAGTATGGCTGAAAATAACTTATCTGAAAATATAGTAACTCTAACTTCAAATATTCAAATCAAACAGTAGCAACAATCGTTTGTTCCATCCATAATCTGTTGTTTTAAAGCAACCAATTCTAGAAAAATAGAAAGACATGAAAAAATAAGGTTCAGTGATCACACTGCAAAATATAACTTTGAAAATTTATAGCCCAAGTAACTAATCATTAGTGCATGATATTTATAAAAAGTTGTTAATGGCATTAACTACAAAATCCACCAAATTTCTAAAAAAACATTAAGAAATATACAAACTATGGTTGCATATATGCTAGTCTATCTGTTCAAGTTAGGTTTCCTAAATTGAACTCATCAATGATTGAGTCCATATTGAAAGTTGGAACAATTTCTTTCTCAATATGCACTAGTCAAAAACTCATCTTCTATTTTATTCCACAATGTCGTCTTTACAATTTTCATACATGAAAAAGCATGTTGGTTGTTGCAGTGGGAACTGGAAGAGTTGGAAAAAGTCCAATCAATATATCCACAAGATAGTAATTCATCCCCTTTCCTGTCTTTGGCAATACTTGGAATAACTTAGAAAGTGTTCATAATTTTTGGAAATCGATATTGCATCAAATATCAAATTCAAAGAGCCCCAACTGATACTTTGTATGCAAAATTCTCTTGATAACTAAAATCTTCGGGATAGAACTTTTCAATAAGTTTGCAAATATTCTTACTATTGAAAAATTTGTATCTATCTGTTGGATTTAAGCTGAGCTGAATCTAAGCAATTCTACCACACATTCTCATCGCATTAATAATTCATCTCTTGTAAAATAGAATCTATGGCGCCTGTTAATATATTAATTCGATAGTAATGCTCCAAGGTAATAGGATTGTGTATACGCATACGACCTCTACCTGATAAATGAGGAGCATTCATGTTGGGGATATCTATCTTATTTTTCTCACAAAAAATCTTCACTTTATCAAATAACTCATCCATCCTTTCTCTCTGAATTTCTAGATGAGTTCTTCTGTGTTAGTAACTGTACATCTATTGCATTCAAAATATCTTGATATTTGCATTGTAGAATTCGACAAAGATCATTCGTGATTTCCAATAACTTAACCATAAAATGCAAGGTAAATAGAAATTCAAATAATGTGATTGTGTCATGAACTCCATCTGTTGGTTCTCGAGGAGATAAACCCATTTTATCATTTATGATCTCACTTAAAACATGAAGAATATGATCAAAAATATTAAGTCAAGAAGGGACTTTAAATACAAGCCCCGCTGGCTGCTGTGTATCTCCTACATGTTGTATCGTCCCAAATTATTTTTCCTTCTTGTAGTTTCAAGCTCACTTTAGAAGTTAACTCTGTAATCTTGAGAGCATGAGCAATTTGTAATTAATCATGGCGTTTAGAAGAAGAATCTACTAAATTCACAATTACAATTATATGATAAAAGAAATGCTCAATAGATATAACACTTTGAACTGTTGCAATATTAATTGCAGTCGATGAGCAAAATAATGAACATAATATGTATGTGGCACTCATTCAAAAAAAGAGCTTGCAAAGCATTCCGCTCTCCTTGCATATTACTAGCATCATCTTATCCTTATCCTCAAATATTTTGCATGGTAAGATTATTGCTATAAAGAACACTAGAGATATACTTTTTCAGAGTAGAAGCTTTAGTATCCTCCACATGAATTATACAAAAGAACCTTTCCCAGATAAATCATTCTTTGTCAACATATCTTAAAACAATGGCGATTTGCTCTCCTTTTGACTCATCTCAAGATTCATCCACAATAAGATAATACTTTGCATCATCAATTTCTTCTTGTATGAATCTTTGAATTTTACTCGCATAAAGTGAGAACATCTCCTTATGAATTTGAGGAGAAGTATAAGAAGTACTTTGATGAGCATTTTCCAAGAAGGTCAAGCTAACCTTATCATTGTAATAAGTTGTGTGTTTTATAATTTCTAAAGGTTATGTGGAGCGTTCATTACAGCTTCTAAAGGTTATATCTTGAAATGTGCATAATTTTGCAACATTCATAAAAACCTTAAGTCTCAAGATTATTTGGAACTAACTTTGAAGATTGATTGTCTATAATTTTGTCAATGCATCGCAAGGGATTCATCAAGTCATGACAATATTTCATTGCTCTATTACGTGAAGAATTGAGGCTATTCCCTTCATGGACCGAAAAAGAATAATTTTCCCTATCATTCACTTTTTTCCATGATTAAAATTCATCAAGGATAAATGCATTTGATGAAAAGAAAACATAGAAGACAATACATTTTTTGAGGAGAATATTCTAGCCAATCAAGAAATAACTTATACCAAGTAGGTAGAAACCTTCTACCATGTTTATCGACACATTTAGGGGACTTTCTGGGATGCCTTAATAAGACCGACAATTAGATAAGCACACTTTTTCTATCTATCGGATAATCCTACGTGAATTTACGTAATCTAGGATCATGTCCAATATGAAGAGTATTAGCATCGTGAGCAGTCTTTTGAACTTTTGTTGGAGAAGACTTTGAAATAGAAGATTGATCTTCTCAAAAACGGAGAACTCCAGAAACAATATTTGGTGAAGTCTCGTGAATAGAACAACTGAACTATCTTGAAGATTTGTTTTTTAAAATAAAATTCAATTTTCTTGGTTCTCATAATGATCCTATATGAAAATTTTCAGTTAGTAGCGTGAAAATTCAATCATTAAGTTATATAAATTACATGAGTGAATTCTAACATCAAATGAATGAGAAAAACATATTACAAAATGATAAAACTATCAACAAATGAGACCATGCTATTGTCATCCATCTCTCTCTTCAAATATTTTAGAAGAAAGATAAAGCTAATTAGAAATGTATTATTAATTTAAATCCACTCATAAAATGAGAACAATTCCAGTTAAAAATAAATTCATGTTATAAATTAAAATCATACATTTATTTCAAATTTCAATTTTGCAATCACCATTGTGATAAAATAATAGAGAAGAAGCAAGGAGCTTACCAGTTACCATTAAAGACTCTCGGTGAAGCTTCCTCAATCTTCATTAATTAATAAAGAAGAAATAATATGTGAATAGTCTATAAAAATATAACAGGAAAATAAATAAATGACAACTGATTCTTGACTAAAATAATCTATTAGTTTGTGAGGAAACTTAACACATAAGATTAAATTTTAAAAGTTAATGTACACTACCTTTTGAATTTTACCATGATAATACAACAAAATAATACCTGAGCCAAATTATCTCTTGATCACCTTTTTACGATAAAGATTTAAAGATTCCAAGAGGATGAGAGAAAATAAGTAAGGCTTAACCTTTACGAGTTTGTAGTCATAGCATAATGCTCTGTTTCGATTCAAGAAATTTCTCGCTCAAACGACCTTTTATATAAATAATGAGAATGATGTACATGCACCACGTGAATAAAAAGTGTGTTCTTTTTCTTAATCAGGATAAAATATCTATTACATATAATATGAAAATAATTAATTTTCTCAATTACAAGGCAAAATTTCCAAATGGAAGCTCCAAATATTAAAGAACAACAAATCACAAGCCCAATATCCTAGATTTTAGTTCTATACATATAACCCACCTATTAATTTGTGCAATAAACTCATATATACCATAGTCTCTATGATCTGAACTTCATTGGACTGCCTAGTAAATTACATATATACACACAATATACAGGCACCATGGATGGTGGCTGCTCCGCTTCCTCGCCGTCTGATTTGAGCAATGCTCCGGCTGACTCCGACGGTGGCGCT
This sequence comes from Jacaranda mimosifolia, assembly GCA_018894105.1. Taxonomy (NCBI): domain Eukaryota; kingdom Viridiplantae; phylum Streptophyta; class Magnoliopsida; order Lamiales; family Bignoniaceae; genus Jacaranda; species Jacaranda mimosifolia. The sequence continues at coordinate 33,646,827 of CM032122.1, read as the reverse complement.
TCCAGATTCCTTGCCAACCTTCCATCTCGTGGCCACTTTTCCTCTACCGTCCTATCCTCTAACCCGGTATCTCGCATTCCCCTTAAACCCTATTTCCTTTTTCCTTTTTTGTTTGTTTGTTTTTATTTTTTAAAGAAAATTAGCCGCATGTCTGACTATTTCTTGCATGTAAAGGCAGCTGATTTTTGTCCTATATAATGTTTTTGAGAAGTTATGAGGTTTGTTTTGTTAGTTCGAGCAAGGCAATGCCTTTTCCTTTTGATGCAGACGAATTTCTATTTTTCTTTAGAAATTGAATGCACTTAGGAACAATTATTAAGTATTCTTGTTGAATTGTTTTTGGCTCCAGTCCGATTTCACTCGGAGAGTAATAAAAGGAAGTGATAGAAAAAACAGATTTCCTGTGTGACTTAGAGCAGCTGAGGAAGTTAGGAAGATGAAGTTAAATAACGTGCTTTGGCATTAAAGGCTGTTTGTTGTGGAAAAAAAAGTGGCAGGCCTGGGTAATTTGAACTTATGCGAGGGTTGATTCAACAGTAATCAAACCATTCCGAGCTTGCGCTAGTGCTAACTTAGACATCGCATGTTGACATTCCCATAATGTGTCTTGCATTATCTGGCATTTGTTGTTTCTAGTTTCCTACGCGTATTCAATTCTCCTTCCACATGGAATGCTTGCTGATAAGGCCTACTTTTATTGTTCCAATGTTTACATGGTTTTTACTAATATTTTTTAAAGTTTAACATATAGGATTCAAGACAAAGTCAGTTGAGTTGGGTAAAGTTGTATCCCTTAGGAACCATATATGCACCTTTTTGATGCATATAGTTGAAACGAAAATATGCCAAAAAAAGGAACAAAAAAATCAACACATTAATTCCAATCATCTTCCTTTTTTCTAATTCTTTTCTGAAGTAAGTTTTTTATATGCTCTAAAGGAAGGGCTTTTCTTCAATTTTTCCTCACTAGTGAAGTAAATCATCGCACCTACAATTCAGCCACTTAGAAGAGAATCAATAGATTTCTTTTTGTAGCAATTCATCCTCCTGACACAACCTAAAACTCTAAGTTGTCCTATTCTATCCAAGTGTGCTTGTTTCCCCCTTTTCCTTTCCTCGCAAATCTTTCTGAAATAACTCCCATTAGAAGGAAAAAAAAAATAAAGGCTTTAAGAGACCTCCTGGCCCAACCCTAGATACTCTTAGATCCTTCTTAAACCTGCTCCCGAAGGAAACACGCTGCTGAAAGTAAAAGGTTATTTCTATTTTCAACATGTATGACATGTAATGTGCACCAATCAACCCAATTTTTCTTGTTGAGATGTGAACATGTGGTGTTTGGATGTTTCTGGAAGATTAATTTATAGGATTCTCATTTAATCAGGGAAACGTGTTACTGAAATAAATGTGATTTGTGTTGTGAGGCATTAAAATCACCTGCTGATTAAATTATAAATCAATTGGTAACTAGATTTTCACATATGTTATCTGCTGGGTATTATAACTCTTAAAAATGATCATTTGCTGATTGAATTATAAATCCATAGAGTTAATGTATAACTAGATTTTCACTTATGTAATCTACTGGATGTGATAACTGTTAAAAATCTCAATCCTGATTTTCTAGCTTCTTCATATCTAGTTCGCCCCACTTATTAAAAGAAGGGGTTTATGACCTTTTCTGAATTTGAAGATACTGCTCTCAGCTCTTCACTTCTTTATTTTTTGTAGCAATTATAGGGGAGGTGGACTAACAATGGTTATTTTTATCTCCTCTGAAAATGTGCATATCTTATACAGTTTTTTTCATACATGTTTAAGTTTTACATGTTGACAATTTATGCAGGGAGGGATGAGGGTTTACATTTGTGATCATGATACATCGCCTCCAGGTTCTTTTATGCACTTTTCAATAAGTCATCTTATTAATTTCGAAAAAGAAAATTATAAACTTCAGCAGGTTAGTTTGATCTCTACTTGTATGTGGGAAATATCAGTACTCCAATTTTCTAAATCTAAAGTGCTGAAATACCCACATAAGTTCATTCATTTCTGATCTGCACATTCTCTGTGCTCCAGAGATTTTTGTTTAGATTTGCTAACATTTCTGTGTTGGTCATTTGTGTATCTTCTATGGTCCATACTCATGCTAGAGATTTCTTACCCTCTGTGTCTAGGAATTTCTGAAGGAATGTGAAAAGAAAAAGTCAGTTTCAATCAAATTTCATAAATATTTTCCTTTTTAACCAGATATCAATTTTTATATATCGTTTAAATGCAGTTGAGACTTGAGTATCATGAAAAAAGTAATGAAGCTGCTTTATAAAATAAAAAGTTCTCTAATAATACAAATTTCCATCATGTTTTTGTTTATTCTGAAGGAGGAAAACTGTTTTCTGCACCGAACTCCAAGGTCATTGGATGTAACCAATCTCTGTTTTATTAGGCTGTTTTTGTTGATTGAAATTAAGTTTTAAGTTCTCTTTGCTTCCATTTAGTCCCTTTATTCTGAATATGTTCCATTATGTAGCTGACTGTATGCATTTAGCCTTAAAGCTTGATTAAGTGCGCACCACTTTACATATTGTTTCGTCATCTTATTTTTTCTCGTTTTCTAATATTGTTTCTAGTCACCATAAATAATCAAGATATCCCCTTGATTTTGTTGTACCAGAGGACCAGCTTATAAGAACAAACCAAACAAATATATTGATCAGATCTCTTATGCTTATGAATCAAAAGGGTGATTCTGGTTCAATAGATGGGAAAGGTACTGCTGTTAATCAGGGTTCGAGGAAAAGGTAATGAATCCATCTACTGTGGGTTAGCAGTGCAGGATGACTTTTGTCCTTAACAGTTTTATGCTATTCAATGCATTTCCTTGGTTTCATCTTCCATCAAACTGTCACTTCCCAGGACTGCTGATAAAGCTTTGGATGGTAAAGCTGCAGGAAAAAAGCCCATGTCCAGCACTCAGCTTGGTTCTTGTCAAGGTGAGATATGTAGCTTATGCTGTTGTACAGTTAATATATTGAATGCATATAGAAATACTTGAACGGTGAGACTTATTATTGCAATAAAAACCATCTTCAACCTGCAAACTTGTTTTGCTCCCCTCATGTTTTACTAATCACATTCAGTTCTCTTTAGAGTCGACACCGTCTTAGAGTTATGTCTATCTTAATTATGGGAAGTTCACTTCACTCATTTACGATCTCTAGTACTCGGGTTGTCCGTCAACTGGTTCCTGAGAAACCTATGTCATTGAAGCTTGGTTTGAGATGAAGAAAAATTGCAGCATTTGATTATCATTTTGGCCCTTCTTAAATGTATTTCTGCATGTATGGTGTAGCTGGTATAAGAAAAGAACTGTATCTGTTGCTTATTTAAGTATCATATAATTTTCTGTGACCAAGCTTCTATTTTGCATACAATCTTTGGATGCACACAAAGATCTGCAGAGCTTGACGGTAGAGAAACTTCGTGCTCTTCTCAGGGAGAAAGGCCTCTCAGTAAGGGGGAGAAAGGCAAGTTCCCTGATGTATTTTCTTGTAGCTCCCATCGCCTCATCACTTTGCTGTCTGTATATTAACTTTCTTTTAAGTATTGCTTTAACAATGGCCTCAATCTGCACCGTTGGGTTGATTTTGACTCCATTCTATATTGTTGATGCGTAATTTCATGTTTTATTAACAGGATAAGTTGATTGCTCGCTTGAGAGGCATGGATGGCTAGAGCCGTAGAGCGAGAGTGATGCATTTGAGTGGTTGATTGCTCTTCAACTCTGTACAATATTACATTTCAGAAAGGTAGCTGCAGTTTAGTATGATATGCTTTTGAGCTAACTTAAAATGTTTTTCTGCTGAGCTGCATTTTGTATTTTTGTGCTAATGCATCTTTTGTGGAGATGGGATAAGGGCATCTATGAGTAGATGATCTTCCTCAAACTGCAAATCCGATCCATATTCTGTCAACTTTTTATTTATTTTTGTGATTACAGAAACTGGTATTTCGGTATTTCTAAGAGGTTGTAGTTGTGCAAAAAAGAACAAAAGAAATTCATAATTAGCTATTTTTGAAGAAGAGTGGTAAGTATAATTAATTTTTTTTATATGATTGTTTATATAGTAGATCTGGTTAATGAATTATGTATTATAGGGCCTTGTTTGCTTGGCTTTATTAGGTGTGATACATACCTAATCAAGCCTCTTCTAATGTTTGCTTCAATTGATAAAAGCTCTTGATAAATCATAGGTCCTACATTATTTATTGTTGTTTTTGGAAAATGGATCAAGGGGGGAAGGCTTGATTAGGTGTGATAAAAATTACAAAGATTTAATAAGGTCTATTTTTTATCTTATTTTCAATTAAACCATGATTATAAAAATGGAAAGAATGAGAAAAATATGAAAAATTTATTAAAAAATATAAAGGATATAATAGTAAATTTATATATTATATTTTAATTTATTTATATACTAATCATACCAACCGAACATAAAATTAAAATATTCTATCCTAATGGGTTTAAAATGTATCATTTGCTTATGTATTACTTCTAATCACATCATTCCAAGCAAACGAGTCCTAGAAGAATTCAATATCCTGTGTTCGGGCCCAATGCCCCCAGTCAAATATAGATTTAGTTAGGATTGTCAATGAAGTGGATTTTAATTTGAATTCGATTCAATTATTTAGGATTTTTAATCAATAAAAGATTTTACGGATATGATTCGATTAAAAAAGTTTGTAATTCAAATAAATTAAACGAAGATGGATGTGGTTCAATTTAATCCATTAATAATTCGAATCTAAATATATTTAGTATTATACATATGTATACATAGGGTTTTATAATAATGTCAATGTGGGTATTTGGATGAATTAATGAACTTCTATACAATATATCAAATCAAATACTTTTCATATAAATTGTTAAATTTTGAGTTTATTTACATTATAATTATATCACTTGTTTCTCTATTTTTATAACAAAAAATGATGCGGGAAGAATAATGAGTAGAAATCGAATGTAATGATATGGCAAGAATGCAATGCAAATCTCGATTTGATCAAAATGAGTTTTTTTTTTATATAAAATTTTGAGTCTATAGTTAGTTGATTGAATAATCAAGTATAACTATGTGTTTATAATGCCAAATAAGTACTATCATCAGCAATGAAATCTAAAATGTAATGATTTGGTAAATGGATATAATTAAATTAAAATTCTGTTATTGTTTTTAAGTGATTATTAGATTTGAAAATTTATTCATTAATATGTTGTATTTCTTTTTTTTTTTTTTTTTAAGGATGATTGTTTTGAATTTGGGTTCTACTAAATTTTTAGAAAAATAATAAATATATGATGATTTTTTTAAATATTCAAATTTGGATTTTTTTTGGATATCCGACATTTATTTGAATTCCGATATGATTATACCAACTACAAATTCGATGGATCTTGGATCAGATTTGAACCTAACATATTACTTTTGGATTCAAATTTGGATCCAGCATGATTCGATCCGAATCCGACCCATTGATAGCCCTAGATTTAGTCACACCTTTACTAGGTTGGGTTTTGAAAACCTTGTTAACAGAATTTCGTATTCTACTTGTATTATATATAATATATGCATGTGAAAATAGATAAATAGTTGTAAAATGTTTAGCACATCTAATATATGCATTTCGTATAATATTTGTTTATTAAGATTTAAAAATTATATCAAAATTATTTATAAGGATAATTAAAGACCAAATAAATAGAAAATAAAAAAATATAACAATTCATGAAAATATAAGTACCGTTAAATAGCCATCTCTACAAGTATAAATCAACTAGTATAGCGCTACACATATATTAGTCTTCCATAATTTAGAAAAATAAGCGTTAGTACAATACATATGGAAATAATACCATTATTAAAGCTGTATTTTTGCTCCCAATTCCCAAATATGTTTTTTATATTCATATCTTACTTGTGCGGTAGCAAATCTATATATTATCTATTTTATATATTATTTTTGAATTAATTTTATTTAAACTGAAAAAATTCATAATATACTATTTATTAATGAATATTTCTCATCTTGTATTTCCTTAGCTATGTCTGAAAATAATGCAGATGGAAAATTATAAAACATTTTCATGTTGGCGTATAATTTGTTAACTATAAGGGCAAGTTTGGTTGGATTTTAAATTTATCTCATGATTAGATATCTCATGAGAAAGTGGGATAATTTATCCCATGGGTGAGGGTGGGATTATTAATACCACATGTTAAATTTATATATACGAGCCCAATGGGAAATCACAGGTCTATGTGCATACAATCCCACAAATCAAATATTGAATTGAAAAGAATTATTTTTTTTAATCTCATATAATCCCACCAACCAAACTTGCCCTAATTATATTAATGTTATCGGATGTAGCTAAAAGTAGCATTATGGCATAGCGGATCGACCGTTGGAACTTAGTCTAGCGGGATTTTCTATATTTTTTAAAACATTTGTAATGAATGAACATTCATCTAACCTTGTTTAATTCAGTCAAAAATTTCATGCAATCTTATCCAAATTATTATTGTCATTATAAGTATGAAATCAAAGGTGATCAAGAAAAGTTCACAGTGCGCTTTGGACCTAATGATTATTCCCTTTTTGTTCCCTTGGGCCATATATCGATCTTTCGGGACTCTTGGTGAAATCAATATTTTATTTTTTAGCTGAAATTATAAATTAATTTCGTACATAAAATAACTAGACTATAAAAATAACAAAGATCCATATTCTATTACAGTTCAAATCTAAGATTGCATAAATTAAAGTTTCAATTTTATCACTTATGCTGCAAGAAAGAATAAATTAGAGACAAAATATTTCATGCAATCCAAAAATTGTCATTACGTATAATTTAAGATAAAAAAAAGTATTTCATCAAAACAATAATGTTTCCCAAATTAATAATGATAAAAAAATTGTATTTAAATTGTCACTATTAAAAATTAATAACGCATTTATACTGATAATAAAAAGTTTATCATAAATTATGGTGACAATTGTTATTGTCATTATACATAAATGTTAATAGCAATACTTTAAAACATTAATTTTTATCACTATTAAGTTATGTTTTAATAAAATAAAATCACTGATAATTATATAATACTTACAATCATTTAATATATTTCATTAGTAATGATTTTCAAATTACAATTTTTTGTCGGTACTAATATATATTATAATTTATTTTGTAGAGTTATGCAAAGTATTAGTGGCCAAAAATCCCAATAAATTTTTGAGTGACGTAGTTAGATATTTAAATTCACAAGATTTTGACACGTCAAACAGACTCTATCTCCGCAAAAATCAAACGAAATTAGGTTTTGTCGCAAGTCAACTCTCGTAAATTAAGTCACGCGCGAGATTTCTGTACAGATCGAAGATAATTTCAAAAGGAAGATTTAGAATATCATAAAAAGAAGAATGCAGATTGAAACTGAAACATCTAAAAAGTCAGAATTTAGATGTCGACTGAGTCCCACTGCACTCTATATTAGAATCCTTTCACTCTTACTGTCTTTAAAACTCGTTTGGCTTAAGACCAAAACTGTTTGATGTTACGGCGCCGAAATTCCGATATTATTACAACTGACAGCCAAACACTCCCTGCCCATTACGAACTGATTGGGTATAACTTTTGATGTTGAAATGAATTTTGGTTTTATATATATTTCCCTTTTAATTCTCGTGTGTCCTTTCTCCCCCACTCGCCCACAGTTTTGATAAACGCGTTTGAATTTTTGACATATTACACCACCATTCCCCTCCGTCCTAAAAGTGTAGTCCCATCAAATTCCTATTTTTTTATTAATATATTTTTAAAATAATGATAAAAAGTTAGTCGTATTATATAATATTATCTGAAATGAGAATTTTTTTAAAGAGTATATATTTCATGTGTTCTACAGTAAGCTCGTAAAGTCTTTTTTTTTTTTTAATTCATAGATACAAGCAAGTTAAAAACTCGTTAGGGTTTCGAATTTCAAACCTCAAACATATAAGGGTGATGGTGATGTCACTAATCAATTGGCCACTCAGCATGAAATTATTTAACACTACAACCATTTAGTAAATTTTAGTGATGTAAAAAGTACGTAAACGAATTTTAAGAGTCCGTGTGAGGGCACCATAAAAATATAAACCCTAACAAAAAGATGGAATTTTCCTTCCAAATAATCCCACTTAGCATTTATATACTCACTTTTGAGTTTGAGCAATAAAATAACTCTTCGAATTTTTTTCTACTTTTGATATATTGTGTCAAATGCAAAAAAAATTTGCAATTATTATCTCACTCGAGAATTTTTATTAATATTTTTAAAAAATAAAGTTTTATCATATAACATTCTAAAGAAAATATAAACAATAAATTTGGGAGAGGAGGAGTATGTCACGGCATTGCCTATATCATCATTGATTAATTCTTCTCTATCTCAATTTTACTAATACTTTCTTTGTGACGTTCCTACAATATCCCAAATTGAAATATCCCTTTTTGAAATAATTTTTTAATTCAAAACTATCATCTCGCTTACAACACATAGGAGGATTCCTTAAGAGTTGTTCTCATTTTCCTAATGTCGATAGATTGAGGAATTTGGTGACATCTTATTTATGTTAGAATTGTGAAGCTCGTTTTTCATTCAATATTTCAATGAGTAGAGATAAATTATTAGCATTTAGGGGGGACTAATTAGGATCGTGATTTTATATATATAACCTCTCCTGCCCCCAAATTTTGGGTCAAAATGTCTTGCAAAAATAACCTCAAAATCTTTTATTAGCTACCCTCATCAACTAGATAGTTAGATATGCATTTATATAATTCTTATAAGCATGAATAAATGTACAGAGATATCCAATGCGTAGTATGTTACTTACATATGTGATATCGGTAGATGTTACTTAAGGATAATTTTGTCCACATATTATCAAATAATGACAAAATAATTTTGAAATTTGCATATTTTTTGACTTGCCATATATACAGCTTGAGATCCAAGTACGTATTAGCTAGGGGCACTATTTGTTGTCCTAATCCGTCTCCAAAAATCTAATATGACGTGTTTGAATCAATCTAATATTATAAGTACCTCAAATTTCAGGTAAAATTATACGCATGTATTTATATTTTATTGTTTATGCTAACTCAACCTTAATTTTAAGATTTGATTTAACCATCAAGAATTATAGTTGAAATATATATATCAAATGACTTCTAATGATAGATTATGTTTCATGTTCTTGATCCCATCGTCCGATTAGCCCTACATACAAACTAGAAGAACATAACTAGCCTAATTGGAATTTGAATCCGACCTCGACTATTAGCACGTTTTGTTGACATATATAGATACAAACGTCTACTCTACATATAGATACATGAATATAGTGTAAACATATTTTACATCATAATCTTTTATAATGCATATATATGTGAGTCTATTATCAAATTATACATCTATATTGTGTGTAAATAAATATTTATATGGTGTGTGTTTGTATACAATTAGTTAATATGCACCTATTTTTATGTTTAAATGTGTATGTATCACTTGGGAGCTCGTACAAGGGTATAATAATCATATTAAATAAAATTTTATTACAATCCAGAATTATAAAACAAAATAGAACAAACTATTGTAATATCCTTCGATCAACGTCGGTAGCTATATAGCCAATTAATAAAGTAATGGTGAAAATCATTCCACATGGAATCCACTATTAACACACAACCAATACTTTTGAAAAATGATTCTATTATGCATGCAAAAGTAGTGTTATTATTGACCTTTTTTTTTTTTGTTGGTTTCTTCTATATACAGTTTAAATAACTAAATCAAAATAAGGGTGAAAAAAGGGATCAAGTATGTTGTATATATATATTTATTAAATAACACACACACACACACACACACATATATATATATATACACCTATGTTAATTCTTACATATATTACTAGTTGGATGATCAAAATTGTATTTTTTTATAACTCAATATAGTGGGCATAATTTCAAGACGTGCAGAAATTGAAACTATTACAGTATGACATGTGGTCTTCATTTCTTCCTTCCAAAAATATAATGACTCTTTAATTTCTAGAAAATTCACAAATAATATTTATTTACAGAGAAGTTCATATTGGCTAAAAGGCAAAGTGTGTCATAAATTTTATAATTTTTTGAGTTTTCATCTAAGCTAACTTAAAATATTATTAAAAAGTTAAATATTAGTGACAAAATTCAAAATGGTAATATGAAAATTACCACTGATGTTATTAAATAACAATAATTACTATTTTACCAAAATAATTACTCTCACAAACTTAACAGTGTCGAGAACTAATATTTAAATTATCACTATTAATAATTAATAATAAGTACGCACATAGTATCTAAACTATCACTTATAATATTTAGTAATGCATGTAAAGTAATAATAAATATTGTCAATCACTACAAAAAAAACTTAAGTATTTGTTATGAAATTAATTTAATAGCTACAGCTACAAAATATGGCTGCAGATTTTTGTAGCAAATATAATTTTTTTTAATTATAATCAATTAAAATTATTAATTATCAATCCATAACATTATACTCTTAGAGTGCAACAGACTAGTTATGTATTATTAATTCTATGAAATTTAATATTAATATATGTATTATGTATACATATATAAAAGAATGAGCATCAGCTGTGGATTGGTCATAACGAATGTTAGCTACGAGGACATTAATTTCAAATTTTGTTAAAATAATTTCGTAGTCAAAACTACGAATTGATCGTATTTGATGTCCTAATTTTTTGTAGTATTTTATGATAAAAAAAATTATTATCAATATACATATCTCATTTACTATCAACCTTGATAATTTAAATACAATTTTTTTTATTATTGAATTTGCAAAAATTACTATAATAATAAAATTATCACTCAATTGACAACAACTTCTATAACAACATGAGATTCAAATTGAGATAACTAGAACAAAAATAAATAATTTTGTATAAATGAAGCCAAGTGATGGTTCCCACGTTTTACGACTCTAGAAGGAGAAAAAGAAAATGGGAATTTCAATGGACATGTGGGAATTAGGATACCCAATAAGCAATGATATACTACTAACTACTTTTGTTGCATAAGCTCATCTCTTTGACTATATATATTTATTATAATTATATATGTATAGAGATGTCTATGTCAAACATTGGAACCCACATGCGCCGTCAGTCAAATGACGGAATCAACTCTTGTACCTCTATTTGTCGATCTAAGACAGTACTGTCGACATGGCATCTCAGGATTATCTTCAAACTTTTCCCATGATTTTTAAATTTTAAAAACATTGGTGATTGGTCGGCCTAAATTACAGGGAATTATTTGCCATGATGTTGAAAAAATATTCAAATTTGGGAGTTGATGTGAGGTTGAACTTTTTGCAAGCTGGCAAATAAAATTCTACTTTTAATTTAACAAAAGGTTTTCAAACTAAAATTCTATCGCAATCTAATTAATCATGTGCTTTAAAAGAATTTTAAAATTTTAAAAATTAAAATTAACACGGAATTATTTATCAAAAATAGAGAATAGATTATATTGAATGATGGGTCAGTATGAAATCTATCATCCGTCACCAATATTTGTGAATCGATAAAAATGATACTTAAAATTATAATATTATCCTTCAATTAACCGAATGTAGTTACATTAGTGACGATGTATGACTTAATTCATTTTTATGCAAAATGAAGAAATCTATGTTCCCAACACGTTGGTACTCGTACTGGCGCCAATTAGTTATGTTGAGGCGTCAATGTTTTGCTGGCACCTAGATATAAGAGTATTGACACTTGAGATATCGATAAGTTGAGTCATGTTTCAATTTTTTGTTGTCAGGAGGCTAATTCTCCCGGCTAGGTCTCAAAATCGCAACATTGGTATTTGAGAAAAAATAATTGGAATGTTAAATTATATAAGTGTATAAGACCATGATATAAGGGTTAATTTCAAACTATCTTTACCTTTAGACGTTGAAGGAGTGGAGTTATATTGCTAATTCTACACTTACAATGGTTCTTTCTCTTATAACACCAACACACGTGGAAAATATTGTGAATGTTAAAATGGAGTTGGACAAAGCCCAACTTCCACTAGAAGACTTTATTTTCTTTTTGAGGGTATTATGATCAATTGTTATTTTATTCAACTAATTTTATTCATATATTAAACATGTGTTCATAAAATCTCTTATTATCCTTCAACTCATCCTACACACTAAATATAATATGTCTTGAAAAAAATAATTTTAATTCTTTTCATCATCCAACAACATATCCCATATCATCCAACATCACATCTACACAAGCAAACAATCCCTCAAAGTAGTAAATTAATTTGCAGTATCTTTCTCATTTTATAACGAGTCTAAAATTACTATTATACCCATAGTGACGAATTAAAGACTTCATGTCAAAACTCAAAATTTGCCACATAAATAAGGGAAAGCATAGTGGGCTTCTAGCTAGATAGTTATAATTTTATTTAATTTAATTGACTACATGATTAAATAAATTATAAATCTTTGAATAAAATCTAGGGTTAAATACAATTTGCCCATTTAAACTATTGTACTAGTCGCATTTACCCCCTAAACTATAAAATGTAACAAAAACCCCTGTCCACAGATGCAAACTACTAGGTTCTATTTGGTTGCATTTTTAAGTTAATTCTGGAACATGTTCTGGATAAAGGTATTTTGAGATTTAAAATTAGGGAATGATCCCACTGTTTGGTTTTGTTCTGAAAAAACATAAAAAATGGAATTGTTTGGTTTTGTACGGTAAAATTATATTTTTAAATTTAATAAACATATGTGAATATATATGGATAATTGATGTATATATGTATATATTTGTAAGTTTTGATATATGATTGTGTGAAGTGATGTGTAATTAATTTTATTTTAAATTTATTTTAAAAATTTATAATTAAGGAAATTATTATGGCATAATAATTTGATGAAATGAATAAAAATTATAAAACAAAAATAATATTCTTAATTATAAAACTTTATTTAATTATAATTAAGCAAACAAATGGATAAACATATTATATTATGCATTGTTAATTAACTATTTTTTAAAAAAATTTATAATTAATAATATTAATAGTAATTAAGTAAGTAAATTTTGAAATAATTTTGATAATATTTTAGTTAGGGTATAATCATCAATTGTTTACTATTTTAAAAAATATTTTAATAAGAATTTAATTAATAATATATTTACTAACGGAAGAACATGACTTCGTTAAGTGGAAGGGGTTTTTTGTTATATTTGGCAGTTTAGGAGGGTAAATGCAACGAGCAAAATAGTTTAAAGGGGTAAACTATATTTAACCCTTTTTTAAATTAGTAAATATATTGATGATTACACCCTAGTTAAAATGTTATCAATATTATTTCAAATTTTACTTAATTAATTATTATTAATATTATTAATTATAGAAATTAAAAAAAATATTTAATTAACAATGCATAATAATACGTTTATCCATTTGTTTGCTTAATTATAATTAAATAAAGTTTTATAATTAAAGAATATTATTTTTATTTTATAATTTTTATTCAGTTCATCAAATTATTATGTCATAATAAATTTCTTAATTATAAATTTTCAAAATAAACTTAAAATTAAATTAATTACACATCACTTCACCACAATCATATATCAATCCTTACAAATATATACATATATACATCAATTATCCATATATATTCACATATATTTATTAAATTTAAAAATACAATTTCACCAAACAAATCCAATAAAAAAGTTACTGATTTGACATTTACAGTCAAAGTTGTCTCCTGCAAAACAATTCCAAACAACAATTATATTTTCTGTATTTTTCTATAACAAAACCAAACAGTTGGATTATTATCCAATTTTAACTCTTACAACACCTTAATCCAGAACATGCTCTAGAATTCACCTAAAAACGCAACCAAACAAAGCCTAGTAGTTTGCATCTGCAGAGGGGTTTTTTTTTTTTTTTTTTTTACATTTTATAATTTAGGAGATAAATGTGATTAGTACAATAGTTTAAGAGGGCAAAGTGTAATTAACCCAAATCCTAAAACCTATCTTAACATTTGCAAGTAAATATTTAAATGCGTAACATCATATTAATAATCACAATTTGGTTGACCAAAAAAATTGTAGTTGAGGCAAATAAACAAGAGACGTGGCTGCTGCGTATGGTGAGGCAGTGCCGACTAATGTGTGGAGAATATTTATTCTCACATACAATATACTGCTTAAGAAAATGGAGACTACAATAAAATAAACATTATTATTATAAAAAAAATAAAAAAGAGAAACTTATGGTAAACAGAAACGTGAAAAAATAAAAGATACATCAGGAACACTATTTATTTTGTCACCGGCACACACTTCAACTCAAATTGAAATTGACTACAAGTTGCACAAGGGTCCCGCAACTCAATCAGGATATTTTATCATTATTTTTTATTATTATTATTTTCTAAGTTAAATCAAACGTTTCTTAATTATTTGCATGTGTCAAATATATTGTTGGAAATATTTGTTGAAATATATAGCCATGGACTTGTTTGTTTACAAATTTTCAATTTATTTTTCAACTCTCAAAACTTACACAAACAAACACTACACATTCTTCAATTCTACTTTCAAAATACAAAATTTATTCCCCACTATTATTCATACTCCCAACACATTCCCCAAAATTTCAATCAATTGTCTCATCATTACAAATATATACGCATACTACCACTCATAAAATCTATCTATATACACATATAAATAATTTTAAAATATTCATTTTACCCCACCAACCCAACAAAAAAGTTATTAATATGACATTTTGTTCCCTCCCAAAACACAAACAAACAAACAAACAATTTTCTTCCAATTCATTCCCTACCTACCACCCAAAACACAAACAAACAACAATCACATTCCTCAACTCCACTTCCCACAAACCATTTTGGGAATTCAAAATTGGGAGAATGCCCCAATTCACATCCAAATAAAGCCATAGTATATACTTAATATTTTAGACTGTTTCCTTTATTGATTTATAATTTCATTTTTTTTTTCTTTTTGACACCATTTTATGAAAAAATATCAAACTTATAAATTTGATTTAGAGCCAAGTTAATGACTGTATGGATTAGATCATGCATCTTTTTAATTTCATGATTATATTGTAATTATTACGACTTAAGTATGAAGCAAGAACATAAAAACATAAATTTATTTGAAAATTTATGTGGTTCGGCCAAATTAAATTACATTCACAGATACAATAAAGAAAACGTCTGATACGGAGATACAAAAAAAGGAGAGTATAAAATAATTGTTAAAACTCATGTAATCCGAATCTCAAAAATGAAATTATGAACTTTGGCTTGAAAAAAAAAAAATTACAACAGTGACTTTCAATATAGCCTATATGAAATATTTATTTGCACTAGATCTCTTTCATAGAGGTTATAATTTTTAGCATTTCTAGCCGGGAAAAACTTTTAATTTAGTTAAATCTTTCAATAAAATTTTATTTGAATACCAAAATGCACGTAAAAATAACTTTCCTGACTTTCTATCAATATAAAACCAATATAACAAAAGATGCAATTAAAAGTACAAATTATTTTGTTTATTATATTAGAAGTTAAATATTCAAATGCCATTTATTTTTTATTTTATTATTTAATTTTTTTAAACAGGCAAAAAGATAATTTCATGACGGTCCAATTATTTTATGGACAAGTGAATAAATGTAAAATCAACAAAAGTTTTTTCTAAATCTTTTGACAAAAAACAAAATAATGAAAAGGGTAAGCTGCTATGTAATAATGTAATTAATTAAAGTACTTTGAATCTATCTATATATTTAGTAATTTTGTCAAAGGGTCGGCCACTATATTAAGCTCCACGTAGCAGAAACTAACTTAAACACGATTACAAGTAAATTACTATGTTCTATTGGATTTTCCAAAAATGGAACAATCAGTAACATTCAAACATTTCAGCTAACGTACTAATCCAGGTACATTAATTTCTATTTAATTTTCATATGAAACAATAGAACATGTTTTTTTTTTAACTCTGGAATGCACATTTCACAAAGTATTTATAAAAATGAATCAAAATTAACCCTTTAAGTTCTTGAATTTTCAATATTCCTAAATAATTTTATTTCCTAACATGCATATATTTCAATTTATCCGTCTTAAATTGAACAAAAATATGTACCATCCGTTCTAAAATTATAATTCTCTTAAGACAAAAACTTAAATTATTCGGACTTGAATTATTGTACTAACTTGATTAATTATTGTAGTGGGGTAATTTTAATAGGATTTTATATTACGATATTCTAATTTGCTCAATTATTTTCAAACAACAAAACATCAATGGTCGAAACTATCTATGTTTTGTCTAAAGCCTTCACATAAATCAAATTAGTAAACAATTTTTATATCACTATTTCTTTTCCATATGTAATCTTGGCTACATAACTCATGTACACGCAATTACATATTTCCATTTGTTGTAGTGTGAATTACCAAAGTTAATAAAAGTGATAAAAATCACAACTTAAGAAATTTAATATGAAACGTGGCTACCAAATTTCAAGAACATCATTAGCAAAATTGAGTAATGACAAAATAGACCTTAAGATCCGCATGTCTTTCAATTGGGTCAGTTTGACCCGAGTTAGAACCCATATTTTCTTAAGTGTTAAATAAAATTTGGATACTAAAAATCAAGCTACCTCAATCGTACTTAGTAGTCAAGTGTTAATTACCTACAAATAATTTCTTAATTGAACATTTATAGATAGACGATAATCATTTTAGCAGCTTTACTATTTCTTAGCATTTTTACAGTTTATTTCGCCAAAACCTAACTTGAACATTAGAGAATTTTTATTGGGCAAAACATAATAACTCTAATTAATTTTTGTGCTTTTAGGATCATCAAATTTGAACCTACTTGCACCTAATCAGCTATTCGGTTTGATCCTAAAAAGATTTTCTTGAACTAAATTCAAAGTCACATCATAAAAATTATATATCATTTATATATATCTCATATGTATGTTTTCTTATTTCTTTTTATGACTTTTCAAAATGAAATTCCACTTTTCAAATATCAAATCATAAATACTCTTTTAATTTTAGATAATAATGCAAAATTAGTAAATCTTAAACATTATTTTATGAATTATATATATTCTAAACATGTTCAAAATTCAATTTTCTCCAGGTATGACATCAAAATTTTTAATTTACTGAGAATAAATGTATAATATATATGAAACGGAGGAATATCGATTACTGAATCTTATATAGTTTTATAATCTTGAGAAATATATAGGGCGTGAATATTTCCCAAAACAAATATCGGTTGCCCCGTCGGCCCGGCGCCGCTTTTGCTTGCAATCTAATAAAATGTCCCTTTTACCCACGCCCGCATTTTGCTTTTCCCCTCGAGAAACATGTGACTGAAAAACTTCCCCCTACGTAGGACATTAATAAAATTGTCTCTTTCTTTCTCATACATTTGTGTGTGTCTCTCTCTCTCTCTCTCTCTCCTCCCCCCTATATATGTCTGCTGAAATCCCTTTTCTCTTCACTCAAATCTCTATCAGTAATTGTCTGCATTTGAATCTCTCACCCATCCAACCATGACTTTCTCTCTTCTTCTCTCCGTTTCTTTAGGGTTTCTAATATTTTCCATGATATCTTCATCCTTGTTATTTTCCAATAAACAATCTGTTAAATTCAGAAAATTTGCATCCATTGTCAGAGCCCTGTATTCTTGTCCAAGCATTAGCTGCCTCATTTCGTTCTACAAGAATCGCCACCGCTTGTTGAACTGGTACACGGAGCTTTTATCCCAGTCTGCGACGCAGACGATTGTGGTGCACCGCCTCGGTGCACCAAGAACTATCGTCACAGCAAACCCTGAGAACGTTGAGTATATTCTCAAAACCAATTTCGCCAACTTTCCAAAGGGAAAACCTTTTACTGAATTGCTAGGGGATTTTCTGGGGCTCGGGATTTTCAACGTTGATGGCGAGATGTGGAGCATCCAGCGCAAGTTAGCCAGCCACGAGTTCAGCGCCAAGTCTTTGAGGGAATTCGTGGTGAAAGTCCTTGAAGATGAAGTGGACAATAGATTGATTCCAATTCTTGAAAATGCCGCGGAGAATGGCGGAATCCTGGACATGCAGGAGGTGCTGAGGAGATTTGCATTTGATACTATCTGCAAGGTGTCACTTGGGATGGACCCTTTCTGTCTGGACCTTTCTCGGCCCCCGCCGCCTCTCTCGGCGGCGTTCGACTCGGCTTCTAAGATCTCCGCCATGCGGGGGGCGGCGCCGGTTTTAGCTGTGTGGAAATTTAAGAGAGCTTTTAATGTGGGGTTGGAGAAAGAGTTGAAAGATGCTGTGAAGCTTGTACATGGCTGCGTTGACGAGATGATCCGGTCCAAGAAAGAAACTATGGATAAAAAAAATAGTGGGGGCGATCTTTTGTCGAGGTTCTTGGAAGCTGGGCTCGACGAGGAGATGGTGAGAGATATGGTGATAAGCTTTCTAATGGCGGGAAGAGACACCACCTCCGCCGCAGTGACGTGGCTGTTCTGGCTGCTGACGGGCCACCGGAGGATCGAGAAACAGGTGGTGGATGAGATTATATCGATCAAGAATGGTGGAAAACAACTGGGCTATGATGATTTGAAAGAAATGAATTTCATCAAGGCTTGTTTGTGCGAATCAATGAGGCTTTATCCGCCAGTGGTGTGGGATTCTAAGCATGCGGCGAAGGACGACGTTTTGCCCGACGGAACTCCGGTTTACAGAGGAAACCGGGTCACTTATTTCCAGTATGGAATGGGAAGGATGGAGGAGCTGTGGGGGAAGGACCGGCTTGAGTTTAGACCGGACAGGTGGCTCGATGAGGATGGGATGGTGAAATTGGTGAGTCCTTACAAGTTCCCAGTGTTTCAGGCCGGTCCGAGAATTTGTCTTGGGAAAGAAATGGCCTTCATTCAAATGAAATACGTTGTGGCCTCTGTTCTGAGCAGGTTTGAATTTGAGCCGGTTCGTTCGGAGCAGCCGGCTTTTGTTCCTCTCCTGACGGCTTACATGGCCGGTGGGTTCAATGTCAGGATCCGCCGGAGGGGACAGCAATAAAATTGTAATTTGTGATTGGCCGCGATACCTAGCTTTGTAATTTCAAATGTAAGCCTATAATAAAGTTCAAAAAGGAATTATATATCTCATCTCTGTATGCCGGTAAATTTTTTTACGTTTGGCACTCCCTCGTGTCTGCATATTAATTAAATCCCATTTTTGTTTAATTTCAAAATCACAATTCTACTTTTATCTAAATGAATTTTTAAATGCAGTACGCATTTCATTATTGATCTTTTCAGGATTTTCGGTTATTATATGCATGTCAAAGCCCTTGGCTTGTCATATGAGTTTGAATTTTATATTTTTGTATAATAAAAAAAAAAGTACAAATATCATCACATACAATCCTAAACTTTGGATGCAATGACATTATAAAATTAACTTAAATTATTAATTATTTTTATTAAGAATTTATAGTTTAATTGGTTGAAACTTATCGTTAACGGTGATGTTGTCAGACGTTTGAACCCTACTAAATTTACACCCCCCCCCCCTTCACCTGATACAAGGCAATTGAAGTACTCAATCGCCGAGTTCGATTCTGCATGGGTTAACTTTTTTTGAAGAGGCATTTTTATTTAGCTTGAGCAATTTATTGTCATGTTGAATCAAATAGTGTTTATTTTAATAATGTTTCCACAATTGTTATTTTTTGTTCTCTTTTTATTTCAAAATTGGAGGTCTGTTTAACTTCAATTTATTGATTCAATTAGAGACTTACATTCCCTTCCTTGGATTATTTTGTAGAGACAAAATGACTAAAAAACCGCTTACTACGGAGATGATAACAAACTACCGATACTAAACTAGAATGATTACTAAAGAAATTTGAAAATTATTCTTAACTCGGAGTGTCATACCTCTGTTCTTGAACAATCACCTCCCTACACTGTGCAGAAGGATGCTAATGAGAAACTTTATGAAACGTTCACAAAATGAGTGGAAGACTAGGGGTAGGAATCAGATTCGAGTATTGGGGTACCCGAATCGATTCTATCGGGTATGAACTTTTGGATCGAATATTTTTAGTCCCCAAATTCAATCGAATATTTATGAGAGTACCGGAAATTTTCGAATGGAGTTAGGAGGACAACATGCTAGCATTCTTCTTCAATTAGTCCCAAAAATAACATGCAAAAGATGTAGTACACTGCATAAATTCACCTGCTCTTACAAAAATTGTGTCGAATGCAAGACCGACATGCATGAAAGGTTCAAGGCATTTAAGGAGCTCTTGAGAAATAATTGTTTTTTATAAAAAATTTTGAATATATTGCAAATTTAGTTAATTGAAATAAATATTTTAAGACATAATATACAAACATAAAGTTCCTTATTTATGCACATAAGACGGTAATAAATTTAATGAATTGTTTATGAAAATACGTAGGCTATGTTTGGTTACGTTTAGGGGAAATACTTTTGTTTTCCCAAAATGTAACCAAACATACAAAAGTTTTTCCTCCAAAATGCCAAATTAAAATTTTCAAAATACTCTCTTCTATCTTTCATTATCCCCAAAACTTTCTCATTTTCCAATATATACATACATATTATATATATATACATCATACATATTTTATTATTATTCTAACAATAAAAAAATCACTCAATTTCATTTTAACCCCAAAATCCCAACAAAGAGGCATTGATTTGACTGCTACAGTGGAATTTGTCTCCTCCAAAAACATAAACAAACATACCAAATTTTCCCAAAATAATTTTCTTACTATTCACAAAATATAAACAAACATACATCTAGACCTGGCAATTGGGTACCCGTGGGTAACCCAATCACGAGTAACAACGGGTTGGGTAAATTTACCCGTTTTTTATTGGGTACGAAGTAGGGGACCCGTTACCCATCCTCATGGGTAACGGGTAACCCGTGGGTATATATTCCCAATATATATATATTTTTTATATTTAAAGGTAAATTAATATCTAACTTGTGACTTACATGATATTACTCAAATTTTAACTAAATAAAACTCAAAAAATGAAAAAAACTACAAATTTCAAACATTAAATTGAACAAATACCTAAAGCACATTAATAATATTGTAGTTTAAAACTTACATCTTAAATATTCAAAGTCTACCAAATTTAAAGTACATCACATTCAAAAGTTCAAATTTAAATCCATTACATGCCAAAAGTTTTTTGAATTGAAAGTTTAAATATCAGTCGAACATTGTTGTCCTTGTGGAAGAAGATGTTGCATCCATGTTTTTGGGAAGGGATTTTTGTTATTTAGGATTTTATTTTATGATATAATTTTTAATTTTTTTTGTTATAAATATAAAATATTTATATGTAAATATATATATTATATAAAATAATAAAATATATTTATAAATACGGGCAACCCGCGGGTACCCGCGGGCCGGGCCAAAAAACGGCGGGTAATTGGGTACGGGTAAAATTACCCATAATTTTTTGGGTTGCAAAAACAAGACCCATTACCCGTAATTTTTTGGGTAACCACGGGTACGGGTTGAATTTTGCCAGGGCTACATACATCACATTCCCCAACCCTATTGCCAAAACTCATTCTCCCAAAATATATAATCCAAAACACATAATTCATATCCAAACACTGCCATAATATTTCTCGATACATTTAATAGGAAAATTAGATTCAATTTAAAAAATATTGAAATATTTTAAATATTTCAAAAAAAAATTATATTATTTGATGTACATTATTTAATTATGAAGTATATACGTGGTATGAGATAGCCCAACAGGCCCAACCCAACAACACTCAATCAGGGCGAAAATAGAGTGTTCGGCAACTCAATTACCGATAAGCCCAACCTATCGATCGGAACTTAACCTCATGAGCCTTACCCATCGTAGCGAGTAACTGCGTTTGCCTCTCGACCAGATCATGGTTGACCATAACTAGGATATGCAATCCCTCATCTGACCGTGAAAGTTTAACCACGACGAGGTTACAACTAGAGCCTGAGAAGCTGTCTTGTAGAAGTATTCACCTCAACTAGAGAGGTCAAACCAAGATAACAACCCCCCAACGGCATTGAATGCTCACCAAGCGGCGTGCCCTCGCATTAATGGCGCATGCCACCATAGTGCTACCTTTTCTCAGCAGCACCAAGCTAGTACGCACCACCAGTGTACCCATTCCCTCGGTTGCGCCACCTGGAATAGTACACAAGTAGGAGAAAACTTCAAAGCCCTCATACAAGGACAAGAGCCTTTCCTGCTCAACAAGGGCATCGAAGTCATATCAACCTCACTGAGAAGGTTATAAATAACCCATTGCTAACCCTCAGCAAGGTATGTCATTCATTACTCTAAAGTCCTCACTCTGTTGCTCAATTCCCTAGTTGATATATACTGATTTGAGCGTCCGAGTGCCTAACGTTTGCTGTTGATCGCAGGACTCGACCCCATTACATCGAAAGTAATCTCATCGACCTCTATCAGGTTAACTATACTACATCTCAGCATAATACTCTAGCTTAGGGTTGAAAATGAGTCGAGCTCGACTCATTTTAAGAGCTCGAGCTCGACGAGCTTAATTTTCAGGGCTCGAACTCGAGCTCGAGCTCAAGCTCGATAGTGTTTAGTTTAAATCTACAAACTGCTGGTGACAGAAACATAAATGATACATGACCAATGTGTTTAGGAGGGGAATTATACATGACCAATGTTATTTTAAGAGCCAACTTACTACAAAACAAATTGCCTATGTGTAATGTGAAAAAGGAATGGGTGCAGAAAGAATAACAAAGACAACACTTCACTGCACATACTGCCAAATGGAAAATTAAAGCATATTCCATGAAGTCTCACATCAACAAGGTGCATCATGTATGTTCCTATAAATCCAGATTGAACTCCAAGTTCCTCAAAAATTCTAAAAAAGTTACAAAATCCAAGCATACAAAAAAACTACATTTTAAAGTTGACAGAAACAACAGGAACAGTATGGCCTCACTTTTCCCAGTCAATCACCTCCAGAACTCACATTTGCACACTGAGCAAATTTTGTGCAGCAAATTAAGCCAATTCTATGAAACAAACTGTACAATCTGCCTATTAAGCACTTCCCTATATATAACCAAATTGACAACTAAAATCCCTATCTAGCTAGCATCAATCATGTATATTAACAATTAAATAATATTAGAGCAGAAACATATCACAATATCTGAAAGAAAAAATTACGCATTTCAACATCCAAAATAAAAGGAAAAAAAAACAAGCATGCATACAATAAGCTAAAAGAACAAGCCTCAAAACATAACATACAAAGTAGCCACAGTTCAATCTAATTCAAACTAAATAAAATCAAAAGTCACCATCTAAACATAAGAAAGCAAGTCTAAATAAATAAGCTTCAAAACAAATCCTAAGCTTTGATGCTCCATGTCAAATGCTTGATCAGAAGATATCATCATCGCCATTCCATTTGCCTAAATAGATAAGCTAATTTAAGATAAAAATCAATAGAAAGAAAAAGTTGAAAATTGAAATTTCAAGCAGAAATTTTGAAACTAAAATTTGGAGAAAATCAACAAGTATATATGCGATACCTAAAATGAAAATCAATCTTCAATCACATGCATTTATTTAATTATCTATTGACTTATGCTAACCTTTTTTACCAAAAGGAAAACATCCTTTTGAAGCTTCGTCATCAACAGGGAGAAACACTTGTATTGCTTTCTTATCACTCTATAATTCAAAATATTAATAGTGAATAACGGCAACTAAAATAATAGTAATAACAATTAAGAATTGATTTTTATCATACTAAAATAATTTACATTCGACTTCTTTTTTGCGCCAAATCGCTTTCTCAACCAATCTCCTCCATAGATTAATACTTAGACTGTATTTGAAGTCAACGAATGACGATATTTATCAATCACTCTACTTCCTGCATTGAATGTAGCCTCAGAAGTGACAGTGGTGATTGGAATGGATAGTATATCTCTTGCCATTATTGATAGTATCTTGTATTTCAAGGCATGAAACTTCCACCACTCCAAAACATCAAAGTCTTGTACTTTGTCTTTATCAACCATGTAACAATTTTCCTTAAGATACATATCAAGCTCAGATTTTTGAGGTTGAACTGATTCCACGGACCTCAAATAATTGACATACTCGGACCACCCAGATAAAGATTCAGAATTTCTATTCTCTTGACTTGAAAGACTACCCCTGTGTGCTTCCCCACTCGACTCTCCTTCAACATTGTGCATCGTGACATATTCAGAATAAAGCTCATACAAAGTTCTTCGAACATAGGCAATCTCCATCTCCATTTTTTCTGAAAAATAAAGCTTTGGAAAACAAAATTCTAGTGCTCTCATCTTACATCCGGGATCCAACACAGCAGCTATGGACATCAACAAATTAGAATCCCCCTAATATTTATCAAACTTGATCTTCATTTTTTCAACCATGTTTTTGATGAAGTCATCACAGTCCAAGGACTTCTTATCCAACATTACTTTCACTCTATTGATCTCATTAAGAAACAAGTTAGAGGTTAGATAGTCACTACCTGAAATGACGTGTGTAGCCGTCTAGAACACCTCTAATACTGAGCACACTTTCTCAACTTTTTCCCAATCATCTTCACTTGGGCATGTCTCATATTTGGCTCCTGATCAGCAAACCTTGGGAAAACATCTTTAAACTTTGTTGCAGTAGCCAACATCTCATATGTAGAGTTCCACCTTGTTCGACAATCATCAACCAATTTTCTCTCTGGCAAATTCAATTGCTTCACAATCTCTACAAATACCTTAAGTCTTGCATCAAATCGTCGAACATACTCTACACTATCACGAACAATATCAATAATATATTTAATCTGAGAAAGACCATCTTGAGCTATAAAATTGAGAATATGAGTGCAACACCTAACATGAAATATGTCTCCCCCACAAAGCAACTTTTTTTTACTTTTGACATAGACCTTCAAGTTATTAATTGCAGAATTATTTGCGAAGGCATTATCAACAGATATTGTATGAACTTTATTCTCAACGCCCCAATCTTCCAAACACCGCCAAATAGCATTTGCAATCTCAAGACCTCGATGAGGAGGTGAAATGTGAACAAAGTTGAGAACGCACTTTTGTAAATGCCAGTTTTGGCCGATCCAATGCCCAGTTATAACCATATACTCAATCTTCAGATTCTTTGACTTCCAACAATCTGTAGTAAGACTAATTTTGTTGACATTCTTCAATAAAGCTTTTAACCTTTTCTTTTTTGTCTCATAAACACTGACACAATGACTTTTTGCTGTTATTCTTGAAATTCCCCTCCATTCAGGCATTTCTCGTCTTTGCATCAAGTTGAATCCTTCCTCTTCCATGATAGAGAAAGAATGCTCATGCATCATTATCCAGTAAGCTATTGACTCTTTCATTTTCTCCAAATCAAATTTTCCGTTATGTAATGCAGGGCAAGATATTGGATCTATCTTAGTTGCCATAAAACTAAGATGTGTTAATGTAAATTTATCTTTCTCCTGAATAGCTTTTGCTCTAAGGAAACTGACACAGCCTTTCAAGTGTCTATGCAACTGTGTTGTTGGAGTAGTTTTATTTTTTGTGAACATCTTCTTACAGTGATTGCATGAGATCTTCATGATACCATCAGAGGGATCTTTTACTTCTTTAAAATCTAGCCAAACAGCTGACTTTTTCTGTCTTTTAGCCTTTTGGACTACATCTTCCCATTAGTGTCCTCTTCTGCAGCACCATCTGTGGCCAAAGTGTCAGTAGTATCTAGATTTGCACTCTCTTCATTTGTGGTCATAATTATATCCTTCACTGTCTGTTCAATTGCCTCTTCACAATTTTTGTATGATGGGGCTTGTTGAATCTTCTATCGAGGCAGATATAAATTGTGCAGGATTTTCACCAAGTACATCTAAGTTCATATCTACAAGACAAGATATTAATAATCAATTATCACATTCACAAGTGAAAATAATTAGACAAACTAAATAGCAATAAAAATGAAATTTAAGAAATACACAATCAACATTAGTTTGAAGACTAATAAGATATTATTGTTATGATCTAGGTATAGCATTTACATTGCATTCCTGTTCAACAAAAGCTCTAAGGCTTTTCTAGCATGGAAAATAGATATCACCCATTCTTCCAGAAGCTCTACATGATCGTGATAAGTAGCTAGTTTGTTACCTAATTATTAGAGCAACTTAAACTTTTCCTATTTTTATGGTGTGCATATATAGTTAGTACTTCAATGAACAATGAAGAGAAAGCATGCTCTAGATAACACATGAGCATATTTCCATGAGAATGCACTAGTTATATTTCCCTTACATGGTAAATCAACTGCTCCCAACTTAGGTTTCTATGCTTAAAAAATGATATTTCACTGCATATTGTAAGTTACAATGATGCACAAGTCAAGGAGAGAGCTAATTCAATCAAAAGAAAGCACATACTTATATCAAAGTATTCACGAGTTGACCAAGAAAGTAAGTAGTTCGAAATCAGAAACTCAATAAGCTAAATCCTGTCATCAATGTCAATATCTCAGAACAACCTGAATTTTCTTATAAAATTTGACCCCCAAAATGTATGTATATTCAATTATTCTAATAAAGATTTACAAGTAATGTTAACATTCATAGAGGATAGCCTGGATAGAAAACAACACAGGTGAAGAACTGCTATTACAGGCAATAAGTTGAATTAAAATAAATGGAAGTAAAACAGGGGACAAAGCAAAATTATTGGCTACAATAACCTGTTGTTGGGCAAGAAAAATTCTTATACCTGGTTTCACACCCAGTGACCCAGATGGTGTAAGTTCTGTGGCGATGGTGAGTTTTGAGTGAAAGGATGCGGTTGGTGGTGGAATCGTGAAACAATAAGTGGAATGGTGGTGCTTGGTGGCTGAATCTATGTGGTGGCCGGTGGGAACATCGGTACTCAATAGGACAGCGGAATGGTGGTGCTTGGTGGAGGAATCGTGAAGCAACGCGGTGGAATGGTGGTGTTTGGTGGCTGAATCGATGTGGTGGCTAGTGGGAACTTTGGTACTCAGTAAAACGGTGGAGTGGTGGTGCTGTGCAGCAGAATCATTGTATGGCCGGAGTTCGGATGCGATTGAGAGAATCAGAGAAATTTGGGAGTTGAGACTTGATGACAGGATTTAAGAAATAGGGCTCAGCCGCGATAGTCTCTGTCTGTATTTAGGAATTAGGAATTTAGTATTCTTTAGACATTATTTATATTATTTATATATTTAAAATATATAAAATATTAAAAAAATAAAAAATCTCATGAGCCGGCTCATGAGCTTTTGAACAGTCATGAATTAGCTCGAGCTCGGCTCATATAAATGCTCGAGCTCGAGCTCAACTCGAGCCGGCTCATAAAGTTCATGAGTCGACTCGGCTCATCTTTCACCCCTACTCTAGCTGAACGGTTTTCACCCTTATTATTCGGCACCGTCTGTGGGAAGCTTGAGTCCGCAATCGAAAGAATGATGAAGACTAAGTAAGCCATTTTCGAAAGGGAGAAGAGCAAAAGATCCCCAACCCCTCCTCCTCGACCCCAACAAAAACCTAATTTGGCAGGACCCTGTTCCCTACAGGAATAAGTGGTCACCTTGACCATGCCTCAACTCATGCAACTCATAAGCAAGCAGATATCTGCTCAAATTTCTGCTCAGCTATCAGCTGTCCTCGATCGACACAACACTCAGCCCAGGCCAGCCGCTAATGCTACTCCCCAACCCACCCAACATGAAAAGAGGCCCCCTAGAGAAGATAGGGGTCGACCGGAGGTTCAGGCAACCACCCACCCGATGAGAAGATATTCCCAAGCAATTTTGAGAGAAGAAGCCCAGCAAAACCCCCATAAAGAAGTCGCAGACTCCACTAACTATGGCATTCGACCCCTTTGAGCCCAACAATGAGATAGGGTCGAGTACGTGAGACAACAGACCAACAGGAACCTCACTCAAGCCGATCGAGAAGAGTGGGAGAAAGTGTCCCACCAAGTACAACAGTTGAACAAGCAGCTGGAAGAAATCTTGAAGAGAAATTCTGAAAGGAACCCCTACCATGATGGAGCCCAGAGGTCTCGTGGAGATCGGGAATCACCATTTGTACAGGATATTATCGACGAGCGCATCTCTGTTGAAGCCGAGGTCCCTGTATGACTACCCGATATAATAGCTCATCAGACCTGAACGAACACTTGCTACAGTTCAAGCATATGATGCAGCTCCATGGGCACAATGAGTACATACACGCCAAGATGCTGGTCACCACCTTTCAGGGGATCGCACCCTATTGGTTTGTGAAACTTGAGTCGGCGTCGATTTACTCGTACGACCAGTTGTGCGACAAATTCCTCCATCAATTTACTAGTCGAAGGAAGGCAAAACTCCCGCATACCCATTTGCACACGGTGAAGCAGAATGAGGGAGAGTCCTTCTTCAACTTCTTCACTTGATTCAACACAGAAGTCCTAAAGATTGATAGCCCACGGATCGAATTTCTGATTAACATGCTTTTCTTGGGCATCCACCATAAAGAATGTGTCAATGCTTTGGCCAGGGAATGACCGAGGATGATGGAAGAGTTTCTCGACTTTACTGAGAGGTACATGACTCGGGAGGATATGAACAAGCTGAAATATGGCAATTCCAAAGCTGACAAGAAGAAAGAAAAGGAGAAAGATAACCAACAACACAAAGATGGTCATCGATCTCCGATCAAGTGTTTCCACAATTACACACCCCTCAACACTGCCAGAAAAGAGGTCTTATTCACCATACAGCATGACAACCCCCTCGAAAAACCCAAAAAGTTGACCAAGATGGAAGCCATGGAAAGATCTAAGAAATATGACCACTTTCACAGGCAGAAAGGCCACAACACTTAGGACTGTTTCAATCTTCACGACGAGAATGAAAGGCTCATTCAACAAGGCCACCTGAAGAAATTTTTTGATGAGAAAACGACACAAGAAGCAGGGAAAATCGATTAGACTCTCCATAGAGAAAGGTCGGTTAGCCTAAGAAATGAAGACAAAGGGAAGAAACCTACCCATCCATTAGAGGAGTGATAGACACCATAGCAGAAGGCCCGACTAGGGAAGATTCGAAATCAGCCAGAAGGCAGAGTTAGCATACATTAGAGTGGACCAAATCTTCTTCAGTCGAGAGTGTCTATCAACTTTTGACTAACACAGAGCCAATTTCTTTCTCCGACGCCGACCTTATACATATGGAAAATCAAGGGGTTGGTAGCAAGTTAGACTGCCCCCTAGTGGTATTTGTAGAAATCACAAACTTTAAGGTCAAGAAAATACTGGTCGACAACAGCAACTCAGCAAGCATCATTTTCAGTTGACCTTAAAGGGAATGAATATGGGCAAGTTGAAGTTCGAGCCAGTACACAATCCTCTCATCGGATTCGGGGGGTTAGAGATCATTCCTGAAGGATCTATTAATCTATCCACGTCATTTTGGGGAGGCTTCTCGACGCAGAACTCTGATAGTTAATTACCTAGTCATCGACCCACCCTTTAGGCCTATAATGCTATCATTGGGCGACCAGCGTTGAACGACTTCCGTGCTATTGTCTCAACCTACCATATGAAAGTCAAATTCCCAACAAATGCTGGGATTTGCGAACTCCTTTGCAATATGGAAGAGGCTTGGCGATGCTACATAATTTCAATTGAGGCAAACAAGTAGAAATCTGACCTAAATTGAAACCCTTGGGTGACACCTCAGTAGCGAAACCCAAGAAGGGACAATCAAGCAAAAAGAGAAAGTTGGAGGAGACCAGGATAGAGCCTGTCGGTGAGTTCAAAATGATCGAGCTGGAGCTAGTAAACCCAAATAAGACTACAAGGATCGAAACAGATATGGCAGCAGTATGGAGTGTCTCATGGTCAATTTCCTCCTTAGAAAAGTTGATATTTTTGCTTGGAAGGCGTCTGACTTTCAAGGAATCGATCCCAGCATTATCATCCACTGTTTGAATGTGGACCCCTCATACAAGCCAATAAAATAGAAGATGAGGACATTCAATGCTAAAAGGTGCTAGATCATCGAAAAGGAGATCAACAAGCTTTTAGAGATAGGATACAATAGAGAAATTCAATATCCAAGTTGGCTTTGTAATGTAGTCTTTATCCTTAAAAAGGAGGAAAAATGACGCATTTGTAATGATTTCACTGATTTGAATAAAGTATTCCCTAACAATCCTTAACCCCTGCCTTGTATAGATTTGCTAGTCAATTCTACTGTTGGTTGTGACTTATTGAGCATGATGGATGCATTCCAAGGCTACTACCAAATTTTCATGGCACCTGAGGACAGGGATAAGACATCCTTCATCGATCCTAATAGGGTATATTGTTTTTTGATCATGTCGTTCGAGCTAAAAAGTGCAGGTGCAACTTATCAAAGACTATTAATTATGTTCAAATATGAGATCAAAAAATCCATGAAAGTCTACGTCGACGACATGATCGTCAAAACAGAAAAGGCAAAAAATCACTTGATCGACCTCAATTATACATTCTTAATATTAAGAGCATTTGGAATAAAGCTCAACCCTAACAAGTGCACATTCGGAGTGAGAGGGGTAAGTTCTTGGGTTACATGGTTAGCCAGAGAGGTATCAAAGCAAATCCAAAAAAATTCAGGCCATTCTGGCATTGCGGCTCCCCGAACAGTCAGAGACATTCAGCATCTGGTCAACAGGATCATCGGATTGGAAAGGTTCATCGCTCGGCTACCGACAAGAGCTCGCCCTTCTTCAAAATCCTAAGGAATGTAAGGAAATTAGGTTTCCAATGGACCGAAGAATGCGACCAAACCTTGGTCAAACTGAAACGTTATCTGTCGTCAATACCGATGTTGGCCAAACCTGAGGCTGGAAAATTTTTACACATCTATTTAGTAGTCTCGTTGGCATTTATCAGTTCAGTTTTGGTCTCGACCAGAAAGACCACCCATCGACTTGTCTACTATTGTAGTAAAGCATTGCACACCCCTAAACATAACTATTTGGATATCAAGAAATTCGCCCTCACCCTGGTCATTGCGGCCCTATTTCCAATCTCACTCTATCGTGGTCTTGACAAATCAACCATTGAAACAGGTACTTTCCAAGCTAGATACATTGGGAAGATTGACCAAGTGGACAATTATGCTGGGAAAATTCGACATCACTTTTCAACCCCGAACTGGTAGAAAGGCCTAAGTCTTGCCAATTTTGTCATTAAGAAATTCGACCTTCCTGACCAGCTCGACCACAACTCCCTTATATGGACTTTGCACATCGGCAGTTCAATAATTGCCTCAGGTGGAGGAACTAGTGTTTCTCTACAATCTCCACAAGCCGAAGAGTATGATTTCACAATCAAACTTAATTGTCCTGTCACGAACAACAAGGTAGAGTTTGAAGCCCTTTTGGCTGGCATGAGGATGGCAATTAGTAGGGGAGTTGAATAGCTGGCAGCCATCACCAATTCCCAACTAGTCGCAGAGTAGGTCGACAGAAACTTTGAAGTCAAAAAGTCCACAATGAGCAAGTACTTACCCGAGGTGAAGAGGTTGCAGCAGCATTCAAAAAATTCACCCTCATCTAAATCCCTCAATCAGAGAAAGAACGAGTCGATGCTCTTTCCAAGTTCGCCAATTTGACAAAAGAGACTAGAGACAGGACAATCACATTTCTGGTTAACCAAAACCCACTATAAGTGACCCCAACTAGAATTAGGTGGGGCAAATCGGAAAAGCATCTCCCTCCTACCAGGACGTAATAAAAGCTTAGTTGAAAGAAGGCATAATTCTCGATGACAAAAACTCAGATGCCAAGCAGTCAAGTTCACCCTCGACAAGCACAACTAACTTTGCAAGAGGACGATTTCAGGAACACCACTCAAATGTTTGACTCCCGAGCAAGCCCGCGAAGTCTTACATGAGGTGCATTCAGGTGTCTGCAGCAACCATTCGGAAGGTTAATCCCTTGCGCACACAAAGTATCAGACATGGATACTTTTGGCCAACTTTACTAAAATGACGCAATAGATTTTGCTAAGAAATACTCATCCTGCCAGGTCTACTCGAACATACCTCACTAGCCTGCCCCTTCGGTAGTGAACATACAGATCACGTGGTCGTTCGACCAATGCAGGATTGATATAGTTGGATCTTTTCCAAAAACAACCAATGAGAGGAAATTTATGATCGTCATTATTGAATACTTTATAAAGTAGGTCGAAGCAGAGGTTGTCCCCAAAATAATCGATGCGGCCATTAGGAGCTTCATACTGAAGAACATAATCTATTATTTCGATTTACCCAAAGTCTTGATATCAAATAATATGATGCAATTCTAGAGCAGGAATACGAAGAGCTGGTGTGAAAGCCTCGAAATTCAACAACACTTCACATCAGTTGGAAATCCACAAGTCAATGGCCAAACCAAAGTCATGAACAGAACTGTCCTAGACCACCTTAAGGCTCGACTGGAAGGGACTGGCGTGAGCTGGGCAAATGTCCTCTCTGGAGTACTTTAGGCATATAGGACAACCCCTCGAACGGCCACTGACCACAGCCCTTATAGTTTGGTCTACAAATCCGAAGCGATCGTTCAGGCAAAACTCATGCAGCACACTGTTCGAGTGATCCATTATAACCCGATCAAGAGCGACTTAAAGAGAAAATTAGACCTAGAGACGATTGACGAGCTTGCTAGCAAGCATACATATCGATGCAGAGAGGCAGGTCGAAGATGGCACAACACTATAACAAAGGAGTCCGACCAAGAAGCTTCAAAGTAAGCAACTTTGTCCTCAAAAAGGTCGAGGTATCAAAGAACGTGGGAAAACTCGACCCGAAATGGGAGGGACCATACTCGATGCTCAAGGTTGCAAAGCACAATGCATATCAACTCATAGATATGAATGGCAATGAGCTTTCTCGACTATGGAACGCGGTGAATTTGAAGAAATTATGTGTAAAGAGACTCAACGTCTCCATTGTACTACATTACCTTTTCACATTAATAAAACTGTGCACATCTCTGCAGCTGCCTGATCGCACCTCCAAACAAAGGCTTCTGGCCCAAATTAACGAATGACTTGATCGTTCAGAATCGATCCCGTAGTCGACGTTGGTTTCAAACTACAAAACAAAAGCTTCTAGCCCAAATTAACGAATGCCTTGATCATTTGGAGTCGATGTCTGTTTCAAACTACAAAATAAAGGTTTCTAGTCCGAATTAATGAACGACTTGATCGTTCGGAGTTGACCCCGTAGTCGATGTCGGTTTCAAACTACAAAATAAAAGCTTCTAGCCTAAATTAATGAACGAATTAATTATTTTAGGTCGACCCCATAGTCGGCGATGGTTTCAAACTGCTGATAAAAGGCCTTCTTAGCCCAAACCAGTGAACGACTTGATCGTTTATGATCAACCCCGCAGCAAATCAACAAGGCCTTGGGCCTAAAATAAGCACATTCATTTAGGAACTCGACCTTAACCCAAGGAAAATATACATAATAATCAATGACAGATATTTGTAAATATCTTGGATTAATTCCATATGTTTTTATGACAAATGGAGTCTAAATCTACTGTATAGTTGGATTAATTACATTCATTTTATGACAAACGACCATTTTATCTTACACGATCTCCAAGTTGAGATCGAATTACTTATATTACCATTTATTAATGCTTGATATTCGATGAGAATGAAAGCATTAAAAAAAAAGAAGAAAGAAAACAAGGCATTATACACATTGACAAAAGGATATTGAAATTTCATTCATCGAAAAGTATTCAATTACATTCGACACAAAAAGAAAAAGAAAAAAAATAACTTCAAGCAAAAGCCTCGTAGGCCGACTGAACAGTTGCATTGAAATTTTAGTTCTACTTCGACCCCTCCATTCTAGCAATTGTTGCTTCCTTCTCTATATCCTGGTCGAGCTTGTCGCCAAAAGCAGCTCGTGCAGCCTTAGGACCCCCAGTTCCTTGCTCAAGCGCCGCAACAGGCGTTGGTTGAATTGTGGATACTGGTTGAGAAGACCCCACCTCATCGACTAAGAATGGGTGCCCACCAAGAGGAAAGAAATCAGCAACATTGATCTTGCCATCCTGTATGTCGAAGGCAAAGTCATTAGCAAAATCAAACTCAATGGTCACCTTGTCGACCCTAGCTAGGTGGCCGGCCACAACCCCAACTTTAGGTGTGGCAGCAGTCCCCTCAACGGGAGCAGACTCGTCGGGGTCGAGCCCCCCAGCAGGAATAGTCTCATCAGAGTTCAACGAGTATATGCGCAATTGCTCATCGAGCATGGGGTTCAAGCGTTGTCTGTCTTCTGGACAGACTATGTAATCAAGAAACTCCAGTAGCTTAATAACTTTCTCGAAGGCATCTGTTGCGTCATCAATGGAGAAGATGAAGCTAGCATCTCGGAAGGCCGAGGTTAACATGAACTGTTGAGCTGCCTCTTGTCGAACTTAGGGCAGCATTCTGGTGAAATCCCCCCAAGCAAAGTTGAGCGCACTATTGAAGCCGTGGGCTCGACCAGAATCATAGTAAGTCTGAGCATTGACTCTAGCCTTCTTTAGCAACTCCTCTGCCGAGCTCCTCTCGACAACCGCAGTCAGCAGCTGGGCATCCTTTGCCTTAAACTACACCTTGCTATTTTCTAGCCCTTTTGTGAACTATTCGATCCGGGCCTGAACAGACTCATCTTAAGCCTTGATCACATCCACCTCAGCTTGATCCCCTTGGAGCCTATCGCGTTCATCCAGGGCAAGTTCCGACCTCTTGTGCAAATGGTAACCAAGTTGGCTAACCTACAACAAAAAAAATTTATCGATACAATCACAACAGCAAAAGATGGAAAAAAATAATTTAATAAGCGTATAATGCTTGACGAGACACTTACCATATTAGAGTGGTAGGCCATAGCCCACAACACACACCCCTAACCCATGTCCATCATCTTTTGCTGGTTGAACGCAAACAGCCCAGCTATCATCACTTTCATCGGCAGAGAGCCGCTCAACCCCGCCGTCATCATCGATGTAGAGTTATGAAGGGCTATGTGGGTCCCGAACCGAGGAGATAGCAAGTCAACCATTTGGAAAAGCTCCTTGTCATCCCGGTGCCCAAATATATCATAGCCGATCGGGGGCCAGCAACTCTAGCTTTGCCTTTGCCCTTGTTGGTAGTCGCATTTTCCAAGGTAGGTCTCGCTTGCTAGACTACTGGCCTCTTCTGTCGTGCGGATGGGCTAGAGATCAGGACAGGTATAGGCCGCACTGGAAAAAATGCGAGAGAATGTAATGCAGCCCGGGGATGGGGAATGACCTGAGACGCACCCCCTTGACGAATGGTCGCGCCTTGACACCACTCTTGATTCCTATACGCATGGGCCAAAGCTTGTGCTCGAGTTTGGTTCATGATTTCCTATCGATCTGCACAAACACAAAAGCAACATACATGAGGATTGACCAGATAGTTGGACTAAAAATAGTTTCAAAATGAATAGTCAAGTCATCTACCTAGTCAAGCATTAGCTGGTAACCCTAAGATGGCAGGCGACAAGCTCAATAAAACCAAATTCCCTTCCTCGATATAACCCAAGGCCTCCATTTGCCCAAACTTTAGTAAGTCTCAAATGAAGGTGTTTGGCCAGGTCGAAGTTTCATTCCCAGGCATCTCGACGTGCTCTTTAAACCATCCCCTAGGAATATTAAAACTCCCTAGCTCCCGAACATACAAATACCATTTTTCCATTCTTGGTCATGGGACGATGAGGGGGTCGCCAAGAACTTTCGTCGACGATGAGTGGTCAGATAATAAAAACCCGACTCCTTAATGCTGCCCGACTTCCAGGACATAGGGAGATGAAAAAGGTTGGAGAAGTTAGCAAAGGTGGGCGGTTGGTCATGTATATACATCAAGAAGGCAAAACTATATATGGTCAAAGAGCAATTGGTAAGCAGTTAGCTTATACAAACCTGCAGACCCCTCAGAAGGTCGGCTATTGGTTGAGCGAGGGGGAACCTAAGCCCACATCTAAAGGCTTCCTCAAACACAGTTACACTTCTAGTCGGGGGCCGGTGCATTCTATCAGAAAGCCCAGGCACGATCAACTCGTACTCTAGGGGAACATAGAAAAGTTGTCTTATAAGTTCGAGGTTGGTGGGAGTGATTTTAGATATTATCTCATTATAGTGGTTAGGGGTAAATAGCCAACTGCAAGAAATGGGTGGTTAACTTGGACCAGCCCTACCCCCAATAACAATACACTCATTATTAGAGCTACTTGAGGTCGAACTATCGCTCGAGGATCTATCAAACTCGCTAGTCAAGCTACCCCTACTCCCGATCAAAACCCTATCCAACCTCATCGCCCCCACAATCATTAATCTGACTATCGTCCTCACCAAATACCCTCAACATGAAATAAATATGGTATGATCAAAATACGTGTAGAAAGACTTACGCGTCGAGGCTTTAGAGCAGAGAGCAGTTGATCAACAGCGTAGGAAAATGCCTCAATTAACCTCTTAGAATGCTGTAAAAGTAAAAATAGACATTTTCACTGTGACTATTTATAGCTATCACAGCACAACAATCGAAACGGCCATAATTATTACACAGCCGCCGCTTGCGCTTCGCATGACCTAACTAATTGATGCATTTAATACGCCAAAACCCTGGTCGATTCCTTTAGACTCTCATCGAACGGACCCAGTTTCCAGTAGTTGGCTACTCCCATTTCCTTCGTGTCGATACTCTCGATCAAGATTCAAAAGTAGAGGGAACTCATGATATATGATAGCCCAATAGGCCCAACCCAACAACACTCAATCAGGGCATAAATAGGGGTGTTCAGCGGCCCACTTACCGATAGGCCCAACCTATCAATTGGAACTCGACCTCATTAGCCTTACCCATCGAAGCGAGTACCAGCATTCCTCTTTCTACCAAATCATGGTTGACCATTACCAAGATACGCAGTGCCTCATCCGACTGTAAAGGTTTAGCCACGACGAGGTTACAGCTTGTCTACTAGAGCCTAAGAAGGTATCTTGCAGAAGTATTCACCTCGACCAAGGAGGTCGAGCCAAGACGATATCCTCCCAGCCGCATTAAATGCTCCACCAGGCGATGTGCCCCCACATTAATGGCGCATGCCACCACAGTGCTACCTTTTCTCATCAACGCCAGGCTAATACGCGCCACCAATGTACCACCATGCCCTATGCTACGCCATCTGGAATAGTACATAGGTAGAAGAAGACTTCAAAGCCCTCAGACAAGGACAAGAGCCCTTTCTGCTCAACAAGAGCAATGAAGTCATATCAGCCCCACTGAGAAAGCTATAAATACCCCATTGCTAACCCTCAGCAAGGTATCCATTTATGACTCTAAGTCATTCACTCTGCTGCTATATTTCCTAGTCGATATATACTGACTTGAGCGTCGGAGTGCCCTCGGCTAGCATGATGTTTGCTATGGATCGCAGGACTCAACCCCATTACATCGAAAGCAATCTCCTCGACCTCCATCAGATCGACTATATTGGATCTCAGCCCAATACTCTAGCTAAACGGTTTTCACCCTCATCAATATGAATATTTTTTAATTTAAAAAATTAAAAAAATAATTTAGTAGAACAAAAATTAAATAACCAAATATAAGTTCTTAACATGAAGATACAAAATATTTGAATAATCTTATCTGAGCTACATTGAAAAATAGACCTAGAACCTAACTTACCCTAAAAGTTAGTGTAAGAGGTGAAGATTATCCAAAGTCATATATAGAGATCGCTATTCATTTATTTAACGATGTAGGAATCTAACACACTACATACTAGGATTGAACATTTAGAGCATGAAATAACATGAAATGGATGGTTCAACGAGTCCAACATCATAAATATGAGGCTTTGATATATAATACATCAAAAAATGGATCTAAAACCTAACTGATCCAAAAAACGAATTCAAAAGATAAAAATTATCTAAAATTATATATGAAAATCACTATTTATTTACTTAATGATGTGGGAATCTGACAAGATATGTTGCACGTCATGTTCCCTATTCTTATTTTGTTATGTTATATCCATGTCTCTGCGCTTGAATTAATGCATCGTAATGCTACATCAACATCTTTTTCGTATCAAAGAATTTGATAAACTCTCTTTGTATTTTTTATATTCGTATATGTGGTAATTAGATTTCTAAACATAGAAATTATTCAATATCATATGAGATTAAGCAATTGCCCTCCCACTCGAGGAAAGAAGAAGAAGATAGTCGAATTTGCGTGCGTCGCTTACCATTTCCCAACTTATGTTCATATGTTGAATCAAACTCTCTAATTTTTTTTTTTTTTTCTTTATATTTAGGATTGTCACTGTGTTGAATATATTATTATTATTATTATTATTATTATTACACACACATGCCCATATGAAATAATGTGAGATGGGGTGGTCCAAGGACCAAGACCCTAGACTATAACATGGAGAAAAGATTGCAGGATTTCTGATCCTGGAAAACAATCACAAATGGAGAAACAACAACATATAAATGAATTGTGGGCCTAAAACAATACCATAACCCAATTGAAAAAAGCCTAACCCTTTAATGATTGAAGTCCAAAACCACCTGATATCGGCTACAAACAAAATCCAATATTGATGATATGTTGATGGTTGTGGTTTTATATGTTGTCTTCTCAGCACATGCACTTGCTTCTCTATTCTATTCAGATAAGACCTATAACCACACCCCAGGCCTACCACAGCACAAGTGGGGTTCCCTCAGTTTGAAAATGAGGGTTAGGTTTAACATTAATGGGTCAAGACATTTACTTGCATAAGTGGACGCACCCCTAAAATTCATCAGGATTTGAACTTCAAAGCAGACGCACACCTGAAAGTCATCAGGGTTTGAACTACATTAAGTTGCTATTGGCCAAAGCATGATCCTGAAGCAGCAGATGAAGGGGATATATTTGGCAACTAGTCAGGTTTCAAATAAGATCGCCTCTTTCTTGCATAGACTATTAGAACCATTCATTTCACATCCAAATCCCACAAGAAAAATCAGTGCTAATGGTTTTGAACCAAATAAGAAGAAATAACAATTGGAATTAGTTCCAATGTCATTTATTAATTCTGATAATCCTTTAAGCCTCGAGAATGTGACAGGATTTTAAGGAAAAAATAACAAAGAACCTTCTGAAACCAAAGTAACAACTTGATTGTTAGCACAGAAATAGCAGTGTTCTTTTTCCCAGAATGATAACCAAAAAAATAAGATGAAAGGCTACAAGTTCAACAGCATTTTAAATCGAGTGTATGTGCATCAGCAAGTTTTGTTACTAGCACAAGGCTGCTGATATACAGCACCTCACTACGTCTAAACCTATAAAACGATTAGTTACAAGTTTGAGTTACCTAATCGCAATATACTGATTAGGAACAATATGATTAAGTCAACTATACACCACCTTGGCAGTTAAAATGGTAGCCTATTTGTTTCCAGCAGCTTCAGTTCCAACAGCAGGCTTGCGATTTAGGTACCGGATAACAGCATCTCCAATCCTATACAGTGCAAAAAGTAGATATAGTTAATGACCTTCAGAAAGAAGAAACAAAATTCTTTGCAAGATAAAAATATGCAATTTAAGACAGTACACACACATATAGGGATATATGTATTAACTGAAAGCATAGACATTCCTAGTGTCAGAAATTCACAGTACCATGTAAAAAATAGAAGACTACGGAGTACAAAACACCAATCAAACAGTTGGCGAAGGACCTAATGATCAAAATGCAAAAACAATTTCTTAAAATCAGCTGATATTGCAAAAAGCAACCGGAATTCTATGCTGAAATTTGGAAACAGCAGCTGGAATATCATGCTATCTCAGATCATGATTTCTGTTACACTGGAATAACTCCATTTTTTCATCCAGGAAACACACTGAAGATGTGCCACTAGCAGCATAAAAAAGATAAGAAACTAAAACATATATCAGAATTGCATAGGCAAAATATATATTCACTTTTAGATACACATTAAATGGCATAGGATGACTTGAGAATCCACATTTGCCACAGGATAACTTAAACAACCATGACAAAAGATTTTGGTTTTCCATAGAACAGATGAAAACCAAAAGAACAGATGAGAGATAATACTTACCATGGTTGATCATAGAATTCTGCTCGACGCTCTTTCTCCACATCGCAATTGGAATCAGCAGCAGCAAGCTTCAAATCCCTGGCTTGAGAAGCAATTAGGACATTAATGAACTCTGCAGGCGACTGACTAAATCCAAGAAAGAAAGCTCGCCTGCTGCAATGTTCGTGTATTTTCTTTATAGAAGAAGAAATAACTTCATCGCAATCATCAATCACCTTGTTCTTCTCTAAATTAGCCAAGAAAGTAGACATATCCTCTACCGACAAAGGAACATCAACAAGAACATCATAACAAGTATTTCCAGCTGGACAAGGCCCAGAAAGCTTTACTCTATGCTCCAAATGTATGGGCCCAGGTGGACTGAGGTGTGGTGTTATCTTTTGAGAAACCATGGAGAATTTCAACTTCTCTTCTCCAAAAACCTTCCGTAGAGGTGGATCACACATGAAAAAGGAAGTGTCACCAGGTATTTGTAATTTTTTCGTCTTCACATATTGCCAAAATGCTGCCATAATTCTTGGGCGTGTTTCCACCTCAATCCCAAGAACTTCTTGCAATGCTGGAGAGAGCTTAAATCTTTCCGGCGCATAATCCATCTCCAATCTAATAATTGCAGTGAACTCCTTATCACCTTTTCTCTTCACCTCAAAACCCTCATGAAGCACAGGCGAACGAGAACTATCCCATAAGATTACATGCTTATCTGGATATAGACTCTGATCCAAATATATAGTAATTTTCTTGAAGAAAGATGAAAACTTTGAATACGAAGATCTTGGTCTCTTCATCGGTCCTTCAATACCAGGATCTTTGCCATCTTCCAAAATTCTCCCAATTATCCGAAGTGACCATGAAGGCGGCTCAGCATTTTCCTCCTCTGAATTTATTCCTGTTTGGTTTGCAAAAGTATTAAACACATATATCCGCAGAACCTTCTGCACTCGCACAGGGTTTTTCAAGGATTCCATAACATCAATTTTCTTTCTTGCAAGGACAGCATCTGCACGAGACTCAAATTCAAGCAATTGGGTATAAAGAGCAGACTCTGGAAATATTGCTGCAACTTTATCTGGAATTACTTTATCAGGAAGTTTCCGCTTCCCTCTATGCACAGCAGGGGCCAGTTCCATGGTTTTCATGATAGAAGCAGCGCCTTGACCAGAGGATCCCCCAGAAGGCCGAGAAGGTGGCTTCTGAAGGCGCTTCCCTGTTCCTCCTGCTCCAGAGCCTGGTGCGGACATGGAAGGGGATGAGATGCTCATGTTAGTATTACCCTGGGGTGGGGACAAGATTTGTGCCTGAGCTTGTCCTTGAGCTGGCTGGGCCTGGGAAAATGCCTGAGCTTGAGGTTCTGACAGTTGAAAATGTCCGGGGAAGTAGGGCCTGCCTTGAGGTTGTGACTGAGACGGATGGGGCACCTGTTGTTGGTTATGGTTAATGGGCCTTTGCATTTGTGTTCCTCCCGGACTGGCAAAACCAAAATTTCCCCTCATCGGATTGTTATTGCTGTTAGTATTATGATGGTTCATTGGACCTTCCAATTCTACAACATTGAAAACAAAGCCAAAATTACTGTGATGTAATGATTTTTCATCAATCCTAGAGAAACTGACTCGCAATAAACAATACTACTCAATCCATCGATCTTTCAGCACCAAGAATCGAACCTTCTCTTTTCGAATAAGTCAGCTACCACAAATACCAACTACTCAGAAGCACCAAGAGAACACTGACAAAAAAAGGGGTTTTCTATTTCCAGCCGTATTCCGTTATTCTGAGTCCAATCGCAGAAGGTCAATAAAAAAAAGGCTCTTCAGTAAGCCCGTTACAGATTAAACACAAACACTAAAGATCCTCCAAGAGCTAATTTACGTACTCCCTCACCCCATTATTTCGTCTTTTTCATAAATTAGCAATCTTTGCGAAGAATTTCCAAAAGGGAATCCATTAAAATCAACATAAAAGAAAATCCAACTACTAAAATTACGGGTTCTTTTACTGTAAACTTGGAACCACGGAACTGAATTTAGAAAATGAAAAGAACGAACAAATGTATCAGTGGGGAACATGAAATAGTCAATGCATAAATAGGAAAATCTACACGCACATGCCCGCAGAGATGAACTTACGAGGAGGAGCTGGAGAAATGCTTCAACTCTGCCGCTGCGAATTTAGAAATGGGAGTAACAGAAAAGGGGTATAATATGTCTTTTAGTGAATTCTGCTGACCCTCCCCATTTGATACTTGCCGAATTGGTGAGCTTTTTCAATTCACATGGCAAAGTGACGAAAATACCCTCCACTAGTTACCCCTATTCTTAGGGAACCCTAACAAAATGGATAACATTTTTCTGATCATTCTTACAAATTTATTGTTATGCCAAATTTGATTAGAATTTGATTTTGTTTTTAATACTCCAAAAGTAATTGATGAGGGTCTCATACTTCAAAATTCCAAATTATATAATGAATTAAGGATATTTTTATTCGATAAAATTAATTTTTTGAATGAATGAAGTAGTTTTTTAAAGTTCATAAGGTATTTGATATAGAATTTATATCTCAAGGTGCAAATTTTATTTAACTTAGAATTAAACAATACCAAGTAATTTATATTTTTTGAAATCAAGAATAGGGATAGAAATTAGAATGCCATTTCATTGTTTATAATGAGACAATATCTTTAATATCAAAATTTTACAAATATCTCAAAAGAAAATCAATCTAAATCAGAAAATATATGTATACTTTTTGTTTGGGCAAATTACATTTTACCCCCTGTGAAAATGGAAAAAAAGCAAAAAACTCCCCTATGAAAAAAAAAAAGGCAACAAACCTCCTTGCGATTTTAAAAAAATAATTGCCCCCTCGTGATTTGCTACAATTTAGCCATAATTTTAATATAGAAGGACTATACTACCCCTAGTTATTTCATATATTTTTAATTTTATTTATTTATTCTTTTTAAATATATTTTTATATATCTTCTTTCTTTTTTTTATTTATTCTTTTTTATTTTTAAATTTAAAAACTATTTTAACTTTCATCTTTCTATTTTTTTATTTTTATATATAGAAATATAATATATTATAAATACATTAATATATCTATGTATATATTTATATCAAATAAACATAAATATATCAATTAACAAACATAAAAATAATGTACTTGGCATGTTTCATTTGTAATATACCAAAAATATAAATATAATATATATATATATATATAGAAATGTAATATATTACAAATACATTGGTAATATTTGGATATGAATTATATGTTTTGGATTATGCATTTTGAGAGAATGAATTTTGAGAGTGGAGTTGAGGAATGTAATGTATGTTTGTTTATATTTTGGGAATAATTAGAAAATTATTTTGGAAAATTTTAGTATGTTTGTTTATATTTTAGAGAAGACAAATTCTACAGCAGCAGTTAAATCAATACTTTTTATTGAGTTTTTGAGTTGAAAATAGAATTAAGTGATTTTTTTATTGTTAAAATAATAATTAAATTATATAATATATATGTATATATTAAAAAATGAAAAAGTTTTGGGATAATGAAAGATAAAAGATATTTTGGAAAAAAAAAATTGACATTTTGAAGGCAAAATTTTTGTACGTTTGTT
The DNA here is from genome assembly GCA_018894105.1 of Jacaranda mimosifolia. Taxonomy (NCBI): domain Eukaryota; kingdom Viridiplantae; phylum Streptophyta; class Magnoliopsida; order Lamiales; family Bignoniaceae; genus Jacaranda; species Jacaranda mimosifolia. Next base: position 33,602,601 of record CM032122.1, on the reverse strand, counting down.
TTTTTAAATTATAACCAAATATAGACATTATATTTATGTATATATTTATATATAATATATATAAATAAATAAAACACAAATATATCCACCCCACCCTTAACCTACCATTACTCGCCACCTTTGCGAGCGGCGGACATGGCCAACTGCGGACGGCACAGGCCAAGGCCGCATTCGCAAAGGCAGCCAAGCGGCCATGGCCCACGTGGCCATGGTCGATTGGGAAGCCGCCTGGCCACCTCTGTGAACGCTGCCTTGGTCGACGCCGTCCGCATTCGCCCATGACTGCCTACGCTGGGTCGCATCTATGAGTGGCGACCATAAATGTGACCTCCATGGCCGCCTCTGTGAATGTGACTGCCATGGCCAGCTGCCGAGCTATGGCAGCTGCATTCACAATGGCAACTACATTCACAAAGGCAACCATGGCCCGACCACCTCTGTGAGCGGTGGTCGTGACCCAACTGCTGGTGGGATGGGGAGGGGTTCCTAGTGGGGGGTAGGGAGCAAGGGTTGTTGGTTGGTTGCAGGTCTATATATATAATACATACATATATTTAACTGTATATAAATATAGTTGTATTTAAATATGTATAATATTTTATATTTTTTTATACGAAGAATTAATTTGAATCATTAATTTTTTTTTTCACTTTGTCTAACGGTTGATATTTATGGGCAAAATTAGCATTTCAACAATAAATATCTTCAAATAACCGCAATTACCACACGTGAATCACACCAGGGGGACAAAAGGGGGTAATTTATTATTTTTTTAAAATCATAAAAGGGTTTGTTGCCTTTTTATTTTCATAGGAATCTTTTTGCTTTTTACTATTTTCACAGGGGGATAAAACCTTATTTACCCCTTTTTGTTTTCAAGTCAAAGAAATGCTTGAATATAGATTAATTAGCTGTTCAATCAAAATTACATAAAAAATCTTATAAGCTTCTACAATTTTATAATTTAGGTAGTTAATAAAAATATTAAAACTTCAACATAAATTTAAAACACACACACACACACATATTATAAGACCCTAACATCTTGTGTTAAAAGCTTATAAATTATTTTTTTAAATAAAAATTAATTACACAGACATATTATAACATTTCAAGATATGTTTAAAAATTTATAAGTTCATCCAAACATCAGATCCTAAGGCACCACATGCTTCATGCACATGGAAGAATCAACTGGCTTGGTGTTTTAAGGATGTCCAATTCTTAAACTTCCTAGTTTAAATATCAGGTTTCTATCTTTGAAAGAGTTTTTACAGTTGGAAACATGAAACAACAGTTAGTTCATCACGAATACAGGCGGGGAGGTAAAACAAAGCTAGCTGCTTGAAGAATCCAGCCGGGGATGGAACTCAAAATAAAACAGAATACTTGACTTCAACATGATCAACATGAAGAATCAAATACAACACTAAAAAAGCTCCAATAACCAACAAAAATATTTCATAGAACTGCATTGGGATACATGCTCAAGGTTGTGCAGCTTCCAGAAGCTTCTCATACACCTGTCTGGCTGTCAGATCCTCCACCTGGCTCATAAATGGTATGTTACGTTTAATCATTGAGCAGAAAATGCATGCAAACACAGCCCTACAAAGTGTAATATCAGCAGTGTGGGAATGCTTGTTCTTCGCATATTTTTTAATATGATATTTCATATAAGCTTTAAGGCAAATAACAGGATTTTAAGTATCCTCCCAGGCATCCAAAGTCCAAACCATAGAGCCGCATATAATAGAGCAGATTCAATGAGATTATGGTCCTAATTGTCTATTTGATAGTAAAGATTGAAGATGCGGCCCGAATTTTAGTATAGGCCCAGTCCTTAGCACATATTAACCTCCACTAAAAATCTCGATTGTAGGGGATAGATGTGTAATTTCATCCCCAAGGTTATGCATTAAAAGATGTAAATAGACCCTAATACCCTTTTGACTTGAGGGAAAAATCCAAACATGCCTATTAAGGGTTGGGGGTATTTAAATAAATTTAATAGTTAATATCACATATCAAACAATCACATGAAATGATATGAGATTTTTGTGGGAAGCAATACACATCTCACTCTTCAACATCAAACAAAAGATTAATCACCATAATCTCAATTATGATCACAAATTACCACTATTATATAATCTTCACTATCAAACACATATACTAATGCATTGATGGGTTGGTCAAAGGTCTATGAAAATTTTCAAACCACAATATATAATTCATATATTATTTAACATACATAAATTGCTACCTTCACAACTTAAGCAACTTCACACAGAAGGCAGGATTATTCCATGCTCTATTCCACAAAGATTCTTCTATTATTCCCAATAATTCAACTTTTAGAAACCCATTGGTCTTATTACAAAAGCCAAGCAAAATATTTTATTTCAATATGTTCTGTATATAGCATACGTACTTTTCTATGGAGATTTGGCAGATATAAACTGATATCACTAAATAATTGACATTGAGTGGTATGAGATAACTAGTTAAAAGCAAGTGTCAAACTTACCACCAGGAGCTTTGATTTGTTATTCCACCCTCTTTGCAGAGTCATCTGGCTCAATTTCAGACCCAATACCTGTTCCAAGTATAGGTTACAAGGTCAGTTCACAACGTTCAATTATAAATTGAAACAGTGTGGCTAAATTTGACAATTGTTAAAGAATTGATTATTTGTGTACTTTTCCCATAAATTCTAAAAGCTCATTGTTAGCTTCTCCTCGGGCTGCAGGTGCAGCCACAGTAACTCGAACATCATCAGCATTTACTCCTGAAATAAGTTAAGAACAAGTTTTGTTAGCAAAGAATATAAATAGTTCTCCTGTACATTTTCGAAGATAACATACAACAACGTCAATTCGAACAAGCATCAACAAGAAAAGGCAAATCCACTATGAGAGAATCAATCAAGTAATAATAGTAATATTTTTTGCGCATTATAAAACCCATTAGGGTACTTGTGCTGTTAACAGTGTATTGAATGGTCTGTCCCATTTGAAGAAGTGCATCTTTATTACTGACAAGTTGTTTCACACCCTTTCATAGCAAGAAATGATTTATTCTGTTAAAGAAAGCCTGATTCCATTGCTATCGCGGGCTTCACGCAATCAATCGGATTAAATAGATACCCCTTTCAACACAACATAGGTCATAGAAACATACAAAGTTCAAAAAGATTATACTTATTATAGTTGGATACTTAAAAATATCAGATTTTTAACCTGTTCAAGGATAGCTAGCAGATGTAGTGGAGAAAGAAAAAGACGTTATTGAAAAACTGAAATATCTGTAAGGAATAAATACATTCTTGAGGTGCAGGGAAATTAGCCATCACAATAATTTGATGAAGAAAATAAAAGATACCAAGCCATAAATGCTCGTGATTTCAAATCAAGCATATCACTCATTCCCATCATGTAGTTTTAATATGTCTCCTAGAGCTGCTGAATTAGAAAGATTTGGGACTCACTCACCAACTCTAGAAAGATGCCGTACGAATGTGACCTTGCAGGTTTAGCCACTACATAGTTCAAACATATTATCCAGAAGCATTTCTAACAGAATTACAATATATAATCTACACCATAATTCAATTTTGAAAGGTCTTCTTCCACAAGCTTGTTAAGGTGTTCTATAGATTAAGAATATTTAACAGCAGTAACTCATGCAGTCATGCTAGACCAATCCCCTCTTTTTCATCTCAAACTTCGCACATGCTCCACATTTTATTCATTTCTATTAACTGTAAGAGATTAAAGATCCCTTGCATTCCATCCAACCAAGGGTCATAAAAGAATGAGAAAGATAAACTGGCAGCAACAGAAGTGGATCATTGATCTAACACCATAACCTTTACGATGATAAATTACATTTTGTGTCCATGTGGAATAGGTGTCACGAGAATTGTATTCTAAATGTAGATCTCTTCTTATGATAAAATGTTTATATCCATAAACAGCCAAAAACATTTTACAGCCAAAGGAATCTCTGAGCTGATATTGTCTCATGCAGTAAATTTCAACAGCAAATTAGCAGTTAAAATTTGATCGTAAGCATATAAATATGTCTACCGTTGAGTGTGGTTTTGTGTTGGCCAGAATTTTAAGACTAAGATACGATACAGATGCATGTCAAACAATGTAGCATTAGGAAACATGGACTGTGGGATTACTTGTGATTGCTGAGCGTTGTGCACGGTCTTCCACTTCTATGGCTACCTGAACAAGGCCTCCTTCCAATTGTGATATGCAGGGTGGGACAGGAGCATCCTACAGCAAAGGGCAAACATCAGAGGGTAAACCTACCAAAATTAATTACATGAATTCAAGAAAGTATATAGTAGCAACAACAGGCAGACAAAAGTACTGTTAACAGTTAACGCAAAATGCACACAAGGGTGGAAGACTCACTGCAGAACTGCAATCCTTCAAATATTAGACTGCTTGAATTCCATCTTATATATCTAATGAAGTAATATAAAAACTTGAAGAGAATGGTTTGTTCAAGAACTTAATATTTGTTACCTGTGGATTGGTTTCAGCAGCAATTGTACTGAGTGCACCATCAACGACATAGATGAAAGAAGCAGATTCCATGTCTTCTTCTGCACGATAGCAAACAAAAAGCTCACATCCCATACAATTCATTCGATACTGTTTCTCCAACTTCCCTTCACCACTGGATCACAAAGACACCATGGAAAGATGAACATAATGAAATTTAGATCATATATTCTACTATATTGCAAAGAAGAAAGATGATTGATTCTCTTTTTACTGTCAATTACTGACAGCATTTAATAGAACAATTACAATTTATAACACAATATAAAATGTCATACTCACTATGGGGTTAAAAGAACCCACACACAACTAGTCCTGTGAGTATTATATTTAATGCCATTATTCAAGTAATTGTTCATATGATGAAATAATTTGCAAGACATAACAACTGATTGTTAATTATTTAGGGGGAAAAAATTCAAAGATTTAGTAGGTAATATATTTGATCAGAAATTCCAATCAAGGACTTTGATCCAAAAAAATTAACCCTAGTTAAAGGTGCAAAAAAAATTAACCCTAGTTAAAGGTGCACAACAGCTCAGGCAATTAGATTAGGTGAGAGCAAGGTTTTTGAATAACATAGAAATGAACATCAAACACTTCGCCCTAATTTGCTACAGGATCCAGAAAGATTACTGAGGAACTTGTACCCCTGCACAGATTTTGAACGCATCTAGACATATTTACTGCAATAATCAATCTGGTATATTACATGGTTCGATGAGAACTCAAGATGCTATACAAATTGGTCTATCCACTTATGTTTTTTGTTCAAAATTGATATAGAATGGTAACCAAATACTATAAAAATGTGATTACATTGAGCATTGGTGTAGATTTAAGAGAAATCTTAACGAAACAGCACAAGCTCCACCCCCCCCCCCTCCTCCTCTCTTTCTTTTGTCTTCCAAAGCTGAATTTGGCAATGGCATAGAGATACAATGTCCAGAGAGGAGAATTCTTCAATCTAACATAACCTTTTATCTCCTGGCACCATTAATTACAAGTTTTAGTCCATTAAAGTAAATAAAGACAGCTTTAAGATGTCAATTTTTCAGTTTCTAGCATCATCAGGTTGCATGCCAAAGACAATGAACAAACAGCTACACCAATTTACTGAGAGTTCAATCCCTTCCAAAGATCACATATTTTCTGACATAAACAGGTATGAAGATATTGATATGTCAAATTTTTTATGTTGATATCCTTTTTCCTCCCTTTTTGCCTCAATGTCTATGGAGTACTGCTAGTAAAATACATGGAAGGATCAAACTTTACAATGAAAATGCACAAGATACGACTTTTAAGAGGAAGCATAGCTTAAAGAAAATTACCGTTTTAAGATGACCTTTCCTGCTTCACTGGTGTTCAGCCTTGCAAGATGCTTCTTCCTGTCCAAAACATAGGCCTTGTCTGTTTTCCTTTTGGGCATTTTCTGCAATTGGGTATCTACAAATATACTTTAGTGTGCAGAAACCTAAATTTCATTTAATATTCTGATGGATCAAAAGTTGAGTCATGACATTTCCAAAGCAGGAAAAGCAGAGGGTAAAGATAAAACATTAAAAAAGATCATCATATTATCCAGTGAAAGCAATAAACATCTGAAACAAGGTAAAGACAAGTCCATCCACATTGCAGTCTTCAGTTACAACAGAATTACTTTAGTACTGCAATAGGCAACTATTAACATCCACAGATGGAGATAGGTGAACCTGGCAGGGTAAGCCTTCACCCTCAAGGATGCATTGAGCTGAAGTACTGATGCATTTAGTTTACCTTTTTCGTCTCACAAGAATGCCACTCTAACTCTTTCAATTAATAAGAAAGTCATGATAGCACAAGAAAATCGCATTTTCCCAACTGCGAGCTTCCATTATCACTGAGATAGCTTTAAGAGGAACACTGTAGAAACGTCTTCACTATTTTAAGTACATCAAAATCATTCTACATGTGAACAAGAAAGGTTTGCAGTAAGATCATATCAATAATTCCAAACTAAAAGATATGAAGACAGGTCTCGCTTTGTGAGCATTAGATAATTTACAATAGTCAATTGCTTCTATCATTTTCTAACAAATAGGTATTATCTCACATGCAAGCAAAACTGGAAGTTATTAACTACTTGGATACTAACAAATTGCCAATTCTAAGCAATAGCACATTTATCCATCTGATTTTAATTTCCATGGAAAGAAATGCAAACTTAAATGACTACATAGCAACATAGTAAACAACTCCAATATCATTGGATAGGTCATTAGCTTTCTACAGGCTAGTGATTATTCAGATTTACTATTTATTTTTAGCCTTCTTTAGATATTATTCATTTTCCAGTTAATAACTCCTCTCAGATGCCATCATCTTGTATATAATCCATATCACACGATATAAGTTGAGAGTTCTATTCAAAGTATTAAGGATGGGGGGTGGGGGGAGCAAGTAAAAATAATAACAATTTATTATACAGCTAAAACAAACTTGCGGTGCCAATGTTCATCTTCATTTCTCCTTATTGCTAGCAAATGCTTATATTTCTAAGGAATTCAAATTAAAGCCTCAAAGATTCCGATAGATCAGCTAAATATGTTTTCCCTACTATTTTATCTCAACAATCATACATAACTGAAATATAAGTCAAATAGCACTTGGTTCCTTTCTGTACAAATGAGGTCTGACGAGCAAAAATCAACCTGGCATCTTTAACACTTCAGAAAAACAAAAACTTTACATGCAAGAAAGAGAAAAAGAGAACCACAGAGAGATATTAGACGAATAAAAGCTAACAAACAGCAAAGAATAATTTACGTCATTGCTATAGTTTTTTGATTCAAAGTTGAGAAATCAGATAAAACTGCATTTTGCCACATAGAGACCAACACAAAAAAGGTAAGAAGCTCATAGTATCAACTATCACCTAATTATTTTAACACAATAAAAATGACAACCATCAGCAATTACACTGAAAATCAGCCTCAACTTTTTTCAAATTAGAAGTACACTTGGGTATTTTAGTGAAAAATAGGGAAGAAATGGAAGAAACCAGACAAAGATCAGGATGTCAAACAAATCCTAATACCTGTCATGATTCAAATTAGAAGTACACTTGGGTATTTTAGTGAAAAATGGGAAAGAAATGGAAGAAACCAGACAAAGATCAGGATGTCAAACAAATCCTAATACCTGTCATGAGATTTTACAATTCTTTGGTGACGAGAGGAGGAGGAGGACAACGAGGAGGAGTACCAACAGCATGACCTACTAAATTGCATAAGAAGAAGAAATACCAACAGCATGACCTACTAAATTGCATAAGAAGAAGAAATACCAACAGCATGACCTACTAAATTGCATATGGGTGCGTACACATGGGTGCCTACATGTTTCTGTGCTCATGAAAATTATCCTGCCTCAATACTGTTGTGATTTATAGTTATCATATCTCTCGCAATTATTCAATTTACGTCCGCTTGTATCCAAACTAACAGAAGTTGCCAATCTTCCTTTTCAGAAACATATATTTAAGAATGTGTAACCTTGCATTTTGCAGGTTTGGTAATCATTTATTTCTCAATCCCACTACAAATACAAAAGGTAAAATGCCCTTTTCTAGTGAAACAAGAAAAACTGTGACCAGATTAAAACCTAACAATTTCCCATGGGGTAATCTGTACCCAACAGATTCACCTCACAATTCTGATAAAGTATCCAGCACTTTAGTTCATTAACATCGGAAAATGCCACTCAGTGGCCAAGAAGTTTTTGAAATAATCTCCAATTAAGCAAACACGGAATTCAACCAACAATCGTCATCCACCAATACCCCAAAGACACCAAACGAGTCCCCGAACCACCCAGCCTCTATTAAAAATAGATAAATTCACAAATAATTAACCCAGAGTAGCAAGGTACAATGTCAGGAGCACAAGGTCAACGTGAGGATGAAATTAAAGTACCGGTGATGAGGACATGAGAGCCACAATGCTTGCAGTAGTAGACGAAGAGATCGGAGTCAGGGCCGTCGGGCAAAGCATCCTCACTCGAATACGTATGCGTCGTTCGCTTCGGCATTTCTATATCTCACTGTGATGTGTATACACACAATATGTGTATGTTGTATCTATAGATTCAATTTTTCGTTGGCTATCGAAATTTGGGGGAACTCAAAACTTTTTTTTGCAGTCGCAAAGGGAGAAAAGGAGAAGGCAAATGGTTTGTGAAGGATTTGGGTTACATGTAATTCTTACACCCAAAATGGTTGTTCTATGACTCCATTGTTGTCAAAAATTTTGTATTATGTGCGAATCATAAAATTTGTTAAAAATACAAGTGAAATATATTATTAGCTTAAAGTCAAAATATGGGGGCGGAGGGAGGGGATTGGGGGACATAATTTTTGGAAAAAATAATTTAACCTTATTGTTTAAAAATTTTCAAATTATTCAAGTAAGTTTAATCAATTTATTATTAGAAACTTAAAATTATTAGCTCCAAATCAATTAATGTAGATGCAAGTTCCATGCTAAAATTGTGATTTATCAGAACAACATAAGTTCATCCATTAGCAAATGTTGTATTAAAAGTCTAGGATTTCATTAATATGATTTTGTTTTTATTAAAATGCATACGGGTAATTTGAGTTCATTAATTTTTGATGTCAAAACCTCACATATACAACTTTGAATCAATTATCCATTCAATTAATTCTATTAATAAAATGCCAATTACAGAGCACATCAATCTTGGAAATTTGGGAGGCTCATTACTTCAACTATTCCTCGTGTTTCTTGAATGAACTCTTAGTTGTTGAGAAGGTTGCTCAAAAGCAATATAAAAAGCGTACCCGATAAAACTTACAAGTAAACCAAATATAAAGATGGTAACATGGGCTGTTGTTTTCATTAAAATTATATAATTTCAAGACCCCAACGGACCTATCATAATATCGTTTATTTACAACATAATGGTATATAAAATCAACATATCTCAATGAATATAATAGAATTTATGGTAACATAAACTGTTCAGAACAATTTTAGATCGAGTCCACGACGAACTAATGTAGGGACTTCATTGAAACCATTGAATTTATCAGGCTATTGTTCCCTCTAAAGTTATAGAGTAAGATATCGATTTCTCAATAAGATCCATTTTTTTGAATGTATGATGGACTCTCCTAAAAAATATTGGCGCATGCGTAAACAAGGTGCTCTATTAGCTGAGCTATAGCCCTTGGTACTTGTGATGAGTATTTTATCATGTATATAATTTCTTGTCAAGATGACTAATCTATGGCCCAACATCATAAATTTTTGAGTGGTATTGCTTAAACTATTAGTTTTTATAAAAAAATATAATATTTAAAATTCATCGATGGAATGGGTTCAATTTGATTCTCTTTAGGATATAAATGACCCACTCAAAATTTTGATTATCAGTTGATAGGTTTTCACATTCTATCAAAAAAATGTAAGGCACCGTTCGAATTTATATTGGGGCACTTTGAAAGAATGTGTGGAAAATGAAATTGCATTTTGTTGTACTTCAGAAGAAAAAAAAAGATAATTACATCAAATTTTATATATCATGCATTATTTTTACAGTAATAGGTAAAATCTTCTATTCAAGTTTATTTATGCATTACAAGCAACTTAAGTACATTATTGTGTTGCAATTGATTAATATTTGTCCAATACTAGTGCAATTGCTAGTGATTACCTTTTCTTTTTCATTTTAATAGAAAAATGCAAAAAAGTGGCAATTAAAATACTTACTGGAAAATTATAAAAGTTATAAATTTATAAGCCCAGATATTTCGCTACTCTCCCACATAGTGCAGTATCATAATTCATTAGTCCAAACAACTCAGAAAAAAGAAAAATTGTCATAGAAAGAAAATCGACAAAACTCGTACATGATATGTAACAGATAACTCCATTCCACACATCCCAGTAGCTATCTATTGGTTGAACCAGGCAAATTCTGCAACAGAAGAAGCTCCCATTAGGCAAATTCCGAGAAATTAAAAGAGCAATCATCCAATGCATATTAAACCTTTTGACAATAAATACAGGCATGTCGGGATAAGATAACACAACTTCATACAAAGACGACACCTAATACAATTTCTTTCCCCTGAAAGCTTGCGTCACATAAGATAATGTTCTTCTTCAAGAATGTATCTCATTGCCGCATGTGTAACATGGAAACATGCATTAAAAGTAGGGAGTAGTACTGCACCCGAATCTCGGGCTAAGACCGTATGCATTTAGCATACGAGAAACAAAATGAAGTATGAGGACAAAGACAAAGGCACAACCACAAGGTACAAAATCATGGATGGAAGAAGAACAAGTCTCAATTGAGGCAGAGGTCATAGTTACCAACATTTTCAACCAAAAACACCTGCACTCTTACATGGCAAATTACAGTTGTTGATAAAATTACTTGGGAAGCAAAGCAAGATTGCCAAATCTCTGTATTAAAATGTCAATCAGCATACATTTTTAGGAGGTTTTGTTGGCATACCATTATCTTACAAAACATAAATTACTGATATTTTGTTAGCATAGAGTGTCTTATAAATATACAGATTGATGTATATAAAAGGAAAAAGGAAACATACAAGAAAAAAAAAAGAATTAGAAAATAGCATGCAAGAGATACTTACATATTTTATTGAAGGCCACAATGTCAACACTCTGGACATAGTCACTTATTGGTTCGGCTGTAAGATAATCCTCAATGAGGTTATCAACAGAGACTAAGTCATCCACAATGGTGATCATAATCTGCAGCTTCTTGATACCATATCCAACAGGGGCAAGTTTAGCTGTAAACAACATGGTATATTAAGTAACATCATTTCAGATGTGATCCCAGCATGCATAAGCATTGTGGGTACCACATCATGTACAAACCGAAAGATGAAATCCAAGCATCCTAATGAGATGTGATCTTAGCATACAATCCAACAACCGTAATTGACTCCTAGGAGGAGAAAAGCTTACATGCTCCCCAATGGAGACCTTCCATCTGCACACTCCTAACCGCTTCCTCAAGCTTTTTCATATCAGTCTCATCATCCCATGGTTTAACGTCCAATAAGACTGATGACTTCCCAGCTGAAAAACAATAAAAATAACTATAAGATAACATCAACACATTCCAAAGATGAGGTTATCGATACCAAGAGAGAAAGAAATCTATGTTATGAATGCAAACATAATATCAAAGACCCATTCTCGTTCCATGATATCAGGACACAAAGTTTGTCTGTCATGATATTAAAACCAATATTTTCAAGTTATAAATGCAGGATTTAGTGATGCATGCATAAAAGGAAATTCTTTCCACACATGGGTATAATAGATAACTCACATTCTTTCTTCTTTGCAGAAGCCTTCGCAGCAGCTGTACGTTCTTCGGCAGCCTTCTTCTCTTCCTCAGTCTCCTCACCAAACAAATCCACATCATCATCGTCATCATCCTCAGCAACTGAGGCCTGAAACCCACATTTTATATCAATTTTAAGTTCATAAATATGGTCATTCAACTTCAGATGATTCCATCTAGAACACTCACATAACAATTAATAAAGTGAATAAAAGTATAAGCCAATCTTATAAGAGGAGGCCTCACAAAGAATTCCCAATATCAGAAATTGACACAATATAAAAATTCTTATATCTTGCCTTACTGTCTGCAGCAGGAGGAGTTGCTACAGCCTCAGCGACTGAGGCTGATCCCTCAACAATTACACCACTTCCTTCACCAGAAACTCCACTACAAAGAAACAACCTATTTAATAAGCAAGCCAACAATGTTAAATTTCTGACATTTACAATTTAAAGTAGGAAGGACTTACGAAATCCTCAACAATGCTTCGATGTGGTTGTACCACCGTGATACATTCACGTAGTCAGATGATGGAGGCTTTGAAAGGGCAGCATAAACAGTGAGATCATCTTTCGAAGCTTGATACCTGAAACAAGGGATAAAGATTTGAAACATGCATTCCCGACTATTTTTAGCAGAAAACACATATTTAAGCAGAGAGACTGTTGATATACAGTTGTAAAATATGCATCAATCATACAGAACCCCAAAAAGTAAAAAGTTTCAAAACTGTTTAAGCTTCCCCTTTTACCCCTACACCAATATATATATATATATATATATAGCAGCATCCTGAACCTGAACCAATACCATCTACCAAACTTCTGATCCAACCAATCTAACCAAGCCCAAGCCACTGATCAAACCATTGTAAACCCTTTGAACAATCACGTGAAAAGTGGCATAGTAGCCGGGTAGTTTCAGATCTTCTAAGAACTAGTTCAGATTAGATTTTTCCCATTACTCTCATCATCTGATTTTGCTGAGACAACAATCACTCATTACATAAAATGACACACAATCTAAGCTACAGATTACCGTCCGCATGTACAAAAGTTCACGCCAGAACAGTATAGAAACCAGCCAGAAATTTCATGTCAGACATTTACAGCAGTATAAACCTAAAAAGCACAGAGTAAAGGAAGATAAAACTCACCCAGTAATATAGCTGCGAGATAAAAGGTACTCATCAAGCTTCTTGAGGCCAGCCGCTGAGCCGAGGTCGTGAAAGGTGACTGCCATTGCTTATAGAGTATGCGGATTTGAATTTGATCTGTTCCGTGAAGCAAAAAATTACAAGATTGAGCGAAACTTGAAAAACCAAATCGCACTGCCGTATTCAAATCAAAACTCCAGGAAAGTGAGGGCTCTTGCACATAAATGATAAAGCATATATATTTATAGACACACACTACAGAGGGGGGGGGGTGGGGGGGGGGGGGGGGGGGAAGGGAGTGGATGAAACTTACAGAAACTGGGCTGCGGGTGTTGAATCTGTAATGAGAGAATGGGAGAATTGGCGTTCTCTAGGGTTTTATAGGTGGTTTCCATTTTTTTTTTTTTTTTTTTTTTTTTTTTGGTCATATACATGTCCGTATATATAGGAAATTTAGGAGCCAGAACTTTCGTGGATTGAAACTTACTCTACGATCTTCTATATTATGTAGAATTAGGACACTAACAGGGTTCAAATTGCTAATCTTCTATATTACGTAGAAGGTTTGAGTTTTTGGGACAGGCCACTCCATTTTAGAAATTTTGTGAGTGGTGCCCTCGAGAAAGGTTAGTTATTTCAATTTAACCCCTTTAATTTCTAATTATCAGTATCAACTCCCTAGAGTTTTGAGAATTTATGGGAACGGCTGTTTTTTACTCCAATTTGGCTATGCAAATAATCAAGGGAAAAAAATAATACGAAGAAACCAAAATCAATTTCTCTCACATTTTTCCTTTATGAAATTTACATATTTTTTTGTTATTAGATAGATGTATTTGATGACATACAATAAAAGCAAATGCACCCATGGAAATAAGTCTGTTAATGTATAGGGTATTATTCTATTTAAAATTAAAAAATTATACTTAAATTTATGCTCATATTCATAATTATTAAAAATAATGTAATGAATTTGGATAGGATTTGTACCCAAAAATTATCTATGTATACATACTCAAAAATTATTCATTACCACATGTTCAAATTTAACGTATTAACCTAAAAATTATATACAGCAAAATTCAATGTATACTAATGATAAACTTCTTATATAGAAAAAAATTAAAAATATTTATTTATTTTATGTAATAGCATATCTTTTTAACTATTTAAATATATATACTTGAATAGAACTTTTACCTTCGGAAAAAATGGTAATAATTAAATTATTACTTAGAGAATAATAATTAAATCACAACAATAGGAATAATAAAATTAAAGAGAAAAAAGAAGTAAAATACTTAGAGAAAATAATAGAAATAAATAATATGAAAAATATTATGTTTTTTACTTTTGATTTTTTAGTATACCCAAAATTAAATGTATCGATTAACTAAATTAAATTAAACGTAGAAAATATTTTTTTGTAGTATATGCCAAATAATTTTTTGAGTATATATTGAGAATATTAGTTTATACATTAAAAATAAATGTTCAATAAACTATATTCAATGGGTCTTGGGTTAGATAGGATATGATAAAGTTAAGGTCTTATCATTTTGAGTATTTTAGGACATAGTAGAATATAATTTATTTTGAAGTATAAGCCTAAATATGGTGATACACTATCCATTAACAGATCTACATGGAGAATACCCTATATATTTTAATATTTTTTTACTCAATATTCAATCTAGGGTTGTTAATGAGTTCTTTTATTTTATTTATTTTCTGGTTAAATCCAATCACTTTTTATGTTCTATTAGTATGCTCTAAATTTAGTTTCACATAAGTTCAAAGCTTAGAAAACTTGGGATAAAAAGAAAATAATAGTGACATGAAATGTTATGAATGTAGGATAATTTGAAAAGGAAATTTTAATTACCATATAGTTTCAGGGGTTAACGTGCTCACTACCCAATCAAAGGTGTTAATTGGGCCTATTCCATTTGAAGAATATATAAAAATATTTCCATCACTAATAGTATCTGAAATTACATAAAGAATAGCAAAGGTATATTTATTATTTGTCTCCACGATTATTCCAAATTAATAATACATCATTGTTTGTCAACGCAAATAATTATGGTTTACATCATGCATATAATAATTAACGCAGTGTTTGATTTTGTTGTGGGGAAACATAACCAAACATACACTCTTTTTTTTTCCAAAACACTTAAATAGGTTTTTTCAAAATACCTTCTCCTATATTTTATTACCCCAAACTTTCCCATTTTTCAATTTATACATACATATATCATATATATTTTATTATTATTCTTATAATATAAAAAATTACCCAATTTCCTTTTCACTCCCAAAACCTAACAAAAAAACATTGGTTGTGTTTGGTTATGGTTTTTGTTTTATTTTATTATTTGTTTATTATATATTTTGGAAGAATAAATTATTGGAAAATGTGAAAGTTATTTTTTGGTATGTTTGTTTATGTTTTAGGGGAGACATTTTTTACTGTAACAGTCAAATCAATATTTTTTTGTTGGATTTTTGGGATGAAAATGGAACTGAGTAATTATTTTAATATTAGAATAATAATAAAATATATAATATATGTATGTATATATTGGAGAATGTGCCTTTTGGAGGAAAAATGGAGATATGTTTGGTTATATTTTCCCAAAATAATGTTATTTTGGGGAAACATAATCAAACAAAGCCATTGATTTTATTGCTACGGTAAAAAAAATTTCATTCCAAAATATAAATAAACATACCACAACTCTCCAAAACAAATTTTTAACTATTTCCCAAAATATAACCAAAAAAGTCATTACAATTCCCAACACAACTTCACATTCTCCAATCCCACGTTCAAAATTTATTCTCTCAAAACACATATTAAAATCACACAAAAAAATATGACCAAACGTTGCCTAAACATTTATATTACAATATAGTATTTCATTTCGTAATTCACATAAAATATATATATATATATATACACACACACGCCACATGTGTAAAAGCATTTTCTTGAAATAACAGATATAAAATAAAAGGACAATTCAAAATTTTATTCAATTTTCATAACAACAACAGCAACAACAAAGACTCAATTCCAAGTCAACAACCACAACAAAGAAGGAAGCAGTCAGGAAAATTATCCCTCTACTCACGAACTTCCACCAAATGCTGCTGCTTTTCCTCTTCATCCATGAAAGCAGTGATGGGAAAAGACCTCCCAATCCCCATCGGAGTCTTGAAGAAAATTTTGTCTGCAGATGGTTCCTCAATGCTCATTTCAACTATCGGCACCCACAAAAGGAGCTGTTTGCTCTTCACACCACTCATCTTCTTCATCTTACCTTTCTCCACATATGCAGTCACCTCAGCATCATATCTCACAAGGGTATTAGTCCCTTTGAAGAAATGCTCGTAGGGCGCCTTTTGCTTCATCCAAACGAACCCTGTTTCGCGTACTAATCCACACTCCTCCAGGTCCTTGAGGGGCAAAACGCCTCTGGGGAACCCTAGCTCCCGGAGGAGCTCTAGGGAGTGGTTGTAGCACTCCTCGGCTCCATGGAAAATCTCTGCTCCTGCACGTTGATTTTCTTGATGAGATTTCTTGCTAGCCATTTGTGTTGTTCCTTTTGGAAAGTGTATTTTGTTGAGGTATGGAGGATTTTGAGGTGTGTTTAAATATGCATTGTAGGGGGAAGGCTTGTTTGTGGTTGTTGTATGGAGGTTGAGCTAAAAATGGTGGTGTTGATAGAGTTGTTCACCAAAGAGCTGATCAGTGTGGGTATGCTCACCAATTTCAGTTTTACATACTGGTAAGTAAGATATTGGAGACCAGAAATAGGCCTGTAAATGGGTAGGGTAATACCCTACCCAGGTCCAAAATATCATATTCATACCTATACCCATACCCATACTTATTAAATATAATGTAATGGATATGGGTAGGGTCTATACCCATAAAATACCCATGTACCCATACCCATAACTTACCCATTACTTTATTCTTAAATTTAATTTATTAAACTAAAAATTGTTTATACCAAAATTAAATTTATATTAATGATAAACTTTTTATATATAAAAATTATAAATATGTGAATGAACGGTAACAATTAAATAATTTTTTTAATTAAAAATTAAACTAAATTAATAAAATTAATAAAGTTAATAAATTGAGATAGCAATTTTTTTTTTGAAAAAATTGGAATAGCAACAGTTGAACGTTTTTTATTAATAAAATTAATAGTGAAATAAATTTTTTTACAAAAATAATCAATAAAATTAATTTTGCTAATAAATAAAGTTTATTAATAGAGAAATTAACTGTTTTTATAAAATTAAATATAGAATTTTTTTTTTGCTTTCAAACAATTTTTATTAACTATTTTTTTAATAAACTTTATGGTTTTTAATAAACTGTTTTTATTAACTATTTTTTAATAAACTATTTTTTAATAAACTGTATGCTTTTTTAATAAACTGTTTTTATTAACTGTTTTTTTTAATAAATTGGTTTTATTAATTTTTTTTAATAAACTATTTTTATTAACTTTTTTTTAAAAACTGTTTTAATAAAACTAATTTTAAATTGTATGTTTTTTTTAATTAGCAAAAAGTTTAGCTGCTAATTATATTAATAAAGTTTAACTATTATATTAATAAAATAGTTAATTTAATTAGTGAAAAGTTTAAAATTAATTAATTTAAACTTAATGATTAAATTAAATACAGAAGAAAAATTATTTTTTGTTATCGTATGCCAAATAATATTTTTACTATATATTTAAGAAAATTAGTGTATACATTAAAAATATAAATTCAATAAACTAGACCCAATGGGTCTTAGGTTAGTTAGGGTAGGGTAGGGTTAGGGTCTTATTCTTTTGGGTATTTTAGGGTAGGGTAAAAATTGGGTATTTTTGTTTGGGTATTTTAGGATATGGGTGTGGGTAGGGTATCACCCTACCCATTTACAGGCCTAACCAGAAAGTTTGAGTGGGAAAATACACATTTTACTTTATAGGTACCTACCCGATTGAATGTTAATATGGAATTTCAAAATAGATTTAAGTTTTAAGAATAATATAAAAAAGTATTTGATAATTTTTTTCAAAAAAGAGATTATAAAATTTTATAAGTTCTTTTAAGCAAAATAAGAAGATATTAATTTATTATTAAAATCTTAACAATCTCATTTAATTTTAACTATTTGAATAACAAATTTTTTTTGTTAAGAACATCTTATATGTTTTAAAATTTTATTACATCCAAACACTTCAATAAGATTAAAACTTTTTATAAATTTCAAAATTATTTTATAAAATATTTTACCAAAAATCCTTCATCATTATTGTCTGCCTTTGGGTTTGAGATCTAAAAAAGAAACTCATTTTCACTCTCACATAAAGGTCAAATTCCAAAGGGAATTCAATTTTACTTTTGACTGATGGTCAATTGCCAATAGAAATCAACTATAGTTCCGAAAAAAGATCAGTCAACAAGATGTCGGGAAAAATGAAAATAAACTTTTATGCTTGTCATATATTATAAACTTCATCATATTGATTTATTTTAACCCGATCCGATTTGAATTGTACTCGAACTAATCATAAAATGAATAGGTATGCCTTGTAGTTGACATCTTGATAAAATTTAATCCTAACACAATTTGATGGCACCCAAGCAAATCAATAAACAAGTAAATTTTAATTAACTTTAATTCCTACCTTAAATTTCTAAAAAAGTTATGCTTGTGGAAAAAGTTATCGTTTCTCCTCCTCAAAAACACAATAAATAGGTGGGTGTGCATTTGGATGTGAGACAAGTGTTGAGTCTTTGTTGCAAATGAGTTTTTGTATCAAAATCCTCATTTACAATTAAATATTCTCTCTCTATCTCATGGTTCACCTTTTCCTCTCTTTCTCTCACACACACTGACACACACACACACGCCTCACCTTTGTCCCCCTCTCTCCTCGTCTGATGTCTCACACCTCACTTTAACTGCATTTTTTTTTTTTTGCAACAAATGTTGATTTTTTTGCTAAAAATGTGTTACATGTAACTAGGATTTGAGAAATTTATTTATTTTTAATTGCAAGAATATGTAATCTTTACACTAATATGTTATATATTCATATAATTAGGATTTATGATATAAGCACATTGTGTGAGAATTTTCATTCTTCGATATTTTTATTCGTACTAAATAATTTATTTTTCTGCATGCCTCGAATTTAAATATTTAATTATATTTTATTTGAATAATTTTTTTAAGAAATTTATTATCAAATAAAAGTACCCTAAATAATTCCATTTTTATAAATCATGAAATGTAATTGGCGAAAAAAACTTATGAATAACGTAACTTTCTTATTGATGTCATTCAATTTTTTTTTTCAAATTAAACACACAAAACTAATTCATTTTTATTACAATTATTCTAGATTAAGGGATGGAAAAGAATTTTGGCTTATATAATTTATTTTGCCAGAAAAATTATAAATTTTGGCAGAAATTATTGACTTAAAAAAAATAAAAATTAAAACACAAAAATAGAAAAAATTTATTTAAAAATTAAATTTCAATCAATACGGATTTCTTCATTCTTTTCACATATTATTTAAAAAAAATCTAACTAATTCAATTAGTAAACAATTTGTTGAAATAAATATGATAAACAAAATAAATTATTTTTTTACTTAGTAGAAATTATATTTTTCTAAATTAATAAATTAATTCATTGTCAATTTTTAAACAATAACCCCAAAAAATGCAATTTATTATATTTGTTATTATTTTTTTAATTTTTTTTAATATTCTCAATTCAAAACAACCCCCCAAAAATCAAATCTCATAAAACATTCTCATTCTCTCAAACATTTCTCATAGACAATCTCACAATCAATCACAATTTCACATCACATCAACCCATTACATCATCATAATTATTACACTTTATCTCACAATCATTCACAAAATCATTTTCCAATCTCATATCTTTAAAACACCAAAAAAACCTCAAAATCTTAGAAACATGAAAAATGAGACATTGGCTCATAAGCAATCACAGCCTATGATTGCAAATCTCGACCCAACTAATTCAAAACCAATTTACAACTACAGCATCCAATGAAGTGAAAGCAGAACGTAGCTGTGTAGTTCAACATAAAGCCTTCATGGGAATATATTGGGTAAAAGAGACAAAGTTGTGCATGGAAGTTCATAATTGAGAAAATAAATGTAACATAACTGTCAACTATTACATGGAGAAGTCCTACAAAATCTTTAAAAAGGGGCTAATTAATCGTAAGTAGCATTCCTCCTTGCTTTTGGTGCTATTGGATGCTATCCAGGTTAGTACCAAGAGAAAGCCTGCAATTTCACACAAAAGCTTCAGTTAGTCCTTCCCTTGTCCTCAACCTACTATTTCAATATTTAACTTATAGAACCGAGACCAAAATTAGTTTCTGGCGAGGGAAGACTATGTCCCTCATTATTGTCAAATGGACTCGCATCTCTCACTGAGCAAGAAGTGAAGTAAAAGGCACATAAATAATTTGTCACATTTCACAAATATTACAACATAGCAATACCAATTAAATCATTCTAAAGTAACCCCCTTTTTTTTAATTGGAGAAGCTGTTCTTCAATCGCTTTGAACATCTAAGTACAAGAACTCAAAAGATTCAATTATGCCCCCAGTGGTAAGAAAATTCAACTCCATCGACATAGCAAGCTGAAGGAAGAGAGTAAACTTTAACTGAAAAAATCAATCATGCTCCCATGAATGGAGACATAAACAGAGCTATGCACGCTCATGGTTAACTGATGCATACTCATATACGAATGAACTTTCATTATTTGGTGATCCAAGGTTTGAGAATTGAGATGTAATCTAAGGGTCTAAGCATTTATGAATTAAACATTTTCCACATATTTAAAAATCCTTTTATATATGCTAGGTTCTGACTATAATTTCTGTTCTCAGTAGAAAAATATGGCCAAAAATGCAAAAGCAGGTCCTTATTCTTATAATGAGATCAATATGCACGTATTTAAAGTTGTGAAACAGGCCTGTCCCAGAGATTTAGGATCAGCGGCAGATACATTCTAACTTTGCTTTTTCAATATTCTCATAACGAGATCAATGTACAGGTATTTGAAGTAGTGGAACAGGCCTGTCCCAGAGATTTAGGATCAACAGCTGATACATCCTAAATTTGCTTTTTATATACATCCACCACAGGATTTGCTTCAAACCAATAAATGAAGCCCGGCATGAGAGATATGCACTCTGTGTTTAACCGTGACATCTTTTTAATTCATGTCACTTTCATCAAGGCTAAGTTCTGCACTATCAGATACTCCCTGAAGATTATATGATACCAACAAGGGGGTAATCCATTTTAGATATTCAAAAACAACTCTCTTTGCCCTCATAGGTAGACCTGGCAATTTTAGACCACATCTATAAATAATTCAAAACCATTTACTCATCTACATTACTTCTTTACCATCATTTGATTTAAGCTTAGCAAAAGGCATTTTTAGCAAAATGGGCATGCCTCAGCAAATTCAGAATATACACAACAGACTATTGAATCTACTTCAAAGACAACTCCTTTAATAATTCCTTTATTTTTCTGGAATGTCTCTAGCAGCAGTTGTACAGATGCATGACAAGAAAACACACCTACACCAAAGCAAAACTCCATAAATATTTCAATGAGCACAAAAAGACTTAAATTTGCAGAGTTCTTTATCTTGCAATCAAATCCATTAGTTCACCTAAACCAAAAAAGACTTAAATTTGCAGAATTCTTTATCATGTCATCAAATCCATTAGTTCACCTAAACAAAAAAACTAAATAAAATTCATATCAGGTCGTTAAAAAGAGAAAAAGGAAAATAAAAAACTACCTACCAAACCTTTAAGAAGCACCGACGATAATGTTGTTGATAGGAATGAAAATCAACTTAACAAAAAATCCGACGAAACCCATCACAACAAACCCGATCGCCGTTCGAGTCGCGACTTTGGTGAATTCTACATGAATATGAATAACATAAACAAATTAATCAAACTAGATCGAAACAAAAACCAATCAGCTCGTAAAAGAGGCTTGCAGGAGTTGTACCTTTGCGATCAGGCTTGTGGCAACGCTTAACGAGGCGAACACTGTCCTTGGCAAAATCCCTCAAGGGATCGAAAACTGAGTCCAAAGCATCCATGTCTCTTCGAATTAATTTCTCCTCTCTCTGTAGATCTGAGATTTGAGACCAGAGAAATTGATGAAAAGAGGAATAAGAATTAAACTAATTTATATTTGTGGAAGGAAACGGAAAAAGAGTCCAAGTATAATCCTAGGAGTATGACGATATCTGAAATACCGCAAGTAGCCCCGAGGAATAACGAGTTTTATCGTCCATGCCATTCAATAATGCTATAAATGCACTTAGGAATGGTAATGGGTCCTGATAAATCGGGAACCCACCCTGAATGGGACGTGTTTGGGGTGAAACAAATAGAGTTCGGAGCGAATAGCGGATCTTGATTAGAAAAATCCACCCAGGTTCGGAGCGGGTTACGGGTTTAGATGGACCCGTCTCATATAGTAATATATTATATATAACATATATATATATTCGGTAGGCTATAATACTATATTAGAAAATTATGGCTTCTCTTTTTTTTTACTTGTTTCAATTTTATTCTCTCAAACCTGCTACCCACCACAGCAAATTTTGTACATTCAGGTGATGATAAAGAAAATATGGTTAAAAGAAGAAGAACGAGTTAGGCGGGGCCAAAGAGAAGGCGGACGGGGTGGGTCCCGAGTCATGCCAAACCCGCCCGTTGCCATCCCTAAATGCACTTTACCTCTAAACTAATAACATAGTATTAGGGTGCAATCGAATCAAGTTTTGGCAAAATTTTCGAGTTCAAACTCAATAAACTTAATATTTTAAGGTTGAATTTGACTTGACTCGACTCGACAATGCTCGAATTGACAAATAAATTGTAAAAAATTGCAGGTTCAACCCTAAATACAAACGACTCGAGATTAGATCAAATTATGGCTCAAGCTCGATTTAGCTCGACTCGTGAGGCTCGCGAACTTACTTGACTCGTTTGCACTCCTACACAATACTTATCTATTTAATGGCAATTCCATCCATGATCCAACCACATCACCTTCGTATGCAAGTATAAAATTTGATGTTTAAATTTTAATAATTATTATAATTTGAGGTTCAAATTTAATGGACTTTGTGTGTTAAAAAAAGAGATTATAATACTTGTCCTCTTAAATTAAATATGATACAATATTAACCTTATATCATACACACACACACACACACACACACACACATATATATATATAGTTTTCAATATTTTTTGGGCATTTTTTTTTTATGTAAATTCAACTTAAAATTCTTTCCTTACTAAAAAAAAATAATTTTATTATAATATAGAAAAATAATTCATAATTTAAGTAACAATTAGTATAATATTACACAAAAATATTAAACGTGAAAGCTTATTTTAATTATTTAAATTTAAATGAATTTTAACTATTTTGAATTAAGATTCAAGCTACACGGAAATGAAGCTAGGGCTCTTTATGGAGATCAGCAAGTTGGTAGGATTTCTACTCTCGAAATGCATTTTGTAGAGTCAAAGTTCAGGATTTTTATAAATGATTTTTTGCATCAATTTTGACTTTGAAAACTAGTATTTATAGATTAATGGCCAAGTGTTTAGTGGCTTTGGTCCACATGGGTTTGGGAGCTTATCTCGATAGACTTAAGTTATTGAGTTACTGGTCTTTTACTTAATTATATTTTATTTAATTGGGCTCATTTATTTATTTTTTTACTTTTTTACCTTTAGGGTTTTAATTTTTCATATCATCAAACTCCCTACTTTTAATGAAAATTATATATATATATATATTGAAAGTACATTATAAGCTCAGTTTTAATTTTACCTTATATTAGTTAGTTAATTTTATTAAATCTTGATAATATTTGTTTTATTGTTATTTTTTAGCTCTTAGGAATTTTGAATAATTCGACGCTTGACAAAGTAGAAGATTCGTGGGTTCCCATAACTGGTTGTTCCCAAAGATATTCCGCTTGGCGCATTGCATCTTCCAAAAACTTAAAAGTATGCCTTGTCGGTGATACAAAATGTTTTCCTAAAGTAATCTCTTATATTTTTACGTTTTTATTCACTTTATCTCTTTACAAGAATTTTCTAACTTCCTAAAATCAGTAAAAAAATTCTTGAAAATCTTTAACTTAGGGGTGAGACATGTCTAGTTTTGAGCACAGGAACTAATTGGACAAGTCCAAATCAAAACTCAGTTCAAAAAATGAAATTAGAGTCCATAAGTTTGATAGAAATCGGTGACGGGGTCGTTGTTCATAGAGAGTGGGCGGCCACCCATGCACCTCGCACACAAGCACATGCAACATAAGCACCGCCCAACCAGCATGCAACCCTTAAGACTGGTGCTCAAAGTGCGTCGCGGCGTGAGTAGGCGCTTCGGCTTTGGTCGTGTTACTGTTATCTGGGTTCACGGGGGTCGTCCCCCTCGTGATTTTGTTGTGTTTTTTAGAGTTTGTGAGCTCTTCATTAGGCATATTATCTAGGGCAGTTTTGGATCATAGAATCGCGCATCATGAGTGCACTAATCAATCATTGATTTTTAAATCATCTCCTTTATTCAATTCTAATTCTGGATATAAGTATGGGGAAGAGGATTCTTTTGATGAAGATTCAAGGATGCTCCTAATATTGAAAGTTGTTTTGTTGGAGTTATGACTTATGAGTTGTCAAATTAGCGTTCTTTGAGAGAGAGAGAATTTTTAAACATAAGATTTGCATTTCTATGAGTTCAAATTTGTTCTTCGTTATTTGGAGGATCACATAGTATCACCTCCCCCAAGTATTTTCACTGTTTCCATTGATCACTTTAGCAGTAAAATTTCCCTTCCCCTGATCCCTTTAGTGGGTTTTCCGAAAACACTATTAATGTCCAACTTATTTACAACCCTAGAATGGAGGAGTCGGAGAAAGTTGATTTTGTTTAATTGTATAATCGAAGAATTGGAAGTTCGTTTTGCTTGCCTATATTTCTTGATTTGTTTATTGATTTAGACACAATGCATAAAAATAATTTTAGAATATAAAAGACCAAAACTAAACTTGAGTTCCTCTAAAGTCTAAAAGTAGACTATCTACAATTAAAGAATGATCTTAGAAATTGCAATACTAGTCTTGTAAGCTATAAAAGCCCAGCCGCACAAAACCCTAATGCCCAAAAGGAAAGCAGCTGCAACAGTGGAGAAGATGCAAACATGCCCAGAATACGCTAAGATTAGCTGCATTCTTTCATAATAGATAAGTGTCATAAGTCATAAAAACCTTCATCACATTACTTTCAATCTACAAGGACATAGTCACTCCATGCCAACAGTTGCTCACAGCCCTAATTTACATAATATATATGTATTCTTAACCTCGTTGTTGACTTACTGCGCATCTTTCAAGCCATGCCTCCACTTGTTGCCGTACGGATAATCTGGAATAAAGCTGGGAAAGGAGAAAATAAACCAGTAATCAGTAAACTATTGGGCTAATGATCTCAAATACAAAAAAAGCAGGCAAGCAACTGGTCAATGGTTTCATGGTTCCTCCAAACATGAAGTGAAAGAGCAGTAGCCACATGAGGAAATCATAAAGATCTTCAGGACAGAAGGAAGAGTTAGTTCACTGCCCCACCCAGGCAATTCAACTGATTTAACTTTTTAAGTCCCGCTATCCAAGTTATGTGCACTAATAGTCAGATGACATCAGTGACTTTAACAAAAAATGAACACTCACTTGTATATGGAGCACCATGTCTCACACCTCAAACCTAAGTCAGATGCTAAAACGACAAGATGCATCAGACTGCCCCCCAATTTTTTTCACTGTTTTACTCCTCCTTGGAGAAGAATAGGATATCATACCAGTAAAAACTTGTACAGTTCAAAAGATAACACAATGGTACTATTATTTAAATATGATTTCACTCATGTATCCACCACATTCTGTAGTTAAATGCCAAAAGTTAATGTTAGTAGCCACATGAGAAGCAATTTTTGAGAACAACAATTTCTGGGAATAACTCACAGGAACCCAAAATTATATGCGCATGCAAAGACACTAAAAGAATTGATTATAAACATGACCCCTCGTCATGCAGAAAGAAAGATGCAAATTGGTTATGAGGGCAACTCACAAGATCCAATGACGACAAATATGAAAAAGCCAAGCACCACAGGGCCAACAGGATAAGAACTGCCTTTCTTTTTAGTTGTTTCACCTGTCGCACCTCTTTTCTTTATGTTCTTCTCAAACTTCATCACCTTCCTATCTGCTACACGCTTTGAGATTGTCTAAAGAACACAACAGAACAGCAAGCCATCAGTGAGTCACAAAGGGAGAATCCTTGTCAAATGAGTTAGCAAATTATCATCATGAAAAAAATCTGTTGCAAATTTTTAAACTGCCATGGCAAAGTTTTCTTCTGAAAATAAGCAAAAAATTACATAAGCAAAACTAGAATTAACAAATTCACTAACCTTGTATTTGAATAGGAGGGATTTGGGAATTAAGGATTTTGAATCCACAATAATACATTGGCAGCTCTTATTTGGAAGATTATAAATTACTGTTATTTCAAATTCTATAGTAACCGTTTTGAGTTATTTCTCCAATCAACATAGATTTGAAACCCTCTCATATTGGAGTTTTTCCAAATTTGCTTTGAAATCATTCAATTCATAAGCAGCCAAAGAGATGGCTCTCATTCCAATATACAACACAACAATTAGGTCAACTACGCTATTTTTCACCTGCTTTATTAGCCAAAACCTTGAAAGCTAAGATTGCAACAACGACACATCTTCTTTCCGCAGATAAAATTCAGAAACACAATTTAGCATTTCCAATTACATGACTACAACGAAGCAATCCTAATCCCAGGACTGGGCAGATGTAAGAACATCCATTTTTTCTTTTTCTTTCCCTCTCTCTTTTTTTTTTTTTTTTTTTTTTTTACTCTTTTTTCCTTTCTTCTTCATCGTTACATGAAAATAAGTTATTACACAAAAGTTCACCCTATACAAGTTTTCACTTACAAAGCACCGACTTTTCATCATTCAGATTATAGAACAATTCGATTCATATGCGACTTCCCAATAATTCAACTTTTTCATTTTTTCCCCCATAGCGACAACAAAAATTCATCTCGCAAAAAGGGAAAATAAAAATATGAGTCATAGATCAAACGGTCAATTACGACGTTAATTTCAAGGAAAATCTTTAAATTCACACGCGATTAACAAGAAAATATGAAAAATATATGGAATACATGAATAATCTAACTATAAAAATTATGAAAAAAGGATCGGGGAGTTGATATTTTACCATGGTAGAGGAAGAGAATTGCAGGTGGAAATGGAGATTGGAAAATAGTCGAGAGAATTTCTTCTGCTTTGTCTTGCCAGTCGCCAACGCTTCTCCTAATTCCGGAGTATATATTTCTGTGGGCAAATTGCACTTCTCCTCAAAAAAAATGCATTTTGTCATTAATCTCCCCCACAAAGCGAGAAAATGCACTTTAGCCCCTACAATGCTTTAGCTGAAGCATTTTGCATCCTAATTCTTCCTAACCAACTCTTTCACAATTTTATTGTATTTTTCAGTTATTTTTATAACAAATTCTACCCTTTGAAAGTTTTACACTTTCTCTTATAATAGGTAATTTAATTAATCAAAGTAGTAGAATAATATGTTTCTATTAAAAGAAATTAATATTTTCCATTAAAAGAAAATTTGCAGCCTACGATTTTCGTTCAAAGGGACAAAGTCATGATGTATTTAAAAAGTTACTAATTTATATTGTAAATTATGTTGTCTTTCATTCTATGGATAAAAGGTATCTCAACTTTATACTATTATGGATCCACTTATATTAATTTTGGTTATGAAAATCTTTAGTAGCTAAAAAAAATTAATTAAATATCTTTTATTTAAAAAGATAATGCAACTTTGATAAGTCATCAATAATTTTATATAAAAAGTTTTAAGTAATGGGCATACTGCTTTTCTATTTCCTCAGTGATTAAAAATACATGTTAAAATAGTTGGCTTATAGGTGCTATAATTTTTAATAGAAACCAAAAAGAAAATAAAAATGTCTGAACCTACTATAGCATGAAAAATATACAAAATCCAATTAAAAGTATGTAATGCAAATTTTTACAAGCATCAAGGTAATTGAAAACCTCAAATTAATTACTTTGTATTTTAAAATTCTCTCGTTTAATTTTGAGCATTTTCAATACTTTCATCAAATCTTTCCATTTACATTTTTTTTGGGTTAAATTTTCTATTTTTAGAAATGAAATTGAAATAAATAGAGTAAATTATAAAATGGGAATGATACAAAAAGATTACCACAAAGAGAGATGGATTTTTAAGGATAAATTTGTATCACAAAAGTACATATAACATGTAAAGTGCTTGTACCAACATACTTTCATGAGGGGTTATTACTTAGTAGCCATATAATTTGTTGGGACAAATTTTACTATTGAATTGCAATTTTTGAGGGGGTGAAATGCAATTTGCTCATTTTCAATGGACACATAGCAGTAAAAGCGCCTAATCTAGACAGATTTTTTTTCTTTCTTGGGCTTGGCCCAAGAGTTTTAGGCTGTTGGTGGCAACAGAAGTACAGAACCAATCTTAGATATAGCTCATCACGAATGGGCCAAGTTTGGCCCATGGATCCATTTACAAGCTTTTCAATGGGCCGAGGATCGATCAGGTTTGAATACAATGCGACTCCATATAATTATTTATTTACTTATTTATTTATTTTTTGAATAAGTACATGCATCTCATGTCATTCAAGTTTAAACACAACTCTACACGTATAAGTATGATAATGATCCTGCTTGATTAATTGAATAATGGCCGACTCGATATAACTATACATCACCATATATATATAAAATAACACACACACACACACATATATATATTAATCTATGTGTGTGTGTGTGTTTTAGTTTATACATACTCATATTATGTGTGTGTATAAATAAAAAGTAATTTAAAATTTAAACTACAAATTTAAAAAATGGAGCATGTAAATAGCTACTTTGAGAATTATAGAAAAAACTTAATATATTTCTCAAGGTTGTATTTATATAACTAAAAATTTTGAGTCTCTTAATTTCGTTTAAAAAGTTGGATATAAATTTATAATGTCTAACATGTATATTCAATTCAATTCTTTTATAGAGGAATTAGGGACAAATCTCGAGCCCTAGATAGTTCATTGCCAAGATCCCCTCAATGTCATTGCTAATCTCAAATTTCTCAATTAATTCTTTGTCCTATTTTAGTTTCCAATCTCTATTCTTTTTATCAATTCATTTTTTACCTCTTGAATTTTTAATTATATATGTGTGCAAATATTTCCTTAATTACATAGGAGAACCTGTGCATTTTCTGAATTACGATTATGTTTAGCTACCATCGCAACAATTCATCTATGGCGAACAAGGTGCAACTACTCTTGCATATTTCTTGCAAATTATGCAATAGCAACATGAACCCTATGTTTCAATATTTACAATATTTTATAAACTTTTACATCTTATAAAATATATTGGAGTTTTGTGAAAAATGTGCAACAACTCTTGCATATTTCTTGCAAATAATGCAATTGCAACATGAACCCTATGTTTCAATATTTACAATATTTTATAAACTTTTACATCTTATAAAATATATTGGAGCTTATGTTATTAAATTTTATTTTTAAAAATAAAATTTTAAATTATTTAAAATAAAATAATATTATGAAACTAAAAAAATATTGATGGCAATAGTAACTTTGTTGTTAATATAATTAGGACTAAATAAACTTGTTAAATTTTTTAACTCAATTATGAATTCCTTAGATCTTTTAAATAAATTTATAAAATTATGATATTTACTTTAGAAGTTTATAAATTTGGCAATTAAAATTCTTCTCAAACAATCAAGAAATTTTATAAATTCATAAATATCTTATATATATCTCAAAAAAAATTATATAAGCTCAACCAAAATCCCTCTAAATAAGGGTTCATCACAAAATTCATATTAAGTTAAGTAATAGATAACATTATTGTTTCCAAAACAAACAACATTTAGTTAGACATTATTACACCTTGAATGCTTGTAACACTCTCTCTCTCTCTCTCTCTATATATATATATATATATTTATATTTATATTATTGTTTTTGGTATTTGAGCAGGTGAGATGTTAATTGATAATTGATGCTTGTGACAAGGTCAGAATAGCATATTAGTTTTTTTTTTGACAGAAAAGCAGGTAATTAAATTCATAATGTTGCAGCTAATTAGGGTATGTACATGAATATGGTGAATTGACAGGCCTATCCACTTGTTTAGGATGCCACCTTGTTATTAGTTATTAAAGTTTGGCGGTTGTAATACAATTCATGATCCATACTATTCATCAAGGATATTAATAATTAATTTGATATGTTTTTAATGAATTGACAAAATTAACTAATAAAAAAATAATGGCAAAATAATTTTGTTTCCTCTCTTTTCTGTGTTTCTTTCCCTCTCTCCAATTTTACCTCTTCTCTCTCTCTCTCTCTCTCTTTCCCCAATTATTTCACTTTGTCATATTTTCTTTCCTTTTATTGATCCTTAAAGTTTACATGAATATACACTAAAATTATTAAAACGTTATAGTATTACATAAAGAAATAAATAAAAAATTTAAGCACAAACATATAATATGCCAAAATTGCTAATATTAATAAACCATGGAAATAAAGAGCTTTGTCAATTCCATGCAAAAAATTTGTTTTTGTAGATAGATAGATTAGTCAAGTTGTCTTTATGAACTTAATTCTTAAGATCGATCTGACTCATTACTTGCATTGAATTATAATTATACACTTAATTATAGATGAGTACTATCTAATAATATCAAATTTTATTTCACTACCCTTTTCAATTTAGTTTATCAAATTATTATTTCTATGTTAATATATTTTATATCTTATTTTTATTTTTTACATCAAATTATTGGTATTTAATCAATCAGTTTTCTCAATGCATCATATTTCTATATTATTCACTGCTAAGTACTATGAGACACTCTTTAATTTTTATTTTTTGTTTCGCCTCATTTTTCTAACTTGAATAATGATACTTTTTTTTTCTTCCAAATTTTGATTATAAAAAAATTAATTGACGAAATAAAGCAAGAGTTTAGTTGCTCGTGCCTAACGATAGTTGCTCGTTCTTAACAATAGGCTACATAGGCCCAATAAATAGCTGTACAATAATAAATTCTGGATTAAACCGATAGTTTTTTGTACTTCTGTGAATTTCTCATACATAATAAATATGGTCTATTACAACTTTAGTTTTTATCTTACATAATTAATGATGTTCTCCAATACCCAACAAGCATGGCCATGGGAATCAGTTCAGCTTAGTCATTTATTGACGCCTACGGGTTCAATTTGATCAAAATTAATAAAAGAATGGAGTTCCATTGTTAATTGTTAGAAAGAATGGGCATACAACTTGCCATTTTTTTATTTTTTTGGGGGGGACGGGGGTGGGTTGTCTTAAATTGTTATATTGAAGTTTATAATATATATGTATATATATGTTGTAACTTTTTGTATTTTGATATAAAATTTATTTCATTTATGAATGCAATAGCACTATAAGATTGTAGTATGGAAATTGATGATATCAAGTTTTATTTTGTATTGGAAGGACTGAGAGTTTTATATCAATTTGTAAACCATTTTCATCTATAACCTATTGAAATGTAATTTCATAAGGAAATAACCCTCGAGTCGAGTGGGCTTTGGCCCAAACACATAAACTCACACGTAAAGTATGAGGTCAGATGTTCAAGCATGGAGAACTTTTAACCTGTGTATGTATAAATAAATAAAAAAACTCCAATATATATGTTAGCGGGATAATACTGATTTATTGATACATATGTATCTCTTATCAAGTCCATGATCATATTCAAATTTGTCATTCGGTATGAAATATCTAATTCTTTGAGGTATTGTCTACATGGATCGCATGTGGAAGTTTTTGTTTTAATAAAAAAGGCGTTTTAACAAATTTAAAAAAAAACAAAACAAAACAAAAAGAGTAGCTCATAATTTACCTTAAAATCCTGGATTTCTCGAGTGAATACTAATTTTTTGTATAAAAAAAATGAAATATTAAGTCGGTCTTGGTAGGAAATAAATATTTTTGATCAGATTTCAATTTGGTTCGATGTAACTTACCAAATTGTCAACACCACAGTCACATAGAGCGCAAGTGCGATAGCGGCAAAAATAGAAAAAATTTGGGAGCGGGAACGTCTTAGAGCGCATTAAATAACAATTATTAAATATTTTATACATGCATATAGATGGTATATTCCTATAGAATATGATCGAAGAATAAAAAAATATGTAGATACTGATATAACTAGATAAATTTAAGGAGTCAAAAAACTCAATGTTATTTTATCAAAAGATTAAACAGATAGATTTTTTTAAATTTGTTCACTATCAATAAGCAAAAGACTACTTGATCTAATCTAACCTCATATAAATACCAATTTCTATTTACTAGAATAATATGATATATATCGAATTCATGAATTGCACTAGCTATCCCAAAAACAAAAATGAAAGAAACAGTCTGAGAATTAAAAAAAAAAAAAAAAAAATAGAAACCCAAATCTTAACATTGATAACTCAAATGTTAATTAAAAATTAGAGAAAAAAAAATCTAAATTAGAAGATAAGAATCCCATTATTCATGAATAGGAAATAATTTCCACAAACACAATTGCTCACAAGTTTTTATCTTACCATCAAATAAAAAAGTCCAAATTATTGCAAAGGAAATAACACTAATATCATACATGACTTATGTTTTAATTCGAGATTGATTTTAAAGGATTTGAATTTTGAGTCTTGAAAAATTTATTTTTAAAAATTATAAGTTGAAGGGGGAAATGTTTTTGACTTTTAAAACTCAAGGGTTTTGATTTAAATTGGCTGTGAGGTCATGGGATTGAGCATGAGGGGCTTTTATTTATTTATTTATTTATATCTATTTTATATATGATATAATTTAACATAAATATTTATATTTTAATAATAAATGAGTAAGATTTAGCGAGATTTATAATGTAGAGATGGAATTAGCAATAGATAGCGCGCGAATTAGCAGTAAATAGAGCACGACTTTGAAAAATTTAAGTCGAGATTTAGTAAATTTCAAATCTTCTCCTATAAAAATTAAGTTCGTGAATTAAGAAATTTTAATTCGACTTAGAGCGACGCTCCCGTTCTTAATTCGTCGGAGCGCGATCGGAGCTCTGAAGCAGCAGGGGAGGAGAATTATGTGACTTCGGTCAACACCTATTGATCTTATGGTACTGCTGGCCGACATGAATGGAAAGATGGGCTACTCTTCTTTATTTTCTCTTGCGAAAACCAAAGATGCCAAACAAAAACCAGAAATGGATATAGGTAATTAATGTTGCAGGAGTTCTCCATCTATTGTGAGTGTAAATTTTATATAAATAATTTTTTTCTTACAAAGAAGAGTCTCAATTTAATAAAAAGTATAATCTCATCTCAATATATGAAATTTAAATGCATACATCAAAATTCCAAGCAATTTTCAACAGCTAATGAAAATATAGAGACAAACTTTATCATCATTCATGTTAAAAAAAATTGTATCGACACAAAATAGATATACATACTTCTATTTGTGAAGTTTGAGTTCAAATTTAAATGATCCTATGTGTATGCACGTAAATTAGAGAGGAAAAAAAATTACATAATTGACAACAACAAAAACGTCAACATTCCAATATTTTTACTTATTTTACTTTTTAGTTAAATTGAATTGAATTCAATTAAAATATTATATATATATATTACTATTTTAATATTATCATATAATTTTAATAATATAAATTTATATTTAACATAATCTAACATGTTATATTTTAATGATATAAATTTAATTAAATTATTTTAGATATGCTAATTATTTTTAATACTATTGAATATATCATTTCAATTATTAAAATTATATGTTCAAGATGATAGATTTGATTTATATTTTTAATTTTTCTTACTTATTAAATTCAGTTGAATATAGTTAAATTATCTTAAATATATTTACTATTTTAAATTCACCCTGGATTTTTCTTTGTTTTATTATATTTAAGTCCTCAAACAAAAAAATAAATAACAAATACACCCTTAACCAATTAAAAATCTTACAATACCACCCCTAAGGGTATTTTTGTCCATTAAAAAAGTCAAACTAGGTCAAAGATGCCATCAGTTAGCCTAAGGGTATTTTTGAAATTTTTTCTAAATTTTTTAATGGCTGTATAGTAAAACTCTAACGGTTGGGTTGAAATGTTGGACGACGATTAAGTTCAGGGGGATATTTATAATTTTCAAAACAACGAGGGTTTTTTTATAATTACACCAAATCTCAAGGGTAGCCGTAATTCACCCTAAAAAATAATAAGAATTTCATGACTCATGTCCTATGACATACTTAGGCATATATTTAAAAGAGTCTATATTATTAGATTATACCAAACATACCAAACAAAGAGTTGAAAATTAGCATACGAGGGGAAAAAAGAATTAGATAGGTAGTGCTTTTAAAACATTCCATCTACTTATTTTAATAATCATAGTATAGATATGGTAAAAACTGCAATTAATACTAATTGTAATAAAATGTCCATTATAGCATTATTATATAACATTCACTTTACATAATAATCATATAAATACCTATTTTTATTAAGTTGTCAGTATATATTTTTTAGGGTTAATTACTTGTACCGTACACTATGAGATTTGGACTATTAACAGAATTATCTCCTAAAACTAACGACTTACAGTTAAAATGGATGAAAAATGTGAAAAATTCAAAATAATTTTAACTAAAAAATAAAAAAATAGAAAAAACAAAATTAAACTAACACAAAAGGCCTTTTTATTTAAAGGATGTTAAAAAATATTTATAAATTTAATATATAAATATTTATGTGTGTGTGTGTGTCGAATTTGGCTGCCATGGCCAAGTGACCAGATTTGGCCAGCCCGCCTATGGCCAGCTTCGGGGAAGAGTGGGGGGTTGGAAGAAGAAGATACTTTTGTTTTTCGTTTTTGGTATTTAATTAATTTATTTTTTGGTTATTAAATAAATTTAATTAATTTATTTTTAATATATTTATTATTTTAATATTATAAGTATATAACTAAAAAGTTGTATTGACTAAAATGATGAATTTAGATTTTTATTTTTTCAATTTTTTTTATTTCTTTATAATCTTAGATTGATGATCAAGAAACCTGAAGCTTAAATGAATATTGGTAAAGTAAATAATAATACTGAATAAAATATTTAATTAGATTACAATGATATATATAATTTAAAATTGAAAATAATGAAAAAAGAATAACATACATTAGAAAAAGTTAATAAAAATTTATCCACGTAACAATTTATCAATAATAGTGTCAAAATAAATTCCGCCAGCACTAAATTAAAAAATAAAAAAAATACCATCTTGCTATATTAATTGAGATAATTTTAAAAGTGCTTTTTCCCTAAAAGAACAAAAAAGGAACTTACTCTCTTTCTTTGGAAATGATATTAGAAACGGTCTCATACATACAATGAGTTTGTGAGGCGGAATATGTATGAGACAACTTATGTTTACCTTCACAAGTTCGGGCTTCATTGCACTCACTTTGAATTCTCTATTTTATTTCGTATTTTATTTTTTATTTCAATATGATGTATATATATATCAAATGTATTTAATTTTTAATTAATACACATATAATATTTTTATAAAATAAAATAGAAGATGAAACATAAATTGAAATAAAAAATTCAAATTGACTTGCGCTAACATAAAATTGTGCTAATGGTACTTTATTTCAAATCAACTCTCCCTGGTTATACCTAAAGCTGCCATTGGCCCAACTTTATTTGGGGGTTAAAGTTCCCTAGTTGGTTCAATCTTTCACTTGAAGCAGTTCATGATTGAGAATGTTTTACAATTAAATAATTAAAAAAAATATATACAAAAATCCTTGTTGTACAAGTGACATACGAATAAAATAAAAAATACATATAATTGTAAAATGATAGAATTCACATGTGAAATAAACGCAAGATCTGTCTCTTAAGAGTAACTAACTTGGTGAATGGTGATCATGAATTAATTTTTGAATTTTAAATTTATTTGATGAAATAAAAATTTATGTTACGATTATGAATGTTTTGAACTTATCTTATGATATAAAATTTATTTTGTAATTTTGGATTGATGACAAAATAATTTTTTAGTTATTATAGATAAATTAATTATATTAAAAAAAGTTGCAAAACTTAACTAGAAACTAATTAAATTTAGTTAAAAACAAAAATTAAATTATAATTCACTCAATTATAATTAAATACACATTATATGCATGATGGTACAAGGTATTTAAAATAGGATTGGGTAAAAATAAAAGAAATAAAAAAATAAAAAAATTCGAATTGTACTGAACAAAAAAAGATCAAAGCATCCGAATTGGTTCCTTAATAATGTTGTTCTTTGAGCATAAATCAATTTAGTTAGTTACTTATTGTGTGCAATTTGGTGAATCAAAATTAATTAAATTAAACTAATTTCAATAAAAATAACATTTGAAAAAATTAATCTATTTTCTAATTTTTTATTTAACTGATTTATATTATTCAGAGGAAGCTTATAGTTTGTGTTAGTTGTTAGTGGAATTTGGGTGAATATTAGTTTTATATATTTATGTATTTTAATTTTAGACTTTGCTTGATTTATGTTTTCATTTTGGTTTGCTTGATATTCTTTATTTTGAAATTATATTGTTTGTTGTAATTTAATGAATGTGATGTGAGACGGGGATGTTGTTGTTTGTTTTGTATATTTTCAATTTTAAAGTAAGATGGGAACATTATATATTTATATTATTAGTTTTGAAATTATATTTACTTATTGAATTGTAGGGTTTTTTTTTTTTTAATTTATTTATACACACGCACATCAAGAGTCTATTCGGGTTCAAACTCCTGACCTTCCACATTATTTGGGAGACTCATGCCGTTGGGTCATAGGCCACTCGACACTTTGAATTGTAGGTTATGTTATGTGAAATTATTAAATTGATAAAGATCCATTAACTGAGATGAAACTTTTTTTTTAAAAACTTATAATGATGAATTTATTCTTTCAACAAGATAATATTATCCATTTTTTGAGAACTTAAAATAATGATTTTATCCTTTGAATGTGACAATATTATCCTATTATTGAAATTGAATCAAATAAATTGAAGTACAAACTGCACATTTTTATACACATAAGGAGCCCATTCGGGTCCGAATTCCTGATGTCCCACATAATAGGGTAGACTTATATCATTGGACTACAAATCACTCAATAATTTTTGACTTTTTTCAGTTCACCATGGTTATGTTTGGTTGTTTTTTTTTTTTTAGGAGAATGAATTATTAGAGAATGTGAAAGTTATTTTTTTGGTATGTTTATTTATGTTTTGTTGGAGATATTTTTTACTGTAACAGTCAAATCAATGTTTTTTTGTTAGATTTTTGGAATGAAAATGTAATTGAGTGATTATTTTAATGTTAGAATAATAATAAAATATATATGATGTATATATATAATATGTATGTATACATTAAAAAATGTGCATTTTAGAGAAAAAATATGGATATATTTAATTATATTTTCTTAAAATAATATTGTACCGGGCAAACATAACGAAACAAAGCCCGTAATTTTCCGAATCGAACCAAATGCAACCAAATTAATCCAGATCACGCCCACCCTTTAATTCAAACCATGCCAACTTGCAAGGGACGGTCTCTTGGTTCTTTATATTATCCCATTCTATGGAGCACACAACTGACAACACAACGAATTGCAATAGAGAAAAAGACAAAATTAAGTGAGTCCCACTACTTCAATTTTTATCATCACTCGTTCGCCAAGTCTCCACAGCCACAGATTCCATAGGACCACAGCCACCAAATTTGACAGAGAAGGCTAATTTGGACATTTTTAGACGTCTGGCGGCGGATTAAAATTTGCACTCAGTACTCTTCCTTCTTACCTTTGTTTCTCCAGCATAAAGCCCTAAAATAACACTTCGCTGCCGTATAGTTTCTCATCTCTTCACCGTCGATAATGGTGGCCGCTGCTCCGACCTCCACCTCCTCCGCCATTTTCAAGCATCCGTCTCTCCATAATAAACCGAAGCTTCTTTCCGGATACACCCTCTCATTTCCTCACAACCCCCAGAAGCCCGCCGCCGCCACATTTATCTCCCACCGCCGTCCGCTCCAAATCTCAAATGTACTCTCTTCTCCCAACAAACAAATCGACCAGGATGAGACGTTCGTTTCCCGATTTGGCCCCGACGAACCTCGAAAAGGCTCCGATGTCCTCGTTGAGGCGCTGGAGCGTGAGGGTGTCAACGACGTCTTCGCCTACCCTGGAGGGGCGTCGATGGAGATCCACCAGGCGCTCACGCGCTCCAATATCATCCGCAACGTCCTTCCCCGTCATGAGCAGGGCGGGGTCTTCGCTGCCGAGGGCTATGCTCGCGCTTCCGGCGTCCCCGGAGTCTGCATTGCCACCTCTGGCCCCGGTGCAACCAATTTGGTCTCGGGTCTTGCCGACGCGCTCCTAGACAGTGTGCCGGTCGTGGCGATCACTGGCCAAGTGCCTCGCCGCATGATCGGGACTGATGCTTTCCAGGAAACACCCATTGTTGAGGTAACTAGGTCGATTACCAAGCACAATTACCTTGTTTTGGATGTTGAGGATATTCCTAGAATTGTGAAAGAAGCGTTTTTTATAGCGAGGTCGGGTAGGCCTGGCCCAGTTTTGATTGATATCCCGAAAGATATTCAACAGCAAATGGTGGTTCCAAATTGGGATCAGCCAATGCGATTGGGTGGGTACTTGTGTAGGTTGCCTAGGCCACCAAATGAGATGTTGTTGGAGCAGATAGTTAGGTTGATATATGAGTCGAAAAAGCCAGTTCTTTATGTGGGTGGTGGGTGTTTGAATTCTAGTGAGGAGTTGAAACGATTTGTCGAGCTTACTGGGATTCCTGTTGCGAGTACCTTGATGGGTCTTGGTTCTTATCCTTGCTCGGATGAGGACTTTGCCTTGCAAATGCTAGGAATGCATGGGACTGTTTATGCAAATTATGCAGTGGACAAGAGTGATTTATTACTTGCTTTTGGGGTTAGGTTTGACGATCGTGTCACTGGAAAGTTGGAGGCATTTGCTAGCCGAGCAAAAATTGTTCACATTGATATTGATTCCGCGGAGATTGGAAAGAACAAGCAGCCACATGTCTCTGTTTGTGCGGATATTAAATTGGCTCTACAGGGTTTGAACTCGATACTGGAGGAGAAAGCCAGAGGGGCTAAAGCTGACCTTGATTTTTCATCATGGAGGCAGGAGCTAAAGGAGCAAAAGTTGAAATATCCCTTGAGTTACAAGACATTTGAAGACGCCATTCCTCCTCAGTATGCAATTCAGATGCTTGATGAACTGACGGGTGGGAATGCAATCATTAGTACTGGTGTTGGGCAGCATCAGATGTGGGCTGCCCAATTTTACAAATACAATAGGCCCCGGCAGTGGTTGACATCCGGTGGTTTAGGTGCAATGGGCTTTGGGCTGCCTGCAGCAATCGGAGCCGCTGTTGCAAGACCTGATGCTCTTGTGGTGGACATCGATGGTGATGGGAGTTTCATAATGAATGTGCAGGAGTTGGCCACAATACGGGTAGAGAACCTTCCTGTTAAGATTATGCTGTTGAATAACCAGCACTTGGGTATGGTGGTTCAGTGGGAAGATCGGTTCTACAAGTCGAACCGGGCACATACTTATCTTGGAAATCCTTCAAACGAGTCGGAGATTTTCCCTAACATGTTGAAGTTTGCAGAGGCTTGTGGTATACCTGCAGCTCGGGTGACAAAGAAGGAGGACCTGAGGGCAGCAATTCAAACGATGTTGGATACTCCTGGTCCGTATTTGTTGGATGTGATTGTTCCACATCAAGAGCATGTCTTGCCTATGATCCCTAGCGGTGGAGCGTTTAAAGATGTGATCATTGAGGGTGATGGAAGAACTAAATACTGATGTTAGGAGCAGAAGGACTGGATATGGATGCTTTCTTGTGGAGTTTAGGCATAAGCAAAAAGAGGTCCGGGTTTTAGTCTTAGCTTATCAGTTGGATCTTGTTGTTCTTGACAAGATTTCTTGTACTCTTTTATCTCTCCGTAGTTTATTTGTATTAGAGGATCCCTAGTGTTGAAACCACCTTTTATTGAATGTTATAATAGTTGTTTAATGGTAATGTACTTTGCTTTGAACAAGTATTTATATATCAGGTAAATTATTGTTGCATCAAGAGTATTTATGTGCCTTTTTCTTTTCTTTTTTGGGTTTCTGAATACATGCTTGCTCCCACACTCGTATGTTGTTACGGACAAAGCATCATATGTTGTGCTTCAAATGTATCCTTGAAAGTATTATTGATATGGCTAATCTCAAGCCCATGAATTTTTTAATGAATTATAAAGGCCTGCGAAATCTTAATTAGATGTAATTAGTTGATTGGGATTTTTACTTATTCTTGTATTCTCATTGTTATAAATTAATTGTTCCTATTTATAAGGAAATATTTAATACATATATTATATATTTATATAATAGAATAGAAGATGAAATACGAAGTGAAATATAATATTTAAACTGAAAATACGAAATAAAATAGAAAATATAAACTGGAGAATGAAGCGCATTGATCTTTAAGAGCAACATAATGGACTGCTATAATGGATTTAAGTAAAAAATGTATGGCATGACAGCCTTTGTGAGCAAGCCTACAAAATCCGCTTTTCTCTCCTACATATACTTCTTTATAATTCGTTTGAGACATAATAAATTTCGTGAAAAGAATTGGAACACACACATATACGTATATATGCTATTTATTATTGAATTTTTTTCAATATAATTGGTGGAGGTGACATACTTCTGAATGTAATTATGGCGAGGATATCGCATACTCATATCCTTATTCCTCAATATCTCCCCAAGGCCTCATGCTGAAAGCCAATTACAAAGGGCAGGTTTGGAATCCACGGCGGCTGGGCTGGGGATTTTGAATCTGACCAAATTCAAGTACTACATATGTATATTCTTCTCAAGGCAATATCCACATTGACCCAAAGAAAATAGGAGGCTTCGATGATGACCGTATCAGTTCTTCCAATATTTTATTTCTTCCATCGATCTTTCACTCCTATATATATATATTTTTTAATTTTTTTAAAATTGTTTTTTAATTTGTGTCAATTTTAAATTTATTTAGATTATTTAATTGCAACTACCCTTCAAACTATGGAGGGTTAAAAATAAAAATTATTGCATCAATTAAAATAGACGTGAATACTACATATTATTCACATAGCAATTTCATTGAAGGATAAATTATTCTTGGTGGACCATAAAGTTACAGTCGTCATTATTCATCATGATTCAATCTTAAATTTTTATAAGAAAACTATTCAAGTTAATATTTCCCTCTTTTGATTTTGATTTTGAAAGAAAACACAAAGACATATTTTCTATATATTATGAAAAATATTTGCTAATCTATATTGGATTATATATTTTATTTATTCTTTTCACCCTGCTCAATTATAAAAAGATATTTAATATAAAACTTATGCTAAATATAATAAATATCTAACTACTTATTTTTCTCACTTAAATTCTAAATCTATACATTATAAAAACATGTACACACACGCATGTTGTTTTCAAATTTAATATCAAAAGAAAATCATCAAAGAGATACTTCCATGATTTTAAAGTTCATAAACAAAAATTCCACCTCTATAAATTCAATGGCAGCGCCTTCATACATATTTTTATTATTTATATATTTTCATGTACATCAAGAGTTGGTAGGTTCGAATCACTCATCTCACAACATATGTATGAAGCTTATGTTAGTGAGTCAAATAACCACCGGTTTACTCTCACATATATAAGTGTTAGTTTGAAATTCGAATTCTAATGAATATATAATGTGTGTATCTATAGCATATAAAACAGAAAGGCTCTTTACACATTTAAAGTGGCGGTTACACCATGTTATACAAAAATTTGCTTTACCAATTATATCCTTAA
This sequence comes from Jacaranda mimosifolia, assembly GCA_018894105.1. Taxonomy (NCBI): domain Eukaryota; kingdom Viridiplantae; phylum Streptophyta; class Magnoliopsida; order Lamiales; family Bignoniaceae; genus Jacaranda; species Jacaranda mimosifolia. Next base: position 33,560,027 of record CM032122.1, on the reverse strand, counting down.
TCTTCAATTTAATTTCAAAAGTGAATTTATGACTTAATGCAACGTTAAAAACACAAATAATATAGTGAAAACATAAAAATAAAATTTATGGAATGTATATGTAAATGTATTTAATAATTTTAAACTTTTAATGTAGAAATAATTTGCTAAATATTAGTTTATATCAATGGATAATTGCTATTGTATGTTATTGATGTGATTATTGTTAAAATTATGTTATTATTAATATACACTATAAAAAATTAAATATTTTATTTATTAATATAATTTAATATTAATAAATAACATGATAAATTAATATGCACACAAGGATGGTGTGCCACAACGACTAGTACACAAATTGAAAGGGAGTTGATAAAAAAAGTACGAGCAAGCATATAGCCCCATTACCTAAACTCACGCAACCTTTCGCAATCTTCAAGCCATATAGCTTGCGAGAGCTATCGCGGGGAAAAGAATTGTATGGTTGACGGTTCCACATATAGATGAGATAAAATATAGACATGCAGGAAAGAAAACTGGAACACGATATAAATGGAAATCATCTGTCCAATGTACTCAAAACACAATTTAAAAGAAAATTAGCTCAGTGTATTATTGCACTGGAAACATGATCTGCACATGATTGTTATGAGATATAAATAGAAGTCCCTACACAAAATGAAGTTTTATACAAATTTCTAGAAGCATTAAATCAAGTTGTTTCAGTAATATCAATAAACATGGAGATGAGATTCGCAAAGAATCCCATTCACAGATTCCCATCAGCAAGTCAGTGGCCTTCCTTTGCGCCACTCTCTGTTCTCAAGTCAACGAACAAGATTGTTTCAACTGCAAGATGCAAGAATGTTACCATCTTTACTATTTCAGAAACTGCGAGCCATACTTGCACATAATGATTGGTTCCTTGATGTGGAAAGAAGGAAACAAAAGAAAAGAATATATACAGAGAATAAATGTTGGAAGTCGGAAGTTGCCGGCTAATACAACAGAAGATAAGCACCAAATTCGTCCAACAGTCTTATCAAAAATGCTAGCATGATATTTTGATCAATCTATTCTTCAAGAAAAGGTCCAGATTGCAGTGCTACTGCAAATACCACAAAGTTACCAGAAAGTAAATATGTTTGTGGGATAAGATTATCAAATAGTATCAACTGTGCATTTAAAATGGATGCAATTAAGATCTCCACAATAAGTTCCTATCTTAAGTTTTTCTTGGATCAAGTTAAAGGAACCATGTCTTTATAATTATAAACTTTACACTAATCAAGCAATCTTTGGCAGTGCATCACAGATAGCCTTTTCTACAATCACTACCCAGTCTAAACTACTGTCTCAAATGCTGCACCTTTTGTCTAAGAGCATCATGAAAAATCCCACTTTCATTCTTGTCTATTTTCTTTGCAAGTATCAATTTCCTGATAAATACTCCTCCCACCATATCTTTTCCAGCACCATACATGAAAATCTAACTGCTAAGCAAAATCACATGTATTAAATCATTTTACTTTTCTGTAGGAAAATAAACCAAGGAACGTTCATGGCAGTAACTTTATAGAGCAACAAGATTCATGTTTCTTATTCTAATGGTGATCATCCTTCAAACTCAGTTTTTTCAGTACGAATGAAATGAATCTGGCAGAATTACAGAAAGAGGAATGCAAAAGGATCAAGTGGAGTTGGTTGTAGGGCCGGCAAAGATGGGGGAACAGGTGTTAACTTCCAAACATGGTACAGGAACACCATTAATCTTATTCTTTGGCTACGTCTCATCAGGTTTGGTTTTTTTCCCACATATCTGGTCAGTCTTGCAGATTCTATTATACAATTGAATTTTGGTGGATTAGGATTAAGGTAGGGGAGAGAGATCAAGTGGGATCAATTAGCACAAATGACTGAACTGTTCATGGGCTGCCATGGAGAGAGATGGCAAGCAAAGCATGGTTCAAGAGAGGTGGTGCACAAGGAGAGACAGGGAATGGAAATTTAGAATCACAGCATATCTAAGGAACGGAAGTACATCGAGAAAGAGCTGATGGACAAGTGGATTGAGGTTTGCAAAAACGAGCCACTTCCAGAATGCCCAAGCACCCTGGAGAGGGTTGGGGGGTGGGGATGTGCATTCAATTTGATAATGCATATAATATCTTACAGTAAAGTCACACACAACAGTGTTTAAACAAGGAACATGTACTAAAAGTATAACTGTATAAGATAGTAGTAAAAACCAAGATATCTATTGCAACCGGCAAATAAATTAAGACATTTAGAGGTCACCACATGCTTCCAAATTCGATGCAACACTTTGCAGCAGAAGTAGCTAACTCAATCCAGCTTTCTGGTCCATGCTTTCACCGTTTCACATGAGAAATACCCTGCTCCTATGCTGCATAACTACTAAATCTATAAAAGACACCAAAGCAGTTCACTTGGGGCTAATCTGGTCATCCGGTGAATGTGGGCTGTTTCCAGTTATTAACAAAAATCCATATTCAAACAAAATCTACAACAACCAACCCCCCCCCCCCCCCCCCCCCCCCCCAACCCCCGGGCTAATTTGATAAGTAAGACATGTTATTGGAAGAAAACCTAAAGGCCAACTGCTTACCCACAGAGACCTGGAATGTGAACTTAAATATCACATCAGATGGCTAAATCAAGTTATCTTTCAAACTTTAGTTGGATATCAAATTCACCTTCCATTAAGGCCCAAAACCCTTGTCACTTGTGAGGCACAAGAGAACCAAAGTTTACTTTACACAGCTGGCAGACAGGTCAGACCAAGTAATACTAGTGCCCTTCCCGACACCAATCTATTACACCTTGTGCACACCCGTCAGCCACCAAGTGCGAAACAAGTTCTAAGTTGGAGTGTAAATACTTGGATTCGTTGTCCAATTGGCTTAATATGGTCAACTCAAGTAGCTACTTAAACTCACAACTCTACCCATAAACTTATCCATACAACTCTCTACAATCAATATAGACAACTTAGCATGTGTGTATTAGAGCCTTATAGGTTTTCTAGAAATAGCTAATCTATTCACACTTCTTTTAAAATGGCTTACTGCACAAAAAGTACTAGTTCATCAGGCTTGTCAGTGATATAACACATTTACATGCTTATATTACTTATATGAGCTACTTAAAGTGCTTATGAACCACACTAGCAGAATCTTTAAAAATATCCAATCTATCTCTGGCCCTACATCATGGATGTTTATCACCACCTTGTCTAAATCTGTATCTGAAACGCAATATATATGTGTGTGTGTAGTTGTTCCACTAAACCAACTTATTTTATCAACCCAGAAGTGAAGTAGAACCACACGAATAACACTATAAAAGCTAACTACGGAAGAGATAATGATGATGAAGTACACTATATAACAGGGAAAAAAGCCAACAAAAGGAAGATCAAGGTCCCATTTGAGGAAATAGAATAATCGCAATTAAATAATGCAATGTGAACCAGAAAGAATGACATCCATAATTTGAATATTCTCGGCCGCCAACCATTTAGGAAAGATTTCTAGACCACACCTCAAGTCCAAATAAGTAAATAGTTTTAAGATGTATAGCCTTCTCCAAACATCAAAATTTGCAGATTTCATAAATCAACAAGAAATATAATGTCATGTATGTGAAAATACAACAACCGTCAAAGACAGCCGAAAGAACTGGGGACAAACTATGATTCACCATCTAATGCACCACCACTTTAAAAATTATTCTTGTCAGTCAGACATGGCTTCGAAGTTTGTCTGACACAGCACTTAGTGCATTCATGTATTAAACAAAAATAACTAAATTCTTCTGTTGGTATAACGGACACACATTTGCCTGTACAGTGTACCACACGTTTTGGAGAAATTGGGTCTTTTTACATATATTTTAATAAGTATATGAGTGATAAAAGAACTAACTAAAAACTAAAATTTTATAATATTACTTCAAAAAGTGTTGCCTCATTTAAAGTCATTATATTTTTTCAATTTTCTGATGAAAGTAAGACCCTTTTTTTCCATAAAGACATAGTATACCAATAGAGACTAGTAAGACACAACACAATCATTAATATGAATTTTTATATCTTTACAATCACATTGACATGTCTTTTCTAGATTTATAATCAATTGCATATCTACATGAATATGGATTATATAATAGAAAATTTATATAATTAACAGTTGTGTTGGAACAGTGTCTTGTTCTAAAATTTTTAACAGTTGCCATATCGTATCGTGTCTATATATAATACTTCACCATTCACTATTTAGATGAAAGATGGACATCTTCACAGTAGTTATTATTCAGGTAATTTCAGTATAATTCTTTTCCAAACTTTCGACCAAGCTTATCAAAATAACCATTAGGAATGGGCAGAATACATAAAAATTCATTATACATCAATAACGCTATTTACGCAACAAACTCTGTCTCTGAATTCTTTTAGCAACTCCCAGAATCTTTCATTACATTATTGCATTTTCTCAATGTTCGCCAGTAAAGGTAACTACACAACCATTTTAAGTATATAAAAAGAACGTATTGTCTGGAAAGTTATCTTTTTTCCTCAAAAAACAACATATCAATAAATATATCAGGCTTATCGCAGTGATATCCAACTAGTGGAGTACATTTATTTATTCTCCTTTCGAATTTTTTTGGGGGTGGGAGGGTGGGGTGTCGGGTCAAAATAAAATGAAGAGCTGCAAAGTATAAACTATAAAGCAAAGTTGTACGAGTACGTAATTATTGTTATTCTTCCACAGTGTGAAGGTTAAAGTTTATTCTTCCAACTAAGACACAAATCAGTAAATATAACAGGTTTATAGAGGTGATGTCCAAATAGCTAGTTCATTTATTTACTCATATTCTTTTCTGATTGTGTGTAGGGAAGTGGGTGTTGAAGACAAAAATTAAAAGCTTCAAAAGTGTAAAGCAACGATCTGTATGAAGGCTCAATAATTGATATTCCAGAACTTTTGATTGTCTATAGCAGAAATAAGCTTTCTCACAATCCTAAAAACTGCCACATGATATGGACATAGGCCTTGGGCCTAGGATGGATTGGACTTGGACCATAGAGCCAACCCCAAGAAAGGGTCACCGGCCTAGAATTGGATGAAGGTCCATCCAAACAGAAGTTGGAGAGCTTCAACGTACTTGGATAAAAATACAGAAAGATCTACATAGCATTCGAACAAGAAGAACTATATTGAAAGGAATGACTATAAGGGGGAATGTGTAAGTCCATGGAACTGAAACCATTTTTAATGGTTGGCGTCTACTCAACACAAACTCTACATGTCTTACGACTTTTACCAAGGTACATCAACATTTTTCTGTGAAATTTCACACATTTTCTAGCAAGCAAAATCTATGTTCTGATTTAAGTATCAAAATAGTTTTACTGGTTGCGTCTATTCAACACAAACTATACATGTCTTAAGACTTTTACAAAGGTACATCAACATTTTTCTAGGAAATTTCACACATTTTCAAGTAAGCAAAATCTATGTTCTGATCTAAGTATCAAAACAGTTTTTGCTAAAAGAAACCAAGAACAACCCTAATGTGTTTTTCATGTGATGCTTTTGGTTAAAGGAGAAGGTTTTTAGGTTAATTTGTTGGTGCTAAAGGTCAGGTACACATCACCAGGCGAGTAAAATTTCACTATGACTAAGAAGAGGACTAACAATATAGGTTTTTCCATTATTCTCTGCAGACGATTGATTTCCATACATCCACATATCCTGAATGCTCCATTATCGAGTCGAGATGTTTTTACATTAGCCTGTAAAGTAGGTTGATTTCCATGTCCTGGATAAACAAATAATGCTAGATTGCTAAAATCAGTTATACAGGCTGACATTGTCTGGGGCAAGGAGATGCTCTGGACTGCATCCCAACAAAAAAGGAATTGAACAATTTGGAGAGAAATAAAAAGCAATTAACTAAGACTTATGCTTAGAAACAATGTCTTATTTCTCTGAGACAAGGAATTAAACGGTTGATGTGTTAAAAGTGACATCTTCGTTAATAGCAATTATCTTCGCTTCATGCATCTGATTCTAATGTCCCAATACCAATAACTTAAACAGTTAAACCATATTCCAAAGCGAAGTAACTAAAAGCGGCTTTAACAGATGAACAAAACATATCCATTTCAAAAATTAAAGAGGTAACATTTTCTCGTGAATCCCATGTAACTGCAGGAAGTAGAAAAAACAATAAAAACATCAAAACCCCAAGAAACCCTAAAATCGAGGAAACATACAACAATTTTACATAAAAGGGCAGAGTTCAAAACCAAAAAAAGAAAAAAAAAAAAAAAGAAAGAAAGAAAATTGATAAAAGATCAAACTTGACCTTAAAATTGATAGAAGAATGGAAAAATGACAGGATACACTCCAAAATATTTTCTGATCCTGATAACACTCAGGTACACACACTATTACATAACATAAACTGCAAATTTAACCATTGTTATTGAGCTCATTAATGAAATTTCCCACATTACCATTGGCCATATATCTCATTAAAATAAATCAATCAGAAAAAAGGAATTCTTGATGGAATCACCTAAATGTGCCATAAAATCCCACAGATCTAATTTCCAATGTTTCAAATCTAATGACAAAGAATGATGGACGGAAAGAAATGATATGAGTAAATTACCCTTGTCCGTCAAGATTGCCCTGCCCACTGCTGCCACCACCACCCCCGCTCGCGTAGGACCCATCCTCCGCCGACGTCTGCCACACAGACTGCCACGCCTGGGACGGCGGCGGTGGAGCTGCCTGCACGTAAACACCCGGATCCACCCCAGGCACGGCGGGGCGCCCCATCATAGGCTGGCCCATGGGGGGGTAATAGTACGGAACACCCGTCACCCCACTCGCACCGGCTGGCGGCGCCACAATTCCCCCTAAAGCTGCTGCCTCGTCCTTGATCTCATCCCGAGGCACAATGTCCACCAGAAAATCAAATATATCCGTGCGCGTAATCGCCGCAGCGATGTCATTCTTCTGGAGTGTCCTGCGCTTGTTCTCCTCGGCGTGGAGCCAGGATCGGATGGTGAGCTCCAGGATGAACAGTTCGCACGCCTTGGCGAAGAGAATTGGAGCCTCCGCCGATATCATGCGCACATCCTCATCGGCTTTCATGATCTTCTTAATCCGAGCCAATGGGAGCTGATGATTCTTGAAATCGTTCACCTGCTCGATTTCCTGGCGTTGATAAGTCCAGAACATCTGGAGTTGTTGCTGCTGCTGTTGGAGGAGGTGTTGGTACGGTGGTTGCGATGGGTAGCCCGCCGTCTGAGGGGGGTAGGCCGCGGCGGCAGAGGCGGCGCTTTGCTGCGGGTTGTTTTCCATTTCTGGAAGATTTTTGCTAATTTGGGGAATGAAAAAGGAGATTAAAAATTAGTTCCGCTCTGCGAGTGTGAATTATAGGGAAGTGGATTGGTAAGACAGTTTTGATATTTTCAAGTATAATGTACAATTTTGGCGGAGTATGGTACAATGATTAGATGCAAAGACCGAGTGGAGATAGTGTTTCCATGGGATGGAGCGGGGGTGAATATGGTGTGATGGTCGTACAGATATTTGGGTGTTGATTCGATAAAATTTGCCAATGGTTATTATCTTATCTAATGTTCTCGACTTTGATTGGTTGCATATATGGGATGTCTTCCTGAGTTATGACTCGGGTGATGGGGACAAAAACGTAAAGTGCTTATTGATGTACGAAAAAATAGGAAAACTTAAATTCAAATTTTTATTTATACGCATGTAAATATTATTATTTTGGAAAATATCGTTAAATATTAAGATACAATATTATTTAATGTAATGAAAGTTTTTGTTATCATTACTCAAATTAAAATTTGTATAGATGTTTTAAATTTACATAAATTTTAGATATTCATTTAATTGAAAAAAATTCTAAGTATTTTTACTTCATCTCTACTACAAGCTATCTATATATTTGCACACTTTAAACTATTAGAAATATATTTGTAATACTCTCTCTAAAAAAAAAAAAATTCATCATTTGTAATATTTTTCTCTCTTAAAAAAAATAAAGAAAAAAACATGTTTGCCATGCTTCAATAACAATTAGAGAGAATAACCTTTCTGAGAGTAATTGGAAAGAGTGTTTTCAAGAAAAAATTATAACTTTAAATAAGTGAGAGATCTCATATAAATAAGTCATTTAAAACGAAAAATAGTCTCAAACCAATAAGGGCTAGTCTACTTTGTGGAAGGATGGTGGATCAAAGCCCATAAACATTTGTTTACAATGCATGGCCAAGGTCCATTAGTAAGTTGTGAGTGTAATTGTAGACATTATTTGCTAGATGTGGCATCGAGCCACTTTGGTGGGATGAAAAATCCCACGACTGCATGGTCCATGGGATGTTGATGCAAAAATCCTATTATGCTCTCTGATATGGAATGACTCAACAGGTCTAGCCTAAAGGTTATCGATTCAAAAGTACATCATCAAGCCCATCTCATCCTTGGAGTCTAGTCACAATGTTGACCTTGATCGACCTCTCACACTCTTTTCCAACGGCACACTAAGCAACATCGATGCCATTTGACCAGACCGCGAGTTGAACGTAGATGCTTGAATCTTCCAACCAGAGTGTTTGACTAACGCTTCCTCCGGTCATCAACCTCACCTAGAACCAGTGTTGAGGTTAATTTGTTTGTTGACTTGTGAGGTTGACTCGCTGCGAAATCCCTTCTCGCCTCATTAAATGTCCTGACAGGTGGCATGCCTCCGCATTAATAGTGTGTGCCACCCCAGTACCACCCATATTGCAGCGCTAGGCAGGAGCGCTCTGCCAGCGTACTATTCTGTCCATGAAAGCTGAGGGTGAAGTCACCTGGAATAGTATAAAAATGGGAGATGACCTAAAGCTCCCCATGTAAGGACAAGAGCCCTTTTTGCATGCTAAGAACATCTTGGGCAAATCCACCACCTGGAAAGGGTATAAATACCCCCTTGCTAGCCTCTCACAAGGTATGTCATTCTATATTACAAAGCCCTCACTCTGCTGCTCATCTTATCTGGTCATTCCTATACTGACTTGAGCGTCGGAGTACCATAGCCGAGGGCACCTCGGCTATCCTGATGTTTGCTCGTGGTTGCATGACTCAGCCTAGATATCTGTGGAGCTCATTTACTTGACCAGGCAGGTCAATCCACCCAAATTCCATCCCAATCCAATTATATACAATTTTCACCCTCATCACCCTCCTAACGAGCATTTTAAAATTACAATATTGTCCCCCCATATAATTAAATTTTGAGAACCAAGAACAATAATTTCTTCCCCTTCTGTTTTTTTTTTTTAATATATTTTCATTCACCTTGGTTGGAAAAGGAGCCAAAAACTAGGCACAACAAAACCTTTCTTATTTCAAATGGATGGAAGCAAGATGCCGATGGCAATCAATAGATAGCAGCAGGCAATGGGCGGCTAGCAACGACAGATGGTAAGGAAAGAGAAAAATGATGAAAAGGGAGGGGGGGGGGGGGAAAGAAGAAAGAAAAAAGAAAAAAGGGTGAAGGTGGAAGAAGCAGAAATGGAGTTGAGGGCTAGCCGTGGTCGATAAGCGATAGACAATGGACGGATGACATGGGCAATGGGTAGTTCTCAAGATAACTCTTTTTCTTTTACCTCACTTTCTTTGTTTGCGGTTATTTTCTGATTCATTAGAGGCAGTAGTTGATTTCTTGGGATACTTTTAAGTTGAAAGTAAGTCATGCTTAATCTTGAAAGCAGGATGTTAGATGATAGGATCAATTCTAAATTAGAATTTAGAATCAAATTAAAGTCGGGGTATCTAGTTTAGATAAGGGGCAGCTGCAGGGGTGCACCACTAAGGAGTGGTCAGCCGCCTTATGGGCTACCGAGCATCGTGAGCAGGTGTTTAGTGGATAGTTAGGGCAGGCAAGCACCCACCTCACAGGCATTTGAACTTTAGGCCAGAACATGCGAGGTATCACTAACGCGGGCAGCCATCGTGGCCGATGCCTCCTTGAGCAGTCATGGTCATATCAAAGTTGTCTAGGTTGGGGGGATCGTCTTCACATGGTATTGTTGCATTCTCCAAGTTTTTGAGCCCATCTTTGGCGCATTATTTAATCGATCTTTAATTTATAAACTTGTGCCTAAAGAGCGCATGACAATTAAAAACTTCACCTTGTGTACATTCTCGAAAAATAGTCTTATTTATCAAAACTATTTTATTTAATTATATTCTCAAATAGTCAATTACAATGAAATGCAAAATCATGCGATCATATCTAAAGGCTTTACTAGCTAGTAATTTCTTATCATTATTTTAAAATAGTTAGGTTATGTTTGAAATTTGAATTTAGTGAGCAAAAAAGATTTAAAAAAAAAAAGTTAAAGAAAGTTAAAATAAAAATAAAATTTATTATTCGGACTCTTTTTTTTTTTTTTTAATATTCCATTGATTAGATTTAAATCAATCAAAATGTAGCGTGAAGTTTAGTAGTAGAACTGTAAATTCCTTCCCCCCGGCCCCCCGGCGCGCGCCTCTTTTCCCTAGATCCTTAATATCTGCCATGTTACTATCCTTTTTGTTTGGATGTAAACTTCCAAATCATTCTCCAATTCAAAAAATTTAAATAAACAAACACTATATATATATTCCCTAACTCTACTCCCAAAATATAAAATTTATTCTTCAAAATATTCCTACTATTCACACTCCCAACCCATTTCTCAAAGTTCCAATTAATTATCTCATTATTATAAATATGTACACACACTACCACTCATATAATTTATATATACACATATATAAATAATTTTAAAATATTCAATTCACCCCCCACCAGGCACCAACCTACCAAAAAAGCTATTGATGCAACATTTTATTCCCTTTCAAAATACAAAACAAACAAATAAATAATTTTCTCCCAATTTATTTTCTACCTACCATCTAAAAGATAAACAAACAATCATCACATTCTCCAACTCCACTTCCCGAAAAGCAAAAGCATTTTGGCAAAATGCCTCAATTAACAACCTAACAAAGCCTAGTGCACAAACAAAATTTTTTATGGGATATATATTTTTAAAAAAGAAAACTTATAATACTTATTTAGGTAATATTTAAGTGGATCTACGAATCAATTAACCTAGAAACAAATATTTATTATACTGTGAGTCGGAATATTCTGTAATGTATACATCAAATAGAGATGCCTGAGAGTCTAGATACAAGCGTCGATATGTCCGAGTGGTTAAGGAGACAGACTTGAAATCTGTTGGGCTTCGCCCGCGCAGGTTCGAACCCTGCTGTCGACGAATTCAATTTTTATTCTTTAGTTCTCTCTTTCACTTCTTTTGTTGATTTAAATAAACATTCCATTCTATTTTTCCTCCTAATTTTCACTTATGATAATTCATGCAGTTTCCCAATCATTTTGCAACTGAAGCAAGACGAAGAATAATGTTTTTATTCCCTTTTCTTTGAAGAATTAATCAAAAGCGTTGGCATAATACTCCATCAAAATTAGGCATATTTGGTTGACCGAAAAGCTGTCCCTTTAAAATTAGAAAAGGATGGACAAAGAAATATGTAATAAATTCACTAATTAAAAACTAACCCAATATTTGGATATTAAATTTTAACGAGAAAAATATTAAGGAATCTTTTTTATGCTACCATTGTATTTTTTTCTTTTCTTACTAATATTCTTAATTAATCGGGTTAAAATTTAACTCGAAAGTGTCATATTATTTCTCGGTAAATAATATATTTGATGATTTTCTTAAGTGCTTTTCATTTTTTTCCCCCAACAACTCTGTTGGATTCCGCAGTAGTATTAAATTTCCGAACATATTCTTTTATTTGATGAACTTGAATATCACGGCCCGTTTTAGTTTCCACAATATTTGGTTACAAATTGGGCTTGACCAATTTGTCAGTTTATGAAACATATTTAGATATACTGTATTATGTTTAAAAAATAAAATATTTTTTAGTAATAAAGGCATATAATATGGAGATGATTAATATAAAATTATATACTATTGCATAAAGATTCTAATTGAAAAATTGTAATATAACAATCAAAACTATTGAATCTCGTTTACATTTTGTTGATAAAACCATTTTACCTTATTTTTGAATGTTTTTAGAATTTAGATATTTTAAACCATTTTACTATATATAATTAGAAAATAACTAATTAGTTGACACAATTTTCTTTATTTTTCTAAATAATCATTTGAATCTTGACCATATCAAACAAAGTGGACATAACCAATGAGTAGTGTGAGTGGAGCTGTTAATAGATATTAGAAAATTGAATTACTATTTGTATTCATATTTCATTTATACAAGATATAATTTGTACCCATTTAAAGTGGATATCAAACTATATTCAATTAATAGATATTCGATCATTTATGGATCTTAATATAGTAATTGAATATTCAATTTGTTTAGTACGATCCAAATAAATATTCATTATGTACATCCATTCATATATTCTATTATTTGTAGTTCAACATTATTCGTCATTTGTACATGATAAATAATATTTAAAAAAAATTATTAGGTATATTATATTCTATTTTTTCATATATTTTAAAATATTTTCCTGGTACTTTAACTTGGGTTCTCTTAGTTTAACTACATAGAAAAATTATAATTGTTAATCCAAAAGTACAGAATATTTACAAATTTATTACCAAGCTTTTCAAAATAGCCAATTTTACAATTAAGAAGATGTTTACAGTTAGGGCACGTTTGGATATATAGATAGGAATGATAGAATTATAATAATATGGTGGGATTACACTGTTGAAGATAATATAATGCTGTGTTTGGTGACTAAGATTATACATTTTGAATATGTATTTATTTTATCAATCCCTCGTTTTGATACAATGATTAAATAATTGAGTTAATGAATTTACTAAAATACCTATTATAATAAGACAAATTGAAACCCCAAATTTTAAGGGTAATAATGTTTAGTTTTATGAATTTGCATGGGTATAATTGTCATAAGCCTAATTTCTTATTCCTACTACTAATTTGGATTATATATAATCTGGACCCAAGTGACGTGACTAACAATCCATTAAATGTAGGATAAAGGACTAGGCTTTGTATCAATCTTGGGCTTTTCTCATTACATTCAAACACTTGACATGGCTTGATAAAATTATCTATCAAGTCATGTTCAACAAACCAAACGTGCCCTAAAGTTTTATGCAACTAGACCAATGTGACTAAACCATTGGCACTATATTCAATGCCTTTGGATATTTTATGATTCAAATTATCTAAATAATCACACTTGAATAAGAGTATAAATCAGAATCGAATTCGATTGTTGAATAACTACAATCAAATAGAATATATCCTCATTTGTCTAATACTCATTGAACTCGGATTCGAATGTTGCTGTCTGAATATCCATTGAATATAAATATAGATACATCAATCAAATACGAATATAAATGAAGTGTGTTATCCATTTACCATTTGCTACACCAGGAGAAAGCGTGAAATTCATGCATCACTATTGAATAAAAGGTTTTCAGGTGAAAATACCTCGCCCCTAAATTCAATGACTAGTAATGGATCGGATGGAACTGATTCTATTGCTATTGCTGGTTTTACATAATTGGATTAGATAAGATATCCCTTTAACACACCATACGTCATTGAAAGGACTTCAAAAATCATCAAAATACGGAAGCATTATCTTTCAAAAAACAGATTATATTGGAAGAATGAATAACTATATATGATAAACTCACACTAATCCATCAATTCAGGATCCAATTCAAGATCTCAGTTAAACTTGGTTACATACAGAATTTCTTATGAAAAAACTTAAAAAAAGCCTATTGATCACAGGGCATAACAATCTGCAGCACTTTGTACCAACAAGCTAATAATTACACTTTTTGCTGCACCATCAGGAAGGAGATCTTCCTTAATGCTGGCCTGAATCTTCTCCATTGACACATAACATTCCAGCTACTGCATAACCAAAACACTAAAGCATCTACTAGGTGCCCATAGAGAAGCATTCACTAGTTGAATGCAGGGGAGACATGACTCTCAAAACATATCAACCTTAAAACCACAACTTCTAACATATCTACTTGGTCTATATTTCCTAGTGAGAACTAGACAACTACATGGATGCAAGAGCAATGGTGCACAAAAACTAAAGATCGATAGAGGGAAACTTAGTTGTGGATTGAGGATCTAGTAGTTAGAGAAGACCTCATGTCCACAATGGTAGACTGGTCTGCTCCCAACTTGATAGCCTCTTTGCTCGCTCTTATGAACCTTGAAACGGCACCCCTTACGTATTCATGAGCTTCCTTCACGTTCATCTTCTTCCCCATCTCGTCCGGGAAGCTGCTCAAGAAATGATCACCATTTAGAACAGCAGCCAATTGCACCACTTCTCCTTGAAACTCAGACAAGCCCCTATTTTCGTCCGTCTCTGTCTTTCTTAGAGGAGCTACATCAGGTAAAACCTCTGCAAACAATTCGGATATTTTAAAGAATAGATCAAAATACATTTGCACTCAATTAATCTCAAACTAATTTCAGGGACTAAATTGTCATATAGGGCCAATCTCCAAAGCTTTCAGGACTAATGAGTTAAGAAGGATGATTACCTGGACAATCAGTTCTTGGAGAGGATAATTGACCAACAACTTGCTCGAATGTGCCAGCCCAAGCATCTCTATGAGTCAGGAAGTTGGATGATAGATTGAATATCTTCTTTATTGTAGCAGGGATTGAGGAATGTTCAAACTCAGAATTCGGGGTAGGACCATTGGGCTTGCTTATAACTATAGAGCAAAAGAAGAAAAGAAGTCATAATGAAGCAACTATACAAATTAAATATTGCTTTGAGAAAACCACAGAATCTGAATACTTTTACTCAGAATGGTGCTAACAAATTAATGAATATATTCCTCACCAATATTCACCTCTAATCCCTACAATTGAGACACTGTGATTTTAGAACACAAAAAGAAAAGCTCAACTGCACAAAATCAAGTTGGAAAAATTAACAATTGTGCAAGACTTTCAATTTAAGGGAAGAACCTGTACCTCAAAGGTGCAAGTTGCAGTTCAAGTTTAGACAACCCAAATTACAGGACAACATTAATGCTTAGTATTTATAAATCAATAGGACCAAACAATCAGAAGAGAAACCATTCCATTGTTAGATCATGCCTTACAATTCATTAGCATAGGAATTATCTAATTCTTTTTTCTTTCTTTAACAGAAAACAAATAATAAAGTGAATGATATTAAGTTAGGCATACCAGTTCCTTTCTTGATCCAAGGAGAGACCATTATAGTAGGGACACGAACACCGAGCCTATCAAACTTAAAGAAATAAGGCGAAGGGCCTGTGTTTCCATCTGGATTTGGAATATTTACATAAGGAGTTTGGACATGATCATAGAATCCACCATGTTCATCATATGTAATGACCAAAAGTGTCTCATTCCATTGAGGACTCGCCCTCAACGTCTCATAGACCTCCTTAATCAACTTCTGTCCATTAGCAACATCATGGGATGGATGATCATCATTCGCGGGCAATCCCTTCAAATCGAAGTACCTAGGCTCAATCACAGTCAAGCTAGGCAACTTCCCATTTCTAGCATCTTTCTTGAACTTCAGATTATACTGATTGAGCTTAAATATGTACTTCAACTTCCTCAAATTCCTATAAAACAACGTTGTCGGAATGTTCTGGAAATAAATGCCAAAATCCACACCATTCTCATGAACTGAATCAAATATGGTCTTCTGTGGGTACCCTTTGGCCAACTGCTTCTTCACATGGCTAGTGGATCCATGAGAAGTTGCAGAGTAAACAAACAGCCTATTTGGCTGTGTTGGGCCAGGGATTGAAGAAAACCACCTATCAAACACAGCAAATTCACTAACCAATGAAGCATAAATTGGCAAATTTTCAGGTCTAAATCCCTTCATAACAGTTTCAGATAAATTCTGCGACATACTTATCGCTTGCTCCACAAATCCAGACATTGAAGGAATAGAGCCAGTCCCAAATACCTGCTGTTCAACAGCTTCAAATGAGTGACCCGGGTCCGGATCCACAAACTCAGCATCATCAGAAAAACATATTCTTTCAGCATTACTCCCATCTGCCTTCGTTGAAATTGGGTTGCACTCTTCTCCTGTCACCCCGTTGATTGAAGGATTCACAGATTTCTTCATCCATCCAAGCAGATGATCAAATGATCTGTTCTCCAGAACCAACACGACAACAGTCTTGATGGGCTGCTGCTGCTGCTGGTGGGTAACTAGAAAAACACTTGAAAGTATCAAAAAAATCAAGAAAACACTTCTCATTTTCCTGATTCTGAACAAATAGGACTTTGCCAAATAAATCCTTTTGCCAATACTCCAACTCAAGATTTCCTTTTTCTTTTTCTTTTTTCGTTCCCTCTCTCTGTAGGCAAGGAAGGGTAGTGGCAGCAATCAATGAGAATCAAATAAATAAGTGTACTGCATATCTTTCTTTCCTTTCTTTTCTTTTTTGTGGAGGAAAATGAGCAAGAAATATAACTTACACTTTATTGAAATGCATAAATTTTGAGAGAAGAACGTAACTTTTTTCTGTGTACTTAATGGACAACGTTTACTGACTGCGTTTCACTGTAGTTTTCTCAAAAGCTACCAACAAAAAAGTGGGAAGACAGATTTTCGAAAATCTTGGAAAGAATCTTCTGGTTTGTAGCAATTTTTCAAAGTGCGGTAGAAGTGGGAACAAATTGACAGAGGCAAAGTTTTATATTGCGGCTAATCAATTATGTACGAGAACAAATTGACAGAGGCAATGTTTTATATTGCGGCTAATCAATTATGAGCACAGTGGAAAACAGGGTTGGATAATTAGTGGTTTTTGATGAGGGCGTAATCTGGATTAACAATCAGATTCATCTTCAGCAAATTCTAACAATCTTGATATCTACACTACACATGGTTATGTGAAACAAATCTTTTGACTCATTAAAGGGCAAGATTTTGTTCCGCCCATGTTTTAGAATATCTGTTTGACTGGCACAAAATTTCTAATTATTTGAGATTTAGTTAAAAAAAAAAACTTTTTAAATGGAAGATTATTCTTTAGTGAATTGTGGAACATGTTGTCCAACAAAATTTATGATGATTAATTTTGTGGGTTCTGAGTCGTAAGTGGTTTAGTTGTGTTGGGATTCTTCTGGACCAGCGGGTTGCTCCATATTCTGCCCACATTTAGACACAAAAATTACTGTAAATCGTGGCATGTAACACTTTATACTTGTATGGTTGTATATAATGTTTTATTCTGTTCAATTTTATCACAATATTCATATGGGTAAGGACATTTTTGTCTCTCAATTTGGATTGCCTCAAGGGTTCAATACCAATTTTAGTTTGTCTTAAATTGAAGTATAGGTTGAGGTTATTGGAGGTTGTCTAGTCAAAATTCTGTAATGATTTTAGTAATAGGTTATTACAAATAATGTTGGGAGTAAAATAAGAGTGATTTTTCACTAAAATATTACATACTTAAAAAATACACGATAATGTTATTTATATTAGCACTCATGTTATTTAGTGGATGGCATAGTTTAATATTGCCCATGATGTTGTTCGGATCTTACTACATACCAATTATTTATTTATTTTTTGGGAACAAAGAGATGCATATACTTATTTTGCACGGTTCCTCAATTAAAAATATTTTTGATATACCACATTAACTATAGTACTGAGGTTGAACCTATTTATCCATTTTGTAAGAATCTGATAATAGATTCGAATTTATTTGATATTTTCATAAAATTGATATTGAAAACATTATTATTAATAATAATGGTTCAAATTAAATTTCTATGATAATAATAGCTCAAATTGTAATTTCAAATTAAAAGATATTTTAAAAGTTGTATGTAAAGAACATTGCCAAAATTATAGGTCCCTTCTTTCTCTTTACATATAAAAAAAAAGGTGTACATCTCTTTTTATCCTTTGGCAACTTTATCGTATGTCATATTTGAAAAAGAAAAAATCGTTATAATAAAAAATAACTAAATGGATCAACTCATTTTTTAAAGCAAGGAAAAGTGAAAAAATTGTTGATATCTAATTGATGATAAAGAATATGGGTAATCTTTGAAGAGAAAATGACAAGGTTTGATACTTTGCTTTCTATGTAAATAAATAAATAAAGGGCGGCGAACCACGTGATAAGGCCCACGTTTTGTGTGCCCAGAAAGACATGCCGACCCCTTCTATTTTCTTGAGAAAATTACTAAAATAATTAAAATAACATATTCAAAATTTTATGAAATTATTTTTCAATTTCAAAGTTTTATTCCGTCAACTTTTTATTAACACAATTAAATTTATCATATTTTTAAATCAAAATACTCTTCAAATTCTAAGGTTAAAAACTTTTAATTTATTGATGCTTTTTTAATTGTATAATTTATTTTGAGCAAATTTTTTTGTAAATTCTAATTAATAAACTTTATTTTATTTTAATTTTTTAGTCATTCAAATTTAAATTTTAGAAACGATCTCTTCCAAAATTCATATATCTAAATTTAAGAAAATACTTCAAAGAATTTAGTTTATTAAAATTAGAATCATAATTGATGTAAACCAATCGGAAAACTGAAAGAAAAGATTTTATTGAATTATATAAGTTTCTTAATTTCAGAAGTCAAGAGCAACTTAATTAAAAAAATAACTATTAGAAATTTTAACATAAAATATAAAGTTGATGGAATGATTATCTTAATTAAAAGTATTTCACAAATTTTTTAATATAAGAATTATTTTTGAGGTACTTTTAATAATTCTTCTTACTTTATTCAATCTCCAATCATGTGAGGTTATGAATATGCCCTTTAGTCTGATTTTTCCTTTAATCTTAACTTTTTTGGCATAATTAGAGCACAAGGAAGTTCTTATGATGTGACACAACACAAATAACTTTGTTTATGTGCACATCATTATGAAAGCCACATAAAAGATATTATTTCATTTAATTTTATAGAAATATATTTTTTTAGTTTTATAATATTTAAAAAAAAAATATGTATTGAAATAAAGGATTTCAAAAGAAAAGATAAGCAAACTAGTTGTAGAATTTTGATCAAATTTTAAAATTTTAAAACTTTGAGTTTTAATTAAATTATAAAACTTTTATTGGTTGTTAATTTAATATTTTTAATTTATTTTAATATAACCAACTTATCTGTTATAACTAAAATCTCATATTGTATTGATTCAAAAAATTGTACTATAGATTTTTATTTCATAAATTAAATTCAAAATGTCCATAATTAGATATCTATATATCAAATAAGTTTAGAATTTGAAAAATACTTTATAAGAACCATGTTAGTACTCTTATACAATATTTTATTTTATAAATTTGACTTATCACAATATCAATATATTACATTTTATTTATTTTATATGTAAAATTTGTTATTCTATAATATTTTTTCATGTCTTATTTCTACATCTTTCGTGCTACCGTTCTATATTATTGTTATTTTTTTTATTTAATTGTACATATCTTTCCCCAATTAGCATAATATGATGGTGTTTTTTTTAATTAAATTTAAAGTTTATTTCGTACATAATTTTTTAATTTTTTTATAGCACATTTTTAATTATTTTTGTTTTGTTCTTCATTATAAATTAATTATGTATTCTTCTAATCTATTTAAATATTTTATTTGTGTTATCACTTTATTATTTCCTCAATGTTTATTTAAAGTTGATTTATTTTTTTTGTCAAGTTAGGATTGTGATTATTATATCACTTAAAATATAGATTAACATACAACACTTTTTATTCTCGATTATTTTTTATTTTATATATTCATTTGCAATACTATTTTCAAATGTTTATGCATGTTTGTTTATAAATTTATCTATTCAATTAATTTTACTATGATTTTAATTTTAACTCTTTCAATTTATTTAGATTAAAAAGAAATTTATATATACTTCATATTTGAATGATTTACCTAGAATAATGTAGTTTTTCAAAATATTCAAAATCATTGTAATATTTAATTAAACAGTTGATGTTATTACAATTTTCTTATCAAATGATGTGAGATTTTGTCCTAAAAAATTCATTAGATTTTCCTAGCAGTACGTGATTTGTCCATTTCTAATCATGTGCACATAAAAAAAAATAGAAATATTTTATATTTTATATATAACATTATATATCTTGGTAAACATTTATCGATTAGTTAAATTTATTAGTAAATCTTTTATTTACGCTTTATTGTTTTCAATTATTTTGACTAAAAGTTTAATCGGTTTAATAAATTTTAGTCATCAATTCAAAGCACTTTCTGTATAGAACTCATAGTTTTATCAAAAGCAAAAGTTTAGAATATCTTACTTCTGCTGCATAAAAATTTAGAAGGGCCTAATTTACTCCTTCCCCTCTTAGGCATAACATCTCTTTCAAGAACAGAGCATTAATTTTACTAAATTTCTTGAGTTTTTGCGCAAAATTAGTCGTATTACCACATTGGCATTGTCTGTGGAAAATGTTGGGTGGGACGTGAGAATATATCAAGCGGCAACACTCCATTAGAGTTCATATGCTAGTGAGTCCATGGGAGATTCAGACCATGTTGAGGTAGAGCACCATACCATGCGTGGATTAATTAACAAGAATAGTAAGTATTGTTGATGCTGCCCTAGTTGCTCGGTAGATTCCACCTTTATTTGTAGCAATATATTTGGGAGAGGAGGAACAAAGGGTGAAAGATGATAATTTCTAGCACTCTTGACCTCAAGTGCAAACGAAAGTAAGGGTGCAATAGAGTCGAGTTGATTCGAGTTTGGGTAAAATTTTCGAGTTCAAGCTTGATGAGTCTAAAATTTTAAGCTCAAACTCGGCTCGACAAGACTCGAATTGACAAATAAATTGTAAAAAACTGCAGGTTCGAGCTTGCGCTCGATTTTGAGTTTGAACTTGAAAAAGAAAATAGTAATTTAATATATATATATATATATTAATAAAATAAAAAATAGTATTTAATTATATACTGACTTGCGAGTCAGCTCAAGAGTCTCGAGCTTAGATATAGACGGTCGAGATTGGCTCGAATCAGAACTCGAGCTCGATTCAGCTCAACTCTAGCTCGAACTGTTTCGAGCTCAAGTTGAGCTAGCTCAATCTCGGCTCGACTCGTTTGCACCTCTTAGTTAGGCCCCCAACACTGCTATGGATCTAGCTCAGGAGATGCATATAATACATGCTCAATTAGTTGAGGTGAGATTATTTTTTTCATTTTTTATAGATAAAGGGCTTTAATATAAAAAATACCAAGGCTCTTCTTTGCGAACTAAATAGTTTAATATCCAAATGCAAAAGCTTATGGTGCCCTGTTAATTAGCTTTAACACCAAAAATATAAAAGTTTTTTTTGCCGAGATAAATTATTTTAACCCCAAATTCCTTCTTGTGAAGTTAAATGGCTTTAACATTAAAAATACAAAGGCGCTTCTCGCCAACCTAGATGACTTTAATACCAAAGAAACACACACACACAAAGGTACATCATGCCGAGTTAAAAGTCATTTAGTTTTAAAAACACAAAAGCCTTTCATGTCTAGTTAAAATTATTTAATGTCAAAGGTCCTTTGTGCCAAACTAGAAAACTTAACTAAAGCTCTCTTGTATTAAGCTAAATAGCATTGATGCTGAAAATGCAAGTTATTTGTGCCGAACTAAAAATAAGTACTTGTATTAAACTAACAATTTAATAGTAGACGCAAGATATTATTCGAGCAAAAGATGTTAGGACATACAGTATAAATTCTGATCGCACTAATCAAGTAGTTTGACGACTATAAAACATTAAAGAGATGGTCTAGAGAATGGTACTAGCTTCATTAAAGTCCGCGTCAGAAATAATTTTGATATTTGCTTCTTCATCGGCATCATCTTCCCCTTTTGGCAACATATTTATCTCGGGACCTATAGTCGTGAGCCAAATTGTTCCTCTTGTGGCTTGACTTGCCCTGCACACAGCTGCCGTAGTTGGGGTGCACTTTGAATCTTCTATTATATTTTGTGTTTCATTTCCTATTTTAATATGATGTATCTATGTTAAGTGTATTTGGCTCTCAATCAATTATTTGTATAAAAAAATATTTAACACACGTGTTATATATTTATGCGATGAAATAGGAGATGAAACATATATTGGAATAGAAAATCTAAACCGGACAAGAGAAAGGGTAGTTTAAGTAATGTGAGGACAATAATTTGATGTAAATATTAGAGTATGGTTGGTATGCAGAATGAGGTGGAAATGGAATGGGCATTCTCAAATCTATTCATAAACTTATGATTGGTATAATTTAGATATGAGAATTGATATTCCCGTCGAAATCCCAATTTCCAAAATGATGGGTTTAGCTATTTTCTCCCTTCTTGATGGGTTCCAAAATGATGGGTTTAGCTATTTTCTCCCTCCCCGATAGGTTTAGCTACTCGCAATCAATTGAGAATGAACTTACACACACACACACACACACACAAACACACACTCTAAAATTTAATAAAATGCTTTTATATTTAAGAAAAGAAATCTTCATTTTGTAAACATTTGATATTATATTCCAACTTATTTGATTGCTACGTGTGTTTATTTAATTATATATTTTATTCATATATTTTTTAAAAATATTATAAAAATTATTAAATTATTATAAAAATAAAAATAAAAATAATAAATAATAAAAATAAGAATAATTATGCGCATCTCGATTTTTATAATGAAAAAGGTAGAAGCATTATCGACTTGGTCCGTACTAATGAAATATATATAGTTTGCAATATTATTTATATTTTCATATCTTTGAATGATTGAAAAATATATACAAAACTAATAAATAAAGAGTTGTCCATTCTATCAACAACTCTTCAAATTATACTTATAGAAAAAGTACAACAAATCGTTCTAACCTTATCACAAGATCACAAAAAAGTTAAGCACTCTGGTTATAAAGTATTTTGTAATTTTTTTAATTATACTTTATCGAAAGATTCAAAAAAGCTAGCTAAATTATAATTTTAAAAATAATAATTTTAAAGAAATTGTGTTTATACTTTTTTTGTATAAATGTGTATACATATAGCTTGTTGATAACATATAAAATGTATATATTTACTGATATAGTTCGAATAACATTAAAAGTGATATTAAAACTGCATAATTATAGACTTATTCAAAAAAAAAAATCTGTGTTGATATATAAAATATAATTTACTAATAAATACTTTTATTTTAATAATTTCTTATAAAAGGGTAATTTGATCATTTAAAAAATTCATTCTATTTCTACTGGTCGTTCCTATTTACCAATCATTAGAATGAAATCAAGAAGGGAATGACGATTTCATTCTTTTTTCATTCCTTGTACACAGCAATTATAGGATAAATTATACCAACATAATTTCTTTCCCAACTTCATTCCATTCCTGTCTAATTTCATTCCTGTATATCAATCATCACCTTAAGGTTTGACCTAATTTAACATTGTAGTCAAATCCAATCTTAAGGAATTTAATAACCATGAAGTACTGAAGTTTGGTATATTTTTTGAAATACTAAAACTACAAATGAAATAAAACAGCAAATCATTAATTCTCTGTTGTAGACATATTAATTTTTGTCCAATTGGAAAGTGACATGTATAAAATAATATGCTAGTTATTAATTTAAAATTTTCTATTTATCTTAAAATTCATAAAATTTAATTCTAAAAGATATATAGTTAATTTTTAATTAATACTCTAGTATTTATTTTATGCTCAAATCAAATATTGATAAATATCAAAGATAAAGTATCTAAGTTTATGAATCAATCAAATCAAAGATATTTGATACTATCTCTTGATACTTGATATTATCTCTTGATATTTGATATTATTTTATCAAAGAGATAACCCCCAAAGAAGTTCAAGTCGATTTGAAAATCTCCTATCAAGCATCGTGAAAGGAACTTTGAAGGAGTCCAGCAATTCTGTCAATTAAATTTAAGGAGATCTACAGCGTTTAAGACGTTCTTTGTAGAGCTCATCATAATCCGACATTTGATTCGGGATTAAAGTGCGGAGCCCTTAAGTTGGTGTTATTTTATTCAAATTAAATTTAAAGAGATCCACGACGTTCCAGGCGTTCATTGCGGAGCTCATATATTTTCGCGTTTGATTCGAGATTAAGGGACGAAACCCTCGAATTGACGTTATTTCTTCAAATCAAATTTAAGGAGATCCACAGCATTTAAAGAGAGAATAAGAGGATTAGATTAAAAATTAAATTTACATTTGATAAATTTTAATTTTATTTTATATATACAATTTTTTTTTTTGTATATTTATTTATTATAGTCTACGGACAGAAAAATTTGCGTTTACACATATATTCTACCCGTTTTGTTAAGCTTCTTGGGAGTTGAATGTTAACAAAAGATCTAAAGTAGTGGCATACCAAGTAATTAATGTTATCCCGACCTAAATTCAGTCACACAGATCCACTCACGGACGACAACATAGTTTATTACTCACATAATGGCCCAACAAACCTTAAATCTCGCCTAACTTTAGGTTATTTATTTATTTATTTATATTTTGTTAAGTTGTCCTAATTAGAAAAAGTGAAGTTAAGATAGCATCCGACAAGTGTCCCCCACTTCCTTTATTTTCCCCACTTTCACATTAGCACCGAAACCTTTTTGTTTCTCGTCAAATTGTGGTATTATTTTATGTTTAAAAGATCCAATTTCAAGAATAATAATAGTCTTTGCATGTAATTAATTAGTCTTGAAAGGACTTAATATTTGACCATAAGTAATCATTATCTTTGTTGATTTAATGAGGCCCACCACCAAATTGCATTATCAACTTCATAAACACTTTATATTATCTGTTACTTATAAATTGATCGAATGATATCATTGTGAAATTTAAAATTTAAATTCAAACAAAATTTTAAAATACATTTATATATATTGAAAAAGAGAGAGAGAAAAAAACTACTTACGTGTATTATTTATTTATTTTCCTTTATAAAACAAAGAAGGAGGACAAGCGTAACGTGGGCAGCTACAATATCGTTCCTTTATGATATAATTAATGTGTTTGATCTATTGATAAAATATTTAGTTATAGTTTTTTGCTTGACAGCTCAGCTTATTTCTACACTGTCACCAAATTATAGATTGCAGAGCTGTTGAAAATGATTTTTGAGCCTACGCCTCATCAATTCACCGACGCATTTTATTTGGGCATATATAAATAATAACAACATCAACCTATCCACATCCATGCATTGTGATTTTTCTACACGCGAAACATAATTCCTGGAAAGAGAAGAAAAAAAAAATCATGAAATGCCGCCGATTTATATATTATTTATGTTATTTTAGGAAATTATCATATTATTATATAGGATATCATTGTATATGAATCTAATAATTTGCAGCTTAGTTTATTTATTTATTTACATACACAAATTTAGAGTAATTCAAATATGAATTTCAAATTTCATACTTATAAGGTGTGCAATCAATTTTACTGATTCGATTGATTAATCAAAAATTTTCACAATATAAAACTAAAAATCGGAACGAATCATGTTCGGTTTAATTTAATTATGTTAAAAGTCGATTTCAACTGTTTTGATACGAAGGCTATATATACTAACTAAAAGAGGCGAATAGTAATGGTTTTCAAATGAGTTTAATTGAACTGAAAATGGATTGAAATTCAATTTTCGATTCAATTAAACTAAATCAAATATATTTTTATTTGTTTTTAGTTCAGATTCGATTAGTTGACTCAAAAAATAAAATTGAATATACTTTCATTCAATTTGATTTTTTTAATTTTCAATTGGTTTAGTCAATTTTTTTATTTTTTCACACACACACACACACATATATATATATATATATATATTTTAATATATAAAAGGATGTTACTACTCAAATAATTAATTTAGTAGCTAATCTACAAACTAGATTAAATGCTAGTGAAATAGAAATGGGTGGCATAAAAAGATTTTCCTGTACAGCAAGTCCCATATCTCCACTTAATTATTAGTGTCCCATGCGTTGAAAGCTACCTGCACTGCTGTAAGAGAGCCAAAACCATGACAACAACCACCACTACGCCCAATCACCCCACCCACCCACCCACCCAGCGAGAGAGACAGAGATTCAAACATCAATATAGTAATGTCGCGAGTTTCAAACATCAATACAGTAATGTCGGCAATAAAAAACAATAATGCAACATTAATTCCTAAAATGCAGCATTATTATGGTGTTGAAATTGAATTAGTTGGAAATTGATGCATCATGTTACACATTCATATATATCATTGTGTAATTAAAAGTATCATGTTTTTCATTTTTGACATGAATAATGGTATCATATGTCTTGTGTTACATTCCAACTTAACAGAAAAAGAGTAGATATCAAAATAATTGCGATAATATGATAAGATTTATTGTGCTATGTACCTTAAAAGTTATTGCACCCCAAGAAATTAATGAAAATAAATATATGATAAAAATAAAAAGAATTTTTTAATACATGAATAATTATAGAAAAAATAATAAGAGTTTTTTGGTATATGAGTAGTTGTAAGAGAAATAATAAGAACTTTTTAATTAATGAGTGGTTATTTGTTGTAGGGGTGGTTGTTTGGACATTATTTTACAATTATAGTCTTAATTATTTTCAATGTCATCCTTAATCTTTTATTTTTGTGTTTATTTTAGTAAAAAATCAAAAGGAGAAATTTGTAAAAGCACATGAAATAACTTGCATTTAAAAGACAAAACTGACTTTCTTTTTATAGATTGTGGTACGTTGTTCCTACGTGCATGAATCTAAATTACTATTATATTGATTTTATTGTATTAATAAATAATAAAATACTCAATATTATATATATATATATATAGCATATAATAGCATAGAGAATATATCAAAAACAAGGGAAAGTATCCAATAAAGGAATAACATTGCACCATCAAAGCAAGAAGTTAACAGACATGAGAACCAAAGATCATTTTCCTCCAAAAGAAATGGAGAAGTGTGTAAAATTGCATTGATATCCCCTTCCACTTCACTTACACACACCTACATTTAGTAAGCCATCTGAATTTATACATTGAACACAACTCAATATTCAAAAGAGCTACACAAATACATCTAACTGTATATCCATTGTTCATCACAATCAGAACCTGCAAATTTTCACATAGCAGGTATGGAAATATCACCTTTTCTGTATGTATTCATGCATAGTTCTTATGGCTGGAAAATGCTACAAATAATCAATTCCGGGCTCGCCTCAACAGTGCATATGCACCTATGCCAGCAATTAGTGCAGCCCCAGCTGCAACAGTACTATACGACGAAGCCGTTGCATCTCTTTGAGCATATTCCAATCTTCCTGAGTTGGATCCCCTTCGACGATGTGGAGGTGTTCCTAGATACTCTAAATGTAATCTTAATCCCTGTGGTTCAGGTTTAATGCCAAATTTATCAGTCTCTTTTTCAGTGTTTTAGGACAAAAGGGAAAAGACAAAGGTATTTGTAGCCTAAGTAGAATAATACTTAGTAAATGACTTAAAGTGCCATAAGGAAACCAATTTAATACCTTCCAACCAGCTAGCTTTGCATGGTATACAGCTGCTTGAAGATCACTATCTGATGCAAGTACAACCTTGTCACGATCCTCATCTTCATACTGCAGAATGGAGGACATCCACAAGCATAAGACTTGGATGAATGATAAAATAAAGTAGACGGCAAGAGTTGAAGGCAAAATCTACCAGAATTTGTGGAAGGTTGTTACGGTCGATCTCGGCCCCTACTCTCTGAAGGATTGCTGTGACAAGGTCAGTCATGCTCTGTGTATCTGAACTCAAAGAGCAAAAAAAGTGTCAGGACACTGAAATAGCTATTCATGTGGTATAAAATGGAGATGATAAAAATGAAAATATTTTCCTCCACTTGGACTGATTGAACATTATTGATACCAAATGTTTCCTTCAAAATGAAGAACAAAATGACCGGCATTTAGACTAGAACCTCTCCAGGGGCAACTCATATGCAGTGCTTTTAATAAAATATTAGGAGAAGAAAACTCTCTTCAGAAAGAAGACAGTGGAGATATACCACATATGAACCTATGCATTCTTCCTCTCCTGTCTTGAATCTTGAAAGAAAAAGTGGAAGAATGTTGCTGAAGAAATCGAGCTGTCTCTCCTCCTTCAGAAGGCAACTTCAAGGAATTCTCACTGAGATACCACTGAAAATGTGAAAAAAAGCAAGATAACAGGAATAGTTTAAGTTATTGAGAGTGAAAGCACAACCTTTGTGTTTCATCCTCATCATCTGGAGGTAATGCCATTGCAGAATCCCAGAAGTTCTGCATCATGGAGTTTGCAGCTTCACTATTAACTCCAGCAGTATTGCCAACCTATAAAGGTAAAGCCAATAAGAAGATAACAGTCATTATGAATTACATAACTTGGTGAAGCAGACATCAATTATCAAAGTTAGTGTAAATATTATACATTTTAGACAATCTAACTTCATATTATTTATACTTTCAGATGATGAAAATCAATATGCCACAAAATGATCAAGTATGGTTTTAAGACTTGAAGTCTTCATGTAGATTTTCTTGAATCTCAGAACGGGCAAATGTATAGAAATAAATAACACTCTAGGCCAAATATCAGAAACACAATTTATCCAAAAAAGATAAGTTGATATGAATTTCAATAATGTTATATAGGAATTACATATTAGACATTTCCCTTTAGAAAGATGGAACTGCTTCACTGGCAGAAAATATTGGCGAAAAGAGATTAATTGCTCCAAGAAGCTTGGCAGTCTTCACAAATTTTACAAATAATTCAGGAATCTCCAAAAGTAGCTCAAACTTTTCTGTCTTGAGATAAAGTGGGAAAAAGTTTTTTGTTTAGATTTAAATAAGAAAATGCCTGCATTGCAAGAATTATGATACGTAAATGCATCCATCAAGGCTCAAGTATGCCTAGTGACTCCTTCGACTCCTGGACTTGGGTATACCATGTCAAAGACAGCGTCCATATCCACATAACACTAGCATTAATATGTTGATTTTTTTATAACCAAAATATGACTACTGAGGATTCCCCTTTGGCACAAATTTCACACAAATTTAGCTACACTTGGGAGCTGATATTCTGAAAATTACTTTAGAGAGTCATCTGCATTGTGGAAATGTGTCCAGCTCAAGTGAAGGACATATGTTAAATTTTTGTATCTCATGAATGCTTGGTCATAACACTTCTGTAGCAGCTAAAATGAAAGAATTGTGTTTGAGGAACTTATAATGCAAGAAAGAGAGCAATAGCTTCAGTTAGCATTTCTTTATTCGATATTCCTCTTGAATAAAGAGAGAATGCATTTTATAATTCTCACAAGAATGAAATGCCACCCCATTCATTAACTTTTTTCTGTCATTAGAAAAAGTTGAATATGACTTACAGTTGCCACAGCAGCATGAGTAATGTGAAGCACATCAACAACAGTGACAATCATTCCATCTGTATCATTGTAAAATGAGTTTAATAGGTAAAAGGAATACTGAAATAATCAGTATACTATTGCATAAGCTTTCATCAAAGTTACAGAGGTATATGTACCTCTATCAACAACTGGAAGGTGTAAAAATTTCCCATCATGCATAATATGAAGAGCATCAACTATAGGCGAATCAATTGTTGCACATTCTGGATTTGGAGTCATCACCTGGAGAATTAATAGAGGGAAGGGAAAAAAAGGGTACAAGTCAAATTACCTCCAGTTCATCTATGCAAATAAAAGAAAAGTATAGTAAAATAGCACAGATTATCTATGACTGCTAGATAGTTTAATAAAATGCCGCAGTTAAACCTTAAATTGGATGGAGCAACTTCCAGTAATGAAAATGGATGCAAATGTGATTGCAATTAACAATTATTGTGCTAAGAGAGGGAGAAAGAAGGGTGAAGAGTGCACCTTCTCCACTGGAGTGGATTCTGGAGGAAGATTGTGAGCTATGACTCTCATCAGGATATCTTTTGAACTAAGAATTAGGAGGCACACAGGTCAAAAATTCATACAATTTGTATATTTATCATGTCAATATAAATATAAGTGCCCAGCATGAGAGAAAGCTCACGTTAGTATTCCCCGAGGTTTGTTTTCTACTGTGACAACAGCACAGCTTGTTCGCAATTCAAGAATCTTTTTTGCAGCAACGAGCACAGTGTCACTTGGATCAACTGTAACAATTCTAGCCGGCGATAATAACAATAATGAGGTGACTTTAGTGTCATATTATCTTTCAACTAGTCATAATATCCAGAGCAAAGTAATAGTACAAGTGAAGATATTACCTACTTTGAATTCTCAGTAATTATCGTAGACAAAGAGGGTCTAAACATCCGCTCTCGAAGTGTCTCAATGAATGTGTTCGGACCTACATACCAACCAGTTAAAAGCTGTATCACTTAAAATGGCCAGTAAACTGATAACTGCAACTGAAAAGAAGCATATCCACCAACCAGACACTAGTGATCCCCATTGTTTCTCAACACCCTCAACAGCAGCTGCAATGGCTTTTCCCTTCTCAGCTGCCCTCTCCATACGAGCGATGGCATCATACAAACATTTCGTTATGTCAAGTAGAGCAATCACCTCTCCATTCTCAACGACAGGTAAATGTCTAAACTTTCCTGTGGACATATATCATGTTAAAAAGGCAACATCACGACCAAGAATTATAGGTTGCTAACAAAAGTTCCATTTGAAACTTACCTTGAACCATCTTCTGCAAGGCTTCAACAGCAAGAGTGTCAGAAAGCACAAACGCTGGGTTCCTTGTCATTACCTTGGATACAGGTGTTTCCTCAAGATTAACCTCACGAGCAATAACTCTTGTAGCTATATCCTATATTGAGAAAAAGTCCATATTCCATAAAATTTATCATTTTAAAAGAAAGGAAAAGACCACAAGTTATGCCTTATCAGTCAGGATTCCGCATAATAATGCATTTGAATCAGTCAGCAATAAAGCATCAACTTTACGCGCAGCCATCCGACGGCAAGCTTCTTTGATACTTGTAGTATCAGGTATAGTCAAAGCTCTTAATAGCCGCAATCTCTTCACTGTTCGTTCTCCAGTTAGCCCCCTGTTGCAAATGTGAGAGAAACTGATTGATAATACATTATTACCGCCACAATTGTCTTTGTTTGCCTACATTCTCTTATATCTTTCGGGTCTCCAAAGAGATTGAATGTTATAACTTGGCAATCGCTTAAAGTGATACATATACATCAAAATAAAGCAATGCTGTGTCTATGTTTATGGTGTAAGTCTACATGCATGCACCTCTGCATGTGTATCGTGTGTTGTAACCTTTTCCATTCTTTTCTTTTCAAAAAAATGCATCCACTATGTATTTACATGTACAAGTGGGGAATGTGCAGGCATGCATTAAATAATGTAGTTGATGTTTGTGTTTTTATCATCTAGAACAGCTAATTCAAACATAATAGCCAACAGAAACAAGCCTGAAACATGTTGTAATTCAATTATGAACTCCCTAGAATAAAACAGTTTCAGTTCCAATGGAAGAAATTATTATACCTGATCACAGTTGCACTTTATAACCAGGCAAACACAACAAGGATTTTGGAATAGTGTTAACTGTTGACTTCAAATTATAATTGCGCTGAGATAGACAGAGTTCTCAGTATGACGCATCTACTTTGAGGTTTGAATTTATATTGGTCCTTACTCCTTAGACTGTAATAATCTAACTTGTTCAACAAACAGTAGTTGCAATTATCCTTAGCATTCTCCACCATACATCTGGCCGGCTGGTTAAAAGGAACTACAACAGTAAAAACTAGAAACAGAATTTAAAAGCTCACTTATCCCTTCCTCATTTCCTCCACGCAAACTAGGAGCATGCACAATATGGAATAGCCTCCATCGTTACACTGGAACCAAAACTTTGTACCAACTGAAACCAAAGCTAAAGATTTTAAAAAGTTTTTCTAGTGCAGAAAGTTTTGTTTTGAGCATTTTACATGGATTAAGATCGAAAATACAGAATAATGTACGATAAAATTCTTTATATTTCCAAGAAAATCCACTTTCTACATCATGCTTTGCTGACTTCAATTATATAATTGTGGAAGATAGACAAAGTTCTCATTCAAAGCTATTAAACACCTCTTGGAGGTTAGATTTTATACTATTCATGTCCTTAAACAGTAATATCTAACTTCCTCAACAAGCTGCAATTTGCAGATATTCCTTGAGAGATCTATGGTCGGCAATTAAAAGGAAATATGTATTAAAAAAGTGAAAACCATGGAAACAATTATTTCACTATTCGCTTTCATATATATATATATATATATATATTTTAATTCCGATTTGATATGGTTCCTTTATCAAACACATACCTAACTACCCAATGAAGCTTATTTAAACAAAAAATTTACAAAATGCAACTTGGAAACACACATGCAAGCCATGCATTAGATTCCTTACCGCCCCAGACACATATACCAAAATTGAACACGAAAGAATTCCATACTATTCAAAATCATGTAAGTATTGTGAATGTAAGTATCTCAAATACTACATTGCGTAACATAAAATGCAAAAACAGTTCAACGATTAAAGCATATATAGAAATATATCTGATAAATGCTTAGAGAAAATAGACCATACATGGAACGGGAGGCTGTTAGAGATTTGCGCTTAGAGGGGGATTCGGCGACTCCGCTTTCAGCAGCCACGGCGGCGGCTTTCTTCCTGCTCATCGACGTTGAGTTCGTCAATGACATGCTTCTCCTCGACGATGACCCCCCTTGACTCGTCGTCATCTACTCGATTAACAATAACCCACCTCCTGTAAATCATTCATCATCCATTAAATATTAAAAAAAATAATAATAATAACATTGCAAGATAAAAACTCAAAATGGGGCTAGTTTTTTTCAATTGAATATATTTACAAACACAAAGGATGCATTATGCATTTACCTGGTGTAATTAAGCTATATTAACCGGGAGAATGGCGATTGTACGAGCCAAAGAGGAATAGTATATGTTGTTTCCTTTTTCTCTCTGGGAGCTGGATTGGTTTCCCTATTTGGGTTGAATTTTGTGAGGAGAATGAGAGGGAAAGGGACAATGCCCGCCTGAGAAATGGAAGGGATGACGATTTTGCTGTTTCCTATTTTAGGAAGTTGACAATTGTTCGTGGAATATAACAACGTTTGCATGTTTTTGGGGACGAGAGCGAGACGACCAATGAGGAATTGACCGTAGACGAATCTCCTACGTAATAATGAGCTTCTTTTCCTCCCTTGTACAATGTATAAATTATTTTTCAAGCATATTTGGAAATTGATCTAATTTAGAACGTATGAATTTTGGCATCTTGTATTTAAGAGTAAACCTTGTTTTATGTTGATTAACTAAGAGCATTTTTTGGTTTCTAACATTTGAGCATGTGCACAATTATTATTATTATTTTTAAATACACTTATCCAATTTATATATGATATATAAATGCATTGAAAATATTGAAAATTATAGTAATATTTAAAAGAGTAAATGAATGTCTATAAAATTTTAGCATACGCATCGAGTATGCCAAAATTACTAATAATAAATTAAAGACTTTGAGGTTATACAAATAAGTAGGGGTGTTCAAAACCAAACCAACTCAAACAAAATCGATTAAACCAGCCAAAAAAAATAAAAAATTGATAAAAACTTGATTAAATTAATTTTTTTTTGTTCAAAATTTAAAAAATCGAACAGTTTGGTTTGATTTTCTAGTTCGTTTTTCGGTAGACAATGTCAAAATTGAACCGAACCGATCCAAATCGAACTGATAGTATAATACTAAAATATTATTATACTCTTATTTTTATATTTTTTGATAAAAAAAATACCCTAAACTTTTTATATATTTCTCTTCTGCTCAAGCCCAACCGATGACCCAACTCAATGAAAAGGAGAAAAAGAAAAATTGAACCAAACCAAACCTGGTTCGATTTTTCATATTGAATCAAACAATTGATTGTACACCAAAATCGATTGATTTGATTCGATTGAATTTTTTTTCAAAATCAAACCAAACCAAACCTGAACACCCTACAAATAAGTGTCATATATGTTCAAACTTTAATAGTTTGATTGGACTTAATTTCCATGAGTAGGATTAAATATATTTTTATAAATGGATAATATAACTATTCATTTTTATTTAAAAGAGTTCTAAATTTATTTAGATAAAGTTAACCATGAAATGGGTAAGTTAGTCATAATTGTATAATTTGGATTTAATTCTGAGTTTTTCAAAATTCAAGTTTTTTAATTATTTAGAATGATTTCAATGGTTATTTAATGTCAGTTGTGTATATATTAATTAGTTTCTATATTATCAAAGTACACATGACAACTAACCCAATTTAATAGTTAGTGACTTTTAATATATATATATATATATATTTAAAAATTTTTACGCTAAGATAGATCTATTATGCATAAAAGGGGGTATTTTGTCATAACTGTGCAGTTTTTATTGAATTCTAAATCCATAGAATTTAAATTTTTTAATTGTTTAAAATAATTTCATTAATTGCTTATTATTAGTTGTGGATTTTCTTATTTTCTAAATCATTAAGATATGCTTATTGAACCAAGTTTATTAATTTTTTTAATCAATACACTTCTTTTTACTTTTATTTCCATGTACATATAGCTATATATTATTATATATAGGCAGGGAATTTTTTAACCATACTTGGGCAATTTTACCCAAATCTTGTAATTGTTTAAATTATTTTCATAGGTTTGCTTACCATCAAAATTATTAATTTACAGATGGGAAGGGGAATTTTTAATTCCTAATGTACGTATAATTTGGACCAAATTTTAAGTTCTTAAACTTTAGATTTTTTTCAATTGTGTTAAATATCAGTTGTGAACTTTTTAAATTTTTTAAATTATCAAAACATACTAACTAATCATTTGAAAAAAAAAAAAAAAAAAGACTTGGATAAATCCACTCCAATTTCAATCGACTGTCGACCCATGTTCTAACACTCAAAAATTTTAGAGGGTGGACCTTAAATTCATTAGGGGTTGAAATCTGAAAACGGGTTAAAAGACAAAGTGCTGGATTGTTGTGTTCTAGAATATTATTCTTTTTATTTTACACTATTTTAAAATAAAAAATGTAAATATTTATACTATTTTTCAATGAAAATATCATTTATTTTTATTTTTATACCTATAAATCATAATTTTACCACCTATAATACCTACTAATTTAAAAATAATTAAAATTCACTAACTAATTAAATATTAATTAATTCTTTTTCTATCATTCCAAAATAATAGAACCCACATAAAATTTAATACTAATTCTTCATCACATCATTATCCACTAGCTTATTAATAATGATTTCTTTTTGTTATCTTCTTAAAACAATGAGGCCTGTAATTAATTAAATAATATTAATTAATATTATTACATTAAAATATTTAATACTATTATATTAAAATATTATTTTTGATCCATCTCTTTTCAAAATTTATACAATATTAATTTAATAACATTTTCATTTTTACATGCAAAATTATAACAAAATAAAAACACATTTGAAAATAATGAAAATAGAGAATGAAAAATACAACCAATCCAGTCCAAACTACCTTACATCATAGAGCTAAAAACTAATATGCATATGGGCATCTGACAAACCCGAGATCAAAAGCAACCAAAATCCATTTCCTCCAACAAAAGAAATTACGAAAGCCCTTTTACATTTCTTGCGAAAGAAGCAAAAAACAGCCTAAAAACCACGCAATAAAAATATAAAATCACAGATCATCAATAGTAGACGACTTGGACCATCAATCAATAATCCATCTTAGAAGCACACTGTTTTCCCAATTTTCAAACAATAATGTTGGATTGGGCCCCAGTCATAATCGGGCTGCTCCTATTCGTGCTGCTATCTCCGGGCGTCCTGTTTCAGATTCCGGGCAATACCCGCCACGTCGAATTCGGGAGCTTCACCACCAATGGCAAAGCTGTAATCATCCACACTTTACTTTTCTTTGGGGCTTTCACCATTCTCATTATGGCACTACGGATTCGTATATACACTGGCTAGCTAGCTAACTGCTAAATTATATTTAATTTAATTTGCGATATTTCTTTAATACATTTTCTAAGGTTGTGATGAGGATTAATTTGGGATGTATACATGTTTGTAGTTTCAGACAATTAATTTCTTTTTTTCATGAGCTTTTTGTTTTTTAATTTGTAGTTTTGTGTGAAGAACGTACAAAAAAAGAATGGCTTGATCTTATTTGAAATATGATGTAATAAATTGCTCTCTGATTTCTTTCATTACGAGAGCATTGCTAGTTCAGACATTATTTCCTTTAATAATTTAGTTGTAGCTAGGTTTAAAAATTTTAATGATTCAGGTTATGTTTCTTGTTAGATTTTATTATGTGTTTTGAGAGAATGAATTATTGAAAAACGTAAAAATTGTTTTTTAGTATGTTTGTTTATGTTTTAGGGAAGACATTTTTTACTGTAGTAATCAAATCAATATTTTTTTGTTAGATTTTTGGGGTGAAAATGAAATTGAGTGACTAATTTAATGCATACATATATAAAAATATATGTATGTATATATTAGAGAATGTGCGTTTTGGAGGGAAAATGAGATATATTTGGTTATATTTCCTCAAAACAATATTGTTATGTGGAAACATAAGCATTTCTCTTTTTCTCTTTCTTTTTAATATATATAATGGCTCGGTCTTTGTTTATAACCGGATCCTCTTGGATTAAATAGCTTTCTATTAACTCGCAGAAATCTTTGTTCTCTTGTTTCTTTGAGTACTTGATCGATGTGTCGCCAAACTGTGATGTGGTGATGGCTAAATACGAGGACTTTTGCAACGGTCAGAAATAGATAATAACTTTCATTT
The DNA here is from genome assembly GCA_018894105.1 of Jacaranda mimosifolia. Classification (NCBI taxonomy): domain Eukaryota; kingdom Viridiplantae; phylum Streptophyta; class Magnoliopsida; order Lamiales; family Bignoniaceae; genus Jacaranda; species Jacaranda mimosifolia. The sequence goes on along the minus strand of CM032122.1, from coordinate 33,522,796 downwards.
AGTGTTTACTTTTATTTATTTAGTTATCTAACAATTTGATACTAATTCTTAGTTGTATTAATGCATTGTCACACCAACACATATTAACAAGAAATTTTATTCTAAAAAGATGATTCCAAAGATGGGTGAAAAAAAAGAAGCCTACATACAAATTTATATCTTTTGATTTTTCGATATGAGATAAGACAAGATATCATCGATAATTTTTAGATGGCAAAAAAAAGAAAAAAATTAAACAAAATTGTTAATCTCGTGGCTCACGTACTAACAACCATCTTTTGGGCAAGTTTTATACTTTATAAGTAAAAATGGATTCATCTCTCATAAAGAAAAAACAGTCATTCCAAGGCCCTCGAGAGTATATCAATCCACTAAAAATTCTATAGCCCGCCTAAGAAATAAAAGAAGGCCCTTTTGAAATCTTTCTAACTATGAAGAGAGCATGGAAACTATCTAAGGAGACTGTAAAGACCAACCCCCCTAAAACGATGCTGGAGTCCCACGAAGTATGGAAGCGAGTTTTGGGCAAAATGACTCAAGCACAACCCATAATTCCCAACTATCTATAACAATAAAGGATATCAGGAATGAATAGTCCATTACTAAAATACTCGCTAAAAATGGTGAAATACCTAGGAGGAGGCGACATAAGATAGTCCTTTGAAGATGAAGCATAAACTAAAATCCTCAGGGAGACTAATTAACCCTATACCTTAAAAGATCTAACTCCCTTGGAGTATGCAAACAAGTCAAACTGCTAATACCAACAAGACTCTTATATGAATCAGGAGCTTCCTCGGGCTCCTTCTCAAAAGTCAAAAGAGTCCTCTCTAGATTTAGATTCTGAATCTAGTCCCAACTATGATAAAGTAGATTACTTAATGACTAAGGACTAACAAATGCACTCATGATGCACAACCTTACACCCATAAACAAGATTGTAAGACCCGCCCAAAGGAAAGCTGATGAACTCAACAAATGCTATAACACCACAGGAGGCTGATCCCCACGAATCTAAGAAACTTTAATGCAAGCGCGATTGCCCGAGATGGCTGAGCCGCCTGCCCTATGGGCAGCTCCCAATGGCCGCTGTTAACTCTGGCTTCACCACCACTACCCCAACATGACAAGTCTATTGCTATCATTACTATCATGCATCTCTCTCTCTCTCTCTCTCTCAACTTTGGACTCCCCAAAATGACTTTCCCATGTATTGTTGTAATTGGCATAATGTAATTCCCTATATTAGTCTAATTACATGTTTAAAAAGAGAAATTATATTTGGATGGATACTAATTAGATTGGAATTCAAAGATAATGATACCGTTAAAGATAGAGGAGGGAAAAAATGGTTAAGTGCTATAAATTGATTTTGTCCCACATAGGAACCTTAACAAAGTGGAGACTGGTTTGAGCCTTATAAAACTAAATGGAGGAGTTGAAGGGCTATTTTAATCCTTCACTTATCCTAAATTGGTTTTATAAATAAGTGTGGACTAGTATATATTAGACTTAAGAATAAATGCTTGCTAAAAGTGTTCATTAGGGGGTTCATATAGGTGGACTACACGCGCACCGCTGCCATCGCCCGGCCCGGCTCTAGATCCAAGCGCAAGCGTTAGGGAGAATTGTCCCAGTCTCAGTCTTACCTTTTTGGACAAAATTCAATTAGAATTTTTACTTAATGGGCTTGATCGGATGTTATGATTTGACCAAGTAAAAATCCTAATTGGAGATCATAGCCGATTGGATGTTAGGGTTTGATTAGGGGTGTAAACGGATATTAAACGGATCGGATACACTGTTTTCATATTCATATTCTTTTAACTTTTCGAATATTTGGATACGAATTCAGATTTGACGGATATTTAAAAATGATATCCAAATTCGTATTCATTGGATATCGATCGAATTCAGATATATCTGTATTTGATTATAATTATTCAAATTTATTTATATTTTATTAAACTTATCCGTATTCAAATTTTTATTTTATATTCATATTCGATGATAATTATTTAGATATTCATTTATGAATATCCAAATACGTGAATTTATGAACCTATAACAAATACATATTTTAATTAATAGAAGGAACTATATAATTTCATTAAAACGAAAGCAATCAAACAAATAGCATAGTTTCTAATTAATAATTGACTTTATAATTAATTATTAGTACTTATTATTAATAATAATAATAATGGCATTTAAGTATATTAATTATAAAGTCAACCAACAATAATTATGTTGATTAACTTTTTTCTTCAATTTTTTTCTCTCTATATTACAATAATTTTTTAAATTTATTCTTTTTTCTTTCCAATTCTTCAATTATAATTTATATATATACATATATGGATTATGAGATTTTTATTGAAAAATATAAATAACATATTATTTAATAAATATATATTCGGATCAAATATTAAATGGATCCAATACGCATTTACCATATTTGTATCTATTTATAATCAGATATCTACTAGTCGAATGCGGATAAGATCTACTTTAACGAATGTGGATAAATTTTGTATAAACGAATACGAATGCGAACGGTAAATGAATTTTCGAATATCCATTTACAGCCCTAAGTTTGACCAAGTAAAAACTCTAGCCGCTCTTAATTAGGGTTCGACTGCCAGTTAAAGCCCAAAAATGTGTTTGAGGCCATTAAATGCAGCTAGCTCTAATTTTCTCTATAAAGGAGTCCGCTACTGGCAGACTTAATACACACAACACAGTCTTTCTCCTTTCTTGCTTACTCACGTATCCTCTCTTATATCTCCCTATCTTCAACTGAGCTTCGCCTATCTGATTCCGGCGAATTGAGTTACTGTTTGAGGTGAACGAGAATGAGTGCACCTAATCGTTCTGGACCATCTTATCTTGGGAGGAGAAGCGTTGTACCCGTTGCACTGGTGAGTCGGGGCATTCATTTCTTCAAGGCAAACAGAATTCATCTGTGATTTGGTCATCCGACTAATTCTATTATGATACAGAATCTTAGATAAGTTTCTTTAATTTTCTATTTTTAAATTACGTAAATTTGATCGCATGTTCTTTCTGTTTTGATGCCTCGATTTGTTATGTAACTTTTAGCTTTTTCGGATATCGTATCATGTTGAATATATGAATTTTGTTATGCCTTGATCCTATTGAATGTATAATTCTTATTATGCCTATTATACTAAAATTTATAATTTGATAAATATGCACGTTTTCCCTTTGATATCTGTTTTAAACTCAATTGATAATCTGAATTGCTTTACATGCGTTATATCGTTACCCTGCTGCATGTTGTTAGTGTTTTGCAGCAACAATCTTGAAGAAACTAACATTATGTGTGTCTTTATCTAATATAAATTTTGCTGAGATTTCTGATTAGATATCCTGCTTTAGGGTTTTTTTCTTTTCTTTGGAAATCTGTAATGGGTTCTACTTCTTATGCTGTTGGTGATATAGTGTCAGCGAAAGTTGACCTTTCCGGACTGTCGAAAAAATTCTCGGGCCAGTATTTTAAGAATTGGCAACAGCGCATGGAAATCTGGCTGACGATGAAAGGTCTTCTTTCGTTGACTCAGTTGACCATGCCAGAATCAACTGATACTAATCTTAAGACTAAAGAAATAGTCGAATGGAAAATGAGGGATTAGATTGATCGAGGAGTAATTTTGTCAACTTTGTTTGATACACTCTTCGATGTATACTATTCTGATTCCTATACGGCTAAGTCTTTAGGGGATGAATTGGATAGGAAATACAATACTGAACAGCAGGGGCTCAAAAAGTATTCAATTTCCAAATTCCTGAAGTATCAGATAGTTGAGGGCAGGTCTGTATCTGAATAGACACATGAGCTCATCAATCTAGAGCATTCCCTGGCTGATGCTGATATGAAACTTCCTGAGAAATTTATGGTCATGTCAATTTTTGTTAAGTTCCCAAAGTCATGGAAAAGTTTCGGCATGACTCTAAATCATCAAAAAAGGAAATTGACTTCAGATGATCTAATGATCGCCATAAGTATTGAAGAGGAACACATAAATCAAACTCACAATGTTCCTGTTGAGTATATCCCTAAGGCAAATGTGATAATAGGAAAGAAGAAAGTCATCAATAAAATGAACCAAATGAACTCGAACTCTAAAACCATTGATAAAGGAAAAGCCAAAGATAATAAGAAACCTAAGGCAAACAGGCCTTGTTGAAATTGTGGACAAAAGGGGCATTGGGCTAAGAAGTGTTCCTCCAAGAAAGCCAAGGTTAAAGCCCAGTCTGCTGGACCAGTCGTCAATATGGTTGTTGGAGATACGTTTCTTTCAAACTCGAATTATTCTCTATCTATGAACCCTATGATTGGTTGATAGACCCTGGTGCTAATGTGTATGTTTGTGCTGACAAATCACTGTTTGTATCTTACCAGCCTGTTAGCAGAAGGACTGTGACGATGGAAAACTCAAGTGCAACCAAAGTGTTTGGGATAGGACGCGTGAACCTGAAATTTCCTTCAGGGCGCATACTGTCTTTGTAAAGGGTGCATCATGTTCCAGAAGTCCGAAGAAATATAATTAGTGGTTCTGTAATAGTTAGGGAGGGTTATGAAATTTCTTTTAAATTGAATACAGTTGTAATTTTACATTACGGAACTTTCATTTGTAAAGGTTATCTTTCTGATGGTTTGTTCAAGTTATGAGTTGAAAACATTATTGGTTCTAATAAAATTGAATTTCCTAATTTTTCTGTTATTAATATTGTTGAGAATTCATCTATTTGGCATAGTCGTTTAGGACACTTAAATTTTAGTTTTGTCAAATGAATGGTGACTTAAATCTAATTCCTAAACATGAAATTGAACGAGGTCATAAATGTCAAATATGTGCTGAAGCTAAGCCAGTTAGAAAGCCTTTACCACTTGATTGAAAGGCAAGCTAAAGTTCTTGACTTAGTACACACATATATTTGTGAGTTCAATGGGGTCTTAACAAAAGATAATAAAAGATACTTTATTCACCATATGGATGTGAAAACAGCATTTCTGTATGGTGATCTTGAGGAAGAAATCTATATGGATCAGCCTGAGGGATTTGTAGCTCCTAGAAATGAGCAAAAAGTTTGCAAGCTTGTTAAATCACTTTATGGTCTGAAACAAGCACCTAAACAATGCAAGCTTGTTAAATCACTTTATGGTCTGAAACAAGCACCTAAACAATGGCATGAAAAGTTTGACAAAATCGTACTGTCATTTGGCTTCACAGTAAATGATAATGACAAGTGCGTCTACTGCAAAGTTAAAGGTGATAATTGTATTATGTTATGCTTGTATATAGATGACATTTTGCTGATTGGCTCCAACATTGAGATTATCAATGAGACTAAGTGTTTCTTAAAGAATAAGTTTGAAATGAAAGATATGGGTGTTGCAAATATGATTCTTGGACTTAAGTTGACTCGTTCAACTGAGGGTATAACAGTCTCTTAGTCTCACTATGTTGAGAAGATAATTGAGAAATTTGGCTATGAACAAAGTAGAATCGCAAAAATACCATATGATCCTTCAGTGACTCTCTTTAAGAATGAAATCGGTGTACCAGTGTCTCAATTAAGGTATTCTCAAATAATTGGTAGCTTGCAATATCTTGCAAATGATTCGAGACCAGATATCTCATTTGTGGTCTCTAAGCTTGCTAGATATACAAGCTGTCCTAATCGAACTCATTGGGAGGCTTTGGATAAGGTACTTCGATACTAAAGGGTTCAGCTTCACTAGCCTTGCACTACAAGAGATTTCTTGTAGTGCTGGAAGGGTATAGTGACGCTAGTTGGATAGCCAAAAACTCCAATAGTAATGGGTGTACAGGGTATGTATTTACCTTAGGTGGGGGCACTGTCTCCTAGAAGTCTACTAAACAGACTTTGGTAACTCGATCCACTTTTGAGGCTGAGTTGTGTGCTTTGGATACAATTGGGATAGAGGCAAAATAACTATATGGGCCGATGGTACAATTGCCCATGGTAACCAAACCTATTCTGGGAATTGCAATACATTGTGATAACCAAACCACAATTGCAAAGATTAGAAGTTCAAAGTTCAATCAAAAGACTAAAAGACACATCCAAGTTAGACTAAAGTCTACAAGGGAGTTAGTGTCTGATAGGGTTATAGCAATTCACTTTGTTGGATCCAAAGACAAAATTGCAGACCCTCTAACTAAAGGACTTAATTTGTCCTCAGTTCATAAATTTAGGTTGGGGATAAGACTAGAAACCCATCAGTGATATACCTGCAGTAGCAACCCAACCTAACTAAGTGGAGATTCCACAAAGTAGGTTCAATGTGGTATAAACAAGCTACTGAGTATATCAAGTTGCACCTAAAAATTAGATTGATACTTTGTATCTAGTGTCTATCCCCTGATTACTTGATAAGTGCTGACTACTACTGGTATAATAAGAGGTTAACTCTGAATGGGGTCAAGCCTTTTGTATGAGATGCGAGCAGTGCATCCAACTAAGTGAATGTAGTCCTTTGGCCGCGACTAAAGGAATTGGGTTGTTCCTTGACAAGCATTCATGATACAAGATCGGGACACATGGCCTTATTGTGTCAACCCTAAAGATCAGTACATAGCCTTTAGCTCGTTGTTACTGATAGATGCATTTGCAATCACTGGTACAAATTCAAGGCTTAGATCCATTTGGCCCGGTGGTGGCAGAAGTTGGATAACTTAAGGAGTGGTTCAAATCGGAAGGTACCATTGTTGAAAGCGAGCTATGTTGAATCTGATAACCTTTATCGGCATAATGTAATTCCCTATATTAGTCTAATTATATGTTTAAAAAGAGAGAAACTATACTTGGATGGATGCCAAATAGGTTGGAATCCAAATATAATGATAGTGTTAAAAATAGAAGAGGAAAAAATGGTTAAGTAATATGAATTGATTTTGTCCCACATAGGAACTTTAACAAAGTGGAGACTAGTTTAGGCCTTATAAAACTAAGTGGAGGAGTTGAAGGGTTATTTCAACCCTTCACTTGTCACATATTGGTTTTATACATAAGTGTGGACTAGTATATATTGAGCTTAAGAATGAATGCTTGCTACAAGTATTCATTAGGGGGTTCATATAGGTGGACCACACGCGCGCCGCTGCTGCCGCCGCTGCCGCCGCCGCCGCCCAGCTTCGGCTCCGAACGCTGGCGTTAGGGTGAATTACCTCAGTCTCAATTTTATCTTTTTGGACAAAATTCAATTGGAATTTTTACTTAATGGGCTTGATCGGATGCTAGGGTTTGACCAAATAAAAACCCTAATTGGAGATCATAGCCGATCGAATGTTTGGGTTTGACCAAGTAAAAACCCTAGCCGCTAGACGCTCGTAATTAAGGTTCGACCATCAGTTAAAGCCCAAAAACGTGTTTGAGGCCATTAAATGCAGTCGGCCCTAATTTCCTCTATAAAAGAGGTCGCCACTGGCAGACTTAATACACACAACATAGTTTTTCTCCTTTATTGCTTACTCACGTATCCTCTCTCATATCTCCCTATCTTCAACTGAGCTTCGGCTATATGATTTCGGCAAATTGAGTTACTGTTCGAGGTAAACGAGAAGGAGTGCAACTGATCGTTCTGGACCATCTTATCCTGGGAGGAGCAGCGTTGTACCCATTGCACTGGTGAGTTGGGGCATTTATTTCTTCAAGGCAAGCAAAATTCATCTATGATTTGATCATTCGACTGATTCTGTCACGATACAAGATCTTAGATAAGTTTCTTTAATTTCGTGTTTTGAAATTACATAAATCTTATTGCATGTTCTTTCTGTTTTGATGCCTCAGTTTGTTATGTAATTTTTGGCTTTTTCGAATATCGTATCATGTTGAATATATGAATTCTGTTATGCCTTGATCATGTTGAATGCATAATTCTTATTATGCCTATTATACTTAAATTTATAATGTGACGCACGTTTTTCCTTTGGTTATTTGTTTCAAACTCAATTGATAATCTAAATTGCTTTACATGTGTTATATCGCCCTGCTGCATGTTGTTAGTATTCTGCAACAACATGTGAGTAGTGGAAAAAAGTAAAGAGAAGATAAAAGACTAACCTTTCAAACTCGTCCTGCATGCAATGAAGGAGAGTCTTCAAGTCTTGAGCAATATAATATTGTCAAGACTCTTGAAGAATAAGAATCGCTAGTAAAGCAAGGCTTCCTACAGTAATGAATAAATAAAAATTATTAATTAATCAATTAATTAGTTAATTGACCATTAAATTAATTAAAAATAAATCAAAAGGACAAGTTAAAACAAAAACAATAATAAAATTAATTATCATGGTAAGAAAAATTAAAAATAACAATTAAACTATACTTTCAATTTTCAAAGGTAAAATTCCAATTGAAAGTCAGGGACTAGATGGTGTACCAAATTAAGACCCTAAGGTATAAAAGTAAAAACTCAACAAGAGACTAAATTGATTAAATAAAAAGGGGGGCATTGAGCCCACCTAAGACCATCCACAATGGAGGTCCATTGGGGTGCTATTTTGGATAGCATTTGGGTTGCCCCAACCAAATCCTATTTAGAATCTAAATATAAAACCTTTAGTATTTAACCTTGACCAAATTCTTATTTTATTATTTTATGTTTTATTTAATTTATTTTAACTAATGTAAAGAATTTCAAAAGATATATTAATTTACGTATTAATTTATAAGTAAATTTTAATTTTCATATATTTATCTATAAAATTATATATTTCATATATTTCAAAAAATTTAAGTGTAAAATTATATATATATATTTTGACTGACTGGTTATTGTGAATTTTTTTTTTTGTAAGTAAGATTTATATCATCAAATTGTGATAACTAATTTGTACCAGTTCATAAATTTATTTGTATTGTTCTTTTTCTTCCAGGCTTCAAATTTGTACCTTTTGATAAGTTGTTTAACAAAATAATTTTTTTTAATTATTAATAATTAATAAAAATATAAATATAAAAAAAGTAGAATAAATAGTCTAAATATATTAAAATAATATTTATATACATTAAAATAATATAAAAAGTAGTATCTTGGGTTGGAGAAGGGAAATATTATTTGATGTGTTATATTTTTAGGGTGCTATTTTAGCTGACGTGATTCAGAGTTGGAGATAGTCGTCCACTCAAGATGGATTCTATAATCTAAATGGGTTTAAGCGCACGAAGAACCTAACTGATATACAAATTAAAAACCAACTTAAACAATCATTTTTTGCAACTTAAACACTAATTTTTCGTGGGCACATTCTAGGAGCAAAAGCTCACCATTCTTTAATTTATGGAAAGGACTCAAAATCTTATTATATGCAACATCAACTAGAATATATTAAACTTGTCAAATTAAAATCAAATATTTTCTTGAAAATTTCAGTACAATTGACCAACAAAGGAAAAAATAAAATAAAATATTATATTTTTTTCTTTATCATCATTTTCCGGGAAACCATGGGGTTGAAAATATGGGCCCCAAAATGTCGTGAATTTGGTTTTTCAGATTATATTGCAGGCCTTGACTTCACAATTGTGAGAAGTCGACTCTGGATTTTGTTTTTAAGGTTTTGGGGACAACCTTCGTTTTTTCGTTAAAAATAAAAATAAAAAAAAAAAAAAAAATAATAATAATAATAATAATAATAATAATAATAATAATAATAATAATAATAAATAAATAAATAAATAAATAAAAAAATATTGTTATTATAAAAGGAAGAAAATTTCCAAACATTAATATCTTGTAACTTTTTTATTTTTGACAGAAAAAAGAATTAATATTTTTTCTAGAGAAAAAAATGAAAAATATAATAACATCCTTACCGTGCACTCTACAAAAGATTTTGTAAAATAAGAAATGGAATGGCATACAAATTTTGAAAACTTAAGCATAAATTTTGAATCCTTTACTAATTCCTTTCAACTTAAGCTCTTGTATGGGTCTATTAGAAGTCACAAAATACACACACACAAATATATATAAGGTGAACTGTAGCCACATCTCCTGAAATTTGGTGTAATTATTAAAAGATCCTTGCTTTTTTCTAAATACAAATAAACTTTTTATATAGAAAATTGATATGTAATACAACCAAAAAATTGTGAAAAGTTCGAAATGTCCTTACAACAAAATTAGGGAAAAAATAGAAATGGGTGAACTAAAATTACATCCGTGAGGTGAGGTGTAATTACCAAAAGACTCTCATCTTTCCATAATATTACAAATAAGCCTCTAATAGTAGTAACTGATGTTGCACTTATTACTGATGCGTCTAATTTATTTATTACAAAAAGAAGAGCTAAGTAAATGAGCAATCAAAGAAGAATGCAAGGAGATGTAACATATAAACAACTTACATGCCTTTATTGATTGGATTAGTTACTATTATATAGAATTTCTATTTCCCCAACATTTAGAAAATTTAATCTATTAAGAATAAAATATAAAGTACTATTTCACTATAAAAAACTTATATAATTAATAAACTATCAATTTTTGTCATTATAATAATATTATAATTAACTCCTGAAAGTTTAAATATATTACAAATAGCACCTGAAAATTTTAAATATTATAAATTTCTCTCACTTTTTTTAATAGTGCGCCCAAGAGATCCTAACATCAACTAACAATTGGACTTTATTGTTAGACGGTGCAAAGCTTTAGGAGGTTATTTGTAATTTAGGAAAAAATGAGAATCTTTTGGTAATTACACCAAACCTAAAAAAGGTCCGCCTATAATTCACCCATATATATATATATATGTGTGTGTGTGTGTGTGTGTGTGTGTGTGTGTTATTTATACATACGTATATCAATAGTTCGTTAGAGTTCGAATCCCTGATCGTCCATATTATGTGAGAGACTTATGCCAGCTGATCATAGTCCATGCCCTTGGCGTAACATATATATATATATATATATATATTTCAAGTGGATGAATAAGGATCTTAAGGATCATCAAGCATCAAATGCTAAAATAGTAGCAGTTTTACTTTACAGTCTAATCGTCAGTCATAAAAGTGAGAATAGACATACAATCTAAAATAATAGAGGCTCAATTATGAAGTGTCAGTATAGACGTGGCAAATTTTAAAAGGCTAAAAGAGTAGCATTTATATTTTTAACAATTGCCACTGCAGATAATGACCTTCGTACCTATATATATAGTACTAATATACATGTCCTAAAGTATTACTAGTAATTGAATTTTTATTCTCATTTTTGCACGTTGGAATATTGAATACAATAAAGATATGAAAAGAAAATTTCAGCTTTAGAAAAAGTGGGATAGGAGCACAAACTTGTCCCAACAACATGAATGGCTTTGCCTGAGGAAAGCAGACTAAAATGCACCACCAATGTCTTTTCTGATAAATTAAAGTAATGCTAATTATTAACTCGAGTAAAATTTTGAATATAAGGTTTCATCAATGTCATTTCTTATGATCTAAACAGAATTACCATTTCATTGGTTCAAGTTTCTTCAGTTTAAGTCAACTTTGTGTTTCAATTTTTACACAATTAATAATGGCCTATCCTGTCGGGTCGAACAGAAATTCCAAGGGGTCTAAGTATAAATAAACATGTCGACCACAAACTCAGAATACCCCAAAGTAGTCTATATAAGTAGCTAGGTATCATTCCACGCTAATGACCAATAGTATTTAAGTAAGGTTATGTATTTGTAATTACATCACTCACGACATCATATTTAAGTAAGGTTATGTATTTTTAATTACATCACTCATGACATCAATGTTACCATGGTTCTTGATCCAAATACATGTACATATATATATATATATATATGGCCAAGTAAAATATTTTTCCATATTTTAATAACAACATAGGCAGTGCATATATATATATATATATATATATGAATTAAAATTGTGCAATATTGTTAAAGAGCGCAATGTTCAAAGGATATTGGGACGAGTTTATAAATTATTTAAAATATTTTATAAAATATATGAAAGTTTATAAGATATAAAGTGTTTGCATAATTTTTTTTTTTTTTTCAAAACAAAAGTTTATAAACTTTGAAAATAAGATAATAGGATCTTATAATATTTTTTACAAATATAAGGAATTCCTAACTCACTTTTAAGATTTTAACTAATTTTAATTATATTAATTATTAAATTAATTGTAAGTCTTGTTTTTATATAAATGCTTCAATTACATCTTATAACCTTAAAAAATGGTGTCCTAAAAGCTTATAATATATCTCAAATTGATTTAGTCGAAAACACCCTCTTGAGGTCTTTTAAAAGGATGATAATTAACATTATCATTAGGTTCCATGGTACTCATTTCTTGTTTGTAATTTTGTGAAAAGAAAAGAAAAAAGAATATAATATCTAATTATCAAAACAAAGATGGATTAGTTTATATTATATGATATAATAAAGACTAAAGTCCTTTTGATTAGGGTATCGATTTATATTAACTAATTGTTTGATATTTGTGATGATAATCAAATTAATTGTCAAGTATAGAGATTTAATAGCATAAATATGTTGTTCTGTCAGTACGCATTAATAGAAAGTTTTATTTTACTAAGTCTTCAAAAAATATGAAAAAACACAACTTATAAGCAATATAAAGATTCCTTATTCTCTTATATATGAGGATAAATTATGAGAAACCCCTTCAAAGAAAAGTTGGATTAATAATCTATGGTCCACTTTCCGGAGGAAAAGATTAATTTTCACATAAAATGATACCATCATACCAATTATATTACCTGATGAATTTCATTATTGATGTAGTGGTGTTGTGAAAACATTCCGATATAAATAAGAATTTTCTCACTTTACCTCACCATTTCGTGACTTTAAATAAAAGCTAAAATCGAACATTTTGGAGAAATGTGGAGTTTAGGACAATAGGAGCATCAAAAGCGTTATCGCTAGGAATCATATCTGCAGGCTGTAGAGGTGTGGAAGTAGACACCTGTGGAATATAAAAATTGAAAGTAAAATTCTAATCTAATTAGAATTTTTAAGTTTGAGAAAAATATATGGCCTGGATCTTCTAACATTTTCTTATTTCTTTTGCAAGTGCCACGAAAAAAGACAATACAATAGCCATATAATTTGTCTTACTGTTATCTAGATTGATTATTGCAGGTTAGTCACCCAATTACGAAATCCAATCTCGATCTTAATGTTTAATTTCACAAGGCATGGCAACAAAAATTTTATTCTGACTCGTATTGACTGACTCTTGATTTAATGAGTCGAGAAATAAGCCTTTTACAAGTATAAGGTTAAGGTTTTGTTTGGCTGTGAATTGGGATATTTTGTCAAATTTTTTTGCCAAAATGATTTTTGGGAAGTGTGGTTGGGGAATGTAACGGTTGTTTGTTTGTATTTTGGTTGGTAGGTAAAGAATGAAGTGAGAGAAAATTATTTGTTTGTTTGCATTTTGGGATAGGACAATATGTCACATCAGTAACTTTTTTGTTGGGTTGGTGGGGGTGAAATGAGTATTTTAAAATTATTTATATATGTGTGTATAGATTGAGTGAGTGGTAGTATGTGTATGCATTTGTAATAATGAGATAATTAGTGAAACTTTGTGGAATGGTTTGGGAGTGTGAATAGTGGGAATATTTTGAGGAATAAATTTTGTATTTTGAAAGTGAGATTAGGGAATGTGTAGTATTTGTTTATTTAAATTTTGGGAGTAGAATAATGAATTGGGAGTTCACATCCAAACAAAGCCTAAATTTATGAGGTAAGAGTTGATTAGATGCTCCTCCAGTCAATATGATCCAAAGCCAGAGTTCGGTTTAAAAAGGGCATATAATGGATTAGAGTCGCTTAATGTTGCTTATAAAAATTCTTTGTAAATTTACAGTTTAAATGGGAAAGTTAGAGAGTAATATGATGTTTGGATCAAAAGATTTAATAAGGGAAAAATATTCAAAGAAAAACTCAAAGATATAAAAACTAAAATGTTATGTTATATCATTTAAAATATTAAAAAAAAGACTCCTTAATGTTTACCTTACTAATTCATTATCCAAACATAGGATAAATATATTTTTCAGGGTAAATTATATAAGTAAGTTTATAGATGATGTGTATGTATTAATATATCATTTAACCGATAACGCATAATTGAGGTGATATAATTTGAGACACTCATATGATCAGAATTAATGGACAAGAGCAGACGATCATGCATCAAATTAAATCAAATTAGATTAATCAATTTAGTACTAGAAAATATTTAATTTCTTATTAAATACCAGGAATATAATAATGACAAAACAAGAAGCAAGTGAAAAAATAATCACCATTAACCTAAAATAAAGGATAAGTATTAAGCTTAGACAAAATTCACGAAAGTTAATTTTCAAGAAGCACCAACCCCTTTTTTTCTATGAAAGCAACAGATTGTCCTAGATTTTCGCCAACAGCAATTTCTCATTTATTCAAAAAGCAATGATTTCACAATTCTAATTATTATTTTTCTTTTTATCTCTTCCTTTTCTTCAGTTTTGTTGGAACCCAATATGTCAAATCCCTCCCATCAATCAATCAATCATAAGTGAGGAATTATGGAAACGTGTCGAGAGCCCATCTGGGGGTTGAGATTGTCTCTATGCACTACGTTTCGTTCTGTCATTGCTGGGTTTCTTGGCCAAAGGCAAATTATAATTTGACATTTATTTCCCAAGGAAAAATTAACGTCGCCCCCCTCGCGGCACTCCATTTTTATGACGGCAAGCCTGAGCTTAACTATGGACAATAAGAGAAATGCACTAATTTTGAGAAATGAAATAAGTATTTTTATTGATATAAAAAATAATTCTAAAATTTAATAGAGAAAAAATCTAGACTTTTAAAATTTTTTGTAAAGCATTACGGTCTTAAAATAAGCAATTTGGTATTTTATTTAATTAAATGACAAAATTAATCATATTTTAAAAGTAACGATTAAGTAATTTCATTTTCGAATTTCTAATCTCCATCCAATTCACCATTTTTTTTTTTTTAAAATCAATTATTTTACTTTATGACTTTTTTCCTTTATTGATTCCAAAACTTTATAAATACATTAGAATTATTAAAAGGTATTGCAGTATAATAAAAAATATATAAATAAATATTTTATTTATTTTATATTATAAAAATTTCAGCACATAAATTGAAAATGTCAAACATGTTACTATATATTTAGATATATATATATATATATATATATATATAAGATGATGACAACAAGATGGGGGACGTTCCAACTGCGAAATTGATATTATGTAATTATAACATTTGCAGCAGTTTTAGTTAGGTGCCGTTTATATAAGTTTCTTCTTTTGCAATAAAAATCTTTTTTTAGAAAATAATCTAGCAAGAAATTGAGTAAAGTGAGTAATTTAACTCTTTATAGCGAAAATTATGCACCATTGCAGTTAGGAATTCAATCAATTTCTAACAACTAGGAATACATGAATCAAAGCTAGCTTTGTTGCTCACTAGAAATTAGAATTTCAATTTTATTAGAATATTATGAATCGATAATAAAATTAATACTGTTCAAGTCTTTAGATAATTTTGGTCATATGTTTTCTTTCTTTCTTTCCATTTTTACGCACACAACATACGCATAAGACAGTTAGTTTTGTACTCCGAGTTTAACTGTAAATGTGTGAGGATGGTGCAGATTGATCAATTGACAAATGATAATAAATATTCAATATAGAGACTTTACCGGGTTAGATACTAAAATAAATTTTTAATAAAGTTATATGAAATATATTAATGACTTTGATAATGGACATAACTTAAGGTAGTTTAAGGGCGCAATAGGTTAAATTTATTCAAAATATTTTAGAAACTCTTATATTTTATAATTAATTAGATTTCTTTAACCTTATAAGATGTCACATCTTATTTGCAAATAAATATTTGAAGTCTTCTAAGGTGTTGAAGTTTTTAAAATATCAATAATGATAATTTTATAATTAATATGATTAACATTAAAGGAGTTTTATAAGATTTTAAAATGTATTAATTTAAAAATTCCTTATTTTTTTAATAAAAAATTATAAAATCTTAACAATTTATTTCACAAACTTATATATAAGCTCATCCAACTGCTATGAAAAAAAATTAAGTGTGTTAAGTGAATAGTACACTAGCTATGGCATGCATGGTAATACTGAGATTACTCTTTAGCTTTAGAGATGAAAAAATATTTAAAAATATTTATTTAAAAAATTTAATAAGTTTTTATAGAATATTTTTTAAACTTATAAGATATTATATATATGTTATTTTTAAAGTAAGTTATTGAAGCGTTTGAATAAAATAAGATTTTGAAGCTTATGAAATGTTAATAATGACAATTTTATAATTAAAATGGTTAAATTTAGAGGACCCTATTGAAATTTTTGAAAATAAATTAAAACATATTGATATCCTTACATTTTTTTTTGAAAGAACTTATAATATCCTGCATTTTATTTTACGATTTTATAAGCTTATTTTTAAAAAAATTATCAAACACTTTCTAACATTTATGAACTATTAAAAATCTTACAAGATATTTTAAAAAACTTATAAGTTCACTCAAACACCCTCCAAGTCGATAACTGACTACTGATATGTAGTGTTTATGCATAAAATGCAACAACTTATATATGGTGCATATTACATATACTGCACAATACAGAATTTTTTCTGTCTAATACATACAACAAACTAAAAATTTCTACTCTTACAAGAATTATAGTTTTTGATACAAGCGTTTGATTCTAACATGGTCAGCTTTTGATTATTTTCTCCGTGAAAAATGCAGGAATGACAGCAGAACTTCAATTATGGTTCTAGTTCCTTTCTTCTTTTTTTTTTTTTTTTCTCTTTTTAGTATATATAAGACAGGAGTTCTTGATTTCAGGCCCACCATATATTGAACCCTAAACTTAAAACTGACACATACTGGTAGGTGAATTAGAATGAGTTGACAGCAAATATAATTTTGCATGTAAATCCCCTCAGCTTTGGAGAATGATGAAATGCCAACAAAACCCCGGCATCTCAATTTGGCAGTCATGATATGGGTACCACCAAGAGAGGGCACATTTGCACAGCCACGCATATAAGTTAAGGGACAATTACTCGTGACATGACTAATATGTACTCTCACTAATTTTGTTTTAAATATTAAACACTGCAATTATTAATATATAATATCTGCCAAGTGATTTATATCCATTAATAATATTAGTTTGATTATATATAAAGTATTTGAGTTCGAAAGTTCGAACTTAAAGAGTTTCTAATATGCATGTGTATAAAAAAATAATAGAAAATATCTTAAAAATAATTATAAAGAATAAGGAATTAAATAGAAATTCGTATATAAGACGGACTAAGAAATGAACTCATTCTCTAACAATAGTTATAACTTATAACTCAATTCGTATGTTTTTTAGATTATGTGTAATAAAAAATAGACATAAATTGTTACGACGAATAATATCCGAACTTTTTTAAAATGAAAAAAAAGAAGCCATTCATTTCAAAAAGTATAACCCTATCTTAGTTTTCTTGTAAAAGATTGGATGATGCTAGCTATAGGTTACATCACAAGAAAGGACTCTAATTCTCTATATAAGCTGCATGAGATTAGATTACATGTGTGGCCTGCAAGAATCTTTTGACTATGCTTTGCCTTTGCTTTCTCTTTTCTCTAGTCTTCCAAGCTAATTCCCTTGTATCAGGCATTATTTATTTTCCCCAAGTTGTCGAGAAACTCTACAGGTAATTAAATTAATAGGAGAATTCCTCTAAAAAGTACTAGGTTTTCTATACATACATAAACATGGGAAGAGGAAAAGTAGAGTTGAAGAGAATTGAGAACCCCACAAACAGGCAAGTGACGTTCTCAAAGAGAAGAAATGGTTTGCTAAAGAAGGCTTTTGAACTGTCTGTACTGTGTGATGTTGAGGTTGCTCTCCTCATTTTCTCACCTTCAGGAAAGGCATACCAATTTTCTAGTCATGAGTAAGTTTTTTCCAGTTTGTCCAATTATATTTTTTCAAATTTAATTTCATTCATTTTTATCTGTTTGTATTGTTTCAAGACTAAGTATGCTCAATTAATCGTCAATATTCAGCCGTTTAATATTTATTCTTTTTAGAAGTATTAGTTCATACAAGATAAATTATCAAGTAATTCAAATATCCGACATGAACTGATATATATATATATGATCGTTCGCAATTATGCAGGAATTGAGCATGTAATTAGAATGACAGGTTTGATTTTATTATTATTACAGCATACATAGGACCATTACAAGGTACAAAATTGAAGTAGGAATAACCAAATCAGATGAACAAGGCATCACAACCATGGAGGTATGGTATACCCATCTGCTGGTGCAAATTGAACATTAATTTCAACTGATCCATTCTGTAAATTCATGATATATTTGTTCCCTTTTTTCCCTTTTTATTTTTTTGATTAATTAGAGGTAATAGAAGAAGAAATTAATAATCATGAACAAAGGAAAAACTTGTGTCGCATGTGCAGGTGTGGAGAAATGAAATTGAGGACATGAGGAGAACAGTGGAGACTCTGGAAGCAAGAGAAAAGTGTGTTTTCATATATTATCAGATTTTCCACTAAAATTTTCATAATAATTAGGCATTTCACCGGTTAAATCATTTTATTAATTTCTCTATCTTATTTTGAAGGCATTTTGCTGGAGAAAATCTATCTGGGCTGAGCATGAAAGAGTTGAAACAATTAGAGCGTCAATTGAGAGTTGGGGTGGAACGCATTCGCTCTAAGAAGGTAATTAATTCTTGATTATTCAAAAGCATAATTTGATTTTATTAGAAAAAACTGTTGAATACATATCAATAATTTTATTTTTATTGATTGAACTTAAAAATTTATTTAATTTACCTTAAGGTAAAACCTAAGTCATCAATGTTAACTAATTATTTCTTTTTTCACGAGTTATGACGTTCATCATTCATTAGATTAATTCAAATATTGTCAATTCACAGAGACGCATCATTATGGAACACATAAGTTATCTCCAGAAAAAGGTAAGATTTTAAAATTAATTCTTTTAAATTTAATTATATTTGAACCACAATTACGCGCTATTTGACACGCGCGCCTATAAAATGGCAAACAAAATGATGAATATATCTCCTTTTGTGTATGCTAATTGATGTAGCATAAAGACCTTCAAGAAGAGAACAACAATCTCCAGAAGAAGGTGACTAATTTAAGACTTGGCATTTTTATAAAAATTGAGCTTAATTAATATTTTTCTTATATTCATTTTGATTAATTTCTAAGGGTGTTTGCTGCTCCTCCTCTTCATTTTTCACTTATTTATTTATTTGAGGTCCAGCTAAATGAGCTTCAAGAGGCCAGCACAAGCTCAATCATTTTAGAATCAGATCCAACCAGGGTATTCCCAAGGTAAGTAGCTAGCAGCTAGGCCTATGCTCTAGTATTTAAAATCTATCTTTATAATTACTAGAATTAAAGATATTTTGCCATTTGATGAAAATTATTAGGACGTTTGAATTTATTTTCTGGAGGCATTTTTATTTTCTGGTGAAAAGGAATAGTGAAAAGTTAGTTATAAAAGTATTTTTGAAAATGAAATATTGTCTGGATATTTTATTTAAAATGTAATGATTATATAAAGTTGAAAATGAGTTGTATTTGAAAAATGTAGGGTTCTTCTATTAAAAGTCATTCAAATATGTGTAGAAGAAAATAAAAAGTGATTAAAAGTGAAAATGGAGAGAGAGTGTAAGAGTTTGTTTGAAAGAATATTTTGAGAATGAAAATATCTATGAAAATGGAGGAAAAGTTGATGGTTTTCTATTTTCATTTTCAGCAGGAAATGAAAAGGGATCCAGAAAATAAAAACAAACGGGCCCTATGTCTTCTTAAATTGAAATTATTAAAAGAGTGTTTAGGTGAGTTTATAAGATATTCGAGAACTTGTAAGACATTATAAAGTGTTTAATAAATTCTTTTAGAAAAAAATCATATACAATCTCAAATTAAGATGTGAGGGTTTTATAATAAGCTTTTTTTAAAAAAATTAAAGAAAGTAAGATAATTGTAACTTTTTTTTAAAAGAAATATATTATCAAATTCCTATATTTTTAATCATATTAATAGCAAAATTACCATTACCTACATCCTATAAACTCCAAAATCATATTTTATCTAAATATTTAAAGAGGTCAATTTTACATAAGTTCCAAAAGCATGGATCTTTAAAATATAGGATATTATAAAATGATTTTTAAATAAGTTTAGTCAAACATTCTTTAATTTAGAAACTTTTAGAACTTGAAATGAGCTTTTCTTTTCTTTTCTTTTCTTTACTTTTTTTTTTTTTTCTGAATTGCCTAATTATTTTATTTCCTCTTTGCATAGGATTGAATGAAAATAATCTCACCAAGAATCACCAAGGCTTGTTGGCCAGGCACGGGGCTGGAGCAAATTAAGCATCAATTGCTGCTCTTTTTTCACCTTTTATCTTCTGTTTTTTTAAAACATTTGTCTTTCCGCCTTTGATGAATGGTTGTGTATCTATCAGCAGATAATTAGTCTTGGACCTGTAGAATATTATTAATTTGTATCAGGATTCAGGAGTATTATCTTTAAGCCTTTAATGCATGTGACTGCTAGATCGTAATTTTTCTTTTAATTTTATTTCAAACATTTTATTACTTTTGAATTTTACCAAGTAGCAAGCCAATTTGTGGTCTGTAGCCTTCTAGGCTATGCAAGCGTGATGCCTGATCCAAAAAATGACAGCAAAAAGACATTCTAGTTTTTGCTAGGTAGAATGTTTATACTCAAAAACGAAATGTTGTACTAAAACTAAAGATATATGAGGTTCTTGTATTTTAGTAAAAAAGAAATAATAATTTTTTTTTCTTGCTTCCCGTGATAATACTTTGTGCTTAACCATATGATTGTTTTATTTTCCGCTTTCTTTTCTTTACGAGGATAAAACATCCAATTCTCTGATTGAAAAGCGAGAGACTTTGTTCATTGAATCAAATCAATAAAAATATTACTGCAAAAAAAATGTAGAGTTGCACTAGAAATTACCATTTGAAATATATTATATAAAACTATTTAATTTTGAATTATTAAGTTGATTTTTGGACATCCAAATGTAACAATTTTATTAGGAACCATGTCTTATTAATTTTCCCGCTTCCCCTCTCATTAACAAGACTATAAAATGTTTAATTACATCCCCACAATATTATATAGACTAAAATAGTATTATTTACAAAAAGAATAAGTCTACATGACGAAATTATTTATCTTATTCATGAGATTTGGACCACACTAAATTCTAACTCTAATTTTCTTTAAATATTTACTAAAGCATCTGAAAGGATAACTTAATCATTCAATTTTGAGATAGTTCAGTAAGATTATTGCTTATATTAGTCTAGAATTAGATTGTTAATTAAATGTGCTCGTGTCATATAGCATCACATTTATGAGTCAATTGACAAGTAATCAATTAATTTAATGATATCGCTTGATATCTGTAAAATTTGAGATTTAAATTCTAACATAAACTAGCAAGCTGAATTGATTTTTCCAAACAATGGAAAAAGACTAGGGCTGTCAATGGATCGGATTTTAATCCAAATCCAATTTGAATTCGATCTGAATTTTAAGATTTTTATTCGATTAAAATATCCAATGGATCAGATTCGATTATAAATATTCATAATCCGAAATAAGTGGATCGGATATGGAATTAAACAATTCGATCCGTTAAAGATTCGAATCCAAACTTTAATATTTTTTTATTAAATTAATACACTTATATATAATATTATTACAAAATTTAAAATAAAATTTATATATTATATTGACTTAATATCTATATTAACGTCTATATTGTACTATTAATATGAGCTTTTAGTCTAAAAAATAAGAGAAATATTAATAAAATGTCAAATATAATAATGTATAATAGTTCATCTACACATTAATATAATGTAAAATAGGGATTTAGTATTCAAATATTTAATTTTTGGACTAATATATAATTAAAAATTATTAAAATTCAAATATGACTTAAATTTATTTTGTAAATACAATATTTTTATATAATCCAAAAGAAGGAAAAAAAATTAAATCGTGTCTGATTTTTTTTTTTTATTGGATTTCGGATATTCATCGGATTCAAATATAATATGACTAACAAAGATTCTATTAGATGTCGGGTCGGATTCGAAAATGAATTTTGATAATCAAATTCAGATTCGCATATGACTGATTCGATCTAAATCCGATCCGTAAAGACCCTATCTTTAACATATTGGTTGGCTCAAGTAATGTACCCAAGAAGCCTACTAATGATATGGGCCTTATTGGGCTTCAGACTCCAAATCACTCGTGTTGAATATTGATACCATGTCCGGAACCAGATCTAGATTCATACCCGACCCATTCCGCCAGATCACTCCACCACAACAAACCCTCGGCTAAGTCTACGCTCCTTTCCAACTGTTCCTTCTTCTCTGAAACGAAGAAATCAAGAGGGCAAAAAAGCAAGCAAAAATGGCAACGCTAGCCCGAATATCCAGAAGGATCCTACCCCGAACCCTCTCCAGCCCTCTTCTGGCCCGGGCTTTTTCAGCAGAAGCAGCCCAATCGGCTCCACAGCCTCCCCCACCAGCTCCGGTCATAAGGGAGTCGGCGGATCGGGTGACATGGGACTATAGAGGGCAGAGGAAGATCATACCGTTGGGCCAGTGGGCCCCCAAGATCGCCGTCGATGCTTACGTGGCGCCGAATGTCGTTTTGGCCGGTCAGGTGGTGGTCTACGACGGCGCCTCCGTCTGGAACGGCGCCGTTCTGCGAGGAGACCTTAATAAGATAACCGTCGGCTTCTGCTCCAATGTACAGGAGCGATGTGTTATTCATGCCGCTTGGTCTTCCCCTACAGGTCGGGTTTTTCATTGCTCCTATTGTACTATGCGCTTTGATGTGTGCACGTTGGATTTTAGTTTCCATATTTGTCCGCGTTTTCTTTGCTTTACTTGGTTTATAATATCTGAAGCAAATTGAATCTGCTATAGAAGTGGGGAGGATCATTCAGCTGAGCTAGAAATGTGTTTCTTTACGGTAGTCAATTCTGTTTATTTTTTCTTGATTTTAGTTGAAAATCAGGATATAGATCAGTAAGGAGCACTTTGCTTCAATTATCGTGAGTACTACATCTTACAAAATGTGTTCTTCCAAGAATCCATTTTCCTTGGAAGAACTAATTTAGTTTGTTTGTTTATGTAGTTTAGACGATTAAGATAGTGTTTATGTTGGAAGGAGCAATTAAGAACTTAGGCATGATGTGAAGCATAATCGCTCAACATCGTATGACATTATGGTGCTTCTTGACTTTTGGTGTTAATAAAGGGTTTTCTGTTGTCTGGGGCTAGGAAAGTAACTTCAATGGGGCTTGTTTTGAGTCATCTAGTGACATTTGTAGTTTGACTTTGAGATGCTCCTAGACTCAAAATTATGCGAATGTGTTCTGATTTTGACTGTGGGGAATGTTGTGGTATAGAATTGAGTTGTAATGGAAGATCATGGTAAATCAATAGAATTGAAGGCATCATTTCTAGATCCTAATCTGAGGCCCTGTGTGTCTGTATATTTAATTGCCACTTGATTTTTATAAGAAGGATTATAAGAATAATGCAACTCATCTGTTTGTGGTTAGGCTTGACTTCTGTTCCTAGTGAATCAAGTTGCTGTATGTTTTTAATTTCTCTCTGGAATAAAATTTGAAAGGGTAGATTAGTGATTGTTAGTGTCAACTGATAGACTTTAATAAGGAACTTTTGATTTCCCTGTTCAATTATGTTAGTTGGTCCGTTCCAGAAACATATTATTTGTAAGTAATATGTTTTCTGCTTGTTGATTACAAGTACTTGAGAAGCTTTTGAGGATTTCCTAAAGGATTTTAAAACTGTTTCAAGGACTCAACAAGCAATTATTTACCTTTCTCATTAACTTGTAGAAATATCTGCAGACAATTGGACTCTACAAACACCATCACAGAATTGAGTGTTCCACTTTAAACATAGTTTAGATGAATGTTGTTAACACCACAGATTCACCAGTTAAACTAGAGTCATCACCTGGAGTATTAATGTAGATTATGTGTTGCAGAATATCTGGAGTGGCAGAAAAGGGTTTCTTTAATTGCCAATTCATTGAAATGTGTCTCTCCTTCCAAATGTGATGCCTGCAATCATGATTGTTAGGTTGCATAAGTCAGAGAAATGACTAGCATGCCTTTAACCTCTTTTAAGTTCTTGTATACAGTTTGCCTACGTTGATTCACACTCCATGAATTAGCTTCTTAGCACATGAAAGGAGTAGAAAATATTAATTAGGTGCTTCCCACTGTTGCTTCCTGTTTGAAGAAGGATTTGCCCCATGGTTGATCATATTTGGCAGTGACATGTTACTCTAAGGTTGTCTCATGTTTCAGTTGTTTGGTTAGATAGCCCATGCAAATAAAAAATAGTGGTTTTGTTTGGTTTTGGTTTGGAGTGTCTTGAGAGAAGTGGTTTGGGGAAATGCGTAAAGAATGAATGTATGTTTTGTCTTATTTATGAGGTAGACATTTTCTTCTGAGATGTTTTTCCTTTAAGATTTCGTCCTATTAGTGGTGTCACACATATTATTATATATTATTATTGAAATATATATTTTTATTGAGGTAATGATTTAAAATGATCAAAATTTTCTAAAATATTTGGGGGAAAAAGTATATCTTTGGAAATGTTTGGTCTTGTTTCTAAGACAGAAAAATAATTTGGGAGAAAAAATCCAAACAATGCCAATAATTTTAGCTTCTAAATTGCATGGATGGGCCTTATTTGAGATTCACAATAGCTCTAATATACTGTACCCTTGAGTTTTGACTTTTGCGTGTAGGTTTCACCTTCTCATATACAACTTCCGATTGTTTGGTTTTATGTTGACAGTTGACACCATTTTGCACATATGCCAATTAATCAAGACGGTTTCACAAGATTGGTAGTCTGACCTCTCAAACAAACTAGCTATCTGGTCTCTTTATGAATACTTGCTATATTGCCTTATAGGTGTGAAACATTGGACTGACTGTTCAATAGGTTTCATCCGTAACTTTCCTGGCATTAGATTTAAATTAGCAAATAGATTGCCGATCCGATTTGCAAACTTTGCGAGCTTGTTCAAGTTCAAACACAAAATATTTTATCTTGAGCCTGGTTATTCTTGTTTGTAGAGGCCCGCAAATTGTATGCAATTTAGTTTTAATTTTTTATTCTTGTACTGCATTTTAAAGTAGTCAAAATAAAATAAATCATTTTGCTTAATGAGCCACATTTTAGCCCTGCTGAAGTAGCCTCTAGCTAAACTAGCCAATCTCAAACATGATTGGTTTACTATCGAGCCAAACAAGAACTGCAAAATGGAGCTTCGAGCCAAGCGGTGAAGTTCATGTTAAAACTTGACCTCGTTCTTTAACTTTGGTTGGTATTCAGCTTAGATGGGCTCATTTTCTGCCTTTAGTTCCAAGGAGAAAACAGAGAGGAAATGAAGCTCTTGTGCGGGGCAGAATCCTCTTCTAATATTTTGTGGGTTTTTTGGAGGTTGTTCATATGATATTTGAGGTTGATTAGGAATCAGTATTCTAAAAGGAAAAAGTGTGTCTGATATGTTAGTATGCTGCCTGCCCCATGATGTTAAAAAAGTAAGAATAGTTGGCTAAAAATTTTAAAAAACGTTATTGGAAAAAATATGCGAGGGACATTAAGATGTGACAAGCTTAAAGTAGCATCTTAAATTAATGATGGCCAGCCCAGAATATGCAAGTGGATGATCAAAAATTCTGAAATGGAGTTATTTTTAATCTAGATCCTGGGGCATCCACCCCAATTGGACAGCCTCAGGGAAATTTTTACCTCTGTATGAGGGTGCTAAGAAAGCAGTTTTTGATCTGCTGCTGACATTTAAATTAAGAAACATTTCTATTGACATAAAAACTTATAATCTCACAATAAACTATAATTTCTTGATATTTATGAAGTTTATAATTAATTTCATGCAAAATGGGGATTGTAGAACTAAAACTACTCAGTATTTCTCTAAGAAAAATTTCTTTGTCAAATTAAAATATTTTTAAAAAAATCCTGTTGGAGATAGTGATGGGAAAGCAAAGAATTCATGGGAGATGAAAACAAATTTTACCATTTTTGATAAAATATTGAAAATCCTCATTAGCCAATTGAATTGCTGTTGAAGGAACTCATGTGGTTGTAAAATGAGTTAGGATAAAATTCCTTGCCATATGTGTTTTTGGCTTTTGGTGCACTCTCACCAACTTTTTTTTAGCTCTCGTGTATGTGGGGTTCTGCCACACTTCGTTTTCGAAACCTTCTTATATAAAGCTTAGATTTGGAGTTGATTTTTTGCCAAACCTTTGGAAATGATATGGATTATCACCATCATCTGATCACATGTGGCGAGGAATTTTATGCACAACTTATTTTCCTTTCACTCAAATCCCTCCAATGAAGTGAAATTTAGTTGGCTCATTAGGTTTTTCACTATTTTATCCACAATGATTAAATTCTTTTTTAATCTCCCAAAAGTTCCTTTATTAATCATCACCTATCTTCAATAGAATTTTATCATACCATTTTTGTTTCGCTAGTTGGATCTTTTACTTGTGAAACACCAAATATTTTTGGATCCATAATCCCCCATTTTTAATGAAATTAATTCTGAATGTCATCAATGTCAATAAATAAAATATTATGAGATTGCTGAACTTTTTACAACAAAAAAGGAATATCAGGAATGACTTGCTCCGATACATGCTCAAAATCAAATATTTATATATTGTTTTATGATAAATTCTTAAAATTATATATGCCAGTGAGATATTTACACTATGTTTAGTTCATGGATTTTGGTACTGGAAAGAAAAGAAAATGTTAAGGAAAATACTTTTGATTGTTTGGTTGGTAAGAAAAATACTAAAGAAAAGAAAACTTGGGGAAAAATATAGTGTATTTAAGGAAAGTGAATTCTCCTCACAAAATGGTGAGGAAAATGAGGGAAAAGCTTATTTGAACTCTTTCCCATTCCCCAACACATTCATCACCCCTTTTTTCCATTCCTTCATTATTTTCTTTATCAACCAAATAATTTGAGATTTTATTTTTCTTTAATTTCTTTTCATTTTCGCTAATATTTTCATTTTCTTATGAAAATCCTTAAACCAAACATTGAGTTAAGTTTATTGAGCTGCAGATCAGAAAATATTATATTGTTGATAGAAAATACAAAGCAGGAGCACCAATAAGCTACTCTTTTTGCGCTTTAAAACTATGACTCCAATGAAGAGTTTTGTTTTATTTTAGATGTTATTTGTAGGTCTCTCTGATGAATATTATGTCATCTGAGAATAGAAAAATGACTCATATTGGTCTTGACAAAGAGTTGTCACTTGTCTACACCTGTGTGAGAGTGGATTTGTCCAATTGAATTCTTTATTCTTTATAGATAGGCACGAACAATCAGATCAAGTTCTTTTGTGTTGCTCTTGTCGAGAGACCTAATTTTACGAATAGATTGTAATCTTGGCTTTCTTATCCAAAAAGCCAAGGTGTTGAAAATGGAGGGATGATAAATTTTATTTGAAGTCTGATATGAATTTATGCTGAATGCCGTGTGCCTAAGATTTCTCCCTGAGGACATAAGTTTTGCTCACTCTCACTTGAGGAGAATATAAAACCTACAATTGGTCGGTTGGTGAAAAAATACTATACCTTCTTGTTTGACAGGGCTGCCCGCAGAAACATCTATTGAAAGGTTTGTCACAGTCGGTGCATACAGTCTCTTGCGATCCTGCACAATTGAGCCTGAATGCATTATTGGTCAGCACTCCATCCTTATGGAGGGTTCTTTAGTCGAAACACATTCTATCCTTGAAGCTGGGTCTGTGGTTCCTCCAGGACGGAGGATTCCAAGTGGTGAGCTTTGGGCTGGAAATCCAGCAAAGTTTGTCAGAACTTTGACTCATGAGGAGACATTGGAGATACCTAAACTTGCAGTTGCAATAAATGATCTAAGCAGAAGCCACTTCACAGAGTTCTTGCCTTATTCGACCGTCTATTTGGAAGTTGAGAAGCTGAAGTCATCTCTGGGTATTTCAATCTGAACTTGGTAATACTGAGTATTATCATGTGGTGCTATTGTTATTTCTCTGATAGAAATAAGCATCTGGAAGACTGAGCCAATGTCATGTAAGTTTTGATTTATGATGCAAGACTGCAAGTAAAATGGGATATGATGAGATTTTCTGAATCCTCTCATCTTGGCTTTACATGGTCTTCCTCGTTTTGTAACTTTTATTACACTAGTGTCTTGTTTCTTGCTTGTTTTGTGGCGCAATTTCTGAATTCATGGCTGGATCAGTCCCAACACAAGTGAACATGTTATATCTCTTGAAGTGTTTTAATAAAATTAGATTTTGAGTTTGTAGGATGTCAATAATGACAATTTTTACAATTTGAAGAATAAATTAAGAACTGTTATCTTTTTTAAAGAAAGAGTATAAGATTTCACATTTTCCGTGGGAAGTGCGTAAAATCTTTTTTTTTTTTTTTTTAATCTTTTTTAATTTTTTTAAATTTATCCTATCATCTTTTTGTGATATCAATTAATTACAAGTTTGATTGATGTAATATCATCGCACAAAATAATTAAAAAATATATATTTATTTTGAAAAAATACATATTTTTTTAGGCATGAAAATATAAACTATCTAATTTTTTTTTATCTATATACCTATCTTAGTTATGATTTTCAAATATAACTTTCAAATGCATTAATCTTATTTTATATTTTTAAAACTATAACAAAAATTTTCAATTTTGATAAAATATAAAAATTGAATATAGAAATAAAAATAAAACCAAACAGGTCCTAATAATACAAACTATTCATATAACATGAAGCGTTACGTGTGGTTTGGGTTTTAGATTATTAACAGTAACTGCAGCCAACTGCATTGCATTGCCACGTCACATTAGCTGGAAATGTAGGACCCATAGCATACATAATTGGCCAATGGCTGGTGGGAGATGCATTATAGTCTTTATTGATGCACATATCCAAAAATATTGGTGTACCTGAATGCTTGTAGGTTGTACCACCAACTTATCACCCATTTTTATTCATTTGTTTTTATAGAGAATCACTTTATCAATCAATTAAAAAAATGGATTTAATATTACATCATTTGAATTTTTTTTTTAAAACATATTCGTTCAACCTAATATCAAATAGAAATTCAAGTATCGGTTTGTTAAAAGAAAGAAGGATTGTATCGAGTATAAAGCTTGGCTTGAGAGGAGAGGTAATCCAATTTCAAAAACTTTGAAATTATTTAGTGATTTCAAAAATTTAAGTGAGCGGACTTCTCTGTATGATTACTTCATTAAAAAGATTTTATATATATATATATATATATTCTATTTGAAATAGCAAAATTATCAAAATCTTCTTTTCAGAAACGCTTCATTAAAAATTCCAAATAAAAGTTATAAATTAACCATTTGGCCCTTGGCTTTATAAGAAATTAAAAGTTTGGTCCGTTTGGACATATTTCTATTTTTTATATACTTCTAGGGTTAGTTTGGTTGGATTTTTAAGTTATCTCATAATTATTCATCATGTAATAATTTGTGTGATTTTTTTTATTATTGTGATATGATTTGGTTGATATGATAAATAAACTCATGAGAGGTGAAAAGTTAATTTATTATGAAAATTACACATATAAACACAAATTTTTTATATTCATGCGGGTTTGAGTATTTATTATCACTCAAATCAAATGAATAATAAGGTGGGATAAAAACACTATATCCTACCTTATCATCACAACCAAACTAGCCCCTAATATTTTTAAAAGATGAAAAGTAATTGTACCTTTCATAAATCTCAGTTCCCTTCAATAAAGAAAAGAAGTCTGGTAAATTTTAGTTGAAAGTTGGTAAAAAAGTCATAGAACTTTCGGTCCAATATTATATTGGTTTGGGTTTTCGCTTTGACTCAGAGATATCGAGTCCCATGCTTCGCCTTAATACTAAGTTTAGAACTTAGTATCATTAGATTTAGTTCTGATAACTTGTGTACGCACTTAATTCTATTAGCAAATATTAAGTTCCAAATAAAATAAAAAATAGACTAGTATATTCAGATTTAGTATTGATAAATTGTGCCTGCACTTACTCAATTGTATTTGTATTTCCACTTATACCCCTTCTTGGCACTTGCTTGTTTATTCACTTTCATTATGTGTTGGCGTAAGTATATGTACTTAACCACCTTCATCTGTATATGGCATATCCAAGATAGTAGTAGTACTATTTTCTGAGATTTGTTTTCATCTTAGAATTATTACAATTATTTTTTTCACACTATGTTTGAAAACATTTGTCTTTTCTATATTTCAATTATGCAATACTATCCTGTCAACAATATTTTTGTCAATATTATATGATTTCAATTATGGGCATGGTGCCGTAAGAAATGACGTTAGTATATTCATCGCTGATCGAGAGGTTAACCAAAAATGGGAGCTCGGGTGATTATTTACTAGATAATCAAATAAAGCCGGTTGTGAGTTCTGAAAATCGATAAGTAGAAATATGAGAAGTAAAGATAGGTAGCAGATGTCATTAGATAATCCTCAGAGTAATATATAAATGAGAGGGTATTTATAGTTGGCGGTTGAGTTGGTTAATTACTATTTAATTTATGTGGACATCATCTCGGACTTACATGTGTTGATAAATGGAGGGTTAGGATTATGACCCTCATTGGGTACGGGTCGGGTGGTCAGGTCAACCCGTTTAAAAGAGACGCTTGGATATTCTTGAAATTTTGATTAAGAGTAAAGTTATTTAGGTCTTTTAAAAATTCTTCCCTTGACAGAGACTTTTTTTTGATGCTATCATTTTCTATTCTAGAGTTCATTTGGTAAACCTTGCATTTCTTTTAGTGAAGATTTTTATAATTGTAATATTAAAAAGGTACAATGGAGATATTTTACTATTTCAGATGAAAAAGTTGGCCCTTATTAAAAGGCTAGTTATCCATATGGCTTTCTCTAACTTATCAATAACGTGTTCCGATTATTTGTTTACAACAAAATAACTTTCGTAATAACAAATCAATCTCATAATTTAAATTAATCGTAGTCGGCAAAACCCCTTGTACTCGTGCATTTGACCACACTTGGCTAGCCAATTATGGATTCCAAAGGTTAGCTACTTTTTCTAGTACATGTATACCTAAGTCTAAAATTAATAATTAAAATGCATTCGTGTGCGCACTCAAATATTCGATTCCACACGTTAGGCTATACTCGTGGAGCAAATGGGACAACAAAATAATGCATAAATTAATGTTGTAATATGATCATGGGAATCTATGTTTTCTTCTTGTCCTCAAATATCAATTGCCCAACCACTAAGGCATTAAGAGGGAACATCTCACCCGAAAAATAATTAATACAATAGTTGTGAATTATATACAATTCATTAGAATCTACAAACTTCTTCTAATTAATTAATTTCTTGCTATTGTGGAGTGCAAGTTAGATATTTTGTAAAGTAATAATTTTTTAAATGGAATGATCCTAATGATTGTCAAAACTTTTCAATAATTCTTCTAAAAGTAATGTATAATATATATTCTAATTGTCACCTCCATTCCAACTACCCTAATCCAACTTTATTTAGTTGACTTGGTCTTTTTTTTTTTTTGGTCTTCTTTCCTTCAATTTTGTGTCTTATCATATTATACACTCATAAATCATTATAGCTAACTAATTATGTCTGTAAGTATGATTAAAAAAAATTGTTGATATTCAACGGTAAATAGAAATATTTAAAAGAAATTCTTCATATATATAACTCCCACCAAATTTTTGTTGAAATTCAAGAAAGAAAAACATATTGAACAATCACATTCTTGTCCTTAAAAACTAGAAAATTGAAAAAAAATAATTGAAATTTGATTATTCTTAGACAACCATTGTGTCCAAAAGATTTTGTAATTCTTCCAAAAACCCTTTTTTGTCAATGACATAATGATGATGCCAATGATGACTAGCTTTGGTATCAAAATTAGGTTTTTCCAAGCTGGCAAATCACCTAAACTAGTGATTGGGTTTTAATTGAAATTTTTGGAGAAAGTGACATCTTTGTGTCATTTGCTAAAATGTCATCAACCACTATATATGTCTCCATTGGAAGACTTAATGAGAATTTTTTTATATAAATTCCAACTTTTCAACTCAGGCAAAGGCTAACATTTTCAACTACTATTTTCTCTCTTTCTTCTCTTGTCATTTCCTCCCCTTTTCTCTGGTTTTCTTGCCCTATGTTCTATTAAGTTTTACATCCACCTCAAGACATAAATTGCGATGGAGAAAGGGCTTATAACGTTGTATGTATTACATGTAATGTTTCTTTCTTCAAAATTTTTACTTTTGTGGCGATGCAATAAAGGTAATTTTTGTGTAGAATTTATTTAAGCGATTGATTCTATTTATTCATGTAGTGCAGTAAGTGGCTAGTTATGATGTTGGAACAGCTCAATCAAATCAAATCTCCCAAGAATTGGGTCTTTTAGTTTGATTGAGCCGTGCCAATATCATGTTCCATTAATTTCGCCATGTTATCTTTGACAATTTTTGAAATTTTTTTATGATCCTTAATTGGTTATCTTGTTCTAATTTTTTCTTTTTTGAGGGAAAATTTATGAAAATAAACAACTTAAAATAACTAATGCTATAACCATGTTTTTGTTGCTGCTCCAAGTGAAAGACCCAAGAATGATATGGGAAGACTGTGTAGCATAGCTCTTTTTTTTTATTTTTAATTTTTATAATAAGTTACTACTTGAATTTGGTCTTTTTTTTTCCAAGGAAATACATATTTTCAATCTGAAACTTTCGGTTTTGCCCACATGGTCTTTTTGAATGCATTTATATTTTCAGGAATCAATATTTGTTCATATTACAAGTGTCTCAGCGTTTTCTCTCATTTCTTTGTAAATAAACTATGCCTTCTTCTACTACTATATTTCCAACTAATCAATTCCTTTTACACATATTTTATTTCTTGATTTATGCATTAATTCTTGTTTTTTATTGAGGGATTTAGTCATTTTCTCAGTGTTTTAGGATATACTTGAACCTTTTAGTTTGCATTAATTTTCATCCTGTTTCTTCTACAAATTCAAGGCCCGGCGGGGACAGATATTTACTTTGGTTTTGTTTTGAAAAAACAAATTTTGAAAGTTGGGATTGAGAATCATGTGATGAATATTTGGTCTTGTTTTAAGGCTGTTTAGAGATTGTTTTTCGATAGAGAATAATGTGTTCGGTTTTATTTTAGGAAGAGTCATTTTATACTATGGATGTCAAATTAATACATTCTTTGTTTAGTTAGTAAGGTGAAAATGAGATTTCATGAAAAATTACAAAAAAAAAAAGAAGAAGATATATTGGGGATATTTTGTGGGTCTTTTGGTTGTCCAGTTAGAGATTCTTTTTTGATAGAGAATAATGTACCCCCCCGATATTTTGGGGATTTTTTTGGGTCATTTGGTTGTCCGTTTTGGGAATTAATTGAGGTGTTTGGTTTCATTTTCTCGGTTGGAAAATGCTCCGGCAGAAAGAACCCAAACAAAGCTTTTATATTTATGTAAATGAAATTATATATATATATATATATATATATGCGCGCGCGTGGGTATAGCAACTAAAAGAAATTAAAGTCAATCTCGCAGTAGAAATATTATGACCCTTTTAAGGCTATCTATTGTTTTATCGTGATAAAATAATCTAATGATCATGTAATTGGCTGCATGCTTATGTTCAATCAATATCTGAGCTTGGACAATTCACACTTAGGAAGCATTCTCCATTGATGTTAGAAGTTTGATTTATGTTTTTACATGTAATTATTGTGAATCTATGCATGGGTTGTTAAGTTCTCTTCGGAGCAACAAAAACTTGGAAATAATATGTCAAAGATTTGGGCGTTTGACATGTTAAATTTGTTCATTTCTAGTTCAAGGAATTATCTTGTACTGATGAAATTCTCTCATAATGGAAGAAAGATAATTCCCATGGAAATAGGCAAATTTGTCGAACCACGTAAATATGTGTCAATTTTATTTTTTTATCTATTGAATATTATTTTGTCATTAAATTTGTGAGTATGATTTGTGAATTTTTGATAAATTAAATCTTGTGCGTAAATTGCATACGATATGCTCCAACATCTTTTGATCAAGATCTTGAAAAGTGTCACTGCATTGCATATGAGATACTTAGTAAGAGATGTTTTTGAGAAAATAGTATTGCTCTCTATTATGATCAATATTTGTAATGTAGTAAGAATAAGATGAGCATCACAGTGCAAACTACTATATTGCACATTAAAAGGCTAGGTTGGTGAACTTATAAGCTTCTCAACAAAATTTATAAGATGTTTAAGAGTTTATAAGATGTTATAAAATGTTTAATATTTTTTTTTATTGAAGGAATTACTTATAAGCTCCTAAAATAAGATTTTAAAATCTTATAAATTTGCTTACAAAAGTAAGAGTTAATTCCTTGCTTATTTTTAAAAATTTTAAAAATGCTTTTAATTTTAATCGCATTAATTACAGAATTACTATTACTAACATGTTACAAGCTTCAAAATCTCATTTTATCTAAACATTACAAAAGCTTGTTTGTAAACTTTAAAAGTATCTTATAGAATATGGGAGCTTATTGGATTTTTTTTAATATTTAACCAACCTCTAATTAAGTTAAAGATGAAAAAAGAAATAATCTAGATACGTTCTTGTGCGTAGTTTTTGACACGAAATATTTTCTGATTTCTTTTTCTTGTCTTGCGTAAATGTGAAATTTCTCTAACTTGTCCAAGGCTATCTTTAGATCTTGTATTTTGGTGGATAATATATTAACAAAAAGCAAATTATTTAGAAAATAGGGATAGAATGCAAATTTTAAAGTAAATAAATAATTTTTTAATACTTTTTTCACTAAAATTTAAAATCCAAATATAACATAAAGAAATATTAGTTCTATTCATTATTTCTTAGTCTCGAATTATAACTTCGATAAGCAAGAATCCACTTATAGTAAGACAGAAATATGGCTATATACATAAGTAAAATATTAAATAAAAAATTGTGAAGCAACTTAAATAAAGTAAACGCAAAATTATGAGCATGATGATTCTCTCCGAGAGATAATATATAAATATATATATATATTTATACTATCTCATTATTATATCTATATCTCAAAAACAAACTAATTAATTACATAAAACCAGTGGCCTAATAAGAGTAAATCATTATTAAAACATAGACAAATATTCGTGTATATATATATATATATTTAGGACTTAGATACAAAATATCTACTTTAATTGTTTGATTTTGAAGTCTCAATCTTAATACATGAAAGAAAAAATAAAAAGTAAAGTTGGGCAGAAAATACTGAATAGTGGTTAGCGCATTTCGCCAAAGATATATTATTGTGATTTTGCTTCAACATCACATGGATGTATTTTGCTGTTACAATGTACTGCATAGATCCCTTGAAATTTTGGTATTTATACACGTCTAAAGGTGTTTTTCTCGTAGTTTTCATCTTATGTATTTGGACATATATAATATATTCTATGTCATCTTCTACGATACAATACATGTAAATTATGTCATTCTAAATGTATGTTGCTGTTTAGTTTCATTTTCAAAACTCTTTTTCACATTTTCTACTATTTAAAAATTCAAATATATAATTTTTTTATACATTTTCACCCAATATTATTTTCATTTTTATTCTCAAAACACATTCCTCAATATCCTATATATCATCTATCTTGATTTCATTATTACTATTTGTCTCTATCTACAACCTATTAAACCCAACATAATCATTACTTTTCCAATAACCTATTCAAATATAAACTCATTTTCAATTCATTTTTACTTACTATTTTTTCAAAATTTAAAAATAATATAAATAAAAAATAAAAATAAAAATAAAACCAAACGGGCCCTAGGCTTTTGACTGAAAAATATGCGGGAGAGTGTTTTTTGGGGGGAGTGTTTGGTACGCCACTTTCAGATTAATTGTGATGGGATTTCTATGGCCCTCTCCTTGTTTTTATGTGGAATACCCAATCATACGGGGCATCGGGGAAAATGTAAAATAAATGACCAATCTTAATATTACATAATCACATTATTAGTTAAATTTATGCTAACATTTATTTGCTATAAACTTATAATTCTACCAAATACTTTTTTTTGCTTAATAATGATAGTTTTAAATCTTTTCTTCTACAAATTTAAACACAAGCTATTTTTGGCATCAACATTCATTTTTTTTATTGTCTTTTACTTTTCAAATCAATTTACAAATATTATTATTATTATTATTATTATTATTATTATTATTATTTTAAAGTAAAATTGAATGGACTGTGGAAATATGTTAAGAAGCAAATCCACGAAATGAGACAAAGATTTTAAAGAATCATGTGCAATTTTATCGCAATAAAACAAAATAAGTGAACTCCAATTGCTGCATGCTTGATAAACAAGGGAAAGTCATGGGTTTTGGTTCCTTTGACCAAGAACTTCAACATATGGCAATATGATAAATTTGCATGAATATTCACTGAGTATACTGGCAATGGCAGATTTACAGCCACATATGTGGGGTCAATTGACCCCACTTGATTTTTTTTTAATATATATGTATGTATATATATATATTTATATAGAAATGATGGATATCTAGTATTTTAATCCCACTTAATATCAAAATGATCCCAGCACAGTTGGTCGACGGTTGGTGAAATTTTCGTTGCTTTTTTTGATTGCCACTGC
The DNA here is from genome assembly GCA_018894105.1 of Jacaranda mimosifolia. Classification (NCBI taxonomy): domain Eukaryota; kingdom Viridiplantae; phylum Streptophyta; class Magnoliopsida; order Lamiales; family Bignoniaceae; genus Jacaranda; species Jacaranda mimosifolia. Next base: position 33,485,694 of record CM032122.1, on the reverse strand, counting down.
AAGTGTAGAGAGAGCTTTATCGGCGATAAATTTATCAAAACTGATTTGCAAAACCGACTGAATGATGACTTCCTTAATGATTGTTTGATAACTTATAAAGAAAGAGAAATATTTATGAGCATTTCAAATGATAATATTATGACAATATTTCAGAATATGAAAACTCGTCGAAAACAATTAGATTAATGTATTTAAATTTTATTTTTATTAAATATTAATTATTTTAAATTTATTTTTTATTAATATTTTGACCCCACTTACTTAAATTCCTGGATACGCCACTGTATACAGGACCACATTGCATGAGGAGGTCTGTTTCTCGCCATGTAACCTATTTCGAGATGCCACACTTGAAACACAGTCAAGAGAAAAATTATACAATTTTATGAGAATGAAAAACTCAATGCAATGAAGATGTTGGACAATGTTGTAATTGCCACTGACATGTAGACTTCCCGTCAAAGGAAAGGATATATAATTGTCACGGCACACTATAATTCATGGTCATTATTAATGTTTTGTATTTGAAAATAATGTTTGGACTTTCTACTAGAATGTAAACTATGAATTTTTAATTTTTTTTATTGTTATAGCTGAATTGATTTGTATTATTGTGCAATTTTGATTTGAATTAAATTTTTTATTTTGATTTTGTTTTAACAGAATGCATTTTTCAAAAGTAATTTATATGATATTTCAGTTAAATTATAATATTTCATTAATTAAATGGTTCATAATAGTTAAAAAATTTACAATTTGGTACTGGTAGGATGGGTTAGGATTCATGTTCTACATATACACTACGAGTAGGGTGCCAAAAATTTTCTTTCCTAAAACTAGTGGGATGAGTAGGGGTGGATTGGGAGACTATAAAAACCTCTATGGGGCAGGTTCTTATTATGCAAAAACCCGTTTGTTGCCATCCCTATATTTGAGTTAGTTTTGAAATGCATTTTAGAGTCACCTGAGAAAAGGTTTAATGCTGGATGCAAAAGAAATGATGTAATCAATTACACAAGTTCATGTATCGCAATAAGTAATAAAGTGGTATGTAGAGTGTCAATCCTAGAAGAAATTATTAGCTACTAAATACAAATCTGTCACATGCTTATTTTATTCATTGTTGGATAATTAACCATGAGTGCTTGTGTTAAAATGTAAATTATAGTACCTTTATTAAACATTGTATTGCACAATTTAAGTAGGATACGACGATCTTTCCAAACAAAGTAAGAACTCCAATTGTTTGGACTCCCAAATCTATTGACATAGAAACTTTTTTAATGCAAGTGTAAAGTGCACAATGAGAGCAAATGTAGTGATCACACGAATGCTTTTGAATGTTTTTTTCTCTCTCCTCTTTGATGGGTTCTAGGCACTCCTATTTATAATTGTGCAATGCAACTTGTTGACGAGATATAACTCTTTATTAGGGATCATGATCCTTTCTTTTAAGGACACAACTAAAGAATAAAATCACATAAATCACTCTTTTAATTGAGAGACACATCTCTACTAAAGAGTGGAAATCTCAAATCATAGCGCTATCTCATGAGCTAACTTTTCTATAGGGGTGTATCAATCGAGTACACTAAAAATGAACTTTATTTATTTTATTTTACATACCTGCATTCTTTTCCAATGGAGGGTAGCTCAATCTATCCACTATAATGTCCTTAAATATTTCTCACTTTAATTTCAATTTCTTATTCACTTTTTAATTTTGGCATATAAATATGTCGAAATTTCCACAATCCCTTACATGAATTAGAAAATTGTCTCGCAGAACATGCTTATGAATGCAAACATACACAAAAGAGTTTCTGCTTAAATAATACTGCATCAAGAGAGGTAGCTTTTGGCTTTGAACATTCCCTAGTGAGAACTATTAGTTATACTCGCTAACCAGTGAACTTGATGTCTTGAACTATTCGACTTTTTTGTATACCAAGACAATAGAACTGCACACAGTATCACTTAATAGTCAATATGTGATTCTAATGTTGTGTTCATTTCGGCCCTGAACAGTTCTTGGTATTTCATGAGTACTCTATGAAAACTCAGCCTTAAAATTCTCATAGGACCGGCCTAGTCCTTACTCACATAAGTGGCTTCTTATTAGGAGGTTCCTATTGCATCCCCACTTGAAAGTTGAAGATATAAGAGCCATTAAAAGTAATGCTTAACCTCACACTTTGCAGGTGGCACTGTCTGCTCATCATAGGAATGGGAATGAGAGCTTTTGCCCCCCACAGTGCTTGTTCGTCGAGTCACAATTTCATAACTTGTTTTTTCCTTTAAACCTATTTCTTGGGATCTCCGGTCATATAGATAGGCTTCCCGCTATGGCGACTTAGTTATTCTATTGGCTCAAGTCCTATTCCTTTTGATGATTTATCAACTTGTTCTCTAGTTAATCCTTCAGTTAGCGGATCCATAATGTGTTCTTTGGACTTCAGATAGTCTATTGAAATAACCTCACTAGAGAACAATTGTCTAACGGTATTAAGTCTACGACATATATGTCAAGACTTACCATTATATATACTAATTTGTGCCTTTCAATTGCAGATTGCAAATTACTAGCACAAATTTATATTAGTTTGAATGTCATCTAAGGATTAGTGTAGCCATTCTACAACCTCACTTGCCTTATAAACACACGTGCACTTGTGGAATTAGTTTCACTAGAGTTTGATATCTGATAGCTGTATTCCTCAACTACAGCTTGCTGGATCAACTTACCAACAACACATGCTAGATCTAGCCTTTTATAATTCATAATATATATATATATATATATATATAATTTTTTGTGCATATTCTAATTGAGCCTCTGCTTCACCCTTGTTCTTGGTAAGTCATGGATTTACGTCCATAGGAGTTTTCACATGGCTACTCTAATGTTCATATAGAAGTTGTTTGTTTAGCAACTTCTTCGTCTCTTTGATTGCGTCATTGTTGCTTCCAAAATTAGCATAACGTCTTTGTATAGACATACGATGACAGTACTTAGACGTACTCATTTGTCATAAAGCCATTGTTTAGGTGCTAGTTTTAAACCATACAATGACTTGACTGGCTTACACACCTTTTTCTCTTGGCTGGAGAATCAAACCCTTTGGGTTGTTCCATATAAATTTCCTCCTTGAGGTCCCCATTTAGAAATGCTGTCTTTACATCCAGTTGATGTATCTTGAGATTATTAATAGCAGCAAAGGCAATTAATAATCGAATAGAAGTTATTTTAGTCACTGGCGAGTACGCATCAAAGTAGTCAAGACCTTCCTTCTGTCGGTACCCTTTGACTACTAGCTTGGCCTTGTACTTGTCTATCGTACCATCAGCTTTCATTTTTCTCTTGAAAATCCATTTACACCCTAAGGGTTTATTTCCAAGAGGTAAATCTACTAGTTCCCAAGTATGATTATGCATGATGGACTCTATTTCACTATTTACCGCTTCCTTCAAAAAAAAAAAACTTCAAGGGTGGTCATAGCTTTAATAAACGTCCGCAATTCACTTTCTAATATGTAAGTCAAGAATTCGGGTCCAAAAGATTTAGCTGTTCTAGCTCTTTTGCTACGTCTCGGCTCAAAGTCCTCTTTGCTCGGCTCTTGAGCTTCTTGAGGTATTTTTAATGAAACAAGTTCTTCTTCCTTTTTCCAAGGAAATATTTCTTTAAAGAAACTCATATTCCTTGACTCAATTATCATGTTGACATAAATGTCATTCACATTAGATTTACAAATAAGAAATCTGTACGTTGTTGTACTATGTTGAGTGTATCTAATAAAAATTCCATCAACTGTTTTAGGTCCTATTTTATCCATCTTCGGAGGTGGAATTGCCATCTTTGCTAGACACCCTCACACTCAAAGAAATTGATAGGAAGGTGGACGACCTTTCCAAGCTTCATAGGGTGTTATTTGCAACTTTTTATGGGGTAACTTATTCAATAAGTGATTTGCAGTCAATATTGCCTCCCCCCACATAGTCTGAGGTGCACCAGCAACTATGAACATAGCATTCATCACTTCTTTCAAAGTCTTATTCTTACGTTCTGCAATGCCATTTGATTTTGGTGCGTATAGGGCTGCTATTTCAAGGATTATTTCATGTTCAACACAGTATTCCTCAAATGGGTAAACATATTCCCCACTTCTATCACTTCAAAGTACTTTAATTTTTCTACCCGGTTGATTTTCAACTTCATTTTTATATTGTTTAAATGCTTCTAAAGCTTTATCTTTGCTTGTAAACATAGCAAAACCTCGTGCAATCATCGATAAAAATCACATATATCAGTGTGAATTAAATCTAATGGTTCAGTGTTTTTCTCAATTAACTTAAAAGGAATTTTTGTTATTTTTGCCTCAATACAAATTTCACATCTTGATTTTAAGTCAAGATTTAATTATGGTAATAGGCCAATGTTTACAAGTTTAGAGATTGACTTGTAATTAACATGTCCTAATCTACGATGCCATAATTAGACGACTCAAGCAAGTAGGAAGAGTTTATTTTATTATTATAATCAACACTTGGTCCATTTTTTGGTATGATGGTCATTACATTAATCTTGAAAAGACTATCGCACAAATAACCTTTGCTGACAAGTATTTCATTTTTAGTAAGTACAAACTTGTCGGTCTCAAAGACCATTTTAAATCCATTCTTACTTAACATTGGTCCTAACACTAAATTCCTTCTAATCTCCGGCACGTGAAGCACATTATTGAGAGTCAACTCTTTTCCAGAGGTCATTTTCAATATTACTTTGCCAACTCCGTGCACCTTGGAACTTGAGGAATTTTCCATGTACAAATTTTCATCCTCAACCTCCTTATAGGTTGTAAACATCTTTCAATTGGAAGACATGTCGAGTGGCCCCAGTATCCACCCACCATTCGTTAAGATTTTCTATCAAGTTAATTTCTGATACCACAACTGACAAGTTCAACTAGGGGTGCAAACAAGTTGAGCTGGCTCGCGAGCTTCATGAGTCGAGCTTGAGTTAGCTCGACTCAAGCTTGAAACAGTTTGAGCTCAAGCTCTAATTCGAGCTGATCTCGAGCCATCTGTATCTAGGCTCGAGGCTCGCGAGCCAATATATAATTAAATATTTTTTTTATTTTATTAATAAATATACATTATATTACTATTTTTTTATTTCGAGCTCGAGTCTACAGTATTTGACAATTTATTTACCAATTTGAGCCTTATCAAGCTGAGCCGAGCCAACTGAGCTCGAGCTTAAAATTTTAGGCTTGTCGAGCTAGAAAATTTTGCCCAAACTCGGCTTGAATCGATTACATCTCTACTTCAGCATCTCATCAGAGACTTGATCAATTTTAGTCACATGTCCAAGTGGAATATGAGTCACTCCCAAAGCACTACCAATGCATCTAGCATTGGACTCGATAGGAATAGGTGCCACAAGTGTAATCACTATAGACACCACAACGGGTGTCATATTTGGAGCCACCCCGGATGTAAGTGGGTTGAGAGTTACATCCTCATTCAAACCACTAATAACATAATTATTGTTTGAAGTCATGATAAGATTCACAAATATAACAATATCTGGTTAATTGCCTAGAACCTTGCTAACCAGTAAGTGCCACACAAACTCGAACTGAATTAGTTTGTAATTATAAGTAAGGTTCAGTTTAGGACAAAGAAATTTCTCTATTTTGTTCAGGTGGAGCAAGAAACAAAATGTCTTTTAATCACAGACCAAGCTAGTAAGCACATTTAGTATGAAATAAACAGATACATCTATTTTCTCAAACCAAGAGGTACCATTTTGTTTCTACAATTGAAAACAACAGCAGCTATTAAACAAGATACTAGCACATGTTTTTCTTAAGAGTCAATGGCAGAATATGTTTTCTTTTCAAAGGAAGAGACAACCACATGCTAATTACACAACTAAGAGGGTGTTTGGTTAAATTTATTTTAAATATCTTATAAGCTCCTACATCTTATAAGATGTTTTTGGAGCTTATAAGGTGTTAGATCTTATTTTTAATATAAGTTGTTGAAGTGTTTGGATAAAATAAGATTTTGGAGCTTATAAGATGTTAATAATGACAATTTTGTAATTAAAATGATTAAAAATGAAAGAACTTGTTAAAATTTTAAAAATGAGTTGGGGTCTCTTTACTTTTTTTAAAAGAGCTTATAAGCTCCTAACATCTTATTTTAGGATTTTATAAGCTCTTTTTAAAAAAAAAAAATACAAAACACCTTTTATCAACTTATAAGTTATTAAACATTTTATAAGATGTTTTGAGGAATTTATAAGCTCACCCAAACGCCCTCTAAGTATAGATTAGAGCAAGTAATAGAATTTGGCTTTCTGCAGGATAAGGCAGCAGATTAGTCTAACGTTCTCTTCTTCCCTTCTTTCCTTTTTTCTTCCATTTTTATTTTTATTTTTATTTTTATTTTTATTTATAAACAGAGTCAGTTTTCCAGTCCTATAAAACTTTTGATAACAGCTTAAGCAAGCAAGAACTCAAGTTATCTTCCTAGGAACGAGAAACAGATGCAATTTCCTTAGGACCAAGTAGCACAAAATTTTTATGATCAAATATGTTCCACTTTAAGTAGAGAATACAATACCTATGTTATCTAATCAAGAATTCTAGAATCAATTTCCTAGACAAGTATGCAGAATCCGCCGTTGCTTTAATTGAACAGACAAAGGCACGCATGGGCAGACAAATTAAGCTAGCAAGTGATCTTGTTAAGCCCCAGAAGGCCTGTCTTATGAGAAATTAGTTAATAGAATTGTGTTTTCCAAGTGAAAAGCACATTAACTATGGTAACCAACTAAAACACGATATTGTCGGCCAAAATGAATTAAGCATGCAAGTCCAACAATAGAAGGCGACTTTCTGTAACTTTGAAGCATGTGAAAATGTAATCTTGTAAAACTAGAATTTAACTCAAGCATGTGAAATCGATCTAAAGTCTTAAGCTTGTTGGATAATTAACCGTGAGTGCTTGTGTTAAAATGTAAATTATAGTAACTTGATTAAACATTATATTGCACAATTTAAGTAGCATAAAATTTAATACATCATAGGCATACTTACACATATGTTAAAATAGTAAAAATGAGTATAGATCGAGGCCTGTGTACCCACAGTGTTCTTAAGACTTTATTCATCCCTCCCACGGTGCTTCAAGATCACTGACAAACAGTATCTGAAGATACAACGATCTTTCCAAACAAAGTAAGCACTCCAATTGTTTGGACTCCCGAATCTATTGACATAGAAACTCTTTTAATGCAAGTGTAAAATGCACATTGATTGCAAATGTAGTGATCACACGAATGCTTTAGAATATTTTTTTTCTCTATTCTCTTTGGTGGGTTCTAGGCACTCCTATTCATAGTTGTGCAATGCAACTTATTGACGAGGTATAACTCTTTATTAGGGATCATGATCCTTTCTTTTAAGGACACAACTAAAGAATAAAATCATTTAAATCACTCTTTTAATTGAGAGACACATCTCTACTAAAGAGTGAAAATCTCAAATCATAGCTCTACCTCATGAGCTAACTTTTCTATAAGGGTGTATCAATCGGGTACACTAAAACTTTATTTATTTTATTTTACACACCCGCATTCTTTTCCAATGTGGGACAGCTCAAGCTATCTACTATGATGTCCTTAATTATTTTTCACTTTAATTTCAATTTTCTTATTCACTTTTTAATTTTGGCATATAAATATGCCGAAATTTCCACATTCATACAATGACTAATAAATTGAACTACCATTTAATTTAGATCTATCTTCACGTAATTGGGCCACGCTTAATTGAACTCATGATATGGTTCTAGCAGACTAGTACCTAGATATGTTATTGAATTCACACCATCTTCATTTATATCAAGACTATTTGATAAATTTTTGAATAAATTGGAATATATAGAAATAATGTCCTCAGCCATCCCATCAGATGTTCTGGATATTGTTTAAACTAGTTTAAAGAATTATACGGATGCTGTGTTAAAAACTATTTTAGCCAAAAGATAAATAATTCTAAAAAGTGTTAATTGAAAATATTATGGCTGGTTAGAGTTGGTAATGTCATTACATTTTTAGAATCTAGGTCATTTTAGCCGACATGGCAAGTTGAATTTAGTGGCAATTTAAATAAAGATTTTTTTTAAAAATAATTTTCAAAAGGGAGAAGAAATGATAAAAGCATAAATCACTTTTAGCTCATCCTTACCTTTATCAATAACTTTTGATAATTGAATATGGATTTATTGGTGCCCTCTTACAAGATTTGATGGTCAAATGATTCCATCGCATAAATTGATGTGTTCAAGTAGTACCACTTCTTTTTAACTTCTTTATTTTTAACAGCCTTTCTTGTCCCTTTGTGTCTGCTATTTTCTTTTCCAATTAGGGTGACCTAATTTAGATTATTTTAATATATATTTTTTATTTAATAAATCAGAAAATCGGGCCAACCAGAATCGGGGTGGAAAAACACAAATTCTCATTGGAGCATTGAGAAATTATTCATATTCCTAGGAAGTATTTTTAGAATTATTCAACGTGACATAAAATTAATACTGAATTTGAAATTGGAAAAAAAGATGGACTAAAAGACAACCTTTCTCTTGTCTCCACTCCAAATGCCAAATTAGTCGAAAGAAATGATGAGAGAACAAACAAAATCATTACAGAACATAAAGCAAACGCTCAAACGAACTAATCAAACTAAGAAAGGTAATTAAAGGCAATTATATATATATATATATAATAAGGTTTTATAAACATATGTTTAGTAATAATATTCTTTCTCAATATTCACAGAAATTTAATTAGTTGGGGATCAGATTTGGCCAATTCTTGATTTAAATTTCAAAAGATAGAAAAATGAGGAGATGGGCAGTTAAATTCTCGTCCACTATGCCACATTCTGTCACGAACCCCACCATGCACAAAAGCAGTGATCATTAAGCGGGAAAAGGAGAAGAAGAAGAAGAAGAAGCAGCTTTAGAAACCCAAACCCCACCAATATGAAAAAATCATCAAAAGCTGGAGCCAAAGAAAGTGGAAGAAATCTAGCACTAATCCAGCAGTTGAAGGACCTTGAAAAAGACTGGGAATACTTAAAAAATTGCAACCTACGAAACACACGTAGATGTTCAACAGGCTCAGTCTCAGACAGCAGCCACCTCGTAACCTCTTTTGGTCAGCTGCTGGAAAATTCCCCTAGAGGGCTCATGTATTCTCTTCAACACAGGAGGCCTTCTCCTTCTGATGTGTTTTTGAGGGTGAAAAACTCGTGTGATATGGCGGTTCAAGAAATACTATGGGACAGAAAGGCTGCAATAATGAGCGGCAAAGTTAAGGGCAGGCGGCTGTTCGGGCCTGTAGAGGGCCCGAATGAGGTTGAATTGGACTTGAATTATGACGATATGATGCAAGAAACAGAAGTGGTCATGAGTGAAAATTCTGATGGCGGCCAAAGCCGAGGAGAAGAAGAGTTGCCTGAGGATGCTTTTTCGCTGTCTTGTTCAGTTTCAGATACTGAAGAGAAAGAGGTGGTGGAGGAGGAGGAGAAGATGGTGGTGGAAGTGGTGGAGAAGCGGCGAGGTGGTGGTTGCGGCGGCGGTGGAAGGTGTATTGTGGCAATGGCTTGGTTAGCTTTCTTGTTGATTCTGCTAATTCTTGGCCTTATTTCAATGAGTTGTAATGGCAAATGTGTGCACGAAAACGAGTTGATGTTCCTAGTCCCAACATGACCAATCCCATGATTATGGTAAGCTCCAGCATTCTCAGAGTTGCTTGCCTGATTTGAGTTTTATACTAGGTTTCTATATATAGAATGTAGTTTTCGTGGTGATGCAGTTTTTGTGCTCTACATCTGATTCTGTGTTAATGCGATAGCCCCGATTTCACTTGAAAAAGTGTGCGGCTACATATGTTGGTAATAATTGCTTGTATGCATTGCTCCCATGTGAATTATCTGGGATTTGCCATTATTCAATTAAGGATGCTTGGGACTTCGATATTTGCCTGATAATATAGTATATTATATAAATTTTAGAAGCTTCAAAATTTGTATCCACAATGCTTTAAAAAAGAGAAATTTTTCTGATGAAGATATTCACGTCTATGTTTCTTAACTTCATATATATCTGGATAGAAGTCCAATTCTTTCAACCTCAAGATAGCTATCGGACCTAGCCAACCTCAAGAAATAATTACTTTCGCTAAAGATTCTTTCAATCTTTCTGGTCATATAGTGCAATTAAAAGCTTAACTGACTAATGAGAAATTACTGATCCAATTTTTGCCAAGAATGATCTTGAGCATTGACTAACTTTTACGCCCAACTGTATGAAAATTGGCCATATTCCCTTAAATAGACAATGCACAAGAAATACTGATCTTTACAAAATATGGAAGGGAAGTTTATTATTTGTAGGAGGACAAAATTTTAATTTTTAAGACATATGGCCGCATAGAGATTTCAAAGAGCCTATTGTCCTACCAACACCCTTCCAGCTCTGTTTGGATTAATAACTTGAATGGTTTTCCAACTTTGCTTTTCAAGTACCTATTATTTGAAAGAGGATATTCGATTACAGTAGAAAGTATGAAAACCATAGCTGAAGTGCAAAAGAGCTGCAAATTGAAGTTCAATTTAGCCATATGATTTATTACTATAGTGCTAGTAATGCAATATTCTACCTAGCCAACAGATCATATTAACTTTTTGAATAACTCAAGGTATCTGAGCAACCAAAACAACGGATTGAGCTAGCCAGCGGATTGCTGGCCTTGCTGCGCCAGATATATGTCAGCTGGCCAAAAATACATAGCCGGGCCAATTAGTTCTTTGTTGAAGGCAAGGTTCATGCCACACATGGGGAAGAGAGTGTCATAATTATTATATGATATCCAAGCAAGTCATCAGTACATTATCCATCTAGATCATTGTAAAGTAAATGATTAATACATTCTAGAGATCAAATGAATCATCTCCGCAAATAAGCATAACAATTTAAGCAAACAGCCAAGTGGTTAACCATCAAAAGTCTCAACGATTTCAAACAAAATCTTTCTACTCCCAATCTTCATATATAGCTGGACAGACATCATGATATTTGTACCTCACCTCTTCAAAGGAGGAATATCGCGTGAATCTCTTTTCATTCCAAAGCCAGTTTTTTCCTGATAACGAACATGTCAATTTAAGTTGAATAAATACAAGCATGACTATCGCGATGAAAAAGAATAGTTAGTTCATGCACACAAGAGAGATAACCGAAAAATAGGTAACCAAAAAAATATAATCTTTTTGTATTTTTATACATATTTAATTCATTGCAATTGAAATATTTGTATTTCGCCACCATCGCACAATGCAAAACTTGTGTTAACTGATTATTATATTTATTAATGTTTTAAAAATCCTTTGGAGGGTCCAAACATATCTATGGAGTGTTCATGAGCCACAAATCTCTTTTAAGCAGCAAGCACAACTAGATTTTAGAAGAGTCCTCCATCCGACAAATAAAGTTCCAAGCACATAAATTACATTAATTCTAAATTATAAAACAAAATACCAATCATATTACTTCAATAGAACAAGGCCAGCAGTGGAGTTAGAGTATCTAAAGCTAGCATTAGTCACAAAATTTAGGAGCAATTTCAACAATCCTAGTATCATTGGAGAACTCCAGCATCACCAACATTAACAATAGCCAACACCTTATTCTGAATAGCAATATCACAAATAGTTCATGTGTGTGTGTGTGTGTTGATCTTGAAAAAAATAGGAAAGATCTCTTCCACAAAGGAGACATAATCAACATATTAATTCATAGTTTAATTTCTGCGTAACCTGGCTTTTTTTCATCAGTTGTAAAAGTCAGTACCTAATCTTCTCTTATTTGGCATCAAGAGCACACCTTCTAATTCCAATTACCTTCAATCCCTTCTTAATTCACATCTATTCACTAGAAAGGCCAATTTTGTTCTTTTTCTAGTCTTTTCGATGTCCAATGCGTTAACAATTTATTAAGAAACAGAGGTTAGTGCTTAGACTAACAACGCAACAACCTACATTATGATTATTAGAACTATCAACTACCTAGCTAGCCAAATGTTTTATATTTTATACAGTTGACTAAAAGAATGAATTTTAGATATTTCATCATCAATGAAACAGAAAGGCTTATCACTCGCATTTATGCTATATTTGTATCAAGAAAATTATTGAGAAAAAAAATGAAAAGTGTAAAATTGCAAATATTAAAGGAAAAAGTTACACCATTTGAAAAATAGAAAAAGAATTACTTCAATATTTTTCTTGTTAAAATTCAAAATCCAAATATAGGGTCAATATCGCAAATATAAAAAATAAATAAAGTAATAAATTAAAAGAAATAAAAAAAGCAAAGTGCAATCACCTGAAATCACTCGAACTTGAAGGACATCATTTCCCAAGTCCCGTTCTTCTTTTTTAATTTGCAATGCTGACTCCGCAGCTAACTTGCTATCATGCACCTCAATCAATTCAAGAGACATAATTTCTCCAATTTCAAGAGGGATCTCCTGCAATTCCCTGCAATATCTGATCTGAAGATGCTCAAGGCAAGGGAAGTGGATATTTTCTGCCTGCCAATACTTGAGATCTAACTTATCCATTAGCAGGAATTTCAACTGGGGGAATTCTCCCTCTATAGGTTCCCACTCCTCTCCCACAAAGGCATCATCTCGTAGTTTGAGTACTTGTAGTTCAGGCAAGGAACCCACAACGGTCATGTCCTTCCAAGGAAGTCTTGAACCTTTTAGAGACAACTTTTTAAGCTTCATCGGAAAGGCAAAGCTCCCTGGGAAGGGGTCTACTGGCACTTTGGTTCTGGAGAAAATCCAAATATCAAGTGTCTCAAGTTGGCATAGATAAGCCAAATTGTTGGCACAAATCTTTTGCCAAATTAAGCCGCGCTCATTATAAAATACTTTCAGTTTCTTAAGGTTTGGAATCATTTGAATGATCTCATTGGTGAACCTGAAATTTTCTACCCTCGAGAGTGTCTGTAAGTTTTCTAGGATAGAAGCTTCACCAGCAGAAGGAATGGGCAACAACTGTATTTGGCTAATCATAACATGACGTAGATGTGGTATCTTCAAATTTTCAAATTGTACAACAAGACCATCATATTCAATTCTTAATGTCTGAAGATTCTGAAGCTTGGATATTGATGCAGGAATGGGGCATTTGTCAAAGGCAAGGAACCTTAAATGAAATAGTTCCAAAACTTGATCAGGAAACGTTGAGAATCTTTTTTCTTGAGCATCCAATATTCTCAGCAGTTTAAATTTCGATATAAATGATACGGAATCCCAAACTGCACTAAAATAAAGAACAGAACGAACATGCGAGCTCCATTCTCTTTCTTTCGCAAACCTTGAGCGAGTAGGAAGAATATAGAGACGCCGCATATTCCTTATGACTTCTGGGCATAAGTAATCATTTGCATCCAAGATGCAAAGAAAATTCTCATAACGAGCTCTTTCCATACATAAGTCTCTCAAAAGATCATGAATGCTGCAACTTTTGAATTTTCCATTAGACCTCTTCTTAGTAACCAAAACAAGATTTCTGTTGACAAGATCCTCCAAATACTCCTCGCCCACTTCTTCCAAGTTTTTCGATTCAATTTGTTTTAGAAATCCCTCAGCAACCCATAATTTAATTAGTTTGGAGACACGAATTTCATAATCTTCTGGAAAGCCTCCCATATATAGATAGCATGGCTTTAGATGATGAGGCAATTGACTATAACTCAAAGACAGGATCTTTGAGAAGTGTTCATCATTTTTAGTAGCAGCTGAACTTATATTTCTTGCAATCTCTTGCCAATCATATCTATCCTTATCCACCTTTGAAAGGAGACCTGCAACCACAACTATTGCAAGTGGAAGTCCTCGACAACTTTTTGCAATAAGGCTTCCAATATCCTCCAATTCCGGAGGGCAAAATACCTTCTCACAAAATAGATTCCAACTTTGATCATCATTTAGAAATTGCATTTGGTGAAGAAATCCAAAACTATTAGGATAAAGAGCCATATCAGATAGCCTAGTGGTTAACACAACTCGACTTCCATTGGAGTCATCTGGAAATATTTTGTGGACATCATCCCAAACTTTTGTATCCCAAATGTCATCTATTATGATGAGATATCTCCTTCCTTTGAAATGTTTGTATATATGTTCTGCTAATGCATTATCCTTCTCTTTACGTAATTCCTCATTATTGATATTCAAAGAATCTAGAATACCTAGAAGAATTTTCCGCAGCTGATAATCTTGCGATATAGTGACCCAAACACGACAATAAAAGTGATATACGACAAGTTCATCATCAAAGATATTTCTAGCCAAAGTAGTCTTACCAATTCCGCCCATTCCGACAATTGAAATGACCTGAAGTTTGGACGGGACTCCACAGAGCTGGTCTTTTATTGTCGTCAGGCGTTCTTCAAATCCCACCATGGTATTTGTACCCCTCGGTGCTTGCTGTGATGGACCAATATCTGCAGAATAATGTTTTTTCAGTTGCAAATCTTCAGCTGATCTTTGGCTTCTCTTGACTCTCATCACCTCTTTCACTATGGAATCAACTTAGTCCTGAAGAAGCCGAGGCTCTTCAAATGTCTGAAGTTGAAATTGCGGAAGCTTCGCCTTTTGGAAAATAGAAATCAACCAGCTAAAACACCTCTCAACTCCACGAGTACTTTTGTATTTTGGAGGAACCTCGTGAACTGAAATTTGAGACCCATTCGCATCACTGCTATCTTCATATTCACGGACACCAGATTGATATTCAATGGTATCTTGATCAGATCCATTGATATCTTGATCAGATTCAGTGACATATTGAGATTCAATGAGATCTTGTGCTTTGTATGCCGCATCTCTGATTCGCCTTTCCAGAGAATCAGCTGCCTTTTCATCTTTACTCCCCGAATAATCTTCCAGCGATGCTTGCAAGAGGCTCAACTTTTCATAGAGAGATTCAATTTGTTGTTTGCCAAGAAGAAAGTCTCCATATCGATCGCGATGGATGATGTCCTCCAGTAATTGCACAGCTGAAACAAGAGCAGCATAATAAGCCATTGCTGATATATCTCTTAATTCTTCCACAACCACAGACGACAGATCTACAGAGAAACAAACAGTACTATTGCAGTTCAATTTGTGTTGAATCTCAAAGTGATTTGGCTGTGTGTAGTACAGGCTGTCTATTAGTTATTAATCAGACTGCCGGCAGCCGGCCGTCAAGGCATGAATTATTTAGTGTTAATAATGTTTTTGTATTCAACTTGCAGCATGCATGATAATAGAAATAGACTGGCTTTTCAGTTCCCAAAAAGGCATTAATATGAAATTTGTTAGAAGTCAAAATTGGCAGCAAAAGAAATAATTACCAGCTGACAAAATGAAATTCGGAATATATCATGAAAACATTACTTGTGACTTGTCACTTGCGTCCAATAAAATAATTTGTTCTCTTATAAAATTATTATCTATTAAAAAAGTTTAAACCTTAACTAGTGTTTAGTATTGGTCAGTTGTTTGTTTCAGCGTCATTGGCTCTTCTATATTTTTTAAAATACGCAAAAAGAGATATTTACAGAGAATGGATATGACAGGATGCCACTTCGAAAGGCTTTTCTATAAAAAAATTACAAAAAAAAAAATAAATTCAAAAATACCGTACTATTTGGAGGGTTTACAATTTTATAGTAAGTTGCACTCGATGAGTACAACTTTCAACAGTAATGAATAGTTACTGTTGAAAGTTGCTTAATTACTATTGAAAGTTGCACTCGATTTTTGTCCCCAGCCGCCGTTTTTGATCGGATTAAAATTTTTTATTTCTTTGTGTATAAATTCTTTTAGAGTTTGTTCTCCTATATTTTGGGGACATAGTTTTCAGCCCCTAAAATATTTCAAAATGCATGCACATTCTCCAATCTTTTTCCCAAAATACTACAATTTTTTACCAAAAAAATTCTCTCATAATTCACCAAAAAAACCCTACACCCTAAAAAGCACACATATCCTCTCATTTTCTCACTCCATCTTTCAAATCAACCATTCATTACTTCGCTTATATATACATATATATATACACACATATATATTTTACATATATGAAAATATTAAAATTTAAAATTCTGAAACTTATGTTTATCTACAAAATATTTAATGTAATAATTAATTAAAAATATTAAATACCTTATTATTATTTTTTAAAATTATTCTAAAAATTTTTTTTAAAAGAAATGTTAGTTTAGTAGTAATAAAAACCGTTGTTTCATTTTCATTTCATTTCATTTGATATGACTCAGGTAATCCTCCTCCTCCTCTCTTCTTCCTTCTTCCTTCTTTTTTTTTTTTTTTTTTTTTTTACCAGCAGCCTGCTGGGGCTGCTGCTAGAGCGTCCAGCAGCGGCGGCCGGTCAGATCTGGCCGCCGGTCGCCGAACCGGCTGCCAAATGTGGAAATTTTATTTTATTTTATTTTTTAAATTAGTTATAATTAAAAAAAAATTAAAATGGTTGTTTGGGTTATTGTTTCAGGTTTGAAGGGTGTATACTTGTGTATTATTTCGCTTGATTGAGGTAATTTTTTTAATTATGCTAAAATTTAATTATGTTTTAGTTATGTTCATTATGTTTTGGTTAATTATCTCCATTAATTAAAATTTGATTTATGTTTTAGTTATTTGAAATATGTATTATATAATTTGTCTCAATTAGTTACAATTTAATTATGTTTTAGTTAAAATTTGATTTATGTTTTAGTTTTATGAAATATGTTTTATATAATTTGCCTCAATTAGTTAAAACTTAATTATGTTTTAGTTGAAATTGGTTTATGTTTTAGTTTTATGAATTATGTTTTATATAATTTGTCTCAATTAGTTAAAACTTAATTATGTTTTAGTTGAAATTTGATTTACGTTTTAGTTATTTGAAATATGTATTATATAATTTGTCTCAATTAGTTAAAATTTAATTATGTTTTAGTTGAAATTTGATTTACGTTTTAGTTATATGAAATATGTATTATATAATTTGTCTCAATTAGTTAAAATTTAATTATGTTTTAGTTAAATTTTGATTTATGTTTTAGCTTTATGAATTATGTTTTATATAATCATAAGTTGTTTTTAATTGAAGTAACGATTTATAAGTTGTTTTTAATTGAAGTAACGGTTTGCATTTTGTTGAGTCTTGTTTTTTAGGCAATTTGAAGTATTCTATTTAAGGGATTTTTTTTATAGAATGTATCATTAATCATATTAAATCTTTGGTATTTTTATCTACTTGGATATGTTTGATGTAATGATAAACAAATTAAGAATTGGATTGTAAATGGGCTATAGACATTCCAATCCTTAATTTGTTTGTCATTCACATTAATATACCAATAAATATTTTGGATATACCTAATCATATTATTTTTATTTATTTTTCCAGCAAATAGTTTAGGATGGGTATCAGAGATATATATGGTCCACATAATCCCAGTGTCTTATACATGCAAGATGATCATCGATCAGAGAGTGTATTAGCTGGAGATATAGATAACACTTTAGTTGTTAGACGAGGAGATAGAAGATTTTGGAAAATTATAGGACGTCAAGCTCTACACCCTCGTGTATTATCTTTATTAAATGAGATGAGATTCTATGGTGTCTACAGTTGTAGAAATATTGAGACTGATGTTCATGTGATTACGGCTTTGGTCGAGAGGTGGCGCTCAGAGACTCACACATTTCATTTACGTGTGGGAGAGGCTATAGTTACATTGCAGGACATAGCAATTATTTGGGCATTACCGATAGACGGTATTGCTATTACAGGTATAGACTATGTTCACAACCTCACGCAGTGGCAAGATTATTGTCATCGTTCTCTCGGATTCATTCCGGAAGAACGAGACCTTAGGGGGTCACAACTTCATCTTACTGCTCTTACGGACCATGTTCATAATAATAGAATTACGGATCATAGCACAGTTTTTGAGGTCCAACAATACGCACGTGTCTGTGCGTTGATACTTCTTGGAGGTCTTATGTGCCCAAGCTCATCAGGTTCTGCAATATCATTGGTTTACTTACAGCATATGGAGCAAATAGATGAAGTCCGTAACTTTAGTTGGGGTAGCGCAGTTTTATCGTTCATGTATCGTGAGCTTTGCACTGCATCACGTAGAGAAAGATCAAATATTGGTGGAGCGATGCAGTTGTTACAGGTGAAGTAGTATTATTTTGCTTTTATATTAATTCTTGCAATTAGGTATGACGCCTAAAGAATTGTTAATTGTAGATTTGGGCATGGTCACGTATTACAACATTGACACCTATAAGATTAACTTCTCGTGTCGATGACAATGAAGCTCCAGTAGTAGTTGATGGACTGCCAATTCCTCCGTATGGTGCTCAGTAAGATAATATATGTTATAGTTTATTAACATTTTCATGCAACTGTTTTCTGCGTATATGGATAATATAAATTGTTATATTAATATCAATTGAATGAATTTTTCGGTGGTGGCATTATAATTCTTTCACACAAACAGCAAGTCACTCTGTACGAATCATAAGAGATATGCTTGATAGAATGTCGGCAAATGAGGTAAAAAATTATATAATAATAATACTTTTTACATCAAATATTCTGATAAGCTATTTATCTATATAAACATGGCACAATACATTTATATGCAGTTTATATGGCAACCATATGACCCGATCCAAGACATTCAGACCTTGCCAATCCAGTGTGCCCCGAGGCTTTGGACAACATCGTGTCCATTAATCAACTTTGCTATAATTGAGATGCATCATCCAGAACGAGTGCTAAGGCAATTTGGGATGCGACAACATATTCCTCCACCACCGGCTGAGAGAGGTTCAATGTTACATGACGTATCACGTAGAGGTCATCTTGGACAAGATTGTTCCATTTATCACATGGATTATATTGCTTAATGGGCTAACAGAGAGCAGCTTATTGTGCATGGACCTCCTATTGTCGGATCAATCACTATGAAAAATGGATACATGTTATGGTATGATCGAATTACACGCCGAATAATAGGTCCATCATATGAGAACACACAAACGGGGTACCATCCAGAGGATCCACGTGCTTGGCAACATGTGGTATGTATAGTAATCATGCAATACATCCTTCAGTTATTTAAATGATATTTAACATTATGATACATTTATATTTTTTTCAAACAGATCAAATGCACAATTTGATTATCAGTTGTGATTCTGTTGCGGATGATGCCGAGGTTGTGGACTTCATTCAGATGAGGAATGATCATCGATTAATTGCTGATAACGTTCATCAGTTGGCATCTAGACAATGCTTTCCTAGTGAAGTCCCTCAACAACAAGAAATCAGTGGTGGTACACATACGAGAAGGAGGAGACGCAGCATTAGATCCAACAATACGACTAATGATGATACTCATTCTTTTAGGTCATGTGGTGTTAGTGATGTGGGAGGTCCTATTAATAGGCTGCATAACTTGTTTGCCGATGGCTATGAATGTCAACCACTAGGAGATCCGGAGTTAACACCTATACCACCATATATGTCGGCAAGCAGACAATCAGTATCCGAACTAGTAGATACTGATCTTGGTCTAGGATGGGGATCAACGGAGTATGATTATTCATCACCAGCACGCCACTCATTTCATATCTCGCCATTACCTTTTGTAGATAGTACGGAGTATCGTGATCACCATAAGGCTGGTCTAAGCCATCATCAGTCACATGATGCTGCACATGATGAAAGGGCACGACAACGACGAGCTTGTGGCACTGGAGGACATTATTAGGGCTACCTTTTAGAATATTGTGTATCAATATCATTGGTTCATAAAAAACAAATTGTAAATTTATATTTTGATGCTTTGAATCAGAATCAGGATAACGACTGTAAATATTGGTTACACATAATAAGTAACAAAGAATACAAAAAAAATTACAATGGACGCGCACAATAATAAGTAATAAAGAAGACACACATAAATTACAAAGACAACATACAAAATCACATATATTTTGCTTACAACTTACTAACTATAAAAAAGCTAGAGATTTAGTCTTCCAGGGCCTTGTTGTGCATTTTGAACTTCATCAAAGCGATGTGTTTGTTGTCTTGCTCTTGCTTGAGGCCAATCCATTTCATTTTGAATTCGACTGGTACGGTCTCTACCTACAATACGTCGCTCTCGATGTGCAGGGCTGTGAACTAGCTCAAATTTAGGATCATCCCAATAATCCTCCGACCACAATGGATCAAATCTCCCTTTATAAGTTGCAATGTAATGTTCCACTTTATAATATTCCTTTACAAGTGATGCACAGTTGACCCCAAATGTTCGACATACTTGCATTGCATGTGAGCAAGGAATTCCATATTCAGCCCATTCCCACATGAGCACTCTCGTGTCCGAAGCTTCACAACATGAGTATGATTCCCACATGATGTGTCCATCCTAGTAATGATTGAAGCTGATTGTTGAGCGTAATCAACCTTTTGCATGAAGTGATTAACAGAATGGTGCTGCCATTTTATGTATATGTCAAAAGCATAATCAGCCCATAATTGATCATTTTGCCTCATCCTACGGCCATTAGTGATCAGGTGAAGGAAATATTTCACGCAACGATCAAATATTGTTTGAACAATAGTTGTAATTGGTAGTCGGCGAGCACCTTTTAACACCCCATTTATACATTCGGACATGTTTGTCGTCAAAATGCCAAACCGCCATCCTCCATCATGAGATAATGTCCATTGGCTCTTGTCTATCCGCTCCAAGTAGGAGTAAGCACGGTCATTAATACTCCTTATGTCGTCCATCCTTTTCTCAAATTTTCGGATTTGAACTGCAGCACCAGCTTTCCAACACATGTCCTTCAATTGAACATTCTTAAAATGTTTATTGAAATTTGAACACACATGCCTCAAACAAAATCGATGTACTCCACGAGGGGGTGTGAAATCAGGTATGCTCTCTACAGCAGCCAAAATACTACGGTGACAATCAGAAAATAAACAATAGCCATCCACCCATCTGATAATGTGTTTCGCCAACATCTGAAGGAACCATCTCCAAGACATCAAAGTTTCCTCATCTACTATGGCAAAAGCTATAGGCATAACATTCTGATTTGCATCCATAGCTACGGCAACAAGCATTTTATGTTTATACTTTGTGTATAGATGAGTTCCATCTACACTGATAAGTTTGCGGCAATGTTGGAACCTTTCTATACATGGTCGAAATGCCCAAAAGACATATTTCAACATATTTTGTCCTGGTATTTTCAAGATGACTCCATTCAACAATTGTTCTTGAATTCCATTTCTAGAGAGCTCCCATATATTTGGGTAATTTTCTTACCGAGGTCTCGCAAGTCCCATAAAGTTTTTCCCTCGCACATTTTATGTTATTCCATGCCTTAGCATAAGAGATTTTGTAGCCATACTTTTCTTTTACCATCATTTGCACACTTGCAACCCCATAACCTGGATTACCTCGAACAGTGTCCAATAGATCTAAAGCAATCATATTTCTGCTTAAATTTCGATGATCCATTGAAACCTCATCCATAAGGCATGTGTGAGGGCCTCCATACTTGGTAATTCTCCACAATCCCTTTTTCTCTTTAAATATTCCCCTCACACTCCACGGACAAGAAGGTTGTTCTCTGTTATAATGTTTGCACACCACTTTCCATAACTTTGGTGTGCTCTCAAGAACCCGATATTCTCGTCTCGCCACTCGCACGGAATAATCTTTCACAGAAGTGATAAGATGCTCCTTACTCTTGAATACCATTCCCACGTTGAGTGCTCCTTTACTTGAGTCGTAAAACTCAGTCCAACCACGGGTTGGAATATCCACAGAATCTGCCTGTATAAATATATCATTATCATCTATTGCAAAGAAGAATGGATATACGAGATACAGACTTGGTTGCGTAGTCATGGATGTATTGGTTGCGTAGTCATGGATGTATTTCTTCTCGTCTCATGTGGTAGTTGTTGATAAGATGTTCCCTCGCCGTGTGAAGGCAATAGCTCTTCCATTGTATCAATATCTACTTCATCATCATCACTACCATTAAAATCATCACTATCATTTTCAGCTGGTTCTGAATCCCTCAACTTTTCATCACGAAAACTATCTACTTGTGGCTCTGGTTCACCATCATGAACGAAATGTGTTGGGTTATCTTGCTCTCCTTCAAAAACTTGATGAGAGGTAGAAGGGCCTTCACCAAAATCATGAATCCCAACATTTGCAAACCCTTGCGTAACCATAGGAATATTTATTTCTGTTTGAGTTGGGTATTGTTGATCCCATCCAAAATCTTGGTAAGAGGCAAATTGACATTCAGGTTGCATCAAAAGCCCCATGTAAGACCCCACTCCAATAGTATTATCAACACCAGTCTGACTTATTGCTTCAATCTCAACATATAATTCCACATTATCAAGTTGGCACTGTGGACCAAACAACATAGATAAACCACCATCATTCTGTATTTTCACAAGTGTAGATATTCCGTACTGTTTATCCAAATAGAATTTTGCTTGAATTTTTAGTTTATAGCTGCTGCTATCAATAGCTGTCGCTCTATAGATTTCGTGGCACATATCAGAATATGTTATTTCACGAGATACTCTAATGATACTGCATGCTGGACAATCATAATCCACTAAGCGAGAATCTCTAGTAATATTTCCGCCAAAGTATATTAGAACAACAATGGTACTCGAAGTCGACATACTTTTCACAAATACACACATAATTTATATTAATTAATCAGTCTAATCAATAATTATCATAAAATTTTGAATTTTTTTAAGATTTACATTGTTCAACATTTCTACAGTACACAAAAAGTAAATTTACATATACTAAAAAAAAATTAATTAACTCAATCAAAATTCTAATAGAATTTTTCATTAACATAAAAACACAAATCTATGAAAATATAACAACATTTAACACATAAATCAAATTTAAACTAATATAATTTAATCTAATTCATAAATTAAATTTAAGCTAACATAATAAATCATATTTTAAACTAGCATTTATAATTAATAATATTAGTAAACACATAATGACACATAAACACTCCCCCTTATGCCCATCATCATCATGCAAGTAATTAAAAACCAATCAGCAACAAATGAGAAGGCTCCACCCCTTCTCCCAACACCCCATCCTCCTTTGTGAATCCACCAATTCTAAACATTTCTAATATATTGTACTATAAAAATATTACAAAATTAAAACAAGATATCCAAGCTTACCTTTAAATGCTCCACTAAAATTAACACTGACAAAAGATTTCCACCAAGTCAAGATAGCCTACATCATTAGGCACGTGTTATAAGCGCACATATTTATTAATAAATCATAATTCCACAAACTGAATGAAAACTTAAAATTTTAATACAATTCAATATGTAGTACCAGAAAATTTAACTCAATAATAATTCTAATAAAAATTTTAATTCAAATAAAAACATAACTCTAACAAATATAACAACATATAAAACTAACATAAAATGTAATCCAAATTTCAACAAATACATAAATCATTATTTTTGTTAAATCAAATTAATATACCAAAATTAATAAATTATTATTTGAGTTTAACCAACACGTAAATCAAATTTCAACTAAAACATAATTAAGTTTTAACTAATTGAGACAAATTATATAAAACATAATTCATAAAACTAAAACATAAACCAATTTTTAACTAAAACATAATTAAATTTTAACTAATTGAGACAAATTATATAAAACATATTTCATAAAACTAAAACATAAATCAAATTTTAACTAAAACATAAATAAATTTTAACTAATTGAGACAAATTATATAATACATATTTCAAATAACTAAAACATAAATCAAATTTTAATTAATGGAGATAATTAACCAAAACATAATGAACATAACTAAAACATAATTAAATTTTAGCATAATTAAAAAAATTACCTCAATCAAGCGAAATAATACACAAGTATACACCCTTCAAACCTGAAACAATAACCCAAACGACCATTTTAATTTTTTTTAATTATAAATAATTTAAAATAAATAAATAAATAAAATTTCCACATCTGGCCGCCGGTATCTGACCGGCCGCCGCTGCTGGTGCTGTTGCTGGCCGCACCAACTTGCACCAGCAGGCTGCTGGTAAACAGAAACAAAAAAAAAAAAAAAAAAAAAAAAAGCAAAGAAGGAAGAAGAGAGGAGGAGGAGGATTACCTGAGTCATATCAAATGAAATGAAATGAAAATGAAATAACGGTTTTTATTACTACTAAACTAACATTTCTTTTGAAAAAAAAAATTTAGAATAATTTTTTAAAAAAATTAATAAGATATTTAATATTTTTAATTAATTATTACATTAAATATTTTTTAGATAAACATAAGTTTCAGAATTTTTTAAATAGCAAAATTTTTATATTTTCATATATGTGTGTATATATATATGTATATATAAGTGAAGTAATGAATGGTTGATGTGAAAGATGGAGTGAGAAAATGAGAGGATATGTGTGCTTTTTAGGGTGTAGGGTTTTTTGGGTGAATTATGAGAGAATTTTTTTGGTAAAAAATTGTAGTATTTTGGGAAAAAGATTGGAGAATATACATGCATTTTGAAATATTTTGGGGGCTGAAAACTATGTCCCCAAAATATGAGAACAAACCCTAAAAGAATTTATACACAAAGAAATAAAATTTTTTAGAATAAAAAATTATGGGTGTTGTTGAAAGTTGCACTCCGGTCAAAAACGGCGGCTGGGGACAAAATTCGGTTACTGTTGAAAGTTGCATTCATCGAGTGCAACTTACTATAAATTATAAACCCTCCAAATAGTGCGGTATTTTTGGAAATTTTTTTTTTTTTGCAATTTTTTTATAAAAAAGCCGCTTCGAAAGATACAATATATAGTATATACAGCAATGCAAATGCTATTTACAGTTGATGCTATATATTGTTAATAATTCAATCGTATATATATATATATATATATATTCGTAAATTCTACTGCGATAAGAACATATGTGGAACTAGCTACTATAATACAACAATTCAACTTACAATCGGCTTAATGACAATGGTCATATAATATTCAACTTAATTTATATAACGTATAAGGTTTTGGGTCCAAAACAGAATCTAGACCAAATATATATTCAAAATGAATTAATACTCACATAATTATGTTGTTTCAATTTCTTCATTTTTGTTTAAGTCTCGTACCTTTGGATTATTATTAATTTTTGTATTGATGTAAGCTCCCTGAACTTGGAACGTATAAACAAATTCATTGTCTAGAATTCTTTTAAAATACATATTTTAGTGTATGAATAATATATTGAAGTCCTACGAACAAGTATTGTGTCTATTATTAATTCAAAATATTTTCTAAGTTTTTTGGCTTAGCTAATTTTGTATGCTAATTGTAAATTTGATATCTAATTCATGTCTATTAAATTTTTTAAAAATAAAATTTTACGGATTCATGGTGAAATTTTTTATCTACGTACACTTATTGACGCAACAATTATATAATTTTATTGATTAATTTATTATGAAATTATTTCAACTTATTACTTATTTTAATTGCAACTACATATCAGGAAAAAAGATCAATAGAATAAACATATAATATAATAGATCATCTCATTATAGTGTAAAATTATGTATCGAGTAAAATGTAAAAGATATAGTTATATTACTCAGGGATGACTCTACCTTTAGTCAAGAAAAGCAATCACCTTAGACTTCTAAATTTTGAAGACCTCCTATATGCATTTTTTTCTATGTTTTATGCTTCAGAAATAAAAAGTATAAGGCCTATTTTTTTGGTTTTACATTATAGGCCTAAAAGTATTAGACCTTTTGTTTGGACGCCTCATATATGTTTTCTTTTTCAAACAACTTAGGCATAAAGAAAGTATAAGACCTTAAATTTGGAGGCCTTATTAGTAAAACTTACAATAAAATAATTAATTAATTGCATATAACTAATTAAAAGTATAAATTTAAATCTTATTACTTTTGATTCTCTTAAATCTCCACTGTCCTTTTGATTCTTATTCTTTTACTTATCAAAATGCTATCTCACTCATTCTTTTTCAATACTAATAACTAAATAATATTGGAGTTAATTCTCTTGTACTATAAGGCCCCGTTTACTTTGTGACATGGGATGTGGGGTTATGGGATAAAATGATGAATGAAGAGTAGGATTAGGATGATTTTGTATCTTTTAAATTATATTAACTTTGTGGGATTATATGAATGATAAAAGTGGATAATTGTATTGAATGTATATTTTGATGGATGATAATTTTGGGATGAATTTTAAAAGACTAAAATGTGCTTAATTAAAAGAATTATTTAGTTTTCTATTTAATATAAATAAATTAATTTTCCTTCATTTCAACACAACATCCTTACACATGAAAATAAAATTTTGAAATTTGAAGAATTTAGGGTACATTTTATTTTTATTATCAATATCGTTGCCTCAATTACAAATATTAAATCACTTATCTTTCAATTATTTTTAATATAAACATATTGGTATAAAAATATATAATAATAATAATTACTACATTGATATAAAAATTTATAAGAATAACAAAAAAGAAGAAATTAAAAAAAAGGTGGCAGAAAAAATGTGTTTTCATCTGACTTGGAGGGGGCTAAGGCCAAAGATGGAGATCCCTTTATGAGGATAAAAATATAATTTTATCGCTCATCCAAAATTGCCTAACAAATAGGATAAAAATATTACATACTGTGGGCTTGATTGATCATCCCACACTTAGGCTCCATTTGGTTGCTATAATTGGATTGAATATAATATTTATCCAACCCAATTTTTTGTTTGGTTAAAAAATATTGGATTCTTTATAATTTTGTGGCCCAGTTTCTAATCTAACAAGATAAGGGATTATGAATCCCACCTAGGAGGTGAGATATGGTATCAAGGCCAATATTTTTGACTATGAAAATATGAAAAAGATATTTTTGTCCTTCGATTATAAATTGTATTAATTAGTACACAAGTTTTATTTTATTATTTAATTATTAATTATATGGTTCTCATTGATTTTTTGCATGTGGTATATACTTTTCATATAATTTCAATCAATTATTTAAAAAATATAAAATTACCTAATAAATGTATGTCATCTATTTCATATATTGGTGTATTTGGAATTTTAAAACATTCAACTTAAAAAAGTATTATTAATATGAACTTTATATAGTGAAATGGCTTGGCATCAAATGATAAAATATCTATACTATATATAAAGCACTTATCCTATTTGGATATGTTTTCGAGTAGCTTTTCCTCATTATTATTTTTGAACTTCTTTCTATTCTCTAATATTTTTCACTTCAAGTACTTACTTTTTTCCCTTTTCCTTGTATCTTAATTTTTTTTCTTTTACTCATCTAAAAATTTAAATAAATGTGTTGAGAATGTTGAAAATTTTAGTAATATATAAAAAATAAATAAATATTTTATTTATTTTCTACTATAAAATTTTAGCAAATACAAGGAGTGTACCAAAATTACTATTATGAACAATCCCTTCAAACTTAGTTGTGTTTGTACTTGCATGAAACATATTATGTAGAAAATTCAAAATTAACTTACCACTTCAACATCTAATTCAAACTTCAAATGTGGATTTGTCAGCTATGTTCCGGTGAAGGAAAGTTGTTGGTATTGTACGCAAAATGCATCTTATATTATTTAAAGTTATAAATGAGCATTTTAGTCATCACAATAAAGCATAAGGTTAGTTTAGTAAATTTGAGTATATTCCACATAATTAATACTTACCAACCAAACAGCAAAAGTATATTTTATTGGGATATCCATACTCTCAATTCTAACAACCAAACAAAATATTAGATGGTATTCACATATTATATGACTTATATATCCATCTCAATCTTATCATACCCAATCTCATCATTGCAACCAAACGTTGCCTTAGTAGCTACAATTGTGGGCTTGGGTTATTTTATCGGGCCACAATTCTGCAAAATAAACTCACGATGAAGTGGGATGTGAGTCATCATAAAGTGGAAATAGGTCGTAAATCAAGATTTTATTTTTTAAATTTATTTTTTTCCTTTCGAAATAAGTTTTTCAAAATTGAAACTAATAAAACCTATCAACGTCTCAATTAAGTTAAAATGGGTTAGTTATGCTATCAATTGAAAAAGAAAATTAGATGAAATTAATTATACAAATATAATAAATAATTTTGCAACTCAAAAAATTAGAGAATAAATTTTAAATTATAATATTTTTATACAAGAATTTTTTTCTATAAAATACGAAATTATTACTAAAAAGACATATGTATTAGAAAATTAATTTTTTTATTATATATTAAATGTCTCATTTTTATGTTTCGCCATATGCCTCCAATTTTATTGAGACGGCCCTGTGTTACTATTCGATGTTGCACGAAAATTGAGTTAGAGTCCTTGATGGTAGTCAACAAAAATTCAGGTTCATTTTTAATTAGTCGCATCCCATGACTACTTTTTTACATTTTAAAAATAAAAAAAATAAAAGTTAAAAATGAAAATATATCCAAACGCACCCTTAATTTTATGGGCTCATTGGTCTTTTTTTAAATTTATTTATTTAATTAAGTTTCTTATTTACTTTTTCTTTTTTGCGTTAGGGTATTCTTTTCCATATCAAAATTCCTTCCCTAGTTTATCAATCAGTAATCAGTCTCAAATTCTTTCTTTAACTCTATCTCTTCTTTATCAATAATCAAATTAATCGACGTTTGGTTCCATCACAGAACTCGTCTTTAATCTCATCCTATTCACCAATAATTCGTCTTTAATTTTGCCTCATGTTAGTTTCCATTTCTGCATCTAAATCCATCCATATGTGGGGCCTTTTATTTCCGTCTCTAAATTTTTCCTTAATTAATCTCATAATTTGCTTATGTCCCTAATTTGATCTCTAGATCTGATCCAATTTGATAACATACTCATTGTAACACTTCTATACAATCCAATAACAATAACTTGTAAACCAACTATTTTAACTATCCACAAAAAATACAGCTCATTAAATAATTAAATACAAAATATTGATATCCAAACAAGTCATTAGTCACTTTATCCATCCACGTCATTGTAAATCAACTGATTAATAAGATGCCATTCTAGAAATCAAATTAATGAATCATCCCTGCAGATAAGCATAAAAATTTAAGCAAATACCCAAGTGAGTGAACCATCAGAACTCAGAAGACCCAACATTTCAACCAAAATCTTCTTATTTCCAATCTCCAAATATATCTGGATACGAACCATAATATTTGTACCACGCCTCATCAAACGAGGAATATCGATTTAATCTCCTTTCATTCCAAAGCCCTTCCTTTCCTGAACATTTGGGATAACAAATATCTCAATTTGAGTTGAATAAATGCAAGCACAACAATAGCAATGAAAAAGAACATGAAGTTCATGCACACAAGAGATATGACCAAAATAAAAGGGTATTTTATTCATTTCATCTAAGATATTCATATTTCGCCAATATCGCACTTGCTTAATACATATGCAAAACTTGTCAACGGGTGTGTTAACTAGTTATTAAAAATTTTTGGAGATCTGAAAACATATCATGGAGTGTCCATGAGCGACAAATGTTTTTAAGAATCAATCACAAATTGATCGTTAGAAGAGTCCTCCATCTGACAAATATAGTTCCAAGCATATAAACTTATAATTCTAAAGCATAAAATACATTTTAGTTGACTTGTCCATCTAATTAATATAACTTACAATTCTAAAGCATAAAACAGTTTTAAATTTACATTTTAGAATAGTCCTCCGTCTAACAAATATATAAATTCCAAGCACATAAGTGTCAAGTGGCAATTTGGTCCAATGATATTCTCTCACGCATAAAGCGTAGGGTAAGAAGTTCAAATATAATAAACTTGTGACGTGTATTTATATAAATATATAAATAAAGATAAACATAAATTAAAATACCAATCACATCACTTCAATAGAACAAGATCAGCAACAACAGTAATAGTGTATCTAAAGCATTTATAACAAGATCTAGGAGCAATTTCAACAATCCAGTAATTCTAGTATCATTGGAATACTCCAGCATCACCAACATTAACATTAGCCAACATCTGAATACAGAAATCACAAACAATTCATATATATATATATATATATATGCTGATGGAAAAAGGGTCTCTTCCACCAAGGTGACTAGCTGGTTTCTTCATCAAGTTGTAAATGTCACTACCAATCTTGTCTTCTATGGAATCAAGATCAGACCATCCAATTACTTTCACTACTTTCTGATGTGCAATGTTTTAATTATTTATTTATTTTTTATTTATACACATACCAATAGTTTATTAGATTCAAATTCTCAACCTCATGTATTATGCGTGAGACTAATATATGATTAGACTAAACAACGACTTGACATGTTAACCATTTATGAAGACACAGAAGTTAGTGCTTAGACTAACAATATGGCAAGTTACATTATGATTGTCACACGACAAGTTATTGTGATTGTTAGAACTATCAACTATACTATTTCAAATTATCTAGCTAGCCAAATGCTTTATATTGTAGAGTTGACTACAAGAATGGGTTTTAGACATTTCATCAATTGCAATGAAATAGAAAGGTTTATCACTCACATTTTTATATTATGTTTAGATCAAGAAAATTACTAAGAAAAAGAAATAAAAAATACAAAAGTACAAATATTAAAGCAAAAAGTTATAGCATTTAAAACATTAAAAAAAAAAAAAATTCAACATTTTCCTCATTAAAATTTAAAATCCAAACATAGGTTTAGTATCACAAACACAAAAAGCATAAGTTAACTGCAATCACCTGAAATCACTCGAACTTGTAGGACATCGTTTCCCAGGTCCCATTGTTCTTCTTTAATTTGCAATGCTGAATCTGCAGCTAACTTGCTATCATGCACCTCAATCAATTCAAGAGACGTAATTTCTCCAATTTCAAGAGGGATCTCCTGCAATGCCCTGCAGTATCTGATCTCAAGGTGCTTAAGGCAAGAGAAATGGATACTTTCTGCCCTCCAATACGTGAGATCTAACCTCTCCATTAGCAAGAATTTCAGCTGGGAGAATTCTAATTCTCCCTCTATGGCCTCCCACTCTTCTCCCACAAAGGCATCATATCGTAGTTTGAGTACTTGTAGTTCGGGCAAGGAACCCACAACTGCCATGTCTTTCCAAGGAAGTCTTGAACCTTTTAGAGACAACTTTTTAAGCTTCACGGGAAAGGCAAAGCTCTCTGGGAAAGGGTCCATTGGAATTTTGATTCTGGGGAAAATCCAGAGATCAAGCATCTCAAGTTGGCACAAATGGACCAGATTGTTGGCGCAAATCTTCTGCCTAATTAAGCCACGCTCATTATAGAAAGCTTTCAATTTCTTAAGGTTCGGAATCATTTGAATGACCTCGTTGGTGAACCTAAGATTTTCCACCCTTGAGAGTGTCTGTAGGTTTTCCAAGATCAAAGCTTCATTAGCAGAAGGATTGGGCGACAACTGTATCTGGCTAATCATAACATGCCTTAGATGTGGTATCTTCAAATTTTCAAATTGTACAACAAGACCTTCATCTTCAATTCTTAATGTCTGAAGATTCTGAAGCTTGGATGTTGATGCAGGAATGGGGCACTTTTCAAGGGCGAGGTACCTTAAATGAAATAGTTTCAAAATTTGATCCGGAAATGATAAGTAGCTTTCTTCTTGTGCATCCAATACTCGCAGTTGTTTAAATTTTGATATTAATGATAAGCAATCCCGAACTGAGCTAAAATTAAGAACAGAACGAACATGTATAAACCCCATTCTCCTTTTTGTTTAAATTTTGAGCGAATAGGATGAATATAAAGACGTCGCATATTCCTTATGACTTCTGGGCATGAGTAATCATTTTCATCTAACATACAAAGGAAATTCTCATAACGAGCTTTTTCCATACACAAGTCTCTCAAAAGATCATGAATGCTGCAACATTTGAATTTGCCATTAGACCTCTTCTTAGTAACCAAAACAAGATTTCTATTGACAAGATCTTCCAAATACTCCTCGCCCACTTCTTCCAAGTTTTTTGATTTAATTGATTTTAGAAATCCCTCAACAACCCATAACTTAATCAATTTGGATACATGAATTTCATGATCTTCTGGAAAGCCTCCCATATATAGATAACATGGTTTTAGATGATGAGGCAATTGACTATAACTCAAAGATAGGATCTTTGAGAAGTGTTCACCATTTTTAGTGGCAACTGAACTTATATTTTTTGCAATCTCTTCCCAATCATGCCTAGTCTTATTCACCTTGGAAAGGAGCCCCGCAACCACAACAATTGCAAGTGGAAGTCCTCGACAACATTTTGCAATCAGCTTTCCGATACGCTCCAATTCGGGAGGGCAAAACACCTTCTCACGTAATAGATTCCAGCTTTGATCCTCATTCAAGAATTGCATTTGGTGAAGAAATCCAAAACTATTAGGATAAAGAGCCATATCAGATAGCCTAGTGGTTAATACAACCCGACTGCCATTGAAGTCATTTGGAAGTATTCTTTTGACATCATCCCAAACTTTTGTATCCCAAATGTCATCCATTATAAAGAGATACTTCTTTCCTTTCAAATGTTTGTATATATGTTCTGCTAATGCATGCTCCTCCTCTTTACTTAATTCCTCATTATTGATATTCAAAGAATCTAGAATACCTAGAAGAATTTTCTGCAGATGATAATCTTGAGATATAGTGACCCAAACACGACAATAGAAATGATATACTACAAGTTCATCATCAAAAATATTTCTAGTCAAAGTAGTCTTACCAATACCCCCCATTCCGACAATTGAAATGACCTGCAGTTTGGACGATGCTCCACAGAGCTGGTCTTTTATTGTTGTCACGTGTTCTTCAAATCCCACCATGGTACTTGTACCGGTTCTCGGTGCTTGTTTTGACGGCCCAATATCTGCATAATAATATTTTAACTGCAAATCTTCAGTTGATCTTTGGCTTTTCTTGATTCTCATCACCTCTTTCATAATGGAATCAACTTCTTCCTCAATCCGAGGTTCTTCACATGTCTGAGGTTGACTTTTCTTGAGTCTCATCACCTCTTTTGCAGTGGAGCCAGCTTCATCCTGAAGCTTTTGTGGCTCATCCTGATCGGATCCATTGATATCTTGAGGTTCAATGATATCTTGTGCTTGATATGCTGCATCTCTGATTCGCCGTTCCAGAAAATCAGCTGCTGCTTCATCTTTTGGTGAATAATCTTCCAGTGATGCTTGCAAGAGGCTGAATTTCTCATAGAGAGATGCAATTTTTACTTTGCCAAGACAAAATTCTTCATATCGATCGCGGTGGATGATGTCCTCCAGTAATTGCACAACTGAAACAAGAGCAGCGTAGTAAGCCATAGCTGATATATCTCTTAATTCTTCCACGAACACAGACAGATCTGCAGAGAAACAAACAGTATAACTGCACTATAAGGTGTATTGGATTCCAAAGTGATCAATAGTTCCTTTTGCTTTTTTTATGAGAAAGTGATCACTAGTTTACATCAAGTCATCACTACATCTTTTACTATTATAATAACAAGCAACTTGTAATACTTAACTAATCAGACTGCCATTAAAGACGTGAAATGGGATTTTAAAGACGTGAAAAAGCGATTAATCAGACTGCCTTTTAAAGACGTAAATGCGATTAATCTGACAGCCTCTCGTCTATGAAATTAGCTTGGCTGAAAATGCTTAAGCATCTGTATGTAATTTATATTTCTTCTATTATAAATTATCTATTAAAAGACTTTACACCTT
The DNA here is from genome assembly GCA_018894105.1 of Jacaranda mimosifolia. Classification (NCBI taxonomy): domain Eukaryota; kingdom Viridiplantae; phylum Streptophyta; class Magnoliopsida; order Lamiales; family Bignoniaceae; genus Jacaranda; species Jacaranda mimosifolia. Next base: position 33,451,604 of record CM032122.1, on the reverse strand, counting down.
ATAAATATACTAGCTAGTATTTAGAATTGGTCAGTTGTTTCAGTTCTAAATTTTCTAAAATACGCAAAGAGAGATATATACATAGAAATTTAAGGGTGTCAACTTGAGTGGGTTGGGCAAGTTCGGGGTGGGTTGTGGGTAGGGGCATAATATAAAAGTACCAAATTCAAACCCAATCAAACCCGATGCTGAACCTAAAAGGTTTAACCTTAACTCAACCCACAAAAAATTGAGTTAGGTTCAGGTTGACCTGATTTTCAATTGGATCACCTAACAACCTGATAAACCTGATCCAACTTAATTTATATATTTTATTTTTCATATTTATAAATTCTAACGTTATAATTGAGTAGAAATTTAATCTACCAACAAAATTAATAATTCTACATAATCATTAAGGTCTAAGAAAGTAAGAAACATAATAACTTTAAACTTGTTATGTCTATAATTACTTCAAATATAAAAAAATAATAACCATCGTTCAATAAACAATTTGGATGACAATCATCAATGCAAAATAAACCACTAAATAGTAAAAATTAAAGTCCAAAGACAGTTTTGATAACAATCATCAAATCCGAAATCTTCTTTGCACCAATAGCTAGTTTCCTCCATTAATTCATTGCCAAAACTCCATAAAGAAATCTTCTTTTGATGTGTATTGGAGATTTTAAGATTTTTGAAATTTTGGATATAAAAATTTTTTTGGTTTAGATTATTGGACAAAAAAATTTTAAATTTAGATTTTATTTTTAATTAGCCAATTATTTTCAAATTGGGTTGGATTTATTAGGTTATTGGGTCACCCGCTTTTTGTTTTCAGGTTTAGCGAGTTGACCCAAAACCAACCCAACCTTATTATTTTTTCTCATGTCAGTTTCGGGTCCGACTCAATTTGATCCAAACACGAAAACATCAAACACAAATCTGATTTTTTTTCAGGTGAATTATGATCGGGTTATCGAGTTGGATTTGATTTTGACATCCTTCCATATAATAGGTATAATATATAGGATGCACTAAAAAAGATAAAATATATACACAATTGTAGTAAAGACCAAATGCTATTTAAAGTTGATGCTATATATTGCTAATAATTAAATTCAGTTTGACAGGCAACTCTAGGATAATATTAATGTCGGATAATGTAATAGGTTGCACATTATATAATTAAACATGAAATCAGAGGAAGCTCTGGAAATATTAGAATATCTCTTGGCAATCAAAGTTCATAATAATAAACCTCAAAAGGCTTGTTTGTTTGGAAGGATTACATAGGGTAGATACATAATCCTATGCAATTGGACATTTGGTTGGTATTTTTCAAGCCTATGATTGATAAGAAGCCCGATATTTTAATATGATTATCTTGGCTTATATATCACATGTTAATGGCATAATTGGTAATTCAGGGATTACATACATCTATGATTAGTTGTGAAAAATACAAAATTACCCCCACTGAAAAATGCAGTCAAAATCCTGATCAATTATTTATTTTTTCAATAAAAAAAAGTTGGATCCTCTCTCTCTCTCTCTCTCTCTCTGCAACAAAGAGAAAACTCACCGTTCTCTCTTTCTCTCTACGGTGAAGATGATTTAAATAAAAGTAAAGATTTTTCATCTCCCATTCTTGCCCACAATGCTTACAACGATTATGTAATTTTGTTGTTATCTTTTTTCCCATCTCAATTTAGGTACAAAGATACGTATTTAGTTCATCATGAATGAAAAGTATTAAGTTCCACCATATATCAAAATTTTCAGATTTATTTGTATACATATATGTAGTTCCGCCTTATCTTTTGAATAATATTCTGAATAGAAAAATCAAATCATTTATTTCTATCTGAAATTTAAAATATAATTGAAAATTTATTTAATATGATGACCTCTAAAAATTTTCTGTCATGGTAAAGGCCGGACAGATGATCCCCTTTTATTTCTTGAAATAAAAGGAACCCATTTTCTGAAAAGAATTAAAATACATTTAAAATTGTGGACAATGGCAAAAAACAGAAGTTGCATCCTTCCTTTCGGAAAAGCTGGCGGGTATGTTTAGTCTGACGCTGGCGGAGACAGGATATTGCTGGCTCAAACTAGGTTACTAGGGAATGGTTTCATATTTTACAAGACGCAAAAATTTGATTTATGTTGACGGTTGAAAAAGATGGGTTTATGAATGCAAATACATGCTTTTAGAAATGGGTTCTAACAAAAAGAAATGACCTCAATTTTGTTCAGATTGATTTTATCCAAATTATTGCTGAGGGGTAAATAAGAAATTTTAGTAAATAGTTAAGGTTAACTTTGACATTTTATTAATTATTATATGAAATAATCCTAAGAAACCAAACAAAGAAATGTATAATAATTAGGATATCCGTATTTTTAATCCATGTAAGCAAACAATTTACTAGACTATATTGATATATATTCTAGATAATAAATTATATACTTATCAATCATATCTAATCATATCATTGCAAGCAAACGAGCCTAAAGTGTAGAGATCATGATTGACTAATATTTTCAGTGCATAATTATTAGACACAAGATGATATATATATGTATATATTCGTAAATTCTGCTGGAATCCAAATATTGAATATTTTGGGCTATGCATTTAAGAATATATGTCACGCCCCAAAACCAAACGATGTGGCCTAGTCTCAAGGAGTGAAAATTGATCCCCAAATAAATAGTATCTCCTATCCAAAATCATAATCTTATATAAACAAAACTCCAACATTCATAATAATTCAACTAATTCTTGCAGCATTGAAACTCAAAATGCCCAATACTCTGCCCTCAACTAGAAAATCATTAAAGGAGAAAAATTAATTTGCCAACACAACAATAAAGCTAAAACTACTGCAAAATCCACATCACAAAAAGAAAACCTTCAATTCTAGTTCTCGTCAAAAGCAGGTTCAACATCCTCACTACGGCTAAAGGTCTAAAATTTCCAGAAGGAAATTAAAGAAAAATATAGAGTGTGGGTAAAAGACTCAGTGAATGTCAAGTGTGTGCAATGTGAGTTCATGAATTTAACATGATTTGTTCAGTAAAAATATTCGAGAAGAACATAAGTGGAAATCAATAAACGGTCAAACAGTAACGAAATAAGAATTTAGTAAACAGTTTCATAAACTAACAACTTAAATGAGATGATCACACAGTGTTTGTTGTAGCTAGTCAACCTTATAACTCATACCGTAATAGTCCCTTATCGCTCTGAGCAAGGTGCGACCTTATCAAAATAGTGCCCGAGCCTAGGTCCTCAGGAAATTCTATGACTCACCTTAGCCACAAATGCCTTTGTTGTGCGCTAGGGGGATTATGTCATGGGAGCTTGAGGTTCAATTGGCAAGTCCGCTGTTGCCCAGTGAAATCCCTTGCACAGCCAGACAAAGTTGGATCCAACTAACAGTAACAATAAATCCAGTAATCAATTGATCATCGAACTTAATTGCTAGTCTAGAAGCAATTTAAAAAAAAAAATTCATAAAAGCACATGTTTTCTTTCATCTAGAAATAAAACAAGAAAATTTTTCTTTTTGTGCATAGTGAAATACATATATAGTACAATGTAAAATAAAAATTGTCAGTGGATTACGTAGGATATATCCTTCTAGGTTTAAAACAAAATATTATATAATACATATAAGTTTAGGCACTCACCTTCAAGATCGATCATAGAAGTCAATCAAGTCAGTTGCTGAGTCACATGATTTATTTAATAAGCATATCAATCACTAATTTAAATGACTAGCAAGACAAAATTTACTTAGAAGTTAGAACTAACCTTATGGGTGCCATAAGCCTATAGTACCTTAAATCCAACAATCCTAATTGGCACTAAAATAATTTTACTAGATGTATATATTTATATATATATATATATATTTCTCATTTAAAGTCCAATCAAAATCCCAAAATTATAAGAAAATTAACCTAAGTAAATTTTAGAATTCAATAGTAAATAAATCTTAAAATTCCTATCAACAAAAGAAGGAAAGAAAAGGAGGTTGTTTTCACGAATTTAAGAAAACATCATAGTAACCAAAACTTGCTTTGACTCTTGTTTAAATTCCATTAAAAGAAGAAAAGAAATAACAATAAAAATAAAGACTAGTTTTACATAAAATTAAAGAATAGCTTTCAATCATTAAAATCAATTTAACTATTAAAAATCCCAACTTTATCTCTCTCTCTCTCTCTCTCTCTCTCTCTCTTAAAGTACTAATAAATAGTAGAATATTCAATGATACATACCTCAAAACATATAGACATAAATATATGTACATATATATGTTGGAGTCGAGGCTACATATACATATGAATAATCGCATGCACTATCTAAATCCATCAAACCCATATACATATATCCAAACATAATACACGATCAAGTCTATATATATATATATATATATTCTATCACACATGTAACAAGAAAGATTTCTCTTTCATCTTCAATTGGGTATGACATGTGTGTACCATTATGATGTAAACAAGACAGAAGGAAAAGAAGATGAGACATGGTTATATCTACCTACTCAAGCCTACTCCTTCTAAGGCATGGTATTTATGTGTTGATATGTAATATATATACCTACACTAAATAGGCTGTAAGCTATCTTATATATAAATATGTATGGCTAAAAATTAACATGCCTTAATTATTTTGTCAGATTTCATATATACATATATGTATATATATATATACATATCTATATCGAATAAGCAACCGCCAAGTTCCACACTTAAATATATATAACCACAAATACATATATCTCTACCATCATATTTTTCAGGAATTAAATTCCATGAAAAGAGGGGGGGAAGAAGAAAACTATTAATTTGATGGGACCAAACATTGACAAATCTAGCTTCTATACTATGATATTCTCCATTGGAAAGCAATCAAGTCTTCAATAGTGTAAAGGGTAAAATAAAGTAAACATACTATGGCGGGTTGACAAGGAAAAGGACAAGCAAAGGCGGGACGGCATCTACTATTCTATTTCTCTAAGGAGTTGGGAGATGCTTTTGTCTTTCCTTTATGTGTAAAAGTACAAAATCTACTTATTAAAATACTAGATGATATAGGCATCTAAAATCTCAAATTCTCATACCTAATTTATGGCCGCAAATATAATTAAAGGACAGAAATTACCTTTCCTTCACTACTTTAGATGGAGATGATGTACCTTGAGTGAAAAGAAAAATAAAATCTTGTGGCCGCCAACCCTTCCCTCAGTCTCCCTTCGTCTTTTATTCTTCTATACTTTTTTTTTTTTTAATTTGTGAGACTAGAATTTTGAATAATATGAACTACATTTATATGGGAGAAGTATTTTACTTCAACTAGATTCTAGTTATTTATCTTCTAGAACTATGATAACACTATAATAAATCTGATATCTTTATTATTAATTCCTAAGGTCTCAGTTATTAATTCCTAGTAACAATGTAATATTAGTATAAAAAAATTATAACTTGTTTTCTAAGAATTGAAATATCTAATATATATATATATATATATATAATTTATGACCTTAAATAGTAATTTTCACTATGTAACCAAGAGATAAATCTAGTGCCAAATATATACACATGTATATATTATATCTTCTAACTGATGTAATAAGTAAATAAAGTTAAAAAAAAAAGAATTAAACATAGGATAAAATAATTAATTAAACATGAAAGAAATTTTAAGCATTACATCCCACCCCCTTTAAAGGAATTTGGTCCCTAAATTCTAACATGAGTTAGCAAAGAGGTCAAAGTGATATTTTCATCTTTTCTCCTTGCTTTTCCACATCGCTTCCTCAATATTATGGTTTCTCCATGGAATCTTTACTAGCTAGATCTCTCTAGTATGCAACTTCGTATTTTTCTTTTTTCGATCTAGAATTTGGACCAATCTCTCTTAATACGACGTCAAATTTCTTTTAAGCGATAAATCCTCATTCTAAAATTTATGTGAGAGGTCTGGGTAAAACTTTTTTAGTTGTGACACGTGGAATGCAGTAGTATCCCTATAATGTTTGGTGGTAAACGAATTCGATAAGTTACTGCTCCAATTCTCTCCATTATTTCAAAAGACCAACATATTGAGAGCTCAACTTTCCTCTTTTGTCAATCCTAGCAAACTTTTTCCTAAGTGACATCTCCAAAAGTAACATATCCGAACACTAAATTATAGATATCTTTTTTTCTATCATCTGCTTAGCTCTAAGTCATGAATTTGATAGTTTTGTTCCTATAGATCCAATTTTCTTGAGGTATAGGCTATTATCTTATCATTTTTCATTAGAACATTTTCCAGGCCTTCTTTAGAAGTATTGGTATATACCGCAAGGTTTTCATTATACTCGGATAGCGCTAGTATTGTTGCCGAAATTAATATTTTCTTAAGCCTTTGAAAACTAAGCTCATATTTATCAGTCTACTTAATGGTGTCTTTTTCTAAGTTAACCCAAACAACGGGGCTGCTATTTTTGAGAAATCTTGTACCAAACCTCTTGTAATAACCTATCAATCCTAAGAAACTTCTCACCTTAGTCACCATTTTCGACCTCTTTATTCTAGTATCATTTCAATTTTAGATAGACCAACTGAGATCCTATCTCTAGAAACGACTTTACCCAAAAAGGTTGCCCTATCAAACTAGAATATGTTCTCAAAGAGTCTGTAGTGCTATCCTCAAATGTTCCTCGTAAGCCTTTTCATTCTTTGAATATACCAAAATATCATCAATGAAAACAACTACGAGTTGATCTGAATATGGCCCAAACACATTGTGCATTAAATCCATAAATGCAATAGTGCATTAGTCAACCCAAATGGTATTACCACAAACTCGAAATGACCATATCAAAACTTTAATCCTGTCTTAGGTATATCCTCTTCTCTAATTTTTAGCTAATAGTACCCCTGTCTATGATCTATTTTAGAATAAACTCGAGATCCTTGTAATTAATCAAAGGATTCCTCTATATTTGGACAAGGGGTATTCATTTTTAATCATAACTTTATTAGAGACCAATAGTCCATACATATCCTCAAAGTGCTATACTTTTTCTTTACAAAGAAATACTAAGGTTCCCAAGGAGATGAACTTGGCCAAATAAACTTACCTTCAATTAGCTCTTGCAACTGTACTTTAAGTTCTGCTTGTGCCATCCTATATAGTGCCTTAGATATTAGGGTTTGTTCCTAGAAAGACCTCAATGAAAATTTTCTTTCCACAATCTTGGTGTAGCAACGTGAATTCCTTCGGGTATACCTCAGAAAAATTTACAACTATTAGGACCAGATCAATCTTATCATTCTCACCCTTCTAATTAGTGCCTTTCTTGCTCAAGTTGCTAACATCAATGTCATTCCCGTTGGTTTTTGTTCCCCAATCAGCACTATTATCGATTTCCCAAGCTCTTACAACTAAACACTTTAGAACGACAACCAAGTTATGCATGGTACTTAGATAACTAATCCATCCCCAAGCTAACATCATAGCCTTCTATATGTAGTAGGATTAAATCTGTAGGGAAATCTCTACCACCTATATGTTTGCCACAAGTCTTACAAAACCAACTCGTTAATATGCTCAAACCCATAGGAGCATTCACTTCCAAGTCATAAGATAATTCATCCAACATTAAGATTCCTCATGTCTAGTGTATCCATTTTAATTAAATATTATGTATCGTTTTCTAGCATTGATTGATTCTGAGGCTCCAACTGGGATGAACTTATCTAGGGGTTTCTTATTCACTCTCGAATTAATTTCACGAAGCATTAATTGGGGGTCTTTCACACAAACTCCATGTCTGGGATCTATTTTAGAATAATGCAATCTCTATCACTAAATTTATAACTAATGAGATGTAAAATGAAAATAAGTGCCTAATTTCAAAGGAATATAGCACTACACACCGATATATACATTCAATTTGTAACACCCCTAAATATATATATATATATATATAATTGATGAAATTTTATTATTGTTATTATTAAAAACAAAAGTTTGGGGGTCAAAATGTAAATAGGGAAAGACTTACTTTAAGAACATTTAAAAGTTTTGGGGGTTAAAATGGGATTATTCTTGATCAACTGGGCTAATCTAATGCACTCACGTTTAGAGGGACTTAATCAAAAGCTGGAAGAAACTTTGGGGACTAATATATAATTTCCAAAAATTGCACTTTATATACTATTTCTCCCCTCTCCCATTTTCTTCATTTGTCCACCCATACACCTCCTTCCCCTCGCTAACGATTTTCTTCCAGCAATGGCAACACCCCAAACTAAACCTACCACCAACATGCTCTCATCGTGACGGTTATAGCCATACCACATGCACCCAGAATTGACCTGCGAGGCGCTAAAAATTTGAGTTGAAAAATTGGGTAGCGGCAGAGATGACGGGCGCGGTGGTTCGGATAGTAGAAGCTAGAGTTTGGAAAGTGGGTTTTGTGGAGTTCAACTAAAGGAACAAGAGGGTACCTTTGATTGTTGATTTCGACCGCCGTTGGAGGCAGAATTCACGACGGCAGAGGTGGTGGCACTGTGTGATTAGAGCTTCAATTGACAACCAATTCGATGACATATTGGAAAATTGAGTTGGGCGTTCGATTGAGCATGTTGAGACAAGCTGGTTGGTAGTGGTGGTCAGCAACTTCGACAGCAATGGCATCTCTGAGATAGATTTCTCGCTCGTCGTGGTTGTTGTATGTGTGGTATTAGTTTATGGTGATTGAGTTCCAAAACTAATATTTTGGTAAAAATAGTTGGAATTGGGGTATTACCTATAAACTTGCATTATTTTTGTTGATTTTACCAATTCTTATATTTTAAAATACTTGAAAGAACATGAATTGGACTGAGAAGTGAATGCATGTATGGATATATAAAGCTTAGTAGACCCAAATTTGTATTATAATATGTAAATCTTGATTAATTAAGCTAAATTAGGTAATTAAAACCCTAATTTTATGTATACGATACTTAATTGTTAAAGATTGGTTTATTAAAAGTTAGATTTGATCATTGTAATCTTAATCGACCTTGTGTAATGTTGCACGGACTAATATAATATAGGAATCTGAATTAATTCATTAACCGGAGCAAATATGACCCTCGTAGGTATTATAATGTTAATGGCGTAAATAGCATGTTACCATACGATATTTTTGAAACCAAGCCTTAAAATATTGTATTAACTATAAAATAAACAATATTAGAATATAAATGGATTAATTGTTGTTTAAAAAGGTCAAAACAAGCATTTTGATGTTAAGTACGTTCATTTGAATAGGTGACGATGAGTTGGGATCCAACTGGCAATAAGATATGGATAACATTTCTGTAGAAGATGAGGTGAGGGTTAGTCTTTCCTTTTCTAGGAAGTGAATGACTCGTGATGCTTGTATTCCTATGTCTATATGTTGGATTCGATTGTATTCGTTCTGATGCCCAGAACATCTATTGTGATATATGTTATTGTCCTGTATACTCCACAACATTGCCGGCTTTCCCGATATATGTTATTGCTTAGGTCTTGCTAACCAAATTTCATTTTTGTACTTTTGTTTAATTCATTATGTACATTGTTTGTATGGCATTGTCGGCTAGTGTTCACATATATGTTATTGAACAATTATTGAAATACATTTTATCTGTTGGCATTATGTTTGATCACCTTGAGAACGCTCTTGGTTGGGTTACCATTTGTAGGGATGCCATGGGGTGGGATGGGCTCAGGACTAGGTCCGAAAAGACGATCGGGTGACATAGGGCGACGGTGACTGGTCTCTCGGCTAATACCCACATAAAATCCTGACTTGTAGATATATTAAAGGTAGCTATTTGTGAGTGGTGGGATTTGGCATGTGGATCGGCCATGCCACTTACCAAGCTATGTGCTTGGGTAGCGGAGCAATAAGGGAAGTTGTCATGTTTATTGAATTTTGTGTACCGATTGTTACCGTTTGTTACTGATTGTTATTGTCTGTTACCATTTGTTTGCCGCTTGCTAATGCTTGTACTCTATGGAGCAATGAGGATGGAATTGCCAACAGTCTGTTAAGTTTGGTCACATGTACTATGTTACATTATTGTTTCTTATCGTAAAGCCTTGCTCATTATTGAATATGTTTTGAATTATCATCCCTTTTACAATTTCTCTTTGACTGTTTATTATATTTTCCCCTTACTAAGTCTTTAGGACTTACCTTTTTTTGTTATTCTTTATTCTCTTCCCAGATATGACTGAATGAGGACTTTAGGTTTGCTCGCGGACTGACTTATTTTGTAATAGATTAGGTGTTATGTATGTACATATAGACTTCACCTAATCGATATGCTAAGACTTGTAAATGTTATGTAATGTTTAAAGTTTAAATCTAAAACCTATGGTAGGTACTTTATGTACGATATTTTGGGTGTTGTGTTAAGTGGCTATCTTTTGAGTTTGGATAAAACATAGCTTCCGTGGTTATGTTTTGAATTGATGGCATCCTAGCTTAGGGATCATCCTGGGTGGGGTGCTACAGAGGTGGTATCAAAGCCTAGGTTTGTCGATGACCTAGGTAAATGAGTATCATTAGGATTCGAAACTAGCTTCCGGGATAGAAAGTTAGTTAAGATATGAACTCTTGGGTATAATGTTCGATATTAGGAGGTAGGAGATTATACTTGAGGTGGCCGACCAATCTGTAATCTTCACTTTCAAAAATTGAGTATTGGACCTTAGATTGAAATTGAACCTTGGGTACTCTATTTATGTTGAAAGTTTTTATGTGATTAGAGAGTTGGTAATGAACTTAACTAGTTGAAATTAATGAAATAAATTTATATATTGTAGGATGATACGTGAACATAGGGAAGGAAAAGAACCTTTGAAAGAGAAAAGTAAGGAATCGCTAGAAGAGAGGATTAAGGTTTTAGAACAAGAAATACCAAGCTTGCTGGAGCTATGCCAACACTATGAGGAATGACTTTGCATTGAGGGATAGGAGAGTGGAGACATATCATTTGAAAACCATGGTACAAGTTAGAAGTGACATTGTGGAGAGACTTATGGAAGAAATAGAACAAGAAGGTAAATGGATGAAAATAGCTGAAGGACAGACTGAGAGACTCCGCATGGTGCGGGCTTAGATGGTGGAAATCTTTAGGACATTAGAGTTGGACCATCGAAAGATACACATATGATTATAGGTGAGGTTGGAATGATGATAGCACATTATGAAAGTTCCATAGACCAGATCATAAGGGTTGGGATAGCATAAGAGGCCGAGCCCTTTGGAGTTCATCCCTTCTTGGAGCCGGGACACATACAGGGTATCCGTATCGAAGAGTTACCTGTAGAAGAAGCTGAGAAAGATCCTGTACAGAAGCCCCCGATTGAGGTACCACCATAGATCATTATAGAAGATGAATTTCAGGAATTTGAAAAGGAAGATGATGATATGGATGTAGAATTGAATGGAGAATATCAAGAGGATAAAGATGAAAATACAGAATCTGACATTATTGATGTAGAAGATTAGGGTTAGATGTCTTTGTAGGTGCAGTTGTACCTTAAATATGTATGCATGTTATAATATTAACTTTGATCGTTAGATAAGATAGAAAGGGTGAAGGATAGCCAGACTTATGGGGTAATGCCCTAACACAAGCCTCATCATTTTGTCCGTGACTAGGCGTACAGTTAGCTTAGCAAATTTTGGAATTTTGACCTTGTATATATACTAATGTAATATCTGCTAATGCTAATTCGGAATGTTAAAGAAGTGTTATCGTTGATCATTGAATGAATAGAATTCTATTACCATGATTTTACTTAACTTTGTTAAACACTTTTACAAGTACGGGATACTTAATAGAATTGATGATAACTTTAGATATTGTTGTATAACTTGATAATTGCAGATTAAAGAATATCTTAGATTTAACCAGACTCATAAGAATGGTATCACACAAAGGTTCTCATATACCCACTCCAGCTCGAGCAGGCCGGCAAGGAAGACAGTCCGACATATGGGCCAACGTACAAAATGTTCCTAAGTATAGAGCACCTATCTTTCAACAACCACTGCCAGAGGAAGAAGTCACACAAACCCCTCCGGTTGATCAACTAGCGGATCCTATGAACCAAAGGGGTAAAGATTTATGCAATTTGGTCATCAACAGGGTCAGGGTGGTGGAGTAGGAAATGCTGAAGAGTTTAATGAAAATCGGGTGTTAGAGCGGTTTCTTTGCTTCCAACCTCTAAAATTCTTAGGGGAATCGGATGACAGAAAAGCTGAAGAGTAGATTGAGGATTTGGAGAATATATTTGAAACTCTACATTACCTAGATGAGCAGAAAGTCCAGTATGCTACATTTCTATTGAAAGGTCCTGTACGCAACTGGTGGAAAATGATAGACTATAGATGGATTGAAGAAGGAATTCATCGAACTTAGGAGAACTTTACTAGGGAATTCATGGACAAGTATGTACCGTTGGTGGTCAAGCATGTAAGGGAGAGAGAATTCATGGATTTGATACAGGGAACGTTATCAGTCAGTCAGTATGAGGCCACTTTCAACTACTTAATCAAGTATGTACCCTACATACTTGTAGGTAAAGACCGACAAACCTTTAAATTTGTGAATGGATTATGGCCGGAACTCATATGGGGCCTTGCCATATGTGAACTGCCAAGTATTAATCAGGTAATGAGTAAAGTACCGCAGTTGGAGTTAGAATTTTGGGAAATCCAAAAAATCGAAGAAAAAGGCCAAAAAGGAAGAACGCACCCTGGAGGATAGAGTAACCCAGGGAAGAAACAACCAAAATCATAGATCGGGGGTGCTAGTCAATGAACACACTAGGCTAGTATGGTTGTAGGTCCGGCTTGAGGAGTGCTACCGAAGAAATATGGGTTCTATGGAGGATTAGGCCATGAGGAATCCGAGTGTAAGAGAAAGCAGGGTAAATGTATGGGATGTGGTAGCGACCAGCATTTTGTCAAAGATTGCCCCAATCGGAGAAACCTGGCACCTACAGAAAAAGGAAAATGAGTGGCATGAACCAGCAAGAAACCAAAGGTTCGAGCTCGTGCATATGCCTTGACTGGAGAAGAAGCGCCAGATCCTAATGAAGTAATTAAAGGTATGATTTCTATTTTTGGAATTAATGGTAATGCCTTATATGATCTTGGAGCTTCTCATTTTTTTATATCAATATCTTTCTCTTGAAAGTTGAATATGCAACCCAAAACCATGATTTATCAAATAGAGGTACAAACACCCTTAGGTACAGGGTTAATAACAGATACCATGTATCAGACTTTCCCAGTTATGATTGGAGATAGTGAATACCCAGCCTATCTTATAGAAATGCCCATTGAAGAATATGATTTGATACTTGAAATAGATTGGTTGTATCAATATCAAGCACAGATAAATTGTTACACTAAGTGCATCACTCTTGGAGATAAGGTACTAATACCGACACGTCGTTCCACAGATACTACTTTCCCAATACCAATTATATTTGCGGTAGAGGCTAGAAAAATTTTGAGGGAAGGAGGACAAGGATTCTTAACTTACCTTATCAATAAACCCAGAGACATAGCCAAAATCAAAAAAGTGGAAATAGTGGCTGATTATCCAAAAGTATTTTCAGAAGAGTTGAACTCATTGCCACCTGACAGAGAGAAAGATAGAGAGTTTGTTATTCACATTTTTCCTGATGCTACACCTTTTTCTAAAACTCCCTATTGAATGGCACCTGCAAAACTTAAAACGCTAAAGGATCAATTCCAAGAACTATTAGAGAAGAAATTCATAAGGCACAACACTTTTCCTTGGAGAGCCTCGCTGTTCTTTGTTAAGAAGAAAGATGGATCCCTGAGGATATGCATCAATTGTAGGGGGTTGAGCAAAGTCACTATCCAGAATAAATACCCCTTGCCGCATGTGGAAGAATTGTTTGACCTTTTACAAGGATCTACGGTCTTCTTGAAGCTAGATTTGAGATAGGGGTATTATTAGCTGAAGGTTAGGGAAGAAGATATCCTGAAAACTGCATTCAATTCCCAGTATAGTCATTTTGAGTTTGTAATAATACCGTTTGATCTAACTAATGCTCCAACAGCATTTATGGATCTGATGCACCAAATTTTTTGACCATATCTAGACCACTTTGTGGTCATATTCATTGACGATATTTTGGTATATTAGAAAACTAGAGAAAGCATGCAAAGCAATTACACTTGGTTTTAAGAACTCTGAGGGAACACAAGTTGTATGCAAAGTTCATTAAGTGTGAATTTTGGATAGCGAAAGTGACACTTCTAGGACACATCATATCCCAAGATGGAATGGAGGTTGATCCTTCTAAGATAGAGTCAATAGTCAACTAGAAGAAACCCAAAAATATGACAGAAGTTCGTAGCTTTTTGGGTTTGCAGCTATCATCGAAGGTTTGTATAGGATTTCTCTAAAATAGCTGGCCCACTGACTAAGTTAACTCAAAAAGATCAGCCGTTTGACTGGAACAAGGACTGTGAAAGAAGTTTTCAAGAATTGAAGAACAGATTGACTTTGGCTCCAATTTTAGCCCTTCTAGATGGATTAGAAGGATTGGTTGTGTATAAAGACGCTTCTAAAGAAGGGCTTAGATGTGTACTGATACAGAAGGGGCGAGTTATCGCTTATGCATCCAAAAAATTGAAACTACATGAGGAGAATTACCCAACTCATGACTTGGAGCTAGCTGCAGTTATTTTTGCATTAACAAAGTGGAGACACTATCTTTATGGGGCTACATTCGAAGTATACAAAACCATAAAAGTCTCAAGTATTTGCATTTACAGAAAGATCTGAACATGAGACAACAAAGGTGGAAGGAACTTTTGGAGGATTATGATTTCTCTATCATCTACCACACAAGAAAGGAAAATGTAGTGGCAGATGCTTTGAGCTGAAAGGCCGAAATGGCACACATACTGGGAACAGAAGCATCAAAAAGTCTAAGGGCTGATGCCGTATTAAGAATGAAACAACGAGCCTGGATTGCAAGGGTAAATGTGCAGCCTGAGTTGTATGATGAAATATGACAAGCTCAAGCTAATTATAGTTGTATATTAAAATAAAAGGAAGCGATTGGGAGTTCTGAAAAGTCTAAGGTCAATACTGACAGTCAAAGTACTCTTTATTTCCATAAGATAATATGTATGCCGAAAGAGATGAAAGAAAGACTGTTGGAAGAGACGCACAAGGCAAGATATAGGATATATCTAGGAGGCATGAAAGTGTAACGGGATGTGAAGAAGCAATTTTGGTGGAATGGAATGAAAAGCGATGTTGCCGAATAATTGCAAAGATTCTTAACCTGCCAGTTAGTAAAAACAAAGCATAGTGACCGTTGGAGTTGCTACAACCACTTCCGATCCCTGATAGAAAATGGGAGCAGGTTACTATGGACTTTATAATAGGTCTACCAATAGCTAGATGAGGATATGATAGCATCTAGGTAATAGTAGACCGATTAACCAAGTCTGCTTATTTTCTATTAGTAAGAATACATTACAGGGTTGAGAAACTAATAGAGTTATATATCAGGGAAATAGTCAGATTACATGGACTCCCAACTACTATTATATCAGATTGAGATACGAAGTTCACCTCGCGGCTTTGGAAAAGTCTACAAGAACATTTGGGAATGAAGTTGCGATTCAGTTCTATAGCTCATCCTCAATGAAATGAACAATCAGAAAGGGTCATTCAGATATTAGAAGATATGCTACAGCTTGTATTTTAGATTTCAACGGGAGCTAAAACCGACGCCTTCCTCTAATAGAATTTGCTTACAATAGCAGCTACCAGTCTACCATCCAAATGCCCCATATGAAGCATTATATGGCAGAAAATGTCGATCCCCATTACATTGGGACCTTGAAGAACACAGAAGCAACGTTAATAAGTCCTTGGGAACTTTAAGGCCAGAATTAATTTAGGAGATTATTTAGAAGGTGTAGATAATCAAACAGAAAATGAAAGTAGCTCAGGATCGGCAGAAAAGTTATGCAAATAAGCGGAGAAATGATTTAGAATTTAAAGTTGGAGACCAAGTGTTTCCTAAAGTATCCCTGAGAAAAGGTGTCCGAATGATTGGAAAAGGCAAAAAACTTTGTTCAGATATGTTGGTCCTTATGAGATATGTGAAAGAATCGGACTAGTGGCTTACCATTTAGTACTACCCTAAGGCTTGACAGGAATATATGATGTTTTTCACGTATCACAGCTTCAGAAGTATTATCTTGATCCTTTTTACGTCATTTCACATGAAAATATACCATTGGAAAGTGACTTGACCTATGAAGAGCAACCGATTCGTATCTTGGATCAAAAATTTTGAGAGCTTAGGAATAAGAGGATTCCTTAAGGTATTATGGCGCAATCACAACATAGAAGAGGCGACTTGGGAACGAGAAGATCTCATGCGCCAACAGTATCCTGAACTTTTCCAGTGGTTAGGTGAGAATCTGGGGACATTATTTTAAGATGGGAAGGTTTGTAATACCCCTAAATATATATATATATATATGTGTGTGTGTGTGTGTGTGTGTGTAATTGATGAAATTTTATTATTTTTATTATAGAAAAAAGTTTGGGGGTCAAAATAGGATTATTCTTGGTCAACTGTGCTAATCTAATGCACTCACTTTTAGAGGGACTTAATCGAAAGCTAAAAGAAACTTTGGGGGCTAATCTGTAATTTCCAAAAATTGCACTTTATATACTATTCCTCCCCCCCCCAAATTTTCTTCATTTTTCCACCTACACACCCCCATCTTCCCTCTCTGATAGTTTTCTTTCAGTGATGGCGATACCCCAAACTAAACCTATGACCAGCATCCTCTCGTCGCGACGATCACAACCGTACCACATGCACCCAAAATTGACCAGTGAGGCACCAGAAATTTGAGTTGAAAAATTAGGCAGCAGCGGAGTTAACGAGAGTGGTGGTTCGGGCAATGGAAGCTAGAGTTTGGAAAGTGGATTTTGTAGAGTTCATCTTAAGGAACAAGAGGATACCTTTGATTATTGATTTCGACCACTGAGGGAGGCTAAATTGGGTGTAATTCGAGACGGTAGAGGTGGTGGCACTATGTGATCGAAGCTTCAATTGACAACTAATTCAACGGCAAATTGGAAAATTAAGTTGGGCGTTCGATTGAGCGTGTTGAGACGTGCTGGTTGATGGTGGTGGTCAGCAACTCCGACGACAGCGGCCAAGCGGCTTTGAGACAGATTTCTCCTCTTGTCGTGGTAGTCATGTGTGTGGTATCGGTTTATGGTGATTGAGTTCTGAAACTAAGATTTTGGTAAAAATAATCGGAATTAAGGTTAATACCCATTAACTTGTATTATTCTTGTATTTTAAAATACATGAAAGAACAGGAATTGGACCGAGAAGTGAATGCATGCATCGAGATATAAAGCTTAGTAAGCCCATATTCGTATTATAATATGTAAATATTGATTAATTAAGCTAAAATAGGTAATTAAAACCCTAATTTTATGTATATGAGACTTAATTATTAAAGATTGGCTTATCAAAAGTTAGATTTGATTATTGTAATCTTAAAGTCAGATTTCATCATTGTAATCTTAATCGACTTTGTGTAACGTTGCAAGGACTAATGTAATATAGGAATTTGAATTGATTCATTAACCGGAGCAAATATGACCCTCGTAGGTATTATAACATTAATGACATAAACAACATGTTACCATACGATATTTTTGGAACCAAGCCTTAAAATATTGTATTAACTGTAAAATAACTGATATTAGAATATAAATGGCTTAATTGTTGTTTAAAAAGGTCAAAATAAGCGTTTTGATGTTAAGTACATTCATTTGAATAGGTGACGAGGAGCTAAGATCCGACAAGCAGTAAGACATGGATAGCATTTTCTGTGGAAGTTGAGGTAAATGTTAGTCTTTCCTTTTCTAGGAAGTGAATGACCCTTAATGCTTGTATTCCTATGTTTATCTATTGGATTCGATTGTATTCATTCTAGTACCCTGAACATCTATTGTGATATTTGTTCCTGTTCCGTATACCCCACAGCTTTGCCTGCCTTCCCGATATATGTTATTGCTTAGGTCTTGCCGACTAAATTTCACTTTTGTACTTCTGTTTAATTTGTTATGTACACTGTTTATATGGCCTTGCCAGCTAGTGTTCACAGCTATGCTATTGAACAGTTATTGAAAATGTTTTATCTGTTGGCATTATGTTTGACCGCCTTGAGGATGCTCTTGGTTGGGTTACTGTCCATAGGGATGCCATAGGGAAGGATAAGCTTAGGACTAAGTTCGAAAAGACGATCGGGCGGCATGGACCGATGGTAATTGGTCTCCCAGCTAGTACCCACCGAAAATCTTGACTTGCAGATATGTTGGAGGTAGCTATCTGCGAGTGGCGGGATTTGACATGTGGACCGGCTATGCCACTTACCGAGCTATATGCTTGGGTATCGAGCCGAGTGCTTGGATAATAGAGTAATAAGGGAAGTTGTCATGTTTATTAAATTTCGTGTATCGATTATTATTGCTTGTTACCGATTGTTACTATCTGTTACCGTTTGTTTACCGCTTGCTAATGTTTGTACTCTATGGAGCAATAAGGACGGAGTTTCCAACAGTCTGTTAAGTTTGGTCACATATACTATGTTATGTTATTGTTTTTTATCGTAAAGCCTTGCTCGTTACTAAATCTGTTTTGAATTACCGTTCCTTTTACAAGTTCTCTTTGACTATTTGTCATATTTCCCCCTCACTAAATCTTTAGGATTTATCCCCTTTTGTTATTCTGTATTCTCTTCCCATATATGATTGAATAAAGATTGAGGACTTGAGGTTTGCCCATGGAAGGACTTATTTTGTAATAGATTAGGTGTTATGTATGTACATATAGACTTCACCTAATCGATATGCTAAGACTTGTAAATGTTACGTAATGTTTAAACTTTGAATCTAAGACCTATGGTAGGTACTTCATGATACGATATTTTGGGTATTGTGTTAAATGGCTATCTTTTAAGTTTGGATAAAATATGGCTTTCATGGTTATCTTTTGAATTTGTGGCATCCTAGCTTAGGGATCACCCTGGGTGGGACGCCACACAATTAATTAATTAATTTAATTTTTTTTATATTGATCTAAAAATTCTCATCTTATCTATTAATAATTTTTCTTAGCGTACAATAGTAGCTTGCAACTAGAACTATATCATTCACTTCCTCTAACCTTAATCGTAAGAGGTGAGGCATCTCAATAGTGTACTAATTTAGGCGTATTTTGACTTACCATCTTACCATACAAAACCAACATAATCCTAGGTTAGCAATGAGAAAGAAAAAAATATCAAAGTACTCTAAGCAGTTGTTTTAAAGGAAAATAACTAAGGATCACATTTCTTAAGGGGAGAAAAACTATTAAATCCTAGAGTGTTTTCAATCTAAGTCTCATAGTATATCATGAATCATATCATCAAGTACCAAAATATTGAATCATATCAGTTGGCTCACCTAATAACACTTCTTTAAAACCTTGATATCATGTGAAATTTGATCAATCTCTTCAATGCTTAAACCAAAACACTCAAATCAATTTCCAAAAGTTCTAAGCCCAAATTTCACAGTCCAAAAATCTTATCCCAATGTAGCCTAAGTTTAAAACTTGGGCTCTGATACCACTCTGTAACGCCCCAAAACCAAACCATATGGCCTTATCTTATGGAGTGAAAATTGATCTCAAATAAATAGTATCTTCTATCCAAAATCATAGTCTTAAATTAACAAAACTCCAACATTCATTATAATTCAACTAATTCTTGCAACACTAAAACTCAAAATGCCTAATATTCTACCCTCAACTAGAAAATCATTAAAGGAGAAGAAATAATTTGTCAACACGACAATAAAGCTAAAACTACTGCAAAATCCTCATCACAAAAAGAAAACCTTCAGTTCTAGTTCTCGTCAAAAGTAGGTCAGCATCCTCACTACGGTTAAGGTCTAAAATTGCTAGAAGGAAATTAAAGAAAAACATAGAGTATGAGTAAAAGACTCAGTGAATATCAAGTGTAGGCAATGTGAGTTCATGAATTTAACATGATTTGTTCAGTAAAATATTCGAGAAGAACATAAGTGGAAATCAATAAACGGTCAAGTAGTAACGAAACAAGAATTTAGTCAACAGTTTCATAGACTAACAACTTAAATGCCATAATCACATAGTGTTTGTTGTAACCAGTCAACCTTATAACTCCCACCGTAACAGCCACGTATTGCTCCGGGCAAGGTGCAACCTTACCAAAACAGTGCCCAAGCCTAAATCCTCAGGAAATCCTACGACCATCTCAACCACAAATGGCTTCTATTGCGCGCTTGGGGAATTAAGCCATGGGAGCTTGGGGTTTAACACGTAAGCCCGTTGCTGCCTGGTGAAGTCCCTTGCACACCCAGACCAAGTTGGATCCAACTAACAGTAACAATAAATCCAGTAATCAGTTGATCATAAAAGCACATGTTTTCTTTCATCTAGAAATAAAATAAGAAAATTTTTCTTTTTATGCGCAGTGGAATACATATATAGTGCAGTGTAAAATAAAAAGTTGTCAGTAGATTACGTAGCATATATCCTTCTGGGTTTTAAAACAAAATACTATATAATACATATAAGTTTAGGCACTCACTTTCAAGATCGATTCTAGAAATCAATCACCTATCTCAGAGTCAACCAAGTCAGTTGTTCAGTCACCTAATTCATTTAATAAGCACATCAATCACTAATTTAAAGGACTAGCAAGACAAAATTTACTTAGAACTAGCCTTATGGGTGTCATAAACCCGTAGTACCTTAAATCCAACTATCCTAATTGGTACTAAAATAATTTTACTATATATATATTTCTCATTTAAAGTCCATTCAAAATCCCAAAATTATAAGTGAGAAAGTTAACCTAAATAAATTCTAGAATTCAATACAAAATAAATCTGAAAATTCCTATCAACAAAAGAAAGAAAGAAAAGAATGTTGCTTTCATGAATTTAAGAAAAACATCACAATAACCAAAACTTGCTTTGACTCTTATTTAAATTCCATTAAATGAAGAAAAGAAATAACAATAAAAATTAAGATTAATTTTACATAAAGTTAAAGGATAGCTTTCAATCATTAAAATCAATTTAATTATTAAAAATCCCAACTTTATCTCTCTCTTTTTTTAAAGTACTAATAAATAGTAGAATATTCAATGATACATACCTCAAAGTATATACATATATATATATGTTGGAGTCCAGGCTATATATACATATGAATAAACACATACACTCTCTAAATCCATTAAACGCATATACATATATATATCCAAACATAATACACGGTCAAGTCTATATATATGTGTATATATATTGTAATACACATGTGACAAGAAAGTTTTCTTTTTCATTTTTAATTGGGTATGACATGTGTGTACCATTATGATGTAGACAAGCCAAAAGGAAAAGAAGATGATACATGGTTATATCTAGCTACTCAAGCCTACTCCTTCCAAGGCATGGGATTTATGTGTTGATATGTAATATATACCTAGACTAAATAGGTTGTAAGCTATCTTATATATAAATATGTATGGCTACAAAATTAAACATGCCGTAATTGTTTTGTTAGATTTCAATATACATATATATATATATATATATCTCCATACCTACTAAGCAACCGCCAAGTTCTACACTTAAATATATATATAACCACAAATACATATATCTCTAATATCATCTTTTGCAGGAATTAAATTCCATGAAAAGAAAAGAGAAAAAAAAAGAAGAAAACTATGAATTTGATAGGACCAGACATTGGCAAATAAAACTTCTATATTATGATATTCTGCATTGGAAAGCAATAAAGTTTTCGATAGTGTAAAGGGTACAATAAAGTAAACATACTATGGCAGGTTGACAAGGAAAAGGACAAGCAAAGGTGAGACAGCTGGGCTATTTCTCTAAGGAGTTGGGAGATGCTTTCGTTTTTCCTTTATGTGTAAAAGTACAAAATCTACTTATTAAAATACTAGATGATATAGGCATCTAAAATCTCAAATTTTCATATCTAATTTATCGCCGCAAGTATAATTAAAGGATGAAAATTACCTTTTCTTCACTACTTCCGATGGAGATGATGTGCCTTGAGTGAAAAGAAAAACAAAATCTTGTGGCCGCTGGCCTCTTCCCTCATTCTCCCTTCGTCTTTTATTCTTCTGCAGCTTTTTTTTATTTAATTGTGAGACTAGGGTGTTGAATTATATGAACTATATATAATGGGAGAAATGTTTTACTTCAATTAGAACTCTAGTTATTTATCTTCTAGGACTAGGAAAATTCTATAATAAATCTGATATCTTTATTATTAATTCATAAGGTCTCAATTATTAATTCCTAGTAATAATATAATATTAGTATAAGAAAATTATAATTTATTTTCCCAAGAATTGAAATATCTAATATATATATATTTATTTATTTATGACCTTAAATAGTAATTCTCACTATGTAACCAAGAGGTAAATCTAGTGCCAAATATATATATACACACACATATATATTATATCTTCTAACTATAGAATAAGTAAATAAAGTTAAAAAAAAATAAATGAATAAAATTAAACATAGGATAAAGTAATTAAATAAATATGGAAAAAGTTAAGGAATTACAACATATGTGGAACTACGTACTATAATACAACAATTCAACTTACAATCTACTTATTGACAACGGTCGTATAATATTCACCTTGATGCAATGAATCTGTATTGCAATATGAAAAAAAATATGTAAAGTATATATAAATGATATGGGGAAGTAAAACTAGCCTAACAGGCCCAATAGAACCAACTTAAACCCAAGAATATGTTGGGCTAATTGACCAATAAAGGCTATCAGTCTTTCTTCAATCGATCAGGCTATGATCTAAAGGCCAGTTGCCAGAGAGTCGTCTTAACCCAATTAAGCCATGCATTCGACCAGAGTGGGCGGAGAGACCCATAGCCAGGGAGATAGATGGACTAGAATAAGTCAACCCGAATAGGTCATGCATTCGACCAGAGTGGGTGGAGAGACCCACAGCCGGAGAGACATCTCGATCAAAAAGGTAGACCCGAAGACGTCATGCATTCGACCAAAGTAGGTGGAAAGACCCACGACTGGGGAGACATCTCGACCAAAATAGGTTGACCCGAAGAAGTCATGCATTCAACTAGAGTAGGCGGAGAGACCTACGACTGGGGAGATATCTCGAGCAGAATAGGTCGACCTACAAGACAGAAAGACTTCTCTTGCCACCAGTCGCAGTAAATGCACTCAACCACCACTCTGCCACATTAAATATACTGATAGGCAGCTTGCCTCCACATTAAATGCAGAGAGCTCTACCATATCCCAAAAAGATGGAGGGCACGACACTTGGAAAGAGGATTCTAGACAAGGAAAAGATTTAAAAACACATCAATATGATAACACCGATGATTAATCAGGGCATATTCTCTTCCTTTTTTTTTCTTCGCTTTAATTTTTTTTCTTCTTATTTATTTATTTTTATTGCTCTCTTTGTCATTGTCCATGTTAGTGTCTTATTTTCTTACTTTCTCTATCTTAGTATTAGTACTTTGTGGGCAAAGTACCTCTCAAGTTTGGGGGTGCTTTGCGCATCAATTTTTAGTCCCTTGTGTTCTTTTATTTTTTGTTGTTTTGATTTTGATTAGGGTTCAGTAATTGAGTCGATGTCTTGCATGTACAAAAATTAATCTTCTTAAATCAATGAAAATATTACTACTTTAATTTTATATTTCGTGAAAAATTATACTTGTGTGATGATGGAACTGTGCTCTTTGAGTAGAAGCAATGCTATGATGACATACCCTATTTTTGAGCACTCTCTCTCTCACTTCTAGTTATTGGTTAGTTTAGAGGACATTTATGCATGAGTTACATACGTAATACTTTAAACTCTAGAATTTGTTTGATTCCCTATCAAGGTGAAATCCTAAAAAATACTCAATTAAAGGAAATGACTTACGGCATTTTTGACCCGTTTGAGCCTTTCAAGCCTACCAAATGATTTTATATCCCTTGGATCCCTTCTTGAGCCTATTTTTAAATATCCTTTTCGTTTGTCAACTAACTCAACAATCAGCCTAAACACATGGTCCCACCAAATAAATTCTATAATTACTTGTTAGATCTATTTGAATTTCTTATGGAGATGGGAACAAATAGTATGGTGCCCATGAGTTTCATTTTCTTCCTCCTTCAAAAATAAAAAAAGAAAAAGAAAACCAAAAAAAAAAAAAAGAAAACCAAAAAAAAAAACAAAAAAAAAATGCATAGTAGCATGAGCACCGAAAAAAAATTATGAAAAATAGAGAAAGAAAGAAACTGAGAAGTATTGTTCAATAAATTTGGGGGAGAATTAAGAGGTGATGATGAACATATGTTGTAGGTATTAATTCAGTATTATCCATATTTTTTCTATCTTTACCCAAGCCTACATTACAAGCTATGAAAGTCCTAAATGATCCTTTATTTAGTGTATACTACATTAGTGGAGAGAGAGATGAAAAGCAAACCTATGGAGTATTAGAGTAGAGTCTTGTACTTGTGCATAAATTAATCCAAATTGCCAGTAATTACTTGTAGAGAAAGCACACACATACACGGGGGATTCATTTGAACATTGTATCTGTTTATTTGTGTATAGTGAAATTAGATCGCAATTGTGGTTGACTACGAGCATAGCTTTGAAGTAGTTTTGAGAGTAGCAAAAAGAAGTGATGTTTTTGTATATGCATGTTTGTGTTGATTTGTTTTTCTTTTAGTGTCTTTGAGTCTTTTCTTTGCATTGCTCGAGGGCGAGCAACATATTAAGTTTGGGGATATTTGTTAAGTCCATATTAGTATTAATTTTAATATCATGTTTAGGACTTAACAAATAATTTTCTTGTTTAAAAAATTATAATTCTCTTGTTAATTGATGAAAATTTGGAATTACAGGAATATGAGTGGATAAGCTACAAAAGGGGACAAATTGACACAAGTTGGTGGGAATGCTAACAGGATAACACCTCATGATCCAATCAAGGATGGGCAGAAAGTCTTTTTATTTATTCGAGTCCTATTCTAATCAGAAGACTCTTTTAATCAGTTATAAATAGGCCTTTCAGACACTTAGTTAGGGGGTTTTTGGATTTTTTATTTTGGATATTAGAAGTATCACGAGAATTCGGGATTCAGAGGATGACAAAGTGGAGATCAGATTCATCTAGGAATAGAGTTTCTTCTTCTCCCTTTGATTTTGTTTTTAATTCTGGATTTGAAACGATGTTTCGATTTATTCATATTTTGTTTGACAATTCAATCATAAACTAAGTTGTTACTCTAGAATTATGATGGATTCTTTTGAATAAATTGATGCATGATTTTCTTCCATGAAATTAGTAGCGCTTAAGGTTGTTTCTTCTATTTTGTGTTTTTTCTATTTGATTGTCTGATCAACAGTCAAGTGCATCTTTAAACCCCAGAGGAGGAAAGAAAATATAGGGATTGATTGACAATAGAAGACCTTAGGATTAATTGTTCAAATTGATGAATTAATTAATTTGTGAGTAGGATAGAAATATATCTGCTTGCCCTAAGGAGTTAGTTGAGTGGTATAACCTTATCCAAAATTTAGTTTAATTCACATAGAAATATAGAGAATTGAATACATTAGGGATTTGATTGCGGGTAATTTAGAAGAACCTAATAATTGCATAAGAATCAAGACTAATAACCTGTTATTAATTTCATGGGGGGGAAATTATGTAATCAACTTATTCGATTGATGAAAATCATAATTCTAGGCTTCTATATCCTAATAGAAATCTTTATCAGTACAATTTTTCTTATTTTCATTAGTTTAGTTTTAATTCTTATTTAATTGATTTTGTTTGAATAAAACAAGTGTGTGATAAATTAATAATTAGTAGTGAATAATTTAGTTCCTTGTGGGATCGACACTCTTCTCATTACTTTATAACTTGTTGCGACATGTACACTTGCGTAATTGTTTGCATTATTTATCTTGCACAACAACCAACAAGCATCATCATTTGGCGCCATCTGTGGGAAATATAGTCCGTAACTTGAGAAATGGTAAATACGAGGAGAGCTGTTTCCAAAAGGAATAAGGCCAAAAGGTCTCTAACTCCTCCCCCTCATCCCCAGTAAGAGCAGGATGTGGCTGGACCAAGTCCCCAACCAGAGCAGGTGGTAACCTTGACAATGTTGCAACTTATGCAGATAATAAGTGATCAAATATATGCCCAACTTTCAGCTTAGCTATCGGCAACAATGCAGAAGCACAACAATCGATCAAGTCGACCACGTAGTCGCATGATCAAATTGGTTTTGAATCAGTTATTAAAGAATGATCAAAATTTAAGGTCGACAAAATGAAGAAAATCAACTATTTCCCACTCCTTCTCATTGCGAGCTTGATTAGGGCTCGAGAGTGGGGGACTCCTGAAATGGGGAAGTAAGACTAGCCCAACAGGCCCAATAGAACCGCCCAAACCCAAGACTACATTGGGTTATTTGACTAATAAAGGCTATTAGTCTTTCTTCAATCAATCAGGCTATGGTCAAAAGGCCCGTTGCCAGAGAGTCATCTTGACCTGATGAAGTCATGCATTCAACCAGAGTGGATGGAGAGACCCACGTCTGGGGAGACTTCTCAATCAGAATTGGTCGCCCAAAAGAAGTTATGCATTTGACTAGAATGGGCAGAGAGACCCACGCCTGGGGAGATATTTTGACCAGAATAGGTCGACCCAAAAAGGTCATGCATTCAACTAGAGTAGGCAGAGAGACCCATGGCCGGGGAGACATCTTGACCAGAATAGGTAGACCCAAAGAAGCATGCATTCAACCAAAGTGGGCGGAGAGATCTATGGCTAGGGAGACATCTCGACCAGAATAAGTGGACCCGAAGAAGTCATGCATTCAACCAGAGTGGGCGGAGAGGCCCACGGCCGGGGAGACATCTCGACCAGAATAGGTTAACCTGCGATATAGGAAGATTTCTCTCGCCACTAGTCGTTGTCGCATTACATGCACTCAACCACCACTCTGGCACATTAAATACACTGACAGGCGGCTTGCCTCCACATTAAATGCAGAGATCTCTGCCATATCCTAAAAGGATGAAGGGCATGCCACCTAGAAGGAAGATTCCAGACAAGGAAAAGACTTAAAAACCCTCATATAAGGACAAAGGCCCTCTCTACAAGATCAAGGGTACCATGAACATTTTGATCTCCCACTTGGGACTATAAATACCTTATCGCAACCATGTCATGAGATATGTTCACTATAACTTTGGCCCTCGTTCTACTGCTCTAAATTTTGGTCGATTATACTGACTTGAGCGTTGGAGTGCCTTAGCCAAGGGCCTCCTCGGTTAACGTCACGTGTGTTGCTTGGTTGTAGGACTCGACCTGCTTTCATCACCACATTCATTTCCAACCAACTTCCTGGTCAACTAAAGTGAGCCTGGGCCCAATTCTCCAGCTTTCAGACTTTAGCATCATCAATAAGGTTTTTGGTCTAAAATAGGTTTTAGCATCACAAATCTATTTTAATTTAATTTCATCTTTTTTATTTAAATCTCATGCTTTTGTATAAGTAATAATTTCTAAATTAAAGTAAGCATCTTGAACTTGAACTTGAACATATTAACAAATTAGTTGTTTAGAATTCTTTCAAAATATAAATTCTAATGTATGAATAGTATTTTGAAGTCATAAGAATAAATATTGTATCTATTAATCCAAAATATTTGTAAACTTGTTGCTTAGCTAATATGGCGTGCTGATTGTAAAATTGACGAGTACGTCATGTCTATTAGTTTTTGAAAAAAGAAAAATTAACATATTCATTGTGGAAATTTTGATCTACACTTGTTGATGCAACAATTATATAATTTCATAGAAAATTATCAATTTGTTACAAAATAATTACTACTTATAATTTATTTTCTAATGCAACTGCATTTTATGAAAAGAAATAATAAAATAAGCGTATAATTCAATAAATTATCTCATGATATTGTAAAAATATTGTGCATGGAATAAGATGTAAAAAGTATAATAATACTATTATTATTTTTTAAATTAATTATTTTGAATAAATAAAATGAATCAAAAGGTTTTTGGGCATTGGAACTATTTTGAACGCAATCCAATTCATTTTGAACCCAACCCATCTTCAATCCAGCTACATAAACTCATATTAAACCCAATTCATTTTGAGCTCAATATTCTACTCAAACCCAAACCAAATCCATTTGAGCCCGCCCATTTTACCACCCTTACAAAAGTTGAGAAGCCTATAAAATTGACCTAATTTTGGGTCTTGCAATTTGTGACCGAAGGTTGCTGATTAGCAATTTGTGACCTAATTGCAACTGCATACCATGAAAATGATTAATGAAATAAGTATATAATCTAATAAGTTATCTCATTATAATGCAAAATTATATGTCAAATAAGATGAAAGATATAGTTATATTACTATTTGATGCTGAACATAAAATAATTATTTTATAAAATGATAGTATTTATTAATCAAACATGAAAATTTCTAACATTTATTTATAAAAGCACAACAAATTAATTTTATATTATATTTTTTTATTTAATTTTATTAAATGAATGTACTGGGAAGAGGTCCCCCAACTTGTGCCAGAAAAGCCATATCACTGTTAGACGGCAGACTGAATAATTGTAATCTCTGAAACTTGAGGCCGATCTAAAATCCATTTCTAAGAATTTTTTACCAAAAAATTTCATTCCTAGTTCTGTAAATATTGCATCTTTAATTCCATATCTAAATTCGTAAAAATTTTAAAATAAACTCTCAAACTCCTTGACTAGTTTATCGACAAGTAATCAGTCTCAAATTTTTTCTTTAACTCCATCTCTTCTTTATCAACAATAAAATTAGATCCACGTTTGGTTCCATCATGGAGCTCGTCTTTGCAAGAAAATGTATTGAAAAGTTGTAAGCCTAATGTGCCTAATTGCATGCAGAAAACCTCTACACTGTCCCCAAGGTGATAATTGTACCCATTATTTGTGCTGCAAGAACTATGGCAATTCACCCCTAGGATTCAACTAAGACACCCAAGGAATTACAGTCAGTACTCTGAAATTCCTACTAAAGATAGAATTTCTGTTGATATTGAGAACAATTCGAAGAGTATGAGAATATCTTTCGGTGGAGATTAATAATACTTTTCTTTTAAAAATACATGATAATTTTATGTGGATTAATTCCCCTTATATAAGGTTACAACAACTATTCACAACAATTATGATTGTTAGTTTAAACAATGCACTGATTTTAACAGTCTTGTCTTTTTCTTAATAATCACATTGTTTCTGATTAAAAACGTAATTCAAATAATTAAATAAATTACATATTTAATTAAATTTTGAATTAAAATATAATTTGAATTTAATCCATGCCGCATCGTGCACGTGCTAAGGCTTGATTATTATATATATATATATATTCAACCAATATATATAATTCCCATGCACCTGGACACTCTCCCAAAAAACCTTAAAATAATCCAATAGCTTAATAAGAGATTCACCTAATAAAAGGACTCTCTTTTACTTTTTCAATGTGAGATTGAGATCCCAAAAGAATTCTCATCTTTTCTCCACTTAACATACTATCTAGAAGTCCTAATTAATTCCAACGATACCCCACTTAGATAGTATTGTTAAGAATTTATAGAATCATGCATACGAAAGATGTCTCTCAACTTGAATCTTTCCTTAGTGTAAGTACTTCAAAGCTGTAATAGAATAGACGGTGTCTTAAGCGATTGAACCATTATTCTTTGCGTTAGAACCGGAAGTACCACACACAAGACTCTCCAACACCTTTAGAAATTCACCGAGATTCTTATAGCACCAATATGACCATGTGCTACATCCTAGTATTCATAAACATTTCCAAAGATCAACCCTTGAACCTTTGCCAAGAGCGGCACCACTCCTTATGTTTATATAGGTGAGGTTTCCCTTAAGCTTTGAATAATTTTGGTCATATTCAAACACCTAAGCCTCATTAAGAGTTATACTCAACCTCCAAATATTATGTACTAGCTTACTTGGAAAGTTGTTCTAGTACCTCCACAGCCACTTATCAGTAACTTGTTTTTACCCATTGAACTTTTAACTAGTGGTAATGCTAGAGAAAGTTGGGTTTCTATTACTGGTGACTATAGGAAAAGGGTCTTAAGCCCATTCCAATTGATGTTTTCCTTACTAAATCCTTAGTAAGTCCTTTTGTGAATGGGTTCACCAAGTTATTACTTGTTCTTGTATATATTATGGTTATAATTCCTTCAAGAATTAATTGCTTGACATACTCATGTCTCAAGCTTATATATCTAGATTTTCCATTATATCGCTTGGTATAAGCTTTAGACATAGCAGCTTCACTATCACAATATAAAGAAATGGCTGGCATTGGTTGTGGCCGCAACTCTATTTTTAGTAATAAATTTCACAGCCATTCTACCTCTTTACCTGCTCCTGTGAATGCAACAAACTCAAACTCCATAGTGGAATGAGTTATGCACGTCTGTTTCTTATAAGCCCAAGAGATAGCTCATCCACCAAGGGTAAATACCCAACCAAACATAAACTTATTATCACTGGCACTTGTTATCCAACCGGCATCAGTGTATCCCTCTAATATCTCTGTGTTGTTTTCATAATGCAGTCTTATATTTAAGTTCTTTTAAGATATCCAAGGACTCTTGCAAATGCTTTCCAATGTTCAGCGTGAGGATTATTAGTATATATGGAAAGCTTGCAAACAGTAAATGAAATATCTAGCCTAGTGCAATGTATGGCGTACATTAAACTACCAGTTGCACTAGCATACTCAATTTGAGCAACGACTCTCCCAAAGTTCTCCATTAGTTTGTGTGAATTATCATATGGGGTGCTTAACTCTTTGATTCCCAAATGTTGATATTTCTTTACAATTTTCTCAATATAGTGGGATTGGCACAAAGCATAACCCCTACTATTTTTCTTAACTTTAATTCCCAAGATAGTATCTACCTCACCTAGATCTTTCATTTTAAACTGTGAGGATAAATACTTTTTTGTTTCATTTATACTACTCATATTTGGCCCAAATATAAGCATATCATCAACATATAAGCACACAATGACACCATAATCCTTTGTGAATTTAGAATAAATGCACTTATCCGCATTAATATGCTTAAACCCGTTAGACAAAGTAACAGAATCAAATTTCTCATGCCACTGTTTTAGTGCTTGTTTCAAGCCATATAATGACTTTACCAACCTGCATACTTTCTTTTCATTTCCAGGAAGAATAAATCCCTTAGGTTGCTCCATATATACCTCCTCCTCCAAATCACCATTGAGGAAAGCTGTTTTAACATCCATTTGATGCACATATATACTATGAATAGATGCTAGAGCAAACAATACTCTAACAGATGTTAATCTAGCCTTAAAGGTTTGAATAGATCCATCAATATTATTTTTTCTTCGAAAGACCCATTTGTGACCTATAGGTTTTGAACCAGGGGGCAAATCCACTAATAACCAAGTATTATTAGATAATATTGAATCCATTTCATCGTTGATTGCCTCCTTCCAAAATGCTATATCTCTAGATATCATAGCTTCGTTATAGGTTTTAGGATCTTCTTATATGTTCAATGTAATAAGCAATTTATTGAGCACTGACTCCCTATTACCCTAAACTAAGAAAATAATAGACTGGGGATCAACAAAGTCTGGTCCTGGGCTCTTTTCTTTTCTGATCCTTTGACTTCTTCTAGGTTTACTAGGAGATTCAATTATGTTCCTTTTACCATTAGGTAATTTACTTTGATCAGTTCGCTCATGTGTTTATGTAGTTACATTAGAATCATTGCCAAATTTATTCTCAATAAATTCAACATCCTTTGATTCTACTATCACATTAGACTCTAAGCCCAATAACCAATGTTTTCAAAATCGAACCGGACAAAGAACTAGTGATCTTACTGGTTACTGGTTCAATCAGTGGTCCAACCGGTATGACATCATAATGACGTAATAATTATATTTAATTTTACAAAAATATATAATATTTTAATATTAACAAAAAATAAAACTTTCAATTGATATAGAAAGAATATTATTTGAAAAAATTTCAACTTACTTATTTTTAAGTATGATTTTTAGAAAATAATACTATTTCACAATTAGTCAACTATAAATAAATAAAAAATTATATTTCACATTAATATAAGTAATCATTCGTTTCATGCTTCAACTCCAAGTACAAATAAATTCTTCTACGCTAAATATTCAACATAATCTAAAAGAGATTAAACAAAACAAAATAACAAATTAAACATAAGCATTCACATATAACTACCACTTCATTAAATATCAAGAAAATAAATTCATATTTCAAAAAATTACATGTCCAAAATCGTTAATTATCATCTTCAATTCATAATTTCTCTTTTCTTTTTTACTTTTTAATTTTTTTTAAAAAGTAATTTTTAAATTTTCAAAAAAAAAAAAAGTAGTGAACCGGTCAAAAATCGGGTGAACCGGTACCGGTTCAACTGGTTTTGACCGATTTTGACCGGCACCGATTTTCAAGCATCAACCGGACCGGATTGGCCACCGATCACCGGTCCGGTCCGATTTTCAAAACACTACCAATAACCTATACGCTTTAGAATGTTGAGCATATCCCACAAACACACTTTTTATAGCTCTTGGTCTTGACTTTGTTCGTTTAGGATTTGCCACTCTATTAAAGGCTAGACAACCCCAAACTCTAAGGTAACTTAAGTTTGGTTTCCTCCCTTTCCATAATTCATATGGAGATACTTTAAGTTTCTTAGAAGGTATTCTATTATGTACATGACATGTAGTTAATAAGGCTTCATCCCATAAATTATTAGGCAGTTTAGCATTCAATATTATTGCATTTACCATATCAACTAGGGTCCTATTTTTTCTTTCTGCCAAACCATTTTGTTGTGGGGTATATGGTGCGCTCATTTCATGTATGATGTCATTATTTTCACAAAAAGAATTAAATTCAAAAGGAAAGTATTCACCTCCTCTGTCACTTCTTAAAATTTTTATTTTCTTTTCCTTTTGATTTTCTACTTCAGCCTTATAGAGCATAAACATGTCAAAAGCTTGACCTTTTGTTTTCATTAAATAGACATAAGTATATCTAGAATAGTCATCAATGAAAGTGATGAAATATCTATTTTCTTCTTGTAACAACAAATTTTCTTGTTTGCAAAAATTAAAACTACAAAACAAGAAAAAAAATTACAAATAAAATTAAAATCAAAATCAATTTATCAACTGTGGATTCTATCTCTAATCTAATCCTTTGATTCTTCCCTTCCAAATATAATTTTAAGCTCCGCAAAAAATGCCTTAAACACCGTAAATCTCCTTTGAATTTGATTTGAATAGAATAACGCTAATTCGGGGGGCTTCGCACCTTAATCTCGAATCAAATGCCAAAAATATATGAATTCCGCAAAGAACAACTTGAACGTCGTGGATTACCTTGAACAAAAATAACGCCAATTAGAGGGCTTCGCACCTTAATCTCGAATCAAATGCCAAAAATATATGAATTTCGCGAAGAATGCCTTGAATGTCATGGATCTCCTTAAATTTGCTTGAGAGAATTGCTGGACTCCTTCGAAGTTTCTCTCATCTGTTGGAATTTTTGTGTTGTGTCAAATGAGCTGAAATCACTCCTTTATGTAGGTGTTTGATGGAAGACTTCTTATTGACTTGAACTCCTTCAAAGGTTATCTCTTTGATAAGATGTTATCAAACATCAAGAGAAAATGTCATATATATTTGATTTGAAAATTATTAATATTAAAAGATAATATCAATATCAAATATCTTTAATTTGATTGGTCCACAGATGCAAACACTCCTCAATGCTTGATTTGAATATAAAATAAATACTAAATTATTAATTAAAATTAACTATTTATTTTTGGAATTAAATTTAATATATTCCAAAAATTTTAATAGAAAATTTTAAATTAATATTTAATATATTATTTTACATGTGTCACTTCTCAATTAGTCAAAAATTTAATATGTCTACAAATGCCCCCACTTCAAGGCTTGACGAAGGGGTGTATATCAATCCCAAAAGAGACGAGACTTGAAGTATTTGAGAACATATATATATTTATATATATTCAATGACATTAGTGGACCGAACAAAGACCCATGTCAAAAGTTGATACAAGAAGCCCAACATTATATTTTCATGAAACTAAATCAGGCAACAAGTTTGGTTCTCTCTCTTTTTTTTTTTTTTTTTTTTTTTTGTGGAAAGAGCCAACATAACCTGATGACCATGTGCCTATTATTGCTTGAATTAAAACATTCTCATTCACGACTCTTGTAACCAAAGAAACCATCATAATGTATGAGCCAACACGTCATATTCAGATTTGTTACAAAACCAAATCAAGTGCATGGCTTTCAATACCTTTGCCCGCATGGTATTCGAATTGTAGTGGAATTCTAATTAATGAATTTCAATTCCACAACCAACGGAATCCCATTTCTTGCAAACTCCACTCTTTCATGAAGCTTTTGTTGAGGAATTAGAATCTTTCTCCACTATAAACCTCATCATGTCATATCTCAATTTTCCCCAACCATATCTACTAGCTCATTACATTATTTCATACTTAGATTAGGAGACTTCTTCGAGCATCTATAAAACGTACAGCTCACAACCCGCAGCTTGCATAGAACGTCCGCCGATGATGTCCACTCTCTCTGTTTTATTTCTATATGTTGTTTTCGGAAAAAGTTTCAAGAGCAATAGTCATCAGCTTGATCTAATTATTGGATGTTTGCTCTGTTAAATTGTTGCGTTTGATCTCTTCTTAGCTTTTTCTTAATCTTTCTCCCTTCGCTCATGCATTCTTCATGTTTGATAAAATGCCTTTATGAATATTCACCATTATTTTAGCATTGTTATCAACTTGATTTCCTATCAATTCATATGAGCATTAAATATGAACATTCTTCACACCAATCTTCTTTGAATTACATCTTTTCTTCTTCTTTTCTTTCTCAATAACTTGATTAACTTTTATTATCCTTGCAGGTTGCACCATAGTTCACTTTAAAGATGTTTTGAATGGTGCCGGAGTACAACACTTGATTATTTTTGATGAAGAGAATCAACCCATGGAAAAAGGCACACTTTTGTCTACTTATAATCCACTTATTGGTAGATACGCAACAAAGTGGCCACGACTAACTAATTCCCTTCAAACCGAGGAATGGCCCCGGGAGATCAAAACTTCCAAGTTGTGGACTTTAAGGGCAACTCATCATTATCCTCCAAGCGAATTAATTCGTCATCAACAATCAAATGGATCAATTCTTTTGCCAACATTGGGTCACAACATTATTGAGGACAAAGCCAAGTGGGGTGAAACTCTTCAATTTGATGGTGAATTCCATTACATTAAAGGATACTGGGAGTGGACTGAAGATGTCCTTAGCCGATGCAAGCACAAGCTTATTGCCTCACAAGTATATAATCCAGTGTATGCTTCATTATTCATATATGATAGAAATTCTGAGATTATCAAAGCATTTTGCAAGGCGTGGTGTCCACTTACAAATACTCTTTTAACTTCCTGTGGAGAATTGTCCATATCGCTGTGGGATTTGCACAACTTTGCATGCCTCTCTATTACAGGAATTATTTATGATGAAGTGATTCCTTGCGCCAAGGAGCTTACCGGCGTTGGTGAGAAAGGATGTAAATTTATCCCCAACTCCTGCAAATACTTTCAAGCTTATCATTTACTTCAAAGATGTGCCCATGGAGGTCAACTTTCTCAAGTTACTATGGAAAAATAGGTGAAGTATTGGTCCTGGAAAGCAATAAAATACCACCAACCACCATCACACAAGGAGAAAAAGACGGTCCGACCCAAATCAACTCATAATCCTCTTGGCGACTTTGGTGTTCATGGAGAATGGTCCACTCCAGAGAGGCATTGTTTTCAAAACTTGGAATTCCTGGGAACTTGAGAGAAGAAATTTATCTAGCGGCATTTTTGGCTTGTTGGCTTTGCTCGTTTGTTCTTCCTACCAATGATGTTAATTCAATACGCCCTAGTACTTTCAAGATAGCATACATCATGGCTACCAGTAGGAAGGTTAGTCTTGCTATTCCAGTTTTAGCCAGCATCTACAATGGTTTAAATAAAATTTCAGGTTCCCCAAGGCAAAGTCGTGTCCATTCTTCTTTTCCCATCCACTTTGTCTATGCTTGATTGGCACACTACTTCAAAACACATTATCCAATTTGGCAAGGAATGTGTAGCCCTAAAATGACGATTTATTCCGGCGAAGAAGGCGCAAAATATTATGATTCAAAGGAGGCTCGCAAGAGAATTCACAAAGGGGATTTTGTTTCTTGGACTTGCACCATGATTACTAAAGATAAAGGATTTTCATATGTTGATGATGGGAAGGCTAGAGAATTGGAGCAAAAATATTTTATTGCTATTCGCTCAAATTATGTTCCTTTGCGGCAAGGCGATTATTTTATTATTGAACCTTATAATCGTCATCGCTTTAGTCGTCAATTTGTATATCATCAAGAAGTTCCTGGGATTCTTGCTCATGACATTCGCACAACCCATTTGGATGAAAGACTTCGCTATTGGTGCTTATGCACTTTGCATAATTTTATGTCTACAGCATGGTTTCCTTGTGTGCCCCCAAATGCAAAAAAATTTTCTTCGGATGCTTACAATAAGTGGTGGACTAAAATTCATGGAGATTACTTTGAGAAAATTTTTTACAAGATTAATCAACTTGAGTCCAATCAAAATTTCCCTTAGAGATAAGGATGTTGATAAAGAGGATAGACCACTTGCTGAAGCTATTCAAAATCCTCCCAATCTAAAAGACATCAAGCCTCCAAAAGAAAAGAGAATGAATCCTTATCCTTTAGAAACGAGCAGCAGTAGTAATGCGGATCGTCATTAGAAAAGGCTTAAAAAAGGCCCCAAATCTCCAAAGCCTAGTGATCCTTCGCCAATAGAGAACTTTGTGAAAGAGGTTATTTTATTTTCTTCATCTTCTTTTTCTTCTTTAAATAAGCTCTATTTTGATCATTTGCTAACTCAAATCATGTAACATTTTAGTTGGAAAATGAAATTATTAATGTTGATGAAGATGAGACATCCCAAGGTAGTCGAGGATCAATTATGGGACCTAACTTGTTGGCCACGAGCGCTCCAATTGACACGACCATGCAAAATGAGGCACTCCACAGTATGTAAGCTAAACAACCATCTCCTTGTGCTCCAATCTTAGTATTTGAAGGTGAGAAATTTGTACTTAATCATCAAAAAGAATATCTTCAAATGTTGTGGGATGGTCTTCGCAAGAGAATAGCAAATACTCCACTTGATTCCCTCTCATCTATCAAAGATAGTGTTCAATTTGTGCTTGAATTAATGAGGGGCTTCAGCAAAGTAGACATCTCCAATGTGGAAGAATTATTGCAAATATTGTTTGATAAGGCCCTCGCTTATGATGAAGTAAAGTCAGTATCTTTCGAGAAAGCATCCAATGAAATTCTTACATAACAATTAGATGAGGCCAAAAGTCGTCTTCATAACGCTCAAATTAGAGAAAGCAAAGAAATGAACCAAATTAAATCCACCCAAGAAGAGCTGGAATGTGAAGGTGCTTGATAATTTGAAGGAACGCAAGAAGAATTTGACTTTATCATTGAAACGCCAACAACAACTCCTTCAAAGTGCTCAAGCTGAAATTCATGAGATTGAAGAGGAATTTGCTGCTATCAAGAGCACTCCTCCATTGAGTAATAAAGTGGTTGAAAATTTACAAATTTCAATGGAACACTTGGAGGCTGTCAAAGAAGAATTGAAGAACTTGAATCCTTTTGCTTGAAATTTGTTTAGAACTTTTTGCCCTCCCTTCTTTTTAATGAACTATGTTGCATTTTTTTTAGATTACATAATAGAATTTTTTTTTTCTTTTCTATCTAGCAATCTTTTGATTTTTGTTTTTAAAAAAAAAAACTAAAAACTCAAACTTAATAAAAAAAACAACGAAACTACTTTTTTTTTAAAGAAAACTTAAGAAATTAAAAACTCAAACTTAATAAAAGCAATTAAACTACTAAAAACTCAAACTTAATAAAAACAACTAAACTACTTTTTTTTTTTTAAAGAAAACTTAACAAACTAAAAAAAAACTTAATAAATACAATTAAATACTAAAAACTCAAATTTAAAAAAATTAAACTAAACTACTTTTTTTTTTAAAGAAAACTTAACAAACTAAAAACACAAACTTAATAAAAACAATTTAACTGCTAGAAACTCAAACTTAAATTAAACTAAACTACTAAAAAAAACTCAGACAACCAAACTACTTTTATTTTAATTTATTAAATAAAGAAAAAAAAATTAAAATAAACTCATGACTGAACTCAGAGAATATCTAAGTTGCCTACGTACCCAATAGATGGATCAAGTTATAACGTAGTTCAAAGAAATCAATATTTTGGGTGGGAGGTGCCGTTCACAGTTTATACTCATGCGGGCCAAGAATATCCATTACTTAGCCACTTTGGACTAGGTGGGGTATTTGATATTTTAACCACATTAAAATACCTTTAGTGGGATAAGTTAGCAGTTTAACCACATGCACTACGTTTGGTGGATACCGTTCACAGTTTATACTAATGCGGGTCAGGAGTAACATGTAGTTTAAGCTCATGCGTCAAGGAGCAACATACAATTTAGGTATAGAGATAAATGTGCTTTCACATCTTCTTAACCCAAAATGGCTGGGGAGAGGAAAGGTTCCTTTTTTTTTAAGGGACTCCCGAGAACAGATCCAGTGGAGACGGGGTGGGGCATGTAGCTCAGAAGATTAGAGCACGTGGCTACGAACCATGGTGTCGGGGGTTCGAATCCCTCCTCGCCCACAACTGGCCTAAAAGGGAAGTACATTTCCCTCTGGGGGTAGGAAAATCATGATCGGGATAGCGGACCTAAAAAATAGGCTGATGGACCGGGGGCATACTATGTGTAATAATTTCATCATTCACGATAAATAATAAATAAAAAGAAAAAGCCATTCCAAAGACCCACACCCAAGTTCTAAAAGAAGCAACTTGCAGTTTAGGATCGTGTGTCAAAGAGCAACATGCAGTTTAGGCTCCTGTGTCAAAGAGCAATCTCCCAACTTTATGTATAATAGCACTTCAAGAACTTTCCATTTATAGGGCCAATTCTTAATCCATCTTTAGCAACCAACTTATATGCACCATTTGTATAGACTTCTTTGACAACATAAGGACCATCCCATTTTGATGTGAACTTATTCCTAATTCGATGAGTCATGATGATAGGCCTTCTCACATCGAACACCAAATCTCCAACTTGGAAAGATCGTGATCACAGTTTCTTGTTAAATGCCCTGGAGAGTCGGGCTTGATAACACTCAAGACTTTGTTGTGTTTCCAACCTTTTCTCATCAAGGGCCTCCAATTCTTCATGACGCAAGCGTGCATTTTCTTCCTCAGTCAATCCTTCTTGTATGACTATCCTCAATGATGGAATTTGCTGCTCAAGCGGTAAAACAACTTCAACGCCATAAACCGATGAATACGGAGTTGCTTGTGTAGGTGTTTTATGAGTAGTTCGATATGCCCTAAAGCTTCTCCGATTCTTTCGTGCCAATCCCTCTTTGACTTTGAGACTACTTTCTTCTGCAAATTGTAGAGTTTTATTGAATGCCTCAGCAAGATCCTTAGCCGCGACATAGTACATGGAAGATTTTCTCTACTTAAAATAGAATTTCTGACAAAGTTTATCTATCAGACTATTACTAAAGGGCTTTCTATTGTCAATGATTATGTATCAAGGAACCCCATAACGATATATAATATTGATGCAGATAAAGTCAGCAATATTTTCCTTTTTTACTTCTTTGAGGGGTATTGCTTACGCCCATTTAGAGAAATAATATGTTGCAGACAACATATATAAGTGCCCAACAGAAGACTTTGTCATGGGTCCAACCACATCTAATTTGTAAGCATCAAATGGCCATGAAGCGACAGTTGGATGTAATGGCTCGGGTGGTTGGTGAATGAAATTCGCATGAAATTGGCAAGCTTGACATCTTTGAGCATAATCCATGCAATATTTTACCATTGTTAGCCAGTAGTAGCCCATTCTTTTTATTCAAAAATGTAATTTTGGACCCGACTGGGGGGTGCCACAAAGTCCAGAATGAGCTTCTTCCATGGCTTGAATAGCTTCATCATCACCTAAACATCGCAAGAAGACTTCATCAAATGACCACCTATAAAGCACACCTTTATAATAGATGAAGTGAGCCACGCGACGTCGGATATCAACTCTTTAGCGTGGATTGTCAAGTAACTTCTCATACTTCAAATAGACATGGCTTTCGTTTTCTTCATATTCCTCATCCTCAAAAATTGACGGCACAACCCAACTTCTACGTATTGGAATACGAACTTCATTTTCAGGTATGGCAAGTGAAGACACGAGTTTATCTAACGCGTCAGCTTGCTTATTTTCCTTCCTTGGCATATGTTCGATTTCTACATCCCCAAGCCACCCAATGAGTCTTTTTGCATAATTAAAGTATGGGAGTAACTTAAGCTTCTTGACTTCATATAATCCAAGCAACTGGTTGACCACCAACTTAGAATCTCCATAGACTTTAAGATGCAATTATTTTATGTCAACTGCCATCTCCAACCCAATAATAAGAGCTTGATATTCAACAACGTTGTTGGAACAATTTTCAGTTAAAATGAAGGAATATGGTAATACTTCATCATCAGATGTGATGCATACAACTCTAGGACCAGCTCCTTCTCTATGGGATGCTCCATCAAAGTACATCTTCCAAGGAGGTGTAATTTCAACTATCAAGACATCTTCATTGGGTAGATCATCAGATAATTCCCACTCAGCAGGGATGGGATAATCAGCCAAGAAGTCAACCAAAACTTACCCTTTTACTGCCTTCTGTGAAACATAGATAATCTCAAACTATTGCAACTAAAGGTACCATCTTGCAAGTCTATCAGAGATGACAGGTTTTGACATGACATATTTTAGTGGATTTGCTTTTGAAAAAAGACGGACAATATGTGCCTGAAAGTAATGCTTCAACTTTTGGATTGCAAAAATTAGAGCCAAGCATATTTTCTCAATTGGCGAGTA
This sequence comes from Jacaranda mimosifolia, assembly GCA_018894105.1. Classification (NCBI taxonomy): domain Eukaryota; kingdom Viridiplantae; phylum Streptophyta; class Magnoliopsida; order Lamiales; family Bignoniaceae; genus Jacaranda; species Jacaranda mimosifolia. The sequence continues at coordinate 33,410,070 of CM032122.1, read as the reverse complement.
TTTCACCTCATTTGGCATCATCATCCTGCTCAAGTAGTACAAGGCATTTTCCTTTCCTTTATCATTTCTTTGTGCTAGTATAACTCCAATGGAACGTTGTTGTACAGCGATATAAAGGATTAGTGGGCGTCCAGGTACTGGTGCGACCAACATTGAGGACTCATAAGATAAGTTTTTATACTCTTAAAAGCATTGCTACAAGCTTCATCCCATTCAAATAGAATGCTTTTCTTTATCAAATGGCTAAATGGTTGACACCTACCAGCTAAATTTGATATGAATCTCCAAAGATAAGCTAATTTTCCTTGCAAACTCTTGAGTTAATGTATGTCTTGAGGTTCTGGCATTTTCAAAATTGCATCAATCTTTGCTTGCTTGATTTCTATATCTCAATGACGAACAATGAATCCCAGAAACCTTCCCGATGTAACACCAAATGCACACTTTAATGTGTTCATTTTGAGTGGGTATTTTCTCAAGCGTTCAAAAACTTGTCTCAAATCTTGGAGATGATCGTCTCGCCTGTTGGACTTGACAACCATGTCATCAACATAACATTCAATGTTCTTGTGGAGCATATCATCAAAGATCTTCTGCATAGCTCTTTGATATGTGGCACGAGCATTCTTCAACCCAAACGGCATCACTTTATAGCAGTATATACCCTTAGGAGTACGAAATGTCTTCAACTCCTCATCTTTTGGTGACATATGTATTTGATTATACCCAGATGATCCATCCATAAATGATAGTGCTTCATGCCCGATGGTGGCATCAATCATGAGTTCGGCAATGGGCAATGGAAAATCATCCTTAGGACAAACACCATTGAAGTCCCTAAAGTCAACACAAACTCGAACCTGGCCATTTTTCTTTCTTACGGGGACAATGCTGGAAATTCATGTTGGATACTTGGCTTCTCGAATAAACCCAACCTCGATGAGCTTGTTCACTTCAGCTTCAATTAAAGAAATCAGTTTGGGGCGAAACCGCCGTTGAGCTTGTTTGACTGGATGAGTTCCTTTCTTTACTGATCGGTGATGGACTGTCACCTTTAGATCTAACCCAGACATCTCTTTGTACAACCATGCAAATACATCTTTGAATTCATGTAATAACTAAACATATATTTCTTCTTCCTCAGCAGTCAACGAAGCACTAACGTAGATAGGCCAAGGGTCATTGACACCACTTAAATTGATCTCTTTCAATTCATCTACAGTAACCTTAACACCTTTTTCGAACTCAGGAAGAGCAATTTCAGCATCTTCTTCTTCAGTCAAAATTTCTTCACTCAAAGTAATATGGTATGCTAGCACAATATCATTTTCCACGGGCTCAGTCTTATTGAATTCCATACATGCCCTTGTTTGTCCACCCCTTCTTCTTATATAGATTGCCTTCATGATGCCATCTTTCTCACTTATGTAACCATTGTGGACAAGCCTGGAGATTTGCTTGAAAAAACGATCTATAGCATTTTGATGAGTTGGTCGACTAGTACTATCAATAATATGAAATGAAGAGGCCACACTTTCTCTATCGTCTTCTTCATCCTTTTGAGTTCATATGAAGATAATAGTTTGCAGTTTAACCTTCAAGGTTCTACTACATGATATATTCAAAATAGAGCACCACTTTATGCGTGAAGGAATTGAACTCCTTAGCTTTTTTGGCTCGCTAACTCACTTCAAATACTTTGGCATTTTGGATGAATTCAATCTCCGATTATGGGCTCTTTTATGCAGCCACTTTCCAAGTCTATCAAAAACTAAGATTCACAGGACTTTCTTCCCATTTTCATCAAAACATCATTTGTTGAGGAAAATTCCTCTCCAACTATATGATTACTACTGGCTTTCCTAATCGCAATACGAATAGGATTTTGAGGGAAAAATCCAAGTCCCGTTCGAGAGCTTTGAACACCATGACCATTTTCCTTCAACATCTTTTGGGTAGTGTTAAGCCCATACGCTTGCTTTCCAGAAGCCTCAGGATGGAGTTTTCCAAAAATGGAATGTTCTTGTGGATTGTATCCGACTTCGACAAGAAGTTTACAAGCTTTTAAATCAAAGCAACTCTTATTTTGAAGATGCAGAGATTCTCCGTGTTTCTTCTCGACTCCTTGAGTTGCGCGAACAAACCCTTTTAGCAGTTGAAGGGATGGCTTCTTCGCATCAAGCTTGGTTAGACGAAATGTCAATTCTTTCAAGACTCAAATCCTACCAAAGGTGACTCTCTCTTTATGTGATCTTTACCGCTGCATGCTGGAGTCAAGTCTTTAACATTGTTTCCTCCATCAGGATCATCTTGTTGCTTAGATTCCTCTTGTTCTTTAGCCTTGGAGGTTTTCATACTTTCGGTGTAGTATTTGGCATCCGCTAAGTGTGATTCAGCTTCAGTGAAAGGTTTGCTATCTCCAAGCACTTTCTTTACCACACCTTCTCGACAATACTTGAAACATTGGTGTCAAGTAGAAGGAACTACACCATTTTCATGTAACCAAGGTTGGCCTAAAAGCATATTGTATGATGTCTTAGCATCTATGACATGAAATAATGTCGTTGACAACATATCGTCAATTAATAACTTTACCCTTATTATTCCAAGAGCCCTTTGCCCCCCTTAACTGAACCATTGGATCATTAAGCGAATGTTTGTCAACTCATCCATGGAAATTGCTAAATCCTTTATCACACACAATGGCAAAATATTAACTGCAGAGCCTCCATGGCCTGTTATGAGGCTTGGAACCAAGCAACAAATCTTCATCAGTGAAAGTCATTGCCGACATACACTCCTCAGTTACATCATGATTTTCTTCATCAGATAAACATGCTTCACTAGAGGAAATCTTTTCTTCACATATCATGTAGCACGCAATGTCACTGTCGTGATCACCAAGTATATCCTTTTCAATCTCGATAGTAGCATGATTTGAGGTAGCATTATCCTCCTCAAGTGAGATTTTCCCTTATCGGGCCAATTGCATCACTTTGTCTTTGAATACGAAACAATCATGAATTGGGTGACCCACTAACCGATGGTACATGCAATACTTTGGGTCATTAATTTTCCCAGCTTCTTCATGTTGCTTCATTTCAGGTAATTCAATGAGATTTGCATTTAGCAAATCATCAAATATTCCAAAGATATCAGAATTGAGGAATGGGTATGTCTTAGCCTGGATTTCCTTTAAAGTTAATTTTATTTGCCCTCTTTCTTAGGAGACATCCTTCCTTTCATCCTTTGTGCTTTTTGATTTCTTACAAAACTTGATAGGTGTTGCATTCACCACTATAGCTTCTTTACCCTGCACCTTAGCAAGAGGTTTGCCCCCTTTCTTGAATTCTTGCTTTTCTTTAGACTTATGAGGCTCTTGAATTGGTGGCCCTTCTACTCTGCTAGCAAGCATGCTTAACTCTATATCATAGGCTCGAGTAGCCAACTCTTCAAATGTTTTGGGTTGGATTCCTTGCAAAATATATCGAAGTGCCCAATGCATCCCTTGAATACACATCTCGATGGCTGAAGCCTCAGACAATCTGTCTTTGCAATTAATGCTTAAGTTTCTCCAGCGATTAATGTAATCAATGACTGGCTCTTCTTTCCACTGGTGAGAATTGGTGAGTTCAATCATACTAACTATCCTTCGGGTGCTGTAGAAACGATAGAGAAATTCTTGCTCCAATTACCCCTAACTATCAATTGAGCCTGCTTCTAAATCAGTATACCAATCAAAAGCATTACCCTTCAAGGATCGAACAAATTGCTTAACTAGGTAATCTCCATGTGTCCCAGTATTGTTGCAAGTTTCAATGAAACAAACCACATGTTGTTTTGGATTGCCTTTGCCATCAAAATGCTGGAACTTTGGTGGCTGATAACCAATCGGCATCTTTATGTTGTCAATCCTTTGAGTATATGGCTTGGAATAAGTCATAAATGACTTAGAGCTTCCTTCAAATTTATCTTTGATAGTTCCCATGATAAACTCCTTTAGCTGGTCAACAGGAATTAGTCCATCGGTGGAAACTTGCAGTTTCTTTGTTTTAGGCTTTTAATTTTCAACTAGCTGCCTCTTTGTGGATGTTTCGACTTCATCCTGAGCCTCTATTTGTTTCTCAATCACGTGACTAGTCTCAGCATTATCCATCTTGTTCATCCACTTGGAGATTTGAGAATCTTTTTCTTGGACATGCTTTGCTAGCCCTTCAATAATTATCGTCAAATTAGAAATTTGTTTATCCAAAGTTGTAGCACTTGTCACCATTACTGGCGTTATGCTTGGGGAATTTGAGGTTGAGCGATAAGCGGATGCTGTTGATTCTTCCTTTGAGTCTCCACCACCTTTATTAGTATCAATAGCATGCAACAATGCCTTTTCCACAACTTCAAGTGAATGATTTACCTCTGAAGATGATTGCGACTTTTTGGACATATTCCTTGGGGTGATGCCAACACTTCTTGCTCTAGCATTTATGGAATTTAAGGTAGTCATCTTCAATGCAATAGTCTTGTTGGTGGCCATGATACTTCAATCTTTGATGAAGGAAAGAGATGAGAGGTAGAGAAAGTCCCACTGGGCATGCCAAAATTTGTAACAAAAAATTTTCTTGTCTGCAAAAATAAAATTACAAAACAAGAAAAAATTGTACAAATAAAATTAAAATCAAAATCAATTTATCAACTATGGATTCTATCTCCAATCTAATCCTCTTATTCTTTCCTTCCAAATATAATCTTGAGCTCCGCGGAAAACGCCTTAAACGTCATGGATCTCCTTTGAATTTGATTTGAATAGAATAACGCCAATTTCGCACTTTAATCTCCAATCAAACGCAAAAAATATATGGATTCCGCGAAGAATACCTTGAACGTCGTGGATCTCCTTTAAATTTGATTTGAGTAGAATAACGCCAATTCGGGAGGCTTCGCACCTTAATCTCGAATCAAACGCCAAAAATATATGAATTTCGCAAAGAACACCTTAAACATCATGGATCTCCTTGAACGAGAATAATGCCAATTCGAGGGCTTCGCACCTTAATCTCAAATCAAATGCCAAAAACATATGGATTCCGTGAAGAACGCCTTGAATATCGTGGATCTCCTTGAATTTGCTTGAGAGAATTGCTGGACTCCTTCAAAGTTTCCCTCGTCTGCCGGAATTTTTGCACTATGTCAAATGAGCTAGAATCACCCCTTTATATAGGTGTTTGATGGAAGACTTCTGATTAAATTGAAATCCTTTAAAGGTTATCTCTTCGATAAGATGTTATCAAATATCAAGAGATAATGTCATATATATTTGATTTGATAATATTTAATATTAAAAAATAATATCAATGTCAAATATCTTTAATTTGATTGGTCCAGAGATACAAACACTCCATCTTTGACACGTGTCAATACTTGATTTGAATATAAAATAAATATTAAATTATTAATTAAAATTAACTATTTATTTTTTGGAATTAAATTTAATATATTCCAAAAATTTAAATAGAAAATTTTAAATTAATATTTAATATATTATTTTACATGTGTCACTTCTCAATTGGTCAAAAATTTAATATGTCTACACTTCTCTAATCAAAATTTCATTTAATTCACATATATCTGAATGAATAAGTTCTAATAATTCAGAAGATTTTTGAACATAAGGAAATGGTTTCTTAGTCATTTTTGCTTGTATACATATTTCAAACTTTTCACTACTAGTATCATTACAAGAAATTAAACCATGCTTTGACATATACTTAATATAACCAAAGTTAACATGTGTCAATCTACCATGCCATAAATTAAAAAGAAAAAGAGTCAACAAAGTAAGCCGAATCATTCATTTTATTAGTAACACTCAATTTGAACATGCCATCACAAGAGTAGGCTTTGCCAACAAAGGTACCATTCTTAGAAAATACAACCTTATCAAACTCTAAAACAACCTCAAATCCTTCCTTACACAACAAATTTGCAGATGCAAGGTTTTTCCTAACTTGGGGAACAAAAAGAACATTGACTAGTACTAATTTCTTTCCAAAAGTAAAAGATAGTTCAACAGTGCCCTTGCCAAGCATCTTACCAGTGTTACCGTTTCCCGTCATCACTTCTTGCCCTTCATCAACCTTCTCCAAGGTCTTGAATAGTGCTTGGTTATTGCACACATAGACACTAGCACCAGAATTGTACCACCAGTCAGGAGACTTTGTTGAAGCAGTCATGTTCAACTCAGTGATCATACCAATGTGCAAATCAGAAATCATGGCAACAACAGCGTTCTCTTTATCAACCATATTTGCACTATTAGTATTTTTTGTCCTCTGCTTCTTTCTGTAGCGACAATTACATTTAAGATGACCTTTTTTCCCACAATTATAGCATGATTTATTGGCCTTGTATTTTTTTTTTTCAGAACCAACAGTCTCCTGGAAGTTCCTTTTCTTTCCTTTAGGCACGTCTTCTCCATATTTCTTTCCTCCTGAACTAGGCTTCTTTTCATCCACGTAGTTTACTTTGGAGAAAGTTTTAGCATGCCTTCTTGGCAAATTTTGAGTGTCCTCCTCGATCCTTAAATGCTTTGCAAACTATTCCAAAGTAAAATCTTCGGTTGTATGAAGCATTTTCTTTCTATAATCATTCCAACTATGGGGTAATTTTGCTATTATAGCCCCCACTTGTAATGATTTAGAAATAACACATTTCAATTCTTTTAATTTTGATATTAAGATAGAAAAATCATGCACTTAGTTAAATTTTCTTTTACTGGAGTTTGAAAATTATGAAATAATTCCCTATAAAGAGGAAGATACATTAAAGAGATATATATAAGTGGATTTTTTTTTATGGTTTGGAATTTTTTTTATTAAATATCAAAGAGTAATTTGTTAAATAAAATAAAATAAAAAGTAAGTTCATTCCTAATAGACTGCAAACAGTTAAATCTAGGGGGGGGGGGGGGGGGACGAAATGACTATACCTATACTTTTAAGAAAATTCTTACAAGAATGAGAATTTCTATTCTTAAATTATACCAAATATAAACTTAGGAACAGACTTGTGAACATTCATTTCATTCCAATCTATTTTCGACATACCAATCATACCATTAGATATTCACAAAAACAAAGAAAAATCATGTTAGAAAAAGCAAAGTAGGACCACGATTTCTGAGAGCAAATATTATTTAGGAGTTAGGAAGGATCTAAACAAAGTGAACCATTAATTGATAACAGAGAGAGAGAGAGAGACATTTGTTCACCAAATATAGCTCATTAAATAATATTAAAAACCAAATGCATGATATCCAACAAGTCATTTTAACCATCCACATCATTGTAAATTAAGTGATTAATAATAAAATGTCATCCTAGAAATCAAATGAATTCATCCCAGCAAATAAACGTTAAATTTAAGCAAATAACCAAGTGGTTAACCGTGAGAAGCACCAAACGATTTCAACCAAAATCTTTTTAGTCCAATCTATCTGGATAGAGATCATGATATTTGTTCACCTCAACAAACGAGGAATATCAGCTGAACCTCCTTGCATTCCAAAACCCTTCCTCTCCTGAACATTTGGAATAATAAACACTTCAATTTGAGTTGAATAAATAGAAGCATGACGGTCGCAATAATATATATATATATATATAGTTCATGCACACACAAGAGATATACCCAAAAAAAAAAAAGGTAAGCCAAAAATGTAATTCTCTTGTGATAACTTATAATAACATTTTTATATATATTTTGTTCATTGCATATGAAATATATATAGATATATGCAAACACGTGTTTAACTAATTATTATATTTATTAATATTTTCAAAAAAATTTGAAAATCTAAAAAGATATCCATGGATCCAATGTTCATGTGCAACAAAATAAAGCACAAATTGAATTTAATATAGTCCTCCATCAGACAAATATAATTTCAAGCACACAAGCTTACAACTCTAAAGCATAAAATATATTTTAGAAGATTCCTCAATCTAAAAAGTATAATTTACAATTCTAAGGTATAAAACAGTTCTAAATTTACATTTTAGAAGAGTCCTCCATCTAACAAAAGTAATTCCAAGCACATAACTTTGGCCATTTGGTTCAATGGCATTAATTTCACACATAAAGTGCAGGACTACATATTTGAATTTTCAATGAACTCCTCATGTAGGGATAAAAAAAATACAAAACAGAATATCAATCATATCACTTCAGTAGAACAAAACCAGCAGCGGCATTAGAGTATCTAAAGCATCAGTCACAAGATTTAGGAGTAATTCCAACAATTCTAGTATCATTGGAGTACCCCAAGATCACCAACATTAAAAATAGCCAACATCTAATTCTGAATAGCAAAATCACAAATATATAGTTCATATATATATATATATATGTATATATGTGTTGATTAAAAATAAAAGATATCTTACACCAAGGAGACATAATTGGCATATTAATTACATATTTTCATAGTTAACCCTCGCTACAACTATTCCTAACTGATGATTATCCTTTCTTTATATATAAATTTTTTTCTAAAAATAATACATAGCTAATCGACCTCTTATGCTTCCAACAAAAAGTATTATGAATTGATAATTAATAATTTTTGTTATTTATTATTTAAAAAATTATATTTACTGTGAAATTTATAGTCATAGTTATTGAATTAATTTCATAACAATTTTCCGGTAATAAATACTTAATTTTTTTGGTAGTAATTGGCATATTTATAGTTTCTGCATAACCTGGCTTTTCTTCATCAAGTTGTAAAAGTCAGTACCTAATCTTCTCTTTTTTGGCATCAAGATCAGACCTTCTAATTCCAATCACCTTCAATCCATTCTTAATTCACTTCCATTCACTAGAAAGGCCAATTTTGTCCTTTCACTAGTCTTTTCGATGTGCAATGCTTTTACCATTTATTAATTACAAATTAAACAGAGGTTAGTGCTTAGACTAACTACGCAAAAAGTTACATGCATTATGATTTTTAGAAGTTAGCACTATCAACTACCTTATCCTAATTCAATTATCTAGCTAGCCAAATGCTTTATATCTAATATAGCTAGTCAGGAATGAAATGAAAGTGTTTTCAATGGCCAAATTATCCTTCTGTATAAAATTATTAAAATAAAATATTTTATTAATAAATTATTTATATCTTATAATTTTATGCTTTTTATATAATCTTTAATTTTTTATTTCGTGAAAATGTATGGCAAAGATTATGATTTATCGGAAGTAATATTGATTTTTAGGGTTAAAATAAAAAAAAAGATGCGATATCTGGTTAATTTTTCTTTTACTGAAGTTTGAAAATTATGAAAGAAATCCTTGTAGAGACGAAAATACCATTAAGGAGATATAAATGATTTTTGTGATGATTTAGAATTCTTTTACTAAATATTATAAGGTAATTTTATCAAGTACAAAAATAAATTTATTCTTAATTAATAAACTACGAATAGCTAAATTCATGCAGAAAGGAAGGAATAGCTAAACCTATACTTTTGGGAATAAAGATTTCCTACAAAAATGAGGATTCTTATTTTTAAATTATATACACCAACCATAGATTTAGAAATAAATTTGGTAATGTCCATTCTATTCTCATTTCATTCCTACATGCCAATCATATTATTAAATCTTCAAAAAAACAAGAAAAATCATGTTAGAAAAAGTAAAATAGGACCTCAATTTCTGAGAGCAACTATTATTTAGGAGTTAGGAAGCATCTAAACAAAGTGAACCATTAACTGATAACACCCAAAAGAAAAGGAAAAAAGGAAAAAAGAAGAAGAAAAAAAAAAAAAGAAAAACCAGATTTGTTCACCAATTATAGCTCATCAAATAACATTAAAAACCAAATACATGATTTTCCAAGTAACTTTATCCATCCACAGCATTGTAAATTAAGTGATTAATAATAAGATATCATCCTAGAAATCAAATGAATCATCCCAGCAAATAAACATAAAATTTAAGTAAATAACCAAGTGGTTAACCATCAAAAGCACCAATGATTTCAACCAAAATCCTTTCACTCCCAATCTCCAAAACTATCTGGATAAAGATTGCGATATTTGTTCACCTCATCAAACGAGGAATATCGGTTGAATCTCCTTGCATCCCGAAACCATACCTCTCCTGGAAATTTGGTAACAAACATCTTAATTTGAGTTGAATATACAAGCATGATGATCGCAATGAAAAAGAATAGTTTATGCACACAAGAGATATATCAAAAGACAAAAACAAACAAAAAAAAAAAAAAGAAAAGAAAAGGTAAGACAAAAATGTAATCCTTTTGTGATAACTTATAATAACATTTTTATACATATTTTATTCATTGCATACGAGATATATATTTTACCACTATTGCACTTTCCTAATATATATGCAAATGCGTATGTTAACTAATTATTATATTTATTAATATTTTGATAACTTTTTGGAAATATGAAAACATTTTCATGGATTGAGCATCCATGAGAGACAAACTTTTTTAAGTATCAAGCACAAATTGATTTAGAAGAGTTCTCCACCAAACAAATATAGTTTCAAGCACGTAAATTTACAATTTTAAAGCATATAACACATTTAAAAAGATTCCTCATCTGATAAATATAACTTAATAAAACAATTGTAAACTTGAATTTTAGAAGAGTCCTCCATCTAACAAATATAATTCCAAGCACATAACTGCCAAGTGGCCATTTAGTTTAGTGGCATTAATTTCACACACACAGTGCATGTTAGATGTTTGAATTTTCAATGAGTTCCTAATGTATATCTGTAAAATTAGGGGAAAAGAAGCAAAAAATAACATAAAACAGACTATCAATCCTATCACTTCAATAGAACAAAACCAGCAGCGGCATTAGAGTATCTAAAAAGATTTAGGAGCAATTTCAACAATCCAACAATTCTAGCATCATTGGAGTACTCCAGCATCACCAAATTAACAATAGCCAACATTTGATGATCTGAATACCAAAATCACAAAGAGTTCATATCTCTCTCTCTCTCTCTCTCTCTATATATATATATATATATGCTGATAGAGAAAAAGATCTCTTCCACACCAAGGTGGCATAGCTGGCTTTTCTTCGTCAATCGTAAATCTTCCCTTCTTTGGTATCGAGATCAGACCATCTAATTCAAATCACCTTCAATCCCTTGTTAATTCACATCTATTCAATAGAAAGACCAATTTTGTTCTTTTACTAGTCACTTCGATGTGCAATGTTTTAATCATTTATTCTTTTATTTATACATATACACACTAAGAATTTGTTAAGTTCGAATTCTCAATCTCACATTTTATGTACAGGCCAACACCATTGGACCAAATGACGACCGGACGTGTTAACCATTTATGAAGAAACAGAGGTTAGTGTTAGACTAACAATGTGACGAGTTACATTATGATTGCTATGCAACAAGTTACATTATGATTGTTAGAGCTATCAACTATCTTTTAATAATTCAAATTATCTAGCTTGCCAAATGCTTTATATTGTATATAGTTGACTAACAAAATGAATTTTACACATTTCATCTATAGTAATGAATTTAAATTTAAAGCTGTTAGTATCACAGACAAAGAAAAGCATAATCAAATTGCTATCACCTGAAACGGAAAGCTGTTAGTATCACAAAGAAAAGCGTAAGCAAAGTGCTATCACCTGAAATGGAATCCCTATCATGGACACGGACTTGAAGGACATCGTTTCCCAAGTCCCGTTGTTCTTCTTGAATTTGAAGTGCTAAATCAGCAGCTAACTTGCTATCATGCACCTCAATCAATTCAAGAGATGTAATTTCTCCAATTTCAAGAGGAATCTCCTGTAATTCCCTGCAATATCTGATTTCAAGTTTCTCAAGGCAAAGGAAATGGATATTTTCTGCTCGCCAGTACTTGAGATCTAACTTCTCCATTAGTAGGAATTTCAGTCGGGGGAATTCTCCTTCTATGGGTTCCCACTCCTCTCCCACAAAGGCATCTTCTCGTAGTCTAAGTACTTGTAGTTCAGGGCAAGGAACCCACAACGGTCATGTTTTTCCAAGGAAGGCTTGAACCTTTTAGTGATAACTTTTTAAGCTTCAGCGGAAATGCAAAACCCTCCAGGAAGGGGTCTATCGGCACTTTGGTTCTGGGAAAAATCCAAATACCAAGTGTCTCAAGTTGATGTAGATTGATTAGATTGTTGGCGCAAATCTTCTGCCAAATTAAGCCGCGCTCATTATAAAAAGCTTTCAATTTTTGAAGGTTGGGAACCATTTCAATGGCCTCATTGGTGAACCTGAAATTTTCTACCCTTGAGAGTGTTCTTAGGTTTTCTAGGATAGAAGCTTCACCAGCAAAAAGAATGGGCGACAACTGTATTTGGCTAATCATAATATGCCTTAGATGTGGTATCTTCAAATTTTCAAATTGTACAACAAGATTTTCATCTTCAATTCTTAATGTCTGAAGATTTTGAAGTTTAGATATTGATGCAGGAATGGGGCATTGGCCAAGGATGAGGTACCTTAAACAAAACAGTTCCAAAATTTGATCAGGAAATGATGAGAATATTTTTTCTTGTGCATCCAATACTCTCAATAGTTTAAATTTCGACATAAATGAAAAAGCATCCCAATCTGTGCTAAAATAAAGAACAGAACGAACATGTGAGCCACATTTTTTTACTGTGGATATTGGGAAAACAAGATTAAAAGGACGAATATAGAGACGCTGTATATTCCTTATGACTTCTGGACGTAAGTAATCAATTTCATCCTGAGCACAAAGGAAATTCTCATAATGAGCTCTTTCCATGCACAAGTCTCTCAAAAGATCATGAATGCTGCAACTTTTGAATTTGCCATTAGACCTCTTCTTAGTAACTGAAACAAGATTTCTGTTGACAAGATCCTCCAAATACTCCTCCCCCACTTCTTCCAAGTTCTTAGATTCAATTGGTTTGAGAAATCCCTCAGCAACCCATAACTTAATTAGTTTGGAGACACGAATTTCATAATCTTCTGGAAAACCTCCCATATATAGATAGCATGGCTTGAGATGATGGGGCAATTGGCTGTAACTCAAAGATAGGATCTTTGAGAAGTGCTCATCATTTTTAGTGGCAGCTGAACTTATATTTATAGCAATCTCTTCCCAATCATATATTGTCTTATTCACCTTGGAAAGGAGACCTGCAACCACAACTATTGCAAGTGGAAGTCCTCGACAACTTTTTGCAATCAGCCTTCCAATATCCTCCAATTAGGAGGGCAAAACACCTTGTCACAAAATAAATTCCAACTTTGATCCTCATTTAGAACTTGCATTTGGTGAAGAAATCCAAAACTATTAGGATAAAGAGCCATATCAGATAGCCTAGTGGTTAATACAACTCGACTTCCGTTGAAGTCATCTGGAAGTATTCTCTTGACATCATCCCAAACTTCTGTATCCCAAATGTCATCCATTATCACCAATATGGAGTACAAAACACCAGCACATTAGGTATAAAGTATCAACTATTGAAATAGAAAAGATAAGAACATGAAGTACAGATATCACCAATATCAACTAATGCATTAGCAGAACATATATACAAACATATATATGTTCTGCTAATGCATTATCATCCTCGTTACTTAATTCCTCATTATTGATATTCAAAGAATCTAGAATACCTAGAAGAATTTTCCGTAAATGATAATCTTGTGATATAGTGACCCAAACACGACAATCGAAGTGATATACTATAAGTTCATCATTAAAGATATTTATAGCCCAAGTAGTCTTACAGATTCCGCCCATTCCGACAATTGAAATGACCTGAAGTTTGGAAGGGACTCCACAAAGCTGGTCTTTTATTGTTGTCAGGCGCTCTTCAAATCCCACCATGGTATTAGTACCAGTACTCGGTGCTTGTTGTGATGGTCCAATATCTGCAGAATAATTTTTTTTTATTTTCAAATCTTCAGTTGATCTTTGGCTTCTCTTGATTCTCATCACCTCTTTCACTATGGAATCAACTTCTTCCCCAAGCCGAGGCGCTTCAGATTGAAATAGGCTAAATAGTCGAAGCTTCGCCTTTTGGAAAACAGAAATAAACCAGCTAAAATACCTCTCAACCGCATGAGTCTCGTATCCTGTAGATTCAATAATGATATATCGAGATTCAATGATATCTTGTGCTTGATATGCTGCATCTCTGATCCTTCTTTCCAGAGAATCAGCTTCTTCTTCATCTTTTGGAGAATAATCTTCCAGCGATGCTTGCAAGAGGCTGAATTTCTCATAGAGAGATGCAATTTTTTCTTTGCCAAGAAGAAATTCTCCATATCTATTGCTATGTATGATGTCCTCCAGCAACTGCACAGCTGAAACAAGAGCAGCATAATAGGCCATAGCTGATATTTCTCTTCTTTCACAAATTAATACAGACGGATCTACAGATAAACAAACAGTGTAATAACAGGCAACTTGTACTACTTGAATAGTAAGTAGTACAGGCTGGCTGTCAAGTTTTAATCAGACTGCCGGCCTTGAAGACACGAATTAATTACTATTAAAAATATTTTTCTATTCAACTTGCAGTACACATATACATATGTATATATACACAAATTTGCGTGATAACGGACTGGCCTTTAATTTCAGTTCCCAAGAAGGATCATTACTGTAATTACCTGCTAATTAATTAGCAATTTGGTGTACATACATTTGCAAGAAGTCAAAATTGGCAACAAAAGAAATAACCAGCTGACATAATAAACTAGGAACCTTTTTTTTTTTAATAGAGAAATTAGGAACCTATTAATTGATTAATAATATTGAAATTGTCATTAATTGCATAGATCATGAAAACAATGCAAATATAAACATTACTTGTGTCCAATAAAATATTTTTTTCTATTATAAAAATTATTAATTAAAAAAAGTTCAAACCTTAATTTACTAGTGTTTTAGTATTGACCGGTCAGTTGTTTGCTTTTAGTGTCGTTGGCTCTTCTAAATTTTTTAAAATACACAGGAAGATATATTTACAGAGAATAGATATATAAGATAGGATGCTACTAGAAAATACATAATATATACACAATTTTAGTAAAAAGAAAATGCTCTTTAAAGTTTATGCTATATATTACTAATAATTCAATATATATATATATATATGTATATTCGTGAATTCTGGTGCAATCCAAATATTGAATATGTTGGGCTATGTATTTAAGAACATGTGTAGAACTCCTATAATACAACAATTCAATTTACAATCTACTTAAAGACAATGGTCATATAATATTCACCTTAATTAATGTAATGAATTCGTATTGCAATGTAAAAAAATTATATTAAGTATAAGAGTTTGGGTCCAAAACAGAATCTAAATTAAACATATATTCAAAATTAATTAATACTCGCGGAATTATATTATTTAAGTCTCATACCTTTGAATTATTCATAATTTTTTAAATTGATGTAGGCACCTTGAACTTTGAACATATCAAAATTAGTTGTTCAAAATTCTTTTAAAATACAAGTTTTAGCATATGAATAATATACTAAAATCCTAAGAGCAAATATCGCATCTATTAATCAAACATAATTTTGCAAGTTTTTTGCTTAACTAATATTGCATACTAATTGTAAAGTTGCCATCTAATTCGTCTCTATTAAATTTAAAAAAAAAAAAATTAACGGATTCATGGTGAAAATTTTTATCTACAAATAATGATGCAACAATTATATAATTTTATCTATTGATTTATTATTAAATTGTGACAGCTCATAACTTATTTTTAATTGCAACTGTATATCATGAAAAAAATTAATAAAATAAACATATAAAACAATAGATCAAATAATTATAGTGTAAAATTATGTATCAAGTAAGACATAAAAGATATGGTTATATTACTATTTGATAATGCACCAAAATAGTCAACGCTAATTCAGGTTCAGTTTTAAGTCACATCCCATTACTACTTTTTCACATTTTAAAAGTAATGAAAATATATCCAAACGGGCACTTAATTTTTTGGTTTCACTCGTCATTTTTTTATTTATTCATTTTTAATTAAGTCTCTTATTTATTTTTTACTTTTTTTGTGTTAGGGTGTTATTTTTCCATATCAGATACTATTTGATATTACTATTTAACTATTTAAAATAATTATTGTATAAAATTATAATATTTTATTAATTAAATATGAAAAATCTTAATATTTATTTGTAGAGCATAATAATTTAATTTTATATTATATATTTAATTTAATTAAATTTAATTTAATTAAGTGAATATACCGCATATAGCTCGGGTAAAAGGCCAAATTTCTATTCTCCCAACTTGTGACAGAAAGCCATATTGTTGTTAGCCATATCAATTCTTTGTCCGGTACAATTTTGAAAACATTGATTTCAACAAAATGATTTTTTGAGAGTAGGGTTGGGAAACGTGGTGGTTTCTTATTTGTATTTTGGGTTATAGGTGAAAAATCTTTTAGGAAAAAATTGTTTGTTTGGTTATGTTTTTAGATGAGATAAGATATCACATTAATAACTTTTTGGTTGGGTTAATGGGGGTGAAATAGATATTTTAAAATTATTTATATATATGTATATATAGATTGAATTATTGGTAGTATGTGTATATATTTGTAATATGAATGGGGACAATTTATAACAAATAGCATAGTATTGGGGAATGTACTAGAGAGTGAATAGTAAGGGTATTTTGAAAAATGAATTTTGTATTTTGAGAGTGGGGTTGAAAAATATATATTGCTTGTTCGTTTAAATTTTGAGAGTTGAAAAATATATTAAGAATTTGCAACCCAACAAGGACATAAAGTTGAACTTTCTGGATTCTTTATTTGTGCCAGAAAATATGTTTGACTAGGCCTTCAAATCTTGAGATATTAATAATTTAGAATAATTCATAATCTGTGCATGTAAATACTTCTTTGGGGAAAAAAGTAAAAAACTGATGTGGGCCCTTGATTATTAGCAAACCCTACTTTTTTTCGTCATATTTCTAGCATTTATGTTGGGCTTAGGAAGAATTTGACTATTGAAATATATTCGTCATGCCATTTATAGGGATATTAATTGGTAAGTTTTAACTTTTAGTAAGAGGATGTTTTGGTAAGCTGATAACTTTCTCAAAACATTTTAAGATGTTTAAGAGCTTATATAATGTTAAAAAGTGAAAAAATCCTAACTTATTTTTATAATTTTAACAAGATCTTTTAAATTTAACCATTTTAATTATAAAATTATCATCATTAATATTTTATAAACTTTCGAATATTTAAAAAGCACTTGACATTTGATCTAATTACAACTGTAAATGATTCACCCAACCTATTTATTTCGAGACAACCCAAGTTAGAGCCCATGTCAATGTAAATTGTACCATCTGATCATGGTCCTTAAACACCTTCATTGAAGCCCACATTTGATGGGCTCCAGCTAAAACAATGTACTAATGGGCTAGTTTCACCCTATCTGGGTCGACCTACTTTTAGCCAACCCAGTCTAATTCGAACCGAAAGTGAACTCATGAATCCAAGATCCGGGGTCTGATTATAAGTTTGCCTGATGCAGATCCAGGAAAAGTTACAAAAAATGTAAAACTTGTAAATGAAGTTTTCATATAAAAGAATTCAAGAAAATATTTTTAAATACAAAAAGAAAGAAACAATCTATTTACTCTTCATTTGCAAATAAATTTGCTTAATTTTTACATTAACGTTATTGAGCCTTATTGGTTTTTGAAGTTATTCTTAGGTTAAAAACTAATGACTTGAGTTTATTTTTGTATAGTATTTTTCTTTGTATTTTCAAATTGATTGTTTGTTTCATAGTAATTCAAAACTTTTTGTTATTTCACATAATATAATATTTAAATATTAACATGCACACAAATGATGTAGCAATAAAAGCTGGGGCAATTACAAAAAGCCTCTAAAACAATATTACAATAATTTCAGACGTTTTAATGAATTCAATTACTAAAAGTCTCCTCAAATAAATTCTTCTCTTTAATATATTTTTCAATTTAAAAGATTTTATTTTTATTTCAGTAACTCTACATCCAAAAGAAGTCTAACATTAAATTATACACTACCAGTATTAAAATTTAGTGATTTTTCTAAATCTTATGACAAAGATTATTAAAGAGAAATAATATAATAAAATTACGAGAGGATGTCAAAAATGAAAGTTACAAATAAACTCTTATATGTAAGATTAATTTTTGGCCAATAGCCACTAAGTACTTACTGAGCGAGCAAACTAACCCAAAACTTTGATTCTTTGATAACTTTCCAACTTGAGAGGCTTCCTAACTTTTGCATAATTGCATGATTGATTGTTTGATGTTATTTGCTTTAATATGTATAGTCATCTTTCGGCTACTTTATATGATCATTATTTGGAAGAAAGGAGATTCATGGGATCGATCGATCGATCTACCCATCACAAATTGACACAAAATAAAGCCACACTTCCAACTTGTAAGTTACATTAATTCTCCCTGCGCTACGCTATAATTCCTTGGCTTCCCAACAAATGCTTCGGCCCTACTCCATATTGTGGCATGTATAGATGTACTCCCAAGCTATTTTTGGACATTATTAGATATTTTTGTATGACAAATTACTAAAAAAGTTTTTCTTTCATAGTATATTAATGATGTACAAATTCATTGTCAGGCATGAAGGATTTGACTTCATAAGGTATTATCACGCAAACACATATGATGAGGGTTTTGTCCTTGTAAAATGGTGCCTTGAAAAATCGAATAACTGACAAACTATTTCAAGATTTTCGATTCTTCTAATATAAAAGAAAACTTCATGTTGTGTATATAAATATATATTTATTTAATTACATTTCAAAATATTTGAAGATACTCGAGAAAATATATGAATGATTGAACAAACGCAAAGACGGTTTGCACTTTGGAGTGCCGCATCTTTTTAGTCTTTATTGTGACTTGTGAGACTGAAGTAAAGGCGTTTTCGGACATAAATAAATGTCCATACGATTCTTTCATGTGTCGTATGGGCCTTAAGCATAGTTTGTTGGTATGTTGGATTGTCCATTATAATTGTGGGTCTTTTAGTCTTTATCTGGCTCCAGCAAGGTATGATCACAAAAGATGCATGGCTTATAAAATAATTGTACCGTGACATGTTGGGCTTTAGTCCTACACTTAAGACATTTATGCTAAGTTTGCAAATATGGTGTTGGCATTAAAACAGAATTACAATTTCATGACAACTTTTATATATTACCACATGGCATATAGATATTAAATGACATGATTCAATAATACCTAACTTTGAATTGTCATGATCGTAAGATCATGTAAGAATATTGCCTGTAGGAATTATGCATCCAGAATTCCAGATCATCACTTAATTTTTTTTACTTCAAATTCTATTAAGATCTAACTTAGATACCTATGTAACTAGGTGTAAATGTCCAAGTATGATGCAAATTAAATTAATGTGAAAATAAAAATTAAGAAGGTACCATCAAGTATTATCATTTGAAAATTTTGATTTACCCACTTGACGATTCAAATAGTCTGTATTTGAATGTGCATATGATTTTTGTAATATTGCATAAAAAATAAAATACTGTCATCATTACGAGAACATTCAATCACAAATAGTGCAATTATAACAAAAAATATATATTACTTTACACATCTATTATTTCTTTTTTCCACATGCCACCTCAACATTATTTATCCACAATTCCCTTTCGAAAAACAAGTTATATTTGCCCAAATTGAATTGATTTTCCCAATTCATGTGGTCCAAGGAGATCCAATTGTTAGCTATGGTTCAAAAAGTTAAAACCCATCATTACCAATTTAATTGTGTCCCTTAAGAGTGTTGTTCTGCCATCTGGACATCTCATGCAATGAGTAATCACTTTAGATCTTCACAAATAAAAGAAAATCATGTTAGAAAAAAGCAAAGTAGGACCTCAGTTTCTGAGGGCAACCACTATTTAGGGGTTAGGAAGGATCTAAACAAAGTGAACCATTAATTGATATTTGATAACGGAAAACCCAGATTGATCCCGCCGCGTGTGCAATTCCCATGCAGAATTTCTATTGATTTAACAATTCATGCAAAAGCAAGACATAAGTAACACCTGCACAAATGGTCTCCAATGGTTGCAAAAGTTGAAGACATGGCACAAGCTTGAAACCCAACAAGTTAAGCAATAGGAGAAATTCAGGTTGGGCATCGGGTCGACATTATTAATTCTACAAAAAGATTATTATTATTATTATTATTATTATTATTATTATTATTATTATTATTATTATTATTATTTGAATAATAGAGGGAGGGGGGGGGGGGGGGGGGGAACCTACTTTAGGCTTATTCACCTTGTCATTTTTTCTTATTTTTGAAATGTCAAATGATTCTAGGAATTATATCTATTATATAAATTTCTTGACAATCCCTGCTTCTTAATGAATAGAATTCAATAAGCGTATTTTAATTTGGTATGAAAATTGAGAGCTCCAGTAACTATAAACAGAAGATTCATATAAGGAAACATAAATAAACGGGGATCTGTTTGAGCCTCCAAAATATCATCAAGGATTTGCGTCATTTTATTAATTCCTATTAATTGGATCGAAAACAATACTGAATGATATAGGGATGAATTAAAAAAATTAATGTTATTTTTACTCTTTTATACAAAAAGAAAAATAGGAATCTTTTTTCTCGATTTTTTTTTTTTTTAATAATAGGTCCTAGAAAAGTACTCACATTATTATTTTGAATTGGATATGAAATAAGATTCGAATTAGAATTTGCGGGTGAAAGAAATTTAATCGATTCTTAGGTGGAGGACAATATCACATGGATGGACAATTCAGATGATATAATGCAATTGATGTGGCCCAAAATCCAAATGGATGCGTTAGTGTCCTTTTCTGCATGTATGATGTACCTCACACGCTATTGCAGGGGACTTTCAACCATATCAAACACTGCCCACCCTCCCTTTTTCTCTGTGCTCTTTTCACTCAACGCCATAATCATATTCTTGTGTACGTATCTGAATAATTCATTCATTTTTGTATGCATGTTAATGTATATTCCTCTCATTATACATATCAAAAAGGGCAGTACGGGGGAAAAAGATTTAATCAAAATTCAATAAACGATTACATTAACATTTTTATGACGTTACATGTTCTTTTAAGTTCGATAATCATATTAGTAATCCGAACTTTAAGAACTTTCTTAATTTAATTATTGATGTGTTTTTTTCTTGAGTTAATTAATTGATTGGATCAGGCTAAAAGATGAGAATTCACCTTCAACATAAATGTTTGAATAGACAACTAACCTGGATACTTGAGGAACTCACATGTTGTTGACTTCAAGTAATTTATTAATCCAATGTAAGCCCATAATTATACTATATGTTATATCATGATTGCAAGAGAATATATATTACACCCGAGGAAAACCAAAATATAGAAAAACTCTTATAAAAAGTAAATAAGTACAAAAAATCAATTCTATGCACCACCCACACAAATCAAAAGAAAAAAAGAATAACAAAAACAATATTGAATATATTCCCTTAACTCATATTAATACGTTATAATTGTTTTTGTACGTCCATGCTGTCCTCCCCCGTAGAATATTAATGCAAAAAAAATTTAAAATCTTTTTTAATGAAATTTAATATAGTAAAGTTCATCAAATTCAATAAACACTTCCTGCAATTATATTCCTACACCACCTTCATTTTATTTCAATATTTTCTTCTCAAGTGAACCAAGATTCAAATACAAATAATACCACGGGGCCCCTTTAAATAATATTGTATATATCCCACCAATAATTAGAGGTGAGATCAATACTAATACTAATCCATAACCCAAATATCATATGATTAGACATTGAGATAACCAGAGGATTAAGGAAATGTTTATTATTTAATTGAGCTCGATCTCTCATATCCTCAATTTCTCCAAACAAACAAGGCCTACTTCAATCCTTATCTTTATCCAATAGGAAAGCAATATGGGCAACGATGTTGATATAAATGAATGATGGCTTCCGTGTCCAACCGCACTCTTAATATGCCTCCAACATACCACCCTCTCTTCAACAAAATCATTTTTTTTTTTTCATTTTTTGTGCCGTATTATTAATTATTTATCGCATGTCACTTTATAGATTAATAAGGTTATACTAAATATTATTGTTAGGGCATTATGGGTACATCGCTTAAAAAAAAAAAAAAGAACTCTATTTATTGCAATAATTATAATTGGGAGTTAAAATGAAAAAATAAAATACTGAATTTACAAATTCAACTCCAACCCACCATTACCTACCGAATTAAGTTCGTCCAAACCCATGTGAAAATATAAAAACATGTGAATGCATAGAGTTAACTAATCATTCTTTGGTTCATCCTCCTCTTCGGATTCATTTAATCTAAACTGTTCTTTTCTATAAAAGATTCATCACATCAAAAACAACTAGGATAAAGTGAAAGTACAAAAATAGGTAAGAAAAAATTAGTCAAATAATTAAACAAATTTTGATTCATCTTCAATAGAGTCATTTAATTTAAACTCTTTTCCTATATACATCATTCATCACATCAACATATCATATTTAATATTAACTCCTTACAGCTCATAATTTCCTAACAAATAGAAATTTTTTGAAATCACCGCAGCACTAAATTAATACTCATTTATTTGGTGGAGTTCAAACATAGAACTTCTAATTTGATACGTAAATTTAACTATTAAAATAAAGCAACATTGATTTAATATGAATATTTTGAAATCACGTACTTTTATCACTTGATCTACTAATTTAACTTCTAGCTAGAAAATCTGTCTCAATTTTTCTATTTTCGTGTACTAGATCTACTGTACTTGCACAAGTTTTGTCGTTGGATTCTAATTAATGATATTTCTCTTTTTTCTCAAATAAAAAATAAAAAAAATCACGTACTTTTAGAATCCGCTCAAATATGATCCAACTCACCTATGTTTCTACACCATTGATATGTACCTATACATATAAATCATACATACATGTATACACACACACACACACACACAAACAATTTGATTTGCCTTGATGTTAATGGCATATATATTTATGGTCCTCCAATGTATGATTGCCACTTACATCATTAGAAAAGCTATGGCCCTCTAAAAAAATGTCCACAACCCAAAATTATTTGCTCGCAACAATTGCAAGCTAGACCAATTGTAGAAATTAAAGAAAGAATTGGTCACTAAAAGCAGTTCACTGAAAAAAAAAAAAAAAAAAAACAGAAAGAAAAGAAAAGAAAAAATCAAGACCCATTAATTGATAGATGGGTGGGACAAATAGGCCATGCTACTTTATGTTCGCAGACTAATCAGATTCCAATAAAACCTTCCCAATGTTGAAATCTTGATTCTTGATTGAATGTTATAACCCTTATAATTAATTGGCTTATCTTCACGTACAGTTTTGTGGATATAAATCATCTATCATCTCAGGTATTTTCAGCAAAAGCCATCGAGTCTTTTCTCTTATCTTGCATGAATCACAGCCGATTATGTCTCTTCTACGAGACTTTGTAGCCCCACTCATACGCGATGCACCGTATTTGCATATGCACTAGTCAACATTTTGCCAACTTCTCTTAAAATTATACCTATAATGGTGCATAGCAATATTTTAACCAAAAATAAAAAATAAAAAAAGACTTAAAACCCTACTGTTGCGTGCATGACTCAACAATACCATTGATGAATTGGCTGCAACACCTCGTCTATATCTCTTATTTTTAATTCTTTTTATTTATGTATGTAAACGTATATCAAGAATTCATTTGCATTTAAACTTCAAATTGTATACATATAAGTATAAGGACGATGTCATTCAACTAATTAACGATACAGTGGCGAATCACTTATTTTAATTGATGCTTTATTTATTATTTCATACTATGAATAAACGTTAAGTATATAAAGTATTTATTTAAATAAATATTTGAACATAAATCACTTGCTTTTGGTATGTATAGTAATAATTAAAAACAAGAGAATTTCAAAATCTGAGCTATATATGTTGATTTCTTAGAATTGGGTTGTAAAAGATTTAAGATGACTTTTTTATATAACGTGACGATATTAAAAATTATTTTTATTAAAAATAATTTATAAATTATTCTTTGTAAAAAATTTACGCTATTTTTTTGTATAATATGACGATGTCAAAAGTTATTTTTACTAAAAGTAATTAAAAATTTTAAAATAATATATAAATTATTCTTTTCTCCGATTATGTTAACACATCGTAACAAAGATTCATCAAATTTTCAATACTACCCCTTCTTAAACTATTTTTTCAACCTTCCCCAATTTTGGTTCCTTCGAGATCGTGAAATCCACGTTGGCTGCGATTGGCCTGATCTCCGTACTAGGAGATTCACAAGTCATATGGGATGCTCCGTCCTTGGATGCTTAATTTGTTGCATAAACAGCTAAAAAGTATTCTATGATCACAAAAATTCATTAGTTTCGCACGCTGCAGGCATCTAACATTATGTTGTCTTTGAATTCATGAAGAAAAGATTATTATTTTTTTGTTAAAAATAATTGTAAAGTTAATCTATATCTTATTTTTTTAATTTTTTTCATTAAAATTTAATTTAGTATATCTCTACTCTTTTTGATTATTTATCAATAACCTTCCTAAAATGCATTTATTAAAAAAATTTAATTAACTCCCATAACTACAACTTATATGTACAGTAACTGTCAATTAAATTTTGTTATTCTCGCTCTACATATAGTCTCTCACTACCACCACCAATTTATCACAATCTTTTTCTTTTTATATATTTAAAGTTTAAACATTCAAATAAGTAATTAAATTATCAAAAAATACAATATTACCTCAAAATATAAATATTATATCTAAAAATTAAAACCGGTAATAATATAATCAAAGATGAAGTGATTGAGCATGGTTAATTATGCTGGGTTGATTGCATTTGCTGAGTAAATATAAGATTTTTGTCTTTGCTTACCAAAAGTACCAATCACATTCCTTACTTAACTCTCCATCACACACAATTATCAAAACAAAAAATAACTCTCCATCACACAGAAAGTGCTAAAGATTTGACAGTAAAACAATAACAATAATGATTGAGCAGTAGCCAGTAGGTGTTGTGTTATTACCTAACTTTTAATCAGCTTTTAATTTTTTTTTACTTTGTTGGAATAACTGGAAAAAAAATTTAATTTAGATATTCGTTTCTCATAAGTAAACTCACACTTGAAGCAATAGTTTGAGAGCACTAGGCCTCAACCATTAATCTTAGATAAAATTTTATACATACATTCGACTTAGATTTGAAATTTTAAATCTAAATATATAGGATGGATTGTAATTTATATGTTATACAATCACAATTTCATGACATGATCAAATTAATCCGCTCCATATATCTTTATTACAAATTAATCTCACACAAAATCATAAGACGGTTGAACATCAAATTTAACTTTTAACTTTAAAGAAAAATTACTAAAAATTTCTCATAATAAAATTTTTTATATTCTAAACTCGTGAAGTTATTTTTAATTTTAAAAGTTATATTCCATCAACTATTTATTTCAATAAACCTGATTAGTAATTTTTACTTTATTTTTTGGACGGGAATCACCCATAAACTTTTTGTACCAAGCTAGAAAGATTTTATTTATCAATGTTGATCAGTTTTAAATTAATTTTATTTTAACTATTCACATAATTGTTGAAAAAAATTTCACCAAAATTAAATTTATGAACTTTACAATAGTTTAATGGTTTTCTGTAGTTTATTAAATTTTAAAAATTAAATAGTCTCTATAACATAAATATCATTATCTCCAGATTTCAAGAAAATATTATTTTCCAACAATTTAATTCATTAGAATCAAAATCATCTCTTCTACAAAATGATTTAAACAACTCAAAGAAAAAACTTCTATTAAAAAATTAACGCATTAAGTTTTTTTAATCTAAGATACCATGGATATGTAATTTAATCAAAAATTAACTATTGAATCTTTTAAAATAAAAAATTTGATGCAATGATTTTTTTAAGAATTAAAATATATTTAACGTAAAAGATTAGAATAATTTTTTCCCTAACTTTAATCAAAGGCATTCCCCGACTTTCAACACAACTGCTGGTGTTCATCATACCCGTTTAACATCCGCATTGCGAACAACTTTCATGTGGACAAATCATTTATTTTTTTTCTTCTAACAAATTATGCTCTGTCGGTAATAATTATCTTTTTTAGAAAAAATGAAAAACTGAAAAAAATAAGGGCCTACCACATGGTTTTCTTTGACTAATTATCATGAAGAAACAACGCAAGACACATTGAAACAGATAAACATTCATAATTACCACAATTAACCTTTTCTTTTTCTTTTATATTAATTTGTATTTAATTTTTATTTTCCAGTTTTATTTTTCTCCCTTGGCTATGTGTGAAATAAAGTCAAGCTATGTATATGTGAAACAAGAAATAAAAATATAATATGAACTTCAGTATGGAGACATTAAATAGTAAAAAAAAAAATTTAATAATTTAAAATATTTAAATAAGTTGATCATTTTATCATGGTAACTTAAAAATGCTTGGAACTTCTTGTCTATTTGAATGAGATCTTCATTTACAAAAATCTTTAACCAAATTTTTAAATAGAAGTAAATTAAAAATCTATTTATTTATTTATTGAAAATATTGATATAATGAAGTGGGCTAAACATATATGTCCTAAAACATGACTATATGTGACTTATAAAAATTAAAATTTGGGAATAAAAGTTAGGTTTAAATTATATATTTTATTATTTATATATTATGATTTATTAGTTTTTATAATTTAAATAAAATTATTAAAAAAATTAAAAATTATTACATATCTATAAATACAATTAAAGACACCTTAGTTATTTGATGGAGACGCAGCAGACCCCACAGGACGAGGAGTATAATCCTGATCCCCACCCCCAAATTAGTTTTGGAGTGTTTTCATCCCCATCTCCATCCCCGCAAGAAAAGTTCCTAAATTTGGAACCTGAAGTCAAAGATCCCCAACGGAAACCTCAATCTTTAATTAATTATATAATATTCCTTCTTTCGGTCTTAAGTTTATGGTGTTAATTTGACAACACAAGAATTTTGAATGAGGGTTAAAATAGTGTAAATTATGTGTATATTCATATTATCACATTTAATATTAATAGTTAAGAATCAGTGGTGTCACGTCAAATAATAGCTTGGAAAAACAAATCAGTTGAAGATATTAAGTAATATTTTGGGACATGACTAGAAAATGAAATGAGATGCATAAAGTTAGGATACAAAAAATATATGATAAGAATTAGTATTTTATTTTAAAAACAATTCTTATAAATTTAAGAGTGACTAAAATAATATTTAAAATATCATTATTAACAATTAACCACCATAATTGATGACAAATAAATATTGTCGTTGAGTCACGAAGAAACATTTTTTATTAAAATAATCATACATACATACATCTCTAATTTTTAATAATAACAATTAAAAATTAGAACACCATCATTTCTATTATTAAATTTATAAGAACTATGATTAAACAACACAAAAATAACAATCACTTAAACAAATAATCTAGCAGTTTTGATATCATTTTATGATATCTTATCATTAACATTACACTCTAGTATAACACTTTTTAATTAGAATACATTAATTATAATGTTTTATCTGTTACTCAAAAATGCTTGTCCCTTTGGTTGGACCTTGGAAAATATGCAACGGCCTTTAACACATTAATATATTTTTGTCCCCGTAAAAAGAAAAAAACAAAAGGAGTGTTTGGTTATGTTTCTTAAAATTATTTTTTTTTTTTTGGGAAAAATAACAAAACATATTCTCATTTTTCTCTAAAACATTAAAATGTGTTTTTCCAAAATGCCCTCTCATATCTTTTATTATCTCCCAAACTCCCATATTTTCCAATATATATACATATATGTTTTATTATTATTCTTATAATAAAAAAATTACTCAATTTCATTTTCATCCAAAAAATTCAATAAAAAAACATTGATTTGAATGTTATAGTAAAAAATATCTCCCCAAAATATAAACAAATATATTAACATTCTTCAAAATAAATTTCTAATTATTCTCCAAAATATAAACAAAACTTCATCATATTTTTCAACACAATTTTCACATTTCTCAATCTCACTCTCAAAATTCGTTCCCCCAAAACACATATTATAATCAAATATAAAACATAACCAAAAATTACCAAAATTAAGAAGCAAACAAATATATTAAATGAACTTTTAATTTCCATCCAAAATATATAACCACCAAAGTAATTATTTCCTGGGCCCTCCTGTCGCAGCCTACTGGTGCGGTTGTGGGGTGGTCCTCTAGGACAAAATCAGCCATTCATAGGCTCAAAAACCTCATCATAAATTATTGAATTTATTTTTTTGCCTAGAATTTCTGTGTTTTTCTGCAGAAAATATTTATGATGGACCACCACAAATACACTACAAAATTAAATACTTGCATTTATAAATTTTCCTAACTCGACAACCGTTCAACCACATACGAATATATATATATATATATTTAAACACATATATTAATTAGGAGCCCAATAAAATTTAAAATCACAACCTCCTACATTATATGAAAGACTTATACAATTGAATCATATGTCGCTCAGTAGCCAACCTCCTACATTATATATGAATATGTGTTTATTTGACTCCATAAAAAATTTTACATGAAAAATAAAAAGTTGTAAATTTAGTATATTTATACATTGTTTTTATTAAACGGTCAATTAGTTCAATAACATAACCATCATACATATAAGTGTATAGGATGCGTATTTGGGACCTAATGAACTCTTGTTGTGTTTATACATGCACGTGTAAATAAAAAATGAATTATTTGCTAAAATAAAAAATAGTGATTAAAAATTAATGGTGCTCCATTGTTATTTTATTGAAATTTAAGTTTAACTACTAAAATTATATGTTTTTAAAAAATAAAAATAATAAATTTAAGACATATAAAACATAAATCTTAAATGTATCAAGAAGTCGATGTTAATTTCATTCTCACACCCACATGGGTGCAAGAGAGTTGTCAATTTCACAATTCCATTTTATTGTTATATACCGCGCTGAATTTTATGGTTCTATTTTGGTATTATCTTCACTTTTGGTTCATTGTCATTTTCACTAAATTGTGTTTCAAAATTGGAAATAAGATTCTCTTTAAATAATAAAAATATATGTGGTTTGGTTATTCTAAAAAATTAATGTGGCATTTTAAAATGTCACAAATTATTTTGATGTCTCAATTTTATTATTAATATAAAATTAATTTTTTTTCAAATACAATACCACGACTGAACTGTTGTTGGACGTAGCGCCGATTCGAGGTGAGTTTATCAATCTAGGTGCATGTGGACTTTGTACTGAACATATAAACATGCAAATCCTCCCTTTTTACAATCTTTAATATCTTCTTAGGGAATGAGCCTAAATTCCATGCCTAGCACTTATAAGTTTGTCTATTTGGCTTTTTATTTCTTATATGAAATAGCCATATTTTACCTTTAGTGCCTGTTTGGTTTTGTTTACAAACACACCTTTTCATTTTCTATTGAAATGAAAATAAAAAACTAACAACTTCTCTCTTATTTTCACAAATATTTTCATTATCAAAATATTATCTAAAACACACTATTACACACTTTCTCCATTTTCACTTTTTATTTTCTCCTACTCATATTTGCATGACTTTTAATACAAAAATACTACATTTTCCAAATACAACTCATTTTCACTAATACATAATCATTACATTTTAAACAAAACCTCCAAACGACATTTCATTTTCAAATTCAAATTTCTAACTAACTTTTTACTGTTTATTTTCACTAGAAAATGAAAATACATTGAGAAAACAAATCCAAGCGGACCCTTATAGGGTGTTTGGTTTCATTTTCAAGCCCCCTTTTCATTTTCATGTGGGAATGGAAATTGAAAACAAATATTTTCTCACAATTTTTTTTAAGAAAAAGTACACATTTTCTTCCCAAAACCCATTTCTAAACCCACACTATCATCCTATTACAAATCAATCAAATTCAAATTTGATTTGATATAAAGTTATCCACTATTATTTTTAAATTAATAAAATATACATATATTTTAAAAAATAAATCTTTTTAAACATAAAAAATATAAATTAAGCTACTTTTCAATCATACAACCTATTATAATCATTACTTTACAATATTTCATCCAAATATATCTCAATTTCTATTTTCATTTCATAACTAATTTTTCAACTTTTAAAAAATGGCTGGAAATGGAAATGACTTTTGGAAATAAAACCAAACAGGCTGTTAGCGTCTTTCATGAACTCATCAACTTTAGCCTCAATTTTCTCAATTTACCACTTAATAAATTTTGATAAATAAACACTTCATAAATATTTCTTCAATGAGAATTTCATGTTGGTATAAAATTAACACATTTTATCAAGTGTAGTTCATTTAGTCCTTGAGCCAAAAGTGTTAGTTCAAACGGGTCCCTGCCGAAAATTCTCATAATAAAAGCATTTGAATTTAGCTTAAAGTTTTGAACAAATAAGTAGAGAAAATAAGACAAACAAAATGCAAATACAGCAAAGAAAACCATTCTCTAATTATTTTTAAAATCTCAATTTATTGAAATTAAATTTAAGATCTCATATCATAACATTTAATTTATATTCAAAACTATCACTATCTATTCAGATGTATTTAATTTTGGTGAATATTTCTATATCTTATATGTTTATTTATTATTGCTTAATTTGATACTTATATCACTAAATAACGGGAATTATTTGTTGAATAAGTATGGTATGAAAAATAAATGGATATTTAATCACTAAAATAATTTTTTTATCCATTTGGTGAACAAATTACGTATTTGGCTTGCACTTTCAGTTATTTATTTTATTTGGGTCAAAATTTATGTTTTCAGCTTACACTTTAAAAGATCGGAAACAATTAATGTCGACCCCAAATGACTGGATAGGATGCAAAAACAAAGTAGCGAATGACACAGTGTACTTTAAGGGGGAAAGAAAAATAGAACCTTTTTGGCATCTGAAATCATGAAAATATGCCAATGAGAAAGAACCAAATGATAAAGATAAAAGATTCTAAAATTTTGGAACTAAGAAGTGGTCTCAAATTAGAGTTCTGCATATCGATATTTTCTTAGTTTAATAGTTATTATTTTATTAAATTATATATTTGATTTAGAGTTATTCATGTATTGATTTTGTATCAGTTTTTTATACCTTCATGTAATAGATAGAGTTAGCAATGAGTTCACGTACATTTATCTTAAAATTGTCAGCCCCCACCCCCCACGCCACCTCAAAATATTAAAATTTTATTTTTTATATTAAAAATTTTAAAATATTACACTTTTGTCATCCTCAAATAATAAATTTGCCCTTCCTCTTATTGAAAATATGTCTTTCGCCCCATTGTACTTCTTTGTATATATATGTAATTAATATTTTTTATATTTTTAATAATTCAAAATTTCGCCCTCCATAAACAAAAATTCTGGCTCCGTTCCTGATTACAAATCAATATAATATTATTAAATTTGGATTGAGTTGACATAAACTCAAAAAAGTTGAGAATAAATATGGGTTTGATTATTTTATACAATAATTTATAAATTATCAACACGTAATTCAATTCAAATCAAATCAAAATAAACCTAAATTTCAAAATCAAAAAAAAAAAAAAAAATTCAAAATTGTATGCCAGAAAATACTCAAAACAATAAAGGGTCCAAACCACCAAACCTTCAAAGTCCAAAAGCAACCGCCATTTCCTATTTTTGTAACTCATTGATGGTTTATAATTTAACTCATTGTTTTTGAGTTGCAATATGATTTGTTTAATACTGTCCTTAAACAATATGTTTTTTCATGAGGTAATATGATTTATTTTTGTTACATAAAATAAGGTAGTATTTTTTAGATGAATTAATTAATGAAAGAATGTATATAATAACCTAATGATATGAGTTAGATTGTGAGTCACAAACTGGTGGATTGACCTAAAAAAAATTATTAACACAAGTTAATAAGAAAAGCTTGTGATTTGTATTTGGGGAGAGTCTTATTAGATTGAGCACTATTTGCATTGAATTTCGATCAAAGAAAATATTATATTAGTATTCCTATCCAAAATGCACTCAGCACGACATAATTATTTTAGTTCAGAGTTTTAATTTTTGCATTTGATTGGGATGCCAACTTAATTTATCAAAATATTGTTCATATATATTATGTATCTATATGATGTATATTATATAGTCACATATAAAATGTGGCTATAATATTTCTATAAAAATCAAAATAACAAAATAATATTAATAAATAATTTATGTATTCATATGTGTAAAAATAATAAATACCTTTGAAACTTCTTATTTTTGAAATATTATATGTATATATAAATTTGTATATAATTACTTTCTATCAATAACATTATGTTCTCATATTTAAAAAGTTAAATTGATATTATTTTTTGAAAAAATATTTTTTATATTTAAAAAATTGGGTAAATAGCAGACATTCCCCCAACATATAGGGTCATATGTACTTTGCCCTCCAACCGTTACAAATGTGCGAAACGATTACCTAATCTTTGCTAAATATGTTTGAATATACCCTCGTTCTATTTTCCGGCAGAATATTCTATCAGAGATGCTGAAATACTTTGAGTGTGTTGCACTTTACTTCCTCAACTTTAAGAAAATGTGCATTTAACAACCTAATCACTCTAAAGTGTTGCACTTTTATCATTAATTTTTTATTTTTGTGGAATAAAGTTAAAACATTTTATAAAAAATATTATCACACACTATTCACTTATCAATATATGGACAATTAAATCGGTTTGAACTATCATATAATTTTAAATTAATTTTGTGATTATATTTTACTTAGTTTATATGTATGAGATGTTTAAAATTAATTTAAAAATTATACCCTAATTGATTTTTATATCAATGCAACATTGTACTTATTTGTTAGCAAATGATATTTAAATATGTTTAATTTACTTGGGGTAATAATGAGAGAGATAATGTGGATACTAAAATCTACATTTTTTGTTGCCAATATTCGTCTGACTAGCGTCACCTATCTTATACTTATTCAAATGAAAGTCCTAAACCACTTACACTCTTAATTAAACAAATAAGCACAAATGTATAATATACCATAAGAATTATTTAGTAATAGAACACCAAAATTAATTTTTAATTATCTTACACACATCAATTTAGGAAAATTCTTACTATTAAGTTGGATTATACATTTCAGATAACTCAAATTGACTAAATTGGTGATATGACAATTAAGTAACATATGGTAAAAATTTTGGACAAAATATTTTACTTTATTCCACCAAAATAAGAATCTAATGCTAAGGATAACATTTTAACATACTTTAGGTGGTTAAATATAATTTTGTTTAAAATATCAGGGGGCAAAGTGCAACAACTTTTAAATATATCGTCGAAAAGTTGAAATATAGGGTATTTAAGCACATTTATCAAAAATTAGATAATCGTTCCACACAATTACAACAATTGGGAGGCAAAATGTAAATGACTTTATACGTTAGGAGTTATATGCTATTTACCCCAAAAATTTATAAAACAAGTTTAAGTTGTCTAACAGTCCACCCTCCAGGTATAGAATTATCCATTGAAATGGTTAAGTAAGTGTGCAGCCACCAAATGGGTAAAAATATTCTTCTATTGGGTGATTAATGGAGACATTTATTTGGAGGTACTCATCAACATTCAATATTTCTAGGCCTTGTTTTACTTGTTGTATTACTAATTATGTTAATCTCGGCCGTCAAAAATTATGGAAGATCACCATAATCTCTGTTAATGTAATTTTGTGTTTGATATTATAAATTATGTTTGGCATTACAATGAATATAAATCTTTGCCTTATATTTGACACTAGGTTTTCATCACTATATTATTTTGATTTTTCAATAATGTCCTACACTCAATAGCTCGTTTGACACATAAAATCTACCCTATTGATTAGAGTATGTTTGAAAAGTTGATATTATTCCAAATCTGTGCCTATTTCATTCATGGATGTACGCATTGGCACCAGTGTTAGCAACATTTGTGTATATGCACAAACGTGATTGCCTAAGCATCAGAAAGTGCATATTTTATTATAAAGAAAAGAATCGCATAGGCCGCGATATCGTAGGTGGACTATGCACTAAAATGTTAACGAAGTATATGCATTCTACGCACTGCATATGCACCAATATTTGCAACAAAATTGCTTAGGCATCAAGGTATTTACTAGGCACCAAAAAGAAAAACTTTTAATTTTTAAATTTTTGAAAATGATTTTGGGGGGTTCTTGGTAATTCTATTTTGCAAATTAAAGGATATAATCGTCACTGAAAATGTTAATCAGCATTGAGAGATTATGAATCTCAAGCCTAACCCCAAAATTTGAATAGCCTTTAATCGTAACTAAAATACATGCTCGATGTAGGTTTGGAAATAATTTGTTCCAATCCGATCGCCATAATCATAGGTATCAAACGAAAGACAAATCACCACTAAAACTACTATTAAGCTCTAACGGCAGAAATCGAATAGGACCCTAGTATTTTCACACTTGGAATATTACATTAATTCTTTAAGATTTGTTAGATATACGAGAGGAGATAGCCATTATTTGCACAAAATTTAAAAATATTTATGAGTTTCGTGGTCACATTCCACTTTTTTTGTCACATCAACTAAAAACATAGTAAAATATAATTCACTTCCCTTTACATCGTATTTTGTATTAATACCTTACTAAAAAACATTATGTCACTCGCCCTCAAACCTATATCATATGATACTAATTACCATCTTTCATACAACGCACTTCATTTTATTTCCTTTTTTTCACTATTTTTCTATTTCTTATTATCCTTATTTTCCAGGATTTAAATTTATTATTGATTATATATTTTTACCTTTTCAAAATAATCTCTTGAATTTTACTTCAAATTTTAATTTTTTTTTGTTTTTACTATTTTTAATCACATACGGACTAAATTTTCGAAAAAAAAGTTACAATTCAAATAATAGCATAAAATCTTTATAGAAGACCTAATTGTTTTCTGAATTAAATCTTAAAAAGTAAAATCACAAAGTCAAATAATACAAGTAGTTCTTTTTTTCTTATTTGTACAATAAATTAGAAAACACAAACACTGGGTAAAGTAACAAAAGAAGAAGGGTATCTCTATATACAGCAATTTGAATCATTTATTTTATTGCATATTTTATCTATTATTTCATATCATGAATAAATATTTTTTTATAAAAATAATTAATTAAAAATTAAATGCACTTAATATATATCTCAAATTAAAATAAGGGATAAAAGATACAAAATAACAGGTTATCCAAATTGTTGCAAACAGTGCCAAAAATGGGTACCAGAAAATAGAAATTATGCATAAAAGCCGCAACCCATAACGCAACGGAACGACGTCGGTTTACTGTTCTGAGGCCCTTTGCACGTGCCACCTACTATATAGCACCACGTCACTTAATGATGACGCTATATTCACTGCGTCCCTCTCCAGATCTATCACCCCCCCCCCCCCCGCCGCCCGGCCGGGCCCCAGAACTCTTTTCTATTAACTACGTGCTCACTTCTGTTGTTTAACCCAAGAAAGCTGTATCTGTGCGGTTCTCTCGTAAGCTCTTCTTAGCTATCTATATATATATCCATCTCCATCTCCATTTGCCCACCAGAGAAAAGGGAAGAGAAAATCAATGGGAGAGGTCTTGTTCTCTCTATATCCACCATTTTTCTTTTCTTGTTCTGTGTGAATGAGTATAGCTCATTTATGTTTGCTTGTTTTGAGCAGGAAGGGAAGAAACCCGAGGAAAAGAAACCGGAGGAAGCCAAGAAGGCGGAGGAGAAGGAGAAGAAAGAAGAGGCAGCCGCCAAGGCTGAGAAGCCAGCGGAAGATGGGAAGGAGGAGAAGAAATCTGAGGAGTCCAAGGAGCCGCCGCCGCAAGAAATTGTTCTGAAGGTATACATGCATTGTGAGGGCTGTGCTAGAAAAGTCCGCCGCTGCCTCAAAGGCTTTGAAGGTAATTAAATTAGATCATCATTTTTTCTCTTCTGGGTTTTGTCATTAAACCCCATTTCTTCTGCTTTTTCAATGGTTTTTTTAACTTAATGCCCATTTCTTGATATTTAATCTAGTTATAGTTACCAATGCATACAAGTTTATGAAGTTTTGTTCTTTTTAAATATTTTTTGGGGGGCTTTTTGCAGGTGTAGAGGATGTAATAACAGATTGCAGGACAAGTAAAGTTATTGTGAAAGGTGAAAAGGCAGATCCGCTCAAGGTTTTGGGGAGGGTTCAGAAGAAGAGCCACCGCCAAGTGGAGCTTATTTCCCCCATCCCAAAGCCTCCGGCGGAAGAACCTAAGAAGCCTGAAGAAAAAGAAGTGGTTAAAGCTGAAGAGAAAAAAGAGGAGGTATAGAAAAAAGAAGTGTTATATGTGTTCTTTTTTGTGTTAGTTTAGAAAATGCGTTTTGGGCTGTTAAATTCATGTGATTTGTGTTTGTTTTTCTCCTACAGCTTCCTGTGATTACAGTGGTGTTGGGAGTTTACATGCATTGTGAAGCTTGTTCTCAAGAAATCAAAAAGCGCATTCAAAGAATGAAAGGTATGATTTTTAATGATCCTTTCTTGTATTCCATTTGCTTCAAAGAAAAATTGCTATTTCTTTGTAATTTCTGTTCTCTTTATGCTTTTGTCACACTTTTCAGCTGTATGTGTAGAGATGATTGCTCTCTCATCTTTTATCTCTTTTTGCATCTCTAAAATATTAAAGGGGGTCTTCCATGATTCTATATTGTTAAACCTTTAACAATCTGTACATTTTCTTTATATTGGATGGAATATAACAATATTCAATTTATCAAGATTCTGTTTGAATTCCTTCAAACTAAGGTCAATCAACACACTTTATGTTAATTATTAACTGTTGATGTGTTTCAGATTATAACTAGTCAATGAATCTTGGGAAGTACAGTTAGTATAATTGACAACTACTAATTTCTATCAATCATTACATATAGAGAGTGGAATTACATTTGACTCAGTTGAGTTTTGTGGGTATAGGAGTTGAAAGTGCTGTGCCGGACCTTAAGAGTTCACAAGTGACAGTGAAAGGCCGGTTTGAACCGGAGAAACTAACCGATTACGTCTACAAGAGAACTGGGAAACATGCCTCGATCGTTAAGGTGGACCCGGAGAAGAAAGAGGAGGAGGAGGAGAAAGCTACAGGGAAAGAAGAGAAGAAAGCTGAGGAAGGAGAAAAGGACGCCAAGAAAGGTGAAGAAGCTAGCAAAGAAACCAAGGAAGGTGGCGGCAGTGGCGCTGCTGCTGCCGGCGGCGATGCTGGCGGAGAACCGCCGGCTAAACTGGAGGCAGAAGTGGTGGAGGACCCTAAACTGGAATTAAGAAAGAATGAATTTTTATTTTACTCCCCACAGAATTACCAGGTCTATCCTCAAAGGATCGTCCAAGAATATTATTATGCATATCCTCCACAGATCTTCAGTGATGAGAATCCAAATGCATGTTCTGTTATGTAAATGTTGAAAAAACAGGAGGGGTAGACTGGGGAATTTGAGGGGCACATGGGTAACTGTCCCATGAGCACCCTCACCTCACTCTTGACATCTTCTTGTGCTCCACATGTGGCCCTGTCTGGGGTCTCATAGTATAAATCTACAGGGAGAACTGTAGAATTTTGTGAGCCTTTGTACCTTTAGTTTTTCTTTATTATAATCTTTGTCACATACCATGAATAATACTATAATATACTAACATATGGTGTATATATTTTAGTTCTGTTATGGTACTTGAGCTTTTTGTTTGTTTTGGAGTCACAGTTGCTACCTCGAGACTCCATCTATTGCCCTTTTTTATTTGGGGCAGTCAGAGTTTCTTTATTTCAAATGACGTTTCGTTTTTATTTCACTTTATAGATACACGCAAAGTGTATTGAATGTTTCATAAAGAGAATACTTTATTTGGATATAGATATTATAAGACAGATAATTTAAATGACACAGAAGATGAAACAAATAAAATAGAGGATTCAAAACGAGGGCAACTTAGAATGGATGATTCGAAATGGGGGGAGATGAGGAAGATGTTATCAAATGCACTGCATTGACTGGTAGAAATATTTGGTGACCTTGTGAGGTGTGAATTAATGGTGGTAATAAATATGAATTGAATGTGGAGAAAACAAAAGAGCATCTCAGCATCCAACCAGGTGGTGATGTTGAGAAAAATGAAGTTATATAAGGTAAAAAATGGCTGAGTTACATTAGGTGTAGAAGAAACGAGTTCAAAGGAGTGTTCTTGTTTTATGCCATCATATTTGCACCTATAAAAGTACTAATGGGGCATATTGGGAAGGCTGCTTCAGCTCTTCTTGATCAGGTAGGCCATGCTTTTCTTGCATTTGTTGCAACATGATCTTGAAGATGTACAAGTGGAAAAAGCAAGACATGGTAGCTATAATGATAGAGTAAAATTTAAATTTTCAACCGTACAATTTGCTTGAGTCTTGTGAAATGATGAGGAAATGAATTCCAAAGGTGGAATCACTTGTAATTTAGATATAGTTGTAGCTGTTTATATAGTGAGATTGATGTGTTCTTTTATTATACGTCATAAATGATCTTTGATTGTTCTCAATTTTATGAACTCAGCACAAGTATAATGTACTTATGTAATAAAATTTATTGGCTCTACCACGAAAGAACCTGTTTATATGTGATGATAGATTCTAACATGAATAGACCTATTCATATGTTTGTTCAAATCCAATTCAATAAAAAAAAAATTGATGAACTGATCCAAAAAATAAAAAATCGATCAAAATTGAATTTTTTTGTATTGAATTGGATTTGTTTTCTAAAACTGATCGGATTGGATCGGTTTTAATCTCAAAAATCGATCCAATCCAAATCGAACCGAAATTTATATATTAATAATATAAGAAATATATATCTTAATTGTAAAATACATAAATAAATTAAAATAAACTAAACTTAGAATTTTTTTCACTTTCAAAAATTAAATACATAGGAATAATTATTGTTGACACGTGTTTTTACATAATTTAACTTAATTCCACAAGATTAGTGTGATATGATAGTTAAATAAAATTTACAAATCGATTGATTAAATTAGTTTAATTATCAATAGTAACTTGTCAAATATTTTAATTAAAAAAACAAACTAACCGATCCAATACAAATCGATTTAAAATGGATTGGATTGAATCGGATTTATAATAAAAATTTAACCTATCCAATATACATTATATAGTTTGGACCGATTAACTTTTTATCGCAAAATCGATTTAAATCAAACCACGATTCGCGAACACTCCTACCTATTCATGTGTGAGATTATCGAATAGCATCCACTGTCATATACATGGCTTGAATCATACATCTAACACTTGTGATTGTTCTCAATTTTATGATTTAAGACAAAATATAATTTATTTATACGATGAGATTCATAAAATTCTATATTAAGATAGACTTATTTATGTAATGAAACTCTTTTATCCATTGCATTCTATTATGGATAAGCCTTCTAAACTTAAAATTACAAAACTACCCAAAAGACTCTAAAAATCTACATGGTTACCTAAAAAAATTTACCTACTTGTGAAGGAATATTATAGCCCTTCAAAAAGAAGATTTTCTGGCCGACTGTCATGTCAAGGATGGTTGGTGGCCTCTTATACATAATATTTTTAATCCCAACTGAAAACTAACTATAGTGGAGAATAGAGATAGGGTACAATTAGTAGGAAAGGGAGAGAAGTTTTGAGGATCACAAGCAGCACATTTCTTTGGCCAACTTTGTTGATTACCTCTCATTCATAATTCATTATCTTTTAGAATTATTATGATATTATTATAGTGTCATCCATTGATTTTGCATTATTAATGCTATTATGGAGGGCACTGATTTTGTACCCCACCCCCTCAATTTGCTAGGGAATCATGCTGTTCAACTTTTGCTCTATGGCAGATTGAAAAAGTTGGTCTTCCATTTGACCCTATTGTTTTAGGGGGGCCTTGGACCTTTGGTTTATGTTTATTTATTTCCACATTGGAAGGCGTACAAGGCACAATTTGTCAATATTGGACTAGAAATTAATTGTCTTTGATGTCACTAATTGAAGCCTTGAATTCTGAAATATAAATTTGTGTATTCAAAATTCAAATTTGAGCATGTATTCATAACAATTCGAAGGGTCCCTTTATTTTTTTTTGTGGACTTATTTTTATTTTATGTTGAAAATG
Organism: Jacaranda mimosifolia; assembly: GCA_018894105.1. NCBI lineage: Eukaryota > Viridiplantae > Streptophyta > Magnoliopsida > Lamiales > Bignoniaceae > Jacaranda > Jacaranda mimosifolia. Next base: position 33,369,448 of record CM032122.1, on the reverse strand, counting down.
AAAATAAAGAGTCATTAACTTCTTTTCCATTTTTACAGATATTTTCATTCTCAAAATATTTTTCTAGGCAAACTCTTATAGCCCGTTTGGTTTTATTTCCAAATGCCATTTTCATTTCCAATCATTTTTAAAAGTTGAAAAGTTAGTTATGAAATGAAAATAGAAATTGAGATGTATTTGGATGAAATGTTGGAAAATAATGATTATAATAGGTTGTAGGATTGAAAAATAGATTAATTTATATTTTTTATGTTTAAAAAGATTTATTTTTTAAAATATATGTATATTTTATTAATTTAAAAATGATAGTGGGTAACTTTATGTCAAATCAAATTTGAATTTAATTGATGTGTAATTGGATAATATGGTAGGTTTAGAAATGGATTTTGGGAAGAAAATGTGTACTTTTTCTAAAAAAAGTTGTGAGAAAAGTGTTTGTTTTCAATTTTCATTCCCACATAAAAATGAAAATGGGCCTTGGAAATGAAACCAAACACCATGTTACAATCTCTTTCCATTTTTACTTTTCATTTTCTCTTATTCACATTTACACGACTTTTAATACAAAAATATTATATTTTTTAATAGCCATCACTATAACTGCATGTGCTAATTGAATGTCTTTCTGTCCTAATATTGAATTTAAACAATGGATATAAGAGCTAGTTCAAGTAGGAAGTATTGAGGTTCCAACATTTTTTTACTTATGATCTTGGATCGAATTAGTCTAATTAGAAACGTGGGCAGGCAGTTGTCGCGCACTTATATTACTAATTAATTACTTGTTAGTCAACATTATGTTCGAAGTAATGATACAATTGCATATTTCTTTCAGAAAAATGGACAAATGGGAAATTCTCTCTCTCTCTCTCTCTCTTAATTAATATTTGAGTTGCCATTTAATTGGAAAGTAAAGAGAATTAAAGTCGGAATGACTTAATTCATTAATCTATACGGTAAAAACCTCTTATTATGTCAAGGTATATAATTATGTCGTATCCTTGTGCAAAAAATATATTGACTAACACAGTATTTAACTAACAAAATCATGTGTCATCATTCATACGGTGATATGGGTAATTTTGAATATGTCCTTGATTAATAAATAAATAAAATTCAAAAATACTTATTTATTTATTTATTTATACACACGCATATCAGGATTTCGTTAGAAAGACTTCTGCTATTTCAAAAATACTTAATATATATATTTTTATTTGGATCGAGTGGCCTTGATTGGTTCATTAAATTACGCGTAATGGATCCTTCATAAAGATATAGATTAAACCACTTCAATTATAAGCTACCTATGAATTGACCATCAATGATGATACTAAATATTTTGTGCTTTATCATTTTTATAGGTATGCTACTAAAATTATTCTCTTAAATTCTCTTCCCTTCCCCTATCCTTGAACCAGATTTGGAACCAACATTCTCGCCTACTCAATAAGCCTGTAGTATGAAGGATTACCTCCAGGGGCAAGACTAAACCTTATAAATACTTACTGACAAATCAATCTCAAAGTTGAAATCCATCTCTATCAGTTCACTTTTTTTGTCTTTCCTTTCAGCCACGCTAGCCAGCTAGCCGAACTAGGAAAAACTATGACACTTTCTTACCTCTCTTTTTGTGGATATTAGGATACGTATTCGATTTAATTGAATTCAAGCACAATTCGATCGGACTCAAAACTAAACAACCATTTACTACTAGAAAAGAGAAAATTAGTGACCACATGATACTTGTCACTAATCATATATGCATTGAGAGACAAGTTTCACAATAATGATTTTGTGTAAGTCTAATAGTGACAAAATTTGTGTAAGTTGTCGCTATTAATAAGCAGTAGCACATTTATAGTGCAAGCTAATAATAATAAAATTTTATTACAAATCATAGTGGCAAATTTTGTTGTCGCTAATTCGTCACTATATATATATATATGTCATTTATGGTTGATAGTGAGAACTTATAGCATTAGTTTTCATCACTATTATATCATATTGCAAAAAATATCATTAACGACAAAATAAATATTATTGTCAATTAAAATATATAATTAATAATAATTTTATACAATTCCTTAATTTTTTGCCATTAATATTATATTTCTTTTTTTGCAGTGATTAATTCTCAAAACTCATATAAATCATGTTGCAAGCAAGCGACGCCTACTTTGTACATAATTGTAGAGTTCGGATCATCGAAAACGTTGCTCCTCTAAAATATAATAAGTGCCTATTTGGTATTGTTTTCAAACATCATTGTCATTTTTTCCTGAAAATGAAAACAGAAAACTATCAACTTCTCCCCTATTTTCATAGTTATTTTCATTCTCTATATATTTTTTTCAAACATACTCTTACACACTCTCTCTCTATCCATTTTCATACTTTATTTTCTCTTACTCTCATTTGACAATTTTTAATACAATAATATCTAGATACAACTCATTTTCAACCATACATAATCATTTCATTTTAAACAAAACTCCAAACAATATTTTATTTTCAAAATTACACTTATAACTAATTTTTTACTATTTTTTTTATGAAAAAAATAAAAAATCCTCCAAAAAAACAAAACCAAACGGCCTCTAACAGTCTAACTCCACTAATCTTTTTAAAAACTTGAGAAAGTACTGCAGTTTTCACTCTTCACATGCATGGCAGATGGCACCCACACCTTTTAGAGCAGGTGGAAAGGGCCTACTTCCTGTGGCCCAGACATGGGACTACTGATAAAAATGCAGCTCAATCATTCTATTTAGAAACTTTTCTGTATTTGTATAAATCAATTTGGACCACAGCCTTAGCGGGTTCGGACTTTCATACAGTGTGGACCATCAGATTTTGGTGCCTGCAATCTGCATCTTTACATGAGCATGACATAAATGTAAGATTTCAAAAGGAATTTAAAAAAAATAAAAAATTATAGCGTTACGTAATTCGAGTCGTGCTAGTAATGCATGAAAATCACATTGTCAATATTTAAAATTGGATATATACAGTGCCTAACCATTTGGTTTCATCAAGAATGTCCCTATCTACTTAGTCTGATTCATGCATAAACTATGTTATGTATCTCAGAGTTTTAAATGCAACAAAGATGGCGTTTTGATGATATTGTTTGCTGAGTAGGAAACCAATCAAATCATGAACAAATAACAAGCCATGATATGTGCACTCTCGTTATTGTTGTTGTTGACATGGCAAATTTTTTTAGCACTATTAAAATGTTTGGATTGAGTTATACATATGTATTGTTTAGAGGTGAATCTATCGATATGTCATGATTAAAATATTAGTAAATACGAATCAAGAATCATAGAGATGAAATGGCTAATGATGTGGTTTTAACCTTGAAAGGGATAAAGTAGTAAATTTCAATTCAAAAGTCGGACTGAGATGGTAAGTAGGAAGTGGATGTTTGGCTTGCCTACACGAGTAAACCATTAGAAGTATCTTTCATAAAATATAAAATTCTCCATTGATTGCCTATGCCATAATATCTTGTAGAGTTATGTCTTTTTTGTTTAACAACAAATTTAAATATCATCATATAGCATTATTCTTAGAATAAAGGTCTATTTTTTTTTTTTTTTCTAGTGAGAATGTAAGATGATATCAAATCTTATTTCTCATCTAAAAAATTGAGTGTCTTAAATCATATTATAAATTGCTCAATTCTCTTTCATTAAGATAAAAATTATATTATTAGTGCCTATGAGACAATACGTTGTGTAATTGACTTTTCATCTTCAACAATAAATTATGATATTATTCACGCATATAAATGATTTAACAATACTACAGGTTTAACTATTACATATTTCAGAGTTGAAAATGTTATAGAGATGGCATTTTGATATTGTTTGCTGAGTAGGAAACCAATCAAATCATGAACAAATAACAAACCATGATACACACACACACACACACATATTTTTTCCCCTCTTTTTTATTTGTAAAGGTAGGCTATGATTGACTAGCTCGGTATATGTTTTGAGCATAATTAGTGTTATGAAAATTGAAATGTGAAATTGAGAGCATCAAATAAACAATAAAAAAGTTTATACAGTTTATTCAAATTATGGCTACATTCACGTATCATTATACAATCAGAAAGTTACAAAGTATTTGCATGAATTTCACCTAATGCGGTGTCTCAAACAATCAAGTGACGCTCCTATTTACAAGAGTACACAAAATGGGAGAAGAATCAAACATAGTTCTAATAAAACTTGATCTCTAACCATCAAATCCTATTAGTCTATAACTTTTGAGATACAACACAACAGATCAACATTTTGTCTTAAAAGTCGAAGTTACGAAAATACCTTAGTAAAATACATAATATGGTAAACTACATCTCCATCTACACGAAAACACACCTGATTGGAACAGTATTTGTTATTGCATCAGTGAAATTACCTTGAGTGGCCAGTACTTCAGCATCGCTACTTTCAGATGAACTCTCCAAACTATCATATTATAGAAGCTCTGGACCTATAGTATCCCTTTAAGTACTTTCAATACCTTATAGCTTACCAATATTCCTTCAGAATATCCTAAAGACAGATTCACCATGCTAACATGTGATGTGTCTGGTAAATGATACACTTGTGAAACTCGTCTTCTAGAGCATCCTCTCCACTTTTCCACAAAACTATGTCAACAACTAAAAAGGTGCGGTTGGTTATCCAAAACCGTGTTCAGATGACTTCCTTATCGAAACAATTCGCAAGCAACTAATCTCCACCACAACTGCTGATGACTTTCCCATCAACTAGTTTGCACCTTTCTTTCCCCAACAAGCTTTCTGTCAAATCCACTTACGTTAAGATTGCCACTGCCCTTGTTTTTCACAAAGAAAAATAAGTTCCAATCAAACTTCTTAATTTGTATTTATGGCCGCCATCCCAAGGATCTAATTCAATTCTTGGGGCTCTGATACTAGATTGTTATGAAAATTGAACCACATAATTAATAGTATTAAATAAACAACATAAAGATTTACGTAATTCGTCCAAATTAGGGCTGCATGTCGTAGGTGTACAATCGGGTGATTAGAAAGTATTTGTATGAGTTTCACCCAAAAAATATTCCGATTAATCAAGAGACGCTCCTATTTATAGAAGTAAATAAGATTGGATAAGAACTAAACACAGTTCTAATCAAACTTGATCTCCAATGGTCAAATCAAAATTTAACCAAATTAACATACCATTTCCAACTAACTAAACTACAAAATCCTATTGATTTATAAATTTTAACACACAATACAACAATTAGAAAGTTTGGATTGAACCACAGTATTGTTTTTATATATAATCTAACAACTTAAGACCACGTTTGAATAATACTAATATATCAGAGATAGCATTCTAAATGAGCCCTGGTGAGCAACATGAACCAAATATATCATAGTAAGTAGGTGAATCTAATACTTTCGCCATTATATTAATGCAATTTTTTTCTATTCTCCTATTGTGAAAAATGAAAGGGATCGACGTGAAAACTTTTCAATCACAATCCTAGTCATTTCACACCAGACAAGGTCAGTTTCATGTATAAACCCTTTTGTATGATTTGAAATCTTAACGTAAAGAAATAAAGTTTGGTTCCTTTTACCTCCATTAATTTTTTTGTCTCATAAGAAGGATACACATATCCGACTTATGTGGTCTCTTTCTGCTCCTGTTTCTTTCCCCTTCAGTAAAAGCATATAAGCTCAACTTTTTCAATCTAAGATCGATGCATAAAAATGAAATATATTTGGAAATTATTAATTTTACACGAATTATATGTATGAGACACAACTTATTTTATTTCGACTTTTTTATATATTTGTGATAATACTTTGGCATTCAAAAACACTATAAATAAAGTTATTAAAAAAAAAATCATCTTAGCAAAAAATTTTAAACGAAAAATCATGAGTTGCATTGTTTTACACTACCAGTTCTTTTGGATTTCGAATTTGAGTGAGAAAATATTTTTAAAGAAAATATAGAGGCGGTATTTTTGTAATAAATATATAATGTATATGAGAAACTAAATATGTGAGTTTGCTCATCATTTGTTTTATTTGTTCATCGTATTCGATATACGTAAGATCTTTAAAATAGGCTATCATATTAACAAGGAAAATAGATTAATTTTTTAACTCCACCTTTAAGTTTGTTCATCATTTGTTTTATTTGTTCATCGTATTCGATATCGGTAAGATCTTTAAAATAGGCTATCATATTAACAAGGAAAATAGATTAATTTTTTAACTCCACCTTTTTTTCTGTGTTCTTCACTATATTCCATATTTCATATGAAGATCTTTGGTCCCTTTGGGCAGAGAAAATATCAAACACATGCGTCCTTGATTATTTTGTTATTTCTTTTAGGGTTAAATACACTTTGCCCCCCTAAATTATTGTAGATGTTGCAAATACCCCCCTGAACTATTAAATGTAACACAAACCTCCCTAGTTTTAATGGTAGTTATGTTTTCTGTTAGAGGTTGACGTGCCAGCTTCCTAAAACTCCAATGGCTTTATAGCAGCTGATGAGACAAAATTACTCCTCTACTTCTAATAAGGTCCTTAATATGTGTGTGATGTATTTTGCATTCAAATTTCAGCATTTTTCATCCTCAATTTTCTGCATTTTATCTTTATTTATATAGTACTTTTACAATAATTTTAGTTCAAACAGCTTAAAGGATTTGTTAAATAAATAAATATAATATTCAATAAAGATCAATATAATATTAAATAGGTTATTTATTTATAAACTAATTAATATGTTATTTGACAAGTCCTAAATGAATCTTTAGCCAAATTAATTGAAATTAACTTAAATTTATTATTTATCGGATAAATTTCATGATTATTAAATGATTTTTTTGTACTATAAGATTACATTAATTTATAAAATAAATTTTTTGAATAAAAAATAAATTTTATTTATTATAATGTTTCTTAACCGAAAAATAATTTTAAACTTTTTTAAAATAACAACTGATTATTTATTTAATATTTTTTACAAATTAATTTTTTATATAATTTATTAATGTATATTTATAGTTGGATGATTGGGACGTCTCTCTCTCTCTCTATATATATATATATATATATATTATAATGATAATTGGCATATGATAGCATATAAGGAATTGATGTGTAAATATTATGATCGATTGATATTTTTAAAAATTATAATTAATACTAAAATATATATGATTTAATTTTAAAAATATGAGGTTAAAAATAATACATGAAATAATTACTAAACAAAAATATTTATAAATAAAAAATCAATGAATTGTTAAATACTATTTAAATATTTATGAAAAATAATTGTTAAATTAATTATTTTAGGCATTATTAAATATTAAATGAACAATAATTAATAATTTTTAGTGATTATTTGATGAATTAATCAAATTATTTGATATTACTTCTTAAACGAAATATTAGATTTTTTTTTATTCTTCAATGAACTTAAATGAAAACATAAACTTTAATTTTAATTTTTATAATTCTTAAATTTAATTACTTAAAAAGAAATTTAATTTTATATAATTTATAAACAACAATTTAAATTTTATGTGAGTAATTTTTCAAGAATAAATTGTGTAAGTAATTTTTCAAGAATAAATTATGTGTGTAAACAACACACACATGTACGAACGTCTTAGACTCCAAATAATCCTAGGCAAAAATTTTGCAGGCTGCCGAAATTGGGATGTAGGTAAATAACTTCTTAATTTAAAAAATTTGTAATGTTAATATCTTTTTATTTAATTCTAAAAATTTTATTTATCTCTTTTTATTTAATTTTTTTGAAACCCCCTTTTTCTCTTTTCGCTAAAATGCATTTCTAAACAATTAAAAGCTAGTGCATAATTTTTGTGTATAATTAGCTGAAGGACACTTTTGAAATATCAAGCAAAATACATAAATATCAGATTATGGATCATCTCTCTCCATTTTCCCCTTCAATGCTGTTAAAATTAGGGACGTTTTTATTACATTTAATAGTTTAGGGGGGTGTTCACAATTTCTACAATAATTCAAGGAGGCAAAGTGTATTTAACCCCCCCCCCCCCCCCTGTTCCTTTATGTCAAATATGTTTTGACGAATTAAGGGCATATTTTCTGTATTTCGATGGCATGCATGATCTCCCTAAAAAAATGGGAAATATCGACTAAATGTAAAATTAATCCAAGACCAATATATAGCTTTAAGGCCAAGTTTTCTTTTTTCTTTTTCTTTTTTTCAAGAATATCAATAATTAATGAGTAACTAAAGTGTTCTTCGTCCCATTAATTTTTATTTTATTTTATTTTAGCACTAAATCCCATCAAAACATGTAAGACCCTGATTTTTGGAACACATGTTTAAGTTAGTTGAAATTAAATTAATTAAAGCCTAGGTGGAAATATTGGGAATTGAGGAATTTAATTATAAATAGGAGAAGGACTTGATTTCATAAAATTATAAGATTTAGGGGGCCAATGTGAAGGAATCAAAAGTCTAAGGACCTTAAAATAATTAAATTTAGACCCAATTGCCCAAAAACAGGAAAGTTAGGGGTTAATATGCAAGAATTAAAAGTTGAAGGTCTCAATTGAAGGCTAGGGACCAAATTGAAGGCGGTTTAAGAGTTTTGAGGTAAGATTGTAGGCGGTCCAGAAGTTTTGGGGTCAATTTGCAAGAGGCTGAAAAATTGGTTATATATATAATTGAGGACAGAATTTGCTCAAATTCTCAAAAGTGCCCAAATCTCACCCTACCGGCGAAACGCCGAAAAACATCCGAAAAATGTGAAACCGTTCGGATAGAAAGCTTCCTCTAGTTGAGAGGAACACATCTATACCAACATTGACCAAAAACAACAGGCAAAATCATCGGAAATAAGGGCCGATGGCGGAGCTCGGTGGGGGTAGCGATTTCGCCGTTTCCCACTGCAGAAAATGGTGGTGTTTGGGTGGGTTTTGGTCACGAGGTGGTGGGCAGTCAGGTGGTGAGGTTAATTTTGGGTTTCGACGGTGGCGAAATTAATGGTGGTGGTTGACGGCGGAAGTAAGGGTTTGGCCGCCATTTTGAGCAGCCAATTGACTGGCTTATGGTGGTCGGAATCAGGAATTGTTTGGGGAGTTTTCCTCCTGGCAACAAGGTGCACCAAATGGTGGTGGTGCTCCCCATCTTTGGTGGTGGCACGTGGTGGTCTGGCGGTGGCACGTGACGACAGCCTCTAGGCGGTTTGCTCGAAATTTAATTCTGGACTCGTTTGGACTAGTTCCGATGTGAGATTAGGTCCCAGTTCGACCTAATTTGGGTAACTTTCAATAATCAAATTTTAATTTGATTAAATTGTCGTATGTAATTGAAATTTCGAATCGAGTTTAATCATGACCTAAATGAGACCGTTAAACTATAATTTAGCCCATGTTATAGATTAATTTTATAATTATTGTGATATTGAACCCAATCAGCCCGAAAGAGTACCATTAAGACTTTTAAGTGAAATTCTAATTATTCGTACCGATTCATCGAATTAAGAACAATGACGAATGACTATATACATTTCAGTTTCCTATAAAACTTGAGGTAATTATGATCGAATAATTGAAGCAACTATGAACTGGGCAAAGGCATTTAAGTACATTAAGAATTATGTTTAGAAAGCAAAACAATGTTGGTTTAGGTTATTCATTCAAAACTTTGAATTGAATGGGAAACTAGGCCATGGACTTTCCAAACATTTAAGGATTATTGGGGCCGTGTCAGAATAACCTTAAGTTTAATAAAGATGTTAGTTATATTGAAGATTCCATGGATTGATAAGATAAGGACTTGAGTTATCTTATGATAGTTCTTGGACTGACTAGGAAGCCAAGACTCGAGCGACCATAAGACTAGGAATTCCTCTGCAATTGTCAGGTGAGTTTATACTCATTAGTATGGGATTCTTTGCTGGAGAAAGAACATATATACTTGTTACTATATTTTGGTCGTTTACCTTCCTCCAATCTATATGTTGAAAATAGTACTCCACGTCGCCCTTCTATACTAAGCGCTTTTGTTAATTTTGATTGATATCGTTTTATCTTAAATTGGCGATTGCATTGATGAAGCTAAAAAATGATTTCGAAATATATTATTTTGTCGCCACACCTTCTTGGAAACCAGCCTAGTGCTGGATTAATTTGTATATAAACATGGCAATTTGATATATTATCCGAAACACTAGTTTTGAGATACATATTACGTCATAGCCATGACCATATCATGGAAACGGGCCAAATGTTAGCATTTGAATTTCGGTTGTCGTGGCGGAGTGACGTGTGATGTGAAATGCTATTGGATATCTTTGATATGTTGATTATGTGATACCCTTGGGGGTGGGCCCTGGGATTGTCTGTGGGTGGACAGGGCAGAACGGACCGATGACGACCAACCCTCAACCAATACCCCGTTAAACACATCCGACTCTGTAGTTGGCTGGAGATAGCTGGCCAAGGAGAGATGAGGAATGTAGCTAGCCATGTCTTTTGTTTGTTAATTATCCGAGCTCATCACTCGGGCTGGAGGGATAAGGATTTCTATGTTTCTGAAAGTGGAGGAATAAGGTAGGAGAACCACCAACAACTTTTATTTGAAAATGTTTGCTAACTTGTAAATGATTAAACTATCATTTTGATATTGATGCCTTAAAGCCTCTGTGAGAGATAGTGAATTTTGTGAATTCTTATCACTGGTATGGGATGGTAGTGAGATGGATTACCTTAAATTTGGACTAAAACCTTCTCTCACAACTTTTGAAAATTATTTACGCTTCTACTTGTCTCTTATGTAATAATTGTGAAATTGTCATTCTATTGTATTGCTAAACTATCTCATTAAGTCATTCAGACTTACGTTGTTTTATTTTTTCTTCCGTTCTTTACCCTTGATAAGATCGAGTGATGAAGATAGACTAACACAGGCGATACAAGATAATGAGGGTGATAGAAGTGCTAACCATGATTCGAAAAATTTAGGTTCAAAATTGAACCTCTGATGAAGGCCACTATAGAAATTAATTACTTTAGGATTTTTGAGAAATGTATTTTCTGTTATAAAGAAGACGCGTGGTTCTGTTTGAATAGCACCTTGACCGGAAGCAGACGCCTCCCGATTGGGGTGTTACAAAACATCAAAAAGAGATATATATTTTCCCATGGAATTATAAGAGTTATAGTACTCTCCTCCAAAGGATGCCCATGCTGACATACATGCCCTTGATACATCAATAGCTAGTAGAATTGCACTATGGGATGGAAACTTCCATTATTGCAAAGTCAGCGAAAAAGTTGAATTTAGAATTTCAATTTTGCGATGAAAAAATGGATTTCAATATATAAGTTTCAACACTCTTTTTTTAAATATAAAATAAAATATTCATATTCTCCATTATTCTTTGTGGTGATTGAATAAGTGTAAAAATGTCATTTATTCTTTGAAGTGCATGTATGCTATTATATACCTTAATTTTTTGATATTATATATATAAATACATATATATATATATATTATAATATGTATAATCTATTATATATTTATTTTGCAGGGCAAATTGGGGATGGATTTACTTATAAAATTCATAATTTTACTTATGAAAGTAAGGGCCTGTTTGGTTTTATTTTCATTTTCCATTTCCATCAATTCTAAAATTTGAAAAGGTAATTAGTGAAAATAAATTGAAAATAAATTTGTATTTGGATAGCTTATTGAAAAAAATAATAATTATATTGGGTTTAGTAGGTTGTAGGTGGAAAGAGATAGAAATAATGATAATAGAAAAATGATATATATATTATTGGGATAAGATATATATATATTATTGGAGAATGTATTGTGAGAACGAAAATGAAAATATGTTGATTGAAAACGTGTGAAAAATAATGTGATTCAATTTTCAAATTATGTGAAAATGGGGTTTGAGAATGCCCATTTGGCTTCATTTTCAAAGCTCACTTTCACATTTTGTACTATTTCAAAAATAAAACATATTACTTTTTTCATATTTTTACATAACATCAATTTCATTTTCATTTTCAAAATACATTTCTCAATAACCTATATATTTTTTCTCTCTATTCCATTATTTCTATCTCTTTTCACTAACCCAATAAAACCAACATAATCGTTACTTTTCTAACAATATATACAAACACAAACTCATTTCATTAATTAATTTTCTAATATTTTAAAAATAATGGAAATAAAAATTAAAAATGAAAATAAAACTAAACGGGGCCTAAGTAAATCAAAAAATTCTTATGTATATTATCTCAACTCAGAGTTGCATGCCACGATTATTAAATAGAAAAAAGAAGAAAAAAGGGCAAAAGCAAACTAGTTCTGTCTCCAAAACTTACAAACACTGATGGAGCACGGTGCTCCAGGAGTAATTAATTAGTGGCGTGTCATTTAATTATTGTTCAATCCAATCATAAATGGACACGGTGTCGAAAAAAATTCTCAAAATAATATATTTGACTATAATTAATTGAAAAAAATCATGATTTGAGAATAAGTTAAATTATTTTATACCCAACTTAAAAAACTTATTTGAATTCAATTCACTAAAGATATTAAAATCAAATTAAATATTTTTTTCGTTCAAATGGGTCGGCAATCATACTAAATTCAAACATTATTTTCATGATTTTTGAAACTCAATAAAAAATGAAATATATTTAAATTCACACTAATCAAATAATAATAATAATAATAATAATAATAATAATAATAATAATAATAATAATAAGTTAGTGACAAAATAATAAGTGATAATATAAAATTTATCACTAATTATATATATTAGGTGACAAAAAATTTTATTTTGTCACCTTAATTAATGATTTTTTCAAACTAAATAATGGCAATAATATTATTTAAGTTGTCACAATTGACAATTAGTGACATCCCTATGGTGACAATTTAATGACAATGAAAATTGTCATAAATTATAGTGGCAATGTTTATTGTCATTAGGCGGTCATCATATGAGTGTTACTAATTGTTAATGGTGACAATATAAAACATTACTTTTTGTTATTAATGAGTCATATTGTGACAAGATAAAAATTATCGTCACCTAAAAAATATCGCTAGTGACAAAATAAAAGCTATTATCACTTAATACGTATTATTAATGATAATTTTTATATCATCACTTATTATTTTGTCACTAATCTAACATTTCTTTTTAGTGTCAACTCAATTCATTTATAGTCCTAATTAATATATCATTCGACATTTATTATAAGTTCACATGTTGATTTGTTATAGTCAAAACGACTTATAATTTTTCAATTCAGTAATGAATAGTCGAATTATGTTCATCTTAATTTTTGTCGAACGCAATATTTTTATGTTTTGACATGTTTAAAAATAAAATTTTATTTTTAAATGTACACTCTCACTTAAGATAATACTATGAAATCAATAACTTTATTTATTATTTTTAAGATAGTAACATAAATATCCAATTGAGTTCTATAGATATACTTAATCAAGATAGAAGAATAATAATTCAAGAATATTTATTTTCAGATTATGCCCATAATTTTTGGCCTTGCTCTCCTATATTTTGGGAAAAAAATTTTCAACCCCCCAAAAAATTTCAAAATGCATGCACATTCTTCAAATTTTCTCCCAAAACACTACAATTTTTTACTCAAAAAACCCCTCACAATTCACTCAAAAAGACTCTACACCTTAAAAAGTACACATACTCCTTCATTTTCTCACTCCATCTTTCACATCACTTATTTATTTATCATTATCTCATTTCACCCATGTACATATACATATATTTACATATATGAAAATATTAAAATTTTACTACTTAAAAAATTCTAAAACTTATGCTTACAAATTTAATTAAAATAATCGTCGAGAAAATTAATTAAATTTAATAAATAATTTATTTACTAAATAACATATTAAATTAATTAAATTACTTATTAATTAAATAATTTATTAGTTATATTTAATATTTAATGCATTAATTAAATATTATATTTATTCATTTAACAAATAATTTAAAATATTTTAATTTGATATAATAAATAAATTAATCTTCATTAAATACTAATATTCATATTTATTTAAAATTATTATAAAAATTAAATATAGTGTGATATTTATTTAATAATCTATTAAGTTTAATAAATTAATATTAAAAAAATAAAAAAATTATCAAGAAAATTAATAAAAATTAGTATTTTTTTTATAGTTACTAAGTAATTTATTTATAAATAATATATTAATTAATATAATGAGTTAAAGTAAATAAATAACTTATTAAGTTAATTAAATTTATTTATTTATTTATTTAAATAACTTATTATGTATATATTAATTATGTTTCACATTTCACGTATAATTGAATATTACACTTATTTATTTAATAAATAATTTAAGACGATTTAGTTTCATATAATATAAAATTATTTATTTTTCTAACTTGATGAATCATTATTAAGTCTTATATATATATATATTTTATTTTATTTAAATAAATAACTATTTATACATAAATTGTAAATAATAAATAGTTAAATAATTATATTTTAAGAATAAATAATAATTAATTTACAATTAATGTACAATAATTAAATTTTTTTATATAAGCTGATATCAACAATTATGATGTAATTATGATATTAGCCAATTTTTTATAATTAAGATATAATTATAAATTAATAAATAATTAATATTTATTAATAAATTCATTTAAATATATATTTTAAAATAAAACATCAATTGAATTAATTACATATCATTTTATTACAACAATATATCAATCATTATATATATATACATACACACACCATCCAACTATAATATACATACATATATAATATATTACATAAAAAAATCACTTTTATCTTACAAACCCAACAAAAAAGCAATTGATTTGAAATCAACAGTAAAGTTTGTCTCATCCCAAAACATAAAGAAACAAACAACTCATGTTCAGTTCATTTTTCATATTTTTCCAAAAAAAAAAAAAAAAGTTTGGCACATTCTTTAAATTTTCTCCCAAAAACTCATTTTTTCAAATTTTTTTTTAAAAAAATGATCAAAACATAAGACAACAAGCCCTTTACTTTGTACGTTTTGCTTTCGAAATATGAATTGGCCTTCCGTACGTTTTCAGCGTTCCACCGGTTAACCATTTGAATAATGAAAGCAGCAGAAGTTATCCCGGGCAGTTAAATATTCCCTGACCTAGATTTAGGATTTAGATTTGAATAATAATATATAATTAAATGAATAGTTGCCGAATCTTATATGTATTCCATTATTGCGCCTTGAATTTGGAAAAGACCTGTGGACGCCTTGGCAGAGAAGTTGATATATATCAGCGCCTTGGAATGTGAGAATTACAATTCCCAAAGCATATAAGAATTTTACACCTCAACCACTATAACAAACGTTTTGCGCCCCTTGATTTTATGCTTTTAAAAAGTATTTTTTTTAGTACAGATATCATTTGTTTTATTTTAAGAACTTTTTAATCAAATTTATTTTATATTTAATATTTATATAGGCACATACACATGTAGTCTTCATTTTAAACTCTAAACCTTATATATATATATATATATTAAAATTAAGTTCAATCTACCGATCCCATTTTGTCCCACTGCAAGAAAGATTAAGTTTGAGTTTGGTGTTTTTATATTTGATTCAAATGGATCCTCTTGACTCAAAAAAAAGAAGAAAGAAGTTAGTGTTGGCAGTACTTAATTGATTAAAGTTGTGTTGATTTGAAGTGTGAGAGCAATGTCATTAATGAATTGATCATGCACAGTTCAAGTTAGAGTTAAATTTTTTGGTTCATTGGTCACAGGTCAAGTTAGAGTTAAATTTTTTGAGCATAGCATTTAGTAGGATTATGTTTGAATTTGATATTCTTATACTGCATGTCTCACTTTCTATTTGAACTTATTGGGCCGCTAAGATTAACATTCTGCCCACAAATAAAAGTATGATGGCGGTCTTATTCAACAACTTAACTAATTTATTAAATGATATCAATTAAAAAATAGAATCCACACTGTCGAGATTTGTGACGCGTTCTATTGGTTTAAAAAAGGAAAAAAAAAATTTATTAGTAATATTCTCCCTCTTACATTCACATAAAAATTGGGGTGAGGATAAGTTATATATTCTCTTGAGAATAAATTGATGACGAAGAAGGAAAAGCAGTATAAAAGTAACTTTCTTTTTTCCTTTGTTTTCTCTAGATCAATTCCCATTTGGTTATTTATACTGTTATCAACTGGGTAGCCTGGCTTTTAATATGAGGGAACAGCTTTGGGTTTTGCTCGAATTTTGATGGTGTGCTCTTCGTGTAAATATTGTAAAATATTTGTTCATTACGGCTTACGAAGAGTCACCCCATTCATTAAACGCCGCCAACCTTCGAATTTTGCACGGCCCTTTAACTCAAATGTCCTATTATTACAATAAAAGATGAATAAAACCAATAATAATTTTTTCAATCTTGAAAATGACAAAAAAAGCCAACCAAATAAGACCTTATTACTCTTTTTTTTTTTTGCATTTAAAATATCGGTCTATATTATCCGAAATTGAGAATGATTTTTCCTTTCGTTACTCATCTAAACCAATATATATATATATATATATACACACACACATCTCCGTTTCAATTCTTCGATTTATCTTATATGTTTGCCCCTTATTTTTATTTATTTTTGTAGAGTTTTAGAGTAACTATTTCTTTTCTACTAATATTGAAAATGGCAGGTTTTTGCATGTATTAATTTCGGAATATAAAGACGGCGACGGTATTGGCGTATTGGTTGCCCGGATTGAAATTTGACTGAATTGAAAAGGATTGGTTGAGAATTGAGATTATTTCCCCGCTAAGCCCACGTGATTTTTGTAATTTAAATCCCGAAACAAGATGCTTTACTTCTTTTATGAGCCGTTTTGGATATGTTTTTAAATTTATTTTCTGTTTTCTGTGAAATTCAGAAAATGAAAGTTAATTATAAATTTAAGTTTAATGAAATATTGTTTAGAATATTTTCTCTAAAATTAAATGATTATATAGGATTAAAAATAAAATGTATTTGGATATTTTTGTACATTTATATTAAAAGTCGTGCAAATGAAATATAGGAAACTAGGATGTGAAAGTAGACAGAGAGCATAAAAATGGGTTGGAAAAATAATTTGAGAATGAAAATATTTATAAAAATGAGGGAAAAGTTGATAATTTTTTATTTTCATTTTTCAGGAGGTTTTGAAAACAAGACTAAATGGGAACTTACTCGACTCTTGGTACTCATTTATTTTGAAGATTTTATTTTGTAAAGATCTTTTGTAAATATGGTTAGTTTTTATTTTGAAAATAAAATTTTGAAGCATTCGGATTAAATATATAGTGACGTTTATGAGGTGTTAGTCATGATAATTTATAATTAACATAGTTAAAATTATAAGAGTTTATTAAAATTTTAAAGATAAATTAGGAACTTAAAACAACTTATATAAGAATCTAACATCTTATTTTGAAAGTTGATTCAATCTTTTTTTTTTTTTTTGCAATTAACATGTTTAAAATTATAAGAGTTCATTATAATTTTAAAAACAAGTTAAGAACGCTTAACTTTAATTTTCTAGAACTACTTATCGGATCCTAACATGTTATTTTAAAAGCTTATAAGATTTTCGTTACAAAAACTACTACAAGCTTTTATAACATCTTATAAACTTTTAAGTATTGTATTTGATATTTTAAAAAAATTATAAACTCACCGAAATACCTTCTATATCTGAAGACTAACCTAGTTAATGATGAAGATTCTACTCAATAAGAACCCTGACTATTTTTGAGCCCAAAAGTAAAGAATCGTGTTTCGGCCCAAAACTGGTTCACTACTGGGTCTTGGATTGAGGCAAGCCTAAGCTTGTATTGGATGTGTAAATATCTAGGAAATGAAGTTCGCACTTTGCCTCAAAGTTGGTCATGAGAAAATATATCGTGAAAGTAGGGGGAGTAGTGATATTGTGTCGAATGTAAGCTAGCTTGAGATTTGCTGTGAATCTTTTAAAACTCGGCTTCATTCTTTCCAGAAATTAAATTCATTCATCTTGACTTTTTTATTTTATTTTTGGACTTTACAAAGTAGAGAATCTTTTTAAATAATGAGTTTTATTTTTCAAAATAAAGCTGATATAGGGTAGCCCAACAGACCCAGCTCAATAATACTCTACCAAGGTAGCGCTGCAATGTCTGGTAGCCCAATTATCAATAGGCCCCACCTATCGATCGGAACTCGACCTCAGGGATCTTACCCATCGTAGAGAGTACCCACGTTTACTTTTTCGACCAGATTATGGTCGAGCACAACCAGGATACACAAGCCCTCATCTAATTGTGAAGGTTTAACCGTGATAAGGTTGCATTTTGTCGACTGAAGCCTGAGAAAATATCTCACAGAGGTACTAGCCTCGACTAAGGAGGTCGAGCCAAGACAACAGCTTTTTAGCTGCATTGAATGTTCCGTCAGGTGGCGTGCCCCCGCATTAATGGCGCATGCCGTCATAATACTACATTTTCTTAGCAGCGCCAAGTTAGTACGCGCCACCAGTATACCACCATGCCCTAGGCTGTGCCACCTGGAATAGTACACAGAGAGGAGAAGACCTCAAAGCCCTCAGATGAGGACAAGGGCCATTCCTGCTCCACGAGGGCACCGAAGTCATATCAACCCCACTGGAAATGCTATAAATACTCCATTGCTAACCCTCAACAAGGTATGCTATTTTTATCTTAAAGCCCTCACTTTGCTGCTCAATTCTCTAATCGATCTATACTAACTTGAGCGTCGGGGTACCTTGGCCAAGGGCACCTCAGGTAGCATGATGTTTGTTGTTGATTGCAGGACTTGACCCCTATACACTAAAAGCACTTTCCTCGACCACCCTCTGGTTGATTTCGTTGGACTTTAGCCTATTTCCCTCATATACGATTTTCACACTCATTATTTGGAGCCTTCTGTAGGAAACTTGAGTCCGCAATTGAAAAAATGGTTAACACTAGGCGAGCTCGAAGAGGGAGGAGAACAGAAGATCACCGACTCCCCCTTCTCGACCTCACTAATAACCAGATTTGGTAGGACCCAGTGCTCAGCCAGAACAAGTGGTCATCTTGACCATGTCACAACTGATGCAGTTGATAAGCAAGCAAATATTTGTTCAAATTTTGGCTAAACCCTCAGCTACCCTGAACCTGCACAACACGCAGCCCGAGCTTGCCGCTAGTGCTACGCCCTAGCCTACTCAGTGCAAAGAAAGGCCCACTGAATAGGAGAGGGGTCGCCCAAAAATAGGTGACCACCGACTCGACGAAAAGATAGTCCTGGGCATTTTCCAAGAGAAGAAGCTCGGCAGCACCCCAAGGAAAAAGCTGTAGACTCAGTCAACCATGGCGTTCGACCCCATCGAGCCCCGCAGCGCAATAGGGTTGAACGTGCAAGATCCTAGATGAATAAGAACCTGACCCAGGCTGACTGAGATGAATAGGAGAAAGTCTCCCATCAAGTGCAACAATTGAATCGGAGACTTGAAGAAATCTCAAGGAGGAACTCGAACAGAAATCTCTATCATGAAGGTGCTCTCTGTTCTCGTTGAGAGAAGGAGTCACCGTTCATCCAAGAGATTATCGATGAGCACATCACTGTCGACGCTAAAGTCCAGATCGAACTTCCCAGATATGACGGCTCGACGGATCCGAATGAGCTACTTCTCCAGTTTGAACATATGATGCAATTGCACGAACATAATGAGTACATCCATGCGAAAATGCCGGTGATCACTCTCCAGGGCATCGCGCTCCATTGGTTTGTGAAACTTGAGCAGACATCGATTTATTCATATGACCAGTTTGCAACAAGTTCTTACACCTATTTGCCAGTCGGAGAAAAGCGAAACTTTCTCACACCCACCTGCACATGGTCAAACAGAATGAGGGGGAGTCCCCTTGTGATTTTTTCACTAGGTTCAATATTGAAGTTTTGAAGATTGACAGCCCACGAATCGAATTTCTGATTGTATGCTTTTCTTGGGCCTTCAATACAAGGAATGTGCCAACGTTTTGGTTCGTGAGAGGCCTAGGTCGATGGAGGAATTGCTTGACCTCGCAGAGAGGTATATAACTCAGGAAGACATGAACAGGCTCAAGCATGGTAATCCTAGGCCGATAAGAAGAAGCACAGAGAGAAATATAACCGCTAGCACAAAGATAGCCATCAATCTCCTATCAGACGATTCCACGATTACGCTCCACTCAATGCCGCAAGAAATGAGGTGTTTTTGGCTATTCAACATGACAACCTCCTCAAGAAACCTACAAAGTTGACCGAAACAGAAGCCATGAAGAGGTCCAAAAAATACTGCCACTTGCATCGATAGAAAGGACATGACATGAAGGACTATTTCAACCTCCATGACGAGATTGAGAGGCTGATTCGACAAGGCCATCTGAAAAAATTTGTCGATGAGAAAGCCCAGCAAAAGGCAGGCTTAACCAACCAGACTCCCTGTAGAGAACGATCGGTTAGCCCAGGAAGGATGATAAAGGAAAAAATCCTGCCCATAATCATCGCATACCCATCAGAGAAGTAACCGACACCATTATAAGAGGCCTGACTGGGGGGGATTCAAAATCAGTTGGAAGACAGAGTCAGCATAGATTGGAGTCGACTAAATTTTCTTTGGTCGAGACTGTCTATCAACTCTCGACCAGCACGTAGCCAATTTCTTTCTCCGACACCGACCTTATGCATGTGGAAAATCAAGGGGTTGACAGCAAGTTGGACTACCCCCTAGTGGTGTTGGTAGAAATTGCAAATACTGGTCGACAATGGCAACTCAGCAAACATCATTTTCCTGTCGAACTTGAAGAGTGAATATGGGCAAGCTAAAGTTCGAGCCTGTATGCACCTCTATCGTAGGATTCAGGGGGTCGAAGATGATCCTCAAAGGATCTATTAGTTTGTCCACGTCATTTGGTGAGGCTTCTTGACGTAGAACTCTGATGGTTAACTACGTGGTTGTCGATGCACCCTTTGCCTACAATGCTATCATTGGGCGACTAGCACTGAACAAGTTCCATGCCATTGTCTCGACCTACCATATGAATGTCAAATTCCCCACCTAAACTGGGAAAAGTTTTGTACCTATACTTAGCAGCCTTGTCAGACTCAATCAGCTCGGTCTTGGTTTCGACCAGAGATGGCACTCATTGACCTGTATATTACAACAACAAAATACTGTAGGGCCCTGAACACAACTATCATGAGATTGAGAAATTCACCCTCGCCCTGGTCACAACAACCAGAAAATTGAGGCCCTATTTCCAATTTCACGTCATCATAGTTTTGACAAATCGGCTATTGAGATAGGTGCTATCAAAGCCAGATACGTCTGAAAGATTGACAAAGTGGGCAGTCGAGCTGGGCGAATGCGACATCACATTTCAACCTCTAATTGCTATAAAGGCCAAATAATTAGCTGATTTCATTGCCGAGAGACTCGACCTACCTGACCAGCACGACAACAACTCCCTTGTGTGGACTTTGCACGTCAATGGATCGGCAACCTCCACAGAATGGGGTATTGGCATCTTCTCACCATGTTCTCCGCTTATTGAGGAATATGATTTTGCAATCAAGCTCGACTACCTAATAACAAATAACGAAGCAGGGTACGAGGCCCTCCTTGTCAGCATGAGAATGGCAGCAAACTGGGGAGTCGATCAGTTGACAGCTATCACTAACTCCCAGTTGGTTGCAGAATAGGTCAAAGGGAATTTTGAAGCTAAGGAGTCTACAATGAGCAAGTACCTGGCAGAGGTGAAAAAAGTGCAGCAGGTGTTTTCACCCTTAGCTAGGTCCCTCAATCAGAGAAGGAATGAGCCGACATATTGTCCAAATTCGTGAGCTTGGCAAAAGGAACCTGAGACAAAATAATAACATTTCTAGTTGCAAACAAGCCCACTATAAGTGGCCCCGACCAGAACTTAGTGGGGTAGGTCGAAGAAGTGCCTCTCCTAGCAGGACATGATAAATGTTTACTTGAGAGAAGGGATAGCCCCCGAGGACAAGAGCGAAGCACATAGGCTCAAAGGTCAAGCCGCCAAGTTTGCGTTGACAAGCATTATCAAATTTACTGGAGGTCGATGTCAGGACCACCATTGAGGCTTTTGACACCAGCCCAGGCCCACGACGTCTTGCATGAAGTTCATGTAGGAATTAGTGGCAATCACTCCGAAGGACGGTCCCTGGTGCACAAAATCATTAGATATAGGTATTTCTGACCGACTTTACTAAAAGATGCTATCAACTTTGCCAAAAAATGCCCATCCTGCCAGCTCTATTTGAACATCCCCCAATAGCCCACGGCGTCGATGGTAAACGTCTAAATCACATGGCCATTCGACCAGTGGGGGATCGATATAGTGGGTTCTTTTCCAAAGACAACAAGCCAAAAGAAATTCATGATCAACGTAGTCGAATACTTTACAAAGTAAGTCGAAGCAGAGGCAGTCCCCAAAATAACCGATGCGGCTATTAGGAGTTTCATATAGAAGAACATCATCTGCTGTTTCGATCTACCTAAGGTCTTAAAATCAGACAATGAAATCCAGTTCCAAAGCAGAAGCACAAGGAATTTGTGCGAGAACCTGGGGATTTGCCAGCACTTCTCCTCAGTGGGGAACCCCTAAGCTAATGGCCAAATAGAGGTTATGAACAAAACTATGCTCAACCACCTCAAGGTTCGACTAGAAGGGATGGTACAAGTTAGGTAGACGACTTCCCTGGTGTGCTATGGGCATACGGAACAGCTTCCCGAACAGCTACGGGTCATAACCCCTATAATTTGGTCTATGGATCAGAGGCAGTTATCCTAACGGAATTAATACAACATATTACTCAAGTAATCTATTTTAATCCAACCAGAAACACCACAGAAAGAGAACTCGACCTAGAAATGATCGATGAGCTGCGACGGCAAGCTTACACTGTAATGTAGAGATATAGATCAAAGATGGCAGAATACTACAACAAGGGAGTTCGACCAAGAAG
Organism: Jacaranda mimosifolia; assembly: GCA_018894105.1. Classification (NCBI taxonomy): domain Eukaryota; kingdom Viridiplantae; phylum Streptophyta; class Magnoliopsida; order Lamiales; family Bignoniaceae; genus Jacaranda; species Jacaranda mimosifolia. Next base: position 33,346,259 of record CM032122.1, on the reverse strand, counting down.
CTTCAAAGTAGGTGACTTTATCCTTAAAAAGGTCAAAGTATCAAAGAACGCGGGAAAGCTCAACCCGAAATGGGAAGGACCATACTCGGTGGTCAAGGTAGAAAAATATAATGCATATTAACTCGCAGACATGAACAGCAATGAGCTTCCTCGACCATGGAGCGCGGTGAACTTGATGAAATTCTATGTGTAAAAAACTCAAGGTCTCCATTGTACTACAGTATCTTTTCAAAGCAATAAAACTATGCGTATTACTATAATTCCCTGCTCGCACCACAAAATAAAGGCTTCTAGCCTGAATTAACGAATGATTTGATCGTTCAAAGTCGATCCCGTAGTTGACGTCGGTTTCAAATCGCAAAACAAAGGCTTCTAGTCCAAATTAATGAAAGACTCGATCATTTATAGTCGACCCCGTAATCAATGTCGATTTCAAATTGCAAAATAAAGACTTCTAGCCTAAATTAATAAATGACTCGATCAATCGACGTCAATTTTAAACCACAAAAGAAGGGCTTCTAGCCCGAATTAATGAACAACTCGATCATTCAGAGCCAACCCTATAGTTGACATCGATTTCAAACCATAAAATAAAGGCTTTTAGCTTGAGTTAACGAACGAATTGATTGTTCAAAGTTGACCCCATAGTCGACAATGGTTTCAAACCGTAAAGTAGGGGCCTCTAGCCCAAGTTAATGAATGAGCTATTCGACCTTATGGTCGACAATGGTTTTGAACTGCAAAGCAAAGGCTCTTAGCGCAAACCAATAAGTGAATCAATCGCACCTGAGCCAGAATCAAAAAGTAAACTACCCATCTGGGATCGACCGTGAAGTTGATCCCAAAGATAAGGAATGATGAATCGATCAAAACAAACCTGCAAACGCTAGTACAATATCATTATAACCTCAATCGACCTTGTGGTCGACGACGAAGGTGAAAATAGCGTCCTAGACTAGTTCCATTATTTTCACACCAACCAATCTCCAAATCAACGATGAACTTGTTTAAACTTAGTTCCTTTGTTAAGGGATCGTTTAAAATGATTTCTAACCACAGAGTGAGTTGCTTATATTGTTGTTTGTTAATGTTAAACATTCGACAAGAATGACAAGTGCTAAAACTAAAATAAGTTGAACATAAATTGATAAAACGGAAACGCCATCCATTGCACCTCAATATTTGATTACAAAAGCTGAGAGCAACATTAATGGCACTTGCCTTGTAGGGTGACTAGAAACTAAAAATAAAAAAAATGCAAAAGTACAACAAGCTAAAAGCTCAGCTAGAGCCAGCGCCCTCAGCTTACGCACCTTTTGTCAATCGCCTGATCGAGCTCATCACTGGAGGGAATGGGAACGACCACGGACGGGCTTTGAACTTTCTACTCGAGCACAGTAGCAGGGGATGGCAGGATTGTAGGAGGTGGTTGAGATGGGCCTGCTTCATCGATGAGGAATGCACTCACTAAGGGGGAAAGAAAATCAGCCAGCTTGAGTTTACGGTCCTGAATGTTGAAGGCGAAGTCATTGGCAAAGCTAAACTCCTTCGCCACCTTAGCAAGCCTCTTTTGGTACCCAGCCTCGAGCTCGACCACAAGCGTAGCAGTAGCCCCCTCATTCGGTGCACCCTCGTCGGGATCAGGATACTCCTTAAGCTGTTCGTCCAGTACGTAGCTAAGACGCTCCTTATCTTCGGGCTGAAATTGGTAACCCAGATACTCGAGCTGCTCAGCTGCACGCACAAAGGCCTCCTTCACGTCGTCGAGGGAGAAAACGACGTTGGCTTTTTGAAACGCCATGTATAGTATGAACTGCTGCACGGCCTCCCACCGCATCAGGGGCAGTTTCTTGAAAAACTCTTCTCGAGCTTATTGCATGGCCGCATTATACCCCTAAGTTTGACCAGACCTATAAGCCTGTTGCGTATCCGACCTAGTCTTCATCAGCAGCTCATCCATCCTACTCTTTTCTGATACTGCGAGCATGAGCTGCAAATCCTTCAGCTTGAGCTGCCATTTCCTCTCCTTGAGCTGCTCGATCCTCGCTTGTGCATACTCGAGCTGGGCTTTTAGCATTTTAGCATCCCTCTGGCCCTCTTGGAGCCTATCACGGTTCCCCAGTGCCAACTCTGACCTCCTATAGAAATGGTAGCCTAGTTGGCTAACCTACGAAACAAACTCGATCAGAACGAAAATAAACAAGAGTAGAAAGTAAAACACTTGACAACCGACTTGATCTCGACTAAACACTTACCATATTGGAGTAACAAGCCAGTGCCCTTAGCACCCCATCTTAGCTGAGCTCTATGAACTTTTTCTGATCAAAAGTGAAAAGACCAACCATCATCACCTTTATGGGCGCAGCCCCAGTCAACCCCAGTATGAGCATCGACAGAGAGTTGTGAATAGCCGTGGAGCTATCAGTGCTGTATGGGGGAAAATGCAGCTTAGGTAGCATGAACAATTGGTCATCCTCCTACTGCCCAAACAGATCATAGCCGCTCGATTGTTTGGGGGCCCCAGCTTTGCCCTTGCCTTATTGGCAGCATATTTCTTTTAGGCAGGCTCGCCTTGCTCGACTACCGGCCTCTTTTGCTGAGCAGAGAGGCTGACACTCACCCTAGTAGTGGGTTGAATTAGAGGAGTTGCTGCTTGAGTTAACGAAGCAGCTACCACAAGCAGTTTGGCTTTGGGTGATATGGCGGCCTGCACCTCGTGGTGAGCTGCAGCATTATCTCGACGCTCCTGATTTCTCTGTGCATGATCAATCGCTTAAGCCCGGGCCGCATTCATGATTTTTTCTTGATCTGTGCAACAACAGCAGCAAGGTTAAGATATATATTGACCAAAAAGATGATAATAATTTCAAAAAAGAAACAACAAGCATATGCCAACTACCTAGTCGAGCATCACTAGGAAGATCTAGCTGAGCATGCGATAAGCTTGCCAACACCAAAATTTTCTCCTTGATGTAGCCTAAAGCCACCATCCTTCCAAACTCGACTAGATCCCTAACAAATTTGTTGGGCCAAGTTGGGGTTTCATTCCCGAGCATGTCGACATGACCCCGCATCCAACCCCACGGTATGTTAAACCCGACCCCACTCGGGGTTGAACAAAGAAGTACCGAGACTTTCAATTTTGACCAAAAAAAGAAGAAGGGATAACCAGAAATTTTCGATGGGGTCGGGCTGTGAGATAGTAAAAGCCCGACTCCTCTATATTCCCCTGATTTGTGTGACATAGGGATATGAAACAAGTTGCTGAAGTTAGTAAAAGAAGAAGGCTGTTCATACACGTGCATAAGGATGACGAAGCTGTATATAGTCGAAAAATAGTTGAGTAGCAATTGGATGATACTGACTTGAAGGCCCCTAAGGAGGTCGACTATAGATGGGGCAATCGAAAACCTAAGCCCATATCGAAAAATGTCCTCGAAGATAGTGATGCAATTGGCAGGAGGTTGGTGTATCTTGTTTTTGGGACTCGGTACAATCAGTTCGAAGTCTGAGGGAACATGGGATAATTGCCTAATAAGGACAAGGTCCTCATCGACTATTTTGGACGCTATCTCGCTATAGTGGTCAGGGGTGAACAACCGACTGTGAGAGATAGACGGCTGGCTTGGGCCAGCCTCGCCCACTGCAGCAACTCGATCGTTACCAGAACTACTCGAGGTCGAGTTACTGCTAGAAGAATTATCAAACTTGCTAGTCGAGCCCTCGTTCAACTTTGTTTCCTTGTTGCTCTCCCTATGGCTACTCTCTCCGAACACGTGCAACATATTGAGCTTGAAAAGAAAACTTATGAAACAGAAGACTTACTAGATTGCAAGGAGCAAAAATAACTCGATGAGCGGAGGAAATAGTGAAAGCTTGATAATCGACCTCTCGGAATGCAGTAAAAGTGAAAATGAGGATTTTCACCATTCTTATTTATAGGTCCCATTGCGCAGCAACTGAAATGGCTGTAATAATTGCACAACCATCACTTGACGCTTTGCCTGACATAGCATAATTGCCACATTAAATGCACCAAAATCCTAGTCGATTCCTTCACTCTCTTGTCGAGCGAATCCAGTTTCAAGCTTTTAGCTACTCCCATTTCCTTTTCATCGATACTTTCAATTAGGACTCGGGAGTGGGGGTGACTCATGATATAGGGTAGCCCAATAGGCCTGGCCCAACAATACTCAACCAGGGCAACATTGCAATGTCTGGTAGCCTAGTTATCGATAGGTCTGACCTATCGATCGAAACTCAACCTCAAGGACCTTATCCATCGTAGCGAGTATCGATGTTTACCTTCTCGATTAGATCATGGTTGAGCACAACCCAGGATACACAAGCCCTCATCCAACCGTGAAGGTTTAACCGCGATGAGTTGCATTTTGTCGACTAAAGCCTGAGAAAATATCTTGCAGAGGTGCTAGCCTCGACTAGTGAGGTCGAGCTAAAATGACGGCCTTTCAGCCGTATTGAATGCTCTGTTAGGTGGCGTGCGCCAGCATTAATAGCGTATGTTTCCATAATACTACTTTTTCTCAGCAGCGCCAGATTAGTACAGGCCACCAGTGTACCGCCATACCCTAGGCTGTGCCACCTTGAATAGTACATAGAGAGGAGAAGACCTTAAGGCCCTTAGATAAGGATAAGGGCCATTCCTGCTCCACGAGGGCACCAAAGTCATATCAACCCAACTAGGAAGGCTATAAATACCCCATTGCTAACCCTCAGCAAGGTATACTATTTTTATCTTAAAACCCTTACTCTGCCGCTCAATTCTCTATTCGATCTATACTAACTTGAGCGTTGGAATGCCTTAGCCGAGAACACCTCAACTAGCCTAACGTTTGTTGTTGATTCCAGGACTCAACCCCTGTACACTAAAAGCACTCTCTTCGGCCATCCTCTGGTCGATTTCATTGGACTTCAGTCCATTTCCCTAATATATGATTTGCACCCTCATCAAAAGTTTTGTAAAAATTTTCTTAGTAAAACCCTCCAATATTTTAATTAATAATTATTTTTGTGAAAGTTAAAATGAGGACATATAACTTTGAAAATGTTAAAGAGATTTTTTACATTTTAAAAATTTATTTTTTATATAGTGAACGAGAGGGAAAGTTATTTTTTAAAACTTTCTTTTACTTCTTTTAAAAAGGGTAGTTAGTGATATCATCTCAAGGGATCATTCATAGGAGATGATAAAGGATTGTAATACGTATTATGAATAATAGTTGGTAATCTTTTTTAATATACTAGTGGTGGTTCTCTGATGAAATCCTATAGCTAGAGCAACATATAAAGAAATTAAGGATTACTTGGGGGCATTTTAGTGAATGGAGAAAAACTCAAAAAAAGAAAAGTCACAAAAGGAAAAAACAAATGTAAACATTTTTTGAAAAAACAAAACTTTCACGGAGTAGCCTTGGTATGTGCCCTTTAATTGGAGAAAGTATTCATGCATCTCTAGTGCTTATTCTGATAGATTGATCTTCACACACAAACATCCATGTAAGTATATATATATATATATATATACATACATACACATATACACATGAATTATAGCTCCTAATTTTGCAAATTTATTGTTTTCATGCTCGGTTCTTGGATCCAACTCTTGAAAATTAATGATCAATAAGAAGAAAAGAAAACTACATATATTATATTATTTAGACGAAGGAAAATGATTATAGAAACAAAGGTAATGTTTGGTTATGTTTTTTGTATGATTTTAATATGTGTCTTGGGAGAATGAATGTTGAAAGTGATATTAGAGAATGTGAAAGTTGTGTTGAAGAATGTAATGGATTTTTGGTTATGTTTTGGGGAATAGTTAAAAATTGATTTCAGAGAGTTTTTGTATGTTTGTTTATATTTTTAATTGTAGCAATCAAATCAATGCTTTTTAGTTAGATTTTTGGGATGAAAGTGGAATTGAGTGATTTTTTTATTGTTAAAATAATAATAAATATATGTGATATATATATATAATATGAATGTATACATTGAAAAATGGGGAAATTTTGGGAATACTAGAGTATAGCAGAGGGTATTTTGGAAAAACTTTTTTTTAGTATTTTAGAGGGAAAATGAGTGCATGTTTGGTTATATTTCCTTAAAACAATGTTGTTATAGGGAAACATAACCAAACACTCCAAAAAATTTCATGAGTGGTTTTTTTTATTTTTTTCTTACTTCTTCAATTAAAAATCACTTAAAAATTACACCACAAATAAGAACTTACAACCTAGATTTATACTTTCTTCTGCGAAAAGAGAGAATAAAAAATTAATAACACACTTAAAAGGAATACATAAGGAAGAAACCAGAAAGAATAGAAATAAATCTAACAAAAAACGTTACGTTGGACTTATATTAGGACAAAAACTTAATACAAATATGACTTATATTGGGACAAAAAAAAAAGAATAAAAACAAACGTATTAATAATAACTTCATTGACAAAATACACATAGAAATGAAGCATCAACCCACTCTTTAAAATATTTTTTTCAAATACTCAAAATAAATTCAAACATTACTAGTGATATTGAATTGAAAAAAGATAAGGTGAAGGAGATCAAAATGAGAATAGTTAGAAAATTACTAAGTTGAAAAGAAAAAAAAATTAGACCAAAATGTAACTCCACAAAGTTGTTGGACCACACAACAACGGCAACTTTTGTCTATATCTTTATTGCATTATTCCATAAAAAATAGATGCACCCTCTCTCTCCTATTCTTCGCTATTTTTATTGTGGGCCTCCGGCTAAGCAGCTTTTGGGCCTTCTCTTTCCAAGTCTCGTCTCGCATCTCTCCTGCCTTTCCATCCTCTGCAGTCACTCTGCTTTACTTGTGCACAACAATGGCAATGGAGTTCTACCGTTTTTGGTTTAGGAGTTATTAAGAAGAGTTTGATAGCCAAGGGAATTAGGAGTATTGATGGGTAATGGGTTAGTGGGTTTTTAATAAAATTACGATTGTAGCCCTATTAGATTCTTTTTCTAGAACAATTTAAAGGATAAATGTGAAAGATTGTAAATCGATATCCAAACTGCTTTTTGTACGATGAAATTTTTATTTTGTCCGTCAAACTGTATTATCTTATTTATTTTTCAAATAGATGAAAGGGTAATTTATGTAAATAGTTAAAGATAACCGTCATATTGGACACAAAAGTGTCTTCTTTTTTATAATAGTATAGATATGTACATAAACACCTAAACTTTGTATATCAAATTAATATGAGGACGATACAATTAAATTAATTATCACTCAATAGTCTGATAATTTTGCTTTTGCTTTTGCTTGGTCTACGTAGATATGTAAGAAATAATTTAGCCTAAGATTCAGATATCCATGAAATCAAAACACCATAGATAGATTGATTTAGTCACATACCTGTTTGAGCCATGAGAGTGATGATCAATGATTCCTGCAATTTCACGATTGATTGTTAAGTCTTCATCTCCTTCTCACACAAATCACTTGACAGCTTTAATGGAATATCATTATCAAAATATGGAGTGGAGAGGGGACCTAACCACAATATATATAAGATAAAACTCTAGAAAGCCCTCCCATCACGGGCATTTAAGATTGGGTCTACACCAGCTGTCATACCAAGTCTGTTTATGAAAGGGCCTTAAAAACATTGGGTCAAAATATTAGGCCCTATGAGTCTATCTCATTAACCATATTAATTTAGCCCATTTTTATTTTATTAGAAAAAAAAATCCAATTAATAGAAGTCCACATATTGGAATAAAATTCCAACATTCTCCCACTTGGGCAAATATTAATTGTAATTTTAAAACAATAAAAAGTAAAGTTTGAGAAAACGACTCTCGGCTAAATTACCAAAAGGATTTTGACTATGGCCATACTTTAAAGAAAAGAAATACGACAATGAGACAAGACTACCAACATAATCCGGTCCAGTAAAAATTACTAATATTGGATCATAATGGTGATTGCATCTTTCATTAATACAAAACCTTCCATGGTCATATATACCAGCAATTCCACTGACATGGATTCATACATGGTGGTGTAGCAAGAAATAGCAACTAAAATATGACCCAAATATGTATGCTATTTCATTGCTGGTCCTCCAATTTTCTTGTAAGACATGGATTTTTAGAACTATATGAAATCCCAAGAAAATTTGATTTTCTAATAAAATATGGGCCTCTTGTGCAATAGGAAACCCTAAGAAAATCTATGATTTTATTGTAGACATGAATTTCTAAAAACAATATGAAATTCCAAGAAAATCTGACTTCAAAAGAAGTTATGTATGCCTCGTTCAATACCATATACAACATGGTGTTATTTATGAGACATACCCAACTCTCAAGATCAACACCTAATCTTAAGATATATATCAAGCGAAATATAACAACAAAAATGTGCACACAATTATAATAAATACATCAATAATTGAAAAAGAATCTCGCATTAAAACAAATAGTTTAATGTAACAAATTCATTAAAGAAACATATCTCATCTAGCTTAATACATCAAAAGACTCAATTACACCGATGTATTCTATATGTCTTTTGAAAATAATAGGTCTTAATCACTTGGTCAAAGGATCTGCAAGCATAGAATTAGTATCGACATACTCTATCATAATGGTGCCATTTTTAGCCAAGTCTCTTCAGCGAGATATTTAAACTTGACATGTTTAGATGCACTAGAGGACTAATTATTCCTTGAAAAGAACATAGCAGCAACATTACACGATAAATCCTCAATAACTTAAAAATTGAATCATCAACTAAAAGTCTGAAATGAAAGCTTTTAGATTTTTCTCAAATATCTCAAGACTTTCTTAATAGCCACTCAATGTTCTTGTTCTAGATTAGAGAAATAGCACCGAAGAACACCAATAGCAAAGGTTATATCACACCTAGGACAGACTTGTGCATATATTAGAATGCCAACAATGCTAGAGTAAAGGACATTTTTCATAGACTCTTGCTCAAGTTTGTTTTCAGGGCACTGTGCAAGGCTAGATTTATCACCTTTTACTATAAGCACATCACTAGGTTTACAATTCTGCAGGTTAGATCTAGCCAAAAACACAATCAATGTAACTCACTTGAGAAAGTCCTAACAAGCCTTGAGTTCTATCACGATGAATCCCAATTCCAAGGAACAAAAGATGTTTCACCAAGATCCTTCATATTGAAATTATGACATAACATTTGCTTAGTCACATGGAGCAAACTCTAATCACTACTAGTAAGCAAAATATCAACAACATAAAGCACCAACTATATGAGTTTGCTCCCACTAGCCTTGAGATAAATACAATTACCCATTTGATTTGCTTTAAAGCCTAATGAAGTGATTACCTTATCAAACTTCAAGGACCACTGACAAGAAGCCTGTTTAAGGCCTTAAAATGGCTTATTTAGCTTAGGTGTTCCTTCCCTTCTTGAATAAAACCCTCGTGTTGAGTCATATAAACTTCGTCATCAAGATCACCATTAAGGAAAGCTGTCCTAGCATCCATTTGGTGGAGTTCCAAGTCAAAATGTGCTACTAAACTCATAATGGTCTTGAAGGAATCTTTGGAGGAAACAGGAGAGAAAGTGTCACCATAATCAATTCCAGTTTTTTGAGTAAAGCATTTAGCTACAAGTCTAGCCTTGAACTTTTCAATCTTCCCTTTTGAGTCTTTCTTGGTTTTAAACACCCATTTGCAACCTATAGTCTTTCGACCTTAGGGCAGATCAACTAACTTTCACATATTATTCTCTTTCATCGAGTGAATTTCATCCTCCATAGCATTAAACCACAAGTCTAATTGAGGACTAGACCTGGCATCAAAATAGCTGATAGGATCAACTATAGGACTAACATCATAATCACTTTCTAAGAGATATACATAGTAGTCATTAGGAATTGCTCGAAGTCTCTCTCTAGAAGAACGTCTAGAGGGCATTTGATGGATATGATTTTGAGGTGGATCAATATTCAAATCACCCTCCATATTAGCATTAGTCGTAGCTTACTTGCTTATGAGGATCCTAAATTTCAAGTGTAGCGAGTTAGGAAGGTGTGATAGATTCAATCTGATTATCAACAACTATAGGATGAATACATTAACCTTATATTAGGCACATTATGCTCTAAGAACTTGGCTGTTTGAGACTTACCTACTCAAGGTATACGTGAAGGATGAAGGAATCTATATCTTTTAAAATGATTTAGATACCTAATGAAATAACTATGAGTAGATCTCGGATTAATCTCCCCCTTCCCCCCTTTTTTTTTTCTCAAAAGGGTTATAATAAATTCTAACCTCAGTAGGACATCCCCGCACATGAGAATGATTTAAGCTAGGCTTCCTACCAACCTACAACTTAAAAGGTGTTTTAGGAGTTGATTTGGTAGGAACACGATTAAGTATATACATGGCAATTCTTATGACTTCACCCCAAAGAAATTTAGGTAACTCACATCAGCTCATCATGCTCTTCATCATCTCAGCTAAGGTGCAATCACGCCTTTCGGCTACACTATTTTGCTCAGGACTCCCAGGCATGGTATATTGAGCAACAATTTCAGATTCTTGTAAAATATTTGGCGAATAATCCCATGCATTGCCAGTCTCATCGTGTTTGCCTCTAATACAATCAACAAAAATGTTCATATCTCTAAAGTTAAGACTAGGAAGAATGGCTTCTTTTATCAGTCTTTCTATCCTATGTTTAGAAATATGGCCAACACTTATACCATAACATGGAAGAATCTTCACTATTTCGGGTCTTTTAAGTATAATACTTTTCAATATTAAAGGAAGAATAGATTTGATTGGTAGCCAAAGTCAACACATATAGGCTATCGGATAAAAAGTCACAACCAATAATTTTAGAGTCCAACATCAAATTAATCTTCCCTTTGTCAAAAGAGATATGACAACCTAAATCGTCCAAAACATAAATAAAAATTAAGTTATGAGTGAAAGTTGGCAATAGAAAACATTTTTCAAAACAAGCAAGGTTGTTTGTCCACTCTTTTCTCTTAATTTCTCTTCCTTAAAGATACATTTGGAAATAAGGTTAAGAATACTATGTAATTCATTTTGGGAATTGTAGGCTATTTTAATTTGATAAATTCCATAAGTAAGGAATTAAGAACAGCATGAACAATATAGTTATCAGGAAAGGGAAATATCAAGATCCTTGAGTTTGAATTAGATATAACCATTTTAGAATATACTCCCTAACCTAGCTAGAATTATTATACTTCATACATGTCAGATCACTCATTAGATTCCCAAGCTCAAAATTATCACACACTTGTTACTTCCATTCTATTGTGTGGAAAAACTCCCTAGCATAATTAGTCTTAGGATGTGTGCTAACCAAATGTTCTCCAATTGAAGTTTTCAAAGCTAGAAGACTTAGGCAATTGGATCCCTCCCACTGGGTATAAGCTCTTTTCGCACCATTGGAAGCATTATCAGTAGGTTGGGGAGGTTGATCCTCCTAGAGAGTTATATCAATATCATCTAATCCCAAGACAAACTCAATATCTCACTTCTATCTTTTACAATTTCCGCCATTCAATACTTCAATAGTAGCACTCCATTATTTAAATTCACAATAGCCGTCCAAAACAATAAGAATGCAACAAACTGCTTCAATAATAGGCAATTAACAAGAATAAGCTTAGAACAATATTGCTTAATTCCTCATAGAGTCCTCGTGAGTCATGACAAACTCCCCTTTGGGCAGAGCAAGCCACAATCACAATGCCTCTCATGCAAGAACGGTACAAAGATACACTAATTTTTGAAAAGTTGCCTCCTTTGGGAAACAAATCTTCTAGATTAATATATTCTCATCAATATGTTCCACACCAATAAAACCAATTATCACACATATCTAACCCCCTTTGGGCAGGTAAGAATGTATAATAATACCAACTTGAGATATACATGTCATAAATTTTACAAATCTCAATAAATAAAACACTTTGGTGTAACTATTTATTTCAACCTATAAAATAAGCGCATGACCGAGTTCAATAATAAATTGCCCAACTTGCACACATGCAAATATGTATACAAGACTCCCATAAAACTAAGCACTAGAACAATATGTACTTTTGGGGAGTTGTAATTTGTAGCATTCAAATTGTTTCAAAATCTATCTATTTAAATATTATGTATCCCTACAAATATATTATTTCTAAAAATATCAATTAAGGTCTAAATCAAATAAAGAGCATAATAAGACACTTTATAAATTGGTCGAACAAAATTCAATAAAAGAAAAAACAATATTAATTAAGTAATCAATGAATAATATGCCTTAATTTTCAATAATGATGTAATTAATATATATACAATTCATAAACTGTAGTATTACGTAACAATCTCAAGAAACCTATATACAATCCATATGTACAATCCATAATCTATATATTAAACAACCTCATCATGAAACCTAACATATGCATAAACTAACACATATACAAAACAAAGATCTCAATCACGCAACCATTGGATTCTGCCAGAAACTAAACTTGAATTTCATTCTGTATCATTGGCCATCATGCATGATTTAAATACAAGGCTAAATACACCCTAATTGCTTCATTACCGAAAATTGAGATCAAATAATTTAAATTCTCATTCCAGCATGCAAAAAATAAAAAAATAAAAAAAATTCCTTGTAATTTAAAAGGATTTAAGATATATGAAATTCAATCAATAAAATTAGATTTTGATCCATGGATACAATGGCTCCGATACAAACTGTAAGAAATAATTTAGCCCAAGATTCAAATATCCATGAAATCAAAATACCATAGATAGATTGATTTAGTCACATACCTGTTTGAGTCACGAGAGTGATGATCAATGATTCTTGTAATTTCATGATTGATTGCTAAGTCTTCCTTTCCTTCTCACACAAACCACTTGACAACTTTAATGAGATAGCAATATCAAAACGTGGAGTGGAGAGGGGACCTAACCACAATATATATAAGATAAAACCCTAGAAAGCCCTCCCATCACGGACCTCTAAGATTGGGCTTACATCAGCTGTCATACCAAGTGTGGTTAGAAAAGGGCCTTAACAACATTGGGTCAAAATATTAGGCCTTATGAATCTATCTCATTAACCATATTAATTTAGCCCATTTTTATTTTATTAGAAAATAAATCCAATTAACAGAAGTCCACATATTGAAATAAAATTCCAACAAGATAACGTATTTTTATTTTGGAGCCCTCTGAATCTTGCTCATTTGCCAATAAACTTACCTTGGATCTTATATAATTTTTGTTTCTGGGGAAAAAAAAAAAAAAGAATAGATCAGTTCTAGTTGGGCTGAGGATCTTGATGAATTATTGGGTTCATTTTTATTATGGCATCATCATACTCTTCCGTTATGAAATTTATATTAATTACCCTCTTCTATTAAGACCATATTCAAATATTCCTATAAGCTAAAATAATTAATATTGATGAATAAAAATATCATTGCATTGAATAAAAGGACAAACTTTGTCCTCTCGCTATAATCTATATCATTTTTGTCTTCTCTATAGTCAAAGGACAATTAATACTACAATAAATCAAGCATTAAAAACACTAAAAAAAATGCTATTTAAATAATGTTATAATAACAATTTTATATTTAATGACATTTTAAAAAAGTGTCACTTGTGGCGGTGTAGCTAAATGTATAAATGTCACTAAATTATCTTTATTTTGACATTAATAAAATGCAATAAAAATTGCATCTAATGACACTTTAAAATATCATGACAAAATGCATTAAATAACATGTTAAAGTGCCATTAAAAATTATTTTAAGTGACATGTTAATATGCCACTAAAAATTGCATATAGTGGCAGGTTAAAACACTATAAAAGTTTATTTAAATAACAAGGTAATGTGTCATAAAAAATACAATAAATAGCATGTTAAAATGTCACAAAAGTACTTTTAAATGGCATGCTAATGTGCCACAAAAATGCATATAGTGATGTTAAAATGTTGTAGTAGATTCCTTTAAATGATACACTAACGTGCATAGAATTGATTAAATAATATACTGAATTAAATGGAAAAAGAAGGTTCTTTTGAGTGGCATCTTAATCTGCTTCTAGCACCCCATATATGAGACTCCAACATGATCCAATTGCTTTGTACAAGATTTGAACCTGCAACATCTTACTTGAAAAGATATGAGTTTACCGTTAAATTACTTACTAAATTGTCATTTTAAATTTTCAAAAATGTTACTATATTTTTATACTTCAAAGCATATTTTATCAATTATTTAAATGTATGCTTGAAATTATTTTATTAAGTAATATATTTGATAAAGTGTGAGACATTAAATTTAGAGAGAAAATATTCAAAAAAATAATGTATAGGTGAGGAGAAAAAATTGGCAAAAACTTAAAAAAAATTTACTTCTTGAAAAATATGGTTAATTTAGTTGAAACATTAAAATTATATTAACTAGTTAATTTAATCAATACATTATAATAAGATATAAATTTATGAAATTTACAGTTATTAATAACTATATATACTTTATTTATTTTTGTGATATTTATTTCATGCCACATCATAACTAAATTATAAGTGATTTTTTTTAAGAAAAAAGTAGTGATGCTAGTTAAATGCTTTTATCATATAGTTTTGTTAGTAATTTCAATAAAGTTACGTTTTTATAATATTTATTAATCAATTACCACTAAACACTATATCATAGTGGAATTTTTTATTACTATCACTATATTATAATGTGCCATTATACTGTAAAATGGCGTCAAATTAGTGCCACTAAGCAGTTTACGGTACTTTTTACAAATGACACCATAAATAAATATGAGTGGCATTTTTTAAGAAAAATTAGTGGCACTACTTAAATGCCTTGTAAATATATTTATGTTGGCATTTTTAATCAAATATCACTATATTTTTTTGTCACTTATTAATCAAATGCCGCTAATATATTGCGCCGCAGTGACGTTTTTCAGCAATTATCACTATATTACTCTTGTGTGTCATTACTACCGAATGTCACTAAGTTAATGTCACTAAATATTTTGTGGCAATTTTCTAAGTGACACCATAAGTAAACATGAGTGACACTTTTTAAGAAAAATTATTAGTACTGTTAAATGCCTTCAAATCATATTTTTGTTGGCATTTTTAATCAACAAATTGGTGACGCTACTTAAATGTCTTTGAAATATATTTATCTTGACATTTTCTATCAAATGTCACTATTTTATTTGTCATTTAATAATAAAATGCTACCAAATATTAAATTATAGTGGCATTCTTTTACAACTATCACCGTAATAATTTTTTGTGTCATACTATTATTATATTATAAAATATCACCAAATTAGTGCCACTAAATGCCAATTTTTGTAGTGTAATTTGAATAATTTGACCTTAAATTTTATGCAATATCAACTTCAAAAATTAAGCTTCACTTAAATCCAATTTAAACTTAAAATTGCGTCACGAAAAGTTATATGACTACCCTCTTATATACGTAGATATACATATATATTGCTTTAAAAGCATCCCTTATATTTTCTTTTTTTTAATTGAAAATGCTTAGTTTCATTGATTAGATATTGATATGGGTAAGACATATGCCCAATAAGAGTATGTTACGCCCCAAATTCAGAACATAACACGGTGCCCCTAAGCCCAAAGACTCAGAGACACTAAGCCTCAAATTCAATAGAGCATGCTAAATTTCCAAAAAAAAAAAAAACTATTATTAAATAATCCCAAAAATAAATCGTTACAATGAAAGATAATCAATTACTGGTCTTAATAATTAAACTTGAATATCCAAGAACTCAAAGAAAATTTCCTGATCAATCTAACTGGAAAATTTAAACATCAAATGCATCTACTCTAAAAACACCAATCTCTTGTCACCATTCCCAAAAATTGCCCATCCTTCTCGTCCTGAACTAAGTTATCTGTAAATTGGTAAATTAATATCTTAT
Source organism: Jacaranda mimosifolia (assembly GCA_018894105.1). Classification (NCBI taxonomy): domain Eukaryota; kingdom Viridiplantae; phylum Streptophyta; class Magnoliopsida; order Lamiales; family Bignoniaceae; genus Jacaranda; species Jacaranda mimosifolia. The sequence continues at coordinate 33,330,227 of CM032122.1, read as the reverse complement.
GAGCGACACTTCGTCCAGCAAATAAATCTCCTTCTCCTTCTAATGAATTTGAGCATCTATAAATATCAAACAAAAGAAAAGTAATCATTGAAGACAAAATATTCTTTTTCAAAAATATAACAATTAGTGTGCAAAAATTCAAGAATTATTTTATCAGTACATACTTTCAGAGTAATTCAGAACAAAAGTTACACAGCTTATCAAAAACTTTCAATTCATTAATTAACCATGCTCATGAACTTTCAGGATTCTAATCGGTTATCTTGGCCAAGATCTTAACTACAACGCCATTAAGTGGCTTCGAAAATCTTAACTACAACGCCGTTGAGAGGCTTTAGAATTCTTAACTACAACGCCGTTAAGAGGCTTCAGAATTCTTAACTACAACGCCATTAAGAGGCTTCAGAAATCTTAACTACAATGTCGTTAAGTAGCTTCAGAAATCTTTTGCTACTGTAACCCTGTAACACAGTTACAAAACCCGTTCCTACCAACAGTTTCTCGATTATTCAGAACATAAATCCTTTTTGTTATTTATTTCGACAAAAAGTACTATATCTTGTGCAAGTATTCAGAAAGATTTTATTTTACATGCTCAAATCCAAAAAACAAATAAGTTTTGTGCATGCAGAAAAGTCTTATAAACAGTTAAATATTTGCAGATAGAAAATTCTACAATAAATACCTTTAGATCTAAAAGTTTAATAAAAAGAACATGCCATTTATTTTTTATGCATAAATCATTTGTACAGAATATATTTTCAAGAGAAAAAGAATAGAGATTTACTTACACCACAATCTTAAACCTAAAGTTTCCCTTAGATTTGATCTACCACTTAAGTCTTCTTCACTAATTCTACGACAGAATAAAAAAATAGGATGTTAGTACCTATCAGAATGGAATACCCTACGGATGTTTAATGAATAATTAGAAAATTGGTATTTTCTTACCTTTGTGTATGACTTTTTTATTTCCTACCGTATGTGTATTTATACTACTAGGCTATGTATTCTAGATAAACTAGAATTCATATCTTATTGAGATAAGAAGATCACTCTAATCCTAACGTCTCAGATTTGATCAAATATCAATCCCAAATAATGATAACTTAAAACTACAGAGATAATTATGAAATCCTAACCTTATCAGGATTAGGTAGTTACTGAAATCCCAAGCCAATGATTAATATTTATCCAAGATCCTACCTCCTCATGATATAATTATTCTAGATTTTGCTTAGCTATTATCAATTTATCATAGGTTAGTAATTAAAAGAATATGAAATATTCATTATTTTCGCATGAAAATATATAGGTACGAAAATAAGGTTCTAGAATTCTATATCACCTATATTTACATGGTTTCAGTTAACCAATATGATTAAATACCTTATGGGGGTTAAAAACTATCCAAATGGAGTTCCAAAATGATGGAAAGGCCTCTAGAATTTTCCATCCATTCATAAATCCGAAAATTCCACAAAAATTGATTTTCGTCATCTTTAATTTAACAAACGTGGACCCAAACCTATAAATACTTCATAATAGTTTGTGGGCTTATTCTCTATACTACTTATGAGCTTAATCATAACTTAAAATAAATTAAATAGTTTGGGCTACTATGACATCTAACCTATAAAATGCAAATACCATTTATAGGTTTATTTTTATACTAGGTATGGGCCTTAACAACTTGAAATAAATTAAATAATTTGAGTTAACTAATACATCTTAAATCACTAATTAGATATGAACTAAAGATTAGTATTTCTTTAGCCATAAGGTGGCATCCAAAGTAGCTAGCTTAAAATCATTAATATAAAACTCAATCAATAAAGTTCCACCAAATAATTAACTTAATAAATTCTACATCTCCAATCATCACCAAGCAATCCTAAAAATATTATTAAAATCTAAAATCTATGTCTTTGAAATTGCGAATAAAAATCTAGATGAGTACCTAAATTAGGTTCCTTAATAACTCCCAAAAAGAATAATTTATATCCCATATTTGTTTTCTATTAAAATCCCCTAAATATTGACCGAGTCCTAAATAAATTTGTATTCTCAAATTCTAGGAGAAGAGCAACCCAATAATATCAGTGGAAAAATCAAAATCAAATAATTTTATTCCATAATTTCTACCATCTAATATCGTATCTATATTATAATAATTCATATAAAGACTTGGGGTATTACAGGTTACATACCCAATATCCAGCCCAAACAAGATAACCTCTGGGCCCAAATAGATTGGCCCACATCATTGCTTCTGAACTGTTTCTAATATTTAAAATCGACCTGTGAGGTCAAATAGGTCAAAATCGCCCCCGACCTCTGAAGGTCGAAAACTTGCAGCAATTAGGGTGACTACTTGCCCACATGGCGCATTAATGGCAACCTACCACCTATCGCATCAGCATTAAATGTGTTCGAACCACCCTCTTGTCCGCATTAGATGGCTTTGACGGCGCATCATCTTCACATTAATGACGATAATGGTTACCTCTCTGGCCAGCTGGTCATTAGCAAAGCCCTAGACTAAGTCGAAAGACCTAAGTTACCCCCATTCAAGTAAGAGAAGGCTTGATTTGTATCAAGGAGAAATTCGTATTTTTATCCCTCCCCAACCACTATAAATATTCCCACTTTCAGAGACAAATGTACGCTTTTATACACTTTCTAAGTCGTTACTCTACCAAATTATCTTCAAATTGAAAACTGATTTAAGCATCGGAGGGTCTTAATCAAGGATTCTCTCGACTAGCCTAACGTTTGTTCATTGATTGCAGGATTTGACCTGCATAATCTATTTTCCTATCTTTTTGGTCAACATGAGACCTTTGGTCAAAACTAAGAAGCCTACCTCACCAAAATTGACATCATCAGATATAACAAGAATGTTCTTTTAATTTTTTTTATTTTCTAATTTCGATTGCATTTTTACAAATTATAGTTATATGTTAAATTAGATTATTTAATTTGTATTGATCTATGCATGCCCACCCTATTTAATTTACATAATAGAGTTATTTATACTAAGAATTCATATCAACTAATATGACCACCAAATTTAATACTTACTTAATAAAGAATTAAAAATTAAATCATTCTGAATTACACAAGAACATATAGGTACCTATGAATTAATATATGCCAGAGTTCTATTAGTTTCTTAATTGTTATTTCTATTAGTATTCCAACAAGTAGGTCAAAGTTTATTTGGTTAAGACTATAAGTTCACACACACACACACACACACACACACACACACACACACACACATATATATATATATATATATATTGGATTGATCACAATATGTCGATGCGAATTACTTAAGTTATAGTTTAGCAATTTGATAGTAAAGATAATACTGTTCTCAGACAAAATGAAGCATTTCCTTTTTTAACAAGGTTTAGAAGTAGCTTTGAAAAAAAAAATGAGGAGAGGAGAAATATATCTGATTTGCAATGGCCGGGACAGAATGATATTATGTGAATATATAATTTGACTTTGTATTATAGATAATATAATCGATTACATTGTGGATGACAATCCAAAAATTTTATATCAAAATTGTGGATAAAATTGTATCTCAAAAACAGACTTTATATAGAAAATTGCTTTTGAAACGACAATTAGATTAAAGATGAAGGAAGGTGATAATCTAATGGATCACATGAACTAGTTTAATAGACTAGTACATCAATTCTAAAAAATTCATGTGAAAATTAAGGAAAAAGATAAAGCACTTTTAGTGTTACCCCGTCCCCACATTTTTATAACACTGTGGTGACAATGCTATAATATAAGAAAAATATACTGGAGTTGAGACATGAGAAACTGTCACTTTTGTCACACAAAAAATAAAATTACAAAATAAAAGATGGGAGAAGAGTTTGCATTGATTGCTCGAGAAATAAATCATGATAGGAGGATATCTGGTGGATGATGCCAAGAGAAGGTCAAAATGTGCTATAAATAATATGAAGCCACATAAAGAAGTATTATCCTTACAAAATAAAAATGGTGAAGAAAGCAGTGCTGATGATTTGGTGGTAGCATATGATGGAGATATTTTCAAATTTGTACTCATAAATATTTTTGTGAGATGATTAGATTTTAGATTCTATATATGTAATACATATTTGCTCCAAGAAGTTCACTTCAATTGTAAAGGACAAGTATTTTGTCCTTGAATGATGGTTCTATTTTTAAATTGATGGATATTAAAGTGGTGAAAATTAAATTTTTTTTTTTTTTTGCTAGAGTGAATCATATTTTAATTGGTGTCATATATGTCCTAAAAATGTATAAGAATCTTTTTTTTTTTTTTCAGGCAGATGAATTTCAAGTGTTGTAAATATTCGATTAAAGATAAAATCTTAAAAGTTACATGTGGCGGATGGGTCCTGATGAAATGTGAGCAAAGTATGATAATTTGTATAGTTTGGTAACATTCAGGGATGACTAAAGGTAGAGGGTGTCAAAAAGCTTATAATATTCAGATAGGTATGGAAGAAATACAATTGGGCATTGTTTGCTTGGCTTGATTAGGTGTGATACATACTTATATGGTGTTTGGATGAGCTTATAAGCTACTTAAAACATCTTATAAGATGTTTAAGAGCTTATAAGAGGGTGTTTGGGTGAGCTTATAAGCTTCTCAAAACATCTTATAAGATGTTTAAGAGCTTATAAGTTGATAAAAAGTGTTTGATAAATTTCTTTAAAAAAGAGCTTATAAGATCATAAAATAAGATGTTATGAGCTTATAAGCTCTTTTAAAAAAATTAAGGAGACCCTAGTTTACTTTTAAGATCTTAACAAATTCCTTTATTTTTAGCCATTTTAATTACAAAATTACAATTATTAACATCTTATAAGCTCCAATATCTTATTTTATCCAAACATTTCAACAACTTATTTTAAAAATAAGATCTAACATCTTATAAGATGTTTAAAATAAACTTAGCCAAACACCCTCTAAGTTAATAAAAAGTGTTTGGCAATTTTTTTTAAAAAAGAGCTTATAAGATCCTAAAATAAGATGTTAGGAGCTTATAAGTTCTTTTAAAAAAAGTAAGGAGACCCTAACTTATTTTTAAGATCTTAACAAGCTCCTACATTTTTAACCATTTTAATTACAAAATTGCCATTATTAACATCTTATAAGCTCCAATATCTCATTTTATCCAAACACTTCAACAACTTATTTTAAAAATAAGATCTAACATCTTATAAGCTCCAAAAACATCTTATAAGATATAGGAGCTTATAAGATGTTTAAAATAAGCTTAGCCAAACACCCTATTAATCAAGTCTCTTTTAATGTTTGTTTCAATTGATAAAAGCCTTTAATAAATCCTAGGCCAAACATTATTTGTTTGTTGCTTTTGGAAAATGGATCAAATGGGGGAATGCTTGATTTTGTGTGATAAGAATTACAAAAATCAAATAAGGCCTAATTTTTATCTTATTTCCAATTAAACATTGTTCCTAAAAATGAGGAAGAATGAGGAAATTGTGAAAAACTTATTAAAAAGTATAAATGATATAATAGTAAACTTATATATTATATTTTTATTTATTTATATATTAATCTTACCAATCAAACATAGAATTAAAATGTATCTATTTGCTTATATATCACTTATAATCACATTATTCAAAGCAAATGAGCCCTTGGAGAAAAGGATGGATTGAGATTGTCTATATTCACATGCAACAAGTGATATTAATTGGGTTGTACATGTGCATTAACTGATTTGAATCAATTGGTGTTAGAAGCTTATTAATTTAACAAGTATATGTGATTGTATATGTACGAAGACCGATGGAACTTGTGTTCTGGTTTGCAATGGAGTAGGGAACAAATGCTAAATTAAGAGGGTGTTTGGGTGAGCTCATAAACTCCTTAAAATATCTTATAAGATGTTTAATAGCATATAAGTTGATAAAAAGTGTTTGATAATTTTTTAAAAAAAAAGAGCTTATAAGATCCTAAAATAAGATGTTAGGAGCTTATTAGTTCTTTTTAAAAAAAGTAAAGAAACCCTAACTTATTTTTAAGATCTTAACAAGCACCTTCATTTTTAACCATTTTAATTACAAAATTACCATTATTAATATCTTATAAGCTCCAACATCTCATTTTATCCAAACACTTCAACAACTTATTTTAAAAACAAGATCTAATATCTTATGAGCTCCAAAAACATCTTATAAGATGTAGGAACTTATATCTTATAAGATGTTTTAAATAAGCTTAGCCAAACACCCTCTAAGTAGCATTGCGATGTGAAGACTACTGAAATTCGACTTAATTAATTGAGATCAAATTTCATTAGAGAATTCTCAGTTTTTGAGTGATTTTTATTAGTCGAACATACTCATAATACTTGTGAAATATTTATTTTGAATTACAAGTGAAGTAATGCAAATGAATTGAAAGGATTTTCTTTGATAAATTTAAGGATGGTTGCAACTAAAATTTATGTATACAGACACACATACGCACATGTTTATATATATTTGGTTGGATATCAAACCTAAGGCTGAATCTTATATTGTTAAATTTCTCATATAACAGAAGAATGAAAACTCTTATAAACATAGATGAATTTTATTAATTCTTTGTATTTTAATTTTTATTTGTTGGATATTCTTTTTATTGTTAAATTTATTGATTAATTGTAATCAGCTCATGATAAATTACATTTAAGATTTTAATCACTTCCATCGCGTGTCCTAGCAAGACTAATTATATATGATGCAATTAAGGTGAATTGCGAGGAGTAAAACCTACTTAAAATTAATTGTCATTGCAAATGAAATAAAATAAAATCAAGTAATTCATGATTCAATATTCACTCATGCAATCATCCATTTAAATAAAGTTTGTATATTGACCTGATAATTGGGTACCTATGGATAACCTAATGACGGGTAATAACATATTGGGTAAATTTACCCAATTTACCCTTTTTTATTGGGCAAAATGCATTTTACCCCCTAATACTTCTAAAAAAGTTGCAAAAAAGGGTCCGCATAGTATGTTAGTGATTCATGCGCTGAATATGCGATTTTTTTCTACATTTTAAAGCGTTTGATGCCATAACATGACATATTTGCCCTCCTATTACAATTAAAGGAAATGTCATCCATTTGACCTATTATGAATGTATTTTATCCCCTTATAAAGAACCTAATGGGTTGAAAATCCCTGTATTTTGTAGAGGTATTACTGCAACTCAAGTTATTGACAAAAAGAAGGATGCAGCCAACATTAGTTTTAATTATTTTATTCATGAAAAAAATTTGTTTAGATGTTAAATTGAAATTGTTTAGGAGTTGATGAAAGCTAATTTTTTAATCAATTCTTAATTAGAAGTTTGATCATAAAATGAGAGTGGCTGGAATACAGTAGATAAAATGCTTCACATAGCAAAGTGATAAATTAATATATGGCAATAAAGTGGCCCTACAATGTGAGCCTCAAAAGACAACAACTTTAATGTTTAAGTGCACCAAAACCTGCAAAACTATTATCTAAATCAACCACTAGTATATTCAAAAGAGATAGCACCAACTAGCTAGCCGATACATTCAAGTACCAACAAAGTATTAAAAAGCATCACCAACTTGCACAAGAAAAAAATTATTCACTATACTCACCCACAGCTCTTCTTTTTGACCTTTTTCTTAAATTTTGTGACACCTTTGAAATTTGAGACTTTCTTACTCTTGAACTCTTATAGCTCTCTCTTTCCTTTCTCTACTGTTTGTACTGGTGCTCCACGGGTTGTTGAAGTTCTAGCTTTCTTCCTCCCCAATAATTCTACATTTCTAGGTCCTTGGTATATTCTCCCCTTGTTTCTTTATACAAGTCTAGTCTCCTATTTGTAAATTAGAGAATAAAATTAGTTTATTAGATTTAGTATCATATGTAAATAAATCTGAGAGCTTACCCTGATATTAGTAGGTGCAACATCATTAATTACTGTTTGAGATGGATTATTTGAAGAAGCTTGACTTGAATGCATTATTGGAGCTTGATTGGAGGCTTCTGTTGGTTGTGGTACTAGAACATGTCTTGGAGTTTTGTGACTTCTGAATTCCAATATCAGGGTTATCCTTGATTGCATTCTCTATCCTCTTTGAAAGATATTTATAATTGGCAAGGCAATTTTCAAATTTTCTAGCACAATTATGCTTGTCTCTCAATGTCTTTATTTGAAAAGTAGGCCCGTTAAGGATTATAGAAGCATGAATCCTCCAGTTACATGTTTTTTCTTTGCAAACAGCAGTGATCTTATTGGCTTCATTCTTCAAAAACAACAACTTATACCCTTGCCTTACGCCCTAGTCTCCAATCACTTCCTTGAACTCTTTGCTTGTACATAATTTGTCCCCAATCTTTAGATCATAATTCTTCATATTCATTTCCTCTTGTTTGTAGTAATAATATTTTGGCACCTCATCATCTAACCCATCCAAACTAACAAGTTCAGCTTCCTCACCAGGGTAACTGTACCACTCGTCCAACTGCACATTTGGCTCAATTGAACCTCTTTTCTTCTTTCCCGTTTTCACAATTTTCTTCTTTATTCTCTTCAGCTTGTCTATGAGACCAGCCTTGCTCATTTGTTTATCCACAAATATGTCATCATCACCAGAATCTTCTAAGTCATCCAACATTTCACTAGGTGCATATAATTCATCATCCTCAAGTTGTACATAGTATGAGTTAGATGACTCTTCACTGATGTCAATATCAGCTCCTTCATCAACTGAATGTGGCATTTCTGTAACAGCTGCTCCATCTGCTGCTTCATCATCTAATGCACGTGGCATATCTGTGACAAATTCATCATCCACAAATTCATCATCTAGTGCATGTGGCCCTATTGATACTAACTGTTCATCCACATGTGTTCCCATATCTATTCCAATCTCATCAGCTCTCTTATAGGTTCCCATATATGTTCTCATTTCATCTGACCTAGTTTCTTCAGCTCTAATATTTGTTCCTACTAGATCATCATCATCATTAAAGTCAATGCCTTCTATCAATGCATTCATCTGTTCGTCATCCAACTTGTTTGATATATGTTGATTGTAAACTATCTTGCACTGTAGGTCAATAATCTGTGTTGGATTTTTTGCTTCTTCTACATAAAATGTCATGACACATTCATTTCTCAAAGCATGTTTCATATCTTCCAAGCTTGTATCATCCCAAATTAATCTTGTACTCTTGTCAAGCAATAATCCTGATAGTTTATAGTAGAAGCACATATTGATCTCTTCCCTTCCACATAACTCATACATCTAATGCAATGAAGACATTGTCAAGTCTTCTATGCTCAGGTTTGCTAACTCAATTTCATGTTTCTATCCCCCCACTGTATTGGACATCATGTCATGTTCTTGCAAACCTCTCACCAACCCATATTTCAAAGAAATTTGAGTCCTCCATTAATCTACAAACAAAATAGAACATGTTTAATAATTTGTACATTGAATTTCAAAACAAAGCAAAGATCAAAAAAAAAACACAGAATAGTCTGTAGCATTCCCACTTTTTTCTCCCTGTTCCATCTTTTTCATGTTAATTATGAGCCTCATCCATCTTTTCCTTGTTAATTTACATATCTCACAACTAGTCTGTAGCATTTCCACTTTTCCTCAATGAATGATTGTTGGTAAAAGGTGTTGGATTTTATTTTTGGCTTTGACTTTTGGGACAGATGATAAATTCTTGGGTTCTATTTTTGGGCCTAGTAAGAATACTTTAAAATGATCAAAAGTTGTAGCTCAGTGAAAATTGAACAAGGGATTAAAACTTTATTTTGCCTTTTTAGTTACTCAAATTAGAAATCAAAAGTGCGAATATAAGAGGTAAACAAACCTAAAAATCTAATTAGAAACAACAATGAAAAAGCCATTTTAAAAATAAAACAATAATTATTTAAACTAATATAACTAGAAACAACAATGAAAATACATTTTAAAAACAAAATAAAAAATGTAGTATAAAATGGGATGAACAGTATTACCTTGACGATCAAGTTGGGTTTAGCATCCACTTGTTTCAATAGGCAAAAAATAATCGGACAAACACTTTTGCTTATAAACAAAATATCCTAAAATAATCAAATCTGCAGAAGTAAAGGAGGATTAGGGCTCAGATTTGGGGAAGAGTGAAGGTTAGAGTTTTTCGTCGTGTTGAGAGACCACTTCAGAACAGTCAATTGGAAAAAAAAAACAAAAAACAAATAAAAAAAACAAAAACCTTGCCTTTAAGATATAAAGAAGGACAATTTTGTCACTTGATAAATCTAAAAAACATTTAAATGAATTAGGGAGAGTGTGCAACTTTTTTAGAAGTACAAAGGGGTATATGCCAAATAGAAAAATACAGGGGATTTTCAGCCCATTAAGTTCTTTACAAGGGGGTAAAATGCATTTTGCCCCATTTTTATTAGGTACAAGATTGTAGACCCATTATTCATGAGCATGGGTACCCTAGCAAAAATTTATTTTTTCAATATTTAAAGGTAAATTAATATTCACCTTGCAACTTAGATGATGTTATTAAAATATTAACTAAATAAAATTAAAACAAAAAGACTACGAATTTATTAAATTGAACAAGTACTTAAAGCATATAAATAACATTGTAGTTTAACATTTACCATTTAAGTATTCAAAATACATCAAACTTACAGTACATTACATTTAAAAATTCAAATTTAAATTTCATTACATGCCAAAAAAAATTTAAATTAAAAGTTTAAATATAACTCAAACATTGTTGTCTTTGTAGAAGAATATGTTACATCCATGAAAATATGAACAACAAATTAATTATCATTTGACTACATAGGTGGCTGCAATCTGAGAAGGATTTTTTGTTATAATTATTTTGTATTTAGGGTATTAGTTTGTTGTAATTTTTTTTATTTATAAAATCCAAAAATTAAAAGTTAGATTAAAAACCTAAAAAAAAACGTAAATATATATATATGGATAACTCATGGGTACCATGGGTTGGACCAAAAAAATGACGGATAATTTAAATATGAATACAATCATCTATATTTTATTAAATTGAGAATATAAAGCTCATTACCTGTATATTTTGAATATCTACATATATGAGTAATATTTTGTCAAGTCTATACATTATTAGAAACATAATCAGTCCCCTGTAGTACCCCATCTATCAGCATCAACTGTTGCAAAGTTTGGTATATTCTATTTGCCCCACTAGTTTTATAACATAGTCAACATTAGACGAATCATCGCGCAGTATAGTGGCCCGAACACATAGCTGAACAATCGTTTGCCGGGACGATACATAGGAACTCAACCGCTACACGTGTAAAGGCGGCGCCGATAGAATCTCCCAGGCTCCCAGCTGTTCTTCCCTAATTGACATAACTTGCGGCGAAGGATTTTTGTGGTATTTAAAGCTAAAAGCAAATATGCCTACAACATTAAACAATGTACACTAATCCTTTATGCCTAACACATTTACGTCCTAATATAACGTGTGTAGATTATGGGTTTAGATTATTTTTATTTTTATTTATACACACACTACCAAAAATTTAAATATCTGCTACGAAAAAATTGATACGAAATTAAATTTATAGTTATAACTGCAACATATAGCTATGAATTTTAGTAGCAAATATAATTTTTTTCAATTATAATAAACAAAAACTATTAATCATCAATATGTAATATTATACTTTTGGAGTGTAACAAATTAGTTATGTATTATCCATATGACAATTAATCTATACATAATAAAAGAATGACTATCAGCTACGAATTGATTGTAGCGAGGGTTGGTTACGAGAATATTAGTTCCAACTTGATTAGGACAATTTCGTAGTCAAAGTTATGAATTTTTAACATTAGCTACGGATTGTTCATAGTTAATGCACTAACTTTTTATAGTGACACATATGTCAGTAGTTTTTTAAATTCGAACTCCTGACCTTACACTTTATATATGAGACATATATATGCCATTGAAACAGAACTACTTTATAAATTTAGATTATGAGAGCAACACGTATGTTATATTTTTTGAGAGTTTGTAGTGGCACTTTGTGTCTTAAAAAAGACAATATATATATATATATATATATATTAAAATTTTAGTAAATTTATATGTATAAAATGTAATTTGTAGTCGTTTTAAGAGATTGAATAATCAAACAAAAGTGTTTAGCACTTATATATCATGAGCTAATGAATCTTCAGAATATCTAATTTATGTCATTGCAATTAAACTAAGCACCCCACCTAATGATAAAGTTTCATCCAACTCTCCCAAATCATTTATGTTTCTCTTTTGTCCATTGTTACTATTGTTAATTAATTTTATTTTAAATGTCTTAAGAAATAACAAACATGAGTGTTCTGTAAAGTAAAAGTGATGAATACGCTAAAAGGGGTAGGAGCGAAATCTTGATTTAATTTGAAGAAACAAACGATCGACATGTCTCGCTTCGATTTGGTTGATAGGATTTAGATTTAATTGATTAAGAGGGTGTTTGGGTGAACTTATAATCTCTTTAAAACACCTTATAAGATGTTTAAAAACATATAAGTTGATAAAAAATATTCGGTAAGTTTTTTTAAAAAAGAGCTTATAAGATCCTAAAATAAGATGTTATGAGCTCATAAGCTCTTTTTAAAAACGTAAGGAGACCCTAACTTATTTTTAAGATCTTAACAAGCTCCTTTATTTTTAACCATTTTAATTATAAAATTGCCATTATAAGCTTCAAGATCTTATTTTATCCAAACACTTCAATAACTCATTTTAAAAATAAGATATAACATCTTATAAGCTCAAAAACATCTTATAAGATGTAGGAGCTTATAAGATGTTTTAAATAAGTTTAGTCAAACACCCTCTAAGGAAAAAAACTTTCTACCACAAGTATTATGGATTAATATCTCATGGAGATTATTCTTCTATGTCTAGTAATAGTTTGAGTATTGTTAGATCACCATCTATGAGAACTGACAACTATGTGCTGCTTCTCAACGTTAGAATGGGGAGCTTTTCGATAATACAAAGTCTTGTTAAAAAGGTTGACTTTTGAGGCAATTTATAAATTGCCCTCTTAATTGATACCTTTTTATAAGGATAAAACACCATACCTTATTCTAAATTGACAATACCTCCTGAAGTTGGCGTTCTATTTTTTTTGTCGACATGTTTGAGCATCATCACATATAATGTATACAATAACAACTCTTACTCTTGAAATTAAAGGATCACACTAATAAAGTGCCCTGTGTAGAATGATAATATATACCTTCATTACACTCATATAAATACTCTATTTGGGATATTTAAGTTGACTCAAAATTCTCTATATTTTGAGTGATATTTCTATTTTTAGTTATTTCATCGCTCTTTGTTTGATTTGATTGTCATAAAGTCTAGATACATACAACTCGAGATTGATTCGAAATAGAGCTTCAGCTCGAGTTGAGCAAGTCGTGAAGCTCGCTAGCTAGCTCGACTTGTTTGCATCCATCCCTATTTAAAGGTGCTCTAATAGTTTGTTTATGTCAAAGGTTGAAGATCCACTTTTTATCATTGTCAATCTTGGAATTTCATATTGGAATTATCACTTTATCCATTACAAATGCAAAACTATATTAATTACATGATATCGTGATGTTAACTTTGGTTGTTGCTAAGAATACGCATTTGTTTTAAATTTCAATTACCTGAATGTCAAATTTTGGGTTGAAGGAGTAGGGATTACCTTAACTAGAGAAGCAGAAACAGGACCAAATCTTCCATGGCGTCTTTTTTGTGCCCCTCTTCTATTGCCGTATCCCTATCCTGTAAAAGATAAAGAACCTTTGACACTTTTTCCTTTTCCCATGGGATCTTAGCTTTGAAATTGGAAGTTGTATGAACGGTAACGTCTATGTACCGCTCCATGAGAAGTTGGTGGACAAAAATGACCTTATCATATCTCATTCTCGTCTTCAATGGGGTCTGCTCTTTATTTTGGAGGGAAGGATTTATCAATACAACAAAGGCAAAGTCAATAAAAGGCAACCTAACTATTCCGAACAAAATTCAACTTTTAGTTTCATTTTGCAGGATTCCTAGTACTTTGCTAGCCTCAAAATAAATTTCCGCCAAAACTCAATTTTTTTGGAATATTATCAAAATATTTTTTATTTTTAAATCTATAATGCATGATAAAAAATTTAATAATAAACTAATACTTACAGTTTCTAACTTAATAATAAAATAAAAATAATACAATCTGATATAATAATGATATTTTTAATAATTCTGAATCACAAGTATTGGTATAGAATCGAATTCAGTTAGTTACAACTCATGTCTGAATACTAATAAGTCCCTAAAGTGGCCATACACAATAACATACATATTAACCATACACATAATAATATCGGCCAAATATTTGTATATTACTATCCATCTTGGATATACAGCAGCATCAATCGGACATCTGGCAGGTGTAATGCACTCGTACAATGACATTTAATATTTCTTTTTCTTTTTTCCCCCCTCTTTCTAGTCCAATCAAATGCCTTCAAAATTTTCTTCAAAATTTCCTAAACATTATGTTCGGTATAAAGATTTTAGTGAGGGAAAAAATATTAAAAAAATTAATTTATATTGTTTGGTTCCCAATAAAATATTAAATAAAAAAATTGAGCAAAAATATATTAGAATTGGAGAAAATCCATTTTGACTCCAAAAAAGGTAAGGAAAACTAGAGAAAGTGTTGATGAATAGACATTGGGCGTAACTCACACCAAAAACCAACTCAAGAGGTGAGATTTGTTGGAGGTCATATATAAAGACCACTATTTATTTATTTCACTGATGTTGGACTCTATAAAAAAAAAAAAATTATGTGCCTTATCGATCACCTCCAATTTTTTTATTGCTTTCTTATTCTTTTCTTTAAACAATTAAATAAACTCAAATTTTTATATTTATTTTTCTATTCCCTAACATTTTTTCCCTACTAAAATCTTTAAATCAAATAAAGAGCTAGTAAATCTACAGTGCTTATAAAATGATACAATAATTACTATATACTTACCAACACTCCGAAAATAGAAAGACGGACACATGGGATTATTCCAGTCGTGTATTAATGGAGAAAGCCCGAAATACGATTGGTGTAATTACACCAATGGCTGCAGCAGATGCACTAAATAATTTTCTAATAATTGAGATTTGAGATGGCGACTCAAATCATAAGTTAACCCCCGATATCACATGACTCATAGTTCCATTCTCCATGACTCCATCTATATATATACCCGAGCAGGAGTGTAGATTTCTTCAAGCAAACAATATTATCAGCTGAAATAAAATAATTATTTGTCTAAATTACAAAAGCAATTAAGCTATGGCAGTGGTGGAGAAATGGGTTGTGGTGGTGATAACGGTGATAGTTGTGGGGTTAGTAGTTTTGGGTCCAAAACAAGTGGAGAGTGCCATTGGGATAGAGCTGAATCCATGCACACTGCCTCAGTGCATTGCTGCATGCAAAAAAGTGTTGGAGGAAAAGTATGTTAGTGCAACCTGCGCAACTGGTCCTAAAGGAAAGTACTGTATCTGCTTAGGTTAGTGCTGCTCATCAAAATGCACTAAAATTAGCAGCTCTAAATAAATAAACACCCTCTGTACGTCGTTGGTTCTTTTTAGTTTTGTTTTCAAGCTAAGTCTCCAGGTGGGATTAAGGGAAAAATTACTTCCCTTATATCCCAGGCAGGATTCGTCCAGGGTATGGTCTTTATATAGTGCGTATTTCTGTGTGTGTGTGTGTGTGTGTGTGTGTGTGTGTGTTTGAGGGTGGAGGAATAGCAAATCTGCAGTACGTAATGCCAGCTGCTTCGAGCTGAATTATGCATCCTTTGTAGAAGCTTTCTCTAATTGTGTGTATCTGTCGTTTTTCTCTTTGTAATAATATATTTCGATATGAACCGTTGATAGTTTAATCAATTCTATTTTTAGTAGAAACAGTTGATAATTGATCGTACAATTTTGACTTTTATTTTCATATCCATAAAATTACATAAGGAAGAATTTAATTTCTTATGTTTAAATTGTTCAACAATATATAAACGATATTGAGTCTTATTGTAACAAACCTAAATTTTGAGATCCTAGAATAAAATAAAATATGAAATCAATAAGTTTGGCTAGATTAATTTTGGATTAGATTTAACTAAAGTCTAGAATTAAATATTGACAATCGAGGGATTAAATTGTAAACGAGAGAAGGACTTAATTGTCTAAAATTATAGAAGTTAGAGGGTTAATGTAAGCAGAATAAAATTTTAAGGGCTTTAAAATAAATTAATTTGGACTTAATTGCTTATAATTAATAGTGATTGGGGTCAATATGCGACAAATAGAACTTTACGAACCGAATTGATAATTTTGGGGTCAATTTGTAAGGCGGTTAGAAGTTTTGGGGTGAAATTGAAGTTGGTCAAAATCCTTGGGGTCAAAATTGAAAAGGCTGAAAAATGTATTATATATATAGATTAAGGATTGAATTTTATCAAATTCTCAAAAAAACCCAAACTCTACCCTAACGGCAAATCACCAGAAAACGACCATGAAACCTGAAATAACACTGTAACAAACTCCATCTAGCTGAGAGGAGCATAACCATACCAAGATTGACAAAACGCAACCACAATATTGCTAGAAATTGAGGGTGACAACATACGAGCCACGGCAGTGGCGGTTCTGCCACTTCCGACGACAAAACAGCTTGGGCAGTGAGGGGTGGTGACCAGAATGAGGTGGGAAGTCTGGAGGTGGTTTTAATTTGATGTTTTGATGGCAGCTGGCGAAGAATTGAAAGTGGTGGTTGACGCGGAGGGTCAGGGTTCGCAACGACTTTAGACAGCCAATTGACTAGGGTGTATGTGTCGAAAGCCAAAATTGATTTGGGGATTTGGTTCGTCTCGACGAGGCGCACCCGGTAGTGGTGGTGGCCTCCACCTTCGGTGGCGGCTTCGGGGTAGTCAGCACAGTTTGAATTATGGACTCATCTAGACTAATTCTGGCTTGAGATTGGATCTTGATTCGATCCAATTTGGGTAAATTTTATATTGAATATTAAATTTGATTGATTTTTACACTTCTAATTCAATGTTAATTAAATTAAGATTATTGAAATGTAATTTCACTCAAGATGATGAGTAATTTTGTAAATATTGAACAAAATCGATTATAATTCTAAGTTTAGTAAATTAAGAAAGGTTGAGTAAAAGATTTTTCCTTAGACCATTAATATAGTATGTTGTGAATGAAATATACTTAAGCTTACCCTAAAGCTTAAGTTATATGAATATTAGAACGAAAATGAATTATCAGACTTGGACCTGATAAACTCATAAAACCCAACTAATTTAGGAACCTAGACTCTCATCACGTACCGTAAAATAAGTAAAGTGATTAATAGAATTTGTTGGGGGTAATTTGAGATTGAGTTGGCCCGAGCACGTGAAGCTATTAAGACGGTTAAAACATTAAGACAATAAAGTGGGAATGATTGGGCTCGAGTAAGTAAAGTCTTGTAATACTGAAGTATAATGTATTTGGAAGATTAAGGCCATTTGAGATAAGATATAATTGAACTTGAGTATCATAGCAACAAATATCAATTGAATATTGAAACCTTAAATGAGACCGCAATGATGTGAATTGTATCAGTAATCCGTTCATCAACTAACTAGTTAAGGATTACCACCTTTAATTGTCTTAAACATTTAGATATGAAACCAAGATTTTCGGGATTGTGTTAGAATAACCTTAAGTTTGATAAAGACATTAACTGTATTTATTCTTAAGATTTAGAGGATTGATAAGATGATAACTTGGGTTATCTTACGACAGTTTTCAGTTGGACTAAGAAGCTAGGACCTGAGCAACCATACAACTAGGAATTCCTCTGTATTTGCCAGGTAAGTTTATACTCATTAGTATGAGATTTCTTTGCAGGGGAAAGAATCTATATACTTGTTATATATCTTGGTTGCTTGATTCCTTTCAATGTACGTGTTGAGAAATTTACCACACATCGCCATTTTATGATGATTTTGATGCCTATTGAACTTCATTTATGCCGTTTTACCTAAAATTGGCAATCATGTTGGGAAAATTGAAAAGTGGATTTCAAAATATATTTTATTATCATCCCTATATCTATCTTAGAATGAGCATGGCGCTGATTTAGTGATTACTTGTTATCATGGCGAATTGACGTGTTAATTGAAATGTTGTTGGACGTATTAAGTGATAATAGTGAATACTTAATACCCTTGGGGATTGGCCATAGGATCGGCTACGAAAGACGACCTGGCAGAACAGACCGACAGTAACTGATCTTTTGCCTGATACCTGTAAAAGTTGTACGTATAATCCTTACTCATAGCAAGCTGGAGATAGATATCTATGAGCGGGATCAGGCATGCGACTAGCCATGCTTAGTGAATTTTTAAGTGCCGATCCGATCACTCGAAGTCTTGGAGGGATTAGGATTTTCGTGTTTTCAAAAATAGAGTGACAAGGTAGGAGAACAACCAACAGTAAAATTGTAAAAGTAATTGATATACTTGATATGTGTACTTTGAAACTTGAATGCTTGACAAAAATCAAATGATTGTTCAAATGTCATGTCGACCCCTTTGGTCGTATTTGAGATTTAAATCTCTGTAAACAGGCAACGAGTTTTGTGAAGTCTTATCCCTGGTATGGGATGATTATGAGATGGATCACTTAGAATTTTTATTGAAATTTCCTCTTACCTTTTCTAGAAATTTTAACGCTTCTACTTGTTTCTGATATAATATTTGAGAAATTTTCACTCTGTTGTTATTGCTAAAATATCTCACTAAGTCATTTGAACTTACGTTGTTTTATTGTTATCTTTTGTTCTTTACCCCAAGTAAGAATGAGTGACGAAGATAGACTAACCCAAGTGAAACACGAGGTAATAAAGGTGGTAAAAGTGCTAAGTGTGATTCATGATATTTCAGTTCATAATTGACCCTCTAATAAATGTCACTGGTAGAAATTAAATACTTTGAATTTTAAGGAATGTATTTTCTATTATTTAGAAAGCTTGTGGAATAGAATGGGTAGCATCTCGGAAGGGAGCAGACACCTCCCGGTCAGGGCCCTACACTTATAATCTTTTGATTTAGATTTAATTAATTTTGTTTGTCGGCGGACAAGAATAAATATATTAAGTATTTAAAAATTTTATATGGTACCAATGAATTTGACCATTTATTATTCCCTCATAAGATTGCACCCACATTTTGTGAATCTGCTGACAGTTTGTGTCCCACAACCAATATCATCTGTGTAATTAATGTAAGTAAAATTTCATATTTACGAAATCCTTGTATTATGAATTTAAAACACCATATGTTATAATTTATTTTGTTCATCTTAAACTACTGTATATGTGGATCAATATAATCTTTGATTATTTATACAAACATCATTGGCCAGAGCTTCCACTTCATCCTCAACAAATATTCACAGCTTTCATATATTAAAAATATGGAGTTGAGAGGTAACCTAGCCAATATATAATGTAACAGTAGAGCCCTTCCATTATGGGCTTTTTAGGATAGGGCCTATACCAATTGCCAAAATCAAATTTGTTCAAAGGATCATTTTATCAATAGTTGGTCAGTGACAAAATAGATCATATGAGTTGGGAGAATTTTCCCAGTTTATGTATGATGATCCACCTACTTTGGTTGGAAATAAATGAGTTTTACAAAATGAAAATTAATGAAAGTTATGCTAATAAATATGTCTCAAAGAGGAGATATTCATAGGCGAAGATAAACTAGATTTTGGCTAATCTATTATTCATGATACGTTTTTTCTTTACGATCAGGCTTTACCTTTTTAATAAGCTCTAAAATCTTGATTTGACTTGAAAACTTGCGAAAAAAAACTTTTTTTCTATTCAGAACCCAATTAGAGTTAAACATTTCAAACATATTATAAGCCTTAATAAGCCCGAATGTTATATTAATATGTAATATAAATATAATTAAATAAATTATACTAAATAAAAAGGATAGACAGGACGACCTGTTAGGTTTTGTGGACTTTTAAAAGGTTTAAGTGTAGCCTATTTAATTAAAATATTAAACAGGCATGGCCAGACATATTCTAGTCCATGAGCCCCTTTTTCCCATCCCTACTCAAGGATCTTCTTATGAAGAGAGATAGTACAACAGTGTTCTTGGAAATAGTTATAATTGTTAGGTTTCCCTCTCACGACCAATTTTGATTATGCCTTGAATTAAGTTGATTGAATCTATGATGGCAGGTGCAACTTATATGGTAACTAGCGTTTGTAGCAAATCTGGAGTTTCCTATGTATCAAACTATGTATTTTTGGTATGTTATTGTTGCACTATTCAAAGAGAAGAATGAGCTGATTGAAGATTCATTTTGAGTATTCGCTACTCAATTATTTAACAGGATAGAGAGCTTGATAAAAAGGAGCAAGTGCTATTCTGTGAGATTAGGATTATTTCCTTGAAACGCTTTCTCAAAACTCCAGTTAAGCTTGCTGAGTGTTTACTGCAACCTGTGAGGTTTTGAGAAGTTGGCATCGCTCATTGTACTTGTTCTAATCTGTTTGATTAATAAAATGCAGGTTCAAAATCCTAAGTGCTTTGGCTTAGGTAGTAGAGTAGGCTTGTCGAACCACTATAACTATCTTGTCTCTTTTATTTATCTTTCTGTTTATTTATGCTATCTCTAGAATTTCAGTTATAACTGAAAGTTTCAGCTTATATTGTCTAACTCCTTTGAGTCCTTTACCTGTTTAGGTTCTTATACTCTTTCAATTGGTACCAAAGTCGAGGGCTCATATATATAAGTTTAACAGCTTGAGCTAAAAGTTCCTAATAACTTCTTCTAGCTTTGATGTGTATGCAGAAGATCAATTCCACACCCGTCCCCCTCTAGTCGATGGGACCAATTATTCAACCTGGAAGAATAGGATTGAAGAATTTTTCATAGCACTGGATTATGACCTATGGAACATAGTCATTGATGAGCCTCTTATTCCTACCAACAAAAGCTAGTCTTCAACAAAGAGACTGGAACTCACCACTGAAGACAAAAGAATGCTCTTAATGAATGTAAAAGCAAAAAACTTCCTTTCATGTGCTCTAGTCAAAGAAGAATACAATCATGTTAGCACGTGTGCTTCCCCAAAGGATATGTAGAAGTTTTCAATGAAAATAGGTGAAACCATCAGCCAAATGTATGCTCGATTCATGGAAATAGTGAATCCCATGTTTGCGTTGGGAAAAATAGTGTCTAAAAGTGAACAGGTGCCGAAGATCCTAAGATCTCTACCAAAGGAGTGGAATCCCAAAGTCATTGCGATTCATGAGGCCAAAAACCTTGAAAAATTAACTATGTGAGAGCTAATTAGCTCACTCACCTCTCACGAGATGACTCTTCTCAGCAAGGAAGAAAGTTCTGACAACAAAAACAAGAAAAACATTGCCTTTAATGCTGAACAAAGAGAATGGAACGAAGATCCTGGTGATCTAGATAGAGAAATGGTCAATGAAGAAATTACCATGATCACCAGGCAACTTCGACAACTTACCCAAGTCAGAAATCATTTCAGGAAAGACCCCAGAACAAATTCCAGAAGAAACAATGGAGAATTTAGAACTGAGCAAATCATATATCATGAATACCATGAGGTGGGGCATAAAAGACCTGATTGTCCAAAACTAACACGGAGTCCCAAGACTGAGAGAAATCCAAAACAAAGAGCCATGACCATCACTTGGGATGACTCAGACTTGGGCCAGTTTGATAATGAAAAAAATTATCTCATGGCCTACAGATAGGTAACTTTATAATCTCAACTATGTTCCAATAGTTTTGACATTGATTATGATTTTGATAAAGATCTTGATATTCATATTGACTGCCATAATCAACTCACTGAACTTTAGATAGAAATAAATCTTCTTAAGGAACAACTAGAGACTACCCTTAATGAAAAAGAAGAAGTAGTCCATCACTATGATAAAATCATAAAGAAAAGTTTTGAGGATAGAAATAGACTAGTTGAGAAAAACCAACGTCTTGAAAATTAAATTCAAATTATACTAAACAGTAACTAAAACCTGAAAAAATCACTCAAGGGCAAGAACAAAATTGATTTTGGATACAGAAATACAAGAACCTCAAAAAGGAAGAATTGCCACTATTGTTCAAATATAGGTCATATGACTCAAAATGTCCTATAAGAAAAGAAATTGGAGTTAAGTATATGTGGGTGCCAAAGTCTAACAACTCAAGACCCAACAAAGAATGGGTACCTAAATTCACAAACTCTTGCATTGCAGGAACTAGTCAAGAAAGCAATTCAAATGGATCATTGGTATCTTGATAGTGGATGTTCCAGACACATGACAGGAAACAAGTCATTCTTTTCTAAAATACAAGAATATAACAAAGGAAATATACTATTCACAGGCAACACAAAAGGAAAAATCATTAGCAAATGAACAGTAGGTAACAAAGATGGAACTTCCATCGAAAACGTCTGACTAGTATATGGGTTGAAACATAATCTTCTCAGCATAAGCCAATTATGTGATAATGGGTACCAGGTACACTTTAAACCCTCTAAATGTGTGGTGACTAAGCATGATGAAACTATTTTCACTGCAATTAGAGAGAGAAACATATACTACATAAATTTAGATGATTTGTTCAAACAAAATGTTGAATACCTAGTTGCTACTGATGAATCTTACTGGACTTGGCATAGACGCCTAGGTCATGCTAATATGAAACTCCTAAACAATTTAGTTAAAAAGGATCTAGTAAAAAGGCATTCCTAAAATAAAGCTCACAAAAAACAAAATATGTGATGCATGCATAAAAGGCAAACAAGTAAAATCATCTTTTCGGCCAATAAACGATATTGCATCTTCAATACCACTAGAACTTTTGCATCTTGATCTGTTTGGACCCATGAAAACACAATCTCTTGGAGGAAACAAATATATTTTTGTCATTGTGGATGGATTTTCTCGCTATACATGGGTAAGGTTTCTTTCAAATAAAAATGAAGCTTTGCCTCACTTCATTACTCTCTCAAAGAACATTCAAAATGAAAAGGGGCATATGATTAAAACAATCAAGAGTGATCATGGCATGGAGTTTGATGATCATAACTTTGCCACTTTTTGTAATGATCTTGGTTATATTCGCAACTTTTCTGCTCCAAGAACACCCCAACAAAATGGGGTGGTTGAAAGAAAAAATAAAATTTTACAAGAAATGGCTCGAACAATGTTGAATGAGTATGATCTTCCTAAGCATCTCTGGGCAGAAGTAATCAACACAGCATGCTATGTCATCAACAGAGTCTTCTTGAGACCATTAATATAAAAAAAAAAAAAAAAAAACCTATGAACTTTGGAAATGTGAGATACCTAACATATCTTACATTTGCATATTTAGATACAAATGTCACATCTTGAATGATAGAGAACACCTTGCTAAATTTGATCCAAAATCAAATGAAGGAATATTTGTTGGTTACTCAACAAACAATAAAGCCTATATAGTCTTTAACAAAAGAAAAAAGACAACACAAGAATCCATGCATGTGGTATTTGATGAAACTGATCATTTGCTAGCCAAGGATTCCTTAAGCCTAGAAACTGTAGGTTTCGATCAAATGATAGAAACACTTCAGCAAGAAAGAGAATGAGAGAAGGAAGTATCTCAAAATTTTACTGAGACAGTCTTAACTTCAAGTGGAACTTCCAACGATGAAATCGGAGACAAAATCTGCAAATTCAAACATGCCTCAAACCATCCAACAAACAACATCATTGGAGATCCGGTAGCAGGAATCACAATAAGGTCCAAAATCAAAACAAATAAACCACAACTTTCTGACTTTATGTTTTTGTCCTATACAAAACCATGCAACATAAATAAGGTGTTGAATGATGAATCTTGGCTAAGCGCAATGAAAGAAGAGCTCAATCAATTTGAGAAAAATTAAGTTTGGAACTTAGTCAAAAGACCCAATAATTATCCCGTAATCGAAACTAAATGGGTCTTTCGAAATAAATTGGATGAACAAGGCAAAGTTGTCAAAAACAAAGCAAGACTTGTTGCCAAAGGGTGCTCTAAACAAGAGGGTATTGATTATGATATAACGTATGCACCCGTTGCATGTTTTAAATCTATTCGTATGTTATTAGCTTATGCATCACACAAAAACTTTACTCTTTACCAAATGGATTTCAAAAGTGTCATTTTAAATGGACACTTGAAAGAAGAGTTTTTTGTAGAACAACCTCTTGGTTTCAAAAACTCAAAATTTCCAAACTGTGTCTTCAAATTATCAAATGCTCTTTATGGTTTAAAACAAGCTCCAAGAGCATGGTATGATCGCTTGAGTTCCTTCTTAATTTCAAATGGTTTTTGCATGGGTAAGTAGACACTACACTTTTTACAAAAACATCAAAAGGCCATTTACTACTTGTTCAAGTGTATGTGGATAATATAATCATTAGAGGTACTCATAAGAATTTTTGTGATGATTTTTCAACATGCATGACAACGGAATTTGAAATGAGTCTTATGGGTGAGTTAAACTTTTTCCTTGGACTCCAAATCAAACAAACCACCAAAGGAATTTTTATATCCCAAGAGAAATATACTAAGTAACTCTTGTAGAAATTTAGAATAGAGGATTGTAAAGAGTCCATTGTTCCCATGGTTGTATCTACAAAGCTAAAACTTGATCCTGAAGGAAAAAGTGTGGATGAGACAACATACAAGGGCATGATCGAAAGCTTTTTGTATCTAACTTTCGGTCTCCCAGATATGCTATTTGCCACCAGTTTGTGCCCTCGATTTCAAGTACAATCGAAAGAGTCACATCTCAAGGCAGTCAGAAGAATTCTTTGCTACCTCAAAAGAACCATCAACCATGGAATTTGGTATCCTCGATCTAAAACTTTGAATCTAGTTAGGTATTCTGACGCACTATATGGGATGCAAAATTGATCGAAAAAACACTACTGGAACTTGTCAACTACTAGGATCATATCTAGTAAGCTTGTGCACAAAGAAACAAAGTGTGGTAGCTATGTCAACAACTGAAGCAGAATACATTGCACTAGGTAATTGTTGCTCACAGGTATTGTGGATGAAACAAACTCTTAGTGATTATGGGTTACAATTCCCTTGCATATTAATTTTTTGTGACAACACTAGTGCCATTTGCACATCACTCGCGCACAAAGCATATAGAAATCCAACACCATTTTATGAAAGATCGTGTTCAAAAGGGTGATATGCATTCTTTCTTTCCAAAAATACAAAAAATATTTTCAATTAAAGATACACAAAATCTCTGATCTTCATGATGAAGTCAAGGGTCTTTGCTAAGTGCTTTTGATATTCTCCGCAAGAGATCTCGTAGCCGCTAAGTGTTTTTTGATGATGAGGGGGAGATTTGTTTTACTGCTGTTACTTTGTTACCATGCTTGCAGATTCTGAAACCATCCTGTTATATTTTGAACTATTTTGCTAAAACTTCAAAAACTATAAACAATTGTTTTGCTATGCATTAAGATTATGTTCCTTCTTAATGATTGTTTTTTAGGGGTACTAAGTTTTTTTGACAGGGGAAGAAAAATGATAGTGTGTTACTTCATACTTATTTAAGTCTACTTATGTTCTTAAGCACTTTTGTTAGTGGGAGAAAAATATCCCCTGTAATAATCTCTTGAGACAGTGGGAGAACAGTAAAAATGGCATCATAAAAAAGGGGGAGATTGTTAGGTTTCCCTCTAAAGACCGGTGTTGATTATGCCTTGAATCAAGTTGATTGAATCTATGATGGTAGGTGCAGCTTATGTGGTAACTAGCCGTTGCAACAAATATGGAATTTTTTATGTATAAAACTATGTATTTTTGGTATGTTATCGTTATAGTATTCAAGGAGAAGAATGAGCTTATTGAAGATTCACATTGAGTATTCAATACTCAACTATTTAAAAGAATAGAGAGCTTGATAAAAAGAAGCGACTGCTATTCTGTGAAATTAGGATTATTTCCTTAAAAACTTTTTCTCAAAACTCCAGTTAAGCTTGCTGGTGTTTACTGCAACCTGTGAGGTTTTGAGAAGTTAGCATTGCTCCTTGTACTTGTCCTAATATGTTTGATTAATAAAGTGTAAGTTCAAAATCCTAAGTCCTTTTAGCTTAGGTAGTGGAGTAGGCTTGCCGAACCACTATAACTATCTTGTCTCTTTTATTTATCTTTCTGCTTATTTCTGCTATCTCTGGAATTTCAGTTATATCTGGAAGTTTTAGTTTATATTGTCTGACTCCTTTGAGTTCTTTACCCGTTTGGGTTCTTATACTCTTTCAATATTAACTACACTTCGATTTGGAATGAGAGTCTAAATCTTCTAATGCAGAGCAAAAGTAGTCCCACATCAGTCCACTGTGTAAGTCTATTTGACAGAAGTTCTGCTCGGCTTGATCATTAATCAACTAGTTCTATAGCATTAGGAAACTGTTATATTCCATACGAGATTTGGTTATCTCCTCTTTTTGAGTTTGTGGTTGCTCTCATTTGGGAGTTAGTTTATCACACCTTTGGATATCTTATTTATTTTCTCTAACATGAAATTATTTGTGCTCATATTTTATATATTTTATCTTTAATTAATTCTATATGTTTCCAGTTCTAAATGAAAATTTATATAGTAGATGTAAGTATATTTAGTAAATCACTATAAATTGTTGTGCCTTTTGACTTAGTTGTGCTTAATTATTATTTATATGTATGCATCTACTGGAAGTTTGTTTGTGTCGAAGAATAGATTTTGGGCCTAACTCAATCTCAAAAGCTAGCTCAAAAGGTGAGGATTGTCCAAGACCATATATAGAGGCCATAATTTATTTATTTCATCGATGTGGGATACAATACCCTTGCGCATGCTCGTGAATGAACATCTGGAGTGTGGAATACTATGAAATGGGTGGCCAAACAACACTGGGACCTTGGGCCTAACTCAACCCCAAAAGCTAGCTCATGAGATGATGATTACTCAAAATCATATATAAAGACCACTATTTATTTATTTATTTCACCAATATGGGATACTAGCACCCCATGTACGCCTAGAAATAAACATATGGAGCGAGGAATAACATGAAATAGGTTGCTCAACAACACTATGGAGCCCAACATCGGGAATGGTGGCTCCGATACTATGTTAAGGAATGGACATTGGACCTAACTCAACCTCAAAAGCTAGCTCATGAGATGAGGATTGCTCAAGATATAAAAAACACTATATATATATTTCATCAATGTGGGACACTAACACCCTCGTGCACGCCTAGGAATGAACATTTAGAGCATGTAATAACATGAAATGGGTGGCCCAACAATACTATAGAGCCCAACATTGGGAATGGGTGGCTCCAATACCATGTTAAGGAATAGGTCTTGGGCCTAACTAGTGATGGGAATATGCCCGGCTACTCATCAAGGGCCTATGGCCTAGCTTATTTAATAAAAATGTCAGATTAAAGCTTAAAAAGTAGCATTTTTAGCTAAATAGGCTATAGTTGGGCTTTTTTAAAAGCTTACAAAGCCTAACAAGTCGGGCCCTTTATCTTTCTTCACATAAAAAATACAATAATACTGATACAATATTAAATGGCTAATTGAATTTGATTTCTTTAATTAGTCATTCATGAAATCCATTATGTTGTTTAGTATTGTTATTTTTATTGAAATGATAATATTTTATAGTTAGATTTGAACTTTTCATAATTATGCATTTGTTATTTATTATTTTGATTATTTCTTATCAAGGTCTATTACAAATTTAATCATATTAAAAATTTAGATTTATGTGATATTTAGACTTGAAGCCTTTGTAGAAAGTAGGCTTTTAGGTAGGCTTTCAGATCATGCTAAGACTTTAGAATTTATTAAAAGGCTAGGTCTAACCTTAAAATAAAACAAAACAATCATAGATAATAGGCTAGGCTTAGGCTTATCATTTGGATAATAGGTCTGGCCTAGTTAAGTTAAAGTCTAGCCTATTTCCATGCCTAGGCTTAACTCAACCCCAAAATGTAGTTCAAGAGTGAGGATTGTCCAAAACTATATATAGAGACCACAATTTATTTATTTCACCAATATAGGACACTAACAGTTTAGAAACAACACAAACATTGTGCACAACTTATTCTTTTCATCAAATTAAGGTTTTTGAGTACATTTTTCGTTGCATAAAATTTTTAGAAGTCGTAATTTACCCTTTGTAAGCATAATTTCAATCTCATTTTATTATCTTCAAATTTTAAATTAATTTTCATGTCCTAAAATTATAAAAAGAAGAAAAAAAATATAATGCCTTTTTTCTTAAATTATTAACACCTAATTAATAGGATTTGAGTTGACACACTAATATTTATGTGTCTTTCCAATTTTAAGTTAAAGGGTGAGTTTTCTAAGGCCACATTTAATTTGGTGCATTGATAATGGGGACTATTATAGTGGTGGGATTAAAATGGGGTATTAGCCACCTCCCATATCTTTAGACCCCCATTTGATGCGCAAGATTGAAGTTGAAGATTAGCCACCACTCAATCTGCCTCCCAATGTAATCTACCATTTTTTATGCATCACTATAAATAATATGCAAACTATGCCCTTTGTCATTCAAAACTTCCACAGGTAAAAACGCATTCCTGAATGTAAGCTTGGAAAAAGAAAATGTTCCATACTTGTATCAAAAACATCATCCCTGTTGCACTGCTAATCCCTAATTGTTGCACATACAAGAGTACAATGATCTCCAAATTCCGAACACCGCGGCTACTCCGCAACTCATAGCCCAGCCCAGGTACTCCATTCCATCTTCTTGTTTGGCATTTGAGTTCTTAGATTGTTTGATGAACTTGGATTGTATGAACAATACATTTCCAAGATAAAAGGATGCTACTCGGTGTGGGGCGGCTGTTGTAAAATGACTAGTATTGCCCAATAGTAGTAGCTTTTAATTCCGATTGGGGTGTTGCTTGTGCTTGTGATTGTCGATAGCTTTTGCTAATTGCAATAATTATCTTTTGCTTTTAAACCATGTTTTCTCTCTCTCTCTCCCCCCTTCCGAATCTACGAATTTTGGGAAAATTATCGAAAATTATCAAAGATTTTTTGCCAGTCATTTTATCTCATTTCTGTAGCATTTGGGTAGTAAGAATCTCTTCCAACATGGTGTCGTATGTGATTTTTGAGATTTTTAGATTTGTTAAATTAACGTACAACCAGACTTGAATATATGTAGTCATGCGAACAACACCGCTTCTCGTAAAGAAATAGGATTTATACACTTGTGTGCCTTGGGAAAAACTAACCCCAATAGTAGTAGTTAGCAACTTATGTTCATGGAATGGGTATTTTCATATTTTAGGGGCTCCAGTTTGTATATAGTTTTATCACTCTAGTTTGTATATATTTTAGTGGCTCCAGTCTGTATACCTACTTCTTCTTTTCTCTATTTCCATGATTATACATTATTAATCTTCATATTAAATGAGCATATCGATTTATGCACTCTTACATCGCTATGTTCACTACCAATTGGTATGTAAGAATTACATTTTACTTTATAGTTCAATACATTTAGCTTGCTTGTATGTGGTATTTCTATTGGGTTTTTTTTTTTCATACATATGTGATATAGTTTAGCCCTGCTTGTTTCGAATCTTTTACAAATATCCCGCTTTTAATACAACTTGTAAAATCTTATTATACTTAAGCTTTTACTGTTATTTGTTCTCAATCGTGTATCAATTTATTGTGTTTGCATAGGGAGTGTTTGCAAATGCATTTAAAATCATTGTCGTAATGCCCTTGTAGTAGAGGACCTATGGTCCTACGTCAATCTCGAACATCTCAAAACCCTAGCCGTTAGTTTTATAAGTGCCCTAAAGGAAGTAATCACGATGGCCACTTCATATGGTGGGATGTGTACCAGGGTGTCACATGGCATTATTCACACAATGAGCATGGATCATACAAACAAGCATCTTTAGGGCCTTACAGTCCTGGTGGCTATGTTCACACTCGTTCAGCTAATTGCAATTCAAAGATCTCGAATAGTGTTTACTTTGATCATCAAGAGAATAGCGAGAGTTCACGTACAAGTCCCTCGATTCATAACCCGCGTTCTGTGCCTCCTGAAGTGTTTAACCCACCCCTTCCCCCTGATATGAAATCTGCAATGCTTTTCGGTAGTTGTCTCGGTTGTGGGTGTGTTATTCTTATTGCTTTTGTTGGTTTATTAATGGGTTTATTCATCGGAAAGCTAATGTTCTAGCATGTGAATAAGTATATAAACATGGATATGTGAGGTGTATGTTAAGCAACTTTATGTATATTTTTGTCATCGGCTTGTATTAACCTCCAATTTGCACCGCGCAGTTTCTTTATGGATGATACTTTAGAATCACATAATATTTGTGTTGTGAGATGCTAGCTCATTGTCTATTTATTTGATCCTTGTACCATAGACATGATTCTGAAACTGATTTGGATTATGCAATATAGGGTTGATGAAATATAAAGTAAAATTTTGCTACCATAGCATATAATGCATAGATTAGTTAAACTCGTTTTACAATTTGAGGTCTTGGCACTTGTAACATGCAACCGAGCTAGAGGAGAGATCGAGTATAGTTTATAGTTTTATTACACTGTTAATTGTTAAGGTTTTTTTAAATATTATTACATTTACACATATATGTAATGGAGAGCAGTTGAACAAGGGGATTCCATCAACTAAAACCAAATTGACTGCGGTATTTGTTTTTATAATAAAATTTAAGTTAATATGTGGCATTTATGATTGTAAATGCTAAATCATTACCACTCGATGGAACAAAATAAGTCAATTTGGATTCATATGACATCATGGGGTTATAAGATGTTTGGGTTACTGAAAAGGAAATTAGATATGGAGGAAGGGAATTTGCAGCACAACAATGGAGTGCAAGGATTAAGTTATCTTAGTCCTTTTCATACTTTAGCATTTATCTCTCCAAATTTAATCCACACTATGAGTGATCTTTTTGAAAATCCATTATCTCTATTTTGTGTGGCCCATTGGCATGCCCATATGACCACGAGGAACACGCTAAGTATAGCATATCAGTGGCTTTTGCTATTGCGAAAGCTGATAAGAGTACATAATATTATTTCTATAATGTACTGCTTAGTTTTCCAATTGGTGCATAGAGTAGTTTGTTTACTTGTCTTCTGTACGTTTAAAGTATGTAGCCTTGGATCAGATTAGAGTACCAATTGAATTCATATTTTTACCATACACATGTATCCTCTTCTGTTTGTGATTTGAGAACTCCAACCAAAGGTCGTTGCAAATTTGAGTACTCCAACCAAAGGCTGTTGCAAGCATTATTTCCTACAAAAGGAATGGTGATATACATTAAGGGCATAAATATGTAGGGAGCATGCACATATTATCATTCATCGCATTTTATTTGAATATAAGGAAATAAAGACTCTCATATTTACACTCACTAAAAACACCATTTAAACCAAGAGAATATATGGCACCATCAAATCCTCGAAGTCAAGATCAAATTTTCTATGTGCCACCATGGGTCGAGGAGATTGAGAGGGATTTCATCAGACATCTCGAGAGGTTTGCTCATTTTGATGGACGAAATCTCGATTGCTTTGATGTCACTGTGATTACCTCATGCATTCAGTCAGTTAATGCTAAGTTCGGGACAAATTTGACTAATAAAGATACAAGCACTTGTTTCAAGTATCTGCAACAGAGGCACCATGTGTTTGGGTTTTTGCTCTCATTATCGCCTGTTCATTATAATGAGGGAAACAATATTGTGAAGGCTAACCCCTACATCTGGGACTATGCTACCATAGCATAATTTTCTTTTTCTATATCTTGATCATCATATTCTACTGTATGTGTCCCATTTTGTATTTTTGTAAAAATTTCCTTTATCGGAGGCATACATATTAGAGAGAAACCCCAGTGGTTTGAGCTATGTGAGATTTTCGGGGAACCCAACGCAATTAACCTATTTTAAGAGACGGACATAATCAAAATCTCATATGATAGTGCTACTGACCCCACTGTGCGTGTGAACAACAATCCTGTTGCACCATTGGCATCCCCTACACCACCCATAAGCCAACTTTTGTTATCATCTTTCTAGAATAATTTGGCCAAGGTTTATAGGCATGATAATGCAAGCCAAGACTTTATAAAGTTCACGAATCCTAATCCGATTGGACCTTCGACCACCAATTCATTCTCTGGTGGGTACAATCATTTTATGGACAAAAAATGATGAAATAGAGATGTTTGGGTTAATGAATGCTTCCCCCACAAGGGAACCAGCGAGCTCCCATGCATCCTCCTCTAGCACATCCAAATGCCATGTAAAGAAGTGAGGTGTTTAATAAGTTTATTGTTGTCGTGAGACTATGTGGATTCCGTAACCTTAATTGTATATTTCCTCCTAATGCATGTTTGTTAGAATAAGCGGCCATTAACATTGTTGTGGTGTCGCACCAAATGTTAGCCGAGGTGTTGCCTAGTTGTTGTATGTTTGTTCCAATTATGTCAATTTTTCTTTTGTTAACCATATGTATTGAAGGATTAAGTTCACTTAACAAATAATTGATTACAACACAATTAACAAATGTCACAATGATATTTAGATAATTATTTAACAATTCTTTAAATATAATAAAGATATGTCCTGTAATTGATAACTAAAAATTACAAAAATGTCAATTCAAGAGATTTGATGATATCTTAATTATTTACATCATATTTTTCTTTTTGATTAAAATTATGAATCTAACTCATTCTTTTTTATTATTTGTATAGATGAATTACGGAATATTGAAAACATAATGCAAGTATGATAACAATTCTCGAGATAATGTTTTTAGGCAAATATTAACATTTGGAAGGAATGTAAATAGTTTAAGAAAGTTAAATTGAAAACTAAAAGAGTATATTAAATTACATACTGAAAAGAATCATGAGAGATCAATATATTCTTTATATTGAATTGAATATAAAAAATATTTATTGTGTCATGATAATTTATATAATATGTAAAAACAACCCTATAGACACACGCGCGTGATTTATTTTCTTTTTTGGTTGTTGCTCCACTTTTTTCTTACTTTCTTTTATCAGTTATTTATTTTTAAATTAAAAATCTATGTACAATTTATAAATTTATAGTTTAATACTCTGTAGCATCTTTTTAAGTAGTCTGAAATATGTCATTTTTAAAATTAATTAGTCATTTACAATTCATATAAAGTAACAATTAACATATCTTTTTACAATTAACATATGAGGAGCTTGTTTTTGAAGTGCTAAAATTTAGTTAATTACCACTTGAGCTATGCAGAATAATCATACAATGGTCTATCTTCGGAAACATAAGTAGAATCAAAAGTTGATGTGTCCATATCCATGGAAAGATAGTCCCAAGAATAAAAGAAAGAAATAGTTTTTCATGCCTTGTACCTAAAACATTGTTAGACCTAGAGACAACACCCAAGTTGAGTAAACCTTTTTCATATTCATTGATTAAATTGTCAACACTCTGTATGCCTTGCAATTAAGGGCGCTAAAAGCCATCCTGATCTGAAGGCAAAAGTTTATACATTACCAACAACCTAAGAGTGAATATGGCTTGAAGCTTATTAGAGTCACCATGTACTCAAAAGAACAATAACATTGAATAAGGAACAAGTCAACGCAAAACCTCATGATACATAGAACAGTATCCATCAACTTTCCAGACTTTGCCAGAAGGAAATTCAAGATCTTTATACACAGATAGGAAGTTGCATTTATAAACAACATATCTATACCCAAAATAAATTGCACCAATTGGAACCACAAGCGGAGAGAATGAAGAATATATTAGCGTCAAGGCAAATATCGTACGATTAAACGCATAATATTATGCAAAATCAAACGTCTGTTTAGGGACTGGTGATGTTCGACTGCTGGCAGGAAGATACTCAGTCTCTCCTCATCTAAAAAACCTAACTCATGAACAACCCTGTACCACAAATCCTTCGCTTTCCTCCAAAGAAACTGCAACCTATCCCAAAAAACAACTGTCTTCTCCTGCATCCTCAGCATGGTCACCCTACATCTGCTAATCTTCCTAATTCAATTTTTGCTACCAACTTGGTAATATTCCCCCTCACCTTCGTAGCTAAATCATCTAATGCAATTTATAATCTTATTGATAACAATATGACCATACCAATTTGGTACCAAAGCCACATGGATTTCTTATATACATAAGTATACCCACCTAAAGTCTACCTTCAATACCAAGCACAAATAGCATTGCCAAGCACAAAAAGCACTGTCCAAGATATACACATTTGTATACTAAACAAAATTATCGTATCTGCAATTGAACTCAATTACAAATCCAAGTACTTTAAGCATGGTAGATTGGAAAATCAACTAAATCCAACAGAGTCTAGCATGCCAGCTAGGAAAATGTAAAAATTAATAACATGCCAGGCTGAAGAGGTATACTCATTGTCTAAGGAGTAACTATGCAAATACGTAGACAACTCTTCTATGCTTAACCTGGGCAGCCATATTAGACAACAGGTAAGTAAAAATAAAGACAACCATATTGGGCTCCATATCCATTTTGATCATCATGAAATATAGGGCTTATCATATGTTATAGACAAGTACATTAATACTAAAGGGGTTCAAAATGCAAGTTATATTAGCAGATTAATAGATGACCCAACCATTGTACTCCTCTAGCACCAATAAGGTAAAACAACGAGCTACTTAAATGCTCGAAAACTTTGAGCTATTAAGGGCACAGTACCCGAAAGGAGCAATCTGACAAAACGAGTCGTGCATCTTTGTTCATTCCCCATAAGGCATCCATATTGACCTTATTGTGTGCTAGATGGAAGGTAGCCTAAATTTGATCATCTAAACTTAGACTTGGGACTTTCGTAAGTGCTTCGAACAAAGATGTTCTCAATGTAGAGTCAAAATCGGGTGCAGGCACCGGTGGTTGGAGTAGATTTTTAGCAACCCCAACAATAGTTGTTTTGTCTACTCTAACACTATCCCCATCATATTCTCGAATTTAATATTGACTGGATTGATCCTCTTTCGCTTGCCTGTTGAGGAAAACTTCTTTTTTGACCCGGACACTGATGGTGGAGTGACTGATGCAGCATCAACATTTTCATTAATACCCAATGTAAAGCCAGTAGCTATCTCCATATTCTCAACTGACATCTCTGCGTCCTTAAGATTATCCCTCTCATGTAACAACTCTTGCACAATATCAGCTACATCAAATGATTGATCTCCTGTGGCCCTATCGTTGCCAAAGATCTCTACCGAACTCATGTACCAGGGGTGCGGCTTCCCTCTGAGCTTTGATGCATCAGGTTGCGCCTACACAGAAATTGAAATGGATGTAACTACACTATATAGACATAATGACATAATGAAGCATATGGACCCAAAAACTAAATATATATAAAAACTTTGTATGCACATTGATGTATTATGACCATACTTCCTCAAACTCCATAATAATCATATGTGAGGTCGGATCTATGGTAACCCCATCACCTCTGCAACAACCGAGTATGCCTTTTAACGCAACATACGTCTTTTTCCACACTTTCAACTTTAACTTTATATGCTTAATAAGGATGCTACTGCCAGGGAATTTCTCGATCATCATTGACTCCAATATGACCATATACCCACCTTTGAAAGAGCCATCGCATCGCCATCCATCAGGCCCTTAAGTGCTTTAGTGCCTGTATCAAGGCCTCCTCTTCATGGTGTGTCTAAAAATGACGTGGAACAACGGCAGCTTTACTTGACATATTTGTGCTATGAGAGAAACATCAAAACTGCGCCATTACCTACTTCAAGATCATTAAACCTATTCATGACTTCCAAATATAAGAGAAGCAATAATCCAAACTCATTGAATATAAATACATATATACAACATATGGCAGATGCACCAAGGCAGTTAACAAGTAAGTTATGATGGGCACGTAATTAACAGACAAAGTAAAAATTATGCAAATATTGTTATCAAATTAAGCTTCCAAATTTGGGTCATATTTAACCATACATATAGATTCTTAACTGTCCTTAAGATTTAGAAATATATATTCTCACTTAATCAACTATTCTAGAATAATATGACCACTCATTAATCGTATCAAGGTAAAATTCAACGTGACCCAATATCCTCCTGGTGTTTTCTAAACCTAGTATACTATGACACTAGGTGAGCCCCTCTCCACGATTGGTACATATTGGCAGCTAGTGTATCGCGCCAAATGCTCCACTCAATGGAGCCCTCAATTGTGTCTATATGGTCAACGTCCATCACTGGAGACTCGTCATCACGACCCAAGTCCTGATCCTCCAATGGGTCAATAGGCATATGTGCACGAATGTAATTATGCAAAAGTGCACATGCCAAAATTATCATGTTCTGTGTCTTAATTGGATAGTAAGTAGTGCTCCTTAGAACAACACCACCCCTTAAGAAGTCCAAACGCCTTTTCAATCACGTTACGTGCTCTATCATGCTTCATATTAAAATATTCACAAGAGTTTTGTGGTGCCATTGTCCCATCGCTCCAGTCATCGAGGTGGTACCTGACTCCATGGTATGGAGTCAAAAATCCTTCACAGTTGGTATATCCAGCATCACATAAGCAGTAATTTCTTGCAAAAGTGATGAATGACACAAAAGATTAGAATGTACTTCATTTGGACCAATACAGAATATTTCAAAGGACTGTTTAATCCATTATGTTATACCAACTGGTACTTTAAGCCCTTTGGGTTGTTAACAGCGGCACGTAATACCCTTCTATCCTTAGCCAAACCCTCATAGCCGACAAGTACATAGATATAATTCATGTTATGATTACATACACCAAGAACGTTAACTGTGATCTCACCCTTCCTAGATATGTAACGTGTTTGGTCAATTTTAGGTACACAAACCAATATATAGGTCCCATCAAGGGCACTAAGACAACCCTACAAAATTCAGAAGCATCCTTAGCTATGTGAAATTAACTGGCATACATATTTAACATTGTAGAAATTACTATATGCACACATATAAATACACACCTAAAAGCATCTCCATGTCTCGTTGGTGCAGTCCTCATTAATGGTCACGAGGGGCAAGGGACTTATCTTTATAAATGCTTTCAGACATTGTTTGAAATACTTGCTAATTGTATGACCCGATCGTTTGAAATCATGCTTTACGATCATATTTTTCTTATGATGTGCTAGAATAGACAAAAATATGGCTACTTTTTCTGGGATTCATACAAACTTTTCGGTTCGAAGCCTACCTACGTGCTCCGTCAAATAACAAAGCCGCCAAAAAGCCTATCTATCCATACGCAAGTTAACCAAACATGCTTGATCATTGTCTTCCACTATCTCTCTCAAATGTTTTAATTGGTCCGATATCTTAGAAATGACACTCCACCTTCTACCATACACATTTCGCCTATTTTCCCATCTCCCCTTATATATGAGGTAAGCACAATAAAGTAACATCATGCAAATTATTCTTCATATAAAAAAATATAAATCCATATCAAAAAATGAATTTTGGCATCCCGGTCCATAAGAGATTGCTACAAAAAAATCTACAAGACAAAAGATATAAAAACAATTACAAACCTGGGGATCTCACACTTGTATAATCATTTATTGCAACTTAACTGGAATAATTAGGTGCTTCACACGTATTATTGTCATTTTGCTCACGTTATGTGCCGCATTATCTATTACTAGTTGTATCAGTAAGGCTATAAAAGTATATATTTGCTCAACCCTGTTAAAAAATAGAACCGTGCAAGAAACAAACACCTATAGCATTTTTAGATACCTACGTATAATCATTCAAGAGAACAAAAATGCTAAACAATGGACTACCAGGTAAAAGCACCAGCAAAAGAAGATCAATTCTACACTGATAGAAATGCTTGTGAGATAATGGGACATCGACATTACCTACAATGCTTTATGCACAACAACTCGTGAAACATTAAAGATAAAATCATGTTTTTTTTAACTTCACTTAACATATCAAATCTACTGAGTTGAGGCCCCCTCATTTTGTGCACCACATTCACCGTAACACGAATATATAATCTTTTATCATACATGCTATATCAGTGACTGCAAATTTTGCCATTTAAGCAAAGCTTGCTCCATCAACTGAAGATAAACATTTTAACATATTGAGTTTTACAGCAAGTTGGCGTAGACACACATAGGAATTTGTCTTGGTACAATACTAGAAAGTTTTAAAACAAAAATAACACATATATTCAAAACTCTATTAAAACCATAAGAGAAAGTGATGTTTATATGCCACAATCCTGACAAAGCATGATACCATTAGCCCACACAATTCTAACAATGCTGTTGAAAATAAATATATTACAATAACAAATTAATGTCATAATCAGAAATTTAAGTTATGAGAAACAAAACAAGATATACTGATATGGGAAAACAAAATCTTGATTAGAGGTGATGTCTATTTTATTTTACCTATATATGTATATGGATGGAGATTACGCCAATTATGTGAGGGTGAAAATCTGTAGAGCACGTAGCCTCATTTTAGAGGTGTCTAAACAGTATATTCCTTTGCTATGTGACATATCAATGGTAGAAAGTTGACATACACAACATATCAAAAACCAAAGTCTTTTATTATGGTCAAAATAACTCAAGCTTTTTACACAAATTCCCCCCTGAACAAAGCCATTTCTGACTAAATCAAACGACAAACTGAAAAAATACATACAAAGTACTTGCTCAAAAAGCGAGGATAATGATGAAACCCTATGCGAAGCTCACATCAACGGGATAGTAAAAAACATAGCTAGATCTGGAATTTCAAAGGAAAAAATGAAGATTAATCGAACTAAAATTTTTGATATGGTAAATATGAGAGGGAGATTTAAAAAAAATATGAAAAAAAAAAAAAGTTAGGGCAAAACACTATATCCGGATGATGGAGATTCGTGGTCGTTTCCTACAACACTGGGTTTAACCACCTCCAATTAAACTTTAGCTTGTTCGGAAGATTTGCTCAAATATCTTCGATTTTGACTATGGGAAGGAAGACAATAAGGGGGATCTCGTCTGGGTGCTGAGTTGCTAGTCTCAAAATGAAAAATTGGTGTAAAAATGGAAACTAGCTGCTGTTAATGGAGGGCAGAATTGAAAATTCACTATGTTTCGAAATTTGAAAATAGGGTGCGATTGTCCGCTACCTCAATAGATGCGAATCGCGTCTACAGTTTTGAGCCCAACAATAAGTGCAGGCTGGCCCGCACATATTATGTAGCATATCAAACGTGCTATTAGGTGCTATTATAGTGTATTGTAGAGCCTAATGTGTGAAATCAAATGAGCCCTAAGTACATCATTAGTCAACTATTAAAATTGATAAAGGTACATAATATTGTAGTTTAAAATTTATTTTGTTGTGCCATTCATTAAATTGCTTTAACTATTCTTATTGTTATACATTAAATTATTTTTCTAGTGTAATATATAAACTATAACACTTAAGCATATATCATAATGAAGTTTAATTGAAGTGTCAAAATTGATGTTTAATTTGAAAAGTATGGTGTATTAATTAAAATTCCACCTAAACTAAAAATGCAGGTATTTGTTTACTTTTATAATAATGTTTTAAGATTTAGTGATTGTGGTAGTGGTTGCTAATCTATTCTTTGATGTTAATTAATTATTGAATATATTCATGATATAATATATGTAATCATTGCACCTGTTATCCAAATGCATACCTTCTTCAACTTACCTATTTTGACATTCTTAATTTGTATTTGTAAATGATAAATATGAATATACTAAAATCATGATATATAATCTAATTGCATAGCTTATTATCCTCATCAATTATTTATTTATAAATATAAATAATAATTATATTATGCTACCAAATACAGTAATTAATTGGAGATCAATAAACATCGACGTATCTAATAAAGCTTCAGGTACAATTTTTCTATCGTATTTGTATTTGTATCAATATAATTTGAGAATTTATTAATTTTCTAAAAACTGCACTCAATATCTTAAATTTCTATCTTTAATATAAAATAACCAATAAGTAGAAATAAATTATACAATTACTTATCATGGTTTTCTATTCATATTTTTGAATTATAACATATTATATATATTCATGTTAAGTGTCAAGATATATCCCTAATTATTTTTGACTTAATTAATTGAAGCAAATATTAATTAATAGTATTTTCTGACTCAGATATGCTTGAAAGTTTGTATAAAATACAATGATTTCTATATTATATCAATTTTTATTTATTAAAACCCCTTAAAAAATTGCTTGTGATTCACTTTTAAAATAAAATACACTTTGGATCAATTATTTGTACAAAATATGATTATATTGAATAATGTAGAAAACCATTTTAGGCTCAATTTTTAATGTTTTAATGTGTAAATCATCCAAAGTGGATTATGTTATAAATATGAGATTATATTTAAATTAAAATATCTACATAAATTATATTCTAATAAATAACAAATTTAATGTTTATTTTTATTATATGTTATTTTAACAACATCGTGCGTAGTTAATAATATTATATAAAAATGTAGCAACTAAGTCTTTAATTACCAAAGAAAGTTGTAATACCTAAGTCAAAATTTAGATGAATTTGAATTTGATTTTTATTTATAGATTCTCATAAAAAGTTTTAAAAAAATAAAAGAAAGACTTGTTTGTAGTTTGTAGTACATGACCCTATATTTTCGATGCCTTCTAGTGAAAGTGGAGGGAGACGAAAAAAAAAAAAAAAAAAAAGTGGAGGGAGACGAACAACCCTGTAAAATTACACTTTTGCATTTGGACGAAAAATTTCAAAACTCATAGCTCCAAAATGTACCCGCCTTTTGACCCAAATGCTTTGCCCTAAATTCTTCAATTACAACTCATTTTTCTCTCAAAATTCCGGCAAACCGCTCCTATCTGCCATCCTCCATAAAAATTACCCCCAAAATCGTTGGGGTTCGCTATACATACCCATACGTATACGCATAGAATTTTTAGGGTTTTAGGGGTTGTTAAATCTCCAGATTTTTATGGCTTCAGAGAAGGAAACTGTGGATGGGAGCGGGAAGCAGGAGGAGGAGGACCCAACTGAAGTTGAAGAGAAAGGCAAAGCTAAGGAAGACGCCGGTGAAGCAGAAGCGAGTCAAGTAGAAGCGAAAAAGGAGGGAGAAAAAGAAGAGAATCAAGGAAAAGAAGAGGGAAGCGAGAAGGGGGAGAAAAATGAGCAGATAGAAGAGCGAGAAGAGGGGAATGTAGGGGAAGAAGAGGAACTAAAGGAGGAACAAGAAGAGGGAAAGGGAGAGGAAGAAGAAGTAGAAGAGGAAAAGGACGAGAAAGAGGAAGATGAAGGAAAGGAGAAAGAGGAGAGAAAGACTAAGAAGAAAAGTGTGAAGAAGGGATCCAAAGAAGAGAAGAAAAGCGAGTCTGTGGAGCTACCGTCCCCAAGAACGCCGGGGAGTGAGAGGCCTACGAGGGAGAGGAAAACGGTAGAAAGATTTATGGTGGGTGGCTCTCCGAGGGGCTCTGCCAGCAAGCCTTTGGCCATTGAGAAGGTACCTTGATCACCATTGGTTTCACAATAATTGCTATGGAATTGCAGTGCGCTTGATAGATGATTTTGATTGTGTCTGAAATATTTGGCATGTGAAAGGAGAAAGAAAATTGGAAGGGACATGGTTTTATGGTTTTGATTTGAATAAATACATAACATAGAAATTCTGTTTATGCAATGTAAAATGAAAAACAACTTAAGTGCTATATAAATCACGAATTTGTGTAAGCAAAATATAGTTGAGAGAATGTTCTTCTTGTCTTATTACAGATAGTGATGTATCTTTTGGTGTCCTGGTTAATAGTAATGAATCTCATTTGATACATGTTTAGTGTATGGTGAATATAAATTACTAGGTTGTGTTGGGATAGGTTTTGTGGGAAAAAGGATATGTAAAAAGAGATATAGTGGGAGGTATTTCTTTTAGTTCATGGTCGATACTGATTTCATCTAGTATGTTTCATCTTTTAATGAAAGGAAAATTACTAGGCTGTGAATATTTGGATTTTGTGGATCAAAGATGGAAAAGAAAGCTAGTGGGAAATATAAGAACTCATGTCCTTATCCATCTTCCGAATAAGTGTTTTAGTGTTTGTGAAGTTCATCATCGTTTTTATTTTTGATTCAGCAGTGTTCATGATTGACTCTATAATAATTCCAAACGATGCTTGAAATGGTGAAAAGTGAGAAAGAAAATGAGTGAGGGTTTTGTTTTGGATAGAATGTTTTGATTCAAATAAATGTAATGCAGAGGAATTTTGTTTGTGATTGGAGAGTTGATGGATTATTCTGAAGGTACATAAATATAGTCTGTTAGTGAACCTTGATAGATGAGAAGGTTTTGTTAATATGTTTATGCAGAAATGATGATTTTCTTTGCCTTATGAATCAATGATATATGAGTTTTATTTAGTTTATGATGAAATGAAAAATTAATAGTCTTGTGTTTGGAACAGATATCGTGTGCAAATGGAGATGGAAAACGAAATAGACTGAAATAAATTTTTTGGTATTTGGTTAATAATAATGACTTTTTTTGGGGATGTATTTCTTTTATAAGACGAAAAAGTGCTGTGTGTTTGCACTGCCATTTTTATTTATCCCTGAAGATGGACATCTAATTTGTTAAAGACAAATGGCTCCTTTAGTGACACTTCCCCAATATTTTTCTGCTCATAATGAATCATAGAAAGATATCAGTAATGTGTTGGCTGTTCCACTTCTGCCTTTGTCTCTCTCGCCTCTTTCTATTGGGGGTTCTTTTGAATATTTGACCAATAACTATATTGATTCTATGGTGGCAGGGCCGAGGCACACAGCTTAAGGACATCCCAAATGGTATGACTTTCTTTCTTTGCATTTGCATCTTCATTTCTTCGGTGAATCAGACATGGGAGTGGGAGAAATCTATCCATTTTTCTTTTGAAGTTAGATGATATCTTATTGCATCTGATTTTGGTTGCTAGA
This sequence comes from Jacaranda mimosifolia, assembly GCA_018894105.1. Lineage (NCBI taxonomy): Eukaryota > Viridiplantae > Streptophyta > Magnoliopsida > Lamiales > Bignoniaceae > Jacaranda > Jacaranda mimosifolia. Next base: position 33,286,801 of record CM032122.1, on the reverse strand, counting down.
TCATGCTGATTTGTTTAAGATGTTTCTTCTGGAACTTATTTATTGTAGTTCTCTTATAGCGACTGTGGTTGGTTGGGAAATACGTGTTTGTTGAGAACTTTAGATGATTGTGTTATATCTTACCGGGAGGAGGAGTGAGAGGTTTCTATTAATTAGTGTGAGTTAACTGACATTCATGGATTGTTACAGGGTGTGGGAGCATCAATAATTCATATTAAAATTTAAATTCTTCCCCACTGTTGGTAGTGTAATTAGATTGGAAAGGATTTCTCATCATTGTTAGTTTCATTTGCTGTGCTTTTTCTACTTAGTCTTATCTTACAAATTTATATATAACAAATTTTACGAATCTTTAATGAACATCAGTTTGTCAGCTGCATTGAGATCTAATTGAATTGTATTTCCTGAGCACTTAATATTTATCCTGTACAGGTCACCAAAATTATATATTGGATGAGCTTCATTTATTACTCCTATCATCATTTTTAGATAGCTTGACAAAAGCTGATATAGCGCATCATAGGAGTTTCTTGTCTGGGTCAAGTATGGCTTCCTAATAGCTTCTGTGCCAGAACATTTACAGGGGAATACTTTACAGTTGTTCCTCCATGCGCTTTGCGTTATTGGTGTCTGCCATTTTGGGTCTATCCATGTTTATGAAGTAACAATTTTCACCTTTGCTGTGATCTTATGAATTTTCAGTGGCTTTCAAGTTGTCCAAGAGAAAACCTGATGAAAACCTGCAGCTTCTCCACACCATTCTTTTTGGCAAGAAAACAAAGGTTTCCTTTTAGGCTATATTTGTCTTATATGAGTATTTGCTTAGTTGATTATAAGCATTTTACGGAGTCTCATCTTGACATCTTTTCTTCAGGTGCATAATCTGAAGAAAAATATAGGCCTCTTTTCTGGTTTTGTTTGGGCTGAGAATGAGGTAGGCTGGTCCTTTTTCTTCTCTTTCTTCTCCTTTCTTTTTTGGGATTTGGTTAGTTAAAGCTCACTGATACTTTTTCTGTGGATCTTACGTTAATCTTAAATGTTTTAAGTGCTGGAGTAAAAAACTTCAAAGCAACATATCGTTCCAGCCAACTATTCTGTAGCATTTGGATTCAAGGTGCAAAATTTCTCTTAGTAATAAAGACTCCAGCTGTTTTCAGAAATTCATGCATAATTATCATATAAAACTTGAAATATTTCTTGATAAAAGAACTTTATTCAGTTATTGTAACAGAAGCATGGGTACATAATACTGGAGAAAGGATATGAGGGGTTGTTGTGCCTATGCAGCAGTTTTTCAGAAAACAACTAGCTATATTTCATGGGAAAACTCATGTCCTTATCTTTAGTGTGATCCATTTTTTCTTCATGAAGTGCTTTTATATCTTAAAGTGCTCCAACACCTGGAAATGTTAAAATTAATACTTAGATATTTAATGAAATGCAAAGTGTGATATTTTGTCAACTTGTTTATTGTGCTAACCCCACATCGTAGGATGTGGCCTGCATCGTTTATGGTTAATTCCAAATTAATAATTTACCTTGGTGTCTTCAGCAAGAAAAGCAGAAGGCTAAAGTCAAGGAGAAGTTTGACAAATGTGTTAAAGAAAAGTTGTTGGATTTTTGTGATGTCCTTAATATTTCAGTCAATAGAGCTACTATAAAGAAGGTAATGTCTTACAGTTATTCTATTATGGAATTTTAAAATGTCCATTTATGTTATTTGATATTAATTGTTTTATACAGGAAGAACTCACTACAAAGTTACTGGAGTTCCTGGAATCTCCTCATGCTACAACAGATACCTTGCTTGCTGAAAAGGAGAAGGTAAACATATCTTTTATGTTGTTTTCACTTTGTTGTTGTAAGTTACGCATTTTCTTAAATGTACTGATAAATCCCATTAACTCATCTTTTCCCTTTCACCACAACATCTGAAGGGTAAGAAGCGGAAGAGTAAGGGCTCAACAAGCAAAAACCCTAGTTCTTCTAATGTGACTTCAGGGAAATCTACAAAGGTTAGGCTTTCTCTGATTCTATTCTGCAGGGCTAAGTATCTTAAAGAATAGTTGTGGAATGTGAAGGGCAGATTCAGTTAGTCGTGGCTTTGCTTTGTGTTTTGCATAGCACTCCATACAATACGACTGTAATGTGTTAAACATCTAAGGCTATTGTTTCTCATGTTACTATTATATCCATTTAACATCAAGCAAAAAGTAATCTTATATAGGGGGAACCTTAAGGTCATAAGCAATTCACCTCTGATTGGGTCAAGCTTTTGTTGCTGAATGGCTGCCAGTTGGCACTCTTTTCTTAATGCATTTTGGTTCTTTCTGTTTTCTAATCTACTCACGGCTCTAGTGATGACTCAGCACACATTATTGATATGAGTTAAGAATCAGTTTCCATTTATAATGCATGGATGCCTATGCAAGTTAGAATGAATACTTGATACAAGTTTAGAAAAATTTAAAAATATGATACAGGTGGGATACTGCTGTGGGTCTGTGTGTGGTTACTTGTGTTAAAAATGTGTGTATAAATGCTGAATAGAACACAACCTGACATTGAACAATACTGAACTGTCACCAATGTCTAGAACTGTATTGTCTTGATTGCTCTTGCTTTCTTCTGCTTTTCATTTTATTTGTTTACGTGTGAAAACTTATTTTTTCAAACTTTCCAGAAACATATTATGGATTTCTACAATTATGTACTTGTAATCCTTATAAAAGAAACAGACCTTTAATATTGTTTATACAATAGAAGCTCACAGGTTCAACTCATTCAACCGTTTTCAACCTCTTGATTTTATTTGAAAAGAAGAGCACACAGATATTTTTCTGAAAGATACATCATAAAAGAATCTAGAAAAATATGAAATATTTTAGATTGTAGATATTTTTTATAGGTACATCATATAAAATCTAGAAAATTTTGAATTTTTTAGATTTTTAGTTTTTGTTTTAATTTTACCCGAACTTTTTTGAAATATCAAGAAGTTATCCAAAACTTAGTGGATACTTAAACTAGCTGTGTGGTGTGTGCAGTATCTCATCTGCTTTTTTCTTTGTTCTTATAATTTCTGCATACTCCATTTTGTTAATTTAGTATGTATCTGACTTGTATCCTACCTATATTGGTGCCAATGTTCAATATATAAACCTCCAAGCTTTAACCATATCTAGAAATTTTATAGTTCTATTTTTCAACATATTAGTTGCATTATAGGTTCCATCCTTTATGAGGTCGAAAACTTTTAGTGTAACATGTTAAAAGATATGGTAGGTCATCTCTAGTAACACTTCCAAGTTCATTGGCAGAATTTATGTCTATTTTTCACTGCTATTATCTGACATGTAGAAGCAAAAATTGGATTCTGCATCTGGGAAGAAACGAAAGCTTGTTACAGAGGAAGAAGATGATGATAAAAGCGAACCTTCACAAAGTGAAGATGATCAGGATGATGACAACACAGTTCCTGGAGCAGAAAGTGACCAGGAAGAGAATGACTCAGAAGAAGAGATGGATGAAGATCAAGATGAGCCCAAAAAGCAGGTGGCTGATGAGAAGGGTTCTTCTAAGAAAAGTGCCAAGAAGGATAGTGGTAGCACTGGTGTGAAGTCTAAGTCTGTGAGTAAAGGAAGTCCTGCAAAAGCTTCAAAATCCTCTGGTAAACCTGCCAAAAAGTCTTCCAGTTCAGTATCAAAGAAAGGAGCTGCTGAAGCTAAATCAAAGAGTAAAATGAAGACATCCTTGACTAAGAAACAAAAAGTTGAAAAAGAAAGCGAGAAGGATACAAGTTCACCTGCAAAGGGTACATCTTCGAGCAAGAAAAGGTCAAGCAAGTCTTTTACCAAAGTCTTGGATAAGGATCAAGGTATTACTTTGTAATATTGGATTATAGATCTAGTTCTTAATGATTTTCTTGAATACCCATAGAGGAATTTTGCCTCTTGGAGGATCTTCATCTTGTATGTTTCAATGAGACCTACCTCCACCCTTCATATATTTGTGGCACATCCAATTATAAGTTGCATTATAATCATGTGCATAGAGAAAATTGCCCTAATTTGACCCTGAACTATACCATAAGGTACATTAAGTAGAAATTATGTTAGATTTTTCTCGATTTTGGTTAATCTTCATTTTCTCTTCTCCACCAGCTCATGTTTCTTAATCATAGTTTTCATAATTAACAGGAGAAGGGAAAAGCAACAAAGAAGTTGAGAAAGAGCCCAGCAGAGAAGAAATGCATGCTGTAGTAGTGGATATCCTGAAGGAAGTAGATTTTAACACTGTAAGTATACTACCTTGTTATTTATTACATGTTGCATTTAATGTAAACTTGGTTATTTACAATTCCTATGCATTCTTAAATGCAGGCAACATTATCTGACATTCTGAGACAGCTTGGTACGTCATCATGCTCATTGCTATTCAATATATATATATATATTTAACAATTTGCTAACTACTTATCATTGTGATTTCCAATCAGGAAAGCACTTTGGGATAGATCTGATGCATAGGAAATCAGAAGTTAAAGACATAATTACTGAAGTAATAAAAAACATGTCTGATGATGAAGATGAGGCTGAGTCTGGAGAAGAATCAGGAAAAGATGGAGATGATGATGAGGATTAGATTAGCAGGTCTTCGTTTCCCTCACAATTGGTGCTTAATTGATCAAGTGTTGCCAAAAGGGGCTGGATCATATACATTTTGCTGTTTTATATGCTGCATTATCATTCAGATTTTTCTCCATTGTAGCTGTACTTGATTTTGTAAAATTAGTTTGTGACTTTTCACAGGGGTGAGATTCAGAGAGTATATCCGCTGTAATAAATATGCAAATATTATTCGACCCTTTTGTGCTAACAGTAGCTGTTTCTTCATGTAAATGATCTGATATAACAGTCATTTGGATCAAATTTGAAGGGAAGATGATTTATATCTAAGAACATGTAAAGGGGCATATATGGATGTAGTTATGTAGTCTCGTGTATATTTGGTTAATATTTACTGAATTATCACTTTGATGTTCTGGTTCTTACTTATTTCTGTTGTATGCTTGTTCAGTTGTATTCTTTTATTGGTTGACTTGTACATTTTACTGCTATTAGAAGAATTAAAGTGTTTTAGTAATAGTATTACCAAATATTTGTTAATTTTTTTATACAAATTATGATTCTAATAAGTAATAGACTTCAGAAGTGCTTTTTACCTAATATGTTAAAATTACTGCAATAGGGAAGGCAAAGGATGAGCAGCTTTGGCCAGGTATAGCACTTGGTGTGCAAGGAGAGGCAAAGGGGTGTTGATTGCATTAGGTTTCAAAAGGCGGTGAATTTAGATGTGTCTTTGTTTTGGTGCTCGATATAGAAAAAGACACCTCAAAATACTGATTTTTTTTTTTTTTTTTGATAGAAAGTTAAAAATATATGAACTCACATGGCATATACAGCAAGACTCAATCTGTATTGTAGAAAGCAGAAACACAAGATATATGTAAACAACAGTCAAGAAGGTCCACTTGAAAACTCTATACGCGAATAAAAAAAATTAGAATTGAAGTTTGTTGCTCTAACAATGTCTTTAATTCTTCATTTGTTTTTCGCACATAGTTTGTAGGTTGTGGCAAATAGTTTTCAAGATACAATAACTCTTCTCTAACAGTTCATTGGAACTGCGAACTTAATTGACTCGAAATTTTTCGTTGCACAAATGAATTGTATACAATGAAAGTACTTGGTGTAGTGCTTAGACTGTGTGCTGGAACCATTACCGACTTAGAGCAGTTGATGTAATGCTTACTACACCACAACTTCTTTATCAACCAAAAGTGTTCCAAGATCATTTTTTACTTGTTCAGTATCAACCAGAAGGAAGAAGAGAGTGTGCTGAGTATATCAACCACTTTCTCCAGGCGGTCCATGAGATTCCCCGCCTTGGCCAGTATCATCTAACAAAAACCTGAGGAATAAGAGATTCAAGAAATCCATAGCAGTAAAGCCACAACTTTTAACACTTAACTGCGAATTTTCGAGACCTCTAAAAACAAATTGAAACAAACTAAATTCTATCCACGTCATTTTATAACTCACCCTCGTTATAAAAACTCAACTTTTTACCTAATTAATCTCATAAAAAATACTTCATTCAAAAATAAAATCAAATATATCTCAAATCAATCTCCAACCACAAGCACCAGCTCCCCCCAAAAGAAAGCCAAACATTCATGACATTCTTTAGTTCTTTTTTTTTTTTTTTTTTTTTTCCTTTTCCTTTTTTTTTTTATAGAATAAAGGCATGGGAGGGACAACTGCGTAGCAACCTTCCCTTGGCATAATCATAGGAGTCCTCTGCCGCTGTGAAATATTTGGTTTGAGCCATAGCTACTATCCAAAAGGCGAGTCAGTTATCACAATCCTACCGAAGAGTTAATTAGCCAGCCCCCTCCACCACAAAGATGACTGGTTTATGAACTACTACTGTAAATGAGTTTAAACCCGTGATTTCCTTATGAGAAATAATGAGTTCTATCTAACTAAACTACCACGTGGATGGTGACATTCTTAATTCTCTTTCAGGTACCATATTCCAAAATATTTTCCCTCAAAAATGCCCGAAACAATACCAAGGGAACCTAAAGAACTGGTGGAAGCTGGTCAGAAAAACAAATTATAATATAATAACCAGCATTTAGTGCTGTCTTTCACATGCAAAAGTTGCTCATCAAGAAAATGCCAATCCGTATTTAATTGGAGCCATTAATTTCTCACTCACACACGTATATACACACGCATGCACGCGCGTACACACATACACACGCATATATATATATATATATTTATATATACATACACACATACACTATACACAGGTAGCATGATAACTTTAATAGCCATATGAAATCTGATGCAGGAAAATCTAGAAATCTTGGCAGATGTGCCGACAATCGACCAATCTCTTCTATGCCAGAATTCTCTCGCCAAGTCTTTGGTTATCAAGGAAATCCGTGAAGCTTGCCAGAGATATGGTTTCTTTCATGTAGGCTCACTAATTATCTATTTTGATTTCTCTTTAATTTGTTATATATATAATATTTCTAATTTTTGGAATAATTGCTACAAAGTCAATTTGGTTTATGTTGATAATTCTTTGAGTTCAGGTTATTAATCATGGTATACCTGATTCAGTAATAGAAGAAGCTTTAGATGTTAATGCCAAATTCTTTGAGATGCCAATGGCAGCAAAGGAGGAGCTTGCGTCAGATGACATACACAACGTGGTCAGATTTGGTAAAGTGCAAGTTGGGGGCTTTTCAAGGGATTTCCTCAAGCTCTATGCGCATCCACTTGATCACTTTGTCACCTCTTGGCCAAGATTTCCACCTGAGTATAGGTACGATTTTATTGTTTTATTGATTTATTTATTTTTAGATTATGGATAAGTCGTGTCGAATCAAATCGAGCAGAACATGTGATTTGATTGGTTTTAATTTTTTTTTTAGATCACAATGAGTTTGAATCAAGTCGATAGAATATGAGTTGAATCAAGCTCAAAGGACGCTTATTGTAGAAATAATTTGATTGATTTTGATTTTTATGCCACCAAAAAAGTGGTGGAATTGAATAAAGCACAATATAAATTGGCTCAAACAAAATTTACTATAAATATAATTTAATTGAATTTGATTTTCATTAAATAGTAAATTTTAGTTGAACCAAGTACAACAAAAATTACGTCGAGCAAAAATGAGGCGAAAAAAATGCTCACTAAAACATGCTTTTGCACTCAATTTTAATTTGACCTTTGATCCTATGTGCGCCTATTTAAATTTAGTTTTTGATTTTCGTTGAATCAAGAAAAGTGTATTGAGTTCGTGATTGGATTGCTTTAATTGTTGGTTTGTACGGCGAGGTCAACTTGATCTAGTGAATTAAATGGTTTTCAAAAGCAATTTATTATTTCCCCCAAATGAATTAAATGCTATGTTTTGCTAGTCCCACTAAGACCAATGTGTTAGCTGGATGTAACATGCTATTTTTAATTGTTAGTTACTTCCTTTCATGTCCTTCAAAGTGGGGATGTGACAGTCCTCCTTATTTTTTGGATTCTTTATTTTAAATGAAATTTTATTTTATAAATACATGTAAGTGTATAAAATTTATAATTAACTATATATTTTTTAAAAATATTTTAGTAAACTTATTATGTATTCAAAAGTGACTAAAAAACAGTACCAATTAAAATAATGGATCTGAACTGAGTGCATCACAAAATATTTTGCTGGACAAGAGAATCTTTTATTAGAGCGCATAAGGTTGTCGATTAATTTCTTGCATCAAATCACAAATTCACAATCTCCTTACACTCATCTATTGAAATCTATTGATATCCCTAAGTTACTAAATTTTTTTTATCACATTTTAACAGGGAAAAAATGGTAATGTACTCAACAGCGGTGAGAAAACTAAGCATTGAATTGTTTGGAGCCATAATGGAGAGTTTGAACTTAGGCGAAACACATCTAAAACACAATTTTGAACAAGGCTTCCAAATTCTTGGCGTAAACTGCTATCCTTCGTCAGATGTAGGAATTGGCATACCTCCCCATACCGACCACAGCATCATCACTGTTCTTTTGCAGAGTGGGCTGGGACTTCAAGTCATCGACAGAGCCGATGGCCGGCCATGGAAGAGTGTCCCTGAGCTCAAAGGGTCCTTACAAATACTTGTTGGAGACCATTTGGAGGTAATAAGCAATGGCTTGTACAAGAGTGTGTTGCATAGAGCAATTCCAAGTTGTCATGATACTAGGTTGTCCATAGCCAATTTGCATAGCCTAGGAATGGATGAAATAGTTGAGCCTGCTAAAAAGCTAGTGGAGAATGAAGAAAATGTAAGAAGATATAGAGGGAGTAGTTTAAGTGACTTTCTTAAGCATCATGCCTCTAGAGACACAAGGGCCTTTATTGAGACACTCAAAATTAGTTAAGTACAATTGTTGGTTTGGTTTGTATCATTTTTGGAAACTAGATGGCTAAGTATTTGATATTCATAGTACTCCTATGGAGCCTTGTTTTTCTTACCATATATTTAGTTCTGCTTGGAAAAGACTAACTTCCAGTTCTGAAAATGATTTGTATCCTTCTTGTGGGCTTTGCCTTTGTTTGATGTGTTGGTTAGGCATTGTGAAATTTTTGTGGGGATGGCCATGACCCTTGCTTTTTGGAGCTAGGACCCGACTCAACACTGAGATCTAGTGGGTTAGACTCGTCACACTTGCCAAACCCACTTTATAATTCTGAAATATACAAAAAAATTATTTTTAAAAAAATAATATTATAATAGTTTTCGCAATACAAAGTTATAATATTATTAACAAAGAATTAATTTATGTAGGCTTGTTCTAATTTCTTAAAAAATTAAAAATTTCAAACATATCAGTTGTTTTCACATATACCGAATGTACAAGTTATTTATCAATGCAATATGTTAATTTGATTTACAAATGTATTACACTTATATTTTCATGTGAGAATATGTGTAATATACTCATTATATATATAAATACACTATTATGAATATATACATAATAAATAAAACATAAGTTTATAATGGGATTGGCTATATATAGATCCAAAAATGAACACCAACTCAAATGTGTTAAAAAATGGTTATACCTATGCCTAGAAAAACAGGAGTTTCAAGCACCCTCGTGGGAGACATTGATTGGATGTTGTCAACCGGCCTTAAAATGCTCATAAATAGCTCTTCCCCCTTTTACTTAGTTTTCGCTCTCCTCTGTTTCCAGTAGACTAAGTCTGATCCTACTTTGCAGGTCCAAAAGGTCTAGGTATTCTTTTTTTTTTTTTTTTTTCGTTTGAGGGAACGTGGTAGCCCCTAAGACTTGAGATTCAATTCTATCTAATTTTGATCTTCATTATGAGGAAATAGGTGAGGCTAAGACAAGATATGGGACTTTTCGCGCTATGAATATATACATAATAAATAAAAATATACACATGCATAATTTTATAATGGGATTGGCTATATATAGATCCAAAAATTGAGAAAATCATTCCAAAATTCTTGTTAATGTCAATAGAGAAAGTTTCACTCTTAATCCAAATTCAACCCTTTTTTTTTTAGGTACAAAACTAAGAATTCAATCACAAAATTTACAATAAATGGTCGGAGTGCATCGTGATTTTTTTGAAAATCCTTTCGATGCTTAAATTAGTATTATACTCATGAGAGGGGGTAATTGCAGAGGGAATTTTTAAATAATAAAGATTGCTTACTTTAAAATATCAAATGTGAGTGTATTATAACTATAAAATTTTGTTGATTGGACCTAAATGGGCTTATTTGCATGATCTAGTTCATCTTACCCATTTGGATTTATTTTTTGAAGGCATCTTCATTTTCTAATGAATAGAAATAGTGAAAAGTTACTTATAAATATGTTTTTGGAAATGAAATGTTGTTTAGAGGTTTTATTTAAAATGTAATGGTTATATAGAGTTGAAAATGAGTTATATTTGGAAAATGTAGTGTTTTTGTATTAAAAATCATGCAAATATAAGTAGGAGAAAATGAAAAATGAAAATGGATAGAGAGTGTAACAGTATGTTTGAAAAAATGTGCTGAAAATGAAAATATTTGTCAAAATAATAAAGAAGTTGATAGCTTTCTATTTTCATTTTTAGGAGAAAATGAAAAGGGGCTTTGAAAACAAAATCAAACGGGCACTTAGACTTCTTAACTCGTTTAAGGTGGTAAATTGAAATTTTAACATATAATTTATTTCATTCTGAACCAACTCTATCAGCACATGAATTTCAGCCACCTTGATGGCACCTTTTGCCAGCTAGAATCTGTTTGCTTTTTGTTAGGCTTGATAACCACCTTTACACGTGTTTTTCTTTCATTCTTGGCCCACATGTACGGCTGTCATTTTTTGCTTCCCCTTTTTCTATATATTTTGTTGTACAACTCTTTTTGTAATTATCAGGATTATTAATAGAATATATAATTCTTCCATTCCATGCTCTTATCTTCTCCCTACATTTATGAGTTTATCAACATGGTACCGGAGCCATATTCTTCTTCAAAGGTTTCATCCATGGTAGATCTTTTATAAAAAAATTCCAGATTTTATTTTTTATTTTTTTTTAATCTTTTTATTTATTTATTTATTTATTTATTTATTTTTCTGATGGCTGCCCAAGATCTCTGTCAAAATCCATCTAGCCCATACTTTCTTCACCCAAATGAAAACCCAGTCCTCACCCTTGTGTCTCTTGTTTTATCTAGCAATAACTACAGCACTTGGTCTCACGCCATGAAAATGGCTCTCCTCTCCAAGAATAAATTACAATTTGTAGATGGGTCTCTACCAATGCCTACCCGCATAGATCCTCTATTCCATGCCTGGGAACATTGCAACACCATGATTTTATCTTGGTTAAACCATTCCATTAGCCCTTCCATTACTCAAAGCATCCTATGGATTGATAAGGCATTTGACGTTTGGAACGATCTTCACGATCGATTTTCTCAAGGAGACATTTTTCGCATTTCAGATTTACAGGAGGAAATTTACGCTTTCAAGCAAGGAGATCAATCAGTAATCGATTATTTTACTACATTAAAGATACTTTGAGATGAGCTTCTTAATTTCCGGCCTCTTCCATCCTGCACTTGCATTGTTTCGTGTTGCTATGGTGCCTTGGATGTGGTTAGGAAGTACCAGAACAGTGATTATGTAATTTGTTTTTTGAAAGGTTTAGGCAACTAGTTTTCCACAGTGAGGTCTCAGATTATGCTTATTGACCCACTTCCTCCTATAAACAAAGTTTTTTCTATGGTTTTGCAACAAGAACGCCAACTCTCTTTGGGTGTTTGCCAAGTTTTTGCACACAAAGGTCCTTCGCCTCCTCCTAAAAATTTCAAACTGCTTCCTACCTCTAAGAATTTTGCTGCCACTCCTGGTGATAAACGTTTTTGTACCTATTGTGGTAAACCTGGGCATACTGTTGACACTTGCTATAAGAAGCATGGATATCCCCCTGGTTATTGTTCACGATATCAGTTTTCTTCTGCTCATAATGTGATCTCTCAAGTCCCAGTTGTTGCTCCGATTTCGGCTATTACTCAAACAGATGCTATTACAAAGCCCATGGCTAAAAGTGAGTCTCCACGTGTGTCTCTATCTCGTGAGCAATACCAACAAGTTCTCGCTCTGCTCCAATCTAACACTAGCAAGCCCTCTGTTGCTAATAATGTCACCTCTCATTCTACTCTTACATCTAATTTTTCTGAACCAGCAGGTAATCTTCTAGCCTTAGTCAATTCTATTCCAACCTATTCATGGATATTAGATACAAGTGCTACATACCATATTACATTTTCTTTATCATCCTTTATTGCCTATAAACGCATCAATCCTATTTCTGTTAGTTTACCTAATGGTGATACTGTCACCACCCATTATTCGGGCACTATGGTTCTCAGCCCCATGCTTACCCTTCACAATGTATTCTATATTCCTAACTTTTCGTTTCACTTAATATCTGTTTCCAAATTAACTTCTTCTCTCAATTGTTGTTTGATTTTTCAATCTCGTTTTTGCTTCATTCAGGAACTCCCATCTTGGAAGACGATTGGTACAACTAGGATGTAAGATGGTCTTTTCCTTCTGTCAAGCCATCCAAATTCATCCATTATTTCATCATCAGTTACCATGGATACTTCATCTCCCAAGTTTGATCTTTGGCACTTCCGACTTGGGCACATCTCACTCGCCCAACTCGAGCTCCTCAAAAGCACTTTACCTTCTATTATATTGAATACTTTTCGTTGTGATATCGGTCATTTTGCAAGGCAAAAAAGATTACCATTTCTTGTTAGTCATTCTACTTCCACAGAATGTTTTGCTTTGATACATGTAGACATTTGGGGCCCTTTCTCAACCCCTTCTATACATGGACATAAATATTTCATGACTATAGTTGATGATTTCAGTCGCTTCACTTGGATATTCTTGTTACACAATAAGTCAGAGGCTCGTTCTCAATTTCAAATTTTTTTCTCCATGATACAAACTCAATTTTCAGCAACAATTAAAGTTGTAAGAAGTGATAATGGTGTTAAGTTTTCTATGCCTTCTTTTTATGCTTCAAAGGGATCATTCACCAAACTTCTTGTGTTGAGACTCCTCAACAAAATGGCATTGTCGAAAGAAAACATCAACACATTTTAAACGTTGCACGTGCCTTACTTTTCCAATCTAATCTTTCCAAAACATTTTGGTGCTTTACCATTTCTCATGTTGTTCACATTATTAACAGACTACCATCACCTTTATTGAAAAATAGATCACCATTTCATCTCCTATATAAAACAACCCCTAACCTCTTTTCTTTACGTGTTTTCGGTTCACTTTGTTTTGCCTCCACATTAACCAATAATCGCCACAAATTTGACCCAAGGGCTAGGAAATGTGTCTTTCTTGGGTACAAAACTGGAACAAAGGGATATATTCTTCTTGACATACATTCTAGAGAAATTTTCCTCTCTCGAAACATCATATTTCATATCTTTCCCTTTGCCACCTCATCCACCACACCGCCCTTTCCTTCCCCACAAATCCCACCTCTTCTTGATGACAATATATTTCCTTCTCCTTCTCTTACTGAAAATCAATCTAATGGCACTGCTGCCACTCCTTCACTTAGACATTCCACATCCGCAAACCTCCCAGCTACCTTGACGATTATCACTGCAATCTTACATCTATGATTGTTTCGGTTTGTCTTCCTTCTAGTACATCTCATCCTTTATGTAATTTTATTTCTTATTCTAATCTTTCCCCTCCCCAGCAACGTTTTTTCCTAGCTATTTCAGCTTCTTTTGAGCCGAAAACTTATAAACAGGCTGTGCAACACCAGTGTTGGAGAGATGCTATGCGCGCTGAACTTCATGCTCTTGAGCTCAACAACACTTGGTCACTCACTTCTCTTCCACCTGGTAAGATGCCTATTAGCTGCAAATGGGTCTTTTGCATTAAGTACAATGCTAATGGGTCTGTAGAAAGGTATAAAGCACGCCTTGTTGCTAAAGGTTACACACAAACTGAAGGGATTGACTACTTTGATACATTTTCTCCTGTTGCTACAATGTCCACGGTGCGCTTATTGTTGGTTGTTGCTGCAGTTAAGTATTGGCATCTTCACCAATTGGATGTTAACAATGCCTTCTTACATGGTGAACTCCATGAAGAAATTTACATGACCTTGCCCCCTCGATTTACTGCTTCCCAATCTAATCAAGTATGCCATCTTCAGAAATCCCTATACGGGTTAAAACAGGCAAGCAAACAATAGTTCTCAAAACTCATTGGTTCTCTCAAAACTCATTGGTTCTCTTACTTCAAAAGGATACATGCAGTCTTCGGCTGATCACTCTTTATTTGTCAACCATCATGATGCCTCCATCACTATTATTCTTGCTTATGTCGACAACCTCATACTTGCTGGAAATAACTTGGATGAAGTCTCTTCTATCAAGAAACACTTGGATACATCCTTTAAGATCAAAGATTTGGGTGCCTTAAAATACTTTTTGGGGTTGGAAGTAGCCCGCAGCTCTCGCGGTATCAGTTTTTGCCAATGTAAATATGCTCTTGAGATTTTATTAGAGTCTGGCTTTCTTGGTTGCAAACCGGCAAAGACCCCTATGGATACCTCCCTTAAGTTGAGCAAATCTCATGGTGATCCTCTACATGATCCCTCAGTTTATAGAAGATTAGTTGGTTGTTTGCTATATCTAACATCTACACGACCTGACTTAGCCTTTGCAATGCAGCGGCTGAGTCAGTTTATGGAGCTTCCCACTAGTTTACACATGCAGGCTGCACATAGAGTACTCAGATATATTAAGTCAGCTCCTGGTCTTGGTCTCTTTTTGGCCTCAAGTTCTTCTTTCTCTCTTCGTGGCTTTAGTGACTCTGATTGGGCAAGTTGCATTGACATTAGACTATCCATCACGGGGCTCTTCCATAATTAGCTGGAAAGCAAAGAAGCAAACAACCATCTCTCGGTCCTCTTCCGAGGCAGAATATAGGGCACTTGCCTCAACTGGTTGTGAAGTTCAATGGTTATGCTATCTCCTTCATGATCTCCTTATTGATCATTCTCATCCCGCCTTGATCTTCTGTGATAACAACTCTGCCCTCCAAATAGCCTGCAAATCCAACTTTTCACAAGCGAACCAAACACATTGAGATCAACTGTCGCTTCATATGGGAAAAGGTTGCCTCCGGCCTTCTTTGCCTTATGCCTTGTGCCTCTTCAACTCAATTAGCTGACATTTGTACAAAACCCCTTGGTGTTATCCCTTTTCGGACAAACATACTCAAGCTTGGGATGATTGACATTCATTCCCCACCTTGCGGGGGGTATCAAGACATGAATTTCAGCCACCTTGATGGCACCTTTTGACAGCTAGAATCTGTTTGCTTTTTGTTAGGCTTGATAACCACCTTTACACGTGTTTTTCTTTCATTCTTGGCCCACATGTACAGCTGTCATTTTTTGCTTCCCCTTTTTTCTATATATTTTGTTGTACAACTCTTTTTGTAATTATCAGGATCATTAATAAAATATATAATGCTTTCATTCCATGCTCTTATCTTCTTCCTGCATTTATTAGTTTATCAACAAACTCATTTATCTTGATCCATATCACATTTATTATTTCAAGATGAGGGCTGGATGAATCAGATCAGAATTCCACCAGAAACCATTGCCACCCTAAGGGACCGTTTGGTTTTATTTTCAGTTTCTAGCATTTCTATTTTGGTGAAAATTAATTATGTGATGTGATGTAAAAAATGAAAATGTGTTTGGATGAAATGTTTGGAAATGTAATGATTATGTTAATTTTAATAGGTTGTAGGTGGAGAGAGATAAAAATAATGGAATAGAGAGAGGATATATATGTTATTGGATAATGTGTTTTGAAAATAAAAATGATGTTGGGTGAAAATGTGTAAAAAATGATGATTTTTATTTTTGAAATAGTAGAAAATGTGAAAATAGGGGTGTGAAAATAAAACCAAACGGTTAAGTATTTCTAGATCTAAATAATTCAAGGATTCTACTGATCCCAGCTGCATTTGACTTTTTGCACTACTACTGTATATGTCGGTCCCAGTTTAACTTTCTCTAATTCAATAAGGTTAATTTAAAACTAATATCACACACTTGGAAGAACACTTAGGTGAACTTACAAATAATTAAGTTTATCTTAAGGACGTACAAAATCATTGATAAACTTAATTAAATGATTTTTAATTTGGTTTGTTTCATTGGATGTGGATGTTATATAGGTCTTGACACGTTAACAAAACGGTTAATTTTTATAATTTGAAAATTTTAAAATAATTTTATTAATTTTTTTTAATAGGAATACGTACTATTTTACGAAATATTTTGCGAGTTGTATGTGACCAACCAAACAAACGCCATTGTTATGCTTTGCATTTTGTCATTTTGATAGTTCGCAGGAAATATTTACTCGCTAAACTTTATTTTCTTTAATTATTATAAGTCGAATTTCAAGCATAGCAGGAATTTCATTGTGTAAACAGCCAAAAACTAGTTTAATGAAATATATTTAGTGACAACGTTATAGTTTGTCACTAAATATATATTAAGTGATAAAAAACTTTATTTTGTCATAATAGTAATTTTTGCGAACTTAATAAGGATAAAGAATTTGTATTTGGATAATATATTGGGAAAGTAATGATTATTAGGGTTTAGTAGGTTGTAGGTGAAGAGAGATAGTGATAATGAAGAAGAAAGAAAAGATATATAGGTTATTGTGAGAAGATATGTAAATTATTAGAAAATACGTTTTGAGATGAAAATAAGTTGGAATATTGGTAAAAATTATATAAATTATTGATAATTCATTTATAAATGGTGAAAATGGGTGAAAATGAATTTAATAACACAACCAAACTAGCTGTTAGGTTTTGAACAAAAAGACTTTGCCAACTAACTCAATTTGATCCGATGCTACAACTAGAGGAAGGATCTTTTCGAACTCACGTCGCCTCATGTCAATAATAAAATTGAAATTTCTACTTCTTTTATCATTTTTTTTTTTGTTCTTTAAATTTTAAAGTAATATCAACAATTGTAACTAAACAGCATTTACAATTGTTCTAAACAATGTTTTTAATTTATAAATATATACAGAAGCTGAGAGGGTGATTCTTTGTTTTAAAAATAATCATTTTCTATATTACACTATCCCAGAAATAGAATATGATTGGTTATTTCATTAACAATGAAAACACCATTCTTTTTTATTAACCTAGTAAACCTATCATTTTTAAACATAAAGTATCTATTAGTTAAAAACATATAAAATTTACTAAGTAAATATCAATTTCTTTTTATCCTTCCATAGTTTCTGCACTACTGATTCAATCATATTTTTATTTTCACATAAAATTTAATACACAAAATAAAAATAACTTCCAAAGTTGCATCAGAACGACTTCAGGAAAACAAGCAATTAATCGTACTATGGCTGTTACATCTACCAACCGTGAACACATATATTGAAGGCGGACGAAATTCATTCACGTCCAACCTCTACTTGTTATTTCAACATAATTCAACGATGGTTGATCAATCCTTTTCAATCGGCCCCATTTTTCCCACTCTATTTTTGCCCCCATTTTCATGCTTAAATCTTCTTGCTTCTCCATTTGAGTAGCTTATATAAGTGATTGGTTGAACTTTGTTTTGTTTAATTTATTAAACTTGAGGTGTTTTAATTTGAAGAAATTATTTTGGGGAAATATTTAAAAGTTATGTAAAAAAAAAAAAAGTGTTTTTGATTCTATTTTTTTGAGAAAACATTCTCTATCACAGATATTTCTATATAACTTTTAGTTTCATTAGTAGTAACACGCTAAAATTTTGTGTTATTTATATAATTATAGAATGGTATGATAATTAGAAAATATGTACATTTTTATACTAAATTATAAGTAGAATATATAAGTGTATATTTTTTATTGATGTTGATATACTCTTTTTATGAGTAGTTGTTTAACTGTGAGATAAAAATATAAAATTTGAGATAAAGTGATTTCAGAAGGATGAAAGAAATTATAATGTTTACTGTTGATGCATATCTTTTTATGAGAGTTGTTTAAAGGATTTATATATATATATATATATATTTTAAATTTGATAAATAAATATAAAGTTGAAAGAAAATATATTTTACACAAGAAATTCTTGAAAAATTAGTGACAAGCAATCACTTTCTCTAATTATATTTCTATACATGGAAATACATTTTGAGAAAACAAAAAAAAAAAAAGTGTTATTTTTTCAAATCCAAGCAAAAGTTGGATAGGAGGGCCTCATAATAGAACAATTAATACTGTGTCCATTTGGTAGGTGTACTGCTGTACTATCTGAGAGGAAAAAGAAAAGGTCATAAATGCTTTTGGGTAATTATTTTAGGAGATTTAGATTGTTGTCTTTCACCTAATTTTGATTTTAAATGCATATATAAAAGTTGGTGTACGTAATAGCTTAACAACACCTAATGCAACGACAGTTTTGACATAAACTTTAGTGTCATCTTTAGCTTTCTTTCTTGATTAAGAGGTGTCTTTGTCGTGGATTTCTACGTTCAAACAAGAAAGTATTTAATATAAGATGTTTGAAACTTTATAAAATATTGTAAAAATTTTAATTAAGTTTTTTAAAGATAAAAAGAGATATTTATTATAGAATATTTAAGAATTTATAAGATACATTAAAAATTTTGGTCAAACTTTAGAAGATGAACTCAAAATAAAATATTACTATAAGCTCCTAATGTTAAAAAAATAAAGAATTTTCAACTTATATACTTAACCAACGTCTCTTAAATTTTGAACACATTAATTATAATATTTAATTAATAATATCTTATGAGTTCCTAATATCTTATTTCATTTAAATATTTTAAAAAATTAATTTAAAATAAAACTTAATACTTTCTGAGATTCGAAAAACAAATTTTACAAGATAAAAAAAATTATAATTTTTTAAAAATAAGTTCAACTAAAAACACGCTAATTACCATTTTCTCTTCGTACCTTCCGTGCCCTGTTCTAATTAAATGACTCATTTTTGCATTTTACGCTGTGAATGCGCTGCGCGGTCAAGTTATACATTTCTTCTTTTCATTTTTATTCATTTTATTATATATACTTCAACATGCATCGACAATGTAAAATATAAAATAAATCATCAAAACATAATAAACAATTCGAATTATTTTTTCAATGGATGTCTGCCCATTAAAAGCTGGACAACATGAATTTCCACGATCGCTGATAGGCGACTGAAAATAAAAACAAATAAATATGACTACCTAATGTCTCTCACAATATTTACTTCCATATAATTTGATTAACATGGCATTAATTAATTTAATAGCCTTCCTTTATAACTAGCTTTTTTGTTGTTGTTGTTGTTGTTTTGGTTGGGGTTGCTATCTTATAAGTGAAGGGGTCATCAGTTAATTTACTTCTCCAAAAAAATGGCAATTTCCAGCGTCTCTTTTGGGTCCAGATTTCAGGTAAAAGCAGTGCAAACTGTGGTTCCAACAAAGCCAACTGATCCAAGAAAATCCTTCAGAATTATCGTTCCCCAAAATCTCAGCTCAACCAGCATTTTGCAGAGGCGTTTTCACGTAGTTCTGTGCTACAACAAAGCCTGGGATGAGGACTCCGGCTGGCTGGTGGCCGGCAGGATAAAGGAGTCACTCGGAGAAGCACTTGAAGAGCAGCCAATGCTTGCAGGAAGGCTGCGGCGGTTTGAAGAGAGTGGTGGGGCAGATCTGCTGCAGATTGTTTCTAATGATTCGGGTGTTCGGTTGGTTGAGGCCAGGGTTGAGATGAAACTGGCTGATTTTCTTGAGTTGGAGGATAAGGGTACTGCCGAAGCTGAGCTAGTCTTTTGGGAGGATGTTCCTGCCCACAACCCTCAGTTCTCTCCCCTGTTTTATGTCCAGGTTAACATTTTTGTTGAAATGATTCTGGATAGTACGTACTTGTGTGGTTTTGAATGTTTGTGAAGTTACTCAAAATGGCCATGGTCTATGTTGTGAAATTATTGTGACGTGAGAAGGGAAATTTTTTCCTTATTAATTTGGATCAAATTCTTGAATCAGGTCTCTGGGTTTACTTGTTCAATGAAAGCCTCCAAAACTGAAATGTGTTATTTTGGAAATGAGAGTGAAAAAAAGGTAGATAATCAATAAACTAATAAGATTTTGGTTAGTTGTGTATTTTCTAAATGTAATAAATGGAGCTACTTATTGTGTTATTCAAGTAGTCTAGTGAGGCCAAATGGCCATATTTGAATTATAGAAGTCAGGGCACGGGTCTAGTAGCATTTTAGTAATACCACATTGAGTACAACACATTGTATTCCAATTTCTATTTATACGATAACTACTATTTATTCAATAAATTGAATTTGTTAATAAGAGTAAATTTTTTGTTGAAATAAATTGATGAAACAATAGTTGGTTTAATAATTATTTCAGCACCTCCAATGGCTATATCAAAATTTGAGAAAATGTCTCCTCTTAATTGGCAATTATTAAAAGTATCAAAAAATACTACAAAATTGATATTAACTGAATTTAATATAAGTTTTAAGACAGGTTTAATATAAATTGCTTTAGAATCTTGTTTAGCTTCCATTTGACCAATCTTATTAGGGTGGTTTTGCAGGTCACAAACTTCACTTGTGGGGGATATTCAATTGGGATTAGTTGCAGCCTCCTTCTAGTGGATCCCTTTGTGCTGACAAACTTCCTCAAGAGATGGGCTAATGCCCACAACAGCATGGTTTCAAGAACTGATGTCCCCAAAATTCCCACATTTTACCTCCCTAATCTTGGAAAACCTGGCGGCATCTCTCCCACTGTACTAATGAAGCCCAACACAGGCAAAAGTGATGCAGAAAGTGTAATTTTCAAGATCCCGGCAAAGATTTTGAATGCAGACAACAACATTGACAACAAGAATCTTGCTGAGTTATGCATCAATGAGGCAGAAAGCAAGGTTGGTAGAAAAATGGCCTCAAAATTCTCTCTCTTTCTCGAGGAACCTTCTGGTCATGAGGATGATGCCAAGGTAGAAATTTGTTCGAGACAGGGGTTGTTAGAGAGTCCATCAGACAACATCAATGGACTGATCACTTGTGCAAGAACATGGGATGAACTGGGATTGGAGAGTGTATGTTTTAATGAAGGAAAGAAGCCTGCCTATTCATCATGCTGGATCAACGCAGTACTTGATGAAGGTTCTGTGATGATGATTCCATCAAGCGATGCCAACACTTCGGGAATGAAAATTGTTGTCACATTCACTTAAAAATCGTCCGAGTGGTGACAAAAATGAGTGATTTAATTTTTCCTTAACTTTTGTAATCTTGATTTATTGTTGTTGTTCATGACAAGATCATTAAGATTCTCTCAATGATGACGAAAGTTCTTGTATTATTTACATGATCCCACAATCTTAGTTGTGTCTCCGACCAATAATATCTGTCTTTTGGCCAACATGAGTGATCCTGAATGCATTATTTGCATTATTATTGGACTTAACATGAAAGATCCTGAAATGGGTACAACAAAATATCTGAAATGTTCTTAAAATTGGATAAATAAAATTGGCTGAAGATCCATACATTGTTATAAGGTAAAATATGTATTCACTTCGAGTTAGAATTCAATGACTCATTTGATTTTAGCCATTGGAGCCTGGAGGTGATATATCAAGTTAGGTGCACCCCGCCATATTTACCAAATTGCACTCCTTTTTAAGTATTTTATGACAAATAAATTTCAATTTTGCAGCTTTGAGGTATCATTATTTTGTTCTGTATTTTTCTTCTTAATCCATTAATCAATAAATTGAGTGTTTGAGGATTTTTGTTGAACAACCTCTAATGATTCTGAGGTTGTATGTGTTATCAGGTTTTAAAAACTTCGAATCAAATTAATCTAATTCCACCCAAATAAAACCTAACTGCATTGAAAATTATATCTTAACCGACAAAAAATCCTACACTAGGTGCATTTTCATATCTTTAGTTCATTTGTATCACGGACCAATATTGTATGCCTTTTGTGTTAGACAACTTATTATAGGATGAAGATAGCCCCAGGTGGTTAGATCACCAACATTTTATTATTAGTGAATCACTACTAGAAAACTAGATATCTATTACCAAAAATTTTCTACGAAATTAATTTGGTAATTGTAGCTACAATCTATAACTATAAATTTTTGTAACAAATATAATTTTTTTTTTTAAATTACAAGCAATAAAATGATTAACTATCAATCCACAGCTTTGTACATTCGAAGCACAATATATTAATTATACATTATCTTTAAGAAAATTAATATATACATATATATAAAAATAATCATCAGTTACATTTTGATCGTAATGGGGATTAACTAAAAGAGCATTTACTTTAAATTTGATTAGGTTAAATTTGTAGTTAATGTAATGTAACACTAGCTACAAATTAATCGTAGTTGACGCTATAATCTTTGTTAATTTGCCTTGAAATTTGGACTAAAATTAATAAGGAACGAAAGAAATGAAGCGAAATGGTTGAAATGAGCTCGAGAGCACGACTCGACACGCATTGATAGGACGCTTTGCGCTAGGGTGCGAGGCAAGGCACGCCAAGACGCACGGCAGGGTGGAACTAGGCAAAAGGATACACGATGCGCGCCCAGGCGATTCTGGAACTACACGTAGGGTGCGTGGGCCATTGGATTGTTGGGCCCTTGCGCAAGTTTTTCATGCCCTGGTGTTTTCTCGGCACTTGCTCAGCAGCAATAGGAGTTTGCACGCGCAACGCCTATGGGCCAAGGACTTGTTTTGCAGGTATAAATACATTGTTTTCTTCCGGGACAAATTGAGACAGACAATACACAAGGGTTTCTATATTGCTTTTGAGATATTTTCTTGAGATGGAGTTTAGAACGAGGATGTTGGGTATTCTCGTGAGATTTGTGGGACACAAGTTGTACTTATTATTTTGATTTAAAATCAATAAAATTCTTTTTGTTTGTCAGGTGAATTAGGCACATCGCGAAACCACGTTAAATATTATTGTCAATTTTCATTGAATTATTTTACTGTTATTTCATAGTTTTCATAATAGATTCTCTTGAATTACAACAATTTTTTATGCTGAATGTGAAATGTAAGATCCTGACAAGAAGAGATATTTGAACTATTATTTCTAAAAACAACTTTGTCAAACTTCCCACATAATAGGAACTGGAAAATTGAAACTTGCTGCTTTCTACAACATTTTGCTCCTGCTATTCGCAGTCATACCATGGTTAGCATACTTGTTCATAAGGAAGGATCACCTTGATTCTCTCTGCCGGAGGCGTATAGGCTACGGGCAAATTAAATTGCATGAACTTAAGCTTATTTTGAAGGTTAATTTGAATAAGGTTGTCACTTATTATTATTATTATTATTATTATTATTATTATTATTATTATTATTATTTATTTATTTATTTATTGTAGTATATATGAAACGATGAAATGATAGGATCTGTTGTAGCATGTAAATTTTACTTTTGTTAAGGTTTGTTAAGGTTGAAGCTCGACACTATTATTCTTTGATTATTTGGGAAAAAAAAATTCTGATGGGTGTATTATCTGAATTAAGGATGGAGATTTAAGTTTGAATCAGAGTGACGCCTCAGCTTATGTGCTATCCAGAGTAGGGACGCTACAATTGTAGTCTAAATATACAAACAAGGATGATGATGTCTTTTCTCAAACCAACCAAAACTAAGAGCTTGTATATGTATATGTGTGTGTGTATAAAAGCAAGATACACACAAGTATAACAAATATGCTGATCAATTCATTGAAACATTGGAAGGATTTAATCATATATGATCTTTTGGTCTGTCCTTTTGATTGACTTCGGAAATAGATATGATCCAAGTGAAAGAGAGCCTAATCATAAAAATATAATGTTTTGGCAGATCAAGTAAATATAATTTGGATGCCAACCCCACCAAACCACCACCACCCCCACCACCCAATTCTTTGAATTTTCCTTGTTTAGTATCCTTCCTTATGAACAATTTCAAAATCACTAGTACCTTTCAATAGTGCATCTTTGTTAACCAAAATTGAGAAACTGTCCATCTCTCCACGCCAATGTTTCTGCCTATAAATGTTTTAGGGAACCCCTCTTCCAATAGTATACTAAATCTCAGTTTTTGCTATACAGACAGCAGCAAGTGGATCAGGTATTTACTTTAGTTGTTAAGAGAGTTTTATATTCGAAATGTTGCATTCATTGCTTCTTTGCAATAAAACGTCCCTTTACCTACAAAGAAATCCACTACAATTTAGAATGAAATATGTCGCAAAACATGATTTTATGATGGATTTATTTTATAAGTGCATTAGTATATGCTTCGTCATTGATTAGTTTTATGATGAAAATAAAGTGCTTAAAAAATTAATTTTGTGATGGAATTTTCCATCACTTGATTATAATGTCTAGAGTTTGAAATTTATAACAAACTCTTTATGTTAAATACATACAATCTTTATATCTGTAATAAATATAATTACTAATATATGGTTTTGCCCTTTTTTTTTCCTCAAATTTGTTGATAATCTATTGAAATTCTGTCACAATTATCTTCAATCGGTAATGAAATCCTATTTGTCACAATTTTCCGTTTGTGAAGGGATATTTTCTAATCAGTTATTTTTAGAGTTTTGATCAGATATGGAGAACGGTAGCAGCAATGCGTTTGAACTAGGTGTCAAACAAGGTGAGCCAACTCTTGTTCCTCCAGCAGAGGAGACTACGAAGGGCCTATACTTCCTATCCAACCTGGACCAGAATATCGCGGTTATAGTTCGGACAATTTACTGCTTTAAGTCAGAGGAGAAAGGCAATGAGAATGCTGTTGGAGTGATTAAGGATGCCTTGTCGAAGGTTCTTCTGCATTATTACCCTCTTGCAGGGCGCCTTACGATCAGCCCTGAGATGAAGCTTATAGTGGATTGCACCGGGGAAGGGGCGGTGTTTGTTGAGGCTGAGGCTGATTGTGAACTCTATGAATTGGGAGATATTACAAAACCTGATCCTGTGACTCTTGGAAAGCTGATTTATGAAATTCCTGGTGCCAAACACATACTGGAAGTCCCTCCTCTGGTGGCTCAAGTAAGCAGATTCGATCTTTCGCATTATAAGATGATTTATTTGCACTTGTTGGGTATACAACGGAAACAAGTTACGTAAGAAATTTGATTTATTAGAAACTTACAAATCACACAAAAAAATAATACCGACAAATAGAAAATAAAAATACATAGGTTTACATGATTTAGTAAAATCTGCTTTCATTTCTGGAAGTTCTCTTTCTTTTTTCTTCCACTAAAGGAGGAATGCTAGATGTATAAGATAATCTTTATATTTGATATATCTAAATTGAAGACGAAAAACTTTTTATACAACCACTGACAAAGTTATCAAAGAGATATTTTCGCAACCACTTTTATTATCTCAATCGTAACTTAAAACAAGGATCTATCATAAGTTTGTAAGTCTATTTTAAGTAATCAATAACCACAAGAATAAATTACTTGACGACTTCTACAATTAAGAAACATAGTACAAAAAGAAATCACAATTTTATAATAAGTAGATAAAATCAAGACTAAAAATTCTAGTCAAATTTAATTTCAAATAATCGAGTCAAATCCCAACACTGCATGCTTAGTTATTAAGAGAATTTTCATTGCAGGTGACAAAGTTCAAATGTGGAGGTTTTGTTCTTGGGCTGTGCATGAACCATTGTATGTTCGATGGAATTGGTGCAATGGAATTTGTGAATGCTTGGGGTCAAACTGCCAGAGGCCTTGCACTTGAAGTCCCTCCATTTGTGGACAGAACCATCCTCAAAGCAAGAAATCCTCCTAACCTGGAATTCCCCCACCAAGAATTTGCTGAAATTCAAGATTTATCAAACACTTCCCAGCTTTACAAACAAGAAATCCTTTACAAATCCTTCTGTTTTGACCCTGATAAGCTCGAGCACCTCAAGAAAATGGCCCTGGAAGACAAAACTCTAGAAAAGTGCACCATATTTGAGGCCCTGTCAGGATTTGTCTGGCAGGCTCGAACTGAGGCATTAAACCTGAAGCCTGATCAAGAAACAAAGCTTCTATTTGCTGTAGATGGAAGGCCTAGGTTTGATCCACCAATTCCAGAAAAGTACTTTGGAAATGCTATTGTTCTAACAAACTCAATCTGCAGCGCTGGTGAGCTTGTGGAACATCCGCTTTCGTTTTCAGTAAAATTAGTTCAGGAGGCAGTTAAAATGGTGACAGATAGTTATATGAGATCTGCTATAGATTATTTTGAGGCCACCCGGGCTAGGCCGTCTCTTGCTGCGACTCTGCTGATCACTACTTGGTCCAAGTTATCTTTCCACACAACAGACTTTGGCTGGGGCGAGCCTATTGTATCAGGGCCGGTGGCTTTGCCCGAAAAGGAAGTGATTCTGTTTCTCTCTAATGGCAAAGAAAGGAAAAGTATTAATGTGCTTCTGGGATTGCCAGCTCCTGCCATGAAGACATTTGAACAACTTATGCAGATATAGGAATAATGGAATCTTTGTAGTATTAATTGATTGTCCCATTTTCTATTTTCCTTGTCTCAGTTATTGTTATTGATTGTCTCTCCATTTATTGGTGAAATTATTTCGTTGGCCCCCCACTGCACTTTGCTAAAATATGTTGCTGCTGCTGCTGCTGCTGCTGCTGCAGATTAAACATTGTGTTCTTGAATTATTTCTGGTCTTGCATGTATGAAAGGCCTTAAGCTGAGAATTAACTCTTATTTTTAAGATTGGCCCCAAAAGAATATTCTGCTTCTGACTTTTTCACAAAGCTGTTTTTATTTCCTTGAAGCTAAACAAACTGGATTTCAATGGGCAAAAAATAAGTGGTTTTGAAGCAAGATTTATCTGTTTATATTACCTTGACAGATGCAACCTTGATAGTGTGATAGGACATTGTGAGAATGCGAAAAACTTCTACATCAGCAATATACACGATAACTATAAGAACTAAGATGTTTAGGCATTCATCATGGGGGCATCACATTGATCATTGGGAGATGCTATTATTTTATAGGCTTATTCTTACTTGTTCATTCGAGCTTAAAAGTGATTGATCTTGAGCAAGCGCGGTGGGGTGAGAAGGCCATACGAGCTGCAACCTTTGGCCATTCCACTTTTACCCAAACAGCGTGCAGGATTGAAGGGGCTGCAGGAGCCATAGCCGGATTGGTCAAACTCTTTGCCACTATCCATTTCAGCCAAGACTTTGCAAAAAAGATCAACAGCACAAGGAAGGAGTAAAGGGCCTTCACTGTGGAATCCATACTCCAATTCTGCGTCCTCAAGCAGCATCCTGAACAGAGGGTGATTGGCAAACTCAGTCTTGATCACAAACCTTTGTTTCTCAGGGCCAACATACACCGAAAAGCAGCCGTTTGGAGTAGCAGGCCGTTTTTCATTCGCCTTGCCTGTGGTGCTGCTGCTGTGCCAAGACCTGCTCTTAGTGAATAGTTTTGGAGTTCTTGACTTCACCTGCCTATTGATCGATAAATATTTCTCCAGTTTCTTGAGTATGGAACTTGCCTTCTTCTCGCTGTTTTGGACTTCCATATATACGTAGCAAGTTCTTTCAGAGGCAGAAACAAAGTATTTCAGTACTAGGATGAAGACGCAAGAATATCTAGAAGGTCGCTAGGTTTAGAAGATTGTGGGATTATTTCAGCCTCTGTCATAAGCCAAATCAACCATAGACCTCATTCTTGGCTTTCCTGTATTGCTCATTTATTCTGAAATTTGGACAAAAAGGCTTTGGAAATTGATCAGAGTTTTTGGAACCAAAAGGGTTTGGATAAGAAGAGAAACATAAAATTACTTCACAGCTGATGAACTTGAAAAGTGTTTCTAACTGGGCAGTCTATGAACAAGGCAGGCAACATTGTCATATAGTCCCCCATATATATATATCCAAATAGACACCCTTAATTAATAAATGAGGCTATTTTGTCAACCACCTGAACAAAATTGATAACTTTTAGTGCCCACTAAGGGTGGGTTTTTTCCTAGATTTCAACGCCTCAACTTATGTGGATAGACAGCTAAAATATTTAATGGTAGTTGGAATTTCCTGTGTTTGTATTTTCTTTCATCCCCACTTTCCTTACATGGATAAGGAAATGCACAGTTGTGTAATGAGATAGATTTATTTGGCGCTGTTTTGGGAAAGTACTTGTTTATGTTGTTGCAAATTAGATGGTTTATTTATCTATCTGTTTTGGAGTGGGTTGTTGGAATATTATTGCACAGGCATATATAGTCTATAGATGTCTTATTGTCAAAGCCTCCAACATGATACTCCAGAGATGCAAAGATACTGAAGTCTAGAAAAGTTGGCTGATGCAGTTGGGAATTTTTATTTTGAGGGTGAAATTAATTTTACAGAAGATAAAGAATAATTTTCTTATTTTTAAGGAGTAAATTTTAGATTTTAAGAAAACTATATGACTAACTCTGTTTATATATATAACTTTGAGATGGGGACAGTTCCTACCAGTCCCCTCACGGCCCCACCCCATCTCTAAAAGTAGGAATTAGTGCTTGCGAAAAATTGTTATATGTATTAATATGAAGTAATTTCTTTTACCATCAATGTACCACTTAATATTTTCACCCTTAATGCATGTGAATTTTTTTTTCCATAATCATTAATTTTTACTTCAAGAGAGCTAATCCTACCAAAGTCGCGCCCTTAGCTGCAATATATGTTTATTTATCAGTTTTATCTATCACAAATTAAATACACATTCATTTTGTTACAGAGAAAATAAAAATAAAATAAATGAAGTATAGTAAAATTAATGTCCTTTACATAATAGTACATATTTATTTGGATACAACGTGTAGCAAATGAATATTAGTAATGATGTTCTTTTAAGAGTTAGAGACAAAATTAGGTGCGCGCCCATGAAGAACAGAAGCTTAAGAAATTTGAAAATTATTGGGGTTTGAAAAAATTATTAGTGGCCCATTATTTTCTATTAATAGACAAATAACATATGAAAATTGTGAATTTATGATATAAGGTCAAAAACATTTCATCAGCCCACATTCTTTGACAAATTTTCAATATCTTGTTAATTCTAAAATACACTATTGAGCGCTATGAAATGAAAATATATTTAAAAAATACAACTTTAAAATTGCATTTCTTTTTTATTTAATTCATATGTACAAATCCCAATGCATAGAGATGGTGGCCACATTCTGTGAATTCAACTTCGTGAAGTGGTCACAGAAAGCAAGCCATAACAGTATAATATAACAATAATAGAGAAAATAAAAATAATTTTAATGTTAGTTAATGTTAGGTGACATACGACAAGTTTACCCAAATATAAAATAGGGTTAAATGACAAATTAAAATTTTTATAGTACAACTTTTCAATAATTAATAAAGCTGTTGTGTGGATTTCATGAGAAGACTGCAGTATCTATGTTATTAATCATTAAGTCGGTAATTTAATTGCTTTCGTTTTATACAAGGAGAATTATTGACAATTTTTTATTTGTAAGTTCTTGAATATTCGTCTCATCATTGTCAACCTGTCATATTTGTCGTGAAGTTATAAATTTTTTCATATTTTATGAAGCTATTTATAGATAGTAATTAGATTTTATTTTGACATTCCGTAACGATTCACTATAAAGAAAAAAAATTAGTAACAACATACGAAATAATAATGTTACTAATTATTTTATTACAATTATATTTTTAAAAATTTAATAATAAAAAAATTATATTTAAATTAGTATCATTATAAACAATTGACCCATGTATTATGATAATAAAAATCTTATCACAAATTATAGTAACAATTTTTGCAATCATTAATTTGTCATTGTACATTTGTCATTAATTGTGAAAAGTAATAGATCTAAAACACTAGTTATGTTACTTTTTAAGTCATTAATGAAAGAAAATAAAAAATGTTGTGACTAAATCAATAATGTTACTAGTGACAAAAATGAAGTCATTATCACTAATATTTTTTATTAGAGACAATTTCTTATAATATTTTTTTATTTTTAATCATTTTTTTAAAATAATATAGTTGGGCATTCCTACAATCACACTCAACCAAAATGCTACTATATTAACCAAATAGGTGATTGAGTAAATACTTAAATAATATTGACTATTTTAATTAGAACTAATCACTTTGTTTTGTTGCAATAATTACTCAGTGGTCCTAGATTAGATGAATGAGTGAACTTGTGAAAAAATGTGAGTAGTCAATGTCTATGCGTAGATACCTAACTAGTGTTGCATCATAAAATAGTAATAAATAATAAATAACAAAATAAAATTCATAGTTAATTACATATATTAAGTGATAAAATACTTTGTTTGTCATACTAATATATTTTCCAATCTTAATAGTTATAGGAACTAATATTTTAAATTGTCACAATCGACAATTAGTGATACACCTATAATAAACAATTTAGTAACAATGAAAATACTGTTATAGATTATAGTGATAATTTTTATTATTACTAAACTGTAATTACTAATTGTTAGTTGTGATAACTTAAAATATTAGTTCTTATCGCTATTATAATATATTATGGAAAAATAAAAATTATTATCGCTTAAAATATCAGTGATGATCAAATAAAAGTTATCACCACTAAATATATATTTTTAGTGGCATTTTACATTATCTTATCAGTCACATTCGATCCAATCTCCAAGCAAACTAAAATAATGCTTCGTCATTAATATTATCTTAGGTTAATTATTAAAATTATTAGACAAAAAAATTCACTACAAGTGTATTATTATACGAGGTAGATATAAATTAACAATTATCTATAGAAATGTTAACTATTAATTATCTATAGAAATGGACAGAAATCTATACATTTGATAGGAACGACTGCAATACCTCAGAATTTTTAGGGTTTAACTTCACTATTTGATTTAATATGTGGGCCACAGAGGCCCAATTCAGATTGGCCCATAAAATAGTGATTTTTGGAGCCCTGTCTACAAAGATCAATTTAAAATAACCAATAAAATTGTGACAAAAAATTATAATAATCCATCATGCACCTAATATATTTTTA
This sequence comes from Jacaranda mimosifolia, assembly GCA_018894105.1. Taxonomy (NCBI): domain Eukaryota; kingdom Viridiplantae; phylum Streptophyta; class Magnoliopsida; order Lamiales; family Bignoniaceae; genus Jacaranda; species Jacaranda mimosifolia. Next base: position 33,255,427 of record CM032122.1, on the reverse strand, counting down.
TTTCATCTTTTAATAATTTTTATATTTTTTTTAAAAATAATTAAAATTAGAATTTTGTTGAAACTAAATCTCGGTAGAGCTCTCGCCTCACTGCTACTCTTTATTGGAAATTACACAAACCTCCTTAAGGTTTGTCTATGAATCACAAATCTTTCTTAAGGTTTGTTACACTAAAAATTCATTTGATTTTTAAAATTTTTATTTCATAAATAGAGCCCTATGGTTTACTATAATAAAATAATATAAATACTTAATCGAACTAAATATCTAGATCTAAATTTTGGATAGAGAAATTATATTTAGATCTAAATATAAATTTAAATAATATTTTTTTCTTTTTTTCCCCACTTGGAAATATCATGCTCACCGTTAAGTCTAAAAAATTAAAGTTAACCTTTAAAGAAAAGGATTGATAAATTCCAAAGGAATTGCTTAAATATGAATAAACTAAAGAGAATACTTTTGTAAATCTTGACAAGTTTTTGGGGGCTTAAAATTTTTCATTTTAACAAAATAATAGTGTTAATAATAATAGTAAGGGTAAATATAATGATGGTGTCAATGAAAAAAAAAATAAAGAAAAAAATAAAAAACCTAATTCAAATATTCAAATATGATAAGTTGTTTTTGTATTTACACCAAATTTAAGGAAGATTTTTGTAATTATTTCGATTTTAAATATAAAATATGTTATATTTTTAATAAAATTACAAAATAACTTTATCTTTCTCTTTTTCTTTTTTTTTTTAATAAAAAGTAGATAAAACTAAATCAACTGTGAACCTATCTTTATTGGATTTAGGGAGCATATTTTAACATACAAATATTAAATTTTGAATTATTAAGTATCAAGCGTACAAATCATTAATGTAAAATTTGAAAGGTCTTTATAATTACTTAATAATAAAGACTCAGTTAAAGCATGGCCATGCGGCCCATGCCCATAAATTAATAGTGCCATCATTATCACCAACACCTGCACTTTTCAACCACAGTTAAAATTTATCATCTTAAACCTTCCTCCTCCCCCTTCCTCATAATCAAAGCCTCAGAAATTTACAGCACACCAGCCATTCCTCCACTCTCAAAACCCTAAACCCGGAAATATATTCTGATAATTGATTGCTTGTTTTTCTCTCTATTTACACAACCATGCACGCTTCTTGGAACTGATTGTTTTCTCTCGGAAACTCTGTAACCAAAGGTAAAAAGAGCAAAGATAGCTCACACTGCATATATGTGGCTCTATTTCCATGCTTTTGTATGTAAAACATTTATATATGCAAATATACAGATGGGTTTTGGTGTTTTACTAGTTTATCATCAGTTTCTGAATGGTGTTTTGCTTTCTGATTCATTTTCTGATGTTGCATTAATGGGGAAAGAACATTATGTTTTGGCAAAAAGTAAAGTTCAGCTGTGGGCTCTTTTCCCGGGATCATATTAAAGGCTATGTCCGGATATTTTCCTTTCTTGATGCTTGATGCATAAATTCTGAAAAATTTCCTTGGGCTTTCATTGGACACCCAGTACTCTTCTTCCTTGTATACGTAAAATCCCACTCGTGAATTCTCTTTTCAAAGTCGAAACAATAGAGAACTGTCCTCTTCTTTCTCCGCATATACATGAAGAAATACTAATGGTTTGATTTTATTTTGTTGCAGAGTTTATAGATAGGATCATATCAAAGCTTTTTCTTCTCTCTCTCCGCCTCGAGTAGTCAAATAGAAATTGAAGAGCTATATGAGACAAAATTCATGATGCAGTTCCTACAGTTACCTTTGTGGCGGTGATTTGCTTGCTTCTTTTCTGCTCTAAATTAAAGGCACTACCAGCTACGTACCTCCGAGTGCACTCAACGCGACTCGGGTAGGCGGAAACTTCTTCTTTTTGAGCCAACTCAGTATTCTATAGGTAAAAAAAAAAAAAATAGCTCGGGCTCATAAAGATATGGGTTCAAATTCACAACCATTAAGGCGACGGAGAATCGCGTCATTCACCTCGCCATTGTTAACGGTCACATTCTCATTGCTGATCATTAATGGAATCTGTACAGGTCAGTATTTGTGTGTATTGTTCTTTAGTGCGTGTGTGTTTTGGGTATTCTGTAATTCAATTATTGGGTTGGTGGATCGAGTTTGCACTTGCCTCTCCTCAGCGACAGGAGCGGCCTCCATTTTTCATTTCTCAAGTAATCCCCCTACTTTCCTGTCTTCTTCTTGTCTTTCACATTATAACATTTTAATGACTCAATAATTCCACTCTCTCTTCTTAATTTTTTCTCAATATTATAAGTCCAGCGTTGGGAGTGTATTTGGCTCCACATCTCTTGTTTGCTGATTATCTTGGCATCAGATATTCATGGGCTAGTGGAGTTAAGTCCAGTTACAACTGAGAAGAAGAGCCTGGCGAATATCAAGAACACTCCTCATCGCAAGCTGCTTAATCGTCCCGGTAATTGAACTCTATCTTCCCTAATCATATATCACTTTTTGAACAAGAAATATCTGAGCAGAAAAGTGTACATAATATAAAGACTCAAACAGTCCGTACTCAGTTTTGGAGCTCCTGCATTGATTATATGTTTTTGGATTTTGCATGAAACGAAGAGACCAAAAGAGAGAATCTCTGCTATACTTGGTGGATATATCAGTGATATCTATATATATGGTGTGTGTTTGTGTGTGTATATATGTATATTTCTGCTAGCATTGGGCTTTGTCTTATGCATGTCTACTCGCAAAACCCACACACAGACACGCAGTGGGAGTCTGCGCACAGTGCGCACTGCGCCACATTCGTAGGCTTCTGGGGGCGCTGCACCACCAGATCAGCGGCTGCCGCAGCCTTAGTCATACTGTTTATTTTTTCCTGGTCAGTTGTCGCGTACGGTTCTGCTGCCCACATTTAGGTGGCGCAGCCTCATCTTTTTCTTCGTACGCATCCTTTGTTTCTAACTTGCGCCTCCACCAACTTTTAATCTAAGGTCTAATAGCTTACAGCATAGAATCTTAATTAGGACGTAGCTAATTTTTAATTCTTTAATAATGTCATTGTAATTGTCTATAGGCTGCGGCATTAGGTTCCTAGGCACTTCCCATCATCAAGAATTACACGCACGTGTGAGTTGACAATTTTCAAATTTTAGTAGGCGCATGTTAGCTTCTTGGTATATGTTAGCAGCAGCCTTGGAGTAGAGGAAAATGAAAAATGAGAACGAAATCTTATCAATAATTAAGAAACCTACTGATCCCCTGTGCCATTAATTAACAACAGTAAAATTGTTAGAAGATTGAAAGGATCAAATAGAAGGAAGAATCAAAGTTTGTTATTCTATGCCACGTGGATTTTATGTGAATAAGAAGCAAATATAAAATATTATTTATTCTTTTTATGGAATCTTAATTGTTTCTAAATAAATATAATATCATATTTAATACTAATGATGTGACTCCAATTTTGATAAACCAGTGATTACAAGTCTAATTGAAAATTCTCAAAAATAAAGAAGAAGAAGTATTTTGGAAAATGAAAAAATAGACATATTTTGATGATTTCAGGTAGGAAAAAAAAAGGGAATAATAAATACACATGCTCTAATTTCTGTTTGGGCTTTTTGTTTGAACAGCACAAGAAACAGAAAATGGAACAAGAAATGGAAAGGAAAACGAAAAGATGAAGATGGTAGAGCCAAACAGGATATGGAGCGAAAAATGTTCAAAATCTGACATAGTGATAAGCCAAGGACCAACGGAACCGTTGCCCAATGGGATACCCACCTACACGGTGGAGATCATGAACGTCTGCGTCTCCGGCTGCAACATCTCCGCCATCCATCTCAGCTGCGGCTGGTTCAGCTCGGCTCGTCTCGTCAACCCTCGCTTCTTCAAGCGCCTCCGCTTCGACGACTGCCTTGTTAACGAGGGCAAACCACTCGTCAACGGACGCACGCTATCATTTCAGTACGCCAACACCTTCCGTTACGCTCTCTCCGTCTCCTCCGTCAACTGCTGACTAGACCCTTTTTTTTTTTTTTTTTTGAGCTTATTATACTACTACTAACCAACCAACCCACAAAATTTTAACTTAAAAGCAGAGAGGGGGGAAATGGTCAGAGAAAAAAGAAATGAAGAAGAAAAAGTAGGTGAATTTTGATTTTTGCTTTATGCTGATGGGATAGTTTTCTTGTTTGTTTCTTTCTTTCTTTCCTTTCTTTTTTTTTTTAAATGTGTACATTTGTAGATGGATTTGCCTATAGAAAGGATTTTGTTTCACAAAAATAGTAATTTTGAAAATTTAGAAGTACTAGGACTTGGTTTAAGTTTCACTGCATATGTGTGTTATTTTATCATTTAATCTAATTTATTAATTAGTAATTGATATTGCTAAGTAATCATTATTTCCTCTGGAAAAAAAGTTCATATAGATGGTGTAAAATTTATATCTATTCCCAGAATTGGATGTCAAAAGACTCAAAACCATCACCCTACTTTTAAAGTGATCAAGGTTACTTAGAAGAGTTTTTGCTTTCAATTTTTGTATTTTTACTGATAAAAGTAGAAACAACTATAAGCATAGCTGTTTGTGTGTTTCTGTTTTGATAATTAGACCGAAAAAGTTAAAATACAATAGAAGTTAGAAGTATTTTTAGAGGTGCTACTTGCATCTTCTAATGTTTTAACAAGTATGTACAAGTTATTTCATAATTTCTTCTAACAAATTCTTCTAAAACTTCAATCAGTAATTTAGTATTTTCACGTATAAATTCACGTAAAAGTTATTTTTCACCAAATATTCCCATTCCATTGTTTTACTATTTTCCCAACCAATTTTAAAAAATTACCCACTTCTCTCACAATCTTCAAGATTCTTTTAAAAAACAAAAGCTCCTGCATACATTGCTTTAAAGAAATAAAGAATATATAGTTATGAGTAAATAAGCTCTTTATAAGAAAATTATTTTGAAACTCTATCATAATTATTTCGTACAATTAATAACAACAGCATGAATTGTTCATAAGGTCTTTCTTTGGTGATAATAATGAAATGCAAAAATGTTAAGGTTTGGAGTGATATTTGTATGTGGATATTTCAAATTTTTTTAATAATTTATTATATATATATATATATATATACATATTTTAATTTTGATTGTTCATATGAGTATCTGCTTGTTTTCAAAATAGTTGATTATCTATACATCATTGCTGCTAAATTTTGATTGATTAGTTTCTAATAGTTCTTGGGGATTGATGTTGCTAACGTAATAATATAAAATTAATTTATTAAGAAAAGTATAAATTAAAAATATTATATAACTCAATTAACCTAAACCTAATTATTTTGCACCTTAATTTGTGAATTGAACGCTGGAAGGCCCTTGTTATAGTTGTTGATAAAGTGCTGGGAAGAAAAATCATAAAAAATATGCACTGCATGCTTCCCCTTTTCAATTTACCTTTTCTACTTATTTAGCTATTGATAAGGGTAAAGCTTGAATCAACCTTATTACGCTAAAGCCATGCTAATTCATTTCTTAAGTAAAGGCGATTTTGTCCTGCCTCGCATCCATCGTCCTGAGATCAACATGTTGCGAAGGTAGTAACTCTCTAGGTCCCTTAGCTAGAAGTTCAACCCTCAACCGCACTCAAATTGACCTTCCAACTCGTGAAGGTCAGTGTGACCAAGCCTCAAGCAAAAATTCAAAACAAGGGCTTTAGCGACATTGATATAGATTCTATAAGGTTGAAGTCCCATGTGTCTGACATAAGTAATCGCATTTAATGAGTGACAAGCTTTCAATCAATCTATCTTCACTGTATTTAATGTTGTTGTCTGTTTGTCTTAGTTAATATTGTCACTCACTTGTACTATTCACACTTAATACATCGTCAGTCAGTCTTTTTCAATTTTTAAACGCATTAGATCGCTACCATGCCCTTCATTTTGATTTCCTACTTTTAGGATTGTCCCTCCACTAGGGATATAAATGAGTCGAACTCGAAAAAAATTACATGTTCAAGCTCAACCTCGAATTTTTCGAGATTCGAGCTCGAGTCGAGCTATAATTGAGTTGGCTTGTGAGGCTCATGGCCGGCCCGACTCATCTTACACCCCTACCCTCCACTATAGATAGTCTCATTGTAAATGCTATAGATATGCTATCTGCTATTCACTTAATTTGCCCTCTCATTCTTTTGTTTTATCCTCAATTGCTCGACCAGACTCAAACATAAGAGGCTTAGCAAACAGCCACTTCCACAATTCTAGCATGTTCTTCTTTAATTGTAGATTCAACCTATGTACCTTCTATCAGTTGAAGAAAGAGACCCCAAGTCCCAATTGACCTCACTCACTTTCTCCAAAATTTCCCCTAGACCTCCCTCTTGCTAAAAAATACATTATCAGCTATATTTGGTCTCTTCTGAAAATTTTAAAAATTTATAGTCACTGTATATCAATGGGTAATATGCATTTTACCCCCTTGTAAAGATCCAAATAGGCTGAAAACCCCTATATTTTTCTAATTGGTGTATAACCCCCTGTATTTATGAAAAATTTGCACACTCGCACCAATTGGTTTAAACGCTTTTTAGATTTATCAAATGACTAAATTGTCCTCCTTTATGTTACACAGGCTTGGCTTTCATTTGTTTTTCAATTGACTGTTTGAACAATTCTCTCTCAACGCGATAAAAACTCTGACCTTCAATCTTCAAATGTTAAAATGTTAAATATTTTTTGTTAGAGTAAATATGTAAACCTCTTTATAATTTATTTATGAAAGTAACTTACATCATGTTATTATTTGATAAATAATCCATTATGTAGCTTATAACATACAATTTTTATAAACTAAAATATCTCTTAATATTCTATATAACTATGATAAGTAAAATTTATTTATATATGTAGTTATTTTATTATTTTTAAAATTATGAAATAACATATATTATGTGCATGAATAAAAGAATAAGTAAATTTTTAATATTCAATTTAAGATAAAATATCACTTGCTCATATATATAAATTTCTTTTATAAATATGTATAAATAATTAAATGGATACATACTTTCAGTCAAGCTTTTTTTATTTGACATTATTAATCCATGTAAAAATATTTTTTTATCAATTATTATAAGCAAAAATATTAAAATAAAGTAGGCGATATAATTATAAAATTGTTTAACTAAATATATTGCAAAATATAAAATTGATATTATTTGCTAGTTAAGTAATTATTAATCAATAAAAAACTAAAGTGACTTAAATTAATAATATAAAAATAAAGTTCAAAACTTATAGTTGTTGCAGAAAGTAACTTTTTATATTTGAAATATTCTTCATATTAAATTATTTGTTATATTATATATATAGTATATTCATTCAAAATAGGCCAAAATAGGCCAAAGCGGGGGGGGGGGGGTGTAAAATGCATTCAAAATAGGCCAAATTGAGGACATTTCTTTTGATTGTAATAGGAGGGCATATATGTCATTTTATAGCATTAAATCGCTCCAAAAGACAGAAAAAATCACACTCTCTGCGCGTGTCTGACCAACATGGAAAGCGGACCCTTTTTGGCAATTTTTTCATAAATACAGGAGGTTATACACCAATTAGAAAAATATATGGGATTTTCAGCCTATTTGCCTCTTTATGAAGGGGTAAAATGCATTTTGCCCTTATATCAATACAAGCACACAAGAAATTGAAAAAAAAAAAAAAAGCATTAACAATGATAATTTTATTTATTTATTTATACATATGTATATTAGGAATCCTTTAAATTCTACCTCATAATCTCACATTTTAAGTCTTATTTTATTAGATTAAGGACCACTTGACATTACCAATAGTAGTTTTTACTAATCAAATGATTATAATAAATGAATATGGTTAACATTATTCCTAACGTTTCCCTAGTTAAGTCGCCATTTTTATTTTAGTTTGTCATACATCGAATTTAATAAAAAAAATCAAATTAAGTCACTATTAAACCACAACTCTTTTGCCCAATCTAAAACCAAACGAAACAAACTCAATTCCCCAATTCAAGGTAAACAAAGCATTGCCTTTCTAAATTTTGAATTTTTAGAAAATTTAATAGTCATTACCCTAAGCTACATAAGCCTGCAAAACCACTGGAGGATGAAGAGGAAGAGAAACAAACCAGAAGAAAACATGGAGATTGTGTGGCAAACTCCTGCCAATCCTCCACAGCGCCAAGACTACATTTTCCGAGACGGTAAAAATAACAATGAAATTCCACACTCAAAGATACACACTGGAGCAAAAGATGCAACTTTTCTTCTATTGGTTGTTATTGAGTATTTCGGCTCACAGTGTTGTTTTGATTCTTCCGCAGGCATAAGATACGTCAGACCCTACCATTTCGAGTTCATCTCTCATGTAAGTATACACGTCTGTGTTATTGCTCATCGTTTGCTAATTGTTGAATTGAATAGTTGGATTAGAGTATGGAATGGTATTTAGGTTTTTGGATTCTGGTGGTGCAGGCTAAGAATCGGTGGGCAGGGAAGACGATTGTTGATTTATTCGCGGATGAATTTAAAGGGCGGCCTCGCGACTATTATGTATGTAATTCGTTTATTTTTTCACTTGTGTTACATTTACCACTTTCTGGTAATTTACTTCTTATTAGCAGCAAATTGTAATGGACATAGTGACATATTAATTTCTCTTATCTATATCCTAGCATTTATTTAGCTTGCGAACAGCTGTGCTATTAACATCACTAGTGGTGAACATGCTTGATTTTTGCATGCTTGTGTTTTATGGTTAATTTATAGTGAATGGAGATTGTTTTCCTAGAGAAGTAATAGAACATGATATAGGAGTGTACCATTTCTGAATGTTTGTGAATTTTCAAATTGCATTTGGCTTTTGCATTTGTGCTGGTAAAATGATGTAGCTCTGGCTGTTTCTTTTGTATCCGTGATTTTGAAGTGATAATGATGGAAGAAGAAGAATAAAGGATGATTACAGTATTTGCATTAATTTTTGCTGGAAAATTTGCAGACTTTAGGACTAAATATATGTTGTTGAATGTAGAGTATTGCTTTTGCTTTACAGTATGATATTGTCAGGGACTCTGCTGTTTATAAGTTTGGCCAGATAATTTGGATAAAAAAATGTCTCAGTTATGAAAAATGGCATCATAATATGAACCTGTGGATTGTTGTAAGATGGGTTTTTGGCAAAATGACTCTTTGAATTTAGATGCTAGATCCCATAATTTGATTACTTGGAATGACTGTAGATAGACTGCTTATCTTGTTTTCCTGAATGAGTTTCTCTCCGTAGTTTTTAAGATATAATTGTCGACAGGAGTTATCTCAACTTTTCCTCTTACTATTTGAGGAGTTTACTGTTTGATACATTGCTTGAAGGCCTGGAGCTATTTCATTGAAAATTAAAGTCATTTAACTGATGGAAAAAGAATACTCTCCTGTTTATTTGATGTATAAAGAACATATTTTCCTGCTAGGGGCCACAAACAAAAATTTCTGGCCTTCTTTCTGAAATATTTACCATTTATTTATTCACTGCTATAACATAGCAACCAATTTTCTATTTTTCCATAAGAATATTAAAGCAACATGTAAGTGTATGAGGATCTAATTATGATCTTCAGGGTGATGATCATCACGATTGCAGGATAGAATTTTTGGTTGTGATGTGGTATCCACATGCAATTGTCCACTTAGAGAACTAAACCTACCATAATACAGATGCCTCATAGAACACAACAGTCAACAAGAAGAAATAAGAAAATGCCAGGAAGCAAACATAACATGGGAACTAGACAAAAGAAATGAAGATGGAGATAGTTGTGACTCCTAAATGTTATGTTCCAGTGTGATGCCTTGACAATCAATATACTGAGAATGTTAAAAGTTCAGAAACAAAGGTAAAGAACTAATTCTGAGTGAACCGACATGGAGTCATATGCTTAAATGATGTTGGTTATCAAAATAGATGTTACCGCTAGCTGCTTGCTGTAATGGGGAAGTTGTTTCTCCATGGCCTCCTTCGCCTGCAAAATCATTATGTTCCTTTTCAGTATTTGTTTGTTACTTTTGTAGAAGTATTTGTACTTTCCAAATGTTCTCTCCGCATTCAGTATTAGATATTTTCTCTTTTAACTGCATTCGAACTCTCATTGTCATCCTTTGGTGCTGCTGTCTCTTCTCTTGAAGAAACTTGCACTAAGTATGTATTATACTTGATCAATTCCAAGTTGCAATATTTTACCTAATTGTTTGATATTCTGTAACATGTTTATGTGGAGGCAAAATTGAACATGAAATAAAGACCAATGATTTTGCAGTTATTGTGAAGTCGTTTTGGAATGTAGTGAGAGAGCTGTTTGGGAGATGTCATGATGAGTGGTTTCAGCTTCCATATATCATTGAGGGATGGTGCTCTAGAAATCCTGTTTTCATTTTTTTCCTACTGAGTCAAGTCGTCATTCATGTATATGCTTTTAGGTAGCTTTTTTTTTATAGCTGTACTATGTTGGCCTCCATGTGCAATATCACAACGCATAAAACAATTATATAAATTTGATTTTTGCTGGTGCGAATGTGTTATGTTGGTGAATAAATAACTTATGGTTTGAGTAACAGGTAACCCTGAGCAAGTAATTGCTTATGATAAATCCTTGAACATGACATATATGGAATGTGTAACCGGAGCTTTATTATCAAGTTTGAGATTTAATGCCTTAAAGCGTATGACAGGTTTCTGCAGTGAAAGCTGGGCGTATACAAGTTGATGGACAGACAATACCTGTATCTTATGTAGTTCAACCATCACAAAAAATAAGCCATTTTCTGCACAGGTTTGTATTATTTATGCCCTTTTTCTTACACGGAATAAGTAATTTTAATGCATATTTTATCCTTATTGTGATGTGTTTTGGAAGTATTCATTCTGTATATTCTGTTAACCTTTATTTTGATCATTTGTCCTTCCTTTTCTTTTTAATTAATTGCCCATGACGAAGTGGTAATTAGAGTAATTGACGTACTGAAGGCTGTAGGCATGAACCACCAGTTATGGCTAGGGATGTCCAGATTCTCCATACTGAGCCAGATGTCGTAACTGTTTGTAAGCCTGCATCAGTTCCTGTAAGTTATTTCGGCTGATTAAGTTGGTCTCTGCTAGTTGCATTAATTTCCATTACTTTGTTTATCTATCAATCAAGAGATGAATCCTCTATGTATCTTTTGCTTTTATAAATGGTATCAGTGTTGCTATCTCGCAATCCTTTTCTGATTTTGAAAATATTCTAATTAGGTTTTAGCACAAATGTTGGTTTTAGTAGCCATATTGAAAGGATTGATGTGAATGCTCTGATCTTTATTTTTCTTTAGTACTCTATTTAGCGAGGGATATTTTATACTGTTTCTATTTCAAATTTATTTTCGGTTTTTCCTTAGCTATAAAACCTTTCATTTGATTGTTTATGGGCACTTTCGTGTAATGAACATATATTTCTTCCCATCTATTGTGGACTCATTCTTGTGAATGATGTTTGTATCAAGATGTGGAGTCTGATCTAGCCTGAATAATACATTTGCAGAGTAGGCCCCCCTAGACCTAAACAGGTTAGAAAGGTCTGTTTAGAATTTGTCCCTTTTTTCTAATCATATATATCCTTTATGTACATATATTAGTATAATATATACATTATATATAATACAAAGAGCATTCCTCTTGCAATTTGCAACAGAGCACTATGAGAAACATCTAACATCTGAATGTTGGCATATTTTCGCCAAATTAATCTTTATTTTTAAGTAAAAATCATTCGTCCATCTGCTTTACCTGATTAATTGAGATGATAGTCAGACACTGGAATTATGCCTCCAAAGAGTTACAGAGATAATTCATTTTTGGTGATCTTTCCATTAGGCATATATAGAATAAGCTGCACTGTAGCTTTTGTCTCACAGGAAATGCTGTTTCTGTGAAAGAAAATAAAATGACAATAAAAACAAGGAGAAAAAAAAAAAAGGTAATTTCCTTGTTTTAACAAATAATCCTTAGGATGTTTCGTCTGCTGGATGTCAGCATTTACTTCAATATTATATATCTTTCCTCAGTGTAATCAGAATTTGAATCATTGAGTGCATCTCAAATAATGTATCATTCTTCATGGAAGATGAGATAGATTCATTTGAATTAATAATTTGAGGGCATGAAATGATGTGGAATGGATGATATTCGTGGTTATGTAATTACACTGAAGAATTGCTGTTATCTTTGGCATTTTAGAAGTGTTAGCTTTTGTAATTGTCAAAGAATGGACATTGGGGTTGAGTTAGGCCCAAGGTCCATTTCTTAACATGGTATTAGAGCCACCCATTCCCGATGTTGAGTTATTCAGTATTGTTGGCCACCCATTTTCATGTTATGTCACGCTCTATATGTTCATTCCTAGGTGTGCACTGGGTGTGTTAGTGTCTCACATCGTGAAATAAATAAATTGTGGTTTTTATATATGGATTTGGGCAATCCTCACATATTGAGCTAGTTTTTGGAGTTGAGTTAGGCCCAAGTTTCATTCTTTAACATAGTATCAGAGCCATCATTCTCGATGTTGAGTTATCCAGTATTGTTGGGCCACCTATTTCATGTAATTCCACGCTCTATATGTTCATTATATGGATTTGGGCAATCCTCACATTTTGAGCTAGTTTTTGGGGTTGAGTTAGGCCCAAGTTTCATTCTTTAACATAGTATCATAGCTATCATTCTCGATGTTGAGTTACCCAATATTGTTGGGCCACCTATTTCATGTAATTCCACGCTCTAGATGTTCATTCCTAGGTTTGTGCGGGATGTGTTAAGTGTCCCACATCGGTGAAATAAATAAGTTGTGATCTCTATTTATGGTCTTGGGCATTCCTCACCTCATGAGCTAGCTTTTGGGGTGAGTTAGGCACAAGATCCATTTTTTAACATGGTATCAGAGCCACCCATTCTCGATGTTGGATTACCCAGTGTTATTGGGCCATCAATTTCATGTTATTCCATATTTTAGATGTTCATTCCTAGGCGTGTGTGGGGTGTGTTAGTGTCCCATATTAGTGGAATAAATAAGTTATGGTCTTTATATATGGTCTTGGGCAATCCTCACTTCTAGAGCTAGCTTTGGGAGTTGAGTTAGACCCAAGTTCCATTCTTTAACAGTAATTAAAAAAGTGGGCAGGCTTCCAGCAGAGTGCTTTTGATGTATTCCTTGACAATCATGTGGGTGTTTTCTCTGAGTACTCTCTGAGTACTTGTATTAGTATCATTTTCCTACCAAAAGAGAAATGCTTGTCATTTTCAAGAGGTTAAGCCCAAATTGTGGAGCACAAAAGAAGACAGAGCCTGGGAGCGTCCCTTTTATCTGTGTCTTTTTTGACCATTCTTAACCAAAACTTTCTAGGTGTGAAAATTTGTTTTCAGAATTTAGGTAATAGTTAAGTTCTGCTATTGAGAATTGAATGTGATTAATTCATTAACCTTTTTTTAGTCTGTGATAAGTTTATTATGGCTATGATTTTTCTGTTTGTGATCAAGTTGATTGTCTACCTTGTGGTAATATTAAGTGAAGAATGGGTGTTAGTTTCCTGCAATTATTGACAATTTTTGAATGTCCCCCTCACATTCTAAGGTGGTTGTTCGAAAAAATAGCTTTTATTCCAAGTGACGTATTGGTATCTTTCAATCTGATGACCTTGTGGCCATAATGGATCTCATTTCTGATATTTAGGTGCATCCGTGTGGACAATATCGGAAGAACACTGTTGTTGGTATACTTCAAGCAGAGCATGACTTGGCACCATTATTTCGTATCCTATTTTTCCTTGGCATGGGCAAGTAACTAACAACTTCTATCGTTATCTACATGTTTTACACTTGAAGAAATTCTCTTCCAGCTTAAGTGATGCAAATTTTGCTTTTGTCATATCCTTGACATTTAAATATCAGCAATTCATCGATTAGATCGCTTGGTTTCTGGACTTCTTATCCTAGCCAGAAGTGCTTCAAAGGCTGACATTTTCCGGCAACAGGTGACTGTACTTGGGTTTTATGGAATTGCTAACCTGATAATAAAAGCTCACTTTGGAAAATTATTTCATGAATCGAATTAATTTGTCTATCATAGTTTACGTATGTATACTGTGTTCAAAAGGTAAAGTCATGGATGAAAGTGCCTTTACACAACATAGGATTTGGATATGCATATATTGATTATTTGATGTTGTCATGAGTATTTTGTTTCAGATTGAATCGGGACAGGTAAAGAAGCAGTATATTGCAAGAGTGGTAGGGGTATTTCCTGAGGATGAGGTACTTCATTGTCTGTTTTGAGTAACTTATATTTTTCCCTTTGCCTTTTGGTTTGGACACGGTGTGTCTTAAGTCTTAATATCATTCCACTTCCTTGCAAAGAGCATTTTTGGTTTTCCTTTGACTTCATTTTGAATATTTTGTTTGCAGCAAGTTGCTAATGTGAATGTCAACTACAATGCTCGAGAAGGAAAGAGCACAGTGGAGGTATAAATTTCCATTCATTATCTATCTTTTGTGGTTCAGAAGTTCATTTTTAAGTTGTGAGTATTGATTCTTTTATGATATAGCTTCATCAAAAACCATTTTTGACGTATAGGAAATGGATTACAGTTTTGTGTCTATTTGAGCACTGAGTGAACTTTTCCCTTTTTCTAGGTAGAAAAGCTTTGTTTGCACGAATAAGTACAATAACACATGTGATCGCTTGTAAAATGCTATCTGGGAGTTTTGTTCTTATCATCAGGTCTGCTTATATTGTCCTAGTCATCTTTTTTGTCCATTGCAGTGGTGCAAACTAATGTACCATAAGCACTGCATAAAGTGAATTCATTATTGTTTCAGCTCTTTGCTTCATGATTTCAGGAAACCATTTGAACCTGCCTTCTTTTAGATGTCTTTTATATATCTTTACATTACACTATGGATGTTTTGACATGACTGTGATCTGTGGCAATTTGCAGTCCCTAATTTATTAAGATAGTGTCTAACCTACAGCATGAGGATGAGGCAGTATCAGAATCCTCTTCTGATCACCCATTTCATGATAATAATATACCTGCTATTGAATTGTTAGCAGTTCTGGCATTTGCATGTGATAAATGCTCTGCAACCTTTTATCTCTTAGTGTTTTAGCACCTAGCATTATCATGACTTGAGACATGTTCAGGCAGAAAATGGTTCAAATGGGAAGAATCCTTCAAAAGGGAAGGCTGCTTGTACCAAATTCACTAGAATTAGTACTGATGGAAAACAAAGCATCGTTTTGTGTGAACCAATCACAGGCAGGACGCATCAGGTAATAAACTATACTGTTTAGACTTTAGAGGAATTACCTTGGCTTTCCTCAATAAGATGCTTTCGTAATGAATCTTCATTTGCTAGTCCTTCTTTTAGACCTTCTCTTCATATTTAATTAATATCCATCAATCTTTGATATGATTGCATACAAAGAAGATACATATACATTGCTCAATTTGCTCTAAAATTATCATATTATGGTTTTCAGTTTGAAACATAGCATTTACTCATTTATACCGTGGCAGACATTAGCTATAACTTTAGATTAGGCTTAAAATATGACCACAATTTTTATTTTCTTATTTCAATATCTGTCTTTTTGGGTTACCGTTTCTCTTAAACTGAAAACTCCCTTTTTTCAGATCCGTGTACACTTACAGTTTCTGGGGCATCCTATAGCTAATGACATGCTTTACCTATCGGAATGTGTCACTTATCGTTCTGTTGAAGGATTGAGTGCAGATAGAGCTGCAGCTAAGTCAGGTCTTTCCCTAGAAACCAATTATTGTGAAATTCATGTCCCTCATTCTACAGATGAGCCTGCTGAAGATTTCAACATTGATCCCATGTGTACCAACTGTCCAAATCTGGCACCTAAAGGGTGAGACTTATTCTTTTTCTTTCTCTCTCTTTTTTTTTTTTTTTTTTTTTTTTTGTATGATGTAACAATGTAATGGAATATAAATTTTGCTGAATTTTATATGCTCTGATATTTCATTCGAGTCGAGAATTTCGTTATGCTTTGAAAGTGATATTGCACATAATGCACGGTAAGATTATTGGATGATGTAGCTTGTGAATGTGACAAATGTTAAACCTTTTTTAAATCCGATATCACATGAATCAGCTGTTGGAACATGTTGTTATTGAAAATCTTTTCCTTGTATGGTTCAGGTGACTAGTTGGTTGTATCAATATGTAATTGATGTTACGCATGGCAAACCAGGTGAAGAAATAAATGTTGAAATCGTTAAGATGTCTGATTCATATTGAGCTTCTTGTTTATGTTATTTGGTGGAACCTGAAGAAAACCTATTTCCAGTTGCTTTTATTTTAAGTATTGGTAATTGGCTATTATCTTAGTTGATGGTTCTTCTTTTATTGTATTCATACAATGCATTAGCAGTTCATTAGATGCTATAATGTTGTAGTGGTATTCATGAGGTTTTCTTATCCCGATTGTTATAATCCCAGTTCCCTTTAAAAGTTTTTCCGGCATCAACGGTTGTTTAAACCATGAAAATGATGACTGCTTTTTTTTTGAATGCAGATATGATGGACATGAAGAGGGTTTATGGCTGCACTGTGTTAGATATGCAGGACCTGACTGGACTTATGAGTGTCCATATCCCGACTGGGCATCTCTTATATAACTTATTTCGTCTCCTGTTAGTTGTATTTGCCATTGGAAACTATTATCAACTCTCTTTTAAATATTGGGTGTTCTGTTAGAATGATGGAATGCACTTTACAGAAACCTGTCAAAGACTCAAAGCAATTATGAAGTGGCATGTTTAGAGGCAGCCAAAATTTTTCTCGTACAAGTCTTTGACATAAACGACAAACAAATCAGAAGAATATTTCACTCTCTCGCAGATTTCTAGATAACAGGAAAGCCCTGAGAACAGTAATAGATATTAGTCATGGCAGTCTCCACTCCTGGTCTGATTGAGAAAAACTTTATGCTTGCATTTTAATCTCAGATTTCTTGCATCTTTTGGTTATTTTCATTTACGCACTTGATTTTACTCATCTAACCCCTTCCCGGAGAGTTTCTCACTTGGTTTTACTCAGTTTTAGATTCTTCTGTGAGATTGCTACTTATGTAATTCATGTTATTTGTCCCTAGTCGATCGTGAAGAGCTACTAGGAAGGTCCCCTGATGAACTTTGTGAGCCCTCGTGAAGTATTGGATTAAAGACATTGAAGATGCAAAGGCAATTAAAGCGACAAAAATATGCGGTAGCCTAGGGAATATATTAGAAACATTGACAAGTGCAGGTTGCTTCTTCTCAGAGGAAATATTCTACTGAAAAAGGGTTGCTTTAATCAATTCATTAGCTGATGCAGAAATAGAATGATCTTATTTTTTTCTTTTCTTTTTTTTCTTTTGGTATCTGGATCCATCCTCAAGTTGACAAATATTTCCACTTTTTGGTTAGATGGATGGTTCTCAGTACGAGTATTTCCTTTTGGCTTTCTTGCATGCTGAGGAATATGGTGGGCCAATCTTCAAGTTGAATTGTTTCTGCTTTCTAGTCATTCAACACCACACAGAATCTCAATCTATTAGAATTTGCTTGTGGGATGCTATTGTTTGGGCCTACAGATTCTACCTTGGGATGAAAATGCAGAACACCACTTGAATGTCATTGAGAGCTGCTGCTTAAAATGTTCATTCAAGACTGAAAAGTCTGCGCAAGTGGATAAATTACACCAACCTACCTTTGGACAGAAGGATTTGAACAAAAAAAAAAAAAAAGATCGAATTACTTTAATTTTAGGTAGTTTTAATTCCACATTGATATTAAGAAAGAAAAACACACAGTCTGAAGCAAGTTTACAAGATTTGAAATTCGTGAAAATGTCCAAACTAACGCAATAAGTTCGTTATTATAAATTAAACATTTTGGGGTCTCAAATACTTTATTATAAAAAAACAAACGAACAATAAATTGATGGAATCTATTTCAATGCTTGTTTTTACTTATTCATATAACAATTTGATGGACGCATTATGAAATACCATCTTGGTCCTAAATCAAACGTTATTCTTTTCTTTATAGGATCTCCACAAACGGCATCTTATTCTTCAAGTGAGTTATTTATTTATTTATTTTATTTATATACGCACATAAATTTGGGGCTCATTCAAGTTTGAATTCATAATCCACACATATAAGTATGACAACGATTCCATCTGACTGATCAGTGATTTGAAGTGAATGACTTTTTTAAAATACTTTTTCACTCAAAATAACAATTTGATGCCATTAATTTCTCACTCCTACCTTTTAAGTAAAGGAATAATTTTTTTTTTTGTCCATTCAATCATCATGTAAAACAAAGTGCTATCTGCACTTTCAGAATGAGCTTTCCATATCGAAACGAAAGAAAAGGAATACATAATTAAGACACCTAAAAATCTCCCAAAGAACCTTAAAATTTGTGGAGAAAGAACAGTTTACATATTTTTCCTCATATGGGTCTTATTTAGTGCTACTATGTCAAACTAAAGAGTGGAACCTAAAGTTAGAAAAGCGTGCTTGGAGCTTTCAGACTGCATCTTCCTTCATTTGAGAATTTCCAAAATTTCCAATATGATTGGATTATGTACGATATTTCTTGCTAAACAATTCTTTTGTTACCGTCTTTTGATACGCTTGATGTGAGTGTTAAAACTTTTATAGTATGTAAAATAGTAAAATGCTTATTTACTTTTTTTTTTTTATCATGATATCTATATATTTTTTAATAATTTTAATATTTTTATTTGAAATTTTAGGATACTTAAAGGAAAAAGTTAAGAAGTAAAATAATTGGGAAAAAAATAATTACAGAGGGAGAATAGAAAAGAAAAAACTATCTTGTCATTACTTTTTTAAATGGAATTGATTTAATCAACTTATTAAATAACATATCAAGTTATAGCCTGGGTACTTGCCTGTACTATATATAAAGTGTGAAGATTTAAGTGATAGATTATTTTATGAGTTGAGAAAATTAAGTCCATTATAAAAGATAATAACAAGGTAAATTTCTTTTCTTTTCTTCCATTTTTCTAATGTTTTTTCTCTCCCAATATTTATTTAGCTTCTCTTTTTTCTTTTATCATTTTATTCCATTTTATTTTATTTACCTTAAGATTTTGAAAAAAATGAATTCAGAATATTCAAAAAGCTAAAATAATATATATGAAATAATTAATTTTTTTTTTATACTATAAAAATTTTAACACATATACTGAAAGTGCCGAAATTGCTGATTATTTATTATAGAAGATCACAAGCTAGCACCTGTGTGAAGGCAAAAATAATTCATATATGTGATTATTATTTCTTGAAAATATATAGTTTCTCTAAAATCTGAAGGATGAATTCAAATGTTGATTGATATCATCTAAACGTTTATATATTTTATATACATAAACATGTCTCTCTTTTAGATTAAGTATGATTATTTAATATGTGCACTAATATTTGCTTGTTTATTTGTTAAATTAATATAAGATAATAAAAACCATCGAGCCAATCAAACTCAACTACATATGCCAATAAAATGAAAAATTAAGATAACAGAATATAAGTCATATGCAGACAAAATTAAATTATTTACATGAAATTGAATTTCATTTCAATTATCCTATCAAATAAATTTTGGACTCTTTTAAATAAGAAGATGAAAAATACACTTAAAGTATTATCAAAATCAATATTTATTAATATTTTGTTAGACAAAATTAAGAATTATCATAATATTTAAGCATATACGCTCTTATATACTTGTTAACATTATTATTACTACTATCAACACTGCTAGTACTTCTTCTTTTTTATTTTTATTATTATTAAATCATCATCATCTGTTTTTGAAACCTGCAGTAGTTGAATTGTATATATGTACGCTTGACGAATAGTATATATATATATATATATCGCCATGCTTTTCATTTCCGCTGCACTTTATATTTCAGAATCAACGCTCAAAATATAAAGACACGACCTTACAACTATATATTCTTAAAAATTTTAGTACGGAAAGATATAAAAACTCTTAAAAATTTAGGACATTAACTAAAGGGAATCATTAAAAATCAAAGCAGCAGTCAATTAAAATATATATTACACTTGAACTTAATTAATGATGATACAACATGAACGAACTCAACCAAACTAACCTTAAATTCCGCAACAAACAAAACAACGACTACTATAAATTAAAAGCATTAATGGGATTAACCAAATTAATTCTAGACCATTTCTTGGATTAGTTCATCATTAATTTTCTGTCAGAGTTTTTCTGGGTTTTGATGATCATTATTGTTCCCAGCTGGTAATTTTTTCCCTCCAAGAATAATGTCGCTGCCTATTATAACTGGAACCACTGGAATGATCTCAACAGCTATTCCACTCAGCTTCACAACATCAATAATCTGGTCTTGTAATTCATCTGCAGGATTAAGCTTGAGGTCTTCTATTTCAATTATTTGGCTTTCTATTTCGGACAGCTGCTTAATTTCTTGCACCACTTTCTTGCCATTTTTGTACATCAAATAAAGCACCATTTGCAGCACTCCAAAGGCAAATCCAAGAACATTAGGAATCTGTACATGCAAAAAACAAAGATAAAAATTAAGGAATCTTTCATTAATTATTAAAAAAGTGTATGCTTTTTGTTGATCTTTGTTTAAATTCTTACAGCAATGTTATAATCTTTGCGCAGTAAGCCATAAAAGAACCACATAACGGCGCTTAGGGTGAGGAAAAACGAGAGAAGAAATGGCATGTATTCCACACTCTTGGTTCGTATCACTTGTCTCTGCATGCAAACATATCACACAGGAAAACAAAATCTTAATTAGGTCATGATCATCATAATTTTTATGAAATTGCGTGAAAAGATATTCTATTAATTCTAAGATTTGTACTAAAGAATAGCTGTGATATTACATTACAGTACTTACCACGACACATAAAGGAGCGACGAATACACACAAAGAGAAAACAAGACAAATCCATCCCACAATGTTGGCGCGGAGAATGGAGTCTTTTGCTAGGAAATGAGTTAGTCCCATGATTAGACCAAAGCTGACAAAGTTCAGCAGAATAAGCAGCTTCACAGTTTGGACCTAAGACGAAGTTAAACAAAAATTAAAGTCAATATATTAATGTCCAATATTTGATAATTAGATTAAGAGGAAATTGATATATAATTAACTAATTATAATGTTGGGTTTGATTTATTTGTCAAGTACCCTAGCACTTTTTGTCGCGAAAAAGAGGAAGAAACAAATGTATGCAGACTGAGTGAAACAGCCGACTGAGTTGATGGTGATGAGAAGCGTTGTGTCTGGCTTGAGGAATGCATAGTATATCCACAGCATGGCGCTGAATAGCCCCACAATGTAAGGAATAGATTGAAACCCTTCAGTTGATTTTTTCTTGTAGATTTGATAAAATGTCGGCCTGCAAATCAAATTAAAAATAAAAATAAAAAATGGAACTTATCATTGCAAATAAATGATGGTATATAACTGTTAATTCCTAATTAAAAAGGAATGATAATGAAAAATCAATTGGAATTAAGCTCACATTGGAGCAAGGAAGACCATGAATGAGACAACATTGCCTGCAAAAATTGCAAGAAAATAAGTCGTTAGGTTAATTTTGTAGTCATATACTTCTATGAAAAATTATTTGATTCTCGATACCTAATGGTCAAGTATATTACACATAACTAATTTAATCAAGGGCGATCAAACATGAGTATGCATGTTTTGCATGGTACTTAGCTTATATAATTAAATAAATATATATATATATATATATATATATAAGCTAAGCTCTTTTGTTGCATATATATAGAAAGAAACAGAATAGATATTTTGATAGAATATATTCAAGACTTTGTGAAGATGATAAACTTGTACCTAGAAGGCCAAACACAAATGCCAATTGACTCATTTCTAAATCTCTAGTAAAACTCGAGATGATGATTAAGTAATGAGGTCGAAGAAGCACTACTCGAGTAAAAATGTTTGTGTAAGGTATCTATTTATATAAGGGAGGTGTGACATTGAACTAAGCCAATTTCATGTAAAGTAGGATCAAATTGAGCATTGGTGGGAGGGTGAATTTCCTCTTGGTTTCACCTTTACAGTTGTTCAAGACTCAAAGCAAAGTGCTGATTTTATCACTCTCCCAAATGCTCTTTTTGTGTTTTTCTCCAACCCTAATGCTCCATTTAACCTAATTTGGGTAGTTTCTGCCATTCACAAAGGCCCCCATTTTCCATTTTGTTTGGGTTCTATTGCCCCAAAATAAGTGGGGCCCACATGGGCTCTTTCTGATGTGTCACCCACCCATACATCCAATTGGGATTAAGGGTTACAACTCATACTTGGCGTTTCTGGTAATGTTTGATGCTTCCATGGCTGAACGCTAGATGTGCTCCTATACAGCAATACTAAATGGAATACAAGCCAAGAACCAATTAGTTGTTGCCATGTCACCACCACTATGCATATGGGAGTAAGTAGTTTCATTGGTGGGATAATTTCTAATTAATATAACATTAATTTTTATTGAAGGCGTAAATTTGTAACACGCATATATATATATATATATATATAATTTTCTCGTTATTTAAGAGGAAATGTAGCTCCCATTTGATTAAATATGAAATTCTGAATATGAGTTGAAAATGCAAATTAAATTTACTATATTTTTATATTATTACTTTTAGAAGTAGTGATTATCTGTTGGTAGGATCACATTATTATTCAATGAGGATGTTAGTTTATAGAAAAAGATCTCATGTTAATTAGAAAATAAAGTTTTATATTGGAAAATCAGAAAAAAATAAGGATGATCAATTTGAAAGATAAGTTTTGGTAAACTATGAGTTGTACCACTCCATATCAATTTTTCTTGAGTTTATTACATATGGTGCTCCTTATCTACTTTTCCCTAACTTCGCTATCCTAAAATTTTGTCACCTCACTGAGTATTTGCCCTTTGAAGTTATTTTGTGCTGCAATTAAAAGAATTGACTTTTAATTGTTATTATTTTAAAGTAATTAAGAATATAATAGCACCAAAAATTATGACAATGTTTGGTTATGTTTTTTTGTGTGATTTTAATATATATGTGTTTTGGGAGAATGAATGTTGAAAGTGATATGGGAGAATGTGAAAATTGTGTTGGGGAATGTAATGAATTTTTAGTTATATTTTAGAGAATAGTTAAAAATTGATCTTGAAGAGTTTTGGTATGTTTGTTTATATTTTAGGGGGAGATATTTTTTACTGTAGCGGTCAAATCAATGCTTTTTTGTTGGATTTTCGGGGTGAAGGTGAAATTGGGAGATTTTTTTATTATTAGAATAATAATAAAATATATATGATGTATATATATAATATATGTATGTATACATTGAAAAATGGGGAAGTTTTGTGGATAGTGAAGGATATGAGATAGTATTTTAAGAAAACTTTTGTAAGTATTTTGTAGGAAAAATGAGGATATATTTGGTTATGGTATGATCAATAATATTATATATTTAGCATTATATTTTGAAAAAACATAACCAAACATTCTCTATATTTTGGAGTGCCAACATGATGCTAAATATATAATATTATTGATCGTACCTGTATGTTTATCTAGTGACGCGAGTATTTTAATTCTCGGAGTCATTCCATATTAAACAAATTAAGAGGAAATTATTAAGGAGATAGTTAAGAGTGTAACTTTTTGACTAAGAGAATAAAAATAAAAAAAATGGCTAAAATTACTCGTGTGAGAGGATTAATTAGATGATACATAGAGCATTTTAATCAGTGTGTATATGCGATTGACAATTAAATTTTTATTTAAATGAATATTTTTTTACATAACAAATAAAGTACTGATTGAATAAATAATTCGAATAGGGGTTGACGGGCAGAGCATAATGTTATCTTACCACATTAAGGAAAAAGGTCTAAAAGAACTTTAAGTTGAACCCCAGTCGCCATACTCGAATCTGATATCCCACCTTAATTTGAATTTAAAAATAAAATAAAAATCTTGGTGTACGTACTGTAGTCAAGCATTTAATTTCAAATACATTAATAGTAGATTATGCTAAAAAATAACTTTGTATTATTATCTATGATTTAAAAGATGATCTATCAGATGAATATCGATCAACAAACTAATATTTGTAAAATTAATTTCTCCTAGCTATTTTTTTAAAGAAAATTATTTGTTTTTAAAAATAAAAATAAAAACTTTACCAAATTAAACTCACCACTAGAAGTACATCATAACGCAATATAGATATGGCACTCAATGGAGATCTTCAGCAAAAATAAAGAAATGTATAAATATTATAGTTATGACGCCATGGTTACACGTAAAAGGGCGCCAATACATATGAGAGACGTGGCACATGAAAAATTGAAGCAAACAAACTCAGCATCAACAATGTGCATACATATTACTTCCAGAGACTAACACCTAATACATATGGGTAAGATATTTTTACCAATGGAAATTTGGAAACAGTTGTTCTTGGAATTAATTTTCTTTATGTCAAAATTCTATTTATTTATTTTTTCATTGTTTAATATGCAATTGATTTATTGTAAAGTACCTCCACTTGTTATATGTGTCAATGGCCATTTAGCTAATAAATCTGTAGATATTGAAATTTGACAGGTGCTTTCTGGATAGTATAAGTACCTTGTAGTACATACTGCTCAGGCGTAATCACATCGCTGCACGTATGAGATGTAATGATATGTTAAAAAGCGATTGATAATATTAATATTACAAAATGTAACTCAACTTTATTAAAAAATTACTAAAAATAAAAAGATTCCCACATAAAAATGTTTTTTAAAAGACATCCAAATACACGAAAGGTGTAGTTTTCACAGAGAAAATTCAATTTCAAAATTTTACAATATAAAAAAAAAAAAAAAAAAAAAGGTAGATATACAGTAAAAATAGTTTCTACTCATGATATTATGCACTTATGTACAATAATAATAATTAAACGTTTGCTTTTATATTATACATACTCAGGTTAGGAGTTCATTAGAACCTATTCTCAATCTCACATTTTAAGGTTGAAAATTATGTTATTGAACCAAATGACCACCCGACATAATAATAACTGAACCTGTAATTTGCTCTTAGTGTTGTGAAGAATGAGGACTAGCATGATAAAGAAGAGTCTGCCAACTAAGCCAAGATGACTGCCTGCAAAGCCACACCCAAAAATAAAAGTGCACTCTCCCCATATTCTTAATTTCTCTTAATGAGAGAGGATTGCATTGCAGGCAAGTCATTCTTGGCTAGCAAACAAGGGACTCTTCTCTTCATGTAAGCCCTCATCTCTTGCTAGCTTAATCATATATACCATAATGTAAATTATTTTGTATTATATATATATATATTTAGAATGCATTTATAGGTGATGTATTTTCCCTTGGTTTTCATCTCTATTTATAGCCAAAAACTGAATGCACGGGATTCTTTTTTTATTTCATACCGTTGACCCTTAGCCAAGTTGAGTTATGCTTTAGTACTTTCTTATGTTCTTTCCCTTGATCAAAATTGTATAGGGTGTTGCTGCCCTGCAGATTTTGCATATATTCCTTCAATATGATCTATACATGGAGAAGGAATGTCAAACTTGAACTTTTTGAGATTTCTATTATTTGTTTCTAAAATATTTGTACGATAATTAAAAATATTTTGATTTGTAATCCTAGAACATATAAAAATCCCCAAATAAAATTTTTAAAACATATTGAAGTTATCCTCAATCATTTTGCATCCATTTTATTTTATTTTTTTTAACATGCTGCAAACATGTATGCCTGTATTGTATTTGTTTGATTTAGTTTTGATGGTTTCTTGTTGTCATGGTATGCTTCAAATATATTTGAACACAACCAATCAATTCCAAAGAAACCTTTTCTTTTTTTTTTTTTATAATTTACACACACGCATGTTAGGTATTTGTTAGGTTTGAACTCTTAACCTCACACTTTGTGTGTGAGACTCATGCCTTGAGACAATGACCTGCAGCTCATTTTAAAGAACTTGAACAGGAAGTTGCGTATATGTATATATACCCTTGATAGGAAAGGAACAGCCAGGGAATATGGTGACAGTGATGTGCCTGAATTTTTAGGCCGGACCAGACTTTGGACGAGTTCTTATTAGGTTGGGACGTCTGGAATTATATTTTTCTAGTGCCAAATTATTTGGAATAGAATT
The DNA here is from genome assembly GCA_018894105.1 of Jacaranda mimosifolia. Lineage (NCBI taxonomy): Eukaryota > Viridiplantae > Streptophyta > Magnoliopsida > Lamiales > Bignoniaceae > Jacaranda > Jacaranda mimosifolia. The sequence continues at coordinate 33,229,039 of CM032122.1, read as the reverse complement.
GAAGATTTTTAAATTCCTGAACCCAATACTCACATTCTCAACTCTAATTATAAAAAGGTTTATCCATGATCTCAAGAATATAGCTAGTGAAAGAATATTCACATAAGTTATTAGCTAAAACATCAGACTTATAATAGGTTTGGAAATGAGACCTACTCCAATGCGCTGGGGAGGGTTTTTCTCAACGATTTTGAAGCAGATTCTGTTTCATCATCCCCCTTAGGATCAGTTTTTCAATTTTCTCCATCAGGTCCTCAAAATCTGTCTTATTTGCCGTAAATGCTATAATAGCCTACAAGGCCACAACCGACCACTTTTTCTTTTTTCCTCATAGCATCAAAATTGAAGTACATTCTTGGAAGGACAGGGGGCTCAATTCCATCAAGGTTTCCAATATGATTTTATTGCTAGGATTTGTCTGCATAACAATCTCACAATAATCTGAGAGTCTACCATATTTCAACCTATTGACCTTGCCTTTAATGTTCGCCAAATTTTGTTTCCTTGAGTTGGTTGCTTTCCACTTATTTACTTGAATATCCGTAGTGTTTTGGTAATTACATATTGCAATTTCTCAGTTGGAATGCTTGGTTTGTCTCTAATAGTACTTTCTATATATCCTCTTTTCTAAGTACCCTCTAGGGGTGTTGACAGTTCAATTTAATCGATTTGAATTGAGATTATTATTTGCCTTATGGAATTGAATTAATAAGTTCCATAAGAATTATAAACTACAAATTATAAATCTACAAAAATAATGCATAGAGATAAGTAATATGAAATACAGCAAGTTAACACCAATGATAGAAAATGCTCAAATAAATAACCAACAATAATTCATAAAGATTCAAGCCAACATAACAAATCCATAAAGTTTCAAGAATTAACTTTGAAAGGAGTTATTACAAAAGTTACAACATTGAGTTTAAGTTATTTTGTCTCTCCGTTGTGTTTTATTTTAGTTTATTTATGGTATTTTATATTTAAAGTATATTTTTTCATTATCAATATATAAAAGTTCAATTTGATTTGGATTGCATCAATTTCTAAGACTAAAATTGATAACTAAACCAAACTTATTGGTTAAGAAAAAATTAGGTCCAAACTAATTCAACGAAACAATTTTTACCGTTTTTTGATTTGGTTTAGATTGAGTGGTCAATTTTTGTTTGATTTGATTTGAACAACCCTAGTATGCATAGTTTGCTAGTTTGTTTTCATAAAAGTTTCTAATACATGTTCCTTTTAATAGTCACTATTGACTTGAAAAACTGTCCCCCCCCCCCCCCCCCCCCTCCCCAAGATCTAATTATGCCACACTCCTCCATAAGCAATGCTAATGCGCGCACAACTTGCAATTATTTCAATACTCTCATTCTTAATTAATGTACTTCAATTGAAAACCTTCCCTAATATAGTAGTCTTTTATCTCCTCGCTAAAACCTAATTACCACTCTCAAATTTTATCCTTGCTGTCATTAGAAAACTCTGCAAAAATCTTCTCCTTCCTTACAAAAAGAATGTTTGGGTACATGTTCAGAACTAGATATATATATAAACTAATAAGTTTGTTCTCTTATCCAAGACCACTGCACCGATCCTCATTAGACATGCTGAGATTTTTTTTGCAGCTTCAATTTTTCGCACTACTCTCAATAGTGTCAGGATATTTCAAAAGAATTAGAACCATATAAGTTGATAAGTTCATTTTCTCATGATACATCGATATACCAATCCTTGTTAGGACACGTCGAGATTTTTCTACAGCTTTCTTCGTGTAAGCCCTCTCTTCCTCATGTCATGATATATATTATATGGTGATTTTTTCCCTTGGTCTTATGACCTCTATTTATTGCCGAGATTTTAATTATTAGAATTGTCCTTTTCAATCCAGTTGACCTTTCGCTATATAAGTAGCTTTATTCAATAATCTTTGACCCTTGATCAAAGTTCTTATTGCTGCCCATGCAAATTACTGCAGGAATATGTTCCTCCCATCTCCCATGTGCGTGTGGAATGTCAACCTATACAATTGATGAAATTTTTTTGAGGGGCTAGTCATCAAGCAAATGACCTGTAAAAAAGATTACAAATCAAAGAGATGCTAATGCTATAAAAAAGAATTAGATATTCGCTGTGAAAAAATTGTTGTAAAATTAATTTCATAATTATTGCTATAAATTATAGCAAATATAATTTTTTAAATAACAATGACCAATATATATAAAAAAGAACAATCATTAGCTATTAATGAATCATAGTGGGAGTTAGTTATAAGAGCATTTACTTCGAACTTTATTAGGTCAATTTTGTAACTAAAGTTTTTTTATATCAGTTGTAGATTGATCGTAACTCATGATGTTATAATTTTTTTGTAGTGTAATGGACTTTGACCCAGTGAGATATTGGTTTCAAACCATCTTTATGTAATAGAATCTTTTATAATATTTTGATGGAGCAAAAGTGGTACATTTTCAAATATGTTAGAAAATTTGCTATCAAACTCTTAAAGAGAATATAGAGAACTTTAATATTCTTCCAAACGTAATTTTATTTTTGAATAGAATAATCTAAACAATTGAGTTCAATAGGTATTTAAATGACAATTTAAAACATTATATAGTTCTTGTTATCATTAACTTATACTGTGATAAGATATAAATTACTATCATTTAAAAAGTATCATTAGTGACATAATAAAAATTATTATCACTTAATACATATCATTAATTATAATTCTTAGAATTTTTTTTTTATTTTTGTCAATAATATTACATTTTTTTTCGTAATTTTGATCTCTTTCCATTCAAATACTCGCAAAGTAAATTGATCTATCACTCTACCTCAAGTACTATCCTTAGAAAACGGAGTGGCCTATGGTAATATTAATCAAATTTTCTTCCATAATTACTAAGTACTCCCTGGTAAAGTTATTGTTCTATACTTCTATTTGCTAAATTACAAAATCCTATACAATGTTAATTAAACTAACTTATCATGTTAGCTTTTTTATATATTTATCATAACTAAATTTTTAAGACGCCATTACAGTTATTTAATATTAATTTATGATCATTACATACATTTTTCAAAAAAATAAAAAAATTCAAAATAATTAAAGGGAGTTCGTGGTATATAATGGCAAACATTGACCACGTGCTGTGGATACATCTATAAAGTGTACTCACTAGTACAAATTGTTCATCCAACTTATATTATATAATCTAATATTAACGATAACTACTTATTTTCTCTTCTAACATTAGGCTGGAAGTAACTATTAAAACTCACAATATAAAAAGAAGGTTGAAGGGATGGGGAAAAAATTAAAGAAAAATGAATAGGAGTGGATATGTATGAGGAATTATAACACCAACAAAACTCCTTAAAATAATTTTTTATATTTAAGAATTAAAAAAAAAATTATCTACTAACATATTTCTCAATGCAAAAATTCTATTTCATTAATTTTTCATTCCAAGAAATCAATATTTAACTCTTACACTAACACCTTTAATCTTAGATTAAATTATGCCAATCGGATTCTTTTCTTAAAATTTTTCAAATTGATAAATTGTACGAATGATGATTTTGATCAAATTAAGTAGATTAAATTTTTTTTTTAAAAAAAATCTTAAGTTTATAGCTAGGTAAATTCACTACAAGAAAAAACTATAATAGTGACAAAATAGTAAGTGGCAATGTAAAAGTTGTCACTAATTATGTATATTAAGTGACAAAAATTTTAATTTTGTCACTTTAATGATTTTTACAAACTTAATAGTGACAAGAATAGTATTAAAGTTGTCACTACAAACAATTAGTGACACACCTATAGTGACAATAAAAATATTGTCACAAATTATAGTGACAATTTTTATTGTCACTAAGTTGTCAATATAGGGGTGTCACTAATTGTCAACGGTGACAACCTAAAATATTAATTTTTGTCACTATTGAGTCATGTTGTGACAAGATAAAAATTCTTGTCACTTAAAAATTGGTTATTAGTGATAAGAAAAAAGCTATTGTCACTCAATGCATGTTATTAGTGATATTTTTTACCTTGTCACTTATTATTTTGTCGCTAATATTAAATTTTTTTGTAGTGATTATAACAGAGGCAATTTTTCTTTTTAAAATGAAAACTTAGGCATACATATCAAATTTTTTCAAAGTTTATAAAATAAGTTTTCAAAGTTTTTTTAGCACTACAAATAAATGAATACATATAAAAAGAAGGAATCTAATATAAAATTGAATATTAATTAATATTTTCTTATGTAAGAAAAGGATTTTTGTCTAAAAATAAAAAAATCGTAACGGTTAGCCTTTTTTTTTTTTCAAATGAAAAATTCATGAAATGCCATAATCATAAATCTCTAAACTATGATGAAATGAAATATTCTTCATTAGTCCAATTCAAGAAAAAAATGATAGCTAGTCAATAGTCATATTTGGGATAATTTCCAAAAAGCATTGTGAGAATAAACTTATTTAGATACTTCAAAATTAAAACCCACAATTAACATATGCCCCATGCATGATCTGTTTGGTATTCACTTTCACTTACGTAGCTTGAATGAGATAACTTCGAAATAATGAGTCCCCACTTCCATATTAATTCGTCAAGTTAGTTACGCCTTGTTTGTTTTCATTTTTATTTTAAAATCTACTGACGAATTAAACAATAGTTTCTCTTTTTATTAATGAAGCCACGTTAATAATTAACTAGTTAAATAAGAATTTTTAACCCAATGTAATTTGACTGATCAAATATATAAATAGAGTAAAAAGACGCACTAGTTATTGCTAAACATACAACAAAATATCACATTTTTATCCTCACATAAAAAAAATTATGAAAATAAAAATACAGTTACAAATGAATGAAAATAAAAACAAACATCGCCTAAATACCTATTTCTTGGAGAAACTGACAAGACAAGGAAAAGCCCCAAAAAGAAAAAGTTAATTTGGAGATAATCGACACTTTATACAGAGATTTAAAGGCCTCAAACTGTGAGGGGAAAAGATTGATACATTGAATGACTCAATAATGCTATCCTCTCGTACCACTGCAAGAAAATAAGATATTTATTGCCAAAACATCAGGTGATTAAATTGAAATTATTATAAATTTTATATATTGAGGCAGCGTAATTTTTACTATATTATAACAACGATTTTACAAGTTCAATAATGATGATAATTATATATAAATTATTGATATTGAGAAGTAAAATGATACAATAATAATATATAAAGTAAGTGATACATATATAATAACAATTCATTGATAATAAAAATTATTATTAAGAATCTGTAAAATCATATTATTTTTAAGATAAAAAGTATTGGCCCAAAAAAACAATGTATAGAAAAAATAAATGAAAATTACTGAAAAAAAAAAAACTTAAAAGGTCCAAACACTAGTCGAAATAATAAAATTTGCAATGGACAACGTAACAACACTCATGGACAATGAGAGTTTGGCTTCCTCTTGAAAAGATGATCACGTGTGTAAAATAGGTTGTTCCATAATTTCTTCCACGTAAAGGGTACAATCATTTGAAACATTACAAAAAATTAGACATTAGTTAAATTAAATATGTTCACAGTCGTGGACGAATTTGAAGCACATGCTCTTGTAATTAATATTCATTATGATTTATTTATAGTTGATAATTATTCTTTATAAATATACACTCAATTAATGATTTACATATCTCCTAATTAATTTTATCACACTTTTATTTTAGAAAAATGATAAATGATAAATGAGAATCAAGTAATCACTCCTAAAATCATTTCACACATATATGGTGTGGAAGCGGAAGAGCAGGTGGTGGGAATTGATGGATCAATAAGAGGTTTTTTTTAATATTCTTAAAATAATTTTTTAATTGTATCAAATTATTTCAATTTTTTTATTAAAATGTTTTAATTTAAAAAACAAATCCCATTAATTTTTCATATCAAAAGTCCAGCTTTTGACTTCTATAACTGTACTATTCTAATGTAAATTTTCTCTTTACTTCTTAGATTAATTTTTTTAGTAGATATATTTTCTTTACATTTTTTAGATTAAGAAATCGTATAAAAGATTATTTCAATTGTAATAAATTAAATTTTTGAAGAAAAATACTTTTAAAGTAGATAATTTTAATTGTTAAAATTGAATGAACTGGACATAAAGATTAAAGTTTTTCAAAGTTTATAAAGTAAGTTTTGCAAAGCTTTTTACTACAACAAATATACTTAAAAGAATTCTAATGTAGAAATAAGTATGATAAATATTTCTTGAACATAAGAAATTCAAGGATAATCCCATCTAACAATCACAAAAATCTTAACTATTGCATTTTTCTAAACTGAGTAGTTGATAAAATTGATATTTTTTAATTGAGAATGTTTTTAGGGATTTCTTGAAAGTAAAAATCTATTTAAAGGGCTTTCAATAATTTTTAAGCTTTATTTAATCAAAACAATAATTTTCATAAATTTAAAAGTGTCAAAAGTTAGTATTTAAGATCAATTATTATGAAATGATACATTGCTCATCGGTCTCCTATGTGAACATTTTTGGAATAAGTTGGTCGGATGCATGCCTATATTTAAAATTTGTTATGATTGAAATTTCAAATCTCATATATACAAATATGCAGATGGTATTATTAGGTTAATTAGCCACACGGCTTCATTAGAATAAACTTATTTAGAATCAAAATTGAAACCCTTAACTAACACGTGTCATGATTTATTTATTGTTCACTTTACATGGTGGATGAGATAACTTCGAAATAACAAGGTCTTGTTTGTTTTTATTTTCGTTTTTCTATCTTTTAATATTCAGAATATAAAACTGTATTTGCTTTTCTTATTTTAAGAAAATATCATTTATTTTTATTTTTATTAACTATGAATTTAAACTTTAGTTATATTTTTAATCACAATGGGTTCACATCATTAACAGTTGATATAATTTTTAATTAAATCTAACATGCCAAAAATGAATGGGACTGTAGTCTCTCTTTCTATAAAGGGGCCCATAAAAAATTAAATAATAATTTCTTACCTATCATTCAACTGATTACAGAAATAAATAAAATTATGTTGCTCACTGGATATAGCTCCCACACTAAAGTATCATTTTCACTCTAATAAAATCAATATTTCTACATTATATCTAAATGCGTTTTTTATTTCTAGATAAAAATTATACAAAAACAGAAATATACTTAAAATATAACGGAAATAGGAATAAGAATAAAAACGAAACCAAACGAGGCCTAACACGTTCCTTGGGGTAACTGAAAAGACACAGAAAAAAGCCCAAAAGGAAAGAAAAAGTTAGGCTTGGAGATAATACACTTTGTACCAGAGATTAGATGGCATCACTGCAATGGAACTACTGTTTGTTTATCATAAAATAAACGACCCCAAAATGTGGAGGGAAAAGATACACCTATCCCATTTAAATGTTATCCTCGCGTACCACCACAAAAAAAATAAAATATTATAGAAAAAAGTATTAGGTTACAAAACTGGAATTATGATAATTTTAATATATTAAGGCAAAATAAATTAATTTTATTATATATTTTCAAGTTTAATAGTAATATTAATAATGATTTTCAAGTTTAATATATAAGATGTGGCTATCAAAAGTTAGTGGCATAAAAAATGATGTGATAAATTAGTAAAACATATGTAATAGCAACCTATTGACAATATAAATTAACTCCTATCACGAATATGTAAAAGTATTTTTATTTTTATCTAATGTATTACTATATTTGTGTCAATAATTATTAATAATGTCAACTTTAAATGCATCATCGCTTTCACTTATTTTTCTGCAGAAACGAGAATTTTTGAAACTTTCATGTTGGAGCAAAATAAATATTATCCTCACATAATATATATTATTAGGAATGATTTAATATTACCTTTTACTATTTTATCACCAATATTACTTTTTTATAATATTTTCTTAAGCTTTGGAATTGCGTGTTATTTTCTTCTTCTATTTTTTATTTTTTAATTTTCTGGAAAAGAATTTTATATTAGGTTTGGAATCTTGGTTGGAGACACGAAGGGAATACCTGCATGGACATGGACAGAGCAAGAATTAACCGCTGATGTCACTCTAGCAAAGTTTTATTTATCTTTATAGACATCTCTAACTTTTCCTAGGAAAAGCGGGAACAAGGATAAAATCGAATCTTTGTTATCCCTAATTATATGGGAAGGTCAAGGATTATGAGGTGATGCAATCACTAATCACCACCATCTTTTTGTTTCTTTTATTAAACTTTGCTATTGATTTGAGAGACACCTTGATTATCATACATCCCAACCCCAATAAATGAAAGGCTCTTGACACTATCGAGAAATCATGTCAATTATTTCGTTTTGACAACGAAAATATTAACAATCTATTACACAATTATATTAAATATATATTTAAATAAATCATAAATTTTTGAACCAAAATATAATAATGTTGTAAAATGAAATGTTAGCATCACTTTGTACAACGTTATGATTCATAATCCATTTTAACATCTACTAAATACATAGCATAAATTTAATTTAGAATCAAAAGGTCTTTGTTAGAGAATAGGTCCGTCCATGTGAGTTGATCCGACTCACTTGCTAATCTATTTCAGGAAGTGGATAATTGAGAGGTTGGAGAGAGCTATAACTCCTCCTCAATTCTCGTACAACTAATCATATGTAACCTCATTGAAAGTTAAGGGCGATGAAGTGCGTATTAAATTTTGTATTCAATATTGATCAAACAAGTGTTGATAGGTCCTTAAAAAAAAAGATAAAGATAGCAAATAAGAAAGAATTCTACATTAAAAGTGATTTCTATTTCTCATAAGAATATGTCACACAGTAAAAAAACGTTTGATTTAAGTTATGAGAAAAAAGAAATTGCTTCAATTTTATAAGCAGCATGAAGACTAAGGAGCAAAGGTAATCATCAAGAAAGTAAAGTAATCAGGCCTAAAAAAATCGTATCCAAAATTAGTATTCTTGTTAAAATTCCACGTGTTTTTATTTTTCTTCAATCTTAAATTAGAGCATAAGCGTGCCGCCATGTTAAAGCTCCTAGTACTAAGAATTCATCCTTCATTTTTAAAAATCAAATTGTAATCAATCGCGTGTATATCCAACGAATCAAATGCTACCATGTGGGATAAAGTCCGACCTTTTTATTCATTATATCAAAGTGCTGGGACTAATCATTTGGTGTGGAATTTCTGGTTGGTGGCAAATTAGGACAGCTGACGCCGCACAATTAATGTAGCATGTATAGTCGTGGATTAATTGTCAATATATTTGTGGTTAGCTTTCAATAGGATGGGGATATCGCTAAAGAATTACTTTTCATCTAGCGTTCCGACATTGCTGCCTCTTTAAAACTTGTGGTTCGTTCGCCTTATAAACGTCAATCATCTTTTCCATTTCTCAAAAAATAGTAAAATAAAATAAAATCTTATTTTAAATGTCACAAAGTAAATTAAAGACGTGCACGTGAATATGGAGATAGGAAAGGGCAGGTAGGAATACATAGTTAGACTCGCAAATCTATACATATCACATATATATATTAAAATTTTAATTTTATACTTTAAAAATAATAAAATTTTCTTTCATTTATAAATATTTAATATTGCCTTCACTACAAAAGAGCTAAGGTATTGTTTGCAATCAATATAATCCTAAAAATTTATAACTTCAACTACGAGATTGGCATAGTGAAATTCGAAGTAAATGCTCTCTTAATTTTTTTATTTTTTTTTATAGAGACGACACTCGTTCAGGTCGAACATGAGACCTCTCACATAATATAGGGGAGATGTAGCACCCCCTCTCGGGATAATCCCTAAGTTGAGATGTCACTTCAATTTAGTCTTAAATCTAATCCATAAGATACTGAATAGGCCCCATAGAAAATTTTTCAAAATTTATCAGAGACAGCAACGAATTTCAATCGTAAGCAAACCTCGATAAAAGTACTATATACATACCATCAAAGGTCCCATAACATTCAACATAATATATACATACTGTCAATATGTAATTCAAACCTAACATATCACAACGTCTCTAAGTTATAACCAAATGAACAAGTGTACCCATAAGCATATGCAAACATCTATTCTATTACAAAATGTATTTGCCGATCCAACCTGGAGTCCAAACCCATCACCTAATCCCTGTCTGCGACAAACATGAATAACACAGGAGGTAAGTCTAATGGACTTAGTGAGGGATAATTTCAACAACAAGCAGTAGGGATCTATCGAGAAAGAATCAACTCAACAATTCATCAATTAGTAGTCAGAACAGGAACATATCAAGAGATTATAGTCAGAATCTATTACAACATATCATATTACAGGCGATCAGAATCAGATTACAAACATATCATATTATAGGCAGTTAGGATACAGTCAGGTAAAACAGAACCGAATGACAGATGCAATCAACGTATCAGAACAGGACGTGTGTACCAGATACTCCTTATTCCAGTCAGTCTGAACTTACTCAAGCATGACAGCTTGGTACAGACTTACCTAAGTATGATGGCTTGGTATAAACTTATAGGATATAGTCAAAGTAGAACATACCCGAATAACAGATACAACCAACAGATCAGAACATGACATGTATACCAGATGTTCCTTATTCCAGTTAAACCGAACTTACCCAAGCATGACGACTTGGTACAAACTTACCCAGGCATGACGGTTTGGTACATAACTTATCCAAGCATGACAGCTAGGTACATAACTTACCCAAGCATGACGGCTTGGTACAGGGCAAAATGCCGTCAGATAAACAGATAACCAAACAGTAACTGATAACAAAACGGTCAGATAATAGAACGATAACATATAATAGAATGGTTAGATAACAAAACAGTAATCGATAACAGAAAGGTTAGATAACATAACAGTAACCGATATAGAACGGTCAGATAACAGCAATCAATAACAGAATGTTCAGATAACAGAACAGTAACCGATAACAGAATGGTCAGACAATAGAACTGTAATAAATAACAAAACAGCCAGATAATAGAACAATAACAGATAACAAAAGAAAGTTCTGGGCGCTAGAACAGACATACAAAGATTTTATCAGAGGCACAGTCAACGACACAACCCTCACAGGGGTATACACATCAATTTACGGATAACAATCGAGATCTCAAGCACTTCACAGATGTCAATAATCAAGATGCAGTACAGTACAAAAATCAGTTTAAGCCTCTCAAGGATTTATCACAATCAACATATAGGTTTATTCAAGTGCCAGATTGACAGACCTTCATCTTCATAGTCTCAGGAAACTGCAGTCACCAACTACTAGTCCGTGGGACCCACTTCTTTGTCGCATAATCCAATAGAATAGGTTCACAATCAAAATCCTCAAAATACCCTATAATCACAATTACACGTTTAATATTCTAAAATTGATAATAATCCGGCAATACAGTAGTTAGGGTTCAATCGATATCATCATTACAGAACACGCTAAATATGCCGGTAATACAGGAATATAATCAGGTCCTTAATTACCAAATTAACCTTGCAACGGTATACTAAATCAATAATGACAGTCAAATTATCCTTAATAATCCAATTTTACCACTTAGGTCTCAAATTCACAAAATTAGGGTTTAATCGCTTAATTAACTCAATTAACCCAAAACTTAACATATAATCATACAAATCTAGGTCCACTAACTCATATAAAGTCCATGCATGTCCATTTCCATCATTCCATATACATTTCTTAACAATTCTTCCAAAATACAAAAATCACAAGAATATAACGGTACAAAACTTAAACCCAATTTCCCGATCATTACCCAAAACTTCTTATCGAGACATTGAAACCACAAACCAACTTCACCCCTACGATTGTCGCTTCGAGGTGAAGAATCTGTCTTGCCGCCGCATTGCGCCTCAGCCGGAAATGGCCAACACCACTACCAAAAGATGCCTTTCAGCTCAACTAACACAACGCCCACTTCAATTGCTGCATCCGCAGCCGAATTGATGGACAATTGGCTAAAAAATGAAGCTGACACCTCAACGTAGCCGCTGCCCGTTTGTCCAAGTTCTCCGCTGTCAGTGACCAATTTTTAGAAACTGAAGACTCTAAACCATTTCTTAAGCTGAGAGCAACAGAACCCACTACAAATCTTGAGCTCCCACCTCCGGTAAAGCCGTGCCCGTCACCTGCCGTCGCTACCCAGCCTTTGGTTTCAATTTCTCGGCAGCTCACCGATGATCTCAAGTTGCATGAGGTATGGTTGGGTTCTTGGTGGTGAGGGGAGGGCTTTGGTTGGGATTGTTTCGCAATTCGAGGACTACTGGAGAAAATCGCCGGAGGAGGAGGATGGTGGTGCTCGGTGAAGAAATGAATGAAGAAAGATGGGGGGTGGGAGAATGCTATATAAAGAATATTTTTCAAGCTTCACAGATTGACTCCATTAGTTTTGCTTAACTATCAATTAAGTCCTCCAAAGTGTTGAGCATCTTCAATTCAACTTCCTAGTTAAGCCAGTGCCTAACATTAGCCCATTTGATCAATAATGTTCTCATTTTGACCCACAGAATTTCCAAGTGTTGGTCAATCAAGTTTTCCTCCAACTGCGATTCGACCTTAAAACTTTGAAAAATAAATAAATAATTATTAAGAAAATTCCCACCAATCATATAATTTCTAGGGGTTTATAGGAGACTAATGTCACTTGGGCTACAAGCCACTGTACGAAAAACTCTCTTAATTAAATTTTATTTATTACCGCCAATTCGTAATTGATGATTATTCTTTTTTATATATATTAATATTCTTAAGGATAATACATGGCTAATCTATTGTACTCAACAAACAACACTTGGAATTGATAATTTATATTTTTTATTGCTTATTATTTGATAAAAAATTATATTTATTATGAAATTTATATTTGTAATTTGTAGTTGCAACTGAAAAATTAATTTTATAATAATTTTTTCATAATAAACACCTAATTTTTTTGGTAGTACTTGAAAATTAAAAATTCGTGACTCAATCTATTAAGAAACACAATATATCAAGCAGCTATATAGCATCCACTTTTCATTTCCAATATACAGAAAATCACATAAATGGGATGAGTCTCCCACGTACACCAAACTAAGCTCAAAGAAAAGAAAAGAAAAGAGTCACATGTGCATAAATGACTAATCAGCTAAGATATATTAGATTACATTAAAATGAAAATGGATGCCATGTAACTAATTAATTAATGGGCGCCATATATTCAAACTGCACATAATTCCTTGGGCAAATTCTGATGCAGAGAGTCTCCAACTCCATCATTGCTCAGTTTACAAACCACTGCTGGAATTTTCTCCGAACTCAAAAGTGCACCAAGTTTGACAATTTCAATAATTTGCTCAGTTACTTCTGGATTAATCTTTTGCTCCTCCAAAATGGCGATCTGCTTTTGTATTTCGACCGGAAGCTTTTGCTCTTCAATTTTCTTTGTATTTTTGTACATCACATAGAGCACCATTTGAACCACGCCAAAGGTGAAGCCCAATACATTTGGGATCTATACAAAAAAGAAGAAAGATGAATTTATAAAATTTTAATAATTAATTGAAATATATTCGACTGTTCCCAATTAAAACTATTATTATTATTATTATTATTTTATTTTGAAAGGTGGGAAGGAAGGGATGAGAAAAGTTAATACATGCATGTACTTACAGCAATGTTATAATCTTTGAGCAATAAGCCATAGAAAAACCACATAATCGCGCTAAGTGTAAGGAATAATGAGAGAAGGAATGGCATATGCTCAACGCTCTTAGTTCGTATGACTTGTCTCTGAAAGAAAAATGTATAATTAATCAATAAAATTATTCACATGTAGAAAAACAATTCAATTAGAAAACTTAAAAACAGAGATAGATGGAGGAAAATAGCATATATATGTACATATTCATCCACACTTACCACAATGCATAAGGGGGCAATGAACACACACAAAGAAAATATTAAACAAATCCATCCAACAATGATGGCACGTTGAGAAGGTTTCACTAGGAATTGTGTCACACCAATAAAGCCCATCCCACAAACTATAAGCAACACAAGCAGCTTCACTGTTTGTACCTGCACGCATTTTAACAACAACAACAACCATCAATTGTTTAATAATTAAGGTACAAAAAGTCCATGTAAAATATAAAATTATATTTTCAAAAGAATATATATATATATATATGTCCTAATTTAACTATTAATTATTTTCGAGATGTAAATATTTACGTACCTTTGCCTTCTTCGACGCATAGAAAATATAGAAGAGAATGTAAATGGTCTCAATGAAACAGCCAACTGAATTGATGGTGATGAGAAGGGTGGTGTCTGGCTTGAGGAATGCGTAGTATATCCATAGTATGGCACTGAATAGAGCAACCACATATGGAACTGATTGAAAACCTTCACTTGAACTTTTCTTGTAGATTTGATAGAAAGTTGGTCTGCGTGCAATAAAGTTATATATATATATATATATATTATGATCTTATAATCAATTAATCAGATTCATATTAGTTCACAAATTAAAACGCCGTAACAGTTCTTACATCGGAGCAAGATATACCATGAAGGAGACTATATTTCCTGCAAAATTTGAAATAAAATGTCATCACGACACGTAAAAGACAAATAATAATAATGACTAAAAAGTTTCATAATCTATCTTTAGAGGGCCAATTTAAATTATCAATCACATACGTCACTTATATATAATTAATCTCCACGTACGTGAATACTATGCCCTAAATGTGCATGCACTTTTTGATTGTGACATGCCAAGTTAATTACTATTGAAATAATCAACTAAAAAAATAATATTTTGCCACTACAAAAACTAGTTATTCGTTATGAAAAAATTACAATGGAACTAATTTTGTAGCTGTGATTACAAATTGTAGCTATTCGTAATAAATATAATTTTTTAAACCATCAAACTGCAACAAGCACAACAGATCAATATAATATTATGTAATATTCATGGAAAAATCAACATATATGTGTTAGAACAATCATGAGTTTTTGATGGGTTAGAGCAAGGATTAATTGCAAAAAGCATATATCTACTTCGAATTCGGTTAGATCAATTTTATAACTGAAACTATAGATTTTAAGCTATAGTTGCGAATTGGTGAAGTTGACATCCTAATTTTTTATAGTTATGCCAGTGACATATGTGGAAGAAAAAATAAAATATTTATGTCACTTTTAAAACGAATATATATATATATATATAAGAAAAAGAAATTAATAAATATATATGGAGCTAGGTTTTAGTTACCTAGAAGTCCAAATGCAAAAGCCGAGTGTCCAGAGAAACCTGCCATATCTCTAGAAAAATTTTGACACTTCTACAAAAATGAGACCTCTAGAAAGGAAATGCTACAAATGTTATGGCCAACAATGAATGGCAATGGTACCTATTTATATAGAAAGGATGGGGCAATTCACACTAGTGCAACAGTTTGAATTTTGATTAGCAAAAAAGTGGGGGATGAATCCTGCTAAAGGAAAAGCACCTTTTCTGAAGGATATTATATTTTTGGTGCATGAGGGGTACATGTGTCATTTGCTGTGCATACAAATCATCCATGCATTTAGTTTGTGGCAACAGTTTGGGGGTTCTGTATGTTTTGCGTGAGTTTCACTTTAGTTTGCAACTCCTCAATCATGTGCAATATTTTTGCCCTCAAACATTATGAAAGTAAGCATTTTGTTCTCTTCAATTATGATAACATAATTTATTCACTTTCTTACCCGTTTTTGCAAAATATTTGGCAAACTGTTGATAAATTTAATTTATACTAAAACAATAATTTTGTATTTAATAAATTAACTCTATTCATGATTGAAATAAATAGTTTTAATATTTTATATTTTATTTAATATTTAATAAAGCCCAGTGGCTTGTAGTCCGAATAACATCAGTCTCCCTATATTATGTGGGAGGTCTTGCGTTCAACTTCAAGTGGGGCGCGTTGTGTGCATTGTTGGTAGTTTATACTTTAAATATTGATGGAATATAAAACCAAGTCTTTCTTATTTTCCCTAACTTTGAAATAGCTAGTCGCATCTTCTCATATGTAGAAGAGGTCGAAGTGACTAGATTAGTGCAACTGTCTACTAAAACTTTAGATCTTAGTAAATTGCAAAGCAATATATGCTTCTGCTTTTTTTTAACACACACATCAAATAATATTTATTAAGTTCAAATTCATAATCTTATATTTTATATGTGAAATTTAACTACTGTACAAATATATGATTAATGTCCATGTAATATATATCATTAATAAAATTACACTACAAGAGAATAAATTTTTAGACATAAAAATTTAGAGACAGATTTTTTTCTTCTTCAATGATCTTCTGACGATATCAAGACGCAAAACTATTATTTTCACATCATTAATTTTTTTTTAAAAAAATTCCAGATAATGATCACTCCACTCACACTGACATTATGATCATTAATTATTACTTTAATGACTTTATGATAATTAGGAGTAAAATTATTAATTATTAAATTAAATTAGTTGAATTATATTATTAATTAAGTTTAAACAATAATATTAAATTTTTAAATATTTTATAAAATACTTGGTAGAAAAGAATAAAATTAAAATTAAATAACATTCTTTATATAAGTTAGTAAGGAAAAATATGTACGATACTTTTATAATATTATTCATAAAATGTTAGAATTTTTTAATAACTAATTTGATATGTTTATTAATGAGTTGACAAAATTAATCCTATTTTCAAAAATAATATCAATGTACTTTTACTTCTCTTCCCTTCTCCATAGTGCTTTTTTACTGTCTCTAATTTTACCCTCTTTTACTATTTTTCCTTTAATTATTTCACTGTACCATAGCATAGGATGTTTTGCACTTTTACTCCCAAAGGGATCAGGTTTGACAATTACTAGATAAATTTTTTAACACTTATGTTCTACCATCCCAATTTCTGTTAGTTTTCTTATGAAAAACACAACGAAAGGTACATGGGGCCATTTATCAAGAAATGGGGAATGTTAGCGATAAATAGTTTTGAACCCAAAGCACAGAACGCCTTATACTATATATGGGATAAAAAGTACAAATTTTTTTTTATTTTTCTTTCATTTTATACTTTACACACATAAAGTGTACTAAAATATTACGTACACTCATTTATTTTATCATTTGAAGGATAAAAACGTTACGTACATATAATTGTGGGGCAAGCAGATATTCACCCTTAATTTTATTTTTATTTTTCTATACATATGTCAATCTACTCCACGGTAGGTTCTCCAGATCAGCAATAATTCAATCTCGCATGAAGATGGCCCTACAATTTCAAGCCACTTGGCATCAATTATGTAATGGGGGCAATTATTTTGGTCCTATTTCTGAAGATTAAGTAGTGCCGCAGATGGTGTGATATATGAAAAAAAAAATGAAGATATGATTTCGTAGGCTTATCTTGTCTTGCTGGTTTATGTCATGTTTGGATCAGTTTTCTTGCCATCCATCCATCCATATGATAAAAGCTGCTTGATTGATTTAGGATCATCCCCTTTTCTCTTTTTAATTTTTTGTGGATTTGTATAAATATGTCATATATATTATTATGATAGACAAAAGGGATAGCTTGTGCTCTCCTTTTGAATTCTTTTTCTTTCCCCTTTATAGCGTCATCAAAAGTTAATTATCACATTCTATCATATCAAACTTCATTCCAAATGCGCCCTTAAATTTGAGGGGTGGCCGCTCGGCAAAGGATGCGTGTTGTATTATGAGTTATTACATTTTTTTTTCCCCAAATCATATGTTCAACAGCCAGCAGTATGCAATTAATTAGTAATTTTGACATACTCCATGCGTGTGTTAAATTATTATATGTTACTATAATTTTAACATTTTTAATATATTTATTTATATTTTTCATAGTGAATAAAAGGAAAAAACTAAGATAGAAGGAAAACAAAATTAAAAAATTAGAGGAAAATTAGAGAAGAGAAAAGAAAACTATTTTAGTAGTTTTGAGGTTTAAAAAGTAATAATAAGGGCACTTTAGGAAGACCACCCAAAAACATACTAAATGAGGTAATTGAGTTATATATCGCATAGATAACAGATATTAAATGAAAATAATACACTTTTTTTTGTCATATATTGCAAGTGGGCGTGTTTGATTAAACTTATTTAAAATATTTATAAATTTTTATATATATATATCTTATATATGTTTTCAAAACTTATAAGATGCTAAATTGTAACTTAAAAATAAGTTCTTAAAGTATTTGGATAAATTAAGATTTTAGAGTTTATAAGATGTTAGTAATAACATATATGTAACTAATAATGTTAAAATTGAAAAAAAAAATTTAATTTAGGAATTCTTTTTAATAAAAAGTTTATAAGGCCCTAATTAACCTCTCATTTTGAAAGCTTATGATATTTTTTATCGAAAATTTTATCAAACCCTTTATGACATCTTATAAATATATAAACTTGGACAAACACCCTCTAGATAATAACTTTTGTTGCTTAAATTTTTGCTCTGTATGACAAATTCTATTATTTATTATAACAGGGTAGCCATGTTTTTTGTGTTTTCCCTCCCTCTATATAGAGAAGGTAATTTTTTCCATCTTTAGTCTCTTAAAAATGTATGGTTGACTAAAAAGAGGGTTATGATGAGGGTATACATTTTTCAAAAGATACATTTGAAAGCTTGTAGGATGTTATAAAGTATTTGGTAATTCTTTTAGAAAACTATCTTATAAGCTTTCAAAATAAAATGTGGGGTTTTATGAACTCTTCTAGAAAAAATTAGAAGTTTCTAACTCTTTAAGATTTTAAAAACCTCTCTTATGATTTTAACCATCTTAATTATAAAATTGTTGTTAATATTATTTTATAAAATCCATGATTTTATTTTACCTAAACACTTCAAAATTTTATTTTATAAATAAGATTTAATATCTTATAAGCTCCAAAAATATTTTAAAAATTATAATGGCTTATAAAATACTTTAAATATATTTAGCCAAACACTCTATAATTTTCCTATTACTAATTGCAGGGCAAAAACTCGATATCATCAGCTGAAAATTAAATTAACGCCGACTTAAACTTATTTGTTTATGCATGACTACATAAGTAGATCTACCAAAGAAAAAAAAAGTGGGGGGGGGGGGGGGGGGGGAGAGAAAAAAAAGGGAAAGGTCAAAAGGAGATCACTCTCATATATACAGTACAAAAAATTTAAAACATTCCACCCGGACAGGCTAATCTTTAGCATGTCAACTTTGAAAAAAATTATATTGTATCCAACGTGAAAACAGTGTTAAATAGTATAAATTATATAATATTGCTACAATATAGGTTGTAATCGCCATAGCTTTAACGAAGTGGATTATATATATATATATATATATATATTAATTTATTATTTTATTGATCAATTGATCGAGTGACTCTATTCTTATATTTATATGTATGAATTAGAATTCAAACCTTAAAAATACAAAAAGACTAGCTAGGTACTCGCTACGAAATTAATTTTTATATCTATGACTACAAATGTTTCATAGTAAATGTAATTTTTTAAATTAACAAGTAAAGAAATTGTTAGCTATCAACCTATAGCTATGTTTATTGTAAGCGCAATAAATACATATTATTTATCAAAAATTAATATATATAAAAAAAGAATAATTATTAACTATATGGGGATTAAGTATGAAAACATCTGCTTCAATTGATTATGTTAATTTTATATCTAAGACTATAGTTTTTAATATAACTGCAAATTAATTGTAGTTTATGTACTAACTTTTTGTAGTGAGATTTCCAGGTGAGTGTGCTTATATATTTTATTTACTAACAAAGCAAAAGGCGATATAATTCTAAACAATTTGAATACTAGCTCTCCTTATTTAATTGAAGTACTCGTAGTATACTAATGCAAATTTTATTTTTGGAAAGGAATTTTAAAAAAAATAAAAGGACAAGTCGGTAGGTTTTTTAATATGTCTGAAATTAGACTCATTTAGAAAATTACGAAAGTTAGGTAAGAAAATACCATATTACATAACCAAGAAACAGACTGATCAATGTCATGCCAAAAAAAGACAACAGCAAAAAAATCCACAGATATGATTAAAAACAAAAATTATGAAATTTCAGGTTAGATTTATGTTGTATGAAAGCATGGGCATGCATATGTAAATGATCATTACATAACTCTCATAAATTAAAGTTATAATTGTTCTAAATTTTACCGACAAACTACACAAATAAATTTGTTATGTTTTGAATTGTTGGATTACTGTCGACGGTCCGAATGTTTCAAACAATTTCAAAATAAATCCACGTCTTATTCCACAATATTATTTATAAATATTACATGATGTTGACCCATTGTAAATTTTCTAAAGTTAGGCCAATAAATTAAAAAGCAAAGAAACATTTTGGCCGCAATGGCTGCCACAAACAAAAGAAAGGCCCCTTTCAATGATAAAATCGTGTATAATAATTAATCAATGATCTTCAATGTGGATTGATAGTCAATTTTATCAATTATTGATTAGCTAATTATACACTAAAAAGGCACGTTTGATGGCATTATTTGAGAGTTGTTCAATGAATTCAAAATATGGCACAAATGTAACAAAATGATTAATTAATTAATTAATTAATTATATGTTTTCTTTTTTTATAGTTATCTATTTCTTTGCTTGTTTCACATAATAATGATTACCTTTTAGTGCAACATATTACAGGTGTCCCACTTATGCAGACCAATTTGGCAATTTCCCTATTCTGTTTTAGGATCCATTGCCACATAAATTTAAGTTAATTGTTGAAAATAGCTAAATTTTGAGCAAATACATCCTTTTCAGCTACAATATATTCTCATTTTTTATTTAAAAAATCACAATAAACATTATTTATTTCATTTATCGCTATAAAATGAGGGTTGGGCGTAATTAAGTTGAATTACTTGGATCAATTTATTAATAATTACTAGTGATTTTAGCATACTCTAACACGTGCTAATATTTTTATATTATAAAATAAATAAATTATTTGATTATTTTTGTATATAATACTAATTTTTAATAAGTTTAATATGTTTATTTAAATCTTTATATAAATAAAAAATAAAGAAGTTACGATAAAATGTTGATAGAGTGGGATATTGTGGTAAAGTTGTATATATAGTAACTATTGCATAAATTATAATTGTCAAAATTAAAAAATAAAAATATGAATATTTAAAAATATCACTAAAAAATATAAAAGGAACTGATACTTTATTTATAATATAAATTAGTAAATATCATTAAATCATAAGCGTCATTTTTCGTCATCAAACTTTACTTGATGTGACAAAAATAATATAATAACTAAAAAAAAGTCACTACAAATATTATATTTTCTTGCAGCCAATTATCTTAATTACACATTTTAAAAAACCTAGAGAGAGAGAGAGAGTAATAATTTACAATATTTATAAAGAAAACCAACAGCAATTAGCAACAACTTGATTAGGGAATTGAAACAAACTATCCTAAAATGCAGAAGCACTAAGGCCCCATTTCAAGAAAGTGACATTTCTTTTAATTCCTAAACACAGAAGCATTAAGGCCCTCATTTCAAGAAACTGAACCTTAATTACTTATTAATTAAAAAAAGGGTCACCTTTAGACACTAATAATTTTACACTTGATTGATTTAATTGGGCTCATCCCCCACTCTTGCTTTAGGCTCCGTTTGTTCAGCACCATTTTCCTCTGCAACAACAGTAATAATCTCTAAGTTTTGGGCATCTTGAATAGGTAGAGAGCAGACAGGGTGTATCTCAGAAGTGGTCGTTGTTTTGGGCTTGAGAGTAGTTGGTAGTTTCTCTTGTGCATTTGGCTTGAAGTACTTGTATGTCACGTATAGTATTACTTGGAGTACTCCAAATATGAATCCCACTATGTTGGGAACCTGCAAAAACCAAAATTTTAAAAGGAAAAAAAAAAAAATAGGAAGTATATTATGAGGAAATTATAAAATATTAAATCATTTTTTTAGTTTTAATATAGTCAAATTAAATATCTTGCGACAAACTCCAATATTCCTTTCATTATGATATATCTGATCAAATTACTGATTAACAAGCCTAAAATTAAGTTATTTATTGATGTTAAAATCTTAGCTAAAACTACTAATTATGATTAACATACTAATAATGGATACGGTGTCGAAAGTAGACCAATTTGTATAAACAAATCTTCATAATGAAACACTTGTAAAAAGTATAACTTTATTTTTTTTAGTATTTTCATGCATTTTTGGTAATATTTTGTTCAATGAAATATACTATAAGTGATTTTCTTAAATAAAGACGCATAATTTATCAAGTTAAATAGAGAAATTACCGCAATAAAAAAGTCCCTGAGCAGTAAACCGTAGAAAAACCACATCACAGCATTCAATAAGAGGGCAAATGACAGTGAGATTGGCATGAACTCCACGCTTTTTGTGCGAATAACCAGCCTCTGCATAACCAAAAATAGGAACTATAATTATATCACCATTTTTTCATTCACGTTCATAAAACTCTAATCATTACTAATTAACCAAAAAACAACAAAAATTAACAAGATTACTTGTTCTTGCATTAGAAATGTTCTATACTAATCGATTTATATATAATTTTTTGTCATTTATTGATGATGCTCAAATCTGCGGCTAGATATATGAAGTTAGTCCCATAAGATATTATCTTGTCAGTTTTATCCTTATAAAAAATTATTTTAACGGATGAAGAGAGAGAGAGAGAGAGAGAGAGAGCAAATTATAAATTGTTTCATGCAAAGTCCTCGACTTTTTTGATATAAAACAAAATTTGGTATCATCATTTATAGCATATTAAACACGTGACTTGCCTAGAAAATTATAAGATTGCTTCAAGAACTCGAAGAAAATGTTTGAGAACAAAATTGAGAAAAAAGAATTAAAACAAATTATTAAATAGTGCTTATTTAATTTGCATACTTTATAAGTGCTTAAATACTCGAAAGTAATATCGTTGGATGATTACCATTATACTTAAAGGCGCAATGTATACACTGACGGACAATATTACATTTATCCATCCAAGAATTTGAACTCGTTGAGATCCTTTTGCTAAAAAGTGGGTGAAAGTAAGGACCAATCCGAATCCAACAAAGTTAAGAAGCATAAGCAGCTTCACAGCTAACATCTGCATGCAAAATTAACAAAAATAAAATAAAATTCAAATTAGAAAAAAGAATTTCAAAAGCATCGACGAAAAATAAGAAAAAAATTTAACTTATAATGAAATTTTTGAAAATTACTTACCCTAGCTTTCTTGGGTGCATAAGAAATGTAAATGGCGATGTAAATGGTCTCTACGACACAGCCAACGGAGTTGATAGTGATGAGAAGAGTTTCATTGGATTTAACTATCGCATAATATATCCACAACATGGAGCTAAGTAATGCAACCACATATGGCACAGAGTGAAACCCTTCGGTTGATTTCTTCTTGAATATCCTGTAAAATGTTGGCCTGTAATTAAATTCAACTTCATAAGTTAGTCATGCATGCATATTAATTAATTATTTCAAAGTACAATTATCATAAGATAATATGGGTGTATAGAAAAACAACTTACGCTGGGGCAAGAAACACCATGAAAGAAACAAGGTTACCTGCAAAATTGAGAAATTAGCCATTAGAAATTAATTAATGATGTATTAATATCATGGAAATAATGAGAATGTAGTGCATGGAAATATATATATATATATATATATATATATGCATGGACTATAGGAGATCGATTTGATAACTTATATAAACATTTATGATTTTTTCACATTTTTACATGCAAACAGAAACAGAGTCACATGGGTAGCTGAGGAGGGCGAACGGTGAATATGATATATAAATTTTAAAACTTATAATTTTGTTATCCCTCAAATAATAGAATTGTTCTTCATTTAACTGAAAATCTTGACTCCTTCCCTGCATATAAAAATATTTCAATCAAATAGAATACACGTAAATTACTGTGTTATTAGTGTTGCATGCATAGCCTCTCAATATGATGATTTCATATTGTACTATGTCCCCAACCGTAAGTCGACGAGAGATTTCAAGAGAAAAATAAAATAAAATAAAATTGAGGGCGTTATTCCTAACATTGATTACCTAAAATTCCAAAGGTAAAAACCATTGGATTTTGAATAGTGAAAAGTGCCATTTTCTTCTGATCTCTCTATTTCTTTCTCCCTCTAGAGTGTGCAAAATCGGGGAACAGCAGAGAAGTGAAAGACCAGGGCTCTAATTAAAGAAGACCCTAGTCTTCTTTAGCTCTAATGTTATAATTATTTAACTCTAATGCCTTAAATGAAGATTTGAGGGCTGAGAAATGGGTATATATAGAAGAAGGGTCCAAGTTTTGGTGCATGAGTGGTCAATAGTGGTACATATAGAATTAATTTTCAGGCCAAGCTCTTAACTGTTGACACATTATTCTACAGATCAGGTGATCAAGCATTAGAAAACTGCACTATCTTGCCACCTAAACAAATTTAAGTTAAATTGCCTACCAAAGTTCTTGGTGATGTTTAATATTAATTCCCTCAACATTGATATAAAATATAACTTATAGTTTCATACATTAGTTACTGCTATGGACTATGGTCACGCTTATAAAAAGTTGCCAAGTGTGTGTGTATATATATATATATTTCAATTATCTATGTATAGACCCACACCTGTACTCATACTTTGGAATGAATCTCTATTATTTTATTAAAAATTAAATATACAGTTAGAGAATTTTGAGCTTAATCCTTTCATTAAATAGTGAGAATCAAAATCAGTTCAACAGAAAAAGTAAAAAGAAATTCTCACGAAAGATATACGTGTGTTACAAAAGCTTGGGGCCTAGAAAGTTTAATAAAAAAGTACTATTTCCTTTATATCTTTATTAAAGTAAACGCATAATAAGATAGATTGTGTCCAAACGAGAGGAAGGAGGAAAAGAGTTTCTATTGGATGTGTTACCTCTATTTCAATAGCTTAGAATGTTTAAATAAGAAACACTACTTTCCTTGTGATTTCGAAAGAATATTAGGAAGACGTTGAATCTATGAATGGGGCAAAGAAAATTATGGTGTTGATCATGTTTTTTTAAAACGTTAGATTTTATCTTGCTTTTATGTATATTTGAGACATCTTAAGTTTAAGGCAATTAAATCATAAATTGATCAATGTGACATCCAATTAATTCATTAATATATAGAGCAATTAGTTCTCACTGAGTGGAGCATACTTATTTATTTATTTATTTATTTATTGGGTAATCCATATCTATAGAGGCAGCACTTGGCCAAGTTTGAATGTATGTGGGGCTTTAATTGATTAATCAACTAATTTACATGCCAAAAGCGACTCTAAATTTATCTAAATCCTCCTTTAATCACTTATTTCCAGACTTCCCCTACATGTACAATCTCCACAACCTCCATTTGTCATTAGAGTAGTGAATTATACGTATAAACTGCTGCCAATCATGACCCTCATCATTCTATTGACTGTCCTATGATTGTTTTTCATGATATCCCCCAGCCCAGGGCTTTTGTGTAATCAAAGGAGAGGTCTTATCAACTATAGGGGTTTCAAATAATTGTTGATTAGGTGTCACCAGCAGATGTTATTGCGGTCTATCTCGCACTCGTTTTTGACTGTTACCTGTCACTTGTGGGATCCAATAATCTGCATCTTCTGAGGACACAGAGGCACCATATACAAATTCTTGATTACTCTTGCGTGCTTTTGTACCAGAACCCATACGGGCCCCTTTGATCTTATTTTCGTTTCTATTTTTAGTTTTTGCTATTTATAAAATTAAAACATAATAATTACAATTTTATTATTTAACCGCATCCACACTAACTATGCACCGCACCCTTTCGTTCTTAAACGAATGATCATAGAACACTCGCTTTGAAGCAGCAACCTCAATTTTGATTTTTAAAGAGTTCAAGGGTTCTTAAACGAATGATAGCGCACTCGCTCTTAAGCAACAACCTCAATTTTGATTTTCAAAGAATTTTGAATTTTTGTTAGTTAGTAAGGCACCGGTTGGTTTCATTTCCACACCCCATTTTCACATTTTCTACTATTTCAAAAATAAAAATCATCACTTTTTACACATTTTCACCCAACATTATTTTCATTTTTATTTTCAAAACACATTCTCCAATAACATATATATCTTCTTCCAATAACTTATATATCTTCTCTCTCTATTCCATTATTTCTATCTCTCTCCACCTACAACCTATTAAAATCAACATAATCATTACATTTCCAAACATATTTTCATTTTCACATCACATCACATAACTAATTTTCACTAAAATAGAAATGATGGAAACTGAAAATGAAAATGAAAATGAAACCAAACGGTCTCTAAGTCCTCTTTTCGCTAGTGTATTGAGCAGCTTCTCAAGCAGCACCCTATGGTGCTTGATACAAATGAATCAACGAGTGTACGATAGAATCGCGCTCAACAAGCTTGCTACTGCTAAGCTAGGGCGGCTAGAGGTCTATTCCACTATTGGGACTACCTACCACTTACTTGGTGGTATTATCTTAATGCTTATAAAATATTACTCAGGACAATTTTGTAATTAATATGATTAAATTAAAAGGAATTATTAAACTCTTAAAAATAAGTTAAAAATCTCTTACTTAATCAAAAATAGATAATCTTCAGGTATATAATCTTTTTTTAAGAAAAAATTACCAAATATTTTGTGACAATAGCTTATATATTCGCAGCTATCATACAAGATAATTTGAAAAGCCTACAAAATCATTCAAACATCCTTTTAATTTGTTATTACGTTTAGAAAGATTTACTAATGGGTACTCGGAAAAATAATTTTTCTTTTTCACTTTATTACTCAATTTTAAACAAATAATGATCGCACATGACGCAAGTCAAGCACCAATTACGCATAAATCATAGTTAATATGATTCTTGCATCAATCTTCGCCGTCAAATAATATAAGGTTTCCTCTGTTTTTTTATGTGAGAAATCAATAATAACTATGCCATCTGTCGTTCAAAAAAGTTATGCTTAGATCATGTTTTCAATAATTAGGTAGAAAGTTAGAATATAGAGTAGTTAATTGGGAGGATAAGATATCCTTTATTGGTGTATCTCTACTCATAAATTAGAATACTACTCAGTAAGTAAATAAAATAAATAAATACAAGGTAGTTTCATTCGACCTACGAATCACAGTGTCTTATGGTAAAGTAGGGTATTATATTTATGGATCATGGTTTTTATTAAATAAGATCGTGCATTTTGGATGTGATCTTAAATCTTATTTTATTTTCTGAAATTGATTGTGACCCTTGGATATTTTGTAGTAGTGGTCTTCATGAATATATTGAAATCGATTCCGTTGTACCAAAAAATAAAAAATTGAAAATTCCCTCTTTTTTGGGCTCGTGGGTGGGGTAGTTATAATTTTGTTTATATTTATATGTTGTTAATGCTGCACATATATGAATACGGACGACAGATATGATATGGTACGGATATGGAATGTTATTGTTTTGAAATAAGTATTTAGAATTGGTGAATTCTTTTGTTTGCTCTGTTTTCAATAATATATATATATATATATATATAAAAGAATAGAATATTATTCATAATATCAGAATTATTATGGGAATGTTTGGTTATGTCTTTTGTATGATTTTATTATGTATTTTAGGATAATGAATTATTGGAGAATGTGAAAATTATTTTTTGTTATGTTTGTTTATCTTTTGGAGGTGACATTTTTTACTATAACAGTCAAATCAATATTTTTTTTGTTAGGTTTTTGGGGTGAAAATAGAATTGAGTGTTTTTTTTAATATTAGAATAATAATAAAATATATATGATGTATATATATAATATATGTATATATTGAAAAATGTGTGTTTTGGAGAAAAAATGAGGATACGTTTGGTTATGTTTCCCCAAACATTCCCTATATATTTTTTTTCATAATAAATTCATTTAACTAGGTATACTCTATACCGATTTCTAAATATACCTTGTACAAATTGCGATCATTTTATGTGCTCCATGGGACAATCAGGCCAGATTAGAGTACAATACATAAATATATCTACATGTGAATTACATTTCACTGAAAAAAGAATAATGCTAATAATAAAAAATTTAAGTAATAATGTAAAAGTTATTATTAATAATATATATTAAGTTTTAGTTTATGATCACTAATTATATGTATTAACTATTAAGTGACAATAAACAAGAACTAGTACTTAAAATCATTGCAATGAGTGATATAAGTGAGGGTTGTAAATGGATATTCAACGGTACAGATACACTGTATTTGTATTCGTTTAAGTTTTATAATATCCGTATTCATATCCAATGGATATTTTTCTTTAATAATATTTGAATTCATATCCACAGGATATTAATCAAATTCAAATATATCCTTATTCTATCATAATTATTAGGATACATCCATTTATAAGTATGTGAATATCCGTTTACGAATATTCGGATATCCAAATCCCTTAACTTGTAATAAAATGCATATTTTTTCTGATAAATTTCATTAAAGAAAAAAAATTTACTACTTTATTTTAGAACTAAAAAAGTTATTATTCTTGATTTAGTTCATTTTTCAAATTAATTATTGACTTTATGATTAATATGTATAAAATGACACCAATATAAATTAATTATAAAGTCAAGCAATAATAATTTTATCGTTCATATATTGATTTTTAATTTTTTTTCTTGATTTAGTAGTGTTTAATTATCATTACTAATGTCTATCGATTCTTCATAATCCTTAACTACTAATTTTTTCTTATTAATTTTTTAATTACTAATTTATACTTATATTCATTTATATACAGATTCTGAGATTTCATATTGAAATAAAAATAAAAATAACTTATTACGTATAATAATATATTATATATGATAATTTTTTAAAATATTATTCATATATTAAGGTACATGATGAACTATAATATATTATATATAATAGTTTTTTAAATATTATTTATCGGATACGAATAATAGATTTAATTAAATTACGGATAATCAAATATATAAATAGATATGTATTCAGTGCAAATATGCAATTACTATATTCATATTCGTTTACAGTTGAATATCAACTAATCGAATACATATAATATCTATTTAAAATGAATATGGACAATATGCTTATAAAAGGATTCAATTATTCATATGCGAACGGTAAATGAATTTTTAAATATCCATTTATAGCCCTACATATAAGTGAGACTATAATGTAGTGATAGTAGAAATTGTCATAATAATTTATGACAAAAGTTTTATCATTATTATACTTGTGTTATTAATTATTAATAGTGATAAAGATAAATAGTGCTAGTTGTAAAAGGCCAGAATTGGTAAAGAAGGGTAGAGATTAAAATAAGGGGTAAAAATAAGTTCAAATCACTTTCCTTTTTTTTTTTTCCAACAATTTGATTATTTCTAATTGTCTGCATTCAACCTTTCTTTTTATTAACAGTAAAGGCACATTCGTTATGTGTGCGATAAAACGGATGGCAGAAGTACTGCTTTTATTAAAATAAAACTAAATTACTCAAAAGAAAGAGAAGGTCATATTGAGATGTAATAAAAATGTATAACATAATTAATTAATCCATAATATTGATTTAATTTTAACAATCGGTAGTTTTTAATTAATTAAATTTGTATGTCTCTTTTATTGCCGTGAAATACTAGTAGAATGAAAGATTCTTTTATATTTTATGCTGAAAGAATGGTAATTAATAATAATAATAGCAGTAGTTGTTGTAATATATTTCTTAAATATGAAACTGAAAATTCTTTCGACATTTTGAAAAATCTCAAAACCCAAAATACGAAAATTCTTTACTCAGAATTAAAGCAAATAATTTTTGGTTCTTTAGAATTATAATAAGAAAAAAAAAGATACATGCATCGTCGGTTCCATGGTGTAGTGGTTAGCACTCTGGACTTTGAATCCAGCGACCTGGGTTCGAATCCCGGTGGGACCTTTCATTCCTTCAATTTGTCCGTGGACCCAAATCAAGTGGTTACCGTTTTGAAATAAATATAAGCCCAAGCCGGAAACATTTGGGCCGCCCACAAAATCACACAATGCTGGTGTTGGAAGAAATAAGAAGCCTCAGAAATTCTTTCTTGCCAAATGCCAACCATCCAAAACATTTTTCGCCTTTCTGCAATTCAACTATTTATTTCTTATTTATAGTAAAATTCTCATTTTCATATTCCTCCTTCAACACGAGTAGAAAAATTTTAACTAAATTGAAAAGAAAAACTTTTTACGCCTTTGTTTTACTAGATTTATGCCCATCGATCCTATAGTGTCATAAATTATAAAAGATACTTGTAAGAGATGAAAATTAGGGGTGGGGGATACAATTCCATAAAATAGAGTTTATGCTATAGGAGTCATCCCTCATAGGCCTTAGTGACCCATCTATTATTAATTGCATCCAATCCGCTTGATATTTAATATACCAATGCCTATTTAGGGTTTATGAATTTTAATAATTATTAATCAGGCTTTTATGAATACAATGCATATCATATTTACGTTAGTGGTTCGTAGAACAAATTAAGGTGAATGACCCTATTTTCTATAGGAGTGGAAATCATATCATGTGTGGTGGATTCGTAGGAGTATCGTAATATTTTATTCAAATATTTTAAAAGTTTATTTCTAAAAATAAGTTTAATATTTTGTAAATTTTAAAAATATTTTATAAAATACAAAAATTTAAGGATGTAGGGGGCGAGGAGTTACTTCCCTATCTCCATCTGGAACCTGACCCATTCCTTTGTCCCCGTCCCCCATCCCCACTACGGCGAATTTTATTCCCCCGCAGCAGCATTCGAAAAATCGGACTGCTCATTGAACCGAAAAACTTACCGGTTCACGGTTCACTGGTTCAACTGTTGGTTGGACTGTAATTGAACCGTGACGTCATAATTACGCAATATATATATATATATATTTATATTATATATTATTTAAAAAATTAATAAAATGCCAAAATATAAAACATAAAGAGTTTTAAATGATATTCTCTAACATCACAATTCAAATTTGTGAATATATCAAGTTTAAAGTTTAAAGTTTAAACACATAAATAAGTTAATGATATTTGAGCCACTCCTTATTTGACTAATACTAGGCTATTGTGACTTTTAGCTTGTACCATAGCCTTTAACTTTAGTACTTAGGCTAAAAAATAAAAAAACAAAAAAATAATTTCATTAAAAAATTTTAAAAAATAATAAAAAACCGTTCTGGTTCCAGTGAACTGCTACCGGTTCAATGCCCCGCAGATCCCCAAAATAGCATATCATCACCTATATATTCATCTCAAATTTAGGTTTAGAAGTTAGGAATAGAAATTAGGATTTAGGAATAAAAATTAAATTAAAATTATATATTTCTTATTATTTATATTTTATGGTTCATTGATTTTTATAATTTAGATGAAATTATTTAAAAAATAAGAAAATATTATTTATATATGTAAATACAGTTAAAGAATCTTTATTATTTAACGGGGATAGGACCCACCAAAAAAAAAATCCTCAAATTCAGAAGCCCAAAAATTGGGTAGTATTTTGCCATTCCTATTTACAGTTGACATATGTCCCCCACATGAGTTTGTCTTGATAAATTCATTTCAGCTTTTGTCCCAAAAACTAACATATAATCAAATTATAACATTAGG
The DNA here is from genome assembly GCA_018894105.1 of Jacaranda mimosifolia. Classification (NCBI taxonomy): domain Eukaryota; kingdom Viridiplantae; phylum Streptophyta; class Magnoliopsida; order Lamiales; family Bignoniaceae; genus Jacaranda; species Jacaranda mimosifolia. The sequence continues at coordinate 33,197,045 of CM032122.1, read as the reverse complement.
GATAACAAAATTTTGATTTAATTTTTAAATATTAAAATAATTCTATAGATAAATTTAAAAGACCATTAATATGTATTTTGCCACAATGTACCAAGAAAATTTAAGTGTAATATTTATTACCTCTTTCCACTTCAAGAATTTGGTCAAATTTCACTCTTAGATAAAATATGTGCAATCATACATAAAATATATGCATGTATTATGTCAACGGTCCCTTATTTGAGCTCATAGCTACTTATTATTCTACGCAGATCAATTCTGCTGTTGAAATATATTAGATTAGGAAATCCAGGTTGACTTAAGTAATGAAATTAAAAGACATTTTTAGTTCATGCATCTTCCTCGAAAATATATAAGAATTGCGAGAGTTTTATTTCTTTATCCCTAATATATAAAAGTCCACCGTGTACACCTATGGAACTTATAACAAAAACTAAAATTTTAAACAAACAAACAAATAAATAAGATGACCCCATTTTCTAGACATATTATTAAGAAAAAAAAATTTTAATTTCTTGAAGGTCAATTTATCACTCGAACACACATCAATTTCTTAGAGGGTAAGATAGGAATATCGAAGAAAATAGTCTATGTATTTCTTTTCTTTTAAAAAGCGAAATTCAAACTAGCCAAATGTACAATATTTAACAATACAAGAGTTATTACATTATGTTAAAGTATATATATTTGGTATTGATGTGGTTCTTCTATCAAGATGGAAAATTCAATAAATGTGAGATCATTCCACCTTTAATGTGAATGTACAATATTATATTATTTTATCTGAATTTGTTAATAGTTTCATTTGACACTATATTGAAAAATAGCAAATTGGTTCATTAATAATTTGATTCGCGTGAAGAAAAAATATTTTAATTTTTTTTAAAAAATCACATTAATAAGATATTTACAGGAGAGGAGAAATATTCGATGAAAGGGGCCATACTATCAAACTGATGTTTATAATATTTTTATTTGATAATTATGCACATCTAATAATAATTTGTTTTATAGAGTTAACATATATTTTAATTGTACTATATTGCAATGGAAGGTATAGAAGTAAAATATTCAACATCGTCATTGTGAATTTGTGAACAAATTTTTTATCTTCCGCATACAAGTGGATACCTTGGAAAAGATTACACTCCAAGCAAGACTTCCAACAGTTAAAAGCCTATTTCTAGAAGTTTCTATCTTTTCTGCCTTCCCACGTAATAATTATTTTGCCACAGTAAAAAAATGTTGGGAGTGTATTTTCTTTTCAAAACTTTCATTTTTCAATATATACATATATTATATATTTACATCATATATATATTTTTTATTATTCTAATAAAAAAAATCACTCAATTTCATCTTCGCCTCAAAAGTTCAACAAAAAAATTATTAATTTAATTGTTACAGTAAAAAATATATCCCCTAGAAAATAAACAAACATACCAAAATACAACTTTTACATTCTCAAATAATTTATTCTCCCAAAACACATAATAAAATCAAACAAAATACATAACCAAACATTCCCGTTGTTTTTTTTTATTAAGAAAAATGAAATATGCATTTAATCTAATGCACATATTCTTTTATTCATTTATACACCATGCCTGCCAAATTAATTTTATAGTTAGCCATTACTAGTTATAAGAATTAGTCATAGCCCAACATCCAATCAACACTTCCCCCAACTACAAAGTTGGGTATTAATCATCCATTTTTTCTTCTTTAACTATAAGAATAATTATGTATTTAATACACTTTACCCCACAACTTTATTTATAGTGTCCAATTTTAAAAGTATGGATACTGAATATATAATTGATATAATGATATTGTTCTTATGAACATAAACATAAAATTTAAATTTTAATAAATTTTTATTATGCATGCGTAGTATAGATAAATAAAAAGAACTTCAACATGGACAAGTTATTGATGTGCAAATATTTGAAAAAACAAAATCATGAACCTTAATAAAACAACTTAAAATAATTTTCATATAATTAAAAAAATTCCATTAATTTTGAGCTATAATTGCAGTAAGCCTAATCGATTGTATATTTGATCAAATACTAGTAACACTTGAATTTATTATTTTTGAGTGATGCTTATGTATATGTAAAGAATAAATAAAAAGGAGAAAATGATAAGAAATTAGAAACTAATTTCATAAAATATAGGAGCTAAGGGGAAATAAGGGAGAATTTAAAGAAAATATAATCAAGAACAAAAAATAGAGAGAGAAAAGGAAACGTTTCGAGAAGGAGAGAGAGAGAGAGAGAAGAAAAATTGTTGCGTAGCTATATATGCAGATTTTATATTCTTTCTTTTCAATAAATTCTCTCTCTCCCGCCGCCAATCACCGGCGGAGTTGATCGCCGGAAAGTAAAGCAAACATCCCCACGGCTGATGTCACCCTGTCAAAGTCAAAATCAACACGCAATGGAACTACAACTTGCTGTAAACAAACGACTTTTCGTATGGTGCTGAACTATTCATTCATTTCATATTTTTTCCTCTGCTGACTTTTTCCACTACGATTAATTATTTGATATTATTGTTTGATTAATTTCATATTCTTTTGATTAGAGAGAGAAAGAGAGGATATATTTTGTTAGATACAAAAAGAATTTATTCTGGAGAGAGCTATGAATTCAATAACGCCGGCGGGGCTACAGGGTGCCGGTGAGGGCGCGGCGGAGGTGGTCCGTACTTACCAGGCTTGGGAGGGCAGTAATGTAAGTTTGATAACTTGCTGCTTTTTGTCTGTTTTGTTCTTTGAGAAAAATTACGGTTCCTGTATTTGGGGAAATAGTTATTTACTTCGAGGTTTATAAGATTTTTTCAATTAGGGTCTTCAATTAAGCTTTTTCTTTGATCATTTTTCGGATTTGTGATGTTGAGTTTTGAATTAGTTTGAAACATGGTCAAATTAAGCTTTACAGAGGAAACTCAATTTGACATGAATGCATCTTTTTCTGAAACACCTCCCTGTGAATAATATTTGGCTTAGATATTTTGTGGGAAAGGAAAAGCAAATTTGGCATGTTAGCAATGAATATTAGTTTGTTATTCTCTCTCTGAAGTATGCTTCTTTATCCATGATCGAATTAAGTTATTCTTGTTTAGCTTGAATGTGTTAATGACCATAATTGAATTCGTTATATGCATTGAACTCTTCTCTTAAGGGCTATATCAATTAAATGCTTAGAAAGAAGGTTTATGTTTTGATGATGGAGTTTCTTGAAGTGTCTGATTATCGAACTGTGGGTGTAAATTTTGGAGAAAAATTTCTGTTCCTACCCTGTCAGCAGTCTTAGTTCTCTTTATGTCCAAATGAGAGTGCCATAAAGCATCGTTGTTACTCTTTCTAACATTGGTCTTTCATCTACTTTCCCTGCAGAAATTTTGTCTCGGGGGAAGGTTCATTTTCGGGCCTGATGTAAGATCAGTCTTCCTGACAATATTTCTTATAGTTGCTCCTGCGGCCATTTTCTGCGTGTTTGTTGCAAGAAAACTGATGGATGATTTTTCTGGTGACTGGGGAATTGCAATTACGGTTGTATTTGTTGTTTTCACACTATATGTAAGTTCTATTTCCTACATTGAAGTTTTACATCTGTCTCAAATGTTTCAGTAACCTAGCCTCCCTGTGGTGGAATTAGATTGATATTTCTGTCTTCTTTTTTACTTAGTGAACAACTTGAGCTTCTTGCTGAGGTAATTGATTTTTAAGTTATTGCTTAGGTAAGGTCATGCAATTAGTCTTTTGATACTCATCTATCTTTCCTTCTCTAGGAACAGTATATGTGTGAGGTCTAAGAATCCAAATGGGAACTAGTAAATCTTGACATTAGGATCGTCAATGTTGATGTACAATGAACCTGAGGGGAAAAAAAGGAAAAAGAAAAGTTGGAGCCGGTGCTGAATGTATGGAATTGTTGACATGCTATTTTTTAGTTTGGTTCTGGTGATATTATTAGGAAACTGTCTCTCTAGCCGTTATTTGATTTCTTCTAAATGCTCTAGAAACAACCTGCATTCTCTTGTTCTTCTTCTCTCCCACCTTCCTGCTTGTATGACCCCCTTCCTCTGGGCATATTCGTCCTGTAATCTTATGATCCCTCGCTCAGTGACAGGAATGAGCCAACTGAATTTAGGGCTTCCAGCTCTATTCTACATTCTACATTAGGATCTCTTTTCTACATCAATTTCATCCAGGTGCCTCCCTGCTAAATGATGCAAGGAGGTTCATAAGTTGCCTTGAATAGAAGACTGGGGGCAAGTGGTAAAATCTGAAAAATGCTTGAACTTGCTGTGTCACGGGCATGTGCTTGTTGAAGAGCATTTCTAAAACAAACAAGCGTTGGAGTAAAATTGGGTGCTTTTGACTACTTCATTAGGATGAGAAAGTAATAAATTAGGCATGGGCTGCCCTTAATCGGGAAAAAGTTGGTAGACAATTTCAGAAGAGAGATGTCTTCGTTACGTATTTCATGTGAAAACCTTGATATTTAGCTCTCGAATATTCTGTCATTGTTATGACTGCAATGATGAGGTGTAGCAGAAGCAGACAATCAAATTCAGACCAGAGACCAGGTTTGGCATGTAATGTATAATACACAATTTGATATTTGGATTATGTTTCTCATGTAGAAGTACATTGTAGAGAGAAAGATACAGAAATTACTGGGAAGCAGCACAAATGTTTGGATTAGTGGGTGGCATATTTTCTGAAATAATTGGTAGGCCCTACCAAAGTGAAAGCTGATTGCAATGTGTGTTCTGATAAAATAATTTAAGTAAAGTTACTTTCCGCATTCTCTGTATTAAGGATAGAAGGAGATGAGCATAATTAACATTCAATTGTATCCGCTTCTCCAGGTGTTAGTGCTTCTTCTATTGACTTCTGGAAGGGATCCCGGTATCATTCCTCGCAATGCTCAGCCTCCAGAACCAGAAAGTTATGAGAATAGTTTGGAATTTGGGCCTGGCCAAACGCCACGCTTGCCTCGGACAAAAGATGTTGTGATTAACGGAGTAACTGTGAAAGTCAAATACTGTGACTCTTGTATGCTATACAGGCCTCCACGATGTTCACATTGTTCAATTTGTGACAACTGTGTGGAACGTTTTGACCATCATTGCCCCTGGGTTGGACAATGTATTGGACTGGTAAGTATTGCTTTTGAATTGCGGCACTTGTTTTATGTATTGAATCTAATCCTGTTTGAAAAGTTCTTCCCAAAACGCTCTTTCAGAACTTTGGAGCTATCCACTCAATGTATGCATTTTTAAGTCACAGCGATTAGAAGTGTATTCTGGAGAGTATCTTTTATATGTTATGACAAGCTTAAAAGGAGCACAGTTTCTTATTGTCTATATTGATGATACCTTAGTAGTGTTGTCCTACGTTGAAGAAGTCAAGAGGTCTCCCCTTTTCTCACACGTTTCGAGAAGCCTTTTCAACATAAAATCTCCCATCAAATATGTGTAGGTGGTATAATACCTCGAGGCGGCTAAACCTCTATGTTTGGCAATGGATTTGGTCATTATCATAATTCCTTTGTTGCATGATTTTCTTTGTGATTATGTCATGGGTATCTGCATTTCTGTAACAATTTGTACGTGTCTACCTATCTACATAAATATATGTGCAATGATCAAGAAATATGTGATTATTCTTGTATTTAAACCATTTCTTGATTTTTTGGTGCAGAGAAACTATCGGTTCTTTTTCATGTTTGTTTTTTCAACAACACTTCTTTGCTTATATGTTCATGGGTTTTGCTGGGTCTACGTTAAAAGGATAATGGATAGTGAGAAGACCTCAATATGGAAGGCGATGACCAAAACACCCGCCTCCATTGTGCTTATTATTTATACTTTTCTGGCACTCTGGTTTGTGGGCGGGCTCTCAGTCTTCCATCTTTACCTCATCAGTATAAATCAGGTAAAACTTGATCGTTAATTTCTGCAGACTTCTTTTCCATGACATCTTCATGTTAGCTAGATGAAGTTTATTCATGGTCTCTCCAGAAAATAATCTAGATCGTTATCATCATTGTGAAAAATAATCGCTCAAACGAAAACCCAATAGTCCACAAGACACTAGATCCCTTTATACTTATTTATCTTGTAAATGGCAATATCTGATTTGAATTTTGTACAAAATCATCATTAAATGCCTACGAGAGATTAGATAGTTTGATTTTTTATATTATCATGTGCAAATATTTTGTACTTACATAGGATGCGTAAATACCTATAATACCTACTTTTGACATTATCGCATGCAAATACCTTGTTATTAGACAGTGTGTGTTATGGGTGTATTCCGCAACTAATTACGTGTTTTTCTTTTATTTTTCTTTTTTTGGATGATCTTGTATAAAGATGACATTTCTTCATCCAAATTATCAGTAGTAAATCATGTGGTTAATGAATAATGCTCTAGTCACGAGTTTGCTATGTGATCTGGAGATGTCTAGTTTATATTTCTCAACATGGACTTTTTCTTCATTGCAGTCGACCTATGAGAATTTTAGATACCAATACAACAGGCGTGCCAATCCCTACAATAAAGGAATAGTTCGAAATTTCATGGAGGTATTCTGCACTAGTATTCCTGCATCCAGAAACAATTTCCGGGCAAAGGTGCAGAAAAAATCTGTGATGCCATCTCACTCAGTGGGTGCTAGTTTTGCAAGCACAGACTCGGTAAATGCAAAAGGGGAGCAAGGGAAGCAGATCTGGAATGAGCCAGTCAACAGAGGCCTTGCAATAGGATCCAATCGAATCACTTTTGCCAATAATGGTAATATAGCAGAAACTCAGCGATAGCAACTGAGTGATGTAAAGAAAACAGGAAGGAACAACAGAGGAAAGAGCAAGAACAAAAAGGGAGATGTAGAAGAGCAAGAAACTGACAAGAAGATTCAAATGTGCTAATGTGTGTATATGTAGCCAATTTGATAGAATTTGATTTTGCAATTCTTCAAAATGCAAGTGTGCCTATGATTTTCTGCTTCATTGCTCAATTCCAAGTGTCAATGAGTCTCTTGAAGGATCCATTATTTCACAAAAAAACTTAATAATTGGACATACCAGTAATTGAATGTGGCAAGCAGAAGTATTAACATTTACAGACATCTGATAGAATTAATGTAACTATTGTCTGGAAATGGAAAATTGTAGAAGATGATTGTACGTTTTTGCCTACTGAAAAATAGAATTATTGTATCTCTATCAATAGGAGTACATTTCTGATATTGGATCTCAGAAAACTTCTTTGGACTCCGTAGAAAGTTTGGCCTACTTCATTGTTGGAGACGTTTCATGATGAGAAGGGATATATCCATGTAGCGTTGAGCACAGTTAGTAAGACAAGTAGATTCACTAGAACTGAACTTGCTTCCAGGGGTACCAGAGATGCACTTGTCCCAGCAAACAGCTGTAAGCTTTCCAATCATTTCATTCACCATGGCTTTTTGTTTTTCTTGCTGTTAAGATTCAGTTGTGAAAACCAAATTTCACTAAGATTCCTTTAGGAAGCCACAATTTATAAAGAATGAACAAATAACTCGAGGCTCGTGTACACACTTCCATAAAAACCACAATTAGTTAATACACTAAAAAAGTAGATCCAATTATACAAATTAAAGATTACATTAGCAGGAAAAGGATAGCATAATCATAATAGAAGAATAGTGTTTCTTGGCGAATTGTCCTTGTCAATCTATATGAGCATTAAAGGGCAAGGGTAGTTACTTACACTTGGCACGCAGTCAGTAATATGTTGGCACACAAATCATGGGGAGAAATTTTCAACAATAAGTACTTCAAATCTAGGACAATCTATATTTGCAGCGTTAGAGAATTACATAATTGAAGTTATGTAAAATTTAAATTTATGCAAGTTTTTGAAGATGATCAGCATTGATTCGGTTCCAGTAGCATAATTTTGCAAAGAAATTCAAAATGCTAAATTATGGAGTCCCCATTAATTTTTCTTTTTTTTTTTTTTTTTTGACATTTATATCCTGTTCTTGTTGTCAGCTTTCGTAAACATAGTACAACTAAGCTATTGTTAAAGGAAAGAGTAAATTGAACATTCGCTAGTCATGGATTGCATTCTCTAATTCAGTCAATCCAAGGATCTGACCTCCAAAACTTTTTAAGAATATTGGAAGTTTAATTTTAAGATTTATTTGACCAGTGGATATGTTAAGAGGATGACTAAAAGTAATAAACTGGTAAAAGAACAAGAGGAGGCCAACTGAAAATTAAAAGTGACCGATTCAGCAATCTACAGTGCCACACCACTACACCAACTAAAATACCAGGAACAGCTAATTTTCTTTAAGTAATAAATCCAACATCCCACTTGTACATGTAAGATGATGACATCTAAGCAGTGTAAGCAGAGCAGGGCAAAAAACGTTTAATTGGATTAGCAAGAACCTCTCCTAGTTACACAACATCCTAATCTAAAAGTCATTCCTTAAAAGTCCCAAAACCTTAGTGCCATCAACATGGATGGACAGCTACACCTAGAGTCCTAGACCCAAAAGGCTGATGAGATTTTGGACTTCTGGGTTACCATGGTCGCTGCACAAGCATATGGCAGAAAACACAGCTTAATTATCGAGCCCAAATCATGATGCAAACATTAGTAACCCAATTTTCTGAATGTAACAGAAGCATGTGCCTCTTTGGATGGACTAAAGTTCAAAATTCATGTGCCTGACAAACTCGCCTGTATGGCACTAATCCATCACTTATACGCCAAAACCACACATATAGAACTAAAATCTCGCATCATGAACTTCATTGTTTGATGCAACAGAAGCAAAAACTTTTAAGAGCTAAATCAAATTACTGCTCCTAAGCTCAAACCAATTTATAACACTTGGTTGCAACTAGCAAGCAGATAGTAACTGGCGCATCACTTGAAAAAGTTTTATTGTTCACTAATTCGCTAAGGAAGAAAAAGGGAATTGATTACAATAGGCCAGTCTCTCTACACATAATACTTCACACAAATTTTCAGTTCATATAACAAGAAAATGCAAAAATAAAATAAAACCCTTTCTCGAATTTCCTTCCCCATATTGAATCCCAAAATTGAAGAACAGCAAATCAGGATTAAAACACACACATAAATATATGCAGTAAAAAATCGAACAGGCACTTCTGAAAAAAATTGGAATTACTTACATTGAGAAATTGCTGCAACTCAGGGGAATCAAGCGATGGAGAATCCATTAAAGACCAGAAAATTTCTAGCGACTGAGAACTTCACAAGAAAAGCCAGAAAAACCCTAGCAAAACCCGCTTAAAACGGGCAGAGTAATGAAGTATTGTATCATTTATGTGGGCTTGGACCTGAACAAATGGGCCTGGGCTGGATAATATCTATCTATTAATGAGCTGTTAGCTGTATCTTCGAACATCTAAAATGGCCTAGTAATTTTAATTTTGGAACTGATTATTGTAATTTTATGTCAAACACTGTGATTATTTAATTTAAATTCTCACATTAATTTTTTTTTGTAGAAATAAAAGCAGTTTATTTTGTAACGCCATCGTACAGATCCTCAGAAATGTGGTTATCATTCTCTCTCTAATATTGTAAAAGATCAGATTTTAGTCATAAAGGTTGTCAATGAACTTAAATTCAATTGAAAGTCATGGACACATTTTCATTTTTTTATTTTTGTTAAAGTTGTCGCAGTCAGGATGGGAAGACATGCACCTTTACCAATTTATTGAGTATAAATAAGTATATATAGAACGTCAAAATTAAAGAAAATGAAATTTATTACATCAAATTTTAATAATTAAAAGGTTCCTAACTATAGAATGTCGAGAAGATTAGTAATTGAGATTTTTTTTTTTCCATAAATTTATATTATACATGCACCAATATTTGTTGCCCATCACTTGGAAAAATGAATCTTGCAATGGTTGTAACTACTTAGACTCTATTGTGTGTGTGTGTGTGCTGACTTTATGAATTTATAAATACCATTGCATGCAAATGAGCAAGAAAAGTAACTTCTTCTCCATGAAGGAAAGAACCTATTCAATACCATTTCATGTCAATTCCCCTTCCAACTCTGATCATCTTTTGATGGATTTGCTTTTACAAAAAGTAGAAAACTTTTCTTATTCTTTTTTCCTTCCAACCCAAATTATTCAAAACAAACCAAGAAAAAAAGGTATCAGATTTCACTCTTTATATGAATCTCACCCAATCAAAGGGCCGGAGCAGTGTACTTTAGATGTCAGAAATCCATAAGTTAAAGTGATTGATAACAAAGCTATTAATTCCATGCAAAGAAATATGCAATGCTAATAAAATATGTAGAAAATGCGATGGGTTTGTATTGCTGAAAAGTTAATAATATTTTTAGTTAAAACATTTGATCAATCCCCATATATTAGTAGTAGTTGTTGTTGTAATGTTTGAAAACTAAAATTTCAGTTTCGGGATAATTTCATTATTGATCTCATCATTAGGCAAATTATACATCATTGATCAGGTAGCAATACCTACAATTTAATTAGGTGATTTGATTCGGAGTTATTCTTGAGATACATTCGAATGCTATTTATGACACATCTTTCTAGTCAAGTAGTCTTATTAACTTGATTAAAACTGTTTTAAGGTAAAAACTTGATAAACAGAATAAAGTGGTATCGTTGAGTTGCTCTGGTGAAACTTTTTATTATCAGTGTAAAAGACCTCATAACTGCTCAAAGTAAAGACTACAAATATTTAACATCAAAATATGGTTGAAATATGACCACGTATCTTAATCTAACGATCCATATTTTGCACCACCCAACTGAATCATGCTGGACAAAAAGATGTAGATCTTGAAATGTTAGAATATATACTCATATTATAAGAGGATAAATTGGGTATTTCATGCTTTCCTCGTCATATATCACAAATCATGGTCTATCTCTTTTCAGAACAATTCTTTCTTTAAAGGAAGAAAAATTGACACGTTTGCCGGCGGTGATTCTTCTCTATAAATAGCCTTCAATTAGAGTAAACCTTCCATGCAAGTTAACAGGTGTACTCTGGCTCTCTCTGATATATCGACATTAATGGACAAGTTGAGTTTTAATGTTGGGGATGGAGGGAGGAAATTACCTCCTGGATTTCGATTCCAGCCCACAGACGAAGAGATTGTGTTCCTCTACTTGTCCCGGAAAATATTTTCCCATCCTCTGCCTGCTCTACTGATTATTCCAGAAATCAACATTTTCAGTTTTGATCCTTGGGAACTTCCAGGTTTGCCATTGAAAGTTTACCCATTATTATTATTATTATTATTATATATTGGGTTGTTGGGGGGGGGGGGGGGGGGGGGGGTTGTAAAACCCTGTTTGTTTTTTTCACTATTTTAAAATTGGGAATAATTTATTTTGCATCCTGTCAGAGTTATTACTTATTTTTATTTCCTATACATACTATATCATTTTATTATCACATAAAGTAAAATCAAATTAAATTTGACATAAGTACCTAATCATTAGTCTAAAATAATTAACTCATGGCTTTATTTGTCTATGGCTTCTCAAAACAAATTCTAATTCTCAAAAAACAAATAAATAAATTAACACATTCTTAGGCCACTACCAAAACAACATTTTTTGTTCCAAAATACTCCATCACAAAAATATATATAATACATGTATATATAAATAATTTATATGAAAATAACTTTTTCCACTAACTCAACAAGGACCCGACTGATGTGCTATATACAATAAAAATTGTCTCTTCTCGATATACTTTCAAACGCACCATTTCTTCTAAAAATATTCTCCAACAATCTGAAAATAAAATAAAAAAACACCACATTTCCAAAATCCACTACCAAAAATCCATCCTCTAAAATTAAATCTTACAAAACAACCCATCTATTCTTAAAAGAAAATGTCTTTTTATACATAAAAAAATATAAATCTAATAAACTTTCATCAATACACTTATCCTACTCAAAGTTTTCGAGTAAATTATCCAAAATACATTTTCATTTGTAAACAAAAACAAAATAAAACTATTTTTCCACATTTCGAAAATATCATACATAGAAAATTGTACGTCAAGTGTTTTCAGGCTAATTGCAGAATTTTTTTTGTATATATAGGTAATTCGGACCAGGTGGACATGTATTTTTTTAGCAAGAAAGAAGGCAAGCACGATCAGAGTGGTAATTACAGAACTGGGTCAGGTTATTGGAAGGCCATTACTGGTTCAACCAAACGAATAATTTGTACGAAGAGGATGCCGATAGTGGGGATCAGAAAGTCCCTGGTATTCCACAAGCTGGGGAAGCAAAGTCGTGGTCACGCTTTTAAAACCGATTGGATCATGCATGAATATTGCATTGCTCTTTCAGAAAATACGGATAGCAATATTAATATTCCGCACAAGAAGAATTCTCAGGTGGGTGAAATATTTGGTTTTTTTTCCTTCTTCCTCTATTCCTCTCCCATAAGTACAGAATCACCTTTTATTCTATATAAATCGATCTTATTTAGTTCCAATTCTTTCTTGCATACCTCACAAGAAAAATCTCAAATTAAATCCCAAATTGACAGGTTAATACAAATTTATTCATACAGTTATGCATTCTTTGAATAAAAATTTATTTTTAAAAGATTCTGATTTTCGTACTTTGTTGGTCCTCATTCCAATTCCTCCTGTGGACTCCTTGTCCCTTTAAGGTTCCGATTAATTAAAATAGCACAGACCCTAATATAAGAACTCTTGCGTCCGATTAATTAGACAATAGCTCCAAGCTGCGGAGGAACTAATTACTAATTTATAACTATGTGCATCCCACATGACCAATGAATGCATGCATTTCCTCAATGCTAAAAGAATTTTGTATTCCATTTGCAGGGTTCTTTGGTTAGAATAGGAGATTGGACTTTATGCCATATATTTTTGAAGGAAACAAGTACCATAGCTGAAGCTGACCATGACAATACTTATAAGCCTAGCAGTGATGATTTTGTTACAGCAGATTACATGAGTGATACAGATTCTTCTTCTGCTTCATCCTCTTCACCGCACTGTGATTCAAGTGTTTGCAATGAGGTCTCTTCAAATACCGCTAATGGTAGTGAAAATTAAACGTCTAATGTAATGAACGTATTTCACTGGACGAGACTTCTTAAGTACTTAAGTTCGCTTGATTTGAATTTACTTATGAGTAGTTTGAAAGTAATATTTATGGTAATGAGTATGATTTCCTTTTATCTGCAAGCGACTTGAATTTGTCAAAAGAATAGTGATAATTCATTCCTATAAAAATATTCATTCAACAACATTTTTTTTTTAATAATTACTCTTTAATTCATAACTATTGTAGTAGCTACTAATTTTTGTACGAGATTTATCAAAATTACGGTACTATTTTTCCCTAAGCGTGTTATCATGTGTTGAATGCTAAAATTGTAATTTTATATTTATATACACTTGACAAACCAGAATATCGTATATATATACGATGATAAGTATGAAAGTCGAGGAATTAGTTTTTGACAAATTACATTCTCGTATCAAGGAATGATATTAATAATGAATTCCAATAATATTTACTGCAGATTAGTTGATTATGTAAATTGAGATTTGAGAGAGAAGTAATAAATACATTTGATGCAAAATTGACTATCTAAATATTTTATGCTATGTAAGGTGCCGTGAATGTTCCAATGAATTGCATTCACGAATTTTTCTCAATAAAATTGAAGGTTCAAGACAAATATAAAAAAGCAACTTTTAATATTTAATAAAAAAAATTAAATTTTTAATACACACATACACAAATTATCATAGTTTGTAAGTACGAAAATTGTGATACTAAAAAAATAAATTAATTTACAAAAACATTAAATGTATCCATTATGCACCCTTGCCCTTGTCCTGAACCAAGTCAAGTCAAGCCAAACTGGATGAATAGGCGGACGAGCGGACAGTGCTTGTGGCTCTTGAAATCAAACCTACATCCATGTAGGCCACTCCTCCTCCAAAAACTTGGATACCTTCAAAGAGATCCATCCCATTAATCAAAACCCAAACTATATAAATTAATTTCTTCTAACTTCCTCTTACAATATGGGATGGCTTTTCTTTGCCATTACTTATTTTCTTTTGTTATCCTTATTAACCCCATCAACTTTAACTTCAATTCTTCCATTCACTACTCAATGAATTTTGGTAAATAACCACTCAATGAACAGTGAGATGTTCAAATTAATATAAGATTTGATGAATTTCATTAAGCATGACACATTTAATTATTGTGCCAAAATTGAATCTCCAAATGGATCTCTTTGCCAAAATTTTAACAAGAACAAGATTTGTTTTCTTATAATTTGAATTGATTTCTTTTAATAATGTTAATTTCTCCTAAATTACATTGATCTTTCGTAAAATTTCAATCTTCATTTTGATTAAACCTGGGCAATTCAATGTTGAAGCTGAAGTCACATGATTCTAGAATCTTTAATTAATTATTTGGCACATATAGTATAATTATTGGATTCTACAGAAAATAAATAAAGAACATCCACCAATCTAATTACCTGCCAATGGTGCATATTCAGCGAACAAATTCACCCACAAATTTTGTGACCATCCATTGTTTAGGAAGGGCCTCCCGCCCAATTACCACAATAATCGAACATTTTTTTACTTGTAAAAATTTTTCAACTTTTCATCCTCCTCCACAATTGCATATTACTCCAGAAACCCACCACTCCAAAGTTTTACCCTCAAAATCTCTTGCAAAACTACAACCATCATCTCAGGGAAAATCCAAGAAAGGTCTTCAAAATTTTACAATATTGAGTTTATTGAAACAAAACTGCACCTTTTCCAATTTCCTTTCCAAGCATTTATAACATCAACTTTTGCCCCTGAGGAAAATAAAAAAAAAGAAAAAAAAAGAAACCCTTATAATTTATTAGTCCCTACCTCCTCCATTAATTAAGCTTTTATTGCCATCCTTCTGCTGTTATCCTTGTATCCATGTATTATTAATTTATTTTATAATGGGCTGTGGCGTTTCACGGATAGACGGCACCGGCATGGTGTTGCCGCCCAGGCTGCGGCCGCTCTTCCTCCTCCGGCTGGATGAGATCAAGCTGCGCAGGCACACGGCTTCCAAGAAACAGCTGCTTTTGGATGACAAGGATAGTACTGAGGATGAAAATGGTTCATCCAAATCCTACAAAATTGACTCCAAAAGTACCGCCAAAGAGCCTGGAAATGATAGAAAACAAAAGGCTTCTGATAAAAATGAACATAAAGATGACAGGACGAAGGATGGCAGCTCAAGAGGCAGGGCTAAAAATGATCAGAAAGACAATATCAAGATTGAGGATCATGAATCAAAAGATGTAGATAATGATGATGCTAATGATGAGAGAATGATCGGCCGTGGTGATAATACAGCTGGTCCTGGCTCTCCCAGCTTTCGAGTATATTTCAAAGATGATGAGAGGAATGATCAACACAAAGATACTGGTGACAAAAGTCTCATTATTATATGTATCAATTCTTAATTTGGGGAAATTTGCATTTGTCATTCCTTTTATATTTTCATCTTATAACTTGTAAAATTATAATTTTAGTCCTATATGTATCAAGAATTAATTATTTTTATCTCAATTTTTTGCTGGAATTCTAAAAATTAGGCAGAAAGGCTGAGTTGGCATTTTTTTGAAGCAGGTCCAATTTGTTGCTTTTTGCCTTGTTGACAATTTTTGTTTTTCTAGCACGCCAACTCAGCCTTTTCAATTAATTTTCAAAGTTCCGGCAAAAATCGGACTAAATGTGATAAATTTTTAATACATATAGGACCAAAATTATAATTTTATAAGTTATAGAACGAAATTGTAAAGTGTACAAAATTGTAGAATGAATTTCCCCTAATCTTTGTTAACATATATGGGAAAATGTTCATGTAATATTCCTAATATAAAGTGTTGTTGTGTATGCAGGTAAGAATGATGCCTCCAAAAATACAGTTTCTAGTGATAATACCGTGTCGTCGAAGGTAAGTTTATATTTCTATCAATATTTATAATGTACACAAATTAAAAAGATTGACATTACATATATTGGTTCATGTTGTATAGGATTCTTCTTCTGATAATAAGAAGAAAGCGAAGAGAGGGAGAAAAAAGAAGAATTTAAGAAAGGTGTTGCCCAAGGGAGGACAAACCGCCGTCAAGAATCTATTGAGTATAAAATCGTGCTATAGTTCATCTCCGTCGGCCCATCTTCTCACCGGAAAAACAACTGCTTGACATTAAATTAATTTGATAGGAGAAAATTGCAAAATTAGGATCATAACTATGGTCATTTTGTATTTTAGAAATTGAAATTTGTGGTTGTATTGAAATAGAACCAAAATTCATTTTAAAAAAAAAGGATAATGGCCATCGAAAAACACAGTTAGTGTCGATGATTGCTTGCATGGTGCATACGTTGAACACTAGCACAGATGCCACACAAGCAATCACCAATGCTGACTATGTTTTTCGATGATGGTTGTCCTTTTTTTTTTAATTTTTAATAAATTATGATCATATCTTAATATCATCCCAAATTCCAATCCTACGTTTTGAATTGACCATAATTGTGGTTTAGATTCTATTTTTGTAATTTAACCAACTTGGTAGATCGATGTAAAATATTATAAAGAATAGAAAAGAAAGAGAGAGGGGCTGACAGGGGTTTCCTAGCTGTGTTGATCAGTTGTAGTAGACAGATTAATTTCTTCTTCATCAGATATTGTGTAATTATTATTCAAACAATGTGTAGTTCAGCTGTTATATGCGTCAGATTTTAAGGTTTGTTTCACCTGCACAAGCATTTGTTTGGGTACATGAAATGATTGTTTTTTCGCTAGTCTCTTTTATAGCTCCTACAAGGGAAAAAAAATTAATAATGAAAATGTATCGAGTTAAGATGCCGCAAAAATCACTAATTAAAAGAAGTTCGCTTAAACTCATCACTATTAACAATTAATGTATATGTACAGTAACAATAAAATTGTGTTCCAAATCCTAATGATAAATTTCGTCTTTTGTTTTTTTTTTTTTTTCTTTTTTGAAGGGAAACTGATAGATTTTTTTGTATTAAATCTCAAAAGAAACGTTTACAAGATGTACAACAGATATTGCAAACAAAGCCAAAAAAAGGAGGAAGTACAACTTCCTATACATCAATGTAAATCAAAAGAGGCTATACTAATCAAGAAACTGTACACTGTACAGCTGAACAAAAGTAACCTCAAAAGCAAAAGGAATTCAGCCTCTATGCAAAGTGAACGGTCATCTCCATGCTAAGGTCAAAATGAAGTGGTGTCCAGTCTTATCCGTGTGCTCCCTTAGCCAAGTTTTACTTGATTCTGAAGTAAGGGTAGCTAAGCTCTTCAATCCGCAGCAAACTTTGAATTTTCCTTGGAAGTTGGTCAAAATGGAGAATATCACCTTGGACCCGTGAGCATGCAGCCTTGGCTAGTTGGTCAGTTATAGCATTTCCTTCTCTATATATATGGTAGAAGTTCACATCAAGCTGTCTTGCCAAATGTTTAATTCGACCAATGAGATGTACAGGGCTCCAGTGACAGGATTGAGCATTTTGAATGAGATGTAGAGCAATAAGGGCATCCATTTCAACAATAATATGGCAAATATTCTTTTCAGCACAAATTTTCAATCCCCTCTTAACGGCAGCATATATAAATTTCGTTGTTGTTAATTGTCAATTGTAACATCTTTGAGCAATAATTATTGTAACTATTATGGTATTATTTCTATGGCATAATTTTTTTATAATTGATATGTATAATTTGTAAAAAGACAATATTCTTTTAATTTGTTACTTAATACTAATTATTGCTGATAAATTTCATATTTTTATTTAATTTTAATCGATAATAATAATAATAATAATATATTATTATTATTATTTATTTTTTTTATTTTTTTTATTTTTGTAGTAGATATTCAAGATTAAAAAAATGGAATGCACATCCAACGTCTTATATATTTGCATGGAGTACCACTGCAAAAAATATAACATTTGACAAAAAATTAAGTGTTGAATTAAAAATTGTCACTAATTATATGCATTAATTAGTGATAATGATATTTACTTTAACACTAATGATATTATTTAAGTGACCATTTTTCTTTTATAATAATATGATTTAATTAGAAGAAGTCGTTATTATTAAAAATTAATAATATATGACAATTTAGTGATAATAAAAATTATCACTTAATATATATAACTAGTAACAACTTTCATATTTGTTATTTAATATATTGTCACTAACTTTCTTTTATCTTACAGTGGTGTACTCATATTGACATATATATTTTAAGATTTTAGATATGGGAATACAATAGATATATTGACATACAAAGACAACGATGTTTCCAAAGCACTCGAAGCACCACTTCACAGAAAATGCACACCCCGGCCTAGAAAAAAAAAAACGAAAAACTGATTCTTTTGGAATCTTCCTAATTATGACGACAAAGTACGAAAACTGTCCATGGAGACCGAAATATCCAACTCCCTACAACGATGCTAAAATCCCAAAAAGTATGTATAAACATGTACGGCGTGAACTGATTCAAGCACAACATTTAACTCCTAACTACATCTAGCAATGGGGAATTGAGAGGAATAAAAAAACACTGTTGAAATAACCGCTAAAAACAGTAAATTATCCAGGCGGGTGGGCACCCAGCCTGGCTTCATCAACTGCCTAGTCAGATGGCGGCGACAAGACTATGGCGACTCCATCGCCACCTCCATGTAGTTGACTATTTTTTGACTCTTTAACAAGGCTGGACTCAGAAGGGGGACCTACTCAATGATATTGTTTGATTTAATAGGACCCAAAAAATTTTACTGACTGAAATAAGCTGGGCAAAAAATTATGAACAAAAGACACAAGGCGATAACACAATAAAGCAAGGAAATTATGAAGTAAAAATAAAGTTACATTGGGGACTCATCTCAATATTCCTCTTCAGAATTGCGTTCATTTTCTTCTCTCCTCAACTTAGTTGCGAATTTCACTAAGTCCTTGGTGATGCCAAAATTACCCTACAACGCACAAATCTTAAAAATTCTGTAGACTTTGAAATCTACTAGGCCTCAAAGTTAGGCACTCGGAAATACAAGCTTAAAGAGACCAAGCAAATTAATTGGATTAACAATCTTATTTTAATAAATTAAGATAAGGTAAACATTAAATTTTGAACTTGTGATTTATTTTCAATATGAAAATAAAATTTTCAAATTGAAAATAGGGAGACTTAATAATGTGGATAATTAAAACTATAAAGGCAAATTAGTAAACAAACTAAAAAAGGCTCAAAGGACTAAATCAATTAATTAAATAAAAAAGGCAAGAGGGCACAAAAAAAATTAAGCCCATAAAGAAGGGCAACAAAACCCTAATGGGCCTAAGCTGTTCAGGGAAAAAAACTTTGCGTATAAGAAATCATGCATAAAAGAATCATAAAACTTTGAAAACATTAAATACCAAAGAATCTTTCTATATGCGTTTTTAAAAAAACGAACTAACATAATGTTGTCTATCAAAAAGAACCTTACTCCACTTTCGTACAGCATTATTTTGGTGTCGTTTGTGGGAATTGAACCAATGACTAAGTGATGATCATATTTGTCCCCAAATATAAATGTCAAAGTGAGGTATCCGCTGACACACATATAGTGGGGGTTGTTGCCCTGAAAAAGTGCCTCGAAATAAGAAAAAAGGGAAATAGCTTATAAACTCAAGCTCTCAACTCTTTCTAACATGGGACAACTAGGTATCACCAATTTTGTTTGGAAAACTTTTAAACGTTTATGATTTAGAATTAACCTAAATATTAGTACAATTAAATTTAGGTTTTTTTTTGTTAAAATATATCTGAATTAACAATTAATTGTCAAAGGTATTAGCATTAATAGTTGTTGTTGTTGTTGCTAACTATTTAGAATTTTCAACATGGTAAGAATTTAACCTTTTCTATAAGTTTCAATCAATTTTGGAAATTTGGATGCTTGATATATATAATTATGTATTTATATGTATATATATATGAAAATATATTTGTCTATTCGAATGAGAATATATATATATATATATGTAAATATACATGTTAAAATATGTAACATAAATAAAAATGTATTCATTTATTCACAATGAAAAAATATCAATCGAATAAAATAAATTGATTTCTGTAAAATCAATAAGCGATTGATAAAGAAATTTTAAATTATTAATTAGTGCTAATAAATATTAAATTTTAAAGCCATTTGAGTCAATATTTAATTGTCTATAATTTGATTAATATTTTTTGTTAATCTCATATTAAATTAACATTATATTTATATAGTTTAATTACATATATATTCAATGTAATTTAGAATTAATAAATATTCACTGATTTAGTAAAGGATGCAATTAGTTATGTCATTATGTAACTAGTTAGGTAATAAGATAAAAGTAGCTTGTTGCCTAAATAATACCATTAATTTTATCACGTTAATATAATTATAATAAATATCTATTTGTTCTCATAATCCATGTTTTAGTCATTGTGCATTTAAAACAAAAACTATAATATAAAGAACATAGTTGTTAAATGTACAAAAAGAAAACTATAAGGTAGTGATTGGTACGCAAGAGTGAAATTAGGTGGGAATTGAATGACTTTAGGAATAGAATGAAGTTGGGAACGGAATTATGTTAGTATAATTTATACTATAATTAGTACATACAAATAATGAGAAAGGAATGGAATCGCCATTCCCTTCTTGATTCTATTCTAATGATTCGTAAATAGGAATGACCGCTAAGAATGAAATGAATTTTTTAAATGATCAAATTACCCTTTTGTAAAAAATTATAAAAATAAAAATATTTATTAGCAAAATATTTTTATATGTATTACCATAGATATTTTTTTTCTTGAATGAGTATATAGTTATGCAGTTTTAATATTACTTTTAATATTATTCGAATTACATCAGTAAATATATGCATTTTATATCTTATCAACAAATTATATATGCTTATGCAAAAAAGTATAAACACAATTCTTTTAAAATTATTATTTTTAAATTTATAATTTAGCAAGCTCTTTTGAATTTTTTGATAAAATATAATTAAAAAAAATTATAAAATACTTTATAACTAGAGTGCTTAACTTTTTAGTAATAAGAGAACAATTTATTGTACTTTTTCATAAGTTTAATTTGAAAAGTTGTTGATAGAATAGACAACTCTTCATTTATTAATTTATATATATTTTTTAATCATTTGAAGAAATGAATATATAAATAATATTTTAGACTATATATATTTTATTAGCACGGACTAAGTCGATGATACTTCTAATTTTTTATTATAAAAATTAAGATGCACATCATTATTCTTATTTTTATTATTTATTATTTATATTTTATAATAGTTTATAATAATTTAGTAATTTTATAATATTACTAAAAAATATATGAATAAACTATATAATTAAATAAAAAACGTAGCAATCAAATAAGTTGGAATATAATATCAAATGTTTACAAAGTGGAGATATTTTTTCTTAAATATAAAAGTGTTTTGTTAAATTTTTGAGTGATATAAGCTCATTCCCGATAGATTAGGAATAGCTAAACCCATGGGAGAAGGAGGGAATGGCTAAATTCATCCTTTTGGGAATGGGGATTCTGATGGGCATGGACATTTCCATCTCTAAATTATACCAATCATGAGTCTGGGAGTGGTCTTGGGAATGTTCATTATATTTCTACTTCACTCTTGTATACCAATCATACCACAAATATAAAGTGGATAAATGGACTTTTATAAAAACTAAAGTTCAATTTCATTAAAAAAAAAAAAAAATCGTTCGAAAAAAAAGAGACAAGCTTCCTAAATCAAAACAATCAAAAGATTTCGTATTTATTTGTTCTTATATGTTACATATTGCATAAATTCAAAACAATGAAGCTCTTTACTAAATTTATCTATATAATTATAAGCTCTTTTTTTGAATTTATCTATGCTATTATAACCTTTCATGTCTCTATAATGAAAGTTATGATGTAATTTTCAAATATATCAAATTTACATGAAAAAATTTCATGTATATATATGGATTAAGTCTTACTTTATACCAAGAAAGCCTTTCTTTCTTCTACATGAAAATTTTCAATTGATTATTTCAATTGACAGTATTTATATGGAGTAATAATTATTTTGTTGGATAAATTGTATTTTTAATTCCATAAATTAGGCCTATTTGGATTTTGGTTCCATTCTTTATGTCTTTCATACCAATAAGTATTTTTTTTTCTTTCTAAAATTTAAGGACTAAAGAGGATTTTCATCCAATAGTTAATGGAGCCAATCATTTGTCACTCGTGGAAGTTAAATTAGTACTTTTTTGGTCATATAAGTTAGGTCTGTTTGGATTTTGATCCCAACAAAGTGAACAACCATTAATGAAACAACCACCGACAAATATAGCAACATAGTTTGCCTTTATTGAAGTTTTAATAACTTTTTCTTCATTATATTCAACATCCTAAACAATTCAAGTGTCACTTCTTGCTCTTTCACACATTTGAAGATCTTTCCAAACAAAGAAACCACCTTTATTATTAATGAAAGCACAATCATGGAACCTTTTATTTGGATTTTTATCTTTCCATGAGGTTTTCAATGGAGCAGGTGTGCCGTAGAAACAAATGACACCTTCACTTGTTGCCAATTTTTTTTCCTTATTCTGCAAAAATCTGTTGGAGCTCCCGTTGGGACCAAAATTCCAAACGGACCTAACTTATGGGATCAAAAAAGCACAACTTAATGGCTACGTGAGTGGCACGTAAGTCACTCTGTTAACTTCTAAACAGAAGCCCTTTGAGTCCTCAAATTGAAGAAAAAAATGCACTTATTGAATACAATGTGTGAAACTGATAAAAAATGGGATCAAAATTCAAATAAACCTAACTTATGGAACCAAAAATACAATTTACCCTATCTTGTCACCATTGTTATGCTTGCTACCTTATTTGATTTTGAATTTGCAATTTGTCAAAGGGAGACTTATTTAAAAGTACCAAACACACTTTCAACTTTTGTAATCAGTCCCCACTTGATTTTTGTTAGAAAAAACTCCCTAGTTCTGTTAAAAGTTTAGATATCACTCCCCACTCATTTGATTTGACAAAAATGCCCTTAAGTATAATATTTTTTATTAATTTTTTCTCACTTCTTCTTCATCTGGACAAGCAAACAGTAAACCCTATAATACCAGAAACAGAAAGAACAGAAAAAACGCAACAAGCTCCACGATAGGAATGAGAATAACGTTAGAACCAAAAACCACCATCCCGATAGCTGCATTGTCTTCTTCTCTTTTTATTTTCAGCATTTTCGGGTTTTTTCTTCTTCTCAGTTTCTTCTCAGTTGCTTCTGAGTTTCTTATATTTTTCTGACAATGTCAACTAGTAGTGAAGTAGGAGTGTTCAATCAAGTTAATGGACATATACATTAATCTCGCAAGAAAATGGAGTGAAATCAACGCCGAACACTTCAGTTTACAATACATAGCTCCACATCAAAAATTGTACATGAGTTTGACTGATGATGACGGTGTCATGAATATGGTCTTACTTCATTTGACATTGAAGATGAACGTTGTTGACATCCTGGTAAACCGAAAGGATGAATTAAGCAGCAGTGCAAAGAAGAGCAGTGATGGTTTAATGTAATACTTCTACATAATCTAAACTGTACTGTAGTTTGTAAAGTTTTGTACTTGAAGTGTTTTGAAATTGTACTCTATTATGTAAGTTTTATACTTCAAGTGTTCTATTAGTGGATTATCCAAAATTGTACTACAACTTCTAGCAGTTTATACTTGAAGTGTTCCGAAACTATACGTCTTTTATATAAAATTATTCTATTGATTTTTTGAAATTATACTTCATTTTATCAAAAATTGTAATATATTTATTGAAGTTATATACTTTAAGTGTTATATTTATCAATTAACCAAAATATACTGCAGTTGCTAGGGCTTTATACTTCAAGCGTTCTGAAATTGTACTTTTATTTTCTGAAATTATACTTTCTTTTGTACTTAATTTTATCTAAACATGTACTTATTCATTCAAGTTCTATACTTCAAGTGTTTCGAAATTGTACTTCATTTTATCTAAACTTATACTTTAGTTATTTGAATCTATTATTTAAGTTTAAAGTATTTTACTAATGGGTTATCCAAAAATTGTACTGCAATTGCTAAAGTTTTATACTTCAAGTGTTTTGAAATTGTACTTCACTTTATCTAAAATTGTACTTCTATTTTTTGAAATTATACTTCATTTCATACATTGTTTTACCTAAACATGTACTCTATTCATTGAAGTTCTATACTTCAAGTGTTCTGAAATTGTACTTCATTTTATTTAAACTTGTACTTCAATTATCTGAATCTATTATTTAAGTTTTATACTTCAAGTGTTCTACTAATGGATTATCCAAAATCATATTGCAATTGCTAAGGATTTATATTTCAAGTGTTCTAAAATTGTACTTCTTTTTATATAAAATTTTACTTTTATTTTCTGAAATTATACTTCATTTTACATAAACATTTACTCTATTTATTGAAGTTATATACTTCAAGTGTTTCGAAATTGTACTTTATTTTATCTAAACTTATACTTCAGTTATTTGAATCTATTATTTAAGCTTCAAGTGTTCTACTAATGAATTATTCAAAAATTTTACCGCAATTACTAAGGTTTTATACTTCAGGTGTTCTAAAATTGTACTTCACTTTATCTAAAATTGTACTTTTATTTTTTAAAATTATACTTCATTTTACCTAAACATGTACTCTATTCATTGAAGTTCTATACTTTAAGTGTTCCAAACTTGTACTTCAGTTATCTGAATCTATTATTTAAGTTTCAAGTATTTTACTAATGGATTATTCAAAAATTGTGTTGCAATTGCTAAGGTTTTATACTTCAAGTGTTCTGAAATTGTACTTCACTTTATAAAAAATTGTATTTCTATTTTTTGAAATTATACTTCATTTTATCTAAACTTATATTATATTCATTGAAGTTCTATACTTCAAGTGTTCCGAAACTTTACTTTATTTTATCAAAACTTGTACTCTCGAGTTAAAGTCACTTTTATCGTATGACTTTACCGATCAATATTACCGAGTTGAGATGTATCAACAAGCATACCAAGCAGTGATAAACACCATTCCTATGTATGATATGCATATGCTCCCTCTAGATGATGATGGCGTCATTAATGCACCTGATTGCCGATCTCAACCTGGGCATAGAAGGACACAAAGGATTCCATCACAAATTGAGAAATGTGTAATTAAGTGTAAAAGGTGTGGTAGAACAGGGCATAATCGTCGAACCTGCAAAGAATCAATAATCTAGCTAAATTTTGTACCTTAATCTAGGAGATTTATACTTGATTTCATGATATTTGTACTTTATTTCGGTAATCATGTACTTGATTTAGGGTGAAATTGGCATTTTTGTATATTGTCCGACATATCAATTATTTTGTACCCTAATCTGGGACAACTATACTTGGTGTCATGACAATTATACTTTATTTCGGCAATTATGTATTTGATTTAGCGTGAAATTGGCATTTTTGTATGTTGTCGGAGATATCAGTTATTTTGCACCCTAATCTGGGAGAATTATACTTCATTTCATAACAATTGTACTTCATTTTCGGTAATTATGTATTTGATTTAGCGTGAAATTGGCATTTTTGTATGTTGTCCGGGATATCAGTTTTTTTGTACCCCAATTTGGTAGAATTGTACTTGATTTCATGACATTTGTACTTCTTTTTGGCAATAATGTACTTGTTTAGCGTGGAAGTTAGCAAATGGATGTTGTCCAAGATATCAACGCTTTCGTACCTCAATCTAAAATATTTATACTTGATTTCACGATATTTGTATTTCATTTCAGCCATTATGTACTCCATTTCTTAATATTTTTACTAATATTGTTGAATTGAAATTTGTTTCATGATTTGCTTTTAAGTCTCAGTAATTAATAACCAAACTCTAAAAATGTGTGTAATATTTATTATATGAATAAAATAATATTAAAGTTTTAAAGTGTTAACCACTAATATTCAACGAATGAATGTTATCAATCGCAGTAATGTAAAGAATACTTATGCTTTCAAAGATATAAACAAATGAGCATTTGACAATAATATCCACCCTATAACCCGTACAAATATGTACTTCATCTGATCCGATAATCTCAAAATATTGTACTTGACTATCACTACAATTATTGGAGACTAGTTATTCAATTACAATAAGTGTACCTCAACATAACACCATTTATACTTTATTTGTTCTACGTTTATACTACATTTTCATCATATTATACTCAAATTCACTATCCGATTTCAATTGAATTGAAGTGTACTTCAACATAACACCATCTATACTTTGTTTATTCTACGTTTGTACTAGATTTTCATCATATTGTACTCAAATTCACTATCCGATTTCAATTGAATTGAAGTGTACTTTAACATAATACCATTTATACTTTGTTTGTTCCATATATGTACTTCATTTATATTATATTGTACTCAAATTCACTGTTCGATTTCAATTTAGTTGAAGTGTACTTCAACATAACACCATTTATATTTTGTTTGTTCTACGTTTGTACTTCATTTACATCATCTTGTACTCAAATTCACTGTCCAACTTCAATTTAATTGAAGTGTACTTCAACATAATACCATTTATACTTTGTTTGTTTTACGTTTGTACTTCATTTCCATCATATTATACTCAAATTCACTATCCGATTTCAATTTAATTGAACTATACTTCAACATAACAATATTTATAC
Organism: Jacaranda mimosifolia; assembly: GCA_018894105.1. Classification (NCBI taxonomy): domain Eukaryota; kingdom Viridiplantae; phylum Streptophyta; class Magnoliopsida; order Lamiales; family Bignoniaceae; genus Jacaranda; species Jacaranda mimosifolia. The sequence continues at coordinate 33,170,029 of CM032122.1, read as the reverse complement.
TTTATTTGTTCTACGTTTGTACTTCATTTTCCTCATATTGCACTCAAATTCACTGCTCGATTTCAATTTAATTGAACTGTATTTCAATATAATACCATTTATACTTTATTTGTTCTATATTTATACTTCATTTCCATCATATTGTACTTAAATTCACTACCTAATTTCAATTTAATTGAAGTGTATTTCAACATAACACCATTTATACTTTATTTTTTCTATATTTGTACTTTATTTCCATCATATTGTACTCAAATTCACTGTTCGATTTCAATTGAATTGAAGTGTACTTCAACATAACACCATTTATATTTTGTTCGTTATACATTTGTATTTCATTTCCCTCATATGGTATTGAAATCAAAATATTATAAATACTTGATGGAAAATTATACTTACATACAAAATAATATTATAAACAAAGTATGCTTCAATTTACATATGTATGTACATACAAAGTATGATTCAAACCCTACAAGCTTAAATATTTTGTACTACAATTGCTTCTAAAATATACTATAGATACACAGGTTATATACTATATTTTCAGTTAATGAATACTACATGCCTGAATATTTTTGTACTACAGATGCTTCTAAAATGTACTGCATATATACAAATATTAAATTATAATTTAATTTAATCTACAGACTTGAATGTTTTGTACTACATATGCTTCTAAAATGTACTGCAGTTACATAGATTATATGCTACACCTTTGCCTGATGTGTATTGCAAGCATAAATGTTTATACTATATTTGTTTCTAAAATGTACTGCAGTTACACAGATTATATACTACACTTTCATTTAATGTATACTGCAAGCTTAAATATTTTGTACTACAGTTGCTTCTAAACTGTACTATAGATACACATATTATATACTATATTTTCAGTAATGTATACTGCACACTTGAATATTTTTGTACTACAGATGCTTATAAAATATACTGCATATACACAGATTATATACTATAATTTCATTTAATCTATAGGTTTGAATGTTTTGTACTATATTTTTGCAACTTCCTCTCCCGGCATCCAAATCACTTGCCTCTTGAACCGTTGGATAGCTCTCGGCTTATACATTAACTCCACAAAGTTCCAGCCTCGTCCGATTCTCCATGGAACAGTAATTGCCCTCGCAATAAGTTGGAATTACAGCATTGCCACTGCACTGCCGCATTCTAAAGATCTTCGTCGTTTCCTATCCAAACGGAATCGTCTACTGGTGAAACTTGGTGGGAACGTTGCCAACACCTCAAGGAACACCCCACTGAAACAGTTTCACAAAATTCCTTTTCCAAGACACTCTGCTCAATGCATCTTTGCACTACCTGCGTGCAGTAAGACCGCTCCAGGTCGTCCTCAATGTTCGATGCCCAAACGGACACGGAATGACTTCAAACTTGGTGGGAAGCATCCTCATAACTTAAGGAATATGCCATTGAAACAGTTTTTCAAACCGAACCTCGTAAGAGTCTCTGCTCATAGGCTTTTTTCGCCTTAATGAGTGAGCCGACAACGCCTTGTCGCTCTTAATGCCCCTTGAAGTCAAGGTTGCCATTCTTCTCCAATGAGCGACCCATGACATTCTCCCCCACTCGATCCGTTGACGTCCTCGTCAACACATACATAAGGACTCGAAGTGTATGCGGTGCCCCAACTCAACTCTGATCTCTTTTTGCACCGGATGAATTTAGCTCCTCTTTACACAGATTATATACTATACTTTTATTTAATGTATACTACATGCTTAAATATTTTATACTACAGTTGCTTCTAAAATGTACTACAGATACACAAATTATATACTACATTTTCAGTTAATATATACTGCATGCTTGAATACTTTTGTACTATAGATGCTTCTAAAATGTACTGCATGCACACAAATTATATACTATAGTTTCATTGAATCTGCAGCTTTGAATATTTTGTACTAAAAATGCTTTTAAAATGTACTGCAGTTACACAGATTATTTACTACACTTTTGCTTAATGTGTACTGCAAGTTTGAATATTTATACTACATTTGCTTCTAAAATATACTACAGTTATACTGATTATATACTACACTTTTGCTTAATGTGTACTGCAAGCTTGGATGTTTTGTACCACAAATAATATACTACCACTTTCAGATAATTTCACCATAAAATTTTAGATAAAAAGAAGTATAAACCTCAAAAAAGTGAAGTACAACTTTCATGCCTTTCAAGTACAAATCAAAAACTTCCCATCTCACAAATAAAATTATATATATCAATTGGGTTCAAGTGTTTAACAACTAAATAGGAAATAAAAACCCTAAACATGAGAAAATAGACAAGAAATAAGTATAACACTGAAAAATCACAGACATTTAAAACTGTAAATGCAGAAAACATACATTTGTTTCTTTTTATTACTTCTTTTTGTATTTCGCTTCTTGTTGCCATTGTTTCTCCTTCCATTGTCACAGAAAAAATGGCAGAAATTTTGGTGTCTTTTTTTTTTTTTTCCCCTCGCATCAATGGCAAAGGAACGATTTCGCGCCCTTTTGTTTGGCCGCTTGGAGAAGTCGTCGATTTCAGGAAAAAATAAAATGAAAGCATTCTTCTTGAAGAGAAAAATGCATTTCTCAGGTATTTTTGTTGTTTTCTCTAACTACAAGGATATATGTGTCTTTCTAAAAGATATGGGGAGTGATTTCTAAGTTTTGTGAAAAAGTAGGGAGTTTAGTGTGTAAAAATTCAAATGGGGACTGATCACTAAAATGAAAGTAGGATTAGGGATTTTTTTTCTAATTAACCGTTTGTCGAAACATAAATACAGGATTTGTTTGGTTTTCCTACAAAAATAAAAAATGAAAAGGAAATTATTACCATATACAAATATATGTAACAAGTTCACGAGTTACCAATTACCATTGGATTGTAAATTGCTAGTTATGAGACACATATATGTAAATATTGATTTGATTAGCCACTTTACATAGTAGCTTTTAAAGTTCAAAGATTATTAAGAACTTTTAAATTAAGAACAATTCTGCATATTTTGTGTTTATAAACGATGATATGTAAAATAATTTGGAAATGCATTGAGCAGCTTATATATAAATATTACATAATTTTATTTTCAAACTTATTTTAAATTTGGATGAGAAAATTATTTAATTGAAAATATAAATTAATACAATTAGCGAAATTATTGATATGTATATATATGGCTGAGCGGCTAGATATTGACTTAGTGTCATTACTCTCGTACTTGTATGTGTAAGATTTAGTGTTCAAATACTAAAGAACCTTGAATGTGTGCATGTGTGTGTGTGTATATATTTGTATATGTGATGTAGTAAATTTATGACTTATTATTAGATTGTAAATTTGTCACTCATCATTATGTGATACATACATGTAAAAATTGATTTTGTTAGCCGTATTAATTAACAAATTTTTAAAATTTTAAAAGTTCTCACTTTAATAATAACAAATATTGGTATTGATAGAAATTTAAAAATAGAAAGCAAGTTCTCCGTATTTTGTGTTTATAAATAATAATATATGATGCATTATAAAAATGTATTGAGCATTTTTACATATAAATAATTCATATTCTTATATTTGAAATTATTCTAAAATTTAAATGAACAACTAGTCACATAGAAAAATATATAATAGTTTTATCTTTACATTGAAAACTTTTTAGTAGTTAATTATTACCTACTTATTAGTGAAGAAAATAAATTATATTTAAAAAATTAAATTGTTAATCTATCCATACGCATTTTGATTTTTGGATAGAAATAAATAATCAACAATAAATGTTTCTTTTAATTTAATTGGAAAATCTGAGAATTGATAATTATCAAAATTAATGTATTAATAGTAAAATACACCAACTTTTCCTATATATAATTCCAATCAACCCCCACCAAAAAAAAAGACTAAAAAAGAGAGAATAAAATAATATATCTTTTTTTTTTTATCAACAATAAAATAATATATCTCTTTTCGCATTCTTGCATCCAAATCTCTCCAACAACAATACAAACCAGAAAATACGAGTTTTTTTAAAATATTATTCTAATAAAAAAATAATAATCAAATTATCACTCTTTAAATACTATTTTTCATATTATTATCTCAGTGCCACATATATTTTTATGTAAGTAAAAACCTATTAGTTGGAATTTATAATTTTTTTCTTATTTAAAGGCTCTACCAAAATTTTACTTGTTCAAACTTTCTTTCTTTTTTTCAAATTTTCTATTTTTTGATAGAATTTCACCATCTTCTAAACTCAAAAATATCAAATAAGCTTAATTATCTTTTTCATCCTTAATCTACGCATCCCAATACTAACAAAATAAGAGCCATTCATTATTATTTTTGCTTTCCGCCTTTTAGAATACCATAATATTATAGTAAGAGTTTGTAAAATAAAATTTCACTGATATTACAAAATAATCTTTCAGGATTTTTAATTTTGCTTCATTTGTTGGATTTATGTAGTTAATAAAATAATTTGTTGAGACACTAACTTTTGTTGTTCATATTCTTTGTTAACTCAAACAACTTGTGATATTTTTTTTATTATGTGATTTATTTTTTAAGACTTTTTTTTTTATTATTGATTTTTGACTCTTGTTTTGTTTATTTATCTCCAAATTCTATTGGCAGAATTTTTGCATAAACACATGATCTTATTGATTTAAGTTTATATACGAACTTTTGTTTGATTTCTTTTTGTCAAACTTTGTTGTTTGTCATTGAGGAGAATTCTATATTATTCCAGTTAATGTGATTGCTATCTTGTTGATTAAAAAAAAAAAGTTTGCTATCTTGGTTGAAAAAAAAGGTGGAGACCTAAGCACCTCACTCATATATCTTATTCTCTCTCCCTCTCCGCCCCAATAAATTTCAGTTAATAAATTTTAATTTTTTCATGAAATAAAAAAAGAAATATGAATTTCAACTAATTAGTTTTTGCTTACATGTATATGTGGTAATAAAAAATAATAATATGAAAAATAATTATGAAAGATGGATAATTTGGAAATTATTTTTTATTAAAATAATATTTAACAAAAAAATACTCGAGAAAACACACTAACTAGGTTCATTTTGAGATACCCATTTTTCGCCATCTTATTGGGTTTATTTACTGGTATTTATAGGCATTTAGTTGAGGAAAAGTGTCCTTCTGTTTGTTCGGCAGGTATTCATTTTATGTCCTATTTGGGTCTTGTGGTGTAAGATTTGATCTGAAGATGGAAATCTGATTTGTAATGTGTATGTTTGATCTATTTGTGTTATTTGATGTTAATCAGGAATTTTTGCTAAAAACGGGAAAAAGAATGTTGGGGATTGTAATGCAAAGGGCAGCGTGCAGAGGCAATGGCGCATCGGTGAGTTGAATTGTATGTTTTGTTGAGTCATTGATTTGATTTTTCGCTCTAATTTGGCTGCTTAACGAATTTGATTTATTCATTTTGGCTCAAAAGAGTTTGGAGCAAGGAATTCGAGCCATTGCATTGAGGGCTTTTTCTTCCACGGCCAAGCAGGTAATGATTGTCTCCATGCAGTTGCAAATTGTGTGATTGATGAAGAACTAATGTTTTGGTCGTGGAAAGCCATTGACACGGCTAAAATAATTACTTGAATGCATTATGTTGTCTAAAATCTCTAGAGTTGGTACTGCATCTGGTGGTTTGTAAAATTATAATACCGTAGGAAATTCTAGCAATTGTGTTCTTTCACTCTCCTTCTATGAGGAGTGTTAAAAAGGCATCACCATGCATAAAAAGTTTGATAGAGTGCAAGTATTTGTATCAGATGCTTAATGTGTTCATGTAAGATTGTTCCAGTTTTGTTTGATTTTTCTATTGGCATTTGTTGCAGATGACAGTGCGTGATGCGCTAAATTCAGCACTTGATGAAGAAATGTCCGCTGATCCGAAAGTTCTTTTAATGGGTGAAGAGGTATCATGGAAGTTTGATTTGGTTTATAAGAGAAAAAGGTTAATTCTATATGGTTGGTTTGTTCTTTCTGGGTTTCATGATATTTGTTGACTTGTTTAGTACTGTTATACAGGTTGGTGAGTATCAGGGTGCATATAAGGTGAGTGGTAGTTCAATTATCACCTCAAAGCTTTAAAGAAAATCTCCTGTATTACAAACTAGCTTTTAATTTCTTACATTCTGTTCTAGATCTCCAAAGGGCTTCTGGAGAAATATGGTCCTGAGAGGGTTCTTGATACACCTATTACTGAGGTTGGATTTGTCCTGTACTCCGAATTGTTTGTTTGAGTTGAGTGGTAAACATTTAATTCTCAACTGTGTAATGCTGTCCTAGGCTGGATTTGCTGGAATTGGAGTGGGTGCAGCATATTATGGTCTCAGGCCTGTATTAGAGTTTATGACTTTTAACTTCTCGATGCAGGTTAGATTTCTTTATCTTGATGCTATGTTTCAGCTTCATGATTTTGATAGTTAGAAACATTTCCTTCCACTAATGCATTCATTTTTTAACAAATCGCATTCCTGTCTTCCTGAATTAGGATAGCAAGTCTTGCTTTTTTCTTTGGGCGAGCAAAGCAGTCAAAGAACGAACCAAAGAAAATGATTGTTCTAGAATGTCTATTCCTCACAATTGCTCCCTGTGATGCAGCTCTTTAAGGCTGCAAGTCTTTGTTGCCTGTGGCTACCTACAAGTTTTTGTTGTGATGTTGTCCTGGATGCTTTTAAGATACTGTACTGATGCTGTACTCACACTTTTCATATCAATTTCTGATATTATCCAGGTCTTATTTTTTTGTGTTTTGTATTAGAATGGTCAACAATAAGCAAATCTCAAGATACGCAATTCAAGCCATGAAATAATAAACTTCATTGTGTTAATTTTCGGTTATGATACATCTTGATAGTGAATCATGTCCATACCTTGCTAACAGTTGACTGGATCTATTGTGAAGAACTGCTTAAAATATTGGAATTGCGGGATATTTAGAGACAATTTTGGCTGTTTTGAGTGCTGTTTATCACCCAGGTTATGGAGATGAAGAACTTGAGCCTTTGTAGTATTTTGTTGCATTCTTTTGAATATATCTACTAGCTTCCATTTCAGACATCATAGTTCAGCTATCAAGCAGAATTTGAGATCTATAAAAATCAGCTTTGATAGCCAATTCATCCACAAGAATTCAGTGTGCAGTATTGCTGTGTGTTTCAATGACTTGTTTTTCCCCTATTATTTCCATATTTATGAAGTTAGAAGTTCTAATAATTTTTTCTTTTCTTCTTCTTTGTTTCCCCATTTTTTTTTTGTTTGTTTTGGAGGGCGGGGAGAGGGGGGGGGGGGGAGTGAGGGGAGGGTTGGGGGTTGGGGGTTGGGTGTTCTGGAGGAATATGGGGAGAATGTTCTGGATGCATATAAACTTTAGCAATATCCTGAACATGAACAGTTTGATAAGCATACTTCAATACAAAGAAAGGGATTAAAGTTAATAAAGACTCTGTGAGGTAATTTACATGTATCTTGTAGGCCATCGATCACATCATCAATTCCGCTGCAAAATCAAATTACATGTCTGCCGGTCAGATATCAGTGCCTATTGTTTTCAGAGGCCCAAATGGTGCTGCTGCTGGCGTGGGTGCTCAACATTCACAGGTATGAATATAATTACTAGCTATTGTGGTCTTGCTGAATGGTGTACTACTAGAAAGTCCTACAGTCAAATGCCTGTGTATGTGTTTAAGCATGTAAATTGTTTTAGAAGTTGTCTTAATCTTGTTATTTGCCTGGAGATCAATCCTTTCTCTTCTGCCTAGGCACTCGATGCAACACTACATCTTTAACCAAAAAGGTAATCTGGATAAAGTGGCTATTCCTGCTACTGCTAAATTCTATCACTGACTGACCGCCGTTTCATATCGACCAACTAGAAGAGGACTGGGTACCAAACATAGCAAAAAGCCAATCAACAAGGATCCCTGTGGTGGATTAGAATTGACCTTGTTCTCATGTATCCAACCTCGTCTTTAAGAAATGCTAGAGGGGAAGGGATCCTTTCCCTTCAATGGAACCCCCTTGAAGAAACCTTCTTTTAAAGAAAACAAGAAAGACTCCTTAAGTTTGGGAAACACTAGAAGCTAGGAACATGTGTAGCTGCAGCCATATTTATTGAAGAAAATCTCAAAATATTAAAAACATAATCATTTTTTTCATGCTACGGACCATTAGGCCACACTGCTAAGCTGTAAGCCACCCAAGAAGTTTTTCTATTAACATAACATCTTTTGATCAGGTTTGACCATAGCAGTATTTGCAGAGCAGGTAAATTGTAGTTTTCTTATCTCCAATGTGAAAGAGGTGTTTGTATTAGAAGGGCCCTTTTTTGGGCCAGAAAATTGGACACTCTTTTGAGTTTGTGATGAATTAATAAATGAATGTTTAAGTAGACTTAAATATTAGTGTCGAGTAGCCATGACATTTTCTGCCTGTGGAAAAGGAATTTGGTAGATTCTACACCTGTTGCTGTAACATACCAATGTTTTCCGTGTTGTGCACTGAGTTTTTATTCTTTGCAGTGCTTTGCAGCATGGTACGGTGCATGTCCAGGACTAAAGGTACTGGCTCCATATTCTTCAGAAGATGCCCGTGGCCTGCTTAAAGCTGCTATAAGGGATCCAGATCCTGTTGTGTTCCTTGAAAATGAATTGCTGTAAGTAGTATCACTGTGATGATTTTCATGTCATTCCCAATTTGATATATGATTTTGTATCAATCATTACTTAAGCCTATTGGGGATTAACTATTTTTGTACAGATATGGTGAATCCTTTCCTGTCTCGGCTGAAGCTCTTGATTCCAGTTTCTGTCTTCCCATTGGAAAAGCTAAGGTAGACCTTTAAGAGTATATTATGCTTTCTTTGCATTGTAAAGTGTCTTAAATATTAATTTTTCTTGCCTATAAAAATTTTTGGCAGATAGAACGTGAAGGAAAGGATGTAACAATCACTGCTTTCTCAAAGATGGTTGGCTATGCTCTTAAGGTCAGTCAATTACTTATGAATGAATAAGGTTGATTATGATCTGTATGACTTGATTTTCCTCTTTACTAAACCCCTAGATAGTTTTCAGATAAGAACCTCTGAAGATAAATTGCCCCGCAAAAGGATGAATTATCTGCCTGGGGGCTATGGTTGTGGTTCTCAATAGATTTTATATATGTGGAGTTGCAGTTTTTAGAATTTAGAGAAGTTTACTCCAAAGAAACTGGATCGCTGAATGGGATACATCCATATTTAATAGACATTAAATTTCACACTGATATTCTTGACCTTCAATTACCAACCTTATTTATCTGGTAAGGGGGAATGTTTCACACTGTCTGGAGCTTCATTATGGCTTTCACTTGATTAACTCTGAATTTCATCTATTTTTTTTTCTTCTGAAACTTAAAAATTACAAGACTGGTTAATCTTGCACAATTCATGGATACAGTTATGGCTAAAACACCAGTACTGTCATAGATCTCATGGCACAATGCTATTTTTCAGCTGTCTACCAAGTTATACATGCAACTGGGCTATCTGAGAGTTTACTTCTGCCCCAGTATTTGCAACTCTCATTATGACTTCCCAAAGCCCAACTTCTATATTGAAAAAAAAAACAGAGGAGCAATATTTGCTGATTGAAGACTTTTGTGGATTCATAATGCATTAGACTTACAAAACCTGATTCAATTAAGCCAATCCCATACTAACCTGTAATCAACTAAATTTTTTATTTGAATTTATGTGTTGATATATTCTTCTTGCTTTTTGAATTGACTTTTTAGTTGAATATGTATAGGCTGCTGATATTCTCGCAAAAGAAGGGATTAGTGCTGAGGTAATTCGAAGAAATCACCTATGCCTTTAATGTTCATATTAGAGTGAATATAGGAATTCTCTGAACCTTAGTTTTATTGGATTGCTATTTGTTTCCACAGGTGATAAATCTTCGCTCCATCCGCCCTCTTGATAGATCTACAATAAATGCTTCTGTTAGGAAAACAAACAGGCTCGTTACTGTCGAAGAAGGTGTCCCTCAACATGGTGTTGGTGCTGAGATCTGGTCATCTTCTTTAAAATCTCTTTCTCCCTCTATTGCTCTAGGCCTTATCTCCTTTCATCACCTATTCTTATTTAATGATTGTTCTCGTTTTTTCAGTGCTACTGTTGTTGAAGATAGCTTTAATTATCTTGATGCACCTGTTGAGAGAATTGCTGGGGCCGATGTTCCCATGCCTTATGCTGCAAATCTTGAGAGAATGGCCGTTCCGCAGGTTTGGCTTCCTTAGTTATTTTCTTGCCTTAAAATCAACTATGTTGCCTTTAAGAGCATTGCATGAGCATAAAACTGTAAGAAAAGGAATTGACAGTTGTATTCTTAAATATTTTCTCACGTGAACAACAAAAATGTTGCATCAAGCCGTCAACTAGGGGATGTGATGAGAAAAGCCTGTAAAGATATGCTTTGATTCTTCTAAATGGTTTAAGTGGCAGATAAGACTAACTTTGAAAATTAATGGAGAAACTCTATCAACAAGTAATGGCAAGTTCATGACTTGAGGCTTCATGTTCTAGGTTCCACCGTAAGTGTTTGAATGTTAAATAAGATGGTGCGAGAGCATAAATTAAAGGAGCAACAGTTTGCGAGCATTCCAAGGTGTATCATTCTATGATTGTTCATTTTTCTTATTCTCCTCCTCATTCTATGGTCTGAACTTGAGTTGATATCTCATGTAAATTTCATCTTATTTTGAATAATTCCGAAATCACATTCCTCTCCACTTTCATTCCTTCAAGATTATGGCAACTCAGTCTTGGCAGATAATCATACTTCCACATCCCTGGCTTTTCTTATTCCATAATGCTTTGCATCATGAAAATAGAAAATTTGGAGGGCAAAACAAACAAATGAAAATAGGAGAGGAATAACTGCGAACCCCTAATTTCTCTTTGAATCGACAATGCCCTACTCAAACGCAAAGTAGTAATGCTGGTGCGAGTGTGCTAAAATTCTTCTGCCTTGTTAATAAAGATTAAACTGTTTTGGCTCTTCAGTTGTTGCCCTTCCAACCCAAAATACATATCAAATTTGGGATCTATTTTTCAGGTCGAAGACATTGTTCGTGCAGCAAAGAGGACCTGTTACAGGTCAAGTTAATTTGGCTGCAACCTTGGAAGCTACCCAGGAAAAGAAGGCTATGTTCCTATATAACCATCTGTCCGAATTACTTATTATTCTTTAAACCCCTGTATGGCGTTCTTTAATCGTTTGAATGATTAAAAAATGTCAGGGGTGGCAAGTGTGCTCTTGCTTTACCACAAACTTCCACAGGAAATAAGTTTCTGATACTTCCTTTTTCTATTCAAGGCAATTTTGGAGAATGTTAACTTGTAAACCAAATTGATTAAAGAAACTGAGAGAATGAAGAAAGAAGCTCTTGAGCGTTTTCTCTGTGTACTTTGTTAGTTTTTCCAGGCGTCATCCGTCAATGTTTGTCTCTCTCTCTCTCTCTCTCTCTCTCTCTCTCTCTCTCTCTGGGGTCGCGTTCAAATTAAAAAATATGATTTTGTGGGAATGATTTGATGGAGAATTTTAAATGCCTCTTTTTTTTTGGATATTTCAGTTCAGAATAAAAATTAGTAGCTAAAGAATTTGAAATTTATGTCAACTTAAAATTATTCAATGCATCAAGAATCATTGGATAAAATTTGATATACTATATATTATTATTTGGTTTAGATGACAACAATAGTGGCCATACCGATGACAACGAAAACATTCCACATTGGACTTGTCACACCTTTTCTCCTTCCCTTGAGAATCACCAAGTTTGGTATTCTTCTCATTTTTGTCTCGTCTATACTTGCCCTTCCATTTGCCTTTCTCATGACCAAATCCATTTGAACTTGCTGCTGTTTTCAATGCTTGCTCCTCTATATCTTGTTGGTTTATTTTCTATTCATGAACCATCAAAGAACTCTGCAATTCATCAATTGAGAGGATATCAATATCTTTAGATTCCTCAATAGAACAACCATTATAGTTGAACTTTGCTGTCATTGAGCATTGTAGTTTTTTTCAACAATAGTAACATCCTCTTGCTTCTCCCCATGAATCCGCATTTTGTTTGCAATTGCCATCATCCTCGAGAAAATACTCCGTAACCAACTCTCCTGCATTCATACGTAGCGTTTTGAACTCAGCACGAAGAGCTTGGAGCTACGCTCGAAACTTCTTTTTCATAGAGCTCCATATTTGCTTGGAAGTGTCCTTGCAAAGAATAGTTTCTAGTCTCGAGCGATCAATAGCTTGGAAAAAGAAATTCTTTGCTTTGAGATCCTTCAACCTTAGTCCTTGTATCTCTGCTCGTTGCGTTTCAAACATAAGAGTCCCAGCCATTGGCTCTTGCACGCCATTGCTAACAACCAACCAATACTCTTTGGACCTAAGGAATTTCTCCATCAACATGTTCCAATGGTCATATTGACCATCAAAGTGAGGAATGGCAAGCTGGACAAAATTTTCAGAGGCCATCACTTGTTTCTTTTTACTAACTCTATTCACACTTCTCTCGTTCTGGCTCTTGTACCAAATGTTAATGAGAAATAACAGAGCAATTTTGTGAGAAGGAATATTGCAAACTAAAGATTGACTTTTGCACTCTCAACACTCTAAAAATTCAATTACAGCAAGTCTTTAAATAGAGAAAATTAGATAGTCTTACATAACCATAATTCCTAAAAGAAAGGAAAAAAAAAAACTACTCAGCCCTTAAACATAAAACTGTCAATGAACTAGGAAACTCACACATTTCTAGATAAACATGAAATCAAGTAAACTTGCACAACTGCAAATTACAACATCTTATTCATATTTAATGTGCTTGTTGAGTAGTCAATTGATTCAGTGGCATTGTACTTGTATTTTTACTTGTGTGCATAAGTTTTGAAATTCAAACTTTAACGAAATTTTGATATGCGTATGTGTAAATAAATAGATATTTAATGTGCTTTTATACATTTGAATTTACTATTAAAATCTCTAATTTAATTAGTTATTTGTTATGATATTGTACTATTTAATTCATGTTTAGATATGAATAATATAACATCTGTAGTTTTTAATTCGCTACTCAAATGATAATCTTTTATGACATATTTAAAATTAGCTTGTTATCATAATCGATGGACTTTCAAAAATAATATTCACGTCATGTATTTATTTTTAATTAAATCCTATAGAATTTCAATCACAATTTTGAGGAACAATTGATTACAAATACCATAAGTTTAATTTTATAAAATAATTTATCCAATAACTAAAATATAAAATTCAATATAATACTTGCAATAAACGTATAAAATGCTTAAGGAAGGACATTAATTTTTCTTATTTTTCAGAAAATAATACTCATGTCCTAAATTTATTGTTCATGTTCACTTTCAGACATTTTATATGGCAACAACAACATCTCATTTAATGCCTTAATGTGACATTATCAAATTTCAATTGCTATCTTTGGGGAAAAAAATTAGAAAATTTACATTTTATATATTCTATATCAAACTTGTATCTGATGTGGGTATGAAAAATTTCACTCTTAATTCATACTCAAACTTCTTCGGGTAGGAGAAATCAATGATTCAATCCTAAAATCCACAACAAATAATCAAAGTTGGCATGGTCTTCAACGAAAATTGACATTTAGATTATTATTGTATTCATGAGAGATTGTAATGTGCAAAGAAAATATTTAAGTAATAAAGATAATGTACCTAATAATATCAAATTTAAAAATATTTATAATAATGAGGAAAAAGTTGATTGGGTCAAAATAACTTTAGTCACTTGTTGTGAATTGAGCTTTCAACTAATTGTTCGTTTATCTTATAGTCTACATTATTATCAATTCTCATAACAAAATTCATTTGGAGTCCAATTAGTCATAAAAATGCAAGGGAAAGTATTTTATTATTTGATTAGTATATTTTCGATTTCTATTTCAAAGTCGCATCGCACCTCTCCACTCATTGGCATCTCTCCACTCATTGGCATTAAAGTCGCATGCTAGCTTCGCATGTGTCTATAAATCTGCAGCCTCTGAGGTTCTGACAAAGAAGTGTTTTCCCGCAGGGGAAAAATGGCTTTCTCCAATGCGTCCCTCTTATCTTCTTGCTCGGTATGCAACAGGCTCAACCCACTACTCTTCTCCACCCAACGACGTCGTCGCATCACTCTCTCCCGTTCCCACTTCATTCGTTTCAGAAACATTCGTTTTACTACTGGTAAGCACTAAAGTTCTTCAAGAGAAAAAGAAATTCAAGACAACTGAGGAGTGCATCAAGAACATGTGAAATGTTTCACGTGTTAAACGGTCAAGATGAAAGAACCTGTGAATGCCCGTCATTTCTCGTTTCTCATTTGTACTATTATGTTAGAAGTCGAATTAGAGTAGGAGAAGAGAGAACCCATTAAAGGGTGAAGTCTTTTTATGATTTAATAGTGATATCATTTGCTGAAAATGGTGTTGTATTTGATTTTATGGCTTCTAAGTAGTTTGCTGAAATTCTGTTGCTTTCTGTAAATTTCAGTTGCTGGGATTGGGGATAGTGGTGTATTTACTTCCCCGGAAGTAGCAAAGGCATTTGATTTTACTGCGGAAGAAAGGATATACAAATGGTAATTCAAATGTTGATATATGTTTCTGAAATCATTTTCAACTGGAAATCCAATTTCAATTGAAAAAAGGAGCAAGGAAAGTTAATAGGTTGAAGCTATGGTTTTGTAGTTGGGAGAAGATTGTATATGAGATACAATGTTGAAACCTTTCTGTCACTTTAGAGTATGGTATAGTATTATAACATATTATGATCGTATATGGTACTTTATGGTTAGCATATGTACTTTTCTTGCAAATGATTTACGAACATTACATTGTAAGATTGTTAAGAATGTTCCCAATGTTATAGCATGTGTTGTTGTAAGACTGAACATTGAGTGCCTAACCTTCTATCTACCAGATCGAGCTACATTTCAGAATGTTGAAATGCATTGTTATTTCCATACTTTATGTTTTATATCTCATTTCACTCTAACATTATAAGTATCATAGAAAGGTGTCATCTTGTGAATTGACTAGTTTTCTATTGTGTTAATCAACCATTGACTTCTGAACAATGAATCTTAGGTGGGAGTCTCAAGGATATTTCAAGCCAAATTTTGACAGGGGAAGTGACCCATTTGTAATCTCAATGCCACCGCCTAATGTTACTGGTTCATTGCACATGGGACATGCTATGTTTGTGACTCTTGAGGTTGGGAAATATTGATTCTTTTGACCTATATTTTTCTTGTTTCCGTCCCTTTTCAATATTCCATTTTCACATTTAATTGATTCTAATACCCTCCTTACGTAGTGATATCTGTGAGATAATTTTTCTTGTTTCCCATTCCTCCTATACGCCTAGATTTGTAATTTTTGGTTAACTTGTCTTGTTAAAGTGATTTATATATGGATTTCAGGTATGCTGTGTGTGAGACTTTAGCAGTTTGATTGTTTTTTTCCCTTCTTTTCCTGGGAATTTAGAATTCCATGTGCCAAGTGTCTCCCACAGCACTTGCTTTTCCAGTATAGACTTCGTAAAATGGCTAGTTTCAAACACCATTGAATACAGAAAGTACCCATACCCAGCTGTTATAAAACCCAATAAAATACTTTTGACTAAATATATATTGAATCCGCAATCATGAAATTCTAGTAGCTTACTAGTACAAAAAAAAAAAAAATCACCCTAAACTTCAGTATTCTTTCCAAGTCTTTGCATGTATAGAATGCCAATATTTTCCCTTCATTGTACATGTAACAGACTGATGTGGCGGATCACAAGTGTTTAAATTTCCACAGGCACTATTTGCATATTGATTTAGTCGATAACACAGGGCTTATTGGTTTTCTTTGAACTTGTATAGCTTCAAATGTTAATATTTGTGGTTTCAGCCTATTCTGTGAAAAATGTATGATGTTTCTTCGTAGTATTGCAACATCAGTAGTCTGCTGATGGAGCTCTTATAAATCTAGTTTAGACTTTGAGTTCATTTAGTTTAGACAGCTGATTCATACTGTTGGCCACGTCCAGATTTTATATTTGGGGGGCCAACTCAGATTGTCAAACTTTTACACAACCAAGTACGTAGAATAGAATGATATTCTTATATTATAATAAAGCAAGAAAACATAATGCAATTAATGTATCTAAAAGAAGAAAGATAATTAAAAGTCCTAAGTTCATCCAAAATAAGCTTTGATCACTTGGAGAAAAGCAATATACTTCTAATTCAGACAACTAGTGATCCACATTAGTGCAATACAGAAACTGGACAATCAAATGCATAAATTTGTGTTGATGAAATCATTTATTAGAAATATGACAATTGATACGTTCTCTACCAGTAATCAGAAATAATTGAACTAAATAAACAAATTAATAAGATTGGATAAACACCGAGATTATGTACACCCCTAAGATTAAAGTGCTCTCTCTCTCTCTCTCTCTCTCTCTCTCTCTCTCTCTGTCTGAATTTGAATATCCAAGTTGTATTGGAATGTAATTGTTGAAAAGTTGGAAGTTGTTGGTTGTCTTTACACTTTTATAGAACATTAGGGGTTAGGAATTTATTATCGCATTTGATCTATTCTTCAGGTTAGTGTATTTCATACTGCTGGTACCATTAGCATTTTGGTCTGGTGTTATCTGGATTGCATGCAGCTACTCATTACTATAATTGTTTATAATGATTTATTTCTTTCATAACTTCAAAATTTGGCATGTTAATGTACAAAAACCAAGGGAAATTTGTGGCTACTGTCTTTCTGCTCTCTGCTCTCTGCTTTCATTCTCTCCCTGCTTTTGCTCTTCATCATGTCATTATGATTGATCTTAGAATTAGAAAATTGGACAACAGTAACTTCTTGTTATTGATTTTGTTGTGATTTTAGGATATTATGGTAAGATACCACAGAATGAAAGGAAGACCTACACTCTGGCTTCCTGGAACTGATCACGCCGGGATTGCAACCCAGGTTGATGCTATATCTAAAACTACTGCTTTTTCCCATATATATTTGGATCGATGGAGTTGTAGCCAACTATTTGCAAAACAAAATTTGAATTTCATTTTGGTGAACTGCAAATATATTCAGAAACCTATTTTGAGATTCTTGAAATTTTCGCAACTATTGGTCATCACCTCCGTGTTTTTTAATTCATTAAATATTTATTTGAACAAATTTCTTGAGTGAGAATTTTTTTTTCATGTAATTTGTCATGTAAACTAGGATATATTATATGGTCTATGGTCATGTTGCTTTTCTAATTTGTAGCATGAGGGACTGGTTAAGGATTGTGGTGTTCAGTTATTTGAAATGACTCTACCCCTCAATTGCCGAGACAGCTGGTTGGGGTTGTTACTCTACCATTTTTATCATATGGTGAAAGCCTTTTGATCCTGGACATCCCATTCTTTCAAAATACTACTGAGATTTATTTTTTGCCTATCTGGTTCTACCTTCTCAACAGTTTGCAGCACCTTCTGTTTCTGAGCCAAAGTTGCCGCTCCTTTTTTTCTATTAAATCCTTAATTGAATGTATTCTTTTATGATTCTTGAGTTATTGTTTTCTGTTGTTCTGCCTGTTATGGGAAGAAGAGCTTTCATTATATTCATTGTTCTGGTATGAACGAAACACTCCTTATTTTCAGCTTGTTGTGGAAAGAATGCTGGCTGCGGAAGGATTAAAAAGAGTTGATTTAGGTAGAGAAGAATTTACAAGACGAGTATGGGAATGGAAGGAAAAGTAAATCTAATCTCCTGCTTCCTCTTTACTGTTTTCTGCTTATGCCTCTGCCTGCATTTTTCCTTTTGGCAAAAGCTGCTTGTGCCTAGGCGGGGGGTTAGGTGTGGACCTCTACCCATTCTCATAGTTTTGTAATGAGAAAGAAATAGATAGTATATAATTAGCTCTGTGATATCCCAACAGAAAGAGAAAAGTCCAAAGAAGCTGCTCTCTTAGCTAATGCCGATGTTGGATTCCTTTCTCTTAAATTTGTGCAATTAGTGGAATCGTTACCCATTTTATAAAAGTAGATGGCTATTTATTTTCGTTTTCTTACATTTCTCATGCCATTATTTTGTTAATCGTGTGCAACTCCTTTTGATCTCTGATGAAATTTGGAACATGCAGAATTACTGGCTTTTTTAATAGAATTAGACAGTTAACTATTGGCAGTTCATTAACCATCTTTCAAAAGCTTAGATATGACAGTAAAAAAAGAGGATAAATATTTTGCAAAGGTACCAGGATGGAAATTTAACAAAGGTGATATCATTGAACCCATTGTTTGATTTACTTTTTAGTCACTTTCTATCTTTTCTTCTTTATTTCACTATTTCCATCTATATTGTTTTCCACTTGTGTATTCTGATTGGGGTTCCTGTTCCATTTTTGGTTTTTGGCTCTTGCCCCAGGCATGGGAAAGGAGGCACTAGGAAGCTATAATATTTGGACTCCCTTCTTTTCTCATCCATATGATTTTGTATAGAAATTACCCAATGGCCATTAGATGAATTTATGTCTAAATTTGTTTGGGTGAATTAATAAAGGACGCCTTCAAAAGCTCCGCCTATCTCTTACTCTATTTCTCTCCCCTCTCTAGTTATCTAGCTCTCTAGTTGCATACGGTGGTGAGTCTTTTAAAACAGCCTACCGCTGCTGCATGGAGAGTCAATGCTACCACTTGGCAATACTTGTTGATAAAAAATTAATGTGCCTCAGTAAATCAGGTTTGATGATGTAGGAGAAATGTTAAACAAAAATCTGCTAAATCTCTTATAGCCTTTGAGTGACATGCAAATTTTATCATAGAGTTCAAACTATTTCCTGAGGGCTGTTAAGTTGACTGATTTTAGTATGCACCAATCACTAATCAGGATTACACCAAGAGTGTTCTCAGGTGCACCCTCAATGTTAGCCAATCACAATGATATTTAGGGCTGGTAGAGCTTTCTGGATGCCCACTCTTTTGTTTATTAATGGGCAGATCATGTGCTTCCTTTATTCTCATGGTAGGCTTATGTTATTCTATTAGAACTTGTTTGCACTTAGAATTTAGTAATGCACTCTGTAATTTCTTATTTCTTTGTTTAAGTATATTTGAATCCTCATTCAGCAATTACTTGTAGGTATGGCGGGACAATTACAAATCAAATCAAGAGACTTGGTGCTTCTTGTGATTGGACCAGAGAACGCTTTACCCTAGATGCTCAGCTGAGTCGTAAGGCTGTTTTTGTCTAGTAAATCCCCCACCAACCATACATTACGCGTAATATATCAGGATTATATGGTGTCTGAGAATGTGCATGATTTGGTGCTAAGCTATCATGAGTAGGTTACTTATGATTATATCGGAGGTTTTGCTTGGTTGTTTATACACTCATCTCCATTTTCTACTTACATGTTAATAAAGTTCAGCGGCCCAATCGTCAACTACATATGCTGTTTAATTTGGTGAATTGAAGTTTCATAGAATGATACATTTTTCGTCGCACGTGCCCTGCTTGTACTGAATTTTATTCTCTTAACTTTTGCAGGGGCAGTAGTTGAGGCCTTTGTTAGGCTTCATGAGAAAGGCCTAATCTATCAAGGTAGGAACAATTTAGTTTTCACCCTTTCTAAGGTTTTGAGTTAAAGCTTGAGGGACATTCTAGAATAATTTGTATAAGCTTTTTCAGTTATAAAACATGAAGACATTGTTGCGAATTTTTCTTTTATGGGAGTTATTTGATCATTGGTGTTTTCTTGCTTTAGTCATGAGGAGAATAAGAAGCTATCACATCATCACAAACTGCAAACAATACCAAAGAACAAGATGCTCATGAAAATGTTCGTATAGTTGCACACTGCCTCAACCTCTTACTCTGTATTTAGTAAAAGCAAGTAAAAACAGAATGGAGAACATGTAATTGCCAGTTTTATAAATTCTTGCCTACCCTAATGTCTTTAGCATTTCTGTCAAAATGAAAGCTGATTATAAAAAGCCAGTAGTTTTTCTTCTTGATTATACTTGACCAATCTTCTCCCACTATCATAGAAAAAAGGATCTCTTTGGATTAGTGTTACTCACTTTTTACTTCTGTATTCCACTGGTGGTAATTGGTTTTGAATTTATGCTGATGGAAAGCCTTAACCATCTATTGTTGCAAAAACTTGTGGACCTAGCTTTATTGAGCTGTTTGTGTCAATCTCTCTCTCTCTCTATGTTGAATGTAATCTAATATATGTAGTAACAAGTAGCTTCTTGCAGGTTCTTACATGGTAAATTGGTCCCCTAATCTACAGACTGCAGTTTCTGACCTTGTACGCAAACTATGACTAGTTTTCCATTCATATTTCCTATTAGAACTTCTGTTATTTATTTTGTATGTCAATTCATCTTTCTTTTAGGAAGTGGAGTACTCAGAAGAACCGGGTGCTCTATACCACATTAAGTACCGTGTTGCTGGTGGTTCAAGGTATTAGCCTTATTAAAATTGTAATTGCTGATGAGCTGATAATTTCAAATTTAATCTTGTGTGATAAACGCCTTTTTTCAGGAGTTCATTTTCATTGAAGTTTTTAATTGCTGGTTGGCTGATCAAACTTCACATGCTGACTGCTGTTATATGATATGTTATCTCTCCACATGGGGACTTGTTTTTTCTTTTGCTTAACGTAGCTTTATTTATCCTATACAAAATGTTTTTTCTTCGAATGGTTATTGGTTTTCTTATTCACCAGTCACCGCTTAATGTTGTTTCGCCCTGAGATTTTCATTCTTTTCCTTCACCTTCTGGTTGGCTTTTAAATTGCCTTCTACGATCTATATGATTCGCCAGAGGACCTTCCAGTTTGGCCAACTTGGTATCTATGGGTTGGTTATTGCATTTATTTTTTTGGACTTTGTATTTGCTTGGGTTGGGATGTCATAGGCTCAAAATTTGTGTTCAGGCTCAAGAGATGAGGTGCACTCACTCCGTCTCCAATGCCAGAAATGAGAAAATATGCGAAAGATAGATTGGGGCAAATTGAAGAATATATGAGGCATACACAATATGTTGTGACGCATACGTGCATGCATACATATACATTTATATGTATATATAAACTACCATGCCATAAATCATGTTATTTGTAATCTTTCTGCTTGATAATTTATATATGCTTGTGCCAATAGCTGCCACTGAAAGTCTTGTGCTCTATATTTCCTGCTCCTTCCTTGCTGGCATGGTCACAGAAATGGTAAATACATGTTCCATTTTATGGAGAACCAACCTTCATATTGCTGGTTAAAGAAGTTGAAATATCCTACATAAGATTTTATGCTATTCATAGATGTAGAATGTTAAGCATGAAGGATATGTAAAAGAGAGTGAGTAAATTGCTTAGCAGGATAACTTGAATGGACATGTCATCAGTTGAAATATATGTGTTCTAAGTACCAACCAATCACCAGAGTCGGAAAAAGAAAAAGCAAAAAAAAAATTTATGACGAAAAGAACTTTAACATGAATTCATCCCATATGAGAGCTTAAAATTTTTTTGTATTCCCATTACAATATAACATGGAAGTAATTCTATATGTTCATTTGCTCTTATAAGAAAGTTGTGTTCTTCTACATCATAGGAGTGACTATCTGACAATTGCAACCACGAGGCCAGAGACTTTATTTGGCGATACAGCTGTGGCCGTGAATCCAGAGGTAACTTTACCTGTTTTAATATGTCATGGAAGATTACAACGAATGTGCGTTTTATTTGCCACAGTAAGTGATCCTTCTGAAGTGGTTTATCTTGGCTACACAAAGTAAACCTTTTTTTCTGTCATGAGTTGCTTGGCCCCTTAGATTGAGTTTAATATCCACAAAGTAACTTTTCAACAGAGAATTTATAAATGAACTAATGTGAGAAGTGTTGTGACAACCGCTGTGAACACGAGATCCCCAAGTCTGCCAGGGTACATGAAATGAAGTGAAGAGGTGCTTTGATTTAGACATTGGAGATTTGCTTTGCCCTTGTAAAGGGATTGCTGTAGATGGTTTGTTTGTGGTTTTTTCTTTTTTTTTCTTCATCATCATCATGTTATCACTCTAGCATCAAAAGGTTAATGGGAGGGTAGCTGGAAAAAGGATATTTTATTGCAGTTTCCAAACTGCTAGTACAAACTGCTTCTGAGAATAAATGCATCTACTCATGAAATTCCTTATACCTCCCATTGTGTGCCTTCTCCAACCCGTGTGTCAAAATCACACACTTTAATTCCAAGGAATTTCTTCCCACATCACATTGTATGGTTGGCACCTGGCCAGAGCCTTCCTTCTTTCCCACCTAATTTCTCTAAATAATTGCAGCTCATCCACAAGGTGTTCCCCTTACCAAAATTTTCTATAGAATACCCAATGTACCATTGTCTGAAGCTCAAAAAAATGCGTAAATGCTGCAATCTAGGGAGCATACTCCTAGGTACCACAATTGTCCCCTGCACTATGAATTAGTACCCGACACTCTTCGTGAAGTCCCTTGAATTTTTATTCTAGTTAGTCAGTGTCCATCCTTTTGCTGGGGGAAAGTGGTGCAATAATACTGAGGCTTGTTAAAAGCTACTGTCATGCGAATGAAGTAGCAATATCTGGGAGCCACAAACATCTATTCACACCTCTAACTCCTAAGAGGGAGAAAAGTGAAAGAAGTTGTTGAGCAAGGTGTATAAGTAATCCTAGAAATGAGATGTCTTTTCAAGTGACTCCAGGTTTTCCAATTTTGAACCTGAACAATACGTGGTTTCAGAGGATCATTCTAAACATCTTTCTTTAAGAGGGCAGGAAAAAGCTATAAGAATGCTTACCAGTTACTAGATATACATAACCATGAAAGCAAGATCAAGAACTTATCCATTACTAGATGGAGAATTTCAAGAAGCAAATGGAGGAGATTTTGATGAGATGTAGGAAAGCGCAAAAGGGATTCGTTTGGGAGAACTTCTGATCACTCAGTGAACAGGCATGGTAAGGGAATCCAACAATGTTATTTTGCATAAGTTCTTTGACTGAGAAGAGTAGGGTAGAAAGATGTGTTGGAAGACAGAAAGGTTGGTCCTCTTTCTATCAAAGCCGAATGAAATGAATGGAGGTGACTACGTAAAGACATGCTGATGGAAACACATTGGGACCATCAAAGCTTGAGGTTTGTTAACCTCATAATGTTAACCTTGAGGCCCACTGCTGAATGCTTAATCACTTTTGGAAACCAATGTGTTGCTTCTACTAGAGCTTTAATGTCTTTTTGGATTTTTCTGGTGGAATATCAGAGGTATCTACATTATAAAACGCGAATTGAAAGAAGAACCATCTTATGTAGAATGCCAACAGAATTTAACTTCTTTATTGACAATAGTTACTTAATAAAACTACATAGCTGTCGCTTGAATGTGCTTGCCAATTGCCTGTCCTCTCTGAAGTATGTTTAACTATTGTATTTGCCATTTTGCCAGAAGAAGTTGTTAAGTTGTTGCACCAGTTGTTTAAGCTGCTTCCAATGGTTCCATTGAATTTAGGTGCATTCTCCTAATAAGTTTTTTTTATGTTTTCTTAGGATGAACGTTATGCTAAGTACATTGGGAAGCAGGCTATTGTACCGATGACTTATGGTCGGCATGTGCCCATTATTTCTGATAAGGTAAAGAGATTCTTCTCTCATGCTTATGATACTTGTTGTGTGACAAATTGTGCAAATCAATGGTTCGTCTCGTACTAGGTTGAATTACTATTGCGACACTATCATCAGTAGGCTAAAACTAATCTGTCTCACAACGGTCTAAACCTAGATCACGTTTCAACCATCAAGATGCCTCCTTCTGGTAGATCTGGGGCTTTGTGGGGGTTGGGGAGGAGGGGGGGGGGGTGGTTGGTGCAAAAAGAAAAGAAAAAGAAAAAACAGAAATAAGAAAGTGAAAGGTCTTGACTGAACTTTACTTGAATTTCTCACATGCCCCAAGTTACATTAACCTGAAAGAGTTGATCTGTCTCTTATCATTTGATGTCATTATCAGATTTACAACTGGAAACTGAAAGAGAGGAGTTTAATTGTGAGCGACTTTTATTGTAATAAAAAACTATACTTTGTGAATACATAATAAATAATATCTGATGCATATTGTATTATAGTTTTGATGGTTGTCAATTTCTTATTTTGTTCATAACATTTCAGATAACTATCAGTTCCTCTGTCGCTTCTAGTTATTCTTATGCATGCTTTCATTATTCTGAGTGGATGTCCTATTTCTGAATATACTTGTTGATGATGCAGTATGTTGATAAAGACTTTGGAACTGGTGTCTTGAAGATAAGCCCTGGCCATGATCACAATGACTACCTTCTTGCCCGGAAGCTTGGTCTTCCCATTCTTAATGTCATGAATAAAGATGGGACACTAAATGAAATTGCAGGCTTATACTGGTACTTGCTGAAAGTTAGGATGTCAAGCTGTTTTGGCAGTGGCAAACGAATTCATGTTTGGCCTAATATTTGTAATTGTGCTAAATTGTTCAGTGGTCTTGATCGGTTTGAGGCACGAAAAAAACTATGGTCAGATCTTGAGGAGACAGGGCTAGCAGTAAAGAAGGAGGCTCACACTCTAAGAGTTCCAAGATCACAACGTGGTGGAGAGGTGTGCAAATATTGGATACTGTTTGCTTGAAGATGCACCTTTTATCTTTCTTGTTCTAATGCAAAGTTCCTTTAATCAGATAATAGAGCCTCTAGTAAGCAAGCAGTGGTTTGTAACAATGGAGCCCTTGGCGGAGAAGGCTCTCCAAGCAGTGGAGAAGGGAGAATTAACTATCATGCCTGAAAGATTTGAGAAGGTATGTAATACTACTTATCTTTTCGGAGCCCTTCATTTGGTTCTTTGGACCTTGTTTTGTCATTCCCATATGTTCCATGCCCATCTTGATTTTATTATTTTGTTAGTTGTTGAAGCTGCCAGTGTTCTTGACATTGCCTCCTCATTAAGCTCCATTTTTCTGCAAATGCTGAGCAAAACATAGAGGACAACTAAAAGCCTGATTGTCTCTAAAACTATTCCACACATTACTTTCTCTGATTTATTTTAGTTGGATTGTTTAAATGTAATTATTTGTTTGGAGTTGGATTTGTATCCTTACAAGTGTATGTGATAATTTTAGATATATAATCACTGGCTATCAAATATCAAGGACTGGTGTATAAGCAGACAACTATGGTGGGGGCATCGTATACCTGTTTGGTACATTGTGGGTAAAGACTGTGAAGAGGAATACATAGTTGCTAGGAGCCCTGAAGAAGCTCTTGAAAAAGCTCGTGAAAAATATGGAAAAAATGTTGAAATATATCAGGATCCGGATGTTCTTGACACCTGGTTTTCGAGGTTTGTTGTTGAGCAATTTCCTTGAATGTAACTGTCCATTTGTTTCTATACCTCCCTTTCTCTGTTTCTTGCCCTTCCTGTTTTTCTCAAATAAAAGTCTGCCTTGACTCAAGGACATTTAATACATGAAATCATCAGCAAAATATCAGGAAGGAATGATATAATTTGACTAATATTTATCACTATTTAGCACCAAAAATTAGCACACGATTCTTTAAAGTAACTGTATGTCAAGTTTCTATTAGTACCTTTATAGGTTTTTGATGGAATGAAGAAAATATATATTAACTTTTCTTGTTTAATTTCTGCAGAAAACTTTCTTTTCATTTTCAACTGCTCGTTTTCTTTGGTTACTGAAGGAGAATGTTATTGGTAGTTATGTTGTTTGGTGGAGAACATTACTTTGTGAAATGTTTAATCAAGTTGTTAGATGATTGATTATACAAGCCAAAGTAAATCATTACATGGCATATTGCATTGAAATACAGCACAGCAATCGATTTATGCAGCATTCCTGAAAAAGATAAGGGGAGAATATTTAGTGAATTGCCTTTATTCAACTATCAGCTACTTCTCCTGGGGTAACAATTTCAGCCAGCCCCTTTTCCTATTGATTTAATGACCATTCTTTTGCAGTTAAGAAGAATGGATGTCTTTGCAATTTGAGAGATTTTTGGAGATGTGGCTGGTAGTAAGAATGGGGAATGTTTGAAAATTGGTCTGAGAAGTTGTGAAATTGTGGGAAGTGAATGTGAATGTTTGGTAGCAGAATAACTTTGTTCTTTTACGTAAGCAGGAAAAGTCTGAAATGCCATTACTAACAAATGAATTTAGTATTGGAAGAATTATAACAAATAAACATTGGCATGCAATTAATCAATAATATAATTAACTAGCAGCAGTCCCTGATTTAAGGTTTTCCCCCTTATGATTAGGCCCTCTGTATGAAAACAAAGAGAGGGCTGCAAAAATATCCCTATTAACTGTACACAACTGAACGACTTGATAAATTATCAGGTTGACTGATAAGAAAATGTCGAGAATTCATGGATATGAGTTAATAGAAACTGAAACTATTCTTAGTTGCCTCATATTCCTTCAATATCCCTCCTCAAATAAATGAGGGGTTGGATTTTTCCCTAAACATGTTGCTGATTCCTGAACAAGCTGTCCAATATTGATGATAACATTTTAAATAACTTCAAACTTAAATGGTTAAACTCATCCTGTTTCCTTTCTCTAGTGCACTGTGGCCTTTCAGCACTCTTGGTTGGCCAGACGTGTCAGCAGAAGATTTTAAGGAATTTTATCCTACATCAGTTCTTGAGACCGGGTATTTCATCTTCTGCTTGTGCCCTTTTTTTTTTTTTTTTTTTTTTTTTTTTAAAATGACCTTTTTGTCTATCTAGTAACAATTCAGTTTCCAAGGAGAACAGTTAATGTATTTGAAAGAATTCTCCTAGTGCATTATTTTCTGTTGAAGAAAACACCAATTACACATTACAAGTATTTTTTTATTACTGTGAAGTTCTGCTGCTTTTGGTTTCAACTGCTTTAGTGTTACATGGAAGTGACTTTATTGAAAGAAGGATTTCTTCCCCTCTCTATAACTGACAACTATATGCTCTCCACCAGGAAATAAATAGATTTCGCTTGATTTTTTGTTTTAATACTAGTGCATCTGAGTTGGAACCATAACAGTTGTCCTTGCCTAGAAACATTAAATTGATTATTCCCTTTCTGGCCAATCCATTGCATCTTATAAGGCTTTATATCCTACCAGTTATGTCAGATACATCCCCTATAGTGAAAGATATTTGTTAACCAAATAAAGTGTTGTTGCTACTTTTCTCAAGAAAAAGGATGTTGTTAATTTCTTTGGGTGGTTCTTTTTCTTTCAAAGGAAATTCCAATTCTTATAATGCCTAAAGATAATATAGCTTCTTCATTTGAACAGGCATGACATATTGTTCTTTTGGGTGGCAAGAATGGTGATGATGGGAATAGAATTCACTGGGACAGTTCCATTTTCAAATGTTTACCTTCATGGCCTTATTCGAGATTCTCAAGTGAGTAAAATGTGAGGCACAGAGTGATATGATGTTTTTATCCGTGTCTCTATCACAATTCAGTTGCTTTTAGCATAGACTTTCAACTCTATTGTGGGTTCAGATCTTTATTGTGCTTAGAAGATTCTGATTTTACCTGCTAATTCTGCTATTTTGTTAATTTACATTTGTTCATGAGTTCTGTTGCAGATAATTGCAATCAACTTTGTCCTTCTGTTCATATAGTTCTTACTCTGATTTGTTTAATGTTCTTGATAACAGAATTATGCTGTTATTTGTCAGTGTTATGTTTCCATTTATCTATAAGAATCTTTAAATTATTATGATGTGCCGTTCAAAAAATGAAACAGAGTAGCCAGAAATTTTACTTTTGAAGGCTTCGGGCCCACCATTTAAAAGGTACAAAAGGAGGTAAAATAAATTCTAGACAGAGATGGAGAGAATATTTCTTTTTGTTGATGAGACAGAATTTCTTTAAAGAGTTCACTTCTCAAAGCACAATTTAAGTCATCATCTAAATTATTTATTAACACCAAGGTTTTCAGAATAGCTTGAAATAAAAGGTATGCTTCTTGAAAGTTCATTAATTAAACTCCTTCATTGCAAGACTACAGCACCAACAGGCTACTTAAGTTGCCTAAAAAAACAAGAACTAAGAAGTAGTAATAAACGCAGAAAATGACTGATGCCTGCTACATCATCTAATTATTCTTTCCTAGTTTATGCTTAATAAAGACACTGGCTTGCTGCAACAATAGCAATTTTGTGCTGCCATTGTCATTAGGCAGATGAAAAACTGTATTCTTGTTTTGCTGAATTTATGATGGTTGATAACATGTTACATTAAGCTTTCCAGCCATGTATTCTACTAAAGTGGGCTAATATATGAAGCTTAGGTATTTTGGTCACTGATTCTTATAGTTTTTGGAGAGCTCTAGCTGTATATTAGTTTATAGTTTCAAAGACATGTTATGCTAATCCTGGTAACTCTGCTAAAATGTTAACTATCTAAGTTGTGGGTTCCTCTTATGAAGTACATGATATGGTCATCTGTACAAACACATTAGGCTTTATCTTAATTTTCACCTTGTATACTTTTTAATCACATTTTGCTCATTTAATCTGATGTATCTTGGACTTGTTATTTCAGGGCCGTAAAATGTCTAAAACCCTAGGAAATGTTATAGATCCACTTGATACAATCAAAGAGTATGGCACTGATGCTCTACGTTTTACTCTTTCTCTAGGAACAGCTGGTCAGGTTTGTCTTTCCTCTAGACATTTCCTTTGCATCAACAAAATTCAGCCTAAAGGAATCAATTATAATGATATGCTATAACTGGCACAACTTAGAAGATGCATCCAGTTCTGAATTTATTTGTTGGTTATCTTAGTAGTTTTTTTTGTCCTTTTTTCCGGTTGCAGGATCTAAATTTATCAACAGAGAGGTTGAGTTCTAACAAAGCATTCACCAACAAACTGTGGAATGCTGGCAAGTTTGTGTTGCAGAATTTGCCTTGTCAAAGTGATTCATCTGCTTGGAAAGCTATGCAGGACCTTAAGGTACTTTGACCTCTTATGTACTTGGTATCAAACATTGCTCGTTGATCGTGGCCACATACTTCTATTTTGAGCTATAAACAGCTGTGTGAAAAGTCTCAATCCTGA
This sequence comes from Jacaranda mimosifolia, assembly GCA_018894105.1. Lineage (NCBI taxonomy): Eukaryota > Viridiplantae > Streptophyta > Magnoliopsida > Lamiales > Bignoniaceae > Jacaranda > Jacaranda mimosifolia. The sequence continues at coordinate 33,140,754 of CM032122.1, read as the reverse complement.
AGATGTAGAGCTATGATTGGTTCCAACCACTAAATGAGACACACTATCTTCTTTTGTGAAAATAGAATCTTAGTCCTCTTAAGCTGCTTGATTGTGTACCTTGAAAATGAATTGTTTATCTGATTTGAGGATAAAACCAGATGCTATCTTGTTCTAGAATGTGGACATCTTGACTTCTTTGATTTATGTAGTCAATTTTTCCATCACCTTGCATCTGCCGTCTCTGAATATCAACTATATTTACTATAGCTCCATCCATCTGTATGATCTCATTGCCTTGATACTGCATTGTCCTTTCTGTATTACAACATTGAAAAAATCGTTTACATTTCTTTGACGTATGTATCCACTGTGGTTTTACAGTTTGATATGGAAGAGTCACTGTTCAAGCTACCTCTACCAGAATGCTGGGTGGTAAGATATAATGTCCTGATAATGTTATTATGTACAGGTGGTCTTTCCTCTTACAATTAAAATTGGGTTTTAATGCAGGTATCAAAACTTCATATGCTAATAGATGCTGTCACCATGAGTTATGACAAGTTTTTCTTTGGAGATGTTGCAAGAGAAATTTATGATTTCTTTTGGGCTGAGTTTGCTGATTGGTATGTGACTATGTGCTCAATTGCTTCCGCTCCTACTCATTTTGTTTTTCAATTGTTCATTTCAAATCCAGACAAGCCATTACTCCACAAACATTGGGTTAGATGTATGAATCCTCGGCCGTCATTAAAACTTAATTCTCAAATCCTTGAAAAACCTCACTCCATGTGATCATTGACCTCCTTTTTTCCATTCGATAATTAGTTTGATTTAACGTGATCGTGGATAGGAATGAAAAAAGTGTGTTTCTGTGGATTCAAGTTATTTCTTGATCAGTGCATTGAGTGATATGTAGACCATGTGTTCTAAAAAGGCATAACTGATGCAAATAGATTGAATCTGTTCTAGAAACAAGAAATGCTTGAGGATCAGAAACCTGACATGATATGCTCGTTGTACCGAACTGAGGTTGGGCACTTAATGGGGGCAGCAAGGGTCTGAGCATGCTCTTTTTCAGTAATAATTTGGCTTCCTGTGCTTATGTTGCCATCACATGCTTGTTCTTCTGCATGACCAATGCTTTTCTAGAGCTGGAAATGTGTCCTGCTTCTCTACTGTTGCATGGCTGATTCTCAACAATCAGAACGTTCATCCTTCGATGTTGCTTTTATCATTATTCTAATCCTTCCTTATGCCAGACTTGTGCTTTCTCTTTTCTGGTCAGGTATATTGAAGCAAGTAAAGCCCGGCTCTATCATTCTGGAGGTGATTCAGTTGCTCCTGTGGCACAGGCAGTTCTCTTGTATGTCTTTGAGAACATACTGAAATTACTTCACCCATTCATGCCATTTGTTACTGAAGAGCTCTGGCAGGTATAAAAGTCTTGGTTTTCTATAGGCATCTGCTAGTTGGACGAACCTCAATCTGTTTTTCGTAGCTATGCGCTAATTCGTTTGGAGCTATTACACGACTAATGTACTTCCTCATGCTCATGAACTCTGACGTTTCTAGATGCCCCAAAATAATATCCAGTTGTCATAATTATACACTGTTCAGAAGTAAAGATCCCTTTCCACCCTCAGTTAATAATACAGGAAATGCATCTTCAGTTTTTTTATAAATATGCCAAGTATTGAGAAGCCAAAATGGACACTCTTTGAAGTTACTCCTTCAAGCTTTTCTAACTTCACTTTTATATGAAAGCTGGTATTAGGCCTGTGTTTTGGTCACTTAGATAACAGTAGATGGGAAAATGCTGAAACAACTCTCGTGTTTTCAAAGCTCACATCATCCATTGTGCTAGCTCAGTTGGAGGATTCATGTGTTTCCGTCATAGTTTTCAGCTCTACATTGGCATAGAGAGATTAGTTTAGTTACTCTGTACACCATTTGAGGTGCACTCAGCGGACAGTTAAAGTTCGAACTTGAATCACTTAGGAAATATATGCTGCTGCTATTTCGTTGGCTTTTACATATTTCTATCCTTCGGTTACTTTCTGTAACTCTAGTTCCATTTACAGATCAGATTCATCACTAAAGCTTGGATCCATTTTTATTTATGAATTGACTGAAGGGTGTCTGTCTGCTCTAAGGAAGAGAATTATGTAAAAAGAGATTAAATGTCATCAATTCACAATTATCTCCTTTCACATAACTTCAGTGCGTGATATGTGGATCTTAAACTAAATCCTTCTAACTTCTTATGGAAAATTCTCATATTATTTGGATTGAAACTGTCCTGTTTCCCATCTGACTTTTCCACATGTTCTCCAAACAGTCGTTACCCAATCGAGAAGAAGCTCTTATAGTATCAGCTTGGCCGCTGACTTCACTTCCAAGGCAAGCTGAGTACATGAAGAAGTTTGAGAATTTACAGGCTTTGGTAACTCATTATTTTTGTATTTTTTTGACGGGAAATGGAACAGTTATAGGATTCTATGGATCTAAATGTTTTGCCTTTGCTGTGTGATCCCAGACAAGAGCAATTCGCAATGCACGGGCGGAGTACTCTGTTGAACCAGCAAGGCGCATATCTGCATCTATTGTTGCAAATTCAGAAGTCCTCCAGTATATCTCTGTAAGTTGGCCAATTTCCTGACTTCTTTCTTTAATCTACATGAATCAGTCTGCTTGTGGTTGTAGCAGAATACCTTTTGTGCGTAGTGAACTATCTGCAATAATTACTTTCTTTGATATTCTTAAAATGAGGCATTTCATTTGCTATGAGCAAGGCCCTTGGCACAGTTTCTTGGATCAATAATTAAATGCTGCAAACAATTGAAATTTGTCTTCACAATGAGGGGAATCTGTTGTTCGTCCTACCCCTTTAGAACTTTTGGATGACGCGATAGATAATGGTTTACCATTGTGTGGCTTGTAATTGGAAGAATTCTTTCTTAGTTTCTAATCATAACTGGGTCCAAGTTATTTAATTAAATCTTCCACGCTCGAAATAAAATCTGGAAATTTTCCAAGAAATTGTAGAAGCAATATAGCCATTTTATTTTGTCCACGTTGAAATTAATATCCATGCTTCAATTGATCAGAATTCGAATGTTTTATCTTGGTTCATGATGCAGAAAGAAAGGGAAGTTTTGGTTCTCCTCTCTAGACTAGATTTGCAGAACATCAGTTTTACAGAATCTCCCCCAGGTATTTCAATAAAATTCACCTTCTCTCTTTGCAAAGGATAGAATCATTTTCTGTGTCTTGTCTATCCTGTGTTTGTTTTTCTTTCTTCCTTAGAGTTCTTGGTTTTTATGGTAGATTTGGACTCTTATAATAAATGTCGTTTTACAATGTTAAATTAATATGAAATGATCTCCAGGAGATGCCAATCAGTCAGTCCATCTTGTTGCCGGTGAAGGTTTGGAAGCTTATCTTCCTCTTGCCGACATGGTAGATATCTCTGCTGAAGTACAACGCCTTTCAAAGCGTCTTGCTAAAATGCAATCCGAATATGATGGACTCATGGCTCGCTTGAGCTCTCCCAGTGTAAGTAGTAGCTAGTTTAAGTAAATATCATATTTTTCTTTCGAATCACAAGGACAAATTTCTGTGCATGATTTAACCTGAGCATGCTTATGCATTAAGATGAATCTCAACAATATGAAGTACAAGGACTTGGTAAGAAAAGGTGGTAAAATTTCTTATCTCTATGTATACAGTTTGTGGAGAAAGCTCCTGAGGATATTGTTCGTGGGGTTCAAGAAAAAGCAGCAGAAGCAGAAGAGAAATTAACTTTAACAAGAAACCGACTTGCCTTTCTCCAGTCCACAGTTTTGGTCTCCAACTAAACTCAAATGTCCTTTGATTTGTTCTGTTGCGAACACTGGTGGTCCGGTGCTCTGGCCTTGAGGTAAGTTCCTCTCATGGTGAAGATGCAAGATTTACAACTAGCCAATTAACATTTCTCAGATTATACTGATGGTCTTCTTTTCGGGCAAAAATGACCATTTTCATCGTCAAAAGTACCAGGTTGATCAATCTATTACTTGTGGAGATTTCTTATTATGATGCCAAGGTACTGGAGAAGAAGGTGTGCATGTGTTGATGGTGAATTCTTTCCTACAGGGGCTATGAGATGGGTATATGAAATGGAAACAGCTATGTATAGTTATGGAGGTTACCACAATCGGAAACCTATTCAATTATTTAGTTGACTTCGTCCAACATTTACTATTTAATAAAGCATGAAATGTGTTCTACATTTTCATAGTTTTGTTCAGGCAGATTGGTCGTGGAACTTGAGCAGAAGAAACTATATAATGGGAGGTACAAGTAGGGGAAAGAAGTAAGCGAAGCTTGGATGTTGAGGACTGTGTTTTCTGTTTTCAACTTTCTTGTTAGTTTGAGTTCATTGTTTTGTCTTAAGAATGCTTTTTTTTTTTAGCTTTCACAATTATTTGTTATGAAGCTCAAGTGGGCAACCTGGCACACTTTTGTGTTAAAAAATTAATTTTATTAATATTAAATACATATTTATTTTGATTGAGAAACCTTAACATGTATCGAATGCAAATTGAACATAAGATGAACTACAGAGAACCAAACACATTCTGATCCATTTATATTTGCAAGTAGGGAGGATACAGAGCTAAGCCCCTTTCGATTCGAGGGGTGGCCTCGCCCCACAAGCACCCAATTTTCCTTTTGCTCTTCATTCCATTTGCCTCCACAAACACGTGACCTAGGAGCCCTACTCATATTCCAAAGACAACCAGATTTCAGTAATATATTATTGAATAGCATGGAGTGGGGGCTAAGATAAACTAAAAAGGAATTGGAGGAAGATAGTAATTACATTATCCGTAATGAGCCTCAAGGCATGGTGTTCTGTGAATGAATTGTAGTTATAGTAGTAACACGAATCTTCACCAGTCAGGAATATCTGCACTGTACAGCAAGGGTACAAGTCCACTATAAACCATTTTCCACCTATGTTTTTCATGATTATACACAAAACCCAGTTATGATTACCAGATGGGGAGTGAAACAAGTGACCTTGTATATAGAATACACTTGATTTTGATGACTGTTAGGGCAAAAACACCTAAAGTTTCAAAATTTGTCTACACTTACCACTCTACCTCCTATCCCCAAAAGTCTCTGAAACTGTTCGTCTGCGGCTGAATTTGAAATCCCATCCAACAGAAGTTGGATAGAATGTGTTGATGAAGCTCCTGGCAGGAGCCCTTTGAGGCTCTTCCTTTCTGTGTTTTCTCCTTGAACCTGCACTTTTTAATGTGGTAGTGCTTCGCAGAGATCGTGAAGACTTTGGATCAAAAATTGAGGAAGTAAATGAAGTATCAGCTGCACCAAACGATACAGGGCCGTTTTGAGATGCATCAAGAGGATGGCCAACGGCTGCATCCTGATGTGGCGGTGGAAATTTGTCGCTCTTGCTTTTTGCATTAGCATCTGAAATGATTCTCATTCTCTGCGCAAAATGTAAATGAATCAACTATTGATATGCACTATCAAAAAACTATATATCTGTTATGGAAAATTTGCTACAAAATTAGTTTCGCAGCTATTACTATAAATTTTCGTAGCAAATGTATCTTATTTTAAATAACAAGCAATAAAATTATCAGCTATCAATCCGTAGCCTTGTCCATTAGAAGCACAATAGATTAGCTATGCATTCTTCCTAGGAAAATTAATATATATATATATATATGTAAATAAATAAATAAAAATAATCATCAGCTACATATTGGCTGTAGCAAAGGTTGACTACAAGAATATCCACTTCGAAAGATATTTGGTTAGGTCAATTTCATAGTTAGTGCTATGAATTTGTAGCATAAGCTATGGATCGGTCGTAGTTAATGTCCTAATTTTTTATAGTGATGTGGGAGCAAAGATGGAAATCTATAAGAAAGGTGTTCCCTAGGAGCTCAAATGCTCCGCTAGTTGTTAAAAAGTAAACTTTAGAAAAGTTTTTCCTTCAGTAAGTTAACAAAGATTGGCGGCTCAGCCCATCTGTTTCTTCTTTTGCTTTTTCTTTGTCAAAGGAGCAAGAAGAAATATGGATCGTGTTATAGGGAATTATTGGGAAGAAAGAAGTTGTTTGGCTTACATCTAAGTTGGCTTGGAGCTCTGCATTAGCTTCTGGGGCTGGAATTGCACGGCTGACCTTGCCATATACTCTTGTCCGTCTATTGCCATCTATGGCTTGAGGTTTTGCACCTAAACCTCGATGCCTACAAAGGCAGAACAGGCATGAGCACATGATTAAGATTTGGTAAACAGTTGCAACAGAAAGTGAAGAGAGTAAAAAGCACCTTCTGGCTTCATCATCTCTTAATTTTATATCCATTTCCTTGCTTGGAGGAAATTTAGGCAAGCTTGATGGCTCACAGGCATATGGTTCAGTGGTAAAAAACTGCTCACAGACAACATATCAATCACGATAGGAAAACTTCCGCTATATTTATTAATGAACGTGTAGAGAAGATTACTTACTTCACTATTCAATGCTGCAGTGGCAGTCCCTCGTGCATCAGGATCAATGGTGAGAAGCGTTTCTATCAGAGAAAGAGCAGAAGGCGGAAAATCCTTAAAGGTCTCTGCTATGCAAGGCTTATAAGGTTGCTGAGGTTTATAAAGGGTTGCATTTGGCAATCTGGATTTCTTCCAGTACTCCTCAGATGGAGAACCACATAGTTTAAATATCTTGTGCAGTTGCTCAACCTATGGGGCAAAATAAATCTGTAAAACTTGGGGGGAAAAAATGACAAAATCTGGTTATGAGAATCTTGGAAGTTTTTTGTATGTAATTCAGGTCTACTTGATCTTTTATCTGGTATTTCTTGCTGCAGATAAAAGTCAGTGAAGATTGCTTGCTATCCTATATTATGTCCAACAAGAAAAGTTCGTTCAGATATGGACCATATTTCTAACGAGGATGGCAAACTAAGGGTTCAATAAAAATGTCTAAACTGAAAAAAGAAACAAAAATTGCATTTGATTTGATTTTAAAGGCAAACTCGGTATCATTTCCCATTTGTATCTTTGAAGAGGCAAAATAGAAACAATGATTGAGTAAAAGCCCTAAAACTGTTATCAAACTTGATCAATCACCCTTTACTGTTGAAACAGATTCATTTCATTTTTTGTGATTTTCTAACCGTTCCAAAGTCTTATAAGTTGAATTAATTAAATTCAATTTTTCTCTATATCTCAAGGTATCCATTCACTCAAAACTGATCTGCTTCCATTTCCACATTCTGTAAGTGGGCCCAGGCTTTTCCGGCTGTTCAATGACCCCTCCCCCCTGGCCCCCCAAGTTCTTCTGAATTTCGAGTAGTATTTAAATTCCTCTGTTTTCAATTATCTAATAAATCTCAATTAAATATTAGGCAATTGTTTTGTAGCATCCATATACCAACAAAGAAAGTCAATGAAGTACCTCCGTTCGTCCCCGCAATATAGGCTTCCCAGCAAGCAACTCTGCCAAAATACATCCAGCACTCCACAGATCAACACCAACACCATAATAAGTGGCGCCAAGCAAAAGTTCAGGAGGACGGTACCACAGGGTGATAACTCGACTTGTCATTGGTCTCTTGCATTCGGGATCGAAAAAAGAAGCTAGACCAAAATCAGCTATTCTTAGGATTCCTTCATTGTCAATTAGCAAATTAGAGCACTTAATATCACGGTGTAGGACACCATTGTTATGGCAGTGCTCTAGACCAGAAAGTAGTTGTTTCATATAGCATTTGACCTACATCGCCAAACATAATGACATGTGAATAAAGCAAGATAAGGTGGATAAGACGACGAAGAAAAAGGATAAGTTAGACAATCATATTGTTTGTTTCTACTATTTTAGTCAGTTTTTTACGAGAAGAAATTAGATATAAGGTCTGTCATATTTAAGATGTTAAGGAAAACATGTCATTGGCTATACGCAGGCATGCGCATCTGGAAAAATCAGGAGAAGCTACTCGTATTTCAAAATTCAGAGCTTCGGGTCTTAGATGTTGTCTTTCTCAAACTTGGAAAAGGTTCCAGTAGCTTCTAAACTAGTCTTCACAACAATCGAAAGCAACCCCATTTCACCATTAACATAACATACAATAACTTGGTAAATACATTTGAATTCATTTTGAAACAGCATGAATCAATTAAAAATCACACTCTATAGATATTGCACATGACATCAGAGTCGTATAGTTCAAGCATGGGCCAGAAAGAAACTATAAAATAAATCAAGTAGAAGTTCTGTACATCTGAGAAGTGAGTATGTTACAATGAATAATATAGGAAATATACCATTATATGTTATTTGAGTTTTGCCATTCAGAGCACTTACTGATAAATGAAGACCATTAGAAGTCCTCCACAAAATGTAATAACCTACATTTTGTAAAATAGAATGTCTAGGCTTCCAAATTCTGCCTCATATAAATTTTGTAAATTAAGCAATTCAGATTTTGGATTCATGCAAGTCCAGGGAATATAGTCATCTGCAGATAAACTTTTATATTTGATGCATGTTCTCCTTTGCATGATTTTAGTATCAAACACCTATTTGGCAGCTCATAATGTGCTTTAATGCATAATTGCAAGTAACTTCTTTCTGTCTTCTCTGTGATTTTGAGAAATATGGAAAGAAAAAGATTGTCAGTTTTGATCCTAAATTATGAAAATGCATACACCTCTGGCCAGTCAGCTGAAAAACAGGAGGGAGTGGGGGTGGGGGAATGCAAAATGTGGAACCCCTAAGATTAGACAACCACACCCAGAACCTAGAAATGCTTCCTGATAGTGATATTATAATGGCAAATGTACAAGAAAGTTACAGCAGATTGCTAAACAAAGATGGTTTTATATATCTAGGATCTCTGGTATTGCCTAGTTTCTAAGAGTTGCAGGAGATTTTCTAGCGTATATTCAGGGAACTAGCAGTCTAGCATATTGCACTTGAGAAAGTACCCATTAGGCACCTTTTTTCAGAGGTGAAAGTAACAGAACACTGCAATGAACTTCAGGTTGTCATTCTCAAACCAAAAGAGAAACTTGTATCACAATAATGTGTGCTCTGTAACCAAATTAACATTATCAAAAGAGAGATTCAAGACAAACAATTTGACATGCATTTGACAGCATAATTGATGTAAATTAGGCACTTTTCTTGTTTTCTAGAAAGGGAAATTAGCATGTTGCTAAGATGTTTCAATCACAATGCTAACATAGTGCGCACCCCTCCCCCCATTTGGTCTAGTAACCACCAGAAAAAATAGCAGTTACCTGCCAGATAAGCAAATGAGCAACTTGTTAATTGTATGAGATGGTTCAAACATATTGTTTGAGCAATATCATATCCGCTCCGGACACTCTAATAACCACTAGAAAAAATAGCCTTGGATACCCAACCGTCAAGGTTTGGGACCAATGACCAAGAAAGCTCTATTAGTAGCATCCAAAAAGCACATGATGCAGAAATAGCAGACAAATATGACCATATAATCCAAATTCTTCAGTTACATCACAACCAGAACGAAAGATCCTTCATGTATAACTAGAACTATGCCTCAGATAGGAGTCGAAAGGTCCCAAAAACATGAGAGATTCCATACGGGCCACGTCATAGAAAATTTCACTATCTCCGTCATTACTAAATAAATACAAGATAAATAGCTCCAAAATGCCAACCAGACAATGTATAATCCTAACAGATGCGTATCCGGTGAAATAGTGAAAACGAAGCATGTGAAGATAGCCAAGCATTAAAACATTGTGCACTGATTAAACCCATCAAGCACAAGAAAGTCACAGATAATCAAAAACAGATTCTTTTCTTCCTTCAGAACTTACTTACCTGGGGCTCCGTGAACTTGGCACTTTGGACGGCAGCAAGGCCGGCAAGATCATGTTCCATATACTCGAAAACAAGGTAAAGACTGCTAGACATCCTGGAAATAACTAGACCTTCAAGCATAATTACATTGGGATGATTCAGCCTTCTCAGCACGAGTATTTCTCTCGCCATAAACCTGACTGTCTCTGGCTCTAAATTATCAAACCTTACTTTCTTCAGGGCCACCACCTTCCCTGTGATCAAGTCCCTGGCTTTATACACATTGCTATATGTCCCTTGCCCAATCTGCACAATTATACCAAAACCCACCCTAAAAATTCTGAATTAATTCATAAACAATACTAATACTACATCACAAACAGAATGTGTAGGCAGGTGTTCTTGTCTTTTATACTTTTGGTCATAGGTAACTTGTAAAACCAATGGATCAATACAAATCCACAGCCAAAATAATGAAGCTTTTATACTGGAACAAGAGAACCCTTTAGATGGATGGGTATTTAAAAGAAGAAAAAGAATTCTTGCTCCGTATTGCAACAGTGCATCAAAGTGTTGTACCTTTGGCAGAAAAATTGATACTTTACACTGCTTGCATTACACACTCAGGCCAACGTCAACGCTATAGCATACCAACATGCATCGCAGTATTGTACCTTTCTAATCAACAAAGGTACTTTTTTTCCTTGACACTAATGCTAAACAGAGAGTACACACAGCTTGAAAAAATGACGGCGATTACCTTATCAAGCTTCTCGAAGGTATTGGCACGGCGGGGTTTCCAGTCCTTGATGGCGTTGCCAGCGACGTCGTTTAGCCACGACGGCCACCCCACACCGCCGCTGGAGACGCCCCTTGTCAACCGAAACTCCGGAAGCGCCGGCGCCGGCGGCGCTCCGGCTGCCGTCGCGGCTGGAATCTCTTCGATCTTCTTCTCCTTTCCTCTCTGCGCCACGCCGTTCTCCACCATCACAGTGGCGGGCTCTGAATCCCGCCGTTCATCACTTTTTTGCTTCCGTCGACCTTCTCTTTTTCCGGCGGCTTTTTTTCCAAGAACACACCCCATAACCAAGAGTTTTCAGCTTACTTATCCGAACTCTCAGCTGCCCATTCCGATTAAAATTGCAAAAACTTTGAAAAAAAGAAAAAGTAGAAAAGAATCTTGCTTCAATCGAAGCACTTACTAGAAGAACAACTCGGCACCTATTGCTCACACACGAGTATGTGCGTGTCACCGATGCAAATGAGACCCGGGATCAGCAGAAAAACTTATACAGTAACACTACCACTGTGCCCCCCATTAATTTTCAAGAAAAAAGAAGAATAAAACAAAAATGAAAGAAAAAGCAGTAGTCAATTCATGCAGTAAGAAACTCAGCCAGCAGAGAAAATATTAATACACAAATAGAGGAAAATTTAATAGCCAATTGTATTCTGGCGGTCTGTACTGCGCATTTATTGCTCCCTGTGGGCATATGTCTGAGTTTGTGTTTGAAAATTGAGGAATGGTAAGCTATTTTTTCAGGTAAAAATGACTCAATATATATACTCCAGCATTATATCCACTTAGTATAGGGACCATTCTTATGAACTTTGTGTGGAAGTCTCTCGTGAAGAATGTCGTTGGGGCAATGCTTGATCTTGGCAGTGATTTAATTAGAAGTCTTTTGCAAAAATATATTTCAGGAAAATATTTGAAGAAGAATAATAAGTAAAAGTTTTTGCATTTTACTTTTCAGTAATTTTTTTTTAATTGTAATCTTTTTATATGAGTTTCTGTTGATGAACTTTCTTATATCAAATTTTATATTGTTGAAATTTTTAGAATATGGCAAAATAAAATATACTTTCATATATTATATTTTATGATTGATCATCAAATTGAGAAGATTATATTACAGTTTTTATGTTATAGGGTATGAGGACATAATAATATAGTTATTCCACATCAAAAGGAATCAAGATTTAAGATAATTTATAAGTTATTATCCTTCTCCCACATTTTAAGGGTACTCTTTCGAGATAAAATCTCCCAACATATGCATGTTAATGGGATAATATCTTGAAGTAGTCAGTTCTTCATATCTAGGAATAGATCATATCATCATCAGTTGGCGCCGTCTGTGGAAACAACGGTCATGTGCCTCTTCTCAAGGCCCTTGATATGATAATATATAATTGTCCATCATCTATATAATTGTCCATCATCAAAAGAAGTTGAGACCTGAGATAGTTGAACTATTCTCCCTCTCCCACACGTCAAAGCACCTTTTAAGGATAAAATCCTTCATCATATGCATGCTGACGAGATAATACTCAAAGCAGTTGAGCGTTTATATCTGGAGACAAATCTGTACAACATCATATAAGATGTAGTACCAGAGCATTAACTGAAATAGGCTAATAGTGTCGACAGCATCATTTAAAATAATTCCAAATTAAGTAAATTATATGATTGCTAAATAAGAAATAAAATTCATGTGAAGCATAACAATAGTTGAGTAGAAAGAGTTACAATAATTTATACTTTTATCATTTATCACACTTAAATTGTGAGGATAAACTACAATTCATAGTAATTATACATAAGGTGCTATGGATATAGTATAATTTAATTGTGCTAATAATTATTTGGGGAATAAAACTCCACTTAATATTTATGCTCTTTGATAAATCACAAATTCTTTTTTTGATGTGGTTTTACTAAAAGACCCACATTATTATCTTGATCCTTTAATTATAAATAAGTAAACTATCATTTACAATCCTCTGTATATAAAAAAATTTAGCACATAAAATGCGTCAAAATATATACGCAAATTAAATTCCTACACTATCTAATTCTTTTTCTCTTAGTTTTAGTTTAGCAACCAATACATTATTACCTACACTAAAGTTTTAGCAGTTAATTCAATATAATACATAATTATATAACAGAACTCATATGAAATTGAAATAAATACTAATATAAAATAGACTAATATTCTTATATTTTATTGGGAAAAAAAAACTACAATTCTTAGTTATATCGAGTGGTCAGTTGGCCAATAATACCATCTTCACATTTATAATGTGAGGTTTGATATTTAAACATTTACGAACTCTAAATATGCGTACGTATATGTATACAATATAAATAAAACAAGAACTTTACTACTTGAATCTTACTTCATCATTTTTTTAAATTAATAATGATGATTAATACATAGCTTTAAAAGTTGCAATAAAAATTCTAAAAGTTCAATCCTTCTATCGTGAAAGTTCATTGAATTCGTAATATAATTAATTACGGCAGAAAGATTTTTGATTTATGATATAATATAAACTTAACACGGGGAAAACACCCTGTGCCGTTTGCGTAGCACAAACAAATATGATGAGAAAATTATGACTTTTTTTATATTCACGTATTGCATGTAGAAAAAGATTTTGTATATAACTTCCATGAAAAATAGATAATAAAGTTTGATATAAATTATAGAATTAATTGCTTAGACCCTTGATGTTTAATCTATTTACCAAAAAAAATCATAAGTGTGTCAAAATTTTCAAAATTCCCCTATAGTTCACTGATTTCTTACAATTTGCAGACGATATTTGTTGCCGTAAAGGATTTTACACAATAGAAAAAAGAAATTAAATAAGAGTTTATGTAAAATGAGCTACACAATAGAACGAGTTGAAAAAATTAATCTTAAAATTAAATTCACGAAAGTATAAATATAAAACTTAATATCACATAAAGTTGGGATTTTGTGAAATAGGTAATTCAACTAAATGAAAAATTATTAAACTCTGATTGAATCTTTTAGCCATATTGTTTTAATTTTGACCAACCTCTTATGACTTCATGAATATTCATTCATATGAAAAGGTTGCTTTTTTTATTTTGGGCTTTTTAGATTAACAGAAGTGAAGAATCAACAACGTTAAGAATTAGTCATGCACTAATTTTTTTTGTGACATACAACAAAATTTTCAATTTCACTAATATAATATATTATAGTATTTTATTTTCTCTAAAGATTTAGTTAGTTTTAAGAGCGTCTGTATGGATTTAGAATAAGTAATATAATAATAATGTACACATATATAATTCTTTTAAGTTCTATTTTCCTTTTTTTTATTTTTTTATTTTTTACTTCTTACTTTATTTAATTTTCGCTGGGGAACAGAAGTAGGATTAAATATAACAAGCTACCTAATTTGCCAACCTAATTATAGGGCATCTTTTGCATTTATGACATATTTGGTGCACATTTACAGCTGGTAGGAAATAAGTTAGGGTCCACTCAATTTTTTCAAAGCCTAAATTAATTTGGTATTATTAAAATTAAGCTACAATTTATTTTAATTATTCTTTAATACCCAGGAGTTTAAAAATGTATCTTTCGGTTTTTCAAAAATGGACTGCAGGTGTTTACAACTTATTTTAATTATTCTTTTTTTTTTTTTTTCATACGTTTGACAATTGAAATGATTGATTTCTATCTTTGTAGAACTAATTTTAACCAGATTAATTTTCATGAAAGAATATAAACTATAAGCATATATATTATGAGAGATGGACAAATTTTAATTTTAAAAATCTCTATAAAAAGTTAAGTAAAAGATGCGTTTAGACAATGTAATTATACATAATAATTTTTTGTTGTAAATTTTTTATTATTATTATTTTATCACCATAATAGAATATTATAGTTGTAAACATTCTGTGAAGTCATAAAAATTTAATTTCAAAACATTCTACAAAGAAATTCAATAAGAATTGCATTTTAGATAATTCAACTACATTCAACGATTTTCCTAATTTCCAAATATTTATCTTTTCGTCGAAGGCATGGCTTACGAATACTTTATGAAGATGACAAAATTTAATCTAAAAAATCTTCATAAAAAAAATTAAGAGTGACACTTAAGATAATTCAATTATATATAATGATTTTCTGTTAAAAATATTTATCTTTGCATCAGGTTTAATTTCGTTACTGTATACCGTGAGAGAATTTTAAATAAATCATAATTAATTAAAGTCTCATCCTTACTCTAGTATCACATTGAATATGATCCCCACCAGACATACCTAACATTTGAAGGAAATCATTCTGAAATAATTACAATAAAATCACTCACTGTAGAGTTTGTTTGTTAATTACCACCCCCAGATCATCACCTTAATGCGTAGGATAAGTTAATTATGGAGTAAAGTTAAAATTAAAGATTTAAACATTTCATAGGATAAAAAAAATTAATGGAGAATGAAGTTTTGATAATATGAATTTATGAATTTTATAAAAAAAATAATATATATAATTTTAACCTTATCAAATCATCATTGCTAAAAGATAATTTAGAGGATACATTAATAAAATTGGTATTTAAATTATTTTCTTATGCTGAATTTTCTACTTTATCCTTTAAATTCCACTGTCCATTTTAATTGTTGGAGTAATTAAAGGAAAAGTTATGTAAAAGATAAAAAATAACTATCATTATAAGTACAAAACATTTTTTTTTTAATAATAGTAAAGATAAATTTCTATCCTCCCCCACCCCACTTCATTAATTTTCTTAACTTATTTATTCTTTTGTAAATAAAATTCAAAAAATCCACCCATACTAATTACGTTGTACAAGTGGTCCAAGTTTGCACGTGGTACTAATAAGCACAAAGGTCTCGTCAATATGAATGATAAATCCCACTTGATATGGAATCTTATTACCAGAAAAAAGAAACCTAATCATTCATCAGCCATGGCAGGTAAGTTCAATTGTTAAGTCATTATATAAAATATTATTACTTAATTTAACATAAAAAGCAATAGTTAACTTACTATTATGGGGAATAACGGGATAGCAATATTTAAATTGTCGTTTGGATGAACTTATTTAAAATATTTCAAAATTTATAAGTTGTTCGATTTTATTTAAAGAAGACATATTTAAAGCAATTAAATAGAATAAGATTTATAGAGTTTATGAAATGCTAGTGATGATAATTTTATAATTAAAATGATCAAATAAGGAGCTTGGTATGATTTTAAAAATAAATAAGAAACTTTTTATATATTTTGAAAAATATTATAAAATTTTAATATTTTATCTTGAGATATGATAAAGTCATCTTTTAAAATTTTTATTAAACATTTTACTATATTTTGTGAACTTCAAATATTTATAAGACGCCTTAAGAGAGTTTATAAACTCATTTAAGGACCCTCTAAATCACTGGTCTAGAAGTAGGGACATTAATTCAAAACTTTATAATTGTAAAATATTTGGATCTCAATCTTTATTATTTAATTAAGGTCCGATTGTGCTTGAAGTTTTAAATTAAGGATTTCAAACTCAAAGATTTCATTGCATTTAGATCTTGGATGATTTTCAATCTCCAAGGATTTAAATCTTTTAATTATTATTTAAGTTTTCTCTGCAATTTTTGTAAGATAACTGAAATCTACTTATTATTGAAATTATTTAAAATTCTTAACTGTGCATATTTTCATTTAAACAAATATAAAAAAATTCAATAATGTCCGAAATATATTAAACACGCTAGCCATTGTATCAAGTCATGTCAGATTTTTTATATTTATTTTTATTCAATTTTTAAATATACCAAATATTATACCGCAAATCTGCTAGAGTCATATCTAGGGTTGTTCAAAAAAAATATAAAATAAAAATAAAATCTACCGAACCGACCGAAAATAAAAATAAAATCGAATTGAATCGGTTTTTGATTTTGCATTTAAAAAAAATCAATTTTCAATTTAATTTTTTTACATGGTTAGCCGAAAATGGAACCGAAACCCAAAAAAAAAAATTGTTTTTTTTGGGTTTTTGGTTCGGTTAAACCGAACCGAAAATGATTTTTTTTATGTATAAATTTTTATTATTCAAGTGCTGTTATTTTTAGTTTTTCTTTCACATTCTTTATTAAATTTTTTAAGTCTAAGATTAATAAATATAATATTTCAAATTATGTAAATGTTAATGTATTTTTAAGTTTTTAGGATAAATAAAAGGAAATTTTTGATGAGGTGAAATAATTGAGAAAACAAGAAGTAAAATTGGAGAAGAGAAAATAAAATTATATTATCTTTATTTTTTATAAAATATAATTAATTTTATCATTCTATTACTAAATATATCAAAATAGTTATCAAAAACCCTATGTCTTATAAATAGTATAAAACATATTTGTCTATAATTTTCAAAGTGTTAGTCCATTCCATCAAATTCAAATCTTTCAATAATTTTCTATCCTTGGAGCTGAAAGGAATCAAAACATTTATTGTTTTATGTGTTCTGGACAATAAGAAATTCAAGATATTCCAGAATAATTAGAGATTGTGAATAGGGAAAAAAAGAAAGAAAAGGATTAGTCCACTTGTATTTTATTCACTTATGATACTTAAAACGAGAGGGCATTTTATCCTTTATGACAATGATTACACCGGCATGTTCAATCATGTTATAGGACCAATAATTGATCTTTTTTTGCCCTATTAATGTAGCATAATGGCCTAATGCATTAATATCCATGATCTAATCATGAGGATACTCCTTAATTTTTTTTTCATGTAACGGCTTAAACTTTCAAATTCTTGAACAAGGTGAAGATTTTATTATTATTGATATGACCTCATTTTACATTGATTGGATCTAAGTGGTGCTAGGTCAAATTAATTAAGAATAATTTTTCAAATATACAATTTTAAAAAAATAATATTTTAAGAGATACAGTATTTTTTTTATACACACACATAAGATGTTCATTACATTTGAATTCCTAATCTCAAACATAATGTGTGAGACCTATGCCAATGAACCAATGGCCACTCGACGTCTCGACATATATAATATTCTGACAAAAAAAAAAAAAAAGAAAAAAAATTATTTTATACAAGATAACTACCTTCTTTATAATATAAGTAATTTTTGCGACCGACCTCACAACATTTGTTTTGTTTACATTTAGATTATTAAAAATTTCTTTGACATCTTGATTTTTCTTGATTGATTTCTAATTTTAGCTTTAAAGCGGTCATGCTATAATGTGTCCCTTCGAAAACTCACATTATAGTAAAAAAATGAACTTTTGATAGAAACCACACGAAAAAAATAAAAAAATTCCATGCTAATTTTTATATACATTAAATATAATTTATTTAATAATTTAAACTTCTAAACTTATTGAATATTTTGCATTTTGTATAGATACTGGTTTAGAAGGACCTAAAAATCCATAATTTTTAACTAAGTACTTCAATATTTTTATGACTTTATTCTTTTTCCAGAACCGATTCAATTGAACGTACAATCAATCTTGATTCAATTTAAGATAATATAAACGTTCTAAATTAAAATACTACGCATTACTGTAAATATCACATCTACGGATAACATATTTGAATATATATCTTCATCTTGAGTAATTTGCTATTTTCTATCTTTCTTTTCCAACTATTTTACTTATTTGAGTGTTGAAGAGTCCTTACCAGAGCTCAATTAACGATCCAAATTATTTTCGATGCTTTCAAGAAACTACCTGTAATTTTAAATTTGACGAACTTGATGAACATTTTCTCAATCTTGACCTATTCAATTTAATATTAAATCATTAGAAAGAATTCTTTTCCAACTCATGGAAAAAATGGAAAAGAAAGACAACACGTAAATCACTTATAACTGTGGGATTGATGAATTAATTGATTCACTATTATTCATTTATCCGAAGAAGAAAAATTGAAAAACCCATAATTTCGTACTTCAAATCAATTATTCATTTTTTTTTTAATTTGTACAATACTTGCATCTAAAACTTTAAAATTTGAATCTGAACCAAATACTTCCATAGTGTGAGTGATGGTGCCATCGACTGGCAACTCGATAACTAATTATGCGAATTGACTATCAAAGTTCTATTCCTTTTGCATATACATACACTTCGACGTATAATTATATATTTTAATTTAATATTTTTTAAATATTCATATATATGCTGAATTATATAAATTAAATGATCGTACATTCACTTTTAAAAAAAAAATGAAAATCGTTTTTCTTTTTCAGCTGGCAATTAGGAAAAAGTTGGAATTTTTCACCGATGGAAATTTCAATTTCTCATGCACGCATAGAAAGAAAACACGATAGTTGCAATGAATTTTCTAATTTGACTATAGTGGAAAAATGAGCCAACTTTGGAAGTAATGGATTCCAATTCAACCGCAAGACTCTTAATACATTTCTGAAGACTTATTTGGTACGTGATAATGAAATTAATATTTTTCAATGAATTAGAATTGAACTAGCACCGTCCCCGTGTTATGTACGAATTCTTTAAAGTTATAATATATTAATATAATTATTAAATTAAAATATAATTAAAAATAATAAAATAAAAATAAAAACATCACAAAAACAGTCAAGCAATTAGTAAAATTAAATATTACTTCAAAAAAGTCAAGTAAAATTAAGTTTAAAATTTTAAAATTTAGTATTTAAAAGTTTGGAACATATAAAAAAATCTCATGAACATGATATCATAAAAAATAATTTTTAAGATTATTCAGCAAGAAGTTAAAAAATTTCAAAACTTCCGAAAGATAAAATTTTATGAATATGATTATATACAAAAGAAGAAAAAAGTAACCAAAAATTAATAGATAGTTGCATTAAAAAATAAAAATATATAAATAGAATATAGACACAAGATTGATCGCTTAAAAGAACATCGTTTGAAAAAACTTAAAATTATAATACTTTAAAATTACTTTAAACTTAAAAGACGATGAGCAATTTAAAACTTAAAACATAAAGAATTAGATAATATATCAAGAATTTGAAAAAAATCTTATTTATTTTAAATTTTTTATTAAAAATTAATTAAGCCAAGATAAAATTATGATAGTAAAGATAAAAAAAATTAAAATTAAAATAAATATATAAAATAATTATAAAGTTAAAATAAATATTAGTATATAAGTTAATAGAAACATTTTAATTTGACTCATAGCTTAGTTATCGAATAACTAAGTGAAGAAAAAAGTGATATTAGTAATACAAAATTAAAATTATAATAAATTGATAATGTAATTATAAACTCAAAATTGACTTTAAAAAATAAATTAGTGATAGGATATGGGGATGAAATTAGAATGTAAAATAACATATGGACAAAATTAATTATTATGTTCATTCTCATTTTTTTGTATAAATGTAATTGGATCTTCATATTATATTTCACAAATAGCAGAAAAAAGGGAATAACAAAAAAGGTTGTTAACCTTTCAAATAATCAAAATTTGAAAATAAAAAATAAAAAATAAAAAATAAAATTAGATATATATTTGATGGAAAAAATTAATGAGTGTATTTTTTATTAAAATAATCATCTCATATTTTTTTCAAAGAGGTAAAAAAAGATCTAAGAATTTATATTGATGAATTGATTAGTATATAGAATTTTTAAAAAGAGTTTGAATTATACATACTCATACATAATTATACATACATAATTACATTATATAAATAAAAAATTAAAATTAAATGATATACTTTTAAAATTATAAATATTAAAAAAGTGAAACAAAATTTAAAAATATTAAGACTAAATAATAGATCACGTCCTATAAATTTATAAATTTACATGAACCAAAAAAAAAAAGGAAGGGGGGGGGGGGAGAGAGAGAGAGAGAGAGAGAGAGAGAGAGAGAGAGAGAGAGAGAGAGAATTTAAAACTAAAGTACAAAATTTAACAAATAAATTAATAACTTGATTCAAAGAATGAGTAAAAACATACTCAAACAAAATTTACCAATAACTAAAGGGGAAAAATGCAACTAATAAAAATGAAACAAAATTAAAATTTTTTAAGAGCAATTAATATATCTCATCTTGTAAAATTATAAAATTAAATGAACAAAAAAAATTTAAAAATAAATAAATGAATTGATAACGTAAACTAAGTAATAAACAAATATATATATATATATAAGTTCACAAATTTAATAACAATAAAAGCTAAATGATAGACTTTATTTATGGTTAAAAAGAAAATTATAGCATTAAAATATGAAAAACCTCTTTCATCATGTAACATACCTAAAAAAAAATGAAATAAAAAAATAAACTATAAAATCAAACAAACATAAACAATTTGAAGAAAATTATAGTATTAAAATTCAAAAAATCTCTTCCATCCTGTAACATACCTAAAATTTAAAAGAAAAAAAAATGAAGTAGAGGAAGTGAACAATAAAATCCAACAAACAACAAAAAATTTGAAAAATGAAATAAAGTGACATACCAAGAGATAGATGGAAAAATTTTATTCTGAAAAGGGTAAATGTCGACGATAGTCTTTGATGTTTCGATTTAGTATCATTTTAGTCCTCAGTCGTTAAAATTTCATCTTTTAATCCGTAATGTTAATATATCATTTCACTTTAGTCCCCAAAACCATTTTCCGGCAATTTTTGGCAGGAAAATTGACCAAGTTAGACATTTTTAAGGGCAAAATTGTCAATTTATAATTTTATGTTCCACTGTCCCTATATAAAGTTTTATGTTCCACTTTAGTCCCTATATAAGGTTTTTATGTTCCAATTTTGTCTCTATGTTAGTTTTTTTCTTTTTCTTTTTATAAATATATGTCCATGTGTGTGTATATATATATTTGTGTATAATATATATGTATATATAGTTGATACTAATATTAGTCACATGCTCATATATTATCATTAATATTTAATAATATATTATTTATATATTAATATTATTTGTGATACTATTGTAATTAATAATATTAGTAATATTATTATTGATATAGGATAGCCCAATAGGCCCAGCCCAATAACACTTAACTAGGACAGGAGCTGGTCTGACGCTCCCTAAGCAGCTCGATTGCCCTTAAAGCCAACTCGTTTTGGACCAAGCAAACATTCAACTGCCACTCGACCTCTGGATCCCTATCTATCGTGGTGGATATTAGCGTTCGTGATCGATCAGGTTATAGCTAATAGGCTCCGTTAGGTGGCCTTAATCCTTCAACCAGAATGATGTAGCTTCGACCAGAATGAGCTTGGTGACCAAGATCCTAGTAGATATTCCTGTTGGAGTGCTCGTCTTGACTAGAGAGGTCGAGGAATGATGAAAGCCCTTTGACCGCATTGAATGCCTTGTCAGGCGCCGTGCTACCGCATAAATAGAGCGTGCCACCAAAAGTACCACCTTTTGCAGGCGTGTCAGGCTAGGGAGCGCCTCTAGTGTATCACCTTGTCCTAGGTAGCTGCCTCCTGAAACAATACACAAGTTGGATAAGATTGGAAAGTCCTCAAGCAAGGACAATGGCCCTTCTTACACAATAGGGGCATCAAAGACATATCAATCACCATGAGCAGGCTAGAAATACCCCATTCCAGCCCTCAACAAGGTATGCACATTTATTGCCTTAAGCTTTTACTCCACTGCTCCATTACCTGGTCGACTTACTGACTTGAGCGTCGGAATGCGTCAGCTGAGGGCACCTCGACTAGCCTGGCGTTTGTTGTTGATTGCAGGACTCGATACCAAGTATATCCCAAACATATCTTTTGACATACCATCTGGTCGGTTTCATTGGACTTCAGCCTATTACACACTTGAACTAAATCCACCCTTATCAATTATTAATATATTATTAATAATATATTAATAATAATCCTAATAATATTAGATAATTATATAATTATCATTGATAATATTAATCTTATTATTCTTATGATTAATTATATATATATTAATAATAAAAAATTAATTTAATATTTATTAGTATCATGTATTATTATTAATACTACATATTATGAATATAATTAAAATTATTATAATATAATCTTTATTATTAGTAATATATCACTAATCATACAATTTTAATTACAATAGTATCACAAATGATATTAATATATCAATAGTATATTATTAAATATTAATAATAATATATGAGCATGTGACTAATATTAGTATCAACTATATATAAACATATATTATACACAAATATATATACACACATGGACATATATTTATAAAAAAAGAAAAAAGAAAAAAAGTAACATAGGGACTAAATTGGAACATAAAACCTTATATAGGGACTAAATTGGAACATAAAACTTTATATAGGGATTAAAGTGAAACATAAAACTATGAATTGACAATTTTGCCCTTAAAAATGTCAAACTTGGTCAATTTTCTGGCCAAAAATTGCCGGAAAATGATTTTGGAGACTAAAGTGAAACGATATATTAACATTAAGGACTAAAATATGAAATTTTAAAGATGAAGGACTAAAGTGATACTAAATCGAAACATCAAGGACTATTGGCGACATTTACCCTTTTGAAAATAAAGAAGTACACAAAGAATAGAGTGAAAAAATTTCTAGAAACTAAGAATATTAATAAAATGACTTTCGAAATACTATATATATAGTGGTATGTATATAAATTAGTTGTTAAAAATAAGAGAAAAAAAATATGAAAAAACTTATCAAAATATAAAGTTCAAATGATCAAGGAATCTACCATGTATTAAGAGTAAGAATGAAATAGATTTTGTAGATAAAATACAATCATTTTTTGATATTAGAGATAAGTAAAGAATAATTTGTTCTAATAAAAAAATGATTTAAAAAATTTAGATATCTTTAAAAGGAATAAATAATATCAAATTTAATAACCAAAAATTAAATTTTAAATTAATTAAAATACTCAAAATTCTAAGAATCAGAATTTTGAATTTCGAATGATATATAATAGTATAGATAGATAAATATATTTTAAATTTTGAATGAAAGAAAATTAGATATAAGATACAATCATATCGGTTAGAGATAATAATCAACAACCAATGAATTTTTTTTAATTGAATTAAAAAATTCAAAATTCTTAGAATTTTTCATTTGACCAAAATTGCACAATTAGAATCAAAATTGCATAATTGTGGGGTCCATACCGTTATGCTATATATAATAGTATAGATAGATAGATAGATAGATATGCCCACCTGTCTATTTAATTAATTAATTCAAACATATTCTCATTAATTGTGAACTTGCTATTTAAATGGAAGCCAACAAAAGAAAAATTAAATAAGATCAAGTTTGACGTCCTTAATTTATATTCCGATCATTAACATAAAAAAAATGATGATTTGTTATCAAAACATTAGGCATCCATTACAAAAGAATTACTACGGCCTAAGAAATTAATTTTTTTAGTTATTGCTATAAATCATAATTATAAATTTTTATAGTAAATATAATTTTTTTAATAATAAGCAACAAAAAGTAGTAGCTATTAATGCATAGTCTTATTTGTTGAAAGCGCAATAAATTAATTATTCATTACCCATAGAAAAGTTAATATCTATATATAAAATAATTATCAATTACAACTTAGTTGTATCGAGGGTTAGCTACAAGGGCAATTTTTGGCTGAATCAATTTTGTAGCTAAGCTATGCATTTTTAGCATCAGTTACGAATAGTTTGTAACCAATGCCCTAGTTTTTTTTATAGTGATTCTTTTAATAATTTTTTTTATAAGATGAATTATTTTATTTTACATCAAAATAATTAAAAGTTTTAAGATAGCTTGTAAATTATTTTCTTTTCTCACTCATTCAAATGCATTTTCTCAAAAATAAATTTTTTGATTATGTATATCAGCAAAATAATATTTCTTAAAATTTGAATTGTCAGGGCTTACAATAAATTTAGACTTCATCAATTTTTTCATTGTTTATATACATAATTCTTCTCCTTCAACGAAAATCATGGTGTTGTTTGGTTCTTAGAGATATATTATTAATTGATAAAATTACACTATGTATGCCTCCCCCCCCCCCCCCCCCCCAACCCCACAAAAAAAATAAATTATTATTCATTTAATTGTGGGGATAAAGAATTCCAGTATATGGAATTCTATTGCTAGGCAGCTTTGTCACCGTTCCAGCAGTCATAGCAGTGACAAAAGGGAAATTAATGATATTTTGGATGGGATGCCAACTGCTTTGAAACATGACCACATTTGGCTTACTTGGAAGATTTTATTTTAATGTTACATAAAAATAAAACAAATTTCATTTAATATTTTGGGACCCTTGATGAATATAATAGAATTATATTAAACCCTTGAATATTGAGTATGATTTGGGAGTAAAGTGCAAGAAATAAACTTCATTTATTCGAAAATACTTACAAAAAACCTAGGATTATTTAACGTGTCTAATTAATTTATTACATATGATTCAAATTTTTGGGACGAGATCATCCATATATTTTTATATGTTCAATGAGAACGTATTGTTATTGAAATATTGAACATGTCAATTGATTTATTAGCATAAGTAAAATTTAATAACTAACCATTAATGATTTTGACATAGTTAATGTGTTTGTTATTTTTTTAATATAAAATATATAAATATTTATTAACTTTTTTATTTGATATTACATCTTTTGGATTTTTAAGATAAATAAAACGAAAAGGTTAGCATAAATTATGATAATTGAAGGAAAAATAAGATTAAAATTAAAGATGAAAAAATTAAGACATTACAGCTATCTTCTCGTTATCTTTCAAAATAAAGTTATTTTTAAAATTAGTTATTAAAACGCTTGATTTTATAAATATTATAAAATCCGATAAAAATCATAGAAATAATGATATCGTTGTGTGTAAAGCGAGGGCTGCCCTGCCCAAGAGACCAAGAGGGGAAGAGTTGACCATAAAAGAAGTAATGTGTTGGATTATTGGTGGGATGTCTGTCTCACAATGTGGACAGAACCACCCTGGCAATATTTACTTATTAGCCCATTGATTTTTCTCCTCACAAACCAATGCAATTCTTCCTTGTAATTTCTCATAATTCAGAATATATAATCTAAAGTCAAATTGTGTGAGTTCTTCTCTTCCTCAAAGTAGCATTATATTTATTCCATGTACAACCAACCCTTCCCAGCTAGCTACTTAAATATCTTTCATTCTTGAACTTTTCCGAGTTATACATAACCTCAAGAATTAAGGGCCTAAAGAGAAAAGCAAATGGGAAAGGTTTGCTGTGAATCGGCGGACGAGTCGACCCCTCTACTAGGGATTGTGGTAGTTGTGGTGATGGCTATCCTACTGTTTATCCTATGCCAGCCTCGGCAGCCTTCCGTTAGAAGATATAGAGTTTGTCGCGTTTGTTATTAGATTATTTATTTTCTATTATAATTTAGACCTTTTTCATTAATGTTTGTTACTGCAGATTTTCTTTCTTGTTTGCTATGATTTCTGGGGGCTTTGCCAAAATGTAATATTATTTCCTTTGCTTTGTCCGTTGCTTTGGCATTTTTCTTAAGTTTCTCATGCAGTTTGACCGTTTGATAATGCAAAAAAGAGAAGGCAGATTTCCGTACTACATTTCTATGGTTAACATATCTATTGATCCATTCCAATGAACAAGTCGTGAATATGAATGATAATTTATATGATTTTATCTTTCTAAAATAATAAAATTATATTTTTTATTTTGTTCCATAACTCGGGCCTATCAGGTGGTATGCTTTAACAAGATATTTTAAGAAGTCTTGGAATTTGACAATATGGCCGACTAGGGTTTGATAATCATGATTTTTCTTAACATTATGTATCCTTTGAAAAATTGGCATGTGTACAAATGATTTTTTTAAACCATTAATAATTAAGTTAATTTACTAAATTGCCCTTTTCTAATTAAATTAAATCAAAATATTTTTAATTATTAAATGTCTTATTTATTCTTTTCAAAAGTTAATATGCAATTAAAAATTAAAAAAATAAATTACATGTACCAACAAAATAAGGAAAAAAAAAATTATAATTTTGAATTAGATACATTAGAAAAATAGTCCCAAATTGATCAACCCCGTTAAATCAGGCCAGTTTCCTAAATATTGATATTCGCCGGCGTCCTTGTCTACAAAAATTTATTATCATTCCTTGGCAGAACATTTTTCTGATTTGTTTTTACCTTTACTATTAGGGTTGTTTTTAATATATAGATTGCGGATTTATTTGTTTCATTCAAAATTATTAAATTCACTATGTTTATTCTTATTTTGTTGGTGGATGTAATTTATTTTTTTATTTTTAATTGTATATTAACTATTGAAAAGAACAAATAAGACATTTAATAATTAAAATTATTTTGGTTCAATTTAATTAAAAAAGGTCAATTTAGTAAATTAATTCAATTACTAATAGTTTAAAAAAAATATTTGTACACATATATATCAACTTTTCAAGAGATATAAAACGTTAAGAAAAATTATAGTTATCAGATCATAGCCAACCCATTGACCATAATCATCTTATATTATATATATATATATTTATTTATATTATTAATCAAGTATCAACCTCTTTTAATGCATGTTCAAGTGATACACTTATATAAAAATTATCTTTATTTTTACTTTTTCCTAATTCTCAGCACTATAACTTATATAGTTGCTACTATTTACAAGCTACAACTCTTCCACTCTATTCAATTATTACTGTTTTTTTAATTACTTTTTACTTTTATTTACATAAAAATTTAAGTAAATATAAAATTATTGAAATACTACAAAATAATAAACAAATACTTCTGCTAATTTTATACTATTCAAATTTTAACACACGTGCAGTCACATATGCCAGAATTGCTCGCATGAATTAATAATGTCAGATTTTCTTGTCCATTTTATCCTTGGTGTCTTTCCCTGTTTTCTTTCGTTTTATCCTCGTTCCACTTTTACTTTCACCTTGTCTCCCCTTTCTTTCCCCCATACACTTGAAAAAAAAAAAAAACTAAGAAACTAATAAAGAAGCAAAAATACGCCTACAAAAATAAATAAAAAGTTTTGTTGTTTGTAAAAAGAAATCAAGTTACCCACTAACAAATCTAAAATCAAATCCCTTATTTCCTTTTTTTTCTTTATTTTCTTTGCACTTTTGATATTCATCTAATTCTCAGGAATTACTTTTATCTTTTTCCACCCAAGAAATAATTTCTCTCAAGAACTACACGGTCGTAATGATAAATTAGTAAAATGAAGAGATTTTTACTTCTTCAAAATAATTTTTCTTCAAATTCTTTTACGTTTTTTGCCCATTTATTTAAGTAGAAAAAGAAGGCAAAAAACCAAAAGAAAAGATAAACAGTACTGGAAATGCTACTCTTAGGACAAGCAAATTTGGACGTTGGAGAAGAAATTTCTTGATTTCCAAGCGATGATGTTTGATGCAATGACATTAGAGGATTCACCAAAGGTGAAACAGATAAAGAAACCACAAAAAGAGGGAGACGAAAGCAATGAAGAGGGTTAAAAGATATTGACACGAAAAAAAGAAGACAATGTTTTCTCAGAATACTCCTTTTGTATACCCATATATACTTCCCTTGCGGCCACATTACCTTCCATTGCAACAATCCATAGCAGCAGCGGCTGCTAACTAGAGCAAAGCTTCTCAAGAGCCAAGTTTTCGTCACCACCAACACTCTCCAGAGTACTCCTCACCAGAGCTTCAGGAAAACCCATCTCCACCAGCTTTTGCACCTGTCGAAATTATCACAGCAATTAGAACTGGTAATGCTGAAAGAATCACACAGAATGTGTAACATTTGGGAAACCATATACAACAAACATATTTTTGCTGGAATTTCGCGAACCTTTTCCTCTACACCAAGAGACGATGTCTTGGCAAATGCCTCTGTCCAGTAACGAGCTGTGCCCACAAAAGTTTGGTAGTCTCTGAGATACTGGGGTGTGTACAATATAAACGAATCAATAAATGGAGATGTAATATTCCAAGCAAACGAGTGAAGAAAAGATGTTCTTAACAGACTCGGAAAATAACCAGAATACATCAGGAGAGCAAGCTAAACAGAAGTTCACACGGGGAAGGGAAAGAACCTGTTGTGCCACAACAGCATCCTGGGGATCATCGGGTTCTGGAGCAGATAGTAATGCTTGAACAGAAAGGAGTGCCGTTTTCAAAGTCAATGCCGGGCTCCATTGGTCTTTCAGGATATCCAGGCATATAGCACCACTTTGACTGCTTATATTAGGATGCCTTTCATGGAAATGAGGGGATAAAAGAAGTGAAAATGTAAATAAATTCTCAAAGCACAATATCAGAAACTTCACATATTGTCAAGAAATGAAGAAAAAGAGAATGTTATGAAGCTAGTTTATTACTTTTTCTTGTTTCTATACTGAGACGCAACAGACCCAACTAGTTCATACTTCATATTTGCTTGTCATGTCATAGTTCAACTTTAAGGTTTATGCATTGCTAATAGAAGTCCAATTTGAAGGATGATAAGACTTTGGCTTCTGAGGAATGCTGTCCCTTTATTCTGTTCATTTATCCTTGAATTTGAAAATCAAAACACATTTATGCTACTGTCAAAATGTAAAAATAAAAAGAATGCGAAAAACAGGAAACAAAAACTTAACCCCCATACTGAACCACCAATGTGTTTATTATCCTTTCTCAAAATTCATAATATATATATAAATAAGAAATTAAATGCATCAAATATTTCTCTTTTCTAAAGACAGGTATATATATATATATATATATATACACACCAAGTGCAAGTCACAAATTTTGCTGAAATCCAAATGCTCCCTCATTAGAGATTTTGTTCCCTAACAAGCACAATGTAAGTCAAGACTACCTACTGCTACATGCAACCATGCAGAGAAAGGGAAAAGTACAGATAGACTGGATTCACCATACCATACTTTAGTGGCAAAATGCATTTTGGGAGGCTCAAAAGGGTAACCATCTGCAAAAGGAAAAAGAATCAAATTGCAAGTAACTGGTCTTAATCAACAAGAACCCATCTCGTGACCGTAAAATTACGAAACAAAAAGTTATTACTACAAAAATTCAACTTCACATATTGCACATTTGAAGGTGCAGGAATCCCAACTCACAGATGGGAATAAATACGCATGCAAGGAGTCCAAGCCTCTTCTTGTAGTGCTTTTGTCAACATTTTTCCTCTCTGCCTGACATTTCACTTTTAAAGACTCTCCATAGAAGAAAATTAGCAAAAATCAAGTTTTTAGGCCCATCCTATGCTCCTCTAGGAACACTACTCCTCTGCTCCCTCATAAAGGCGTATTTGTGATGAGAAATCTTAAATCCATATTTTTTCTAAGTCAAGCTAGTTAACCTGAGTAAGCCTTCACCGTCCACATTTTGTATGAACAATCAAAATTTTTTGAATTTGAATTCACTAGCAAGATATAAATCCACAATCACAATAATCCAAAATCATTTCATTTTTTTCATTCAAGCTTCTAAATAATTCGTTTTACCCAGTACACTCCGTCATGCAGCATTTCACCTAACAGATCCTAACCCCCACCAGTAATATGCTTTTGCAGCTTGTAAAATAGTTGACAATTTTGTTATGAAATACATGAAAAGGTCCCCAAATCTTAATCAAAGGTTACCTCAATGATTTTCCTCTGATTTTTTTACTAGAAATCTAGATATATGTGCTGGGAATACTACATTAAAACTCAACCTCATGTATGTTTTTCCCTTCATTGAATAACTATTGTCTTGAGCTTCCTTTCATTTATTCAACCTCCTTCATTATGCTCGCATTCACTAGTATTTTCAGAACGTGGTATTTAAAGATCTAATCTAGATCTGCCTCCTTGTAGGATGTCTTGTGCTGCAGCAGGTTTTAGGCAGGGACAGGATTTAGGGTTCTGAGCAGTGACGCCATATAGATTAAGGTGGCGTCTGGGTTTGGACAAACCCTATCAAAGGCCAACTTGGCCCCAGCCAAATCATAATGCCATTCTAGCAAGCCCAACCCTACCTAGAGCCCAAGCTTTGCCTTACCTAGCAAAAGCCACACCTGCTATTGTTCGAGGTGGGATCTGTTAGGCGTAGTGTCATCTAAAGAGTGTTCCACAATGGATTGTAAATATTTTAAACAGTGCATATAAAGAGGTGTTCATAAACCTTCAGCTAGAAAAGGAAACTGCGCACAGTAGTTGAGCTAAAGAAAGCAGATTGAATTGGCAGTTATCATGAAAGGTTGTACATGGTTTTATTTACAAAATCCGCCAGTCGGAGGAAATTTAGATTACGTTAAACCTTACTAACAAACTTACTTAACTATTTAAACTATTAACAAACTAAACTAGTTTTAACTAAACATGTTAAAATGCATGACTATGTATTGAAATTTCCAGCAAGCCTAAAAACCCTATACGCTCTCTCCCCCTCAATATAGACGGTAAATATATTTGATAGGCAACTTGGACAAGAGTAGAAATAGAGTGACAGCAGGAAGGGCCTTGATGAAGACATCCGCAAGCTAGCCGTGTGACCATATAGGATAAGCCTGATGGTTTCATTAACAATTTTGTCATGCACAAAGTGACATCTATCTCAATATGTTTTGCGGGTTTATGGAAGATAGACTGTCACTTACTGTCCGTTGGCCGTAAAAAATATTTACTGTCCACTTTGAGGGGGAGGGGGCATAATAGGGTTTTCACACTCACTAGAAATTTCTAGACATAATTATGCATTGTAATGTGTTTAGCTGAAACTAATTTAGTTAGTTAATAGTTTAAATAGTTAAGCAAGTAAGTTAAGTTTGTTAGTTAGGTTTAACAGAATTAATTCTCCCTCCAGTTGACAGCTTTTGTATAGGGGTGTTCTTTTGGTTTTAACCAACCAAAACAGTCAATTGATTAATAAAAAAAATTGATTTTTTAATATGGATAACCGAAAATCGACTAAATGATTAGGCTCAATTTTCAGTATAAGCGATTCAAAATCGATTCAGTTTCATTTTTAACCTAACCGAATAATATGAACTTGTATCAACAAAAAAGTGATAATATTTCTTTTTACAATTATTACACACAACTTTTTTTATGTAACACGAGTATTCCTACTAAATCTAGAATAGTACAATATTTACATAAATGATAAGACCAAAGTATTTAAAATTAATTTTAAATTACATTCAAATTGTACAAATTCCAAATATTAAATTACACTCAAATAAAGTTTAAATTATTCGAATTATATCTAATTCAAAATTTTTGAATTAGAAATTTTTATAATTCATTCAAATAGAAATCATCCAAATAATTTAAAGGACTTCAACTCGACCTTGCCCCCCATATCCCAAATACATATCAATATATTGTCCTAATATCTTATAATAAAGATATAATACAGTATAACAAATAACATTATTGATTATCAATTATAAATTAAAAAATTAGAGAAATAAAATACACAAATAAATAACTTAGATAATTATATTTTAACAGAAATATATCAATATCACAAATAACAATACTTGAGAATCACATCTAAAAACAAAAATTAAATGTACAAACTATCAAATTCAAAATCCAATGAAAGAAATGCATATTTAATTGATCATAGAATAATAAAATTAAATAATAAAAGAATCAAATTAAGCATGATAAACCAAACTAACTTCTTCTTCTTCTTCTTCTTCTTCTTTTTTATTTTTTTTATTTTTTATATTTTGGTTTTTCAGTTTGGTTTTGGTTAACCAGTTCAAAAAACCAAAAACCAAAAATTTATTGATACAATAACTGTATTTGGTTCAGTTTGTTATGTCAGCACTTTGTTTTTTATTATTATTACTTTTTTTTTTGTGGAGTTTGTTGTTTTGGGAGGGGGCACCTCTACTTTAGCATATAAAACCGTGTACAGTCTTGTCATGATGAATGCCAAGTCAAGCAGCTTTCTTTAGCTATAGTTTTCTTTTCTAGCTAAAGGTTCATGAGCATGTCTGTTTCCCAACATTATCATTCAAAAGTTTTTGAAGTTTCATCCTAAGTTTGAATTTTAGTTTGCTGGGTTTTCTCCAACAGCATCACTCATAGTCTTTCCAGAAAAGAAAAGGAACCACTGAAAACATGCACGAAAAAAGAAAAATGTAATTGTATCAGGTTGGCGAACATAGACAAATACAGATCAACATATTTCCTCAACTTTCTCTATATGACTCTTAACTGATCATTTTTCCTTATTCAGACAAGTTCCTAAAGCTTTCATGTCCATCAAAAACCCAAGAGACTATGCTCCTCAAATGAGTGCCCTCCATATCTAAATTTTCACATATATGTACAAAATACACATGTATGGATGAGCCTATCTGTTCAACAAGACTATCATCAACTACCGTAGAGTAGTATGATTTTTACTCCTATCACAAACAAAATTTTAATTTAACGTAAGCTGCATGTGCTAATAGAATACTAATTGGTTCCATCTTTTACTGATATGTTAAGAAAACCAAATGATAGCAGGATTTCTGCCAAAAAGAAAAATGAAAAATATTGCTTCACTATGAACAAATCTTTATATAACTTGCAAGCAGCAGCATTACAGTTCCACAGAATAGCTTTTTCATTCCAAGCCTTCCACATAGTTGTGAAAGGCTAACACCTCACTCGCCTCAGGCGAGAGGCGAGGTGAGGCGACATCAGGTCGCCTCTTCCTCCTCAAGCCAGGCGAGCACCATAAAGTGAGATGAGGCGACCGCCTTTGTTGCCTTGGTAGCCTCAATCACCTTGCTCGCCTTAGTTGCCTCGGTCCAATTTAAAAATAATAATAATAATAATAAATGAGCCTCCTAAAACAGAGGCTGACATTTTGAAATAGATAACCCAAAATAAAGAAACACCCAAACCTTTCTCTACAACCAAGGCATTCTCTCCAACACCTTAATTCTAACAACCTCGACTCTAAGTTCTCTTCTCTCTCCTCTCTTATCGTTTCTCTTTTCTCCTTTCTCTGCTCTCTTTGTTTCCTTTTTTTTTTCTTTTTATATTCTTTTCTCATGCAGACAACACTTTTGATTTTTCTAAAATATTTTTCTTTTTAGTTTGTTTAATATATTAATGTTTAACTAATACTTAATATATTTAATTAATTAATTTGTTAATTTAATACCAAATATGTTTAATATGTTTAACTTGATTTAATTTGTTTTACTATATATTTTTTTCTTAATTAAAGCCCTAGTCGCCTTTTGTTCACCCTCCAGTCGCCTCGCCTCGCCTCTGGCCTTGTGCCTTTAATAACTATGGCCTTTCAGCAAGTGTATATTTCTCTATTTTGGACTATAAAAGAAACAACATCCTTAATTGTGGTAAGTATTCCATCCATTCAAGCATACAATAGATGTTATTAGCATTCTCTTTAGTGTATTACCCTTTGGATGCTGACAGCAATTTTAGAGTTTGGAATCATTAGTTATATAAGAATCTTGTACAATTAAATTATTATTTCTTGCTAAAATAACCCAAAGATGAGACCAAAAAATGATCCAGCAATAGAAATCCAACTAGCAATCACATAGTAGAACAATCTAGCCACTAGCCAACCTAAGTCAAAGCAAAAAAGAACCGAAGATTATTATACAAATTACAAGCATATAACCAATGCAGAAATCAAACAACCGATTTAAAACTAATGGCCCTAAGAACAAAACCCACACTAATATAATCACGATACCAAAAAAATATAAAAATTAAATTAAAAAAATTGGAAAAAAAAAAAAATGAAAAACCCAGACACAGACAGACACGACATAACAAGCAAACATGCCTTCCAAATTCGATGCCCTAAAACCCAAGAAAACAGAAATGTAAATTTCAAAGAAAAAAAATATTTCAAGAAACCGATTCTAACAAAACCCAAAATTCCATGAAACCAGAAGAAAATTTAGAGTTAATATATATATATATATATATATTTATATACCAGGTAAGGTGATGTCGATCTTAAAGGTGCCGCCTTCATAAGGAGTACCAAGAGGACCAGGGATTGTACCAAGCAAGTGGGCAAGATTAGCTTCACCCTGAGGAACGACCTTAATCCCTGAAACATCAAAATCTCTATTGCACTCTTGCAGTTCCTTCTGCACCCTCGCAAAATCCACCATTTTTGTTCTTCTCCTCTTTGTTTTCGCTTCAACTCTGGGGTTTAGGGAGGAGAGTGAGAGCGGCTTTTTTGTGAATATTGAGAAAGCACATGGCTTGTTTGTTTACAAATTTCTAATTCATTTTTCAACTTTCAAAATTTAAACAAATAAACACTACACGTTCTCTAATTTTACTTTTAAAATATCTTTACTATTCACACTCCCAACACATTTTCCAAAGTTTCAATCAATTGTCTCATCATTACAAATATATACATATATTACCACTCATACAATTTATATATACACATATATAAATAATTTTAAAATACACACTTCACACCACCAACCCAACAAAAAAATTATTGATGTGACATCTTATCTCTTCCTAGAACACAAACAAACAAATAATTTTCTCTCAATTCATTCGCTATTTATCACTCAAAACACAAACAAACAATTATCACATTCTCGAACTCTATTTCCCAATAATCATCTTGAAAATTCAAAATTGGGAGAATGCCCCAATTCACATCCAAACAAAGCTTATTTTGGGATAAGGCTTATTTGTTTGTAAATTAGCAAAATATTTTCTAACATTCAAAACACAAAAAATCAACCCAGAACATTCTTCAATCTTACTGTCCAAACTACATCATAAAAAATACACCTAAAATGATTCAAAATATCTTCTCAATTCATTTTTTACCCATTTTTTAATATCTATCCCTCTCATTTTTTGTTCCCATATCCAATCTATATATACACATATATAAATAATTTTAAAATATCAATTTTACCTTACTAACCCAACAAAAAATTTGTTAATGTAATATCTTGTCCTCCTAAAACACAAACAAACAAATAATTTTCTCATAATTTATTTTTCACTTATCACCCAAAATACAAACAAATAACCATCACATTCCTCAATTTCACTTTTCAAAAATTATTTTGTCGAAATATTTTGACAAAATATTTCAATTCATAAACAAACAAACTCTAAGTTACCATAATTTAAATTATATTATCAATGTACGGTAGTCGGTAAAGCGTAGTAAAAGCTATATGTCTTCGCTTTTATTATTATTATTTTTTTATAACAAAGGTGTTATTTGTTTAAATACTTTTTTTTTTTTTTGTTATTTGTTTAAATACTTTTGCTTGAATATAATCTTTCAATTAAGCAAAAATATTATACGCGTAATGGCTTTAATTTAATATAATTGTTTTAATTGGACAAAAACACGATAACATGTAATATTTTTTCTTAATTATGTTTCAGTTTAGACCAAAAAAAAATTGCTTAATATTTCTTACTTTTTCATTTGAGCAAAAGAATTTATTCATTTATATATTGAATTTTTTTTAAAGAAAAAAGGCATGCTTGTTAACGCGCTGCATGTTATAGATGATCTTTTTTTTTTTTTTAATTAATTTGGGGTATGTGATAAGTTGCTATCACAAATTTTCTTTTAAATATTTTATGACACAGCTACTAAGTTAGTTGTCAATAATGACTTATTATTAATGATACATACTAAATATTATTACACTTGTGATAAACTTTTAATAGTATATTAATTATATTAAAATGTTTAAATAATAATTATAACTCGGTCTTATTTGTGTATCTAGACCTTTGCCGCTCTTCAAATAAAAACTTCTTCCTCCTTACCATACGTGTTTTCAAAATCGTAAATCCTTCTTAATTATACTATTCTTTGGAATTCTATACTACGAAAAAATAATATTAATAACAAAAAATAAATAAGGATGCAAAAATTATTATTAATGATACATACTAAATAATAATAATTTTTATTATGTCACTAATGAATTTTTAATTAACATTAATTCTTACTTTTATCATCATATATCTCAATAGTGATAAGAATTAGTATTTCTGTATTTAATGATATATATAGTAACAATAAAAATTATTAGCAAAAATTATAATAACAAATTTTTTTTACTAAATTATCACTATAAATATTTCATTAATTATTAATATTAATATATATAATTAATAATAAATTTTAAATTATCACGTGTCATTTTATCATTTTTCCCCTTCTAGTGATAAGTCCTTCCTCTTCATTACATAGAGTGGGTGAAAGTGTGAAGTCACCCATAGGAAATAGAGATGTAAACTCATCCATAAGACAATTCTTTGAATCCACTAACTATGTAATTAAAATTAATTAATCACCTCTATAATTTTTATTTTATTAATCTTTGATATAGAAAATGATGTGTAATGCCTTTACCTAACATTTTAAAAAAATATATTTGGTGAACACATTACAGCCACGTCTTAACCTAAAATAAGCAAAAACATTTAGTTGCGTAACGGCTTTATAATTAAAATAAATAAATAAATTATTTGACATCTTTAAATATTCTTAAAGGAAAAAGGAAAAAAAATCGAAAGGTATGATTGAGCACCAAATATATTGTTGCAAAATAAGATATATAGTTTTGAAA
The DNA here is from genome assembly GCA_018894105.1 of Jacaranda mimosifolia. NCBI lineage: Eukaryota > Viridiplantae > Streptophyta > Magnoliopsida > Lamiales > Bignoniaceae > Jacaranda > Jacaranda mimosifolia. The sequence continues at coordinate 33,103,389 of CM032122.1, read as the reverse complement.
GTATTCTGTGGTGATAGTTGAATTAATTGTCACATTCCAAAGTTAAATATTTCGGGGGATAGATGAATATTTTTATTGCATTTTGGGAGAATAAATTAATATTTTTTGTTAATTATGATTGTTAAATAATTGAATTATTGTAATTGAGCCGTGAATATTTTGTAATTGGCTTTGAAAAATTTGCTAATGTATTTATGATTCATTTAAATATATCATTATTTTGACATTTTTATGGTAAAAAACAAAATAAAAAATTAGAAAAATCGAGTATATCATACATTGCATAATAATGAGAATTTAACAAATGAACACAATTAATTACACAGATTCAATAATAACAAAGTAAATAATCCACATAACAATGGTGCAATTTGTTTGTAAGATGTCACGATCATGATATTTTAACTTTTAATTTTTTTAATCACAACACTAATGCCTCATTAACATTAAAATAGTGTCATAATGTAACACCTCTAGAAATGCATTAATTACCATATTTTATTTAATTATTATTTTGCAAAATTTTATTTAATTTTTAAAAGTTTTTGTGGGTTAAAATGCAAATAGGAAGGACTTAATTTCACCTTTATTTAATTTTGAGGGCCAATGTATAATTTTTGTAAGTTAAGTGGGCCAATGTGGAGAACTAATAAACTAGGTGGACAAATTGAACATGGTTAAAACCTATTGGACTCAATTGAAGACTGGCCATAAGTCTTGGGGGTCAATCTATAATTAAGGAAAAAGTACTTTTATAAATAAATGAGTTTTCAATTTCACCCCCATTCCATCTTCTTCTTCACCGAAACACCCATCTCTTTCTCTCAGGTGATCAACACCGACGACAGCCCGGAGCAGAAAACAGAGCCAACCATCATCTTCCCCACGACCTTAGGAGCATGACAACCATTCATACAGGCAAAGATAACTGGTGAACCGCATGGAAATTTTGAACCAAAACCCAGCCACGATGGAGCTTGACAAGCATGGCATTTCGATGACTTTTTGACTTGACCCAAGTGTGGGTTTTATAGCTCTCGTTTCAAGGATCACAAGGATGGCCTTGGATTGAAGTTTGGTGCGACGGAGATACCGAAATTTGGAGAAAACTAACACAGCGATGAGTGTTTGAGGCTTCAATTTGGCGGCGATTGGTGAAATTGAGTTGGGGTTTTGGTTAGTCGAGCTGAAACACATCTAACGGTAGTGGTGGTGACTACCTCTGGCGGTGTGGCAACGGTGAATAAGTAGTTTTCTCATCTCATCGAGAGGGACACATGAACGAAAGCTGATCATGGAAATTCTGTTTCGATAGCAAGGATTTGCGTAATTGATCGAAAAAAGGATAATTGTATTGCATGTATATGTATACACATTCAAATCTTTATAAACACTGTATAATCGAAAAGAATTTGTAGATTGACGAAAAAATACAGCCATGCATGAGAAATGAAGCATGCATGCACGTTACTTGAGCCTAGTGAACCTAGATTTGTATTATTTTATATGAACCATGGTTAGTTAAGCTAATTAGGTGAAGAAAATTCTAATTTTATGTAACGAAGACCTAAGCGACCAACTTAGATTATTAATAATAATTGGGCTATTATAATCGATATTGTGTAACGTTATAAGGTTAATTATGTAATTTAAGAATCTGGCTATATTTTCTTTTATTGGTATAATATAAACCCCAAAAATATTTTCGTATTAACTATGAGATTAGCATGTTTTGTAACAATGATACCAGAACAAAAACCTTAACTACCGTATAAGTCAAGTAACTATTCAAGTTGGACTATTAGTAGTATGATTGTAATTGTTAGAAATTATTAGGGTTGAATGGGGATTTTGACAGTAAGTTTACTCTTTTGGTTATGTGACGAAGAAATGGTTCCCGCAGATTAGTAGGCTTTCATTTCAATGCTAAAGTTATTAAGGTGAGGATCCACCGACCTGGTACTTGAATTGATTATTGCACTATGTTAATTGTTGTCCCCCTATGAGAGTCTATCAACCGGTACTTGTTTTGTATAAGCTTATTCAATATTTGTTGTTGAACCCTGTGAGGTTCCACTGGTCTGATACCTATTTTGATTGTCATTATTTGTTGATCGTTGAACCCTGTGAGGTTCCACCAATATGATAATTGCTATGGGCACCCTGTGAGGGTAATTTATCTGTTGTTTCTTTGAAATTGACTATCTCTCGTTCTATTGAACTCTCTATAAACTATTTGAACTCATGAATTGTATCTATTATCGAATTGTGCACCCATGTGTAGGTTTATTTTCTTAAATCATTTATGATAATAAATTGATTGTCCTTGTTCTGGTACCATGAACTTTCAATGTTTGTTTGTTATCATCTAGAATGAATTCGTATTGTAAATTGTTGATTTGTCGTGCTGGCTTTCATGATTGATTTCACATATGATATATGAATCGTATTGTAAATTTAAATTTATTTTAAGCATTTATTGTTCTACCACCTTGCTAGCAAATGATTGTTGAACATTTTGAAAGATAATTATATAGGAGAATTGATGGGTTGAGTGTCTTGCCAAGCTGTCCTGCTTGAGCCATTGTTATTGCCAAGCTGTTATACTTGAGCTATTGTTATTGCCGAGCTGTCATGCTCAAGCCAGTGTATTATCGTATTGTTATGATTGAAATGTCTTATTGTTATGGAGGCATAAGAGTATTCTAATATGCATACTATGCTTGTTTTGCTTGAATTGCATATGTGGGTTGGATTTGCCATTCTTATTTATACTCTGCTTAAAAAGCAATAAGGCTAGAGTGATTTCCCAGTCTAGATCGGGTTATGTCCCGGGCCAACTGAGTCAATATAAATTCCTCCTGAACTGTGATCAGTTGAGACACTCTATACCTCCCAAATAGAATCGATCGAGATGATCAAGTGTTTAAGTCGACGGTTATAGCTCCTGACCTAGCAGTTGCTAGTAGCTCGAAACCCATTTTTTCTTATTTTGGCATATCCGTGTTTTTCTTGTATTACCATGTCAATAAATTACTCTATTGAATTATTGACTCTTGATAGATATTGTATTGCTTTATCTTATCCCTCACTGAGTACTTATGACTTACCTTCGTGTCTTATTTATTTTCTCTCCAGATAGGTATGAGATAGGGAATGATGACAGATGGCAGATTCGATATAAATCATCTGTATTAGTGTTTGGGTGAATGTATGTATATATGAATTCACCGTTAGTTATACTTGGTTTTAGAGATGTTGTAATATGTCATGATGAACTCAAGACTTACAACATGTGTGAATTGTGCACTTGTGACAACGTTTTGGATCTAATTATTATTGGGCTATTAGCATGAACTATAGCACTTTGATATTATTGTATTAAGTTTGAAGCATGTTGTAAGTTCATGATCGTTGTTGTTTATTAAAAATTATGAAAAAATTTATGGGCCTATCGGATAAGATGTTTGCATGTTAAAATATTGACTGGGTGACATCCCGACTTGTGAGCTATCCCAAGTGGGATGTTACAGAAGTGGTATCAAAGCTTAGGTTTGGAAAGCCAAGCTACACTGAGACAGGATCCAAAGATATAACCCTTAAGTGTTTTGCATATATTGAGAAATTCTATGTGATTCGGGGATTTAAGATGAACCTGATTTGCTTGATATTAACAAAGGAAGTTATGTACTGCAAGATGGTTAATGGACATAGAGACGGAAAAAAGCCTGTAGAGGATGAGGAAAATGTAGAATATTTAAAGGAAAGGATTAGGGCTTTGGAGATAGAAAAAGATAAGTTGAGAGAAATATGTTAAACTCTTGAGGAAAGACTCTATGACATGCGTGAGGCTTTAAGTGATAGACAAGCTGAAATTTACCTTTCGAAATCAATACTGGGATTGAGGAGTTACATGGTAGAAAAGTTGAGAGGGGATATAGAATGGGAAGAAAAGCGGGTCAGTATAATATAAGCTCAAGTAGAAGGACTTTGGGTTATACGAGTGCAGATAGAGAAGACCTTTAGGGTATTAGAGTTTGACCATATGAGGACCATAGACATGACCCACATCATTATGAACGAGTTTAGGAGGTTGATGGCTTGCTATGGCAGTACCATAGATCAAGTCTCAAGAGTTGGTGTAGGGATCAACAGCGGAGTAGGGCCATCTAGGGTTCGTCCCTTTCTTGAGTGGGGACTCGAGCAAGGTATTCATATTGAGGAGATACCTGCTAGAAATCCAGTAGGTGTGCCCGCAGAGGACCTGATAGGGGGCGATGCAAATGAAGATTTAGAGGAGGAGCTAACTGAGAAGGATCTTGTGCAGGAGTTCCTAGTAAATGTGCACCCCGATGACAACGTAGTTGTGTAGGAGTTTTTGATAGATGTGCCACTTGGTGACAACATAGCTATGCAGGAGTTTTTGGTGGATGAGCTACCCGATGACAACATAGACGTGGAGATAGTCGAGGACGACCAGGATACATAGTCTGTCATCACGGACATGGAGGATTTAGATTAGGTGGCATGCGGATGTAGATACAGTGCGATGGTGTATATAGAATAGCATAACTTTAACCACTAGGTTGAACAATCAGCTAAGGTTACTTAGATGTAATGGGTGACGCCCTCACACTAGCCTTGTCATTTTTTTTACGACCAGGTATACAATTAGCAAGCCAAATTTCGGAAAATTTGACTTGTAGATAAGCTAATGTAACTGCTAACGCTAACTCGACTATATAGATGAAATTTTACCTTCGGTTATTAGACATACAAATTTTGGTTACTATATGATCAATGTAGTTTGATGAATTTATCCCCTATCCATCTTTCTTTTGTAAATTGAGAATCTGAAAGAGTTGTTAATGATTGAGATTTCATTTACAACTCTACGGTCACAGGCTTAAAAACATCAAGAAAAAATCAGAAGTGTAATGGCATCCCACGAGAGCGATTGCGCACTCGCCCTAGCAAGAGTAGGCCGTCGACAGGAGAGCCAATGCACCCCAAAATCCTAGATGGGAATTGCTTGCTTACCAGCAACCATGGCATAATGAAGAAGTTTCTCAAACCAACCTGGTTGACCAATCTGCTATAGATCAACTCGTTGAACCCCGAGATCTAAAAGGACAGAGGTATCAACAACATGATCAACTAAGGGGTGGTAGAGCAAGGGTAGCCATCGAAGTTACTGATGATCAGGCACTAAAACGGTTCCTACGTTTCCAGCCCCCAAATTTTCTGGGAGAATCTGACGACAAGAAGGCTGAGGAATGGGTAGAGAACTAGGAGAATATATTTAAGATATTAGGCTACTCGGATTAACAAAAAGTTTGATTTGCTATATTTCTCTTGGCAGGGCCTGTACGTAGCCAGTGGAAAATGATTGACCTACTTGGACAGCAGTAGGAACCCACAGGACCTGGGAGAATTTTACCAAAGAGTTCATGGATAAGTATATTCCTCTAGTGGTTAAGCAGTCAAGGGAAAAGGGAGTTCATGAATTTGATTCAGGAAAATCAATCGGTTAGCCAGTATGAGACCGCCTTTAATCGACTGATCCGGTATGCCCCTTACATGTTAGAAGTAGTGTTCGAAAAATTAGATAGTTCATTAAATCAGAAAAATTACCGGTTTATGGCTCACTGGTTCAACTGTTGGTCGGACTGTAATTGAACCACAATCGAATAGTGATATCATAATTATGAAATATATGTATTTATATTATATATTGATTAAAAATTAATAAAATGCCAAAATATAAAACATAAAGAATTTAAATGATATTGTATAACATCACAATCCAAATTTCACAATTCATATTATAAATTATCACAATAATTTAAATATCTCAAATCTGAAGTTTAAAGTTGAGAGTGTGTGAGTTAATTCTAAAATTTAAACTTTAAACCAAAGCTTTTTTTGACTTTTAAATAGCTTATGAGTTGTACCTTAGCCTTCAAACTTCATACTTACACAAAAAAAAATTTAAAAATTATTTTTCTTAAAAATTAAATGGAAAAAATTGATCCGATTCAATTGAACCATGAGCGGTTCATTGATTCACCGATTCGACTAGCTAATTTGAACGATTTTAACAAAATATGGCCTTTTTTAATTTTCCATTTTTTTTAGAAAATGGGACCGATTCACCAGCCGGTCGATGGTCCTACAGGTTCGACCGGCCGATCCGATCCAAATTTTTAAATAGTGGTTAGAGGATGAACGGCAGACCCAACAATTTATACAAGAATTGTGACCAGAGCTTAGACGGGGATTAGCCACTTGTGATCTGCCGAACTTCAATCTGGCAGTGAGCAAATTGCTGCAGTTAGAATCAAAATTGTAGGAGATTCAAAAAATTGAGGATAGAAATAGAAAAGGAAGGTCATACCCCAAAGGGTAAAGTAGTGCTATGAGGAAACAACCCATATTACAGTTTGGAGGCACTACTTCTCGAACACCTCAGATTGGCAGGGCTGCAAACCTGACCCAATAGGGGACATAGAAACAGTATGGATTTTGCAGAGATCTGATCATGAGGAAGTTGTATATTGGATGAAGCAAGGCAAGCGTATGGGTTGTAGCAACGACTAATATTTCTTGAAAGATTGCCCCCAAAAGATAAGTCGAGTACTTGCAGGAAAGGGAAAACAAATGGTAAGAGCTAGAGAGAAACAGAAGGTGCAAGCTCGTGCATATGCTCTGACGGGAGAGGACGCACCAGACCCAAATGAGGTGGTAGAAGGTATGATCTCTATTTTTGGTATTCATGGTAATGTTGTATATGCCCTGGTGCATCTCATTCTTTTATATCTACTACCTTATCTTAAAAGTTGAATAAGCACCCCGAAACTATATCTTATCAGATAGAAGTTCTGACACCTTTAAGAATAGGGTTAATAATAGATACCATATATCGGGATTGTCCAGTTATGATAGGTGATGAGATATATCCAGCCAATCTCATATAGATGCCTATTCAAGGATATGATTTGATTCTTGGGATGGATTAGTTGTATAAACATCAAGTACAGGTGAATTATTATACCAAGTGTATTACTCTCAGAGATAAGATATCAATATCGACCTGCCAACCTGCAGATAATACGCCTTCGCCATCACTTATATCTGCGTTAGAGGCTAGAAAGATTCTGAAGGAAGGCGGACGAGAATTTTTGGCATATCTTATCAATAAACCTCGAGACACAACCAAGATTGAAGAAGTGGAAATAGTGGCTGAGTATCCTGAAGTATTTCTAGATGAGTTGAATTCATTGGCTCCTAATAAGGTGATAAAATTTGTTATTCATACTCTCCTAGGAATTTCGCTTGTATCCAAAACTCCCCATAGAATGGCACCAACAAAACTAAAAAAATTAAAGGACCAACTTCAAGAACTACTAGAGAATAAGTTTATAAGACCTAGCACTTATCCTTAGGGAGCTCCAGTATTATTTGTTAAAAAGAAGGATGGGTCCCTAAAGATGTGCATGTTATATGGAGCTAAATAAAGTCACAATCAAGAATAAATATCCCTTACCACACATGGAAGAGTTGTTTGATTTATTACAAGGGTTTATAGTCCTTTCAAAGTTAGACTTGAGGCAAGGATATTGTCAATTGAAGGTCAGATAAGAGGATATCCCAAAGACTGCATTCAATTCTCGATATGGTCATTTTGAGTTTGTAGTGATACCTTTTAGTCTGACCAATTCTCCAATGGTATTTATAGATTTAATGCATCGAGCATTTCGACCATATCTGGATCAATTTATGGTTATCTTTAATGATGACATCCTGGTGTACTCAAAATCTCGAGAAGAATATGCCAAGCACTAACACCTTGTTCTCAGAACTTTGAAGAAGCATCAGTTGTATGCTAAATTTAGTAAGTGCGAATTTTGGATAAAAAAAAGTAGCTTTTCTCGGACACATTATATCCCAAGATAGAGTATAGAGATTGATCCCTCTAAGGTAGAAGTAATAGTCAATTGGAAGAGCCTCGAAAACATGATAGAAGGTCGTAGCTTTCTGGGTATAGCTAGCTATTATTGAAGGATTGTATAGGATTTCTCTAAATTAGCTGGCCCACTGACTAAGTTAACTTAAAAAAATCAACCGTTTGATTGGGGTGATGACTGTGAGAGCAGCTTCCAAGAACTAAAGAACAGACTGACAACAACCCCAATTTTGGCCCTTCTAGATGGATTGGAATGTTTTGTGGTATATGCGGACACTTTCAAAGAAGGGCTTGGGTGCGTGCTGATGCTAAAAGGGCGAGTCATTGCCTATGCGTCTAGGAAGCTTAAGTCACATAAGGAGAATTATCCCACTCATGACTTAGAGCTAGCAAAAGTAATTTTTGCACTGTCAAAATGGAAACATTACCTCTATGGAGCCATATTCGAGGTATACACTGATCACAAGAGTCTCAAGTATTTATGTTGACAGAAAGATCTGAATATAAGACAATGCTGATGGGTGGAATTCCTAGAGGATTATGATTTCTCAATTTCTTACCACCCAAGAAAGGCATATGTGATAGCAGGTGCTCTAAGCTGTAGAGTTGGAATGTCCCACATATTAGGAATGACAGTGTTAAAAGTTCTGAAGGCAGATACTATGGTGAGAATGAGACAGAAAGTTTGGCTTGCTGGAGTAAATATGCAATCGGAATTGTATGTTGAAATGCGGTAGGCTCAAGCCAATGATAGTTAGATATTAGAATAAAAAGAAACATTCAAGAAGCTTGGGGAATTTGAGTTCAGTACCGATTGCCAAGGTATTTTTCTATTCTATAAGCGAATTTGTGTGCCTAAAGAAATAAAAGGAAGATTGTTAGATGAGGCACACAAGTTGAGGTTCACGATACATCCGGGAGGTACGAAGATGTATCGAGATTTAAGAAAGCAATTCTGGTGGAACGAAATAAAGAAAGCCATCACAAACTATGTGCGAAAATGTCTAACTTACCAGCTGGTGAAGGCAGAGCATCAACGACAGTTGGGGGTACTCCAACCACTTCCAATCCATTATTGGAAATAGGAGCAAGTTACTATAAACTTTATAACAAGTCTGCTGATAGCCCAAGGAGGATATGACAACATTTGGGTAATAGTAGATAGATTGACCAAGTCTGCTCATTTCCTGCCAGTTAGGACACAATATAAGGTTGAAAGGCTGACAGAGTTATATATCAAGGAAATCATCAGACTGCATGGAGTTTCGATCAACATTGTATCAGATCGAGATCCAAAGTTTACCCAAAGACTTTGGAGGGCTCTACAAGAACATTTGGGGACAAGGTTGCAATTCACTTCTACCATTCATCCCCAAACGGATGGACAGTCAAAGAGGGTCATTCGGATACTAGAAGATATGTTGCGGGCTTATATCTTGGATTATAGCAGAAGTTGGAGTCAACACCTACCTCTGATTGAATTTTTGTATAATAACAACTACCAATCCACTATCTAAATAGCTCCGTATTAAGCATTATATGGCAGAAAATATCAATCTCCATCGCATTGGGATCTTGAGGAGTACAAAAGTAGCAACTACATGTCTCCTGAAACTATAAAACTAGAATTAGTTCGGAAAACTATTGCAAAGACACAGGTCATTAAGTAGAGGATAAAGGCTGCTCAAGATCAACAAAAAAGTTATGTAGATAAGCGGAGAAAGGATTTGGAATTCGAAGTTGGTGACCAAGTATTTCTTAAGGTATTCTGAGATAAGGTGTTCGAAGGATTGGCAAAGGTGGAAAGCTTAGTCCAAGATATATTTGTCCCTACAAGATAAGTGCAAGCATCGGGCCAGTGGCGTACCACCTAGTGCTACCTCAAGGCGTGATGGGTATACAAGATTTTTTCATGTATCACAACTTCAAAAATATTATCCTGATCCTTCCCATATTACTTCTCATACTAGCTTGTCGCTACAAAGTGATTTGATGTATGAAGAGTAGCCAGTTAGTATTTCGGATCGAAAGTTTCGAGGACTTAGGAATAGGAGGATTCCTCAAGTAAAAGTTCTCTGGATAACCATAACATTGAAGAAGCGACTTGGGAACGAAAAGATCTTATGCGCCAGCAGTATCCCGAACTCTTCCAGTATTCAGGTGAGAATTTGGGAACCAAATTCTTTTAAGATGGGGTTCTATAACACCCTTAGAAATACATTAATTACAGTATTTTATTTAAGTATTATTTTTGTAAATTTTATTTAATTTTCAAAAGTTTTTATGGGTTAAAATGCAAATAGGAAGGACTTAATTTCACCTTTATTTAATTTCGAGGGCCAATGTATAATTGTTGTAAGTTAAGTAGGCCAATGTGGAGGACTAATAAAGCAAGTGGACAAATTGAACATGGTTAAAACCCATTAGACTCAATTGAAGACTGGCCATAAGTCTTGGAGTCAATCTATAATTAAGGAAAAAATACTTTTATAAATATATGAATTTTCAATTTCATCCCCATTCCATCTTCTTCTTCATTGAAACACCCATCTCTTTCTCTCTCCGCCGATCAACACTGGCGACGACCTGGAGCAGAAAACAGAGCCGACTATCATCTTCCCCACGACCTCAAGAACACGGCAACTATACATGCAGACAGAGAAAATCGATGAACTGCAGGGAAATTTTGAACAAAAACCCAGCCATGACGGAGCTTGACGGGCATGGCATTTTGATGACTTTTTGACACGACCCAAGTGTGGGTTTTGTTGTTCTCAGTTCAAGGATCACGATGATGGCCTTGGATTGAAGTTTAGCGCAGCAGAGACAACAAAATTTGGAGAAAACCGACGCGGCGACGAGTGAGACCCAACAACTTTGAGGCTTCAATTGGACTTCAATTTGGTGGCGATTGGTGAAATTGAGTTGGGATTTTGGTTAGTCGAGCTGAAAAGCATCTAAAGCTAGTGGTAGTAATTATCTCCGGCAGCGGTGAATAAGTAATTTCTCATCTCATTGAGAATGACACATGCACCGAAGCTGATCGTAGAAATTCTATTCCGATAGCAAGGATTTGGGTAATTGATCAGAAAAAGAATAATTGTATACATGTTCAAATATTTATAAACCTTGTATAATCGAAAAGAATTCATAGATTGATCAAAAAATACAGCCATGCATGAGAAATAAAGCATGCATGCACGTTACTTGGGCCTGCTAAACCTGGATTTGTATTATTTTATGTGAAACATGGTTAGTTAAGCTAATTAGGTGAAGAAAACCCTAATTTTATGTAACCGAGACCTAAGTGACCAACTTAGATTATTAACGATAATTGGGATATTATAATCGATATTGTGTAACGTTATAAGGTTAATTATGTAATTTAAGAATCTGGCTATATTTTCTTTTACTGATATAATATGAACCCTGAAAATATTTTCGTATTAATACTGAGATTAACATGTTTTGTAACAATAATACCAGAACAAAACCCTAAACTACTGTGCAAGTTGAGTAACAATGGAAGTTGGATTGTTACTAGTATGATTGTAATTGTTAGAAATTATTAGGATTGAATAAGGATTTTGACAGTAAGTTTACTCTTTTGGTTAGGTGACGAAGAATTGGGTCTCGCAGAGTAGTAGGCTTTCATTTCATTGCTAAGGTTATTAAGGTAAGGGTTCACCGACCTGGTACTTGAATTGATTATCGCACTTTGTTAATTGTTGTACTCCTGTGAGGGGCTACCGATTGGTACTTGCTTTGTATGAGCTTATTCAATATTTGATGTTGAACCTTGTGAGGTTTTATTAATCTAATACCTATCGTGATTGTCGTTATTTGTTGATCGTTGAACCCTGTGAGATTCCATTGATATGATAATTGCTCTGGGCACTTTGTGATGGTAATTTATATGTTGTTTCTTTGAAACTGATTGTCTCTTGCTCTATTGAACTCTTTATGAACTATTTGAACTCGTGAACTGTAATTGTTATCGAATTTTACACCCCTATGTGGATTTATTTTCTTAAATTATTTATGATAATAAATTGATTGTCCTTGTTTTGGCACCAGGAACTTTCAATGTTTGTTTGTTATCATCTAGATTGAATTTGTATTGTAAATTGTTGATTTGCCGTGTTGGCTTCCATGATTGATTCCATATATCGTTGTTTGCCTTGATGGCATATTTGAAAATGTTTTGAGCGTTTATTGTTCTGCCTTGTTGGCAAATGATTGTTGAACATATTGAAAGATAATTGTATTGAAGAATTGATGAGTCGAGTGCCTTGCCAAGCTGTCATACTTGAGCCATAGTTATTGCCAAGCTATTATGCTTGAGCTGTCATTATTGCCGAGTTATCATGCTCGAGTCAGTGTATTATTGTATTGTTATGATTGAAAAATTGCATTGTTACGGAAGTATAAGGATATTCTAATATGCGTATTATGTTTGTTTTACTTGAATTGCGTATGTGGGTTGGGTTTGTCAATCCTATTGGTACTCTGCTCAATGAGCAATAAAGTTGGAGTGATTTTTCAGTCTAGATCGGGCTAATGTCTCGGGCCAACCGAGCCAATATAAATTCCTTACGAACTATGATTGGTTGAGAGGCTCTATACCTCTCGAACAACATTGGTTGAGATGATCAGGCCATTGAGCCGATGGTTACAGCTCCTAACCTAGCATTTGCTAGTAGCTCAAAACCTATTATTTTCTTTATTCTGGCATATCCGTGTTCTTCTTGTATTACCATGTCAATAAATTATTTTGCTGAATTATTGACTCTTGATAGACCTTGTATTGCTTTATCTTATCCCTCACTGAGTACTTATGACTCACTCTCATGTATTATTTATTTCCTCTCCAGACAGGTATGAGACAGGGAACGATGACAGATGGCAGGTTCGATAGAAATCATTTGTATTTGTGTTTGGGTTAATGTGTATATATATATATATACTAGCGTACCTATGTTGATGTAAGAAAATAATTTTTTTGTAAAATATTCTAATGGCTAAAACAAATTATTGCAATATACATTAATAATAAATAACTTTATCATATAAATATATAAAAATATTTATCAAATTCACTATAATATTTTATGTAAGATAATATGACAACTATTACACAGCTAAAATTATAAATATAAGTAGCAAGCTCAATAAATTTGTAAATAAATAAAAAGATTTTTTTTTTTTTGCTTCTATACCAAAGAAAAAAAGAAGAATTACATCAAATACAAATATATTCTATTCATGAGGTTTTGTTCTAGTAAAAAATATTTAAAATATTTATTAAAAATTCATTGCTTTAACAATATGAGGAATTCATATAAATATATAATAATAGGTTTCTTTTTAATCATACTTTGTCATATTTTCTATGAAAGAGGGAGTTAGCTCTGGACTAATTCAATACCATCTAGAACAAAAATATGAACATTATAAATTTTAGAGTCAGTTTCAGAGTTTTAGTCAAAAGCACTCTTTCAGCTCCAACTACAAGGGAAATAATATCTGACCTTTAAAAAAAAGGTAAGAAAACGGTAGTTATTTGTCTTACATAACATACAAATATTAATATAATGTTCGTTGTATAGAAGATAATTCACAAATAGACATGCAACAATTCATCGGCAAAAGCAAATGTTGGGAGATCAAATGAAAGTGTCCCATGTTTGGAGGGCAATTTGTGGCTGTAATTGTTCTTTATTAAATAAATGCAGAAGACAATTTTTTCATGCCTATACCATGTATAATAAAATTAGATTATTATCAATTTATCCAAAAAAATATTTAATAGATGCACATAAATAACGAACGTAAAACTTATAAGGTAATCATTCTTTTACAATTCTTTAGAACTTTGTGTACTATGCCATCCTCACAAAATTGGATCAGTAGAATACATAGTTAATGTTTTAATGATATACCATTCCTAAAAAATTATCCATTCAACTGGCAAAAGAAATGTTTACAAATAGTGTATATGACATTATAACTTAAAGATATCAAAATTGAAGATAGCCAAAATATTTGATTTCCTAAGTTAATATTCCTAAGTATGTATCAGTAAAAGTAGTTTTATCAATTTGATAATCCAACTGCATTCTAAGAACTCACTTCCCTCTCAAGCTCATACTTTTACACTTTTGATTTATAGCAAGCTGCCGTCCAATAGCCGGATTGTAGAATTTCCTCATGTGTTTTGATAGTCTATGGATTGGTTGGTGATCACCAATTGTAGAGAGCTACATTAAAAAGGCATCAAATTTCTTATGGCAATTTCATACCCCTGTTTATCACTTGTTCTCGAAGAAAAACTGCATCTCTGGTATTACTGCATCCAAGCAGCCTTTCAATCATCACGCAGTAGTAAGTATTAGTATCACGAGCGCAACCTTTTCTTCCCATCTCATTCCAAGTCTCAAAGGCACCATCAGGATCACCAATCCTAAAAAACATTATAGTTAGAATATTGTATATTTGCACACTCGGCATACAACCCACCTCAATGATTTTCTGATATAGTGTAAGCGCTTCCTCACTATTCTTATTATCACACAGAACCTTGAGAAAACAACTGTAAGTGACACTATTATGAGGGTAGCCCGTCCATCCCATCTCTTCCAAAAATTTATAAAAACATTATTATAAGCATTTAAACACACACGCACACAAAAAGATATGCTTACAAACCTACGAACAAGAATTATTTAACTCAACCTTGAATCAAAATCTATACAAACTTTGCTCAAGCTTAAACATTTTTTGAGCCGACCCATTAAGCCTGTGACCTAGTTTAATTCCATCCAAGTGGTTTACCATTTTAGAAAAGAAAAACAGGGAAAATCAACAACCAAGCAGCATGCACAATTAAATATGAAAAGGGTAAGAGCTGCGAAGAGAGAATTACAACTATCAAATACTGGTAATGTCTGTATTACGGCATAGGCTAGCATTGCAAAATAAATATATTACATGATACCCAAGTAATATGACCTTTTTCTGCCTACACCAGTCTCAAATGAAAGAACTACTTGACAAAGGTTCTGCTTGGGAGTGAACTTGAGTAGCATAAATGTTGTGTAAGAAATGGTTAATTTTGACACCAAACAAGATGCTGATGAATAATTGCTGAAATGAAATCAGCATCAAGTCATAACATATATGGCAAAATAATGATCTAAGCAAGGCAAGAAAATAATAGATACAGAATGTTGTAATGATTTAGCATTATACCTTCCTTTCTTTTGTCAGTCATCTATTCTTTTGCCACTAATGATACTGTTAGATGAGATAGCCTGTGAGTTAAGGAACATCCGCTGGAAGAGCTTCCATCTGTGCGGCTTGTTTCCTTCTTGAGACTTTTTTTTTTATTTTCTTTGCTTCGATGAGGAATCTTGCATAACAATGCTATCATCCCAGAATTAGTTTCAAAACGTTATAGAATTGGCTACTGCTGAATTACAAACCTTATGTGGCTTTTGTTCACCTGTTCTGATGTATATCCAGGTGTTTTAAGCTCTAGATCTATTGTAATGTCGCTTGAATCATCGCTTTTCTCTATTCTACTCTCACATCCGATAATTTATTTCTGGGGTCTTGTTTAGTTGAAGCATGAAACCTAGTAACTTGCTACATGACTTGGGAGGCATGTTGTGTGGACTGCTGCTATTCAATCATAGTATCATGGGTTATATAGGGGAGATAAGTAGAGCATGTATTAGGAACAACTACTGGATTCTGGTTTTCATAGAATGGGTACAACTTCAAAGATGGATGCAAAGGGATTGGTCTGGTTGGTAAGGGGACTGGCATTGGAAATGGATAAGAAGATGGATGCATGACAACATAATGATCCATCCTAGCCTATGGATACATGGTTCTCAATATCTATAGGTACTAGGCATTGAGGTTCTCAATATCATATTTAATAACGTCTTCTCTTCTATGAGATCATTCTTCTCCCGAGTCAACTGCTTGAAAACAGAAAGAATTAGTGAAATCTTGTTTTCGGTGGTCTCTATGTAATAAAAAAAAATCCTTTTAGAAAAGTCACCTCATGAGATTCTTCATTAAGTGCTGCATACTCAGATTTTAGTCTTTCAATTTGAGTAGTCAAATCCTTCAACATTTGAATCGTATCAGTGAGAATAGAAGCTTTGTCATTTTTAGGCCTATCTAGATCTGCAAATAATGGCAAAACACTATATGAAATATCCATATTTTACAAGGCTAAGGGTAAAGGTTCCAGCACTTAACCAAAGATCCAGCATAAAAATACAATGGTTTGATAGTTGGAAAAATAGCACAGCAGCATAGTGCTTATGATGTTCGGGACATCCCACCGATTAATTGCAGCAGTTATGACATCTGCTTTAGCTTCCTCTGTATAAATCTCAGATGGATAACAAAACTGTGGAAGACCAGCAATAATCCTACTGAGACCAGCATAATCCTTCAAAATTATGGCCTTATGGATAGGACTATGTTCATACTTGGACACATCAACAACTGCTATTCTTACCAAAAACTAATTCAACCATCCAGGATTAGACTAAACAACACTAAATCAAAATATTGAGTACATAAAGTAAAAGTTTTGTTTACAGGGTTTATTCTAAGGTATTAAATATTAGAAACTAACGAAAATGTTTGTGAGACATGATAGGAAATTGTAAAGTAAATGAACATGCAAAGAATACTTGACAAAAAAAAAATGTGGAAAGATATCTGCTCGGCACATCAAAATTAGAATTTTAAATCCCCTTCCCCAAAAGAAAACCTAACCACCACCAGAAGAGAGAAGGAATACATACCAATAAACAAAAGTAAGGAAATTTGTACAAAAAATTATATAAGAAAAAACTAAGAGCAACAAATTCAGCACCAACTTTTGAGATCCTGCTAACATTTACCTGCTCCAGTGCCGTTTTGCTATTCTCTCTTGCTTCCACTTTTCCTTTGGTATTTTATATTTTAAAAAAGAAAGATCCAATTGTTGGCGTGCAAATCTAGCATCATCTATTCAAGTAATAACATTCAATGACTCGTCGGGAGGATTTCTTCCTCATTTGTCCAGACACCACCCATCTCCTTGGTGTTTTGAGTGGTAGTATCGATGTTGAGTTAGAGTAGGGGTTGGAGAGGAGTGTTGGCTAGGGCTTGGGATGGATTACGAACGAGCAAATCACTCTTGAATAGTTCACTCCCCTTCACAACAAACTTACCTATTTAGAAAACTCCTACGGCAACATCTCCTTGTGGTCTCCTTCTCCTTCGTAATAAGGTAGAATCACCATTAGCGATTATTAAGATTCAAGAAAAAGGTAGAGCTTTGATAAATGGAGCCAACCCATTTCACAAGAGACAAAACTATGAACAAGCGTCACAACAAACTGTATAACTAAACATAGCACCACAATGGCAAAACGACGTCATATTCTAATGCAAACATGGGAAAAAATGAAAAAAAAATTCACCCACAAGCGATTAGAAGAAAAGCACGCCCATAGCCGCTTATATTATATAGTAATATATATGAATTCACTATTGGTTATACTTGGTTTTAGAGATGTTGTAATTTGTCATGATGAACTTAAGACTTACGGTATGTATGAATTGTGTACTTGTGACAACATTTTGGATCTAATTATTGTTAGATTATTAGCATGAACTATGGCACTCTGATATTATTATATTAAGTTTGAAGCATATTGTGAGTTCATGATCGTTATGGTTTATTAGAAATTATGAAAAATATTATAGGCCTATCGGATATGATGTTTGCGGGTTAAAAGATTGATTGAATAGCATCCCGGCTTGTGGGCTATCCCAAGTGGCGTGTTACACAAAACATGGAACATAGACAAAGAATTTAAACAAACAAACAAAAAATCTTAAAACCATTATTCGGAAAACCAGTAAAAAAAAAGTTAGCAGTTTCATTTTTCAAAATTGAAATTAAAGGACAAAACCCTCCCCCACATTAGTAACTACTTGATAGACAATAATGAAACATTGTATGCACATGTTTGAAACTTACTAGAAAGACAAGGAATATTTATAATGTTGATTGATTCATCTAGTACAAGGACACTATATGAAATTAGTTGGCATTTTTTCACCCTATTAAAGTTCGAAAAAGAAAGGTCTAGCTGGGCAAAACAATTTAAAATTTTAGTATCCTAAAACTAGTTATCTTTTTGCAATTCGAACTCTTGTTGTTTAATTTATATCTTTCAACTTGGATTCCATCGGGTTGTTTTTTGTTAGTCCATAAATTTAGCAGCAAATTCAAAATTTGCTCATTTCAAATACATTCGAATAAATGATTATGTTTCATTAAGAATGTCTTCTTTTTATTTATTGTATTAGAATTTGATGCTTAGGATTGGGCTGCAAGGATCAAATATTTAAATACAAAACATCATTTGGATCTTGACCCAAAACTTAGTTGTCCTTTTTGATGAGATTTAAGTTGATGATATGGACCAGTTCAAATTATTGTGTTAGTTGGACTTCTCTTCATATAACACTAATATTTCATCAATTGATAATTTGGTGTGTGACTTGTTTGGAGTTTGCCATGTCAATGAACAAAGTCCCAATAAGATTATCAAAATATATATTTTTTGTAAGTATATATATTACAATTTCTATACTTTTGACACGTAAAATATAACATTTACATGCAACCTTATTGAATTATGTGTAAGGGATAATTTAGAGAACAAATTTGGAATATTGATAAAATTAATTAGTATCCAACTATTTTTCATATATATTCTCCATTTTATCCTTCAAATTGTATTGTTCAATTTATTTATTAGAATAATTAAAGTGCAACCTATGTGAAAAATCAAAAATAATTTCCACTTCAACATAAAATGGTCATTTTTTTTTATTTTTTTTGTAATATATAGATATAGGAAAAAATAAAATGAAATGATTGTTTCAAAAATACAAGTGTTGAATAGAAAACAAGCTAGTTATTAGCCAAAATAATTGTTCTTGATGGTGGCAATTTAACTCTCCCAAATATATATATATATATATATGACAGTACTCGTTTGTTCCATTTATTAAAGAAAAATAATTTGTTAAATTACTATTTTCTAGTTTTGTTCTATAAAAATATAAAGAAAGTAATTAGACTTAATTTCATATAAAAATAAATAAATTAAGTTCTATTTATTTTTTCTATAAAATTAAGTCAAAGGGAGGAAACTTTGTTCTTGCCTGCATCATGTAAATAGCAATACGTACCATTATTGATGGTGATGATGGCCAAATCCACGACTTTTTTTCGTCAATTTCGCAGGCTTTGAAAATTCCTAATTAATTGTTTAGCCAACAACTAATCAAAGAGAAGTGTATAACCTCCTGAGACAATAAATAGATGCAAGATTGTGACAAGTTAAACACTTATTAAAAAAAAAATTGTTCTATTTCTTAGTCTATTTTTCCTCAATGTGCCAGCTATAGTCATTACATCTTTAGACGGGAGCATGGACGGATCCAAAAATAAAAGTGTGGAGGGCAAAAATTATAAAACTTAAAAATTTAAGACTAATTTTCATATTTGTAAATTCAAAATACACATTTTATCAAAGTTGAGTACGAAGCTCCTTTACATCAAAAAAATTTTAAATAATCAAATTAATATCAAAATTTTTAGTAATAATTTTCTCAATATAAGTAACTAAAAAGTAGAAGAAAAAGTTCTAAAACATATTTACATCTTGTTTTGAAACATGTTCTTGATAATATTCATGACGAAAAAAATTCTCCCATTTGTAGCTGTTAAAACACAAAGAAAAATTTTAAATATTCACTCACATTTGTTCTTATCTCAATCTTATCAAAGTTAAAATGAGAGATTTTAATTGTTTTGCAAGTCCCTTAAAATTTAATCGGCTAACCATAATATTTTCTCAAACAAATAAAATAGAAATGCCTTAACTAGCCTAACTTAATAGTCTTCACTTGATTACTTGATTGTAAATATGAACCTAAGAATTTGTTTTGGATTTTAAAAAATAAAATAAATAGATGTTTCATTAATTGATTTAAAATTTTATCTTTAATTAAAAATAAATTCAATTCAATTCAATAAATCTAGATAATTAATTTTTAATTTAAGGCCCATAATAAAAGTTAATTTTTTTTTAAAAGTTAATGAATGAAAATTAAAATTAGTTACTTTTAATTAATATTAAATAACTTCTTCTTTTTAATATATTATAAATTAATTATACTAAAATTTATATATATCTATATATGGATAGATTGATACTGTAATAAACCGGGGGGCAATGGCCCCTCGCCCCCCCCCCCCCCCCGGCCGATCCGTCCTTGGACGGGAAACTACGTGATAATAATCTAAAACATTGAAAAATGTATCTGAAAATTATATATATATATATATATATTTATTTATAGATTTGAAGTTTTTAAAAGTAAATGATTTGATCAAAGAAAATGAAAATTCACGTCTATTACGATTAGATTGGTTGTTTCAAATTTCAAAATTAGGAAAAACTGTGAAAGCACTTTCTCTAATTAATTTTAAATGGATTAAAGTAAATGAAGACTATATATAAAAATGTTATAGATATAGGCCTCAAGAATTATATCTCTTGTAGTTGTTAATATTATACTTTATTTTATAGAAAAATGGAGTGACAAAAATGGCTAAAATAGATTAAAGAAAAGTTAAAAGGTTACTCAAAAAGTTTTTTGAATTAAGTTGTTAGTTAAAATAAACAAATAAAGTAGGGATAGAACCATGATTTGAATTCATTGGGCATCTTACACGTATCACGTATGTAGTTTGTTCCCGTGACTTCTAAGCGATAAAATTAGTTAGCTGCTCAAAATTGGATACGTCTCTTCCAGAAGTTGCTCGTGTTTAAACAATTAATCGAAAAATGGGGCTCCTATAGTTATGTTTAATAATGAGTTGTTGTGTCATTTTATGTGGGAGGTTAGGAGTTCGAATTCAAATAAGTTTTTTATGTGAATAAAAAATATATAGTTTGTACTTCAATTTACTTGATATGATATCAATAATATGATAATATTATCTTGTTGAAATAATAAATTCGTCATTGTAAGTTCTAAAATGAAAAAAAAAAAAAAAAAAGTTCTTGCTAAGTTCATCGTTCTTTAATAATAAGATATAATGAAAGAAAAACACACAAGGTTAGTGATTAACAAAGTTATGTATTTATTATTATTATTCAAATTGATTATTGATATGTGCATCAAAAAATTAACCAAGTTCGATTGTTTAGTGATGTTGCTAGAATTAAATTTTGAAAAAGATAATAAATTTTATATTTTGACATAATATTCAATTAGAGATGACACTGGTATTAAGATCTAAATTTTTGCCATCAATGTTCGTCCAATTAGCACCACTTATCTTATTCTTGTAATTAGAATTATAAATGACCCATACCCTCAATTAATTAAGCATAAATTTATAGGTATATTTTAACAATTATTTGGTGTATTTCCCTAAACATAGTAATTTTTAATTATCTTACGCATAATAATTTAAAAATATAATCATAAAATTAGTTTACATTTAAGATAACTCAAATTAATTTACACTTTTAAGATAAATCAAATTAACTTAAATGACAACTGACAATTGAGCAGCACACGATGTAAAATGTTGCATTTCATTTAAATATAATAATGATTTAATAGTAAAGAATAAAATTTGAATTACTCTAAGTGGTTAAAATGCTCATTTTTTAAGAAAACATTTTGGGGCAAAATGCAGCACCTCAAAAATATTTTACTGAAAAATGAACACATGGGGTATTTGACCAATTTAACAAAATTGGGTAACTATTCTGCATATTAACGGTAATTGGTCAACAAAGTGCAAATAATTCTATAAGTTAGTACATTCTGGAGTTTACCTTTTTGAAAATATCACTGGATATGATTTCTTTTTTTCCGAAAAATAAATATTATTGTAATACTTTATAAATACTTCTTCTTCCTTTCCAAAAATGAACATGAATCTATCGCTGAAAGTAATCAAAATATTATTACAGTTATTTTATAATTAATTTTATTTTTTGTTTACACAAGCACGCAAAGCTTCTATACATGATTGCAGTATGTCACATTGTCTCGTCCTTACTGTATCGAATAATACTTATGCGCTAAAGTTAGATTCAAACTCTATACCTCATGTCCAGATGAATTGGCAAATCAATATCATTTTCTCTAAAGTGAACCAAATATATCATAAATATATATTTTTTAATATAATAGATTTTAGTTGGACTAAATCACAGCTCAATCAGGATGAACAATAACTTTCAACAAAGTTAGGGCACGCTTGATTTTATTTTCATTTTCATTTTTTATTTTCATCATTTCTAAAATTCGAAAAAATAGTTAGTGAAAATGAGTTTGTATTTGGATAAGTTGTTGGAAAAGTAATGATTATGTTGAGTTTAGTAGGTTGTAGGTAGACAGATATAGTGATAATAAAATAGAGAGAGAAGATATATAAGATATTAGGATACTATATATATATAAGTTTTTGGAGAATGTACTTTGAAAATGAAAATGAAAATGAAAGTATTGTTTGATGAAAATGTATAAAAAATTAAAAAGTAATAGTTTTAATTTTTAAATAGTAAAAAATATATATGAAAATGAGGTTTGAAAATGAAACCACACGTTTTGTATATTGAACGGCTGTATTCTTCCGTATTTCCAGGTACTGAGTGAGTGAACTCACAAGAAATCCAAATAAAATTATAATCAAGTTCAATGTAGAAATGATATTCAATGGAAAAAGCTTGGAGTAAATAATACTTCAAGAAAAAATGATGCACGATGGAATTTCGATGCCGCCCAGATTGAAGATTATTTATTCATTTATGTATAAATTTTTTCCTTTTAAGTCAGAAGTTGTTTCCATGCCTTTTGGTCAATTTTATTTTTATTTATTATATAACATATTTTATATACTTTTTGAATGAGTTTATAACTCATTAAAACATTTTATAAGATGTTCGAAAAAAATTTGAAAAAAAATAATCTCATAAGTTCTTAAAATAAAATGTTAGGATTTTATAAGCTCTTTTGAAAAAATATAAAGAATTCATAACTTATTTTTAAAATTTTAACAAGCTCTTATAATTGAATCATATTAATAAAAAAATATCATTTTTAACATATTATAAGCTCCAAAGTTTTATTTTATTAAAATGCTTCGAGAGCCTGTTTTTAGAGTAACGTCTAGTATAAACTTCAAAAATATCTTATAACATATAAGAGTTTATAATATATTTCAAAGTTTAAGCAAAACACAACCTCTAAATCTAAAGGTTGTATTTGGTACCATTTCCCTGGATTGTTTTTCAATTGGTAAAACAATACAAAACATAATGGTGTATTTTTCGAGGCCAGATCCAAAATGCAATAAACTATTCAGAAAATACCCCTACTTTCATATTTTTTCTCTTAAAACAATTTTTAATCACTTCTCAAAACAAAACTAAATATACATTATATTTTCCAACTCCACTCTCAAAATATTTTCTCCCAAAACATCCAAAAGAATACCAACAAAATCCTAACAAATCTAAAACTCAATTTAAGTTGTCTCATTTATTATATCACAAACACATGAACCCATGACAATTATCCACCATTTTCTCATTTTTTTGTGGTGAATCATTTTTCAGATTGCCCGAGTGAGGACGTGTTTGTTTTGTGGGCACATTTTCTGGATTTTGATTCAAACAAAATAAAATATGTCCCCACTCCTCATCAATACATTGTTTGCTGGCACACAAAAGCTGTACCAAAATTGCCGGCTTAATTTAGAGCCGCAACTTGGGCAGCCACGCCACACTTTCTTTTGGCCTTTCGCTTTTGCAAGGGAGGCCAACTATTCTATCCACCACCACTATGGAAAATGTTTCACTTTCTTAAATTTTCAATAAATCTTAAGCTTGATTTTGATTACTTTGTAATAGTACATGTTATTAAATACGACAATGTACTAATTTGAAAATAGATAATTATTCTATAATTTGAGATGATTATAATTCTTATAAAATATTTTAGAAAGAATAAATTGTGTTTGTGAAAAAAAATATTTGATTTTATTTTTTAAAATGAAAAATGACTTGGGGAAGGGAACCCTCGTATTGATGAAGAATTATTTAATTTGATGGACTCTATTCAAACCTGAAACCATTAGGAATTCTAGGGATGTTGAACCATAATGTTTTGATTTATTTTTAGTATATTTTTTCTTTTAAGTATTTTGTAATGAGATTTATGTAAAAACTTATCCATTTTTATGAGGAAATAAAATATTTTTAGATTTTATTGTTGGTTAGTCATTAAGTTTGAATAACAAACATTTTTTTTAAAAATAAAGTCTGAATTCATTAATTAATTAATCAAATGATACTGTTCTCATATATAAAAAATTCAGGTTCAAAATGCAAATATAAAAAATTCAGGTGCATGATTTTGATATAATACACATAATTAAAGTACATTAAAATTTGATTTTCGAACTAGGACACTCATTCAGTTAATCATTCAACTAAATTAAATTTAGATGCTTGTGCATGCATAAAAAATTCTTAATTTATTCAAACATGGTCCATGTGTAGGCATTGAAGTATGGTTGAAAATATATATGTTTTATTATTTGATAAAATAATTTTAAAAATAATTTAAAGAGTACGAGAAAAATAAATCAGATTTTGAATTGAAATTATAAAATTTAAATTATATAGAATAAAATCTTTAACCAAATAATTTTTGTAAATCATCAACTGCTATAGCTCATTTTGGTATAATCCAAACAATAATGTTGAAATAATATATATGACGTGCATCTTGTTTATTGATCATTTTGCCCTTGTGTAAGTATATTTTCTTCGCTTTTATTTTGAAATTTTGGATACGAGGATCTTATTAACATGTTGTGATTTTGACATTAGATACAGTAATCTTTGCTCAAGGTTATTTTGACAAGTTCAGGATGACTTCAACACCTTCTGCTGCTAGGTTGTCTGACATCCCTAAATCAAGATGAAAGGCTCCTATTTTTGACCAAGTAAAAAATAAATTTTGATGCGACTGTGTTCTCAAATTCACATCAAATTGGTATTGGTCTTGTTGCACGCAACCACCTGGCAGATTACCTTGCTTGGAACTCTCGGCTTGTCAGGTGTAGTGCATCCCACTATTTAAAAAATTGAATCGGATTAGGTGGTCAGGCCAGTTGAACTGTTGATCGCCCTATGAATTTGTTTGATTTTGAGTAAAAATTAGTAAATAAAGAAAATCGTCATATTTTGTAAAAACTATCTGAATCGGTGGTCGGAGCGTTTGAACCGTTGAACTATTTACGGTTTATCAAGTTTCATTTGTTTTTTTTTTTCATTTAATTTTTGGCATAATTAACACTTTTTTTGAGTTTTTTGGCCTAATGTGAACCTCCAAAGCTAAAATACATCTTACAAAGATAAAAAGCTAAAACATTCAAACAAATCTATAAAATAAAAGCATCGAGTCAAATCTAGTAGTCTAATTTTTTAAATCTGGCTAGAAGGTAGAAATCTTTAGTTTCTTATCCAACCTATATGCTATTGGCTGTTTCTTTCAAGAAATTCTAACTTATGAAGTTAAATAATATAATTTAGACTCTTTCATGTTTTATGTTTAGTATTTTATTAACTTTTAAATAATACATAAAATATATAATATACATTACATAATTATGAAATAACGGTTCAATTACGATTTGATTAACAGTTGAGCCAGTGAACCGTGAACTGATAAATTTTTCGATTCGATGAACGATCTGATTTTTCAAACACTAGTGCATTCCCAAAAGCTGCATAAGCTTATGCGGCTAGATTAGCCTATCAAATGTGTTCGGATCCTCATTGAGCCAATGTTATTATAGAAGGCGACTGCAGGTCAGTTATCCAAGCTCTTCAATGTCAATCCTCTAGCCTTTTATCAATAGGGCTAATCATTTCTATTGCAAAGGCAAACTTGCACTGCCCAGCGATTTTTACCTTCCAGTATATTTGGAGAGATGCTAATCAATGTGCCTATTATTTAGCTAGGATGGCTCTTTCTTTGCATTATCTTCAAGTTTTTACTTCAGATGTATTAACCCATGCACTAGCTTTGGATTCAATCTAATTGGAGTCATTTATTTCCTCTCAAAAAAGAAAAAACATGTTGTGATTTATAAATTGAAAAAGAAATTAAAAAAGGTTTACAAAATTATCAAATTAAATACCCTTGAATTATATATTCAACAACTGAAGTTAATAAATTGACAATATTATATAGCTAGGTGACTTTTTGAAATATTTTATTTAAAAAAAATTACAAATATTTGTATTCCAACTCCAAACTTTAATGAAAGACATTCAAGCATATTCCATTAGAAGGCATAGGAACATTATTTTTTGAAATTTCAAATTCAAATTTTTTTATCCTGATATAACTTTAAGTAATAATTACTGCAAATGTAACAACGACAATAATAATAATAATATAATAATAATGATATATATATATATATATATAATTGAGTGGTCAATTGATTTAATAATATTATCTTTACTTTTTTATGTGTGGTGTTTGAGGTTCAAATCATAACAAATTGTTTATGTGTGTCTGCATAAATAAAAAAATAATATTAGTAATAAAAATAATTGCATATTCCGCTCAACTACTAAAAGAATCTTTTCAAATTTTAATCTCAATTTATTGTTTGACATAAATTAATTAATCTTTTTTAGACAAAATATTAAATTACATCATTGACTAAAGAACTAAATAAGTACGAACAATTGCTTTAAATTGAAGCATATTAGAGAAAAGATACTAAATTAAAGTAGATTGATTCGTGGGATTCAAATGAAAAATCTCTTTAACTAGAAAATCGTGGTACTTTAATTCACTATCCGAACAAAATCTCATTAGGTGCGATTTTGAATTAATTAGTTCTATTAAAATCACAACAAAATCTTGACTAAATGAAAAAAATTGATTATAATTGTCCGACCATTTGATTTTCAACCTATTTTATTACTTAGATTTTAAACTTTAATGAGAAAAAAAAAAAAAAAGATTTGAAATACTTGTCTTAACATTTTTCATACTAAAATTTAAAGATCAAACATAACCTTTGTCAATTACTAAAATGCTCGTAATCATGTTGTCTAAATCTTTTTTTTAATTAAAAAAAAAAGGAAAGACAATTCTAATACTAAAATTCTAGAAGATTTATTACATGTATATGTGTCTAATTGGGTTGAAGGCCCATCATATATTTATGGACAATGAAAAAGAGAGAGATTAGAGAAGGGAAGAGGATGGTACAAACAAAGGAGAGAAACAGATAGAAATGCGAGGGGCCGCTAGCAGAATATAGTATAGCAGGATTGACTGCATTTTTCTTATTAACCAAACTTTCCCAAATATATAAACCCCATCCAGATACAAGAAAAATTACCACTTAAAAATATAAAAATAAACAAATAAATGCAAGCAAATTCTTGTATTTTCCAATGGATTGTTGTAATCCGAAAGTTTCACTGGTGGGTCTTTTGGATTATCAAGTTTTATGATCAAAGATTGCATCTTTTTCTGCTTTTTGGTGATGATTCATCAGTTCTGGTTGCATTTCAGACAATCTTTTGTGGGCTGAGTTTATGGGTTTTTGGTTCTTTTGCATTATATGTACATGTGAAGAATCTTGGTTGATATGGTTGAAGATGAATAACTGATGGTTTTTGTGGGTTCTTTCCGTTTGAGCCCAGAAAATTTCTGGGTTCTTTTCATTTTTATCAAATTCTTATTTCTGATAGTCATTGGAAGTTAAGTTGATTTTTTTTTTTTCCCGAATTAGAAAAGGTGATTGCTTTATTCTTTTTTTAATTTTTGAGACGATGTTCAGAAAGACTACTGTTATCTCTTTAAGTTCTCTGGGTCTTAGTTTTAAGTTTCAGTTTGATTATTTCCGAGCATAGAAAATATCGCTACCCCTCTCTGAGTAAATCTGGTGGGAGCCAGCTGACCTTTTCTCCCACAAAATTCTTACTTTTTTCCACAGAAAATAATCGAGTTGAAGTCATTTTAGTAGTGCAACACTGAATTTTGAAAGTTTGTACATATATCTATGATGCTGTTTTTGTCTATCTTACTGTCATCAGCAGATTAATACATGGTTACAACTCTATATTTTTTGTTTTCCCAGAAAAGATCGTGATCTGAGCAAATAGATGATTTCCTGGTTTTTCTCATCATACGACTGTGAAGACAATGCTTATTGTGCTACCTGTTCTGCTTCTTTATTTGCTTTGTGTTTGAGTTTGGCTGCTGAGATTTTTGAAGGGACTCAAATTGGAATGGCGTTGTGGCGCATAGATAGATAGTTGGCGGTTTGTCCATTGTAAAGGAAGAAGCTTCTTAGGGGTAATATGCATAGGTCTTTAAAATGCCTATGTTCTTTAGGACATTAATTCTTATGTTCGTGTAGTCGGCTGTAAGATTAGTGCTGGATTGGAAACTGTGGAGCTTAGTAGATAAAACAGATAAATTGCTAAGTTAGTCATGGGATTGCCTCAAGTTCCTTCTGGAAAGATATCTGAAGAAGCGTCGGCGTCAACGAGCACAATGATGCAAATACCGGTTCGATTTGGTGGTGTGGGAAGCTATGGTGTGAGTGAAATGCATGTAAGAGACTTGAGCAGTCGAATGTCTGCTGACGTCGCGTGCTCTTCGTCAAGGGAACTTATAAAGGAATGTGATTTGGTTAGTTTGCATAAGGATGGTGTGGCCAATATGCATAAATTGAGGATTGATCCCATGAACAAGAATCACTTCTTATCGCATCATGGTGGGAAGAACATTCAGACTCCAGCTTCGAGGATTGTTGGTTTTGAACCCAATGCGCTAACTAACCATGCCAATCAAGTTGAAGATAAACAATCTGATAGTGTTCGTTTGTCTTCTGGAAATGGTATAACTTGTAATTCAAATGAGAACTCAAGTTCGGTGGTTAGGAAACGGCTATTATCGCCTTTGAATGGCATGCTTTTGCCTGATGAATTTAGAGGTGAACATCTAGAAATTGGGAACACATTCTATCATAGTAATTCCCAGCTAACGGGTGGTAGTTATAGCATTACCCTCAAAGAGAATAAAAAAGCTCACATAGGCAACTTGGATTATGGCAGTCCTCCTATTTGGTCTGCACCTAACTTTTCAAGGAGTAATAGTCCACCTGGAGAAGATTCTGAAACTAACTCCGGTATCATAACTGATGGGCCTTTACTTGAAAACCATGAACATATATCTCAGAATCTTCTCACATCTTACCATGGTTTTACATGCTCAATTGGAACAATTGGATCACCGTCAAATAATGAGGCAACGAATATTTTACGGGATACTGTTGTCTCTCCGCCATTGTCACTATCTCCTCTTGGACCGAGATTTTGTAGAAGGATGAGAAATTACAGAGAATCTGGGGATTCCAAGAGAGAGTGGGACGAGAGCTATATAACTTTTAAGGATGTAGAACAGTCTCTTGAAGGAACTATCTCAAGCTTTTTATCTTCTCATAAAGACGAGAATGTCATAATGGCAAGCAAAGGGCTTGAAGATGATGAGAATTTCCCGATGAACTTTGAGCAATTTACTCCTGAAAGCTTGATATCAACACTTGGTCATAATCCAAAACTTACATCTCAAAATGCCAAATTTGGTAGAACTTTAAGTGGATTATCTGTCAGGAGGTCCTTGGTTGGTTCATTTGAGGAGTCACTGTTATCTGGTAGATTAGCTTCTGGGATAGTCAGCCAGGTTTGTTTCTTTTCCTGTAATCATGATTCTCATTTAAATTTTTCTTATTTACTTCTCTGATGCTTGGGAGTGGTGCAGTTGTACATTGGCTGAAAGCAGCACTGATATTCCTTTATTTGCTTCTCTCATGCAGAAAATTGATGGTTTCCTCGCTGTTCTGAATGTCACTGGAGGAAAATTTTCACCTCATCCACAGAAACTTCCGTTTGCTGTAACAAGTGTAGATGGTGATAATTACTTATTATACTACTCATCTGTAGATCTTTCCGGACATTTATCTTCAAACAAATGTGAAGGTCCAAAACTGAAGAGAAGCCTTAGTGCTAATGGCTCCTCTGACGAAAAAGCCCGTCTGAGAATACCTATGAAAGGGCGGTTGCAATTGGTATTCCCTCTTTTTCTGCCTGTACCTTCCCTTTGCTCCTCATGCCCATTAAATAAACACATTTTATTATTGTTTTGATATTGTCTTCACAATGCCACAACTTCAGCATGGAAAGGACCCAAGGGAGTGGAAGTTGTTGGAGCCTTATTGAACCACACTGAAAACTTCAAAAATGAAATAAAGCTATTCTCAGAAGCATGTCACATATGATCCTTCTGTAAATATAAGAAAAATTGTATCTGAAGATCCAACACAAAGTTTCTTTTGTGTTAATTTATTGTTATGCCATTTGGAGTAGGACAAGAGATATTGTTCATGGTCCTTTGCAAGAGATGGTCCTATTTGAGTGGTGTCTGATTTTTTTAATGGGATGTGTGTCTACTGACACATTCTTGTTTGAAAGGTCCTTACTGATAGGGGGAGCTATGCTTGCGGCTTCAAACTGATTCCAGATTGATGACCTTTAGATAACAAATAACTATATCTATAGTGTTACTGTGGGATTAACATAAAAGATGGCTTCACTGTGTCATATGCCGTGGTCCTTGGGCTTAGCGCTATATGGATTTTGGGAAGTTATTCTGTTTATTTTGGGAAGAATATGGCTTGGACTTTTCAATTGGATGGCTTTCCTGCACTGATATTTGAGTTGCTTCCATCCGAAAATAGTAAATTTCTGCTCTAATACTTGAGCTTCTTTTACAGGTCCTAAGCAATCCAGAAAGAACACCGATTCATACATTCTTCTGTAACTACGATTTGAGTGACATGCCGGCTGGTACAAAGGTGGGTGTGAATCTTATTAAATTTGTCTAGGAGTCACCCTCTTCTTAAAATGCACAGCTCTATACAACAAAAAATCTGTTTAGTTTTTCTCTACTTAGTGTCTTTAATTCTGCAACAAGTTTGTGATTTATTTACCACTCTGAGGGTTTTGATGATCATCTGATCACCAGTCCTCTGCAGCCAATTTGTGATTTATTCACCCTTCTAACTAGATGAGGGTTTTGATTA
Organism: Jacaranda mimosifolia; assembly: GCA_018894105.1. Lineage (NCBI taxonomy): Eukaryota > Viridiplantae > Streptophyta > Magnoliopsida > Lamiales > Bignoniaceae > Jacaranda > Jacaranda mimosifolia. Next base: position 33,072,115 of record CM032122.1, on the reverse strand, counting down.
TCATCAGATCTCACCAGTTCTGATGCTTGAAACTCATGGCAATCCAAATCAATTGATTAAGATATTAACAAAAGGATGGTATTCTGTACCTTGACCTCCATTTGCCTATCCCTGGGAAAAGGTGGACTAGGAGAATTTGGCCTTTTGAGCCTGCTGGGGAGCGATCAAATGTGGTCCCATGCATCACAGCCTCTTCCTAGTTCCTAGTATTGACATTGGATCTGCTCAACCTTTACTATGGACCCAGCTGAATTTTAATTTCTATTATTTCCTGACCAAATGAGATGTAGGTTGGTAATATAAGCTTGTTGCTGTACTGATAGTGCTTGCATCTTTGAGTTCTCTTCGTAATACATAATTGAGTTTCAGATTCTGACCACAAATTGAGATCATGAGATAAGCGTCAAGGTCTTGATGTTTGTCTTCCTACTTTACCATGATATGGAGTTATGTCCTAAAATTGTTTAGTCAATGGCAATTTTTCAGTCCCATCATAAATCAAAATCTTATATGTTCATGCTTTTCAACATATAGACATTTCTACGCCAGAAGGCCACTTTAGCTGTGGATAGAGGTGGACAGAAAGACTCTGGTTTGAGAAATGAGGGCTCCATCACTTCGCTTTCAATGCCATGTGATTCTTTACAGCAGGGGACAGTGTTTAACGATACATGTGCAGCCGATGCGCATAGCATATTAGACAATAACTGCAGAAATAGTAATGGAATAGACAACATGCCTTTCAGTTTCTCTGGTGCAAGAGAGAGTAAATCTGTATGTAGCCCATCAAAGGTTAATAAGAACACTACAGGTTCTGGTGTTCTGCGTTATGCTCTACATCTCCGTTTTATTTGCCCCCACCGGAAGAAGTACTCGAAAACGGGCCTGAAATGCAAATCTGGTCCATCCTCTCTTCCTTCAAGGAACAGCTTGGACAGCGACGGCGAACGCCGCTTCTACTTGTATAATGATATGAGAGTGGTATTCCCTCAGCGCCATTCAGATTCTGATGAGGGCAAGGTATGCATATACTTAATTACTGTATTTAAATTTACATGCTAATGAGGCATGGTGGCAACACTCTATATATTTTGTGGGCAAGGAATTTTACATTTATGTGCCTGTCGTTGATACTGTCCATGCTTTAGCCTAGTCATTTTAGCATTTTACCATTTTACCATCACATCTTATAGTAGAGTTGCACCCCACATAGGACAAACATTACCAACTTGCTTTCTATGCATACAAAACCACTGTCGTAAAAGCCTTCTGTCTGATCCAGTCTACTGCATTTTGTCTATGATGCCATAATCTGATTCCGTTTAGCTAAGTGATTTCTGGAGATACTGAGTGACAATTCAAAACTATAGAGCCAAATGTGTCTTGCATTGCATTACTCATTAGCTGCCATTGTCGCCTATATTTACAGTTTTAGAAGCGAGCGAGTCTTGGTAGTTGCATTTGTAAGCTCAAAAGATCATAATTCATTTCATTTCAAAAACTTTCTTCAAGTTTGTAACTTTTGTAGCCTCTGCTGAGCATGCTGCTTGCACTCGTATTCATGTGAGGATTCATAAGCTTCTTCCTAAAGGGTGTTCAGCTAAGTTTATTTAGAACATTTTATAAGTTACATCTTATAAAATCTTCCTTAATGTGTTTAGCTAAAATAAGATTTAAAACTTATAAGATGTTAATAATAACAATTTTATAATTAGAATAGTTAAGATTAATGGAGTTTGTCAAGATTTTAAAAATAAGTTAAGAACTCTTCATTTTCCAAAAGAGTTTATAAGGTTCTAAATCTAATTCTAGGAGCTATAAACTCTTTTCTTAAAATTTCCGCAAATACTTTATGATATCTTATAAATTGTTTTGAGGAAACTTATAAGCTTATCCAAATACTGCCTTAGCTGTACTTTGTTACTCTTTTTCCCGAAAGCAGCATGTTCAATGCTAATTCAAATGCATGTCTAGATTATGCTGGCGTTAAAATGCTTTGGAAATTTGAACGAAACATGGATGATTATTCCTTAATACAGCTCATCCTTTACTTAATTGCTGGGATTTTATATAAATTCTTCTTTCTGCGCTTTTAAGTTTATGACTGGCCATCGGCTTAACTTATTTCTTTCTATCAAACTGTTGTGATCATGTAATAAGTGGTTTTCTTGGATGATGCAGTTGCAAGTGGAATATGATTATCCGACGAATCCTAAGTATTTCGACATCAGTGAATAAAGATTTTTGGTTGGATGATTCTCTAATATGGTTCACCTGTTGTACATACCTGTACATATATTTCCTAAAATGTTGACAGATGGGTTAGCATGTATATTCATGTCAATAAGCTGCTGCTCATGTGTTGTAAAAGATTGTACATTCAACATTTATTTTACCAGAAAAGAGAAAGGAAACTATCTGAATAACAAAGAAAAATTGCTCCTAGTTTCCCAGCTTCTTGTTGCATATTTATCTTTGCTCTAGCAGGCTAGCACTTCTTACGGAGCTACCAACTTCAATCTTTATAATGTCTTGAATTTTAGGGTTATTCTAAAATTTATCTTATATTATTTCCTGGTTGTTACCTTAGTGAATCTCATGATTTAGCAAGAACTGGATGTGGTATATATCTGAGCTTGTGTTTTTGGATGGTTGCTGTGACTCAAATGATCCAATTGAGACATTAAGGGATTGATATGTTTTTGGAAAGTAATAACCCAAATGGTTCAAATCACTAGATGTGATACATATATATTTTCACAGGAGTTATGATTTAAATGACACAATTAAAACATTCTACGCTAGCCAGTTTGTATTTTGAATAGTAGCTATAGTTTAAATGGCTCAATTTAGATATTTGAATAGTAGATGTGATTTAATGACTCAATCCAAACATTCTATCCTGGCAAGTTCGTATGTAGAATAGTAGTTATGATTCAAATGGCTCAATGTAGATATCTATATTATTATATATAGCTCAATGGTGTGGATCTCACAATTATGCAATTTTGATTCTAATTATGCAATTTTGGCCAAATGGCAAATTCTTAGAATTTTGAATTTTTTAATTCAATTAAAATGTTTTCATTGATTGTTGATTATTATCTCTAATCGATATGATTGTATTTTATCTCTAGTTTTCTTTCATTCGAAATTTAAAATATATCTATCTATACTATTACATATCATTTGAAATTCAAAATTCTGAATTCTTAGAATTTTGAGTTTTTTAAATTAATTTAAAAGTTAATTTTTGGTTATCAAATTTGATATTATTTATTCCTTTTAAAGAATCTAAATTTTTTAAATCATTTTTTTTATTAGAATAAATTATTCTTTACTTATCTCCAATATCAAAAAGTGATTGCATTTTATTTACAAAATCTATTTCATACTTACTCTTAATACGTGGTAGATTCCTTGATCATTTGAACTTTATAGTTTGATAATTTTTTCATATTTTTTTTCTCTTATTTTTAATAACTAATTTTTATATATATATACACCATTATATATATAGTATTTCGAAAGTCATTTTATTAATATTCTTAGTTTCTAGAATTTTTTTCATTCTATTCTTTGTGTGCTTCTTTATTTTCAGAATTTTTTTTCCATCCATCTCTTGGTATGTCTCTTTATTTCATTCTTCAAATTTTTTATTGTTTGCTGGATTTTATTGTTCCCTTCTTCTATTTCATTTTTTTTTAAATTTTAGGTATGTTGCATGATGGAAGAGATTTTTTGAATTTTAATACTATAATTTTCTTCAAATTTTTATGTTTTCTTGATTTTATAGTTTTGATTTTTTTTTTAGGGATGTTACATGATGAAAGAGGTTTTTCAGATTTTAATGCTATAATTTTCTTTTTAACCATAAATAAAGTCTATCATTTAGCTTTTATTGTTATTAAATTTGTGAACTTATATATATATATATATATATATGCTTATTACTTAGTTTAAGTTATCAATTCATTATTTATTTTTAAATTTTCTTTTTGTTCATTTAATTTTATAATTTTACAAGATGAGATATATTAATTACTCTTAAAAAATTTTAAATTTGTTTCATTTTTATTTGTTGCAATTTTTTCTTTAGTTATTGATAAATTTTGTCATTTAATTTTTATTTTATTTAAATTGCTATACATTGAGTATCTTTTTACTCATTCTTTGAGTCAAGTTATTAATTTATTTGTTAATTTTGTAATTTAGTTTTAAACTCTCCCCCCCCCCCCCCCCCCAACCCTTTTTGGTTCATGTAAGTTTATAAATTTATAGGATGGGGTCGATTATTTAGTGTTAATATTTTTAAAATTTGTTTCACTTTTTTAATATTTATAATTTTAAAAATATGTCATTTAATTTTAATTTTTTATTTATATAATGTAATTATGTATGTATAATTATGTATAAGTATATATAATTCGAACTCTTTTTAAAAATTCTATATACTAATTAATTCATCAATATATATATTCTTAGGTCTTTTTTTACCTATTTGAAAAAATTATGAGATGATTATTTCAATAAAAAATACACTCATTAATTTTTTAAGTTATAGCATTGAACATTATTTTATCCATCAAAATATATACCTAATTTTTTTTTTTCATATTTTGATTATTTGAAAGATTAACAACTTTTTTTGTTATTCACTTTTTTTCTACTATTTGTGAAATATAATATGAAGATCCAATTACATTTATACAAAAAAAATGAGAATGAACATAATAATTGATTTTGTCCATATGTTATTTTACATTCTAATTTCATCCTCATATCCTGTCACTAATTTTTAAAATCAATTTTGAGTTTATAATTACATTATCAATTTACTATAATTTTAATTTTGTATTACTAATGTCACTTTTTTCTTCACTTAATTATTCGATAACTAAGCTATGAATCAAATTAAAATATTTCTATTAACTTATATACTGATATTTATTTTAATTTTTAATTTTTTTTATCTTTACTATCATAATTTTATCTTGGCTTAATTGATTTTTAATAAAAAATTTAAAATAAATAAGATTTTTTCAAATTCTTGATATATTATCTAATTCTTTATATTTTAAGTTTTAAATTAATATATACTCATCGTCTTTTAAGTTTAAAGTAATTGTGAAATATTATAATTTTAGGTTTTTTCAAACAGTGTTCTTTCAAGCTATCAATCTTGTGTCTATATTCTTCTCATATATTTTTATTTTTTAATGCAACTATCTGTTAAGTTTTGGTTACATTTTTCTTCTTTTGTGTATAATCATATTCATAAAATTTTATCTTCGGAAGTTTTGAATTTTTTTAACTTCTCGCTGAATAATTTTAAAAATTATTTTTATGATATCATGTATATGAGATTTTTTTATATGTTCCAAGCTTTCAAATACTAAATTTTAAAACTTTAAATTTAATTTTATTTGACTATTTTTTGAAGTAATATTTAATTTTACTAATTACTTGACTATTTTTGTGATGTTTCTATTTTATATTATTATTTTTAATTATATTTATAATTCAATAATTATATTAATATATTATAATTTTAAAGAATTCATGCATAGTACATGGATGATACTAGTTCAATACTAATTCATTGAAAAATATTAATTTCATTATCATGTACCAAATAAGTCTTCAGAAATGTATTAGAGTCTTCCGGTTGAATTGGAGTCCATTATTTCCAAAGTTGGCTCATTTTTCCACTATAGTCAAATCAGAAAATTCATTGCAACAATCGTGTTTTCTTTCCGTGCGTGCATGAGAAATTGAAAGTTCCATTGGTGAAAATTCCAACTTTTTCCTAATTGCCAACTGAAAAAGAAAAACGATTTTCAATTTTTTTTAAAAGTGAATGTACGATCATTTAATTTATATAGTTCAGCACATATATGAATATTTAAAAAATATTAAATTAAAATCAATAATTATACATCGAAGTGTATGTGTATACAAAAAGGAAAAGAACTTCGATAGTCAATTTGAATAATTAGTTATCGAGTTGCCAGTCGATGGCACTATCACTCACGCTATGTAAATATTTGGTTCAGGTTCAAATTTTAAAATGTAACATCCTTGAAATTCGGTATTTTGAAAAATAAGAATTTAAAAATCAAAATTTTGATTGGTCGGATTTTAGGGCTCAAAAAGGAGATAAAAAGGACTTAATTGCAAAATTTTTAAAAGTTTTGGGGTCAAAATAGAATTTAGGAAGACTTGATTGGACTAACTTGAGAAGTTTTGGGGTTTGCATGGTATATATTTTTGGTCAAATAGGTCAAAGTGAGGCACTCACTTTGTTAGGGAGTGAATTGAAGTTGGTGGAAACCTTGGAGGACCTAATTGCTGACCGAAGGAAACTTTTGCGGTCAATTTGTAATTTAGAAAAAGTTGATTCTATAAATATTGGATTTGAAATTCTCCCTCCATTTTCCTTCTCCTTCTCCACCGAAACCCCTCTCCCCTCTCTCCGGCAAACTCCCTTCTCCGGCAACCAAACCTTAGCAAACTTGGTATTGTTCTCTTCCTTTCTTCGCGTAGAACACAAATATACCCATTTCTTCCCTTTTTGACTAGACAAATGGCCGAAAATTGAGGGCCGAGACGAGCTCACAGCGATGGTTGGTGGGTTTCTCTTCCCAGCAACATTTCATGGCGGGACAAGGGTGATTTTGGTAGGTTTCAGCTCAAGGAAGCTTTTGGTGAAGTTGGTTCTGGGTTCTGACCACTAGAGCCAGCGGAATTGGGAGAAAATCGTGCGGTGGCATAAGGTGGCGCAAATTGATTGGAGCTCAAATTGGGTTTCAATTGACAGAATTTGGTAAAATTGATTTGAGCGTTTGCTGAGTTGAGCTGAAAGGTTTAGTTTGGTGGTGGTTTTGGCATTTTCTAGCGACGGCGGTTTGAGGACAGTTTCTCCAGCTCGTCGTTGTGATCGTGGTAGTGATCTTGGTTTGTGATTCCGAGGCCTCGATAACCAAATTTAGGTAATGGGGGAGGGTTAAGGATTAAGCTTTTTGTACCGTTTTGTATCGTTTAAACATTTTCGAATCTTGTGATATGGCAAGAAAATGATGAAGTAATGTATGATTTGGAATTGCATGTGATATGCATGGGCTATATGTATGAGCTAGTGAACGTAGGGATGGCAATGGGTCCAGGTAAATCGGGGACCCACCCCGGATGGGGCGGGTTCGGGGCGGTTAGCGGGTCTTGATTAGAAAGACTTGCCTGGGTTCGGGATAGGTTACGGCTTTAGTTGGACTAGCCTCGGACCCACCCCGTATAGTAATTATATTATATATTATATAACATATATATATATTATATGTAAGTACAAGTATCCTGTAGGCTATAATACTATATTAGAAAATTAAGGCTTCTTTTTCTTTTTACTTGTTTCAATTTTATTCTCTCAAACCCGCTACCCACCGTAGCAAAACGTGTACATTCAAGTGATGATGAAGAAAAGAGGGTAAACAATACAAAAAATACAAAAAAATAAATAAATAATAGGTTAGACGGGTCCAACTCGTTGGGTTTAGGGCCAAAGGGAAGGCGGGGCAGGGCCAAAGAGAAGACGGGGCGGAGTGGGTTTTGGGTCTCTCAATTGTCAAGCGGGGGGGTCTCGGGTCCTGCCAGACTCGCCTCGTTGCCATCCCTAAGTGAACTCGAATTTGAATTAAAATGATAACCTTGGTATTTATTGAGTTAATTGAAGGATTTGAAACCCTAACTTGTGGATTTTATGGATTTGGTACCAAGTGATAAAAATTGGACTGTTTATTTTGATTTGGGATACCGATATAAGGTTAAATATGTAATTAAGAACTAATTTATGCTCAGTTATTAGACTTGATATGAAATTGAGATTATTTTGGTAATAACGGCTTATTAGCCATTTTGGGCTGGTATTATTGTTTAAGCCCTGAAACTATTATATTAATCGATTATTTAGTAATTTTGGACTATTAATGGTTTAATTGTGATTATTAGGATTGAATGTGAAATTATTATTTTGGTTAGATGACAAAGAAGTAGGACCGATGATTGTGGTTTTCTTAGACTACGGAGGTGAAGGTCTGCCACTTTAGCCTCGATTATTTCTATTGGTTCTTGTGGAAAAACCCCTGTGAGGGTTAAATGTGCTAGAACTATACCTGCTCGTGTTTATTGAAATTTATAATTGATTGCGTTCTTGCTTGTTATCTATTAAATGACTTGTATACCCCTATGAGGGTTAGTACCTGATTGTTCTCTAATATGAGTTTGTTCTTGTCCGTTTGGTGCTTGTTATTGTTCTATACTTGTTCCCGTCCTATATTGTTATTAAGTGCCTTGCCGGCACACTTGCTCGTTCATATCTTGTTATCTGGCCATAATGGCTAAATTGTACTTGTTAATCATTATGGTATTGTCTTGTCGGCAAATCCAATTGATTGATATTGATCGTATGTTAGTGATATGCTAGGGAGACTCCCAGGTATCAACGATATGCTAGGGATACTCCTAGGTATCGTCCGTATGTCAGTGATATGCTAGGGATACTCCTAGGTATCGTTCGTATGTCAGTGATATGCTAGGAATACTCCTAGGTATCGTCTGTATGTCAATGATATGCTAGGGATACTTCTAGGTATCGATTGTATGTCAATGATGTGTTAGGGACACTCCTAGGCATCTACCATGAGTCAATATACTCCTAGGCATCTTCTGTGTGTCAAACTCTCACACTTGAATATGATCGACTGATTGGAATAAGATTTGTTCTGATAAGCCAGTCTCGTCTTGATCTATTGAAATACATGTGTTTTACGGGTTACTTGTTTGTACTTGTATCCTGATTGATAATGATCTATTCTTGGAACAATAAGGCAGGAGAGATTCTTGTTTACTGTACTTGTTCTTGCTTGATTCGTACTTACACTTGTATTGATAATGAATTATGAACTGTTGAGATGTTCTTTCCTCGACAAGTTTCTTTTACTTATTGTTATGATATTCCTCACTAAGTCCTTTGGACTTACCCCCGTTCATTTTGATTCTCTCAGAGAGGGATTAAGTGAAGGATTGGACTCCAGGTAGGACCTGAATGTTTTGTAATAGATCAGGTGTTGAATGTATATATTGAAATTATTTGATTGCTAAGCATGGACTTAAGACTCTATGATTTGTCATGTTGATGTGGATGCCTTAAGGAATGTAAATATTTTGTTATGTAAGAATGTGAATCATGGCATTTACTTATTGGGTTGATGAGTTTGTTAAGTTTGAAATTCCGTTGCTTCTGATAAGTTGAATTTGAGATTTTGTGAATATTTAGTAAATGTGTTGTATGTTACAAGATTGTTTAAGGTTTGAATTTATTGTCTTGTGACATGTTTGTTTAAGTTGAAATCCACTGCTATTTCTGATAAGCTTGAAACGTTTGATTATGGATTATTGATTGAATTGTACGTTCAATTTAAGATTGAATTGAATGGCACCTCAACGTAGGTGCTATCCCAAGTGGGGCGTTACATAAAACTTTAGATGTGAGTATTGTACAAATTAAAAAAAATTGAATAATTAATTTGAAATACGAAATTATGGGCTTTTCAATTTTTTCTTCTTTGGATAAATGTATAATAGTGAATCAATTAATTCATCAATCCCACAGTTATAAGTGATTTACGTGTTGTCTTTCTTTTCCATTTTTTCCATGAGAGTTGGAAAAGAATTCTTTCTAATGATTTAATATTAAATTGAATAGGTCAATATTGAGAAAATGTTCATCAAGTTTATCGGATTTAAAATTATAGTTGGTTTCTTGAAAGTATCGAAAATAATTAGGATCGTTAAGTTAGCTGTGGTAAGGACTCTTCAACACTCAAATCTATACTATTATATTTAGCACAACGGTATAGATCTCATAATTATGCAATTTTGGTCAAATGACAAATTTTTAGAATTTTGAGCATTTTAATTCATTTAAAAAAATTTCGTTATTTGTTGATTATTATCTCTAACCGATATGCTTATATTTTATCTCTAATTTTCTTTTATTCAAAATTTAAAATCCATCTGTACTATTATATATAGCACAACGGTGTGGGACTCACAATTACTTAATTTTGATTGCAATTTTGGCCAAGTGGCAAATTCTTAGAATTTTTAGTTTTTTAATTAAATTTAAAAAATTTCATTAATTGTTGATTATTATTTCTAATCGATATGATTGTATCTTATCTCTAATTTTCTTTCATTCGAAATTTAAAATCTATCTATCTATCTATTTATCTATTTATCTATCTATAATATTATATATAGTACAATGGTGTGAGATCTATAATTACTTAATTTTGATTGCAATTTTGGCCAAGTGGCAAATTCTTAGAATTTTAAGTTTTTTTTAATTAAATTTAAAAAATTTCATTAATTGTTGATTATTATCTCTAACCGATATGATTGTATCTTATCTCTAATTTTCTTTCATTTGAAATTTAAAAATATATCTCTCTATACTATTAAGTAAGAACTTAATTCAAATTTAAAAGTATAATTTATTTTATTTATTAACAATTAGATATTAATACTAGATTATAAAAAATTGATAAAATCTTTTTTCTTTAATAGTTTAAATAAAGTCGCTACATCTCCATTGAAAAAAAATAAACAATAGTTTCTAAGATAAAGTCATTACTTTTTTAGTTAATTCGCACTAAATTTTTAAATTTTTAAAATTTTTAATTAAATCAAAAAAATTATTAGTAGTTGTGTAACACCCCTGAAATTCAGTATTTTCGGAAATAAGAATTTAGAAATTAAGAGATTTATTGATTGGATTTTAGGGCCCCAAAAAAAAATAATAATTGAGGACTCAATTGCAAGAAATTGGAAAGTTTCGGGGTTGGATTGCAATTTGAGAAGACTTCATTTGGGCCATTTTTATAAGCTTAGGGCTTGCATGGTATTTTTCTAGTCAAATAGGACCTATATGCTATTTTAATTAATTAGAGGACTTAATTGATTCACTTAATTAGACGAGGGACTAAATTGTAATTATAAAAAAATTGATTTTATAAAAATTGCCATTATTCTTCTTCTTCTCCAATTTTCCATTCTCCTTTCTTCCCTTCAACCGCATCATCTCTCTCTCACCCTCACCATCTCTGGCCATCAACACCATCAACCTCACCACCGCCACATCTCTTTTTCCTTACCATCCAACCACCCCAACAAGCTCTCACACACAAACCCAACAACTGGCAGCTTCACAGTTTTGAGGCAGAAATGAAACGCAGGATCAACGGCTGGCCGACATCCGACGGACAATCTGGACGGTGGTTCTGAAAGTCCTTGGTGCAGAGAATGGGTTGGTGGCCTTGCATGGGGGAGTAGAGCGGCGGCGGCAGCGGCAGCGGAAACAATCGTTACAGGCACGGCGGCGAGAAGTAAAATTGAAACTTTTGGGCCATGGTTGAGGGCCTTCCCGGCCTCGAATTTGAAAACTAAAGGCACTGTTGGATTCAGGAGGAAGAAAGGAAGTGAACGGTGGTGATCTTGACATTTTTCGGCGGCGGCGCTCTGACGACCCCAAACCAGTTTCTTCTCCTCGTTCCAATGATCGTAGTAGTGCTCTTGGTTCATGATTCCAAGGCCTCGATAAGCAATTTTTGGTAATAGAGGGTTAAGAATTAAGCTTTAGTTGGTTGTACCTTGTTATATATATAATGCGTATGTTGTACTTTCCTAATTTAGATTGTATCTATGCTAACAATAGGATTTGGGATGTATTTATATAAATGTGATTGTGATTGAGATTCCTAAGCAAGGAGTACCTATAAGTTGTGGACCCGGATATTTGTTATGTTGGAATTAATTGAGTTAATTAAAGAATTTGAACCTTAACTTGTGGATTTATGGATTTAGATCCAAATGATAGCAATTGGACAATTATTGTGAATTTTGGATGATATGACGAGAATGATTATGTAATTAAGAACTAGTTATTGCTTAGTTATTAGACTTGATATGAAACTGAGATTAATTTGGATATAATCGATCTTATTGGTTGTTATTAGATCGATAGAGCCGTTTAAGCTTTAAACTATCATGTTAATATGATTATTTGTTGAATTTGGATTAATGATAAGCATGATAGTGATGCTGGGAGTCAAATATGGATTTTGACTGTAATTATACTATTTTTGGTTAGGTGAAGTGGAAGTGGGTCCCACGGACCGGTAGACGTTAGATTGTGATAGTTTTCTCTGATACTACAAGAGGTGAGGGTCTGCCAATCTGGCACATTTTCTAACTATCTATTATTTTTGATAAGCCCTGTGTGGGTCTTCCTGTTTTTGTACCGTATTCTGATTATTTGAAATCTGATTTGTTATCTATTATCTAATTTGAACATCCCTATAGGGTCTCCCACTTTGGGTTATTGTTTTGTATAAGTTTTTCTCATTACTTGTTGAAAACCCCTGTGAGGGTCTTCCAACCTAGCCTTGATTTATATTTAATTGTTCTTGTGGGAAAACCCTTGTGAGGGTCTGCCAATCTGGCACCTTTTCTAACTATCTATTATTTGTGATAAGCCCTATGTGGCTCTTCCTGTTTTGTATCGTATTCTGATTGTTTGAAATCTGATTTGTTATCTGTTATCTAATTTGGACACCCCTGTTAGGGTCTCCCACTTTTGGGTTATTGTTTTGTATAAGTTTTCTCATTACTTGTTGAAAACCCCTGTGAGGGTCTTCCAACCTAGCCTTGATTTATATTTAATTGTTCTTGTGGGAAAACCCTTGTGAGGGTCTGCCAATCTGGCACCTTTTGTACCTAACGTCTTGTTAATAAACCCCTGTGAGTGTTGGAATTGTTTGCGTACCATACTCTGTAAGTTATTGCTTTCCCCTGTGTGGGAACTACCGATTGGTTCTTGCTTGCATGCGTTATTCCATGATATCGTTGAACCTGTTAGGTTCTGCTGATTTGATATTTGTTCAAATTGTCGTTATCGTTGTTAATTGTCAAACCCTTTGAGGTTCTTCTGATTTGAAACTGTCTGATATATTACCGTTTCTTGAAATGATCTTGATATTTTTGAAAATGATATTTGTAATGGTCTGGTAGACCTATTTGTGTCAAAAGTTCTCTCAAATTATTCATGTACCTTGTTTACTGGAATAGGCCTTGCCGGCCATTATTGGAAAATGTATTGCCATGTGTACGACAGGTCATGTAAAGTTACGAAATGTTCATGTTATTGCTTGAAAAGTTGAATTGATATCTGTTGGCATTATATCGTGCAACCCATGGGGACGCCCTTGGGAAGTTCAACCCGGAAGGACGCCATGGGAAGTTGGGCCCGGGGCTAGGTTCGGAAAGACGGTCGGGCGGTACGGATCGACGGTGACAGGTCTGCCAGCTAGTACCTACATACGATCCTGACTTACAAGTAGCTAGAGGTAGCGAACTGTGAGTAGCAGGATCTGGCATGCGGTCTACCATGCCAATAAAAGAAAGTTATTACCTGCTGAGCTAAGTGCTCGAGCAATGGAGTGATAAGGAAATCTTGTTTATACTGTACCGACGTCTGGTACTAGCAACTATACATTGACCTGTGAGTAATAAGGATGGAATGACCAACAGTCTAATATAATTGATATCATGTGTACTTTGCACAACGTTGATTCACATTAAAACTTTTATTGTTATCGAACTATCTTTGTTTGTTGCCTATCATTTTCTTTGGAATTCTATCCTTAGGACTTACCCCCTTGTTGTTATTTGTCTTCAGACAGGTCAAACTGAGAAGCAGAGGCATGTTTTAGACAAGAGTGATTTTGTAATAGATTAGGTGCTGTTGTTGTTCATTTAAGTTGCCTGATCAAGACAACTACTTGAAAAGTGTTATGAGAATGTTTGTTTGAAACTTAAGATACTGGATATGTACGTATTTTATGCTTTATGGAATGATCTTTTGGATTAGTGTGACTGTTTTACCTTTGAGATAATTAAATTACAGGTTTCCTAGTTATTATTTGAATTGTATTTAAGATTGAATTGGTGGCACTTCAACTTGGGTGATGTCCCGAGAGGGGGTGCTACAAGTTGGTTGCTCTATTAATATTAGTTGAACACTAATCAATTCCATATAAATATTTCTAAAGTTTCAAAATCGTTTTCTTGGTTGAATAAATAATTATTTAATTGATCTTTAATATCAGAAAACAATTATCTATAAAATTTGTTTCATCTCGCGCTTAGAATGTATCAAAGATTTCTTAATTTACAATTTTTTTAAAGATCTTTTTTTAAGTTTTTTCTTAGCTTTAACAACTGAATTTATTTATACCTGATTGTTTATGATGAAAACTTTTTGAAAACAATATTAATTTTACAATATGATTGTATCTTTCCTTTGAAATTTAAAATATATCTCTCTATACTATTAAGTAAGAACTTAATTCAAATTTAAAAATATAATTTATTTTATTCATTAACATTTAGATATTAATACTAGATTATAAAAAATTGATAAAATCTTTTTTCTTTAATAGTTTAAGATAAAGTCGCTACATGTCCATTGAAAAAAAATTAAAGTCATTACTTTTTTAGTTAATTCACACTAAATTTTTAAAATTTAAAATTTTTTAATTAAATCAAAAAAATTATTAGTAGTTGGTTGCTCTATTCATATTAGTTGAACATTTATCCATTCCATATAAATATTTCTAAAGTTTCAAAATCGTTTTCTTGGTTGAATAAATAATTATTTAATTGATCTTTAATATCAGAAAAACAATTATCTGTAAAATTTGTTTCATCTCGCGCTTAGAATGTATCGAAGATTTCTTAATTTACAATTTTTTTAAAGATCTTTTTTAAGTTTTTTCTTAGTTTTAATAACTAAATTTATTTATACCTGATTGTTTATGATGAAAACTTTTTGAAAAAAATATTAATTTTATGACTAATTACAAGAGGCTATGTGTAAAATAAAGTAATAATAATCAATTTAATGGTTTTATTTATATATTGAAGTATCAAATTCAATTTTAAATATAATAATTAATTTAAATAATATTCTAAATATGTAGTTGGTCAATAAATCTAATATAGCTAAATATAAAGTTGAGATTTTCAACTAACAAAATATAGTCTAATAAGATATAACAATAAAGTAAATTTCATCAGACGACATCAAATAAAGATTTAATATTATCCTTTAATATTATATATAATAATAACATAATATTAAAAATGTTCAAGTAGGTTAAGATTCTTCTACTTCATACATCTATATAAAGGGGCTATGTGATCCCAAGCAAACATAACTGGAAGAAATAGAAAAAATTCAAATTTCAAAAAGCTTTGCCTCAGTCTTTCAAATCTGAAAGAAGGAGAAATCAATAAATTTTTCCACAATAATTCATTTTCTGCTGGAATTTGATATCTATCGAAATTTTGATTTCATATATATAATTAAACATTACTATCCTTTCTTGATTGTTGAAAACCTGATGTTCTCTATGTTAATATGGCAGAGTATGACAAATGAGCTAGGCACAGGAAATGGGTGAGCAAGAAAATTTGCATCAAAGAATGATTCTTTTTTGACTTATTTGTAAGGATTCAGGTGGTATTTTCTTCATGTTCATTTCAAGTATAAGATATATCGAATCATATAAATGTATTTCTTGCCCCCCCCCCCCACCCCACACTAGAGTATTGCTACAATCTTAATATTTTTAGGATCATGAGAAATATTGATAATTAATTTATTTTACCTTTTTTATATGAATAATCAAGAGGTTTGGACATGGATGATTTTTGATGGAACGGTAATAGAAATCATTATATTAATATGACGACGATACGATCAAGTTGGAAAATGGAGGTAAATAACATGTGAAAAAAATTGTTATTTATTATTAGTCCACTTTCAATAATTATTTGGAATGCAGGGAATTTTTTTTATCATAATGCAATTTCAGGTTCAGAAGGTCTCAAAGCATATTTAAAGGTGATCAATTTCTGATGTAGAGTCTCACAAGTGATGAAGGAATTCAAGATAAAGATGAATCATGTCTTAATTTCTACTTTAAAAGAAAACTCATAACTTATGTAATGTGATTTTTGTTTTTATTGATTGAGTATTTGTAATACTTGGAAAAGTTAATATAATGTTACTTTTGTTTTATCAGTAGTTTATCAAAATGTGATTAAATTTTTGCTAGATTTAGTATTTCAAAACGTGGTTTCTAATACTTTTGAGGAGCATTTTCTTCCATTAATGTAGTGTTCCACTTGGCTTAGCCTTTTTAAAACATTATATCAAAACTTTCAAGCAAATTATATAAAAATTTGCAACTACTCATTTGGCCGGATAGCATTATCCTTGTATGTGTAAGATTTGGTGTTCAAACTCAAAATAGTCCCAAATGTATTCACCTTTTGTTTGAGATTTTTTTTTTTTAATTGTGCAGTAAATTTTTATATTATTAATATTGTTTATCATTCTTTCATATCTTTGCAAATATTATACTTTTTATTATTTTGTTCAATTTATTTTAAATTGACTAAGTTTTCTTGGGTTATGGAAAAAAAAAAATGTTTACATCGTACTTTTTTAAATTGATAATAATGTGATGAGCTTAAGTTTTCATTGCTTTGTATTGATATTAATACATATGATTTGGTGGGAAAAAATCTTTAATTTTGATATTATTTATCTAATTTTAAAAAAATCACGTATTAAACTTACTTTTACATAAAATAAAAACAATACTAATATATTATATTTTAAATAATAATTAGTTCCATCTGTGCATAGCATGGGGTACATGCTAGTCTATACTATTATATATAGCACAACGGTGTTGAATCTATAATTATGCAATTTTGATTGCAATTTTGGCCAAGTGACAAATTTTTAGAATTTTGAGTTTTTTTAATCAAATTCAAAAATTTTATTAATTGTTTATTATTATCCTAACCGATATGATCGTATCTTATCTCTGATTTTCTTTCAACAAATAAATTTAAAATTCAAAAGGTGATTTATGAGCAATTAATTAAGGATTCCTACAAAAAAATTATTCTATAAATTTCATCCCATTAAACAAATCATAACTTATTTATCTCTACTTCCACTCTTTCCCCTTCTTCTTCTTCAAGATAACTCTTTCATTCTAAATTTTCAAGTGAACTTTCATTACATTCTATCAACATTCATATATTTTTTTCATCTTTATATTGATTCATTTTCAATATACGTATGAGAAACATAACATCATGTATAGATGTATTTGTTGCTCAATTATCATTTAAATCTTTGTTTTTCTTTCTTTCTTTTTTTGGGTGTGTGTGTGTGATGAATAAATATTTTGCTAATTATAAAATATATTACAGCAGAATTGTAAGTAGGTGATCTATATTTAACAATGATAAACCTAGAAGATTAGAAAGTATTTTTCTTTTCAATTACTTGCAGACCACCTTACTTTTTTTTTTCCCTTTATTTTCACATCCGCTTTTGTCATTTGGGATTTTGAATCTTTACCAGGATGTGTAAGGTATTTCTTTATATAATTAAGTTGCAAGTTTTGCTCTTATTCTTTCTCTTTTTCCTTTTTTCTTTCTTTCTTTTGTCAATTATAATAATTTGGTTTAGTTTGTAATTTATTATAATTCCTTTTTGTTGGGTTAATATTTTTATTCAATATTCTCTAAGTTCATATGTATTTTTCTTTTCTCTGTTTTGAACCATAAATATCATGTTTGAAAGGTATCTTTTAATTCTAATTTTGGAAATTATTATTGTTATTTTCACTTTCATTATTTTGTTGTGGTTTTTATTTATATTATTTTTTATCAAATTAATTCAATTTTTTCAAGTTACCTTCGTGTAAATAATGTATGTATAATATGTATACATATACATATATATAAGCACTAGTTTTTCACTTTTCATATTTACTTGGTTTTAAGGATTACTTTTTAATTTGTTTTTTCATTTTCATTAATTAATTTAGTTTTATTTATGCATTACAAATCCTTTTTATTCGATTAATTAAATAACCCAAGTTTTTTCATATTTTGATGTGTTACATAATTTTTGTAGTTTTATCCCTATTTATAATTTTTTTTGTATGCAACAAGAATTTCTTAGATAATATTTTATATATTTCTGAACTGTTTCTTGATTTAATATAGAATATTCAAACTAATAAAGAATCTTAATTTTTGGACCAAATTAATTTTATTACTAAAAGATATTTGAAATAGTTTAGATTTGTATTTTATATGTGGAACCACTTGATCCAAATGAATTAGATCACGACTTGAAATCAAAGTCGTTGATTCTCTACAAGATAAAATTTGAAGTGGATAAGGTGTTGGTATATAAATATATATATATATATATATATTCCCTCATATGTTATGTATGTTGCTCTCTTCACATTAATAATTTTTTTTAAAGTACTATAGCATTTTTATTTTAATGAATACTATTAAATATTACTACTTAACTATTTAAAATAATATTTTCTTTTAAAAATGATAATATTTTTTTATAGAATATGAAAAATTGTAATAACTTATATGTGAAATCACAAAAAATTAGTTGCATATTTATATTTTTTTAATTTAGTAGTTAAGTGAATATATCGTGCATAATACAAGGTTTACACTAGTACTATTATATAACAAACAGTGTGAGATCCCCAATTATGTAATTTTGATTCTAATTGTCCAATTTTGGCCAAATGTCAAATTCTTATAATTTTGAGTATTTTAATTCAGTTGAAAAATTTTCATTAGTTGTTTATTTACTTTTATATTTCATTTTAATACGATCAAATTATCTATTATAACTAAAACATCATGTTGTGTTTATCCAAAATTGTGATATAGATTTCTATCTCATAAGATAATTCAAAAAATATGTATAATCATATTTTTATCTCACTAAATAAGTTTATAATTTAAAAAAATATTTTATAAGCATCATGTTAAGTACTCTTATCACAAAATTCTATCTTATAAAGTTAACTTATCACAAGATTAATAGATAATTAATTTATTTATTTTATATACCTATACTATTATATATAACACAACGGTGTGGAAACCATAATGATGTAATTTTAATTCTAATTGTCCAATTTTGGCCAAATGTCAAATTCTTAGAATTTTGAGTCTTTTAATTCAATTGAAAATTTTTCATTGGTTGTTTATTTACTTTTATATTTCATTTTAATACGATCAGTTTATCTATTATAACTAAAATATCATGTTGTGTTTATTCAGAATTGTGATATAAATTTCTATCTCATAAGATAATTCAAAAAATATGTATAATCATATTTTTATCTCACTAAATAAGTTTATAATTTAAAAAAATATTTTATAAGCATCATGTGAAGTACTCTTATCACAAAATTCTATCTCATAAATTTAACTTATCACAAGATTAATAGATAAATATTTTATTTATTTTATATATAAATTTTATTATTCTACAATTATGTTATAGAAGAACTGTGTAGGACCCATAGTTGTGCAATTTTGATCAAATTTTGAATTTTTAGAATTTTAAGCTTTTTAATTAAATTTAAAAATTAGTTTTTGATAATTAATTTGAAAGTATTTATTCCTTCTAAAGATAGCTAGATCTTTGAAATCATTTTATTGATTAAAATAAATTATTCATTGTTTATCTCAAATACCAGAAACATTATTTTATTTTATCTACGAAATCTCTTTCATCTCTACTATCAATACGTGGAGGATTCTTGGATAATTTGAATTCTATAGTTTGATAAGTTTTTCATAATTTTCTCTTATCTTTAATAACATAATTTATATATATATATACACCATTATATATAGAGTGTTTCGAAAGTCATTTTATTAATACTCTCAATTTTTAGCATTTTTTTCACTCTATTATTTGTGTGCCTCTTTATTTTCTAGCATTTTCCCATTCTATCTCTTTGTGTGCCTCTTTATTTTATTCTTCAAATTTTTTATTGACTGTTTGATTTTATTTTTCACTTTTTTGATTTCTTTTCTTTTCTTTTTTTTTTTTTGTTTATTTTAGGGATGTTACGTACATGATGGAAAAGCTTTTTTGGATTTTAATGCTATAATTTTCTTTTCAACCATAAATAAAGTCTATCATTTAGCTTTGATTGTTATTAACTTTGTAAATTTTTATTATCTTTTTTTTTATTACTTAGTTTAAGTTATCAATTCATTTTTTAATTTTTTAACTTTTAAATTTCTTTTTTGT
Source organism: Jacaranda mimosifolia (assembly GCA_018894105.1). Lineage (NCBI taxonomy): Eukaryota > Viridiplantae > Streptophyta > Magnoliopsida > Lamiales > Bignoniaceae > Jacaranda > Jacaranda mimosifolia. Next base: position 33,051,822 of record CM032122.1, on the reverse strand, counting down.
TCTTTTAATTTTATAATTTAATAGAGATGAGATATATATTAATTGCTGTTAATATTTTTCAATTTTATTTTATTTTTATTAATTATATTTTTCTCTTCAAAAATACTCAAAATTCTAATAATTTGACATTTGGCCAAAATTGGACAATTAGAATCAAAATTGCATAATTGTGGGTCCTACACTGTTGTGTTATATATAATAATATAAATTTTGTTAGGTAATTTTTATTTTATTTAAATTGTTATACATTTAGTATCCTTTAATTCATTCTTTGAATTGAGTTATAAATTTATTAGTTAGATTTTGTAATTTATTTTTAAATTCTCTTATTGTTGTTTATCTAAGTTTATAATTTTATAGGATAAGATCTATTTTTTGGTTTTGGTATTTGTAAAGTTTGTTTCACTTTTTGAATATTTATATTTTAAAAGTATGTCATTTATTTTTTATTTTTTATTCATATATATGTAATTGTGTATGTATAATTTGTACTATTTATAAAAAATTTAAATAGTATTTTATCAATATATATTCTTAATTCTTTTCTTCACTTAATTATTGGATAACTAAACTATGAGTCAATAAAAGGTTTAACTTATATACTAATATTGATTTTAATTTTATAATTATTTTACATCGTTATTTTATTTTTTTGAGTTTTTTTTCTTTACTATCATAGTTTTGTCTTGGCTTAATTGATTCGTATTCAAAAATTGAAATTAAATAAGAAATTTATTAAATTCTTTGCAGCCAATATATTATCTAATTGTTTATATTTTAAATTTTAACTTAATATATACTCATTGTCTTTTAAGTCTAACATAATTTTAAAGTATTATAATTTTAAATTTTTTCCAACAACTTTTAAGCCAGCATTCTTGTGTTTTATATCCTTCTTACATACTTTTATTTTTTAATGCAACTATCTATTAGTTTTTGGTTGCATATTATTTCTTTCTTTTTAATAAAATATGTAAATCATATTCATAAACTTTTATTTTTGGAAGTTTAGAAGTTTTTTTAACTTTCCACTGAATAATCTTAAATGTATTTTTTACTAATTATTTGACAATTTTTTGTGATAATTTTACTTTTATATTGTTATTTTTAATTCTATTTATAATTTATTAATTACATTAATATATAATAATTTTAAAGAATCCGTGCATAGCACGAGAATAATGCTAGTACTATTATATATAGCAAAATGGTGTGGGACCCATAATTATGTAATTTTGACCAAATTTTGAATTCTTAGAATTTTAAAATTTTTAATTAAATTTAAAAATTGATTTTTAGTTATTAAATTTGATATTATTTATTCCTTTTAAAGAAATCTGATTTTTTGGAATAATTTTCTCGATTAGAACAATATTCTTTATTTAACTCTAATATCATAAAATAATTTCATTTTATCTACAAAATCTTTTCCATCTCTACTTTCAATATGTGGAAGATTTCTTGATCATTTGAACTCTATAATTTGATAAGTCTTTCATGATTTTCTCTTATATTTAGTAACTAATTTATATTTATACCATTATATGTAAAGTCTTTAAAAAGTCATTTCATTATATTCTTAAGTTTTAGCATTTTTTTTTGACTCTATTCTTTGTGTCCTCTTTATTTTCTAATATTTTTTTCTTCTATTTCTTTGTGTGCATCTTTAGTTCATTATTCAAAGTGTTTATTTGTTTATTTGATTTAATTGTTAACCTTTTTTAATTTTTTTTTGGTTTATTTTAGGTATATTACAAGACATAGGAGATTTTTTGGATTTTAATGCTATAATTTTTTTTTCAACCTAAACAAAGTCTATCATTTAACTTTTATTACTATTAAATTTATAAATTTCTATATCTTTTTTGTTTACTACTTATTTTATGTTATCAATTCATTTATTATGAAATTGATTAATTAATTGCACTTAATGTTTTTAATTTAATTTAATTTTTATTAGTTACATTTTTCCCTTAATTATTGATAAAGTTTGTCATTTAATTTTTATTTTATTTAAATTATTATACATTTAGCATCCATTTACTCATTTTTTGAATCAAGTTATTAATTTATTGTTAAATTTTGTAATTTATTTTTCAATTCGCTTTTTTTACTCATCTAAGTTCATTGTTTTATAGGACGAGATCTATTTTTTGTTTTAATATTTTTAAAATTTATTTGACTTTTTGAATATTATAACTTTAGAACTATGCCATTTAATTTTATTATATATGCATATATTTGTAATTATGCATGTATAAATATAATTTGATCCCTTTTTAAAAAATTTATATACTACATCAATATAGATTCTTAGATCATTTTTTATATATTTTAAAAAAATATGAGATGGTTATTTCAATAGAAAACACACCTATTAACTTTTTAACTCTAGATATTATTTAGTCCATCAAAATATATTTATATATATAATTTTATTTTTTAGTTTTTTTTTTTAAATTTTGATTGTTTGACAAGTTAACAACTTTTTTTGTTATTCACTTTTTTCTGCTATTTGTGAAATATAATATGAAAATTCAATTACATTCATACAAAAAAAATGAGAATGAACATAAGAATTTATTTTTTTCATATTTTATTTTACATTCTAATTTCATCCTCATATACTATCACTAATTCCTATTTAAAATTAATTTTGAGCTTATAATTACTTTATCAATTTACTATGATTTTAACTTTGCATTACTAATATCAAACTTTTTTCTTCACTTAATAATTCGATAACTAAGCTATGAGTCAAATTAAAAGGTTTCTATAAACTTATATGCTAATATTGATCTTAACTTTGTAATTATTTTATATATTTATTTTAATTTTTTAATTTTTTTATATCTTCACTATCGTAGTTTTGTCTTAACTTAATTGATTTTTATTCAAAAACTATTAAATAAGATTTTTCTAATCCTTGGCGACTAATATATTATTTAATTCTTTATATTTTAAGTTTTAACTTAATATATACTCATCCTCTTTTAAGTCTAAAATAATCTTAAAGTATTATAATTTTAAATTTTTTCAAACAACTTTCAAGCCATCAATCTTGTGTTCTATATCATTTTCATATATTTTTATTTTTTAATGCAACTATCTATTAGTTTTTTATCACATAATATTTTCTTTTTTTTTTAATAAAGTACATAATCATATTCATAGATTTTTATTTTTGGATGTTTTAAAAATTTTTAACTTCTTGCTGGATAATTTTGAAATTTATTTTTTATGGCATAATGTATATGAGATGTTTTTATATTTTGAAAACTTTTAAATACTTAATTTTAAAACTTTAAATTCAATTGTACAAATTACTTGATATTCTTGCGATATTTTTATTTTTATATTATTATTTTAATTATATGTATAATTCAATTATTATATTAATATATAGTAATTTTAAAAAATTCATGCATAGCACGGGGATAATGCTAGTTCTATAGTATTGAAGGATTACCATGGTTGTACTTAAGGGGATTGTTACATTTATGGAAAGTTTTTATGATTCAAATAGTTCACAAAAGATATTCTATAAGGGTGGAGATTTTATAATCACATTTAAAAGGGTTGTTAAGTTTGTAGTTTTTTCTTTTCTTTTTTTTTTTTCCCCAATAAAATATGCATATTTGAATATGTAACCTCATTTAGAGTTCTTGTAATTTCTTTCAAGACTTTGGGATTGGATTTTTGTTGAGGAAAAACATACAACAAGTAGTATTCCATGCATATGGTACGCAAGACTGGAATTCATACATTTATTTTTGCAAATTAATACTATTTTATTAGAAAATAAAGACGGAATAAAATTGATCTTAACTATTTTGTTTTAGATTTTCCACTTCTAAGCCCATAGTGCTAAAAATTGTCTTCGTGGAATTGAACTAATAAGTTAGAGGGTGTTTAGATGAACTTATTTCTTCTTTGAAATATCTTATAAAGTTTTTAAAAATTTATAATATGTCATAAAATATTCAATAAATTTTTCAAAAAAAAGCTCCTAAGCTCCAAAATGATGTTAGGATTTTGTAAGTTCTTCTAGGAAAAAAATATATTCTTAATTTATTTTTAAAATCTTAATAATTCTTTTCATTGTAATCATATTGACTATAAAATTATTATTACTATCATCTTATAAGCTTCAATTCTTATTTTATAACATAAGATTTATCTTCTCATAAACTTCAAAAAAATGTCTTAGAAGATACAAAAATCTTTAATATTTTTGAAATAATTTAGTCAAATATATCCTCTTACTAGATTTGATTACAAAAGCAAATAAAATAATGGGAGTATAGGCTTTGGTTGTTTTTGCTTAAAATTTATAAACCTGCAAATTGTAAAATTTTTTTTCTTTTTCTTTCTTTTCTAAAGATTTATTTATTTATTTATACACACGCACGTCAGGAGTCTGTTTGGCCTTGAACTCCCAACCTTCCACATAATACGAAAAACTTATACCACTGGATTACATACCACTTGGCTTTCTTTTCTAAAGAATTATTGTAACGGATGTTAGTTAAGAATAAATTTATTTATAATTATAAGTCATCAATTCATAAATACCAGCTAAGAACAATTATATTATGATAATTATTCTACATTAATGTAAAACAGTTTAAATTCAATAGTTTTCTTGACTACCATGAAAATTATTTTATATTAATGAGACTTATTTCAATTGAATGGATTTTGATAAATTATTAACTATCAAAAAAGAAAAAGATTTTGATAAATTATTGAATTTTCTTCTTAAATATAATATCATGGTATAGAGGTTGGTACACCATGAAATTCTTGAGTCATGTTATTATTAAGCCAAACACTATGGAGCCAAATACTATGGGCGTGTTCATTTGTAAATTGTCAAAATATTTTTTAATTTTTAAAATACAAACAAATAATCAATTACATTTTCTAATCCCACTATCCAAAATACCCTCTCAATTTATTTTTCACCCATTCCCCAATATTCAACCTTCTCATTTTTTGTCCCCCTTTCCCAATCTATATATACATATATAAATAATTTTAAAATATTAATTTCACCCTACTAACCCAACAAAAAAGTTATTGATGTGATATCTTGTTCCCCCCAAAACACAAACAAACGAATAATTTTCTCCCCATTTATTTTCCAACTAAAATACAAACAAACAACCATCACATTTCCCAACCCCAATTTCCACAAAAAAAAATAAAAAATGCTCCAATTCATAAAAAAAAAGGGGCCTATGTTGCGCCTTTTAGTTCCACATAATTGAAAGGATATGTGAAATTGTAATCCAGCTAATATATACATTTGGTAGAAAGTCCTAACTAAGGTTTGACTAAAAATGTGTAGATGTGGCTGGCCGTGGAAACATCATGTACTTATTTTGTTATAAAAATTAAAAAAAATTATATCAAAATCTAATATATATATCACGGTATAGAGAATAAGACATATTCCTAAACAATATATGTTCATTTTATTATAAGAATGACAAAAGTTTATATCAAAATTCAGAATATACAACGATACAAACAACAAGACATATCCCTAATTATCTTTGACAAAATTTTGGACATTTAATTTCGTTTCATGAGGACCAATGAACTTGCATTTGTTAGGTTCATAATTATTGGTTCAATTTTGTGGTCTATTTGCATAATACGAAGTGCACGCATGATCCATTATTTTGGCTTTCGAGAGTTTTTGGGATATTGAGAGTTTGAGTCTTAATTTATATTTGTTTTTATTTATAATTAAAATTATCTGTGTTTAAATTTTGCACATCCAATTTAACTTGTTAAGTGATTAATTGGAAGAAAATATTACAGATGACAAAGTTTATTTCAATTAACTTACAAGTAGTTTAGTTAATTGACTTAATTATATAAGTGTGAGATTCGAATTTTGAACCCAAATTAATCCTTAATTCGTACGTGCACAAATTAAACAAAAGAAAAAAAGAAAGAAAGATGATTTGAATATTCATTTGGAGATGTCATACATCCTACAATCACATCCATGTTTAATTAAAAATAAATCTTGTCTGTTTATTAAAATGGAGTATGTAATTAAAAAAAAAAAAGAAAAAAGAAAAAAATAGGTTATGAAGGATGGAAGAATGAAAAGTGTTGAATTTTTTAGGTAAAATTATTCAAATCTGATGTGAATACTAATATATATAATAAAAATAAAAAAAATAAAACAAGATAAATGAAAAAAAGTATAGAAATTAATAAGACAGAAGTATGTGTAGCTGCCCACTTCAATTAAATTCTTGGAGTTTCCTATTGCAATCAATAGAGGTCCACAAAAGCAACTCTTGAGAATAAGTTATTAAAAAATATATTTTAAGAATAAAAATGAAAATATACTGGGTGAAAATGTGTATAAAATGTCGTGTTTCTATTTTCAATTAGTAGAAAATATGAAAATGGTGAAAATGGAATTTGAGAATGAAAACAAACGGGACCTTAGAGAATTATGGTTCTAATTTGGGAGTTAAGGGTATTTAAAATTTTTGAATAAATTTAACGGATTTCCTTTAGATTAAGTCTTTCGAAATCCTTAATTCTAAATTCTATTTCCCTTAATCCCAATTAATTCTTTCATCTAAAAGCAGAAACCATTATCAAGAAAAGTTCGCATTTATGGAAATTGTTTAAAAAGTACTAATTAAGATTTACAAATTAGACAGCAGCCATAACCTCATGATTAAAAAATCATGTTTAAGTTCCATGATTGTTTGCCTTTACATTTGTGCAAGAGTTCACATGCTTTGGAACCATTAAAACATAAGAAATTCAGACAACAGATGTGGTGGATTTAAAATGGAAAAGTTTATAGTAGAAATAAATGAAAATGATTATAAGGGAAAGATTTTCTGGGCTCGTTTGGTTGTTTTTTATTGTCACTTTTTGTTTTCATTGTTTTTAGATATGCTTTTACTTTGTGTGTAAGTGTTTTGTGTAAAAATAAGTATGTTTTGGATAAGTAGTGTGGAAATGTTAAATCATTAGATTAAAAATAGTACTTTAATATAATACTATTAATAGTAAATTTTGTTACTTTCGTTACGTTATATTAACAATTTGACTTATTATTTTATTATATCACATCAATCAAAATATATGAACAACAAATTTTTAATTGATTTGTATGGGTCCTTTATCTTGTGAGATAAAAAGGAGACATTATTATTTCAGTCGAATTTCTATTAATTATTTATAAATTAATAAAACATCGTATCAAATATCAATAATACATGTTTCACTAAATCTCAACATAATAGATACTTTAGGTTTATTATAATGATTTACATGGGCTACTAATGCGTCAACTAGATGATATAAATCTAGGATTAAATGTATGATGACACTTAAAAGTGGCGCAAACAATGAAAAACCAAAAACAACTTGGAATTGTATATCAAATAATAGCAAAATTGAGCAATGAATTAAAAAAGAAAAAAGAAAAAAAAAGAAACTATAGTAAACTTTCATGGCGGGTGATCGACAACTTATAAAATAGAGACATTATAAATTTGCAAAACTATATACCATGAATTAAAATGTTTAGAATTCGATTTTCCAGTTAATTTTCAATTTTTTTTTCCAAATAATGAGAATATTGGATCATGGAGATGAAGGGAATTTTCTTCTTCTTTTTCTTTTTCCCCTAATACTTTTCCTTGAATAGGATTAAAAGGTCTTTGATTATTGGAATATGTAATCTAGTCTTAACCATTGATGTAGAAATTTAACCAATTAACCAATAGAGGTTGAAGTTTCAAAATTTTAATTGATGGTATTGGTCTTTAATTCACAGCATCTCTATAATATCATAGTTCTATGATTACCTACATCCAACTTATGAAAGTTATTAAAGAGGTTAAAATTTTAATTCATTGGATGGCCTTGCCTTTTTAATTGAGATATGATTTTCAAATGTTATTGGTAGTACTTTTTTTCTTTTTTTTTTTTTGATTGACTTTAAAATATCTGATATTTTTTTTAAAAAAACGTACATTTTCATTTCGTAACTTATGAGATATACAATTTTGATCTCTCTAAACGCTAAATTAACAATTGTGTTACATCAATCAAGTTTCAAATTAATTGTTATAGAGTATGAAAAAATTAATAATCCCATTTTCATTTTGTAACTCTTATAAATTTATCAATAATATAAACCACAACATACATTTCTTTATAGCATTAAGCCAATTCTAATATCAGAAAATTATTGTGAATGTGGACCTTGACATTTAGCATGAATATATATGGCAGCACATAATTATAAATGAATATAATAAAGTAACTGCGAAGTTAAATGTGCAATTTCGATTTATTTACTAATCTGCATACTTATAAATGATTATAATGAAACTCTGATAATTTAAATGTATGGTCTCTTCTGCTTAATTACCCATAATTCATCTATATATAAATGAAAATTAATTAAACTATAAGTACATGCAGGCAGGAGGTCGTCAAGATATAAATTTATTAAATCTTTAAGCGTTATTCTCTTTTTGTATCTATAGTCAAAAGTTGTTTATTGCGACAATAAAATTAGCTTCCCTGATCAATTCTATATCAGCTAATTTTAGTAAATAAATTATTATGATATCTTTACTTGAGGATGCCTTGTCGTTATAATATTTGTATTTTTGTCATTTTAGCAACAAGAAACATAAATAAAGTATAATCTAATTTTAAATTTTAAATTGGCTGATAGCTAATTTAAAAGGCCAATTTAAAAGAAAAACTAAAAAAGAAAAGAAAAAAGAAATTTAAGAAAATAGTGAAATAAATAAAATTATAAATTCAAGAAAGAACATCTTATGTTTACCTTAATTAAATTCTTTAAATAATTGAATCATAAATCAAGTTACTAAACTTATTTTTTTAAAAGTGATTTATTCACACGCAGTATAACTTATAATTCTCAAGTTGATATAAACATATAAATTATACCTAATCAGTTTGAGGGTATATGGATTTTAAGTTTGAAATACTATTAAAAATATATATTTATGAATATGCAACTAATTAATGATGTTTTTCTAAGAAATAAAAAATAAAAAAACTATTAATTGCACTTATAAATGTCCAATAAATGAAACTTTTCTTAAAAATAAGAAACATAAAAAATTAGAATTTGGTCACAATAAATAATGTAATTGGGGTCAAACACGCCATTCCTATATTATATATATCATAGGCTCTACCTAATTAATTAACTTAAAGATATTAATTTGTATCAATTTTTATATCAGAACTAATTTTCAAAATTATACATAATTGAGTAATGTAAGCGTAATTATATATTTTAGTTAAATGTTCTTTTATTTGTCTGATTTAATAACTTTTAAGTTTGAAGAGCCACCAAAAACATTTATGAATGGCCAACCTATAACATTTTTTCCTAAGAAACAGAAAAGCTTGAAGATAAAATTGCTACTAAATGCATATGTCAATAACCAAGCAATAAATCTTTTTCTAAGTAAAAGGTTTCAAAAAAAAAAAAAAGTTAGAAGTCATTCAAAATAAATAGTTAGTCAAACTAGCTATGACAAATTTTCTGGAATAATCAGTCCAAAAACATAAAAACTATTAAATGTATTAATTGTGAATAGTCAATCAATAAAACCTTTTTCAAAAAAATAAAAAGCTTAAAAATATCAAAAATTAATATTTGGATCAAAATAGATGAAATTAGGATCAGACCCTCAAACTATATATATATATATATATATACCTAATCGGTTGAGTAACTTAAAGATATTAATTTATATTAATCTTTATTCTCCCCCAAATTATACTTAATTAGTCCAAATAATTTAACAATATCAACATGCTATAATTCATTTTAGTTAAATATTCCCTCATATAGGCCTGATTAAATGAAATTTAAATTTGATAGGCCATTAAATGATTTACAAGTAACCAATCAATTAAACTTTTTTAAAAATTTAAAAATTAAAAACACGAAAAATAAAAATTCAGTCAAAACAAATACAATATTATGGGCAATGCAAACACCCTCTTTTTATATTATATAGCATGGATAACAAGTAAATATCCATATAAATTAAGCAATATCTAACTACTCATTCTAAGTCCACCACCCCTGTGTTCTCTCATTAATCATTTTCCAAGAATTTATCCACAATAGATCTCTCTACTTTCGTGCTGCTTTTCCTTCTGACAGTTATACTAAATCTTGATCAAGCCCTACCCTTTAGAAATGATGAAATGATCCACTTGTTTTTGCTTTGAAAAATTCCTCAAATCTCTCAACTCCATCCCCTCTATAAATACCACAACAAAACTGCCCACCATTATATCCCACTTCTTCTGCCGCCAGTTTCTTTTATAACTTCTTGCAGGCTGTTCAAGAAAAAAAGAAAGAATTAATATGGCTGGCACAATTGACAAATCCTTGAATAGCCCACCTCTTAAAACTCACAAACTCTATTTTGCAACCCAAATTTGCCTCAGAGTTTTGGCCATTGCTGCTACTCTGTCCGCTGCATGTCTTATGTTCACCAACAAGCAGACGACCACGATTTATGGCATCCCGGCCGACGCCCGTTACACTTATTCCTCGGCTTTCAAGTAAGACCGGCAGTCCGGCCAGCCAGCGCCAAAGGATAACTCGCCCATTTTTAGAATTATATATATATCCATCCAATTTCTGATTTTATTTTTGCGTGATATTTTTCAGGTTCTTTGCATTCGCAAATGCCATAGCATTTGTCTTTTCAGTTCTATCCCTCTTTGTTGCATTTTTCCTGGGCAAAATGGCAGTTAATCCCACATGCTACTTCTATTTGTTCATTCATGATTTGGTAAGTACTACAAAATGAATCCTATTTTATTCAAAAATATATATGGGATCATAATCATATATTGTGAGAGTAAATATTAGTAATTATGTCGAAAAAATTTCACAGGTTATCACCGTTTTATTGATGGCGGGATGCGCTGCAGCAACGGCAATAGGGATTCTGGGAAAATACGGCAACAGCCACACCGGTTGGATGGCGATTTGTGACCATTTTGCCAAATTCTGCAACAGAGCTACAACTGCTGCTTTGCTGTCTTATTTGGGCTTTGCTTTTTATTTAATACTTACAATCGTCTCTGCTAAGAAATCCTAACAGATCCCAGTTTAGGTGGATGATGATGGGGAAAGTTATTTGGAAGAATATGTGAAAGATGAACGAATATTATCTATCTATCTATCTATATATATATATATATATATCTGTGCTTTAGATCAAAATTTGGACATGGTTTTTAGGATAAAAAGTATTGAGTGTATTTGTCCATATATACCACTTATGCTATGTTGTCTATATGTTGTGTGTTTCTAATTAATGTAAACAAGTTTGTGCAATTAATTTATAATTTAAATAATTTTAAGGTTAAGATTCTTTTTGCTATTCATACACACGCATATTGAGAGTTCGCTAAATTCGATCTCCCAACTTTACATTTTATATATGGGACTTGTGTCGTTGGTCACATATCATTATATTCAGCAGTTTCGATGTTAAAATTGTTTTTGTGTGGTTGTATGTCTTATTTATTATAATTATTTCACGATTAAATAATTATTATAGAAATTTAAAAAGGAAATTTGAAAAAACACATATGGATTGTAATGGGTTTGTTAATTTGATTAGAAATGGTGTTCTTGTTTAAACGGTTTGTGCAGTATTTGTTGTACTTTAATTAAGATTTAATTAGTTTTCTAGATATAGGTCCTGAATTTAGAATTCTCTAGTTCAATAGATACTTTTTTATTTTATAATATATATATACACACACATATATATATCAAGTATCAATTATCAAAGGTCCACATCCAAATATGTATTTAAAAATAATTTTGTAAACACATGTTTATTTATAATACAAAATAAAATACAATACAAATTAAGATATTGGATTTGAACTATACATTAAAATGAAGTGCTATCATTTGATTAGAGAAAGGTATTAAAGGAAAGGGAAGCCATTGCTCTATTATTGTTGTTTATGAGAAAATTTAGGTTGTGACAGGGACAAGTATTAATAGTTTTGCACGAAATTAAGTATGCTGCACTTAATTAGGTTTCGGTAACGTGGCTGTGGTAATATAAGGAATCTCAATAATTTTGGATATAAGTCCATTTACAATATATATACCTACAAGTTTAAATTTATTGCAATTAGTTTAATGATCTTGATACTGTTGCCCTTATTGTCGTTTTGAGACATTTTAAAATAAAATATTATTTTCTCAAGTGGATCCCCCTCCCCCACCCGAACCAAAAAAAAAAAACCCTCGTATGAAACCAATAAATCAGCTTTTACCTTTAGGGCTCGTTTGCTTGGAATGATGTGATTAGAAGTAATATATAAGTAAAGGATACGTTTTAAGTCCATTATGATAGAATATTTTAATTTTATGTTTGGTTGGTATGATTAATATATAAATAAATTAAAATATAATATATAAATTTACTGTTATATCCTTTATACTTTTTAATAAGTTTTTCATAATTTCCTCATTCTTTTTCATTTTTAGAATCATGGTTTAATTGGAAATAAGATAAAAAAATAGACCTTATTAAATCTTTGTAATTCTTATCACACCTAATCAAGCATTCCCCCCCTTGATCCATTTTTCAAAAGTAACAATAAATAATGTAGGGCCTAGGATTTATCAAGGGTTTTTATCAATTGAAACAAACATTAAAAGATGTTTGATTAGGTATGTATCATACTTAATCAAGCCAAGCAAACAAGGCCTTAATGACAATATTATAAAAATATTCCAAAGTTCAATCTTTTCAGCCCAACAATTTATTGAAATAAAATAAGAGCCATAATTTTGGTACGAAAGTACAACATTAGATTACTACTGGTTTATTAGACACTTGACAAAATTTCAATTTAATAAACTGGGCAAAGTCTATCGAAAGGTTGGTGATATTAATGAACTTGAGGTGCCCCCAATTTAATTAAATTTCAATTTAGAACTATTAATGAACTTTAGATATATATATATATATATATATTATTGATTGAAGATTTAATTTTGAGACAAAAAAAGCTACAATCACACAAAGTAGGCTATCTATGAGCATGGTCCAATTTAGGATGTGATTGATTAATTTGCAAGATTAAGTTGATTTTAGGTCAAGATAAGCTTTGTGAGTTTGTGGCATAAAATTAAATAGTAATACACTATTTTGTAGTTTTTAGTGGTTTTTCCAAGGGGACAAGGAGATTTTATTTAAGTGGTCAAATTGAGAGTAGGAATGTATATATATAAATCAACTTCATTCAAGTTACTCACTCAAATTTAGAAATCCAAAATTCATTAATTTCTTATTTCTATTTTATATATGAAATGAATGACAAGACTAAATAATCAAATAAATATTATATAATTTATAAGATTATTAATTAAGTAATGTATGGGTCAATTCTAGCCATAACATGTTTCAAAAACTTAAAAAAAATGCTATTGTGAGTATACTATTATTTCATTACAAGTCAAAAATAAATTTAAATTTTCATAATTGATCGAATTTATGGGTTATGAACCAAATTAGTCAAGTAAATGAAACAAAAATGCTGACTCTATTTAAGTAAATGGCATTTGTGCATGCACTTAAATAATTCAATTGAACTTTATTTTACCATCCAAGATAATAGTTAATTTTATTTATTATTTGTAAAGTTTTATATTTAGATAACCTTTTCTATTAATAGTCATCCATCAATTTAATAACTAGAGTTGTATATAGCCTATTTTATTGAAATTTAAAAAATCAAATGATGTTGTATTGACAAAATAGGTATTTTGTGTAATTTATTTTGGGGTTATATGAATAATTCAAATATTTTATTTTTATTAATAATTGACAGTTGAGGTTCTTTTTTATTTATGCACACGTATATCAAGAGTCCATTAGAGTTTCAATTTCTAATTTCCACTATGATGTGAGAGATTTATAATTTTATACTATTAAATCACATGCCACTCAACTAATTAACAATTGAAGTTGGATGAAAACATGACACTTTCTAGATTGGATGTCTTACTCTAGGATGAAAAATTTCCACAGCAGGTCAAAGTTAAAATAATAGGATTCCATCGTCCGCATTATGTCTCTATTTAGATTGGATAAAATGGTATGTCCAACTTAACAATACAAAGTGAACATAGCCTTTGTGTTTGTGGATTGGTTAAATATGAAGGGTTTGTTTGGTTATGTTTCCCTAGAACAATATTGTTTTGGAAAAATATAATTAAACATATCTCCATTTTTCCTTTAAAATTCACATTCTCCAATATATGTCCATATATATATATATATATATTATATTTTATTATTATTTTAATATTAAAATAATCACTCAATTCTATTTCTACTCCAATAATTCATTCTCTTAAAATACATAATAAATACATAATAAAATCAAACAAAAAACATAACCAAACACAACCGAAAATTTTATTAAAGTGTCTTAATACCCAAGTTGCTTTCTTCTTCGTGAAAACATATATCTCCAAAATTGAGCCAAGCAAGTTGGGTAGTAGTGTCCATGGGCCCAAGGCCCAATATAAGGTCTTTTTGCCTGTCCATGAAAAATCTTAGACTTGATGGTACCTGATGAGGGTGTGATCCGTTGAAGGTTGGATCAGGTAAACATTCCGACGAGATTCGACCTCTCTGGTTGATAAATGAGTATTGATGGGTTGAATCATGCAATCACTAGCAAACGTCAGGCTAGCCGAGGAGCCCTCGGCTTAGGCACTCCGACGATCAAGTTAATATGGGTCGACTAGATAATATGAGCAGCAGAGTGGGGTTTTTTTTGTATATATGAGAGCATACCTTTGAAAGGCTGGAGTGAGGGTATTTATAGCCTTCTCTCCCTGGGAATTTGTCTGAGATGCCCTGATGTGTAGGAAGGATCCTTGTCCTTGCATGAGGAGTCATTAGTCATCTTCCATTCCTGTACTATTTCAGGTGGCTACCTTCCCAAGTTTTAGGGACAGGGTAGGATACTGTTGACGCGCCTGCCGCGCCAGGCGGTAAGAGGGTGGCATGCGTCATAAATGCGGAGGTATGCCGCTTGTAAGTGCATTTAATGCGTAGGGCTGTATATTCGGTTTTAACCGACCGAACCGAACGGTTTGGTCTGGTTAACAGAAAATTTTGGTTTTTAGAAATGCAAAACCGAAATCGAACCGAACCGTTTTTTTTTTTCTTTTTTTTTTTCCAACTTTTTCGGTTTCGGTTTACCGAAACTGAACTGGAGAGAGAGAGAGAGAGAAAATTTATTTTTTTACTAAGAAAGTGTTATAAAAGTTTATTTGACAAAAGTTAGTTTAATTAAAATTTTGAATTGGGTAACTTATTCTTTTAGTACTAAAAAAATTATTTGATAAAAGTATATTGATAAAAATATTTTTTTTTAGGTGAAAAAATTGATTTAGATTACTTTTTTTTTCTATATTGAAAATATTTGTTTTAATAAAATTATAATTTATCTATTCTAAACAAATACATTTAAAATATTATAAATTTAAGAAGATAAATAAATATTTTAATTATTTTATGTTACAAAAATTTTAGTATACACATTGAATATGCTAAAATTGCTAGCTTATAATCGCCAAGGAAGATTCACACGATTTTTGTATAATCAAACCTTAACTGCTAAGATCGAATAGCGAATTAAATCTTAAACTCAATCTACTAAAGTTAAATAACTAATTGATCCAATAACATCATAAGATAGATTGCAGATTTGTAAATTTTGTGAAAAATACAATTATAACCTTATTAAATCATCATTTCTAAAAGATAATTATGAAATATTGATAAAAATTTGTATCCAAACTATCTTTTTTATGTTGAATTCTCCAATTTATCCTTCAAACTATATTGTTAAATTTTGTTGTTGAAATAATTAAAAGGACAAATTATGTAAATGAACAAAATAACTTCTATTTTAGATACAAAACAGTCTTTGTTTTTATAATAAAATAGATAAAATCTTTATTGATCAGCAAATACAATATACTATTAGTACTATCATATGAATAGCCGAATATGATTCAATCCCTTATCCCTTAGTTTGCAATTTAAGTTGAAATTTCAATTTTGCTCATCAACATACCCTATAATATATATAAGTTTAATTAATTAATTAATTTTATTTTAATATAATATTTTTTGCTGTTTAAATCATAATCATCTATTTTTTTATATGTAACGTGTGTTAGTTCATATAATAAAAAAAATTATGCAATTGTACCATTTGAGTTTAGAAAAAAATATCATTTTTTTTCTCTTTGTATTATAACTATTCATGTTTTTTTATGTCATATATTAATATCTATATTATTTATAAAACATAGGGTTTTTAATAACTATTTTGATATATTATTTACTTCTTTTTTTTTCAATCATTTCACTTTATCAAAAAAAAAAAAAATTATTTATCCCAAAAATTTAAAAATATTAACATTTACATTATTTAAAAATTTATATTTATTTATCTTAGACTTAAAAAATTTAATAAATAATTTGAAATAAAACTTAAACTAGTAGTGATTGAATAATAAAATTTGGTATATAACAAAAAATAAAATAAAAAAGTTTCAGTTTTTTTAGTTCGGTTAACCAAACCGAACTGGTTTTTTTGATTTTTTGGTTCGGTTTGGTTTCGGTTAACCGAATAAAAAAAATAAAAAAAACCAAAAATTGATTTTTTTTTAAATGAAAAACCGAATCGAACCTAGTTCGGTTTGGCTCGGTTTTTTCGGTTTTCGGTCGGTTTCGATTTTTTTTAACACCCCTATTAATGCGGCAAAGATAGTACTGTGCTCTGCCAACCTCTCTAGTCGAAGGAATGATCGACCTAACAGCAGATTGGAGAACGGATTAGCGGTGCAGGTCGATATGTCGACCCGCGGCCTTGTACGAGGTTTGGTCAAGTGCTCATTTGCCTGGGCACGCCGTTAGATCTTTGAAGTCGACTAGGGTCGATAGCGCCAATGGGCCCCGAGTGAAAGATGGGCTTGGCATTGCATCTTTGGACCCACGAAGTTTGAGCCGAGCCACTTGGGCTATCCCATATCAGTACCCTTGATGGTACCTCTCAAATTAAACAAAACATGGCTTTGGTTGGAAATTAATTTTAGTTTATTTCACAATCAACCTCTTATCTTTTCTTTTTTTTTTTTTTGTCGTTATATATATATATGTCTTTGTATATAAAAAAAATCGTAATAGATCAATTGTCTTATAAACACTTGATTAGTAATAAGAAATAGGGGGAGAAAAAAGAAAAAAACTGCCTAAAGAATTAAGGGACAAGATTTGGTTTATAGGAACCCACAAAATTGGCAAAAAATAAAAATAAAAGTAAAAATAAAAGACACAAATTTACATAGCTCGATAAAACCTGTGTATCTATGTGAATCTTTGTTCTCTACTATGAATAAAATTTATCAATACAAGATAATTCTCGAATTTAATATCCAAATTTAAAAGGAAAAAAAATTTGTACAGTTATTCTCAAACTCATTAAAGAATACTTAAAAACTATATTACTCAACTCATAATCTAAACCCAGTCTTTGATGAATGTAACATATGAATCTTAATAAATTAAAGAATACTTCTCATAAAATTAAGAAAGTTAATAAAAAAAAATTATAATTGTACAATAAAATTATATGAAATCAATTACTCGAAAACCAAAAATTATAACCAAACTTAAGAGATTCATTGAGAAAGAGCAAATGTATAGAACCTTTCAGTGAGGCAGGGCATTTTCAATTCTTTAAAAATAGAATCTATTCCAAATATATATATATATATATATATATATATATCATGATTCCTTACTTTGACATGAATAAAATATCTATATTTGATATTTTTAGATACTTTTCTAAACTTATTGCTAACGCTAAGTACCTATCAAAAATTTGTATCCATTTTGCATTAGTATACATGGAATAAGTATAATTTGATGAATTTTTTTAAAAATAACGTCTTCCACTGTATTTGATATAAATTTCGAATAAATATGTACATAATCTTCTTCTATTGACCAAGAAACCACCACCATCACCACTACTTTAGCAGCCACCGTCCATCGCTACCGCCAAAGGCAGAATAACAACCACTGCAGCACCGAAAGCAGGATAGATCCTTGCTATAGCAACTAGCACTATAAAACAGTCCTTAATTAATCTTGATAATTCAAAAGACAAATGCACATGGTTAAGCCCTACCAACTCAAACACAGAATAAGCATCAAGCTTTGCACTGAGCTACACAGCACATAATAATTATCCACCTACTTATCCCAACATGAGACATAATCAAATCTCACTAATTATGTTTAGGAGAACAAACCAGGATTGACCATTTGATTTAAAATTATTAACAAGGCAATGTATATAATAAAATTGTCATGGTCCACATCGTACAACTAAATTCAATAGATTTATAATTGCCGAGTACTGGACCATCAGACTGAATTCAACTTACATAACAATTTGGAGCTTTTAAAAGGAAAAAATAAAAATTAACTCAATTAACAATTTAATTGTCGGATGAGGCAGAGTTTGTTGTCAATTATTAGAGAATATAAACACATGTTTAACCAAATTTCCCACATTATGCAATTATGTGATCATTGAATCTGAACAAATTATAAATTCTACCAACACAGGTACAAGTGGATCAAACTGTGAATTGTAAATTTATCATGCATGGATTCAATTTATGTCTTCGATTTTCGCTCATTGCTAAAAAGTAAAAGAAAATGATGTTTTTTCAAATGATTTTATCATATCTCACTAATTTTTTTTATTTTTATTTTTATTTTTTAACTTCTTTTGTCCACAATCAAAGGTAGAAATTTCAATTTATCGCCTATTTACCATGACAAAGACCAATTAAATTATTTCAAATTATCAATATATTTGTTAATTTTTCTACTCCTTCCAAGTGCACAATAATCCCAATTGATTGTGAATTTTATTTTCTATTAATTGGGGCTCACCATTCATCCCACCCATAGAGATGGTTTATATTATTTATAATTGCTCATCTTACTACAAAACATTTACTTAGCCAATGACCCAATTAGATATATAGGCTTGAAACGACATAATAAGACCACGTCAATAAGTAATAGAGTGAAAAAATGTTATGGATTATAATATGCCAATACCTCAAAAAATTATTCATATTATATGAAATATCGCGTTAGACACCAACATAAATGTTCTCATGTCAATAGAACTAATAAAAATAAAAATCAACACATCCAAAGATGTGCCTCACACACAATTGACATGTGTTCAACGCATTTCGGACAATTAGAATCATTTTTCTGTATTTTAGAAAGAATATGAATAATAAAAAGTTAATTAAAAATTTATTTTAAAAAAAATACTTTAAAAAGAGTATTACTTTATTCAAAATCACTTTCTACCTACACTTTTATCAAAATAAAACCTTTTTTTTTTTTTCTTAGAATACATGATATAAAATATTAATAAAATCTTACCACTATCGTTGATATTTCTTCTTATTTTACACTTGAAACAATATTCTTTTTAAATTTATTATCAATTGCATTGCAAATCTAAACGTATATGTGAACATTTTATACTTACATAATACAAAAATATTTGAATATATTAAACAATCATATAAAATTTTATCATAACCTAAAACTTTTATAACATATCATGTTTTTATATTCGTATCATATCGTATTTGTGCATAGGCCAACGCATCATACAAAACTCGTAACAGATACAAAGAGCCTAAAAGATCTTTTTATGGTAAATGGAGTCCATGAATATCATGCCAAGCATCTGATATCATATGTTTTCATAACATGAAAAGGACATGCATACATCTAGATGAAGAACTAAATACAACAAATTAACATGAGCCAAAGCTGAAGACATTTGATTACTTTTATTCAATTATGGTACAAAAACAAAAGTCCCTGAAATCAGGTTAGCTCACCAAACCATAGAAAAAAAGGGGTCTAAAAAACTAAACCTTTCATCAGCAATTAGACTCTAACCACATTTACTTTTCTACCATAAATTCTAACCACAACTTAATGAACAATGTGGAAACTAACAATGTTTAAAAAAATAATAATAACAATAATAAAATCAAACATACAAATGTGAAACAAAAATGTAATAGAAAAATATCATACATACAGATTAACAGGATTCAATTACTCAACTCAAGGCCTGAAAAGGACTCCCCACAGCTTGCCATGTCCAAGACTGTCAAAGAGCTTCTTAGCACCCTTAACATCCTTCTCCACAAGCTTCTGCAAATGAACACCGGCACCAGCCGCCACCATTTCTTTTCGACACTTCTTAGACTTGACAAGGGATGCTAATACCAAAATAGGATACTTCTTGTCCAAATCTTGCAGTAAGGGATCCAAGAGTTCAACTGCAGAAACAATCCCCTTTTCCTCCTTCCTGAAAATCCTCCGGTTTCCAACATAATTCATAAGCATTGATAGTGATTTTGCTGCAGCCTCCTTTTCTTCCACGGCCTTGCTGTCCAACATTCTAACCAGAAGAGAGATGCATCCCATTTCGCCCAATTCTTTTCTTGATTTACTATTGTAAGCCAAATCATAGAGTGTTTTTGCAGCTGAAATTCTCACTCCTAGAACCCCACAATCCAATAGCTCAACTATGCGATTTAGAAAACAATTTGCAACAAGAAACTCAGCAATATTCGGACATGAGGCCAATGTTCTTACCATCTGAAGAACAACCTCAAGATTTTGAGCAGTTGGAGCCGAATCCCAGAATATTTTCATACTCTCAATTCCACCTTCCCTAGCAACAATCAGCTTCAAATCATCATCTCCAGACATCAGATTACATAAACACCCAATTGAATTCTCTTGCGCCAATGCAGTACCCGAATTACACAATGCTAATAGTGTTGATACTGCATTTTCCTCAACAAAAGTCTCTTTAATTTCTTCAAAAGCAGCTAAGTTCCGCAAAACCCCGGCTGCCAAAGCCTGTGAATTCGGCGTCCCTTCTAGACAAATTTCTAACAATGAAGAAATCCCACCTCTGGACGCAATTGCTCTTGCGTTTTCCTTTGAATTGCTCAAAGTTTTTAGGGCAATGCATGATCTTTCTTTCGCAAAAACGCTTCCGGATTCAAGCACCCGCAGCAAATTATTCAATAACACCAAACCTTCGGCCAACAAAACATGCTTGGTAGAATCCACAGTCGAGATTTTAGCAATGGCAGCGAGTGTTTTTTCCCTAATTTCAGACGAAGAGCTTGAATGCAGCAAACGCACGAGAATGGGGACTATCCCCTGCGCCACCGCAATTAATACATTCTTATTATCTTCCTGTAATAGCCCCAGAAGCAAATCCATAGCCAAGCTTTTTGACTCCGTTGATCCGATCTGGAGCCGGGTCATCAAGTTTCGGGCCTCAGCCCGAACCGATTCCCTTCTACTGGCGGGGACAAGCGCTGGAAGTCCCACGGCGGTGTTTTCCGAGAAAATACCGCTCTTGACGAGTACTTCGAGGTCGTTGATGTGGGCATCGAGCTTGGCCAATACGGAGTCAACATCACTTTGGGTCTTGAGCTTTCCACCGGGGGGAGTGAGCGATTGGCAGAGGTCGGCCAGAGAAGCGGCAGAGCTGCAGGTGGCGGAGAGGGAGCGGAGGAGGTCGGAAGAAAGTGGATTTCCGGTAGCTGTGGCGTTGGAAATTGAGAAGTCGGATAGGCTGGTCAGGAGAATGGTGAGTTTCGTAGCGATGAGTGACCATTTGCCCTTGAAGATTTGGACGTGGGAAATGGATTCTAAGAGGGATTGAAGTAGCTGTTCTATGTTCATAAGTGTCATCGTTTTGATGGTATCCTCTTCAGCTGCTGCTTCTTCCATGGCGCTAGGAGGTGGCCCGGGGGATGGCGGGGTGGGAGACTGTGTGTGTGTGTGTGTGTGAACTGTGAACTGTGAACGACGTAGCATGAATATTCCTAATTTATTAATTCATGTAAGGGGTTTTCTGAAAACGCGGGGAGAGAGCGTAGTGAAAACGCGGTTTTTGAATCCTAAAATAGTACAAATCATTTATTAATTCACTCTAATTTGTGGGTTTATATTACAAAAGAGAAAATATCTGAGGTTGTTAAGGTGTTCTATCCCAAATGAATAATGAATTATTTGTAGTCAACTGGAGTACTGTACGACTTGCAATATCATAACTAAGAAATATAGAAATAAATTTTAATTAGAATTATAAATAATTAATAATTTAAATTAATATAAACCAACGATGCTATTGGATTTATGAGCACATCATGATTACCAACTATTATTTCAACTATGATCTGATAAATAAAATATTAATATTTAAAAGGTAACAAATACTTAAGTTTTGGAGGAACAAAAAACCATATGACAATTTAAAAAGTTTATATTAGTAGCATACATTATTACCAAAGTATTT
The DNA here is from genome assembly GCA_018894105.1 of Jacaranda mimosifolia. Classification (NCBI taxonomy): domain Eukaryota; kingdom Viridiplantae; phylum Streptophyta; class Magnoliopsida; order Lamiales; family Bignoniaceae; genus Jacaranda; species Jacaranda mimosifolia. Next base: position 33,029,247 of record CM032122.1, on the reverse strand, counting down.
CATATTCTTTATATTTTAGTAAAATGACAAAAACGCCTCTTAGTATGCCAACATAATTCCTATCAAGTTTAGAAATAAATTTGTATTTTCAAATAATTTTCATTTTCATTTTTATTATTTTGTATTCACACATGCAAATAAATTTAAGATTATTTTGTTAGAACCCCAAACTTCATATTTATACGTATCAAGATGGAAGCACTCGACTAATTGATGAATAACAAATTTCATTTTAATATTAAAGAAACACTAAATAGACATAATTTAACACACTTTTCAAGTATTTTTTTTGTATTTCTTTTGTTAGTGATTATGCTTTTCTGCTGCTCCATTAATTATTGAGAATGTAACCTATTAATAATTAAAAGAAGAAAATAATAAGCAATATTTTTCACTCGTATATGTCAAACTTGCCCTACTATGTGTTTAAAGTTATTTTCTGAAAATATTTTTATTTTTCTGAGATAAAATTAATTATTTTTTAAATCATCATTAATTAAAAATATATCTTCTAACTACTATTTTAATATAAATTATATCTTTATAATAGTAACACATAATGATGAAGTATTTGATGTGATACCACTGTTGAATAAAAAATATGTGAAATTTTTTCTAAAATATATAATTTTCCCACGAAATAAATTAAAAACTCGACCTTTTGTATACATAATTAATAAAAATAGAAAGAAACATAAAAACTAAAACCAAAAAAAGGGAAGAAGTGAAAGGCACGCGCCACAAGGAAGGAATAAAAACAGAGAAACAACGAATAATTGGCGGGCGAGCCAAAAGGTGGTGGTCAGAGTCTGTGTGTGTAAATTTGGAGGGGCAGGAAAATAGATGGAGGATTTTGGGGCCCAAATACAATTAACCAACTTTTTGGGCCCTTTGACGTCTATATCAGGAAAGTTCCTCAACCTCACGGCCAACGGCCGTTCGCCTGCGTTATTCTTACTCGTGGTTAAGACACACTCAAAGCGTGTGCAATTACTAATAAATAAAAGTAATAAAATAATATAAATAAAAAGATAAAATAGTTGTAGAAAAATTGAAAGAAATTATGGAGAAATAAAATTATTTATAATATTCATGAATTATTGTGGAACTAAGTTATAGTAATATGGTAGGAATGAGGTGATAGTTATTCTATAATTATGAAAATAAAAAATAAAACTAAAGATATTTTAATAAAGTACTTCAAAACATATCAATAAAAAAATAGATAATTTATTAATAGCATAGATTCTTAATAGCCCCTAGCCATAAACACCAATCCAACTTTTACATCAGGTGATTGGTTGGATGCTTAAAATGAAATTCTTCATTCGTGGCTGTGACTATAGCTTTATCTACCGGTTGGATCATGGAATCTAGAAAAGTGCTTTGAGGACAATCTTTCTTTTTAGTTAGAGTGGTGTAAAAGCACGAAAAATTAGTACCTATATGTATGATGAGATTTGAGTGAGAATTTAGGGCTTTGTTCTTCGACGTGTTCTAGAAACTTTTTTCCAATTCCATAAAAAAAACTTCTGAATGAAGGCATATTTTCTTATTTTTAACTTCAAACACTCAAATTTTATACTCAAAAAATCTAGGGGTGGTACTTTCTAACCAAACCAAACAATCCGACACGAAAATGATACGAAATTAGTGGGTTTGGGTTGGTGCTTATCGGATTGGATTGAAATTATGTTGATTTGAAATACAACCCAAAAATTTTGGATGGATTTGGGTTGGGTCGTGGGTTGACCCAACCAACACGAAGATACTTATTGGATGACCCATCAACCCAACCCAACCCAACCCAACCCATAATATATATATATATAAGTTAGATACTTAGGAATTTGAATTGTTGACTATAATTTTTGGAATCATATTTTTATTGATTTTGTGCAATTTATGATTTCAAGTCATGGCAAACTAGAGCTTTTACCCTTTGAATTTTGGTAAAACTATGATATATTTAGCAATTCTTGCATTAGGTTTTCTATTTTGATATGGTTGGAGAATCATGACAGTTTTTTTATCATATGCAAATATCAGTGTATGTTGCAAAAATTACAAAGGTTGTGTGTAATTTGTGATGTAAAAAGTATGCACCTTCAATTCCACCAAGTTTTTTATTTTTATTTTTTTTAAATAAGAAAATGAAGGCTAGAGTAGCATTAGGATCCATAAATCAAAACTTCACAAGCTTGAAAATAACTAAGCTACTCAAGCTATCAAGGATCTAGTCATGCTATAGATCTGGATTAGAATGCAAAATTACCTCTTGTAGCTCAAAAATAGGGAGAAGATCAACTATCTCTCATGAGTTTAGAAATTGTTTGGAACTGGCACATCGGAGAGATGACAACAATTGCCTAGGCTAAACTGCTCCAAAATTCACGAAATTAAATCTGGAACACCTTTACACACAAGGGAAGCTACTATAAAAAATTGGAGCCAAAAAGCCTTCTGGATCGCTCCAAAAAAGTTCGCCAACCTGAAGCTGTTGTAGATGGATCTCCAAATCCGAGCAAGTCAAGCACCTTGCCTCTATTGAAGCGATCCACACACCAAACAATCTTCCAATTTTCCCTCACTAGAAGCTGGAGTTAGAGAGGAAAAAATGAGATAGATGAGGCCGATTTTCAGGTTGGGAAAAAGAAAGAACGCAAAACTTCAACTCATGATGCAATGCATGGAGAGAGAGAGAGAGAGAGATTTTGGAGGGAATGCAAGAATCTAATTCTCACACTTTCAGCAATTAATTTTGAATTTTGCATGCTCTCTATATCTATATATATAGAGGGTGGAAGGTGTGATGCTAGTTGACATCACACCTTCCTCAAGGTGACCGCCTAAGTGGCATGCCAAGTTGGCAAAATTCAAATTCAAGTCTTACTTGAATTTCAAGTGCATTTCAATTTCATTTGGAGTCTAATTCCAAATTAATTAAGATGTTAATTTAAATGAACACTTCATTTAAATTTTCCCTCCAAAAAGTATTCTTTGCATTAATTAAATTAAACACTTAATTTAATTAATTAATCTTTGATTTAACTCTTAAATCAAACAAGCTTAATTCTTAAGCTTAAATGAGTCAACTTAACTCTTTAAGTCAATTTGTCCAATTGATGGTCAATATGGTATCAAATAATTAACTCCTTAATTATTGGTCTAATTTAACTCTTAAATTAGTTGATTAATTTAACATTTAAATTAATCAAACCAAAACTGACTGTTGGATTGGACCTTTGAAAATCAGTCACCCAAAGGTGATTTTTCTAACCCTTAGAAAATTGCCCTACCAATTTTGGAAGCTATTTGGCTTTTGTGTGTGACCCAATAGGTTCTACCATTCATTGGACATGGGTTCACAACTCTTTATGACTTTTGAATATCTTATATTCATTTTAGTTTAAAACTCCTTTTAAACTAATCGACTCAATTCAATTAATCTCATTAATTGAAGAGTACCAAATTTCCATGGTCGATGTCCAACCTTAAGCCCATGGAACCCAACTAATTGGCTGAAATGAATATTCTGAAGAACCATCATAGCTTTACGCATACCATGCAAATACAGTCATTCCGTCTCTATCTCCCGAAAGAGGTATAGGACAAAATATTTGTCGGCTCCCTAATAGCCTTGATACTATGTCTCTATTCTCAATGTTTGATTCCCTTGTGTGACCTCACCTTTGGAAAACTCCTTTTCCAAATTGTCACACCACCTTGCGCAAGGATTTCTTGAAATCGATCATTATAGAACACATAAGAGATGTACTTGCCCTTCAAAAGTGAGGAGTTGGATTCCATCATGGATCTCACAAACCTCCATGCCAAATAGCTCATACCCAACCTCAACCCGAAATACCTGCTAAGTGGTCAAGGAAGAGTCAAAGCATGAGGACCGGACACAAGGTTACCATGGATCCTCAAGTTAGAGGACTAATAATATGCACTAGCATAAGCGGGAGAATTAACCACTACCGACTTGCCACTATGGCTATCTAGTGGATTTTCTGGAGAGTCTTCAGTGCCTTGTTCTCTAACAAGCACCTACTAACATGCACTTGTATCTCATACATATTGCTCATGGAACTGAGCAATATCCAACTCTTGGATTTATGCATTATTAGTGCAAGTCTATCCGGATCTTAGATGCCTCGTCTCATAAGATCCTATGATTTGAAAGATTTAAAATCACGACCGTGTAAGACTTATTCCATGGTCACTGAACCAAGTCCTGTAGTCATGTATGATCTAAGGACTTCATCCAAATGCAAGTGAAGTAATACAAAGCATAAGATGAAGGTGGTCATATAAAGAATATCATTCAATCAAGATTGTTTTACAAGGAAATAGCTTTTCAAGGCCAATCTTATTGGCTTGCCAGGCACTATTCCAACAAAAAATCCACCAAGCTAATACCTATTGAAATATTATTCATATTGTACAAATGTTTATGTGATGTATTTTATTCCTATAATGCACAATGAAAATGTACTATGGAAGTTAAATCAATAAGCATTGCAAAAATATGATTTACATTATCAACTTTTCTTTTGCCGTTAAAAAGCATTATTTTCATAATGGGTTGGGTGGGTGTGGGTTTTTATGTTATTGGGTCAACCCAATTCATAACTGGTTGACTCAGGTTGGCCTGATTTGGAGTGGGTTGGATTTGGTTATCAGGTTGAAAATTAAATGGGTTGGTTTCGAATTGAGCAAATTTAAATAATACTCATGCCTTGACCCAACTTGAATCGACCCAACCCACTTGAATTGTCTCCCTTAAGAAAACTCCTCTCAATTCACCCAAAAAACCCTACACTCTAAATACATCCTAAAAACCACACCTACCTCATTATTTTCTCACTCTACCTTTCACATCATTCATTCATTTATCACTCTCCCACTTTACTCATATATATATGTACATACATATATGAAATGCAACACCCCTTAAATTCTAAATTAGAAGAATTAAAAATTTTAAGTTTTAAAATTTTAATTATGAAAAAAAAAAATTGGGGCTCAAATATATAAACATAAGGAACTTAAAAATTTTGGGGGTCAAAATTAAAATAGGTCAATTGGGTCAATGTAGGGCACTAACTAGTTGAGGGGCTTAATCTGAAACTAAGAAAAAGTCCTAGGGTCATTTCGTAATTCTAAAAACTATATATATATAGATAGCAATTCTCCCTCCCCCCCAAAATTTTTATCAAATTTCCACATGCAAGCTACACATTTCCTCTCCGACGTCGGTGAAACTAGAAAACAAACACACCATTGCACTCATCTCAGCTCAAGGAACACACCGATGCCAATATCTCATGGAGACAATTGATGGAACAGCCAGCAATCTCAGCACGATGGAGGGAGGCAAACGCAGTATTTTCAGTGACTTTTGGAGGCGGACCATGGGTGGGTTTTGACGGGTTTAGCTCGGTGAACGACCTAGTAACTTCAATTTCCAGTTTTAACCACCGCGGTAGTGGAGCAGTGTGATTTAAGCTTCAATTGGACGTCAATAAAGCGGCAAAACTAGAAATTAAGTTGGGCATTTTATTGTGCACGTCGAGGCGTGCCGATTGGTGGTGGACGTGCGCAATTCCAACAATAGCTCCAGCGGTTCAAAGACAGTAGCTTTGTCTCGTCGATGCGGTCGCATGCGTAGTAATTCCATGTGGTGATTTGGCTCCGAAATTTAGCGATTTGGTTAAATTTGTTTGGAAACTGGATTTGCTACCACTTGAGCTTTGTTGTTCTTGTTGCCTTAGGATTTCCAGTATTTTGATATGATCGGGAAAGAATATGAATTAAAACGAGACATTAGATATATATGTAGTTGTAAGTAGCGCTAAGTGGATCTGGATATGCTAAAATAAGCTTAACCATGGTTAATTAAGCTAATGATGTAATTAAAACCTGAATTTTGTATAATGTTACAAGGACCAAGTATCAATAGAAATTTGAGTAAATGTTTGCGTTTTGACTAAATTGTTGATGATGGACTTAAATTTTTAATTTAGAAAATAATGACGTAAAGAATAATTAGTGACCCAAAACAAATATATCCTTCGTTAATACTATAGCAACATTAGCCTGAATAGTACGTTAACCTTACGATATTTTCGAAACCAAGCCCTAAATATTATACGAATTGGAGAACACCCGATATTAAGACATAAATGGTTTAATTATTGTTTAAAGAATATGATGTAAGCATTTTGACATTAAATGCATTCCATTGAAATAGGTGACGAGGAGCCAGGGTCTGCAGGGCTGTAGGACGAGGATAACACTTTAGTGGAATTTAAGGTGAGGGTCTAACCTTCTTTCTTTTGGGAAGTAAATGATCATCATTGTTGAAATTCTCTATTGTCTATTCGTTGTTGTTGATTGTACTCGTTCTGGTGTCCAGAACCTCCTTTTGTATTATTATTTTATTGTCCATTGTACACTACAACCTTGCTGGCTAACCCCGTGTTCATTGCTAGTGTCCTATGAATATGTTATTTAAAGTGGTCTTGCTGACCCATATGTACTAGTGTCTTCGAGATATTATTCTTCATGTCCTTTGAACAGGCCTTGCTAGCCGTTATACTATGTGAAATGCTATTCCTATCTAGCACTTAAATATGTTCATGATCATAGTTATATGTTTAAATTTTTATCTATTGGCATTATGTCTTGTCACCCCTGGGGATGCCCTTGAGAAGTTACACCTATAGGGACACCACGAGAAGTTGGGCCCGGAAATAGGTCTGAAAACACGACCGAACAGTGCCGACCAATGGTGACTAATCTTCTGGCTGTACCTACTCATGATCATGACTTGCAGATAGTTGGAGGTAGCTATTTGCGAGTGGTGGGATTTGGCATGCGCTTGACCATGTCACATGTCCAGTTATTACACGCCGAGCTGATTGCTTGAGCAAAAGAGTGATAAGGGAACTTGTTTATGCTATACTTGCATCTTGTTTTACTTGTTATGTTCTGTTTTGGGAGCAATAAAGTTGGATTTGCCAACAACCTGCTAAATTTTGTATGACATCAATTATGTTGTGTTATTACGTCATATCATTGTTATTGCATGTCTTGTTATTTGAATCATTGTTTATCAATGCTTTGTTATTTGAATCATTATTTATCAATGCTTTCTTTATCACTAGATTTAGTTTCAACAGTTTTTCCCTAATTACTTATTGTACTTTTCCCTTACTAAGTTCTCAGGAGTTACCCTATTTACTGTTTCTTATTTCCTTCCCAGACAGGATCTAATGGAAGAAGAAGGTCTAAGGTATGCATCAGTGATGGCATGTGTATTTTGTAATAAAATAGGCATTTATGTATTTATGAACTTGAATTTGACTACTTCCTGACTTGTATTTATCTAGCTTTGGGTATGTATGTATATATCTATGAACTTGTCTAGGATGCACCCAACTTCTATGCTTAGACTTTTAGGTTTGATAGTAAATAGTTAAGCAAGTTTGACTTTGTCTTTTAATATGTACATAATTGCGTGCCTTGGGTTAGTCTTCTGGGTTTACCTTTGGCATTATCTTTTAAGGTTATTCACTAGGTTTTGGTATCTTTTGAAATTATGCTTTAAGTCTGAACAAAAGACACCTTAGGTTAGGCCTCAATCCTAGATAGGGTGCCACAGAAAATATTAAAATTTTACTAGATAAAAAATTCTAAAACTCATGTTTACAAATTTAATTGAACTAATTATCGAAAAAAATGAATTAGATTTAATTAAATATTATTTACATTATTAATAATTTATTTATTTATTGAATAACGTATTAAATTAATTAAAATTACTTATTAATTAAATAATGTATTGGTTATATTTAATATTTAATGTATTAATTAAATATTATATTTATTCATATAATAAATAATTTAAGATTTTTTAATTTGATGTAATAAATAAATTAATCTTCTTCAAAAAATTATTAATCTTCACATTTATTTAAAATTATAATAAAAATTTTGATTATAGGGTGATATTTATTTAATAATCTATTGAGTTTAATAAATTAATATTGATATGCTTAAAGTAATTGATGAGAATAATAATGAAGTTTAAGTAAAAATTATTTTATTATTAGTAAGTAACTTATTTTCTAAATAATGTATTAATTAAATAATAAGTTAAAGTAATTAAATAACTTATTAAATTAATTTGTTTAATTATTTAGATAGTTTGTTATTTATATATATTAATTATGTTTCATATTTTACGTATAATTAAATATTACATTTATTTGTTTAATAAATAATTTAAGACGATGTAATTTCATATAATATAATATTATTTATTTTTTAATTTGATGAATTGTTATTATAAAGTCTTATATATATAAATTATTAAAATAATTATTTTATTTCAATAAATAACTAAGTTTTATTTATACATAATTTGTAAGTAATAAATAGTTAAATAATTATATTTAATTAATAAAAAATAAGTAGTTTATAATTAATGTATAGTAATTAATTTTTTTTATGTAAATTGAAACAATTATGATATAAGCCGATCTTTTTATTATTAAGATATAATTATAATTTTATAAATAATTAATATTAATTAATATATATATTTTTTCTTTCAAATAATACATTATTTGCTAATGTTAAATTTATAAAAATATAAATTTCAAAATAAGTCACTAATTGAATTAATTATACATCATTTCATTACAATCATATTTTAATTATTACAAATATATATATATACATATACACATCATCCAACTATAAATATACATACATATATTACATAGAAAAAAAAATCACTTTCATCCTACAAACTCGATAAAAAAAAACAACTGATTTGATATCTACAATAAAGTTTGTCTATTCCCAAAACGTAAATAAGCAAACAACTTATCTTCAAATTATTTTTCATATTTTCCAAAATAAAAAGAAACGACTAACACATTTTTCAAGTTATATCCCAAAAACCCAGTTCCCCAAATTTTTTTCTGAAAAATGGCCAAAACCACTACAAAAAAAAAAAGATAAATTAGTGACAAGATAGTAAGTGACAATGTAAAAATTGTCATTAAAATTTATTAGATGACAAAAAATTTAGTTTTGTTACCTTAGTGATTTTACAAACTAAATAGTGACAAAAATAGTGTTAAAATTGTTACTATAAACAATTAGTGACACACCTATAATGACAATGAAAATTTTGTCACAAACTAGAATGACAATTTTTAGTTGTCATCATAAGGGTGTCACTAATTGTTAATGATGACAACTTAAAATATTAATTTTTATCACTATTCAATCACATTGTAACAAGATAAAAATTATAGTCACTTAGGGCTTGTTCTCTTATGTTTTGGCCATTTTGTAGAAAAAATTTTGGGAGAATAGGTTTTTGGGAGAAAATTTGAAGAATGTGCCAAGTGTTTCTTTTTATTTTAGGGAAATATGGAAAATGATTTGAAAATGAGTTGTTTGTTTCTTTATATTTTGGGAGAAGACAAACTTTATTATTGATGTCAAATCAGTTGCTTTTTTGTTGGGGTTTGTAAGATAAAAGTAATTTTTTTAATGTAATATATTATATATGTATGTATATTATAGTTGGATGATGTGTGTGTATATATATGTAATGATTGATATATTATTGTAATAAAATGATATGTAATTAATTCAATTGATGCTTTATTTTAAAATTTATATTTTTATGAATTTATAATTATATCTTAATTAAAAAAATTGGCTAATATCATAATTGTTGATATCAACTTATATAAAAAAAATTAATTATTGTACATTAATTATAAACTAATTATTATTTATTCTTAAAATATAATTATTTAACTATTTATTATTTACAATTTATGTATAAATAAAACTTAGTTATTTATTTAAATAAAACAAAATATATATTAGACTTAATAACGATTCATCAAATTAAAAAAAAAATTATATTTTATGAAACTAAATCATCTTAAATTATTTATTAAACAAATAAGTGTAATATTCAATTATACGTGAATTATGAAACATAATTAATATATACATAATAATTTATTTAAATAATTAAATAAATTAATTTAATAAGTTATTTATTTACTTTAACTCATTATTTAATTAATATATTGTTTAGTAATAAATTACTTAGTGACTATCACTGAGATTTTTACTTAATTTTTATTAATTTTCTTGATAATTATTTTAATTGTATTAATATTAATTTATTAAACTTAATAGATTATTAAATAAACATCACACTATATTTATTTTTTTACAATAATTTTAATAAATGTGAATATTAATATTTAATGAAGATTAATTTTTTGAAAAGATTAATTTATTTATTATATCAAATTAAAACATTTTAAATTATTTATTAAATGAATAAACATAATATTTAATTAATGCATTAAATATTAAATATAACTAATACATTATTTAATTAATAAGTAATTTAATTAATTTAATACGTTATTTAGTAAATAAATTATTTATTAAATTTAATTAATTTTCTCGATGATTATTTTAATTAAATTTGTAAACATAAGTTTTATAATTTTTTAAGTAGTAAAATTTCAACATTTTCATATGTATAAATATATGTATATATATATATATACACACGAGTGAAATGAGATAATGATAAATGAATGAGTGATGTGAAAGATGGAGTAAGAAAATGAAGGAGTAGGTGTACTTTTTAGGGTGTAGGGTTTTTTTGGATGAATTGTGAGGAATTTTTTGGGTAAAAAATTATAGTATTTTGGGAGAAGGATTGGGGAATGTGCATGCATTTTGAAATTTTTGGGGGGGTTGGAAAATTTTTTCCCAAAATGTAGGAGAACGAGCCCTTAAAAATTATCATTAATGACAAGATAAAAGCTATTGTCATTCAATACATGCTATTAGCGAGAACTTTTGCTTTGTCATTTATTTTTTTATTATTAATATTATATTTTTTGTAGTGAACATTGGGGTTTTTTTTTTTTAAAAATTGTGAATTTTTTTTTATAAAAATACCGCAAATTAGAAAGATTTACAAATTTATAGTAAGTTGCACTCACCGAGTGCAACTTTCGACAGTACCAAAATTTTTTTGGCTTTATTTGGTTGTAAACCCCCAATACATTTTTCAACCTTCAAAACTTAAACAAACAAACACTACACAATCTCCAATCTCACTCCCAAAATGCAAAATTTATTCCCAAAAAATCCATATTATCTCCAACTCCACACCATTCCCCAAGGCATCACACATTCTTTCATCATTACATTTATATACATATACTATCACTCATACAATCTATATATACACATATATAAATAATTTTAAAATATTCATTTCACCCCCAAACCCAACAAAAAAGTCATTGACGTGACATCTTATCCCCCCAAAAATATAAACAAACAAACCATTTACTCCCAATTTATTCTCCCACAACACAAACAAACAACTATCACATTCCCCAACCCTACTATCCAAAATCCATTCTGCCAAAATATTTTGGGAGAATGGCTCAATTCACAACCAAACATAGCCAAATATAGATAGAGAAGAGGAAGGATGAGGAAAAAAAAAAAAAATTCAAAACTTTGCAACCTCTTTCCACCTTCGATTTTTCTTCGTTTCAACTTCAAATTAAAAACTAAAACCATGGTTGGATTTCTCTCAGCTCAAGGATCACAACTATACGAAATGTAAACCAAATCGACGGTGATTTCGCCGGAAAAATTTAAGGCAACGGACCAAGGCGGTGGAGGTGGTGGGTTGCTCACTTCCGGCGGCAGAAACGTTGAAAGGTTAGGTGGGTTTTGATGGGCTCGACGAGAGGAACGCATTGGTATGTTCCATTGCTGGTTTTGATGGCCGACGGAGGAGTAATTGAGGCGGAAAGAAGGCGGCGGCGCTAGGGTTTTAGTGACAATTGTCGTCCAATTCGTCGGCTAGGAGGCGGCGGACCGCGAAATTGGTTGAGAGGTTTTAACGGGCTCGGCGAGGCGCACCTTTTGGTCCAGGCGGTTTCTAGCGTCGGTAGCCGGCGGTGACCAGCTTGCTCCAAATTTAATTTTGGATGCGACTGGACTAAATTCGGGATGTGATTTGGACTCGAACTCAATTTAATTTGGTAGTTTTCAATTCTATCATATTATTAGCCCTGATTAATTAAAATTTCAATTTTATCATATTTTTAGCCCTGATTTGATACGATTGAGTTATATTATGACAAAATTAGATGCATAAATTAATGTTGAATGACATAAACGGTTAATCAAGATCTTGTTATTAGTCTCAAGTTGATACAACTTTCGTTGAAAATTATTAAATTGGATTGATATAGATAGGAAAGTTGAAGAAAAGATAAAAAAAAAAAAATTATTAGAAAAGATAAAAATAAAATAAAATAAACCCATGTAATACACTAACCTGAATATTTGTAGAAAAGAAAATTGAATCGAAATGTTCAATTCTTCCAAATTTGCATTCTACACAAAATGCAAATGCAATAAATAAATGTTCATGTAAATAATACAATACAAAAAATAAACATATCATGAATATAAATTATAAATACAGACAAAATATGAATTTAATTTTATTATTATTTTAAATATTCTAAAATAGTTAAATAATTAATATGAAATTATTTTCAAATTTTACATTTGCAATTTATGAATTTATATTACTAATTACAATACAAATTACAATTTCATTTCTAATATGAGTTAAATATATTTAAGGTCATTTTTAATGCAATTTTGTGCATAACTAAACTAGCATTTCTTCTAAAAGAATTTTTTTAAATAAATTTTTATTTAAAAATCAGTAAGGTATTTAATATTTTTAACTAATTAATACATTAAATATTTTTAACTATTTAACAACATTTTCTTATTTTGAATGAATTAATTATGTAGTGCCCCGATCGGAAGACACATGCTCCCATCCGACGTGCTACTCAAATCAATACCCCAAGTTCTCTGAATTACAAAAAATAGGTCTTTTAAAAACCAAATAATTAATTCTCACAAGTAACATCCATTAAGAGTTTGACTTGTTATTAAATTATAATAAATCACATCTAATATTTTCAAAACCTACCTGTATATTGACATCAGTAACTTAACAGACTACAATCAATATACTCATAAATTCATGGGTTAAATATTATTTTCTTCAGCTTTCTTATCTATATCAATCCAATTTAATAATTTCCAACGAAAGTTGTATCTACTTGAGACTAATAACAAGATCTTGATTAACCGTTTAAGTCATTCAATATTAATTTATGCATCTAATTTCATCATAATATAACTCAATCGTATCAAATCAGGGCTAAAAATATGATAAAATTGAAATTTTAATTAATTAGGGCTAATAATCCGATAGAATTGAAAATTACCAAATTAAATTGAGTTTGAGTCCAAATTACGTTCCGAATTTAATCCAGTCGCGCCCAAAATTAAATTTGGAGCAAGCTGGTCACTGTTCGCCACCACCGCCTGTGTGGAAACCGCTTGGACCAAAAGGTGTGCCTCGCCAAGCCCATTAAAACCTCTCAACCAATTTCGCGGTCCGCTGCCTCCTAGCTTACGAATTGGACTACAACCACCACTAAAACCCTAGCGCCGCCGCCTTCTTTCCGCCTCGATTACTCCTTCGTTGGCCGTCAAAACCAGCAATGGAGCATACCAACACGTTCCTCTCGTCGAGCCTGTCAAAACCTACCTAACCTTTCAACATTTCCACCGCCGGAAGTGAGCAACCCACCACCTTCGCCGCTTTGGTTCGTTGCCTTAAATTTTTCCGGCAAAATCACCATCAATTTGGTTTACATTTCATATGGTTGTGATCCTTGAACTGAGAGGAATCCAACCATGGTTTTAGTTTTAATTTGGAGTTGAAACGAAGAAAAATCGAAGGTGGAAAGAGGTTGCAAAGTTTTGAATTTTTTTTTTTCCTCTTCCTTCTTCCTTCTTCCTTCTTCCTTCTCTATCTATATTTGGCTATGTTTGGTTGTGAATTGGGCCATTCTCCCAAAATATTTTGGGAGAATGGATTTTGGGTAGTGGGTTTGGGGAATGTGATAGTTGTTTGTTTGTGTTTTGGGAGAATAAATTGGGAGTAAATGGTTTGTTTGTTTATATTTTTTGGGGGACAAGATGTCATATCAATGAATTTTTTGTTGGGTTTGGGGGTGAAATGAATATTTTAAAATTATTTATATATGTGTATATAGAAATTGTATGAGTGATAGTATATGTATATATATGTAATGATGAAAGAATGTGTGGTGCCTTGGGGAATGGTGTGAAGTTAGGGATAGTAGAAATTTTTTGGGAATAAATTTTGCATTTTGGGAGTGAGATTGGAGAATGTATAGTGTTTGTTTGTTTAAGTTTTGAGGATTGAAAAATGTATTGGGGGTTTACAACCAAAGAAAGCCAAAAAATTTTTGGTATTGTTGAGAGTGCAACTTTCAATAGTAACAAATAGTACCGGCGGCTGAGCGTACTATTTGTTACTATTGAAAGTTGCACTCGGTGAGTGCAACTTATTATAAATTTGTAAATCTTTTTAATTTGCGGTATTTTTATAATTTTTTTTTCACAATTTTTTTTAAAAAAAAAAACGAACATTGGAGAACAAGGCCTAGGATTGTAGGCTACGATTGCCTATAAGATTTGATCTCATTTCTTGGTCTCTGAGACATGCTTTTTGGGCCAGCATATGTTTGGTTGTGGATTCAAAAATAAGTCCCACAAGCAATGAACATGGGTATCTCTAAGACAACCCCCGAGCTCTATTATTCATTTGATTTCCCTCATCTTAGTTTTTCTTAATCGCAATTGTTCACCACATCTCGACTTTATTCACGTCTTGTCCTTCTCTTTTTATTTTTTTTGCAAATCTATTACCAAAATAAAGCTATTTTTTGCCATTTTTTTTAAATAAAATTTTTTTTGTGTGTAAGATTAAATTTGAAAATTTAATCAAATCTCGCCAACTTTATTTGGCCAAAAAAAAAAAAAACACCAAAATATAAATTATTTTATAATAAACTATTAAAATATAAAATAAATAACAAATTTCATAAATTATTTTTGCACAACACATAAATTTGCGTTTTTCTTTCTTATTTTATATTAAAATTAATAAATTTCCAATTAACCAACTTACACGCAAATCAATGTGGGAAGTGATATAAACAAAACATTCCTTTGTACTGGATATACTCTCAAATATAGGAATGAATATTTCTCATATATTTTATAATTAAAAATTAATCTATGTATTAAATTTATAATTTATTTTGCCAAAATCAATTTTTAAAAATTCTATTTTTTTTTACCTATTATAAACCACTATATAAAAAATAGCATATTTAATATTATTTATTTCGGTTGGTATGTAATTTTTCCATATATTGTTGGAATTATATTTTAACAAAAATATAATTCCACCCTAGTAGATTAGTAACAAAATATATCGGAATTAATTGTTAAAAAAAATTATTTGTTTTCTACCTCCTTCTGTACGACCAAATTATTTTACGGGTCTATTTTTAAAAACCACAAATATTTTTCAAATTAATATATTTATTAATTATTTATAGTTTTTTAACTATATAAATCCCAAACAAACCCAAAAATCAAAACTAACAATCTTTATATCTCAAACAAAAATTTCAAACATATCTCAAAAATAATCTCATAACCAATTGCAATCTTACATCATATCACTATAATTATTACAAAACAACTTTACAATCAATCACAACTTCATATATCTTTTCTCTTATATCTAGAGTGCAAAAATATTCTCAAAATCTCTAAAATAAAAAAATATAAGAGCAAGTCTCACAAGCAATCCCAACTGTAAATTCTATGGCCTTGAACTAGGTTTCATGCATGCGCCATTTTCCCAATATCTACTTTTGAAATTATTACTTTCATAAGAAATCAGTGTGCGATTACCTTTTTTTCAAGTGATTGGCAACAAATACTTACGTAATAATTAAAATAAATCTACAAATTGTATTAACTTGAGTATAGTTAAAAAATCTCAATTATCAATCTTAGTGACATTTCATGTTGCAACAATGCCGAAACATGGCAGGCGAGTTGCAAGACACAACTATGCACTCTATAATTTCAGCATATTTTATTCTACCCGACTTATAAGTTGGCAAAATTTTATTATTTCCTGGTATCATATTGGTATCAGAGCCAAGTTAACACAAGACTTATCAAGTCCACAAAGGTCTTATAGACCAGATTTTGGATAAAAAATCCAAAGTTTATTGTTTGAAATGGGGAAATCCATAGTCGCATTTTGCCAAACAGTAAGGCCCGTGTTGGCAAAAGGCCGTTGAAGGGCGTGAGTGGCATCTAAATCGTTAACAGTGATAACAGTTAAATTATGGAAAGATTATTCAGATTTGTGTCTAGAAGATCTAATGGATCTGATAAGGAAGAATCCTCTAGGGTGGTTCATTCATCTGGCCGTAAACAAGAGCCACTAAAAAAGGAACCTTTCCTCTCCCCAGCCATTTCGGGTTAAGAAGATGTGAAAGCGCGTTTATCTCTATAAGAACGGTGCGTTCCGAGGTGTGAAGTGGGAGAGAAGGCTAATAGCTCAAAGATGAACGAAGAGATTTTATCTCTAAAAATTTTGAGAAAAACCTAACATTGGAAGTTACCAAAATATAAGCCTAATGAAGTATATGAAATTGGATCTTTTTATTTCATATCAGATTATTTTATTAAGATAGTAGAAAAAAGAATTTCCTTAAAAGGAGGAGATGATACTATTTACTTGCTCTCTAAAAGCCTTATTGAGGTATATAGAAAAAAAGTATTGTTATTTACATGTTGGGTTGGTCCAAGTTGGATTACAGCCTTTAACTAAAACAGAGCTTAATATAGCCGCTTTAGTTAAGGTACGTGATCAATGCCATAACACATTCGAAGATTCCTTATTAGGAGTCGTTGAAACATCTTTATGTAAAGGACCAGTTCACTTTAGATGTTTTCCCAATTTCTTAGTGGCAATCTATGATCCAAATGTTCTTGATGCATTAGTATTAAATACTAGAACCCATGGATATGACATGAACAAGGTTACCAGCCATGTATCCTTGGTATATCAAGTTCATTATAAAGTAATGAACACTATTATCCTTAAATTAAGGATAAATCTAGAGCAAATAAACTCAAAAGAAAGAGAAACTACTCTCTTTATAATAGATCGAGCTAAAAGCAATGTTGTTGTCCCAAAAACTATTTCTTGGGATCAGATTGATCTTCCTACATCTTGGATGATGGAAAGCATCGCTAGACCTGAAAAGGCAGAGCCTAGAAAGGTAGAGCAAATTATCCAATATGTAGATGGAGATGTAGAAATTAAATTTTCTCAAGATAGAAAAGTCAGGCTTAATTTGGGATCAAGGTCCCAGCCACTAAATCCAGCAAGGTTTTCTACTTCTTCAGTACCTTTGTCAGAAAGAGAAAAAAAAAGTTCCTGATATTTTTAGGGTTAGTAAAACTGAAGAACAAGTTAGCCAGCTGGAATATTCGGTTGAACTATCCGAATCAAGTCAAGGAAGAACTTATAGGCCAACTTCACCAACATAATCAGATATGGGATATAATATATTCACACTATCTGAGGAAATTGAGTTTCCTAGAATAGTTTAGAAAAGCCTTGATAAACCAGCTAATGAGCTGCAGAAAAAATGATTCTTGACTTATTATAGTCCAAGACAACAAAGGTGCTATATTAGGCACTATATGGAAGATCAAGTTCATCAAGATTTTTTTGAATGGATTGAAGAAAGATGGATAAGAAAAGGGAGAATTTTCCTTGATTTCTCTGAACAAAAGTTTATAAATTTTTTAGAAGAATCTTATCAGACATACTTAACAGGAAATGGAAGGCCTTTAAGGTCTATCCATCCACCATGCACAAGTATAAAAATAAGCTACGATAATCGTGAAGCAAGTGCAGTCCTTTATAAAGGAAAGCTTAATGGTGATATTAATCATTTAGCTGAACAAAATAATTACACTGATATATATGTGTCTTCATTCTATTGGTCAACAAACCTTTAGGATTGAAAAAATAGTAGCTGATATGAGCTATGATCCGACAAAAATTGTCTAAAAGGGAGAATCCTCTAAGATTACATCTTTGGCAGCAGCCAAAGTAGATTCAGTCCCATTGAAACCACCTCCAAATCTTAAAGATGGAAAATTCTATTTAGAGACCAGAAAAAGATTCCAGATTTATGGAAGAATTAATGGTCAGACTCCAGAAACTTAAAGTTTTTGAAGAAAAACAAAAGGAAACTATTACTACTCTAAATCAAGAGGAAAGAATTGATACTTCTCTAAAAGAACCTGATCTTAAAGACCAAGTTGAGGTTAATAGATTGGCATTTAAAAAGAATGTCTCAACGGTTAAACTGTTTTATCCATGGCCAACTCCAATAGATCTTCAGCTAGAAGAAAAACTGGAGTTTGCTCAATTCGACGGAACTTCTATTATCGATTGGAATATAGATGGCATGTCAGAATATAATATTAAGACTGTCATCAAATTTATGCTTATGTTTGCAGCAGTAGCAAAAATAAAAGGTAGTGATGATAAGCAAATTGCTATGGCTATTGTTACCGGATTTACTAGTCAACTTCAAGGATGATGGGATTTCTATGGGTCAAAAATTGCTAAAAGAAATATCTTTGAAGCAATTATCAAGGATCCCAACACCCAAGAAAAAACAACAGATGTTGTTAATATGCTTATTTATACCATAGCATCTTATTTTATTGGAACTAATGAGCTTCAAAAGGATCGAACACAAGAGCAACTTATGAGTCTCAGGTGTCCTACCTTATCCCATTTTTCTTGGTATAAGGATGTGTTCTTTTCTACGGTTATGACTAGATCTGATTGTCATATGGATTTCTAGAAAGAAAAGTTCATATCAGGTCTACCTCCTTTATTTGCAAAAAGGATAAGAAACAAGCTTAAAGCTAAATATAGTGAAATAGTTCCATATTCACAAATAACTTATAGAGATCTTGCCTCCGAAGCAATGGCAGAAGGAATTAGCCTCTGCAATGATATCGAACTAAAACCGCAGTTGGAACAACACGCGCTTTATAATAAAGAAACGCTTGGTAACTTTTGTGAGCAGATTGGTTATCAGCCAATTGAATTCTCTAAAAAGAAAAAACATAAGAAACATAAAGATGTTAATCATCATCACAAAAGTGAAAAGCCTTATAGGCATCTTAAAAAGAAAAAGAAACATTATAAAGAACAAAAGGATGCTAAGCATCAAGAAACATCCTCATCTTATAAGAAGAAAAAGAAGATGGCAGTTTGCCACAAATGTGGTAAAATTGGCCATTACGCTAATAAGTGTTGGGTAAAAGGAAAAATCCAATCACTAAATATTAGTGAAGATTTAAAGAAAGCCTTATAGGCAATTCTCCTAAGTAAAGAAAGAGAGGATTTTGAAATGCAAATTCTGAGTCAAAACTCGGAGAAGAATTCTTTGAAGAATCTTCAGATTCTTCTGAAGAAGAAACTGAAGAAGAACAACCTTCTAGGTGCAAAGAAGGATGTGAATGCAATAATTGTTTTGCAAAAGCTTTTGGTCTAAGCATTCATATGCTTACTAAAGATGAAGGCTTTATCCTCGATCTTATAGATCAAGTAGAGGATCCAATAAAGAAAAGAAAAGCATCAGAAGCTTATTTGATTGAAAAACTAAAAGAAAGTAAGTAGACTAAACTCTCCCAAAAGGTAATTTTTTTTTAAGATTCTTAGTCTTTTCAAACAATCTTGGAAAGATTAAAGAAGCCTATGGTTAAAGAACCAAAATACAAGAGTTTAAAGCTGAAATAAATCGGATTAAATCTGAAATTATAGGCTTAAGAGTCAAAGTCTCTTATTTAGAGTAAAATCAAGCTTCACCATCTAGAAAAGTAGAATTTGATACTTCAGGTGATGAACAAAAAGAAACGAGAGAAATAAATTATATCTCTGGAAAAGAATTAGAAAAATGCTAGTGGATTTACACTGTTGATCGAGTTATATCTCAAAAATGGTTCACTAAGGTCACCTTAGTAGTAAACAAAGAATTCACTTTAGATTTAGAAGCTATGGTGGATTCAGGAACAGATATTAACTGCATTTCAGAAGGAATAATTCGTACTAGGTATTACAATAAAATCACTCAAGTAGTCACAGTTGGAAATAGACAGCTGCTTGTGGTACAATACAAACTTTTAGATGCTGCTATATGCAACAATGGAATTTGTATTCCCATGCCATTTATAATGGTAAAAAGTTTATCTACCTCAGTAATTTTGGGAAATCCATTTTTACATTTTCTTTTCCTAATTACTTCAATTGATGAGAAAGGAATTACCGCAAATTTGGATGGAAATGCCATCTATTTTCCCTTTGCAACTACCCCTAGGTTTCATACCATTAATATGTCAATTTCTCCTATAGAAAAGAAAGTTTTCTCAAATCCTTGAAGGAAGAAGTTTCTACAAAACAGCTTAAAAGCAAATTGGAATATCCAAAAATAAAAGAAAAGATTAAATCTTTTTAAGAACAGGCACAATGGCAAATTTGCACTGAAATTCCTAACGCCTTCTAGCAAAGGAATAAATTTATTGTTTCTCTTGCTTATGAAGAAGGAATTGATGAAAAGAAAATTTCTACCAAAGCTAGACTGACCTATAGCTATGGGTTAACGCCATTTGGAATTATGTAAAAAAGAGATTAATGATCTCTTACAAAAGGGTGTTATTAGACAAAGTTATAGTCCATGGAGCTATCCAACATTTTATGTTGAAAATGCTGTAGAACTCGAAAGAGGAGCTCCTAGGCTAGTAATTAATTATAAACCGCTTAATAAAGCCCTAAAATGGATAAGTTATCCATTACCAAATAAGAGGGATCTCCTCAATAGGCTTTATCAAGCCAAATTTTTTTCAAAATTTGATATGAAATCAAGATATTGGCAAATCCAGATCAAAGAAGAAGATAGGTACAAAATAACTTTCACTATACTCTTCGGACACTTTGAAAGGAACGTTATGCCATTTGGGCTTAAAAATGCTCAATCAGATTTTCAACATATCTTGAATGAAATATTTAATCCTTATATGGAATTTACCATAGTTTATATTGACGATGTTCTTATCTATTCCCAGGACATTGATCAACATTTCAAACATGTAAGAATATTTTTAGATGTCACAAAAAGAGCAGGATTAGCAGTTTATGCTAAAAAGATGAGCTTATTCCAGCTTAAAATAAAAATTTTAGGTTACTATATTGAAAATGGACTTATTAGCCCTATTGAAAGGGCAATTATATTTGCTTAGAAGTTCCCATATGAGATAACTGATAAAAATCGGTTACAAAGATTTTTAGGAAGTTTGAATTATATTTCAGATTTTTATAAAGAAATGGCTTTAGATTGCAAGCTTTCATTTCAAAGGCTTCGAAAGAATCCATCACCTTGGATAGAGGAATGTTCTAAAGCAGTTAGAAAAATCAAAGCTAAAGCCAAAGAGCTTCCTTATTTGGCTATTGCCAATCCAAATCTATACAAGGTTGTTGAAACTAATGCTTCAGATATTAGTTATGGAGGAATTTTAAAGCAACAAATCTCAAAAACCAATACTGAGCTATTAGTTAGATATACTTCGGGTTTATGGAACCCGACACAACAAAATTACTCTACTATTAAGAAAGAAATTCTTTCGATAGTTTTATGTGTCACTAAATTTAAAAGTGATTTATTGAATAAAAAGTTCTTAATCAGAACAGACTGTAAACCCGCTAAAAGCGTTCTTGAAAAGATGTTAAAAACATCGCATCTAAGCAAATATTTACTAGATGGAAAGCATTATTATCATGTTTTGAATTTGATATTGAGCATATAAATGGCTGTAAAAATTTTGTTGTTGATTTCCTTAGTTAAGAATTTTTGCAGGGACAAAAAGATGCCCAAAAAACCCCTTGTTAGGGATAAGGAGACAAAACAGGTCAAAAAGGACAAAGCCTTCGCTAATGTAGGAAAAGCGCCTGAGCCTTATAAGCCGAATGAATTTGACAAAGAAGACGATGCTTATTCAATAGATGCTTATGAAATGGCCACACCGCCAGAGGATGTAAAGGGAAGAAAGTTTCCTTTTATTCCTTATAGCTGTATTAATTTATATCCAATTGATCCAGCCCTTAAAGGGATGCACCCAGACTATATCGCTTATATGCACTTGGATAAACATTTTCCTTCCATTCTTAAGGATAAAAATGTTTATTACTATCAAGCTATCTTAACAGAAACTAGATCCGTCATTATTGAGTCCATTGGATGAAATAAAGATTCAATCTCACTCATTAACTATGCTTATAGCAAAATCATTATTAAAAAGGTGTTGACTCTCACCCAGTGGGGAATTTGAGCCGAAAAAGATAGATATTTAAAATATCTTTATCATCCCAAACACCCCAAAACATTCAATTATTTTGATTATATTAAAGCTTGGGAAAGGGCTCTATTATATGAGAATATGCAAAAGAAACATAGTTGGTTATTAATGTTTCAGTTAGAAAATCCTTACTAGGTTTTTCCAGCCTAGTTTAAAGCCTGGTTTGCTGCTTGGGGAATTAACCTAATTATTTTGCCAAAAAATGTTAAAGAAATATTTTCTTAATTTAGAGAAGCTAATAAGCTTGCAGGAAATGACATTGAAGTCTTGTTGAAATTCGCTACTCTTTATGGAGTTCCATGGATTCTCAAATGGGCTTATGCAATTGGAACCAAGCAAGAAGATAAGATTGAAATTCTGCATAAAGAGAATTTCTTATTTAGAAGAGTTTTTATTCGTTGGTGGATAAATTTGAGCTTTTCATTGGAGATAGTACCTATGCTAGGAAGCAGATTATTCATCTCACTCTAGTTCTTCCAAAAGAGGATAATCTTCAGAAAAAAGCAGGACAGGTGTCTAGAGAAACGATGTCTAAACTATCTAGAGAAGGTGCGATAAAACTTTTTGAGGAGTTATTTGGCAAAAAGATGGGGAAGGGGAAGGAGAAGGAGAAAATGGATGACAGTGATGAGGATCCCTTCTGTGGCCCCATGGCTCAAGACCCTTATGAGGGTGACTCTGATGAGGTAATGGCTGACCTCACATCCCACTTAGGGGGCAGCAGCTCGTGAACATTTGATTGAATATCCTTAAAGGAAAAATAAAGACAAAAGCTAAAGATGGAAGCTTTATTACTTTATCTTAAAGAAGAATTATTGGATTCGGATGTCTATTTAGATTTTAGGATATTGTATAAATTTTTAAGTCCGAATCTTGTTGTTTTTTTGTATGGTACCAAGAAATAATAAATTTTGCCAATTTATAAGTCGGGTAGAATAAAATATGTTGAAATTATAAAGTGCGCAGATAAATAAAACTTTAATTTATTTCATAGATAAAACTTACATTAAACATGACGGAAGGACAGGCACAGGAACTGTCTGCAGAATGGAAAGGCATAGAACTGAAAAATATAAAATTGATAAAATTTCTACTTTGCCTAAGTCCTGATGCAAAGTCCTCTTTTATAGAGGAAAAAGCAAAAGAACAGCAAGATTCGGACCTAAAATTTATACAATATTCTAAAATCTAAATAGACATCCGAATCCAATCTGTAAGATAATGTAATAAAGCTTCCACCTTTAGCTTTTGTCTTTATTTTTTTTGCCAACTTATTAGTCGGGTAGAATAAATTATGTTGAAATTATAAAGTGCACAGATAAATAAAACTTTAATTTATTTCATAGATAAAACTTACATTAAACATGACGGAAGGACCGGTATGAGAACTGTCTACAGAATGGAAAGGCATAGAACTGAAAAATATAAAACTGATAAAATTTCTACTCTGCCTAAGTCTTGATGCAAAGTCCTCTTTCACAGAGGAAAAAGCAAAAGAATAGCAAGATTCGGACTTAAAAATTTACACAATATTCTAAAATCTAAATAGACATCCGAATCCAATAATTCTTCTTTAAGATAACGTAATAAAGCTTCCACCTTTAGCTTTTGTCTTTATTTTTTTTGCCAACTTATTAGTCGGGTAGAATAAATTATGTTGAAATTATAAAGTGCACAGATAAATAAAACTTTAATTTATTTCATAGATAAAACTTACATTAAACATGACTGAAGGACCGGTACGAGAACTGTCTACAGAATGGAAAGGCATAGAACTGAAAAATATAAAACTGATAAAATTTCTACTCTGCCTAAGTCTTGATGCAAAGTCCTCTTTCATAGAGGAAAAAGCAAAAGAATAGCAAGATTCGGACTTAAAAATTTACACAATATTCTAAAATCTAAATAGACATCCGAATCCAATAATTTTTCTTTAAGATAACGTAATAAAGCTTCCACCTTTAGCTTTTGTCTTTATTTTTTTTGCCAACTTATTAGTCGGGTAGAATAAATTATGTTGAAATTATAAAGTGCACAGATAAATAAAACTTTAATTTATTTCATAGATAAAACTTACATTAAACATGACGGAAGGACCGGTACGAGAACTGTCTACAGAATGGAAAGGCATAGAACTGAAAAATATAAAACTGATAAAATTTCTACTATGCCTAAGTCTTGATGCAAAGTCCTCTTTCATAGAGGAAAAAGCAAAAGAATAGCAAGATTCGGACTTAAAAATTTACACAATATTCTAAAATCTAAATAGACATCCGAATCCAATAATTCTTCTTTAAGATAACGTAATAAAGCTTCCACCTTTAGCTTTTGTCTTTATTTTTTTTGCAACTTATTAGTCGGGTAGAATAAAATATGTTGAAATTATAAAGTGCACAGATAAATAAAACTTTAATTTATTTCATAGATAAAACTTACATTAAACAAACGGAAGGACTGGTATAGGAACTGTTTATGGAACGAAAAGGCATAGAACTGAAAAATATAAAAATGATAAAATTTCTACTCTGCCTAGGCCCTGACGCGAAGTCCTCTTTTATAGAGGAAAAAGCAAAAGAATAGCAAGATTCAGACTTAAAAATTTATACAATATCCTAAAATCTAAATAGACATCCAAATCCAATAATTCTTCTTCAAGATAACGTAATAATGCTTCCACCTTTAGCTTTTATCTTTATTTTCCTTTAAGGATACTCAATCAAATCTTCATGAGCTGCTGCCTCCTAAGTGGGATGTGAGGTCAGCCATTACCTCATCAAAGTCACCCCTCATGAGGGTCTTGAGTCATGGGGCCACCGAAGGGGTCCTCATAACTGTCATCCATTTTCTCCTTCCTAGGTCCTCATCACTATTTTCCCTCCTCTTTGCCAAATAACTCCTCGAAAAGTTTCATGGCATCTTCTCTGGAGAGTTTAGACATCGTTTCTCTGAACATTTGCTTTTTTCTGAGGATTATCCTCTTTTGGAAGAACAGGAGTGAGATGAATAATTTGCTTCCTAGCATAGGTACTATCTTCCTTGAAGAACTCAAATTTGTTTCACCAACGAATAAAAACTCTTCTAAATAAGAAATTCTTTTTATGCAGACTTCCAAACATATCTTCTTATTGGGTCCCAATTGCATAAGCTCATTAGAGAACCCATGGAACTCTATAAAGAGAAACGGATCTCAACAGTACTTCAATGTCATTTCTTGCAAGCTTATTAGCTTCTCTGAATTGAGAAAATATTTCTTTAACATTTTTTGGCAAAACAATTGGTTTAATTCCCCAAGCAAAAAACCATGTTTTAAACCAAGCTGGAAAAACTTGATAAGGATTTTCTAACTGAAACATTAAAAACCAACTATGTTTCTTTTGCATATTTTCATGTAAGAGAGCCCCTTCCCAAGCTTTAATATAATCAATGGGTGCTTTGGATGATAAAGATATTTTAAATATCTATCTTCTTGGGCTCGAATTCCCCATTCGGTGAGAGTCATCACCTTTTTAATAATGATTTTGCTATAAACATGGTTAATGAGTGAGATTGAATTTTTATTTCGTCCAGCGGACTCAATAATGACAAATCCAGTTTTTGTTAAGATGGCTTGATAGTAATAAACATTTTTACCCTTATAAAATGGAAGGAAAATGTTTATCCAAGTGCATATCAGCGATATAATCTGGGTGCATCTCGTTAAGGACTGGATCAATTGGATATAAATTAATCCAAATATAAGGAATAAAAGGAAATTTTCTTCCCTTTACATCCTATGGCAGTGTGGCCATTTCATAAGCATCGTCTTCTTTTTCAAATTCATTCTTGTACAATGAGCACTACGTAATTGAAACCTTTTGGGTCTAGGTATAGTTGTCCTTGTCCATGCCTGTTGATGGCACTAAGGTTTTGGGACTTATAAGGAATTATCTTTAAATTAGGATGTTGTGCTAGTAGGAAAGGTTCTTGCTAAACCATTTTTCATCATGCTCTGCTTACTCTGCTTAGATGTTCAAGTGGGATGTTGGATGTATTACTAGAAGAAATAGCTGTTACTGGTATTATACTGTTGTAGCACTGTAGTCTGTCGAATCTGTCACTTTTACTCTTCAGTTGGCCTCTTCTTGTTCTTTTACCACTTTATTACTTTTATTTTGCTCTTGGTTGTCCTCTAACATATCCTCTGGTCAAATAATTCTTAAAATTAATCTTCCACTGTTCTTAATAAGTTATGGATGCCAAATCCTTGGATCTAGTAAACCAGAAAAAGCAATCCATGACTAAAGAATGTCGAATGTACTCTTCCTCTAACAATTACTAAATCATATTACGTTTACAGTGGCGGACAACGAGAATAAGATATAAATGTGAAATAAAAAGAATCATTGAGGACTCCATACTTTAGTATTTTGAATTTCTTTGCAAAATTATGCTACTAGAGCTCCTGAGCTTGAGGCCTCACTCGATTTTTGCCGATCGTTTGGATAACAATTTTCAGTCCCAAAAAAATAAGAGGAGGAGAACTACTGGACATGATAATCGGGTTGCAAAAAAAGAAGTTTAGGAAAAGGAGAGTTGGAGGAGTAGAAATGTGTAAAACTAATTCTGTAAGGAGAGATGAAAAGAAAATCTCTCGTTGCATCCGAAGGAATATTGAACTTAAGACGAACCCTCCAAGTGGCTTTTGTACTTCAGGGGATGGGACCAAGAGACTCAGAACACATGTATGGCATGCAAAGCGGTTTATAATGACAAAACTCTGGGGTTTCCACATTCCTCTTGGTCTTCATGGCAGGTAATTACTTTCGTCATGTGAAATCTATTTTAAGCCAACATTACAATGACCAACTGCAAGGTCAGCATCTACAATTGAATAATTCAAAGAATGAACAAGGTTTAATACTGTATGTTTTCGATATTTCATAAGTTCACCCTTTTAGTGTCCACGTATAGTAATTTTTTTTTTTTTTTTCGTAATTTATGTGATGCAGAGGAAGAGGCTCGAGGGCATTCTTTAAAAAATTAAAACATGGAGTACTTGTACAAGATGCAAGTTACTATGGCTCTATCCAATTCGAGGGTTCAGAGGTAGGCATCTTCTTATCTTTGCACATTTACCTTGAACACTTGCCAAGAATTTAAACAAACTCTTCTATAATCTTCAATTTCTTTTCTTATTGCCTGTGGTTTAAATTTTAAACCAACAAACTATTTAATATTAATTAAAAATTATTAATGTTTAATTATCACTCGTTAATCTTAAAAGATTTAACTTTCTTGTTTGGGCATTAAATAAAAATAATTATTTAGATATGTTGAATTAAATTAATTAATTTTAAATTAATGATAAGTATTAAAATATTAATTAATTTAATCTTTATCTATTTTAATTTTTTAAAACTCAAAACAATTTTTTAAATTCATATTCACAGTCAAATAATCATATGAAAACAATTAGATTAGACCTACCAGGATACTTCCATTTTATTTGCATGAAAAATTGTTGTACAAGTTTAGTAAAAAAGAACCTTAAAGGACTTGCAAGACAACCAAAATCCATCCTTTTGACTTCAACGAGATTGAAACAAAGAGATAAGAGTAAGTGAGTATTTTAGAAAAACTTCTTTGGATATTTTTGTCCTTTAATAGCTACAAGCGAGAAAACTTTCTCCGCTATAAATAATATAAAAGAGAGGCTCAAAAATAAAATGGAAGATGACTTTTTAGCTTATTATTTAATTACTTATATTGAAAAAGATATTAATAAAAGTTTATTTATTCGATTATTGATGAAATTTATGATATAAAATATCATTATGTTCAACTTTGATGAACATCATGTATTTCAGATTCATAAATTATAAAATTTGTCTCTGAATTTTTACGTTTTTATAACTTTTGCCTCCTTATACTCTCGTTTCTGGATTCGTCCCTATACATAGTAACAACATATGTTGGCACACTACTTGAGGCATGCTTTCTGTTTAATTTAGTGGGCTCTGACCATGCTGCATGTGTTTTCAGGATATGTTGATATCAGTTTTTAGTTCTGTGTTGGTGCCACCTCCATCAGCATGTGAAGAAATTTCGCATGATATTCTTGCCGGTGCCATCTTTGGCACTGCTGTGGTAGATGAATCATCACTTGAAGTTTTACATCTTGAGTTTTTTAGTTCGTAAATATCTAACTTATTTGATGATTTTGCAGCTTCATCATGCTGGAAAACCGTGTTTCCCACCTGTTGCTCCCGTGACCTTCACGTGCCACTGACCACTACAATGAAACTCTACTAATACAAAGGGTTTAGCATAGATGCTTTTGATAGAGAACAAGAAATTAATGATGGTACTGTCACCCGCCAGCTTTGGGTGTGGATACATGCTGCTGCTTATGAAGAAGCATATGATGTTTTGCGTTCCACATATGAAAGGCAGGTAGGTACCAAAAGCTTTTTAATACCTACAAAAGCCTTATTAATTTTAACACTGAATTTCGGGAACTCACTTTCTCTGCTATCTTTGCTTTGGATTTAAGTGGTGGGATGGATCTGTGCATCAGACTCTTGTTGACATGGGCTTTGTTATGTAGTTGTAGATTGAAAATTTCTATGAATGCATTTTTAGGTATTGTGCTCTTAAGATAGGCTTTCTTTCTAAAAAAGGTCCCTTTTATCCAGAGGGGAAATAGAAAGCTCCATAAAACCTTCCTTGTGTAGGTACGTAATGATGTACAAGGATTCACTTGAAACGAAATTGAAATTTTCTGTCGCATATGTTGATAATGAGTTTTTATTTCAGATGGATATGGCTCATCCAGCTAATTGTGTTTCCTTTGAGGGCCAGCCTGCGAATCTGGAATTGATAGGATAAAAAGTATGTCAGTTGCTGGAGAAGACATTGATACCTGTTGGCTGGTGAGCGTCTCAAAGTTGTGATTATTTCTTGTCAATTGAAAATTGAAATATGAAATCTAATGATGATTCGGTTATGCTCTTTGGTCATGTGTAGGTCTGAGAACTCCTGGTATCTGAAGAAATGCAAGGCTGATAGGCATGATAATTATGAGAAATCTGAGAAAACATCCATCTTTGAGAATGGAAATCGGATATCATCTTCTGCAGTTGTTTCTTTGGTTGTGAAAGATCCTCGTGCATTGGCTGAGAAAGGGAATGTGATCATTCCTGAGAGAAAACATATTGGCCTATTAAGTTGTGAAGAATATCACGTTAATGAGCAGACTTTTTCTTCACTCCCAAAGCATGAGGCTGAATGTGTTGATTTATGGGATACCGGTAAGGGGATATGTCCTCCTGTGGAAGAAAGTGTTTTGTGTATGGAAAAATATCAAAGACATAAGGAGTTTATCTGCCTTGGTAGTAAAAGTTCTGGGTCTCAAAATGCTTCTGCTGATGGAAAGTACTCTAGAGTGTGCCCTGTTGTGCTATTGAAAAGTGAGAACCATGAAGATTCAGTTACATGGTAAAATGCTTCCTTGTGATGATTTTTCATGGTTTTTCTTGTTTTCGTTTCGTATAAAATATTACGAGCATAGTTCTCATGTCTTGAGCGTTAACCAAATTTATGTTATTTTATTTTATTTTTAAGTTTTTAAACATTCTTCTTATGCTTCACGCACTTCTCCTAAACTATTTGTAATTTCTAGTAGTTGAGTTCCGTAGGATGTCCATGTCCAATTCTAGCCTCATAATATTCTATTATTCCTAAAGGAAGTGCACGGATGTGTAAACATCCTTTACACGAGTAATTCAATTGATTTTCTCATTTCTAATTGAGCTTTCAGTTGTGGTCTGGAATGTGTGTATTGGAATTTGTTTCTAATCAGCAGTTCTTGTTGTGATTTGCTTCCTTGAAACTGTAGTAGCATTTATTGTTGTTTTCTTTATAGATACTGGCAATAACTAATTCAAATATTTATGTACCTGATCCATTTTCTTTTTCTTTTCTTTTTTTCTTTTTCTTTTTCTTTTTCTTTTTTTTTTTTTTTGCCAAATTCCTTTAGGTGTTCCATTATTCTCCCTTTAAGTTGGTTCAGAGCATTTTGGGTTACTTTTATGTCAAATGGTGCTCATGCTACAGGTTTAAGAGAGAAGCACTGGGTTGCTTGTGAGGTAGGTTTGTAGACTATCACAGGTGCAATATTAATATTAAGATTATCTAGGTTTTTACTCATATCTTTTCACCATTTTCCAGATTGGGTTGCCGTACTTTCCCTTGGACTTTCCTGATAGCAATGCATACTCTCATGTTATGACAATGGAGGCAGCTGCATCTAATCATAAAGCAATGCGCCTTTCTCCTTCTAAGAGGCCAATACCACCTTCTTGGGATTGTTTGCATCGTACTTTTCAAAAAAAGATCAAGTAAAGCAAGAAATTCTCATTGCCAAAATAGCCAACCAGAACTGTGTTCTCAAGATGAAAAATTTGATAACATGTGAAAAAACATAGCTGCGGAGAATCAGAGACCAGAATTTCTGATGATTGTCATGGTGTTCCATTCCAGGGTATTATAGCACGGACGTCCCATATGCTGAGTGATTTCCTGAATAATATCAATGGTAATCATTTGCTTTTATTCCCTAAGATGTGTGATTAGAGAGTTGCTTATATAACTCCATGAAGGATAAGAATCTCAAACAAGACACTGTTACATCAGGAACGAAGTGTGGCATTACACGTTGCTATGTACGAGTTCTTCTGCATGCTTTAGAGAAGGTGATTTTAAAAAAGGAGCAGTAATATGTGCGCCCCATGCTGCTGACACAATTTTGTGGACAGCCAGGTCTTCCTCAAATTACAGAATACCTACTAAAATTTGTATGAATAATGTCTTCTGTTCATTTAGCTGTATTTGATGAACTTCATCGTAACTCATTGCTATGGATGATGCAGATCGAAAAATGACAACCAACAACTTCAAATACGTCAATCTTCAGTACAATCACACTTTATGCAGTTACCATCTGGTAAATGGGAACTTCAAATACCTGAGGATCCAACTCACCATGTGTCCTTTAGGTGGCCCATTGGCTTCATTACAACTGGTTTTATTCGGGGATGGCAAGTGAAGCTATTTCCTCAGCATTTTTGTCCCCCTACTTTCTTCAATTTCACATTTTTATATGCATATTGTATAAAATGCATATTAAACGTCAAATTGATTATTATTATTATTATTTTTATTTATTTATTTTTCCTGAAACTGAGATTTGTACCTGTGAAAATGCAGCAAAATGGCAACAGCAGGGGGCTTTGTGAGGCATGCTTACTTTTTTAAGCTACAGGAGCAACAATGGGAGGCACTGCCTGTAATGCATAGGAGGGAGGAGATATATGTTCTGATTCGGAATATCAGATCCACAGCTTATAGACTTGCTCTTGCTACCATCGTTGTGCAACAAAAGAAAGAAGATATCAAATTCTTGTGATCTATTTTCGACCTCTTGCAGATGTTTCATCGACCATGGTGTATGAGGGTTTACTCAAGTCTTGTCAAGTAAGGATCAAATAAAATCATTTACTAGAGATTTTGTTGCATTCATGTTATATTATTTTATTTAGAATTGTTGGGGATACAAATTTAAGATGTCAATTCAAAATCGATTCAGTTGCTTCGACATTTGACGAGCTTTAGGGAAGCAACAAAGCATATGGGTCACTTTGCATATATACAATGTAGACTACTTCCTAAATTTATTAGCAGTCTTCAATAGATTAGAACGACACCTTTACATACTATTGTTATAGTTTGGATGACTATGGTCTGACAATGCTCGTACTTGTCGGATCATAAGAGCCAATAAAAATATAACACACAATAGCAGTACGAAAGGGGAAAAAAAAATGCATGTAC
Source organism: Jacaranda mimosifolia (assembly GCA_018894105.1). Lineage (NCBI taxonomy): Eukaryota > Viridiplantae > Streptophyta > Magnoliopsida > Lamiales > Bignoniaceae > Jacaranda > Jacaranda mimosifolia. Next base: position 32,996,844 of record CM032122.1, on the reverse strand, counting down.
TGGTTTGGGAAAAGACTAAAAACCCTTATTAATTATTAGACAGACAAAATCTAATTTCTTTTGATGAAGAAATATTAAGGTAATGTTTGGATATGAATTATGTGTTTTGGAAGAATGAGTTTTGGGAGTGGGGTTGGAGAATGTGAAATTTATATTGGGGAATGTGATATATACTTGTTTGTACTTTGAGAATAGTAAGAAAATTATTTTGAAAAAATTTGGTATGTTTGTTTATGTTTTGAAATAAGACATCTACTGTAACAGTCAAATCAATGCCTTTTTATTGAGTTTTTAGGGTGAAAATAAAATTGAGAGATTTTTTTATTGTTGGAATAATAATAAAATATATATGATATATATATATAATATATGTATGTATGTATTAAAAAATGGGAAGTTTTAGGGATAATGAAAGATAGAATAGGGTATTTTGAAAATTTTAATTTGGCATTTTCAAAGGAAAACTTTTGAATGGTTTTATTTTCCCAAAATGTAACCAAACATAAGCCTCAATTCCTTTCGTGATCTCGTGAGAACCCTAAACATTTGGTGAAGTAGTGGAGAAAACTTCAAAGAACGAAGAAATCATGGTTGCCAATTCGTGAGAGATTGTTCAATTGAAGTAGTGGGGAAAACTTCAAAGAACAAAGAAGTCAAAATGTTGCCAATGCGTGAGAGATTGTTCAGCGCCATTAACCTTAGAAAATGTGAGTGGAAATTACTGTGGTGAAGTGGAGAGGAAGCCCCAAATCCCCAATCTCCCTTCCAGCTTAGAAGTAGGTAAATTTGCAGCAAATGCTTCCATGGGTTCATTAGTCCGAATAAAGGAGCAATAATCAATAGATTGTGATTTACAATCACTGCCGCCGCTGCCAACAACTTTTTGATTTCAAGTGTAGTGGTCAGATAGTTGAGTTATTCAGGCAAATCGCATGGTTAACTTTTAACATCTATCACGATGATCTTTATATTTGGTAAATTTAATTTCCTTCTATTTTAGTTTATATTATTGTAGTTAAAGAGGTATAATGCCCATTTAATTCTGTCTATTAGTTGGGAAAATCATTTGACTACAAGTATAAAAGTTCCCCATCTGTGTTTTGTTTGGCATTTAAAAGTTAAGTGGACGGAATTTTCAATATTTTTATGCATGAATTGGAGTGATTGTATTTTTCGTATCTTTTGTTTGGTTGGAGATAAAATGGTAGCATGACTGTTGTGGTATAGTAGGTTGAATATATATATATTCATCACGTTTATTGTGGAACTCTATAAGATGCTAATATTCAGAGTCGAATTAGATGAAAATATGCATATCCTTTGAATCCTTAAATATTGGTTTTCATTGACATCCTATGAATAAATTTAATTTTGATGATTTGTTTATATAAGTAAATTAAATTTTGTTGATGCTTGCATTTTGAAGGTTTTTGTGAAGAACACTTCCCTAATAACTAATGGAATCATGTTTTTTGCATTAGTGTCCAACATACAATATTGAACATGCTTATTGCTTTGTAATTCTTACGGATTAATGTTGTTTTAGCATGTAGTGAGGCATATGAAATTATGGCTGAAACTTAGTGTTGTGATTTGGAGGGTCAAGCTAGCTGCAACTCAGTAAGTGTGAATGTAGTGATATGGAGGACTAGAATGAGCAGAAATGTTTTGATCTTGTGGATTTGAAAGATACGTATAACGGAGTTGTCCGGCAATTGAATTTTTCTGCAATAGATAATTCTGAAAGATTTTATGCCACATATGCAGCGTATGTTTTGATTTACTGATCTTTTTTATTATTAGGCCTTGACAGCACTTATCATGAGTCAGGTTTGGTTCATAAAGCAGAGTCCCCTTTCTATTGATTGTAGTATGTTGGTTGTATTTCAGGTTTTGCACTATTTCCCTGTAGATCTTCTGTTGGCATGGAGATCTTTCTCCATCTCTTGATATCTTAGATAATATTCAAGCTTTAGACCATATACAGTATCATCAACAATTTTTTTGGGCATGAGTGCAATATCCTTGAAATGCCTCATGTTTACATCTATTACGTTCTTCTATTTTGAGATTTTTCTTAGTGTGTGTAGGTATGGGAGCGCCACCACTGTTTGTTTGGTTGCCAGCCTCTCCAATTGCATGATTTGATGTTTGAAGCATGTATTCCTTTCAAAATTTAGTTTGCTTAAAAGCAAAAGCCTAAATGTCTTCAACTTCAGCTATACTGAATATTGATAGTTCTATGAATTAGTAAATGATAGTCGCGGCCCTGAAATCACATCTATTTTATCTTTAGGCTTCTGTTTGCTTGTTCATTGTGATAAAAAGTTAGCGGCTTTGCTTTTAAAAGTGTAGATGTATAATTCAGATATATTGCCTATTATTAATTACAATGTTTTCCGACGTATTTTCTTTCATAAATGTGCTCATTGGTGGACTATTGGGTTCCTCATGAAGGACCAATGTGAGTTTCAATGGGTAAATGAAGCATCTGTAACAATGTAGATTTGTAGCCAAATCTGGGAAAAGATCTGTAAATTTGTGGATTTCTCTAATTTTTGTAAATTCCATAATGTTTTTCAAGTCAGAATGGTGAGAATTTTCGTCTGCAGGTGGGCTGCAATGCCTCTCAGCTTCTGCACAGGACGGACAATGAGATCAAGAACTTGTGGAACACCCATCTGAACAGCAGCAAATAACATCATTTCTCCAGAAAACAACCAAGACAGGACACACAGTGCAAGAGCAACACAGAAAATACATCAGGGGAGGAACAGATTCCTCTGGTTCTAATGGAATTGGAAGATCCATCTGAATCTACCTTACTGCCGCTGCTTTTGGATTTTCTAAGTAACAGTGGTATGAGCTTCTTGGGACAGGATAGGACACACTGATTGCTATAAGCTTTATGTCACGGTAGATGGTTTTTATAGTGAAAGGTGATTTATTTGTTTTCTCTTGTGAAGCACACAAAGGAAAGGTAGTTTTAATGCTCTAATGCCCAGAAGTTTGGGCTGCTGCTTTTGTTGCTCTGGGTTTTGGAAAGAATGTTGAATATAGATAGATAGATATGAGTCTGTTTTATTACCATTTTTTGGTTGTTTATGGAGCAATTACGGGTGATATATTGGTCGATTCAATTACCATAATTTGGTATTGATGAAGCACGCATATACAGATTACTTAAAAAAAATATTGTTTGATTTTGGAAGAATTAAAGTCTAGGGCTTTTGACTATTTTTTATAATTCATTTAGAGTCGGCTTAAAGTCCATATTTTAAAAAATATTGGTCTATTCAATTTTAATCGATTAAAAATTTTAAAATTCGGAATGAATTTAAATTCCATTGGTTGATTTCCCTATTTTTGCCTGTCCATGGAAAATCATAGACTTGAAAGGGTGCTTTGCAGCAAATGATGGATTAAATGTCCACTGGTTCACAGGCATTAAAATATATTCTTAGTCTGGCTTTCAAATTAAACATAAACATGGCTTAGGTTGGTAATTAATTATATTTTATTTCACAATCAATGCCTTATCTTAATTTTTGTTGTTTTATGTCTTTGTATATAAATGTAATGGCATGATCAATCAAAGTTGATTTGTCTTATAGACACTTGTTTAGTAAAAAAAAATAGCCAAAAAAAAAAAAAAACAACGCCTGAATAATTAAGGGACAAGATTTGATTTATAGGAATCCATATTACAACAAAAAATTTAATGACAAAAATATTGTCAATAAAAAGAAAATGAAAGATACAAATTTTTATATAACTCAATAAAATTTGTATACGTCTATGGAGATTTTTGTACTATGAGTAAAAATTATCAATATAAGATAACCTTTGATATCTAAATTCAAGACAGAAAATTCTTGTGCAACTATTCTCAATGTTATTAACAAATATTTTGGCGATCCCTTTATATCACGCCACTTATTGTTCAAAATAGTTTTTAATGAGTTTTACATATGTGTTTTGAGCAATCAAAGGGTACTTCTCATATAATTAAGAAAGCCAATATAAGAAAATTTCTAATTCTGCAACAAAAGTAGATAAAATTAAATCACTTGAAAACTAAAAAATATAATCAAACTTGAGAAATGCATTGATAAAGGGAGGATGTATAGAACCTTACAATGATACAGTGCTTTTTCGACTCTTTAAAAGTGGAATCTATTCCAAATCTATATGTTCTAGTTCTTTACTCTCGATAGGGTATAACTATTTAAATTTTGATATTTTTAAATACTTTTTTAGACATATTGCTGAAGCTAAGTTGCTAAAAATGGGGATCATCCACAATAAAATCTAATAAATGAGATTTCAAATAACTATTTAAATAATTTAGAATTTGATAATTGAAATTTTGGGTAAGTATTTACAGAATCTTCTTATAACGACCAAAAAAGGAGCCCAAAAAAAAAAAAAAAGTGAGGAGGTCTCTATGAATAGAGTTCGAACCCTTCAAGTTATCCCACAAGTAAATCAAAAGTTGAATCTACATTGGATCTCACTTGAATCATCCATCTATCGTCATGAGGAGAGGTTTGGTTTCAAACCTCCCCCCCCCCCTTTTTTTTTTTTTCAAACGTGGAAACCCCAGAACTAGAAATAGTAGGATTAATTCTCATAATAATAATAAATAAATAAATATGTTGATTATTTTTTGGGTGAAATATATCGAATTCAAAATAAATGTCTGCCCCATCATGATTCAATGAGAATGGATAAGAGGCTCGTGAAATTGACCGCCATCCTCACTACTCTGGCAATACTCTAGCAGCCACCCTCCATTCCCTTCTCCGCCGCTACCACCAAATAAAGAATAACAACAATCACAGCGCAGGCGAGAGTAGGATAGAGCCCTGCTTTGGCAATTACCACTAACAAAAGTCCTCAATCTTGATAATTCAGAAGGCAAATGCACATGGTTAAGCCAACCAAGAACCAACTGAAAGACAGAATAAGCGTTAAGCTTTACACTGAGCTACAAAGCGCATAAAAATTATTCACCGACTTATCCCAATATGATACAATCAAATCTCACTAATTATTTTTAGGAGAATAAATGATGATTGAATCACATCTTACTTCTATTTTTTTTTTTTTCTTATTAAAGATAAAATAATTTTTTTTTCTCACTTATGTATTATGATGAAGATCAATCAAATTATTACTATGTTTATTGTATTCCCTACGTCATCCAATTGCACGATAAATTAATCCCAAGCTGTTGTGGGTTCCCATTTTTTCCTACCAGTTGGATCTCTCAATTCATCCCACCATGGGAATGGTTTAAAGAGTATATAATTACTCCTCTTGCTACAAGACACTTAACTAACCGATGACCCAATTAGATATATAGCTCAAAACAATATAATCTGACTACTGTAACAATTAAAAAAAGAAAAGAAAAGAAAGTTATGATTTATAACTGATGCTCTAAACTATTCATGTTGTGTGGAATACTATGCCAGAGACAATATATCAATTAACATGTCAATAAATTAATAAAAAAAAAAAAATTAATACATATAGGCCTTGTTCGCTTGGCTTGATTAGGTGTGATATATACCTAATCAAGTCTCTTTTAATGTTTGTTTCAATTGACAAAAGCCCTTGATAAATCCTAGGCCCAACATTATTTATTGTTACTTTTAAAAAATGGATCAAGGGAGAATGCTTGATTATGTGTAATAAGAATTACAAAGATCTAATAGGGTCTTTTTTTTTTTTTATTTCCAATTAAACCATGTTCCTAAAAATGGGAAAGAATGAGAAAATTATGAAAAACTTATTAAAAAGTATAAAGGATATAATAGTAAATTTATATATTATGTTTTAATTTATTTATATATTAATTATACCAACCAAACATAAAATTAAAATATTCTATCCTAACGGGCTTAAAATGTTTCATTTGATTGTATATCACTTCTAACACATCATTCAAAGCAAATGAGCTCATAATGATTTGCCACACACACAATTGAATTAAATATATTTTGAATTAATCGAACCATTTTTCATATATATTTTTAAAAAATGTGAGCGGTAAAAGAATTATTAACTAACAAATAATTTTCCAAAAATTACTTGAAAAAAGAGTATTACTTTATTTAGAATCACTTTCTCTTTACATTTTTTTCTCAAAATAAAAACTCCTTTTTTAAGAAGACATAATATGCAATGCATTAATAACATTCCAACACAATCATTGATATAGACTTCTTTTTTTTCAACTGCACCAATATATCTTTTTAAATTTGTTATCAATTGCATATTTAATCCTATATGTGTACATATATATGAACATTTTATAATACAAAAGTATTTGGATATATTGAACAGTCATATAAAGCTTATATAAAGTTATAAAATATCATGTTTTCATATTCGTATTATATCATGTTTGTGCATAAGCCAAGGCGTCAAAACTCATAACCATAGACAGAGCCGGGGGGCTGAAAGGGGCAGACGCCCCCTCAAAATTTTAAAATTTGATTTTTTATATTAAAAATTTTAAAATATTATAATTTTGTCATCCCTCAAATTATAAAATGGCCCTTTCTTTTATTGAGGATATATACTTTGCCATTGTTCTTCTTTATCATTTCAAATTTACAATATATTATATTTTTGATAATTCAATTTTGCTCTCTATTATCAAAATTTCTGGTTCCATCCCTGCTCATAACACGATACAAAGAGCAAAAAGGATCTTGTAAGGTAAATGAACTCCAAGAATATGATGCCAAGCATCTCAGGATCCGGAGGACACATATGAAAAGGACATGCATGCATCTAGATATAGAACTAAATACAGCAAAACATGAGCTCAAGCTGAAGACATTTGATTAGTTTTATTCAATTATGGTACAAAAACAAAAGTCTCTAAAATCAAGTTAGCTCACCAAACCATAGAAAAAAAGGGCCTCAAAAACACAATCTTTCATCAGCAATTAGACTATCACCACATTTACTCTTCCACCACAAATTATAACCACAACTTATGAACAATGTGGAAACTATCAAAGTCAAAAAAATTAAAAATACAAATGTAAAACAAAAATGTCATAGTAAATATCATACATACAGATTAACAGGATCCAATTGCTCAACTCAAGGCCTGAAAAAGACTCCCCACAGCTTGCCATGTCCAATAATGTCAAAGAGCTTCTTAGCACCCTTAACATCCTTCTCCACAAGCTTCTGCAAATGAACACGGGCACCGGCCTCCATCATTTCTTTCCGACACTTCTTAGACTGGACAAGGGATGTTAATACCAAAATAGGATACTTCTTGTCCAAATCTTGCAGTAAGGGATCCAAGAGTTTAACTGCAGAAACAATCCCCTTTTCCTCCTTCCTGAAAATCCTCCGGTTTCCAACATAATTCATAAGCATTGATAGTGATTTTGCTGCAGCCTCCTTCTCTTCCACGGCCTTACCGTCCAACATTCTAACCAGAAGAGAAATGCATCCCATTTCGCCCAATTCTTTTCTTGATTTACTACTGTAAGCCAAATCATACACTGTTTTTGCAGCTGCAGTTCTCACTCCTAGAACCCCACAATCCAATAGCTCAACTACGCGATTTAGAAAACCATTTGCAACAAGAAACTCAGCAATGTTCGGGCATAAGGCCAATGTTCTTACCATCTGAAGAACAACCTCAAGATTTTGAGCAGTTGGAGCAGAATCCCAGAATATTTTCATACTCTCAATTCCACCTTCCCTAGCAACAATCAGCTTCAAATCATCATCTCCAGACATCAAATTAGATAAACAACCAATTGAATTCTCTTGCGCCAATGCAGTACCCGAATTACATAATGTTAACAGTGTTGGTACTACATTTTCCTCAACAAAAGTCTCTTTAATTTCTTCAAAAACTGCTAAGTTCCGTAAAACCCCGGCTGCCAAAGCCTGTGAATTCGGTGTCCCTTCTAGACAATTTTCTAACAATGAAGAAATCCCACCTCTGGACGCAATTGCTCTTGCGTTTTCCTTTGAATTGCTCAAAGTTTTTAGGGCAATGCATGATTTTTCTTTCGCAAAAACGCTTCCGGATTCAAGCACCCGTAGCAAATTATTCAATAACACCAAACCCTCGGCCAACAAAACATGCATGGTAGAATCCACAGTGGAGATTTTTGCAATAGCAGCGACTGTTTTTTCCCTAATTTCAGACGAAGAGCTTGAATCCAGCAAACGCACGAGGATGGGGACTATCCCCTGCGCCACCGCAATAAACACATTCTTATCATCTTCCTGTAATAGCCCCAGAAGCACATCCATAGCCGAGATTTTTGACTCCGTTGACCCGATCTGGAGCCTGGTCATCAAGTTTCGGGCCTCAGCCCGAACCGATTCCCTTCTACTGGCGGGGACAACCGCTGGCAACCCCACGGTGGTGTTTTCCGAGAAAATACCGCTCTTGACGAGTACTTCAAGATCGTTGATGTGAGAGTCGAGCTTGGCCAATACGGAGTCAACGTCATTTTGGGTCTTGAGCTTTCCGCCGGGGGGAGTGAGCGATTGGCAGAGGTCGGCCAGAGAAGCGGCAGAGCTGCAGGTGGCGGAGAGGGAGCTGAGGAGGTCGGAAGAAAGTGGGTTTCCGGTAGCTGTGGCGTTGGAAATTGAGAAATCGGATAGGCTGGTCTGGAGAGTGGTGAGTTTCGTAGCGATGAGTGACCATTTGCCCTTGAAGATTTGGACATGGGAAATGGATTCTAAGACGGATTGAAGTAGCTCTTCTACGTTGATAGGTGTTATCGGTTTGATGGTATCATCTTCAGCTGCTGCTGCTTCCATGGCGGTCCGTGGTGACCCGGGGGTTGGCGGGTGGAGATTTGTGTGTGCGTGTGAACGATGTAGAATGAATATTCCTAATTTATTAATTCATGGGAGGGGGGTTTTTAAAAACGCGGGGAGAGAGCGTAGTGAAAACGCGGTTTTTGAATCCTAAAATATTAAAAATCATTTATTAATTCACTCTAATTTGTGGATTTATATATTAAAAAAGAGAAAAAAAATCTGAGGTTGTTAAGGCCTTCCATCCCTAGTGAATAATGATTTTATTAGTAGTCAACTGGAGCAGTGCATGACTGCAGATAGTAGTGGAATAAATTTTAAGTAGAATTATCAATAATTAATAATTCAAATTAGCATAAGCAAACACACGCTATTGAATTTATGAACAAATCATGATTACCAACTATTATTTCAACTATAATTTGATAAATAAAATATTAAGTTCTAAAAGATAATAAATACTTGACTTTTTGGTGGAACAAAAAATAATATAACATTTTAAGAACTTCATATTAGTAGTATATTTCATATTCTTTATATTTTAATAAAATAACAAAAACGTGCCTTAATATACCAACATAATTCTTATCAAGTATAGAAATAAATTTGTTATTTTCAATTTTTTTTTATTCTCACATACATAAGCATTTAAGATCATTTAATTAAAACTACAAACTTTACATTTATATGTGTCAAAACGATATCACTTCCACAATTGATCAATGATTATTTTCATTTTAATATCAAAGAAACAACAAATAGACATAATCCATCACTCTTTTCAAGAATTTTCTCTTATACTTCTTTTGCCAGTGATTATGTTTGTTTGGCTACTCTTCTGACTATTAAAAATGTAAACTAAAAAAGAATACGCGAGCAAACAAATCTTATTTTTAATCTCATTAATAATTAAGAATACAATCTATTTTTCGCTTGCAATATGTCAAACTTGCCTTGTTATCTGTTTAAAATTATTCTCCAAAAATATTCTCATTTATTTGAGATAAAACTAAATATTTTTCTCTAAACAAATCTTATTTTTAAAAAAATTAATTACTTTTTAAATTAACATATTAAAAATATATCTTCTAACTATTTTTTAATATAATTCATACCATCATAACAGTGACGTTTAATGATGTAAATATTTGATATGACACCACTATCTAATAAAACATACAATAAAATTATCTTAAGAAATAATCTTCCCACGAAATAAATTAAAAAGTCCACCTTTTATATATATAATTAATAAAAATAAAATAAAACAAAAAACAAAGTGAAGTGAAAACACGCGCCACGAGAGAGGAGTAAAAAAAGAATAAACACAAATAAATGGTGGGCGAGCCAAAAGGTGGTGATCAGAGTCTGTGCGTGTAAAATTGGAGGGAAAGAAAATAAACGGAGGATTTTGGGGCCCAAATGTAATAAACAGAATTTTTGGGTCCTTTGGCAGGTAGACCACAAAAGTTCCTCGAACAAGTCGTTCTAAACTCACGGCTGTTCACCCGCGTTCCTCTGACTGTGAGAACGCCAATCCGACCTTTGCGCCACGTGATTGGCTGCTTTACGTGAAATTCTACATACGTGGCGGTGACTGTAGCTTTATCTACATGTCGGATCATAGAATCCCGAAAAAGCGCTTTGGTACAAATTTTCTTTTCCGCGGGAATGGTATAAAGGCACGAAAATTAGATTGTGTCGTGGGTGCCAATATGAGTCAAAACCCAGTAACCCACCACGTTTCCGAGTCTGCCCAAATAACATCGAGTTGCACTTCAAAATTTAAGCTATTTTAAAAAAAAAAAAAAAAAAAAAGAAGCTCAAATTAAAACAATTATAGGGTTATTAATGGCCAAATTGACAAAAGAAAATGGTTATTTTGCATTAAATTAACAAATTAAAATGCACTTTGGCATGATGTTTAGTGAAACTACATTTTAAAAGTTAGCGGTCAAAATTGAAAAAGCTTAAAAGTCAAATAAATTTTATATAAAGTACATACACAATCAATATAAATTGTAGCATAAATTTCTATTAAGAGCAAACACTTTCAGTGGATTATCAATTGTTGCTCTCTCAATAGATACAAAATCTTAATTATACTTTCAGTATATCACTAATCAGACATTTATATGAACTGATTTTATTCTAATTCAATCCAATCTCAAGTCAGTACTATAATTCTAATGCCATCACTTGTGTCTTATGATTTCTACGAAAAATGCAGTGAATAACTAATATTATATTATTGTAATTTTTACAAAAACCACACCTTATAACCTAATTGTATTAAAGGACCTCGAAATCATATAAATCTCACATTGAATGTTCATACACTTAATGTGAAATTAAATTAAAAATTAACTAAAATTATAACAAACAATCCATTATCTGTAAATTTTCCTACAAACTTATGTTAGTCTTTCTTGTTTTACTTCAGCACGGAATTAAAAATACTCTAAAGTTATAAAGGAGAAAGATGCCAAAAAATATGGGCCTCGTTTGATTTGGAATTTTGTTAATGGTGGCTATTGTAGTAATAGTATAATTGAGAGATATTAGCCCCCACCTACAAATTTAGTTGCCCATTTGATATGCAAGATTCATGTATAAATTAGCCACCATAAGGGATGAATCCAGAAATGAGAGTATGGGGGGACAAAAATTTAAAATATAAAAGTCCAAATATAAATTTCATAATTCACAATTCGAATGTATATTTTCATAAAAGTTGAAAATAACTGAATTAATATGTCAAAACTTTAGTGGTATTTTCTCTATATAAGTAATTAAACAAACGTCTAAAATTTCATCTTCTGTTTTGTTTCTAAGATTGTTATTGACAATATTGATAGCGGAAAAAGTTTTTTCACTTGTAGTCGTTGAAAGACCCAAAAAAAAAAAAAAAGTTCAATATTTTTTTTTTATATATTCACTTACCTTTATCTTTTTTTCTTAATCTTGAAGGTAAAAAATGAGATATTTTGATTGTTTTGTAAATCTCATAGCCCTAAGGCTTTTTAAGATTGTTCTTCACAATATTTATGGGGGAAATTTTTTCCAATTTTAGCTCTTGAAAGAGAAAGAAAATTCCATTTTTCTTTTAAATATTTACTTATCTTTGTCTTTTTAACTTAATCTCATTGAAGTTAAAAAATAAAAAAAAAAAAAAATAATAATAATAATAATAATAATAATAAATTAAAAAAAAAAAGATAATTTGGTTATTTTGCAAGTTCCTTAAGGTTTTCTTTGACTAAACGCCAATAATATTTTCTCAAATAAATAAAATAGAAGTGACCTAGTGAGCCTAATTTAATTTTTTTTATTTATACACATGCATACCAAGAGTTTGTTAGGCTTTGAATTTCTCATCTTATAGTTATATGTGTGCAAATGATGTCACCAGGCCAACAACTTGATTGCTTAATTGCAAATATGTAACTAATTCTTTTAAGTTTTACAACATTAAAAATGGTAAAAATTTACTCAATAAATTTTATAAATTAAATACAACCTTATAAATCTTAATAATTAATTTTTTATTTAAGACTCAACAAGAAAAGTTAGATCTTTTAGAAATTAATGAATGACTATTAAAAATAATTATTTTAATTAATACTAAATAATTTATTTTTCAAAATTCAGATTATTTAAAGAATAATTAATAAAAAGTTAATATTTATATATAAATATAATAAGTTAGGGGGCAATGCCCCTGCTTGCCCCCCCTTGTATCCGTCCATGGCCACCACCCATATCACGTCTAATTTAATCTCTCGTTTGATATGCCTTATTATAAGTCAATATGCCCATCTTGCCATTTGTTACAGTTTCCTGTACATGGTAAAAAAACGTGTTCCTCAACCATTAAAAATGGCAATAAGCTATGACAGAAAATGAATAACACCCTTGATGAATCAGCCAGTGACGAAGAGGCCAACGAATACATAATCATAATGAGAAAAGAAATTTTAGAAGAACCTTTTCTACATCCAGGAACAACTTCCCTCTGTCTGAACATATGAAGGCCATTTCCTAGTTATCATTTCCTACTTAAATTGGCCATGAGTAGCAATAGCCCAAAATCAAAACTTTAAGTGCTATGGCTACAAAAAAAAAAAAAAACACTACACACCCGCGATGATAGAGGGTAAGGATGTCAAGGCAAGATTTAATGATAAGGAGGGTTAAAAAGTAAAATGACACCAATTATCGGAGGACTTTTTTGTCAATCAGGAAATTGCAATAGGATTTGGTTGTTTAATTGCATTCCAATCTCCATTATTTGAGTAGAGTTTAATCTAGACAACAGTAATTACAGGTCGACCTATATTTATAATGTAGCATATCAAACAAACGATTAAGTGAGATTGAAGGCAGGTATCTTGGCTAATATAACGAATCAAACGAGGCCATGGAAGAATTGTTAAGATGAGTTGAAATTTGAACCTATCTCAATTTTTTAATTTTCATATTTTAATTTATATTAAAATCAACTCATTTTGGTTGCTCCATTTTAACCTCCTCAAGCCCGACCCAAGTGCCCCCATTGTACCCGTTTGTCACTTAATTCGGTGTTACAAGACAAAAATAGGAAAAGCGAAAAAGAAAAGAAAAAAAAAAAGTAAAGTATTAAATGAAATGACTCATTGGAAAGGTACTATTCTTCCTTGGCACCCTTTTCAATTAATGATGGTTGAGCTATTGATTGAGGTCAAACCGAAAGTTCAGATTCTATTTCTTTTTTTCTTTTTTTCTCTCTTTCAACTTTCTTCTGTTTTCCTTTCCCTTTAATTTATTTTCCTTATTTGGATAATAAATATGATTTTTTTTCTTGGTGAATGATAATAAATATGATTTCATCTTCTTTAAGGAGTTTTTTGAAGAGGGATGCAAATTTGGGGTTCAAATTTCAAATTGTTCAAACTCTTTTGTAATTTTAGTGATGAGTACTTTTCGTAGTTTTCAAATTTAAATAGAATAAAATACATCCCACCCTTTCAAAAGTTTAAATTTTAGTATTGAGTCTTTTTAAAATATTAAGAAAAGATCACCCCTAAAATCATACAATTATACCTACTTGAAATAACATATATGATAGAATTCCCAAATAAATATAACAATTAAATTGACAATTTCCCTATTCAATATTGAATATATATAAAACTTTTTGTTTTTGTTCAATAACATACAAAATGTCTATATCTTACTATATTCCATTTACTTTCATTATGTTGGCAAATAGTTGAATAGAATATAAATGAAATATCATCATTAGTGTTGTGATGAAGTTGATATAGTCTATTTTATTAATTTATGATGCTCAAAATTATGTTTACTATCTATATAATATAAGCAATAATAGATATTTTTACATGTTTTAATATTTTTTAAAATTTCTTTTGAAATTTTTGAGTATTTTAAACATCAAAATATGCGAAACAATCATGATCGTTCCACAGTATTGAAATAGAACTGAAATGGTAGCCTTCATTCCTCTCCGACGACCATTCCTATGAACCATGGGTGGAATGGGTTAATTTTTTATCGTTATAGATGAAAAGATTCGATGTAACTGATTTAAAGTCAACAAACAACCCCCCTCCTCGCACAATTTATGTTTTGTTGGATATCCATTGATGGTATTTTGGTTAACTAGTGCATGTTATTTACAATACACAGAAAAACAAAATGTAACAGTTGCTCAGGTTCTTTGGTGTTTCTGTAATTTATTTTGTATGTTTAATTGACTTAGTCTGAGATTTCTAGAGTGCCCTGTTTTGCTACTGAAAACATGAAGATTCAGTTACAGGGCAAAATGTTTCCTTGTGATGATTTTTTATGGTCTTTCTTGTCTTCTTTCCATAAAAAATATTATGGGCATAGCAGTTCTCATGTCTTGAGTCTTGACCAGATTTATTTTATTTTTAAGTTTTCAAACATTCTTCTTATGCTTCATGCACTTCTCCTAATGTTATTTGTAATTTCTGGTAATTAAGTTTCGTAGCCAGTTCTAGCCTCGTAATAATATTCCATTAGTTATTCCAACAGGAAGTGCATGCACATTTAAACTTCCTTTACATGAGCAATTAAATTGATTTTCTCATTCCAAATTGAGCGTTCAGTTGTGTTCTGGAACGCGTGTGAGTGTTAGATATAATAAAAAAAAATCATATATAAATTTACATGCTTATGAGGAAGAGAGGAAGTTTGTCGATGGCCAGGTAATATATAAAGGAATGTCGTTTTCATTTGCTATGTGTATCGGATTTGTTTTAAGTCTTGCTTTAAATAACTTTTTTGCAATTATTAGATAATGTACTTTGGACATAACTCACTTAAAAAACTAGTTCAAGAATTAGTTATTAGAGGTTTGTCCAATGCATTACATAAAGACCACTGCTCATTTACTTAATTGATGTGGGAATTTAACATCAACTTTAGCAGCATTTGCTGCTATTTTCTTTTATAGATATTGACAATGTGTAACTAATTCAAATCCATTTATGTACCAGGTACTTTTGGCTTCAATCCAAAAAACGAGGGGGGTTGACTTTTTGCTCAAATATGGTAAGTTTGACCAGGGAATTTGCTGGAAGTGGCTGAAAGCATTAAGCATTGAAAAATTTTGGAATGCTCGTTATTTGATATAGTTGACTTGCTACCCAAAAGTGATATTTTACATGCACACGTAGCCAAGGTGTTCTGCACTTTAATTGACGAACAGTGAAATTTAATTTCAGGCCCTGTGAATATAAATTGATCCTTCATATTGTGGATTGCTACTGAATTTTTGGTGACTGGAGGACAAGATGTGAGTCATGGATATTGCTAATATATAATTAATGATCATTTAAAACATCGATTCTTATCACTATTAAGTCATTAATATTATAACCAAATAAAAATTATTATTATTTGATATATATATTTAATAAAAAAATAAGAATTATCATCACTTAATACATATTATCAATGATAATTTTTACATTATCTCTTAATTTTGATATTAATATTATTTATTTCATATTTTTAAAATTTGAATTTCCACAGAATATTTTGAAATGATCATCATTTTGTGTACCACGTCATCATTTCGGTTTGTCGCATCATTAATTCCAGTTAAATCATGATTTTTTTATCGAAATTAGACTAAATATAATAAATTTATAAAATACAAAGAATTAAATTTAAAATGCAACGAATCAGGGAAAAAATTTTTAAAGTGGATAAAGTTAAAAAATAAAAAATAAATCTTTCCATTATCGTCACATCAATTTGGTATTTTTTGGGAACTTTTTGCTCGAAGAAGCTTGGAATGGAATAGTGTTCTGAATTCGGGAAGACAGCTCTATTTAGTTAGACTTCAAAAAATTCAAACGTAAAAGCTTAGTCCATGATGAGTCAAAATGAAATTAATCGTAGGCTGTAAAATTGAAAATGACATAACCTATATAGTTTATACGTATCTTATCTCATATTAGAGCTTTTAATTATCACCAGAATTATAATTCTTGACTTTGTTCTTATTCTGTCCTTTAATTTTCAAGATAAGGTCAAGCTAATTAATCGTGATCTTGTCGGGCTTGACACTGCAAATAAACATATTAGAGTAATTTAATAATCAATAGTTTAATATGTAATACAAACAGGAAAGTACGTACTTTTGTCCTAAAAATGCAGTCCATATATTTTATATCCATTGGTAATTTATCTCCTATTTTACTTTGTTGAGATATGTGGAGTGTATTAAATATTTTTTTAAAAGTATATTCTCTTTTATTTTTTTCATTTTTAATTCTTAAAAGAACATTTGATTTATAGATTATATGCGATTGACATATAACTGTGAAGTGGAATAAAAAAATAGAATATCAATTTAAATGGAGAATTCAAGATGCTAAGAAATGGAAGTTCGATCTTTTTGCCATAGCAAAATATTACAATGACTAAGGTTAGATGGACTTATTACATTAACAATGACCCCCGCCCGAATTCTGTCCAATTTTAAAAGATCTGAAAATTTTTAAGCAATTTATAAATTAATTTTCAATTCTTTTTCCATCCAAAAGGCGTATTTTCATGCACTTTGGATCATCTATTTCATTCTCTATTTCATCTCTTATTCCAACTTACTATATTTATGCCAAGTGTATTTAATTTGTAATCAATTATTTCTATAAAAAAATATTTAATATACATATCATATTTTCATGAAGTGGAATGAGAGATGAAATAGAAAATGGAATAAAAGATTTAAACTGATTTTAATAAGCTATAACACTTCCCTCAATTTGCTGGTAAGATATTTACTGTAAGTTTGAACTTTCTATAATAGAATATGGATTTCACATCATATGTATCTTTTCAAATTCCTCGTTCAATTTAGGAGCTTCTAATGATATCTAGTTTTTTGCCAACATTATAAGAGTCGGATGTCAATTTTAAGGTAGTTAATTATAATGCTCTCTTCTCTACTCGTAGATACGTGTTTGCATAAGTATATATAAAACTCCTAACCTCTCATATTTGATAATAAATATTTTAGACATCATCTATTGACCTTAATGACAATTTAGATATCACATAATTTTCAAATTATATTTTTTTCATCACATCTTTCAAATTCATCCTATATATATTCCAAATACGGTTAACTTTTTTCCCCAAGTATACTTTGACTGTAATAGTTGAGGAGCTTTCGATCTTGGATTGGGTAGTACAAAGTAAAGCAGTTCATCAATAATGTGATTTAGGCTTTAGTAGTTTTCAACCAAGCATGCATTGCCAAATTACTACTCCGAAAGTCAACTACGAATCTCTGCTAGTTGATCTGACCAACATCACTATGACAGTAATGGGAATTCAAAATGATTCATCACCAGCACAAGAATGGACAGCTAAATAGGGTTTGGTCAGATGAAGGCGAATATATACTCCAAATGCCATGGAAAAATTGACATGTAGGAAAGTCAACCTATAGAGCTGGCTCATTCACTCAATATTTCAACCTTAGAATCTGATCTCTTTCACTTTTTCATTCCCTATATATAGAGAGTTTTTGCATTGAAAAATTATGAGTATAAAGAGAGGAAATTAAAGGGCTGGGAAGAGAGGCCTTGTATGAAGATTTAGAGTCTTGTTTGGTAGCCAAGGATGACTTGCCTAAATATTCCACTTTGTGGGCTGTTTATCGAGAAAGTTAACTTGTGCAATTAGCATGAAATGAGCCCTAATGGGGTTTCTAGGCGTCATCCGTTGGCTATCCAAACTGGCTCTTATCTTTCATACTGGACCTTCTCTTCCATATAGGCCGTATCATGAGATCAATTGGATTTAGTTCACAAATTAAATGACTTGATCTTAGAGGTTTTAATTGGTTCCATTGGCGTTTGAATGTGTTTATGTAGTATTGCTAATTGAGAGCTATGAAAGCAAATGCGGCATTATATACGGTCATATAATTTTTTTGGAGCGACACAAAATAAAAGGTCAGTAAAATTCTTTTCTAGTTATGTTAGATCGAATTGAGCTAAATGATCGGGTTTGGCTGATTTGAACTTGGTGGTCTTGAATGAGCAAAAGAAGTTAAGATTGTTAGGCATTGTCCAAGAAAAATCTTTTAAGTGAGCGTTTGAAGAATACATATATGTAAAATATCAGAAGAGTAGTATGTTTACTTGTAAATATCCAAATTTATTTATAAATATTTGCCACTTGTCAGATACTCTATTGTTGAATTGCCTTGATTTGCATCTATCTTATATATCCAACAATGATCCTTTAGAAGATTACTCGAATATATATCTTAGTTGGGAGAAGGAGTTCACTACAGACACAATAGAGGAGACGTAAATTTCATTAAAAAAGTGGCTACAATATAAACTATGGTTAAAGAATTCGTACGATTCATTGGATATCCCTTTTAGATAAATTGATCATAACTCAATTTTAAGATACACTAAGTAGATTTGGAGACAATTCTTGGGTCCAACGAGCTTGCGGCTTGGGGCGTGACGAATGGTACTATTAAAGCCAATCACTACTTGGACTTAAATAGGGGTGCTCATAGGTCAAGTCAGATCGGGTTTGCAACAAAAATCAATTCAAATCAATTAAATTTAATTGGGTTGAGTTGGATTGGGTTTCATACAATTGAATTTTCAAATCTGAACCAACCCAATCCAATTTAGGTCAGGTTGGTTCGGATCGGGTAATCAGGTATATCTATTCTTTTTTTTTTATCGTCCTTTTTTTTATATAAAAACTATATAATATTTTAAATTTTAAAATTTCTATTTCTTCAATCAAATGATAAAAATCTAAAAACATATCAAGGAGACTACTGACTGGAGATGGAGAAGTAAAGAAAAATAAATTATTTTTTAATTTTTAATCTGGTTGGTCAGATTGGGACAGGTTAATTTGGATATGCAAAAATAAAACTTGAGTCCAAACCAATTGTTAATTGGTTTTGATCGAATTTTACTTAGTTAAATTCAATTTTTCAGTTCAACCCGAACCAATTAAATTGGTTTGGTTCGAATTGTCGAGTTCATTGGACAAATCTAATCCGATGAACATGATCCCTAGATTTAAATGTAATTTTTGCGTCTAACAAGCTTGCAGTTTTAAAGCGTGACAAATAATATCAAAGCCAATTATTGATTGGGATGACACCAGCTTTCCGCATAGCTCTATTTCTAGGCTTTCTGGGCTCGTGCGTGTATGCATGTGTGGAGGCTATTCTAGCTTCCTATTTACCGCGCATGTGTCGGTCGCTTTCTCTGGTTGATCCTTCATTCGCTCTTTCCTCCATCCTCCCTTCGGCCCGACCAAATGGTGGTGGATGATACTATTATATATGCTACACATTTATCCGAGAATATTTGAGTTCTGAAGAGATAAACTAAGAATCCAGAGTGATAACGTTAAAAAGATTCAAATGTAATTTGTTAAGCTCTTGATCTATTCCTATTTGTAATAATCATAACTCTCATCCGCGAAACATGGGATGTACTTCAAAGTGGACAACTAGCCATAATATAGTTGACCCATTGTTGACATATTTGCCCTTATTTCAAGAAAGGGATAGAGTCTAAAAATGTTTGTGATAATAGCTAAGCAGATACAAACTATTTTCATGTAAGTAGAACAGGTGTGGGGGGGGGGGGGGGGGGGGGGCAGAGAAAGAAAAACACTATTTTTTTATGTAAATGAAGCAATTGATTTGGTGCAATTTATACCTTGTTAGTTCATCATCTACTATTGGATCTCTAAATATATATTTTTTCTTGATTACATATATGTTTCTTTCTTTCATTTTTCATTTATGTAATATGACAAAATGCATCTTTAACTATAATATAACCGACCAAGATAGATTTTAGTCTTTCATTTTGGCGCTAGAATGACTTTTCCCTTTATTTCATTAAAATAATAATAATGACAAAATAATAAGTGATTAAAATTATCATTATATACATAATAAAGTAATAGAAGAGTTTGTGTATCACCCTAACGACTTTTACAAACTTAATAGTGACAATAGTACTATCCAAAATTGTCATCATTGACAATTAGTGACAGATATATTGTGATAATTTAGTGACAATAAAAATTTTGTCAAATAAAAATTCAATACACCAAATCAAATAAAACAAATATATGTTAATATGAACTTTTATGTGCCCATTATATTTTTATTTAATAATTTACAATTTATTTAAATATAATCATTAAGTTGACAACATAGACTTTTTCATTAAAAAAGAGAGAACAATAGTGTTGTCAACGGGTTAAATTTGAATCAAATTAGTCATATTCGAGTTTAAACTTGATTATCAAAATTCATATCTAAATTCGACTCGATATTCCATAGGATATTTGTTAGTCAGTATCATACCAAAATCTAATGATTATCTGAAATTCAATATAAAAAAATAACCTGATTTAATTTTTTTTTTATTTTTTGCCCTTTTAGATTGTATAAAAATATTGAATTTACAAAGCAGATTTATGTCATATTTAAATTTTTAATAATTTTTTATCATATATTGGCCCAAAATTTAAATATTTAGATAGTAAACCCTTATATAATATTATATTAATACATATGTAAACTACTATACATTATTATATTTGATATTTTTTAATATCATTCTATTTTTGAGTTAAAACTCAATATGAATAGTATAATATAAAAATTAATATAAATATTAGGCCAATATAATATGCAGATTTATTTTAAAATATTTATTAATATTATATGTAAAAATATTAATTTAATAAAAAATTACTAAAACTTCAATTCGTATCTTTAACAAATTGAATTACTTAATTAGATATTTGATTTAATTATTTTTAATCTTTAATATTTATAATTCAATTCAATTTATTAAATATTTTAATTGAGTAATTAAAATTCGAATAGAATTCAATCCAATTCACAGCCTTATCTAAAAGTTTTGCACGTTTTGCAATGTTGGGCCACTAGGCCCCACCAATAAATCTTGGCCCGCTTAAATTCTTTTCCGCGTATATAAAGAACTTCACACCCATCCTCCGTACAAAGTCCTGACGTCCTACAAAGTCTCCGGAAACGAAGGCAGAAAGGCTTCAGTTATGGCGAACTCTTTCCCTCTTACAATAATTGCGGCCTTTTTCATGATTTTTATTCGTTCTTCAGCGTTTGCAGAATCCGGGAATTCACCATTTATTTTGGCCCATAAAAGGGTCTCCCACCGAAGGCTGAATTTGGATCTGGAACGTGTATCGGTTTCCATCGACATTTATAACACTGGATCCGAGTACTCTCACTCTCTCTCTCTCTCTCTCTCTCTCGCCCCTTTCTTTTCTATTTTTTGCGTGCTTGTGTTTGGCTAGTTTGTGTGTGTGTGTGTGTGTTTTGGCGCGCTCGCAGAGCAACCCAGACATCAACGACGCATTGTATTTTAATTTGATAATTATTTTTGGCTGAATTTTGTTTGTTTGATGATTTTTGTTAGAATGCATGTTGATGGTGGCGTTCCTTTTGTAATTTCTTAAGGTTATATATCCTAAAGGTGTAATCTTTTCATGTGGGTATCTGGTGGTTTGGTGCATTGATGACTGTATATTGTAATTTTTTTAATTCTTTTTCCGTTTCATTAATCAATTTCTTGTTCTATTCTATTAAATCTGGTTATCAGGAAAGTTGAAAGTGCGAATTCAAGCGTTCTAGTGTTAACGGCCTCTTTTTGGTTTCACTTTTGAAAGACATTCTTCTTGCTTTGGGGTTTAGTCTCTGCATTGTTTGTTCTTTTTTGATAACCAATAATAATAATAATTACAGGGCTTAAACAAGGTAAAAACTTATAGTAAAAGATGCAATACTCCATGATCAATTGTTAAATTATTGAATTTGCATTTGGAATTTGGGATTTATTTTCCTATATGCATTTTATAATTTTTGCTGCTCTTACAAAAGTCATAGCGGAAACCTTATGCTTGAGAGATTTCGACAAATGCTCCGATGAAGCTATAAGTTTGAGAGAATGAAGATATGAACACCGAACTTTTGTTTGCTACTATTTGGGTGCACTATGTGCAAGTTAGAGTTTTTCTTTTTTTATTTTCATAATAAACCTCTTAAATTTTGAAGCCAGAGATATAATTGGTATTTGATTTCATGGAAAACGAATAGTTGATTTGTTGGTTGTTTTGTGTTCCACAAGTGAACCTGAATCTGTAACTTAGCAAAAGTGAAAACAGAAAATTTCACTTAAAATCTGATTTTCGCAATTCGATCCTACTAAATTAAGTTGGACGAGCAAAAATCTTTGCAATAGATTTTGATATTCTATGAATGCAGTTTCTATTCCTACCTTACTTGAGAGTTGAGACTGTATTTGTATCTTACTATATTAATAAGTATTTATCAATTGCAGTGCTGCATATGAAGTAACCCTCATCGATGATAGTTGGGCCAATGAGGTTTTTGATTCTATTATAGGCAACACATCTAAGACATGGGAGAGGCTTGATTTGTAAGCTTCTAAACTTTAGAACATAGATATGTTTAGAATTTGCTCATCGACCCTTTGTGTGTTACTTATACTTGGGTTGTTTCCTTTTTTTCTCAGTGGCTCCGTTGTGTCCCATTCATTTGAGTTGGAGTCTAAAGTGAAGACTGTTTACTATGGGGCACCTGCTTTGATCACTTACAGAATCCCCACAAAGTCGAATCTACAGGTTTGTTTTCCTGAAAGGCCAAGTTTCCAGAAACAGTTTCATGTAATAATGTCAATGTTCTGATTATTATTATTTTCAGGAAGCATATTCAACCCCTATTCTGCCGCTGAAAATTCTGGCAGATTCAACTGCTGAGAACAAAATTGATATTGTAATATCTCGTATTTATTTATAATTATGAAGCATTTGTTATTTTATGACCCCTTTGATATGTTTCCTATGATACTGACTGAATGTGTTTCCTTGTCTGTGGATGCAATTATCGTGCAATGCACAAAACTTTCAGGCGAAGGTATCGACTTCCTTTCAATTATATCAATAAGATCAATGTATTGGACAAATGAGTTTTATATAAATTTTCTCTATTCCATAATTTGATGCCATTTTGGACCTTGGGCTCATCAGTAGAATTGGAGAATGTGACATTTATTTCTTTTAATGATTCTGAGTGAAGCGGCATCATCTTGGTCTTGAACATATTGATGATTATCTAATTTTATTTTCATTTTTCTTCCATTTTTAATAACTTGTTATGCCACCCTTTCTCCTAATCTTACCTTGTATCTTTTTCTCTCTACAGAGGTTGCTGGCGAAGTATGGTCCGCATATTTCAGTGGTTCTGATCATCATCCTTTTTGCACAAATCTTGACTGCTCCATCAAAAGCTAGTGTTGCAGGTGGAAACAAGAAAAAACATTGAATGCCCATAGATTGTTTTTTAAGGCAGGCTAAATTTGAACTACTGGCTTTATTGTTGCTAGGTTTGATATGCATTACCTTAGAGGTAGAGGGCTAACCACATTGAGGATTTCATTATACTCTTTTCTCAATACAAGTTAATGGGTCAGGCAATGGCCTTAATAAATATCTATATCAATAAATTGCCGATTGTTTATCATTGCATACACGTCCAGTAAAAGAGAATCAATTCATTCTTAAAGATGTAAATTCAATAGGAATCCTGATAATGGATTGAAATTGCTTTGTTTTTGTCCATTGATAGACTGTTAAGCGATTTTAGTATGTGATTTGAGACCCTTAAGAGCATATCCATTTTTCTTTTACGTCTCTCTAATAACCTTTTAAGAGGCTCTAAGGAGCTACTAGAAAGAGAATGACTCAAAAATTCATTTAGGTATTATTTAAGTGGGCAGTATAAAATTTTCTTTTGTGAGAATTAAGGTTGGAATAATACATTCCAAAATCCAAATTGCACTATGACGATGAATATGAAAAGAAGAAAGGTGGGGAATATTTTAAGGCAATTACAAAGTGATTGTATATAGAAGAAAGGTGGGGAATATTTTAAGGCAATTACAAAGTGATTGGAATATATACAGACAAACAAAGTAGAGATGGGCTGGCTGGCAGATTGTTTTCTAGTTAGTTTAATTCTCTGTTTTGTTTGATAATTCTGGCAAATACTAATCAAATAATGGTGGGCGGTTTGTCACGGACTTGTCCCTTACAAGCTACTGTGCAGCACTTAGCTCTTCCTTTGTTCCTTGCGACACTAGTTAAGTCAGCCTCACCCTTTGGAGTTTAAGTGTTGTGTGCGCTTAGAGTATTAGCCAAACATTAAAAATGAGAGAGAAAGTTGAGAAAGGCCACAAGTAAATGGTAGTAAACTTTGCTTACTTGATTCTTACTTTCCTACATCCCATACATCTTTTTTACAAATGAGCTCTTAACCCTATTTATACTAATCTCCATCCCAAATGGACAGTAAGGATTGATTTCATTCGATAATCTAGATTACTAAGCTAGAGCTCTCTAGGATATTCCATAAATTTCTATAAACTCCTACACAAATCCACACAAGTCCACATAAGTCTTCACACTTTTACAAGTGTCCACAAGGTTCTAAATACTTCTACAAGTGTGTATAATGTTCTAAAGACTTCCAAGACCTTCCAAAGTCATCCAAGACCTTCCAACAACATCCATCATCTTGCTCCCATGCACATAATTGATCGGACCGTGACAAGCTGCTCTCTTCCACTAGATTTGTACAAGAAAATCACAACTTGTCTTCCACATTGATATAGGGTGGCCCAAATACCTTGGCTCAAACTAAGTTGGCCCAGAGACGCAGCACCAAGCCCAATCTTGCATCTGAGGCCCATGGGTGCGATCGACCTTTCTCTTGATTGCGCCTCCGTGACAGAGCGGCGTTTGGTCGACTTTGCCGATCAGCGAGTTCGACACAGTACAATACTCTACCATCACATTAAATGCACTGATGGGCGGCATGCCTCCGCATTAATGGCGCATGCCACCCCCCCTCACCACCTGACACAGCAGACGCTTCAACAGTGTATTATCATGTCCTTAAAACCTGGAAGGGTAGTTATCTGGAAAGATGCAGGGAGAGGAAATTACTAATCACCCCTTGCACAAGGGTAAAGGCCCCTGAATGCATTCAGTGACATCTTAGACAATTCCCCAAAAAGGAAAAGGCTATAAATACTCTCATTTCAACCTTCATAAGGTAGGCTCTCACAAATACACTAAGCCCTTACTCTACTACTCGAGATATCTCATCAATCTGTACTGACTTGAGCGTCGGAGGGCCTAAGCCAAGGGCTCTTCAGCTAGTCTGACGTTTGCTGTGATTGCAGGATTCACCCCACTTTAACCAGAATACCGACTAGTGAGGTCGAGTTTCATCTAATCTCATAGTTGGACCAGTACCCTACGAATCGAACCCGTATCACATATAGCTGAAGGCAATGGGCAACTGGGTCCTTCCTTTTGCTATTAGCTTTTACACAAAGAAAGTGTAATATTTGTATTATCTAGTTGATAAATCAACAACACTGTTTTAAATGAGGCTAAATTAAGAAGACACAATCTCATAGTGCAAATTTATCTACTTGGTTGTTGAATATATATCAACAGTCGTGCATGTCATCCTTGCATGCATAAATTTATCAAAATTAACTATAATAATAAATTAAAAAAAAAACTTAATTGTGCAAATGATACGAAATATACAACCATATAGTTTTATTCCCAATGATATCTGACCAATAGCTGACGATAGGGGTTTGGGTGGGTTGAGGGCTACTTTTTCTTTATTTTCATTATTTTTTTTTAAGCAAATGTGAATCAAAGTATTGATATTTTATTTTTATCTTCACATAAGCAAACAAGTGCATAAACTTGCACCGATGCAATAGTTTATGGTTCTAATAAAAATGACTTGTCCCATATTAGCATTTTTGTGCGATAATTCTACTAAAGATAATTTAATTATAAAAAATATTTTTAGACACAATTTTTAGGATTGCATAACCGATTTAATCTCAAGGAATAACATCAATATATATATATATATATATATATTGACACTAAGGAATAACATCAATATTGTTACTATTAATATTGATTTTGTTATTCCCATTACATCTAGAAAAGGAAACCATTGAAGTGAGTTGAAATTTATCTTTCTTCTCTGAAATAGCAAATTAAGGCAATGGATTTTCAAGAAAAGGTTGGGGCAAGCAAGCAATTTGCGAACTTTGAAACAAATAGGCAATGGCCCGTTTGGATATGTTTTCAATATTTTCAAAATTAAAAAATTATTTATAATTTTAAAATAAGGAAATGTGTATCATATTTGAATTAAAAATAATGATTAAGATATGTATAGCCTATATCGTATAGGGTTGATATCTAGGTGAAAATAGATTTTTTTTAGAAAAAATATTTTTTAAAAATATATGTATATTTCATTCATTTTAAAATGATTGTGGGTACTTTATATCAAATTGAATTTTAGTTTGATGAAGTCATTATAAGATAAATGAAAAGGGATTTGGACGATAAATTACAATTTTCCTTCTTTGAATTTTTAATTAGCTTGAGTTAATATTGATACCCGAAACACGTATATATATATATATATGTATTTAATGAACAAGTAGATTTTATTGAATAATTGAAATATTACAACTTTTCTAATAAAAAGATTTTGATTTGATTTTAAAAATGTAAGAATCATATTATTTTTTTGAGCATGTTAACTTTCTAATGGCTAGTTTGGTTGAGATGATAAAGTAGGATAAAATATTTTTATCCCACCTTATCATTCATTTGATTGAAATAATAATAAACATTTAAGCCTGTACAAATACCAAAAGTCTGTATTTATATGTGCAATTTTTATGATAAATTAACCTACCACCCCCATGAGATTATTTATCTATAGGTCTACTCCTTGTGTTGAAATTATCTATTTACCCTTTAATTTTTGAAATTATGAATTTTATATTTGAGTAAGGGATAAAAAGGATAATTTACTAGGTGTAATCAAAATACTTTAATGTTGAGCCAAACACAACAAACAACAATTATACGGACCTACATAAAAATAATCATGAAAATCAAACTATAGCACAATGATAAAAAATCACACAAATTATCACATTATAAATAATTATGAGATAACTTAAAAATCGAACCAAACTAGCCTTAATAGTATTGTTTTTCTATCCTTGCCAATGATTTCAAGCTTTAGCATGTAAATGTTGAGAAACTTTCACCTGTTTTTTAGCAACCACACAAGTGGTGATTAGTGAAACCTTTTCTTTTAGAATTAAGAAGTTCGTAATTTTTAATTTATTGATGCTATTTTCTTTCGCAAATATCTTCGAATAGAGTTTTTATTTTTAAAATATCTTTTTTTTAATTACACATTAGCGTCAATAATCTTAATTCAGCAAATAGCTCATTGATCCCACAAAATCATCCTTGCACGTGTAAGTATTAAACTTGGTGTTTGAATTTCAACAAGTTCTTTTTTTAATTACATTCGAATTCAGATTTTTACACTTAAATATGTAAGGATCAGGTCATTGGGTCAACTAACAGTTTGGCCCGTAGTTTGGTCTCTAATGAACCTTCTCAACGTGCATGTGTGCTGAAAAAAAAATTAAATTCATTATTTTTAAGAATAATAATATAAAGATAGTTCGTGTCATCCATTTAAATATATCAATTAAATTACTAAAATTATAAATAATGGCATCAATTTTTTAAATAATATTGTAATATTTTTGTTTATTGATTCACTATTAAAATTTTAAATTTTATTTCACTTTATTTAATTCACGATCGTACCATAGGATCCGTGCGTATGGTTAAAATTTAAAAAGTTGAACATTCTCCGTATACATCATATTCTACGACTACAAGGTTGAACATCGCGCTGAAAAATATAAAAGAAAATCAAACCAAAAAGGGACAAAATATTGAAAAAGGAGAGGCGGAAAAAAAAGGAAAATAGAAAAACCGGTAAAAGGTGGGCACGGGTCAAACCCAATCCTCTCCCTCCCTACTTGTGTTCCTTCCTCCCCCTCTAATCTCTCTCTGCTGTATAGTTTCTCTCTCTATTGAGATCCTAGTCAAGGAGGCTTCGATCCTGTCCTCCGTCGACGTCGCCAGATCAGATCGCCGCTGCCGTTCAAGATGATTACAATCCCCTATATAACCGCCTTGACGACATACTTCAGCTACGGCCTCCTCTTCGCATTCGGCCAGTTGCGCGATTTTTTTCGCAAGATTGTGGACTGGTGGTCCCAAAGCAACCTTCAGGTATCTCGATGTATATGTTCGCGCTTGTATGTAGATGTAGACGGTAGACGTATTCGTATGCGTGTACGTTGGTGTTGAAATGTCTGTCTGTTGGATTTGGTTTTGATTTGTAACAAGTTTGTTGTGGTTTTTGCTTGTGGAAGGGCTATGCACCAATCTGTTTGGGGCTGGAGGATTTCTATATTCGGAGATTATATCTACGAATTCAGGTTTGTTCATTTTTAGATTAGTTATCAGCATTTGTTGCGACCCCCCCCCCCCCCCCTCCTCCCGATTCTTCAGTTTTGGCTTGGTAGTGATCTAAGCATCCAGGGTTTTGAATTCGTTTTTTCAATTTAGGATTTGATTTTTCTGTGTTTGTTAAAGGTAAAATGCTGTATGGAAGCTAACTTTGAGTTACTTGGGAAGGCCAGATAGTAGGAAAGAAAACGGGAAAAAGGAGTTTTTTTCCATCATTTATTTGCACACTTTATCTTCTGTTTTGAGAAAATGAAATAGAGAGAAGACCAAGCACCTAAAAAAACGTGGCAAAATGAGATTTTGAAAGATGATCCTGACTGGAGGTCTTTTAAATTGAATGGTTGAAGAAAGCAGAATTTTACCTGTGTTCGAATTCTGATATTTCCTCTTTACGTCATGGAAAGCAAGATTTATGTAGTTCACAAAATTAACTTCCATTTGATTCACAGGATTGTTTTAATAGACCGATAGCAAGCTCTCCGATGCTTGGTTTGATGTAGTGGAGCGTATCTCCAAAGACAATAACAAAACACTGAAGTAAGTATCTAGTTCCAAGTTTGACAAACTAGTGTTTTGTGTGTTTTTTCATTTTTGTTGCTAAAGATGACCTGGTTCCATGGTTTAATTCTAAACACTATTCTGAAATATTACAATTGGCATCAGTGTTTTATGAAGCCACAACGTGCAGTTAGAATTGAAATTTAAATACTACAATATATAACTCAAGAGCACGATTTCTCTATCTAAAGGGCTCATTGCTGCGCTGTAAATAGACACCCTCAAGATGATTGCACTTTGCTCCTAACTTAAAATGAAATTCCAACCTTTTGTTAAAGGTGCTGAAATAGCTCCTGATCCCATTTTCAACAGAATATTTCTTGGGAGATGCAAAAATACTTTGGTCATGTTGCACTTTACCTCTTGACCTTTATCAGAATGTGCATTTAACCGTCTAAATGTTGCAGTTTACCAGCAAATCCTTATTTGGTGGATTTGAGTTACTTTTCAATAAAATAGCATTTTAGTCAATTTGAGTTATCTTATAATTTCAAATTTATTTTATGATTATATTTTTCTAGGTTTATGTGCATGAGATATTAAAAGTTATTTATATGGTTACATCCCAAATAATTGTTACATCATATGTGACATTATGCATATTTATTTAGCGACGTGTATTGAGTTGTTTGCCTTTCAAATACAGGAATAAATGAGAGAGGATGCTAATACTAGGATCCACGTTTTCTATTGCCGACATCCATCTAACTACCATCATCTCTGTTATCTTTATTCAAAATAGAATCCTAAATGACCTATATCCTTTATTAAACAAATTAGCATAAATTTATATATAATTAATGATAATTATTTGGCAAGATAACCTTCAAAATAACTTTTAATTATCTTACATAGATAAATTTAGAGAAATATAGCCATAAGATTAGTTCATAATTTTAGTAACTCTAATTGATTGAATTGTTGTTATATTGGCAATCGAGCAGCAGATGCAAAATTTGTGGTAAAATATTTACTTTATTCCCCTAAAATAAGGATTCAATAGTGAAGTGTACCATCCTAAAGAAATTTTTTGTTGGTTCAATGCACTTTTTTATATAACATCAAGGGGCAAAGCGTGACACATACAAAGTATTTTGCCAAAAATGGGAAAGTAAGGTGTTTGAGCACATTTAACAAAGGTTGATTGGTCGTTCTGCACATTTGCCACCCGTAATGGCCAAAGTGCTATCAACCCTATAGGTTTGGGGTGCTGCTTTTTCCCACTTTATAAAGTATTTTCCTCACTTAACAGTATTATTATGCAGGCGAACCACAAGAGTGAATAGATGCCTCAACTTGGGATCATACAACTATCTAGGCTTTGCAGCAGCAGATGAATACTGCACGCCTCGTGTAATTGAGTCCTTGAAGAAATTTTTTCCGAGCACCTGCAGTGCTCGGGTTGATGGAGGTAAATGTCTGTCCTGATGATACTATTATTCTAGGAAAACATATAGCAGCTGATGTTTGATATTTATGAGTGAAACTATGTGATCAGGCACAACAACATTGCACGCTGAATTGGAGGAATGTGTTGCAAATTTTGTAGGAAAGCCGGCTGCAGTAGTTTTTGGCATGGGTTATGTAACAAATTCTGCCATTCTACCTGTATTAATGGGGAAGGTATTGGCAGTCGGATAATCATGATACTGATGTTCCTTAGGTGTGTGCAATTCTCAATTTGCTTTTAAATGTTTGCAGGGAAGTTTGATCATCAGTGATTCTTTGAACCATAACTCTATAGTTAATGGTGCTCGAGGATCGGGAGCCACTGTCCGGGTTTTTCAGCATAACAGTAAGTTCAAGTACCCCCACCCTCACCTGCATTTTTTTGTGTCTTCTGAGATGATTGCATTTAATTGTTAATCATTCTTTCTCTAGCACCGTCCCATTTGGAGAAAGTTCTGAGGGAACAAATTGCTGAGGGACAGCCCAGAACACACAGACCTTGGAAAAAGATAATGGTTGTGGTGGAGGGTATCTACAGCATGGAAGGGGAACTTTGCAAGCTCCCTGAAATTGTTTCCATATGCAAGAAATACAAGGTAGATATTCATACAAGATATCTTCTCTTTTATGGTTGTGACAATTCTCTTACGTTTTAAACAGAACTTCCATTAAATTTGTTGGGAATACCTTAAGCATTTTGCATCAAACTAATCCAAATGTTATTTGGCTCTTGGGTTTTGAATAGCTTCTTTCTCAAGAATCAATTGATATGGGATTATGACACGTAGTCATGTTTTGTTCTTATTCCTTCGAAGGAAGAAGTTTGAGATGTCATCTTTAAAGGCCTGCTAAGAGTCATATTTATTTTTGTCTGTGCTGTTTTTCTGTCCTCTGTTTTGCTCGAGCTCTATTTCTGATATCTCCTCTTTCATATGATTTTTGCTTTTGACAGGCATACGTTTATCTAGATGAGGCTCACAGTATTGGAGCTGTTGGAAAAACTGGAAGGGGTGTCTGTGAGCTCTTAGGTGTTGATACAGCAGATGTGGATATTATGATGGGAACTTTCACTAAATCATTTGGATCATGTGGTGGCTACATTGCGGGATCTAAGGTTCTTTTCACTGAATACCATTCCAATATATTCATGTGAATATGACATACTAAGTGATTTATAACCTTAAAAGAACAGAGCTATATGACCAATTTCTTGAACATCTGATTACGCAAATATGGGGGAAGTTAACATGGGAATATGAAATTCCTACTTATAGGCATCATCCATTTGTTTCTGGGAAATTGTTTGAAGTTCTTTTCTTGAATCGATATTTTTTGTTTACAACATCAAAACTTGACCTCATTTTAAATCATCATAAATTAATTGCTTGAACTCAAAGTGCATATATGTTGAGGAAGTAAAATACAGGCATTTTGTGCCGAGAGAAAATATGCATATTTCCTTCTCTCTCTCCTGCAAATTAATGGAATTGTGCACACAAAAGACCAACTACTACTTTTTCTTCATCTCTTATGTGTCAAATTATAACATGCCATTGCACTTTTTCAGGAACTTATTCAATACTTGAAGTACACTTGCCCTGCTCATCTTTATGCCACATCAGTATCGCCACCTGCTGCACAGCAAATTATTTCTGCCATTAAGGTTATTCTTGGAGAAGATGGTTCCAGCAGAGGTGGAATTTTATCTGCCCTTTGGTTGCTTATAAACCGTGCTGTGTCTTTGCTGTCTAGTATGTCTAACCATGACTTTTACCGACACATTGCATTTTGTTAATGCAGGGGCTCAGAAGCTAGCCAAAATACGTGAAAATGGCAACTTTTTCAGGTCCGAATTGCAGAAAATGGGTTTTGAGGTTCTGGGTGATAATGATTCCCCTGTGATGCCCATAATGCTCTATAATCCAGCAAAAATTCCTGCTTTTTCACGAGAGTGCCTCAAACGGAATGTAAGCCTTTTAATTTATCTTCACACAACCTCTCATCTACCCTTGTTTGGTTTCATTTCTGATAAATGGTCGATCATCCCATGCAAACTGTTGGTTTATTTGTTTCTTTCTGTTTTTCCTCATGAGTTTGTTTTCATGTCCTAATTTCTATTTTCTGCAATATAGGTGGCTGTTGTAACTGTTGCTTTTCCAGCAACACCTTTACTGTTGGCACGTGCGCGTATTTGCATCTCTGCTGCTCATACAAGGGAAGACCTTGTCAAAGCTTTGGAGGTTAGATTCTTATTCCATAGCAGTCAACGTCCTTCTTTTACATTTCTAGTCCACCCTTTACCTTTTCTACCTGATCATATATTGTTCAAGGACCCATGCTTCCAACATTTGTAGATTGTCAACACATATTACGGTATAACATTATAAACTTTTGTTTTTTGGAATTCAAAGTAACGGTTAGCCAAAGGTGGCAGAATAACCATGTTTTGGGATATGCATAATGCATATATCCTGAGTTATTCTGAGTAATTAGTTTAAACTGTGAAGTTGGATTTAAAAGACGTAGATAGATATGCAGGCTTGGTTTAGTTTCTTGAAGACTTACATGCGTTTACTATTTACGGCAAGATATTACAGATTTTTGTTCTAATTTTTCCTTTGCACATTCTCTCCATCAGGTTATCAGTAGGGTAGGTGATTTGGTAGGTATAAAATACTTTCCTGCTGAGCCAAAGAAACAGCAGCTGGAGGGAGGAAGGGTTAAGCTGGAATGACAAACAAATCTTGTTTTAGTGAGATTGTCAAGTCTGTAACAGTTATTGCCAACAATATGATAGTGTCATTTCTGGTCCCAGTGGCCTACATATGACCTGTGAAATTTTGTTTGATTTGTACGTATAGTTGTAATCTGTTTTTGTTACAAGTGGTAAGTTGCTAAATTATAAGCTCTCTTGTCTAAACACTTTCTATTATTATCTCACACCAGGAATATCTCTGTGTTTATATGTAAGCTGTCAAGTTTTCCCCACAAAATGCTAAGAACCACCTAGGATTATAGCACTCATGCAATTTTGACTGTACAAATTTTAAGGCTCGAGCTCTATGGCTTGCTCTTGACTCTTTTTGGTTGAGCTCGTTCTAGTTCACTAAAGAGTAATAAAGATTAAAATTTTGAATTTGCAAAATATGAGGTAAATTTAAAATTTTTTAATTTCAAAATATTCGTTGTGTGTGTGTGTGTGTATATATATATGTAGAAAGAGGTTCATAATTTAAATATGTAGAAAAGAACTTAATATAAAATTAGATATAAATAAAAATAGTTCAAATATTTTATGTTTAAGTACTTATTTAAATTTTAAGTGATAACAAAAGTTGCATACGTAGTACGAACACATAACTTTATTTATTTATTATCATTATTATAGTAGTTGTTGTTATGTGTATAATGTAAAAACTTAAGTCAAATATTATCATTTGAATATATTGTACACTATATTTATATTTTAACTTAATATAGATTAAACAAATATATAAAGTACTTCCAAAACAAAACTGATCAAAACCCAAGCATAATCCCTTGTGTGTAGCTTCCACAGTCAAACTACATATAAACAAAAAAATTAAAAGAACATTTGACAGCAATTTTAAAAAAGGGTTGCTGTATATGACTGAGTATTATCTGCAGGTCCTGGTGGCAATGCAAGCCTTTTCAAAAGTTACACCATTGTGTGAAAACAAGGGTTCTTCATAAATGCTACAAAAAGAATGTACCATCTTTCTGCCTATCAAAAAAATTCCAGAGCATCCAACACTATATAACTATAAAACAAATATCATCTTGAGGGCACCGTGCAGAGCAGACCATGTCCCGGGCTGTGCTCCAATGGATACATAGCGGTGCCTCTTACGTATTTGTGATGCTCAACGGCAGCTTTTCTTAGGCCTGATGACAGTTCAAATGTTCCTTTGAGTTGCTTTGCAATGATGGAACATGCAGCTAGCGGGTCTGAAGATCCAGCTCCAACTCTCCTGTCAAAACACACACACACACACACCCACACATGGAAACGACATTTCTCAAAATATTTAATTGAAAGTTTGTGCTAGTAAATAGCGTCACAGAGAGTAACGTCTGATAAAACTCAGAGACTGCCTACTAGAGAAGGCAACTTTCTGTTTTTATTTCAGAGAATACATTGAGCAAAATGCCAAAAGTGGGTTTGGATTCTTCAAAGCATTATTAGGCATTAGCAACAAAGAGCGAATTTTTGTATAATCCGGAAATTCTTTTCTCGTGTCTCAGGCCATCTCATTTTGGTTGTTATGAATAGGGGTGCCAAAGAGTCATGCAAGCTCGAGAGTGTCACAAACCATGCTCGAGCTAGCTCGAAAGCTCGTGTCGAATTGAATCGAGCTCGACTCTACTTTGAGCCGGTCCTCAGTCGCCTACATCTAAGCTCAAGGCTTGCAAGGTATAATTAAATATTATTTTTTATTTTATTAATAAATATATATTTTATCACTATAATTTTATTTTGAGTCCAAACTCAAAATTAAAGTTGTTGATAGTTTACTTGACAATTCGGACTTAATCGAGTCGAGCCCGAGCTTTCATTGAGTTGAGCTGGAACTCAAAATATTAGGCTCATCAAGTTTGAGCTCAAGCATAGTACATATATTTCGAGCTCAAGCTCAAAAATTTTCTCGAAACTTGGCTGGGTTCGGCTCAATTGCTCCCTAGTATGAAGAGTACCAAACATCTATAAGGTTGGTCAAGCTGGGGAATCCAGCAAAGGCCGACTCATAAACTAATATGAAATTAATGAAAAGATCAAGTAGTATGAGATGAATGGAATAATCTGTCAAGAAAATTCCAATTCAACTGTGCTTGGATTAGAGGGGCAAAGTGAAAAATAAATTATAGACAGGAAAAATAACTTAAAAGTAGTATAGAGAAAGCATCTGAAGAGTTATTACCTCAACAATTTATCTGACGCGATTCGAGCAGCACTAATCAAACTCTGGCTAGGAACCCATTTCACAACTCGATTTGGATCCACCCGCATTGGAGAATGGATTTTGATAAGCTTATTGAGCACAAGAGAGAAAGTATTTAGAAGTGAAACTTATTGAAGGTGAGGCATGCCAAAATGGGGTTAAGAATCTTTTCCACGCACTTGGGTGGAAGGATTTGATTTAGGGAAAGGATTTAGGTATTGATGGATTTGAAATCCATAGTAATTCAAAATTATTGAAACAAGCTCAATTGATTCTTATTATGGATTTGAAATCTTAGCTCTAAAATTCTTCAATTCAATGCAGCCTTAGGAATCCAGTTAGCAATGGAAAAGCATAAATTACAAAGATAACACACGAGAACATCAGCAATGACACATCAACAAAATGAATGAAATAAATGTGCGATCAAACATATTTTGGCTTCTTTCAGATCAACGACAAAGCTAACTTAGTCTATGGAAATTTACCATGAAGTTACGGGTTGAAGGCAATACCATCACAATTATCTTAAATTGCTTCGAGCTTCAACACCTATACTATATAAAAAAGAAAGTTCTCTTACACATTCAAAGTAGTGGTTATGTAAAGCTACGCCAAATTTTGGATTACCAATTATACTCTTAATTTTATGTTCAATTTCAAGAGTGCATTTATCTCTTGAATAAAATTACAAATCACAAGTAATATGGCCAAGATATAATGAAAAATTTATTGAATGTATTGAATGTGTAGGCAGGCATACATGTCCCACATTTTTTATCTTTTGACATGAGAATTATTTGATATATATGAGTTTATATTAATTGATAATTAATATTGTATGTTATTCAATGTAGTTATAGTTAAAATTATGCTATTATTTATCTATACTATATAAAAATTGAATGCATTTGTTAATACAATTAGCATCAATAATATGATAAACTAAATTTATGCATATAGGGACGGCGCGCCACAGCAACTAGTAATTTATATAAGAGTTAGAACTTACTCCAAGACATTCCATCATTTGATAGTACGCCCTACCCTGCAAAGGGGTGTGACCTTGCCGGGATTCTGAGAAATATCTAGTCCTGAGATTATATTATGGCTCCATGTTTAGATAAATGGTAAAGAAACCATATTGGTATTCACTGGATAACTTATTCCAGGGGTCACATACCATTCTTTATAACCAGGATCGACAGTGAAGCCATACATGTCAACAGTCTCACATATGGAAAGAGCGAATTCAAGAGCCTTGAGTCCAGTACCTTTTGCAGCTGAACCAAAGGATGCACCCAGCATGAGATACACAGGATTTAGAATTGGAACTTCCTATAGAAATTTTAAGGAAAATAACTACATGAGCTTTTCCCGCACCTCAACAACAAATGATTCAATCAGATTAATAGATGTCTAAATACAGCATATTTGAAGAGAAACTAGTGATGCTCGCGATGAACTAGGGGAAGAATTCTTCGAATAAAAATTAAAAAAATAATAAGAAGAAGAAATTGCACACACCCGGATCATCTTGCTCATTATATCATGTATTGTTGTTTTGACTATCAAGACCTCCTTGCCCTTATCTGTAGACATAAAAAATGTCAGCGTGCATGAATATGAGAATAAGGCCTCAAGACATGTGAAATGTGTTAATACCATACAACTCGGCAACTTTGTCAAGAGCTTTGGCAGAGCCTCTGTTGAGCAGCCGGAATGTACTTTTTGTACCCACATATTCTGTGAAGTTCTGGATAAAACAGAAGTGATAGGGAAAGAATTTAAGGAAATGTAGATTTATAGTTAGTATGAGGAAGATAGCAATGAAGAATATCAACCTCTATAGGTGCTCCATTCTCCCTTACAAGTGCATCATAACCGTCTATTTCCTTGCCAAATTTGGTTTTCAGAAGATCTCCCGAGTTACCAATAACACCACATCGATCAAACTGTCTTGGTGTATAAGGTGGTCTGTCTGGCAGAAGGAGAGAAAGTTTCTCCATACACAGAGTTCTATTCTTGCACCCATTCCTAAAGAAAAAGAAGTTCCAGTTTAGACCACATAGAGAGATATAACAAAAATTCGTATTGTTTGAGAACAGTATATACTGATTGACGTAAAATCAGTATTTGCAGGCAGTTTTGTTCAGACTTCAGATTCATCATATCTCTGAACATTAAAACTAAGACATTATGAAGATGGAGGAAGAAAAAGACAGTCATAAAGACGGAAATGCAGACAGAGAAAGAAACAAAAGAACGAGCATCATAAACACTTTTGCTTCTATCAATAAGCAGATGAACTGCTAAACATACCAATGCCATGGTTAATACTTGATCTATACAACATCGAATTAAAACTTAAATCTGCTACATGTTCCTCCCTTTGCTTAATATAATTGGGAAGAATAACTTGACATTGGATATTCAATAGGGCTTTGACCGAGCGGGAGGTGATACCCAAGCTCGATGCTTGCCTGAAGCATCCTCTTCTATGAAGAGCCAAAAAAGTGTTCCTGTTAACTTACTTTGCTTCTCAACTCTGAGATGCTGGTGTGATTAACAGATTTTCTGATTTCAAACCACTGCAATTGGACAAGGTTATGAGTTTAACTTGACCACAAGCACATTCATGCCTACTCCACTAGAAGAGGCCAGTACTTTCTGCTTGATACAACCAAGGAAAAGGATGGAGATGAAAATCTTTGTTGTAAGCTTTAGCTTAAAGTGCCTATCAAATATGATAAGATAGCAGTTTCAACAGTTGATAATCAGATGTTACAGCTTTTTGCTATGAAACAAAAAAACTTGATCAAGAGGGACAAGCATTTCTGCAAAGAGCGAGAGCAAAAGGGCAATTTTTTAAACATTTCTGGAGGCTTCAACCATATATATTTACAGCCATCGGCCTAGAAATATCACACTTGAATACAGTCACTCTTTCTCTTATTGATCTCTGTTCCTCGTTCCATTTCTTGATAACTGTTTCTATTTGGAATAGATGATAACTTTTACATTGATATAGATCGTAGTCTAGCACCTAGATACAAAAAATACTTACAGAAGCACTCCCTTATTGATCCTGCGCCAAGCATATTCTTCCCATCCATTTGGCAAAGCATCAATGAACTCTCGAGTCAGTATCGTGGTACTATTCCGCACCTGAGCAAGTCCCTCACGAAATAACAAATCAATTGTAGCACACAAAGTAATACCCAGAGCTTGTATAACAAAGATTACACATCTGGATGAAAAAACTAATGACAAAATTTGTTTCTAATAGTTACATGCTTAATTAGTTTCTAACAGCTACATGCTTAATATTTTTCTAATAGCACACCTAATATTTTCCAATAAGAAAACCACAATAAGTCACACGCTAAACTGCTTGATAAATAGTTGTTATCCTGTAGATAATGAAACTGAAAGATATTATTAACAAAATCAAAATTGCAGAAAGGATACTGACCTGCTCCCATGTAGCTACTGCCTCACACAGGTTAAAGTCAAAAGTCAGGCCTTCGAGTTCACCTGTTTTGGGATCTTTCTGTTTAGATGTTTAACAAATGAGTTTTTGTAAGAAAACATGATGACGAGTGCAAATAATAAGCATTTCTCTCCTTAATCCAAGGCATTGAAAATCTTATTTTCTGTGACAGCCCTGTTTATCTCCAAATTTCTACACATAGAGAGGGAAATCATGAATTGCTATATGGACTAGGAATTCAAATATGCTGAAAAAGACAATCAAAAGATCCATAGCAAACATACCCATTTTGGAATTGTGTCTTTAGGGAACTCCAGAGAAATTTCGCAATTATCCCTGCCACGTACAGCTTGCAAACCTAATCCATTTGCGCTCTACATGGTGCATAATGTATTAGATGACCTATGAAGTACACAGACTAAGTAAAGCATCTTACCATATAGCTATAAAATTCGAACAATTGGAACTTGGATTGCTGCGCAGAATATAGTTAAACAGATCAAATAAGATAAAATACCTTATGAAATATGGATTCATTCTGATACTAAATATAAGCTAAATCTTAGCTGATGATTCTCAATTTATTCATTAATTCTGCAGTCATTTTTTGCTAATGGAAATGCATATAGCATTCAAGAGGGGCTTGCATTGGAGGGCTATAAACAGACTAGCACATTTCTATGAATCATTGCTAAATGTGCGACTACCTGTTCATCATTATCTATTCCATTCAATATGTGGCAAAAAGATTCATAGAATCAAATTTTGATGTAATTTTCTCCCACCTCCAAATTCAAGATTCTAATTTCATGTGAATGCCACATGCTTAAGAAAGCAATCAAATTTTTTGAAAACTAAAATTCAGATTTCAATTAAAATTCAGTCCCATCACAAATTTTTCAATAGACAAATAAATTTCCACCAGGAAAAATCAATACTCTTCATGTTCACCAAGAATTCATTATATTTCCATATAAACTCCTAAAAAGACAACAAAATGTCCAATAAACATTGACACCAGAAAGAGAACTCACCACACATTTCTGGAAATTGATCTGCAGGGATTTCAGTGCTTCCAGATCTTCAGTGGAAACATTAAAATGCCCATCTGCACAAAACCCATAGATATTATGAAATTTATCCGTAGAATCCCATATGAATTCATCAATGTACTAACAGAAAAACGAAGTAAATTTTGCATTTTTATTAATCTTTACTCTACGTTACCTAGATTAGAAACACCAGTAATGTAAGTGAGAACGGCAGCGAGTCCAGAGGCCAAAGCAACAAGAAACGCAAGCTGCAATGGCCTCATCTAACTCTATACTCAGTCCAAGAATGTCGCAAGAATTAACAGGAATATGATTATGAATCAAAATTAATTATATTCTTCTCCTATTTTTCTTTCTCCTGTTGGACCCGAAGAGTCACTGATCTTAAAGTTGTCGGGGTTTTATGTGTAGGGTGTGCGAGCAAGGAAGTTGGTTTTTTCCGGGTCACCCTCGAATTTCAGTATAATAACAAATCCACCCCTTAAAAGTGGGCTATTCCCTGAACTTGCCAGTCAACTACTTTTTCTCACTTTTCTTTGTTTCGTTTTTGTTTTTTGTTTCTTTTTTCTTTTTTCTTTTTTCCCTTTTCTAATGACCAGCGTTCTTCGCATTAGTTTTTTTTTTTTTTTTTCAACGCACAAAATTTTTGAGTAAGTTAAAATTAATGTATAGAATAATTTAAGTTATAGAATAAAATTAAAACTGTATTAAGCATTTAACATGACAAAAAGAGAATAATGAATGATGGATTTTTGATAATATGAATTTATGAGTTTGTAGGTTTTGTGAAGTATGACATTATTAAGTCATCATTTTTAAATGATAATTTAGAAGATAAATTTGAAATATTAAAAAAAAATGGTATTCAAACTTTTTCTTATATTGAATTCTCAATTTTATCCTTCAAATTGTACTCTCTATTTTAATTGTCAAAATAATTAAATGCAAACACGGTAAAAAATAGAAATACTTTTAATTTTATACATAAAATAACATTTCTTTTTATAATAGTAAGTATAAATAGTTTAAATTTCAAAAAGGTTATAAGTCAATTATAAAGTTCATGAGTTCACAAATGTAACACCCGAATTTTAGAAAACAAGAATTGGAAAAATCAAGAATTTTGATTGGTCGAATTTTAGGGCTCAAAATCAATAAAAAGGACTTGATTACAAGAATTTTGAAATCTTTGGGGTCATTTTGCAATTTTTAGAAAACTTAATTGGATGATATTTTCAAATTTTGGGGTTGCATGGTATTTATTTTGGGTCAAAGGGTCTAATCTTATGCACTAAGATTTTCTGGGAGCCTGATAGAAGGAAGACCAAATTTGATGGACTTAACTGAAGGATGCTGGAATTTTTAGGGCCAAATCGAAAAGTTAGAAAAGTTCAATAATATATACATATAT
This sequence comes from Jacaranda mimosifolia, assembly GCA_018894105.1. Classification (NCBI taxonomy): domain Eukaryota; kingdom Viridiplantae; phylum Streptophyta; class Magnoliopsida; order Lamiales; family Bignoniaceae; genus Jacaranda; species Jacaranda mimosifolia. The sequence goes on along the minus strand of CM032122.1, from coordinate 32,955,024 downwards.
ATATATATATATCAACTTATCATTTCTACCCTCATTTTCATCCATCTTCTCCACCAAAGCCCCCCCTCTCTTTCCCTCCGGCGACTGCCCTAAACCTTAAACCAAACCGTTAGTTTGCTTCCTCCCATCACCAGTTTCACGTTGACACCTTGCATGGAGCATTCGATGCAACTGACCACCGAAAACCGAAAGCCCAAGAAACCCACTTCCAACGGGCATGGCGGACGCCGGTGAAACCATGGCCAACCGAGTATCTGGGCGAATTTTTTGAAAGCCCGCAGCTTGAGGACCTCAGTGTTCCAAGGTGATTTTTGAGCTTTTAAGGGGAGTTTGAGGCTTTTCCTGTTGAAGAAGTTGAAAACAAAGCGGAGCATTGGAAAGCTCACGGTGAGAGGCACCTTTGGGTGGTGGCGCTAAATTTTGCGGCGGTGACGACAGTGAGACACTTTTGTCTTCTCGACGCGACGATCACACTCGTGTGCTTAGTTTGTGATTTTGGATATCCTATAATCGCATCTTGTGTTGGAAGTTGGGAATGATATTGGAATATATGTATATATGTGTGTGTGTGTGTATATATACATGTATATTGTACTATTTCTCCTACAAATCTTGTAATATGTCAATTGAGGATGTGATATATGAAGTTGGACATATACCTCATGCTTGGATATATATATATATACACATGTACAATGGGCCCAGATATGTAGTAATATGTGGTAACTTGGATTAATTAAAGTTTATTAAATGATTAAACCCTAACTTGAGGATTTTATATATATTTGGGACCTAAGTATTGACATTGAAGATAATCTTGTTAAATGGACTGTTGTTATTAATTTGGGACGATGTATGAGGAAAATTATATGATTTAAGGGCTATATTACATTCTATTATTGGGATCGAAATAATTTCGTAATTATTTCTATAGTAATCGTCTTAATTAGCATATCTCGTACCGATAGATTTGATTGAATCCTGATTACTGTATTAGTTGGTTAATTAGAGGTTTTAGGGACTATTAATAGTTTAATTATGCGTATTAAGAATCAAAGGAGGATTGTAATGGTAAATACCCTTTTGTTTAGCTGACGATGAAACAGGTCTTGCCGACCAATAAGATTGCTGACTGTGGTTGCTATATCTAAGAACTACAAAGGTGAAGGTCTGCCAATCTGGCACTTCTCATACTATCTGTTATTGTGATGAACCTCTGTGTGGGTTTTCTATTTCTGTTTCTGTACCGTACTCTGATTTGTTTGAATTCTGATTGTTATCTGTTATCTGATATGAACATCTCTCTGAGGGTTATCATTTGTTATTAATTTCGATTTCTGTCTGTTCTGGCGCCCAAAACTCCTATATTTTATCTGTACCGTTCTGTTATCTGTTATCTTTTGCCTTGTCGGTACCTCTGTTATCCGTTACAGCTTTTAATTGGCCATGTTGGCTTATTTGGACTGTTTACTGCTATTATTTTGCATTGTACGCATTTTTATACTATTCTAAATTGTCTGTACTGTTATCTGTTTGATTTGCTATCCGACTATCTGTTATCTGCTCGATCAATTATTTGACTGTATGTTATATGTCTGTACTGTTATTTCGGGATGTTGATCCCTGCTATGTGAGCATGGGATAAGTCGTAAGCCCTGGAACGTTAATCTCTGCTGTGTGAGCATGGGATAAGTCATAAGCCCTGAATTTTGATTAAGTAATGGGACGTTAATCCCAGCTGTGTGCGTGGGATAAGACGTAAGCCCAAAACTCGTGAGATAAGGAAATCTGATTGACATGTTCTATTTCATTTTCTAACTATATTCTGATTGCTCATATTCCATTCATGGAGCAACAAGGTTGCGAAAATTTATTGGTCTAGATTGGGCCATTGTCCAGGCCAGATGAACCATTTGTATTTCTTTCCAAACTGATTTGATTGAAATGGACCATTCCTCGCGAATTGATCCGATTGAGATAATCCCGGGCCATTCAAGTCGACAGCCACAACTCCTAAGCTAGTTTCTATTGATAATCTTGAAATTTGAAAATGTCTGTTTTGCCCAACTGTATTTTGATTGCCTATTATGATCTATTTGTCTGTTTGTATCCAGTCTGCCTCTAATCTGACTGTTCTGTCTTATTGTACTCTGTCTGTAATCGCTTGATATGTTGTTGTTCCGATTGACTAATGATAATATGTTGAGTTGATTCTTCATTAACAGATCCTTATAGTTACTATTACGATTATCCCTCACTAAGTCTTTGGACTTACCCTCCCTTGTATTACTTTGATTTTCTCAGACAAGGATAAGTGATGGATGCAGATTTCTGGTTTGAACTAGAGGAAATTATCTCTTGTAATATAATAGGTCTTTGAATGTATATATGGAATCATTTGATATTTAGTTTGAACTTGAGACATTGTGATGATATCATGTTGATGCTGATGACTTAAGGCATGTAAATGTGGCTAGATATAAGAAGGTGAATCATGGCATTGATGACTTGATGAGTCAATTAAGTTTGAAATTTTTGCTGCTTCTGATAAATTAGATTTGAGATTTGGTGGCATATGTTTAGTATATGTGCTGCATGTTTAGGGTTTATTTAAGATTTGTTTAAGTTGGAATCCATTGCTATTTTTGATAAATTTGAAATGTTTGATTATGGGTCTATTGATATTGTGGGTTCAATTTAAGATTATACTGTGTGGCGCCTCGGCTTAGGTGCCGTCCCAAGTGGGGGTGCTACATAGGTGGTATCAGAGCTTAGGTTTTGATAACCTAGGTTCATGTGGGAATGACTGTTGTGATTGAATCTGATTGGCTTGCTAGAGACTTAATTTGAATTAAGGATTATATAGGATATAAACCTTTGGGATAGGAGAACATGAACTACTAGGACTTGCTCCTAGAATATGAGTGTGAAAATGAAGATTTTTGGGTGACTTAGAAACTGAGCTTGAATTTAGAAATGTTTTAAATATGGATACTTAAATTCAGGAATACCTAAGTTATGTCAAGATATGATTTTGGAATATTGAACTTTAGGTACTTTGCGTATTGGGAGTTTTGTGTAATTCGGAGATTTAAGATGAATTTGAGAACTGCAAGATGTTCATGGGATCTTATCGTTTATCGTAGAATGATTAAGACTTGCGTATTTTTTAGTTTGATTTAGTTTCATAACAATCATTTCCTTTCTTTTATCTTTGGAAGCTTGGCAGAATCGATAAAGTTGATGGCTTCTCAAGGAAGTTTTGGTGCACCTACTCCACCCAGAATGGGATAACGGGGTAGACCTCCTAGGCAAAAGGTCGCTAACCGACGAGTTCCTAGGTAGGAAGCACCTGCCTACCCATAGTCGATACCAGATGAGGAAGTTTCTCAAACTCATTCGATGGATCAACTTATGGTAGATCCGCTGGCAGGGCCTGATCATCGAGGTAGATAGAGGCGCAGGCAACCGGCGGTTAGAGCAAGGGTAGCAAAGGCAGTTACAGAGGATTGAGCCCTCGAATGATTTCTTCATTTCAATCCCCCGAAGTTCTTGGGAGGTCCTGATGATAGTAAGCCTAAGAATGGATCGAGAGTTTGGAGAATATTTTTGAGATACTGCGTTATTTGGATGAACGGAGGGTTTGATTTGCCACATTCCTTCTAGAAGGTTCCACTCGGAGTTGGTGGAAGATGATTGATCGAAGATGGACGGTTCAAGGAACCTGCCGAACTTAGGAGAATTTCACCCGAGATTTCATGAGCAAATTTGTGCCAGAAGTGGTGAAACAAGCAAGTGAAAGAGAGTTTATGGACCTTGTATAGGGGACACAGTCTGTAAGTCAGTATGAGGCTACTTTTAGCTGACTGATATAATATGCTCCCTACATACAAGATGACGAAGGTTGACAGGCACGATGATTCGTATAAAGGCTGCGGCTAGAGCTTAAGCAAGGTTTGGCTACTTGTGATTTGCCAAATCTCAATTTGGCAGTAAGTAGGGCACTGCAACTTGAGTCAGAGCTGTAGAAAATTCGAAAGATTAAGAATAAGGGCCACAAGGAAAAGATACGCTCTGAGGAGTAGAGTGATATCAGAAGAAAGCAACTGAGACTCTAAGTTGGAAGTACCACTCAGCTAGCCCCTCATTCTGGAAAGAAGGCAAATTTAACCCAAGAGATGGCACTCAAACAATGTGAATTCTGTGGGGGATTTGGCCATAAAGAGTCTAGATATTGGAAAAAACAAGGCAGATGTGTGGGTTGTGGTAGCGACCAACACTTTATGAGAGATTGCCCCATATGGAAAGGCCTAACATCCACAGAAAAGGGAAAACAGATGGTAGGAGCTAGTGGGAGATAGAATGTCCAAGCTCGTGCGTATGCCCTGACAAGAGAAGAAGCACCGGATCCTCCTGAGATGGGGTAGAGGTTGATTTCCCTAAGGTAGAGATAATAGTCAACTGGAAGAGATCAAAAATGTGATCGAAGTTCATAGTTTTTCTGAGTCTTGTTGGCTATTAGTGAAGAGTGTGTAGAATCTTTGTTAGAGTTTCAGATTACTGAAGATTTTGTGTATATATCTATGTTCAACATGTGCAATAAGAACTAATACCGACTAGATATCAATTAATAGAACGCTCTGTTTAATTGATGTAGGTAAGTGCAGTTTGCCACTGGAAGTTTCCTATCTACCAAATGGCATCACCAAATCTTACCGCAATGAATTTCCTTGGTCAAAAAAATCTAGAAGAAGATACCACAGAGCGGAGATGCCCAATAAATGTTGAGGAAATGACACGAGAACCACAAATACATTTGACCGCGAGGGGAGAAGTTATAAGGTAGATAAGTGCAATGCCTCAGCAGCAAGGTTAGGTAGATAGCTTCAAGAGAAATGAAGAGCCTTCAGAATTTGGGACTTTAGCACATTTCCTGAGGTTCTATCCCCCAACGCTCATGGGTGAATCGGACCACCAAAAGACGGAGGCTTGGATCAGGGAGATCGAAGATATCTTCCAAATGTTAGATTACCCTGAAGACCTCAAACTCACATATGTTGCTCATTTGTTAAAGGGAACTATAGGTCAATGGTGGACCTTGGTAAGTCAACGATGGGAATATAGGAAGGCCCCTCATACCTGGGATAATTTTGTGTAGGAATTCATGGATAGATTCACACCACGAGACGTAAGATATGCCCAAAAATAAGAATTTGAGAATCTTGCCCAAGAAGATATGACCATGTGGCAGTGTGAAGCAAGATTCAGTAGGTTGTTGCGGTATGCCCCACAGATATGGAGGAAAGAAGAGTATAAGACTGAGAAATTTGTTAAGGGATTGAGATTGGAGATACGACAAATCCTTATGCCTTGAGAGCAGTCTAACTCTGAAGAAGTCGTAGCGAGAGCCTTGCATGTAGAGCAAGAACTTCTTAAAGTATCTACCAATGAGAAGAAGGGCAAGCGAGGAAAAGTTTCTGATCTATAACTTTTTGCGAGTAGTGAAGGTGAGTCAGCTAAGAAACGATTGAAGGTCTAACCTGGGATGTCAAAAATAAAATGTGGATTTTGTAAAGCTTTCAATCATGAGGAATCTAGCTGCTGGAAAAAACTAGGAATGTGTATGGGATGCGATAGCAATCAACATCTATTTCGAGACTGCCCCAGAAACAAACTGTCAACCTCAGGTGCAAAAGGGCAAAGAAAATGGGTGACCAAAGGTTCTGACTAAGTTCTAGATTGTCAGAAGAGAATCTGACACTACATATTTTGGCTTCATGACCTAGACGAAGTTTAAGGAGTAGTAGGCTATAGGTTATGTTTGTACCTAGTATGTTTAAGTTTTGTGAATTTGTGTTTAATTGTTTGGGAATGTATGATAAGTTATGAATTTGGCATGTTAAGTTTGAATTTGACTACTCTTTAATGCATATTATGTAAGTATGAACTTATGATGTTGTTAATTCCGTGTTACTTTAATAGTTTCATGGTATCTTAAATAAGAGCATGCACTCTGTCGAAACTTAAATGAAGGATATTTTAAGTATTGAAATGAAAGGTGATTGAAGTAACAAGAAACAAGAATGTTATATGTATCGCGTTAATTGAGGTTCATCTAATCGAAGATGAGAATATGTGGGCCAGATTCTTTTAAGGGGGGAGGATTGTAACACCCCTAAAAGTCAAAATTTTGGAAAACAAGAATTGGGATAATCAAGAATTTTGATTGGTCGGATTTTAGGGTTCGAAATTAATAAAAATGACTTAATTGCAAGAATTTTGAAATCTTTGGGGTCAATTTGCAATTTTTAGAAAATTTAATTGGATGACATTTTCAAATTTTGGGGTTGCATGGTATTTATTTTGGGTTAAAGGGTCTAACTTATGTACTAAGATTTTTTGGGGGCCTAATTGAAGGAAGACCAAATTTGGTGGACTCTTGGAATTTTTTGGGGCCAAATTGAGAAGTTAGAAAAGTTCAATTATATATATATACATACATACATATATCAAATTCTCATTTCCACCCTCATCTTCATCCATCTTCTCCACCGAAGCCCCCCCCACTCTCCCTCTGGCGATTGCCCTAAACCTCAAACTAAATTGTTAGTTTCCTCCCATCACCAGCTTCATGTTGACACCTTGCACGCGGCGTTCTAGGCGGCGGACCACCGAAATCGAAAGCTCGAGAACCCCACTTTTGACAGGCATGGCGGACGCCGACAAAACCACGACCAATCGAGTATCTGGGTGACTTTTTTGAAAGCCCACAGCTGGAGGACCTCGGTGGTGCTATTGCATAATCGATCCATGCGGCGGCGAAGGTGAAATTTGGGAAAAACTTAACAGTGGAGCAAGGCAATTTTTGAGCTTTCGAGGCGGAGTTTGAGGCTTTTCTCAGTGAAGAAGTTGAAAACAAAGCTGAGCATTGGAAAGCTTACGGTGAAAGGCACCTATAGGTGATGGCGCTGAATTTTTTGGCGACTGGCGGCCTGCGGCGGACAGCAGCAGTGAGACAGTTTTGTCTCCTCGATGTGACGATCGCACTCATGTGCTTGGTTTGTGATTTCGGATATCCTATAATCGCATCTTATGTTGGAAGTTGGGAATGATATTGGAATATATATATATATATATATATATATACATGTATATTGTACTATTTCTCCCACAAATCTTGTAATATGTCAATTGAGGATGTGATATATGAAGTTGGACATATACCTCATGCTTGGATATATATATGTACATGTACAGTAGGCCCGAATATGTAGTACTATGTGGTAACTTGGATTAATTAAAGTTTATTAAAGGATTAAACCCTAACTTGAGGATGTTATATATATTTGGGACCTAAATATTGACATTGAGGATAATCTTGTTAAATGGACTGTTGTTGTTAATTTAGGACAATGTATGAGGATAATTATATGATTCAAGGGCTAGATTACATTCTATTATTGGGATCGAAATAATTTCTTAATTATTTATGTAGTAATCATCTTAATTAGCATATCTCGTACCAATAGATTTGATCTAATCCTGATTATTGTATTAGTTGGTTAATTAGAGGTTTTGGGGACTATTAATAGTTTAATTATGTGTATTAAGAATCAAAGGAGGATTGTAATGGTAAATACCCTTTTGTTTAGCTGACGACGAAGTAGGTCTTACCGACCAATAGGATTGCTGACTGTGGTTGCTATATCTGAGAACTACAAAGGTGAGGGTTTGCCAATCTGGCACTTCTCATACTATCTGTTATTGTGATGAACCCCCATGTGGGTTTTCTATTTCTGTACCGTACTCTAATTTATTTGAAATCTAGAAATTACTTGAATTTTGATTGTTATATGTTATATGATATGAACAACCCTATGAGGGTTATCGTTTGTTATTAATTTTGATTTCTGTTTGTTCTGGCGCCCAGAGCTCCTATCTGTTATCTGTTATTGTCTGTTATATGTTTCATCATGTTCTGTTATCTTTTGCCTTACCGGCACATCTGTTATCCGTTACAACTTTTAATTGGCCATGTTGGCTTATCTGGACTATTTACTGCTATCGTTCTATCTTGTCGGCATTTCTGTACTATTCCAAATTGTCTATACTGTTATATGTTCGCTTTGCTATCCGACTATCTATTATCTGTTTGATCAGTTATTTGATTGTATGCTATCTATCTGTACTGTTATTTCAGGACTTTAATCCCTGCTATGTGAGCATGGGATAAGCCGTAAGCTCTGGGATGTTAATCCCTACTGTGTGAACATGGGATAAGTCGTAAGCCCTAAATTCTAATTAAGTAATAGGACGTTAATCCCGGTTATGTGCCTGGGATAAGCCGTAAGCCCAAAACTCGTGAGATAAAGAAATATGATCGACATGTTTTATTTTGTTTTCTAACTGTATTCTGATTGCTCATATTCCGTTCATGGAGCAACTAAGTTGCGAAAGTTTCTTGATCTAGATCGGGCTGTTGTCTAGGCTGGATGAGCCATTTGTATTTTCTCCCGAACTGATCCAGTTGAGATGATCTCGGGCCATTCGAGCCGACAACCACAACTCCTGAGTTAGTTTCTACTAATAATCTTGAAATCTGAAAATATCTGTTTTGCCCGACTGTTTTTTGATTGCCTATTATGATCTATTTGTATCCAGTCCACCTGTAATCTGAATGTTCTGTCTGATTGTACTCTATCTGTAATCTCTTGGTATGCTCTTGTTCTGATTGACTAATGATAATTTGTTGAGTTGATTCGTCTTCGACAGATCCTTATAGCTACTATTACGATTATCCCTTACTAAGTCTTTGGATTTACCTCTCCTTGTATTACTTTGATTTTCTCAAACAGGGATAAGTGATGGATGCGGATTTCTGGTTTGAACTGGAGGAAATTATCTCTTGTAATAGACAGATGTTTGAATGTATACATGGAATCACTTGAATAATCAGCTTGAACTTGAGACATTGCGATGATATCATGTTGATGCTGATGACTTAAGGCATGTAAATGTGGCTAGATGTAAGAAGGTGAATCATGACATTTACTCGATGATTTGATGAGTCAATTAAGTTTGAAATTTTCGCTGTTTCTGATAAATTGGATTTGAAATTTGGTGGCATGTGTTTAGTATATGTGATGTCTGCTGCTATTTCTGATAAGTTTGAAATATTTGATTATGGGTCTATTGATTTGTATTGTGGGTTCAATTAAGATTGAACTGTATGACGCATCGGCTTAGGTGCTGTCTCGAGTGGGGGCGCCACAACAAACTTTAGTTTTTAGTTAAAACATGCTATACTATTTAATAATAACGTTTGAGAAATAACTTTCAATTCATATTATTTGATAATAAATTTAAATTGCTTTTTAATTTATAAAATTAAAGCTCTTCAATACTAGCTTTTATCTATACCCATAAAATGCTATACTATTTAAGAATAATTTTTGATTGTGTAATCATATATTTGCTCTATCTTTTTTCACAACTTTGTTATTAGTAACTAAGATTAAAAGTAACCACGACAATTTTCATCTTGACATTGACGCAACATAAAAATTTAAATTTTATTGGAGCCTTTTCGTGTTGAAGTAGAAATAATTCAATCTACATTTGATCAAAATTTTGGGTTAGGTCAACTTAATTTTCAAACTAATTTGAAGAATTTGAAAATTTTGAAAAATGTATTTGAATGATACTTGAATTCAACCCAACCTATAATGATTTGATCTATTTGAAAACATAAAATGAAAATATCATGTCAGTAATTTTATAATAATAAAATATTAAAGTCCAAATCTATCATGAATTTAAAATTTCTCGTTCTCTTATCTTTTATGAATTTCTTTCTTGAAGAAACATCTTTGCATCAAATTTTACTTGGGATGTTTCTTCCTTTTAGCAATAAATACACGGATTAAATAATTTAATACATTTTTCTTATTATAATTTGTACATACAAATTATTATATCTATGAGACACATGTTATATTCGATATGTTTTTATGTTAGGAAACATATTTCCTTACTTCATCCAACTATAATATATGGATTACTACATTTATTTGAGTGAATATTATATATGTTATTTGAGTAACGAGAGATAGTAACTAGTTTTGTATTTTTTTTCCATGTTAACTATTTATTTATGATTTTTTAAACTACTACTAACCTATTGTACATATACATATTCATAAACTTCATTTGTAAGTTCATATAATCATATTTTTATAATAGCTCGGAAGAACTAGTTTTAGAAAAAAATAGTTTTAAAAACTGAGCTAATTACAATAATTAATTTAGTCGTGGAAGATTCAATATAACAATAAAAAAGGGGGACTAAATTGCAATTATCTCAACAAGTGAAATAAATAAATAAATACAACATGAAAAGCATGGTAATGATAACATACAAATCAGAAGTGGCAGCAGGCATCTGCTAATCAGATCAGCAGCAGGGGACTCCATTAGTCCAGCCTTCTCCGTACCTCCGTCCCTTGACAAATTTCCCCACAAAAATTCAATCTAGAAATTTCAATTTTCCTGCTGAATAATTTTGATTGGCTACTGCAATGGCAACTCGGTACTGGGTGGCGTCTCTTCCCGTTGGGCAAGGCTCATCTGCCTCTTCTTTATGGAGTCGCCTTCAAGAATCCATCTCCAAACAAGCCTTTGACACCCCTCTTTATAGAGTACTTTGATTTACATTGTTCATATTTATTTGTGTTTTTTCTTCTTTTTTTTTTCCCTTTTTTTTTTTTGTCATGGCAAATAATAGATCTACATTTATAGACTCTTGTCGTTGCCCCGTAACTGAAAAAAAATTGCTGTGTTTTATATAAGGAACGTGTTTTCACTGGTTTTGCAGTTCAACATTCCAAATCTGCGTGTTGGCACCCTGGATTCACTGTTGGCTCTAAGCGATGATCTATTGAAGGTTAATTGTTTGAAAATTTTCAATCAATTTTATTTACATTATTAAGGGTTTGGGGAAAAAAGCGTTTATTGGATTGATGTTTGGATTTATTTGTTTATTTATCTATTTTTTGTTGTTACAGGCTAACAGCTTTATTGAAGGAGTGTCGCACAAAATCCGACGACAGATTGAGGAATTGGAGAGGGTCTCCGGAGTTGTTAGTAGCTCTCTTACTGTTGATGGAGTTCCTGTTGATTCTTATCTTACTAGGTGGTTGTTCATTTTTGACATTTACTTTACTAGATTTTTAAAACTATGAGTAATTGGGTTTGACAAATATTTTGTGATTCATATAGGTTCGTATGGGATGAAGCGAAGTATCCAACAATGTCACCACTTCGGGAGATTGTGGACGGAATTCATGTACAAATTGCCAAAATTGAGGATGATCTCAAGGTATGGTTGCCCGTCGAAGTTAATAGCCACTCACATTGGTTTGATGCTAACTTTGTCAATGGTGAATCTGAAAATCCTGTCTTTGATGTTAATTTTGAGGAAGTGCTACAAAATTGCGATTGTGGGTTCGGAGCTAATGGTATTGACTAGATTAATATTGTCTTGTAACTAAATTGTGACTAGGAGATAGGATCCAAATCCTAAAGATACCAGATTAACTTATGTGGTTAAAGATTTAAGCCTTAAATCTCATATCATCATTCCCCCCCCCCCCCCCCACCCCAAACCTCCCCCCTCTCAATCCTGTGTGATTGTTGGGGTGGAATGCACCAAGATAACACTAACATGACTTATATTATATTTCCATGATTTACACGTTTCCAATCAATACCATAAGTTTAAATTTGCACGCGTTATATTAGTTTCCTTGACCTCAAGATTTTCTAATTGTAGTCCATGGTAATCCACATGCAACTTCTTAGTTTTCCTCTAAGTCTCTGATTCCTAATACATTTCTTGTATTCTAATATTTATCTTTCGTTTTTCTAAGGTTTCCTAATAGTTAATGTTTTCTCGGCTTTGCAAAAATAATTTTTTTTTTCCCTTCAAATATCATGATTTCGGCTTAAAGATTAAAAACTCTCATAACCAGTACAACAAACTGTTTCTTCCTTAGAATAAGTCCCTTCTCTTAAATATTCATTGACCAATCGCTTCCTCGCCAAAATCTGTTTGGCCTGACCACTTTTGTATACCTTTGTGGTGTTCTGAAAGACGATAAGCAGCAAACAGAAGTAATAACTATTCGAAAGTGATGATTAAGGACTGCTAGGAAGAATAGCTCAAATAGTTGGTTATTAGATATCTTGAAGCGTTCATATCAAATATCATGTACAGTGCACTCCTATGTGTTAGATAAATTTTGAAGCTATTGAAATATATAGAAGAAAAGCTTGAATTGCCAAACTGTTGGATCCTCTTTGGGTTGGTTATCATCGACATTCCTATGATCACTATGTAAAAGTTTAAAAACAAATAGCTTTACTTTTCGGATTTTTTAAGATAAAAATCAAATTAATCATGCATTTTATAGTTAAAAAACACATTGTTACAAAAGAAATTTAATCAAATTTTGCTCCTTTTCCCAGCTAATATGACCCAAGCAATTTAAACTTAGGGTTAAGACGCAGATATTCACACACTTTGCCGTTAGACATCGGTAACTTAGGATATTGGAAAATTGTTGTGTGTTTTATGGATGAAAGTTCAGAAAAAATAGTTAAACCAAGTAACTGAAAATATTGAACCCCATTGTCCTCTTCATGCGGAATGCTGAACAGGCAAAAAGTACCATTTTTTTCCAAACTAACTTGGATACAAGAGCGAATTCAATTAGTTAAAGGAGGTTGTCTACTTTCAATTATGATGACTGATCTACTCTAGCAATGCCCTTTCCCTTTCAATGATACAAAAGTACATCCAGGGTGGACTCATCAGTTGATAATTGAAAAGTTGAACATGCACATCACACAAATGATGCTGTTATTACAAACTTAATTATATTGTTCCATGTAAAGATATACCAAACTAAATAGTTTTCTGGCACATGAAGATTTATTTGTTTCAGGAACAATTCTTTCAATCTGGCATTACATTCACATTGCAATATAATTTCCTCATCCGTGTTTGACCATGTTTTTTGTTGCTTTTTATAAATTCAATATACTCTAGACGCAAGGCTGGCATGTCTAGTCTATAGCGTTGAACGCTTCCTAAGCATGTTACAGCTGGTTGGATTTTATCTCACAGGTTCGTGTTGCTGAGTATAATAATGTGCGCAGCCAACTCAATGCCATAAATCGGAAGCAGGCTGGAAGGTATGTGATTCATCTGAAGCTTACTGATCTAGATTTGAGATTGTGATAACTACTACGGGCAAGGTATGAATGCAGCTTGGTATGTTCTCTGTTATTTATTCATCAACTGGAATGCATGTGTATTAGTGATTGGATAGGTTTGTTTGCAAGATATGGTAGATATTGAAAAAGTACGTAAAGTTTGCCATTTATCTGATGCCTACAGAACGATTAATTTTGGAAGGAAAATTTAGCTCATGCAGGCATACTGAGTTACATAAATGTTCTCACGGTTTAGCATTCATGCTCCCCTGTTCCCTTCAAGTCAAACATATAATCAGCTGTACACCTTTTAGGCTGCTGGTGGCACAAATTGTAAGAGTCCATTTCTTGTTTGGTATTTTTTACGGCGGTTAATGAACCAGCTTTCTTGAAACTTCTTTTGAATAAAAATGCTTCCTGCTAAAATTTGGGAGAAGTGAAAATTGAGGCTACAATATTTGACTTCTCGAGTGGACGTTAATCCTGCAATCAACCAAGACTTCAAATGCACTCCTTATATCTAAAAATCTATCTAGAAGTGTTGCCTAAATGCTCATGGAATATGGGGAATCTACTGGACATTAAGCATGGGATGACTATTAGCTCAAGAAATTCTAGATGCAGCAATGAGAGCTTCTCTATACATCATGGATGCTATTGTTTTAAATTCTTTGTTTGTTTTGAACGTATGTGTTGGAGGAAAACTGTGATTTTAGGATAAAGATGATAAATTTATTATTAAGTGCCTGGTTGAACTTGAGCCTAGGAGGATGGGTTCTACTAAGATAAAAATATCCCTTGGTCTGGGATCAATTTCAATTGGGAGTTAGCCTGACCTTGGCCTATAGCTTTGTAAACAGCATCAGATGGTTTAGCATATTGTAGCTGCAGTAGAGCTGCTATGCCTTAAGCCTGATACTCTGCCTTCTAATCTACCCACATTATTATTTTCTCCTGCAATTTCAAATTTACCTGGTGAAAAATGTTGTCAATGCAATCAATAGTTATGTCAAACCTTCAAAAAGCAGATATGCTAAAGCTAATAAGAATAATGAAAGAGAAGGATCATTTAACGGAAAAAGGGAGTATCCTAGGTTACATGATTCTCTGTCATATTGCCATGTACTTGACCTACATTGCAAGGTTGCCTAATGATTGGAAGTGTGATGCACATGTGTGATTGTTTTTTATTAGAAAAATGTTATGGATAATTGATTTATTCTAGTCGCTCTCTCTCTCTCTCTCATGAGTGCTTGCTTGGCGTGGGAATGAATTTTGTAGAATTTGTAGGTGGTTGGCAGTGGGAATATTGTTACAGCATGCTTAGAGACTACCATATTTAAGTATAACAGAAATTCTATTGTTACTTGCCACTTGAACTTCTAGCTGATGTAAATAATTTCTCATCGCAGCTTAGCTGTTCGTGACATTTCCAATTTGGTAAAGCCACAGGACATCATTAATACGGAACACTTAACAACCCTCCTTGCGATTGTTCCACATTATTCTCAGAAGGATTGGTTATCAAGCTATGAAACACTGACGACTTATGTGGTAAGTACTCCATTTAACAGTTATGAAGCAGTCCAGTTATTCTTTCAGATTTGCACTTTAGGAAGCCCCCCCTGCATTTCAGCATTAATTGCCACATTTTGCAAGGTCTACATTTTTCAGTCCTGAAATTTGTGAATTTCCAAGGTCCACTTTTTCTCATACTCATTATATCTGAAAATTGGCGCTGTGCTTGCTTGTCGGCCATTAAGTTTGTAGTATTATTTTCTTAAATATGTTGAATATGTTTTGCATTAGAAAGGTCCAACTTTTGATTTTACTAATTGTGTTAGGTCCCCAGATCCTCCAAGAAGCTCCATGAGGACAATGAATATGCTCTATATACTGTAACATTATTCAGTCGTGATGCTGACAATTTTAGAACCAAGGCACGGGAAAGAAATTTTCAAGTGAGTTATTGATCGTTCCATTTATGCAGTCTGTCTCATCTCCTGTGGTGGGAATATCTTGCTGCACTGAATACAGAGTGGTATATATGATTGAAATCAGTTCTGGGCACAGTCCCCACTAATAATAGGTTTAATTTTTGTGTGATTTAGATTCGTGATTTTGAATATAATTCAGAAACACAAGAGAGTCGGAAGCAGGAGCTCGAAAAGCTGATGCAAGACCAGGAAACATTGAGAAGCTCTTTGTTACAATGGTGCTATACCAGTTATGGAGAGGTATTTTTCCCCACCTACTAGTTGCTGAAACTTAGGCCTTTTTTGGTTTCATCTCCCAGGAGCATTTTCCACCTGGGGGAATGAAACCAAACAATCTGGTTCATTCCCCAAGATCATTATCCAAAACTACCCATGAAACATCCCTAGAATAGCCCTCCTCTTATTCCCCATGACATATATAATTATTACATATATACATATAGTTTTTTTTCACATCATAATTATACATATCATATCTTCACCCACTATTGAAACATAAAAGGTACTTATTTGACATGTCTCTTCCCAAAATAAAACGACACCCACCAGTCTTTCCCAAAATAATCTCTGACCACTTCCTAAAAGAAAACCAAATATACATTGCATTCTCCAACTCCTCCCCAAAATTCATTCTCCAAAACAACCAAAATAAAACCAAGCATGGCCGTAGTTTTCTCTTTTTTGTTTCTGTGGTCCTATGTGGATAAACTTGATTATAGACTCTGGGGGTGTTAAAGTGCCTTGGTTGCATGAAGAAACATTATCATATGGAAGTAGGCACTAATTTTTGTAACTGTCCCATTGGCATATTTAGGAACTGTCTTTTTGCTTCCATTGTTGCCAACAATCTGATCTCTGCTAATGCTGAACATTTGAGGAAGTAAAAATTTTCCTGTCTGTTACATATTACTTTAGGCAGGCCAATAGTCAGCCTAATCTTGGTCTGAACCGCAACAATTCATTAAACTTGAAACGCAGATTTCTCTTATGCATGAATACTGTTCTCTGGGTTAGTTATTTTCATGCATGCTTAGATTGTTTCATGTATTAGAAGACATTCAGATACTTTCCTTCTCGAGATGTCATTAACACACTGCCCTAAATATAGTTTTATAGCTTAAAATGATGATGACATTTACTAATAATGTGTAGGTAACAAGCTTTTTAGCTGCCACTGGAAGTGAGAACCTATTCTATAGCTCTCTGTATAAATTCTCTAGGTTCATCCCTACCTCATAATCAAAGGAAGGAAACCTATTGACAGCACTTCATCATCTTTCTATTTTATCCCCATAAAAAATATTTAACGTAAACTCTGTTGAGCTTGCTTTTGAGTCACTGCCATCCTCCTGCCTCAAGAAATTTCGCAATCCTCCTCTCCGAAACACACACACTTTTCCCAACATAAGAAAAAGAAAAAGGCAAAAGAAATATGAAGTTTCATCATTTATCCCTGATTCTTGTCATGTTAATGTTGGGATTCTTTCAGAGTTTGCCTCTATTTGGTCCACAGGTTTTTAGCTCCTGGATGCACTTCTGTGCTGTACGTGTCTTTAGCGAAAGCATTCTCCGATATGGTCTGCCTCCATCATTTTTGGTAAATTAAACTGCCTATTCCTATAATTTCTGCTTCTTTGCTTTTTTCTTATTTGGACATGCTGCAACTTAAATTGCTATGCTGAGAGATCCTATAACTTTCTATTCCAGTCTGTTGTATTGTCACCATCTGTGAAAAGTGAGAAGAAAGTTCGCTCCATTCTGGAGGGACTGTGCAGCACTTCAAATAGGTACTACCTTGTGAATTGTGAGCTTTTCATTCATTTTTGTTAGTTTCTTCTACCACTTTTTGACAAAATGCTGGCAAACTTTGACCTCGTTGGACTTGGACTAAGAGGGTGTTCGGGTCAGCTTATTTTAAGAGATCTTATAATCTCTTACAAGATGTTTTTGGAACTTATAAGATCCTAAATCTTATTTTATAAACAAACTCTTAAAGTGTTTGGATAAAATAAGATCTCAAGCTTTATAAGATGTTGGTAATGACAACTTTGTAATTGATAAGATCAAACAAAGGAGTATTTTAAAATCTCAAAAATAAATTAGGAAACTCCTTTACCTTTTTAGGAAGAACTTATAGCATCTTATTTTAGAACTTATAAGCTCCTTTTTGAAATTTTTTACTGTAACATCTTATAAACTAGCAAACATCTTATAGGATATTTTTAAGAGCTTAGCATCCTCCAACTCTCCAATTATAACGAGATCATGCAATCTGCTCTAGAGGATGTCTGTGGCATAAAATGTTAACCCATCGATTCATCAATTTTGTTATCTTTACGTTGAACAGAAATACTAAAATTAAGCACGTGGCACCATATCTATTTTTGTCGATAAGTTCTAACGAAAGCGACGTGTGTAAACCTCTGCAAGTGTTAAAAACTTAGAGCATTTACTATCAAATGGTTTGGATGGTTTGCCATAGGTCCCCTCTCGAAGCAGATATAGTGTCTTTTTGATTAAACGACCCAAATATGTTCCTCCCAGTCCGGCACCTTATGAACTGTCATCTCTTTCAAATATTTGACTAGAGGAAGCTTTTGTCAGTCCATCATTTCTCTTCTTTGTTTGACTGCAGCGCATACTGGAAAACAGAGGACGAAGGAGGGGTGGGTGGTTTTGGAGGCGATGCGGATGCACATCCTTACGTCTCCTTCACCATTAATCTTATCTAAGATGAGGCGCCACAGTGTTGCTGTCCATTTGCCTTGTGTGCTTTTCTCATGGCGTTTGAAAATAAGGACAGATTCTACACCTGTATATTAGAGTAAATTATACAATTCATTGCTTCTACTCCAAACTTCTGCTTAGTTTGCTCAAGAATCTGAAATTTGTGGCAGATTACTTCTTCCTCTCGTAATTTTTTCTTGTCCAGTTGTATTACATCTGCGGAATTGAATGTATTATTTGGCGAGAAGTGTTAAATAAGCCGTTTTTCACCAAAGTTCGTGTCTTTTTTGATGGCACAATTCAGCTCCTACTCTTTTGGCACACACTTGGTGATGCTCCCCTAGTGTCTGTTTTAGTGTCAGCCTTTTTTTTCTTTGGTTAATTTTTTGTTTATACACACGTATATTAGGAGTTTGTTAAATTCAAATTCCTAACCTCATACTCTCTGTTTGAATAACTGATGGGCCACAAATCATTTCGTATTTTAGTATCAACTTGCAGACACTGGATGACCACAACCATTTTGTTTGTTGCATGTGCAAATAAAACCTGTTTACCTCTCTCGCTGTCTTTTAGATCACGTTAGGACAGAGTAACTTGTACCATGCCCGGCCATTATGAAGTACTGAATGGAAACATAGTAAGCGTCTTTGATGTCTCAAAAGCATTGCACAAGGTATGAGTAGTTAAAGACATTGAATTTGTTTGAGTACTGCTTGTTTTCGGCTCAATTTCTGTTGGTTGAATCAAAGTTAACCAAACAAGTGAACTATATTACTCATGTGAAATCACATGACCGGTAAATTATATAACTCACGTAATTATTAGTGAATTATATTTGGTATATGATTGGTGTATAGTTTAAGAAAAAGTGACTACGTGGTGCAAGCCAAGTTTTTCCCATTTCCTAAAATATTTCCCTTGGGAGTACTCAGGTTCATGCCCAAACAGTTGTTGCACATGGATGTAAACACATATTGATGGTATGTAGCATTTGTGCAGGAATTTGTTTTGCCTCACCCTAACAAATAGTCAAATTATGCTGGATTATTTAGGAAATAAAGTTTGGGAAGTGACTTCCCATTCATGTTGTATGATAATAAATTTAAACTATTTTTTAGTTTATATAACTGTATTTGTCAATACTATTTTTATCTTACACCAATACATATTAAAATACTCGAGTATGTATATTAAGCTATTACGAAATTTCGATTGAATGATAACGTTTCTACTCTAATTGTTATAGTAGCTTTGTAATAGTTAGGGCTAAAAAATAGGGATGACGATTTCTAATACCATATGGAAATAATGTATGGATTTGGAGCTGACAGATTTGGTTTAGAATTGATACAATAGTTTTCTAAGCCAAGCAAAATTTAAGTTAGGTCAGGCCAATTCCGGATTGATCCGAAAAATTTTAAAAACATAAATAGGTGGCATTTTATCTAAAATGACTTGATCCACCTAAAAAAAAACAAAGGGTAATATATGAAATATTCATGTTAGATATTATGCAAGAATGAAACCTTAAATTGTAGATCTATCTTTCATTGGAAATGCCTCTTTCTTGCCGTGTCATTTTGAAGAAACATTATTACTTAAAGATTTACCTAATTGATCTTATCTCGAAGTCTATAGATATTCTTTCTTTTAACAACTAGCGATCCTTACACACAGTCCCCGCGCACATCCACATTTTTATCTACTCATCTTAGAAATATGGGGAGAAAAACTGCTCGTCTCATTGTAATATAGGAAGAAAATTTGAAAGAAAAATTTAGCAATGAATCAATGTGATTAATATGCTAATTCATTTCTAAGTAATTCCAAGTATTACTATGTTAGTCTATTCATCATCGAGGAAAGGATAATCGGAGAACTCTCTCCACAAAATAGATGGATTGTGCTACAAGAAAAATAATACGTGCCAAAGTTTAAAAGCATTACTTATACTAAGAGAAGCAAATCAATGTATTATAAGATGAAAACAAATAATAACTGATCTCACAGATAAATAAAACAAATAAGAAATAATGAATAATTTAACCGAAGAAAGAACATTAGTATACAAACTATATTACAAATTATTCCCTCAAAAATACCTTGAGAAAAGATCTTGATTTTCTTGGCATCCACATTTTTGTTTATCCATCTTGTTCAGTCCTTGATGCTTTTTCATAGGCTTTCATCCTATTCTTAGCTCCCCTCTTCATATTTTCATCTTGTATCAAATCTCATCTGTAATATGAAAAAAATTAGTTAAATTGATCATAGTAATCACAGGCATTCGCCTGGCTCGCCTGAGGTGACTAGGCGAGCCAAGCGAGGGCTGGGCGCCTCGCTACCCTTGGGCGAGGCGGGCAAGGTGCGCCTCACCTGTTTAGTGAGGTAGGCGCCTTGCCCGCCTCACTGAATGTTGATTATTTATTAAAAAAAAAAAAAAGGAAATTTTTGCCAAAAATGCTGGGCTTTTGAAAAATAGATGGAAAATTTCTTAAATTAAAACCAATACCTTAATTAAACTAAAATCAAAACCCTAATTAAACTATTAGAATTAAAAAACTGGCCCACCCACCCATTTGCACACAACTCCAAATTGCCCAACCAGACCCCACCCAGTCAACTGCCGTCGGTCGGCCGCCACTCGCTGCCGCCAGTCCAGACTCCAGGTACAGTTTTTTGTTTTGTTTTCGATTTTTTGGTTTTTTTTTTTTTGTTTCTATTTTATGTAAAATAATGTTCCATTTAACTTATTTTAAATCAATATTTACTGTTTTTTTCTATTTTAAGTAATTATTTTGTTTAACCTTTTATGATCAATATTTTATTTTATTTTTTCTATTTTGCTGTTTCTTTTTTTGCATTTTTTGGCTTTTTTTTTTTTAAATTTTTTCATTTGTTTTGTCTTACTCAGTATCGTACTTTATTCTAAAACCTAAATATAATATTTTACATTTTCAGCTTTAAAATATGTCGACTTTCGGTTCCGGACAAGCTTCGTCTAGAAAAGACCCATGTTGGAAGTATGTGAGATAGGAGAATCCAAAAAATACTATATGTATTTTTTGTGATAAAAAATATACCGGGGGAATATGTAGGGCAAAACAACATATAGTTAATGTGAGACCATGGGAGAAAGTCCCAGATGATGTGAAGGAGGAGATTCAGAATTATATGGGCACAAAGAAGAGAGCTAAAGAGCAAATTATTTTAGAAAAACAGGTTCAACAGCAAAGAACTCAAGAAGAATACTTGAATAGTATTGGTGAGGAAGAAGATGATGATGAAATAGAGAGTCGGGAAGTTTATCAGTTGAAGAAAAAGGCAAAAGCAAATGTGAAGGGCCAATGGATATTTTTATAAGTCATGGCCGACAACCGACTTTGAGAGACATGAAGAAACGAAAGGATGTGAATGAGGAGGCATTGAAGGTATTGAAAGGTCGAGCACATTCAGCTATAGCAAGATGGATGTATGATGCTGGGCTTACTTTTAACACGGTGAAGTACGATAGCTTTCAGGAGATGATTGATGAGATTTCCAAGCATGATCCTGGTTTGAAAAGCATCCAATTTTCATGAGGTGAGAGTTCCTTTGTTGAAAAAGGAGGTTGAACAAGTGAAAAAAGTAATGGAAGAACACAAAGAAGAATGGAAAAAACACGGTTGCTCTATTTTATCATATGGGTGGAAGGACAAAAGGGAACGAACTTTAATTAATTTTCTTGTTAATTGTCCTAAGGGAAGCATGTTTGTGAAGTCGGTTGATGCTTCTGAGTATAGCAAGACAGAGGAGAAAATGTTTGAGCTGTTGAGTGATTTTGTGGAGGAAGTTGGACCGAAGAATGTTGTTCAAGTGGTTACAGATAATGCTTCAAATATGAAGCTAGCGGGTAAGAGATATTAAATAGTTTATGTTTATCATAATTCATATTTTTTTGTTATTTTTTTTTCTCTTTTCATAATTTATTTTTTCTACATTTTTTGTCTTCGTAGGACAATTATTGATGGCAAAGTATCCAACTTTATATTGGACGCCATGTGTTGCACGTTGTTTGGACTTAATGTTAGAGGATATATTTAAAGATAGGGATATTCGTCCAATTTTTACAAAGGCCATGCAGGTGAATAGCTATATATATAGCCGCCCCAGAGTAGTAAACTTGACCTATTTTGCCACAACATTCCTCACGCTCTCAAGGTTTAATTTGGTAAAGAAAGGATTGAGATTTATGTTTGTTTAAGATATATAGAGAAGTAGCAAATGGGCAAAAGAGCAAAAAGGTATACAAGCAACCAAGATTGTGTTATCTATGGCATTTTGGCGAGGGGCAACCAAAGCCCTTAAGATTGTTAGTCCTTTAGTGAAGGTTCTTCGGCTAGTTGATGGTGAGAAGAAACGTCCTATGGGTTACATCTATGAGGCTATGGATAGAGCAAAAGAGGCTATTGCAAAGAGTTTTGGTGGTGATGAGGAGAAATATGGCCGATATTTTGATATTATTGATAAGAGGTGGGAAGATCAATTTCGTCAACCTTTGCATGCTGCTAGTTACTACTTGAACCCAGAGTTCTTCTACTCAAATCCAAATATTGATGGTGATAAGGAAATTATATCAGGGTTCTACAAATGTCTTGAGAGATTGGTTACAGATACACGTACCCAAGATATAATTCATGAAGAATTAACACGTTACATGAATGAAGAAGGCCTTTTTGGGTATAATATGGCAAAGAGACAGAAGACTACGAGATCACCAGGTAATACCATAAATTGGAATTTTGAAAATATCTTAAAAATTAGAACATGAAATTGTCAATGTTACTTTATAATTAATATGAGGTTTATTCAATGTTCGCAGCTGATTGGTGGAGGTCTTATGACAGTGAGACTCCAAATTTGCAGAGTTTAGCCATTAAAATTCTTAGCCTTACTTTGAGCATGTAAGTTTAGTCATAAATTAATCTATTTAGTTTAAAGTTTAAACTATAGAAAATAAAAATATTTTTTTGCATATACTTATTCATCAAAGGTATATGAAATTGATAGGTCCATAACAAGAAGAGAAATAGGTTGGCTCAAGCTAAAATGAATGACTTGGTGTTTGTAAAATACAATAGAGCATTGAGACGGCGATATAGACTCCGTGATGAGATTGATCCTATATCTTTGGAGAATATTGATGATAGTAATGAGTGGTTGGTGGGCGAAGATGATGGAATGAGTGAAACAAGATGATATGTTTGATGATGACTTGACATGGGGAAATGTTGCTAGAGCTTCTGGGGCTGAAGAACCAGCATACTTTACTAGAGAGAAGAGATCATCCACTTCAAAAGCTCCAAGTTGTGATGTTAGGAAAGAAAGAGGAAAGGCAGAGATAGGCACTTCAAATATGTCTAGCACACGTTTACACCTCATTGATGAAGTTGATGATGATGAAGAAGAGTGTGAACCCATTCATGGTGGCCACGAAGATGATGAGTTTGCATTAGATTTGAGTGGGGATGAGGATGACATATTATTACTATTATTATTTGACTATAGATTAGTATTTTTATGAGTTATGAATGAACTTTTGAAGTGTGAATTTAAATTTTTTTTAACATTATTTATATGCCCATATGTTTTTTTTCATCTAAAACATGTTTTTTGGAATTTTTGCACTATATATATATTTAAATTGTCGCCTTGTTCACCTTTTAGTTGCCTGCCTCTCGCCTCTTGCCTTTAACAACTATGAAATTGATACAATAATTATGAAAAAAAAAAAAAAAGAAAATCATTAATATTTTCTCTTTTTATTTTTGTGGTTTTTTACGATTGTTTTCTTCCAGTGCAACGCAACCAGTGCCATGTGTTGAAGAAGAGAATATCTCTATTGAACCATTGTGGTGCATTGGCAGCAACGAATTCCAAGTTTAAAACATTTAATTGCTTTATTTATTGCTTTTATTAAGAGATATAAAATAGAATATATGGACGACATGCCCACAACACGAAAGAGGAATTGAGGAATGAAAGTACTTTAAAGGGAGTTATTGATTATGGGGAGTTATCAATAGTGGAGAGATGGAGAATAAGAGGGGAGTTATGTACTTTTAAATTAAAAAAAAAAAGATATAGATATATTCAGGGTTATTTTAGGCAAAACATAATTTGATGTAGCGTATAAAAACCGCCACTTTGTGAGTGTAAGGGGCCTTCTTTTTTTAAATAGTATAGACTATAGATAAATATATGGACTAGATAAATGAAGAGTGATATATGTGATGTGTTTTTCTTACTTTGTCCAACTATAAAATATAGATGATAATGTGGTAATGTTTGGTTGTGTTTTATGTATGATTTTGATATGTGTTTTGGGAGGAATGAATGTTGTAAGTGGGATTAGAGAATGTGAAATTTGTATTGGGGAATGTGATGGATTTTTACTTATATTTTGGGGCATAGTTATAAATTTATTTTGGAAAGTTTTGGTATATTTATTTATGTTTTGGGGGGAGACATTTTTTTACTATAATAGTCAAATCAGTGCTTTTTTGTTGGGTTTTGGGGTAAAAATAAAATTGAGTAATTATTGTATACGATATATATCGGAAAATAAGGAAGTTTTGGGGATAATGAGGAATATGAGAGGGTATTTTGGAAAAATCTATTTTAGTGTTTTGGATAGAAATTGAGTATGTGTTTGCTTATGTTTCCCATAACAAAATCCACACAACAATGCATTATAATAACTTAAAAGAATTAATTCTAGAAATTTATATTTATAAGAAAATTGAACTTGTGTCTAAAGTTATTTTTGGTCCTTTTACATAATTGTCCATTAATTCTCTAAAAAATTTAAAAGGAGATTTTGATATTAGAGAGTGAAATTGGAAAACGTGGATATTTTAGATAGTTGTGAACTTGTGATACCAAAATTTGTATTTAAAATTTAGTCCTACTGCCACATTATAACATAGTGCGTAATTAGGTTTTAATTTTAAATATCAGAAATATTGTCAAAAAAATTTATCAAAAATATTATTTTTATATTACCACCGTATTTTTAATGCTTCTAAAAAGATAATATTTTTGATAAAATTTTTGGGTAATGTTTTTGATATTTACAAGCAATACTTTTGCATCTAATTGTTTTGATTCTCATTTGAATCTAAATTTGAAAAATGATTATTGGGAAAAATAATTATTGAGAATTTGTTTGCATATACATTTAGTAATATGTTTTTTTCATTCTTTTTAATTAATCAATATCTATACTATTATAAAAAGAAAGGCTGTTTTGTGTTTAAAGTGGAAGTAATTTTTAATTTTTTACAAAATTTACCCTTCAATTATTCCATAAACTAAAATGGGTAATACAATTTAAAGGATAAAATGGAAAATTTCAGTACAAAAAAGTGGTTTCGATACCAAATTTACTAATATTCTAAATTTCTCTTTAAATTGCCCTTTAGAAGTGACGGTTCAATAAGGTCACAATTGTACTTTTCACAAAATCTACAAACCCACAAATTCATATTGTCAAAATTCCATTTTTCATTATTTTCTTTATCATATCAAAACATTTAACATAATTTTAACTTTACTCATAATTTAAATTATTTCATGTATTGATTTTAGATGATTCAATAAGTAGTTTTATGCGCGCAAAAATTATGTGCAACAACTGCTAGTTGTTTTAAAATATTATTTAGGCAGTTATGATACCAATTTTTGAATATACTAAATTTGCCCTTCTACTTATTTTGCCTATTTAATTAAACCAAAGTATAATTGTAATGTATACACAAATAATATGCATTACTTAAAATAATTATGCATAAGAGAATCGCATGCAACTATAGCTAGTACAATTATAAAAAGAAAGTTTGACTGTGTCTAAATGAAACTTCTTTTTGTTCTTTTTACATAATTGCCCTTTAATTCTCTCAAAAATTTAGAAGGATAATTTGATATTAGAAGGTGAAATTGAAAAATAAGGATATTTTAGGTAGTTGTGAACTTGTGATACCAAATTTTGTATTTCAAATTTAGCCTTATAATCACATTATGACACACTACATAACAAGGTTTTAATTATAGATATTAGAAATATTGCCAAAAACAAGATCAAACAATATTATTTTTTTATTACCACCATATTTATAATGTTTTTGAAAAAACAATATTTTTGATAAAATTTTTGGGCAATATTTTTGATATTTACAAGTAATATTTTTGCATTTAATTATTTTGGTTATCATTTGAATCTAAATTTGAAAATTGATTATTGAGAGAAATAATTATTGAGAATTTGGTTTCACGTAAGTCTAGTAATATTTGTTTCATTCTTTTTAATTAATTTTATTTTAACATATTAATATTTTAACCATCATAATTTATAGATCTTTATAGAATTTTTTGTTTGCCCTTATTTTTTTAGTCACTTTGCTTTTTTATAATTTAATAATGCACTACAATTTGTGTATTTTTAAAAAAATTAAATCTTTATTTACGAAAAACTTATGCATATGGAAATGACGTGCATAGTTGCTAGTTGAGCTAAATACAAGAATTATTTACTAGGCTGATATTTGGTATCTATTCTACTAATAAAGAGTCTATTCCATTTTAATATATTTTCAAGCACATTTTTTTTTAAAAATATTCTTATTTTATTTTTTAAACCCTCATGTCTTTATAAAATAATTATCACTCTATTACTACAGACATTATTATCGCATAATAATTCCATAAAAATTGTACATAGTTCTACACAATTTCATTTATTTGCATCCTTTTGTCTTTAATATTTTCCATCTTTTTCTGTATGTATCATGCTTTCTCACACCTAAGTTACTTTTCACTTTTATCAATATTGGTTTCTAAAAATGACATGAATGAATTTGTCACTAATTAATTGTAGCGATATTTTTAACCCACATAGATTTTAAGATTACATTATCAAAATACGGTAAATTTTCGCTTTTATTGAATGCACATATATTGCATGCACTTCGACCGCTAGTACTAGAGTACAAATAGAGACTAAATTGCAATACTTTTAAAGAGTGAACAGAAGTGCAAAATAAATAAATACACTTGGCACATAATTGGAAGCACATCTGCAGCTGCGCATCAGATCGGCGGTTGGGGACTCCATAGTCCAACCCTTTTCCCATCTCCGCCCCATGAAAACTTTTCCCACGAATATTCTGTCTTGAAATTTCAATTTTTGCTCAGCATTATTTGATTCGATCTATCAGAAATTGGCTACAATGGCGACTCGGTACTGGGTGGCGTCCCTCCCCGTTGGGCAAGGCTCATCTGCCTCCTCTTTATGGAGTCGCCTTCAAGAATCCATCTCCAAACAAGCCTTCGACACCCCGCTTTACAGAGTACTTTGATTTACATAACTTGATTATATTTATTGTTTTTTTTTTTTTCGTTAATCGCAAATGGCAGATCTGCTTATCTAAAACATTGTTTTTGCCCAGTTAATTTAAAAAAAAAAGAAGTTCTTTTTTAGATGATGAATTGTTTTTTACCGGATTTTGCAGTTCAACATTCCGAATCTGCGTGTAGGAACCCTGGATTCGCTGTTGGCTCTAAGCGATGATCTATTGAAGGTTAATTGTTTGAAAATTTTCAATTAATTTTACTTACATAGTTAAGGGGTATGGGAAGAAAGGATTTATTGTATCGATGTTATATATATATATATATATGTATGTATGTTGCAGGCTAACAGCTTTATTGAAGGAGTATCACACAAGATCCGACGACAGATTGAGGAATTGGAGAGGGTCTCAGGAGTTGTTAGTAGCTCTCTTACTGTTGATGGGGTTCCTGTTGACTCTTATCTCACTAGGTGATTGTTCATTCCTGACATTCTTTTACTAGATTTTTTCTTTTTCCTTCCAAAAATCTGTGAGTAATTGGATATGGCAAATATCTATATTCATTTAGGTTTGTGTGGGATGAGGCAAAGTATCCAACGATGTCACCACTTCTGGAGATTGTGGATGGAATTCATGGACAAATTGCCAAAATTGAGGATGATCTCAAGGTGCAGTTGCCTGTCTAAAGTTGATATCCACTGACATTGGTTTGATGCTAACTTCATCAATAGTGAATAGGTTGATGTTTAATATTTGATATAAACACTTAAAGATATTTAATGACCAACATTTCAAGCTATTCTTCCTAGTCCTTAATCTTCATTTTTGAATAGTATCTTATTTCTGTATGCTGCTAATAATCTGTCGCAATGCCACAAAGGAGTGCGGAGTGGTCGTGGCAAAGAGATTTTGGCTAGGAAGTGTTTGATTATTGAATATTTAAGAGCGGGGACTTGTTCCGAGGTTAAGAAGAGTTTGTTATACTGGCTGTCAGAGATTTTAAGCTTTAAGCCTAAATCAAGATATATTGAAACAAAAGAAATTGATTCTTACAAGTATAAAGGGAATATTATATATTTTGAAACTTTTAGTAAAATGAAAGTTAAAAATTTGAAGACAGGAAATATATTGGGAATTTAAGACTTAGAGGAAAAGGAGAAGTTAATTTATGGATTGCCATGAGCTATGATTAGAACAATTTGAGGTCAAGGAAACTAATATATTTAATTGATGTGTAAACTTATAGAATAGGTTGACTAGGCGTTAGTTTTGGTCATCAACACAATTAAGGAAACATAAGGTAAGTCATGATACAATTATCTTGGCACCATGGACGGATTTACAGGGGGGCAAGCAGCCCCCCACCACACACACACACACACACACACACACAAACTGTGTGTGTACATACATATATATATATATATATACATATATGTGTGTGTGTTAAAAAATTGCAATTTAATTTAAATTTAAACTTTAAAAGAATACATTATTCAATATTAACTAGAATAATTAATTTTTGATTAACATTCTTAATTTTAGAAGATTTAACTTTTTTGTTGGTCTTAAATAATTTTTTTTTTTTATTATTTACACTTGTTGAATTAAGTTAATTGATTTTTGATTAACAATAAAAATAAATTTAATTAATTTAATTTTGTAAACTCAAAATAAAATTTTCAGTCTATATTCACATTCACAATCAAGTAATCAAATGAAAAGTATAATTAGGTTAGACCCGTTAGTGTATTTTCATTCTATTTGTGTGAGAAAAAAATATAAGGTTTAGTTAAAAAGAATTTTGAGGGACTTGCAAAACAACTAAAATTCATCTTTTTAACTTTAACAAGATTAAGATAAAGAGACCAAAGTAAGTGAATATTTTAAAAATACTTTTCTAAACTTTCTTTGACTTTCAATGGCTACAAGTGAGAAAAATTTTCCAGCTATAAATATTACGAAAAAGAGGCTCAAAATTAAAGTAAAAAATGGCTTTTTAACCAATTGCTTAGTTTATTAAATTGAAAATGATATTACAAAAAAATTTATATTGATTCGATTATTAATGAAATTTATGATATAAAAATTTAGTGTATTCAATTTCGATATAGATCATATATCCGAAATTCGTAAATTATAAAATTTATGTAACTTTTATATTTGTATAGCTTTTGGTCTCCCCATACTTTCATTTCTGGATCCATCATTGCTTTGCGCATGTAGATATTCACCACCCATTGTGCCATTACATGTTATTATGTTGTATGTTCTATGCGTGAAAGTGTTGAAAAAATTTAAGAAACCAAATAACTCAAATTTTTGAACCAGTTGTCCTTTTTCATACTGACAGCTGAACAGGCAAAAAGTACCATCTTTTTCCCAAGTAAACTTGGATACAATAGTGAATTCAATAGCTGATTAGAGGTTCAATTATGATGGCTGATCTACTCTGACAATGCTTTTCCTTCTCAGTGGTGCAAATTACATGTAAGATGGAGTCATTAGTTGAGATGAAAAGGTGAACATGCATATCACACAAATGATGCTGTTATTAACAACGTAGTTAAGTTATTCCATATAAACATCTGCCAAAGAAAAAGTGTTCCTGCATATGGTCTGTTCGTTAATTTCCCCCTGTGTTTTGACCATGTTTTAAATTAAATATACTTCCAGGCAAGGCTTGCATGTCTAAGTCTATTCTGCTGAACCCTCTTCTAAGCATGTTACAGCTGGTTGGGTTTTATCTGACAGGTTCGGGTTTCTGAGTATAATAATGTGCGCAGCCAACTTAATGCCATAAACCGGAAGCAGGCCGGGAGGTATGTGATTGATCTGAAGCTTACTGATCTAGATTTGAAATTAAAGTGACTGCTAAAGTCA
The DNA here is from genome assembly GCA_018894105.1 of Jacaranda mimosifolia. Lineage (NCBI taxonomy): Eukaryota > Viridiplantae > Streptophyta > Magnoliopsida > Lamiales > Bignoniaceae > Jacaranda > Jacaranda mimosifolia. Next base: position 32,924,750 of record CM032122.1, on the reverse strand, counting down.
AGATATGCATGCAGCTTGGCATGCTCTGTTAGCTATTCATCAAGTGTAATGCATGAGTATTAGTGAGCAGCGGCTGCATGGTTTTTGTTTGCAAATGTATAGTAGATATTGCAAATAAACATCTGATGTTTGCCATTTATCTGATGCCTACAAAACTTTAATGTTGGAATGAGAATATAGCTCTTGTAGCTATACTGATTTATGTGAATGTTCTAACTTCTAACTGTTTGGTGTTCATGATCCCCTGTTTTTTCAAGTCATACATAATCAGGTACACATGTTTTAGTCTGTGACTGGCACAAATTGTCAAGGAGAGTCCATTTTCTCAATGCATCATGTAATTTTTGTAAATTCTTTGCATCTGAAGGCTTGTTTTTAAGTTACAGGAAAACTGTGATTTCAGGATAAGAAAGATCGTTCTAGTTTAGATGCATGACTAAACTTGAGCCTGGGAGGATGGTTTCTATTAGGATAAGAAAGATCCTGTGGCCTGGGAACAATTTCAATTGGGAGATAGCCACGTCCATAGCTTGGTAAACATCAGGAGAGGTTTAAGCATATCATAGCTGCAATAGAGCGGCTATGCCTTAAGCCCGATCTCTGCCTTCCAGCCTACCCACATTATTCTTTCATCTTGCAAATATATATATATATATATATATATATTTGTAGGTGAAAACTGCTTCAAGATGTGAATTCAGTCAATATTTACATGTTCAAACCTTAAAGAAACAGATATGCTAAAGCTAACAAGAAAAATGAAAGAGAAATATCTTTTATTACTGAGAAAGGGAGTGTCCCAGCTTACATGATTTTCTGTCCTTGTGCTGCGTACTTGGCCTATCTTGCATGATGGCCTTCTGGTTAAGTGATGTTGATTAGTGATGAGAAGTGTGGTGCAAGTGTGATATTATTTTATTTTATTTTATTTTTATTGGAAAGGAGTTGTGGATATTTCATCTATTGTGGTCTCTCTCTCTCTATCATGTGTGTGTGAGCATGCATGCATTCAGACATGCTTGCCTGGGAATGGATTATAGAATCTGTTGGTGGTTGGAAGTGGGAATGTTGTTATAGCATCCTTAAAGACTACATAACAAAAATTCTATGTAACTTGCCGCTTGAACTTCTACCTCATGTAAATAAATTTTTTTTTAATTGCAGCTTAGCTGTTCGTGACCTTTCCAATTTGGTTAAGCCACGAGACATCATTAATTCGGAACACTTAACGACGCTCCTCGCGATTGTTCTGAATTATTCTCAGAAGGATTGGTTATCAAGCTACGAGACACTCACAACTTACGTGGTAAGTACTCCACTTAATAGTTATAAAGCAATCCTCTTATTCTTTCAGATTTGTACTTTAGGTAGCCCCCTGCACATTTCAGCATTAATTGCCATCCTAACTTACTGAGTTTGTGAACCCGATGTCCAATTTTTCTCATACGCACCAAAAATGAAAGTCGGTGTTGTGCTTGCTTGGTGGCCATTAAGTTTGTAATATTATTTTCTTAAATATGTTGAATATGTTTTATATTAGTAAATTCCACGTTTTGATTGAACTAATTGTTTTAGGTCCCCAGATCCTCCAAGAAGCTCCACGAGGACAATGAATATGCTCTGTATACTGTAACATTATTCAGTCGTGATGCTGACAATTTTAGAACTAAAGCGCGTGAAAGAAATTTTCAAGTGAGTTATGGATCCTGCCAATTTTTATGCAGTCTCTTTAATCTCTTGCCTGTTGTTTTTAAGAACGTTGCTGCACTAAATACAGTGTGGTGTTGAAAATATATGATTGAAATAAGTTCTGGACGAAGTCCCTGCTAATAGTTCAATTTTTTTGTGATTAGATTCGTGATTTTGAATATAATTCAGAAACACAAGAGAGTCGGAAGCAGGAGCTTGAAAAGCTGATGCAAGACCAGGAAATATTGAGAGGCTCTTTGTTACAATGGTGCTATACCAGTTATGGAGAGGTATCATTTCCCTCCTATTAGTTGCTGAAAATTTAGCTTTCTATTTTTTGTTTCAGCGGTCCTATGTAGATAAACTTGATTCCAGACACTGGGGATGTTAAAGTGCCTTAGTTGCCGATGTAAAGCTGAACTTTTAAAGAACTAAAACTTTTCATGTTTTATTACATATTCATTACTTTAGGCAGGCTGCAGGCCTACAGTGTCACATCCTCAAAACTAAAGCTAATCTATTAATGTAGAGCCAACATAAACTTTTGGGTGTTTCTCACTCTCTCTCCTTCTCCCTCTCATCTCCCTCGCTCTCTTAAAATTACTTTACCTGGCAAGAAAATCTGAGTTTTAAGTACTTATTTCAATACAATCACATATACTTCTTGGTTTCAACAACAGAAGCCTGTTCACACAATAACTAGGGCATGGATTTAGCATTATTCACGTATATTTACCACCTGCTTATGCTGTTCACTATCTCACTAATCCTGATTTTCTAATCTAATAAACTCATGGAGCACATGTCATCAGTATTATTGAATTTCCAGTTGCAATGGACCACCTATGCGAGCTAAATTGAGTCAGTACAGCCCTTGCCCCTAAATTATGGAAAAGATATCGAAATGGCACCACTTAAAATCTGATGACCATCAGATGCCAGCATAATTCGAACCTCATACAATTTTGTCCCTAAAAGATTCATTACACAAATTTTAACAAAGAGTCCATAATCATACATTGCCAAACAAGATCCGCAATAATCAGTCTATTAGCTTAATCCATCCAAGATCACAACTACTAACATCTGACTGCATAGGAAAATTACTTACCTTATTAACTTCAAGAGTTTCTCCAGCGACCCTTTAGATCCATCTGCCCCATTTACAACTCTCATAAAATTTAATTCTGAAATGGCTATTTATTCTATAAGCACTTAAGAGGTTGAGTCGAAGTTGGATTCCTAATTCTTTTAAGACTCAATAATGAAACTCCTTTTTGAGCTGAACTGTGATATATTTATATGCATGCTTATATACATATACACACATAAACATATATATATGTGTGTGTAAGATTAATGATATGAAGCCTGTTTCTAACATGTAGTCACTATAATATGCATAGAGAAATAAATGGGAATATATTTCACACAGTCAGCCTTATTTTGGTCTGATTCTATCCTACAACAATTTACTAAGCTTGAAATGCAGATTTCTCTTTCTCATAGAGATTGTTTGCTGCGCTACTTATTTTCATGCGTGCTCAGACTGTCTCGTGTATTTTCTTTTTCTTTATTGATGTTTAGGGTTAGATTTATTTCCTCAGCGCAAGAGGGAAGGTGAATAGAGAAATGATACCTAGAGTTAGGGCCAAACCACAAAAACTATTCTTAGGTACCCGTGAGAAAGCAGCGAACTCTTTCTTTTGAAGGTTTCCTCCTGAAGACCTGGTGAATTTCTTCTTTTTGAATTTCCCAAACTTATTGAGCTTTAAGCGCTTGTATGAACAGGACCACTTGTCTTTTTGTTTGCAGTTGATCCTTAAATGGATTTGTTGCAAGTTTTTTTCAATTTTCAAGAAGGATTTGTTGTTAATGAGATCCTTGGAAAGTTTGTGTAGTTCACCCATATATTTTCTTGTTGCTATCATCCTTTGCTACTCTGCTGAATGCCTGAATCTCTTGAGAAAGGGAAGCAACGTAAACATGCTTAATGTAGGATCTTACCATCCAACATATGGTACAATTGAGCCATTCTCTAGAAAAGAAATCAATATCTTTTCTCTTGAGACAACAGCATGTCACAGAGTAATAGTCTTGTTCAGCCATTTTGCTGATGAGGGAGACATTCCAGTGAATTCTTGATGTATTTGTCTGAGCATTTTGCGGATTATTAATTTCCCCAAACTGAATCCGTCCATATTCCCCAAGGCTTTGAAACCAATCTTTGAGGAGTCCCTCTAAATTTGGAAGCAAATTCTTCGAGAACATTTATAAGACCAGCACCTTCTTTCATAAGCTGTAACTTATTCTATGTAGAGAAAATGTACAGTCTGTCTTTCTTTTGTGTAGCAGAAACATCATCAAATTATGTTGGCATGAGCTTTTCTAGATTTCCCCTTGGAGTTGTCTCAGAGTCTCAATGATGGTGGAAATAGGCCTGACAATGAGTATGGTTTACCTTATTGAGACCAATACCTCAAATACCCAAATAATAAAACTCTATACTATCCTACTCAACCTAAAACCCATTAAGTCTATGGACCGAGTCTAGCTTATTGGAGCCTATTTTGCACCTTGGGCCAAAATCTGATGCGAGCCGACCCCCTGTTTTTTGGGGGGCAAGGAAGTATCCTTTTTTGATATCATATTTGTAGTTACCAAATTTCCACATTATTAGTCAAAGCGCTAAAACCTGAAATTAATAACACTCTAAACTATATTTGTGACACCAGCCCCCCTCCCAACCAAAAAAAAAAAAAAGGAGGGGAAAAGATAACATTTGAAAAATGTGAGACTTAAGATTTTGAGGAACTAAATATCACTTATATAACTGATACAACAACTTTAATGACAAATTCTATATAAGTAAAAATTACCCCCCCAAAAATAAAAGAGAATACTATTAGAAACTTCTATAAGTACAAAGTTGGAATTGGTTGAACTTTTCTTTTTGTTTATAATGGTACTTTTTCATAAATATAGAGTTTCGAGATATTTGTTATTTTAATTTTATTTACTTCGATATTAGTATAATCTATACCATTAAAAAGAAAGCCTACTTTATCTCCAAAATAGAAGTAATCGTGCAAAATTTAAATATACCAAATATGCCCCTTTTACTTATACATTAAATAAAACTTACATGTCCAAATAATGACCTTATATTCAAATACTTGTCTTATTATAAAGTAGGCTCAATACTTTAATGACTTCTGAATTTTTTTTCTTTAATATGGTACTGGACTGTGAATTTTTACTTTATGGGAACTGCTACGCTCTAGATATATATTTTAGATGCATTTTAATTTTTTAAAATGATAAATTTGATAATATGCACGAATAATATGTATTACTAATTTACGCCGAAAACATTTTATGCATGTGGGAACTACGTGCAAACCACAAAAAATATATATCTTAATTTGAAAATACTAACTGAATTTAATTAATATTTAACATTTGGACATAATGACTATATAATCGACCAACAATCTTTAAAAAATAGATAATGCATATGTTTTCTATTGGAGTATAATTAAAGGAGAACACATCCAAATTGAACATTATTAAAAACGAGATTGTTTAATGCCATAGAGCTTATGTTTTAAAATAAGAAAAATCAAACTATAAGTGCTCCCTTAAAGCAACAATTAAATACTAACTATTCAAGTACAATATTTAATATACATGTTCTTTAATGTATTGACTACTTCTTTTTGATACATATCAAAAACTAAATTCAAGTTTTGTATACTAAAAAAAATTACCAAGTGTATGCATTTAATTTAAGTTCACTTAATCTATACATTTAATTGTTGGGATTCTAAGCAAATGAGTAAAAAGAGTTCTATTTTATTTTTCTCCTCTCCCCCATATTATGTCTTACTCTCTATTTTTTTCTCTAATCAGATCGTTTCTTTTCTCTTTAAGTTTATTCTTTCCTTTTTTTTAAGTAGGGTTATTTATCATAATATATTTAAGTAAATATATGTAACTAGTTGGGAAAATATACTATTATATAAAAATTGATAAATATTTTTAAATTTTACATATATTGAAAATTTAAGCACAAATTGGATATGTCATAGTCATTTAATTTGGTATAGGTAATTTTTGGGTTAATTGGTTCCATTTGGGTATTAGCGTAATGGATAGTTTTTTGTTATAGGGAATGGGTATTTTTGGTATAGATCCTACTCAATTCCATTCTATTATATTAATTAGTCTGGCCTATGAGATCTTTTCCCTTTCTCAAGCAATTATTTCTTTCTGTAGATATTATAAGGGCTCATGAGTGGTGATACATTTTGTTTAACTACTGTATCATTATAAATGGTTGTGTAGTAGATAAGTTTTCGATTGTACGAGTAGAGTGTCTATGCAAAGACACTGAAGAAGAGACTTGGATAAGATGGTCAATAGTGTTTGAGGTTGTGTCCATGACTGCAAGTATGATGCCTCTCCAGTCAACTTTCCCTAGGCACTCAGAAAACACATCTAATCCTTCCTCGCCTTGCAGAACTTAATTTATTCTTCCACTGTGTAGTGTTAATTGGCACTGTAACGCAAACACCAGTATAACATAAATCATCTCCTCTTACATCTATAAATAGAATTCCAACCAGATGCACTAAAGATAAGATGGAGTATGGACAATTTTATTTAAAAATTTACCATATCATGTCCCTGCACCTTAATGAGGGCTCTAGACATTCCAATTTGGCTGCCCTAGAGTGGCAAAGTATTTTATTGTTCCTAGCTAGTCATTGGCAACAAGAACTACAAGAATCGGATAGGACCAAAATGCTAGCTGCATTGAATTATTACAGAAGTTTGCATAAACATCAAATGCTTACGGATAATAATATACCACTATGTAATTTCATTTGTTTGCTCTACTATTCTTCTATTGTTTGTGATTAATTGGACAAGCAGGAGTTTATTTTCCTCTTTCTTTTACGCGTTATAGATTAGTAGAAGACATCAGATATTTTCTTTCTTTTCCAAGATTTAATTTAGTTCAGTCTCATAAATTTAGTTTCCTAGCTTTACATGATAATGAAATTAACTAATAATGTTTAGGTAACAAGTTTATTAGCTACCTCTGTAAGTGGGGAACCTATTTTCTAGCACTCTGTATAATTACTCTTGGTTCATCTCTACCTTGTAATTGAAGGATGGAAACAGCTATGCTCCATCTTTTTTCTATTTTTACCCCTGTAAATTTTTTTTAAACATATGCTCCATGGAATTTGCTTTTGAGTCACTGCTGTCTTCCTGTCTCAAGCAATTTCGTTAGCGCCTCCTCCCTGGTGTACACACAGACACACTCCCCCAAACATGAACAGAAAGGAAAAGGAAATAGAAATACAAAGTTTCATTATTTATTGCAGATTCTTGGTATGTTAATATTCGAATTCTTTCAGAGTTGGCCTTCATTTGTTCTGCAGGTTTTTAGCTCCTGGATGCACTTCTGTGCTGTACGTGTCTTTAGTGAAAGCATTTTGCGATATGGTCTGCCTCCATCATTTCTGGTAAATTAAACTGCCCGTCCCTATAACTTCTGCTTCTTTGCTGTTTTATTATGGATTGCAAGCTACAACCGAAATTGCCATGCTGAGAAACCTTATGAACTTTCTATTTCAGTCTGTTGTATTGTCACCATCCGTGAAAAGTGAGAAGAAAGTTCGCTCCATTCTGGAGAAACTGTGCAGCAGTTCAAATAGGTACTACCTTAAGTCACCTGTGAGCTTTTTCATTCATTTCCATTAGTTTTCATCTAGTCTTTTTTTCACAAGGTTCTGGCAACATGTGACCTACTAAGTCTGCAATTATACTCAACTAGATAGAATGTTTCTGGCATAAAATCTTAACCTATGGGTTCATCAAATTTTGCCATCTTTAGCACTAAAATTAAGTGTATGGTACCACATCTGTCTTGTAATGTTATAACGAAAGGGATAAGTGGAAACCTCTGCATATGTTAAATATTTATGGCATTTACTATAAAACCGTTTGTGTGGTTTGCCATAGGTCCCCTCCCAAAGCAGATATACCAGTTTTTTTCGTGCAACTAACTGAAATATGTTCCTCCCAGAAGGGCACATGTATGATGGTCCCAGGATTTTATGAACTGTTATCTCTTTCTGATATTTGACTCGAGAATCCTTTTGTTGGTTTATCATATGTCTTCTTTGTATAACTGCAGCACATACTGGAAAACAGAGGACGAAGGAGGGATGGGCGGTTTTGCAGGCGATGCAGATGCACATCCTTACGTCTCCTTCACCATTAATCTTATCTAAGATAAGGCGCCGCAGTTTTGGTGTCCATTTGCCTTGTGTGTTATTCTCATGGCCTTCAAAAATGAGGACAGATTCTACACTTGTATATTAGAGTAAATTATCCAATTCATTTCTTCTTTAGAAAGTATATTTGGTTGCTTGTGAAACATGGACATCAATTTTTTGAATCGCATCTTCTCGAAGCTTCTGCACAAAAATCTGAAATCGTAAGACTTTTTAGACCGATATATTTCTTGTGAAGTTGTATTGGACCTACGGAATTAAATGTATTATTTGGTGAGAAGTTATAACGTGAAATAAGTTGTTTTTGACTAAAATTCGAATCCTTTTTTCATGGTACCATTCTGTTCCTACTCCCTTGTTAATGAATACAGCTATTGTGATATGCCGTGCATGTGCAGATAAAACCAAAACTATAACAGTCATTGCCTCTCTTGCTGTCTGTAGATCACCTGAATATTGGGGATAAAGAAAATGGACTTATGCACATTCTCTACAAGTTGGCGAATTTGATAGTAGGACAGAAAGCAACATGTACCAAGACCAGTCATTGTGGAATATTGAATGGAACATACTAATTAAGTGCTTTGGGATTGTCAAAAACATTGCACATGTTGTGAACATTTAAGGACATTGAATTTGTTTTGGACAAGTCGTTTTCTCGTTTCTAGCTCCAAATGAGTTTAGTTGAATCAACTTTTACATTATACATAAATTATGTAATTGATGAGCAGATCGTAGTTAGTAGTATAGTTCATAGAAAGTGATTGATTGCAGCAAGTGTAATAATATTTGTTGTGTGAACAGATTTGTGATGAAATCTAGTCTGGACTAGGACTGTTTTAACAAATTAAACCTTTATCAAATAATTCGAGATTCGAATTGAAGTCTAGTATAATATTCGATATATAATTGAATCCAATAATATTTGAGTTTGATATTCGATAAAATATTTGAATATATTATTATTATTATTATTATTATTATTATTATTATTATTTCTCAAAACTTAGAATTTTGATGATTTATAGTAATGAAGCCATTGAATAAATCAAGTATTTTTATTTTGTGACCATAATAAAAGGTGAAAAATTAATAAATAATTCAAAATTAAAGTAAAAAATTTAACTAATCAAACATTTGAATAGAATCCGAATATATTGAATTGTTACTCGAATTGAATTCGAGCTCAATCTAGAATTCAAGTTGAATTCGAATACGAATATGAATACGAGTAAAATGAATTGAATTGAATTTGAATCCTCAAATATTTAGTTTGATTCAATTCATTAACAACCCTAGTTTGGACAAAAAAATTTCCCTCAGCAATAAGGGTGTAATTAAATCAAGCGGAATCGAGTTGAGTAGAGTTTTGGAAAATTTTCAAGGTCGAGATCGAGCTCGAAATATATATATATATATATACAGATTAGGCTTAAGCTCGATGAGCTTAATATTTTGAGTCCCAACTCGGACTTAGTGCGATTAAGTTGGAATTGTGAAATGGATTTTAACAATTGCGAGCTTTGAGGTCGGAGTAAAAATAACATGATATTATTAAAATATATGTATTTATTAATAAATCATAAAAATAATATTAAATTATATACCCATTTGCGAGCTTCGCATCTAAATATAAGCGATTTGAAATCAACTTAAAATAAAAATTGAGCTTAATTTAATTTGACTCGAATTTAAAACAATTTGAATTTATACCCCTAATGCTCGTGAGTTGGCATGATTCATTTCCATCCCTATTAAGGAGTAGCCAGGGTATGCCCCAAATAATTAATCGTTGCATATTGACGTAAACATTTGATGACATAATGCATTTATGGAGGGACTTATTTTCCCCTCACCTTCCCAATGTTTTGATCAAATTGGCATCCCTGGCGCCATCCGGCCCCATTTGTGAGAGAACTGGTCAAATGCATCATTAATCAACAATTAACATTATTGACAGCCACTTCTCCATTAAGTCAATGTAGTTATAGACTATGCTTTTCTCCTTCTAAAATTATCAAAACTTGCTCTTCAAATTTCTCGAGCTAAAAAGATCCAAACAATTGTCATAGAATGATTAACTTACTCTCTAATATAAAAATAAAATGATTTTTTTTTTAAAAATCTAAAATTCAAATATCATATTTGCCCTCAAGTTCACGTCAATACATTTATATATATTTATTTACACACGCATATACACTTGAAGTTTGTTTATATTTAAATTTAAAACTCACATGTATAAATCTGAAAATACTGTCGCTCAAAAAAAAAATTTCACATCGATATAATTATAATTGTAATGGTACCTAACTCAATAAAAGAGTGGGGTACAATTAATGAATACTCCACCTCCTAGGAGAGATCAATATAATTAATTCTAATAATCATCAGTTACCGACTATCAACGTCTACCTTAAAGTAGACACAAACGTACAACCACTCTTAGAAGATCTGAATCAAAGAGATTTCATAGGTATCATTGGCTTCATTCTCAATAAAAATAACTTAGTATCTATTCAATTCTTTTTATAATTTAAAACAAATTTTTAGCAACGTGATAATGTGGTCCGTCTTCTGATGCAGCTCTGTTCCCCTCTGTTTGTTGCAGTGAAGCCATTAATGGCGGTGGTCCGTTAAATAGCAGAAAAAAACTGATCCTTACTGACCCTCCATCATAGCTCAAGTGTCCTTTAGAATATGATTGGTATGAAAGAATGAAGTAGAAAAAAAAAAATGTATTTTCTCATCTATTTTTAAATCAAAGCTTGGTATAATTTAGAGACGAAAGTCTTCAATCCTGTAAGAACCTCCATTCCCGAATAATTTGGTCGTTCGCTCCCTACTTTATGAGTTTAGAAACGAATTTAAATGTATTGGAAATTGTTAAACTCATTTCTAAATTTATATTTGGTATAATTTAGAGATGAGAATCTTTCTTCCTATAAGAATCTCCATGCCCAAAAGTATGAATAATAATTAGTAATCGTTCCCTTCTCCCATCAATTTAACTATTTCCAATCTATCAAAATTGAACTTATATTACCCTCCAATATTTAATAGAAAAAAATCCGCATTGTAAATATTTAATATAATGTTCAACTTATTTGAACTGCTACATGTTTTTATTTTAATCATATATATTTTTTAGTATTTTATAAAAAATATTAAAATATTATGAATTATTATAAAAATATTAATAATAAATAATAAAAATAAGAATAAATACACCCCTCTCTCTATTATTTAATTATAGAGGCATCATCAACTTGCTAATGAAATATATATATATATATATATCTGTGTGTGTGTGTAATTTGAAATGTTAGTTATATCACCCATCTTTGAGTGATTAAAAAATAAATAAAAATAATAAATGAAGATTCATGGGTTCTATCATCGACTCTTCAAATTGAATTTATAAAAAAGTGTAATAAGGCATCCTGACTTTATTGCAAAAAATTAAGCACGCTAATTATATGATATTTTAAGTTTTTTTAATAATATTTCATTAAAAAATTCCTAAGAATTTGCTAAGTTACAATGGCAAAAAGAGTAATTTCAGAAAGAAAGTATATCTATATTTTCTTGGGACATATATAATATATTTGATAAAATATAAATACATATATTGATTGATGTAATTTGACTAATATTAAAAACAACTTAAAATCGCATAATTATGAGCTTACCCCATAATTTTTTTTGAAGTAAATATAAAATATTAATTATTAATAAATAATTTTATTTTAATATTTTCTAAAAATCATAATTTAGTCATTTAAAGTTTCCATCCATTCTTACCAATTATTGTTAATTACCTTTTAGAATCAAGCAATTAATGACGATTTCATTCGGTTCTCATCCTTGCACATATGAAGCATTAAGGATAAGCTATATCAGTGACCCCTTTTCTTCTTGACATCATTTTTAAAATCATTCCATTCTCATCTAATTTCATTCTTGCACACCAATAATTCTCATATGGTACAAAGAAAATTATAATAATAAATAGCAATTTTAGTAGACTTGATGCCTGTGTTGAATTTTTTAGAATATAAAATGAACAAACCATTCATTTACTTTTCTATATGTTACTATATTTTTAATAAATTTAAAAGTTTAGAATAAACAAAAGAAAGAAAATTAAGATGAAACAAAATAATAGAAGGAAAAAATAAATTAAACAATTGAAGAGACAAGCAAAAAAAGCTAAAATACCCTTTTTCTTTTTTAATTTACACACTCACACATATAGTTAGGGTCCATTAGAATTTGAATTCTACATCTTACGCATATAAATGTGAGGATAATGACACTAGGTTAATTGATCACTCAATGATCATATATCTTAGTAATTTTGAGAATAAGAAGATAATTATGATGTCTATTTTATGAAGATCAATTGAAAACACCCCAAAAGAGAGGTTGCTATTTTATTTTATAGCACGGATAATAACTATAACCTTTTTTTTTTTTTTTAAAAAAAAAGAACTTAGATTTTAATGATAATGTTGAAAATCCTTTTTTGGGTCGTTTAATAAGGTCGTGTAAATTAAAAAAGTTAGATCAATTCAAATCGTCTATTTCAATTGGTATTTATCTTCTATTCCACTTTTTGGATGTATGCCGTGTGTATCACATATTTCTTTTAAAAAAGTTACTTGGTTATAAATTAAATATACTTGATCTATATTTGTGATCGTAGAATAGGAGAAGAAACAAATACCAAAATAAATAATAATAATAATAATAATAAAATTGAGGATCCAAGATAAGATTTAGACACTAAGAACATTCCTTAAAAACCCTTTTTTGGATCGTCTAGCATATAGAATAGATGTGATTTATCAAAAATCTTTAATACTTAAACTGAACGATCAGATAATCCAAAAATCAATAAATAGTTTAAAACCGTAAAAGTTAGAAGAGAACATATGGTAATCGCTATACAAATACTGTAGAGAATTCATGAATACAACCAACATCCGTAGAACGATAACTTCGCATCAAACTCAATTTCAAATTTATTAATTAGTTACAAAGAGTTGTAGCAAACCTAATATAATTTGACTACTCTTTTATCTTTTATCTATTCGATTTGTACATTGTTGTTGACCAATCATTTACACTAGCTATGAGGGACCATTGTCCCGACAAATAAAATTAAACAAAACGAAAAAAAATAAAAAATAAAAAATTGAAAAGACAAACTAAGAACAAGTGGGAGGGATGAAAAACCCTAGTCAAGATTTAGCTAGGACAACCCATTCATTGGATGCATCACATGATGACACAAAACCTTATGAAAATCAATGTCACATCCTCCTCTCGCTCCTAAGTAGTCATAAATTAAGGAGACGAGGGGAAATTCAATAGTCCCAATGCACCGTTCCACCACTACCTGTCAATATCCACCGGATGGCGGGCCGCACCGGTGGGACCACGGCTGCCCCAGCGGCTGCACCCTCCCCAGCACTGTGCCGCCCCTGGACCAGACCCGCTTGAACTGGCCCCGCCTCTATGGATTGATACTAAGTTTGATAATTGCCCATCCTTATATCTCATTCAACGCTAATAGACATATATATCTATATATATATATATATATCATGAATACATCATACACATAGGCAATGACAAGCAATGAAAAGAACATGAATAAGACCTTAGTGAATTAGTGCACAGGTTGTCCCTACATATTTTCAACATGAAAACGAGTTTGATAAATCCCAAGTTCTTGTCCTATTTTTAGAAAATTTGACTAATACTTCGTTCGATCTAGAAAATTAGCTGTGGCGGTATCATTGACCAGTCTATTTAATATGATTTTTTTTTTCCTTTTTGGCATAAGCGTAAATAACTTAGTCGATTTTTTTTATTTATTAAAAATAATAATTGAATAAGGGTTGTTAACTATAAAAAACCCTACTAAAATTTGATCTATTTATAAAAAATTCCCCAAAAGTATTTTGAAATTATAAATACTTTCCTGAAAATAATTTAAAATTATTAAAATAAATTAATTTATATTATGTTATTATCTCAACATTGTTGAGTAATTCAAAATTATTAAAACTATATTATCTGACTATTTTTATTTTTTATTTAAACTTTGAATTTAAAAAGTAATTCAATATTTATGAAACTTAGTTAATATTCAGATATATTTAAATCTATTATGAGAAATTTAAATAATATTAAATTTACATCTCTATGATATTAAAAAAAAATACAAATACAAATTATTCCGAAGACTTTTTTGTCTCATCACATTTGACGAGGAGCACATCAACGGCAGATTTGGAATTCCACCCAAATTTGAGGATGATATCAACAATATCCTTAACGGCAACATACGCTGTCTGCCAATTGTAAGAAACCACTAAACCTCTAGAGCATTTTGATTTTCTTAAAATACTTCTGAGTTTTTCTGTAGATTGGACAAATTTTAGAGGGTTTCAGTAATCACTGAATAATGTTAAATAATATGACAAGTACTTGAATTACATTAGATAACATGACAAATATTAAGATATGAAAGTTTGATGATGTTGATTTTGCCTTGAAATTTGAGCAACATATGATGAGAAATGAAAGAAACAGCGTGAAACGGGCCCAAGAGCACACCCTAGCGAGTGTTGGGGCGTAGGACGGGCGTGCCAAAGCGCACAACATGCACAGAAACAGAGCAGTAAGGGCACGATGCACTCCCGGGCACAAGCTTTCTGCGCCAGGGCATGCGAGGCGAGTTTTTTTCTTCAGCACAAGTAGCAGTTCCGCGCGCCCTGACGAGCGGCACAGGCCCGTGGTTTTTGAGAGTGTTTAAGCCAATTTCTTCCGGAACAATTATCAATCCATTGAGACAGACATATCACGTGGGCTTCTAGACTGCTTTAGAGATAGTTTTCTCAGAACGAAATTTAGAACTAGGATGTTAGGTGTTCTCGTGAGATTTGTAGGTCTGAAGTTGTATTTGTTACATTGATTTGGAATCAATAAAATCTTTTTCTTTGTCGAGTGGATTATGCACATAGAATTCAATGAAATCCTTTTCTTTGTTGGGTGGATTAGGCACATCACCAAACTACCTTAAATCTTGTTGTAAGTTTTTATTGAATTACTTTATTGTTATTTCATAGTTTTCATAATAGATCTTCAACAAGTTGGTATTAGAGCAGGTTGGATTAGATTTTAGCCATGAAGTATGAGGTAGAGAACTATGATGGGAAGAACAACTTTGAGCTGCAGAAGATGAAGATGCACGCCATCCTATGTCAACAAGATTTACAAAGAGCGTTAAAGGGCAAAGATTTATTGCTCGAGACACTAACAAACGAGGAGAATGATGAGTTTATGGTGAATGCTTATGGTACTTTGGTGTTATCATTGACAGATAACGTACTGAGAGAAGTCACTACAAAAAGTACACCAGTGGATTTGTGGAAGAAGCTAGAGGGTCTCTATATGACAGAGTCCCTGACGAATTAGTTGTATTTGAAACAACGGTTATACATATTAAGGATGAAAGAAGGTACATCTATTACTCAACATATTGATTATTTCAATAAGGTGATATTGGATCTCGCTAGTATAGATGTTAAAATTGAAGATAAAGATCAAGCGTTAATTCTCTTATGTTCTCTGCCTAAATTCGTTGAGCACTTGGTTACTACTTTGTTGTACGGGAGAGATACGATTTCAATGAAGGATGTGAAAGCCTCATTGAATTCTAACGAATTGAGAAAACATGTCCTGGGAAACAATGATGGTGAAAATAGAGAAGGATTGGTAGCGAAGGGGAGACCGAGAGAAAGAGGAAGGAGTAGAGGTTGATTGAAGTCTTGAATCAAGCCTAGGACCGGCGACAAGTATTTTAGGTGAAGTGGAAAGAGGCACTGGAAATGGAATTTTCTGAAATGAGGAAAGGCAGAGGATACAGGTGAAACTTCTAATTAGAAATGGGATAATATCGCAGGAATTGTTGAGGATGAGTCTGATGGTGGGCTGGTTCTCAACATTATCGAAAGTTTACTAAGCTCTGAGTGAATTTTGGATAGTGGCTGTTTCTACCACATATACCCACAAGAAATGATGTTTCTTACATGGTTGTAGGAATTAGCTCAGTTTGTATCAGAATTCACGATGGCATAGTAAGGACCTTAACAGATTTGCGTTATGTTCCAAATGTGAAGAAAAATCTAATATTGTTGGGTACTCTAGACAAGAATGATTGTGAGTACAGAGCTCAAGATGAAGTTCTATAGGTTTCCAAAGGTGCATTGCTTATCATGAAGGGAGACAAGCAGAATGGCC
Source organism: Jacaranda mimosifolia (assembly GCA_018894105.1). NCBI lineage: Eukaryota > Viridiplantae > Streptophyta > Magnoliopsida > Lamiales > Bignoniaceae > Jacaranda > Jacaranda mimosifolia. The sequence continues at coordinate 32,908,434 of CM032122.1, read as the reverse complement.
TTTACATATTGTAGGGCAGCACGGTTTCTGGTATTGCAACGGTTTCCTTCATCAGTCAATGATACTAAGAGATTGTGGCATATGTGGCTTGGGCATATAAGTGAAAGAGGGATATCAGAACTGAGTAAACGAGACTTGTTTTGTGAAGAGAAGACTGAAGAGCTAGATTTCTGCGAGTAGTTTGTGCTTGGCAAACAACATAGGTTGAAATTCGGCATTGCAGTTCATAGGACCAAGGGCACCTTAGATTACATTCACTCAGATCTTTCGGGTCCTTCTCAGGTTCTTTCAAAGGGAGGTGCCAGCTACATGCTGACATTCATTGATGACTTCTAATGGAAAGTATAAGTGTACATGCTGAAGCATAAGAATGAGGTGTTTGTCAACTTCAAGCAATGAAAAACTTTAATCAAAAAGTAGACCGAAAGGAGATAAAGTGCTTGAGGACTGACAACGAATTGGAGTTCTACAACAAGGAATTTTAGGAATTCTGTGATAAGGAAGGAATTGTGAGGCATCGCACAGTTGTACATACACCACAATAGAATGGAGTTGCAGAATGAATGAACAAGACTATCTTGGAAAGAGCTAGATGCATGTTCTTTAATGCCGGATTGTCTAAGGATTTTGGGGCAGAAGTGATTAACACTTCTTGTTATTTAGTGAATATGTCACCATCGACTGCTTTGGATTGCAAGATACCAATGGAAATTTGGTCCGGGTCTTCTGCTGATTACTAAAAAATAAGAGTATTTGGGTGTCCAGTCTATGCTCATGTCCAGGATAGGAAGCTTGAGCCAAGGGCTAGGAATACTTCCTAGGCTATGCAAACAGAGTCAAGAGTTATCGTTTGTGGTGTACTGATGACAAGAGCTCCAAGATGATTATCAACAGAGACGTGACATTTGATGAGTCTGCTATGATGAAGAAGGTAGAACAGCCAGAAAATAGTCAACAAGGCATTAAGGAGAATGTGGAGATTGAAATTAATACTCTACAAGTTTCAAAGGAGAATAGAAGGTGAATGATGAAACTGATGAAAATTCATTATCACCTAATTAGCAGCAGGAAAATAATTCACTACAAAACTATCATTTGGCTCGAGATAGAGAGAGAAGACAGATCAAACCACCACAACAGTTCACATATTCAGATCTAGCGGCTTATGCTTTGAGTTGAGCTGAGGAGTTTGTGGGTGATGATCTAGTCACATACAAGGAGGCCATTTCTTGACCAGATTCTAATAAATAGGCAGCAGCTATGAGTGAAGAGATGGAGTCTTTACACAAGAATAGCACATGGGAGCTGGTTAATGTACCTAAAGGGTAGAAGATTGTAGGTTGCAAAGGGATCTACAAGAATAAGGAAGGGATTACTAAGGTTGAAGATACTAGATATAAGGTGCGATTGGTTGCTAATGGTTTTACTCAAAGAAAGGGAGTTGACTTCCATGAGGTGTTTTTTCTAGTTGTAAAACAAAATTCCATTTGTATTTTACTTGCCATGGTGGCTCTGTTTGATATGGAGCTTAAGCAGATGGATGTGGAAACAACGTTAATGCATGGTGAGTTGGAGGAACAAATCTACATGAGCCAACTAGAGGGATTCGTTGTTTTCAAGAAAGAAAATCAAGCATGTCTCTTGAAGAGGTCTTTATATGGCTTGAAGTAGTCTCCCAGATAGTAGTATAAAAGGTTTGATGCTGTTATTACCAAGATAGGATATACTAGAAGCATTTACAATTGCTGTGTATATTATAAAAAATGTAGTGATAGCATTCTCGTATATTTGATGTTGTACATTGATGATATGTTGATTGCCTCTAGAAATATATCAGAGATCAACAATTTAAAGGCTCAATTAAGTGAAGAATTTGAGATGAAGAGATCATCCAAGACAGACATGCAGAATTGTTGTACTTATCTTAACAACATTACATTGAGAAAGTACTTGAGCGATTTGGGATGGATAAGTCCAAGCTAGTTAGTATGCCACTTGCAGCTCATTTCAGGCTCTTATAAGATTTATCACTGAGTACTGAGGAGGAGGTGGAGTAGATGTCTAATGTATCGTATGCTAGTGTAGTGGGTAGCTTGATGTATGTCATGGTGTGCACTAGGCTAGACATTTCACATGCAGTCAGTGTTGTGAGCAGGTACATACACAAGCCAATACAGACACATTGGCAGGCTGTGAAATGGATCATGAGATGTTTGAGAGGCTCTGCAGATAGATGTTTGAGCTATAGTCAATTGAATTCAATTGCTAGAATTATTGGTTATGTGGATGCAGATTACATAGGAGATTTGGATAGCAGAAGGTCCATGACTAGGGTATGTGTTTTGTGTTTCGAGTTGTACGATAAGCTGGAAGGTGACTTTATAGTCATCAGTTACATTGTCCATAATAGAAGTTGAGTACATGGCTTTGGCTGAAGGCGTGAAGGAAGACATTTAGCTAAATGGGCTGATTGAGGTATGGGTATGGATTCTGAGATTACTTCGATATTTTGTGATGTTAGAGTGCCATACACTTGTCAAAGAATCAACAATTTCATGAGAGAACAAAGCACATTGACATGAGATATCACTTTGTCCGGGATATTATGTCTCAAAATGTCATTCTGGTTGACAAGGTATGGACTAAGGATAATCTAGCAGACATGTTGATTAAGGTTGTTCGAGGAATCAAATTTAAGCATTGCTTGAATTTGATTAACATTTGCAGACTCAGATGATAGGCCCTTTTGGGAGTAGGGACAAAGAAGATGAATGGTAAATTTCAATTCAGTGTAGAGAATTATTAATTTTGCCTTGAAATTTGAGCTACATATGACGAGAAAAGAAAGAAACAGAGCAAAATGGGCGAGAGAGCACACCCCAGCATGTGTTGGCAGAACGCTATGCGCTGGGATGCAGGACGGGCGGGCCAAGGCACACAACATGCACGAAAATAGGGGACGACACGCACGCAAGTGCGTTGCAACTGGAATCGCACGCCCTGAAGCAAAGTTGCTATGCCCAAGCGTGCGGTAGTCTGTGACCACGCCCTATGGCGCAAGCTTTCCACACCAGGGCCACAGCGTACGAGGTGAGTTTTTTCTCTTTAGCACAAGGAGCAGTTTTGCTCGCTAGGGTACGAGTCATGCACGCCATGACACGCGGCGTAGGCCTATGGGCCTAGGACTTGGTTTGCGCTAGTATTTAAGCCGATTTCTTTTGGGAGAATTATCAATCTATTGAGACAGGCATATCACTAGGGCTTCTAGACTCCTTTAGAGATAGTTTTCTTAGAACGAAGTTTAGAATGAGGATGTTAGGTGTTCTCGTGAGATTTGGGAGACTCAAGTTGTATTTGTTATATTGATTTGGAAACAATAAAATCCGTTTCTTTGTCAGGTGGATTAGGCACATCGTCGAACCACTTTAAACCTTATTGTCAGTTTTCATTGAATTACTTTACTGTTATTTCATAGTTTTCATAATAGATCCTCTGGATTTCAACAAATGATATCAAGGATTGGCTTGGCACTAGGTGGATTGGGGTAGGTTTTTCTTAAATTTGAACTCGTCCACACTTAAAAAATGTGTCTTAAAATTTGTTTCAACCTGCCCAACAAATTTTAGATTTGAAAATCCTAGCCCATCCTGTATTAAAATTGTAAAATCCACACCCCGCTCTATCCCACTCCTCAACTACCAATTTCTTTATAAAAAAAATATTTGATTAATTATAATTTGATAATTCAACTATAATATCATAAAATTATGCAACAACGTTCAATTAACATGACAATATTTAAATATATAAATTAAAAATTAAAATATAAACATCAATGAAATAATATTCAACGTGGCAATATTCAAACACACCAATAGAAAACTAAGATATAAAAAATCATATGAATATATAGCATGTTATATATTATAATTATATAAGAATTCGGGGTGAGGTCCTAAACTCAAACCCGCCCAAGTTCCGCATGAAATTCATATTAAAATCTACTCTATTTTAGACGGGGCGAGTTTTCAACCTCTTTGGTATGGAGTGAGTGAGACGGATACCACAAATTGGGTTGAAATTACCAAGTCTAAATCAAAAAAGGAATCAACTAAGGCTGGCAAAAAGAGTAAAGAACACTCAACTTGGTGATAGAGCTATTATTTTGGGAGAAGGGAGTATTATATGTTAATCTTTGTTCGAGTTGTTTAATTAATCATGCGAATTTTCCAAAGCTAGAAAGAATTAAGAGTTCAAGTTTTGGTTTTATTTATTTATAATTTTCAATTTTTCACATTTTCATATTTATAAAATTGAAAGATAATTTCCTTTTGGTTTAGGGAGAAAATGAAAATATATTGGAATTAATAGTATATAATGTTTGCTTTACAATCTTAAAAATGACATTTTTAAAGTAAGAGTGATAATTTATGGGCTTCATTGTTTTCCTTATATTACATTGTTATTGAAATTACAAATTATTATTTTATTGGGGGTCCTACTACTACTACTACTACGATGAAAATTACTGTTTAATTTTATTGGGTCTCATTATTTTACTAGGATAGCAAAACATATAATTGTTTAATTAACTAGTGGAGATTTTAATAAATGTATAAAGTCTCAAGAATAATTATTATAAGTTTTAAAGTGAAAAACATGATATTTTATTCAAAATAAGTTTCAGTATTTTAAATAATATCAAAGTCAAAAATGAAAAGCTAAAATAAAAAATAGCAGAAGTCTTCGTGTCCAAAAGAAAATCCTGTATTATTAATTGTCTCATTAAATTTTGGTTTCATTAAGAGAAATTTCTTCGTTTCACACAATTATCAACAAATTAATTGAAAGAGCCTGATCGAGATGCATCTCTTGTTGAAAAAGACTAAGGTAGTGATTGATATGCATGAATGAGATTATGTGAGAATGGAATGACTTTATGAATGGAACGAAGGTCGAAAAAGAATGATTCTGGTATAACTAATCTTATGCTTGGTATGTACTGGGAATAAGAAATGAATTGAATAGTCATTCCTTACTTGATTTCATTCTTATGATTGGTATTAGTAATAACTTGGTAGGAATATAATGAAAATTTTTAAATGATCAAATCACCATTTTGTAAAAAATTAATAAAATAAAAATATTTATAAGTATTTTTTTTATATATTATTATAAAAAAAATTTGTGGGGCAAGTTTATAATTATGTAGTTTTAATATCACTTTTAATGTGATTCAGATTATACTAGTAAATATACGTATTTTATATCTCATTAGTTATATTATATATGTTTACAGAAAAAAAAAAAAAAAAAAGTATAAACACAATTCCATTGAAATTCTCTTTTTATAATTATAACTTGCAAGGCAAGCTCCTTTTATTCTTTTTGATAAAATATTATTAAAAAATTATAAAATAATTTATAACTAAAGTGATTAATTTTTTTGTGATAAGGTAAGAACGCCTTTATTGCACTTTTTTATAAGTTTAATTTGAAGTATCATTGATATAATCCACGACTCTTTATTTATTGATTTTGTATATATTTTTTAATCATTGGAAGAGATGCAGGTATAATTAATGTTTTACATGATATATAAATATTTTTTTATTAGGCATCAACCAAGTCAATGATGCTTCTATTTTTTTTATTATGAAATTGAAAGATGCATAGTTATTCTTATTTTTTATATTTATTACTTTTATTTTTTAATAATTATAATATTTTAATATTTTTATTAATTTTAATAAAAATATATGAGCAAAATATATAATTAAATCAAAACATGTAACAATCAAATCAATTAGAACATAATATCAAATATTTACAAAGTGATTTTTTTTAAAAAAATATATAAAAGTTTTTTGTTAAATTTTGGAGGGTAATTTTGTGAAAGAAAAATATAGGTTCATTTTCGATGAATTAAGAGTAGCTAAACCCATGGATGAGGGAGAGAATAGCTAAACCTATACTTTTGGGAGTGGAAATTCTCATTTCTAAATTATACCGATCATGGATTTAAGAATGGACTCAGAAATGTCCAATCCATTTCCACCTCATTCTTGCATACCAATCGTTCCATAATTCTCAACTAAATTTGGTCAGCCTCGGGCAATCTTAATCTGGAAAATTAGTATATCTCTAGAATTTCATGAATCCTTTAGACAGTATTTACTGTTATTATAAATTTTATTTGTACCAATAAAACTCTGTACGTATAAGTTGGAGTTCATTCAATTCTAATGAATTCAGGAGACGGACACTACAAAAAATGTAATATTAGTGAAAAATATAAGTGATAATTATTCTATTTTTTATTAATGATAATTCTTAAGTGAATAATTTTTGTTTTGCCACAATATAATACAAGAGTAATAAGAATCAATATTTTAAGTTGTCATCATTGGTAATTAATTGATGACGCATCTATAATGATAATTTAGTGATAAAAAAAAATGTCACTATATTTTATGATAAGATTTTTATTGATACTATATTGTTACTTTAGGTATGTCACCAATTGTCAATTATGGTAATATAAACACTGTTATTGTCAATATCAAGCTTGGAAAAATTATTAGGATGATAAAATAATTTTTTGTCACTTAATATATAAATTAATGATAACTTTTGCATCATCATTTACTATTTTATCACTATTTTTTCTCTTTTCTAGTAGTGAAACAAAATGACTCTATGATATTATGTCAATATTTCCATCTACTTTGGATAACAAAGGTGACATCTCTATTTGTCTCCCAAAGATCTTAAAAATTCCCGCTGCTTAACTTTTAATTTGCCTCTAACCATCAAATGAAATGTAAGTAACCCTTCATTTCAAGAAGGGGGACTCCGGTTCTATCAATGTTTGAAATAATTTTATCTTTTTCATATTAATATATCTCTGGAATCAATAACTTTAATATGAGGAATTATTGAACTCAATTACTTGTTGTCGTTACTCTTAAATTTTCTGTTGAGGTGCTCAAATTGAATCAATAACCAATTTCCAGATTCCATTATAAACCTAATTTGCTTACTTTCAATTATGCCAATTAATAGTTCAAACCCTATCATCCTTTATTTTAATAAATATTTCTGTTTCTATATTCTATCTTATAAATAAACACTAAATATATAAAATATTTCTCTAAACAAATAGCATGATCAAGTGAATATCTGCTTTTGTGCGCCTTACTTTCTTAAATCAAATTATTTACATTCAATTCCACTTGTATTAATTTGAGAGATGTGTAGACTTCAGCAAATAACGGGGGTCCAATAAACTATTGGCTTAGAAAACAATAATAGGGACAAGTGATCCATACAATTACATCAATAGAGTAGGATTAGAAGTGATAAGACCATTAATAAATCTCAACAAATTGCAATTTGACACATATATTGTTACATATGTGTTTGTAACCTATTTTTGCAACAAAAGTAGAGGAAGAAACATGGTCCCTTTTTTCATCCATGATCACAAAGCAACTATATGTATATATATATATATATATATCTAGAACTAGCTAGTCCAGGATTTAGGCTTATCCTCTGATTTATCAAGTTTGTTAAAGCAACATATATGTAATAATGCTGTTTGGTTGATAAAGTCCATCACTATGTTTTTTCCAGAAAAGAAAAAGAGCACCTGATATCTGCATGTACATGGGATTAAGAAAACAAATAAAGAAGTTAGTATGGGCATGGATGCCTCCACGTTGACCAATGCTGAAAAAGTGTTAAGAGGAGGACAAATACTAATACACACACCCACGCACACACACAGTCATGTCCCATCTAAGTTATGACGAGTCATAAATTTTGTATAGTTCCAATCATCATATATATCTTGGTTATATGGTCGAGAGGGATTGACATTATTTTGGGGGTTTTATTATTTGTGGCGGGAGTTACTATATTTATCCAACACAAGATAATTTTATCAGAGTTTAATGATTCATTTCAAATGTGTCAATTTTATGCGCATGATGTATTACTCATAACTATATATCAAATTTAGTTATAAATTTTTAGATCATATATAATAATATTAATATTTTTTAATACCGACAACAATATATTTTCATATAACAGTTCATAATTTATTACAGTACGTATCAGGACCATATGAAAATTTTCCAATTCCACATGTCTATTGGTGGTGAAATAGAAAGTAAAAACTATAAAAGTGGAAAGTTTGATCCTTAATTTCCCATAAGGAGATCAAGGTCTGAATCAGACTGTTGTAGCAGTCCATAAACAAATCCATCCTAAGCCCTACAGTGGAGAGGCTTTAACGTAATTAGCACTTTAGTGAGGTTGTAATAACCAACTCATCCTTTAAATAGTAACTATAACTCAAATCGAACATTTCGCAGTAATTAAAAACTCCTATGATCATGTTCAAAGAAGGAATAGTGCTAGTCGTCCACTCCTATTTTTTTTCAATTAAAAAAAATTAAAAAATTGAAGAAATATCTATAAGCATTGGTTTAGTAAATTCTCATTTTTTCTAGTGTTTCTACAAAAGTGGGGCCAATGTTTCTACACCTAAAACACATGGACAAGTTGAACAACCTCCACCCCAAGGCCAAATTAGACGTACTTTATTTATCCAAGGCCTACATGGAATACTTCAAACCCTCACCCAATCGTAGGAGGACATATAACCAAGACAAGGATAATGTCACCACTTTGTGCTATGTAGACCAATAACTAACTTCTATAATTTCTATGCCATGTGGCATTTGTGGCTGTTTACTTGAAAGAGTGGCTGCTTCTTTTACAACGTTGGATATTACGAACCAGTATAAGTGAAACACCTGTATAACCCTCAACTTTTCTCCCCTTTCTTTTTTAATATATTAAAAGGTAGTTCAACACTGCCAAAAAAATAATTAATATTCGTAACAAAAATTCAGCAATTTAGTAACAACAATTTTTTTGTTGTCCCAATTGATGAGTATTAAGTAATTAATTTTTATTTTATTATAATAATAACCACTTAATAATGATCATAGCTAGTGTTGCAAAATTTGTCATTTATAATTTGTAACAAGTTTTTTATTATTATTATGCACGTATCATTAATTGTTAGTAGTGATAATTTAATCTAATTTCTGTGGTATTTAAATTAATTAAAAATCATTATCATGGCAAACCTTTTTTTACTTAATGTGTAATCAGCACAATTTGCACGTTGTCTCTTATAAAAGATTGTCTTTTTTATTGTTTCTTTTTCTTTCTTCTTTTTTCTTTTGTAATAGTTGAAGGACTATTAGTATATCGATCTTTTTAGGTGTGACCATATGCCAAAATGTAAAAGAAAGTTAATGAACATATATAAGCGACAATGTGAAATTTGTCATTAAGTGTATATATTAAAAAAATTATTTTGTCAGGATAATAATTTTTCAAATTTAGTCGTAATAAAAAATTGTGCTTAAATTATTGCTATTAATAATCAATGACATCCTAATGACAATAAAAATTTTGTCAAGAATTATCACTAGGTTATGATTATATATCTATCACTAATTATCTATACTGACAACTTAAAATTCTATTTTTTTTCACTACTTAATCATATTGTAAAAAAATAAAAATTATTATCAATTAAAAAATATCATTAATGAAAAAATAAATGTTATTGTCACTTAATACGCATAATTAATATTAACTTTTATATTATCACTTTATATTTTAATGTTATTGGATATTTTAATAAAAGTATGTCCCACATAGAATACTAAACTTTAAACTATACAACATATATATATGTATATATTACCATTCTCACATGTGTTAAAATAAAAGAAAGTCTCCACCATAACTATTAAATTTATAGTTTCTAATAAAAAATAATAAGCCACAATTTGAACAGTACCACCTTAATGGTAGGATGCACAATCCTTAACCATTTCGTCAATGGAAAGACCCGAAAATTGCCGACACGGAGACAAAAATCGTTGGAGCAAATCATTAAATAATACAATTAACACAGATATACAGTGACAGGATAACAATATTTGCATGCAAACTTGTTTAAGACAATCTGTGAAGCCCAGCAAACATCAATGTCCGAAGTCGGCGCCAACCGGCCACTTGATACTCCAAATTCAAACCAATCACAAGGTTTATTTTTTTGGTATTAAATAAGTAGGCATTGAATTGGAAAGTTGATTATAGTACTTGTTTAATAGTTCGATGTAATTAAAGTACTCCCGCAGAAGTTGACATTATTTTATTTTATTTTTTAATATTTCAAAAAAAAAATTCAAATAAGTTCATGAATAAGTCACTACCAAATTCAAATATATATCTGCTATGGAAAAGTTGCTATAGAATTAATTTCATAGCCACATCTACGAATTATAGCAACAAATTTTCATAGAAAATGTAATATTTTAAATAACGAGCAACAAAAATTATTAACTATTAGTTTGTAGCCTTGTTCATTAGAAAAACAATAAATTAACTAAGCATTCTTTGTGAAAATATCACTAATATATGAAAGAAGAATAACTATCAATTGCGAATTAGTCAGAGTAAGCGTTATAAACTATAAGAACATCTACTTTGAATTTAGATAAATCAATTTTATAGCTAAAAAAATGAATTTTTAGCATTGACTACGGCTACATAGTAATTAATTCTGGCTCAAATTATATTTTCTTATGTCATTAGGAAAATACAATTTGAGATTTTATAATCATTGCCATTTTTGTATGGCACTATAAAAAATTAGTGTATTAGTTAGACCTGGTTGATGTTAAAAATTCGTCGTAAATGTTCTCATAATTAACCTTTGCTATGATTGATTTATAGTTGATAATTATTTATATATATATATATATTAAATTTTCTACAAGTAATGCATAACTAATTTGTTTCATTTTGAATGTACAAGACTATTGATTGATAACAAATAATTTTCGTTGTTTGTAATCTAAAAAAAATTATATTTGCTATGAAAATTTGTAACTATAGTTTATTATTATAGCTATAAAATTAAATTCATAGCAATTTTTCTGTAGCAGATACCTAATTTTTCCATATGATACTACCAATAAATTAGGCATCTGCTACAGAAAAAAAATGTTATGAAATTAATTTCATAGTTATAGTTACAAATTTTTGCAGCAAAAATTACAAGCAACAAAAATTATTAGTTATCAATCCATAGTTTTGTACTTTCTAAGCTCAACAGATATTCATTATCCATAAAAAAATTAGTATATATGAAAAAAGAATAACCATTGTCTACGATTGACTGTAGTGAGGGTTAACTACAAAACTATCTACTTTAAATTTGGCAAGAACAATTTCATAGTTGAAGTTAAGAATTTTTAGCATCAGTTTAACATCAGCTACAAATTGGCCATAGCTGATGTCTTAATCTTTTGTACTAAACTAAATTAATAAAAATGTTCATTAATTTGAAGTTATAAATAATTTTAAAGCTTAATTTCTAAGTTTTTAGAAAAAATAAAATTAAACTAAATGCAAAGCCATATATGTGTGTGGTTCTTATAGACACGACCAAAAAATTATGCATTTGTTATGAAAAAAATATTATAAAATTAATTTTTGTAACTAGGGCTACGAACTATAGCTACAAATTTTCATAATGAATGCACTTTTTTAAATAAAAAATAACAAATTAGTTAGCTATCCGTAGCTTTACTTGTTGAAGCACAATAAATTAATTATACATTATTCATAGAAAAATTAATATATATATATATATATATATTTTATTATTTTTTTTAATCATCATCCACAAATTGGTTGTAATAAGGATCAGCTATAAGATCAATTTTTTCAAATTTGATTAGATCAATTTTATAGCTAAAACTAATGAATTTTTAACATTGACTATAGATTTATTGTAACTTATAACTGATGTCCTAATTTTTTAGAGTGAAATTAAATTAATCAAAAACCACAAAATAAAATGGAAAAATGGGACCTGTAGAGGGGACAAATTGTTGAGTTGGTGACTTGCATGAGCTTACAAAGCAATATTTTAAGATCACAATTATCTTTAGCTGACAACATCTCTTCAAAAACAGTATTAAAGAAAAAATATATATAATCCATGTGCAGCACATAGACACTTTAATTTTTTTTGGCAAGTGGTTGAGATTAATTTGTTTACATAATTAATTGAATTTTCACTATAACATGAATTTAAATTTGTGGGTCCCTCCTGAGATTTGTCTTTGTTTTATTTTTTTGGGAAAGTTGATTGGATTCTCATATAATCATGGAGAAAAATGTTAGCAGATGGAGGAGGAGGATAGGCTGAGAACCCAAACTTTGGGATAAATCTAAATAACTTCACTCAAAAGCTATTGGAGAGGATGACAATATTGATAATGTTAATGTTTATTTTCAAATGATCCAACTTTAATATACATTATTTCGTTGATGTACATGATAGAAGTTGTTTTTATTAAGAGACATTTCAATAATTGAGAAAAATTAATAGTTTATAAACTACATAAGGTCCTTGATTTTATCGAATATGAGATAAGATTTAATATTATCAAAAGTCTGCTAGTCGAGAGATTCGAGAAAAGGTGCAAAATTGTTGTTTCTCAATATCATCCGATGATGTCCAAGTCCACCCCCAAACATAAAAAATACACTTTGTGAAGTATATTATGTCAATACACATACATTGAGTGAGAATCAGAGCACTTAACAAGCTGTTGCAAAGGTCTTGATTACTCTAATGTTGGATAAAATCAGATATTATTAAATAACAATAAGTTACAGGTAATCACAAAGATTTTTTTTTTTTAAAAATATCTTTTTAAGAAAGTATGACATCGTTCACCAACATCACATATATATACGTGTGTGTATTGAATTTGGATATTCCTTTTCTTGTGTTTTCACTTTCCCTAGGGGCCATATTTGTTTAGTTAAATTATTGTTTAAATAGTAGATTCTGATAGTAACTGGACAGTTTAAATAGATCCTGCAAAATCATGCAGGCAACATGCTATGCCTCCAACAAGCAAAATGTTGGACCGATGTTTCTTTTTGGTTCTTAGGGGACAAATGCTTTTAGTCTAAGAAAAGTATCTTTAGTTCAGATATATTATGCCAATGTCTGACATTATTAGCTTATAGTTATAGTCTATGATATTTCTTAAATAATATCTTATATTTATAATATCATAGCGATCATTTACATTTAGAGGAGAAAAAATCCTCCACTTTTCCACTTAATCATGTTTATTTTTTTATTTATTATGTACATTAAAAATTTACTAAAATTTAAATTCTGAATAAATATGAGGGTAATGTTATTAGGCTTACTAACCACTTGGCCTATTTTAATTGTGCTTAAATTTTCTAAAGTCGATTTAAATATAATATTTAAGTAAGTCATTTATGAAGAATACTTTTTGGATATCAATTTTCAGGAAAAAAAAAAAAAGAAGGGTTAAATTTTAGACGTTTACACTATGTTTGGTTCATGGGTTTGGGTGAGGGCAAGAAAAGAAAAGAAAAGAAAAGAAAATATCAAGGAAAATATTTTTGATTGTTTGATTGGTAAGAAAAATACTAAAGAAAGAAAAACGTGGGGAAAAATATGGTGTACCTAAGAAAAATGAATTTTCCTCACAAAATAATGAGGAGAATGAGGGTAAAAACTATTTGAACTCTCTCTTATTTTCCAACACATTCATCACCTCTTTTTTCCCATTCATCTCTTCATTATTTTCTTTAACAATCAAATAAATTTAAAATTTTATATTTTATTTGTTATTATTTTTTTTTAATACTTTCCTTTCTTTATCAAAATCCTTAAATTAAACACAGTGTTAGTGATCAGATTGTAAGATAGAACATGTAAAAAGGTCAAAACTCGCTTAATTAACATTAATTTCTATTGATAATTTTTCCAATTTGGTTCGGGCAAGTGCCCTACTAATATTGAGCCGCTCATGTACATGTGGTCGGGGAGTATTGGTTTATGTGTCATTTCACCTTGAATATTTCAAATCTTACATTTGCATTACTTCATAATTTTAATTACCAAAAAAAAAATCACAAAATCTCCGATACACAAAAGTATACAATTCTTCTTCTTTTTGCTTTTTAAGTGCCTTTTTGGTTTTATTTTCATTTTTATTTCCAGCTTTCAATTTATTCAAAATTAAGTTAAAAAATTAATTATAGTTCTGGAAATGAGATTGTATTTAAATTTTTTATTTATATTACAAAAAAAAAAAAACCCTTTCACTAACAAAAGATTTATGACAAACATGGTTTTATCATAGTTTCAAGACAGCTGTGATGGATTTTTAATAAATTACTAACAAATTTTTAAAAGATAAGCAAAATATATATTAATAATCACACTTGTGACAAATATGAATAATGCGTCACAAGTTAACTCTAAACAATCATGACGAAAAATCTACCACATAATTAATTTTGTGACACATTTTATTTTCGTTACAAAGCTAATTAGTAACGAAGCATATACTAACGAATTTATGGAAGTCCATCATTAATTTATTGAAATATACCACACAATATGATACTATGATGGATTTATTTTACAAATTGATTAGTATATGCTTTGTCATTGATTAGTTTTGTGATCAAAATAAAGTGTGTCAACATAAGTAATTTTATGATGGAATTTCTGTTATGAATTAAAGGATCACGTCTAGAATGGTAAAATATGTGATGGACTCTTCATATATATATATATATATATATCAATATATACTCTTCACATTCGTCATAAGTATCATTACTAACATATATATTTTTTATTTTTTAAATTCGTTAGTAATCCATTAAAATTGTCTCTGAACTGTGGCATAACCCTCTATGCCACAAAGTTTTCGTTCATGAATGAATGTTTTCTTGTAGTGAATTAAAAATAATGATTAAGGTGGGTTTAGATATGAAAATTAGGCAGTTTTATTTTTTTATTCCTAAAAAGACATATTTTTCGAAATATATGTATATTTCAATTATTTTGAAATGATAATAAGTGCTTTCTGTCAAATTAAATTTGGATTTGGTTAATGTGATAATAGAATGATATAGTAGGTTTAGTAAAATTAAAAATAAAAATAAGTGTATTTTCAGTCAAAGTTGATAAAAAATTATTCTTTTTTTAATTTTCAAATAATGATGAATATGAGAATACGATTTAAAAACAAAAACAGAAACAACCAAGCGGCATTTGATATAGTGGCATAAGTCTTACACATAAAATGTGATGTTAGAAGTTCAAAACTAGTGAATCCATAATGTGCATATGTATTAAAAAAAGTAAATAAGTAAAAAACAACAAGACATAAGTGTCCTATGAATGGAAACATTAATTAGCGACTATGGAATGAAGACTTGTACTAGAGAAGGGTTGTATGATAAAATCTTAGAAATGTTTGGTTATATTTTTTGTGTGATTTTATTATATGTTTATTATGTGTATTGGAAGAATGAATTATTAGAGAATATGAAATTTATTTTTTGGTATATTTATTTATATTTTGGGGGAGATATTTTTTACCGTAGCAGTCAAATCAATACTTCTTGTTGGATTTTGGAGGTGAAAATGAATTAAGTTATTTTTTTAATATTAAAATAATAATAAAATATAATATATATATATATATAATATGTATATATTGAAAAATATTTTTTTAAAAAAATAAAAATATATTTAATTATATTTTTTCAAAATAATATTGTTATTGAGAAACATAACCAAACATTCCCCGTGTTGGTTTTCACTTGTGAAGCAAATCAAAATCATGTAAGATCCTGTTAAGCCGTCGGTGTGTCGCTCTCAATATTGAATGTAGACGTTAGGGAGGATTATTACCAACCTGGACACGTCCTTCTCAATCTTGAACGTAGACTTGGGGGCACGCGTGTAAATAGACTGTCTATTGATTAAAGGATTTGATAGGTGTACTGATTCTTATATCATCGACATTGAATGTTGACTTGAGGGCACATGTGTAACTCGAGTCTCGAACGCCTATTTGATTTATATCCTCTTGAATCTTGACTCGGGAGCACGTCGGTAAATTGAGTGCCTACTTTTTAAAGGGTTGTGATTCTTATGAAGTTTGAAAAACGAATTATATTCGTTAAATCGAAAATCAAATTATTCATTAAATTGAAAAAAATATCAATTTATAATTCACTAATTCAGTAATAAATCTTTGGTCAAGTTGTAATTGAATTGTAATAACTTTTTCATGATCTACCAGTTCAATTGTTAATCAATCATTGACCAAACTGTAATTAAATTGCCATTGATCCGTAAAATTATAATTATGCAATATATATAGATATTATATTATTTAAAATAATAAAGTACAAATAAAAATAAAACATAAAGAGTGAAAACTATTAATTTTTGACTTTTACAGTGCTAAGTAGCTTGTACCTATATTTATAATTTGGATTTTAGGCAAAAAAAATAAAACAAATTTTCAATTGTTATATGAAATAAAATAGGAAAAAAAAAAAAGAAAAGAAATGGATTGTTCCAATTTCGACAAACTGCGAGCAGATTGATGATGACATACACTTCAATCACTACTTCGAACGATTTTTTGAAATATGACAGTTTTTGTAAAATTATCAATTTTTATTCAATATTTAATTGAACAATAGGACGATAGATAATTTGATTGGTTGGACCGCCCAATCTGATCTAATTTTTAGACCATTGAATCCTTATACCCTCAATCATATACAAATACATGTGTAAATTGAATGCCTCTTTGTCAAGGGGTTGGAAATGTGTAAATATGCAATTCTTATACCCACAGTCACGCATAGAAATACGCATACATGGTTGTATATTTGGCATGTATACATGATTTTAGTGAGGGGAAACTTGATCTTCCAAAGATTGGTATTGAATTGATAAGATTTGAGTAGGCACTTCACAAGTTGAATCCATTCAAATTCAAGATTTCTTTCTTCAAGGCATTGACAAATTAAAATTTGTGAGGTGACTCGATAAAAACTTTCGAGGTTTAGGTTAATAATGGGCTTAACAAATTATTTTAAATAAGTTATACTTATTAAGAGGTGAATGACATATATTTATAAAATTTTCCCATTTGGCAAATCATAAATAGTTAAGGTGGTTTAATTTGAGATAATTATATAATTAAAATTTGAAAGTATGAATTAATTAAATCATTTGACTAGATATAGTTAGGTTAAATCCTTTCAATAAAAATATGCAGAATATTAAGAATATTTTATACAGAACAATGTCAATATACATATAATATACATCTATATTTTTGCTTCATAAATAAAGATAGATATTCCACATCTAGTGATTAATTATTTTAATGGCATCGCTCTCACTTTATTACTCTCATGCTTATATATGTGAGATTTAAAATTGATGCATTAAATTACCATTGTAGAGAAAAAAAAAAATACCCCACAAACAACTATGTACATACAAGTAGTCATGTCGGTGGCAGAGTATCAAATCATAGTCAAACGTCAGCAACTGGATAAGAAAGAAACCCATAACTGTAAATTAACTGTAATAACAGACTCATAGTAAAAAAGAAAAGAGAAGAAAATTTAAAAAGAAAGAAACTGCACTAAATATAATATTCAACAACAATACACACCCCAACAGGGTTTTTTTTATACAATAATAACAATAGTACACACTTTTCCTACTAGGTAAGATCCAACCACTACAAGCTAAGGGGTGATGGAATTTGTGCTCCCATATTTGAGAGGAACAAAGGATTTGATATAAGATTTTGCTCTTATTTGTTGCACTATTTTTTTACTATACTTCATCTTAATTTATTCATCATAGAACAGGGCATTAATGTTCTTTGCTCCTTCTCCATTAGAAATATTGATACCCCGGATAGTATCCTTTTTACTTCCTCAAATTCCTCACAAATCTGACAAAAAAAATAAAGATAAAATAAATTTTATGAATTGTGATATAATTATTTATCTCAAAAGAGCCTATGTAAAAGATTATAAATAATTGTTGGGCTGGTAAGAACAGCCGTCCGACACCTTCACCTGAAAATAAGTGTAATTATTGTCATGCATGTACGTACTTATTTATCGTCATGCATGCATTTATTCACATTGCTTTAAAATATATTATTCGTTCCTATTTTAAAATATTTGTTCTGTCCTTGAATTTAGAATAATCAATCACATGGTAAATATATATAATAATTAGATAACTACACCTCTTTTATGAAAGAAGGGCTTTTGACAAAGATATTGTTTAGGGGCATTTAGATAGTAAATGAGCTTTGATATGTTTAACCTATATATTTATACACACACACATATGTAATACATACATATATATATTCTTCTTTTCCATAAGCACAAGACTTCTTTAATGGCAAGATGGACCTTTGGAATACTTTGGAGGAGCCCCCAAAAAAAAAAAAGAAAAAAAAAGAAAAAGAAAGCTCTTGGAAATGATAACAACTATCATTTGTTACTAGATAAATAAGTGAACAGGGCTGAAAATGATGATTTGTTTATCTATCATTTGTACATGATTGATTAAGAGAATAATAATGGTAGAGACAATGAAATGAGCTCTAACCAGATGCTTGTAGGGCAGATGCTGGATTGATATTAATGGAATGAAAACAAGCCGTTGATGATTTCTGATTGATTGATCATTCCTTGTGTTTGATCATCCACTTCCCACAGGACTTCTGTATGGCCCTGAAAATGATGTATTTTTGTCCATGTTAAGACAGATGATATCATATATTATAATGTAATATTCTTGCACAAATGAATTTTTCTTTTTCTTTTTTATGTTTACAAATTGGATAAATAATAAATAGTTATGTACCTGGGGGAGAGGAGCATCTGGAATTTGGTCTTGTTGAAAAAGAAGAGAATTATTTTCCATGAGGGGATAGGTATTGGCTGTTGTGAGGCTGCATTGTTGCATGCCTGGCAATGATGATAAATCCTGCATGCATAAATAAGACACAAAAAATTAATTAATTATAAATATTATAAATTAAAAAAAAATCCAGCAAAAAATTAAAAAAAAATAAAAATTGGTCACTTGGGAGAATTCTTTACCTGATCAGGCCTAACCATGAATGATTCCAAGTCCATTCCAAAGTCATAGTACATGGGATTAACAGAAGCAAGCTTCATTGATAGAAACTGCAAAAATTGATCATGGAAAAATGTATTAGTGAATATGTCTAAGTATCATCCTGCCGGCATAATATTGATGGGACATTATGGTGGCTAGAAAGAGTGAGAGGGAGCAATTAAATGTTGTATCATCCTGCCGGCATAATATTGATGGGACATTATGGTGGCTAGAAAGAGTGAGAGGGAGCAATTAAATGTTGTCCTATCCACCATGCATACAATCAAACATTTTGATATCTAGAAAAATATTATTCTGTATCACACGTGTTGATGGAACGTTTCTGCTCTTAAAAGGCATAAGAGGGAATAATTTATAAATTGCTTCAAGACCCTTAATTCTTTTAATATTGAATAAATTCACACGTGTTGA
This sequence comes from Jacaranda mimosifolia, assembly GCA_018894105.1. NCBI lineage: Eukaryota > Viridiplantae > Streptophyta > Magnoliopsida > Lamiales > Bignoniaceae > Jacaranda > Jacaranda mimosifolia. The sequence goes on along the minus strand of CM032122.1, from coordinate 32,888,858 downwards.
GGAAACATCTTTGTGCCCAAAGGACATAAGAGAGAGTAATTTATAAATTGTTTCAAGTCTCTCGATTTGTTTAATATAAAATAGATTCGATATTATGGCAAAAAATTTTAAAAAAAATTAGTGATAATTACAACAATCACCTCCACTTGATTTTGGAGTGACTGGACATAGTTGATTATCTCATCCAACATGAGGGCCTTTCCAGTTACCTGTTTATCAATCAAGCCACATGAAGATGTCAGAAAAGGAAAAAAACACATGTAAAACAAATAGCTAACATTATTTCAAACAAAAATAGACAATTATATTAAGACAAAGATTTTTGAACTTGACCTTGTCACAGCCAGGGACAAGAGCCTGGAGTAGCTTCATTCTTTCACTTATTCTTTCCCTCCTTACCTGATAAACATAATTTGTTACCCAAATGTAAGAAAATAAGAAATCCTAAAACTTCAGATCAAGATTTCCTTTTTTATTTTTTTTTGTTTGTTCTTTGGAAAACCGAAAAGGCAATTAGGCCACTCTGCGGCTTACAAATATCATTCTTGTAATTTGTTCTTTTGAATGAGTAGTTTTTTAAGTACCCTTTCAGCAAGGCTGTGGCTATCAGTTGCCTGGCCCCTCCTTGCCCTCACATGAATGTAGCCTGGTGGAGCTTGTTTTTCTCCTGCTTTCTTTTCTTCTTTGGACTTCTTTTTTCCCTCACCATCCTTCACTTTCTTTTGCTTCTTTCCTCTCATATCCTTTATATGAAAAAAGAAGGGAAAAAAAAAAAAAAATTAATCCACAAGCTGGGGGGGCTGTAAAAAATGCTTGAAAATTGAGAAAACTGGAGAATTAATTAATTATGTTGAAACCTTAGACTGGGCACTATTTGGAGAAGAACCCTCTTTGAATTTCCTCTTCTTGACCATGGGAGTGGGCTTTGGGGTGTACTTATGAGTCACAATGGAAGAGGAATCCATGCTATTCTTGTTTGTTACATTAAAAACAGAATTAGCCTCATTATTGCCCATCAGAGGTGCTGTGACTTCTGTACTTTGGTCAAGATTCTGTTGGTTATAAAATTGAGAAAAGCAAGAGGAGGAAGAATTGTTTGGTTCCTCCAAAATGGCATACATGTTATTAACAATGGTGGAGGGATAAGGAGCAGAATAATTTGGCAGAAAAACTGATGATGAGTCAAGAAGCTGAAAAGGGTGCTGCTGATGCTGCTGAAATGATGATGAAAAGGCTGCCATTTTTCTCGTTTTCTTTTTTCTGCTTTGGAATTTGGGGGAAAACAAAAGAAAGAAAGAATTTGGGGGTTAAGGGGTTGAAGAAAGTGATGGAAGAGAGATTCTTGAGAATTGGAGGGGTTTGATTGATGATCTCAATCAGAAGGAGAAGAGAGAGATATAATGATGGGCCTGAGACAATCTCAAGGAGGACAGGTTTATATAGGCATGAGGAGAGAGGAGTGTCTGCCAAAATCCTCCTTAAGGGCCTTCCCCATGTAGTTACTTTATATTTGACTGGTCTAGTCACACACACAATCCTCTTATTCAATGATTAATGTGTTTTGAGTTGTGCGTTAGGCCAGTAACATCGTCTTTATATATGATTCAAAATTTAAATTTTTTTTACGCACATATAAATAAACAATACATTTAATGATCAATGTGTCATTGTCCAAAAAATAAAAAAGTAAAATAAAAGGATAATTAGTCAATTATTGAATTATACTTATTGTGTAATTAAACACAAATGACAAGCTAAAAATTGAGAAGAGAAATATTTAAGTTAATTTGTTATGTTCTTATGATCCTTTCATTATCAATTCAGTATACTACCTTGTTTAACTCTTAATATTATGTGATATTGATGACTGAACAAGCATTTTGAACTTTCTCCTAATCTCATATCAGTAATAACATTTTGTAATGAAACATAGATAAACATTAGTACATAAGGAACCTTTTTATTACAAACATTTTAGAATTGAACGATATTAACTGTCAAAATCAAATTCATTCAGAAGGGTCTTAAAGTCAATAAAAAAAAAAATCACACGAATTGTATATCATACGTCGTATCATAGGTAACAAAAATTTAATCTAATATAAAAATTTTAACAAATTACACTTACAATATACATTTATTGAATTCTCGAGCAGTTAGTTGTCACTAACGTACAATCAAATTCCCCTCTTGTCACCATCCTCACAAGCATATGTACATCTCACTCTCTCTCTCACACACACACAAACATGTGTATGTGTGTGAGATAGACAGGAAGAGAACGTGAAATTAGTTGAAGGCTATTAAAGATCCGAAGCTTAAGAAGTTGAGACAAGACGATGAGATTTTCCACTGATTAGTTAATTGTGAACAGTTACAGAGTTGAATGTCAGTTTGCTTCTTTTTCTTTTTCTTTTTTTTTCTTTTTCCTTTTCCTTTAATTCAGTGAATCAGAGAGGCACACAGTGCATACAATTCAGGTAAATTTATTATTTGGTCAGGAGGACAATATATTCCGCACAATTATGAATTATTCACCCGTTCAAAGATCCTCCCTCCCGTACATATACATACATATATATACATACTCGCAAACATTTTTAGACGAAATAAAAGTTTTTAAGTATTTTTCAAAAATAATGGTTGGAATTTAGAAAGTGAAAATTGCTTCAATTCTGATTAATATGAATATTAATGAGATACGAATATTGAGAATATATATAAATATTTAAAAAGTAAAAAAGTTTTTGAAAATTGTTTTTAAAACGTAGAGAGTCAATGTGATATGAATATTGAGGTTTGATGTACTGATAGAAAGCGAGAATATCATGTTTTATTAGTATGAATAAATATTTTACGAAAATAATGGTGCAAGTAAAGTAATCGTCTCAAATTAACCCTTCGCGTCTAAATGGGCTGGCGAAAAGTAAGGAATCTAACACCCTTGGGATTGAGAATAGGTAGATCAAGGCACAAATTATTATTATCTCACTTCACGTGATACAATCCTTGGATGTAGCCTACATCATGAAATAAATGTATTTTCAAATGATTAATTCTCTAACTTTTTATGAGTTGTAAGATGTATATAAGCAAAATTTGCTATTAAAAAACATAGAGAGTCCGTATATATTTAGAATTTGTACAAATTTTCATTCAAAATAATAATCATAAAACTTTTATTGATCAAGAGATAATAGTGGCCAATTCGTCTCAATATTATCATCATATATAAGCTTCAGGACCATTCTACTATCTTTTCCTCCATGGCCATCATTTTAGGTAAGCTTTGGGACATCAAGGCCCGTACATTGAATCAAGTCTCTTCCCTAGTTCAGTATAATATCATAATAGTTTAATTTCATCAACAATGCATTGACATTTTAAAAAATTGTTTTTATTAAACGTATGCCGAATATGAATAATTTCAACATGTTTTGAATACATTATTTCGTATATATAAAAATTAAATTAAAAAAGTTCAAAAAAAATGAAGATAGTGCCAACACTGAGAGGATATAGAATCCACATGGTTGAAGACGTATTAGATACGTTTTGAATATGATATTTTTTATATAATTTATAAAGTTTAGAAGTTATATATAAAACTTAACAAAATAAAGTTTCTAAAATTAATTGAAAAAAAAAATACTACATTACTTCATCTAAATTCATTTTTTTATTCTATTCGAAGGTTATTTCTAGTATTTTTTTGCGTAACATATCACAGTTCACGAATTATATTTAGCATATGTTTAGTACTACAATCAATATGAATGTCTTTTTTACTGTATATCACATGCATTATATTTTTATACATTTTTTATCGGTCACACGCGCGCACACACATAAACTCTATAGTAGAAAGATGTAATATGTCCTTAACCTTTAAAAGCTATATATATCAGTGCATCATATGCTACTTGAATCATTATTTTAAGATTTTTATAAGGTATAGCTGTCTCATGGCATCATCCAAAAATCCAAGACTACAGATACTAAAACCATGTAATATAATTATAGGACAAGGTTTCTACCAACTAGTGGAAACTCTCTCTCTCTCTCTCTCTCTCTCTCTCTATATATATATATATATATATGTTTGACCAAGAATAAAATTATGACATGCAGAAGAGGGCCATGAATAAAATATTGAAATACTAAATGTGTCTCATATATTTAATTGTTATGAATGATTGGAAGTCTATAAAATATTATTGAGGTCTTAACGAAAAGTATATAATATGTAGGACTGCAACTTAATACTAGATTCCAAAATTTGGAGATATGATAAAATATTTTATATAAGTTTAGTCAAATACAATATTTGAATCTCTCTCCTCTTCAATAATTTGAACTTTTAATACTTGTTACAAGTTTTGCTAGGATTGCATATAAAGTAAAGACAAATTACATGTGGCACACTAAAAAAGAAAAATTTGAGGCAAAGAGACAACCTTTAATTAATGAAAAATTTGAGGCAAACAGACAACCTTTAATTAATGAAAAATTTGTGGCAAAGAGGATTCGTCACGGTTCGAAGACCATTGTGATGGATTTTTAACATATTACTACTAAATTTTAAAAAATAATAAAAATAATATATTAGTAATGATATTTGTGGTGGGTATAAGTATATATTAATATGAAGAGTCTATCACAAATTTTATAATTCTAAACATGATTCTTCTATCCGTGATGGAAATTCCATCACAAAATTAGTTCTATAACGCACTTTATTTTCATCAAAAAATTAATTAGTGATGAATCATGTACTAACAAATTTGTGAAATAAATTAATCATAGAATGATAGATTTCATTAAATTTATGATGGATTTATTTAACAAATTCATTAATATATCCTTCGGTACTGATTAGTTTTATAACGAAAATAAAGTACGTCACAAAACTATTTTGTGATAAAATTGTCATCACGGATCGAGGAATCATATTTAAAATTATGAAATTTATGACAAACTCTTCATATATTTTTCATATTCGTCACAAGTATCATAACTAATATATATTGTTGCTCATTTTTTAAAATTCATTAATAATTTATTAAAAATCCATTGTGGCGCCCCACTCGAGATATAGCCCAAAAGCTGGAATGCCACTCAGTTCAATCCTATAGCATGCGACATCATATCCGATAGGCCCATAAAATTTTTCAAAAATCTCCAATAAACCACAATGATTATCAACTCACAGCATGCTTCAAACTTAATATAATAATATTAGAGTGCTAAAACCCAACAATATTCAGAACCAAAATATCGAACCTATCAACACAATTTACACACATAACATATGTTTTACGTTCAACCTGACATATTACAACATCTCTAAAGCCAAAATGTAACTAATGGTGAATTCATATATAACCATACATTCACCCAAACATTATTACAGATTATTTAGTCAAAACGTGCTATTAGTCCTCATCTCCTATCTCATACCTATCTGAAAAGACAATAAATGGCACGAGGGTGAGTCACAAGAACTCAGTGAAGAATAAGGCAAAACAATAGACAAGCTATCAGGAGTCAACAATCAAGGGTGAAGCTCCCTAATATGGAATTACGAAAGAACAATAATGTGCCAGAATGAAAGAGAAGGATAATTTTCAAACGACTAGCAAAGGCTAGGTCGGGATGCTGTAACCATCAGCTCAAAAGGCCAGGGATCATCTCAAACAATGATGTTCGGGAGGTATAGAGTGTTTCAACTGATCACAATTCGGGAGGAAATACAGACGGTTCATTTGGCCTGGGGCATTAGCCCGATCCATACTAGGAACTTACTCCAACCTTATTGCTCCACGAGCAGAATACAAATAAGAGTACAAACCCAACAGAATATGCATTTCAAGATAAGAGAAAAGTATGCATATCAGAACACTCTTATGCCTCTATAATAGTACAGTAGTTCAATTATAACAGTTCAGCAATAACAATGGCTCAAGCATGACAGTTCGGCAATAACAGTGGCTAAAGCATGACAGCTTGGCAACAGCAGTAGCTCGAGCATGACAGCTCAGCAATAACAGTAGCACAAGCATGACAGCTTGGCAAGGGCCTCAGCCCAACAATTCTCCTATATCATTTTCGGTCAAGATTTTCAACGACCAATTGCTAATATGGCAGAATAACTGAACAAATATGAATTCAAAGCGATCTACGATACACTGAACAATCAAGGAAGTCAAAATAATATTTGACAATAACCAATACCAATTCAACGTAAACGATACAATGAAACTGTGAAAGTTCATGGCGCCAGAACAGGTCAATCAGTTTGTGATCAGAATAATTTTAACAACAACAAGCCCACTCAGGCATACCATTCAAGTTCAGATAGAATTTACAAATACAGAGAACTTCACTGAGTTTGATTGAAAACAATCATTTTCAAGAAAAGATGGATAAAATACCAAACAGTTTCAAATCAGGAGAACCTGACAGGGTTCGATAATCAACAACGATAACAGTAATCAAAATAGGTATCAGATCAGCAGAACCTAACGGGTTCAATGATAAATATGACTAAGCTCATACAAAGCAAGAACCAATTGGTGGATCTCTCACAGGGGTAATAATAATTAACAAAGTACGATAATCAAGTCAAATAGCAACCCTCACAGGGGTTTATCAAGAAAATCGATAGGTACAAGAGGTGCCAGATTGGCAGATCCTCACCTCTATAATCTCATAAAAAGGCAACCACAGTCAGCAATCTAATGGTCAGCAGGACCCACTTCTTCGTCACCTAACCAAAATAGCATAATCACAGTCAAAATCCCCATTCAACTCTAATAATCCTTAATAATTACAGTTACACCATTAGCAGTCTAAAATCACTACTGCTCGGCTAATACAGTAGTTTTAGGGTTTTATCGGTTCCAATAATGGGATGTAATCTGGTCCTTAATTACATAATTAACCTGATAACATTATCCCAAATCAGTAATAATAGTCCAATCATCTTAATAATCCAATTATTGTCACTTACGTCTCAAATTCTACACATCTTAATAATCTTAGTTAACCCAAGATTATCATATAACAATATAAATTTAGGTTCACTAACTTATACGATTATATGCATGTCTCAATTTTCTCGATCAGATCGTGTATTCTTTCATTGGTACAATAGATCGTAAGATTTGGAAGGTATTTACATACACATGCATATAATTTAAACCTAATTCCCATTTTTACCAAATTTCTTCTTATCGAAACCCCAAAATCATGATCAACCTCCGTGCATGCGTTCCTTGTGATGAAACGAGAAAACTGCCTGTTCGCCGTCGCGGAGATGGCCAACAACACCACTAATAGATGCGATTTAGCTCAACAAACCAAACCCCTAAATCACTTTTGGGTTCCGCCGCCAGGAAGGCCCTCAATTAGCCGAAAAATCGTCAGGCCGCCACCAAAGCCATTGCACTATTTTCTTCCGATTCTGCCTCCGTCGAGTGGTTCGTTTTGAAATCTGAAGCTACTGGCGTGCTCCTTGAGTTGAGAGCTACAAAACCCAATACTCAAACCCGAGCTTCAGTCGTTGGAACGGAGAAACCTATCACCACCGCCACGGCCGAGACTTCCAGCTCCATTCCGGCCACTACACTGGTTAGTTCTACAAGATTTTGGTACTTTTGAGTTCCTTGAGCTAAGAGGAGTAAAATGATGTATAATATGATGGGTTTTGTCGTTCGCCGAATAATGTTGCTGGGGGAGGAAAACAATGGTTGCATGTGTGAATTAGAAAGAATGGGGAGTGCAATTGTTATATATAAACCTATTTTTTGGAATTATAATTTGACCCCCAAAACTTCTGCCCAGCTTCCAATTAAGTCCTTCCAAATATTGAGCCACTTCAATTCAGCCCCTAGACTTATTAGTGCCTCAATTCCACCCACTTGACCAAAATATTTCCACGCAAACCCCCAGATAATTAAATGTGGCCTAATCGGGTCTTCTCAATTTGCAATTTGACCCCAAAACTTTCAATTTTCAAGCGATTAAGTCCTTTTAATAAATTTTTTGAGCCCTAAAATCCGATCAACCAATATCTTTATTTCTAAATCCTTATTTTTCAAAAATACCGAATTTTAGGGGTGTTACATCCATCATGATTATTTTGGGGTAAAAAGATATTTAAAAATCTATTCTCTTTTACCTAGTGAAAAAGTCAAAAAGACGTATATTAATAAATAACTTTTAAAAGCAAAGGCATAATGAAAAAGTTAGCTTATCTTAATTCTTTATGTAGGGAAAAATTATATAAGCTTTAATTCTGCAAATTGCCCACTTCCAATTTTAATTTACCAACTCTATGTTTCATGGCTTTAATAATATAAACTCCAGACCCTACTCTCGAAATAAAGATACTCACATTAATTAATCTAGTTTAACTTTAAATAGATCAACAAATAAAAATATGTTCATTAGTAACGGAAATTATATTAGTTGAAATATAAGCTGAACATTTCCTGATTGAGTTAATTTCAACTATTGATACGGCAATTATATTTAATTCTGCTAAACTAAAACTTCATTTAACTGAAGAAGAAGGCAGCAGCAGCAGCAGCAGCAACAACAACAACAACAACAACAACAACAACAACAACAATAATATATTATTATTATTATTATTATTATTATTATTATTATTATTATTTATTAAAAAAAAAAAAAAAAACCACCACACCATCTTGAAGATAAGCTTCCGGTTCAGGCAGTCTTCAAGAGACATTTGGCTACAATTAAATTGGGTTAAAATTTAGAAAATAAGAAATTTATCATAAGTTCTATAATGCATGTGCACTAAATTTGGTATTATTATGTGTTAAATAGTGCATTAAAATTTGTGCCATATGTCATAAAAATATGTATCAGCAAAAAGAGACCAATGAAAGATAAAAAATAGTATGGATGTGTCAAATCAATATAAAGTATGCAGAATATAGTTCATATACCTGATAACCCAAAGCACATGGAGAAATTTAGTAACAAAAAGAGACAGGATAATTTATAAAATTAAAAATTTTTAAAAATAAACATAAAAAATTTAAAGCTTTTAGTCTGAATTGGTAAGTAACTGCAAATTTTAGTTAATAAAAAAAATTATCTAATAGATTTGAGTCCCATCATTAACTATTAACAATTTGTTATGCTTTGGTTAGAGGGATTTATCATATGGAGATATCTTTCATTTCGATATTACGGGAATCTTTTTAAAAGATAAGTTAGTTCATTGAACATATATAATATATATATTCCTTATCAATTAAGGTTCAATTTTTCTTTCAAGAAACATTGGAATAAAAAGAGAATTTTAGTGATCAAAAAATCAACCCACGATATATCAAAGTCGTCAATAATTTTATATATCAAATACAAGAAAATTTTATTTTATCATAATAATAATTTCATAATTAAAAGGATAAAAAAATGTGTAGAAATTGTATTATTTGATAATTACTAATGACAAAAAAACTATGTATAAAATTATCATTATCTAACCACAACTAATATAATCGTCACTAATATTTGTAATTGAGCTATCATAAACAGTGTCAACAATTATCAATAGCGATAATTATCACTATTAAATTTTATAAAAATTATATTAAATAAAGTAAAAGTTGTTATTGTTTCATCCCACATCGGTTAGGTAAACGAGAGTAGTCTCTCTGTATGGCCTTGGGCTCTCACCTCTTAAATTAGTTTTTGAAATGAGTTAGACCCAAGATCCATTTTCTAATATGGTATCAAAGCTACTCATTTTTGGTATTGGGCTACCCAGTGTTGTTAGACCACTAATTTTATCTTATTCCACACTCCAGATATTCATTCCTGGACTTAGACAATCCTCATCTCTTGAACTAGCTTTTGGGGTGAGTGATGAGTTGATTCTTTAATAATTATCAATATGCACTTTTAATAATATTTTTAATGTTATTACTTAATATTTTGTTATTATTACTTAGTTTTCTTGGAGTGAAATATTTTTGTATCCAAGAAAAGAAAAGACTCAATCTTAAAAGGCATAGCTTGTGGCTCTAATCATGCCATTTTAGAAGGGCAGCAGGAAATAAAGAAGAAATGGCTTTTTGCTGCCATGAATTGTGGTTTTTGACTAATGTAATCTATTGAGTTTTGATGGGTCTCTTAGCTGTTCATTTACAGGATCCACAGCTATACGAGCCCACTTAAGATTTTTCTGTAAGATGAAGAAGAAAATAAGTACATAAGCTGGATAAGACTCATCACTCATGGAAAGATCTTGAATATGCCCAAGTACTTTTAATCTTCCTCTTTTAGCTAGTTATGTGCTAATATTCCATTTGTCCTACTTCTATTCGCTAATATTACAGTTGTCCTTTGATTTGAAACAAAAATTTTAGAAGTAGCTTTTTAAAAAAAAAAAAAACTAAAATAGCAATCTTTCGTCAATGTAGAATATTTGATTTGAGTTGTAGTTGCTTTTAATTTTTAGGATAAATTCATCAACACGGCTCAAGTAAAGTGTTAGTCAAATTGAAAATCATTTCCAAGAAGTAAATTAGTTTACAAACTACTCCCACATATAGGTTTCTAATCATAATGTAATTGAATTAGTTACCATATTGATGTTATTTTAAATAAAATTAAACAAGATAAAATGTGGTATAAGTTTAGTGTAGTTACATCATTTATTCAGATTAGCTACATCGTCATATTCTGCACATGTGCTAAAATTTTTATAGTATCAAATAAATAAAAATAGTTATTTATCTTTTAATTTATATAATATTACAGTTTTAATATATTTATTTCATGACTTTTTAGATAAAAATAAAAAATTATGATAAAATAGTACTAATGGTGAAATTATATATAGAGCAACAAAATTTTATATAATTTTAGTGGTGTTACATCATCTATTCAAATTAGCTATATCGTTACACTTTATATGTATGCTAAAATTCTTATAATATCAAATAAATAAAATTATTTATTTATTTATTTATTTTTATACAATATTACAAATTTCAATGTGCTTATCTCGTTTTCAGATAAAAAGAAAAGATCATGACAAAGTAGTAATAATGGAGTTATAGAGTGACAATGTTGAGTTGTAAATGATAGTTAGTAGTTACTCTAGGTACGTTATAAGAATTAAAAGATAATAATGAAATAATAAGATTACTTTAGAATATATTAAAAAAAAAAAAAAAAGACCGATACTTAAGAGTATAAATAATATGATAATTTTGAGAGAATTTTATTATAACAAACAAAATTATATTTTGAAAATTCTTTTGTATGCACGAAATGCACAAAAAGATAGCAAATGAAAAGGAAAGAACCAAGAAAGAAATGGTCAAATAAGCCATTTGATGGGGCAGTCTTGAGAATGAACGATGTCCTGATCAAGCTCACTAGGACATTGGGACAATTGATCTCAAAAACGTGTTGACCAAGTTCAAAATTTCCTATTAATAACAAAGCTGACATTCTAGACTAAGAATTGAAAGTAAGGCACCACAAGATATTAAAGTAATCCTTACTATTAAAAAAAAAAAAAAGAAAAATTATTTTACACCGAATACATTATACATCAAAATATTATTTATCAAAAACATTCTCAAAATAATACAATCATTCCTATAATTTTATATACAAATTTAGAATTATATGCATCTAACTAAATAATTATTGATACCTACTGCTACTTTAATTAAAAACTTTTCCCAATTTATTGCCACTAAATTCACAAACCTCCATATTTTCTTATGAGGCCAAAAATCAGGTAAATTTTATTCTTTATTCTTAAAAAAATCGTTAGGTTCTTCATGTTTGAATAAGAATTTTTAGTTTATGCTACCAGTTGAGGTATGTTCTCTAAATATTTTTTGTTATATAAAATTTAAAATTTTATATAGTGATAATAAACTTTGAAAGAACTCATAAACTTGATAATAGCGTGTCATAAGACTAATAAATTTTAAAAAAGAAAATTAATTCAGTCTTCTTAGGGTAGTTCTTTTTCTTAACAATTTATATATACAGTTAAAGTCCTCACACTTTGTATGCTAATCATTATATTATGGTATGTCATCTCTGCGTGCACAATTTTACCTTACTATAGTATTGATATTATTGTATTAATAATCAACCAATTAAGCTCTTTATTCACTTTTATAAGATATGGCTTATGTTCAAGACATACTTTGAGTTGGTCTATAGCTGTATGAAATAACATATACCGTACAGTAGAAATATATAAATTACGATGTCTATATAATAATCAACGAAAATTTATATGCAATTGGAATCCCAATTCAACAAACGAAAATAAACAAATTACACTTGAATTAAGCTTCGACGAGTTTGGGGGTGCTGGAATGGATGAACAATCTCAAAGAATTTCAAAGAAAATTGAAATTTTTTTAATCAAATTTGATGTACCCAATAAAGAAAATTTATTAAAATTTAAAAATTAAACATATTTGAATTTGGAAGAATAAACTAAAACTTTTAATCAAATATGAAGAATTTAATAAATATATATATATATATATATATTAAAAAAAAGGAATAAAACGCACCTCTTTGGTGAAAAGCACAGAGCTTTAGCAGATCTTAATGACGCTGGAATTCGAAAAGAATCGAATGAGTCTTACAATAGTAAGTGGCGATAGTTAAAAGAATAGTGGGTATTTGTTATTTAGTAGAAAGTGAGTAATTTCAAAGCTTGTATATGAAGTGAATTTTTTAAGGATATTTTTAACAATAATATTTTAGTGTATTTAATGTAAGATTTGATGAGTGTAAAAGACTTTTCTTTATTATAATTAGCAGGTGTTTGCACGCAATTCTCGTGTATATAAAATATTTTTAAGTAATTATATTATTGGTATATATTCTACATTCATTATACTGAAAATTAATATATATTCAAAATATATATTTATAATTTGCATAATTATGAAAATAGGAGTTAACATAAAATAAAAGTTTCTTATTCCATTACCATATTAGAAAGAAAAAAAAATTGTTAAAATATTGAGCTTATCTTTTGATAAGAGAAATTTTGAATAAATTGTGGTTATTTGGATATGTAAATTTTATTGAATATATAGAATAAGTAGAAGGACAAATTTGGTATATTTAAAATTCAGTATGATAACTTTCATTTTAGAAAAGAAAAAAAGAAGAAGAAGAAGAAGACTTTAAAAAAATAAAAAATAGTATAGATGTGTAGACTGTACATATAAATATATAATATAGATACAGATTATTACATAGTCATCAACAACTAGCAAGCAAGCAATTTAACAATCAATTATTTCACTTGCATTCGCACTAAATTCCTGCTAATTTTGGGCTGTCATTATCCCAATTGAATAAATCCTGGTTAGTCTTAAAATACATGTGCAGAATCCTCACCAAAATCATATGTTTCATGAAGATAAGAATAAGAATGTGCGTCAATTTATTTTGTCTTTGTTCCATTATTCAGTACGTACTGCCAGCCAAAAATGATTCATAGGAAAAAGAAATTCAAAGTTTCATTTGAAGTTAAAATTAAAGTTAATGGTATCATAAAACATGTGGTTATATATATAGCTGGAATTCCAAAATTGTCAGGTCACTTTTCTATTTAGTCAATGAGATTAGACAAAAAGTTTGTCAAAGTTGGCCATAACCTATGCATTAACTAAAGCTAGAATTAATTTTCTTTTGATTAATATTATCCATGTCATAAAAGTTTTGAGTCTTTAATTTTTTCCCTCTATGTTGCATGCATGGGGCTAATTTAAATTGTCTAATATTCATGATTTTTTTTTTTAATTTCAGTCAATTTTGATGCTAAAGTAGCTAAGTAATAATTATATTATTAGTTATTACATTATTTAATGTAATAATTAGTAATTAATTCAGTACAATAACCATTTAATAATAAGAAAAACAACAACAATCACATGATGAAAGGAAGTGAATCTATAACTTCATACTTTTGTCATTTTGAAATTTGTCCTAATTGTTTGAGTAAAGACTGCAAAGTGGCTAAATCAATTACTAGTAAAGTGTGATTTATTTCAACGATGAAAAGCTGTCAGATAATTTAAGTTGGACAAGTACGTAAAAGTTATTCATTTATTGTTGACCCCAATAAAGAATTTAGTTTGCATTATTCATGTGAATAAATATTCGTAGAAATAATGTGCCTTATATTGTTGTGATCATCCATAGGCTCTAAACATATATTAAATAGTACGGATATGCAGTATTCGTATCTATTTAAATTTTATAATATCCATATCTGTATTCGTATCTGGCGAATATTTTTTAATAGTATCCGAATTCGTATCCAATGAATATTAACCGAATTCGGATATATTTGTATCTGATTTAATTATTAGGATACATCCATTTATAAAATCCGAATATCCGTTTATAAATATTCAAATATCCGTTTACAAATATCTAAATGTCCGAATTCATTAACTTGCAATAAAATACATTTTTTTCTAATAAATTTCATTTAAAAAATAAAGTTTACTACTTTATTTTCAAATTAAAAAATTAATTATTCTTGATTTAGTTATTTTTTTTAAACTAATGATTAAATTTATGATTAATGAATATTAATAAAACGACACTAATATAAATTAATTATAAAGTCAAGCAATAATAATTTTATATTGATCAATTTTATCGTTCATATATTGATTTTTATTTTTATTTTTTTTTATTTAATAGTGTTTAATTATCATTACTACCATCTATTGATTCTTCATAATCCTTAACTACTATTTTTTTCTTATTAATTCTTTAACTACTAATTTATACTTATATTCATTTATATATAAATTATAAGATTCATATTGAAAAAATAAAAATAATTTATTATGTATAATAATATATTACATATAATAATTTTTAAATATTATTATCAGACATGAATAACATATTTAATTAAATTACGAATAATCGAATATATAAACAGATATGTATTCAGAGCGGATATTAAACGGATCGAATAAGTAATTACCATATTCGTATTTGTTTACATTCATATATCTACTAATCGAATACGGATAATGTGCCTTATAAATGAATTCGGATGCGAACGGTAAACGAATTTTCGAATATCCATTTACGGTTCTGATCGTCAACATTGAACACTTGCATGCCATCATCTATTTCTTGAAAGAGATCACTATTGATAAATTTAGGATCTCTACAAATCTTTGGATTGTTTGTCAGATATAATTCGTATATCAATCCAATTTATCTGAAAGAGTATAAATTTTTACTAATTGATCCAAATTTTTGTGGGAAAATTACACTTTTAGTTCTATTATATAGGGTGATTTCCAGTTGAATACCAAACTTTCAAAGTAACTAACTTTAGTTCCATATCTTCCATTACCATTAAACTTGAATTCCTCAGTTAAAAATTGGAAGGAAAATTCACGTGCATGGCACGTCCCCGTTAACCCTCATTTGGGTGTTCGCAGATTTGATACCATACGTCTAGAAATAGCTAATTCCAATCTTATGTATAGCCACAATAATTTACAAGTTTGATCATTTTGTTAAGAATAAAGATATTAAAAGGCCACAAATAGAACTCATAACTATTAATTATCATTTAGTTTGATTTTAATGTAAATATTAACATTATTTTGTTTTTTGTTTTTTGTTTTTTACTTAACTTTCTAATTCAATCGGTTCACAAATTTGCCAATATAATTTTTTTATTGCTAAAATTGAGATCCCAATATTTTTTAAAAAATTGAAATAAAATAAATAAATATATATATATATATATATATGAGTAACGATGTGGTCAATAGGTGTTGAAGAACATTCATACGAGCTCTAAATAAAAGAAAAAGAAAAAGAAAAAGAATCAAAATTTAAGGTTGTGTCATTGTATCATGTAAAAATCATATGTTTCATGAAGATAAAGATGTACATCACTTATTTTTTCTTTCTTCCATAATTCACTGCCAGCCAAAAAGGATGATTCGTAGAAACAAAATTCAAAGTTTGCCCATTTCAAGTTAAAATTAAAGTTAATGGTATCATAAAACATGTGGTCAAATGATCTATTTGGCCAATGAGATTAAACAGAAAACCAATCGAAGTTAGGCATCCAATGCATTAATTACTTAAAGAGAAAATTAATTTTTCTTTTGATTAATTGTATCTGTCATAAAAATTGTGAGTCTTTTTTCTCTATGTTGCCTGCATTAGGGTTAATTATTGTCTAATATTCATGGTTTTTTCAGTCCATTTTGATGCTAAAGTAATTATTACTCTTTTTTAAGTAATAGTTACATTTAGTTATTACATAATTTAACATAATTATTAGTAATTATTAAGTACAATAAACGTTTAATAATAATTATAATCACGAGATAAAAGGACTTGAATCCATAATTTTATATTGTCGTCATTTTAAAATTCTGTCTTAATTGTTTGGTTAAAGACGGCAAATTGGAGGCTAAAATTAACAATTACTATTGTATATAATATAGTTTACTTTAATGGTCAAAAGCTGTCAAATAATTTAATTTTGACAAATGCTTGAAATAAACAAACTCATTACAATTATTGTATTGACGTCAATGAATAATTTATTTTCTATGTCATTGATGAAAAAGTTATCCTTAAAAATAATGTAACCTAAATTACATGTTATCATCCCTAGTGAACACATAGCGTGATCTATTTCTCGAAAGAACACTGCTAACAAATTAAAATTCTTCATGAAATTTTTTTAGATTAGTAGTCAAAAAGTGCATGGATCTTGGACTATTCATTATTAAAATAAATTGTATTTAAATAATTAGAGGAACTATCCAATCTATGGATATTTGGTTTAAATAGACATGATAAAAATAATTATAAAGCACATGGATCGATATATAAGAAATAAAATATTTTATTTTTATTATTTGGTAATGATTATTTTGAGATTACATCAGGTACTTACTAATTTATCATTATAATATATGGTATAATTTAATAAAATTAGTCATTGCTTCTCTGAAAAAAGATCCACAAATTTCTTGCAATTATTTGTCTTTGGCAAGAAATCATACCGCCGGAAATTAAAGCAATGTGATCCCCATGCCCGCCGCGTTATGTTCAGCAAAATATTCAAACATTTGAATTAAATTGTGCCGAACAATCGTTTTCCTCTTTCCTCTTTCCTCTTTGTGAAACATTTGAAATATTCCCATTTGGAAACCAAAAAGGGACCCGCACTTCCTACACCATCTTTTTTCCCTCAAAAAATTAGAAATTAAATAATAAATTTTAATGGATAAACAGGTGCAGTACTGGTGTTTGTAACCCAGGCCGTGTTCGTTTATGGTTGCTTTTAGTTTTGGGAGAAACTACACGACTCGTAATATATTTTCAAACAAACACGCCCGTCTTCTGAAGTTATTATTAAAATAATATTCTTTCTTAAAATGTTCTGTCAAATTATAAATTAATTATTATATATATAACTAATTAATCATTATTTTATATGTATAAAAAGTTCACTTTATATTCCAACGAATAATTGACTGATGTGATATTTACAATAGAATTTATGATCTCCTCCCAAAATATTTCAAAAAACAAACATTTTCGCCATAAAGCATTTGTCAACAACCCTCAAAATAATAACAAACAAACATCACATTCTTCAAATTTTATTGCCAAAATACATTCTCCGAAAGCATTTCTCCAAAACAACCAAAATATAACCAAACAAATCTCTAATTAACTAAATATTTCAACATGTAACAGGTTGAGCCTCAAATGGTTTAAAAGCACTATCACTCTCATATTTTTATGTGGTGGGTTTGGGTGCAAACCTTATGTGTTAAGTTTGAGTTTGAATTTTAACAAACTTAGCTACACATATCCGTATGTAAATGAAAAAAATAAATTAATAGATATGACTTGTCATAAATTTGTATTTAAAGTTATAACGGAGAAATATGCTCAACAATATGGAGTAGTATCATAGACAAAATTGTAGGAATACAAGCAGATTCAAATATGAGTAAATTATTAGAGCACAAATATAACTTATTCTTTTATGTACCGTATTTGTTCCGGTTTTTAAAATATGCAAATACTTAGTTTATATTTATCATAAATTAAATTGTTTAATTTGTAACTCTACGACACAATTTAGATATAATTCTTTAAAATAATCAATATTTATGTAAATTATTAGGTTTTTATTTTTTATGGTACTCAATTAATATTTATAAACAATTTTTACTATATTTTAGGCTTTAAAAAAACACTAATGTAGTATTATGCAGAATATGTATCATGTGTGTATTCAATTATTCGTATCAAAAGTTGAACACAAAATGAGAATTTTTTTGGATTATTATGACTTATGTGTACAATACGAATAACAATGCCGCCCAAATCTTGTAATAATAAAAGCCTCATCCTCAAACACGAAGCCTGCGAAAAATACATTATGGTCCCCTTTTTTTAACAAATGTAAAATTTTCAATATTTAAATTGAAAAATAAATTTTTCTTGCTGAGAAAAAAAGAAAAAAATTCCTAGAAATAGTGAGAACATACTATAATTGTAGTTTCCATATAATATTTATACCTAATAATTTAGTTGCCTAAACTATATCTCTTAACCTTACTATATCAAGAGTCGTTTTTTCTCATGCCTAGATATTCCTTAATCAATTTAAATTTTATCTTCAATCTTACATGAATTTTAAAAATTTGCTTTGCTTCAAGCTTTTAAACATGGCGATTTAATTAATAAATATCATTTAAGACTTTTCGAAACTTCAATTATAGCTCCCAATTGGGATAGGAATTGGGGTCGATATAGGAAAATCCTAATCCAAATAATTATTTTTCCTTCCTATTTTCAATATGCAGAAGATGAATGAATTATAGAGTATAATTGATTAAAAATCATGATATGCACCCATATCCTTACTACTTCCCCGTTATTTCAATTCAAGTATATAAAGGGCCCATTTGTTTATGTTTTCACCACCTCTTTTCATTTGCAACATAAAATAAAAATAAATAATTATTATTTTTCTATCCATTTTCATTCAAAATGTTTCTTATTTTCATTTTCAACTCTTTTCTAAATTTGCCCTATCATCCTATTACTATATCAATCAAATTCAAATTTAATTTGACATAAAGTACCCACTATCATTTTAAAATTAATAAAATATACATATATTTTAAAAATAAATCTTTTTAAACATAAAAAATATAAATCAACTAACTTTTTAATCATATACCCACTCTACTCATTATTTTCCAACAAAACATTCAAATACAATTTCATTTTTCACTTTCAAACCATAACTACTTTTCCAACTTTTAAGTTTACATGAAATGAAAATGGATTTTGAAAACATATCCAACCAGACACTAACCCACAATCAATCAATTTTCAGAAATTAAAACAACTCAACATTGAATAACGCACATTTAAGCATCAAAATTATCTAGTTCATCATAAACAATAACCATCAAATTCACTATAAATTCCTTTTGTTTTTGTTTACTTGTGCTTTGGCCGACCATTTTGTTTGCGCAAAATGTAAGTTGTAATGATTTTCCTTTTTCCTTTTTCTTTTTGTTCTTCCATTTGCAACTCAAATCTCCAAATTTAAATTTAAACAGGATTTCGAAATTTTCTCACTCAAGACTTCAAGATTTTGAAATTTTGCTCTTGATCAAGAAAATCTCAATTGGATCAGCTAAGATTCAAAAATCACGGCCAAAATTCCTCCACTATTTAATGTTGTCCATGTAATCGATATAAAATGAATTAAAATTATAATACTTCTTTATATGTAATTTAATGATTCACAATTTAATTTGTACTTTTAATAATTGCAAAAAATCAATATTTATTTTAAATCGTCCAACTAGTTTGATTGAGACCTCACATGGAAGTGCATTTCATTGAAACATCTCTGTCATAACCGGTGAAATGATTGATAAGCCATAGAGTCATCCTTAATTTTTCTGGGATTTTTGCAAACGTTAGTACCATTCTAATGAAATTCCTGAGCATCCCAACTTGCCAAAATTCCGTACAAATTAAATGGATATCCTTTTAAACATCATGCGGATGTATATTCAAGCTTAGACATTGTTGCAAATTAAAATGGCAGCCAGTGATCTAATCTTTAAAGTTTAAACCATGTTTTTCTTTTAATTTTAATCTAATTTTAATTTTTTGGCAATGAAATAAATATTAACATAAGTATAATAATTAATAATAATATCAGAGTTTAATTGTAGAATTAACGTCATAAATACTTGTTTTTGGATGGGAACTGTCACTTAAGTTATCCTTTTGTTTATTTTGAATAATATTGACAAAGACTAAGATTAGCATGTTACTTATTTCTCTTCTATTAAATTGGAGGATTTTCAAATCAAAATTCCGGTCAAATTGTAGATTTTTCAAATTAATATATTGGAAAAATCAATGATGAAAATCATAAAATTCAATGCAAGTATTATTCTCTAAAAGCGACATATGGGTATATATATATATATTCAGATCCCAGAAGTTTGTGTGATGAGAAAATAAATAAATAAATAAAAAGATAACCATTAATGATATGCCGAACTACTTAAAGAGGTTCATATTGTATAGAATTGATTGAATTTAATTGGAAATCTATACTGATGATACTAGGATCTGAATATAGGTGGATTGGGCTCTGGTCTGCTGTAGTCGACCAGAAAGTGAGCTGTAAGTAAGTACTTGAATGGGAGCGGGTTGAGTCCTGCAACCAATCAATACACGTCAGGCTAGCCGAGAAGGCTCTCGGCGAAGGCACTCCGATACTCAAGTTAGTATAATTCGACCAGAATATGGAGTGGCAGAGTGAGGGCTGAATTTATAGTGAACATACCTCTATGAGGAGTTGCAATGAGGTATTTATAGTCTCTTGCGAGAGATTAAAACGTATATGATACCTTTAATCATGCAGAGAGGGCTTGGTCTCTGTCTGAGGACCTTTAGGTCTTTCCCTGCCTATAAACCTTCTCTAAGTGATGCGTCCCCCTTCTTTCTTGGGATATAGAGGAGATCTTCGCATTTAATATGGAGGCATACTGGTGGTACGGTGGAGGCATGCTTTACAAATGCAGAGGCATGCCGCCTGTCGTTATGTCAATGCGGCACAGTGATGGTTGTGTAGTATTTAATGCGACAATGAATAGTGACGGGGAGATACCTCCCGTTTCTCCAATCAACCTTTTCTAGTCTAGTTGTTTCCTCGACTATAGGTCTCTCAATCATGCTTTAGTCGAATGATGGACCTCCTGGGATTCGAAGGCTTCTATGCCCGAGGACCTAACAATCGTACAGGGGTTAATCGACCACTTTCTAGTCAATTGAAGGGATGTTGATAACTTATACTAACTGGCCCAACATATTCTTGATCCTAGTCGATTATTATTGGGCCCATTGGGCTCGATTCACTTCCCTATATCATATACTATATAGAAAAAGAAGGGCTTCTTACACACTTAAAGCTTATGTAATTAATGTTATATTAAATTTTGAATCATCAATTATATTATTAATTTTCAATTTAATTTATAAGATGCATTTATAACTCAATGTAAAATTAGAAAACAAAAATAATGTGGTAAATATAATGAAAAATTTTGTTAAATGTGTTGGCAGATATATATATCCCATATTTTTTAACTTTTGACGTATGAATTATTTGCTATATTCGAGTTTATATTAATCAATAATTGATATTGTATATTATTTGATGTGATTATTGTTAAAATTATGCTACTGTTTATCTACATTATATAAAAAATTGAGTGATTTATTATTTATCAATATAATTCGTATTATAAATTAAATTTATTCAGATAAGAATGGTGTGCAACGAGGACTAGTTAATCACCAAATGAAAAAGATGATTAAAACTATGGCAGTTAGTTCCAGCAAAAATAACGAAATCCTTTAATGCTTAAGTTAATACATGTGAAAAAATAGGAGATAAGGTAAATCTTATATAAACTATGAGACAATTAAATGTGTATTTCTATCATCAAAAGGTCAAGGATATCTATGGAGTATTGTTAATGAGGGTCTACCACATTATTTATACTATTACATATAGCACAATTTTTCATAAGGAATTCATTAAATTTAACACTGTTATGAAATTTACTCACTTCTAATTCTGTGCATATAAAAAATGAATCTTTCATGTTCATATATAGCATCATGTATGTCGACATGCTTATTTTGAGAAGCTGAATCTTATTTATGTTTATATATTATTATCAAAAAATATTTATTTCTCTATCAATAAATAAAAATATATATAATTTTATGTATAAAAAATTAAATGTATGTAGTTAAACCTAAAATCCATTACTCCATAAAATACTCTTCTATATAATTGATACAAGTTCCATAATTTAATAATTTAGATATACTTTGATAATTTTAATAATTAAAATTAATTTTTTGTGTCTTGATATGATGAAAAATTATGAATATACAAAGCATATTGAAACTATATAATAAGTTTGAATTTTTTTTTAAAAATATTAAGTTTAATTATTCACCTGAAGAGTTAGATATTCTTTTTTATTTAGTTGTACATTTTTATCCCAAAGGATATATAGAATTTATTTAAACTAATCAGTTGATAGCTAAGTTATATCGAAGCATGCAACTAATTTTTCATATCTAATTTTTTTTTTATATATTTATATAGATATAATCATTTTATATTCAATTGAAGTAACATATTATTGAAAATTTTAATATCTTAATTAAATAATTATTTTCTCAAAACTTAGAATTTTAAATATATACATATATATATATATATATTATTTTTACATAAGTTATATTAAATATATTTTGAAGAAAAGAAAAGGTTTATCAATATTTGCTTTAAAAAAATTGTAACTTATGGAAAGGATAATTAATTTTTTTATTTCTTTGCATCATCATATCATTATTTTTCTTAATAAAGAATTTGAAATTTGAGAATGAATAATTCTATATTAGTTGGTTCATAAATCCTAAACTATCAAAATTTTCTAAATTTAATTATTCCTAAAATAATCTCTTTTGGATATGCAAAATAATTTAGACAAAACTATATAGAATATAACTATAATTTAATTTGAATTTAAAACTTATATCGACTTTGAACAATATCTATATACTCTCATTTTATTTTTATATTATCAAAAATTTCAACTAGAATCTTTTTAATTTTGTCAACAATATAATAGTGAAGCACTTATTTTCAAGTAAGTAAAGTTTTTATCAGAGTATTTATATATTTATATATATATGCATATATATAATTATATAGTTGAAAATTTTTAAGATTTTGATGAATGACCACATAAATAATAGAAAATAACACTGATCTTTACATTCTTGAGTACATTTATTTCGTGCATTTATTTACACCTTTTTAATTTGCTTCACGAGAATTCATAATTAAATATTTCTTTTATATATTCAAATACTAATATTTGTCTGACGCCCCACCCAGGGTGATCCCTAAGTTAGGGTGTCACCAGTTCAATCTTAAATCATAATTCAAGATACAACCCGAAAAGCCCATAATTTAATGAGTCTCAAAGATAGCATCTTAGTGCTAAATCCAGAAGATCACTACTAGAGTTCAATCTGTACATACCATAAGTCATATAATCAAACTTAAACATTCACATAACATTCCCAAGTCTAAGCATCTCGATTAGGTGTAATCTATATATACAATCATAGCGCCCAATCTATTACAAAATAAGTCCTTCCACGGGCAAACCTCAAGCCCTTAGCCATCATTTAGTCATGTCTGGAAAGAAAATAAGGAATAACAAAAGGGTAAGTTTTAAGGACTTAGTGAGGAGAAATATAATAAGCAATCAAAATGGATCTATCGAAGAAGTAGTAGTTCAATAGATTATCAACTGGCAAGATATTACAATTAGAAACACTAACATGTCAGGACATAAACAATATTAAGATCATCAAATGGAAATCTCTCCATCCTTATTGCTCCCTGAACAGAGTACAAATAGAATCAAGTGAGGGAGGTAAAAAAAGAAGAAAGAAAGAAAAAACACACAACACAACACACCCAAGCATGATACGCAAAACAGATTGTCCCAAGCACTTCGCTTGGTAGACCACTAGTGGGGACTAGTTCGGGAGACTTCACCTTCGACTCGTTCGGCCCGATCATCTTGTTGATGTAGTTCAAAAGACTTCATCATCCTTATTGCTCCTTGACTAGAGTACAAACAGAATAAAGCAAACCCAAGCATAATATGCAATTCAATTAAACCCAAAGCATAATATGCATATCAGATTCTCCTTGTTCCTCCATAACAGATCAAATACCCAATCATAACAGCTCAGTACATAACAGAAATCCAAGCATGACAACTCGGCATATAACAAAAATCCAAGCATTTCGCTGGGATTGGCAGTAGGCCCAAATAGATCCCTCGTATATGTATCTATTGATCAACCAATAAGCAAAATTGCCGACAAGGCCACACAAACGATGTACAAAACATGATCAAGAATGCCGGCAAGGCCAAATAAATGGTACACAGAAGATTCAAATATGCTGACAAGGCAAATCAAACGATATACAGAGCAAAATTTAGTATGTCGACAAGGCCATGAGTCGTACTCGACAATAACGAATAAGGCAATGAAAGTTCTTGGTACCACAATGGATACAATCAATTTTAACAAAAGCAAAATCAAGGAATTTAGTTGATCAAGAAAATCCAAGCAAATCAGGGAACATTCACTTCCCAGAAAACAAAAGGGTAAATAGACCCTAACCTTAAAAACTCCGCAGAGATGATATCCGCCCTACGATTTGGGAGATCTTGGATCCTTGCCACCTATTCCAAAAGGGCGTATTCAATATCAAAATGCTTGTATCATTCCTTCAACAATAACTAAACCATTTACATCTTAATACTGGTTATTTTCCAATTAGTACAATATTATAGGAGCTCGATTCCAAAAATATCATATGGTAACATGCTAATTAAGCTATTAACGCCATAATACCTATGAAAGTCATATTCGCTCTAGTTAATGAATCAATTCATGTTCCTATTCTCCAATTATCCTCGCAACGTTACACAAAATTTAAGCCTAATTATATCAATTAACTTAACTAATGATAATTATGTTCTAATTGCCAATCTGGGTCCACTAACGCTATACATAACTTATATCCAAATATTTTGGCTAGTCACCAAGAATCTTATTCTGATCATTTCAATCCATAATTACAATTTAATGCAACTAACTTAACTAACATCGAAAATTAGCTTAACATTTTTAACCGAATTAAATCAAGAGACATATAACTGTGAAATTAGAATTTTACCCATAATCTCGAATTTAATGCTCTAAATCCATGATGATAAATCTAGGCTATCTGGGTGAATTTTACTTGTTTTCCTAATAACAATCAATCTTTGCAACATTATACAATATAGATTACTCAATTACATTAATTAGCCCAATTTACTAATAATTAGCTTCTAGATGTCGATTTGAGTCCACATATACTTACAATCAAATTCCTATTCGATCATTTTAGTCCATAATCACAATTCCTGGTCCAATTTGCTTATTTTTACATTAGAATTTAGGCTATCAACTCAGTCAAATTAAATTAGGAATCAAGTTATCTAATTAATCGGTGCTTTACCCAATTGACAGAATTCAAGGTCAAATCACTACACGATAATAGTCCCCATGTACTCAAATTGCCGTCACGATCGAATTGGTGGTCAGTTGTCGGAGTGCCGCTGTCGGACTGCCATGCGCCGCTGTTGGGATGGAGTCGCAACACTACCAACATCTTGATGAGCTGATCAAGACCCCCAAATCAATTCCATAAAACTCCTTCATTTGGTTGGTTAATTTGAGGAAGACTACCACAGCCTGTTGCCGAACTGCCGGCCCATTTTTCTTCAATTACTCCTCCATCCTTTGTTGATTTGCTAAATTGAAGGCACCATTGTCTTCTTTGCGGTGTGCCCATCAAAATCCATACCTTGGTCACTATAAAAAGCTATCAAAAATGTCTTGTCTGCCACCTCCGCCACGAGCTCCGCCTCGATTTCCAATTTTGTCATTTCGCCGATCGGTTTAGAGGGTAGTAGGTATGGATGTGTTCCTTGAGCTAAAAGAAAGGTGGTGGTGGTCTTGGTTTCGAGTTTTGTAGTCACGATGAGATGGTGGCCAGTGGAGGAGAAACAGTGGCTGCATGTGAGAATAAAGAAAATGGGAAAGGGAAAATCCATATATATTTTCAACTTTCTAGAATTATGAATTCCACCCCGAAACTCTTCTCAGCTTGTCAATTGGGTCCTTCAACCTTTTCAGTGCCTCACATTTGCCCCCAAAACTTCAATTCAGTTTGCAATTGAGCCCTATGACAATTTAGTGCCTTAATTGACCCTATTTGACCCAAAATATTTATAATTTGACCCCCAAAACTTATAAAATTCTAGCAGTTAGGTCCTCTTTATTTATATTTTGAATCCCACATTTTTTGTCGTAGTTTTTAAAATCTTATTTTCTAAAATGCTAAATTTAAGGGTGTTACAATCTCCCCCTCTTAAAAGAATATGGTCCCCAAATTCTCATCTTCGGCTTGAAGACTCAGTTAATACTGGTGCATATATGGGTCTTGTTCCCAGGTTGCCTCGATTAAATGATTACTCATCCCATTATCACAATAAACATCATCCAGTCCCTAGTGACATTTATTTCACTAAGATTTTAAGAATCTCCTCTTTCTGGTTTCCCAAAATATCCATTCTTACTAAGGCACATGGTGTCGCCTTATTTTTCTAAAGTTGACTAGTAATTCTATATTCCATGGTTCCATTATCCGTCATCACTTAAAATTTTTCTTGATTTTCATGATCGAACTTATAGAAAGTAATGAAACTATCCCGAAAAAGAATTTTAAACCTCCTTGGTGATGTCACTAAGCACTTTATGCTTATTTTCTACTGAGTAAACCGCATACATATCATCACATATCATTTCTATACTTAAGAGGTTCTCCAAGAGATCA
Organism: Jacaranda mimosifolia; assembly: GCA_018894105.1. Classification (NCBI taxonomy): domain Eukaryota; kingdom Viridiplantae; phylum Streptophyta; class Magnoliopsida; order Lamiales; family Bignoniaceae; genus Jacaranda; species Jacaranda mimosifolia. The sequence continues at coordinate 32,861,695 of CM032122.1, read as the reverse complement.
CAAAACCACTACGGCAACAAATGGCGATTAACACCACAAAGTTCATATTTGCATGTTATTTACATTAAGGAGTAACCAAATTCAAACTTAACATGCCTAATTTTATATTACAAGTCATACACTTCCATGTAGCTAAGTACAAGCTCACAAAATTATATATACTAGATACAATCACAAACAATCCATCTGTTGTTCCTTGGATCCATAAGAATAAGAATATGTGGGATCAGACTTTCTTCTGATGTTCAATAACTTAGACAGAATCTTCAACTATATGTTTCCCTTTATCCTTTGGAGTTCATTAGCTTGAATTCCTCAACTTACTTATTCTCACTTGTGCACTTTGCATCTTAACTTATTTCTGAGCTCAATCACCAGTTTCTACATCTGATATCAAAATTTCTCGTGTAAATGATACTCTTATTTATCCTTCATTCATTTTGTCCATCTTTAAGTATGTTAGCCCATCCATTGGGACTCAAAGTGTTTGTCAATCCTAATCGTACCTAAACCATACCTATTGGTACATTTATATTCCTGAGAATTTCTCTTTTTTCATCCTTAGGTGGCATCTCTATTTCATTAAGGTAACCATTCTCTCATGAACAATTGTTCTTTTTAAGATATAAGCACATCTGGCATTTCCTTAGGTTTCCCAAAGAAAGGTAAGAATGGCACCATGGTTGGTTATCTCTCTAAACCCAAAACTCCTTCTTTTGTTCAAATCAATGATCTTTCTTAGCTGATTTCACTAGGGATCTTTATTATTTTAGGATAAGCCCTGAATATACATTTTGCATCAATTGAACGAACCAAGAAACTTTTGTACCTTTAGTACATTCTCTGGACATGTTCGATTACTTATAACCTTAATTCTAATAGAATTAATCCCTAATGTTCGTGACACCTGGCATCAATGTACTATAGTTCATCCCTCAATTCCGAATAATTTAAAGGTTTTCACAAGATCCTTATAAACTAATTTCAACAACATTATCCCGATTCCTAATGTTTGCACTACAAGTAAAAGACAATTCTTGGCCCATCTTATCATCAAGTTTTCCATTCTATAGTATCCTTTCCTTGTCTTCGATTTTAATCAAACCCCAAACACATACGTTAGATTAAATAGCTTAAGAGAAAAGACATCCCAATTCTCAAACTCAATGAGTCTTGTTGAGCTCTTACTATTATTCTACTAATTTTTATCAGTGATGAAAGACCCCTTCCGAAAGTAAGCAGATACTCAATTCCTTTGTTTATCAAGTTTACTCAATACTCCAATTCTTTTATTATTATTATTCAAATCCTTATGTTTTATTTATTTGATCCTTTCAATGATTGAGGGGATAAAACTCTAGAAATTCCTCGAAGCTGTCCTTTGTATGGTTTCTATTGTACTCCCACAATTACTAACCTCATTTGCTCATCAATATGGTTATAAGATCTATCCTCCCACTACAATAAGTTTTATGCGAAATTTTTTTTTCATGTCTTTGGATCGACTAGCAGGGGGGAAAAAAAAGGTCCAACGCCATTTTCAATTCTTCTCACGAGATATTTCTAATTAAAGTGTCCTCATTGTGGTTTTTGAGTGTATTAGCTTCATTGATTGATGACCACCTGCTATGATTTAGTCGATATGGACCACCTTCACATTTTAGGATGTTCTGGTGGTGTCGTACCCTATCGTATCGTGATTCATGGCCTGATTGGATGAGTCCGAATTCGATTAGCCAATAGCATTCATCTTAAATATTAGCAATACCAGAATGGTTGTTGTCTCCTAGAGAATATAAGATATCTAAACGCAAGCTGAGATCCCTTAAAACTTCAATCAACATATATGAAGTACATGTTATAATTAATTCACATACAAGATTCACACACAATACTACCATTATACATATAAATTATTGCTTAATAATTCTTGTGAATATTTAACTATCAATTGACCTGGCTAACATTTGATTCATAACGGTAGAACTTACTAAATCCCATATGTCGTTATAATCAGATGTTCATCATATCCCACTTACTAAGCTAAACTAGTTACTCGTATGCATATATGCGTGCCTTGACCATTTCTTTAATTGGCATGCCTCATGATTCTTTAGTTTCCCTTGTCAATGCTAGGGTGTGCATTCCCAATTCAAATATTGGTCTCATTCTCATTCGTATCTTCTATATCTTCAAATTGGGGAACTATGTTCCATTATGACACCGATCTCTAACCTCTATCCATATTTTTACTTGTCACGATAGCAACAACATCTTCTTCATCCTTCTTATTTATTCTTCCAATATTAACCTTTCCATATGACCCTTTTTAAATCAGTAAATGCAACTCTGTTCAAGAGAATTCTCAACTTATAAATTTAAAATCTCACAAAACATGTATAAACATGAAATATTTCTCCAAATTTCACCTTTATTTGTTTTCTTAATTTCCACAGCCTCTTGTCTCAATTTTCTATCATCGTATCCCTTGTCAATATAAACATACCATTCAGATTTCAATCATATACACATGTCAAATATCACTCATCCCTAATAATCATGCATTTCCCAAATGTATCCTTTCCTACAATAATCCTTTTCCTGTGTATTTATACAATCTAATTTTCATCCGTAAGCACGTGGCAGGAATTTGTTCACCCCCAAGGTAATCACCTTCTGACCACTTCATATCTTCCTAGAATGATCCCTACTCGTCATATATAACTTCCACAAATATTTCTCGCACAACATGAACTTCCAAAGTAACTCTCTACATACTGAATACAAATTTTTCCAAATAGCCATCTACTCATCAGGTTCAACATTAACGGATATTGCTCATATAATGCCATAGTTCCAAACAGCATCATCCCTACTAATGACTATACGTTCAGATGCTTGGCGTACCAGAAGTAAGAGGTTATATACAGGTTGGCCACCAAAATCATAACCCTTCACTACCTTAAAGTCAAGCTTTATCCCAAAGGTTCATATCCTATTTAGTTCCACAATCAAGCTTTATATTTCCTGCCCAGAAATTTCACATTCCAAGAATCATATTCTGACATAGCTCAGGTATTCTTTTACCTCAAGTATACACATCCAAAGAATTTCCAAAATCATGCTTACTCCCTATAATTCGAGAATTTCATACTCTGAGGATCATATCCTAGTTGGCTCAGGTTTTCCTTAACCCGAATGTTTACATTCTAATTGATTCTCAATTCAAGTTTAATATCTAGTAACCCATCGATTTCAGTTACAAAAATCATTCTCATATTAACCTAGGTCATTGAAAACCTAGGCTCCGATACCATCTCTGACACCCCACCCAGGGTGATCCCTAAACAGAGGTGTTACAAGTTCAATCTTAAATCACAATTCAAGATACAACCTAAAAAGCCTAGAATTTAATGAGTCTCAAAGACATCATCTTAATGCTAAATCCAGAAGATCACTATGAGAGTTCAATATGTACGTACCAAAAGTCATATAATCAAACTTAAACATTCACATAACATTCCCAAGTCTAAGCGTCTCGATTAGGTGTAATCCATATATACAATCATAGCACCCAATCTATTACAAAATAAGTCCTTCCATGGGTAAATCTCAAGCCCTTAGTCATCATTCAGTCCTATCTGGAAAGAAAATAAGGAGTAACAAAAGGGTAAGTCCAGGGGACTTAGTGAAGGAAAATATAATAAGCAATCAAAATGAATCTGTCGAAGAAGCAGTAATTCAATAGATTATCAACTGGCAAGACATTACAATTAGAAACATTAACTCTCACTTAAGTAATCCTTTTGTTTATTCTGAATAATATTGACAAAGACTAAGATTAGCATGTTACTTAATTCTCTTCTAATAAATTGGAAGATTTTCAAATCAAAATTCCTGTCAAATTGTAGATTTTTCAAATTAAAATATTGGAAAAATCGATGATGAAAATCATATAACTTAGTGTAAGTATTATTCTCTAAAAGTGATATATATATATATATATATATATTCAGATCCCAAAAGTTTGTGTGATGAGAAAAAAAAAAGGGTAGCCACTAATGATATGTTGAACTAGCTAAAGAGGTTCACATTGTATAGAATTGATTGAATTTAATCTGAAATCTATACTATATAGAAAGAAAAAAAAAAGGACTTTTTACACACTCAAAGTTTATGTAATGTTATATTAAATTTTGAATTATCAATTATATCCTTAATTTTCAATTTAATTTATAAGACGCATTTATAGCTCAATGTAAAATTAGAAAACAGAAATAATATGGTAAAACATAATGAAAAAATTTGTCAAATGTGTCAGCGGTTATATATCTCCCATATTTTTTAGCTTTTGACGTATGAATTATTTGCTATATTCGAGTTTATATTAATCAATAATTGATATTGTATATTGTTTGGTGTGGTTATTGTTAAAATTATGCTACTGTTTATCTACATTGTATAAAAAAATTGAGTGCTTCATTATTTATCAATATAATTCATATTAATAATATAATAAACTAAATTTATGCGTACAAGGATGGCATGCAACGAGAACTAGTTAATCACCAAATGAAAAAGATGATTAAAACTATTGGAGTTAGTTCTAGCGAAAATAACGAAATCCTTCGTCACTTAAGTTAATACATGTGAAAAATAGGAGATAAGATAATTCTTATACAAATTATGAGACAATTAAATGCGTATTTCTATCGTCATGAGGTCAAGGATATCTATGGAGTACTGTTAAAGAGGATTTACCACATTATTTATATTATTACATATAGCACAATTTTTCATAAGGAATTCATTAGATTTAACATTATTATGTAATTAATTATCCATTTTTAATTATGTGCATATAGAAAATGAATCTTTCATGTTTACATATAGCATCATGTGTCTTGGCATGTTTATTTCAATAAGCTAAATCTTATTTATATTTATATATTTTTATTAGAAAATATTTATTTCTCCATCAATAAATAAAAATATATATAATTTTATGGATAAAAAAATTAAATGTATGTGGTTAGAAACCTAAAATTCATTACTCCATAAAATACTCTTCTATAGAATTGATACATGTTCCATAATTTAATAACTTAGATTTACTTAGATAATTTTTAATAATTAAAAATAAATTTTCATGTTTTGACATGATGAAAAATTATGAATATACAAACTATATTGAAACTATCTAATAAGTTTGAATTTATATATATATATATTAAGTTTAATTTTTCACCTAAAAGTGTTAGATGTTTTTATCCAAAAGAATATAGAATTTATTTAAACTAATTAGTTGATAGCTAAGTTATATCGAAGCATGCAACTAATTTTTCATATCTAATATTTTTTTTATATTTATATAGATATAATCACTTCATATTCAATTGAAGTAACACATATTGAAAATTTTAATTACTTTCTCAAAACTTAGAATTTTAAATATATATATATATATATATATTATTTTTATATAAGTTATATTAAATATATTTTGAAGAAAAGAAAAGGTTTATCAATATTTGCTTGAAAAAAGTTTGTAACTTATGGGATGGATAATTAATTATTGTTATTTCTTTGCATCACCATATCATCATTTTTCTTAATAGAGAATTTGAAATTTGAGAATGAATAATTCTATATTAGTTGGTTCGTAAATCCTAAACTATCAAAAAATTTCAAATTTAATTATTTCTAAAATAAATCTCTTTTGAATATGCAAAAAAAATTAGACAAAACTATATAGAATATAGCTATAATTTAATTTGAATTTAATCTTTATATCGACTTCGAACAACATCTATATACTCTCATTTTATTCGTATATTATCAAAATTTTCAACTAAAATCTTTTTAATTTTTCAACAATATAATTGTAGTGTCCCATAATTTTCCCTATTTTTAAATCCTAATTAATTGAGATTAGTCAATTATTTAGGAATAACTAAATCTTATTTATTGCTATTACCTTGGATTCTTATTCAAAGCTAAAAAAAAGGAGATGAGATATATAATAATATACAAGCAAATATGTAGATAAAGATAGAATTTTCATCAATTCTAATCCATATAGAACTCTTAATTTATTAGGTCTCCTTCTCCATATCACATTCAAACGACTTCTTCTCTCTACAATACACATTCAAACCTTCATATTTTCTAGCCAAATAATTTTCCTTAGAAAGTTCTCAACCTATTCATCTCCCTTGAAGAAATCCCAAATGGTAGGGCAAGAAAAAGATTGCCAAGAAATCTCACCGTTGTCGATGTAACATCCCTAGAATTTTTATTTTATATAATATTTTTTTAATTCTCCAAATTTGATAATTAAAATAATATCTAAAATAATAAATAAATATATATGTATATTTTGTTAGTTCATGGGATTAAATGTGAATTTAGAGGATTAAATCTCATCCTTTTATTTCTAATAGGGGTTAATGTTTGAAATTTTATTAGATTTGGATCCAATGTGAAGCCACCATTAAATGCTAGGACTCAAATGAGGTAAGTATTGGTTTGAGGGACTTAAGTTTGGCCAGCAGAAATTTAGGGGGCCTTAATTGTGATTATGGAAAATTCTAAACATAAAAATATTTTTTTCTATTTTATTTCCTCCCCTTCCATTTCATCATCTTCACCATCGTATACTCCCATCTCTTCACCACCAGTGAAACTCACCCCCACCGTGAGCCACCCTATATCAACTAACATTCACCATCACCCTGCCACCCTGAACTTGAAAACCACCTACCCTCAGTCATTTCCAGTGAGAACACCAGAGAACTTAAGAAGAAACTGACGGAAATGGAAGGAAAAATGGATTATCTCTCTGGTGGCTTTTGACGGCCAAAATCAGTACCATTCTATCGTGCTGAGCTCAAGGATCACCCGGTACTCTCGGATCGTTGAACGGACCACCGTAGGATGAGAAACTTCACAAAAATCGCACGGCGGTGTTGGTGGCAAAGCTACTATTTTTCGGCAATTAGAGGGTCTTCCCGGTGTCGGAATGAAAAACTAATTGGAGAATTGGATTCCTGGGGTTGAGGAGCAGCTTTTGGTGGCGGTTTCAGAATTTTATGGTGGCGGGCAGTGAACGGACAAAATGCTCGTCTCTACGAGAGGAAGCCATGCATGAAGGCTGGTCATTGTTCCTCTTTTTCGATAAATCAATATTTGGGTAATTGTCCAAAAATGAAATTTAGCTTGTTGCATTTATTTGTATACATGTATTCCTTATTCAAATCTTGTATTTTGAAGGATAATGAAGGAAATGATCGATCAGAACAGCCATGCATAAGATTTGAATGTTCTTGCATGATAAATAAGTTTATTGAATCCAGAATGGTATTATTTCATGTGAACTATAGGCTAGAAGGCTTATTACGTATAGAAAACCCTAATTTCATGTTATTGCAACTTAAGTAACAAAATTTGGGATTTTATAAAAAATTGGATTATTATTATTGACCTAGTATCTGTTATAAGGTTAAATGGGTAAGTTAAGGACTCAATTGTATTATTTTGACGGTATAGGTTGAAACCACGTACATATTTCATACAGCCAATACGTATAATATATCCTGCAGTATTGATGCTAAAGAGAAAGACCTTAACTATTATGTTATTCGGGGATTATTGCATTTGATTATAATTAAGTATGACTAATATGGATATTCAAGATTGAACGAGGGTTTAATTTGTAAAATATCTTTTTAAATAAGTGACTAGGATTTAGGTTCTGAAAACCAGTAGGATTTTGACTTGTTGCCGAAATTGACAAGGTGAGGATCCGCCAATCTGGCAACCTTTGGACCTATTGTTTCCTTGATAAACCCCTATGAGGGTTATTATTGCTTTGATTATCGTACTCTGTTGATTATTGTTACCCATGTGAGGGTTCTACCGATTGGTTCTTGATTTGTTTGAGCCTAATCTATAGTCTTTCGTTGAACCCGTTAGGTTCTGCTGATTTGATATCTGTCGTGATTCGTTATTGATTCTCGAACCCAATGAGGTTTTCTTGATTTGAAATTGATTGATATTTGATATGTTTTATTGAAAATAACTGTCCAAATCGACTTCTGTGAAGCTTTGTGAAATTGATTTCTTTTTCTGGAAACTGAACTACATGGCCAAATAGCCTGTGTTTTCTTTAAAACCGTTCTGAACTCACTGATTTACTGTTCTGGCGCCATAAACTTTAGTGTTACTGTATCATTCCTGTTGAATTGGTGTTTTGAGTGTCAAATATTGATTTCCTTGATTGATCAGTATATCGTAGATTTGTCGTGTTGGCATCATTGTTCAGTTATTCTGCCATGTTGGCAATCGATCGTTCAAAATATTGATTGAAAATTATACAGGAGAATTGTTAGGCCGAGAGCCTTGCCAAGCTGTTGTGCTTGTGCTACTGTTTTGCCAAGTCGTCGTGCTTGTGCCACTGTTGTTGCCAAGCTGTTATGCTTGTGCTACTATTTTGCCAAGCCGTTGTGCTTGTGCCACTATTGTTGCCAAGTTGTCATGCTTGTGCTATTGTTATTGCCGAGTTGTCATGCTCGTGCCACTGAATTGTTATTGATTGATCGATTGTATTGTTATAGAGGCATACGAATAATCTGATATGCATAATTATTTTATTTGATATGCATAGTCTGTTGGGCTTGCACTCTTAAATTGTTTTAGCTCGTGAAGCAATAAGGCTGGAGTAAGTTCCCAGTCTGGATCGGGCTGAAGCCAAGCCAACTGAGCTATTTGTATTTCCTCTCGACTGTGATCGGTTGAGATGCTCTATACCTCCCAAACAGCATCGATTGAGATGATCCCGGGCCTTTTGAGCTGACGGTTACAGCATCCCGACCTAGGCAATTGTTATTGTTTGAAAAATGTTCATTATCTTCATTCTGGCTTGTTTTGAGCTTTCACAGCTTCGTGTTATCAAGCTTCATTATTATTATTGACTCTAGACAGCCATCCATTGCTTTGCCTTATTCCTTACTGAGTCATTATGACTCACCCTCGTACCGTTTATTTCCTTTTAGATAGGTATGAGACTGGAGGCTTGGACTGAGAGTTATGGGTTGACATTTTGTATTAAGTTTGGTGAATGTATGTTCATATGTGAGTTCACCATTTAATATGCATGGTATTAGAAACGTTGTGATATGTCAGGAAGAGTATGAGACTTTTGGCATGTATGTATGATATTTCTTATGCTGGTATCTATTTTGAATAACGATGGGTTATTAGTATAACTTCCACACTCTGATATTATTATATTAAGTTTAAAGCATGTTGTGAGTTGTGATCATTGTGGTTTATTGGAGAGTTGTTGAAAAAATTTTATAGGCCTATCGGATATGTTGTTGCATGCTATAGGATTGATTGGAGTGGCATTCTTGCATTTAGGTGATATCCCGAGTGGGGGTGCTACAGTCGACTCTTATTCTCCCTTCTTCATAGGTATGATCTCATATTTAAATTATGATATAAATATAAATTTTGGTTAAACTATATCTCATAATATGTGTATTTTGTATGCATTTGATTATTGCGAAATTCAATAGTTGATGTTGTTAGGTTTTGATTTTCTCAAATATAGATATTTGTGATAGCTTTACTACCTCTTCCCGATAGAAATAACAAAATGATCAACATACAAATTTTATTTCTGTGTCTTAGGTTTCCAGTGCCTCCTAAATCATCTCAATACGATTCATATAGAGAAAGTTATGATCAAAATACTAAGATATGTCAAGTCTAAAAATACAGGATTTTGATTTTTCGAAAATAGATAATTTTGACTCTTTTACTACTTGATCTCGATAGAAGTAATGGGATGAATAGAATATTGGTAAATCTATCTCTTAGGTATTTATGGCCATCTTAATCATTTCAATCCAATATATGGGGAGCAAGTTATGACTACAGTACAAAGGTGTGGCAAGATAAAAAATACAGGGCTTCGATTTTTCTAAAATAGAATATTGTGACATCTTCTTCTACTTGATTTAGATTTAATTTGGAAATATGGTCAACATAAGAATTGAATATATGTCTCTTAGGTTCTTACGGCAATTTGAATCACTTTAATCCGATGCATAGGCAGAAAGTTATGGCTTAAATACTACGATGTGGCAATATAAAAAATGCAAGACTTCGATTTTCCCATACCAGAATATTTTGACACCTTTTACTACTCGATTCTGATTTAATTGGGAAATAAGGTCAACATATTAATTGTATATCTATATCTTATATTTTTACAGGATTTTAAATCACCTTCATCCGAAGCCTGTAGTAAAAGTTACAACTCAGATACCACCAAGTGTCACATCAAAAAAATTTCCTAAAAATTGGAAATCTGCTTTTGCACTATTGTTGCCTCTTGAACTTGATTTTTCTCTCTCATATTAGCCAATTTAGACTACACCATCAACATAAAATTTTAATACTCTTTCTTAGCTTTGTAGTGTCGTAATAATCGAACCAATTGGATATCTAGAAAGAAAGTTATGAGCGAATGAACAAAGTACATACGAAATGACAAATTCTTGATGAGTTTTGTGAGTATGTGTGTACTAGGCTGGTGACATATAGAAGTTTTTGTTAGTATTGGTTTTAGAGTTTTATTGATCATCGTCAATTTTTTGGATGAATTTGATGTTAGAATTCATGGATCAAATCAAAATGCTGATTGAATTTAGTACTACTCTTATGTCAACAAGTGTTTTGCGACATAAGTTGTTTTAGGACATAAGCTATTAGGGTCGACCATTGATCCTATTGATAAGTACTGTGAGTACCTAAACTTACATATAATATATAATAATACCTTTCAAAACCTAAAAGGTTATATACACTATTTAAAAAATTGGACTGGATCGTCTAGTCGGACAGTCAACCGGCTAGCGAACTAGTCCGATTTTCTAAAAAAAATGAAAAATTGAGAAAAATGCCATATTTTGTAAAAACCGTTCAGACCGGCCGATCGGACCGTTGAACCGTTCACAGTTCAATTGAATCGGACCGATTTTTTCATTTAATTTTTAATGAAATTATTTTTTTAAAATTTTTTGGTCTAAGTACAAAGTTTGAAGGTTAATGTACACCTCACAAGCTTTCTAAAAGTAAAAAAAAAAACCTTAGTTTAGAGTTTAAAATTAACTTACACACTATCAACTTTAAATTTTAGACTTGATATATTTAAATTGTTGTGACCATTTATAATATGAATTGTGAAATTTGGATTATAATATTAAACAATATCATTTAAGCTCTTTATGTTTTATATTTTGGCATTTTATTAATTTTTAAGTAATAAAATTTTCCGAGGACCTAAGCTAGGGCGCTATTTGTTAAGGTCGCATCTTGCCCAATAAAAAACTGTTACGATGGGAGTCATAAGATTGATTGGCTACAGCAAACACTGGTTCAATCATCGCATTTAATTGTTGGCCTATTAAAAATATTTATCGTTATATACCGTTTTACTACAGAATAATGCATAACTTTTTTTCACTGTCTTCTTGAATGTTTATAATTGTTTTGCACTGTTATTCAGGTGTTTTATAACTGTTTCTCACTATTTTCTCAATTATTTATTACTAAGCATCTTTTGATCATGATATATTCTTGAACTCACATTACACACACTTGGCATTTACTTAGTCATTTACTCACACTCTATTTTTCTTTAACTTCACAGACCTAAACCCTAACCCGAGTGAGGAGGTGGATCCGCTTTTGATGAAAATTAGAACTGAGGTCTTATTTTTGACCTTTGCAGTAGTCTAGCTCTATTTTGTATTGGCTTATTAGTTTCTCTCTTTTATGGACATTTAGTTAGAGTTAGAGTATTGGAAATTTTGAGTTTTTCTTTGCAAGAGTTATTTGGATTATTATAAATGTTTGGATTTTCTATTATTTAAGAACATGGTTTTGGTTAGATAATATTATTTATTTGGGATTGAGTTTCATGCCTTGAGACTAAACTGCATGGTTAGATTTTGGGGCGTGACAATAATAATGAAGCATTTATTTTCAATTAAGTAAAGTTTTTACATATATGCATATATATAATTATATAGTTGAAATTTTTTAAAAATTTGATGAATGACCACATAAATAATAGAAAGTAACACTAATTTTTACATTCTTGAGTACATTTATTTTGTGCATTCATATTTATATGTGCACTTTTCTAATTTGCTTCATGAGAATTCATAATTTGCTTCAATTGGGTTGTCATTCTTTTTCTTCCATTTTGGAGTTTTGACATTAGGAAACAACTGTGAATTTTCCATGCATGATTCGGATTTATCTAATAGAATATTCTCAAAGCAGATAAATGGGATCATCAGGTGCGCGAAATGAGGTTTATTACGCACATATTAGGGGTGCATTATGTTCGAACTTTCGACTTCACACTTTAGTAATAAGATTTATACTATTGGCCCAAAGATCAGCTAGTGAATGTTAGCATGAAATATAAACAAAGTTAATTAGGGTTATTGGGAATTCTAATCAAAATCTTTTAAAACTTAAGTTAGTAGAGATTTTGAGATTGTTCAAAATTATTTTCAAATAACTTAAGATTACAAAATGCAAATCTTTGCCATTTAGTTATTAGAAGTATTTATAAGAGGATGCTGACGTGGAAATGTCACATATAGCCTGTATGGTATGATAGAATGATACCACGTGTATATCATGAATGATTTAGATGACGGGTCACTTTTAAATGTAAATGAGTTGTCCCTAACCTACGTATAAAAACTGAATCTTGAAATACAAGGTTGATAAATTTAAATATGAAGGATAAAGCTATCCTTCTTGCATATTTTTTTGTATCAATGCAACTTTGGACAAAGGCTTACCCTATCACCAAATATGCATAAGATTGTTTAGGCACCACAGGAAATCTCAGATTGATATTTGATGTAGTTTAGTTATCGAAATAAATCATACACAATCATGTTAAACAATATACAAAAAACACCATTTGTTTCACAATTAATTATCATTAATGAGTCAAAAAAATTGATACCTCCGACTCTTCACTTTTCCAATTCTCGGTAAGTTTAATTATATTGCTGGACTACTTGCTTGGAGACGAAATTTTACATGATAATTGCAAAAGTAATTCTATTATATTATTGGGCGATTTCAAAACTTAAAATTTTATTTTGTTTTTTAAAAAAAGATTAATTTAAATTAGAGCGTAATATTCACTCTAATTTTGTCATTTTAGCTTATGAGTTATGATAATGTAGTAGTAATACACAAAGTAGCAATATGGGCCTTGAATACAGATAGGCCAAAGCCCATAGGCATCTGTAGATTGGGTCAGTTTTAGCTACACTATTTTGTTCCTCAATTGCAACCTTGGTCGGTTAGTCCTTTGACAGAGGAAACATAAGACTTTGTACAAATTTGTACTAGACTCAGTTTGTGAAAAGATTGACCGAAATTTTGAATTATTGCCAATTTAATGAACTTATTAGTTAATTCAAAATTTAATTTCAAATTTTTGTAATTGGTCAATGGCTTATTTTGTACTTAATGATTTTCTCCTCTATTTTTTATTTTTTTTTTTGGGTTCTAAATTTTTTGTTTTTATTGATAAACATCGTCCATGAAAAATTGCGATTTTTGTCACCATTTTCACTATTACAATAGCAATAGGCTTTCCTTGTATGCTCACATTCTTACCACTTCCCTTTTCTTTTCTTTTTTTATTATCATCGTCTTTTTTTTTTTTTTTTTTTTTTTCATCCGATTCTCACTAGTTCATATTGATCCATCCAATAGTGCTGCAACAATGAAATATTTAGTGTTCTTTAAATTTCATTAACATCCCAATGTGCTGTGATTTCATGTTTAATGCTTTAGTTTTAATTATTTTTACTACTTCATTGAAAAGCACTTTATTTACATTGTAAATTTTGAAATGAATGATATAAGATGAAGTTATTGGTTTCTAAAACATACATGTTCACAAATAATTAGAGTGGGCTTTACAAGTACACCTTCGCCATCAAATATCAGTTATTGCAATGTGGACTTTTTAATGCACTTGGCCCAAAAGATGCAAATAATATAAATATATAATGTTCGTACCCAGTTTGTAGAAAATTGAGATAAGCCCATTAAATCTTCCAAACTCAACAAATGTGCATTTTTACATGAATATGTCAAAATAATTGTGATCAAATCTAAGCCAAGACTTAATATTGTATACACTAATCCTCATACAACAACTCACCTCTTATCAATTATGACTTTAAAACTGTATGAAAACCAACAAAAGGGAGAAGAAAAAAAAAAGAAAGAAAAGGCATTTCTTCTTTCATATCATTTGTGTGCTCACTTCGGTTCAGGAGCAGGACTTCCACCACCAGTAGTAGGCCTGAAAGAACAAAAGGTTTTATCGTCATATTGCGTGAAGAAACACATCGAGAACATTTTGGTTTAAGATTTGAAGGATATTTGGCTGAACTTATTTAAAAATTCTATAAGCTCTTATACCTTAAACATGTTTTTTGAGCTCATAAGATATCAGATCTTATTTTAAAGATAAATTTTTGAGGTGTTTAAAGGAATTTCTTAAAAAATTTAATTTTAAAATAAGTTAAGAATTTCTTACTTTTATAAAAAGATATTATAAGATCTTGACATCTTATATTAAGGACTTATAAGCTTTTTTGTTAAAAATTTTACCGACCACTTTATAACATCTTATAAAATATTTTGAAAAACTTAAAACCTCAACAGAACACTCTTCAAAAGAAATAGATGGAAAACTTACAGCCCAAAAAAGACTTTGCATGAATCATAGATGACCCATTGTGCTGCCGTTAGGGTTCCAATCATGACAATACGAAGAGGGAGGCCCCGAGTGCACAAGCCCCACAAGCCGAGCTTATTCACAGCCTGAAACCAATAATATTGAAGAAAAATAGGATTCATCAGTTGAAAATCCTCTCTAAAACTCTGCAAGAAGAAAGTGATTATTGATACTCACATCACCCACAGTTGCTCCCTTAGCATTGTTGAGGAAAGACACCAAGTTATCAGCAGGGTGAGAAATAACGGCACAGAACACCCCGGCTGTGTAGCCACCTGCGAAACTAACACCGAGCTGCAAGATTTGGCTGCACTCGTCTTTTGGAGTTGGAATAGCGTACTTGTAAATACCCTCAACAATATTCTCAAAAGTTGCAAATTTCATCATCGTATCTGTAATGAACCAAATGTGATCTTACAAGTTAATTTCTAGCATAAAGAATGTAATAAATTTTGCATGTGTACCAACTAATAACACCTATATCCTCATATTCTATGATCGGGTTTGATATCCAATATTATGTACTGGTTTTGTGTATCTGCCCGCCATAAGTTATAAGAGATGGGGATAATTTTATGTAATATCTTGTATATTGTTTGATGAGCAAGATTAACTTTATCGTCAAGGTACTTGAAAATATTTAGCACCTAGACTCGAAAAGATGGCACCTAGGAGTCAAAACTTGCTGCCATTTATAGACAAATTTTAGTGTCAATTTTTCAACCATATTCAAATTGAGGGTGTATTTATCCTTTATCATTAAAAATTAAGGACAACTTAGTAATTATGCACGCTAATATACCATGTAAGGTTATCAATATCACCTCTAAGGATAATATTTGATTGGACCTTAATCAAAGTTACTGGTGCGAGCTTAAATCTAGCCCCGGGATAATCTGCTCTGGCCGCATCACGACCCATAATTTAACATATCAAACAAGCATGCTATAAAGCAGCCACAAAAATCCTTAATGAATTTTATATGGCAGGCGAAGAATGCAAGAATAAAATTAATTTACTAATAATCCGTGGCCATAGTTAAAAATGAAAGAGATCTTCTCATAAGTTTTTGATTAACCACACACCCAGTTACGAGCTCTTCCAATCTAAAGTAATCAATCTTCTAATCTAAAGTTCAATCAGTATAGTGTAAAATTTTATTTTAAATTATAAGATTAAAAAGCCGAACCAGTGACCTATTTATAAATTTCCTCCCCTGAAGAAAACAACCTTCTTAAAATAGTCATATACCTTCAGATTTTGACTAACTGCTTCTATAATAGATTTACAAATCTTTAACAACCCTTTCAAAAACAACTCGTAGTACGTGAAGTTATAATAAACTTTCAGCCTATAAATCATCACTATTAAACAAATCTTATATTAGCAAGATAATACTACAACATACATGGCCCATAAATTATCATATTTATTAAAAAAAAAAATCTCAGATATATATATATATATATATAAGTCTAAATTTGGAAAAATCTGTAAGCTTACATGGAATTTGTCGTCCCCAAAGTGGAACTATCCCTTTGTAAAGCCTGCAGAAACAATCTATCATCAGAATTTTGAAAAAAGAAGAATAGATTTTTCTTGCATGAGTACAAGTATACACTATAGATTAAATATTTTCAACAAATAAAAAGCACAAGAATTATGAAGCATATTACCCTGAAGCTCCTTCAGCCTTGATAATCTTAGGAAATCCATCAGCCAACCCTCTAGCAAAGCCGGGTTGAGTTTGGACCCGAACCTTAACCGCCTCAAACGGGCATAGTGCAATATCCGCTACAAATTCAGAAGAAGCGGATCCTGCAAGGTAGATTAATGTCTTGTATTTGGCAGCATACTCAGGACCAGCAATGTCCGAATAGTACTTCTTGAAAAATTCGTATAATCCGTACTTGCAGGCTCCCTGGGCACTGTAGCCCAGCAGGGTTGGCGCCCAACCCTTGAAGAAACCTTTGACCCCTTGCTCCTTGAGAAGAACTCCAAAGCCGGAACTGACGTTCTTGTACTTTGCAGGATCAATCTGAAAAATAAAGATGATACCGATTTAAATATTCAAACAAAAAAGATTAATAAAAGATTATTTAAAAATGAATAAATTTTACAAAGTATTTTATTACTATATCATCATCATCATCATCATCATCATCATCATATGTTGTGATTTTTATTTTTTAGGTTATTTTCATGCTCATGTTGTGTAAATAAAAATGAGAAGGTTAGGTAGTCCGTATCTGTTTTTCCATATAGGTTAAATATGCTGCTTAATTTAAGTTGCATATAAATTATAAGAAACATATCCGATTGCAGTATCAAAGTCAAACCTTAAGAGACCAATTTAACAAAGGAGGGGCATAAAAGGTGATTCTACTTTCATTTGAGAGTGAAATGATGCAAAAAATAATTATTTGCAACTTTTGTAAATGGATCAAAATTCTCATAGTTTACTGGTGGTTAAAATAAAACGCAAACTTAATGATTCGATTTTTTTCTATCTATATAGTATTGGTTTTTCTTTTTCCAATTTAGGCAATTATTATTCAAAACCTAGAAACATGGGTATTTTCGCAAGATTTTTTTTAATAAACTATGTTTTTAGTAAACATCGTTGAGGAAATGCATATTAGTCGTTGCGTAGTCCATTAGTCCAGAAGTGT
This sequence comes from Jacaranda mimosifolia, assembly GCA_018894105.1. Classification (NCBI taxonomy): domain Eukaryota; kingdom Viridiplantae; phylum Streptophyta; class Magnoliopsida; order Lamiales; family Bignoniaceae; genus Jacaranda; species Jacaranda mimosifolia. The sequence continues at coordinate 32,844,163 of CM032122.1, read as the reverse complement.
TGCCCTATTCTTGTATGTGTGAGGTTCATAACTTAAATTCTAACAAATTCTTAACATTTTTCTTCTTCTTCTTCTTCTTCTTCTTCTTTAGGTAGGGGATTATTCCCAATCTGATGTGAGTACCCCGTGGCCTCAAACCTACCCCTAATTTAGGGTTAGGATTGGTGCAACTGGGCTAGGCGATCTAACAAATTCTTAATGTGTGTGAGTGTATAAATAAAACAGATAAATAAAAAGAATGTATATTAGTCATTGATACTCTGTATTAAATTTTGCACACCTTGCATGCAAAATTAATGGGGTGTTGAATTACCCTCTTATAAACTCTTACATTTTATAAGACATTAAATTTTATTTTAAAAATAAAATTTTAAATTATTTGGAGAAAATATGATTTTGATACTTATAACATATTCGTAATGATATATATTCTAACATGTTATTTTGAAAATTCATGTACTCTTACTTCAAAAATGTACTAAACATTTTATAATATTTTATAAACTATTAAGCGCTTTATATTCTAAAAAACTTATAATAATCTCCCTCAAACGCCCTCTTATTATATCTTTGTTATAATTTGCGAGGGAATTGGGGCCTTACACAGAATTTCATAAAACAATCTTAGAAAAATGCAAGGGGCATTCACGAGCTTTTACCCTTTAATAAAACAGTAAAACTCAAAAGCACAATTATGAAAACAAAAGTTCAGAAAGTCATAAAATCAAATGAACAAAAGAAACGAGTTCTTAACAAAAAGTACAAAATTTTAAAGACAATATTGGAAGAAAAAGAGTTAAACCTGCATATTGCACTTGACAATATCAAGCGGGGTGACGGCCGTGTGAGTGAGACCACAGCTCAACACTCCTCCTGCCGTGCAAGCCGCGTAATATGCCGGCGAGAACATCTCTATCCTGCTCTCCTTCGGCGCCGGAATCAAGAAATTCCGATTGCTCCCAGCCGTAGACGGCGGCGTCGCCGGTGAATCCAGCGACCCAGATGGACCTTTCAAACCCGGCATCATATTTCGCTCCAAAATCTTCGACGCCGGCGAGGAATTGTAGAGGAAACTCGGGATCAAAGATTGCCGTGATGGGCTTTCTGGGGAAGCCATTCTGCACATTGAAAAGGAGGAAAGAATTAATGAAGTTTTTTCGCGAAGAAAGATTTCTAAGAAGAGAAGCGAGGTGGTCCGAGGAAATGGGAGAAATGGCTGCGGGTTGATTTCGTTGGAAAGACGTTGGTCTTTGTATTAATAGAGTTGAAAATTGCACTGTTGTTTGATGTGGGAGAAAATTAATTCTTGGTTGGCTGGCTGTTGGTCCAAGTTGAATTTTCCAATTGCCAATGGCTGCAAGGACACGGTTCTGTTTTCTTTTTGTTTTACTTTTTTCATTTTGCTTACTTTTTGTGCACGGTTTAACCAGCCTCGTGATTCCTCCGTCCACGACACTATATTATTGATTAATGCTTTCAATTTGGGGGTTGATGGGAGATTTGATGTAGTTGAGGGTCCAAATTCTCCAGCCCTGTATTTTGAACTAATATATAAGACTAGGAGTTTTCCAATAAAAGTTTACTATATCAAATTATACAATAAAAGGAGAAAAAATTATAATTGCTTATCTATAAAAGTATAGTAATAAATTATTATCACTTGATGAATCTCTTTACTGATGTAGTTTTGGGATGGCAATGTAGTCAAAATGAGGAATTATAAGATTTTTATGAACCTAAGATTCACCCTATCTCAATTTTGAAACTAATTAGTATGACATGTTACACCTAGTTAGACTCACTTCGTACTTTTAGAAATATTAAAAATATTTTTACAACAATTTCTTGAATATGATAAAATAATATTATTTACAATATACTAGTCATTTAGAAAGTCTATATATGCATGTTTTTGTTCTTGAAAAATTATAAATTATTGATATTTTGTATTACTTTCATACATATTGAATGCATAAACCATCTATCATGCTAATATTTTTATATGGAGTATATATGTAATATATATTAAATATATAAATACTTATTACAAAAAATATATATTATAAATAATATTTTTTTTATATGTAATAGCGGGTTAGGTTTAATTTGATTCAAATTTAAAAAGTAAAATTCGAAATCCGTACCCTCAATACCTATATAGAACCAAAACTCGTTCCAAGCATAATGAATTGGTGCGGACCCCAAGTTCTATCAGGTCGTAGCCATCCCTATAATATTATAGCCTAATCTACACCATCTAGAATCAAAGATCCAAAAGATACCAGCATATGGATAGAAGGCAAGTTCGGTGAGGATCCAAATTACTGGCTTTCTACTCTCAAGTAGGTGTCGTACCTACCTAACAGTTTCAAACTGTTAGATTATTATAATTCAATTTGTATCGCTCAAGAGGTATGATTGTAAGGTAAAGTAAAAGATAAATAAATTCCTACACGGGTGCAAATGATGAGCAAAAAAGAAATAGTTAGTTTGATTAGCAACTACTTTATCATTGTCTCATTCAAAATTCTGCAATTACATTTAATTAATAAACGCCTTTATTTAAATATATTATTTTTTTAATATTATAAAAAACATTAGAAATTAAATGTAAATACTTAACCACTATTTAAATAATGAAAACCAAGTAGTCCCTATTTGACATGGCTACTAATTAAAATTTGTTACTATTATGAAACAGATTAATAAATAAAATGTAATAAATATAATAATATTTAAATAATACAAAAAAAAAGAAGCTTGTAATCACTCTCTAAAATGACAATTAATTGTAGTAGGAAACACATATATATAATAATAATAATAATAATAATAATAATAATAATAATATTTTTTACTATTATGAAACACATTAATAATTAAAATTCAATGAATAAAATAACATTTAAATAAAACTAAGTAATAGCTATCTTATATAGCGACTAGTTTTTATTAAGAAACGCATATATTTAAATATATTATATGGAATCGCTACTCATAGTAGTGGTTTTGTTGTTTGAGTGGCTAATCATAGTAGCGGTTTCCATTCTGTAAATATATATTTATATTAAAATATACATAAAGTACATTTTCATAGTATTTCTTTATTGAATGAGATTAAATTTGTCAAACTCCTTCTTCATGTGTTGTCAGCCTCAACATGTCAGTCGTACCAATATTTGAATGGCACCTTCTCATTGGTTGAGAATCGTTATGTAGTTACGAGGGTACTTGACAATAGAAAATCTATCCAAATTAACCAATTATGAAAATTACAGATCCAAAAAGTGCTTTTAATAGTATTTCTAATAGTACCGCGTCTGCTGACCCCATCACATGAGTATATACATGCATACTTTATATTTGATTAGATACTATTTGTTTAATTAATTTTGATAATTGCTAGTTTTATACTCCCTTTGTTCTAGAATGACTGCTTCATTTTTATAATACAATGTTGAACTTTCTAATCTTTTATTTTACTATTATGATGACTTTTTCCCCAAACTAGTATGTATCAACCAATAAGTCTATCATTTATGCACAAAATAAAAGAGTTTCATCGAGTTCTTTTAGTGTACTTTTTTTTAGATAGAACATTACAAATAATGAATTTTTATCCTTTCAACAAATCATTAATTTTTTATTCTTAAATTTAACAAATCAATATTTTTCTATTCTCAAATCAAATAAATCAAAGTATAAACTACACACAATGCACATAAGATGCACAACACGCTCATTTCGAATCGAACACATTCTGAATATGCTCAATTTGATAAATGCGTCCATCTATTACTTCATTCTAAAAAATCAAAGATCTAATTAATTAAATATATACTTCATTAATAACTTGAATTTGATATTTAGAGTAAATAAACAAAACTGGTAAAAAAAAAATTTCAGACAAAATTTACATCCTCGGAGCTCGTCCAAAAAGAAAATCTTAAACAGTTAAAACTCATAATAGTTATTTTTGAAATATATTGAATAACCCTCCAAAGTCTATGTCTTATCATAGCATTGTGTAATTTCATCATAAATATTCATGGTATAACTTCTCAAATGAGTTAGAGAAAATTTTCAGGAAAAAATGGAAGTTTGAAAGTTTAAACCTTGAGTTGTATGGAAGTTTCCAAAGCCAAGATGCAACTTAGGTGAATCTGGCTTAGAAATGTATCTATATCTATTTCAAATGTATTTCAAAACTTTTAAACATCATGCTTTTTAGGAAAAGAAAAGTGTAACAACAATTAGTTTTCATGAATTCTGCTTATATTTTCTATTCAACTTCACTAAAATTTGGACAACATATCCATAAAATGTTTCAAGAAGTTGAAAATAAGCATAAATTTGGAGATTATAGAATTTTCATGCACTGAGCCTGTCTTGAATCAATCCTCCATATCCATTTATCCTATTATATATAGCACAACAGTGAGAATTACAACTATAAAATTTTGATCAAATTTTGAATTTTTAGAATTTTGAGTTTTTACTTAAATTTTAAAATTGATTTTTGGTTACTAAATTTGATATTATTTATACATTTAAAGATATCTAGATTTTTTAAACATATTATTCTTTATTTATCTCTAATATCAAAAAATGATTAGATATTATCTATAAAATATCTTTCATCTGTACCCTCAATATGTGAAAGATTTCTTAATTATTTGAATGCTATAATTTGATAAGTTTTTTATTATTTTTCTATTGTCTGTAATAACTAATTTATATCTATACCACTATATATAAAGTGTTTCGAAAGTCATTTCATTAATATTCTTAGTTTCTAGGATCTTTTCACTCTATTCATTGTGTGCCTCTTTATTTTCTAACATTTTTTTTCTCTCTCACTTTGTCTGCCTTTTTATTTCATACATAAACCTTGATTTTCTCCAAGACTTCCTATCTCAGTAGCTCATTAGCTGCAGGAGCTCTATATCTCCCTAGGCTCCTAGCTCACTTGGCTTTCAGCCGCTAATCGATAGAGCCCTTACTCCATTTCATGCTGAAATGGTCGGGCTCAATTACCTGATCGAGCACTTGCTCTCCTCGTTCCTCTCTTTGTTCGGAATGTTGGTTCGCTGCGGCTCTCCTTTCTCGTAGCTTCTATTCCCTTGGTTCGGACAAAGCTTGAGTCAAGGCGGTTCTGGTTTTCTTTATCAGCTAGAGATGTCGCCCCTTCGGTACTCCTCGGCAATTGTATCGCATAATTGCATATATAGAGCGGTGTCTTACTTCACGCTTGTATGCGTACAGGTGCGTGATTTTATATTCTATTCCTCGCGCGCACACACTAAGATTGCTTCGTTCACTGCGTTCTCTTCGCTATAATCCCCCCGGCTTGGGCAGGCTTCGTTGTGCAAGCTTGGGGGGAGTCACTTTTGAACCCCTCAAGCCTATTCCAGGTCTTTCGGTGTTCTACGACACCCTCTCTATGTTTTTCTCCCCTTGGGATGAAATCTTCAAATTGTTTATTGTTTGTTTGATTTTATTGTTCACTTATTTTATTTTATTTTTTAATTTATTTTAGGTATGTTAAATGATGGAAGGGATTTTTTGAATTTTAATGCTATAATTTTCTTTTCAATAATAAATGAAGTATACTTGTTAGCCTTTATTGCTATTAAATTTGTGAACTTTTATATATTTTTTGTTTATTTACTTAGTTTAAGTTATCAATTCATTTATTTAATTTTTTATTTTTAATTTCTCTTTTTATTCATTTAATTTTATAATTTTACGAGATGTGATAAATTTTTTCATTTGATTTTTATTTTATTTAATTTTTTACACTTTTAGTATCCTTTTACTCGTTCTTGGAATCAAGTTGTTAATTTATTTGTTAAGTTTTTTAGTTTATTTTTAAATTCTCATTTTTATGTTCATCTAAGTTTATAATTTTATAGGATGAGATCTGTTCTTTGGTTTTAATATTTTTAAAATTTATTTTACTTTTTGAATATTTATAATTTTAAAAGTATGTCCTTTAATTTTTATTTTTTATTCATATATATGTAATTATGTATGTCTAAGTATGTATAATTCGAACTTCTTTTTAAAAAATTTATATATTACTTCATCAATATATATATATATATATATATTCATGGATCTTTTTTTAATCTATTTAAAAAAAATCATAAGATGGTTATTTCAATAAAAAATAGAGTTTTAAATTTATAACATTGGTCAGTATTTAATCCATCAAAATATGTATCCAATTTTATTTTTTATTTTTTATTTTTTATTTTTTATTTTTAAATTTTGATTGTTTGAAACGTTAACAACTTTTTTTGTTATTCACTTTTTTCTACTATTTTTGAAATATAATATGAAAATCCAATTATATTTATACAAAAAATTTGAGAAGGAACATAATAATTTTTTATTTCTATATTTTGTTTTACATTCTAATTTCATCCTCATATCCTGTTACTAATTCCTATTTTAAGATCCTTTTTGAGTTTATAATTATTTTATTAATTTACTATAATTTTAACTTTGTATTATTAATTTCGAACTCTTTTCTTCATTAAATTATTAAAATTAACTTAGGAGTCAAATTAAGAGGTTTTTATTAACTTATATATTAATATTGATTTCAACTTTATAATTATTTTATATATTTAGTTTGACTTTTAACTTCCCTATCGTAGTTTTATCTTAGCTTAATTAATTTTTAATTAAAAATTAAAATTAAAATTAAATAAGATTTTTTTAAATTCTTGCCAAGCAATATATTATTTAATTCTTTATATTTTAAATTTTAACTTAATATATATCATCATCTTTTAAGTCTAAAGTAATCTCAAAATATTATAATTTTTAGTTTTTTCCAGACAACTTTTAGACCATCAATCTTGTGTCCTATATATTTCTTATATATTTTTATTTATTGAAGCAATTAGTTTTTGATTGCAAAATATTTTCTTCTTTTAATAAAGTATATAATCATATTCACAAACTTTTATGTTTTGGAAGTTTCGAATTTTTTTAATTTCTCACTAAATAATCTTGAAATTTATTTTTCATGGCATCATATATATAAGATGTCTTTATATGTTCCAAACTTTTAAATACTAAATTTTAAAGCTTTAAATTTAATTTTACTTCACCATTTTGAAAGTTAATATTTAATTTTACTAATTACTTTAACATTTTTATGATATTTTTATTTCTCTATTGTTGTTTTTAATTATATTTATAATTCAACAATTACATTAATATATAGTAATTTTAAAGATCCATGCATAGTATGGGAATAATGTTAGTACTATTATATATATAACAATTTTGTCCTTATCTAATTGTGCAATTTTGACAAAATATCAAATTCTTAGAATTTTTAATTTTTAATTCAATTGAAATTTTTTTATTGATTCTTTATTTACTTTTATATTTTATTTTAACACGATCAACTTATTTATTGTAACTAAAACATCATATTGTGTTTATTCAATATTACAATATAGATTTTTGTCCCATAAGATAATTAATTTTTTTTTATCTATAATCATATTTTTATTTCACTAAATAACTTTATAGTTTAAAAATATTTGATAAGCATCATATTAAGTACTCTTACAAAAAAATTCCATCTTATAAATTTAATCTATCAAAAGATTAATAGATAAATATTTCATTTATTTTGTATATAAATTTTGTTATTCCACAATTATTCTTTTTACATTTTATTTCTACATTATTTGTAGTACAATTCTATATTTTTAATTGTAGAACCTCTTTTCCCAGTTAGCATAATATAATGATGTTTTAAATATTTTATTTTTATTCTAAATTAATTAGATACTTTTTGAATATATTAAATATTTTATCAATGTTATTACTTTATTATTTCATTATTACTTATTTAAAATTAAAGTTCTTATGGCCAACTGTAATTTTTATATTACTTAAAAATATCAGTATGCAGTATTTTTTTATTTTAATAAATTATATTTTATGTATTTATTTGTAATACTATTTTCAAATATTTTTGTATGTTCATATAAGAATTTATCTTGATATTGAATTTTTATTTTACTATTATTTTAGTTGCAGATCTCTCAATTTATCTAGATAATTAAAAAAAAATTACATTTCATATTTGAGTAATTTATCTCGGATAATGTGATGTTATGAAATATTTAAAAATATTATAACTTTATTAAGTTGTTGAAATTATTTCAATTTTCTTATCAAATGAATGAATAAATACTATTATTTTTTTTTAAATATTCATTAAAATTTATTAGCAATTGATTTGCCCATTTCTAATTATGTGTATATAAGAAAGAAATTTTTCATTTTTTGTATATAAAATCACGTGCTTTGATAAGTTTATTGCGATTGATTGAATCTTTACTTATTGATAATATTTTTTATAAGAAAATTATTTTATTTCTCTTTACTAAACAAATTATTTATAAAAAATTATGTATATACAGCTAAAAATCAAGATTTCATTGCTAAGTAAATACTTTTACACAATTGATTTATTTCATATTTAGTAATTTATATTCACTTTAATAATATTAACCATCAAAAAAATTAAATGGATATACGAAGTAATGAAATTATCTGATAAATATGAGCTCTAATAAATATTAACTTATTTATTTTTATAATTATATAGCATACAACAATAATTCATAAAAATACTTTTACATGGATTAATGATGTGAGATCGAAAAAGTTTGACTGAAAGTAAGTATCTATTTAATTATTCATATATTTTTATATACTTATAAAAGAAACTTATGAGATATTGATATTATATTTTGAATTGAACATTAACAATTTACTTATTATTTTATTCATGTACATTATACATGTAATTGATATTTTTAAAAATAATAAAATAACTGCCTATATAAATAAAAAATAAATAAATTTTACTTATTAGAGTTATATGAAATAGGGTTAAATACACTTTACTCCCCTAAACTATCCTATTAGTCGCATTTACCCCCCTGAACTACCATTTGTAACAAAAAAAACCCTGCATTTAACAGCCGTTGTCTTCTTCCGTGAATAAGAAATTTATGTATGTATTTGACCTGATGTTCCAAATATGCCCATTATTTACAAAACCCCAAAAATCGTGCTTTTTCATATGTGTGTACTTTGCTTGAGAAAAATGATTTCAGCTGAAAGAGAAAGCAAGAGGGCATTAGATTGGACAAAATCTTGCGGGAAACAAAACTCCAGCAACACTTCTTCATTCTTTGCTAAATTTCAAACAAAATTCCACATAAGCTATCTTGATTCCAGTATGCCCTACACAATCAGAATCATAATCAAGTTTTATTTGTTGGTGGTTTGATCTTCAGGTATTTTAATATTTTTCGATAAGAAGTATTTTGGGTTTTCACATCTTTAACAAATATTAGGGATTTTTTTTTCCTGAAGTTTATATAATTAATCAATGGGTTTACTGTTATATTCTTGTATATATATCAAGTAGTTTAGAAATTTCATAAATTAGTGAAAAGATTGAGGGTTTTCATACTTAAGAAAAAAGCTAGGGCTTTTTTTTTTTTACGCAATTCAGAAAAATTATTTTATGGGTTTAACATTATGTTCTTGTATATGTGTTATGGAGTTTAGAGATTGTAGAAATTAGGCTATGCAAGTACAGAGTGTAATAGAGTTTATGACGGTATGTGTTGGAATACTTTATGGAAGTCACAAACATTTGGCTATGTTATATGCTGTTGCTTTCATCTGCACATGTTGTTTGTATGTTGTGCTCATCTTTGGGTGTTAGTCAAAATTGATATGTGGGGGTCCAGACTTTACTTTAGTTTGGTGGTCCAAATTTTATCAAATTGTAAAACATTTTTTTATAGAAAAGTATTATGCTATCTTGAGTGCATTTTTTTCTGTGTGGGCCCTTATGTTAATTTCTTTACTAATTTATGCTTTATACATTGCATTTTTCAGAAAAAGATGATTGTTGATGAGTTGTATGCTCTTAAGTTTTACCATGGGGTGAGTTTTTGAATGGGGATTTACAGTCATATAGTGGTCAAGTTTTTGATAAAACTGATGTTGACTCAGACTTATTATCATACTTTGAGCTTCTAGACGTTGTCAAGGAACTTGGATATCCAATTAACAGTGTTATTTGGTATAAGATGCCTCATAGTACCACCATAGATGGGCTTAGGCTCCTTGAGAATGATCAGGTAGTTCTTGAAATGCTAAAAATTCACAAAGCCCATAACTTGATGAAGATTGAGCTTTATATACAACAAATAAACATTGAAGATCCCTTAATCATACTTGATCCTGAATATAAACTTGAACACCCTGCAGAACATGAAAATGAAGTTGGCAAAAGGGTAGATGGTGTAGGTTATGATGGGGGTAGTAAGAGTAGGAGTGAAATTGATGAGGATGATCATAGTGAAAATGAAGGTGATAGAGAGTCTGAATTTGAATTTTTTGCTGAAGGTGATACACTAAGTGATACATGTGACCCTATAGAAGTAGGGAATAATGATATGACAATAGAAGGCGTGGAATATATTGACTGCTTGACCATTGAAGAAAATGAAAATCAAAGTAATCCAGGGGTACTAAATAGTCCCAGTGATTATGATAGTGAGGAAAGTCTTAGGTTTCCTCAATTTGAGGAAAATAGGGACATAACAATCCCTAATTTGATTGTGGGTCTTACCTTTGCAAATGTTAAGGTGTTTAGAAAAGCTTTAAGGCAATTTGCTGTGGGCTGGGGTTTTGAATTGCTGTTTGAAAAAAATGAGAGTAATAGGGTTACTGCAAAGTGTAAAAATGATTGTGGGTGGAGAATCCATGCAAGTTTAATAGGTAAGTCAACTTCTTTTCAAATTAGAACAATTAAAGGAGAGCCTCATAGGTGTCCAAGAACATTTAAGAATATGAGTGCAAATTCAACTTTCTTGGCTGATAGATACATGAAAACTTTTGTTGATGATCCTAATCTAAGTCTTAAATCATTTATGAAGCTTGTTAGACGAGAGGTAAAAGTGTACACTCATAGGCAACAATTGTACAGAGCTAAGAGAAAGGCTTTAGAGGCAATTCAGAGGAATGTAAAAGAGCAATATTACAAACTTAGGCAATATTGTAAAATGATACTTCTGAAAAACAGTAATTCTACTGCAATTCTTAAGATTGAGGGTCCTCCATTGTATAGAAATCCAACCTTCCAAAGAATTTTCTTGTTGTATGGTGCATTGAAGAAGGGGTTTGTTGGGGGTTGTAGACCAATCATAGGCTTGGATGCTTGTTTCTTGAAATGAAGTTATGGAGGACAGCTTATGGCTGCAGTTGGTAGAGATGGGAACAATCAAATGTTCCCTTTGGCAGTTGCTGTTGTTGAAGTTGAGTGTAGAGATAGTTGGACATGGTTCTTGAAGTTGTTGGTGGATTCACTTGGGGATATTGAGGAAAGGAGATGGACATTTATATCAGATAGACAAGAGGGGTTAGTGGAGAGCTTAGAAGATGTTCTTCCTTCAGCTGACCACAGATTTTGTGTAAGGCATTTATATGCCAATTTCAAATTGAAATTCAAGGATAAAGCACTTAAAGACTTGATGTGGGGGGGCAGCTAGTTCATACTTAGAGGAGGGATATAATGAAAACATGAATTTAATTAGGGAAATTTCACAAGAAGCATATGAATGGCTCAAAAATATCAAACCTGAAGTGTGGTGCAAGTTCAAAATGTCACCATTTCCCAAATGTGACATGTTGAGCAATAATCTATGTGAATCTTTCAATAATTTCATCAAAGAGGCTAGGGACCAACCTATACTAACCATGTTGGAGACTCTAAGGAGGCAATTCATGTGTAGATTGCAAAAAAAAAGAGAGTGGATGGCAAAATATAAAGGCACAATATGCCCCAGGATACAAGACAAAGTGGATAAAGTGAAAATGAAAGCATTGGATTTTGAAAATTTATTCTGTGGAGATGAAGTTTGGGAGATTGTAGCTGGTGCAAAATCATATGTTGTTAACCTAAATCAGCACAGTTGCAGTTGTAGAGAGTGGGATCTCACTGGCATACCATGTTCACATGCTGCTTGTGCTATCCTTACTGAGCAAAAATTTGTGGAGGACTATGTTAGTCCATATTATCAAGTTGTTGCATTTAAAGTGGCATATAGTTGCATTATACATCCAGTTGGAGATCCAAAGTTGTGGGAAGTATCAGAATCAGATGTAGTCATGCCTCCTCCATACAGAAAACAACCTGGAAGACCTAAAAAAATGAGAAAGAAAGGACTAGATGAAATAGATAATGTAGGAAGAGTCACCAAGAAGGGTATTGTGATGTCATGTTCTAATTGTGGAGAGACTACTCACAATAAAAAAAAGTTGTAAACAGCCTCCAATGGAGAAGCCAAGAAAGAAAGACAAGGTAATGTAATTCATCTTTCAATATATATATATTTTTTATAATATTCAAACATTTTAACTATGTATTAATGATTTGAATATAGGTTAGCAAAGTTGCAGAGACAAGTTTACCAGTTGAACAATCTGTCATTCTAGCTTCTGTAGTGATGATTGGTAGAGGTAAAAAATCTGGAGCTGGGAGAGGCGCTACAACAGGAAGGGGAAGGGGAAAGGGAAGAGGAAAAAGAGGAAACAAAAATGATGGTCCAAACTGTGGCTTTGGAAACTGGAATGGCATTGGATTCTCTACTATGCATAATTTTATTCCTGGAAGTGTAATGTTCTCCAACATCTTTATTCAATTGTTGATTATAATATTGCATTTTTATAATACTTCATAATTTGTATTTTTGCAGTTTCCAACGACAGAGGATGCTAGCAAAGGGGCCACAACATCAGTATTGTGACTGTGACTGTTTTAAATTGCTTATGACATTACTACTATATTATATCTAACGCCTCTAATATGCTGATGCAATGGACTCCATGTGCCCCCCTAGAAACATTTCCCAACTCACATAGTGTCAAATCAGGATCATGCTCAAATGTGCAGGTAAATTTCTTAACTTTTTTTATAGTTTATTTAGGTTTATTTGTAGCTCTTTTTATCTTATTTCTTTTTTTTTTATGACATTATTAGATACAGAGACAATCAAGTGGATATGGAGATGGAATTTTTTCCAGTCAAGCTTCTTGCAATAATTTTACTGTTATAAGAGATAATGGGGACTCAAAATTTGACCTTTAGTGCTGAGGTTTCTAGTATATAAATTTTGATATTTTTGTCTCATAATAGTGCATTTTGTTGGGTATGATATTTTTGTGGACCTGTGTTGTCCAGTTAAATCTGTATTTTGGGGCCTGTGTTGTCCAGTTGAATCTATATGTGTGCACCTGTATCTTGACAAAGTATTTTTTGACACTATTGTGGATTTGCTTTTGTTGGACACGTCTAATAAATCATATTTGGATAGGATATTGTGAGTGGGCTTGTGTATTTTTGTGTTGCCTTTTTTACATTATTTTGGATAGATTTTATATACAAAAGAATTGCAAATTGCTATATGTATAACGCTTGTTTTAAGTTACATTAGGGCAGGTACAAATACTTTTGCTTGCCATTTATTCTCAAGTCAGCCCACATAATAGCTAATAGCAAACATACTAATACAAAAACTACTTTAAACATGCACATAACTTTTTGATACTTGACTAGTTGAACTTGTGTTGCTTCAAGTTTTTCTTCTATTGCTTGCACCTTCAACCTTAACTCCGTGTTCAATGTTGTCAAATTGATAGCCATTTGCTGCAAATTTTCATTGTTGATCTTTAGACTCTCGTTGACACCTTCCAAATGCTTGATCCTTTCATTTTTTTGTTCCAAGAACTTCAACATTGACCGTCCAATCTCCATTCCTTTCTCACAAATTTCAGGTTCTAGCCACTTCATAAATTTGCATCCATATTCTTTCTGTAATAAAATTTACAAAATTAAACACATAAAAGATATTAACACTATAAAAATTCTAAATTAAAAAAAAAATTAATTTACTTACATCCCAATTTTGGCAACCTGCAAATTTTCGTCCGGGTTTGCTTGGAGTCCAAGATGTTCGTACAGGTGCGGGTTGTTTACATGCACAATTGATGGTTGGAAAATTACTCATATAATAAGTCGATCGATGACACGAAAAATTAGAATTTTGCGAATTTGAAGAAGAGCTACTGGACATCTTAATACTTCAATTAAGATTATACTAAAAATAATAATATATAGATAAAGAGAAAATATTAAAAATTGAAGATGCAAACTAATGGCTTTTAATGCAGAATATTGAATTTTGAGAGCAAAATTCTGAAACTAAAAGAAGCAAGCTGCTAGACTTTGTAAGCAGCATGTGAAGGCCATTATATAAGAGAAAAAAGGGCTCTTCTGTCTTTAAATAAAAAGGTAACGGCTACAAGACCGTTGGAACAGTACATAATTGCCATATTAGCCATATGCTCACAGAAGAAGACAACGGTTGTTAAATGTAGGGGGGTTTTTGTTACAAATGGTAGTTCATGGGGGTAAATGCGACTAATAGGATAGTTTAGGCGGGTAAAGTGTATTTAACCCTATGAAATATTAAGAGATATTTTAGCTTATAAAAGTTGTATGTTTCAAACTACTTATTGAATTAGTTATTGAATAATTAATAACCTAATGTAAGTTATTTTCATAGATAACGTATAAAGTGATTATATATTTATTCTAACAAAAAATATTTAACGTTTAAAATTCTCAAATGTTATGAAAATTGTAATTGTAACTTCCACATTATTAAGAAATCGTACACAAAAAGTTTTATATTAAAAAAAAATCATTTGCTTAGTTATCATATCAAAATATGTATGCATAGAAATATATGTGTGTGTGTGTGTGTGTAATTTAAAAAGAGTATTTAGTAAAATATTATGTGCTATTTTTATTTTCTTAATTCTTTATGTTTTTAAATTTTTATCATTTTATAATTTTTTGTATAATTTATAAACTTAGAGTTAGCAATTCTTGATATTCTACAACTTATTTAAGTATAAATTATCTTCAAACATAATATTTTTAATTGAAATATTCATACTATGTCATTTAATTAGTATTAATTTTTCTTTCGTTAAATGCTAAAAATAATTACAATTCATATTTTAATCACATGAAATAAAATATATATTATTATAAAATAAATTATTTTCGGTGCATCACATCGAACACATGCTAGTTCTATCAAATTCAATTTCGTGATGAGAATTTATCACAAAGTCACTAGTTAATTTGTCCCAAATTCAATTATTTGCTTGATATAAAAGTAAATATATGATTAGAACATAATTACAGTAGCAAATTTTATAAAGAAATTAAACAATGTTCAGTCCAAACTCCAAATTTATTAAATTAAGAACAAAATTTGATTTAGTAAAGCTTGTGCTGATCCAACCCAATTTTGTTGATACTCTTCATTAGTACGAATAACGTATAGTTTGATGAGTCATTAGGGCATTAAAAAAAAATCTTTCCAACCCAACAAAAAAATATATAGCTTTCTTAAATATCAACCGATCAAAATATAATTCTTAAAACACTTCATAATATAAATCCTAAAAAGGTGAAAAGGCCTTGGCACACACATTAAAAATTCATTATGAACCATTAAGACAATTAAAAAAAAAAAATTCCATTCCAACCAAAAATATATACAGCTTCCTCAAATATTAAATGATCATAATATTATTTTTCTAATATTTTGTAACATAAATTGGAATATAATTTTTTTTTCTTTACTTATACATGCACGTGTGCCTAATCTTCATTATAGTTCAAACTCAAACCTCGCATATACAAATATGAGAACAATGCTTTTGAACTAATTAAAATAGCAATTAAAAGTAGAGGTGTCATTGGATTGAATTTACGGGATGAATTCGATAATGCAAATCAAACTAACTTAATTAGTTCAAATTGGATTGTGTAATTAATCAGGTATTACCAATCGATTATAGTCGATTTGGTTCTCGATCGGTTTCATATCTATATACCTAACCTAATCCAACCTGATCAAAATAATTTTTTTTTTTTTATTCTAATCCCTAAATCCCTAATTCTCAACTGGATTTTGATGTTGTTGTGGAGTTATTTTTATGTTCTTGATATATATCTTGAATATTCTGACTCGATCCAACCAGAACCACACACAATCTAAATATCTAATTAAATTTAATTGATTTGGATTAAATTTTCTTTCAAACTCTATCCAACCCCTCATGTAAACATCCCTAATTAAAAAACAAGATTTACATAAGTTTTACTTAAGGTCACATGCTCACCATGTCTGAATCACGTGCCTGCACACCATCACTCTATTTCTATTTGCCAGGTATCATCACTCGACTTCTCTTCCAACTATTTAAATCCCAGAAAAGGTGAAAAAAGGAAAAAAAAGAAAATTATTTACTCAAGAGCAACGATTTTCAATGAATTTACAGTTTTACACCAATACGTGAATTGCGCTTGGATCCTTCAGAAATCCACTTCTCTTCCCTTTTTGCTTTCTCCGTTTCTACGCCTCTAATTCGATCCATAAATATCAGTAATTAATTCTAAACCCCTTTCTGCTCAAAGGGTAAACCATTCTTGTAAAGGCAAAATTGAGGTACCTAAGACTCTTTCTTCAGTTGCCTACGCTCATTATACATGGGAATTTCGTGTATGTTCTTTTCTGGTGATATTTGGATCCAATTTTTGTTAATGGAAATATTTTTGTTTTTGTTTTTGTTTAGTCAGATCGATTTCTGGTCGGAAAGCGGTCGGTTCTTTCTGTAACGGACCGGAATTTCGGCCTCCACCAGAGTTTTTGATGTTGTTAATTATTCTTTTTACGTTTTTGAGTTCTGTATTTGTTTGATTTGGCAAAAAGATTGCATCTTGATTTATCTACTTTTGTCGGTTTTCTGATGTGTAGATTTGGATTGGAGTGAACTGAATTGGGGTGAGAGGTTTACAAAGTTTGATTTTGTTAAGGATCCGGGATTTTTGATTAGGACTGATGGCAACTCCGGGGGGACCTAGGCCAGGGAATTCTCCCTCGAATTATAATCCAAATGCACTTGCTAATAATATGCAAAATCTACAAATTAATCAGCCTAATCAGCAGCAATCGAGCAATCTTGGTGGTAGTGCTCCCAGACCTCCTAATACTACACCATTTGGTCAATATCCCTCACCTTTTACAGGTAGCCGACCGGGCCTACCCCCGCCGGGTGTGTTTCCGAGGGGTCCTGTTCCTACTAATGTTCCTGCCCAAACTACATTGCCTCCAAACATGGTGTCTATTAGACCTACTGGACCACCACCTGGATCTCAGCCTCCTCCCTTTGCGTCTAGACCTCCGCCACCTGGGGCATTGCCATCATCGATTGGTGGACCTGCTGCTCCCTTGCCTTCTGGAGCAGGCCCTCGTCCGGGACCTTTCTCATCTTCCCCTCTGACAGCAGCTCCTCCAACTCGACCCCATGTGAGCGCTTCCAGCCCAATCATCAATGGGCCTCCTACATATGCCCCAGGGATGGCACAAAGTGGGCCACGGTTCCCTCCTGCCATGGGTAGTGTGCCAAGGCCATCTGTGGGACCTCCACAGTCACCAACTATGTTATCGTCTGGGGCATCTTCTCAGCCACTGCAAATGCGCCCTAGCTTTGGTAGTCCACCTGCTGGAGCATCATCTGCCATGGGACAACCAGCACCACCATTTTCAGCTCCACCACAAAACATGCCACCTCCTGCAGGTGCATCCCCTTTTTCAGCACCAGTTCCGGGCGTGCTTCAATCTTCGGGTTCTCCTTATGGGATGCAGACATGGCCACCACAACCACAGCAGGTTAGTTTGTAAATTTTACTTTTCTTCTTATGATATACAATTGTTTTGGAGATTTTCTTGTTTGTTCACCGTGTGACTTATCTTCATTTTATGGTAATAAAAGCCTTAAGACTCATTTACAAGTTATTTAGAGTGAATCATGGATGAATAAATTCGTTTCATTGGAATGTTGTGTGACTCTTGGCCATTGAAAATATTGGACTCCTGATGTAAATGAAACCCAGGATCTTACTGGTATTCTTGTCAATTTGTTGATAACACATGGAAGCTGAGACCGGCCGGTTGACCATATCCTCTGTTGAGTTGTGGCTTACATTGACTTATTGCAAATTTTAGTGGTAAGTTTTATAGGTATGATCTCAAAAGAACCCTGGTGGTATGGAACTAATTCTTTAATATGGTTGAATAAAAACCTTTAGAAATTGAAGTGGAGAGGAAGTTGCAGAAAGAGGGAAAAGGTACCTAAATAATACAATCTACCATCTCTTTGCAATTACCTAAGTAGTGGTATATATAATGCTGGTTGGTTTTAGACATAACAACTGATAAATTGGATTTAATTTAATTATCATACCCGTTGTTGGGGATCTTAATGAGATGTTTGATTGATGATGGATGATAAACAACGGAATGACAAACGGAATAGAACTAAATAAATAAAGAATTACAAATATAGGGAAGAGAAAACAAAAATGAATTGGGCTGGTGGCTGTAGAGGTTTGTTGTCAGGGAAGAAAAAGAAAACAAGTGGGGTGGGGGTGAAAATACAAATTTGAGGAAGGATGCAATGATTTCATAGGTGGTTTATTTGGTTAGAAAAGCTTGATGTCTCCGAATACTACATATAAAATAACTTGAGGATTTCCATTAAAAATCAATGGATATGAGCTCTAAGTTAGTTATCCCCTTTTTCTGTCTGATGTCCATCCCTCATGTATTTGGGTCTAGTGTAGCAGTTACTAGTTCCTACCAGAGCACTTATTAGTTTAAGACATGCAGAAGAATCCACAAGAATGGAGACCTTTTGCCAAGTCTAGACATTGTTCTGTTTGTAACTTTATTAGACATGATTCTTTTGTTCTTGGAGAGTGTCAAAACTCAAAACTAATGAAGGAGAAAGGAATCGTGATGTTTGAAGGTTCTCTATGTGTGGTTTGGCGAACCTTGGTCCGAGTGACTGAACAAGAGGCAATCTGAATTTTGCAAACTTCAAATTATTGGTTGTATCCTCCACTATTGAACTAACTCAATGAATTTTTATTTTCAACTGTTGTATTTATTAATTTTGAAGTGAATGGGAAGGAAATGATGGCTTCTAAAGAAATATGATGCTTCTTAGACCATTGATCCTTCAAGTAGGAAGTTGTACAAAAAAGGTCTAGTTAACTTGAAATTTTTCTTACTATCAAGTCTGTTGCTATGGAAGCGGATGGATAAATGACTTGCACCAACATTGAATTTTCCTTTTAAGGCTAATTCTTGCAAGCATATTACCTTCTTTCTTGGTAATGGTTAGGTATATGAACTTACACTATTTGTTATCTTATC
Source organism: Jacaranda mimosifolia (assembly GCA_018894105.1). Taxonomy (NCBI): domain Eukaryota; kingdom Viridiplantae; phylum Streptophyta; class Magnoliopsida; order Lamiales; family Bignoniaceae; genus Jacaranda; species Jacaranda mimosifolia. The sequence goes on along the minus strand of CM032122.1, from coordinate 32,824,742 downwards.
TTTCTAGTAGAAACTATTACATGTCATGCTCTTTTCTTAGATTTTAAATTTCATCTTTCATGTACTTGTACAAATATTTTTTTTCTTATTTGGGCTTTATGTTGTGATTTTTATTCTTAAACATCTTTTATGAAATATTCTTAGTTATCGAAAGCATGCTCAATTTATGTGCTTAAAATATCGCTTGAGTTATGCCTTTTGCATTAAAAAATCAATCTCTTCAAGAGTGGAGTAAAAGCACCATGTTATCCCACTTCATCCCAAATTGTCAAGAACTAAAAATTTTGGAGAAGACGGCAACAGATTTGTTTGCACTGCTTGGAAAAAATGCTAAAATATTTGTAAGCTATTGTTTGTTCAAATGTTGGTTTTGGAATCTGGTTGGCAGTCGAAAAAAGAGCACATGTGTACAACAGGTTTGCAACTAGTTGTTTCTTAAATAAGTCACTAATGTCTAGTAGATGGTTTGGACTTCTTGGATGAATTTAACCTAATTTTGGACACAGATACCCAATTCAACCTAAATGACCTTGATTTTCGGGAGTATTCCAATATGAAATAGATTATTTCACATCCAAACAAGCATTAAGCAGGATTTTGTGGATGAATTTATGTTCAATCCACCCTTTCCCCTTGTCTTTTCTCTGTTTACTGATGGTGCAACTCAATAAAATCACTTAATTTTGTGATTGTACTGTATGATCTCATTATTTGATTTTTAGACTCTAAACCTCGTCTTAATGTGTAGGTGGCTCCACCTCCTCCAATCCCTGGTGCTATGCCGCAGCAGCAACCACGGATGTTCGGAATGCCACCAGGCGCACCACCACTTTCAAATCAATCCATGGCTTTGAGTCAATCAGGGCAATCCAAAATTGATCCCAACCAGATTCCCCGCCTTGCTCCAAGTTCTGCTGTAATTTTGCACGAGACCCGTCAGGGCAATCAGGCAAACCCTCCGCCGGTATTTAGTAGTACTTCAAGAATTTAATTTAATATTTTGTTTTTATTGCAATCTTTTTTGTTCTGTTGTACTTCCGCCTAGTATTATGGTGCAAGTTAGTATTCCCTGCTCAAACTGTTAACGAAGCGAAATGTTGATATTACATGTTCAGAATTTATTGTTTTTCCCCTTATTTTTTGTTTTATCTATTCTTTGCCAAGCCTGCAACAAGTGATTATATAGTCAAAGACACTGGGAATTGCAGTCCACGCTACATGAGGTGCACTATAAATCAGGTTAGGTATCTATTGCATCTGTTTCTTAAGCCCTTTTTAGAAAATAGTGCCTTTTTTCCTTATTATTTGCGAAATATTATATACCATTTAGTTTTGAATTTGTCCATGAGGTTGTAAATGCAAATGATAACAGATGCTTTGGTTTGTTTGATTAGATTCCATGTACTGTAGACCTTCTATCGACATCTGCAATGCAGTTGGCCTTGTTGGTCCAGCCTTTAGCTCTTTCACATCCATCTGAGGAGCCCATCCAAGTAATGTGGAAGATTTCCCTTTTCTTTTTTTCCTTTTACTTTGTTATGTTCTGGTAGCATAAGTGCAGAGCTTTGTTGTGTAAAATTGTCATTATATGGAAAAATTTGCATTCCATGATGACATCATGGATTAGATGATAGATCTTCAGTCAAAAGTTTTCATGTACACCATTTTGTGTTCTTACCATGCATGAATCGACCTGCAAAAGGTTGTTTGTGATAGGAGGACTTCATGTTTGACTAAGATAACATCCATATGAAACTTGCTATTCTCTTATTCCGTTGCCGCATGGCCTTTGTTTAGTAATTTTATAAGTGTTTTGAACTATTTTATGTTTTTATGCTATTATGCTTGCAGGTTGTTGATTTTGGGGAAAGTGGTCCTGTTCGATGTTCTCGGTGCAAAGGTTACATTAATCCTTTTGTGAAGTTCATTGATCAAGGAAGACGTTTCATTTGTAACTTGTGTGGTAAGAATAACACTTTTTTTTAATGTTATTTTGTAATAATTAGTAGGTTATCATTTTGATGAGCTATGAAAGCATTTTCCATTGAGTTACGTATCCATGGGGCGCCCTCGTTTACTTTTGCATGGTTAGAAACATATGAAAAAAAACCTGAATCTAAATCTGAATCTGAATGGCACAGATGTGTCAAGCTTTACAAAACCTATAATTCACGATACTTATATGCATTATTCTCAGGTCTCCGATACAGGATTACATGTGATTGTTGTAGCTATTGGCATTTGTGTAGTATATTTCGTGAATGCATTGTTCGATTTTCAACTGTTAATTGCATATAACATCTGAAGTTATTAAACTATTGGCCCACACTTTATACCGTTCTATTTTGCAGGATTTACAGATGAAACTCCACGTGACTATCACTGTAACTTAGGTCCAGATGGTCGGCGCAGAGATGCTGATGAAAGGCCTGAGCTATGCAGAGGAACAGTTGAATTTGTTGCTACAAAGGAATACATGGTTAGTGCCACATGTGACCTAGATTTGGATCTGCAAAGGATTAGGGATGGAAGTCAATTTAAGTAGGATCTGGGGTTGGAATTTTATTAATTAATAGGATTCATGCACTAGGCCAAACAAGCAACAAACAAATGGCTCTAGTTGCAGCCAAAAAGGAGGATTTGACATAGTTGTTTCAGAGCGAATAGGATGAGGTTTTGTCAAGTTCAATTTAATCATGCCCTGCGACGAAGAAGCAACTCTGATTATGAGAATAACCACCTCAAGTAGCTTCTAAAGATTGTGAATTTCATGTGGTAGTAATTTCAGAAGTTGTTGGCAATTGGATCAGTTTGGCTTAATATTTGATGATAAGGGTATGTATCACAAAGCATTGTATTTGGAAAGCCCTTTTGGCGTGTGGGCCTTTTCAGTTAAGCATTGTACTATTGGTAGGTGAAAAAATCAAGAGTCCAGCCATGATAAATTATGATAGTAAAATATCTGTTTAATAGCTTGACTGTTTTTGATAACTATGCCAAAAGGACTTTACAAGCTCTTGAAAAGCCATCCTAATCTGTACCTATTGCCTTTGGCTCACAATTCACAGCTTTGGTTGACATCTTTTAAGGAATGAAGTGCTTAATTCTCTGTTCAACTGGACCTATTTTTTATGCTTGCGTCATATTCATTGAATTTTTTTTATCAATCCTTCTACCCCCAAATCTCAATTGTGGGAATGACTCATGTTATTTTCTACATCCTAGAACTTCACTGTTCTGTCTTCTGGCTTATGTCCTTCATGTGAATTCAATCTGAATGACTCAAAACTTCCACATATCACTTATGGGTTCTAACAAAGCTACTAGCTGGTGGAAAGGATTAGCAAGATATATGTTTTTGGTAGCTAGTATGCTCCGTAAGCTGCTTGTAATTTTTTTTGTAAAACAAAAGAAAATCAAGGGCTGGTTTGCACGTTCATCATAGATGTTCAAAGAGAACCTTACCTGGATTAGAACTCTAAATGGCCATTTCAATGCATTTAAAATTTCTTTTATCTTCTCTTTAACTCACTTTTAGAAATAAATATTATTATAGCTGCCCTTTTAACTTACTTTCTACTCAGTGCACTTAAGAAGTTAAGATTTCTTTTATGTCTCTTTAACTTGATTTCAAATACGAACCCTTTAACTACAGCAAGGTATGATACATTATGCATAAGTAAATTTGTAAGTTTGATTATAGGTTTTCCCCAAATAGCATTAAGTTCTTTGTATGTTATAGTAGTATCATTTTCATGTGAGACAGTTTTCAAGATTTGTTACAATTTGAATACTCTCATATGTATTCTTAAAATCTCGAATTTGTTCTCTATTTTCATTCTCCATCTAGTATTTTTGTCTCATGGAGTATAGTTCTCAATATATTTAAAGTTATTAAGAATGAAATGGCTTTTATGGAATGTGATGATTCACTTATCATAAACCATGAATGATTGTGGGATAATAAAGAATGTGGGAGGGGGGAGGTCCAAATTCATCAAGTTTCATTGATTGTGGTCTAGATATGCAAGATAAATTGTTTGGTTAATACCATATGACATTTTATGCAGATTGTATTGTTAATTTTAAGTTGAACTGATATCTGAAGGGTATGTTTAGACCAATCAACATGTTAAATCTTTGTTGGCATTCAGCTATATGTCTTCTGCAACCTAGAATTCTGACAGACTTCTCCTTCTGCAACCTAGAGTTCTGACTTCTGACAGACTTATCCATTACATATTTACAAGTTACAATACTTTATTTAATAAGTTCTATGTAAATGTGTGTGGGTCTTTGACAGGGCGATAGCATGGCCTCTTTTCTTTATTGTTGCATGAAATGTTCTACCTTTTCATTCTTATGTTGTTTGTATGTCCAATGTGTACCATATGGTATTTCAGGTGCGAGATCCAATGCCTGCCATATTTTTCTTCCTTATTGATGTATCTATGAATGCCATACAAACCGGCGCAACTGCAGCAGCTTGCAGTGCAATCAACCAAGTTATATCTGATCTTCCTGTAAGTTCATGTTTGGATTTTTCATGCAAGTACATTGTGTTTCAGCCGTTTCCATCAAGTTATTGATGTTTGATGAATTTAATTCCTGTATTACATTCTTCCTTTAAACTGACTTGGGTATGGAGTATTTCTTTGAAATGAATCAGAGGAAAGAGAAAACCAAATTTTTAGCTTAGAATTGGGAATGTTCTGAACTGCCCTCATAGGTTCTGTTCCAATGTTTTCTTTTCAAACTTTTTGAAGAGGTTCAAGTCTTCAACCAATTGAGTAGTTGCCAAGCGATGTGATGTAGGTTTTTTAATGATGTTATTTGTATAAGGCTTATTGACGTGCAAGAGCTATATAACCTAGATGATTTAGGACCCACTTGTTTTCATTTTCAAACCCCATTTTCACATTTTCTACTATTTGAAAATTGAAAAACAACACTTTTTACACATTTTCATTTCATTCTCAAAACACATTCATCAATAACTTATATATCTTCTCTCTCCATGCACAACCTACTAAACCCAACATAATCATTACTTTTTCAACAATCTATCCAAATGCAAATAATTTTCAACTCATTTTCACTAGCTACCTTTCCAAATATTGGAAATGATGGAAATGGAAAATGAGAATGAAAATAAAACCAAATGGGCCCTTATTTAGCCTTCTTGTTTGTAACTTTTGAGTTTGGTAATAGTGTGAAGACGAGTCTCTGGCAGGTAAAACGTTATTTTCCACTCATTGAAGAGGACTACCATGGGGGCTCTGTTAATTAACTTATCAGAGAGATAAAGATATAACTGGATTGATGATCTTTTCCTTGCAGGAGGGTCCTAGAACGATGGTGGGCATTGCTACATTTGACTCCACCATCCACTTTTACAACCTAAAGCGAGCTTTACAGCAGGTTGGTGGAGAGTTATCAGCTTTAGTCATAGACTGAACATGTAATTTTGTCCTTAGAACTTCATATACTCTCTTATCTTGATGGCAATGGTTTATAACTGGTACATTGTTTGTTATTTCATGCTTGCGTTGGTCTTTTACTGTTATAGATACCAAACTCAGGCTTATTATGTTGACCACCTGATCACCTCAAGCAAAAGAATGGCTTCTATCAATAGTGTATTAATATTTTGTGCACAAGATGCTAAAAACTTTCATGTTCTTGTTCTGTTGCAATGCAGCCGTTGATGCTTATAGTCCCTGACATACAAGATGTCTACACTCCTCTTGAAAGTGATATCATTGTTCAACTTGCTGAGGTCAGTTATTGTTCTCTTTTCAACTTTTGGCTCACACATGTGCAACCAGTTGACTCAATTTTATGTAATTTTCCTTTTCTCAAACTTATTTTTTCCCAATCTCGTCTTTGTGTCTTAATTTTTAAATAAAATTTATTTTGTGGCTGGGGTGGGGGGAAGGTAAAGGATCAGTGCAGGATATTACTGCTTTCACTTAAGTTAAATTCTTTTTTCCGAATTATTAAAAATGATTTTGGTAACTGCAGTGCCGCCAACATTTAGAGATATTGCTGGAAAGCATTCCTACAATGTTTCAGAGTAATAGAACTGCTGATTCAGCGTTTGGTGCTGCAGTAAAGGTACGGGATGCGATATTCTGTGTCCGTTTATTCCTTTTTAACATAGAATTCTTGAGTTCAGTTGCTTAGAATCTCACTCGCAGAGGGACAGTATTAAGTACACCATATTCGACAATCTATAGTGACTTTTACAATGAGGGAATGCGATTTCTTATGGGAACATTAAATGTTTGTAACTTCTGCATTAGCCCAAAGGATCACAGGGCCAAGTTATGGTAACACAAGCAGGTTAAAACAAGTATTGGAATGTATTTCTGGCATAGCACATGTCTTATGGAAATCCCATCAGAAGAATTGCTATGGCATACAAAACATGCTTCTGTGAAGTGGCTTGACTGTGTTTCATTTTATATAAATCAAACACGGAGACACTTCTCAATTGATATGATGAGATTTAATATACAATTTCATTGCATTTCATGATGACATCCTGTATCATATGTTCCAATTGATAATCAGCCAGAGTACATAATATTTAGTTCTTGTCTTCTTTCTTACCTTAGGCTGCTTTCTTGGCAATGAAAAGCACTGGTGGCAAACTTCTTGTTTTTCAATCAGGTAAGCTGACAAATATAACTATGTTAATTTCATGCATACATACATGAACATGCAAAGCACACGTCCTTAAATCTATGTCAAACTTGTTTGCCTCCTAAGTAACAAAATTTAAATTTTTATGGATTGGCTAAATTCTTTTAAATTATTTTGAGCATGAAACTAATTTGAAGAATGTATCCTGGCTATTTTTTATGTTGTCTATTTATAATATCTTAGGGATGGCTTATTGAATGTTTACAATTTAGTGACACTTCATTTGATGGAATTGTAGCTTTCTGTTGTTAGGAGTATAGTAAAATTCTATAGTAGTACTAGTATATTGACAATTTATGACATTACAGTATTGCCGTCAATTGGCATTGGATCCCTTTCTGCTAGAGAAGCGGAAGGCAGAAGTAACATATCAGCAGGAGAAAAGGTATTACATCGCCTTCTACTTGTCTCTTGTGAATTATTCATTTATTTAGTATATTTTTTTGATAAAGAGTCTCTTGAATTAGTAATGCATTATCTCCAGTTTTCTTAGCAGGGATGAAATGAATTTAGAGCTGCAACTAGGGTTGATACTCTGATAGTCTTGATAATAGGTCTACCATTTGGTTTTTATCCCTTTACCCACCTTTCCTCTCTTATGTTGGCAATATATATCCTTCTAACCTCAGACCTAATGATGGAGTGCAATCTCTAATTCCCTTCTCTTCAGTTACTGGAAACTTGAACATCAGTTGCTGGGTGTGCTGTATAAAATATTAATCATGTGTTAACCTATAAACTCTAGACAAACAATAACCCTCGAGTGCATATTAACTAGTTTTTATGTCCTTTAATCACTACAAGTTGAGAATGGTGTTAATTAAGTTCCAGTTTTTCACCCTTCCACTTATCAATTATTTATGTGGTTTGGAAAGGTAACTGCAATTATGAAGGTTTTTAATGATAACTATGAATCTAGATATTGATAAATTTTAATTACACCCAGGCTGTAATCTAAAGGTGCGCTTGAATTCAATCCTTATATTAGCACGCTGTTTTTCACCCAATGGTGTTTTAGTGAGCGGATAGATTGGACTGGTCATCCATTCGGGACATTTAGTATGAGGAAGCTGTTCCACTTGAACTTTCTGTTTAATTCTACAAAAGAACTTGTATTTATTTTGTTTCCACATATCTATCAATTTGGTTTCTGTGCATGTGTGATAGCAAATAGTTCTGTACCATGAGATATAAATGGTTGTATTGATAGCATTCGTACTTGGATTTCAGGAGGCTCACAAATTACTCCAACCAGTGGACAAAACTCTAAAAACTATGGCCACTGAATTTGCAGAGTATCAGGTGACTTTCAAATGTTTAGTCTTGACAATCCTGGATGTTTGTGAAACCTACCATGTTTTTTTAGATATGGGGTTGATTTACTATTATTGTCATATATTGTTCTTAACACTTTCAGGTCTGTGTTGACTTGTTTATTACAACGCAATCATATGTAGATTTAGCTTCTCTTTCTATCATTCCGAGAACCACAGGAGGCCAGGTAATTGAATAAATATTTAGGTTCTTAAATACCATTCAATATTTAGCAATCATATCATCTATAAATTGAAGTATTTAGTTGCTTCATATAGGATAATTCTTCATGTTTCAGATGTTAATTTTTGGTTCTGGATTTCATTTGTTTAACTGTTCAGGTGTACTATTATTATCCTTTCTCGGCCCTTTCCGATCCTGCTAAGCTTTACAATGATCTAAGGTGGAATGTCACTAGGCCCCAAGGATTTGAGGCAGTGATGCGTGTTAGATGCAGCCAGGTGAGCTTCTATTAGTTTAGTTTCGCAGGTTGTTTATGCAAACATCAAAAAATTTCATTGCAAAATTTGACCAGTGAAACTGACGCTGGGTAAAAATTCTTCTGAGTAGGGTATTCAAGTTCAGGAATATTCTGGAAACTTCTGTAGGCGGATACCAACAGACGTTGATCTACCTGCAGTATCTCTCTCTCTCTCTCTCTCTCTCTCTCTCTCACACACACACACACACACACACACACACACACACACACACGTGCGCGCGTGCGTGCGTGCGTGCGCATGCAGGCACACTCACACACTGAATATGTTACGAAGTATTGATCCTGGTTTGATTTATGACGTGTATCAAGGTATTAGATATAGAACTTGTTGAATGTCTTAACTCAGTTTTTTGACCAATATTTACTTATTTTGGCTAGATTCTTGACTCTAGTGTTCGATGTCGATTATCTATCTGAACAATTAATATTGACAGTCCTTAATTGCCTCTATAATTTTTAACCATAGTTCGCCATTTCAGTTGTTAATAAGTTGCTCATAGCTCCTCTATCCTTCAAGTCTACACTGGCTTTTCCTTGAACTTTTATTACCCAACTTACATTGATAGAGACCTGTTGTTGTGCTGCAAAATCTTCACATTAGTGTTGTTTATCTAAATACAGAATTGATTGTCTTGAACTTTAAAAGAATGTCTTATTTCGCTATAGGTACTTGCAGCTTCTCTATTTCAATCTGGAAATGATATCATCTCAAATGTAGATTTTAAATCAGCAGATAGCATGTCCTGAAAATTGAATAGATTACATAGATCTTTGATTAAGCAGGAAATTCCATTTTAATAAGCTACAGCATGTGGATCACTATATTGTAATTGATGCCTGAAATATAATTGAGAGATGTATATGATTTCCATTTTGCCATCTTCTGCTTATAGATTATCCCTTGAAGAATATTATTATAAGACAAAAATAAGGAGGTTAAACATATTATATCCTTACACTAGTGCATAGTCTCTAAGATTAATTGAAAATGGTTCTCATAATTTTCCAAATGCACTGTATTAGCCATTACCGCGATCTTCTATAAATTAGTTCTACCATTTTTAGATTCTCTGGAAGCACCCTTGTTTCGTGGTGTTAATCTTTTGAATATTTTTATTGCTGGCGGAGATTTGGCTTTTCCATATTATGTTAAACTTACTCTTCAACTAATCTTCATTTTTCCCAGATCGATTGTGACAAAACGATCATGGTGTCCCTAAAACACGATGATAAATTGCAGGAAGGCTCCGAGTGTGCTTTTCAGGTAAATTTAATTTTGCCTGATTATGGATAATGTTTCTTTTGTTTACTGGGGAAGCAAGACTTCTCTGTTGAATTTCTTTCTCTCTCTCTTTGTAGTCAAGGGTCATCTAATCACTTGTATGTTTATGTTGACCAGTGTGCCCTTCTTTACACCACCGTGTATGGACAAAGAAGAATCCGAGTTTCAACCTTGTCTCTTCCTTGCACCAACATGCTGAGTAATCTGTTCCGCTCTGCTGATCTAGACACCCAGTTTGCGTGTATCTCCAAACAAGGTACTTTGCTTTTATGATTTTCTTGGACATGCTATGTTGAAATTGTTATTAGCAGGTATTCTATATTGCTTGTTTGCATCTGGAATACTAGTAACGTGGCGTCTGCAATTTTCCTCTTCCTCCTGCCACTTCTCCATTTTTCTTAGTTTCATTCCATTTGATTGCTGCACTTCCCTGATGTGTATTTCTAAAGTTTTTCACACAGAGACATCATCTAGCATTAGTAGCTGCCTTTTTGTTCATAGCACACTGACTCTGCTGCTCTGATTTTCTCACCTGGCAGCGGCTGGTGAAATTCCATCAGCTCCTCTTGCACAGGTCAGGGATCAAGCTACAAATGTTTGCATCAACATCTTGTACTCATACCGCAAGTTCTGTGCTACAGTATCATCTTCTGGACAACTTATTTTGCCTGAGGCACTCAAATTGCTGCCTCTATATACACTTGGTACATTCTAATTTCTCTATAACTATATTTGTCATGATTTTGTTCTTGGCAAAGTCTTACTAATAATTGGAGTAGGTCCTTCCAAATGAAGAATCATGTACGTGCACATGGTTCCAACTCCCCATAGTCCTGGTTAGACTTGATTTTGCTTATGGAATGTAGTTTCCATGCAATTACCCTAAGGCCCTGTTTGCTTGGCTTGATTAGGTGTGATACATACCTAATCAAGCCTATTTTAATGTTTGTTTCAATTGATAAAAGCCCTTGATAAATTTTAGGCCCTACATTATTTATTGTTGCTTTTGGAAAATGGATCAAGGGGGGGAAGGCTTGATTAGGTGTGATAAGAATTACAAAGATTTAATAGGGTCTATTTTTTATTTTATTTCCAATTAAACCATATCCTAAAAATGGGAAAGAATGAGGAAATTATGAAAAACTTATTAAAAAGTATAAAGGATATAATAGTAAATTTATATATTATATTTTAATTTATTTATATATTAATCATACCAACCGAACATAAAATTAAAGTATTCTATCCTAATGGGCTTAAAATGTATCCTTTGCTTATATATCACTTCTAATCACATCATTCCAAGCAAACGAGCCCTAATAATTTGAATGTAATTACTAGTTGTTTCTTGTCAGATGTAATTGCTCAGTGGACGTAGTTCATTTGGGCTTCTATGATAATATTTTTTAACCATGATGGTAAAAAGATGCAGAAGTGATAATGAACTTCCTGCTTATGGAGAAGAGATTAAAATAAATGTAGAAAAAGTAAATGCTGCCTCTGGTAGTGATAGTGCCTCTTCACATACGTACTATAATTTGTACTTTTATTTTGCAAAATGGAACGTGAACGAAAATTCTGTAGAATAGCTTCTGATTACTGACTTGATAACGTGGGTGAGAGAGTTTTACTCAACTTTGTTTCCATGTGCTTATATTTGATCTAACCTATATATTGTTATAGTGCTTCTCCTCTGAAATTCTTTTTTCCATGGTCTGCGTCATTTTTGGTTTATAACAGTTGCTTTCTGCCTATTTCAGCTTTGCTTAAAAGCACTGGATTGCGCTCCGATGGAAGAATTGATGAAAGGTCCTTTTGGATTAATTATGTTGCCCCTTTACCTACTCCATTGGTAATCCCATTGGTGTACCCTAGGATGATAGCTATTCATGACCTTGCTGAAAAGGTATGGAGTTTTTGATGTATGGTGCCGGTATTGATTTTCATGTGTGCTCCTCCTCTCATTCTTAATGCTGAATTGTCAGGAGTCAGATGATTCCGTTATGCCCCCTCCTATTCCGCTTTCTAGCGAGCATATTACTGATGAAGGAATATATCTTCTTGAGAATGGAGAAGATTGTTTGATTTATGTTGGCAATTCTGTGCACCCAAATATTTTGAAACAGCTGTTTGGCATTTTGTCAGTTGAAGAAATTTCTAATCAGGTATTCTTTCACATGCATGGTGATTAGGTATATTTTTGTTTTGAATTAAATTGACATACTTAAAGCTCTTATTTATGGCCATTCTATCTGGGAGCATACATATTTGGATCCTTTGTCTACCAGGATGTTTAGTTCTGGGGTTTCCATACTTGCATAAGGATCGTGAAAATGATATCCTATATATCCTTCCATGCATCAACTTGTGTGGAAAACATCCATCAGTGTGTCATTCTTAAAAAACTGTGGTCGCTAATTTCCATTGTTTTTAAACATGTTATTGCTTTCAACCACTGAATTTATCCTTTGTGTTTTCATTTTATTTCCATGGCAGAAGGAACAAATTATGTGCAAAATTTTAAGACATTTAGTAGCAAACATGGGCTGGGACATTAGTTTCTTTGTATTTCAAATAAATTAGCACTTATGGAATTTTGGCCTTTATCAGTTTATTCTGCAGCAATTTGACAATCCATTGTCAAAGAAGCTTAATGCCATTGTAAATGAAATCAGGCGCCAGCGATGTTCTTACCTGCGGTACGCATAATCTCCATTATTGCTTCCAGCAGTGAATTTAGTATTTGGTTTTATGACATGCTTTAATAGTTTTGAAACCACTTTTCACCTTCCCTTTCTCTTGCTTATTCTGCAGCTTGAAATTGTGCAGAAAGGGAGATTCATCAGGTTAGTGTCTGGAAAATAATTATTTCCCACTGCAAATAGCTCGACTTTCTTACTTTTACTACCCTGTCTATTAGCCCATCCTATGGTCTCCCAAGACCTCCTGAAATGATGCTTTTGCAGAGCCCTCAAGAATGTCTTGTAACTTATTCACAAATAAATTACTTTGATCTATTGATTTGCGCTTTGATGAAAAATCTCTTGATAACTGGAGCAGTGCTAAAAAACATTTGATGTGCATGTGCTATTACTCGTTAATTCTAGTCTTACAGTCTATCTTGTAGTTAACCTATGTTTATTGTCTTATTTTTGCTTCGGGATTGTGTCTATTCTTGGTGTTAATTATAGTAGTAGTTGTAATATGTTTCGTTTCCATTGGGTAGTATATGTGTGGATTGATTGTATTATTGATCTTGAGATTGCCATTACTTTTATTATATTTTTCTCGTCATTTTTGTTTTAGCATCAATTTTTTCTTTCTTTGCAGGGATGATGTTTTTCTCTTACATGGTAGAAGACAAGACACCAAGTGGGCTCTCATATGTCGAGTACCTAATACACATCCACAGACAGATTCAAAGTAAAATGGCTTAAAGAGTGTACACACAAAAGTTTTGCTTAAAAGTTTTGATTTACCTCAGCGGAAGAACACATGAGCTGAAGCTAGCAGAATGTTGATTTGTGCTCTAATGTCTACCCTGGGAGAGGCCTTAGTGGATCTATTTTCCTTTTTCCTTTCTTTTTTTTAGGTGGGGGTGGTGGGTTGGGGTAATAATTTTATGAAGAGGACTGGTACTTTTGTTTGTTCCTATATAGAGGTGGAAAATATAGATATAAAACATTAAAGAGTTGGTATAATTAAGATTTTCACATCCTTATTTATCATCTTTTTCGGTGCATTCATTCTTGCATGTAAAATTGGGATATGTATAAACAACTTTGTTTTAGATGGATCATCATATGCTGTTGTTTTGTTTGGATCTACTGTTTCTTGTAGAGCTAAGCACACTTTCACTGTGTTTTTGATCTATGGTCTAAGTCACTTGCCATCTTAGAATCAATTTTTACTTTATTTGAGATTCTAATGTCTAAGCAATGCAAGCATAACACAAGTACTTTTCGTGGTAAGTTCCTATATTTGCAAACAAATTGATCGTGAATTCAAGTTTTGCAAGTAGCTGGAAAATGGAGATTTTCTTTTTAGAAGAAAAATGTAAAAAATAAAAAACATTAGCGCTTATCATCATAACAATGCACGGAGAAAACAATCAAATTATGCTAAAAATTAAGGGTGACAACTTGGGTTTGGGTTTGGGTTTGGGTTTGGTTTGACGGAAATGCATAAGATTCATTTTTTCAATTTGAATGTAGTTGAATTCAACTTGATGCGAACTTAAAATAGACTAATGCTAACCCTATTTGAAAAAATCAAGTTAGATTTTGGGTCGACTGGGTGATTTTTCCAATTGACTCAGTTCGATAAACTTATTGATTTAATAATTTTCCAAACAAATAGTGATTGGACTAAATACCTATCAATCACCAACTTAGGAAATGAATAAAAAACACATACACACACACAAGCAAATAATATGTTACCATCAACCCAAAAACGGACATGAAAATTAAAATTAAGCCTAGATATATATGTCAAGTTGACACACGTACAAAATGAAGTTAGATTTTTTAGTATTGGGGAGCGACATAAAATTTATGACTTATATACGTGATGGCAATTCAAAATTTTGAATATTTAGTTCAAATAAAAGTGTAAAGAATAGATTCCATATTTTTTGTGCGTAATTAGGTGCTTCTCTCTTGGGCCTGGGCTTTAATGTTTCATTGTGTAGGCCTAATTCCCTGAGCCCACAAACTACGCGTCCGCAATTTCATTTCCTTCTGTGTTTTTTCCTTTTTATTCCCAAATTTTTGAGGTCAGAAAGGAGAGAATATACGCGCTTGTTTGGCCAGCACGCATTTCCACCGTATAAATAGTTACTCTGTAGAAGGGAAAGTAAGAATCAAATCCTTTCTAAATAATTCATTGCCCTAATAGAGGGAAAATTTAAGGCAGAAAGGGAGTGTCAGTCTATATTTGTTACACCATCCGATTTGTAAAGAAGAGGGATTCATTTGGTTACCAATTTTCTGTTGTTTCCTCGTCAGGTAAGCATTGTATTTCTCTCAATTAAATTGCTTTTACTTTTTTTAAATTCATGATGTGATTTGGGTATTTGTAATTTCGTTTTGATTTTCTTTTGATCAATGAAATGGCGTTTGTAATCGCAAAAAGAATTTAGGGTTAGCGTATCAATCTCTATCTTTTCTTTTCCTTTCTCATTTCTTTCTTTCTTTTTTGTTTTTTTTGTTTTTTGTTTTTTGTTTTTTGTTTTTTTTGGTTATGGTGTGGATTTTTCATTAATTTTCTTTGAGTTATCTGATTGTTTTATCCTATGTCCCTTTTAGTCATTGGAGCTTGGGGTTCATCTACTTCCGTCAGTAATTGATACGGATCGGGGATTCAGTAGTTTGGCATCTTTTGATCATAATATGAGCAGTTCGGAGCAAAACAAGAGGAGGGAAAACAGTAATCAACGCCAAAGAAACAACAACTATTTGCGGAACAACCGTCGCGAGTGGGTCCCCCGTGGTTCTACGCCTGCCACCACGATAGTTCCATCAGCTAGTGTTGATAGTTCGAGCCAGAATGAGAATGGAAGTGGTGGGAGGTCGGCCGATGGGTCAGTTCGGTATGTTATTCCGAATGGGAATAGGACCCACGTTGGATCAAGAGGAAACCCAACTCGATTTGTTAGTCAGAAAGAGAAAGAGGAGGGGAAGGGGAAATATAATCCTGATGAGAATGCTAAGGTGTTGAAGAGCGCAAACATACCCCAACTTGTGCAGGAAATTCAGGACAAGCTTCTGAAGGGATCAGTTGAGTGCATGATTTGTTACGACATGGTTAGAAGATCGGCACCCATTTGGTCGTGCTCCAGCTGTTATTCGATTTTCCACCTGAATTGTATAAAGAAGTGGGCTAGAGCTCCCACTTCTATTGATTTGTTGGCTGAGAAGAATCAGGGTTCTAACTGGCGTTGCCCTGGATGCCAATCTGTGCAGCTTATGTCAGCTAAGGAGATTCGATACATCTGCTTTTGTGGGAAAAGACCAGACCCTCCTTCAGATTTATATTTGACTCCGCATTCTTGTGGAGAGCCATGTGGAAGACAATTGGAAAGGGCACTTCCTGGTAGTGGCATGATTGATGAGGATACGTGCCCTCATGTTTGTGTTTTGCAATGCCATCCAGGTCCTTGTCCCCCTTGCAAGGCCTTTGCTCCTCCTCGTAGGTGCCCTTGTGGAAAGAAAGTTATCACCACAAGATGCTCTGATCGG
Organism: Jacaranda mimosifolia; assembly: GCA_018894105.1. Taxonomy (NCBI): domain Eukaryota; kingdom Viridiplantae; phylum Streptophyta; class Magnoliopsida; order Lamiales; family Bignoniaceae; genus Jacaranda; species Jacaranda mimosifolia. The sequence continues at coordinate 32,808,694 of CM032122.1, read as the reverse complement.
AAGTCTGTTCTCACCTGTGGGCAGAAGTGTGAAAAGCTTCTTGACTGTGGACGGCATCATTGTGAAAGGTTCTGCCATGTGGGTCCTTGTGATCCTTGCCAGGTTCTTGTTAATGCCTCTTGTTTTTGCAAGAAAAAGATGGAGGTTGTTCTTTGTGGAGATATGATTGTGAAGGGAAAAGTAAATGGCGAAGATGGTGTATTCTCATGCAATTTGACTTGTGAGAATAAACTTAACTGTGGTAATCATGTTTGCTATGAAACTTGCCATCCAGGCCCATGTGGAGAATGTGTGTTGTTGCCAAGCAAGATCAAGACATGCTGCTGTGGCAAGACAAGCTTAAATGAGGATAGAGAGAGTTGTTTAGACCCAATCCCAACTTGTTTACAGATTTGTGGGAAGATACTCCCTTGTGGGTTGCATCACTGTGAAGAGGTATGCCATTCTGACGTTTGTCCCCCATGTTGTGTGCTTGTTACCCAAAAGTGTCGTTGTGGGTCAACCTCTCGAACTATAGAGTGCTATAAAACTGTTACAGAGAGTGAGAAATTTACTTGTGATAAACCCTGTGGCCGGAAGAAGAGCTGTGGAAGGCATCGGTGCAGTGAGCGATGCTGCCCTCTTTCCAATTCTGACAGTTCTTCCTTGGTTGGTTGGGATCCTCATCTGTGCTCCATGCCATGTGAGAAAAAGCTAAGGTGTGGGCAGCATTCTTGTATATCACTGTGTCACAGTGGTCATTGTCCTCCCTGCCTGGAGACAATTTTTACAGACTTGGCTTGTCGTTGTGGTAGGACTTCTATTCCTCCTCCACTGCCTTGTGGTACACCTCCACCTTCATGTCAGTACCCGTGCTCAGTTCCTCAGCCTTGTGGTCATCCATCTTCACACAGCTGTCATTTTGGGGATTGCCCTCCGTGCTCAGTTCCTATTTCAAAGGAGTGTGTTGGAGGACATGTAGTCCTCCGAAACATACCTTGTGGATCAAAGGATATTAGATGTAATAAATTATGTGGAAAAACAAGGCAGTGTGGGTTACATGCATGCTCTAGGACTTGTCATCCAGGTCCATGTGATTCTGCTGCGTTGTCAGATACCAGTTCACGGGCATCTTGTGGGCAAACTTGTGGTGCTCCAAGGAGGGATTGCAGGCATACATGTACTTCCCTTTGTCACCCTTTCACCCCGTGTCCTGATGTGAGGTGTGAGGTCCCTATCACAATCACTTGTTCTTGTGGTCGAATAAATGCAACAGTTCCTTGTGATGCTGGAGGCAACAATGGTGTATATAATGTTGATACCGTTTTTGAAGCTTCTATAGTCCGAAAGTTGCCAGTATCTCTACAACCTGCTGAAGGAAATGGCCAGAAAATTCCACTAGGTCAGAGGAAGCTAATGTGTGATGATGAATGTGCCAAAGTGGAGCGCAAAAAGGTTCTTGCCGATGCTTTTGGCGTTACTCCTCCGAACTTAGATGCACTTCACTTTGGTGAGAATGCATCAGTGTCTGAAGTGCTTTCAGATCTTCTCAAGCGTGACACAAAGTGGGTCTTGTCTGTGGAAGAGAGATGCAAATACCTTGTCCTTGGCAGGGGCAGAGGGGGTATAAATGCTGTTAAAGTTCATGTTTTCTGTGCTATGTCTAAGGAAAAGAGAGATGCAGTGAGGCTGATAGCAGAAAGGTGGAAGCTTTCTGTGAATGCTGCTGGCTGGGAGCCAAAAAGATTTGTTGTCGTTCATGTTACACCCAAGTCCAAAGCCCCAGCTCGTGTGCTTGGTGTTAAATCTTGCAATCCTATTAACTTGTTGCATCCACCAATGTTTGAACCCCTGATAGACATGGATCCCCGGCTTGTTGTTGCTTTACTTGACCTACCTAGTGATGCAGATGTTAGTGCATTGGTTCTGAGGTTTGGTGGGGAATGCGAACTAGTCTGGTTGAATGACAAGAATGCGTTGGCCGTCTTCAGTGATCCAGCACGAGCAGCAACTGCTATGAGGAGATTGGACAAGGGGTCTGTGTATTATGGTGCTGTTGCAGTGCCTCAAAACGGTGGTACTCCGGCAGTAATTTCAGGTTCTAGTGCATGGGGATCTGCCGGAGCATCCAAAAATGCAGCTTCAGGAGCAGCACTGAATGGGAACCCATGGAAGAAGGTGGTGTTGCAGAATTCTGATTGCAATGAGAGTTCGTGGGGTTCTGAGGAATGGTTGGCTAATGCTGCTGATATGAAATTATCCGCTCGGAAAGAGAAGGAAGTGCCAGTGGCAGCTTCAACCAACCGGTGGAGTGTTCTTCAATCAGGAAGTACTTCCAAATCATCTGATAAAACTGAGAATCTTCAAAAACAGCTAGAAAATCCTTCTATTTCGGGTTCTAAGGTAGAGGAATCTGGTTTGAATTTGCCAGTTCAGCAGGAGGGTGTGAAAAATGACATGTTTGGTGATGTAGCGGATGATTGGGAGAAAGCCTATGATTGAGAAAGTATACTTCCTCCGAACTTTATATCTGTCAAATAATGCATTCAAGTGCTGATGCAGTAGAGTAGATATAGTTTAGTTGCTCCTCCCGTGTACATTTTTTTCTTTTGTCCCTCAAATTCCTGTTGTTGGTTGTGTTCTTTTAAGAGTTTCCATCACACAACCTTTCTAGGAATATATTGGCAGGGATTCTCCAGCTGTCTTTTGTGTTTTTCTTCAAAAATATGAGTAGAAGGAAAAGTTTATTAGTTTCCTCTTTGTCTGGTTTACTGGTTTTGTGTCCACAATATATTCTTTGAATCAATCCAGTTGTTTACCTCTTTGTTTATGCAGTGGTTTTGTGTGTGTGTTTCTTTCCTCAATTGGGATTATTTGGTCATCTTGATCTGAGGTTGTTGATATTTCTAAGCGGCCGTTTCTTTGATATTCTCATATTCATGAATTTGCTGATTTCCGCATGTTTGCTATTTGGGAGTCTGATGTCTATGTTGCAACACATAAGGAAGAAAAAAATATACATATAGAAAAAGCTTCTTAATAGATTGATTTGGACGACGAGGGTTGATTGGAGCATTTGGTAGATGTAATAACATTGTTCGATTCGTCGGGTTATGGGACGGGTCAGCCTAAAATTAATATCGAGTTTGCTTCGTAAACGTGGTTAGTTCTATATCAGATTTAAGGCCGAGGATGAGGGTGTGATGAAATAACAGCAATTTACCATCACAATCGGATATACTTTTCAATTCTCTTCACTCATCAAGAAATAGCGGCAACATCCCTAAGTTCTTCCAACATAAAATTTAATCGAACATTTGATATTGACAATTATGTTGGAAGCTAATTTATCTCGTTAATAAAAATTTAGTTTCGAAAAAAAAAAAATGGTAAATAAAGGATAGCCATTATAGCAATTTTTTCATTTTTTTCTTAGGCAGCATTCCATGACTTTGAATGAATGAAAAATACGAAGAATTTTCTTACATGTTTCTGTTAGAATCAATTCAATATCTTCATCAATAGCCAATTAATTATAGTGAATAATAGAATAAAACTTCAATATAGAGCGGCAAAATGAATAAAAAAAAGGCAAACAATACAAAAGAATTTATTACATGTTCCCTTACGGAAGCAATTAAATATGTTATTATATCAAAATATTAATGTTCAATTTAATATATTCGGTAATGAGCAATTAATTATAATAAATAATAGAATATCAATGTTTACATTAATACAGAATGCAACAAATGTTCATATAGCATACATTTTGTAAAATCTGAATCCAAAATTTTGTATAGACCAACAATTTTTATGACTTGTTATATTAATTTTAACAATTTAAGCATGAAATATTTTGCGTCTAAATTCAATGAACTTTGTAATTTTTATTGAATGAAAACACACTACAAGAAAAATATTATATTAGTGACAAATTAATAAGTAATAATGAAAAAATTGTAATTAATAATACTTATAATGTGACTATAGCTTTTATTTTATCATATTGATATTTTTTAAGTGATAATAATTTTGTTTTTCTACAATATGATTCATTAATAACAAAAATTATTTATCACTATTAACAATCAATGACAACATTATGATAACAACCTAGTAACTGAAAAAACTACCACTATTATTTAATTATAACAAGATTTTCATTGTCACTAAGTTGTTGTCATAAGTGTGTCACTAATTGTCAGTGGTGACAACTTATACAGTATCATTATCACTATTTAGTTTGAAAAATTCATTAAGGTGGCAAAATAAAATTTTTTGTCACCTAATATATATATATATAATTAGTAACAATTTTTGTGTAGTCATTTATTATTTTGTTACTAACTTATTTTTTTCTTATAGTGACAATAATAAAATAAAGGTGAAATTAACAACTGACTTTATTTGTTAAACTTTTCTTTCATATATTCTCTTAAACTTAATTTCATTTGGCCCTCTTATAAAAGGTTTCGGATCAATTATCCTTTTGTACAAATAAAAACCTTCATTTAGCACCTCTTGATATTAGAAAATTTTAATATAACAAAAAAAGGAAAAATTAATTGAATAAAGTGTTTGTGATATACTAAGATAAATTAAACTAAAACATCATGCTAATAACTAATAAACATACTTTAAAAGTAAAAACATACGCAAAAGAATTTTAAAAAAAATCTAAAAAGATTATATTTTAGAAAGGAAAATATATATTCAAGATGAATTCTGAGAAATAAAACCCTCTATAATCAAATATATCAAAATTTTGACCAGAAATTTTAGTCCACATGAAAAAGGAGAAAATTGAACAGTTCATTTTTGCTATACATTAGCTTACATAAACACGTAAAAAAATTATAATATCATAATAAATAATAAAAGGTATATTAAAAAAACATAAATAAAAATATTGCTTGAAACAATAAATTCTAAAACAAAGAAAAATATTCAAAAAAAAAGGAATTCTTTAAAAAGAGCTTGGTAAACTCTCAAAATAAAGTGTTGGAATTTTGCAAGTTCTTTTTGAGAAAAATAAAAAATTCCTAATTTATTTTTATAATCGTAAAAGACTCCTTTGATCTTAATGGCGTTTGAATAAATTTATCTAAAAAAATCTTATAATCTTTTATATATTGTAAGATATTTATATAATTTATAAGCTATTAAATTTTATCTTTAAATGAGATTTTCAATTGTTTGGATAAAATAAAATTATGAAGCTTATTACATATTATTAATAATAATTAATACAATTAAAATTAAAAGATTTTTACTTTAAAAATAAATTAAGAACTCTTTACATTTTTTAAAAAGAAATATATGAATTTTTAACATCATATAAAATATTTTGAGATGCTTGTAAAATAACCAAATGCTCTTTTAGTCAAACTATAATAAATTGCCACTACTAACTTTTGTCAACTTCAAAATCTTAATTTAACATATTACAAGTTCCAAAACATCTTAAAAATTACAAGAGCTCCCTAAGTTTAGCATATATTAAAAATAAGATTTGAGTTTGTGTTGGGAACTAAAAGAAATATGGAGAATTTTGAACCAATTACATACTCTTTTACCTTAATTCTATGTATTTCGGATTTTAATAAAAAAATCTGATGACTTTTTTTTTTCTTCATATTTTAAAAAATATAATTTATACTTTAATTGAACATTTATATTTTCTTTTTTTAACCCCCTTACTAAACTTCTTAACTCAAACATAACAATAGTCTTAAAAAAGGAGACTATTGTAAAAGACTTTTAGCCATAAATAAAAATCCACCATTTTCAAGATAAATTTTAACAATGCCTTCTCACTCAAATTTTTATTCTTGTTGAATCAAGGAAGTACCTAATCTTAATTAATCAGCAATTCCAAATTAAAAATCAAGAATAAAACTACTACAAGAAATTCCATTTTTAGCAATACCTAAAACGAGATCTATATCTCAAATCTGATCACCCTTAACAGTAATATTTGAGCTCTGAATCTCAATAAATTCTTAATATGTGATATTCAAAACATACTTATATGAATAATTTTTATATATCAAATACTTCCACATCAAATAATGAGATTGATCGATATCGTCTCCACATTGTAATCAACAATTTTATAGACATAATACGATTAATCCTTCCTCTTGAATTCACAATACTAGGTATAGAAAAACAAATATGTTACCGTTTTGTCTTTCCTAATTAGATATTCAACAAAAACAACATGGAATGTGGTACTTCTCAAACTAAATATTAGTCTCTAGTACTTAAAAAACCTATCACTCACAAAACATTATTATAAAATACTAATATTAGAAAATAGGGACTGCCAATCAAATTTAGTTAAACTTAGGTGCTAGCTAGAGACATTCCTCCGAACCATCTCTCTTCATTTGAGCTCAGCTTTCTCTAGTTTCCTACACAAAAAGATACACAAGTATATTAATAATTAATCATCAATATACATGCATTAAGATTAATTAATTATTCATATATATGCATTTATCATGATATTAGTCGCATATACCCACACCCCCCACCCCACAAACCAAAAAACATGAAAAAAAGAAAACATAAAGCCTCCTTTCCTAAAAGTTCAAACATGAAGAATGGTCAATTCATTAAGATTGAGCACCTACACTTTTATGTTCAAAAAGGGGGGGAAAGGAAATAAATAAAAGTCAAGAACTTAGTACAAATCTTTAGACATAGCATGAATAAGCTTTCCTCAAGGAGAATGTTTCTATTTTTTTTAGCATATACTTGAGCAATTAATTAGATCCATCCAAATTTTTGTTTTTCTTTTTTCAGAGAAATTCAACTATATCAATTCTGTATGTCCAAATTCAAAGACTAAACTATAGTCGCCAAAGCTTAGTTAATACTTAATTGGATCCATCCTAACATATCAAAGAATATATATTAAAGAAAATAATGCAAAAATTTTCAAGTTTGGTTATACAATCTTGAAACTTGTAACAAATCAAGTTATTACATGTAACATCAACTATATAAATTCATTATATATTTATAACAAATAAATCCTAAAGATTCTCATAAAAAAAATTCCCACAGCAATTGGGGTAATGGTTTTCTTGTTTATCACACACACACACACACACACATATGTATGTACATTATGATAAACTGAAAATTGCCCAGAACTTTGAAATAATATTAATCTTACTGGAAGAGGGCGGAATTTCCTGCATTAGTAGCTCCTCAAGTTGAGAATACATGTAATCAATGAAAGCCATGGATTCTTGCTGGGGTTCCTCCATTACTTCCTTTAGCTTGTTTAGGGTCACACAGTATGCTTCCTGCACCACATTTTACTAAGACTAATTAACAACAAACAAAAGCACAAACTAAACTTAGATAAAAAAGAGAATTTGCCAATATTACAGCAGTTCTTCCCCATCTTACCATAAACTGGTCCAACTCAGTTTGATCAGCCCTCAATATATTGGGATGGTTGCCAGCAACTACTGCATCGCCCACATTGTCAATGTTCTCCATGTTGCCTAAACATAGCTGCAAAAAAGTGAAGTTGCTAGTCAATCGCCCATTATAAAACGGTCTAAATCCTCTATTTCTATATATGTTTTAACGATTATTTTACATGTTTTTTTCTCTCATATTTGAAGATTACATTCACCGACAATAATTGAATTATACATCGACCCGCGACCCTTTTTCCCTAAAAATAACCTCACAAGAAGATCATAAAACACACCAAGAAAAGACCTTGCAAGATTACAAACATAAGCATATAAATATGAGTTGAGTTCCTTATGTCCAAAGATGGTGTGGTTAAAAGATTTGGTTGGAGCCCAAGAAAAACAAAAAATTACTCTCCACTAAAAAGACAAATTATTTATTAATAAAGATAGAAGAAATAAATAAATTAAACAAACCTTCAAGCAATCCAAGTGGGATTGCACCAAGAGACCATACATGGAATGGCAAGCAATTTCCCTCTTAAGCACACTCAAACCCTCATCTTCTTTTGTTGAAATTTCATCATCTCCATTAATAGTAAAGTTTGAACTCTGCACCCTTTCTTCTTCCTGACTAGTTTCTGCTTTTCTTTCCATTTATGTCTATCTTCCCAAATCCCAACCAAAACCTGCTCTACTCCACTCCCAAAGTTTTTCTTTCAATCACAAATACATCAAATTTTTGTTGTCTGTCCTAGCTATATATGCTGTAACCTAGAAGCTAGTGAAAGTTATGATGAATATCATACATACATTCATATACATATATTATGTAGATACATACTATTTCCATACATATACATACATATATGTATATATCTATATAAATTGAGTAGTTAATTGATCCAACAATATTATTTTTATAGATACAAGTATGAAGTACTATATTCAAATTCTAACGAATTTTTTTCGTATTTTTATTAAAGAAATTATAAATATATATAAAAAGTAATTAATGAGGCTAGGTGTGTATTGTTATTGTTATTATTATTATATAAAGTGGGTAGGGGGTGTGTTTGGGAGGGAGTAGAGTGATTGACGGATGCGTGCATGAGTTATTATATCAGTGAGTCAGTGAAGACAGTGAGTGGAGTTGAGTGAGCTTTTTGCCTCACCATTTTATATCTTTTTACACTCTTGATAGTTACATTTCACAAGTTTCTTGAAGACTGGGAAGCCCTGATAGTACATTCAAAATCCCTTCTAAATCAATTTTTTTGTTTGTTTTCACCCTTCTTTTTTATTTACGCTTCTCATTTTTCATTGATTTTTTGTGAAAAAATAAAAATATATCTATGGATGTATTTATTGGGAAAAAAAAATATTTAACTACGATCAATTCGTAGTTAATGTTGAAAATTTATAATTTTAGCTGTAAAATTGATTTATTTAAATTCAAAATATATGCCCTCATAACTAATCTCCGTTGTATTGAATCCGTAGTTGATGATTATTATATATATATACACATGCATATATATATATATATATATATATTAATTTTTCTAAAAATAATACATGATTAATTTGTTGTGCTTCCAATAAATAAGGCTAAGAATTTAGAACTAATAATTTTTATTACTTATTATTTAAATAAATTACATTCGCTATGAAAATTTATAACTATAACTTGTAGGACTAGTTATAGAATTAAGTATTAACATTATAATAATTTTTTTTAGTAGAATTTTTTATATGGATTTTGAAACTATTGACTTTCTCGAGGTGAAAATAACGCTTTAGGGTCAGAGTAATGATTAATGGATTTCCTCCGTTATCAAATCATATCTAGTCAAAAACTTATTATTTATTTTGTTTAGGTTAATTTTATAAAGAAAAAATATAAATTATATTCTTTTAAAATTAGTAAAATATCATATCAAACACTAACAATGTGGCGCTATAAAAAATATATAATATAAATAATAAAAAATGTGATAATTAAAAAGTTGTCACCAATAATTTTTGTTATGCAGCTAATAATACCTTTTAAATGACAATAGTGACAACCTATTAATAATAAAAATTGTCACTATAAATTGTGATAAAATTTTGATTGTTGGAAGATTGTCACTAAAAATGCATTACCATTAATTCAAACATATTTCTTATCACTATTAAACTTGTAAAATTAATTGTTGTGACATGTCATCTTTTGTTACATAATATAAATATAATTATCAACAATTTTTACATTATCATCTATAATTTAATTTGATTAAATAGTGTTTAGATTTGAAACTGATACACTACAAAAAACAAAAGCATCAACTACAGCGAATCCAAAAATTTGTAGTTTTAGCTAGATAATAGTTCTAGTCAAGTTTGAAGTCGATGCCCTTATAGTTAGACCTCGCAACAATCAATTTATAGTTGATAATCATTCATTTTTTATAAAATATTAATTTTTTGTGGATATGCATAAAAACTCTGTTATACTTCGAACATATCTATTGCTATGGATTGATCATTATTATAATTAATGAGAATTACATTTGCTATAAAAAATTCAAAGCTATAATAGCGAGATGCTTTTTTTTTTTTTTTTTAATAGTGATATATACGAAAACAAAATAAATTATATTTTATAGAAAATGAAAACTTTTATTTATTTTCAACACTTAAATAGTGGAAAAAGGACAAAATAGAAAAATTAAAATATCAACAAACAAGAAACATTGATGTTTCATTTGGACCCCTTTCAATGGTCTTGTCTCAACAATAAGAACAAACATGCAACTATTCCGTCCTATACACTAACAGATGGGAATGATTTTCATGTCAATAAAATTAACAAGGGAGAGGGGCATCTTTGCTAGGAAAAGAGTTCATAATTATCATAATTAACAATGTATGATAGTGTAATTAATTTCTTTAGTTTTTATTTTTCATGAGTGAAGAGAGCGCTAGGGAAAAAATTTGTGTATACAAATTTTAAAATAAGTTATTGAGGTATTTGGATAAAATAAAATTTTGAGACTTATAAGATACTAGTAATAACAATTTTGTAATTAAATAATCAAAACTAAAAAAATTTGTTATGATCTTGAAAATAATTTAGGATCTTATAATATTGACGCAAGAAGTGATAGAGGTTACATGATGGAGTTGCCCCTCAATAGGTTGGATCAAGGGACTGTTATTGTTGTAGCTGCTAAACCCTTTAATGGAACTGTGCATCCATCGCTAGTAGAAGCTTTATCATTTCGAGAGGCTCTTAATTGGGTTAAGCATAAGGGATTGTCAAAGGTTTTATTTGAATTAGATGCAGTAGTTATTGTGAAAGCTATGTTAGATGACTGTGAAGATTTATCTTATTTTGGGTCGGTAATATTAAATTGTAAGGTGTTATTGGGAGAGTTAGTACATTGTAATGTTGCTTTTATTCATTGTTCAGCGAATCAGGCGGCTCATTGTCTTATTAGGATCACTGTTTCTTTGTCTGAACCGGCTATGTGGGAAGATCACATTCCTGCATTTTTAGATGATGTAACGTTATTCGATTTGCAATGATATCCTTTTATTAGTGTAAGAAAAAAACAAAAAAGAAAGTTAGGATCTTATAAGTTCATTTTTTAAAAAATTTTACTAAATACTTTCTAACATCTTAAGCTCATAAGCATTTTATAAGATATTTTGATGAGCTTATTAGCTCATTCAAACACCATCTTATTTTGATTTTGTTTTTAAACTTTTTTTCAATCTAAAAAGTAAAACAAATTTTTTTCTTAAAATAAACATTGTTTTCCTCTAAATATTATTTTACCTGAAGACTACCATTTTCTATTAACTTATTGATTCATTAAATTCCTAATGTGAATATATCTTCCAATGATGTGTTTTTTATAGGTAGAAGAGGTGATGGAAAAATGGAGGACAACAAATTAGTAAATATGGAATAACTCTGTATAAAAAAGGCTGGCTAAACTAACCCCCCACAACAAAAGGGGGGGGCGGGGGGTGAAGGAACTTTCATCAAATATTATATAAATATTGGAATAAAGATACTTTTGTAATAGAAGCAGCCAAATATATCCTTATATGATGTTTAAAGTATAACTAAAAATGCAAAAGAGTTAACATGGAATGTGTCAATCATGACCCTCTTGTTCTTTTCAAAATTTAGGCAAAAAATGAATTCTAAAATTGGCAACATATTTTTCTTTTACACAACTCATTAAAATATATAAAAATCTTGTTTTCTTCTTCCTTTAATCCATAAGTGAATGTCAGTTTTGTAATATTATTTGACATGAATAATTTCCAAATATTCTTAAAAACATTGAATTATTATCCATAATTTCAAAAATTGCATCTATTTAAATGGACCAATTTAATTCAACCTGTTAATGACCAAGGTTATTCTTAAAATATTGTAAATGCTTGGATTTGGATGGCCCAAATTAGACCAAATTCAACATTCATTAGCCGAATGACATTTATTGGCAAATGCTTCATATTTTGATATTTATCACATCTAGCTCTTTTTGAATATTTTTTATTTTTAATTTTTTAAATATTCACTAAAGCCTTGTTTGTTTGCATTCTCTAAAGATGTTTTTCAACTCTCAAAATAATATCAAACAAGATTATACATTCCTTAATCTCACTATCCAAAATACTAAAAAGTTACCCGAAATGCACTCCCAAAACACTATATATGTGTATAATATATATATCAATCGTTAGAGTTACATAAATATATAAATAATTACTATAAAAGAAATAATTTCACCCCACTAGCCACTAACCTAACAAAAAGTGCCTGATGTGACATTTATAATAAAATTTGTCTTTTCTCATAACACTTTCAAATAAAACAATTTTATCATATAACATTCTCTAACAACACCCGAAATAAAAATAAACAAAAATTACATTCCCCAGTCCACCACCCAAAACACATTTTCTCAAAATATCCAAAATAAGAACCAACCAAAATACTCCATACATTGATATTTATCACATTTAGTTCTTTTTTAATATTTTTTATTATTTATTGACTGAGTGAAAGACGATTTTGGAACTGTGTCGCTGGATGAATTTGGGACGGCGTAGTTATTGGAAGTTTGTGTAAAAATTGAAGAGGGGCAAACCAAATAGTAAGTACTATTGAGGTTGAGAACTATAGTGTAATTGCACGGGAAGTCAGGAAACCTCCACGGGCCCACGGCCCACCCTACCCATTACCCAAGCCGGCCTAAAGCTTCTACAAATATTTCCGCTGTCAAGTTTGACAATTTCTATCAATTTGGAGGGCTTTTCACTAATTTATTTAAATCATTTTAGAATAGGATAATAGATCTTACTTATTTTTTTTCTCCATAAATTAAGATGATGGAGCTTATAAAATATCAATAATGAGAATACTATAATATGCACTGTTTAATTAAAAGAGATTGTTAAGGCGTTGTTTGATTTTACTTTAAGGCATTATGGAGGAAGTATTTTTAGAAAATATATTATGTAAAAATGTGTTGAAAAGTGTGTGGACAATAAAAGTGTATTTGATTTTATGTGGAGAGATATTTTCAATAATACATGTCTTTTCATAAATCGATAGACATTTGCATAAATTTATAAGTGGAGTCAAACATACAGGACAAATTTGATGATCTTGTAAGCCAAAGATCAAGGCGAGGGGAAAAAAAGTGTCATCATGTGACTGTTTTGGTGATGGAAACTGATGAGAGGAATGTTGCACCACTGTTGATGATGGGGTCGAGGACTACTGCATATGTAATGGGGTCAGGTCAGGTCAGGCAGCTGGTACATTTCCTCTTAATTGATCATGCCATTGTACTAACCAACTGGAAAAGAAGATTCCAAATAATAGGCCTACAAATTATTAATACATGTACATATGATATAGTTCTCAATCAAAATTGATCTATTCAATATCCAACTAGCTAGCTCAATATTTATTATGATAAGTACATATTTGCGAATAATTCATTATAAATACATTCATCAACCATCGTCTTAGTAATTGCTAGCTCTAAAGGGTCTATTAATTTTTGTACACATTTGAGAGATAAAGCCTCGTCCACATCTCAATTTCAATGCCTCGATAAGTCGAAGAACTAAAGTGCTTATGTTACTCTAGGATTGTTAACAATCATGTTTGGATCCAAACAACAAGTCGAGTAGTTAATTGGTCCAATAACATTATTCTCACACTCGTATGTGTGAAGTTTAGGGTTAAAATGCTTATGAATGCTTAATGTTTTTGCATGTGTAAATTATTTTTTAAAAATAAAAATAAAAATATATCTAGCTCCAAACCTTAAGTATAAGGCTTTATTTATTTATATAAATGCACGTCAATGGTTCAATAAATTCAAATTTTTGACCTCACACTACATGTCAAATTTTGACCTGTATGTGATTTTTTGGGGGAATTATTTGAAACTCCTTGAAATAACTTTTATATATAAAAACCCATAAAAAATATTTTTTGATTTAGAAAACTCATTCCATAAAATATTTATTAAAAAAATGTTCAAACAGTAACTTTTTACTCTATTTATGGACAAAATTACCATTGAATTTTTTACATTATAATTTATATTTATTAATATTTTAAGTTTAAATCTTAATTTTTTAAATGTTTCACTTATTTATAGTAAAAATGTCTACAAAAACTATATATGAATTCTAAAAAATATTAACCTTTTTGTTTAGTTAATTTGATTTTAAAAGTTAAAACTGTCTTCAGTATAATCAGAATTAAGATAATATTTGATACAAAATAATTTTAACAATCCAAAGAAAAGTTTTCTATTAAAATGCTAATTCATTCAATTTCTTTGTTTAATAAACAAAGGGTAATTTAATCCAAAAATTAGTTGTTGGGCTTCTAGGAGTGAAAAGTATTAGACTAATAAATATTTATATAAATTTTCTAAATATAAGAATATATTTTATGAAGTTTCTCGTATTCTATCACACGTATAACTAATATTATCAACAAAATTCCTCCAAGAAATTTGAATTTACACTTATTGATGAGCACATATTTATGCAATCAAACACAATAACAAAGGTGGGATAAAAATATCCCTTCTGCTATCCAACAAGTAGCAGGTCTAGAGAAGGATCTAAACTGGATAACTGGCATCAGCCCACTAAGCAAACATATGACAAAGTTCAACAGGTGGGAAGGACAAAAAGAATCCAGCCAACAATCCAGCAAGATTATATTCACCTTAACTGGCATTTTATTTCAATAATCATTGTCCAAACATGAAATATTGGTTGTCTCTGTACAGACACATGCAAAGTAGAAATTCATTTTTCACTGGAAAAAAAAATAAAGAAAAAGAAAAATCGGAGTTACGGCTAATGAGACAATTTGTTTTCATGAAAATACAATTAAAGAGGATACAACTGCATTTTATCCCATTAGTTGGAAACCATGCTCTCAGTTTCTTTCACAAAGCCATCTCCAGTCCAGTCTTTATCAGATTGCAAACCTTTCCTAATGGCCTTTCTTTCGCGAATGGCTTCTTGTTGCCTTCTGACCAAGTCCATATGAGTGGTGAAATACCCAAGTGAAGCCCTGCTCATAGGATAAAATGAGAATAAAGTTAGAATTAAGACTGAATGTTACAAGTTGTTCACATGTTTAGCAGATACTGGAAGGGTTCAAGTGAATGCATACCCCCTGAAATCTTCTATGGATGAAAAATTGTGCTTTTTCATGAAATCCTGCATGTCAGAGCAAAGCTTCTTCACGAGACCGTATCCGTGCATCATAACACCGGTGCAGACCTAAAATTGGGATTCTCTTGTTAGATAATTGTTTTATTAAATGGCAGAGATCGGTAAAGGATAACATGAATACCTTTTTACTTATCTTTACTGCAATTTTGGTTTCTAACAGAAAGATGGGAGGAGAAAACCTTACAAACATCCTAACTATGGCTGAAAGTAAATGAAAAGGGAGTTTTTCATGGGGAGAGGGGGATGATTGGGGGAAAGAGTTATAGATAATTGGGAGATGGAGAATGAGTGGGGAAAAGTCCTGGTTAGTAGGAAGATTAATAGTTAGTTATGCTATTATGTATATTTTACTCCTAGGATTATTTTAGATAAATCATAATTTGGTATAGCAGTGTGTGAAAACCACTAATTTGTGAGTATAAGGGCTTTCTCTTTTTTCTACGTGATATATTGGATAGTGAAAGTCTTTCCGGATGTAGTATTCCAGAATAAGAATTAAGAGAGAAGTAATTATAGTGGTGCCCAAACCTGAACTGTATTTGCACCTAGAAGTATGAATTCTGCTGCATCACTGCCTGTCTCGACACCTCCAATAGCAGAAAGTGAATAATCTTTGTCATTAAATTCCTTTTTCATCATCTGTGCAATGCTCATCACTTTTGCAAGTGCAATAGGATGGACAGCCTTTGACGAATAGCCGCCAGGCGTTGAGTACCTAATTTGACATATAACTTTGGCAATTCAGAAGTGCGAAGTTGATGCTGTTATTGTTGTTGTTATGTTAGGGATGAAGCTTGAAGTTGATATCAAAAGAGGTTATATCTACTCATACAAATATATCTTTACAGCAAAAAGGCATACCCCTCTACACAAGGCTCCGGGCGCAATGTGTCGAGATCAATTCCCATGACACTCATGATTGTATTTATCGCAGAAACTCCTTCACATCCATTTTGCAGAGAAACCCTAGCTGGCTAAACATGCAACCAACGAATTTAGCCATGAGTTGGAACTTTTAATAGAAAATTGCTGAAGTAGTAACTCATTCTTGATATGACCATTTTGTTCAGACAGAAGAGCATAGACTCTTAACATCAAATGTCAGAAATTAGGCAATGGTTGTCGAAAATTAATGAGGATATGATGTTGGTAGCACTCTAAATGGAGTTAGCAACATTCATCTACTCCACAATTTGGGCATCACCTAGTGATCCCTCTTATCATAGCTTGGAGCAGACATATTGAATGGTCATAGGAATAGCCAGTAATAACATATTTGATCATAATGATTAAGGATATGCTGTCATATCTCCTGGTCTTCCTCTAAAAATTATAAAATCCAGAACTGAACTCAGGAAAGAATATCATTTTCATTCTTCCACGTGTTTTGGCGATAGATCCATCAACTAGAACATGAGAAATTAAAAAACAAAGTAACATTTGAGGCTGTATTAAGTTGTAGTTTTCTTTTTTTGAGCCTATATGCTGTGTAAACATTATAATCATGACACATAAGTTACTATCAAGAAAACAGAAAGGGAAAACAGAAAAGCATAAATTTAACAGAAGCAAATGGAACAGAAATTGGCAGTGGCAATTGCAAGGATTTTGCAGAATTCTATATAACTGTTATCTTTTCCAAAACATAAGAGGGCAATATCAATTCTCAACAAAAAACCAGCTATATTTTGCAGTTCCGCGACAAAACTAAAGCAAAATAAAAACAACATGAAAACCTGTGTGATGTCGGTGATGTTTGGGGTCATCTTGGCCCAAACTGGAACAGTTGCTTTTGCATTAATCCATCCACAAACTTCCTCCAGCAATGCACAGTCTTGGCCAACCGCAGCACCCATTTTACGCTCGGGCATACCATGGGGACATGAAAAATTGACTTCGATAGCATCCTGTATATCAAGATTGAATAGAAGACTATTAGTATTAGAGTAAATTCGACATACTTGAAGGTTTGAATAGACTTATGAACTAAGACCATTGCTAATATTTGCTTACAATTCCAGTTTGCTCAACTCGATCGATGAGTTCTTCCCATGCAGCTTTGTTGTATTCTTCCATGATAGAAGCAATAAGTATCCTGTCTGGATAATCTTCTTTCAACTGTTTAAATTCTTTTAACATTGTTTCTAGAGGCCGGTCACTTATGAGTTCAATATTTTCCCACCCTATAATTTGTCCTTTTGCTGAGCCATTTACTCCAGCACGTAGCCTGGCATATCGTGGGGTTACATTTACAACTTTTGCTGCATCCAGTGATACCTATGCAAGGATGAAGATTTTTTTTACTTTCATCACTCAGACAACCAGAAATATTTCAACAGAAAAAATTTCAGCTAAATTTGAGGTGCAAGTGCAGAAAACAAGTAGAAATAACAAATACCAAGATTTTAGTTTTTCCCACAAAACATGACTTTATCTGCTTTGATATATTCTACATCAAAACATGCTAGGAAAAATACTGGGTTACTATATTGAAAAGAAAACTAGCAAAGCTATCCAGTCTCCAACAAATATATTGGATTTCCAACTTTTTGTACTTTTTTTTCTATATAGCAGGATCTTTTACCACCAATGAAAACCTTCACCATGGCACTGCTTTATTCATTTATTTTATCATCTTATATCCTCTCTATCGTAAACTTTTCAGAATTACCATTCCCCATATCCCTATTACTCAATCTGCAACAACAAAACAAATTCGTAATTAATTCATGCAAATTGCAACCAAGGGAATGCACCCATAGGTTGCTTCATTGACCTATTTGAATAATTTCTTGGTCAATTTAAGGGATGAAACATATAACTTTCTCCATAATAACTCCTTTACAAATTACAACCTATGGAATGTGCTCATAGGTTACTTCATTAAACTATTTTGAACAATTTCTTGGCTCTCATTTAAGGGATGAAAAACACAACATATCCTCTATAATAATGGCTAAATCATTGGACTTGTAAAGTGCCAATAATCAACGTTTAATGGTCCCAATGCATATAACTCTATCTATTATAGGCTATGAACTATCAAGCCCCGGAAAGACCCTCTTAGCCAATCCACGTCAATCGGCTAAAATTTCACCATCTTTGACCTATTTAATAAACTGAAATACTACATCCAAATGCAGGGAAAAGGGAACATATAGATATTGGCACTAGACATAATTCAAGAAGTCTTCAGAAAATAATAAAAAATATCCTACACATAAACCTATGACTTCATCCGTATCAAGCACTTTTAATTATAAATGAAATTATGATTCTGAGGAAGCAGGCTACCGTTTTGGCGATGACGGCGCCCCAACCTTCGTCAAATGCCCGTTTCATGACCGTGTAGTTGGTCCCCGGAGGCCCCGACCCAATAACAAATGGGTTCGGCATCTTCAACCCATTCACCGTCACACTAAGATCAGGCTCAGCAGCAGCACTCTGCGCAAATACTCTGAACCCGATCCGGTTTTTGCTGAACCCATGACTCTGCCTCCGACGCGGGCGAGCCACCGGAAACTCGGCTGCAGGGCTGTTGATCTGGTGAGTCAATCTGAGAGACGCCATAAGAACAACTTTTCTTGTGCTATTTTTCGAAGTTTTTGGAGCTGGCAGATGGCGATGAAAATGAATATCTTGGAATCAGAGTAGAGTTAAAAAATTATAAAGTGCTGGATAGAAACAAAGGCAGAGAAGCAGCGATTTCGGGTCTCGATTATATAATAATAGTAGAAGAATTGATGCCAACTTAGAAAAAGATGAGCCATGTGGGGTTATGGTTGGCTTGTTTTGTTCTTTCTGCCTTTTGAGAAATTTCTCCTCTCTTACATAGATTAGCATCATTAGTTATACCAATCATTTTGGCACAGACAACTAATTTGTTAAAAGTTTCATAACGTAAATCAAATAGAGAATCTGTTTGTTATTGTATAAAATTATTAAAACCTTTTAATCATTTCAATGTACATTTGAATTTTTTTAATAAATCACAGAAAAAAGTTGAGATGAAAAATAAAGACGCAAAAAGATGAGAGAAATAGGAAAAAGAAAAAAGAAAAATTACATTGTTATTTTTTTAAGTGAAATTAATTTTATCAATATATCTAAAAACATATTAATAATGTCCTGATATTTTATATATAATACAGATTAATTTTAAAAAAAAAACTTATTTCTACGTTGATTCAACAAGTAAAAGTTGAAAATATTCTTGAATGTATTTTTATGATTTTTAACAGTTATTTTGAAATTATATTTAATAATTTTGTTTTGCTTAATTTCTTAAATTTAAGAACAATATTTTTTTTTTGTTTTTGATTATTGACTTTATTAATTTTCAAATATTTCCATTTTCACTAATAGCTATTTCTTTCTACAATTTTTAATTAAAAAACTCTGAAATAATATGATGGCAAACCTTAATTCTCACAAGAAACAATAAATTTAACAGATAAATAATGGACTTCAATTATTATTATTATTATTATTATTATTATTATTCAGAAAACACTCCTCTCCTACTTTTCTAGATTGGCCAGTCGACTTTTTCCTCTTGGATTTTTTTTTTTTTTCTCGGTGAAAATTCTAATTATGATAATTGGCTGAAGCAAAGTCCATTACGAAAGTAATGGATTATAGATAAATACAATTAAATTATAGTTAACTCAATTAAGTCCGAATAATTCAATGTAATAGTAGAAGTTTGGATAAGACTTCACCCCAATTTTCAAACGTTTGACTTTCATAAGTTGGATTTTTGTAATTTATTTAATTTCTAGACTAGTTTCTGTATGTAAGTTTCATTTTTATATGTCATTGTCTTTTCGGCGTTGTTCATTATTTTGTCTTTCTTTTACCCATAAATTAGTACGCGATTCTCGTATGCATATTCTTTTTTTAAGTATTAAATATTATTTGTATATATTCTTATATTTATTATATTACAAATTAATATGAATATAAAAGTAATTTTTTTTTAATATATAGGTATTTGTAAGAGAAATGATCAAAACTTTTAAATACATAGTAGTTTTTTAGGAGAAACAATAGAGAGTTTTCTGAAGACGTAGGTGGTTGCTTGGATTGGTATATTACAATTATTACGTTTTTTTTTTTTTTTTGATGAAATATTACAATTATTACTTAATTTTATTGAATGTGTTAAATAAATAAATGGACAAAATTGGTATATTTGAATTTTAGTATCATAAACTACCTAAATATACATGAATTTTGTAAATTCATACATAAAATAACTTTCAATTTAGAATTAAAACATGCTTTCTTTATATAATAGGCATAGCATAGATAATTAATCATTAATGATGTTTTCCTAGTACACTACTCACCCAGATTATGGCTGTCAACGAATTGGATTTGGATCGGATCTGTCATATCCTAATTCAAATCTGATTAACAAAATTAATATCCAAATTCGACCCAAAATTCCATAGGATATTTGTTAATCAATACTATATCCAAATCCGACTAAAAAACCAAACTCGATTTATTTTTTTTTCCTTTTAACTTTTATAAAAATATTGTATTTATAAAATAAATATACGTCATATTTGATTTTTTAACAATTTTGTATTATATATTAATTCAAAGGTTAAATATTTTAATACTAAACTCATTTTTCACATTATATTAATGTATAAATGAACTAATATATGTTATAATATTTGATATTTTATCAATTTTCCTCATATTTTTAGGTTAAAAACTAAATATTAATAGTATAATATAGACGTTGATATAGATATTAGGTCAATATAATACATAAATTTTATTTTAAAATATTTATTAATATTATATATAAGAGTATTAATTTAATAAAAAAATATTAAGGTTCGAATTCGAATCTTTAATGGATCGAATTGCTTAATTCCATATTCGATCAACTTATTTCAAAATTTGAATATTTATAATCGAATTGATCCATTAAATATTTTAATCGAACAAAAATTCTAAAATTCGAATCGAATTCAGATTAAAATCCGATCCGTTGACAGCTCTACCCCAAATAATTGGATAAGTTAAATGGCCATCGAAAGGCCCAACTCACAGATGGGCTCAAGACACTTTCTATGTTTGGGCAAGTACGGATGGGCTGAAGATGCTTCACAGCTTGGGCAGGTCTGGATTGGGCCTGTGATTATCATTATCGTGAAATCTAACGGTTTATGAAAATGAACTATTTGATGCATAATTACTTATATTATTCTTAAAGTGTCTATCTTATTTTGGTGTACTTTCAGTACTTTTTCTAGGATAACCTTATTTTTATCTTTTAACCTCTACTAATAGTGGTAGCAAGTAGTTCCCGCGCACATAAAATAATTTTTTTAGTAATACACATCCATATTTGAGGATAACAAATTTAATCACACTCTTTAAAGAACATATAAAATGAAAAATAAAAAAGAATAGAAATCAAATCTGAAAGAAAAATATGGCGCTTGACTTATATTTTTCTCTGTAAAAAAAGAATAAAAAAATTAACCACACACTTAAAAAGAACACAAAAGAAAGAATGAAAAAAGAATATAAATAAATCTATTGCAAGCAGAAACCAAAGTTTAATAGCTGCGTAAGTGGTTTTAAAATGACATAATGAATAATATAGAATGTAAATACTGGGTTGTGGAATTTATAAAAATTACATTTGTAATCTAATTGTTTGTGCTGGATAATCTTTTAAAAAGTGGGTTTAGAATATTATTAATTTTGTATCTCAGCTCCTGAATTATTTAATATGTCCTTTACACTAAATTAGATTTTTTTTTAATTTTTGGATAAATGAAAGGGTAATTTATGTAATTAGAAATAATTGAAATACTAAGCACAAAAGTGTCTTCTTTTCCGGAATAGTATAAATAATATAAATATATGAAATTTCAAAAAATAACTCTATTTTATTACTATCCCACTACCGCCACTTTAGTTCAAATAATTGATGAATCTTATATCACGTTTTCATTTATCTGCAGATTTTGCTGCCTCCCTAATTTCTTCCTGCAAATATATTTTTACTCGTTTATATTATTTTTGTTATCTATCATTATATGTACATGCATTGAGTTTTATATAATTAATTTAATTAATGATTAATGGGAATGAATTGTTACCGAACAAACAAAATTAATCGTAATTTTGATCAATGTATCCCAATTTCCACAACAATTGACTGTTGAAATGGATCGATCCTTCCTATCAAATAGAGAGATCAAGCAAAAGATAGAGCCATATACACAATCGGCTTATATTGTGAGTGATTGTAAGCCTAAGAGAGAGGTGAATTAGGCCTAAGGGATTTTAATGCAGTGGAATTTTATCATTCAAAACTTTTTGGCCTTTTAAAATGATTTAAGTTTTTTGCAGAAAATAATTTTAGTTACTGATTGAAATTTATAAATATCAGTTAAACAACCAGTCAAACCAATAATAAATAAAGCAGTAAAAATAAAAGTAAATAGACATTAAAATTTATAGAGGTTCGACAAGCCTACTTCTCTACCTAAACTTTCACTTAGAATTTTAAGCATATCAAATCAATTAATATATGCGAATGTTTTACAAGTAAACACAGTAATTTGATAGTATGAAAGCTAAGGATCAAAAACATCCTAGCAGGGTGAAAACTAGATATTCATAAAGAGTTAAACCGGAGTCTCGAACAGGATAAGGCAGATTCCAGCGTACTGTGAAACCATCCGCTTTGTGAACGAGCCCAGGACAACTTCTGGTGTTTCATTTGCACAACCCCTATGGACTAATGTACGAGTTACTGCCACTCCGTACGGTAAGCTGTAGACTTTCCTTCCAGACTAGAACCCAGAACACTGCAAAAGATTCCAAACAGTGCCGCTCTATTGGTTTCTTCACCTAGAGGTGTTTAGAGCAACCAAGTGCTCAGTTTGTTCTCTTCACGGGGGCCATCGAGAGCTTGTACGACTCACATCCCTCTTCATTACTAAGTCCTTCGAGATACAAACTACTTTGTCCTCATCTCTCCAAGGTCCATCGAAGGCAAGCTCCCCTTGACTTTCTTCATCACAAGGTCTTTGAAAATACAAGTAGAGTAAGGAATTAGCACACACTTAAGGACAATGTAAATGAGAGTATCACACAACTCCTCAAAACACTCTTAATATCTTTTTCCCGACTAAGTGATTCACACATCAAAATGTAAGTGACCGTTGGATACAAATGAGGAAATAATCCATTAGAGCCATAATTTGATGACTTAACTAATGATACAACAGAACCAGTCTTCTTTCCTATTTAATGAAGATATATGAATGTTAAGCTAGAATTCTTAAGTGATCATATTAAATAAGGAAAGTCAATTCCAACACATTCTGAAAGATTCCAGCAGATAAATAAGTAAAGAATAATTTAAAATAATTATGGTATCTAAATCAGATAAATATATTCAATAGACTAGAGATGCAAGATTTAGAGCCATGAAAGATATACTTTCTTAGTACGAAAGATATAAAAATCAATCTAGATAGTCTCCATGAAACAACTAAGTCAGATTCTAGTTATTTATGGAAGACAAATTCCAAATGAGATATATAAATTATCTATAAAATATTTGAAGATAATTAATATGCCCATGTAGAAAAATGTTCCTTTCTTAATTCATTAAATGGTTATCTAATGATAGAAGATAGTAGGGAAAAAATGAAAGAAAGAAAGAAGCCGTTAGTCAATCATTTCATATATCATGTTCATTAAATCTGGACGTGATGATCACATGTTTAAATTCACGATCAACAACATGATATTCCTTCCATAAATAAAAGAAACAATGTGTTTAATCAAATATATTATATAAAGATATGTTGTCAAAATCAATATAAGAAAAGATAAATTTAGCACAACATATTTTCCAAACAACATAAGACAAGTTCCAATAGATTTCTGAAAATAATTTACATCAATCATACGACAAATATTATCATAATCAAAACATTTAAACTCATGCAGTATTTTTCTTTGTTTTTTAATCAATAAACTTGTGCAAAATCATCAAGGGTTAACATATGTAATTTACAAAAAAGACAAAAAAAACTTTATCCGATTCTCTTTGTACAGTACAGTAGCCCAAAACCTTTCCGCCACTGCAGTTCCGCCGCGACATTTCAAATTTCCCGGCAGCAAAAAGCTTCAAATTGAAACCGATTTCAAGTCTATATTGCTCACAAAAGGGTGTGACAAAAGCTGAGTAGCGCTCCATCTTTTGCTGGAGTCTTTCTGCAAACAGCACCCAATGAAACACCTAAAATTTTCCGATGCACTTTCCGGCAAGCTGGGCGGCTCACCAAAGCATATGGCGCACATTAGTGTCGCCCAGTCCGGCCTCTGTCCCTGGGGCAGATATGGAAAATGGCCCATGTACAGTTCCAGCAAAGTCAATCCTAAGCTCCAAATATCTCCGGCGTACCCATCGTAATTCGCCCCGTATGTATCCTGGTCAAACCGCTCCGGGCTCATATAAGCGCACGTTCCCACATACGAATTGCACGGATCTAGGGTTCTTTGCATGATTTTACTGACTCCAAAATCGGAGATTTTTACTTCCATTTTGTGATCGACCAGTATGTTTGAGGGCTTCAAGTCGCGGTGGATTATCTTATGGGAGTGGAGATATTCGAGACCGGCCAAGACCTGGTGGCAGATTTCGGCGAGGAGGGGTTGAGTGAATACGACGCCGTTTCTGAGTAATGTTTCGAGAGTTCCCATGTCCATATACTCCATGCAGATGGCGATGTCTCCGCCGGGGATATCGAAGACGCCGTAGCACTTGATGACGTGGGGGGAGTCAGTTCGGCGAAGGATGGAGACTTCGCGGAGAATCTGGCGGCGAACGGCGGGGTCACTGTCCCCGTGAACTACTTTTAAGGCGTAGATTGCAGAGGTATGCTTGTGCCGGACTTTATAGACTGTGCCGCCGTTCCCGTGGCCGAGAACTTCGAGTTTCTCGAGGTCTGCGGCGGTAATGGTGGTCTTCTCACCGGCGGCGGTGTTAGTTATGGTGGTGGTGGTGGTGGTGGACGGAGGCAGGAGTGGAGGGAAGCGGGGGCGGAGCTCGGAAGGTTCCGGCAGAGGGAGACGGAGGTTGAGGTGGCGGCGGTCACGGATGACGGCCATGTGATAACTTGTGCACGGAGTGCGGTGGAGTAGGATAAGATCTTTCTCGAGAAAATAGGAAGTGATATGCATATATACGGCCTATATCACGTGTGGTGCTGGGTTGGGTAGGAGGGAAGAGGATTGAAGTGACCAAATGGGTCCTATTTTCCAGTACACCAAAAATTATTATTATTATTATTTTTAAAAAGACATCAAATGATCAAATACAAATAATTTACTAAATTTAATTTTAAATCTATAAATAATTATATTACTTCTACAAATCTACCTAGCTACAAACAGGAGTAGAATAAAATTAAAAACAAAATTACGGGGTATATGGCCTCAATAATGCTATCTTTTATGGGTAATATATTTTATTGAAACTAATGTAATTTTTGTTGTTAAATTAAAAGACTCTTTCAGTTCAACAATAATGAGTGGAATATCAGTTCAATAAAATACTTTCATCTTTGTTGTTTCTTTTTTTTTTTTTTAACACATTTGACCGCTCTATTGAAAATGTCGTGTCCCAATCATATCCCATTTTGATAGTTTATGCTCCTCGTTTAGGATTAAGTCCTCAAATTTGATGATGAATTTAAAAAGTTACCTACAAATACTGTACAGTGTACATTCAAATTGGTCCATTGTAGATTCATTCTCTAAAGAGATAGACAATATTTGGTAATATTTTGGGAGGAAATCCTTTATCAAAACATTCCCAAACATATTAATTGTCATAGAGCCAACACGACGAACAGCAAAAGCCCAAAATAACACCCCCCCGCAACCCCAACCCCAGCCCCTTTTTACCAAATATCATTCCAATCATTACACATACGTATATATACATTATATTTTTTTTTCATATTATATTATATTCAATTCAAATTCCACCTTAATTACTTGACCAAAAAGAATTAATTTGACATTAATAGTAAAAAATGTTCTCTTCTCTCAAAATATAGATAAACTTTAAAAAACTCTCAAAAATATTTTTTACCTTTTTTTTCAAAATAATAAATCACATTTTCCATTCTACCCCTAAATTTATTTTTGTTAAATATACAATCCAAAACTCTACGAAATATATCCAAACATTACCACAATCTCTCTCGTTTGGAGCAAGTGGACATCCCATCCACCCCAACACCCTCTCTAATACGTGATGTGCAAGTTGTTTTGTAGCACACGCAATTTGATTTATAGCCACCCTCAACTAGAAATTTTATCCAGCATGCATTAATTTCAATAGGTATATGTAGTGATCAATTTATTGAAACCCACTTGATTGAAATTTGAATGAACTCATAGGACCACCACCCGTCCATAAAAACGTACTTTCATAAGAAAGGTGCAAAGTCGGGGATCAGAGGGGGATTAATGTGGATTTTTATGAATTATACAAAATAATAATATCTTTTACAAATAATTCTAATTGTATTTTTTTTTACTTAAGTGGAATTAATTAGTATTGTTTTTTATGAACTATATTCAATTTTTGGTGGTGCATTACGCCAATAGAATCAATATTTTCGCTAAAAATTCAAGTATTCAATGTTGATGAAATTATATGCGAAAATCCAAATATTGTATAGTGAAGAAAAGATAAAGTGGCGCTTCTATTTGATTATTATATATATATATATATCTCTCTCTGTGTGTGTGTGTGTGTGTGGAGGAAGCTAAATAAAGAAATATTTGTTTGTAAATGATCGATTAGCATAACACGAAAATAAAGCATATAACTACTAAGAAAAAGTGAAAATGGAAAGTACTTGAAAATATTGTTTTTACTACTCTTTGGGTTTCAAATGATACATTTTATTTTAAATTGATACGAAAGCTTGGATGGGTATGACAAATGAAAATTTGTGATAATTTTACAATTTTGTTCTTAAAAATATCAATAAAAAACAGACGTGCTATATTATTTTATATTAAATTTTATATTTAAAAAAATTATTTATGGAATGAAATATTAAAAACGATTACTCTAGAACAAAAAAGAAAAGAAAAGAAAAGAAAAGAAACATGAAAAAAGCACGTTAGCTTTGGAATAGAAAGTATATACACTATATACAATGAGAAAACACAAGCAAAATAGTTAAAATATAACAAAAAAATTTATGAAATGCATAGACAATCATATACACATTTTGAAACTTTATTATAGGAATTATTTCCCACGTATGCACTTATATTAATAGATAATTAATACTAAATGTAATTCAAAAAAGTTATTTTCAAAATTACACTATTGTTTATTTATATTATAAAAAAATTAATTTTTTATTATTTATAAATATTATGTAACCTAAATTTATACAGGCAAGAACAATACGTCACAAGTGACCAGTAATTCTATATGTCAAATGGACAAAACGGCTTATTCCAAAATTGATAAAACATTACTTAAAAAATTGGATTTTAAGATATAAACTTTAGAATCGGTGAGGCAACGTATTTGCTTATTGCTAATATTTTTTCCTCCGCCGATCACCCCAAAAAAAGATTCTTGCTTCTGGGCACCTAACCTCCAACTAGATGATAGACAAGTTTAAACTACCTAGCTAGACTTATAAATACGAGTACAATAATTTTGATAAAAGAATGGTACGAGTATTCTACATGTAATAAAATATTGTACCGGCAAAGGGCTTTTCTTTTTTCTTCTTCTTTTTTAATTTTTTCTTTTTCTTTTGTGGGATCGAAGTTATAGAATGAAATAACAGTTATTAGGGTTTTTAACTAAAGAGGATCGAAAAAGAAGAAGAAGAATCAATTACATCATTTATTATATCAATATATCGAGATTAATTATAGAGATTAATAATTATAAATCAGATATTCTTTTATTTATAAATGCGAATGCACCTGGGGCTATTTTGAATTACCTCGATCCTCATACTCATAATTCAATCAATTTGGGGCTATTTAAACTACCCGATCCTTATGCTTATAATTCAATCAATTTGATCAGTAACTAACTATAAATCAAACACATGATTAATAATTCTAAATTAATTATAATAAAAATACTATTATAATATATAAATACCCACGTAAGTGGAACTCGAGCCCAAAACAACAGCCCCGTTTGGATTCATTTTCATTTTCAATTTCCAATAATATTTTTAAATTGATGGAAATTAGTTGTGTAATATGATGTGAAAATAAAATTGTGGTTGGATGAAATTTTTGAAAACATAATTATTATGTTGGTTTTTATAAGTTGTAGGTGAACAGATATAAAAATAATATAATAGAGAGAGAAGATATGTAGGTTATTGAAAAATGTGTTTTAAAAATAAAAATGAAAATAATATTAAATGAAAATGTGTGCAAAGTGATATTTTTTATTTTTAAAATAGTAAAATTGGTGAAAATGAGGTTGGGAAATGAATCCAAATGGGCTCTTGGTAATTAAAGTATTTTTGGAACTATGATCTAATCAACAAGACAAGACCTTGTTTACAAGTTCATGTTATTTTACATATCTTTGTAACCATATATCTTCATATTAAAATGCATCTACTGTAAAATCATATTCACATAATAAAATCAAATATTTCATCAAAATACATCTTTTCTATTATCTAGAATATTATTAAAGAATTCTAATTATCTCAAATAATTATGTCAATAAAAAAAAACATATACATTTATATATTTCGATCATTATTTTAAATATAATTTTAATTATTATTTAATATTATATGAGCTAATTGTATAATATTAATAAAAATTTACACAAAAAAGACTTCTACTGTGAAATTTATCTCCACCAAGAATAAAATTCTAAATCAAATTGTTTTGAGTTGTGATAAAACATTGTCTTGAATTTAATTACATAATATCGTTTTGTCTCCACTCACTCAATCGCAAATGGTAACGGACAAGGGCAGCTATTTTGAAATAATTATTTCTATTATTAATTTAATGGGGTCGAATTATTTCTGTCTTTTTAACATCCATATATACCAGTAACACATGAACAATGCATTGCACGGGTACGTGGTCACCTCAAAAAAAGGCACACATCATTTCGTTAACTTAATTTGTTGTCTTATTTAATAAGGTAAAGGCACACATCATTTCGTTAACTTCATTTGTTGTCTTATTTAATACTACCTTATCTACAACAAAAGTTTAAATCTAACTATTTAAATAAATTTGATATATATATATATATATATATATTTCTTTCAATCACTGTGATATGGAAAGAGCTGGGAAGATAAGGATGTTCCTACCACTAATAAGAATATTTTAAGAATTTTCTTTTATTATGCAGATTGGATTCGATTTGATTAGTAATTCTAGCGTCTAATATTTATACTATTTAAGTCGTCAACATCACACATAAATTATGACATAAAGATTTAATGTGACAAAAAAAACATCATCATTTTTTATAAATATTTCTATTAGAAAGAGAATATATATATATATATATTTTTTGTTGTTCAAATTTATTGAGGACTTTAAGTCCTTTTTCGACCAACACTAATTAAAGTATCAAAGAATTTTCGGTGAAACTACTCAATGAATTTGAGTTATTTTTGTTATGAAAATGACACCATCAAATTAAAATATATAAAGAGACAAGAATTTAGGTGATGCATTCAAATTGAATATACCCACGAGCAAGGAGGAGAGAATTTTGTTTATTAAACCAAAAGAGAGGTACAGACAGGAAATTATAGAGTGTCATTTACAGAACTCTTAAAAACAACTCGAAGAAAAATATCAAATTCCTACTTTAAAAATTATTTATTAAAAAAAGTTAAGAAAATAATTGCTGCATCGACGCCGAGGCACCCATCTCATCATAAAGTTGGGAGTGTTTGGTTATGTTTTGGTAAATAAAATTATTTTGTCAAAACATAACCGAATATATATTCATTTTTCCTCCGAAATGCTAAAATTAATTTTTCTAAAATACCCTTTTTTATGTTTCACTATCCCAAAATTTCTCCATTTTCACACACATCATATATATACACATATATATTATATATTTTTTATTATTATTCTTATAATAAAAACAATTACTCAATTCCATTTTCACCCTAAAAACACAATAAAAAAAGTATTAATTTGACCGTTACAGTAAAAATATTTCCCTAAAACATAAACAAACATACCAACACTTTTCAAATCAAATTTCTACCTATTTTTCCAAAACATAAACAAATATTTATCACATTCCTCAAGCCCACTTCCAAAATTCATTTCCCCAAAACATATATCATAATCACCTATAAAACATAACCAAATATTTCCATCAAATTTATCGTCCATGTTGAGTTGGTGCTGCGATGCCTAAATCACTATTCTTTCTTCGAATACAAAATACTCCTTAACTTTTGAAACACAATACAACACAATTTATTGTTTTCATTTTCTCCTTAAATTTTATGACATAGGCAAATTATTTTAACTATTTGTGGGCCAAGTTGACTTGGATCACTACAATATTAGTAGTTTTAATATAGCTGGCACGATTGCATCACAGTAAATTAATTCATGGGGAAAGAGCTTGCAATTTCATGCCATTTTTTGATGCTCCAAAAGAATGAAAAAGACAGGTTCAGTCCCAATCGACGATATGTGCAATTTTCACGCTGCATTTAAAAGGGCTGCCAACTGAGGGACATGATGTTAATTTTAATGAGTTGAAAATTGATTTAATTCGTAGATACCTAACTTTTAGGGAAGGACGGTCCCAAAAATATTATTGTAAACATATCAAGTTTTGGTCAATTGAAAAGTGATACATGTAAAATAATATGCTAGTCATTCATTTAAAATATTCTATTTATATTTTAGAATTTACTAAATTTAATTTCAAAAGATAAATAGTTAATTTTAATCAATACTCTAGTATTTATTTTATATTTAAATAGAATATTAACAAGTGTTAAAGATAAAGTGTCTACGTTTTTTAAACAATCAAATCAAATATATTTGATATTATCTATTGATATATGATATTATATCTTGATATTTGATAATATCTTATCAAATAGATAACTATCAAAGAAGTTTAAATCAATCTAGAAGTCTCCCATCAAGCATCTATATAAAGTGGATGACCAAAACTCATTCAACACACAACATAAATTCCAACAAGTGAGAAGAACTTTGAAGGAGTCCAGCAATTCTCTCAATCAAATTTAAGGAGATCCACGGCGTCCAAGGCGTTATTCACGGAGCTCATCACATTCTGATGTTTGATTTGAGATTAAGGTGCAGAGCCCTCGAATTGGCTTTATTTTATTCAAATTAAATTTAAGGAGATCCACAACATTTAAGGTGTTCTTTGCGAAGCTCATCAAATTTCAAGATCATGTTTGGAATGGAAGAATCAAAGGATTAGATTAGAGATTGAATCCACAATTGATAAGTTTGAATTTTGTTTTATTTGTACAATTTTTTCTTGTCTTGTAATTTTATTTTGTAGACAAAGAAATTTACGTTTACAATTATTTATTGTAAGATTTTTTATATTAATTGTTCTTTTTTAATTATTATGTACCTACAAACACAAGAGGAATTTAAGTTTAAACTCACGATGACATTGGATCAATTTACCAGCTAGCACCGATATTTATTTATTTTTATAGTATTGGTTTAAGGTTGCTATATATATGAAAATGTAATTAAATATTTATTAAAAAAATTTAGCTTTGTATAAATTATAATTAAGTATAGGATAGGAAATATTTGATATTAATACTTATAATATACTATTCATTTTTGTTTAAAGTAACGGCAAAAAAATCTATCTAATAATTTAAAAAAATTATATAGATTTGTAGACATGTTGGTAAAATATGAATTTGAAACAATTATTCAAAAGCAAAAATATAACTTACTTTTGATTAAATTAATTTATAATCATGAAATAATATAGAGATAACTATTTAGAAATAACTAATGTTTTCATAAATTAAGACACACAAATATTTCCAATATAGTTTAAGTTTTAAATGAATATAATAAATATATTCTTAAAAGAAAATATTATACTCAGTCATGTATTATAGAGAACAACTACAATAGTGTACTAAAACATTTTATCTTGGAAGTATGCATATTGTTCATTATGTTTAGAATATATAGAAAAATAAAAATATTTTTCTAATTATTCGTGTGTATGTGTATATAAAAGTAATTAAGTACCAAAGGTAAATTCCCAAAATGAGAATAACGGATTGATAATCTTGAAAACCTATTGAGATGGCAGTATATACAAGGTTAGATAAATTATCAAATACACACACACACATAAATATTCAAATTATTATTTTTTTTAATTTCTTACCATTACAAGCCATAATAATTGGAGGTAGTTCAATTGATTTAAAAGACTTAATATTGTCGAAGTACAAGAGCAGCAAAAATAGGCAAAGAGGGAGTATCGATACATATTGACCCCCTTAAACATCATTGTTGTTTAGATTAAGAAATACGATTCTTATAATAATTCTACATTATTTCAAATTTTTATTTTTTCCTTAATACACAGAACTACATATACACTATTAGCCTTATGATTACGTTCATTTTTAACGTCTTATCTGCAATCCATTATTCACCAAAATATAATCACAAATTAAAAATTAGCAAAACTTATAACTGATCAAAACAGGTGAAAAGGCCTAATACAAATTCAACTATTAAATCATACATAAAATATGAGCACAATACGCATGCACAATAATAAGAAACACTACTAAACTAAAGGGACGGATCCAATAATAATTTTCAGCGAATTTTCTAGATTTGTATACATAGTAAAAAATGGATTTAAATTTTTTCAACCTCTTAAACAAATCAGGCTAAAATATATTTATCTTTAACATAGGACAAGAGTATCAATATTGGGCCAATTGGGTTGTAGAAATATTTTTTGGGGCTTGGCCCACACTCAAAAATTAGACTTCTAAAATTTTGGGCCTGTTTAGGATTTTTATGTTGAGTTTTAAGCAGATCTATTTATATATTAATTTTACTAGGAATATTTTTTTTTTATTTTACAGGTTGCACTAACTAAAAAATTCTTATCCTGACTTAGAGTGTATTTGGGTGAATTATGTTATAAGCTTCTCAAAATATCTTATAAGATGTTTATGAGCTTGTAAAATAATAAAAAAATTATTTGGTATTTTTTTTGAAAAAAAACTTATAAGATCCTAAAATAAGATGGTAGGATCTTATAAACTCTTTTGAAAAAAGTAAGGAGAAATTAACTTATTTTTAATATCTTAACAAACTTCTTCATTTTTAACTATTTTAATTATAAAATTGACATTACTAACATCTTATGAGTTCTAAAATCCTATTTTATCCAAAATACTTCAATAACTTATTTTAAAAATAAGATCTAACATTTTATAAGCTCCAAAAAATCTTATAAGATATAAGAACTTATAAGACATTTTAAATAAGTTTAGTCAAATAGCCTCTTAATTTAATTGAACTCAACTAATTCGATATATCAAAACATTATAATTTTCATCTTACTTATAATTGGTCAATACGTAAAGACACATATATAAATAAAATATAACAAATGATTTTAATCGAAACATACACCTAACTGAAAAACTAACTTAAAATTAAATGAATACCCATACCTTTAATTTGCTAAAATATAAATTTAAGATCTCTTAATCCAAAATTTTCGAGATTTTAATTTTACTCAGTTGGATAGGGCCTCATTAGCATCATCTCTTTTGGCATTCGATTCCTAACTTGTCTAGACATGTGAGTTTCACACAGTAAAACATAAAAGACCGATATGTAAAAGCCCTTCAACAAGTTTATCTCATTATAAAGGGAAATTCCAATCGGGACCAAATTTACAGGGATTTTAGATGAATTTATACACTTCTTAAAATATTTTACAAGACTTTTGGACCGCGTTCGATATAGGAGATTATGGTGATTAAACCCTCCAATCTTTACTAATAATTTACTTGATACATGAGATTACAATGACGGATCGAGTTGAGATTGGCTTTGAGCCTGCACCAAGCCTACATTTTTCATGTTATTAACTTCAAATATCATCGCACGGTTGGGCCAATGATTGAAATCTCGCCAGGTCAATTAAAATATAAGTGGACGGACTTGTTCTTCTTATTTGCACACCAAATTATTGCTTTGAGGGCAATAGCAAAATTTATCAAAATAGTTTTTCACAACCTATCAAAGCAAATAGGAACGCAAGATTATAGTTTTTATAATTTGAACTACAATCTCTTATTTCAAACAAGTATATTAATCTATTTAAATAGCCCCTAATCTTAAGGGGGCAAAATTAAGTACGATTATTGATCTCCTATATCAAACTCGACCTTGGGAGACTATATTGAATAAAAAATTTCGAAAACTAAATTTTATAAATTTTCAAAATAAGATATTAGAATTTTATATCAACTTTTAAAAAATTTATAAAATTATCATTAATAACATTTTATAAGTTTAAAAATTGCATATATGCTATTCTAAAATAGAAGATGCTTTGTGTTAACATATCAGTTTTTTTTTTTTTTAATTACATAAATTACCCTTTTATTTATTCAAAAATTAAAAAATCTAATCATGTTTAAAGGACAAAATAAAGAATTCAACAGTTTGAATACCATACCAACAATATTCCTAATTTATCCGGTAAAAAATTATCTAGCACAACTAATTCAATTAGGTCACAAATGTAACTTCCATAAAGCCCACGAACTCACGAGCCATGTAAACTTCATATTATCCACTAAATCATTTTAAAACTACCATCCAGGGCTATTAGACTTTGGTTTTTGCTTGCAATAGATTTGTTTCTAGTTTTTATAGTTTATTTCTTTTTTGTTCCTTCTAAATGTGTGATTATTTTTTTATTCTTTTTTTTTAAAGAAAAATATAGGTCCACCACCATATTTTTCTTTCAGGTTTGATTTCTATTCTTTTTTGCTTCATACTTTTGTGTTCTTTTCAACAATGTGATTAAATTTTTTGTCCTCAAAAATGGATATGTATTACTAAATTGTCCACGGGAACTAAGTGCTACCACTACGATTTTTATAGATATGATCTAGTATCTAATAAATTTATTAAATAAAAAAGTTCATAGTTAGGATTTTCTTATTTTTTTATTTTTTTGTGAAAATAAACTTAGTCAAAAATT
The DNA here is from genome assembly GCA_018894105.1 of Jacaranda mimosifolia. Classification (NCBI taxonomy): domain Eukaryota; kingdom Viridiplantae; phylum Streptophyta; class Magnoliopsida; order Lamiales; family Bignoniaceae; genus Jacaranda; species Jacaranda mimosifolia. The sequence continues at coordinate 32,773,144 of CM032122.1, read as the reverse complement.
CACTTAGTCAAATCCTTATCAAGCAAAGCTATTTGGTTAAGCAACTAAATCTGGACCAGAATACTACACATAGACACAGAAAACAGTAAAACGATGTCCTTGGATTCTTATCTTTAGCTTTTTTGAGTGAACCCGAAAGATCAAATTATATCCTTTGTAAACAAAAGCCCTCGAATAAATTCAGATGCTTCAACAGAAAATCAACTTTTCACGGAATAAAAACCAACGAGGAGGAAGAGACAACATGTGTAATAACTTTTTACCATTGTCTTGACAAAAGTCTAATACAAATCAAAAAAAGATTGCAACTTTATTGACTAACGAGGAGGAATAAGAAGAGGCGGTGATACGATAATATTTTACCATTTTCTCAATAAAGTCTAATCAAATTCAAAAAATTTAAAAGATTTTTCTTCACTTTATCTTGTCCGAGTTTTCATTTTATCCCATATTTCACGTGGCATATGCACGTCAAATGTATAAAATCAATAACTAGACCTAGAACTACATATTTAAAGAAATATTTAAATATTTCGTATACTCAACAATCCCTTAAGCAATACAATAAATCATTGATTAAACAATTTAAGTACTTTAATTTGATTAGTATTTCGTCTTATATTTTACTTCATCAATACATGTCAAGTATAATAAATACTTAAAGAAAATATTTGATTATAAATAATGTACATTGAACACGAATTTGTAAAGTGAAATAAAAAATGAAACACAACAAATAAAAATCTGCTGAGTTAAACCCCCCCCCCCCCCCCACATGTACCTAAGCCCTCTCCCCCCTCCCCGCACCCCGCATGTAAATAAGAGTAGCATGTCTTACCACTAAGACAAGATTATACCATGATAAATTAGTTAGCGGACACAAAAAAATCAAGATTTGGCTCATAACACAAATAGAGGCTAATTGAGAAGATGCATACAAGTAGAAGTGGCAGAAAAAGGGATGATGATTCAGAAGTAGATGAAGAGTTCAAGGTTGATGATCTTCAAAACTCAACCAAATCATCATCATGGAAAAATATGTATCCTTTCAGGTCATTGAGAAATTACTATTCCAGACAAGACTCTATTACTATTACCCACAGCAGGAGTGGGAGTGGGAGTGGGAGAGCCCATTCCCATGGATACATCATTCATCCTGAAAACTGGTAAGTTTTGTCTACTATTAGCCAACTCTCTTAGTTTGCCAAGAATGATTGTATATATGAATCTTGTATTTTCTTGCAGACTTAGTATGTGGTTTTTAAGGTAACTTTTTAAGCTTAACTTTCAAAACCTGTCCTAAAGAAAGAAAACTCATGTAGAAGTATACAATTTTCAAGAAATGTTATATATATATATATATATGTATGAATGCAGGTGGTATGCTGCATGGACACACTTCATTGTGATATGGGCAATTTACTCCTCTTTCTTCACCCCACTGGAATTTGCATTCTTCAGAGGCCTCCCACAGAACCTTTTCCTTCTAGACATCGCCGGCCAATTCACTTTCCTCATAGACATCTTCCTCTGCTTCTTCGTCGGATATAGGGACCCCCACTCTTACTGCATGGTTTACAATGGCAACCTCATTGCCATCCGGTGATCAGCCTATTCATCAATACAATTTTCATCAGTTTTCTTGTTCAATATTGCATTAGTTTCAAATCTTGATGAGATTAATGTTGTCCTTAGGTACTTGAAGTCCCGATTTCTGCTTGATCTTCTGGGTTGCTTGCCATGGGATGCCATATACAAGGTATCCAACATATGCCTTCCAATTGTTTGATATTATGTTTTCTTAGCATGAGTATAAAGATACCTTGATGCATTGACATAAGTGCATATTCACTTAGCACAGTTATAATGATTAGGTTTGTGGCAGAAAGGAACTGGTGAGGTATATGTTATGGATTAGGCTAAGCCGGGCGCTTAGGGTGACAGAGTTTTTTGAGAAGTTGGAGAAAGACACACGTATAAACTATCTCTTTACTAGAATTGTAAAGCTTTTTGTGGTTGAATTATACTGCACGCACACGGCTGCCTGTATATTCTACTATCTGGCAACCACTCTGCCTCCATCAAAGGAAGGCTATACATGGATAGGGAGTTTACAGTTGGGAGATTTTAGTTATGCAAACTTCAGAGAAATTGATCTTTGGACGCGTTATATAACAGCACTATATTTTGCTGTCGTCACCATGGCAACCGTTGGTAAGCTCTGTTGTTAGCTCTTATATAGAATTGTGTGTACTAATGCTGCTTCATAGTTTTGAAGGCTAATTTGGTGGGAATATGGTGCAGGTTATGGTGAAATCCATGCTGTAAATATGAGGGAAATGATTTTTGTGATGATGTATGTGTCACTTGACATGATTCTTGGTGCTTATTTGCTGGGTAATATGACGGCTTTGATTGTTAAAGGGTCTAAAACAGAGAGGTATAGGGATAAAATGGCAGAACTTATTAAATATATGAACAGAAACAAGCTGGGAAAGAACATAAGCAAAGAGGTCAAAGGCCACGTTCGATTACAGTATGAAAGCAGTTACACTGATGCGGCTGCTCTTCAGGATCTTCCACTTGCCATACGAGCTAAGGTTTGGAAGATCTTAATCCATTTGTTTAGTGATATAGAGGACTGGGAAGATCTTAATCCATTTGTTTAATGATATAGGTTCCTCCGTCCCAGTAAGAAATATTAAGAATATGGTACTTCAACTTTTGCAGATATCGAAGAAATTATATGAACCCTACGTTAGAGAAGTTCATCTCTTCAAAGGTTGCTCAAATGGGTTCATCAAACAAATAGTAAGGCATATTTTACTACCATTTATGGCTGAATATATCATTTTTGTTACAAAGAGTTAGTCGCATTTGTTTTGCTGATATTTAGGCAATCAGAGTACACGAAGAGTATTTTCTTCCCGGGGAAGTGATTGTAGAAGAGGGAAGCACTAGTGATCACCTTTATTTTCTTTGTGATGGTAAATTGGTACGTTTTTTCCAACCAGTCATCAAACTGAACATAGGAAGTGTTTGTAATAACTTCAAAAACTGCCTTTCAGTTAGCTGTTTTGAAGTGTTTGGATGCGTTGCTTCTGCTTTTAGTTCAATAAAGTTACAAGCTAAAAGCAATCCTCACCCAACTTATGCAGCTTCTTGGTACTTTTCACTATTATTCGCAAATAATCTCAACTTTTACTAATTTTTTTACTTCTGTAAAAGTAAAGGCTCTTATAAACACCACCCTCATAGTTTCAGGACTTCTAATCATCAGTTTTTCCTAATACACATTCTGTTACTAGTTTTGAACTCCTAGGATTGACCAAGGTAGACCATGTGCAGGATGAAGTAAGAAATCCTGAAGACACAAAGTTGACAGAATCTGTTCCTAGTATACAGATTAACAGTTCAATCGGCGATATTTCTGTTCTTTGTAACATTCCTGAACCTCATGCTGTCTATGCTGTTGAACTATCGAAGCTACTACGTATAGAGAAGCAAGCTCTTGTTGAAGTTATTGGTATATACTTTTCTGATGGGCGTACAATCATTAACAATCTGCTTGAGGTGAGTTCATCTTTCGCTCCTTCTTCCTTAACTTGGGATAACTTCAAATGTTAAGAGTCTTGAATTCTTGTCTGAATTTTCCAGGGAAGAGAACATAACCTCAGAAACAAGATATTGGAGTCTGCTATCACTCTGCAGATTGAGAAACATGAATCAGAGTTGGCTATGAGATTGAATTGTGCGGCTAATGATGGAGATATGCATCGGCTACGACAGTTAGTTGAAGCAGGAGCAGATCCCAGTAAGATGGATTATAATGGACAGTCAGCCCTGGTATTTAAAATTGTCAATTCTATGATATTAATGCATAAAGATTGGCATTGCATTATGATGTGTGTGTGTGTGTGTGTATATATTGCTGTCGAATATCTTCATTCAATCTCAGTTAACTGCATTAGCTTGTTAGTTACTCAAAACAAACATTCTGTCATGCATTTATCTGCATCTTCTATTAATTAGGGAGGACATGACTTTTTGGCAGCATCGCGCTGCATCTAAGGGACATGAAGATATTGTTCAGTTCCTTATCCAAAAAAAGGTGGAGATCAATCTTAGAGGTAAGTTTCTTACTTCATAATCATCATTTTTCTATTCGTCATGCCATATAGAGCTCCACAGATATTCTCAGCACTGATTGATAAAAGTAAATCAAGAGAAAGGGGCGCCTCCAAATTGATCTGAGATATTCAAATCCCCTATAGTTAGTACCTATAGAAACCTAAGAAATGTATTGAATCGATTCTCTTCAATTAACAATTTTGGTATAGAATTCAAAGAAATCAAATCGAAAATGATACTTTGAATCATTGAACTATAATGAAATATAAGATCAACCAACATTTATCGAATTTGAAAAAGAGTAAAAAAGAAATGGTTTGATTCTCTTATCTTGATTTCTCGAATCGAGAGATCCACGAATCAAAATCCTGATGCATATAGATACAAATGATTCAATAGAAGTAATAAATGATTTCTCAAATTCAATTATTTTAACAAAATTAAATAATCTCTCAAATTGGTGAAACTCTCTAATTTATGACCGCTTTTGTACGGTATTTTATTGAATTTACTTCATCATGAGATCGCAGATTTAACCATCACACTTTGATCATTATGAACTGGTATCAATACGGAGTTTTAGACGAGTGTTAGACAAGCAGACCTAATTTTGATTATATTCCTGTAGATGATTTTGGTAAGACGCCATTATTTGAAGCGATCAAGCACGGCCATGATCGTGTGGCGTCTTTGCTGGTAAAAGCCGGAGCTTCATTATCTATAGACAATGCTGGAAATTGTCTTTGTGAGGCTGTTGCAAGAAAGGATTTGGACTTTCTGAGAAGGCTTTTGGCTAATGGCATTAATCCAAACTCCAAGAATTATGACCTCCGAACACCGCTGCACTTAGCTGCATCAGAAGGGTTGTGTCCTGAGTCTGCTTTACTTTTAGAAGCAGGAGCCAGCGTGTTTGCAACAGACAGGTATTCCTTTTTTTTCCTTCCTTTTTGTCCCCTTGGTGTTGTTGGGGCGGGTGGTGGGATTAAATCAGTAGACAGGTATCCTTTGGTACTCATGATAACTACTAACCATCCATTCAAGTCATTTCCTTCATTGAATTGTTCTTCCCAGACAACATAGTTGCAACAAGAATTCGGTGGTATTGTAACATCTTTGGGCATTTGTTTTTATTACTTTTATTTACAGATGGGGCAGAACTCCACCAGATGAAGCTCGCATAGGTGGAAATCGTAATCTAATTAAACTACTGGAAGATGCAAAGCTCACTCAGATGTCAGAATTTTCTTACTGCCATCAAACAAATCAAAGTACCACCCATGGCTGACCTATAGGGAATTTAATTTGGCATGGCACCATTTTAAAATCCTAGGCACTAACTGTGGCAATTGTGGATTTGTTTGACAGATATTTTGCCAACAAGAAAATGCAGAGTTCTCGCTGGATATCCGTGGGATCATAGAGATGAAAGAAGCCTTGGCGTTGTCCTGTGGGTTCCAGAAACAATAGAAGAGCTCATTAGGACAGCCAAAGAGCAGCTAAGTTTTCATGCCGGTTCCTGTATATTGTTAGAGAACGGGGCCAAGGTTCTTGATGCAAGCTTAATCTTTGATGATCAGATGCTGTTTTTAGCAAGTGAAGAAGGGCTGCAAAAGCATTGAATACAATCAGCTTATTTGCAAACAATTCACAAGATCTTCCCTGTTTCTTTAGTGGGAAGAACTATAGAATTCAAGCATATGATAGCTGAGTGATGGCCGCAGTGTAGTTCAGGCCCATCAAGGGATATCAGTATCTAGATTGAAGAAGAATAATACAAAGATAACACTACACTATCCTATTTTGATTTAATAAATCACATGCTTCAGACCTCCCAGTGAATCAATATTCATACAACTTGAGCTCCTTTTGTCTGGATCTCCTTAAATGTTCTATAGAAATGCAAACTCAACTACGGGTTCTCATTTTGCAATAGTTTAAAATCAAAATTGGCAGAACAAATTCATTGCAGACGTCTGTTTTTAGAAAAATATCTTTACTTAACTTAGGCCCTTAAATTGACAGGAAAGGGTGATTGGAAAAATTGATGGCCAGTTGAAGAACAGCGTCCCTGAAACAAGATGACCAGGAACAGTAATTTCCCAGAATTCAGTAGCAAATCTGATACAATTTCCTGATAGTCTCAGATCTAGTCAGATGCAAATGGCTAATCAAATACCAGAAAATTTGTCAAATTTTGTCATAAAACAGCTATTTAATCTCAATGATAAAAATCCACTGAAACCTCATAATGACATCCAGATTCCAGCTGACTATTACTTTGTTTCCCAGGCATCACTACGAGAACATTATACATGGCAAAAAAATTGCATGTACATCAGGTAATAATACTGTTAACTCTGATGCAAATACACCACGATGTTTTGCAACTTGAAGCACATGGGAAAAAGAATAACACCAACAGCTGCCTAGTCACGATCTGCTTCTTCTATTTCTTCGTCCTCCGGCACCCCACGAAGATAAAGAACATTATTACATCTGCAAAGGCAACATATAGAAGATATTGTTCTTTGTTTGGGAATAAAGAAAAAAATAAATAAATTGAATTAACTAATATCAAAATTCTACTAACTAGTCGGCTAGTCGCAGCTAGAGCTGATCCTTGTCACAAAAAGTCATTAGAGGCTACTATTAAGTACTGTTGTGCCGAAGCAACTTTTTCTAACGTACTGAGAGAACAGATCATACCAATGGATAACCTTTTGCTCAACTTACTAGGGCTGTCAGTACTGCAAGGGACAATAAACTGGTCGTGGACCAGAAGGATTCAAAGTTTAGGATATGGTTAATTATTATGATGCAAATCCTTTGCAGACTTATTCAAGAAGAAAATGGAGAAAGTGGGGTGAAGATAAGTTTGTTGACCAAGTCCAACTTGGCAAAATGTTGGGACTGCACGTTCAATACCCAAAAGAAGTGGACTAAGTGGCTTTCTTAATTCACAGCTCAACTCCAACCACACTCCAACTATTTCTTGCTGATTAGAAGTTTGTTTCCTCTTTTTTAGGAGTTTCAGTTTCAGTTTATTAGTATAAATATCTTTAGTAATTACTTTGGATAGGTATCAAATTTGTAATTGCTTTCATTTGGAGTTTTATCCTCTCCATACGGACAGGTTATTAGTTGTATTTGTGTTAAAGATTCTTGCACAAGTGCTGCTAATAAAGTTTTTTTCTATTCCAGTTTGCTGTCTTTACTTGCTTCCACTTCGTACTTTTCCCCTGTTACCATCATTTTGGCGTCGGAGCCATCTGATCCAACATGGTTTCCACCCGTTCTTCCGCCTCCCTCAATGAACCAGTAAACCCAAATACTAACCCACCTATCAATCCAACTACCGACCCTATCGCACAACAATTATCAGCTATAGCTTCAAAACTAAATACAATTGATTTACTAGTAGCCAACGTCACCTTGTTGAAGGCCCAATCTAGACATACCCAATAGGGGGAGACTAGCAACCGGAACACTCATGGAAAAAAATATGGATGGCCAGAAGATGAAGGAGATGTTGATAGTCCAAGATGGTCACAAAATCATTTTCGGAAACCACATATCAAAATTGATTCTCCAAAATTCGAAGGGGGAGATCCCAGAGGATGGATTTTGAAAGCAAAAAAGTATTTTCGTTACTACGAGACACCCGACGAATTAAAAGTGGATATTACCTCCATGTATCTTGAAGGGGACGCACTCGATTTGTTTGCTTGGATCAATCAAGAGCGAACTTTGCTCTACTGGGATGAGTTAGTACAAGCATTACAAGAAAATTATGGCACAACGGAATTCCATGATCCCGACGAGCATTTATGCAGCACAAGGCAAACAGGGTCTATTCAAGAGTACCGTGCGAATTTGCCAAACGATCCTCACATGTCACAAGTTGGCCAGAGCATTGCCTCTTGGCTATATTTCTGAATGGACTAGAGGAGGAACTCAAATCTAATGTCAGGATTCGTAAGCCCAGATCTGTTTACAAGGCAATAAGCTTGCCCTTGAGTTTGAAGCAAAATTGTGCTTGAATCGTAGGCCCAAAGGATCCACTTGGTCAAATCCAACAAAGCCCAGTGATTCTAATACTGGATCCTCACGTGAGCCTTCTCTTCCTCCAACACTTTCTACTCAAGAACAGACACGAGTTCCTCAATCTCGTCCCTGGGACGCCGAACGGCAAGCAAGAATGGCCAACGGTCTCTGTTTTCGATGCAATGAGAAATTCGCACCGGCTCATCATTGCAAGCCCTCCACATTCTCACTATTGGAAATCATGGAGGATGGAGAAACGACGGAGTCCCCAATTAACGCCGATGAGAACAAGGAACCGAATCAAGGAGACCTAGTGGAAATTTCATTTCATGCCATTCTGGGTAAATCAAATGGTAGTACAATGAAGCTTAAGGGAACTTTGGGCGGCAGGTCAGCACTCATCTTGGTCGACTGTGGCTCAACCCACAATTTCATAGTAGAATCCTTAGTGGCTGAAATGCAGTTGCCAGTGAATCAACTCCCCACTTTTGGAGTTCAAATGGGGAACAGTGACATGGTTCAGTGTAACCAACTTTGCCGCAAAGTGCAGGTTCAACTTCTGGGCTTAACCATTACTGAGGACTATTACTCTTTCTCGCTTAAAGGAGCCGATTTAATGTTGGGTATAAATGGTTAGCCTCTCTAAATACAGTTCAAGCAAACTGGAATAAGATGTTTTTGATCTTTTATTGGAATGGGCAGCGATAAAAGCTACAAGGGGTTCCCAATGTGGATCAGACAAAGGCCAGTTTTCAACATTTATCTAAACAGGAGGAATTATTAGGTACCACTTCTAACACTTATTTGGCTAGTAATTTGCTTGTACGAGAATTTGATGTTGTCTTTGCTGAACCATCTGCCTTACCCCCCTTTCTGTAGTGTTAAGTTGCATTTTTGTCTTTTCATTTGTTTAATTTCCCCTTGTGATCAATAATAAAAATGCTTAATTGTTAGGTTTTAACTTTCATTTTATATTTTGTGAAACAAATTGAAGATTCGAGCTTATGCAGTTGAAAATCGAGCATTTGGCATGTTTGGAGCAAAGATTGCATTCCTGAGGAGACGAGAAATGAAAGAAGAAAATAATTCGAGTGCCGACATGTTTTGGCAGTTGTATATTCCTGGAATGTTTTAATTTTTATTTCTTTAATTAGGATAATTTTAGTTTTCCTATTCTGGTAGGACTCTTATTAGTTTCCCAGTTGCATTAAGAGTAGTAGGTTATTTATAGGGAACTAGGTTTCTTTCATAAGGGAGTTTTTTCATTCTTTTACCTCGACCTTGCGAAAGTTTCAAAAATCTCATTTGCCTCTTCATGCCTTTGGATTTAGCTAACCTTTCAGGAAATGAAGGGTGTATAACCAATGGGCTTGTCACCTTACCTTAGGTTCATGCGAATATTCAACTGAATCCTAGGGTTCTCCACCTTGTCCACAATAGTATTTTCTCATGTCTTCTTGTTGGGTTCCTTTAGCTCCTTACCATTCCTTAAAGCAATCACGCTAACTTGTGCACAAATAAAAGAAAATTAAAAGGTAAGGAAAGCTCTTCAATCTACCTGTGTCCACGCCTTGTTCAATAACCTTTTCTGGTATGTTGGAATTATTTGGCAAGGAAAGCTCTTCAATTTAGCCGTGCCCACGCCTTGTTCAAAGACTTCTTCTGGCATGTTGGAATTATTTGACAAGGAAAGCTCTTCAATCTAGCCATGCTCACGCCGTGTTCAAAGACTTCTTCTGGAATGTTGGAATTATTATACAAGGAAAGCTCTCCAATCTACCCGTGCTAACACCTTGTTCAAAGACCTCTTCTGGCACCATTAGAATTATATCTACCCGTGCTCAAGCCTTGTTTCGCCACATCTCCAACCACCATCTTCAACCACCAGCCACCACTTTCCCGCCATCAACTGCCGTTGCTGGTTTCATACCCCCAGTACCACCTAATCTTTAAAGCCATGCAGGCCTCATCTCATTAAGGGAGTCCTTCCACTTTTCTTACGCATTTGCATTCTTAGTTTGAAACATTGAGGACAATGCTTGGTTTAAGTGTAAGGGAGAAAAATTTAGATTCATTTTGCTTCAAACATGCATGAAATAACTCTTTGTTCTTCTCATTTGCTTTCAAAGTGTGCTTTAGTTCTTGATTAGTTAATTTTTCTCTTAGTCCTTTTGCCTCTTTTCGATGCTTGTCCTTGAGGTAACACTTAAATAATTGGATTGAATTAGGACACATTGTAAGAATGGCATGAGTAGTTAAGTTCTTGTTTATTGCACTTTCACTTGTTATCGTGTTGGTTGATTTGGATGAAAAATGTATGAGGAAATTAATGCATATCACCATAATAATTGTCATGCATAGCGAGTTAACTTTTTTTTGAACTTGCCTTGATGAACATATTTGGATTGAATTGTTGAGTTGAATGTACTAAGACAATGAAAGTAACTTGGTTTGACCATTTAACCTCTTTGGGGAAAAAAAAAACGAAAAAAAAAAGAGAGCAAGCACTAAATTGATTACTCTGCTAATCACTAAATTAAGTGATTATGAGTAGGGATAATAACCATCTAGGTTTGTGACTGGCTGAGTAACCGGGTGCATTCATCACCAATGTTTGTATTCGCGTAAAAAGTTCGGATGACATTCTAGACAAATTGTGACTGGCTGAGTAACTAGGTACATGCATCACCAATATTTGTATTCGTGTAAAAAGGTTGGTCCACATGCTGAGAGAGAGAGAGAGAGAGAGAGAATAAGGTTTTTCCCTTTCATCATTTATGTTTTCTTGCATTCGACTTGCTATTCTTCCATGAATGTGATATCGTTGCATGTTTTTTTATAATTGTCCTTCTATGCCTTGACTTGAAATAAACTTAATGAAAAAGTGTTAGATCCCTTTTACATTTCAAATTTGAAGAGATTGCCAGGGTGACTGGTTATTTGTGTGATTTATAAGGATTCTTTCTATGAAGTGCATGTTCTTACTTGTATCTTGATTCGACGCTCCAAAAAATGATAATTTGAACTATTTGGGGATAAGTTGAGAAATAGGAAGAAAGGATTGTGAGAAAGATTGATAAATTGAAACTATTGTATGCTTGAGGACAAGCATTGTTTAAGTGCAGGGGAATTTGTTAAGTTGCATTTTTGTCTTTTTATCCGTTTAATTTTCCCTTGTGATCAATAATAAAAATGCTTAATTATTGGGTTTTAACTTTCATTTTATATTTTGTGAAGCAAATTGAAGATTCGAGCTTATGCAGTTGAAAATCGAGCATTTGACATGTTTGGAGCAAAGATCGCATTCCCGAGGAGACGAGAAATGAAAGAAGAAAATAATTCGAGTGCCGACATGTTTTGACAGTTGTATATTCCTGGAATGTTTTAATTTTTATTTCTTTAATTAGGATAATTTTAGTTTTCCTATTCTGGTAGGACTCTTATTAGTTTCCCAGTTGCATTAGGAGTAGTAGGTTATTTATAGGGAACTAGGTTTCTTTCACAAGGGAGTTTTTTCATTTTTTTTGTTTAGCATATTTTTAGTTTCCTGCACTTTTTCTCTCAAACATGAGTTGCTAAATTTTTCTTCTAACCCAAGGAATTATCGCAGTTTTGGTTCTTCAGTATTTGTGAGATCTAATTGATTTAATTTGTTTTTCTTATTCCTTGAGTATTTATTTATCTTTCGTTTTCATTACGATTATTCAGGTTCACTGAATTTAGGACCCAAATTTGATAGTTTAAAATAATTGTCCTGTCAATTAGAACATTAAATACGTAATTGTTTAATTGTTCTAATATTTGTGGCAAATAACATAGTTATGTGTAGTGACTACATGCATGATATATGTTATGTGGATAAATAATCTAGTCTAAATGAACCCCGCTTGTGTGTTTGTTGGCTAAGGCTGGGTCTCTTTAGTTTTTAATGTTGTTGATAAATTTAATCTTATGAGCGCTTTTTTAGGGTTGTTTATTGATAAGGGAAATAACTAACAAACTTCTCTTAGTCATCGAAATAACAAGAGATTGGTTATTAGGGCGTCTGAGTAACTATAACTAGTCTATTCAAGAAAAGAAGAATTAATCTTTGCATCAATGATCAGATCTGTGAACCAAACTGAGATTTTACCTTATGTTAGATTCCATTTTTATTGATTTCTTATTTTATTTGTGATTTATTTTACTTTTAAGATTCTAGTTTTCATTTTTATAAAAATCCCCATTCTATTTTATTTTATTCAGTAAATTTGAAAGAAACAAAACTTACCAGTCCCTGTGGAATACGACCCTACTCCCACTAATTACAAATCATATTTCTAGAATAGGAATTTATTTTTGTTGGATTCGACACCCATCACGTAGCCATTCCCATGCCATCCCTTTACAACCAAATTCCAAAATTCCTAACTTACATCCTTACTGTTACCCGCATTACCAAAAGGCTGAAATAGAAAAACAGGTGGAACACCTTTTGTAATTAGGATTCATCAGGCCTAGTTCTAGTCCTTTTGCTAGTCCTGCTCTTTCGGCCAAGAAAAAAGATGAATCATGGCGTTTTTATGTTGATTATAGAGGCCTAAATAAGATAACCATCCCAGATAAATACCCCATCCCCAATATAGCCGAATTACTTGATGAACTTCATGGGGCCACCATTTTTTCTAAAATTGACCTTCCCTCGGGATATCACCAAATCAGAGTTCACCCAGATGATATTCATAAGATAGCATTTCGTACACATTCTAGTCATTATGAATTTATTGTCATGCCCTTTGGCTTTACAAATGCACAATCTACTTTCCATGCTGCTATGAATGATTTATTTCGTCCGTATCTTCGAAAGTTGATCCTTGTTTTCTTTGATGATATCCTAATTTACAGCTCAACAATGGAACAACATCAGGAACATCTACGAATTAACCTCCAAACTCTTCAAGCTAACTCGTATTATGCAAATGCCAAGAAGTGTTTTTTAGACAGGTACAGGTCAATTTTCTGGGACGTGTGATTTCTGGAGATGGAGTGGGAGTTGACAGAGACAAAATTCAAGCTGTGATAAATTGGCCCAGGCCTAACAATGTCAAAGAACTAGGAGGATTTGTGGGCTTGACGGGGTACTATCGGAGGTTTGTTCGTAACTATGGGTTGATTGCTCGGCCACTCACGGATTTAACCAAGAAGGATCATTTTTTCTAGTCACCTAAGGCTGATTCAGCATTTCAGCACCTAAAAATAGCCTTAACATCAGCCCCAATTTTGCAATTACCAGATTTCAGCAAGCCTTTCATAGTTGAATGCGATGCCTCCACTGAAGGAATAGGAGCTATACTGTTGTAGGCAGACCATCCAATTGCCTATTTCAGTAAGGGGTTCTCTTTTTCCAACCGTTATAAATCTACTTGTTATAGAGAACTTTTAGCATTGGTGCTTGCTTTACAAAAATGGAAACATTATTTGTTGGGACACCCTTTTGTTGTGAAAACTGATCACTACAGCTTGAAATATATACTTGATCAACGAGTCACAACAAATGAACAGCAAAGACTCATCATAAAGTTGCTTCCTTTCGATTTTACTATTGTATACAAAGCGGGAAAAGAGAATAAGGGAGCTAATTCTCTTTCTAGGCGCCCTCAATCTGTTGATTTTTTTGCTTTGGCCATCACTATGGCACTGGATTTTATTGATTTGCAGGATGCCCTCCCAGTTGATCCTTACACTTCAGCCTTGCAAGATCCCAAATCTTATCCAAATTTTCAAGTGGCAGACAAAAAGCTTTACTACTAGAACAAACTGGTAATTCCTGACAACACTTCTCTTAAGCAAAAGCTTTTATCTGAAAGTCATGAATCGCCATCAGCTGGGCATAGGGGTTACCTAAAAACTCTGAAAAGTTTTTTGTTCAATTTTTTCTGGCCAGGTGACGAAGCATGATGTCAAATTATTTGTTCAAAATTGCTTGACATGCCAACAAAACAAATGCCAAGCCTTAGCACCTGTTGGACTATTGCAGCCTCTACCTATCCCAAATAGAATATGGGAAGATATATCACTTGATTTCATTGTTGGACTTCCAAAATCTAGTGGTTTTGATACAATATTGGTGGTAGTGGATCGTCTCAGTAAATACTCCCATTTTTTGCCCTTATCTCATCCTTTAAGTTCAAAATCTATGGCTAATCTTTTCTGCAGGGAGATAATACGGTTACATAGCATTCCGAGATCTATCCTATCTGATAGGGATGTCATCTTTCTTAGTTCTTTCTAGCAAGAACTTTTTCAGCTAAGCAAAACTCGTTTGCAAATGAGCACTTCTTAACACCCTAAGTCGGATGGCCAAACGGAGGTGGTTAATAGGTGTTGAGAGGCATGTTTGCGTTGTTTCGGGCATGAACAACCTCATATCTGGAGTCAGTTTCTTCCTTGGGCAGAATACTCTTTCAACACAGGATTTCATACTTCTACTGGGACTACTCCTTTTAAAGTGGTATATGGGAGGGATCCATCCGCATTGCATCTATACGTTCCGGGAGAAATATGCATTGGAGAACTAGAAAAACAGCTGCTAACTCGAGATGAAATGTTGAACATTTTAATAGAGAATCTCCTTAAGGCTCAATCCCGAATGAAATCTTATGTTGATTCAAAGAGAAGAGAACTCAGTTTTAAGGTTGGAGATTATGTCTTTTTACGAGTTCAACCATACCGCCAACATTCGGTTTTGCTAAGCGAAGGTATGAGAAACTATCTCCTCGATTTTTTGGTCCTTACAAAATAATACGTCGTGTTGTGCCCGTAGCTTATGAGCTAGAACTACCTGCTGCATCAAAAATCCATCCCATCTTTCATGTTTCATTGCTAAGACAAGCTGAGGGACAAGTTTCAGATTCAACCCCAGCACCCCTTCCCATTAATTCTGATTGGGAACTCAATCTTACTCCTGCCAAAGTTTTAAGTTATTGTTGGATTAAAGAAGGAGGTGTCCAAACTTTAGAGCTTTTAATTCAATGGAAAGGTCGTCCACTTGAGGAAGCTAGTTGGGAGAATTATGACTTGTTTTCTGTTCAATTTCCTTCATTTCGCCTTGAGGACAAGTCATCTTTCAAGGGGGGGATGTACTGATGCAGATCCTTTGCAGACTTATTCAAGAAGAAAATAGAGAAAGTGGGGTGAAGATAAGTTTGTTGACCAAGTCCAACTTGGCAAAATGTTGGGAGTGCACATTCAACACCCAAAGGAAGTGGACTAAGTGGCTTTCTTAATTCACAGCTCCACTCCAACCACTCTCCAACTATTTCTTGCAGATTAGAAGTTTGTTTCCTATTTTTTAGGAGTTTTAGTTTCAGTTTATTAGTATAAATATCTTCAGTAATTACTTTGGATAGGTATCAAATTTGTAATTGCTTTCATTTGGAGTTTTGTCCTCTCCATACGGACAGGTTATTAGTTGTATTTGTGTTAAAGATTCTTGCACAAGTGTTGCTAATAAAGTTCTTTTTCTATTCCAGTTTGCTATCTTTACTTGCTTCCACTTCATACTTTCCCCCTGTTACTATCATATTGATATTATTACTTCATCTAAGGAAAATATCGTGCTTGTGAAGAAAGATTGCATGAGGGGGATACCAAGAAATAAGATTGCTACCTCCATCAATAAAATGATAGCTCCTTTACACTCTTGATTTCAAATAAAAAAATTTAAATTAGGGAACACACAATGAGTAGTGCAATGTCTCACCCAAAGAATAACATGGTTAGCAGATTATGAGCCGTTCATAGTCACAAAGGCAAAGAATTCATTGAATTCAATCTGGTTAGCGAGAACATAGTTACTCTTCCACTATTTTGCTCCCTTCCTGTTCCACTTCAAACAATCAGAATAAATGTCCTCCTTTTTCCGTGCCAGAGACTAGAATTGTCATTAGTTTCAATGTACACAAGAACTAAAAAAGAAGGGGGAGATAGGCGGCAACTACGACTCTTCAACTTTTTTTTAATATTTACCAACGTGGAAAATATTACTAGGACTACAAATTTTAGTCTAATAACATTACTGGATGTCAATTATTCCCTTTAGCTCAATCCTCTCAATTGTTAAAGCATCTAAAACATGTTTTTCTCAAAGCTAAACTGAGGACAGAAACAGAATGCATTTGGACAAAGATTCTATTGCTTATTTCTTACCTAAGGTAACACAATCCAAATGATTAGCACCAGGATTGAAACTCAGCATATTAGCCTTCACATGTTGTGTTGACTAAGTCACAACACCAGATAATTATAGAGCATTTTCTTAGTTAATAACAGCCTCGAATCTAGCCATCCTACTCAGCATAACCTCAATTTTTAAACATCCCATCAATTATAGCCATGACTTTAACAGAAGCATCGGATTTGAGGATCAGGACATACTCAAAATATAAAAGCACGTCCTAAATGGAAAGCAAAACAACAGAATCCGTATGATCAGATCCGCTACCAAATTTCTATCAAAATCAATGTTACAATTTTAAAATAGACAAGCACTTTATCCAGTGAGAAGAAATTTATTTTTCACATAATCCCACAGTAACATCTTAGCATTTCATAGACTCAATCAATTCTTGTAAGGAATTATGTCTACTCCAATTATCATGACCTATAATATGCACATGGTAAGAGGAGTAATATTTTGAATCTCTGGAAGAAAGATGATTGTGAGGGAAAGAATTAATGGACTCAGCTAGTTAACTACCTGATTAAGATCTCTCCAAGACTTCCTGTGCACTGCCCATCAATATATTCTTCAGCATTTGCTAGCTGCCACAAAATACACGTCAACAAAGGAGACAAATAGTATCAACTAGTTCAATAAATTTGCCCAAAGGTTAACACTCAAAGTCTTAGTCAATGCCCTGATTTAACTAAAAAGAAGCCAACCAACTTTGCCTTTATTCTTTGATATTTATTTCATACATATATGTGCAGTTCAATGGGAATTGCAATTGATACCTGCAGGTTCATGTAAGAATCAACTGAGACGAGATAACCTGAAAGTGAAGCCACAAGGAAGACAGTTAGATGCTGAATGCACTGCAAGCATTTGATGACAACAAAATAGAGAATAAAAACTTGTAATTTGCAACAACTGTTTTGGAAAGCCAAATACCTTTATATTCCATTCCCCATTTGAGCTTCACCATTACAGGCTTCCCGGTCAAATTGTTCAAGAAGGGTTTCGGATTAACTGGTACAGTCTGCAAACACGAAAAACATAAAGCATCAAACTAGAATTTGCCAAAACTAAAACTATATCCAAATAATCAAACCCATGTTTCATACTGTAAGCACAGAAAATATCCAGCAAATAGTTTGGATTTTCTGGAAGCAAAGTTCAGTCAGCAGTAAAAATGTGTGAGAGCACTGAATTGCAGTAGGGGTAAATTAAAGGGAGCATCGACTATAGGAAAATACAAAAATCAAAGAGAAGAAAAAGAAGAAATACCACCAGACTTTCAATGATATCAAAATGCAAAATCAACGGTAACAATTATCAGAACAATTGATCAACTCGCTTTCCGTCTATGTTTCTTCCTTTATTGATGTCTTTTTTCTCAGAACAAGCTGAGCAATTTTCAAATTAATCTGAAAACAAATTAGTTCTTCCAATTGTATCAAAGATAAGAAGCGGAACTAACTATAAACAACACTTTGTAGAAAATCACAAAAACAAAATAACCACCAAAAAGACAAAAGTCCTCGCGACCAAAATAATATAACAAACACCATTTCTCTATACAAATAACAAGCTGAAAACACTAATTACCTACTTATCACGTCAAATTTCAAGCATTTCTTAAATACATAATTCTAATGCAGCAAAATCTTAATATTTAAGCACGCAAAGGACACCTAAAAGTACAACCATATTGCCTCGAATAACAGCAAGAATAACTTACGGCCATCGCCGTGCTTCTTGGGAGGATAGAGGCTTCAAAGCGAGGGGGGGAGGGTTTAGGGTTTGAATTTTGGAGATGCAGGAAGGTAGAACCTAAAAAGGGACAAATGTTGGGCATTATATCTATGGGTCGAACGAAAGTCGGATTTGGAGCTCCAGTTTTATGCGTTATGGACTTCAGTTTTTAAACCCAAAGATAGAACAGCGGGTTAGCCCAATTGCGAATGACTACAAGATCTGGGCTGGCCAACAGAAAAATAATTATTTTCGCCCCTACAAACTATTTTTATTTTTGACACATTTAAAACTTAAAACCATTAGCTTATAGATATTTTTTCTGAAAATATGCCGTATTTTTATTTTTTATTTTTAGAAAAACACATCTTTTTAGGTATAAAAATTATATACTAACTAGATTTTCAATATCATACTTACCATAATCATTATTTTCACATATAACATTCAATTACATACTTACTATAATATAAATAATAACTAGGTAGTTGAAAAAATTAACCCCTAAAATGCACTTACTCTCTCTCTCTCTCTTCTTCTTTTCTTTTTTTTTTTTTTTTCCATTTCTTAACCCTTATAACCATAAGGGTAAATGGCACTCCACCCTCCCCCAAAATTTAATTATTTTAGCACATTACCCTTCAAAAATAACTAAAAGGCACTTCACCTCTTCAACTTAGAGTTATTTGAACA
This sequence comes from Jacaranda mimosifolia, assembly GCA_018894105.1. Lineage (NCBI taxonomy): Eukaryota > Viridiplantae > Streptophyta > Magnoliopsida > Lamiales > Bignoniaceae > Jacaranda > Jacaranda mimosifolia. The sequence continues at coordinate 32,754,321 of CM032122.1, read as the reverse complement.
CTTTACAAGTTTACCCCTCCCCCCCCCCCCCAAAATACAATTTATGGTAGATTATGTGATTGGAGAAAAAGGATATTCTTAATATTTTCACTTTTCTTCATATTCCTCAACATATTTGTATGACACTTTACGAAATGTATTATATATATTCCCTTAAGAGGGCTATTAATTTGTAAAGTGCATTTCTTGCTAAACTAATCAATTATGTTTGTAATCGAAAAGTTGAACTAACTGTTAACATAAAAAATATATATGCAGTATGTGAGCACTTCTTTCTCTTTCATTCCTAATCAGCATGACCATAGTTTAGATGAATGACATAATTAATGATTCTAATTCTTTAAAGATGGATTAAATGATCCTAGCATTACTAAAATAAAGCATCATAGGAAAAATTATTTTAGAGTAATAATAAGATTAGCGATTTTGCTTATTTAAGGTGGTTGGTAGTATAATCTTATTAGATGACAAAATGAACTAATCGTTTGAAAATGAATTACAACATAGTCATATGAATGAAAGACTAAAAATATTTTTAACTAAAATACATATACTAAAACTCATTCAGTTGTATTTCAATCAATAATTAATTTTCTAAACAATAGAAGAAGGCAAACAAACTAATTGAATGTAAGAAAAAAAATTAAGAACCCTACTATCCTATTGTTTTTGGTAGATGAATTTCTTTATTTTTGAACTGAAAAATGCAGAAATGATAAGAGTAGTTGGGTTCTTTTTCTTTGAGTGGAAAAATGTGGGAAAAAATGAAAATAACAAAAATAGACTTTTCTTCAATCATATGATTTACTAGAAATTGTATTTGGGTGGGGGAGGGGGGGGAGTGTTTTAGTAAGTCTAAATAAAAGGGGCAAAATGCCTTTTGGTTATTTTTTGGAGGTAATATGCCAAATTAATTAAATTTTGGGGGATGAAGTGCCATTTATCCTAACTATAATTTATGTAATAACTATTATTTACATCCGCCCCAATCTACTTCATTATTTTCATTTTATCATAAATTTTAATTTTGTTGTATAAAATTTTAAATAAATATATTGAAATTAGTAAAGTATCAGTATTGTATAGAGAGATACAACATTTTGATTTACTTTATGTTGTTTAATATTTTAACACATCATAATTTATGTCAAAATTGCTAATATGGATTATCCTTTCATAGTTTATTATTAAACGAAGGCAACATTAACTTCATATTATAATCAATATTTATGTCATTCTACATTAATGATAGGGTCGAATGTCTATATTATATATAAAATACCAGCCTCCTTTAAATATGTTTTCAAGTGTTCTTTATAAAATGCTCCTGCTGTTAACTTTTAATCCACGTAACTATTGAAGTACTTTATTTTCTTTTATTAAATTTTTCATTATTTATTTATTTATTAATTATTGTTATTTTATTTTATCTCAAAATTTCATTTTATCTATCCTAAAATTTTAAATAAATATATTTAAAATATTATAAATTATAATGATATCTACAATAATAAATTAATATTTGATTTACATTAAATTATAAAAAATTTGGCACACATTCAGTGTGTCAAAATTCAATGTGTGCCAAAATTGTTAGTTTCTATAATTGGAGAAGCATCACCATAAGAAAAAATGGAGGGCGCAAATTGCGAACATGTACATAGTTGAGGGGGCAAATTGTTATTTGCCGACGAGAAAAACGAAGTCATACCCCTTCCGCGACTTTGCGCATTAAGCGAAAAAATAAAGGAGAAACCGGTTCGTGATCTCATAGCAAGCTGTACAAACCAAGCAGCGAACCCCCACAGAAAAATCTGATCAAATCAAAGAGAAGAAAATGGCGTTGCAATGGGTGATACTGGCGTACGTTGTGGCGGCAGAGGCCGCGGTCGCGATTATCTTGACATTGCCATCACCGAAAGCAGTAAAGTCTCGTATTGTATCATTGGTCTCGCTCATTCTCCAGCCTTCGCTGTTTATCGTGCCCTTCTCGGCGTTTCAGCTCATGGGTATTCAATTTTCTTTTATTTTCTGGAATTTTTTTGGATTTAGTCTGATTTTTGGGATTTGTTTGTCGCAATTTTAAGTGGCTTTTTTTTTTTTAATTATTATTATTATTATTTTGTTTCGATTGGTGCTAGATATATATTGGAAGAATGAGCATCGGTTGATGTGTTCTGGAGAGACCTGCACTGCTGCTGAGAGGGATCGATATGAGAAATCGGTAATTAGTTTTGGGTCTATTTTGTTTTGTTGTTTGTTGCTTCTTTTGGGTGGTTTTGTTTTTCATAGAAATGATAAAAGTGATTGTTGATATGTGTGAAAATTCGTTATTATATGTGGCAATTATTTCGTTTTTTTGAAAGGATCTACACCCGTTTAAGCACAACAATGGTTTTACATGTACATTCTCGTGTGTTGGGTGGAATCGTTATTGTTTGTGGTTTATACTCTGTAAATCCATATAAAAGAATTCGAGCTTGATCATTCTGTTCTTTTATATTTCTTATACCTGCTTTTTAATTCCGTTCAAAGGTGCTAGTAGATTTTTAACACAATTATGCTTGGAGATTATCTTAAAATGTCTGCAAAGGATGAAATTTTCCCTGTTATGAGATTTGTTCTGTGGTTGTCTATTACCATAGGTGCAAATTATAGTGTATATAAGATTTACATATCAGACACATACGTGGAAATACATAAATTTGAGACTAAAATGCATATAAAAATTTTTGCTTGTTCCTTTCTGAGTTTTTATTTTCCATTTTTTTCTGATTCTCTTGGATTTTATGACATATCTTATTGGTTATGCTAATCTCTTAAATTTTTAATCTTACTGGAAAGACACTAGGCTATCTCTTATTCTTGGACTTATCCTCTGGAAAACTAATTATTTATTTAAAAAGAAAAATGGTGCAAGACGCAAATCAGATACTTTTATGCGTACTAAGTGGTAGCTTAGAAGTTAGCCCTAAACATCAATGTTTTGAAAATCGGACCGGACTGGTGACCGGAGGCCAGTCTGGTCCGGTTGAAGCCTCAAAACCGGTGGTGATCAAAACCGGACCGGTTCAATCGGTTCATTATTTATTTATTTATTTATTTTTTTAAGAAAAAGTAAAAAAGAAAAGAGATGAGTTGAAGATGATGATTAAAGATTTTGGATACGTAATCTTTTGAAACATGAATTTATTTTCTTGAAATTTAATGAAGTGCTAGTTAAATGTGAATACTTATGTTTAATTTGTTATTTTATTTTGTTTAATCTCTCTTAAATTATGTTGAATATTTAGCGTAAAAGAATTTATTTTTACTTAGAGTTAAAGCATGATATAAATGATTACTTAAATTAATGGGAAATATTATTTTTTATTTATTTATAGTTGACTAATTGTGAAGAAGTATTATTTTCTAAAAAACGTGCTTAAAAATAAGTAAGTTGAATTTTTTTTTTAAATAATATTCTTTCTATATCAATTAAAAGTTTTATTTTTTGATAATATTAAAATATTATATATTTATAAAATTAAATATAATTATTACGTCATTATGACATCATACCAGTTCAACCAATGGTCAAACCTGTTGAACCGGTAACCAGTAGCCTTATCGGTTCATTGTCCGGTCCGGTTTTGAAAACATTGCTAAACATTACACTAGTTACGTAATACTTTACGCTTTTGTCATAACATCAGTCGTCTTAGCTTTGTTTGGGAAGTTCCTTCACATAATCAGTTAAATCCTTATGGGATGTCCATAACCACATCCTGTTGGTGAAAAAAATTGCTTGCCATGACACACGGCCATTGCTCTTTTTGGTTTTACCATTTTAGCCATTCAATTTGTTAATTTCTGCTGTTGGCATTGAGATGCAGATCTACAAGGCTCAAAGGAATGCAGTGTTATGTGCTGCTGCATGCCTTCTTTATTGGTAAATGGCTTGCGATTTCTGACTTTGTTATCTGATTTTAGTCGTCAGGCTTTTTCTTTCACTCTTGTTACATTGCCTGTTTTTTAAATGCTGGTTGGCAGGTGCATCTACCGCATCTGCAAGTATTACAGGGAGATTCAAAGCATGGAGGAGGTGGAGAAGAGGTACAAGGATGAGTAGATTAATAAGGATAGATACATAGTACAATGTTTTATGTTCTTGCGACTGCTTTTGTTTCCTGTGTGAGTTGCTTGAAGCTGAATTCGTCGTCATGAGGATTATTGTCATGATTTTTACTGCAATGTTAGAATATAACCGATTTCTTCGCCAAAATTATACTTTGGTTTCATGATATTGCTGTTCTGAATTAATGTAGAATTGCTGCGGTTCATATGGCCTTTAAATGTATTCAGAATAATAAACTTATCCACAATCTGTAGGGCGATTATATTTGTACTGCACAACAATTATCTCTATGTCCAAACATTCCTTTTGATAATTGGATCATATGGTGTTTGAATATATTTGGAGGGTATTTGGATGAGCTTATAAGTTCTTTCAAACATCAGCTTATGAGATATTAAAAAGTGCTTAGTAATTTTTTTAAATTGAAGCTTATAAAACGGAATCTTATAAATTATTTAAAAAAAGATGAAGAGATCTTAATTTATTTTTAAGATCTTAACAATTTTTTTTAATTTAATTATTTTAATTTTAAAATTATCGTTACTAATATTTTATAAGTTTCAAACTTTTATTTTATTCAAGTATTTCAATAATTTCTTTTTTTAAACATATAAGGTCTAACATCTAAACTTCAAAAACATCTTATAAAATAAAAATTTATAAGATTTTTTAAAATAAATTTAGTCAAACACCCTTTTAATAGATATCATATGATTATTCCTCATATTTGTAAAGATTGAAGGACAAAACACAATTGATCCTATGGATTGGGATTTTAGCTTTTAAATTATTTCTGCATTACCTTGTATTTTATATGAAATCACAAATCTTAGTCTTATTTATATAAGAATAACGCATTATCAAAATTTTATATAATAATAAATTTATAACTTGTCCAAATGGTTTACATACATTTTGTTGCATTGTCAAAAAAGCAGTAACTCTAGCTCAATCATATTAGACACACCTTACTATTTATATACATAAAATTATTCATATATTTGTATACAAGATTGATACCCTATTATGGAAATGCAATGGCGTGATAGCCATAATTTCTATTAGCACGATATATAAAAACTGAGAAAAGAGAAAAGAATCCTAAAGTTTAAAGATTGCATTAATTACCAATCACTAAATAAAAATTGGTTCAAAAGAATTAATCTTTCATATAGTATTATACATTTATATATAGTATTATATGTTACTATAAAGTATAAACAAGAAAACGAATGGCAATACATTAGGTGATTAAAAATTTATTTTTCATAATAATATTTTTTATAAATTTAATAATGATAAAATTGTATTTAAATTATCACCATTAGCACTTAGTGATATATATAGTAACAATAAAAATTATCATAAATTATAGCAGTAATTCTTGTTCTCTTTAGGTTGTCACTTGTCATTATATGTGCAATTAGTTGTCAATTATGATGCTTTAAAACATTAATTTTCTCATTATATTAGTTTAATATTGTGATAGAATAAAAGTTATTCTCAAATTATTTATATCATTTGGGGGTAAATTTACTTTTCCCTCGTGTACTACAGAACTAGTATCAATTATATTCCTTTACTGCTAAAACATTCAAATATCCTCCAAACTAAATATATATATACATATATTTATATTTGCATACATATATATATATATATACGTTATTAAGTAAAAATATCCTCACATTAAATAAAAAGGATAAATTCACTTCTTTCACTCTATCATAATTTATACAAAAAGATAACTCTCTCTACCAGTAAAACAAATAGATACACACACACACACACATATATATATATATATTGATAGTTAAAAGTGTCCCTAAATTAAATAAAAAAAAATAAGTTCACTCTATGATACTACCTAATGTAACATAGTAACTATCTCTACTGTTAAATATCACTAATTAGCCTCAGATTTTGTTTAACATTAAATTTATTAAATAAATTATTTCTCATTAATTTCAATATAAATAAGTAATAAAAAATGACTCAACAATAAAGCAAAAATGCATTAAATTTTAAAATGTTGTGTATGTATATGCATTACCTAAACAAGCATCTAGTAAATTATTTTTCACTAAAATAATTTAATTGCATTAATTGATAGATCTTATAAAAAGGTTTTTGGTTTTTACTTTTGATTTTACCTTTACAAAATAATACACACACCTTGTTTACATAATAATAGCATTATTTATTTTATGAAAAAGAAAGGGCAAATGACAAAATCAGTGATCATTGTTAAATATAAAACTATTATATGCAAAAATTATTTAAAAAAAATACACTTTTGTGTATAATATGACAATTATTCTAGATTGATTATATAATTAGCACTTTCATCTATTCAAAAAAATAAAAATCTAATTCAATTTAAAAGGACAAAATAAAAATTCAGCAGATTGGATACAAAGTTAATAATATTTCAAATTTACCCTCTCAAAGATTATTGAACACAAATAAGTCAATTAGGTCACATATGTAGTTTTTATATATCCCACTAACATACCATTTACACTCCATAATATCCATTAAGTTGTTTAAAAACTACTTCCCGCAGCTAGTAGACTTTGGTTTCTATATGCAATAGGTTTGTTTTTATTCTTTTTTATTTATTTATTTTGTGTTCTTTTTAAATGTGTGGTTAATTTTATATTCTCTTTTTTTGCAGGTAAAAATATAAATCCAGCGTCATATTTTTCTTCTATATTTGAGTTCTATTCTTTTTTGCTTCTTTCTTTTATGTTCTTTTCAAAAGTGTGATTTTATCCTCAAAATTGGATGTGTATTACTAAATAAAAAATAAAAATCATTTTATATGCATATGAATTGCGTGCTACTACTGCTAATATGCAAAAAAAAAATAAAAAATGCGTACTACTACTGCTAATATGCAAAAAAGGCCAAATATGTAAATTATTTACTAGCTATATTATTTATAAAAAATAAAAAAAAACGTTCTCTTACTCGTGCTACACAAAAAAATTATGTATATAGGTACCTCTGTAAGGTAAAAAGTAAATCTAGATAAAGTTTTAAAAATTTATTAATAAGTGACACATGTGACCTTTCTCCCTATTAATTTTTGCTATCTCTAGTCTCCAGCCACAACTAATTCTTATTTTCTCCAATCTCTATAATGCACTCCCCTATTAATTCTCTCTCTTCTCACTACTCATAACTTTTTTTGACTTTTTGGGCAAAATAATTTATCTTCATGTATTATTATTTCAATTAACAAAATTAGATTATAAATTATTTCATTATTTTCCTTATAATTGAAAAAAATATTGAAATCTTGTTATACATTGATTTTTTTATTCAATGGTGTCTTTCATAGAGTTTTATATAATCTTTTAATTGTATCGTGATGACAAATAAATTTATTATATAATTTATCAGTTAATTTTTATCATATCAAAATAAAAATATATTGTACTCAGAAAAATACTTATGTGTGTGGGGACTGCGTGCGACGATCACTAGTAATATTTAGTAATTTTGGTACATTTGATGCATGTGTTAAAATTTTTACAGCATATAATAAATAAAATGAATATTACTTATAGTATATAATTAGTTTTTTAAGTAACATATGATATTTATTTAGTTTTTAGTATAATGATATAAGAATTATGATAATATGATAATTAGAATTATAGCATTGGTGAGTTGTAAACAGTAATTACTATATAAATTGTAATTATGATAATTAAAAAAATAAAATAAGGGTGTTTTAGATACATCACATGAAAATGTACCAAAAAGAGTTAGGGTTTGTTCTCTTATGTTTTGGCTATTTTCTAGAATTTTTTTGGGGGGAATGGGTTTTTGGGAGAAAAATTGAAGAATGTGCCAAGTGTTTCTTTTTGTTTTGGGAAAATATGAAAAATGATTTGACAATAAGTTGTTTGTTTCTTTATATTTTGGGGAGAAACAAACTTTACTGTTTATGTCAAATCAATTGCTTTTTTGTTGGGTTTGTAGGATGAAAGTGATTTTTTTATGTAATATATATGTATGTATGTATATTTATAGTTGGTGATGTGTATATGTATATATATGTAATAATTGATATATTATTTTAATAAAATGATGTGTAATTAATTCAATTGGTGTTTGTTTTAAAATTTATATTTTTATGAATTTATTAATAAATATTAATTATTTTTTTATCAGTATAAATATTAATTATTTATGAAATATAACTATATCTTAATTATAAATAAGAGCTAATATCATAATTACATAATAATTGTTGGTATCAACTTATTTAAAAAAATTAATTATTGTACATTAATTATAAACTAATTATTATTTATTCTTAAAATATAATTATTTAACTATTTATTATTTACAATTTATGTATAAATAAAACTTAGTTATTTATATAAATAATATATATATATATAAGACTTAAAAGCGATTCATCAAATTAAAAAAAAAAAATTATATTATATGAAACTAAATCATCTTAAATTATTTATTAAACAAATAAGCATAGTGCTTAATCATACGTGAAATATGAATCATAGTTAATATATACACAATAAGTTATTTAAAGAATTAAATAAATTAATTTAATAAGTTATTTATTTACTTTAACTTATTATTTAATTAATACATTATTCCATAAATAAATTATTTAGTAACAATAAAAAAAACTTAATTTTATAATTTTCTCGATAATTATTTTAATTATATTAATATTAATTTATTAAACTTAATAGATTATTAAATAAATATCACACTATAATTATTATTTTTATAATAATTTAAAATAAATGTGAATATAAATATTTAATGAAGATTAATTTTTTTAATATATCAAATTAAAACATCTTAAATTATTTATTAAATGAATAAATATAATATGTAATTAATACATTAAATATTAAATATAACTAATACATTATTTAATTAATAAGTAATTTAATATGTTATTTAGTAAATAAATTATTTATTAAATTTAATTAATTTTCTCGACAATTAATTAAATTAAATTTGTAAACATAAATTTTAGAAATTTCTAAATAGTAAAATTTTAATATTTTCATATATGTAAATGTGTGTGTGTGTGTGTGTGTGTGTGTGTGTGTGTATATATATATATATGAATGAAGTGAGAGAATGATAAATGAATGAGTATTGTGAAAGATGAAGTGAGAAAATAAGTGGATAAGCGTACTTTTTAGGATGTAGTTTTTTTTTGGGTGAATTGTAAGGAATTTTTTGGATAAAAATTATAATATTTTGGGAAAAAATTTAGGAAATGTGCATGTGTCTTGAAAATTTTTCCCCAAAATATAGGAGAACAAGCATTTAGATATTTAATTCAAGAAGCTTTTAAAATTTTTATTATAATAGTAAAGGGCTTATTGCCCCCAAACAATTATCCCAACCATAATTAGATAGTAATTTATTTAACCCTGAAAACAATTGAAAATCTACCCCATTTTTTTTCTTGCAATCTTCCACCCCCAAACCCGCTTCAGTTAATATCTCTCAGGCTTAACCCCAACCCACCTCGATCGCGAAGCGAACGCGAACGCGAACGCATCCACTCGATAGACAAGAAGATGGAACACGGCGACGATATTGGCGGCGAACATCAGGAGAAACACGATGACGAGGGAAGACATGATGACGAGGTCACAATTTTCACTTTAATTCCCTGGTTACATTTTTTTCTTTTTTTTTTTATTTGAATTATTTGCCATAGATGGTGCGGAGTGACAAGGAACTTGATATAATGGGAGCCTTTCTGTTTTGTTTTGTTTTGTTTAACTTGACGAGGTGAAGTAATTGTTGAAACTGATTCTGCTTTCTTTGTGGTAATTTGTTGTTTCTGTAGAAGTTGAACAATTAATGTTGTGTATAGTATATTTTCCCTTCTGGGACTATAGATATTCTATCAAAAATTGCTATTAACAAAGTTATTTGGTGCAGGAAGCTGTTGCTCGTCTTGAGGAATTTAAGAAATCTGTTGAAGCAAAGATGGCGCTGCGTCAAAGTAATCTGAACCCTGACAGGCCTGGTTAGTAATTTCTTTGAGAGGAACTAAGTTGAATTTTGCAGCTTTCAATAATACCAGGTTTACCTTTTTTGATAACTCTATAAATGGTCACCTAGGTGTTTCAAATGCCAAATCGTTCTACATGGTTGAATACTTTGTGAGGTTACACTAAAAGTGTTTAAAGACTAGCTTGTTGAAATATTAAGAATGCCATAAATTTAGTAAAACTTCTTGAGACTCCGGAATGAATTTGCCAAAATATTCAGTTATCTCAGTCTTCCTTTTGAATTTCTGCTTCTGGACATTGTGGCCTCTGGTAGATATCTTAGTCGTTCACATCTCGAATATATTCATTCCTTAACCTGCACCCAAGCTTGAGATACTGAGATTCTTCCTATCTAGTTTATCAATGATCATGGAAACAAAAAGATCCATAGGTATATGGTGAACAAATTCATACATGAAATATGAATTCTAGTTTTCTAAAATTCTTTCTTATTCTAGGATGTCACATTTAGCTAGCTTCCTGCTTTATTAGTAGTTTATATTTCTCGTGCACCCACCCTCTAGTTCTGTATTTTGCCTCGAGTGGTGGTACTAAGAAACTGTTATTAATTTACTACCTTAGTACCTTCTATTCTTTACATTTTTAATTATCCTGAATATAGAAGGAGGTTTGAGTCATATTGTTCCTCTTCCTTATCACCTCTACATCCGTTCCTTCTTATCCTTATTTTGCTATTGAAAACTTGCCTTTTTTTCCTCCGCCTACCCTGTCAAATGCCAAACGAGAAAAGCTATGGCTATCAAGAAACATATGGAATATTTGTGTGTCTTCTTCTTCTTCTTCTTCTTCTTCTTTTTATAATGTTTGGTGGCCTGTGGGAGAAATATCTCCTTGATAAGCCGAAATTTAAATTTTTCTGAGAATTTTATTTCCTCTTATCTTTTGATTGCTTTATTGCTAGCACCAAACAACTCTTTCTCTGGTTATATAAAGGTTAAGAGGGTTGAGATTTCCATTTCTTCCTCTGCTTGCTATGATTCAACCATGCAACTCTCAAGTCTTTGTGGCCTAATGAGCCTGTACACTTGAGCAGAACTTGTAGAACATGAGGCTTCCTCTAAAAATTCAAACTTCTTTGGGATGTGTTCTCTTGTGTTAACTGTTAATCTGGATAACTTGTCCATTCCAGACTCAGGTTTCCTCAGGACCTTGGATTCTAGCATCAAGCGCAACACAGCTGTTATTAAAAAATTAAAGCAGATCAATGAAGAGCAGCGAGAAGGTCTAATGGACGAATTACGCAGTGTCAATTTGAGCAAATTTGTCAGTGAAGCAGTAACTGCCATCTGTGATGCAAAGCTTAAGGCTGCTGACATACAACCTGCTGTACAGGTAGTTGTTCGTTAAGTTGATTTTCCTTCCAGTTTACTGTTTGTGGAGTTATGATCTTTTTCATGATGTTTCCTGGATTCAATTATTCAAAGCTTATGTGACCTGTGCCCAAGGAAAATGATGTATGGTTATATGTATGAGCTGTGGCCATGATCTCAGAGTGACTGCTTATGGACAGTAGTAACTGTCTAGACCTTTATGATGGCTAGTTTACTGTTTAGTTTCTCTTTTTAATTATCAAAATTGGATATGAAAGGTTACCTGTAGTATGAAAGCTTTCCAATCTTCCTCATGGTTGCATTTGGAATAAAGAAGTTGGATCTGGGAAAGGTTTTGAGCCTTGAAGAATTTCTAATCCATCAATTCTAAAGAATCCACTTGTGGAAACAACAATGATTTGTCTAAGGATTTCAGATTTATGTTTAAGATCAAATTTAAATACAGGGAGTAATGGATATGATTTCAATTGTTTAATCACGAGATGATTTAAAATCCTTCATAATGATCCAACAAATAGCAAATGAATTCTCATTTTTGCAATCTAATGATTAAATTTTTTTTCCGTAACATATCCGTGACCATAGATCCAAATATCTATCAGCTCTTTGCTGCCTTTATGATTGTTTCATTCAGACTTCTCTGAATTCCACTGAATCCTTCTTAATAAGATTCTTCTGGCATCAGATCTGTTCTTTGCTTCACCAAAGATACAAAGACTTCTCGCCTAGTCTTGTTCAAGGTCTCTTAAAAGTTTTTGTGCCGGGAAAATCTGCGGAGGACACAGATGCAGACAAAAATTCAAGGGCCATGAAAAAAAGAAGTACTTTGAAGCTTCTATTGGAACTTTACTTTGTTGGAGTTGTAGAAGATTGTGGCATCTTTGTAAATATCATTAAGGATCTGACTAGCATGGAGCATTTGAAGGATCGTGATGCAACCCAGACAAATTTGTCCCTTCTTGCCAGTTTTGCTCGACAAGGAAGGTTTCTTCTTGGACTTCCTTTAACTGGGCAAGAAATTCTTGAGGAGGTACAACTCACATAATTTATTATTGTCATTCTATATAAATCTTGTTGTTGGTCACTTGGTCTACTTCTGGTGTTGTCCTGAGGTGTCTGATTAACTGTTTTTTTACAAATGATGAATGTGCTTCACCTGGATTAATGTTCATTAATCAAGCTTGTTTTGAATCGGAGACTGAAATGTACTGTAAGATTTCAAGTACCCACATGATATTTAAAGATCGATACTTTATGCTTAGATTGGACAAAGCTAAAAGTTATTCGGTATTCATTCCTTTAGACGATCAGCCTTTTGATAAATGGTGAACAGGCAGGTCTAGGCTAAGCAACATCTTTTCTTTTCTTGTTATATATTCTATTATTTTCTGAAAAACAAGTCTTACTGTGGCTGCTCTTTTTTTCATGGATCTGAATTTAAAGCATTATCTTTTCCTAATTATACAAGATGAGCAGTGTCATCTCCCAGCAATGTTGACAGATGCACAAAACTATCACTGGTTGAGTTGGCTATTGACTCAAATTTCGCAGACTATGACTGGTCAGGATTGTTATTTCGGTCACCAGAAAGCTTTCTTGTGTTTGGCTGACAGCATGTTTGTGGAGTCTTGACTGCACAAACTTATATGCTTGCTATGGAATTTTAAGTTTATATAATTTGTTAATCATTTTGTTGTTTTGTATTGATTTGATTGTGTTGATGTCAATATCTTTTACAGTTTCTCAAGGGCCTTAATATTACGGCAGATCAGAAGAAATTCTTTCGGAAAGCATTTCAAACTTACTATGATGCTGCTGTGGAACTTCTTCAGGCTGAACACGCCGTAAGGACTTTAGCACCTTTATGGAGTTGAATTTTGGTGTCACATTCCTCTTTATTTGTTTATTTTTATTGTAAAATGTGATCCTTTATGGATGCCCTAATTATTTAATCCTTTGTCTTTTTAATTCCTGAATGGCAGTCACTTCGCCAAATGGAGCAAGAAAATGCGAAGATTTTGAATGCTAAAGGTGAATTGAGTGAGGAAAATGCCTCTTCCTATGAAAAGCTGCGGAAATCATATGACCATCTAAGTCGTGGCATCTCATCGTGAGTTAATCATGAACATGCACTTCTAGACTTGTGTATTTGATATTAATATTTTAAGATGCTTGTTTATTTGCATCTATCATTAATTTTTTGTGTCCGGTACCCGTACTTGTTTCTGCACTTCTATGGTTTTTCACTTTTCCTTTCAGCTATCGTTCAAATAATTATTATTTTTTCTTCTGCAGCTTAGCAGAAGCACTTGATATGCAACCTCCTCTGATGCCAGAGGATGGTCACACAACCAGAGTAACATCAGGGGAGGATGTTTTATCTCCTGTTGCTGGCAAGGATTCTTCTGCCCTTGAAGCCCTGTGGGATGATGAAGATACTAGAGCTTTCTACGAATGCCTTCCAGACCTCAGGTGGCTGGTTTATGATTGAATCTTTTTCACTCTTGCTTAAATTAAATGATGTCAACTGATTTTTTTTGGTTTCCTGTTTAGAGCATTTGTTCCTGCTGTGTTGCTTGGAGAGGTAGAGCCAAAGTTGAATGAGCAATCTTCAAAGACACAGGAACAACCAACTGTAAGACTTTCACCTTGATTTTATTTCTGTACTAATACTTGTTTGGTATCTTTCGAAGTCACTCTTGTAACTTCCTCTTCTGGTTTTTCCTGTAAGAAGAAATTTCTTAAGTTATCTTTATGACAACTATAACTATAGTACCTATTATCTTGGGCTGTTACTTTGCTTCTTTACTAGCAAGCTTCATCAAGAATGTATTGAGGAATAACTCTTTCATGCTCCAAAGAAAAGAAATTCAAGTGCAAGTCCAATCTTTAAAAGAAATAAGAAGTCTTAGCTATATTCTTTTCTGAATATATGCACAAGCTGCTTGAAATATACTCTTGTTAGTATGGTGGGGGTTTTCAAATTTGATTTCCTTCTCATGGTATAATTAGGTGACCAAGAAGAAAAATCCTTTATTCCTATATGACACGTCTATGATCCTACTTAAGATGCATAAGATGCTTCTTGAAATTAATAACAAATGGTTCGCACATTTTGGTTTGTCATGTTATTTGCAATGTATATTGAGATTCTATAATAACTATGGTCTTGTCTGCTGACATGGGTTTATCTTTGGAAGGATACGACTCCTGAATCAGACAAAGGTCAGATTGCTACACAAGAAAATCCTGAGGTTTCTACTGATTCTGGAATTGTACTGGAGGATAAAGATGGCAAAGATAAGGATAAAGAAGAAAAGGACAAAGAGAAGGCGAAAGACTATGACAAAGAGAAGGGAAAAGAGAAGGATACTGAAAGAAGAGGAGAAAGTGAAAAGGATAAAGCTAAAGGTCTTGATGGAACAAATCTTGAAGCTTTGTTGCATAGGCTTCCAAGCTGTGTGAGCCGCGACCTGATTGACCAGCTGACTGTAAAGTTCATCTTTCTTACTCAAGCTTTATGCAACTTTTCTTTGTAATCTTTGCAACGAATAGATGTTAAGATGAAGCTCTAATTATGAGTCACTAATTTTTCAGGTAGAGTTTTGCTATTTGAATTCCAAGTCCAATAGGAAAAAGCTTGTGAGGGCTTTGTTCAATGTTCCAAGGACATCTCTGGAGCTGTTGCCATACTACTCACGCATGGTTGCTACACTGTCAACTTGTATGAAAGATGTATCTTCCATGCTCTTACAGTTGTTGGAGGAAGAATTCAACACTTTAACGAATAAGAAGGTGACTATAGCAATTCACATGAATTATGTTCTGACTACAATGATTCATGTCAGATATATATTATTTTATCGTATTGCAGGATCAAATGAATATTGAAACAAAAATCAGGAACATTCGATTTATTGGAGAACTTTGCAAGTTTAAAATTGCCTCTGCTGGCCTGGTTTTTAGTTGTCTAAAGGTATGAAACAAGTATATTTCACATGCGTGGAACTCTCTCTCTCTCTCTCTCTATATATATATATATATATATCACATGCCAAAGTTATGCTTTTATTGGTGACGGGGAGCTTATTTGCCTCAATAATTATGTGTTTTTCCCCCCCCTCTTTTTCTCTGCTAGCTATATTGAGTCTTCTCTCCCATCATATGATGCATTGTAGATTTTTGTTTTCTAATCTCGCTAAATACAATGCAGCCAACTATTGGATTTTTGGTATATGATGCCTTCTGACTTCTCTTTCGCTTTATTGTTGAACTGATATACAATTTTTTTTTTTTTTTTTTTGAACTGATCAAACTCTAGTAGTTCCCTTTGGAACTCATATCTGTCCAGTTAGATTATTAGGTGGGTCTGGCTGAGACAGTATTTCCTGCTCCACTAGCTGACAGTTATCTGATTTCAGGCTTGTTTAGATGATTTCACTCACCATAACATTGATGTTGCTTGCAATCTCCTTGAGACTTGTGGTCGGTTTCTCTACCGGTCCCCTGAGACCACTGTACGCATGTCGAACATGTTAGAGATACTGATGCGCCTGAAAAATGTCAAAAATTTGGATCCCCGTCAGAGTACCTTAGTGGAAAATGCTTACTACTTGTGTAAACCGCCAGAAAGATCTGCACGGATCTCCAAAGTTCGTCCTCCTCTGCATCAGGTAGTTCTGCTAAGTATAAGCTATTATGATTTAGCTGTGTTGCTGGAAGATGGTTTTGACCTTGTATATGGTGTATTCCACAGTATATCAGGAAACTACTTTTCTCAGATCTTGATAAGTCTTCCATCGAACAAGTGCTGCGGCAGTTACGTAAGCTACCTTGGAATGAATGTGAGGCATACCTTTTGAAATGTTTTTTGAAGGTTCACAAGGGAAAATATGGTCAGATTCATTTGATTGCATCACTCACTGCTGGTCTGAGTCGCTATCATGATGACTTTGCGGTTGCTATTGTTGATGAGGTCAGTTGTTCAATATCTGATTGTATTGTCAAATGTTTTGCATCATCTTTGAATTTATGCAGATTCCGTTGTTAACAATTGGATTAAATGGAAAGAAGATATAGTGAGGTAGTATCATCCATGTGGCCTTTATATCTGTCTTGCATGTGACACCACAAACTGGAGATGTTCGTCCTATACCTTCATAAATTTTAAAACTTTTATCATTTACAATGCTGGTGCAGCTATATTGTGTTACCTTATAAATAACTTATATTTGACCAGGTTCAATTCAGAAAAAACCATGCATTGCAATCTTTTAAATTGCTTTTTGTGACCGTTAAGAAGAATTAAGTCACTGTCAGTTTTATCAGGGCTTATGGCTCTGGAATTTCTTCTTGTTTATGGATGAATGAATTGTTCAGTGGTTCTGAAAAAATGAAGTATCATTGCATCTTTATCATGTGTCCATCCTCAAGCTAATTTGTTGTTGCCATCTATGATGTTTTTAATGTGTAGATTTGGATGCGATTGTAGTGAGCAACAGTATATACTTTTTTGTCGAAGCACTTGGATATTGTTGTGGTTCTGCATAGATATGAGAATTAAAAGTGAAATAGATAAGCGAAAGGGAAAATTAATACCCAAGGAGTTCATCACTTGGGAGACTTGGTTTGTCTGTGCCTGTGCTTTGCCAATTATGGTGTTGGTTTTCATCAAATAAATCAGAAATATTTATCTTGAATTTTGAGTATATGGTGTCAATTTGTTCATATGACAATGTTGTTTTGCACCATTTTGATGTAATTTACAGTTGTTTCCTAACGAAATTATTTTTGCTGTGATCTTGCTTGTTGTCAGTTTATGATGAATGGTTGCTGTGAATGTCGCATGTACCTTAGGTGAATTGTGAGAAATTGGACTATGATTGCTGAAACATTTTGTTTTAGGGGAATCATACTGAGATTGCAATTCTGTGTTTCCATTCAGGTTTTGGAGGAAATTAGACTGGGATTAGAGTTGAATGACTATGGAATGCAGCAACAACGCATAGCATACATGCGTTTCTTGGGGGAACTGTACAATTATGAACTTGTAGATTCATCTGTTATTTTTGATACCCTCTATCTGATTCTTGCTTTTGGCCATGGGACAACAGAGGTATTGATTTATCACTCGCTATGATAAATTGCTCATTTTTTAAAATTAGAATATCTAATGCGGTATAAGTGCTTAGTCATTTGTGTTAAATGCCTGAGTTCTCCTTATTTCAGACATCAATGGATTTAATTCTAGATGACCTTTTAAAAATATAATGTTGATTGATTATTTTTGGAGTTGCATGCCACCACTACCTACAGAATTCCTACAGAATTTTGCCTGTTTTGGTAACTCTTGCAGTCATTTTTTTTTCCCACCAACTTTTTCTTTAGTTATCGACTATCAGGTGTTACATGCATAACAAAATGTCAATCTACTAAGTTGTGGTGTCCTTTTCTTAAGCATCCAGAGTTATTTGACCTCCAATCTAGTTCATAGCGCCGTATTAGTTTCAAAATTCCTAAAGAACACAAGACCATGGTGGTTTAGGTGAGAAGAGAACCATATACTAGATGCGTAGATTTTAAAATGATGAAATTATGCATTACAAGTATAGAATAATGATTTGACTGTTTCATTTATTTATTTATTTTATGCTATTGCATGACATGCATTGGGTACCAGTGTTGAACAATTGGTAGCTGGTTATGCATATGAAATATTTATGCATCAAGAAAATATAATGCTTAATTGCAACAAATTGCTCTATCTTATATGTTATAATAAATGGCTAATGTTATCTTGGTGAATGTGAGATTTGTGATTGCAAAGGTCGGTTGTATGTGCCTTATTGATAAGAGAAGTAGTTGAACTGATGCATATAATAAGTCCTTTGCAATTTTTATAACTGGATTCAAAATTTGTGTTGAATGCCAGTTCTGTTTTATGGGATTTTCAGCATTTCTTTCTTCAGTGCCATAATTATCCTGCTATTTTGCTGTTGTTATACTTGATTTTAAGCAATATTGATGAGATGCTTTATTATCATGATGATACTAGCAAGATATATTGGATCCTCCAGAGGACTGTTTTCGTATCAGAATGGTTATCACACTTCTTGAGACCTGTGGGCATTATTTTGATAGAGGTTCATCAAAGAGGAAGCTTGATCGGTTCTTGATTCATTTCCAAAGGTACATACTGAGCAAAGGTGCCCTTCCCCTGGACATTGAGTTTGATCTGCAGGTCAGTATCTAATTGTATTATTTCCTTTTTTTTTCTCCCTTTTGATTGTATTCAAGTTTGAACTATTTATCTCACCTGAATTGCATTTTTCCAGTCATATCAATAAATGAATTTAGGATAGATACAATTTGTAAATTGTTTTATTTAAATGGAGGTGGTTTTGTATCTAGAAGAAAAGGAAATTGTGGATTGTTGGTGGAATGAAATGAATGTCATGATTTACGTTGAATTTAGTGTTGGGTTTCAAGATTGGTTTGGTTTCAACCTACATATTTGGATCTGGATGCCAACTGACTGGGATTGGCAAGAGTAAAGGGTAAAAGTCTTTCCAGAATTTAGGATATTTATAGCTCTTTTAAAGGACAAATAAGTAATTCTGCAGAGAACTTTTTTAAAGGTCATTGGTTGAAGGGGAGGTATATGTAATTTCAAAACTTAAGAAGGTGGTTTTTGTAATTTACGTATTTTGGCCAAACCTCAAGGAAGCTGAATGTAACATCCCATTAATATATGCTGATTCTTGCACTGGTTACACAAACTTGTAAAGTGTACAGAGATGCTCTTTGTCCTTTGACGTCAGGAACCTTAGATGATGTCAAGCTCTCCAGTACTTTATGTGGTGGTGTTAAATTTGGACTTTTTTCAGTCGGCGGTATTAGTTGTTAAAATCAATGAAAGTTCTTAATCACCCCATCCCCCTCCCCCTCCCCCCACCCCCCCAACACACACACACAAAAAAGTGGAAGAAGAAGAAGAAGAAGAAGAAGAAGAAGAAAAAGAGAACAAATGGAAAGTAGGGACACTTGGCTATTTTGGCTTTGGAATGCTTGTTATTCGTAATATGTCACGTGGCTAATGTCTTTTCCACCCTTCCTTCTTCAATATAAATATGCTGTTGGATAAGGTGTTCTAGTGTGAGCTGACTTTATCTGAGATTTTTTCTGACCATCTGTAACTGAGTAGGTTGGAAATGCATGTTCTGATCAATGGTTTATCTCATTGCTATAATTTGTTACTGCTCTTTTTCTCCTTTTCTTTTATTTTCCTTTTTGTGTGTGTAATATTTTTTGGATTATTACCTTTCTCAGCTGAGGTTAAAAATGTAAAAATTTTCAGGACTTATTTGTTGAATTGAGACCAAACATGACCCGATATTCATCAATTGAAGAGGTTAATGCTGCTCTAGTTGAACTTGAAGAGCTGGAGCGTAGAGTTTCAACGGAGAAGGCTCACAATGAGAAGTATTCAGATCCTGAAAAACCTCCTCGCAGGACGAGTTCTAGCGTATCTGTGAATGGACAAAGTCTTGCAAATGGCATAGAGGAAAATGGTGAATTGCATGAAGATGTTGTTGGGGATACGGATAGTGACTCTGGGAGTGGCACCATTGAGCACATTGACCATGATGACGAAGAAACAGATGGAGAGAATCAAGATGAGGGCTGTGAAAGTGAAGATGATTATGATGACGGAGGTGATCCTGCTTCTGATGAAGATGACGAGGTACATGTTAGACAGAAGGTGGCAGAGGTAGACCCTCAAGAGGTGGCTGATTTTGACCGTGAATTGCGGGCCCTAATGCAGGCAAGATTTAGGAATTTGTTTCTAATATCATTATTCATGTTGAATGCTCATACTTCTGTATCCCTGCCCTACTGTACTTGGGGCAGTGTAAGCAGAAGTTATCTTTTTGGTCCTTTAAGTAATGAATCAAATGGTAATGTTACAGAAACTAATATAAATCATTAAATGGCTGCAGGAAAGTTTAGATTCAAGAAAACTGGAGTTGCGCTCTCGCCCAACAATAAATATGACGATACCAATGAATGTGTTTGAGGGCTCTGTCAAGGAACACCACGGAAGAGGAATCGAAGGTGAAAGTGGTGATGAGACAACAGATGAAGGAAGCGGAGGAACTAAAGAAATCAAGGTGAAGGTCCTTGTGAAGCGCGGCAACAAGCAACAGACGAAACAGATGTATATACCTCGCGATTGCTCTCTGGTGCAGAGCACAAAACAGAAAGAAGCAGCTGAGCTCGAAGAAAAACAAGACATAAAACGGCTCGTCTTGGAATACAACGACAGAGAAGAGGAGGAACTGAATGGAGGGACACAACCACTAAACTGGACTCAAAGTGGTGGTGGAGGCAGAGTTTCAAACAGGGGACACAATAGAAGTGGTGGATCAAGACATCGGCACATTTATCATTCAGGTGCTGGGGTTTACTATGGCAGGAGAAGATGAATTCTTCCACAGGTAATTTAAAGATTTGCAAGAGAGTTGGAAGTCACATAAGCTATCAACTGACTGGTGGGCGAGTTATCTTTGGCCGAAGAAGTGCTCGTAGCACTACGAGTTATCTTGATATCGATATTGTTAATATGCGATGGGATATGATAATCAATCATTGAATGAGGTGGGTAGGTTCTGAATGATAAGTGTTGATATGGTTTGTGTAAGAGTGCTGGAGGTTATCCTGTGTTTGGCGTTTGTAAACCCAGTATTGTGTCATTTGGAGGGACTGCTGGGAGGCAATAATGCCTTACGATGTGTAATTATATATGAATGTTATTGCTGATATATACATACGTTTAGCCAATTTGTTGGGTTAAGACGTATTGAGCGACGTTCTTCTTTCCCGTTGAACTGCTCGACAGTAAATGGTACATTTATTTTGTCATCTGGGGCTTTCACTAACTTAAAGAATATTTTAAATTTATAATTTCTTTTTTTCTTTTTCTTTGTTGTTTGGTATTCCTATAAGTGATGGGACTAAAGATAAATTTAAATAAGAACTTTCGCCTTGAATATGTGATATAAGATAAAATAATAAGATCCATAATAAGTTAAAATATCTTTTTAATAGCACACTTCCATGAATGAAAATCATCTCACATCACAGCTTCAACACATTTTGTTTTCATACAAAATTAACACAACATATTTTTTTATTTTCACATGAAATATGACAAATTGAAATTATGAAAATAAGACCAAATAAGTAGACCTGGCAATTGGGTATCCATGGGTAACCCAACTACGGGTACCAACGGGTTGAGTAAGTTTACCAACGGGTAAATTTACCCGTTTTTTAATGGGTAAGAGATAGGGGACCTGTTAGCCATGAGGATGGGTAACAGGTAACCCGCGGGTACCCGTAATTTTTTTAAAAATTTTATTATTATTATTATTTTATAATATTTAAAGGTAAACTTGATGTTACTCAAATATTAACTAAATAAAACTACAAAAAAAAAAGACTATAAATTTCAAACATTAAATTGAACAAATACCTAAAGCATAATAATAATATTGTAGTTTAAAACTTATATCTTAAGTATTTAAAATATACCAAATTTAAAATACATCACATTCAAAAGTTCAAACTTAAATTCTATTACATGCCAAAGTTTTTTAAATGGAAAATTTAAATATCAATCAAACATTATTGTTCTTGTGGAAAAAGATGCTGTATCTATAAGAATATGCACAACAAATTATTTTAGGATATAATTTAATTTAATTTGCTATAGATTTTTAATTTATGAAATCAAAAATTAATATTTAGATTAAAAATATTTATATGTAAATATATATAAATATATAATATATATTTATATTTATATATCATATATAATATATAATATATATATAAATAAATAAAAATATTTACGGGTTGCCCACGGATACCCGTTGGTTGGGCCAAAAGATGGCGAGTAAATTTGAGTACGGGTAAAATTACCTGTAATATTTTGGGTAGGAGAAACAAGGCCCATTACCCGTATTTTTTTGGATACCCATGAGTACCCGCGGGTATGGATTGAATTTTGACATGTCTACAAATAAGCATTAAGCTTTTCAACTTTTCTTACAAATATGTCCAACTTTTACAATTTCAAATTTTTATTGTTTTTCCCAAAAATCCAGTATTACACTTTTCACAAACATGCCTCTAAACACTTCTATGATGTTTATATTACAATTTCTCAAAAAAAATTGGAACACCAATGTGCACTGCATTATTTGGCAATTGAAAAAACAAAAATATTTTTGTATTCCCAGGCCCATTGCCCAATACCTGATGTTATACAAAGTTGAATAAGTTCTGAATTAGAACCAAGATTTAGGCTTCATATGCTATAATCCTAATACGCCCAACCACCTGAGTATTCTTGATGTGCAGAAGATATCACAAAGCTTGAGCACACTTAACCTCAAATACCAGTAGCTCAATTTTCAAGCTTTTAAATTCCATAAAAACATCTTCGCCCCTCATAATTACAAGAGGGATCGCTCAAATTTTTAGCATATCCTGCCTATCAATGGTCAGTGTCAGTGTCAAAATATTCACCTAATAATCAGACTACAAAATGTTGGCATCAATAGTAAGAGATGGTGTATAGAAGCTTCCTGTGGTTTTGCCTCTCAAAGTTTATGATAATATCGTCGATGGAATCCTCCCAATTTTCAGTATTCTCTAGCTGCATATAATTCCAAAAATAGTGAGCAGTCAAAAATTACTGTGTCGATTTATTGTTGAGCAGAGAGAAAATATACCTCTTGGCACAATTGTAAAGCAAGCCTACCGCCTATAGCTGCTTCCTCATGGTTATCTTTTACTTCCAAGTTGATGACTAAAACAGGCTTCAAAAGAACATGACTCCGATTATGTAGATCTGCAGCATTTTCCGTGGATATTGAAATGATTATAAATCAAGAAAGCTATAACTATTGAAATAGGAGCTGCTTAAAACTGGAGCTACATATGGGGTTGCATCCAAGTGACTCAATGAGTTGGTGCACGTGAATGTCACAAATCCATTAAAGAAAGAACGATAGCTTGACATGAATTCCCTACTGTCTGGTTAAGCATAACATGCAAGAATGACTAACTTAAAATGAAAGTTCACAGCCAAGATTAAATAATAAGCATTGATTGATGCAATGCTCGAGTTTGTGCCATGGAATGTACACGATATTACATAAGCAGTTATTCCATCAGCATATTGAAGCTATTAATTCCTTGGAAGATCTCTTTGTTTTATAAGACTATTCAAGCTTGACAGCCCAACACCACCACAATTGCCCAATTCCACCTTCAATTATACTATCGGACAAGATATTATGTCAATGGTGTCGGTGGCACTGACCAACTATCAATGGTGGCGGCTTGGAAACCTATAATGGCACCATGAATCTAGTCATGGTGGAGGTGGCAATGCTGGTAGTGCCTACTTGAATGAAAAGATTAAGTTATTTTGCATGCCTAGGACTAAAATTTTGTAGCAAATTCTTTGAAAACATTGTTCCTTAACATTGAGATAAAACTTTTCGTGCAATTTCTGAACCTTGGGCAAGTTGCAACTAAATACGAGCAATTCCAAACTATAGCTTCATTCCAACAGTTGATAATGAACTAACAGACGAGAAATACCAAACTATAATTACATTCCAACAGTTGATAATGACTAACAGATGCTATCTAATAGAGTAAAGATTGACAAAGATGTCCATAAACAGACAAACCTTCAACAACCATATCAAAAACTTTTTCTTCAAATGTAAGTACCACATCAAAGGTACCGTCCGCTGCATTTTCTTGCCAACGCTGAGGAGCAGTTTTTACGGCTAAGTTCCTCTTGAGCATTGGTAATATTCCGTTTCGACGATATCTGTAAAATTTCAACTTGTGAGACTGAAATGTATGAATTCACTGTCATATTGATGATAATCGGGTAAGAAACTTCACAGCTTTTGATCTGCGTTGCATGACGCATCACATTCACATATGTGCACTATCCCTAATAAGCCAAGGGCAAGTAGTCAATAGCGTACATCAGGAAGAATCATTCTTTATACCTCTTCCCCAGGACCCCGACTACTAAAACCAAGCATTTGCTTCACCAATTATAACCAATGGCAGATTTGAAGCTCCCTGCCAATTTACTTTAATGTCTATATCTAAAGGCTAACTTTAGAAGAATCATTCTGTACATCTATACAGATCCCCTCCACCGCCACACCCCAAACCTTATTTCAATATTCACTAGTAATGATTAAATCCATTTCTTTTTTGGTTTTGTTTGTTTACAAGTAGTGATCAAAATTTTAATTGTATCAATCTGAAAAATTCTATAATTTTAATAGATTCATTCGTAGAGATTCTATGATTTTTACTGAAGTTTTCATATGTTTAAAACCATTATTTCAACATTACGTTGAGAGCAGACTTTTGTTTTCACACAAATAGTAACAATATGATTAAATTGCAAAGAGTAACGATTAAAATAGCATGCATTAACCAAGGCTTTGTGAAGACTCATTACTTTAATATAAAAATTTTCTATGATGCTATCTTTTGAGACTGTATATTAATTATTTTTACCAATCTTATGACAAAATGCATTTCTTTTATGTCCATCTATTAGGGCCGAAAAAACTCTCTTATATTTCTTACTTAAAGCTGGATCACCCCTTTACTGTTGAATCCTGCATCCATCACTGAATATAACTATAGGAGATAATAGTTTATGCAATTGTTCATCATATAAGTTATGCTGTAATTTCCAACAGACCACCAAATAATCAACGATAACTAAAAAAATAATTACTACTTACGCTCTTATTGCACTGATGAGGGGTGATTATTTCTCGATTTGGCCTCACACAATAAGTTGGTCTTTCAATGGTATCACCTAAAAAAAAAACGTATACAAAACCTAGAAGTATCAAGGTGATTTCAATTCTCCTCTGCTTACTTTCTTTCTTCTCTTCAGTCTTCACAAAAATTTCATTTCCTTTTTAATCCCAGTTTTCTTAATTTAGTTATCCTCTGCCATCTATCTTCTTTTTCTCTTTCACCTTTCATTCAATTAATTCTTATTCAAAAATCTTCTCACCAAATTCATTTATACAAAAATCATCTTATCAAATATTTTTAAGCACACACGTCGAATGAGCTTGCTTCGCCAAATAGTAATTGATTAGAAATATCAGTGTTGTAACAATCCTCTTTAATACTTTATTTCAACAAAGCACATCCCATCTTTAATACTTTACAGATATCTGCAGCCTCATTTTCTTATACTCCCACACAAGCTGCAGTACGCTCAACAGCAATATAAAGCAAAATTCTTAAACATATATCTGCTAGATGTTATTTTAGCAACTGCAAATTCAAGATTCCACAGAAACATTTTAAAAGAAAAAGGCAACAAAATAATGCCGTAATGCACCCAAACTACAATATTTAATAGCACGCTTTCAAAATTCCGAAAAAAAGAAATAAAAGAAAATCGATGGAAATGTAAACACAAAATTGAAAGCTTACAATTCGGGGTCTTTGCGGCGGAGGTCCTCGAGCATGTGCTTATAGGGGGTTCCAAAATCATAGACATTGGGTTCTCTGAGGGAGGGACCAGGCAGCTTAACGTGCTGCCCAGTGCCGTAGGAGGCCACGTCGAACCCTTCTCTCTTCAGCAGCGCGTGCGCCTCCATGCTCCGGTTCTGATTCGACGAGCACACCATCGCGTGCCGGAGTTTCATCTCTATCGTTCACAAGTATTCGCTCGATTAACCTAATTTTTCAACAAATCAAATCCTCTCTCTATGTATATGTGTGTGTGTGTGTGTATTGAGAAATAAAGAGAGAAACCTTTGTCTGAGAATTTTGCAGTGTAGACTGTAGAGTTAAAGCAGGAAGAGCACAGAAAGAACTAAGAAGAAGAAGATGATGAAGAAGAGATCACAAGGCCCACTGGGCCCAGTGGATATTTTCAGAATAGCAGCCCAGTTTAAGTTATTGGATCTGGGGCTTATCTGATACTCACAAAAGGGGCAAAGCCCAATTTTATTTATTTGTTTATTTTGTTTCTTGAGGATGTGAATTGCAATGTTGTGCTCAATTTCTAATATTCTTTTTCTTTTTTAATTTCTAAAATTTGGTTATTGTTTTAGTTATTTGTAATATGGAAATTATCAAATAATATTATTTTTGAATGGTTGACAAATATCTATATTGTTAATAAAGCAACAATTTCTTTTTTATGTATCTTCGAGTGATTTACCTAAAGCCTTCAATTTTAGTGTTCTAATCGAAGAGTTATACATGCCGAATGGACTTTGGCCCAACTACATAAGTCTCACACTTTATGTGTGAGGTGCGTGCGTATAAATATTAAAAAAAATTAAAAATTGAAGAGTTACACCTCTTGGACTTATTATAGTAAGTCCAATGCACTAGGTAGTGTAGTGGCACACATGTTGTGCCAGTGGATGTAGAAGATATAGAAATATGTGGTGCATGGATTGTGATTCATAAGATCTCATAATATATTATTTCACATCGCCCGCCCCTTCAATAATTTCTGGACTAACTAAATATATAGAGTAACTACTATGTGCAATCCCGCTATTGTCATACTACCACCTTATAGTCATACAATCACTTACAAAGTTTATAAAATATTTTTTTATTTTTCTATAACTTTTTCCATCTTTTCGACCTTTTAATGAAGGTATGTTCTCTCTCATCTATATTATTTTATCCGTACTATGAATAAATAACCAGTTGTCTTCTTGTGTGTTTTTTAGTATTATACCTAAAACAAGCTCATTAATTTATCTTTTACTAATTTAATTCTCATAACTACATAGAGTAATTACTATTTACAACCCCTTTTCCACTTTTACCATTTTATAATCCGACAACCGTTGATGAAATTTATATAGTATTTCTATTTTTGTACCACTTTTTCATCTTTTCAACTTTTTGCTACGGGGTATGTCTCTTACAATTTTATTTTATTTATTTTTATTTATACACACGCATGCATACCAGCAAAGACGGATCTTGACTGCGCCCCCCCCCCCCCCCCCCCCCCCCCCGCACCATTTTGATGAATTTTCTTTGATTCAATGTACATTTGCTTCCTCCCACGGCCATGACTCCTCATATAAATATATATATTTAGTTTTGTAATAAGTTTTAGTTTATATATATTTAATTACTTAATAATAATTTTTATTAATTCTTTACCTATTTTAATTTTGAAATATTTAAAGCAAATTTTTAGGCTCATATTTCAATTAAATAATTTACAATTAGGAAGGGCACTTTTATTTTATTCGTTTGAGAACATATTTATAGGGATTTAGCCAAAAAAAATCTTTTACAATTTTATAACAACTCATAAAACAATTAAAATATCTCCCTTTTGACTCAACGAGATTGAAGCAAAGAGACAAAATAATTATGGACAAGCTTAATACCATCGATTCGTTTTTCAAGAGAAAAGCTACTGATAATACAAGAGTTGGTGAATCATCTTCTACTATGTCATCAACAATTCAATTCAGTAATGAAGAACACATCAATATAAAATTTCAAGAGTGGAAAAAGATGATGTTTCTTTATTAGAAAAATATCTGGGAAAGCGCTTACCAATTTGGCAATATAATACTGACCAACGGGATAAAATTTGAAGATTTTATATACCAAGTGGATCATATCAGCCTGTTCTTACTGATATGAAAGAGAGACGCGCTCAATTTCGATGATATGTATTTTGAATTCATAGATTATAAAATTTATATTTAAATTTTTATGTTTTATAATTTTTGCCCCTCTAAAGTCTTAGTTCTGGATCCATCTCTACATATCAGGAGTCCGTTACGGGTTCAAACACTTGATCTCCCATATTTTGTGAGTGACTTATCATCCTTGGCCATGTTTGATTCCCACAATTACATTGGATTAGGGGCAATAATAGATGGTAATTGAGCGTTTGATAGGGAAGATTAGCTGTGTGGGCCGACCCGTATTTTGTGGTCAACCCAGAACTGTGCATGAGATTACACAGCACTGAAATAGCGTGTGGGGGATAATCGCACCCCCAGTTGCTGATGCCATTACTTCCTAAATGAAAAATAAGTCCTTAGTTGGCGAGGGGGAAATTAGAAATTTACCCTTTAATCTCTATTATTGCACTCCACACACTGAATCGTTCTGTTACAAGTGATTTTTTTTCAAACTGGTAAAGCCTAGTTTTCCAGCTGCCTTCCCATCTCATCTGCCAGATAGTGGTTTAGCCCTAATGAGGGATGAACGTCATGCAATTTCTTGAAGAGGCATTCTTCCCCTAATTTATTTGTACCTCCTCTTGTAAGTTTCGAACCGATAAATCCATTTTCATTTAACCTATCTTCAAGTTTCTGCTATTTTGGTTACTCTTAGTTTTTTTTTCTGCAATTGTTAAGAGGATCATCTTCTTCTTGCTTTGGGGAGAATTGTTTTGTACATCTGTGGATCTGAGGTGGAGCGTTTAGGCGAAGTTGAACTACATCCTGTAAAATAGGCGATTTATTCCTCGGATCGAAGGTACTGTTCACTCGTTCCTACCAATGGGAGTCTTTTAATTTTAATTTTAAGTTCTAAACAAATTAGCTCTGTTTAGCGTGTTCTCTCTATCTGTGTGTTTGAAATCATGGTCTGTAAATTTTGTGTGATTTCTCTATTCATTTGGGCATGTGTTTGGGTATAAAATCCATGGGTGGATTTGTTTATTCCATTTTATCTTGAGTATAATTATGTGAGTGTGGTTGCCATTTGTTATTTACATAGACACTGTTGGTGGGTATAGCCTGGAACAAAGCAATAAATGCCCCTGCCCAGGAGGATGGCACCGCTGAGAGTAAAACCCAACATTACAAAGCTTGAGATGATTTAGGTTTCTTTATCTTATGTAATCACTAAAGCCACCCTATGTAATGCATAATGACATAGTTAATCAACCGGCCGTTCAATTATTTCATGTTTATCTCATCTAGGATTTAGTCCTTCAATTTGACTGTAAATACCCCCTTTATTTAGACAATTTAAATATAGGAGACAACTATATATAACTTCCAACATTTCTTAAGTCTGATGAAGAAAGTATAGTTTCTGTATGGTAACATATAAAAAATCATCTACATTAGAAGCCTCTTATTTGCATGTAGAATACCATTGACTTGTGAAAGGGAAAAATAATGTTAGTTTCATATGTGCCATTAATAAATTAGAAAACAATACACTTCTCATATTAGTACATTTTGCTATATCCATCCATCTTTAAAGGTGATTTTTTCCGGATCCCTCTACCTTTTCCCATACAATTAGGTGGTTATTCAATCTATATCTATATAGAAGTACATAAAATTGTATCCTTTCATTTTATTTTCCATGACACCATACTTAATTCAACTTTTGATAAAGTGTGTGTTTCGTGGCCTTATTTATCCGTCCTCATAAGTGCACCAATTCTTTGGAATTTGTATCCTATGCTCTCATTAACTTGTAATTTGTATCCATTTAGAATTGGCAGGCCATTCGCATGGATTGGGAAAGCAGAATGCATTTTCTTTTGTCGATTTATGTTGTTTTCCTGCAAAGATTTATTTGCATGTATGTTCTTTATCATGGTTACGTTACGCATCTTGAGAGCCTTGGCAATAGACATAGTCGGGTCCCTAGGAGGTGGAGCATTATTTCTAAAATTCCCGATCAATTAAAACACTTGAGAGAGATTGTAGAGGACAACGATGAGGCATGTATCAATAATTTGCGTATAGATTAGGCTGCGTTTTGGAGGCTTTGTTATTTATTGGAGCACGTGGGTGGACTTCGACATGAAAAATTTGATGGGATCCCTGAGAATGTAGCAACTTTTTTGTCCATTCTAGCACACCATAAGAAGAATAGGATTGTTAAGCACGATTTCAAAAGATCTGGCTAAACAGTTAGCAAATATTTCAAGCAATGTCTTAAATTCGTTATTAAGATAAGTCCACTGCTCTTCGTGGTGCCTCAACCTGTTGATTTTGAATGCGTAAACGATACCTGGCGATGCTTCAAGGTAACTTTATGTGTTGTTTCCCGTGCTTAGTTTATTGCATTTGAATTTGTCCACAAAAATTATCACCTTCAGTACTCTTTTTTTACATTCGCAGGGTTATCTCGGTGCACTTGATGGGACCTATATCCAGGTTCGCATACCAGTGAGCGAACAAACCCGATACAGAAGCAGAAAGGGTGAGGTAGCGGTAAATGTTTTGGATGTATGCAATCGTGAGTTGGATTTCATTTATCTTCTTCTCGGATGAGAGGGTTCCGCTATTGATAGTAGGGTCTTACGTGCAGCGGTGAACAAACCAAATGGTCTTAAAGTACCTATTGGTATGCCATTAAAGCATATTATCCATTGTTTCTTTTATGTTTTTTTTCTTGTAAATGCAGGGTATGGTATATTCTGATGCTACTTATGTATTGTAGGGAATTATTACCTATGTGACGCCGGCTATACAAATTGTGAAGGTTTTCTGACTCCTTATCGTGGAATCTGATACCACCTTGATGAATGGAGCGATGGAGCATCTGTACCTCAAAATGAACGTGAATATTTCAACATGAAACATGCAAGGGCACGCAATGTCATCGAGAGGGCATTTAGACTTCTAAAGTCACGGTGGGCTGTCATGCGTTGTCCCACTTTCTATCCCATCAAATATTAGAACATGATAATATTGGCTTGTGTACTTCTGCACAATTACATCCGAACACAGATGGTTGCTGATCCATTGGAGGATACAGTGTTGGATGGCCACGATGGTGTGAACAGAATGGATGTTGATCACATAGAGATTATTGAAAGCTCATTCGAGTAGAGCAATTAACGAGATGCACTTGCTAGCAATATGTACCAATCATGGATAGGGGCTCGATCCAGGAATTAGTATGACTTTGTAGTGTTTATGAAGTAACATAACTCTAGTAGACAGGTGACACGTCCACATTTTTCCTCCTACTTAGATACAACATATGTTTGCAGTGGATTTATATGTTTGGATATGTGTTGGAATAAATATATTTGTGGTATGCTTCCTACATCACTATTGCTACTAATATTTCATAGCTACCTGTCACAATGTGCGATTTTTTTTTCTTTTATAAGTGTTTTGCTATGGACATTTATGAAAATTACATATTATGCCCCATCACTTTGTTGGTTAATTCATATATGATATGATACGCGACAGGTTATGGCACAACTTGGATGCTCCTCTCAAAGCACTGAAAGGTCAAGTAAGGGACAAGTTCGGCCTCGCCGTTTCTGGACCTATTCGGAGGAGGAGGCATTGATAAATGCGTTGAAACACTTGTGATCGGAAGGTTGACGTTGTGATAGGTCTTTCAAGGGCGGTTATATGGTAAGATTGGAAGCTATGCTAAGAGAAAAATTCCCCACGAATGGCATCGTAGTAAAGCATATTAAATCTAAGCTGCAAGTGTGGAAAAAGACTTATGCGACCTTAAGAAGTATTATCGGCTGTAGTAGAGGAGCTGGGGTTTCACTGGACCCCACTAGTCATATGCTTATTGTGGAGTCCGAATCTATGTGGGCCGACTATGTGAAGGTAAAATTTTTTGTTACTTGGGTTTAAATTTCCATATATTTATTTGGTTAATGAGTTTAAAACTATAGTGCTTAGGTGCAACCTGATGCATTGAAGTTGAGAGAGAAGCCGCATCCGTGGTACACGAGTTGGTTAGAGATATTCGGTAACGATAAGGCCACTGGAGGTCAAACATTTGACGTTGCAGACATTGTTCAAGAGTTGTTGCACGGTATTCAAGTTGATGACAACCATAATTCTACTGATAGTGTGGATACTCCTAATGCTTTCAGCAATTGCAACATTGCTGAGAATGATGTTGCATCTGAAGCTCCAACATTATCGTCAGGTACCAAAAAGAAGTCATATTCATATGGCAAGCGCAAGAGGTTTGATCAGTGTACCATTGACTTTGAGAAGGCAATGGGGTTATTGATTGAAGACACAAAAACGACGATGGAGAACATTGCTGAAAAGCTTGCACATCCACCGCAGCCCCAAGAAGTTATGGACTCCCCGTTAAGGAAGGCTCTGTTTGAGGCATTCGCTGAATTAGAAGAGTTGTCATTGGATGATCAAATCAGGGCTACCCATCATTTTGCCCATAACAACTTGGACATGGATGCTTTCTAGGGAATGAACAAAGAAGGAAGGTCTCGTTTTGTGCAATTTATCTTGCATGGTGGTTTGTGATTTAAGTTGCCAGTATATCATTGCATGACATTTTTGTGTTGTGCACGTTTTGTCCTGTAGTATACGTCGCATCCCTTCCCCTCCCAACCCATGCTCGAACAAAAATGGCAGTTATCATCATGCTTCATATGGAGATGTTTTGGGTTGATAGTGTATGTAAAATGGGGAAGAAAAACTTGCACACAGGGGTTGACTCATGCCTTGTTCCTAAAAATGCTTATGTAGTACTAATGTAATGTCCAGAACATATGTTTTATGTCTGTGATGCTCATTTGTGTTATCCTGGCTGCATTTGGACAATTATCCTATTTTATGTGACATAATTTAGTTGCTGTTGAAACCGTTAGTGCTTGCTGGAATGATGCTGTAATGCTTAAAACATAATGTAGTTTGATATATTTTCGGATATGTTGATGTGGGTCTTGCAGAGATTGGTTGATGATTAAGTATCACTTACAAAATAGTTTGCATGTTCTTCTGCATGTTGCGTTTGACTTGAAATCGGCAGGGGCACTTTATTTCTTCAATTTTGTACTGCTTAGTTTTCCAAAATTTACGAGGAAACTTTTGTACGCTGAGAAAACCGCGACCCGCATTTAATATCTTTATATTTTCATTCTTCACATGACAGATTTATTGTGGGTGGACCTTTTTAATCAAAGTATGTTTCAATTGCTTGGTATTTGCCAATGCAGGACTATATATATATAGTTCTATATATAGATTGATGTTTTTTTAATCTTCCAGCATAGAATACCAGTGTTGGTTACAGTATCCACAAACTGACACACGTATGCACTTGTTCTCTTGATTTCTTTAAGGCATGTATTTTATATTTTATATATCTTATATTTATGTATAAAATAATTATATTTTATAAGTCTAAAATTTTATAACAAAAAAGTTGGGAGAGTAGTATGAGTACGTAGTTGATAAGCATCTGTACATATAATGAAATAGGAAAAATGGCAGCCAATTGCAGAGATTGATCATTTTCCCTTATCCATTGTAATTAATAAGCTACACATAAAAGCAACATATCTTACTAATGTATATAGAGCAAAATTGAAATAGTTTACACAACTTCAGTAATAAATTTTTTATTTTTATATATCACATATGTTTTAAAGAAAATAATTATTAAATTAGGAAAGCAGTAGCCCGTTTGGTCTTATTTACATATATGATTTCCATTTCCAACGAGGCCTAAAAGTTGGAAAGTTAGTTATTCAATGGAAATAGAAATGTTCATGTGGTTTATTTGGATGAAATATTGGAAAGTAATTATTATAACAGGTTATATGATTGAAAAATAGGTTAATTTATATTTTTTTGTATAACAAGATATATTTTTTGAAATATATATATATATTAGTAATTTAAAAATGATAGTGGGTACTTTATGTCAGATCAAATTTGACATATTATTGATGTGTAATAGGATGATATGATAGGTTTATAAAGAGTTTTGGGAAAAAAATGTGTACTTTTTTATGAAAAAAGTTCTTAGAAATTGTTTGTTTTCAATTTTCATTCCCACATGAAAATGAAAATGGAGCTTGGAAATGAAACCAAACACCCTTTAAATAAATGCTAGATAATTTTGTGTAACTAGTAAATATTGGAAAAAAACATAATATCCACCATGGTACTTGAATGCAACATTTGACTATTTGAGAAATGCGTGATTATTGATTGTCAGCGAAGGAGGTTAAAATGACATTTGCTGAATTGATTCCATTCATAATCTGGCAATTTGATTGTAAAAATAGTGTGGCACTAATTGAAACTAATGGGGTCGTTGTAAAGCCTCTTAATTTTACTAGGACGTGTTTCTCTCATCATCAATTAACTTATATTATAAAAAATTTAGTATACCAAAGGGATAGGCTTTGCGTAGTTTATCATAATGTTTTATTTGTTATAAGTGCCTGGGTGGAGAATTGCCATAACTCTAGTGCTATGTTATGTTTTTAAGCATTTAAATAGCTCAAATAATACTAAGGAAGACCGTTCCTTGACATTTAAGTAGATTTATCCATGCATGATTTTTTCATTAGGTTTATTATAGTAAACCATGTGGCCTTACAATAATTCATCCAAAATATGCATTCTTCAAATTGGAAAAAGCATTTAAATTTGTATCTTTTTTAACTGGGCTCAACTTTAATTGATCTGTGATCTATATGGCATATTTTCTAACAGTGTAGATGTTTATGGAGAATAAACTAAAAGCTTCAAATATTAAAATAGATGTCAAAAGAAGCACAGACAACAAATTTTTACGCAAACAGTGTAGCTGAAAATTGAAGACAGCACTTATTTTAACATTTAACACCCAACTTAACTTAAGCACACTGCACCCTAGTTAACGCATTACCAGGAAGGTAGATAGAATATCACTTCTTTGCCCAGCGTTTCGGAGTGTTGCTAGTAGAGGCATTGGAGCTCGCTTGCCCCCCACTTGGGGAAGGATTCAAAAGTCCAAACAACTCCTTATCATCATCGTCGGTCCAGGATTTAGCGTACCTATCAGGGAAGGGATGGATAAATGTATTCGGAAATGGCATATGGTTAACGCCATTAACCGACTCTTGGCTTACATAATCATGTCCGTAAAGTTGGGCCAAATTATTCCAAAAGGTTGTATCCAATGGTTGGCTCATGATAGGTGTAGGAGATGGGATGGCCACATTAACAATGTTGCTGACAGCGGGATTCATTGCAAATGCACTATCGTCAGAAATTTGTATCACCTCCACTTCACTAAACACATCAATTGGCTTCAGAGGGCCAAAGATCGCACATAACTCAGTCGCTAAGCTTCTTCTTTTATCATGTATGCCTCGGACAGTGGATATTTCTAAAAAAATACATATAAAACTAGTTAGGCGAAAAAAATAATTAATGTACATATATGAAATACTAATGTATACTAGTTTAGACAATTGCCATAGTAATGTAATCCCAAATGTAGGCTTTTGCAGCAATGACATTTTGTTCCTCATCATAAGTCACAGGTGATAGGGAAAACAAAAAGCTGAAGACCGAGTGTCTCTGTTGCAGGTACTTGAAATGGGTGCTCGCATCTGAATTTGGAATGTTAGTCCCGAACTTATTATTCACTGAGTGAATGCATGAACGAATTATACCGACATCAGAGCGACATATATATCTTCCTTCCAACCTCACTGTATCCGCGAGTCGGCTAATGAACTCCTTGTCAATTTCCTCCACCCAAGGTGCGATGAACAAAATTTGTTCATGACTTCGGGGATTTCTTAGGGCCATGGGAAGGGTGAATATTTTAGCGAGAGTGTATGAGTGCTCATACAGAGAAGTTTGGGAATGTAATATAATACACATGGCCATCCCTAACCCTCTAAATATGTACCTCCAATGAAAAACATAATTCACAGTAAACTCGTGAATCGAAATGACAACTAGCTATATACAGTAATATATCTATCATTCCATTATCAGGATAGGGAGGGAAAATCTGCAAAGAAAAAAAAGGTACGGATGCTTATTTTCATGCCAATGTCATCAAGGTCATATATCGTCAGAAAAGGTTTATCACATTGGGAAGGCACAAATGTTTGAAATGTGGCCCAAAGCACGCGTGAATAGGGCTGCCTTTTCAGAGGAATCTGCACTATTAAGAATTCTGTTTTGTCCTCAACTTGCATGGTCTAATATGCAATGAAACTATCAATTCTCACTATAGATTAGATAGGGTCCAAGATGCACTTATTAAGTTGTTTTCTTGCAAGTGATATACATTTATATTTTTTTCATGAGATTAGACTACGAATGAACACACATTTGTACACCAATGTTATTTAAAACAATTCTCAATAACAAAAATCCATTATTTTAGGAAAAGAGTGAGGGCAACACACTACATCCAATGACGCTGCACTTTTCTGTATGGAAAGCAGAGCAATTTTTTAAGGCTACTTACTTTACAAAAACCCCACTGCTTCATTTAGCGCACCTATTAACATTTAACTCACAGTCAACGCAAGTGCTAACCATGTGAATTCTATTCACTTGTAGATACATGCTGTAGGGTTAGACAGATAAATAAACACCATCAATGGCAAGATATTTTTCCATGCAATAAGAATTCCGATAAGAAGAAGTTCCTACTATCAGTAGCATGAACTAATTTTACAATAGTACATACCACCACTTACCATTTTTAAAGTTATATGCACACATGATATAAATTCCTCAATAAAATACACAATAGTAGATTACAAAAAGTCATCTGCCAGTTTTTCTCCACCAAAAGCAAAGCAATACATGCCTTCACATACAAATATTATATGGTTTACTATGCATACATGAATTATAATATCACACAAGCTTCCCTATCAACAGCCCTGTAAGTAGCCCCACGAAAGCAACGAACAAAATACAACCACATCCAACACAATCGCCAAAGATAAGTGCAAATTTCATGGTTGCAGGAGAGTGATTAAATAGCTCATGGTTTTTGTTAAGAGGAGTTTGCACTGAGTGGCATGTATGGGAATTATCAGCTTCATCCATATGATCAATGTTGGAACTCCCATGTTGGAACTCCCATGGTCATTGAATCTTTAGAGGGTGAAAGAGGATGAACAAACCCATCAGGAATGAAACTATGCGATGTAATGTCATCGTAGGATTCATGTCTGTCAAACGATTTAGGCCAAGGGACTCCCTGGTATACATCCCACCAGATGAAGTGTCCGTTGTGATTACTTCCCCTTGGGCACTTGTAGAGCCATCTGTCGGGATTTTGAGGTATGTGAGACTGGCGGATGACCATTAGCCCTCCACCGCATGAACAAAGGGGAGATGTCTTCATTTGTATTGTACCCTACCAAGTGCGTCGCAACTCATTAAACTTGAAAGGGAAAATAATTCATCCATCTACTTAATATATATATACACAAAAGTAAACAAACTGATGTAAATTCATGTTACAAGTTATGGATAATCCATTATCAAATACCACCAATCCAAGTAAAAAAAAACTAAACGTGATACTATGTGTACTGTTGTTGCTCAGATGGGTTGACATTATTTATAATGCAGATGCTTCTAAGATATGGCAGCAAAACACATTTACTCATGGTTTTAACTCCTTACAAGTACAGAAAGACTTGTGGAAGAGAATTATAAGTCCTAAAGGAAGAAAACCTTTGACAGTCTCAATTGACATACAGGAATGAGAAAACTACACAATTGTTGCGAACTAAATCGTATAGGATTGCTTAACTAGGGAGAGAGACATTCAATGATTCCAACACAAAATCATAAACATCAAATAAGGGAATATGAAAGAGGCGCTCATTTTCAGGGAACAGACCGATACAGAGGGAATCCAAGTGAAAAACTGATGAAGCTATTAACCTTCAAAGCTTGGTATACAAACACATTACTATGTTGGCCATGTTTTGCACAGTAAGTGGAAGGCAATTAAAACCACCCAAATAAGCAATTAACTACTGAAGTATGATAAACGAACACCGAGTGAAAGGGATACATTTACACATAACCACCAATATCTACAAAATAAAGTGGACATATTAGTTTCAGTGGTAGAGTGATGCGATTTTCTGACCTTTATCTCCTTATCTGGTGGATTTATACGTTCGGTCACCGTAGATTTACCGGCTTATGGCCAATCTGAATCACTTCTAACTTGCTTCCAATTGCAGCGTATGTTGGCTTACTGCATGCGAGAAAACAATAAACGTAAAATTGGTTAAAGGGACATTTAAATAGGGAGAACAGATATGCGATTACACATTAGAGCATTGCTTTTGGTTGAAACCACTGAGGAATTGTGTTTCACCAGCGGGTCTTCTTTTTGGGTTGTCTGAGGTAGGGCTCCGCATAGTGATCAAATGTGGGGAAGAAGTGATGGTCTAAATTTTTTAATGTAATATCATTGACTAAAGGGCAAAATAGTAAAATCATATTTAGTAGTGGGAATCAAACAAAGGATGGCAGATTACATGACATTCCAATGGTGGCCTATATACATCACAATATACACTATCAAACAAAATATCAAATTATCTTATCTCTATTATTATAGTAGCCCATCTATTAAATAAATTCCCTATCAAACATGGCCCTTGAATATTGAAAGTAGAGTGGATTTTCTAGGATTCATTGTTTAATGGGATTCTTTTCATTTCAGGAGAACTGTTGAAATGAAATTGGGCCAATGAAAGGATCACGTAAATTTCCAATCTCCTACATATATATACTAACAAAAATATCATAGAGCCATCAGCTCCAGCTTGTGTGTGTGAAATTTGCACATATTCAACGGGTAACAATAACTTTGCTTAGATAGAGACAAGATATTAATAATGGCAGCATAGGAGTACAATTTCTTATTTCTGTATGTGTTAGCCATTTTGGTCAAACTATAACGGCCCGTTTGGTTTCATTTTCTGGAGCCATTTTTATTTTATAGTGAAAATGCACAGTGAAAAATTAGTTAGAAAATGTATTTTTGAAAATGAGTTGTGTTTGTATGTGTTGTTTAAAATTGTAGGTTTATATAGTTGTGAAAATGAGATATATTTGGATGTTGGGTGTTTTTTGTATCAGAAGGAAGAAAGTTTTTGAATTTGAATTGATGATGTGATGTGTAATTGTTTGAAAAAATAATATTATAATTTGAATTTGATTTTGAATTTATAATATTTTTGTGGTGAATATTGTTTGAGAAGTATTGAGAATGTTAAAAGTAGATATAGGTAATAATAGAGGTTGAAAAAGGTATGAAAATGGAGAGAGAATGTAAAATGTAATGTTTTGAGAATAAAAATGTATGAGAAAATGGTGTAAAAGTTGATAGTTTTCTATTTTCATTTTGAGGAGAAAATGAAAATGGGGTTTGAAAATGAAAACAAACGGGCCGTAAGGGTTTTAAGCTATCCTCTTTCATAGTGGTTGTGTGGATGAGAAAAGGATGGATGAGAAAAGGATGGTGGGAATATTTTCTTTTCCTTTTCTTTTTTAATATTAAATTTGCACATACGTATACTAAGAGTTCATTAAATTTGAACTCTAAACATCGTATTTATATATTTGAAAATGATGCCATTGAATTAATTGGTCACTTAACAAGAATCATTCATGTTTGATATATATATATATGTGTGTGTGTGTGTGTGTGTGCGCTACCTAGGCATTGTGCAATAAACACTAGCTCGTTGAAAAAGGGGGGCATTTGCATTTGTGAAAAGTGTGGTATGTGAATTAAGAATTTTGAAAAAGTCTAGTGATACAACCGGGTAGTACTTTGAATTTAGAGGGTGTTTGAGTGAACTGATTCATAATTTTTTTAAAATATATTATAAGACTTAAAATATTTAAGGTTAGTTTGGTTCGATTTTTAAGTTATCTCGTGATTATTTATCATGTGATAATTTGTGTAATTATTTATCATTGCGCTATAGTATAGTTTGCATGATTATTTTTATGTGAGTCCACATGATTGTTGGTTGTTGTGTTTGGTTCAATATTAAAACATCTTGTTTACACCTAATAAATTATTTTTTTGTCCCTTGCTCAAATATAAAATCCATAATTTCAAAAATTAAAAGGTGAAAAGATAATTTCAACACGAGTAGACCTATGAATAAATAATCCCATGGGGGACGGTAGGTTAATTTATCATGGGAGTTACACATATAAGCACAAACTTTTGGTGTTCGTGCAGGCCTGAGTGTTTATTATAATTCCAACCAAACGAATGATAATGTGGTATAAAAATACTTTATCCCACCTTATTATCCCAACCAAACTAGCCCTTAGAGTTTAAAATTTTTATAAAATATATGGTAAATTTTTAAAAAATAAGCTAATTAATTGTCAGTTTCTAAAGTAAGATATTAAGTTTTTAGAAGCTTCTTTCCAAAAAATACTAAATTCCAAACTTATTTTAAAATTTAATTAAAATCTTTAACTTAAACCATTTTAATTATAGAATTATTATAAGTAATGTATTATAATCTTTCAAATCTTATTTTAAACACTTTAAAAATTTATTTTAATAAAACCTAGCATTTTATAAGTCTTCAAAGCATGTTGTAAGATGTAAGAACTTATAATTAATATTTTTTAAATAAATTTAATCAAACACCTTCTTAAT
Organism: Jacaranda mimosifolia; assembly: GCA_018894105.1. Lineage (NCBI taxonomy): Eukaryota > Viridiplantae > Streptophyta > Magnoliopsida > Lamiales > Bignoniaceae > Jacaranda > Jacaranda mimosifolia. The sequence continues at coordinate 32,713,249 of CM032122.1, read as the reverse complement.
ATAGGATTAGAAATACCAATAACACAAGTAAACGAGCATATATGCCAATTCTTCAAATAACTGAATCTTGATTATTCAGTCTACATAGTCATAATATTTATGTCAACCTGAAATTTAGAATGCTTCACAAGTTATTTGCCTTTCTTCCCCCATTTTTTTTTTCTTTTCAAAAAAGAAATCTACATTGGAAACAACCCTATGGAGTAAGAAGATGTGTTTGCAAGAATTCCCAAATTCTTTCACACTTTCAAACTTGTAAGTAAGAAACAATACCTCCTTTTGCAATTGAAATTGATACCAAATTAACAAAGGAACTCTTTCTCATTTGACAAAGACAAGTAACAAGTTGTTGGATTTATTATCCGCATCATCCTTTGACTTGGGGACTAACCGGCCAACTCATGACGCTTATAGGGTGCAACCATTTCAAGCCAACCGTAGCCTTATACGGTACTTTGCACTGCCAAATATATAAGGAAATAAAGTTGCGCCTCTGCTAATAGCTATAGCTTTTGGCCTGGTGGTAAGCGCTTGATCCTAACAATTGGTATCAGAGCGAGGTCATGGATTCGAGTCCCCAGGCTGTTGTTGGGGGAAAGATTGTTGGATTTATTATCTGCATCATCCTTTGACTCGAGGACTAACCGCCCAACCCGTGACGCTTATAGGGCGCAACCATTTCAAGCCGACCGTAGCCTTATACGGTGCTTTGCGCTACCATATATATAAGAAAATAAAGTTGCAATTCTGCTAACAGCTATAACTTTTGGCCTGGTGGCAAGTGCTTAATCCTAACACAAGTAATCTTAGATTCAAAACATAAAAAAAAGGTCAAAAAGAGTTTGTAGTTATAATTTGAGCAAAGAGAACCATAGAGAAGGATGGAAATCTTATATCACATATTTTAGGAAAAAAAAACTTGCAAAAGTTCAATTCAAGATAGATTCATGGAAGTGCAAATGTAAATATTTTGTAACGTTCTTATATGTATTGAGTGTGAAAATATGATTAAACAGTTGGAATAACAGTGTAATATTTATTGTACTGATGTAGAATGATTCAAATCATTTGATATTTTCCCGCTCGATGTATTTAAGAGATTTATAATATTCGATAAGGAAGTCACTTATGTTGTTCCTTATTTGTTTTGTCAATGAGTTTTTATCTTGCATCCAAGAAAGCAAAAGAAGAGGAAAAAGATTTTCTTCTATTATCTTAAAACTAATGAAAAAGAAAATGGGATGTCCCTATCCTAAACTTGACTAGATGAGACAAGGGGTTTGTGACTTCCATTATCACCAACAATGACTAATTAGTAATAATTCAAATAAAGTCATGATCTCTCCCGTCTCATTTTTTTAAAGAAAAAAATTTGACTTAATATGTAATCTTAAATGAGAACCTGAAATGCATATGTGACTTTTGTATACTTTTATATTGTTTTCTTGAAAAATAACGGTGGAATGCTAATAGTATCACATTATTACTTTATTTTTATCGGGATGATTTTCCTAAAAAGAAAAAAAACAAACAAACACTATTCTAAGAATAAAATGATATTGGAATGATAGGAAAAAATTATAGGAGTAGAATGTAAATGAAGCAAGTTGAGTGGAACAAGTTCAAGTTTGGTTTGAATTTATTATTGAGTTTGTAATTGTATTTAAATTTAGTTTAATTGTTAAATTAGTTGAGCTCACATGAGCAATCTAGTCAAATATTAATATGATAATTTTACCTATATTTATTATCTTTCACTATTAAAAAAATTAGGGTATATAGCTATAATTAATTCGTTGCTAATACTAAAAATTTATAGCTTTAATTATGAAATTGGCTGAACCAAATCACAAATAAATACTCTCGTAGCTAACTTTCGCCATGATCAATCCGTAGATGATGATTGTTCTTTTTCTATATATTAGTTTTAATACAAAAAATGTATAGCTAATCTATTTCGCCACCAACAAACAAGACTATGAATTGATAGTTGATAATTTTTGTTGCTTGTTATTTTAAAGAAAAAAAAAAATATTTACTACAAAAATTTGTTCGGATAATTTATAGTTGTAGCTGTGAAATTAGTTTCGAAACAATTTTTTCATAATGAATACCTAATTTTTTTTAGTAGAATTTAACTATATCTTCAAATGGTATCAAACAAAAAGAAGAATTCGAATATAATTACTTATATGTATGGATTAAACTCGATTAAACATTTAAAACGATCTCAAATTAAATTTCACGTAAATTTCTTCTTTTTTTCACCTGAATAGAAAGCAATAAATTTGAGAGTATGCACCAGTCCTATCTTTCTTTTATATATATATATATATATATGCTAGATATAATAATATAATCCATTTCCTGAATTGCATAATTCACAAAGATGTATATGCTCCATGGGTCTATTCTTTACAGGCTTGCAAATTTGTAATGCTCTCTAGCAAAAGATTCCCAATGCTCAAATTTGGAAGAATGTTGTACGTAAAAATGTCTACTTGTAATGCCTTCGGCCTCACAAGCCAACGGCCAAGTGTCCACGCTATTCACCTTTGAAATTGAATGGCATTGGAGAATACCAGCTGAGTCATCCCATCAAATACTTTTTTTTTATTAGTTTCTGCTTCTTGGCTTTCTGCAAGAGAGGTGCCACATTCATCAGGGTCGAAGTCGAAATCAAACCTGATATGGCATTTGAGCTTATAGATAGAGTATTCCTATCCAATGCCTTTTTTTTAGCTTCCGTTTTCTTGCTTTATGTAAGATCAAAGAAATTCCATATTTATCGGGTCGAAATTGAATATGATAGAATATTTATCCACATTAGGCATCGATGGAATATCCAATTTGCAATTAAATAATTTAAATAATAAGTTTAATGTAAAATTAAGAGGTTATTTGGGTGAATTTATGAGCTGCTCGAAATATCCTATGAGCTCTTGTTAGAAAAATGAGAAGTTGCTAACTTATCTTTAAAATCATAACAAACTCATTTGATGTAACATATTAATTATAAAATTATCATTATTAATGTTTTATAAGCTCTAAAATTTTTATTTTATTTAAACATTTTACGAACTTATTTTCAAGGGACACTTATTTAAAAGTACAAAACACACTTTCCACTTTTGTGATCAGTCCCCACTTGATTTTTGTTAGAAAAAACTCCCTAGTTTTGTTAAAAGTTTAGATATCACTCCCCACTCACTTGATTTGACAAAAATGCCCTTAAGTATAATATTTTTCATTAATTTTTTCTCACTTCTTCTTCATCCGGACAAGCAAACAGTAAACCCTATCATACCAAAAATAGAAAGAACAGAAAAAACGCAACAAGCTCCACGGCAGGAACGAGAATAACGTTAGAGCCAAAAACCACCAACCCGATAGCTGCATTGTCTTCTTCTCTTTTTATTTTCATCATTTTCGGGTTTCTTCTTCTTCCCAGCTTCTTCTCAGTTGCTTCTGAGTTTCTAATATTTTTCTGACAATGTTAACCAGTAGTGAAGTAGGAGTGTTCAATCAAGTTAATGGACATATACATTAATCTCGCAAGAAAATGGAGTGAAATCAACGCCGAACACTTCAGTTTGCAATACATAGCTCCACATCAAAGATTGTACATGAGTTTGACTGATGATGACGGTGTCATAAATATGGTCTTACTGCATTTGACATTGAAGATGAACGTTGTTGACATCCTGGTAAACCGAAAGGATGAATTAAGCAGTAGTGCAAAGAAGAGCAGTGATGGTTTAAGGTAATACTTCTACAGAATCTAAACTGTACTGCAGTTTGTAAAGTTTTGTACTTGAAGTGTTCTGAAATTGTACTCTATTATGTAAGTTTTATACTTCAAGTTAGGGCTGTCAATGGATCGGATTTTAGTCCGAATCCGATCCGAATTTTAGGATTTTTATCCGATTAAAATATTTGATGGATCAGATCCGATTATAAATATTCGAAATCTGAAATAAATGGATTGGATATGGACTTAAACAATCCGATCCGTTAAAGATCCGAATTCGAACTTTAATATTTTTTATCAAATTAATACTCTTATATATAATATTAATAATATTTTAAAATAAAATTTATATATTATATTGACCTAATATCTATATTAACATCTATATTATACTATTAATATTGAGTTTTTTAACCTAAAAAAGAAGATGTATATTGATAAAATATCAAATATAATAACATATAATAGTTTATCTATACATTAATATAATGTGAAAAAGGACTTTAATATTCAAATATTTAACTTTTTGACTAATATATAATAAAAAGTTGTTAAAAATTCAAATATGACATATATTTACTTTATAAATACAATATTTTTATAAAATTTAAAAGGAAAAAAACAAGAAAGAAAAAAAATGAAATCGGATCGGATTTTTTAACCGGATTTTGGATATCCATCGGATTCGGATATGGTACTAATTAACAAATATCCTATCGAATTTCGGGTCGGATTCGGATATAAATTTTGTTAATCAAATTCAGATTCGGATATAACAGATCCGATCTAAATCTGACCCGTTGACAACCCTACTTCAAGTGTTCTATTAATGGATTATCCAAAATTGTACTGCAACTTCTACTAGTTTATACTTAAAGTGTCCTAAACTATACGTCTTCTATATAAAATTATTCTTTTGATTTTCTGAAATTATACTTCATTTTATCAAAGATTGTACTATATTTGTTGAAGTTATATACTTTAAGTGTTATATTTATCAATTAACCAAAATATACTGCAGTTGCTAGGACTTCAAGCGTTCTGAAATTGTACTTCACTTTATCTAAAAATGTACTTTTATTTTCTGAAATTATACTTTCTTTTGTACTTCATTTTATCTAAACCTGTACTTTATTCATTGAAGTTCTATACTTCAAGTGTTTCGAAATTGTACTTCATTTTATCTAAACTTATACTTTAGTTATTTGAATCTATTATTTAAGTTTAAATTGTTTTACTAATGGATTATCCAAAAATTGTACTGCAATTGCTAAAGTTTTATACTTCAAGTGTTTTGAAATTGTACTTCACTTTATCTAAAATTCTACTTCTATTTTTTGAAATTATACTTCATTTCATACATTGTTTTACCTAAACATGTACTTTATTTATTGAAGTTCTATACTTCAAGTGTTCTGAAATTGTACTTCATTTTATCTAAACTTGTACTTCAATTATCTGAATCTATTATTTAAGTTTTATACTTCAAGTGTTCTACTAATGGATTATCCAAAATCGTATTGCAATTGCTAAGGATTTATACTTCAAGTGTTCTAAAATTATACTTCTTTTTATCTAAACTTGTATTTCAATTATCTGAATCTATTATTTAAGTTTTATATTTCAAGTGTTCTACTAATGGATTATCCAAAATCGTATTGCAATTGCTAAGGATTTATACTTCAAGTGTTCTAAAATTGTACTTCTATTTTCTGAAATTATACTTCATTTTACATAAACATGTACTCTATTCATTGAAGTTCTATACTTCAAGTGTTTCGAAATTGTACTTTATTTTATCTAAACTTATACTTTAGTTATTTGAATATATTATTTAAGTTTCAAGTGTTCTACTAATGAATTATCCAAAAATTATACCGCAATTACTAAGATTTTATACTTCAGGTGTTCTGAAATTGTACTTCACTTTATCTAAAATTGTACTTTTATTTTTTAAAATTATACTTCATTTTATACATCATTTTACCTAAACCTGTACTCTATTCATTGAAGTTCTATACTTCAAGTGTTCCGAACTTGTACTTCAGTTATCTAAATCTATTATTTAAGTTTCAAGTATTCTACTAATGGATTATTCAAAAATTGTGTTGCAATTGCTAAGGTTTTATACTTCAGGTGTTCTGAAATTGTACTTCACTTTATCAAAAATTGTATTTCTGTTTTTTGAAATTATACTTCATTTTATCTAAACTTATACTATATTCATTGAAGTTCTATACTTCAAGTGTTCCGAAATTTTACTTTATTTTATCAAAACTTGTACTCTCGAGTCAAAGTCACTTTCATCGTATGACTTTACCGATCAATATTACCGAGTTGAGATGTATCAACAAGCATACCAAGCAGTGATAAACCCTATTCCTACATATGATATGCATATGTTCCCTCTAGATTAGGGGTGTAAACGAGCCGAGTCGAGCCCGAGCCTACTGATTCATGAGCTTGAGCTCGGGCTCGGCCGAGCCTAAACAATCGAGCTCGAGCTCGGCTCGTCAGAATAGGCTCGGGCTCAGGCTCAGGCTCTGCTCGATAAGGCTCGATTCATATAAATTTGGATGAAATTGCTTTAACTTGATAAGACTCGATTCGTATAAGCTCAAATGATCTCGAGCCCGTTTAGGCTCGAAACAAAATTTATAATAATAAACACCATATTATTATTATTTTATAAAAAATATATATATAATAAAAAGCTCGTTTAAGCTCGCGAGCCTGTCGAGCCGAATACTATTAAGCTTGGCTTGGCTTGTTTGACTGGCGAGCTTGGGCTCGACTCGTTTAAGTTCGAACCGAATTCGAGCTTTCATCGAGCCGAGCCCGAACTGTTCACGAATAGTTTCATCTCATTTACACCCCTACTCTAGATGATGATGTCGTCATTAATGCACCTGATTGCTGATCTCAACCTGGGCATAGAAGGACATAGAGGATTCCATCACAAATTGAGAAATGTGTAATTAAGTGTAAAATGTGTGGTAGAATAGGGCATATTCGTCGAACCTGCAAAGAATCAGTAATCTAGCTAAATTTTGTACCTTAATCTAGGAGATTTATACTTGATTTCATGACATTTGTACTTTATTTTGGTAATCATATACTTGATTTAGCGTGCAATTGGCATTTTTATATGTTGTCGGAGATATAAGTTATTTTGCACCCTAATCTGGGAGAATTATACTTGATTTCATGACAATTGTATTTCATTTCGGCAATTATGTATTTGATTTAGCGTGAAATTGACATTTTTGCATGTTGTCCGAGATATCAATTTTTTTGTACCCCAATTTGGTAGAATTGTACTTGATTTCATGACATTTATACTTTTTTTTGGCAATAATGTACTTGTTTAGCGTGGAAGTTAACAAATGGATGTTGTCCAAGATATGAGCGCTTTCGTACCTCAATCTAAAAGATTTATACTTGATTTCACGACATTTGTATTTCATTTTGGCCATTATGTACTCCATTTCTTAATATTTTTACTAATATTGTTGAACTGAAATTTGTTCCATGATTTTCTTTTTAAGTATCAGTAATTAATAACCAAACTCTAAAAATGTGTGTAATATTTATTATATGAATAAAATAATATTAAAGTTTTAAAGTGTTAACCACTAATGTTCAACGAATGAATGTTATCAATCGCAGTAATATAAAGAATATTTATACTTTTAAAGATGTAAATAAATGAGCATTTGACAATAATATCCACCCTATAACCCGTACAAATACGTACTTCATTTGATCCGATAATATCAAAATATTGTACTTGACTATCACTACAATTATTGGAGACTAATTATTCAATTGCAATAAGTGTACTTCAACATAACACCATTTATACTTTGTTTGTTTTACGTTTGTACTATATTTTTATCATATTGTACTCAAATTCACTATCCGGTTTCAATTGAATTGAAGTGTACTTTAATATAACACCATTTATACTTTGTTTGTTCTATATTTGTACTTTATTTTCATCATATTGTACTCAAATTCACTGCCCGCTTTCAATTTAATTAAAGTGTACTTCAACATAACACCATTTATACTTTGTTTGTTCCATATTTGTACTTCATTTCTATCATATTGTACTCAAATTCACTGTTCGATTTCAATTTAGTTGAAGTGTACTTCAACATAACACCATTTTTATTTTGTTTGTTCTACGTTTGTACTTTATTTACATCATATTGTACTCAAATTCACTGTTCGATTTCAATTTAGTTGAAGTGTACTTCAACATAACACCATTTTTATTTTGTTTGTTCTACGTTTGTACTTTATTTACATCATATTGTACTCAAATTCACTGTCCAACTTCAATTTAATTGAAGTGTACTTCAACATAACACCATTTATACTTTGTTTGTTCTACGTTTGTACTTCATTTCCATCATATTATACTCAAATTCACTGTCCGATTTCAATTTAATTGAACTGGACTTCAACATAATAATATTTATGCTTTGTTTATTCTACGTTTGTACTTCATTTTTCTCATATTGTACTCAAATTCACTGTTCAATTTCAATTTAATTGAACTGTATTTCAATATAACACCATTTATACTTTATTTGTTCTATATTTATACTTCATTTCCATCATATTGTATTTAAATTCACTATCTAATTTCAATTTAATTGAAGTGTACTTCAACATAACACCATTTATACTTTATTTTTTTTCTATATTTTTACTTCATTTCCATCATATTGTACTCAAATTCACTGCTCGATTTCAATTGAATTGAAGTGTACTTCAATATAACACCATTTATACTTTGTTCGTTCTACATTTGTATTTCATTTCCCTCATATTGTATTGAAATCAAAATATTACAAATACTTGATGGAAAATTATACTTACATACAAAATAATATTATAAACAAAGTATGCTTCAATTTACATATGTATGTACATACAAAGTATGATTCAAACCCTACAGGCTTAAATATTTTGTACTACAATTGCTTCTAAAATATACTATAAATACACAGGTTATATACTACATTTTCAGTTAATGTATACTACATGCCTGAATATTTTTGTACTACAGATGCTTCTAAAATATACTGCATATATACAAATATTAAATTATAATTTAATTTAATCTACAGGTTTGAATGTTTTGTACTACAGATGCTTCTAAAATGTACTGCAGTTACATAGATTATATGCTACACTTTTGCCTGATGTGTACTGCAAGCATAAATGTTTATACTATATTTGCTTCTAAAATGTACTACAGTTACACAGATTATATGCTACACTTTCATTTAATGTATACTGCAGGCTTAAATATTTTATACTACAGTTGCTTCTAAACTGTACTACAGATACACAGATTATATACTATATTTTCAGTAATGTATATTGCACGCTTGAATATTTTTATACTACAGATGCTTATAAAATATACTGCATATACACAGATTATATATTATAATTTCATTTAATCTATAGGCTTGAATGTTTTGTACTACATTTTCGCAACTTCCTCTCCCGGCGTCCAAATCACTTGCCGCTTGAACTGTTGGATAGCTCTCGGCTTATACATTAACTCCACAAAGTTTCAGCCCCGTCCGATTCTCCATGGAACAGTAATTGCCCTCGCAATAAGCTGGAATTACAGCATTGCCACTGCACTGCCGCATTCTAAAGATCTTTGCGGTTTCCTATCCAAATGGAACCGTCTACTGGTGAAACTTGGTGGGAACGTTTCCAACACCTCAAGGAACACCCCACTGAAACAGTTTCACAAAATTCCTTTTCCAAGCCACTCTGCTCAATGCATCTTTGCACTACCTGCGTGCAGTAAGACCGCTCCATGTCGCCCTCAATGTTCGGTGCCCAAACGGACACGGAATGACTTCAAACTTGGTAGGAAGCATCCTCATAACTTAAGGAATATGCCATTGAAACAATTTTTCAAACCGCACCTCGTAAGAGTCTATGCTCATGGGCTTTTTTCGCCTTACCGAGTGAGCCGACAACGCCTTGTCGCTCCTAATGCCCCTTGAAGTCAAGGTCGCCATTCTTCTCCAATGAGCGACCCATGACATTCTCCCCCACTCGATCCATTGACGACTTCGTCAACATGTACATAAGGACTCGAAGTGTATGCGGTGCCCCAACTCAACTCTGATCTCTTTTTGCACCGGATGAATTTAGTTCCTCTTTACACAGATTATATACTATACTTTCATTTAATGTATACTATAAGCTTAAATATTTTGTACTACAGTCGCTTCTAAAATGTACTACAGATACACAAATTATATACTACATTTTCAGTTAATGTATACTGCATGCTTGAATGCTTTTGTACTATAGATGCTTCTAAAATGTACTGCATGCACACAAATTATATAATATAATTTCATTTAATCTGCAGCTTTGAATATTTTGTACTACAAATGCTTTTAAAATGTCCTACAGTTACACATATTATATACTACACTTTTGCTTAATGTGTACTGCAAGCTTGAATGTTTATACTATATTTGCTTCTAAAATATACTACAGTTATACAGATTATATACTACACTTTTGTTTAATGTGTACTGCAAGCTTGGATGTTTTGTACCACAAATAATATACAACCACTTTCAGATAATTTCACCGTATAATTTCAGGTAAAAAGAAGTATAAACCTCAAAAAAGTGAAGTACAACTTTCATGCCTTTCAAGTACAAATCAAAAACTTCCCATCTCACAAATAAAATTATATATATCAATTGGGTTTAAGTTTTAACAACTAAATAGGGAATAAAAACCCTAAACATGAGAAAATAGACAAGAAATAAGTATAACATTGAAAAATCATAGACATTTAAAACTGTAAATGCAGAAAACATACATTTGTTTCTTTTTATCATTTGTTTTTGTATTTCGCTTCTTGTTGCCACTGTTTCTCTTTCCATTGTCACAGAAAAAATGGCAGAAATTTTGCTGTCTTTTTTTTTTTTTTTTCTCGCGTCAATGGTAGAGGAACGATTTCGCTTCCTTTTGTTTGGCCGCTTGGAGAAGTCGTCGATTTCAGGAAAAAAAAAATGAAAGCATTCTTCTTGAAGAGAAAAACGCATTTCTCAAGTATTTTTGTTGTTTTCTCTAACTACAAGGATATATGTGTCTTTCTAAAAGATATGGGGAGTGATTTATAAGTTTTGTGAAAAAGTAGGGAGTTTAGTGTGTAAAAATTCAAATGGGGACTGATCACTAAAATAAAAGTAAGATTATGAATTTTTTTTCTAATTAACCGTATTTTCAAATTAAATTTGATAAAATTAAAAACTGATAAAAATATTTTAAACAAACTTAGCCTAACATCCTTTAAGTCGTTGTTTTTTGACCATTGTCATTGTCAGTGATATATCAAATCCTTAGAGCAGTGTTGCAGAGGGATTCGTTCTCTAATGTCCTGTTTGGACTTTGGTTGATAAGGTCACCAGGAAAACCATTATGGCGGGTTGAAGAGAGATATCACAAAAAAGAAAAACTATTATTTATTCCAGACATTTATTTCCTCCATTTGATCTAATTTGTATCCCCTCCAAAATATGTGTACCGGGCGTGCGACAACGATCAAAAGGAACTCTCGAATCTAAATTTAACAATCCTTTCGAATTATCTTCTTTTAGGCAACAAGTGAGACCTTCACTTCAAATTTCAATACGAACTTTACAATAATAATCTTTCACCAAATCTTTGATATTTCATGAGTAATCCAATTCATTCAAGACGACAATTATTGAGTTGATTCCCCTAAAGGTACCAAAGCCTGAAGCCGAAAGCCGAGAGCCAAAAAAGGAGATAGATGCGCTTAGTCAAATGACCCTAGTTGTAAATTAGCTAAAAAAATAATAGTAAAGAGGAAGAATTGTTATGATAAATAAAATAAAATAAAATAAAAACTTACTAGAAATTAATATGGTTCAATTATAATATGTATAATTGAATTAAAGGGTAAAATACTGTATCCTGTGGTACAATGTATGGATCAAGGCGTTCCACCCAAATTGGCGCTAATTTTACCAATAGTTACAATTATATATCACTGAGAAAAATATAATATTAATAACAAAAAAGTGACAATATAATTTTTTTAATTAATATGATAAATATTAAGTAATGCTAATTTTTATTTTATCATTAATGATATTTTTTAAATGACAATAGTTTTTATTTTGTAACAATATGATTTAATAATGACAAGAACTAATGTTTTATGTTGTCATCATTGATAATTGATGACATCCCTATAATGATAATTCATGACTATAAAAATTTTCACTATAATTTATGTCAATACTTTTATTATCATTAAGTTGTTATTAAAGGTGTGTCACTAATTATTGATGGTGACAACTTAAACATTATTGTTGTCACTATTAAGCTTGTAAAAATTATTAAAGTGGCAAAATAAATTTTTTTGTCATTATATATATATATATATAATTAGTGATAATTTTATCATTCACTTATTATTATTTTCTTTTGTAGTGTATATTCTTAATATTAAGATATAAATCCTAAATAGTACAACCTACCCATGCAAGAATTTTCGAATCTTGAATAACCAATATAAATATTCACCCGGCAGAGTTCATAGCAAAGAGGAACCGATATATATAATCAAAATCTCAATTTTTTAATCAAAAAATTTGTCAATAAATTTAGTAACCCTTCATGCATTATTTCTAAAAAATAATAGTATTTCATTGATTGAATTAAAAGTTCAACAAAAAGAAAAAAAAAACAATTACAAATTTATTATTTTTAATTTAATTAAAGTAAATAACCATCCATAATAAGGAATTTATGCTGATACTAATTAACTTACTTCAACTGTGATCTTTCCTCTTATTAATTTGCTTACTTAAAAATATGCATAGTTAGAGTAAGTACTATTTCTAAAATTCAACTTCTGTTTGATGTAATTAAGGCAGAAAAGAGATGCAGATATCGAAAATTTTCACTTTGCTGAATTATCGGAATCCAATGCTTTCCGTTGATGTAGATAAAATCTTTCAGTATTATTTATTTTTGTATTTTATTCCTACTTTTTTCTTTCTGATAGATACATAAATCTTTAAAAATATTTCTGATCTTTTATATTTAATATTTATAAATTTCTTGTTGCGGGGCCAAATGATAAAAAAAAAAAATTATATCTTGAGTTATAATTATTGGTGAGTTAGTGGGCGTTATGACTGGGAATGTGCGAATGCGCTGGAAGGGTCCCATTGTTCACTAGCTTCCTGCACTTATCCTATCCATAATCCAATCCCGATCCGTCGGCATATTAAAATATTTATATTCCCCCTACAATGATTACGTATCCCACAAATTATCACCACCGGTGTAGGCACTAACTAATCCGTTGTTACTGGACTAGTATCGTCTGATTATCCTTTTACACATGTGGATTCCAATTAATAAGGTTCAAAGTTTACTTATGGCCCACTAAAAGATAATCTTAAACAAAAATCTAGCTAGTTTGACCCGTATTTAGCTAAATCTAAATGAGCCAAAAAAATACGTGAATTGATATTTGTTATGTGATTTATTGGGTTGGATTGATTTAGTAAAATTTAAGGTTTTTCACAAAAGATGGAAAATTATAGTACCCTAAATGATGCCCTAAAGAAAAATTTTGTTCCGTGTTGAATGTGAAAATTGTTGTAAGTTAAATTACAAGAAGATTTGAAATAAAAAATAAATATTTATAAACAATGTATTTTTTTTTTCAAAAAAAAAAAAAAACAATGTTAATGTCATTTGAAAATGAATAGTTGGAAAATAATCAATGTTTCGGTGAGCTTCTATACTTGGAATCCCATGCATAAAGATATATATAATGATATTAAAATTTTGTCCTACATCTAGAAATTATTAAAAATCGATAATTTATAAGCAGTTATTTGCATCTTAGTTATTTTAGGTATTTTTTCATGATAAAATTTTAATATATAATATTGAAATGACAATACCTGAACACAACGTCACATGCATATTTGACAATTTATTTAGTTATTGTCAAAACATGCACGATCTTTTTAGATTCTTTTGGATTTCATATGAAGAAGAAATCGTAAGTACTGTATAATTCTTTAGTAGAAAAACACGACTAATTGAGACTGTTCAAGACGGCATTAGTGAACTAAGTCCAAATATAAAAGACAATTAGATAATATTATTTTATCAAATTAGTAGCATTATTTTTTATAATGTAGTTAGTTAGGTTTGATAACAAAAGCAATGCTAAATCTTTCCAAACAAATAAAAAATTATTATAATCAAATCATGATGTCCTTTTTAAAATTCCTGATTTTATATTAATATTCTCTCAAGTTAGACACCAATAATTCTACGTTGTCGAGTGTCTACTACTATAAATATTTTCACGTCGTTGCACATACCTCGCTAAGCCAAATACTCTTATATCCAACATCTCTCTCTCTCTTTCTCTCTCTCTATATATATATATACATACACATATATGCAAACATTTCCAATATTATAGAATTCATTCTATCTGTTATATCTTGTCTGCAAAATAGATATAGCTATGGCCTTTTCTGGAAATCACAAAACTTGTACCATGTTTGGATTGTGCCTCTGGCTGGCCATAAGCTCCTTATTTTCAAACCAAATTTCAGCTGAACTTCAGAAATTTGAGCAGCCCACCAGAGGCGATGGGACACTTAGGTTTTTGGTGGTTGGAGATTGGGGAAGAAAAGGAGAGTTTAACCAATCCCAAGTTGCTTTTCAGGTACCCCTTCTTAATTTTTTTTTTTTTTTTTTTCATCTCCTCTCTCTCTTTTTTCTTTTACATTTTTGGGTTGATATATTTTTATTTTACATGTGTTGCCCCTCTCGTCACATTCAAGAACTCGATAATATTTGAATCTTGAATTTTTATGCATACTGATTCATGGCTCAATTTTTAAGAAAGATTTATTTATCGTTATTTTGGTTGTAGTTTTTTTTTTATTTATATACATGCAAAATTAAAAGTTTGTTGGCGTTGGGTTCAAATTAAACTCTCAATCTCAAACTTTATGTATGAGGTTGATCCCATTGAGTCAAATAACAGTCAAATATTTTGGTCTTAGTTTCATTATTGAGTGATTAAGCTTGGATTTGAATTTCAAGAAAAGATTTTTCTACCCTTGCGGTGATCGTAATTTTGAGTTATTATGCTTGGATTTTAAGTTTTTTATTGATGCTAAAACATGGTTTGTTATTCAAGAAGAGAGTTGTGTACGCACGTTCTTGTCGTAGTTTGTTTATTCAGTTACACCTGCACGCTGATAATTCTTACATCACATGATGTAATGATTTCTTTGATTAAATATATATATATATATATTTTCATGATTTTACTACGTTGTAATATATATATATATATATGTGTGTGTGTGTGTGTGTGTGTGTGTGTGTGTGTGTGTGTGTGTGTGTGTGTATCATCATCATCATCTTGAACATGATATATATGACAATTTTTTTTATTTTTATTTTAATGGCTGCAGATGGGAAGAATTGGAGATGAACCAGATATAGATTTTATAGTTTCAACAGGTGATAATTTCTATGATAATGGGTTGGAAGGGGAGACTGATCCAGCCTTTGTAGATTCATTTACCAATATTTACACAGCTAGCAGCCTCCAAAAGCAGTGGTTTAGTGGTAATTTAGCTTGGGCCCTACAAAATCAAGGAAAAAATTATTTTTTTTCTTAAAAAGTAATAATCATATATTAAGATATTGTAATAGTATTTATTTATTTGTTCATTTTATGACCTTTCAATTTTTCTATGCAGTTTTGGGGAACCATGACTATCGGGGTGATGTAGAGGCACAATTGAGCCCTGCCCTTAGGAAAATTGATGGTAGATGGCTTTGCATGAGGTCTTTTGTAGTTAATGCAGGTGAAACTTTTAAAAAAAAAAATATATATATCACCAATAATGGCAATGAAGTTTTTATTTACTTTTAATTAATATTTTTTGAATAATTAACAGAAATTGCTGAGTTGTTCTTTGTGGATACCACTCCATTTGTAAATGATTATTTTACAAACCCAGAGGATCACACATATGATTGGCGTGGTGTGACCCCTGTGAAGAGCTACATTGCCAACACATTGAGGGTAATAAGGATGTTTTTCCTTGCAATTAAGTCAATATTATAATTTGTAGAAATAATTTGATTATGTTGTGTACCGATATATAGTCGTCTAAATTTTATAAAAATATATAGTTATTTGATTTAGTAATAAAATATGGCGTGATGTAATTGAACTTAAATTTATCATTCTTATGGTATATTGCAAACACATTCAAAAAGCATGCAACACGATCTAGTTAAATTCAAGATTATTTTTTTCTTATAACACATCATATGATTATATTCAGTATGTACACAAATTGATTCAATTGGGTTCAAAATAAATTTTCTTTTATATTATAGTAAGCCGTATCACAGTTAAAACGCCCATGATCTAATGTGCCTATATTTAAAATTAGGGTTTTTCTTGTAATATGCTATGATCACACTTAGAGTGATGCGATTAAATTCAAATTTATTTTTTCTATTTATAATCAGACTGCACAATAAGTTGAAAACATGAGATTTCTTAGTTATTATCATTTTAGAAAATGCGTTTTACATGTATAAATAATCTTTGGGTGGATAGGGTAACAATCCATCATGCCTCTATAAAATGCATAACAAATTAGCTATGTGGGCAAATTTCGGACCAAGTGATGTACTTAAAATGCATGTGAATGCACAACGGATATTATATCTATCTTATGCCTAATAGTATACATGTGATGTGGAAACAAATTAAGTACCACCTTAATCTCATTAATATCTCATAATATACATTTAGAAATGATTTTTCAATTTCATAATTAATCATTATGAACATATAAATATGATGTCGAACTATAATTGTTCTTGGTGATGGCAATTGGCATAGGATCTTGAATCAGCATTGAAAGCATCAAGGGCAAAATGGAAAATTGTGGTGGGTCATCATGCCATCCGAAGTGTAGGCCACCATGGTGACACCACGGAGCTTGTAAATCAACTTCTTCCCATTCTTCAGGTAAAATTCTTGCAACATAGTCATAAGAGAGAAAACCAGAAGGACAAAAGGGTGTAATGGTTATATTTTTATTTTTATTCTTTGATTTATTTTTTTTGTATTTTTATTTTGTATTTATATATTTTGGGTATTAATTAATTATTATATAAAAGTGAAAAAATATATAAATTATTACTAGAGAAATTTCACACTTAACAGACTCCCAACGTGCATATATATAAATTAAAAAAAAAAAATTAAACCAAAAGTTTTAATTTCAACTTTTCCCCTCAAAATCAATTAACTTAAACGTATTTTTCTTATGCAAATTTTAGGCCAACAACATTGATTTCTATATGAATGGGCACGATCATTGTCTTGAACACATCAGCGACAGTAGCAGGTACAACAAAAATGATGCTGACTTTAATTACTGTTAAGAAAAAAAAGAAGAATTTTATACTACGTTGGTTGTAATTTTATTTTGTTTTATTTTATGTTTTGCATTTCTTTGCAGTCCTATCCAATTTTTGACAAGTGGAGCTGGCTCAAAGGCATGGAGGGGAGATCTCAAAAATTTGGAGCAAGAAACCCTAAAATTCTTCTATGATGGGCAAGGATTCATGTCTGTTCAATTGACACAAAGTGACGTGGAGATAATATTTTATGATGTTTTTGGTAAAGTTCTGCACAAATGGAGTAGGTCCAAGCAGCTTCACTCAGACATATAAAATATTTGAGATTATTTTGTACCTTAATTTAGATTAATTTATTTGCAACTTTTTTATTTTATTTTATCTGTTATTGTATTTTTTTTTATATCAAACTGTGGCAGCTATGCTATGCCAACTGTAGAATTTGTGTAGTGATGTAAAATGATTCTTGTTGTATGATTGTGAAATAGTTTCTGTATATAGACGAGTGTTTCTTTTCTATAGGAAAAAAGGCAACAAACAATGTGTAGAAATAAGTAGAAGTTGTTTAGACTAGGAAGTGGTGCAAGCTCATGCCCCTTGAGATTTTTTTTTTATTTATTTTTATGTACTATAATTTGAGATTGAATTATTTTAAACTTAATATATCCAGGTTTCTTCCTATACGTGCAAGTTCAAGTTTGATCTAGTTTCCTTTTTCCTTTTGGTGAAATATTCCACCTACCTCGAGTTTATACATCAATTTTTGTTCTGACAGCTCAAAGCATAAAGTGCAAAATTCTAAATGAGGAGTATTTACTCCATCTACGTATTTTAATCCAAACAATAGAAGTTTGATAGGGTATGACGTGCAAGATTAATTGACCACTGAAGCTTGTATGGTATTGTGTTTGCTACATAATATTAAAGTGACGGTTAAACTAAATTACTTTTGAGTCCGCATCGAGTCCATATCGTTCCTGGTACAATGTTTTGAGTTGCGATGAGATTGATTAGTCTCATGTCTATGAAGACATCCAAAATAATAAAAATGCCCCTAGTTTACTCATGCAAAACAGAAAAGGCAAGGTAATTATGGAAATGCATGGGAATAATAATATTGAACAATCTACGGTTTCGAACAAAAATGTAATATCATAGTTACAACAATCTGAACCTCTATCTCTAAAATCAAATACACATTTTAATCTATTCAAAAAGAGTTTAATCTTAATGGGTCAAAATTATATGAGATTAGTAATTCATAGAATCAAATGCAGCCTAAGAGTACTACTCCCTTTACAAGATTAATTGTAATATAATGAAAGCATTGCGCGTGGAATACTTCCTCCTTTTACAAATACTATCCAAATAATTACAAAAGAATGAATTGAAATTAGGGTAATTAATATCAACCTTAAAATATAAGGAGTAAAGTGAATTTGACCCTTAAAAATATTACAAACTCCTTAAGAAGAGTTTATAAATTTTTGCACATTTTATTTTAAAACTTATAAACTTCTCTATTATAAATATTTTATAACAATTTATAAATTCAAGTATCCTATAAGATGCCTAGTGGCTTGCAGCCCAGGTGGCATAGGTCTCCCCTATTAAGTTGGAGGTCTTGTATTCAATACGTAATGGGCGCGTTGTGTATTTTAAGTGCTTTTTGTATTGTTTATACTTGGATTATTTGATTTGAGAATAGAGATAGGGATTTATTTGATTTGAAAATATGAATATATTGCTTTGTTTAAAGGATAATATTTTGTTATTTGTAATGCTCTCTAAAAAAATAAAAAATAAAAAAAAGGTTATCGTATAAGATATTAGTTACGTATGAACTCAAGCAAACCCCTCCTAATCCTCTAAAGTTTATTACCTAAACCTACAACTTTTTTAGACAAACTTTCTCCATTACGCATTAGTACAAAATCTTTTACCAATAACTTTAATCTGGGAATCGCATCCATGTGCTATTACAAACAAATTTCGTGTACGGCTATTTCTTCATTTTAAACACAAAGTTGGAGGACTATGACTAATTAAGACTAGATAACAATTGCTAAATCCTTCATTACCATCTATTGACCTACTATATATATATATATATATACACCCAAATAAAATAGATAGATTGATGTCGCATTTTTTATCAAATTTTGACCTAATTAATTTTTCCTCATTCAATTTTTATGAAATCTCAGGATCATTGCGACTCATTTTATCCTCATCGTTAATTTTACCTTCCTTTAAACTCATTATTATTAAACTTGCGACGCACGTTTTGTCATTTTTTTTTAAAGTTGTTTCATTGTAGGTCTTGTTAGGTTTTATTTTTCTTTGTGTCATTTTATTTTTTATTTTTTTCAACATTGTGAATTAGAATACAATTATTATTAAACTAATCGAAAAGATATAATTCTCCTTTCATTAGAGAAAGTTTTGATTTGACCTTAACTACATCTGATTGCATTTTATAGAATAATTAAGACACGCATTTCTTTTACTTCATATTATTCACACTTGAAATATTAAGTTTTAGACTTGTATTCTTTCTATCTATTTTTCTTGTTCTATTTTGGTTTGGCATGAAATTTTAAATGGGAGAATTAAGCAGTAGTTTTACATACTTTTCCACTATTATCTTAAAAGTAATTATTGAGAGTTAGTTGGGGGGGTGGGGGGGGGGAGTTCAAATTATGAAACTACATTTGTATATTGAAATGTAGAAAAAAAAAGAATAAAATAATATAATAACAAATAATTAATTTTTTTAATCATTTCCGCAATCATTAATACTAAATTTTATAATGACATCAATGTGCCCATACCAACGTGATTTGACATTACTTATATGATATGAAACTCACTTGAAATGACACATAAAAGTCAAATTTGATGAAAAACAAATTTACAAATAACAAATGTTGCAAATTTTAATAAAAAATTCACAAATTTTTCTGTTAGGTGATGAAGTGGAAGTAAACACACGACATGGTTAACCAAATTCAAAGTTAATTATTGCTTCAAGTGAAGTTTTCATATGTGCATATTTTTTTTCCTATCATTGGGAAAATAAATAAATAAATAAATAAATATTAGATTGTGATTGCTTGTGGAGTTGGGTTTTGGATTTGGTGTTTTAAAGATTTGGGGATTGTTTTGGTATTTTTGAGATATGAGAATGTGATATGAGGTTGTGAATGGTTATGAGATAAAGTGTAATAATTATAGTGATGTAATGTGTTGATGTGATTTGAGGTTGTGAGATTGTTGTGAGATTGTTTTGAAATATGTTTGAGAAATTTATTTGAGATCATGAAATTATTGTATGAGATTTATTTTTTTGAGTTTGCTTGGGATATTTATATTTAAAAAAATATTAATAATGATATATTATATATTTATTAATATCAAAGTTAATATTTATTAAGTTAAATATGAAATCTATTATAAATGCATTGAATTTATCCATAATTAAAAGAAAAATAAATCATTTTGCCCTTTTTCAAAAAAAAATTGAACTTCTATTTTAACAAAAATACAGTTCCACCTTACTCATTTAATTACAAAATATGTGGGCTTTAATTTGCTATACTAACTTTTTTGTTGTTCACCATCACCATCTAACATATTACCAAATTAATTAATAGTCAATTTTTATAAAACAAAAAATTTGTATCAATTTATTAAATTTATTAATTTCTAATTAAAAATTCAAATATGAAATTTATTTAAATAATTAATTAATTCAGTATGTTTTTCTATTTAATTACAAATAATTACGAATAACTAATTTGATAATTAGTTTTGTATGTATTATAAATAAATTCTTAAAAAGGAGAGCAATAACATATTAATAAATTTAATATTATTTTTTATTTAGTTACTAAAAATTATGAATAAACAAATTTATTTTGGATAAAATATTTTTTTTTGTAATTAATTTGGTTGGATAAGGAGAGAAGACTTGAATAGTATGGCTCCTAGGCAACCCTATTCATTGGCCAAAGAATTTAATTTTGAATCCCACAACCAAGCACATGCTTGCCCCATAAATGTGTTTCAAAGACCAAAAAATGGGGCAAACCCCATAGGCAAGCACCGCCTTAACTTTTGCATACAGATATTTAATCAAACATACACACAAATAAAATATTTGTAGTTTGAGATAAAACCATTTTGCTTTTCAAACTAGTTAGTCGAATTCTGCCCTTTGCTATGTAACTAAAAATAAAATTATCCACAAAATTTCAAATATAACAAAAATCATTGCGACTAGGCTGCTCTATATGTGGAACATATGTGATTTTGAAAGAATTAAATGATGTTCAGTGGTTAACTAACTCAGTAATATTGCCATTACATTCTATGTCAGAGATTGAAATTTAGATTTGAACAAATTTTTGGTATGAATATGTATGTAAATAAAAAGAAAAAGTACTAAATCATCAAAATATTATGTAAATTCACTTTGAGAAATTTGTAGCTATTATATATACTTTATAATATATCAAATTAAAATTAATATTTAGTGTAATAAAAAATAATTTTCTAGAGAAAATTAGTTTTCATTTTCCCCTTCATTTCCAATATATATATATATATATATATATGCTTTACAAAAAGAATTCAACTTATAACATGATAAGTTGCATTAGTTTAAATGCAAATGGCTTTGATTCCTTTGTAAAATCTAAAATCTTTTGATCCCATATAAACATTTGCATTTACACACGTTCAAATAAACATTGAATCCAAGATCAATGCATTTAATACTATGTTTGATACAAGGATTTTGGTAAACAAAGACAAAAAATATAAGAAAATATATTTTCGACTGTTTCCTTGATAAAAGAAATACTTAGAAAAGAAAAATGAGGATTGGGGAAATTTTCATGATGGGAAAATGAAAGAAATGTCTATTTGATTCTCTCCTTCTCAAACACATTAATTTATCAAATGTATTATTTTCATTCAGTTTCATATTGTTTTCCTTACACAACGAAACAAACTTGAAATTTTTTCAAACCAAGCTTTCAAACCAACCAAACAATTCATATACACACACACACACACACATAGCATCATATTGATAGATTTGTGCGTACACTGGCTTTCTTTCAAGCTGTAAATGTCGACACCATTCTTCTGTTCTCTGGCATCAACTTCAGCCTCCCCTTCAATCTCTTCTTATTCACATCTATTCAGTAAAGGCAAAGTGGTTAGTGCTTACACTAACAATATTGTGAATGAGATTATGTGTTCAAATCCGATACAAGTTATATTCCGATTATCTATCTAGCCAAATATGCTTTCCATTGTTTATTATAGTTGAGTAACATAATGGATTTGGACATTTCATCCATTGCAATGAAAATAAAAGGCTCCATCGCTTACATTTATTTAAAATAACATAAAAGTCGGAAGCAATTATAGAGGTACTTCTTACAGCTTTTAGTTTATTATGAATACTTATATATGACAAATTTATTTTCACTAATTAGCTTTTTAAATCTCAAACTAAAGGTAATTAGTCTATATTTTCTCCTGTAAGTTCAAGCATAAAGTTAGTTTTTCATCAAATACTACTAGCCACTTAATAACTTTTCTAAAAGCAAAAGCTGTTAATAACACTGCAACATATTAAGCATATATAAGCAAAGTGAAATCACCACACATTTTAATCTTGAGGAGAGATGCGAACTTGAAGGCCTTCGTTTCCCATGTCCCATTGCTCTTCTTGAATTCTCAGTGTCGATTCCACAGCTAACTCGCTGCAATGCACCTTAATCAATTCAAGAGTTGGAATTTTTCCAATTCCGAAAGGGATCTCCTCCAATTCTGAGCAGTATCTGATTTCAAGGTGCTCAAGTCAAGGGAAGTGGATATTGTCTGCTTGCCAGTACTTGAGATTAAACTCTTCATTAGCAGGAATTTCAGCCGGGGGAACTCCCCTTCTATAGGTTCCCACTCTTCTCCCACAAACGCATCATATCTTAGTTTGAGTACTTGCAGATTAGGCAAGGAACCCACCACCCTCATGTCTTTCCAATGTAGTCCACAATTCACTAGAGTCAACTTTTTAAGTTTCTGTGGAAAGGCAAAGCTCTCAGGGAAGGAGGGGTCAAGATCTCTGTGGCAGCACCTGCAGAACGAGATGTGCAGTGACTCAAGTTGGCCAAGATTGACGAGATTGTTGAGGCCAAGCTTCTGCCATGTTTGGTTGGTGTGATGATGGTACATAACTTTCAATTTCTGAAGGTTGAGAATCATTTCAATGACCTCATTGGTGAACATGACAATGATGACATCAACTGCCCTCGAGAGTGTTTGTAGGTTTTCAAAGATAGCTAAAGGAATCGGCGACAACTTTAGGCTGCCAAACTTAGCATGCCTTATATGAAATAGTAATGGGATGTCAACTGCTTTCCCATATAGTGCGGATGGGCAAACAATTAAGGTTTGAAGATTCTCAAGTTTGGATATGGATGGCGGAAGATCCAACATGTCTTTGCTGTGGCTGTAGAGTGCGAGGTACCTTAGATGAAACAGTTGTAAAATTTTATCAGGAAATGACCCAAAAATTATATTTGTCAGATCTAACGCTCTCAACAGTTTAGAGCTTGTTGAAAATGATAAAGACTTCCAAACATATTCGGAAAAGGAAAGAATAGAACGAATATTTGAGCCCCGTGCACCACGTATTTCTGCTTTTCCGAACCTTGAACGACTAGGATGAATACAGAGATGCCGTACTTTCCTCATGACTTTCGAGTGCAAGTAACTTTTTTGGTCTAGGATACGAAGGAAATCCTCATGACAAACTCTTTCCATGCTCAATTCTCTTAAAACATCATGAATTCTGCAACGTTTGGATTTGCCATCAACCCTCTTGTTAGTAACCAAAACAAGATTTCTACTGACAAGATCCTCCAAATAATCCTCTGCTATTTTTTCTAAGCTTTTAGATTTAATTGGTTTTAGAAATCCCTTAGCAACCCATAACATGATGAATTTCGAGATGGGAATTTCATAATCTTTTGGAAAGCCTCCCATATATAAAAAGCATGTTTTTAGATGATGAGGAAAGGGGTTATAACTCAAAGAAAATATCTTTGAGAAGTGTTCATCATTTTTAGCCGCAACAGAACTTACATTTCTTGCAATCTCTCCCCAATCATGATGTGTCTTATTGACCTTGGAAAGGAGTCCAGCAACCACAAAAATTGCAAGTGGAAGTCCTCGACAGCTATTTACAATCAACCTTCCAATATCCTCCAATTCTGGGGGGCAAAACACATTTTCTCAAAATAGATTCCAACTTTGATCCCTATCAAGAAATTGCAATTGATGAAAAAATCCTAAAGTGCCAACATAAGAAGCCACTTCTTTTGTCCTAGTGGTTATCAGTATCCGACTTCCCTTTGAGTCATTTGGAAATATCCACTTTAATTCATCCCATACTTTTATATCCCACATATCATCCATTATGATGCGATATCTCATTCCTTTCAAGTATTTGTATATATGCTCTTCTAATATACGGTCATCCTTTTTGCTTAATTCCTCATTGTTTATATTCATGGAATCCAAAACACCTAAAAGAATTTTTCGCAAATGATAATCTTGAGATACAGTAATCAAAGCCCGACAATGAAAGTGATAGACCATAAGTTCATCATCAAATATATTTTTAGCCAAACTGGTCTTACCGATACCCCTATTCTAGCAATTGAAATCACCTGAAATTCAGATGAATGTCCACAGAGCTGCTCTTTTATTGTCGTCAGGCGTTCCTCAAATCCCACCATGGCATTTCTACCATTCAATACTTGTTTTGATGCTCCAGTATCTGCAGAATAAATATAGTTCAGCTGCAAATCTTCAGCTATGTGGGTTTTCTTGATTCTTATCACCTCTTCCACAATGGAATCAACTTTGTCCTTCACCTTATCCAAGGCTTGAAGTTGTTGAGGATTAATTTGATTTGAAATTTGAGACTCAATGATATCCTGTGCTTGATATGAAGCATCTCTGATTCGCCTTTCCCAACAACCAACTGCATTTTCATCTTTAGGTGAATAATAATCTCCCAATGATGCTTGCAAAAGGCTGAACTTTTCATGAAGAGAAGCAAGAAGTTGTTTGTCAAGAAGAAATTTTTGATAACGACCACCATGGATGATGTCCTCGAGCAATTGTACAAGTGAAACAAGAGCAGCATAGTAAGCCATAGCTGATATATCTTTTCTTACACAAATTAACACAGATCTAGAGAGAAACAAAAACAATATTGCAGTGTAAAGTTAATTAGAAGGGTCTTAACATTAGAAACTGTTGTAATAACACACAACTTGTAATACTTAATTACTAGTACATACTGGCTATTGATCAGACTGCACAAAAGAACGGGGATTAGAATAAGTACATTTTCCTTTTTTTAATCAACTTGTAATTATGTAATATAGAAATTAGCATAACAGGGTGGCTTTTCAGACTTCAGATGAAGACATGATTAGTGTAATTTTTTCAATACACAAATTAGGTACAGCAGGTCCATCTTTGCATTTAAAATAAGAAAAGAGTTGTACCTAACCATGAAATTCCAGTTTATTCACATGACTATTTTCTTTTTGTCTTGTTTCCCATTTTTTTGGTTGGAATATTGGTCTATTATATGTGTGTGTATATATATATGTATTATTTCCTTTGCCTTTATATATCTGATTATATATTTCAAATGTGAACTTCTTTAGAGGTCTTATCTGGGTCTTTTCTGTCGCTAATTCTAATGCTATGTTAATGACTTCATTCACAACAATGTGGATGAATAAAGTGACTTGTTCTTTTATAACTTAAACTTAGAGCAGTGCTTTAGCAATGTAAACAAATTTGCAGAACGATTGATTAAGAGAGACGAAGTTAGAGCCGCACATATCGATGGATTTAGACATAAAGAAGAAACGGATATAGAGACGGGTCTAGAGAGTGTTAAATCATCAGTATAAGGTAGTTGATATAATCAGAATGAATTTTAATCCCATAATCTCATTCAACAAGAGATTGATGGTGATTGAGATTAGAGGGAGGGGCTGAAGTTGATGCCAAAGAACGGAATTTTTTCACCATCTGTTGTCATTAAGTTTGTGACTTTATCAGACCATACACTTTTGCGACTCTAATGAGTCAGCCTTAAAAGATTTGCGTAAAATTGCAGCAACCTACAAAATATGTTCCGAAAGAATTGGAGCGTTTTAAGCAGCTTAGAACCTCTTAAAGGAATAGCGACTCCTGTTTTTGTCTTATTTATGCCACATTAAAAGCTTTTTCGGCAAAAAAAGGAAAAATTATACACCTTCTATCAGGCATTTCTTATTTAGAGGGTGTTTGACTAAATTTATTTTAAATATGTTATAAGTTCCTACATTTTATAAAATATTTTTGGAGCTTAGATCTTATTTTTAAAATAAGATCTTGAAATTTATAAGATGTTGATGAGGGTAAAAAATGTATATAACTGGATTGGGACGGAATCTGGGTGGATCGACTTAGTGGTCGAGTAAATGAGCTCCACAGATACGTGGGCTAAGTCCTGCAATCACGAGCAAACGTTAGGCTAGCCGAGGTGCCCTCGGCTTAGGCTCTTTGACGCTTAAGTTAGTATGAGGTCGAGTATATAACGAGCAGCAGAGTGATGGCTTTGTAGTATAGAATGACATACCTTGTAGGAAGGCTGTAATTGGGGTATTTATAGTCCCAAGTGGGAGATCAAAATGTCCATGGTATCCTTGCTCTTGTAGGGAGGACCTTTGTCCTTGCATGAGGGTTTTTAGGTCTTTTCCTTATTTGGAATCCTCTTTCCAGGTGCCTCCCCCCACATCCTTTTGGGATATGGTGGAGATCTCTGCATTTAATACAGAGGCAAACCGCCTGTCAGTGTATTTTAATGTAGCAGAGTAGTGGTTAAGTGCATTTAATGCGACAACGACTGGTGGTGAGAGAAACTTGTCTCGTAGGTCAACCTCTTTTGGTCGAGGTATCTCCCTGACCGTAAGTCTCACCGCCCACTCTAGTCAAAATGCATGACCTTTTCTGGTCGAGATGTCCGCGGCCGTGGGTCTCTCTGCCCACTATGGTCAAATACATGACCTCTCTGGTCAAATGCATGATTCTGGTCGACCTTTTCTGATCGAGATGTCTGCGGCCGTGGGTCTCTCTGCCCACTCTGGTCAAGTGCATGACCTCTCTCGTCGAATCTCTCTGACCACTCTGGTCAAATGCCTGACCTCTCTAGTTGACCTATTCTGGTCAGTATGTCTCCCCGATGGATCTCGTCGCCCACTCTGGTCGAATGCATGACCTCATCAGGTCAAGACGACTTTCTAGCAGTGGGCTTTTTGACCATAACCCCATCGATTGAAGGAAGACTGATAGCCTTTATTGATCAATTAGCCCAATGTATTCTTGGGCCTGGGATGGTTCTATTGGGCCTGTTGGGCTCGTCTTACTTCCCCATATCAGATGTTAATAATAGCAATTTTGTAATTAAAATTGTTAAAAATGAAGGAGTTTGTTAAGATTCTAAAAATAAGTTAAAGTTTCCTTACTTTTTTCAAAAGAGCTTATAAGCTCCTAACATCTTTTTTTAGGATATTGAAAAAATTTACCAAATATTTTTTTATCAACTTATAAGCTCTTAAACATTTTATAAGATGTTTTAAGGAGCTTATAAGCTCACCCAAACACCATCTTAGTTTAATAAGGTGTACCACTCTCCTTACCCAACATTCCCTTTTCATTTTCTTTCTACAAACGGAATGCTAATCCAAGCTATAGAGCGTCAAAGATCATCAAGGATGGTCTGAAGTTTGGACTGGGTGGTAATGGCATTACCTCTTAAACGATATTTATGACAAATATATTTTTATACAACCTTTGTAGATTCATTTACCAATATTTATACAACCCGCAGCCTCCAAAAGCAGTGGTTTAGTGGTAATTTAATTTAGCTTGCCCCTACAAAATCAAGGGAACAAAAAAACTATTTTTTTAAAGAAAAGTAATAACGACATATATTAAATTATTGTAATATTATTTATTTATTCATTTTGTGACATTTTAATCTTCCCATGCAATTTTGGGAAACCATGATTATAGGGGTGATGTAGAGGCACAATTAAGCCCTAAGCTTAGGAAAATTGATGGTAGATGGCTTTGCATGAGGTCTTTTGTAGTTAATGCAGGTGATTTTTTTTTAAAAATAGATATATCACTAAAGAAAGTTATAATCTATAGTTTCTTGATTTAATTGCAATGATGTTTTTATTTACTTTTATTTAATATTTTTTGAATAATTAGTAGAAATTGTTGAGTTCTTCTTTGTGGATACCACTTCATTTGTAAATGATTATTTTACAAACCCAGATGATCACACATATGATTGGCATGGTGACCCCTGTGAAGAGCTACATTGCCAACACATTAAGGGCTTGTTTGCTTGGACATATAGGATTAGGAAGGATTAATATGCTAATGATACATAAGCTAGAAATGGTATCCAAAACTATGTAATCTATTGTTTGTTTGGATTTTAGAAATTAGTGATATCCTATGCTTAATACTATCTAATGTTTGGTTGGCAAGATTGCTCAATGTGATTATACTTTGTAATGTCCAAAATGTCCTAACTTCTAAGAAGGTAAATTTCCAAAATATCCTCCATATATTTCAATGCTTAATACTATCTAATGTTTGGTTGGCAAGATTGCTCAATGTGATTACACTTTGTAATGACCAAAACATCCTAACTTCTAAAAAGGTAAATTTCCAAAATACCCTCCATATATTACAATGCTCTCTCCCTTTATCCCAACTATTTGTTGATTAATAAACCCTTCCCCCCTTAATTTTATTAATCAATTTGGACCATGGACATAGTAAATCTTTATGTTGGTACTGAAATTTGTTTCTCGTGTATGAAACTTTGATGTTCTTGGCATATATATTCTTTTCTTGATAGGGGCCATCTTCTATATGGTGCCTCGATGCCATATCAGATGCTTAAAGGTGGGGCCAACTTTGTGTAATGACAATTCATAACTAAAAAAAATAGCATGGCATTTGACACATTTAAATAAATCAAATACACACAAAAGCACCTGTAGTGTAATGAAATAAAAGGAACCATCACTAAAATACTAAGCAACCAATATACCATAGCTTAAACAAAGTTTCACAAACAGAGTCTACGAACTTCAAAATACCTGTTCAAAACATCAGTTCACTCAAAATGCTCCATAAACTTCTAAACACTAGTTTAGTCAAAATACCATAGCTTAAACAAAGTTTTACAAACGACCAGAAAGCTTCATCCTTACATACTCCCCTTTTGCCTCATTTGGAAGACTAAAGAACAACTCCAAGTCTTCAGTATTTTTGACAAGCAATTGTGACACAAGCAATTTCTCTTGCATGCTCAAACCGGAGATGTTTCCGACTGCAGCATATACCTCTTTTCTAGCATTTGAGACATCATACTCGTAACCTATCCTACGAGCAATGTCTCCTAATCTCGCATCTGTATTTTGGCAAAAAGTCCCCAAGAGCTCAACAACAGGATCAGTACTATCCATAGATTTTCTCTTTTTACGTTTTTCTTTCTTTCCATTACCACTACTAACAGGTTGACAAACAGATATCATTTCTGTCTCATCAGCAAACCCCTCAAACAAACCATCAGAATCTTCTCCAGTGTCTTTCTCTTTCTCAAGTCTTGCATTAAGAACATCATTCACAGCTGTAGTAAAATCCTCAGCATGCTCCCCTGTAGCTCTGTCCTTGCCAAAAATCTCACACCAATCATGGTAGTATGGCCAAGACTTGAACCTCATGAGGCGGGCATTTGAGTCAGACTGTTTCCAATTTTCCAGTAAGACATATATAGACATGATTAATATAGGATTAATTTTTTGGTATCATTTTGCAAATTATTGTAACAAATGAACATAGAAAAATTATAAGCAAATACTTTGGTAGAGCAATTACCTTTACATAAGCCTCCCATGCTTCATCAGTAGCTTTTATCATCTTTGTAGTTTCGTTCCATCCTATTCCACTACTTGACAACATACTAGCTAATGATCCATAATTTTTTTTCCAAACATGAATCTTGGAGTTTATATGTGGAATAGCACGAACATCAGTGCCGGGAATTGTTTTGCCATTGCTTGCTCAAGGATTTGTAAGTACCCCACCTTGAATCCATTATCGGCCTTCCAACCATTAGCAATGATTTCTTTCACACATTGTATCAATACTTCCTCATCCTTTTGAGTCCAACTACGTCTTGTCTTATCATTTTTTTTGCCACCCCCACGGCTAAATGCACTCCTACTAGGCTCCATCTCACTCTCCTAAAAATGTATCAAAAATCTTGCACAAAATTATACAAACAAGAAGAAGAAAATCAAATAAGAATCTGCCAAGAATTATCATATGACAATACAATGGATTTAAATAATTGATATACTTATCTCCCATCATATAATATGAAAATTCAAAAATTATGGTGAAATACAACGGATTTGCAGTCAGTCCAAGCTAGAACAAACTGTTCAAACTTGATTTGTTCAAACATAGAAAATCAAATAAGAATCTGCCAAGAAAGATCTCCATAACTCTACTGACAAAAAGCAACAGATTTTCTGATTTCCAGCCTTAAATTTGATGAAAAAAAGATTCTTAGTTTGCACAAAACGTTCAATTGCACTTTCAAGAAACATCTTGCTGCCCGGAGAAACAAATTTGCAGAGCCAATGGAGTTTTATGATGGGCAAGGATTCATGTCTGTTCAATTGAAACAAAGTGATGTGGAGATAATATTTTATGATGTTTTTGGTAAAGTTCTACGCAAATGGAGTAGGTCCAAGCAGCTTCACTCAGACACATAAAATATTTGAGATTATTTTGTACCTTAATTTAGATTCATTTCTTTGCAACTTTTTTATTTTATTTTATCTGTTATTGTATCTGGTTTTACTATGGCAACTATGTATGTCAACCGTAGAATTTGTGCAGTGATGTAAAATGATTCTTGTTGTATGATTGTGAAATAGTTTCTGTATGTAGATGAGGATTTATTTTTTATAGAAAAAATGGAAAATTAGAAAATAGGCAACAAATAATGTATAGAAATAAGTAGAAGTTGTTTAGACTGGGATGTGGTGCAAGCTCATGCCCTTGAGATATATATATATATATATATATATATATTTTTTTCTCTATTTTTATGTACTGTAATTTGAGATTGTATTATTTTAAACTTAATATATCTAGGTTTCTTCCTGTATGTGTAAGTTCAAGCTTGATCTAGTTTCCTTTTCGTTTTGGTAAAATCCATCTACCTTGAGCTTATACATCAATTTTTGTTCCGACAGCATAAAATGCAAAGTCCAAAATTCTAAATGAGGAGTATTTACTCCATTTATATATTTTAATCCAAACAGTGGAAGTTTGACAGGGTATAATATGCAAGATTAATAGATCATTTCATCTTCTATTCGATATATAATATTCAAGTGATGGCCTGAGCTCAATTACTCTCGAGGCCGCATTGAGTTCATACTATTCACCAAATTATGCTTGATAGAAATTTTTGAGAGGGGGGATGAGATTGATTAATATCACCTCTATGAACACATCCAAAATAATGAAAATATCCCTAGTTTACCCATGCAAAATAAAAAAGGTAAGGTAATTATGAAAATAGGAATAATAATAATAATATTAAACAATCCACTGCTTTGAATAAGAATGTAATATTACAGTTACAACAATCTAAGCATATCTCTCAAATCAAACACCATCTTAATCCATTCAAAAAGAGTTTGATCATAATGAGCCAAAATTATATAAGATTAGTAATTCATCAGATCCTACGCAGCCAAAGAGTACTACTCCCTTTACAAAATTAGCTCTAATATAAAGAAAGTATCATAAACATAGAATATTTCCTCCCTTTACAAATAATTACAAAAGAATGGATTGAAACTATGGTAATTAATATCAACTTTAACCTATAAGGGGTAAAGTGAATTTAATCCTTAAAATACTACAACTTTATTAAGTAAAAATTTATAAAATTTTTATATTTTATTTTACTACTTATAAAATTCTGTATAGTAAATATTTTAGGGTGAATTGCATTTTGCCCCCCTGTGTTAGTCATAAGTTGCAAAAATTCCTCCCGAGAAAAATAAATAGGCATTGAAACCCCCTTTATACTTTTAAAAAATAGGCACACCGCCCCCCCTTCGTGATTTGCTGCAATTTTGTCCTAATTTCAATATGTAAAGACTATACTACCCTTAATGATTTCATATATTTTCAATTTTATTTATTTATTCATTTTAAATATATTTTTATACATATTTTTTCTTCTCCTTTGTACCATTTTTTTATTTTTAAATTTAAAAACTATTTTTAATTTTTTTTATTTTCATCTTTCTAACTTATTCTTTTTTATTTATATATAAATATATAATATATAATATAATAAAAATAAATATATAAATATATTATAAATACATAAATATATAATATAATAAATACATAAATACATAAATAAAAAATTTATTATATTATATTATCTTTTTTCATCCCCTTTATACCAATTTTTTTATTTTTAAATTTGAAAACTATTTTTAATTTTTTTTATTTTCATCTTTATAATTTATTCTTTTTTATTTAAATATCTAATATATAATAAATATAAATATATAATATAATAAACATAAATATATTTATGTATATATTTATAAATAAATATTTTATATTATATTTCACACCCCACCCCACCCCATCTTACCCGCGAGCAGCGGCCATGGCTGCCGCTCACAGAGGCCAAGTGAGCTGCTCGCCATGGCTGCCTCCACGAAGCGGGCCTTCAGCGGCACCCATGGTCACCGCTCGCCATGGGGGCTCGTACAGGGCAACCTCCATGAAGGCGGCCATGGAGGCCCTACGAGCAGCGGCGGTTCGCAAATGCCGTCAGCCAGTGTTCTGATGGCTGGTGGTAGGAGTGGAGAAGGGGGAAGGTTGGGTGGGTTGATGTCGCCGTCGCTCGCAGATGCCGTCGGCCACTGCTCCCAGCGGCCGGTGGTGGGGTGGACGAAAGGGAAGGTTGGGTGGGTTGATGGGGTTGGGTGTGTATATAAGTATGTATATATACATATATTTAACTATATATATAAATATAGTTAACTATATATTTATGTATTGATATAAATAATTATATAAATAAATATATTTTATATTTTATAATTTTTTATAATTAGAAATGGTCTGAACCGTCAATTTTTTTCAATAGATCCAACGGTTGATATTTAGGGATAAATTTGACATTTCAACAGCAAAAATCCAAGACCAAAAGCACTTACCAGCGCGTGATTTGCACCGCACGATGGAGGGGGGTCACTGCCTATTTATTTTTTTCAGGGGGGGGGGGGGGAATTTTGTAACTTATGACTGACACAGGAGGGCAAAATGCAATTCACCCAAATATTTTATAACAATTTATAAACCCAAGTATACAAATTTACACCCATGTGTTTTAAAAAACAGACAATATATCCCCTTATGAAAAATAAAATTTTTAAAATACCTCCCTATGTTTTAAAAACCCATGCACACCACCTCCCACTTCTCATTTGCTGCCTATTTAACATAATTTTAATATAGAAAGACTAGCTTACCTTTAATCATTTAATATTTTCAATTCAATTTAAATAACTTTTTATTATCATTTTTTTTCCTTTTCTTTCATTCTTTTTTTTTCTTTTTATTTCTCATTTCTCTCTTCCTCCATTATTTCATATATTTTTCATTTTATACATATATATAAATTTATCATTATTTCTCATTTCTCATTATTTCATATATTCTCATTATATATGAATATATATAAATTTATTTATAAAATTAAAATCACTTTCATTTTTTTCTTATCAATTATATTCATCTTTCTTTCTATTAATTCATTCCAAAGAAAAAAAAATTCCTAAAAATATCTAACATATTTTTTATTTATACTTAAATACATATATTGTGTATATATACATATATATGTAAATTTATCTATAAAATTCAAATATATATATCCTTATTAAGATATAATATATTTTTGTTGATATACATATATATAATATCTTTATTAAAATATATGTAATATATTTATATACATATATATTTTTGTTGATAAGATATATATATTAGTATACATGATGTTATTATCATATATATATATATATGATAATATATATAATTATTTAATAACATCATCTTTATATAAATTTATCTATAAAATTTAAATAACTTTTATTTATATCTTTTTTCTTTTTAATTATTTATTACAAATTAAATATTATATATTTATATAAATATATAATATATTTATATACATATATATTTTTTATAAGATAGTTATATTTATATATTTATTATCATGTATATATGATAATATATACAATATAATACATATATGATAATATATATAATTATTTAATAATATATATAATATAAAATTCTACCCCCACCCCCAAACACTTACGGGTTGCCATGGCTACATTGTGCTAGATCTGGCTAGATCCAGCCACTAGCCGCCATGGCCAATGTAGCCATGGCGGCCGTGTTTGATGGCGGCCGTCTGTTTTTGATTTATTTTTTTTAATCATTTCAAGTGCCGACCGTCAGTGGGGGTAAAGGCGGTGGCTTCAATCACTGGTGGGGGCTATCGACAGTGAGGTAGGCATTTGTATATAATATATATACACATATGTAATATATATACACATTATATATATGATAATATATTATATTATATATATTATATATATTTAAATATATATAATTTTATTTGATTTAGGCTGTTGATTTTTTAAAAGAAAATTCAATGGTTGATGAATAATGGCATAATTGTCTTTTTATATATATAAAAAATAAAAAATTAAGCCTAGATGCACGCAAGGCGCGTGTCTTACAAACATGGGGGTTCGTTGCATGATTTTTTAAAATATGAGAGTGTTATTTATCTTCTTTTTTTTTTCATAGAGAAATCATTTACCTATTATTTTTAACACAGGAGAGTTATTTGTAAAGTCCCCCTATAAAATATTAGAGACGTATAAACTCAAGCAAGCACCTCCTAATCCCATAAATTTTATTACTTAAACCTACGACTTCTTTAGACAAACTTTCTCCATGACCAATGTACAAAATCTTTTTCCAATAACTTTAATCTAGGAAACACATCCATGTGCCATTTACAAACAAATTTCGTGTGCGGCTATTTCTTCATTTTAGACACAAAGTTGGAGGACCATTACTAATTAAGACTAGATAACAATTGCTAACATTCACCATCTATTGACCTATCCAAATAAAATAGGTAGATTGATGTCGCATTTTTTATCAAATTTTGACCTAATTGATTTTTTTTTTTCCTCATTCAATTTTTATAAAATCTTAGGATCATTACGATTCATTTTATCCTCATCATTAATTTTACCTCCCGTTAAACTCATTATCATTAAACTTGTGACACAAGTTTTGTTATTTTTTTTAAGTCGTTTTATTACAGGTCTTGTTGGGTTTTATTTTTCTTTGTGTCATTTTCCCTTTTTTTCTTTTTTTTTTTCTTTTTAGACATTATGAATTAGAATACAATTATTATTAAACTGGTGGAGACGATACAATTCTCCTTTCATTAAAGAAAATTTTGATTTGGCCTTTTAACTACATCTGATTGCATTGTATAGAAATAATTAAGACACGCATTTCTTTTTATTCATATTTATTATTCACACTTGAAAATATATTAAGCTTTAGACTTATATTCTTTCTATCTATTTTCCTTATTCTATTTTGAGTCGGCATGAAATTTTAAATGAGAATTAAGCTGTCGAATGTTTTATATATTTTTTCATTATTATCTTAAAAATAATTACTGAGAGTTAGTCGTGTCATGTTGTTCTTGTAAGAAAGTATTATTTGTTTTTTTTTTTTGAAAAAAGAAATTTCAAATTATGATACTGCATTTGTATTTTGAAATGTAGAAAAAAAAAGAATAAAATAATATACTAAATGTATCTCAAATAATCAAAATAATCAATTTTTTTAATCATTCACGCAATCATTAATACTAAATTTTATAATGACATCAATGTGTCCATAACAACGTGATTTGATATTACTTGTATGATATGAAACTCACTTCAAATTACACATAAAAATCAAGATTATGTTTGGTTATGTTTTTTATTTGATTTTATTATATGTTTATTGTGTATTTTGAAAGAACGAATGTTGAAAGAATTATTGGAGAATATAAAAGTTGTGTTGGGGAATGTGATTGATGTTTGATTATATTTTAAAAGAGACATTTTATACTGTAACAGTCAAATCAATACTTTTGCGTTAGTGTTTGAGGGTGAAAATGGATTTTAATTATTTTTTTTAATGATAGGGACAATAATAAAATATGTTGGATATATATGTATATATATGTAATGAATGGATGTAATTGTATTATAAGTTTGTAATGATTGGTTCAGTTATTAAGTGGGTTGTATTATAATATTTTATGGATTTATTTGTTTGTAGCATTTATTTATTTATTTATTTATTTTTATTATTATTATTATTATTATTATTATTATTATTATTATTATTATTATAAATAAGTTTGAGTTTGTTGGATTAAAAAGGAAGGAGTATTTGCACAATATAGCAACCATGTTTTATGCCAAAAAAAAAAAAAACACATAAAAAATAATCACAAAAGTCATCTTCAAGACACGTGCGCGGAAATTAAAAATTACGATACAAGAATACCAACACTAACAAACAAATTGATAAAATATGCCCAACAATAAGCAATTATGCACAAAAAAAGTAGAAATGCACTCCCAGACATCGATTCATGGACCAACAAATACGACACATAAGAATATATGAAAGTTTTAGGCGTACCATCAATCCATATCCTAATGGTAAGTGAAAGATGGAAGTTTTGAAAAACAAGCATCGATGTATGTAAATGGTATATAACACGTAAATCGAACATCATGATTGGATGGAGCAATTAGAGGACGAGCCATCATGTTTGCTATCAATTATCGAACCTCACATGGGTCCTAGGTGCCAGTAGGGAGTGCTGATGCATCTCTTGTTGTCTCACCGTCAGATAGGTCGGTTGCTCATCCATTGGTAAAAATGTAGCATAGCGGGATGTATAGAGGCTCTCCAAATACACGAAAATAGCTTTGTCTGATAGTCTCCTGAATGAGGTCAATTACAATTTTCAATGTGTAATGTGAGATGTGCATATATATATTTAATATCTGAAATAAAAAAAATGATAAGTTTAACTTATATTCCCAACATGCGTTAAGTACTGTGAGTTAAGTATTTTGAGTCAACATGCGCCATGGTGTTGGCATTGTACTGCACCACAGGAATAGTTATGTACTCCAAAAATGCATTGTAGTGCATGCATTGTAACGGCTATGCAGCTGCTGAATCTTCATCTTAATTTCATCAACTGTCCTCTCCCTCTCGAACATCCTTGATAAACATCGTGCAATGTGAGAGCACTCATCTATAAGGACCTCTCTATTAGAGACGTCATGGGAGGTCATAACATTTATCAAGTAAGTGATTAGGATAGCTTCCTCCTGAGCCCTCCAGCGGGGATCATGAAATATACCATACACAGGCACATTACGAGTTGGTGGTGTCCCATTGGATAATCCTAGCATAGTATATGGTCATTTTGTTAATATCGGGATCCAAGTAAAGATTTCTACAAATATATCTAACAGCAAACACGGTATGTCCATTCATCAAGTACAATATACTTTACCAATGACAATTAACAAGTTTGCAGTACCTAAACTCATTTAGGGTACAATCACTACAAGATATAATTATACAAGGAGAATAAAATAAAATCAAGATGATGTAGGTAGTCGGTCCAGCGTCCGACCCGTACTAACTTGGCTCATGTGAGATGAGCCATGTTGTCTCGATATTCTGATGCTAATGTGTCGAAAAATTAGGATTTTTTTTTTCTTGTAATATGCTATGATCACATTTAGAGTGATGCAGCAAAATTCAAAATTATTATTTTCTATTTATAACATATCACAGTCAGACTACATAATAAGTTGAAAATGCGTTTTACGTGTATAAATAATCTTCGTATGATAGTGAAACAATCCAGCATGCCTCTATAAGATGCATAATAAATTAGCTATATGGACAATTTTTGGACGAAGTGATGCACCTAAAATCCACGTATATGCACATGAAAACGGATATTATATCTATCTTATGCGAAGTTGTATACATGTGATGTGGAAACAAATTAAGTACCACCTTAATCTCATTAATATCTCATAATTTACATTTAGAAATGATTTCTCCATTTCATTAAGCATTATGAACATATATACGATGTTGAATTATAGTTGTTCTTGGTGGTGGCAATTGGCATAGGATCTTGAATCAGTACTCAAACCATGAAGGGCAAAATGGAAAATTACGGTGGGTCATCATGCCATCCGAAGTGTAGGCCACCATGGTGACACCACGGAGCTTGTAAACCAACTTCTTCCCATTCTTCAGGTAAAATTCTTGCAACAAATTCATAAGAGGGAAAACCAGAATGGCAAGAGTGTGTAATGGTTGTACTTTTATTTTTATTTTTATTCTTTGATTTTTTTGTACTTTTATTTATATTTATATATTTTGGGTATTGATTATTATATAAAAGTAAAAATATGTTTAGATTAGTAGAGGAGAAATTTCAAACTTAACAGACTTGCAGCGTGCATATATATAAATAAATAAATATATATATACCTAAAAGTTTTATTTTCAATTTTTTCGCCCTCAAAATCAATTAATTTAAACGCTTTTTTCTTAAGCAAATTTTAGGCCAACAACGTCGATTTCTATATGAACGGGCACGATCATTATCTTGAACACATCGGTGAAAGTAACAAATAAAATAAAAAAACGATGCTGACTTTAATTACTTTTAAGGGAAAAAAAAAGAAGAATTTTATATTACATCAGTCGTAATTTTATTTTATTTTATTATATATATATATATATATATATGCATTTTCTTTGCAGCCCTATCCAATTTTTGACAAGTGGAGCTGGCTCAAAGGCATGGAGGGGAGATCTCAAAAATTTGGACAAAGAAACCATAAAATTCTTCTATGATGGGCAAGGATTCATGTCTGTTCAATTGAAACAAAGTGATGTGGAGATAATATTTTATGATGTTTTTGGTAAAGTTCTACGCAAATGGAGTAGGTCCAAGCAGCTTCACTCAGACACATAAAATATTTGAGATTATTTTGTACCTTAAGCAACTTTTTTATTTTATTTTATTTAGATTAATTTCTTTGCAACTTTTTTATTTTATTTTATCTGTTATTGTATCTGGTTTTACTATGTCAAACTATGGCAACTATGTTATGTCAACCGTAGAATTTGTGCAGTGATGTAAAATGATTCTTGTTGTATGATTGTGAAATAGTTTCTGTATGTAGATGAGTATTTATTTTTTATAGAAAAAATGGAAAATTAGAAAATAGGCAACAAATAATGTATAGAAATAAGGAGAAGTTGTTTAGACTGGGATGTGGTGCAAGCTCATGCCTTTGAGATATATTTTTTTTTTCTCTATTTATGTACTGTAATTTGAGATTGAATTATTTTAAACTTAATATATCTAGGTTTCTTCCTGTATGTGTAAGTTCAAGCTTGATCTAGTTTCCTTTTCGTTTTAGTAAAATCCATCTACCTTGAGCTTATACATCAATTTTTGTTCCGACAGCTCAAAATACAAAGTCCAAAATTCTAAATGAGGAGTATTTACTCCATTTATATATTTTAATCCAAACAATGGAAGTTTGACAGGGTATAGTATGCAAGATTAATAAATCATTTAATCTTCTATTCGATATATAATATTCAAGTGATGGCCTGAGCTCAATTACTCTCGAGGCCGCATTGAGTTCATACTATTCACCAAATTATGCTTGATAGAAATTTTTGAGAGGGGGGATGAGATTGATTAATATCACCTCTATGAACACATCCAAAATAATGAAAATACCCCTAGTTTACCCATGCAAAATAAAAAAGGTAAGGTAATTATGAAAATAGGAATAACAATAATAATATTAAACAATCCACCGCTTTGAATAAGAATGTAATATTACAGTTACAACAATCTAAGCATATCTCTCAAATCAAACACACATCTTAATCCATTCAAAAAGAGTTTGATCATAATGAGCCAAAATTATATAAGATTAGTAATTCATCAGATCCTACGCAGCCAAAGAGCACTACTCCCTTTACAAAATTGAATTTAATCCTCAAAAAATATTACAACTTTATTAATTATAAAAATTTATAAAATTTTTATATTTTATTTTACTACTTATAAAATTCTCTACAGTAAATATTTTATAGCAATTTATAAACTCAAGTATCCTATAAAATATTAGAGACGTATAAACTCAAGCAAACACTTCCTAATCCCATAAATTTTATTACTTAAACCTACAACTTCTTTAGACAAACTTTCTCCATGACCAATGTACAAATTCTTTTTCCAATAACTTTAATCTAGGAAACACATTCATGTGCCATTTACAAACAAATTTCGTATACGGCTATTTCTTCATTTTAGACACAAAGTTGGAGGACCATTACTAATTAAAACTAGATATCAATGGCTAATATTCACCATCTATTGACCTACTACTATATGTGTCCAAATAAAATAGACAGATTGATGTCGCATTTTTTATCAAATTTTGACCTAATTGACTTTTTTCCCTCATTTAATTTTTATGAAATTTAAGGATCATTACGACTCATTTTACCCTCATTGTTAAGATTACCTCCCTTTAAACTCATTATTATTAAACTTGCGAGACACGTTTTGTTTTTTTTTTAAGTCGTTTTATTATAGGTCTTGTTGGGTTTTATTTTTCTTTGTGTCATTTTCCTTTTTTTTTTTTGAGACATTATGAATTAGAATACAATTATTATTAAACTGGTCAAAACGATACAATTCTCCTTTCATTAGAGAAAATTTTGATTTGACCTTTTAACTTCATCTGATTGCATTGTATAGAAATAATTAAGACACGCATGCATTTCTTTTACTTCATATTTATTATTCACAGTTGAAATATTAAGCTTTAGACTTATATTTTTTCTATCTGCTTTTCTTATTCTATTTTGAGTCGGCATAAAATTTTAAATGAGAATTAAGCTCTCGAAAGTTTTATATACTTTTTTATTATTATCTTAAAAATAATTATTGAGAGTTAGTCGTGTCACGTTATTCTAGTAAGAAAGTATTTTTTGAAAAAAAAAATTTCAAATTATGAAATTGCATTTGTATTTTGAAATGTAGGAAAAAAAATAAAAGAATAAAAGAATATACTAAATGTATAACAAATAATCAAAATAATCAATTTTTTTAACCATTCACGCAATCATTAATACTAAATTTTATAATGACATCATTGTGTCCATAACAACGTGATTTGACATTACTTATATGATATGAAACTCACTTGAAATGGCACATAAAAGTCAAGGTTATCTTGATTTTGCTTTTTGTTTGATTTTATTATGTGTTTGTTGTGTATTTAGGAAGAATAAATATTGAAAGAATTATTGAATAATATAAAAGTTGTATTGGGAAATGTAATTGATATTTAGTTATATTTTGGAAAATAATTAAAAAATGAGTTTGGGGAGTTTTGATGGCTTTGTTTGTTTATGATTTGGGGCTTTTTGCCAAAATGGTTTGTAGAAGTTTGGTTGGAGAATGTGATGGTTGTTTGTTTGTGTTTTTGGTGGTAGATAAAGATTAAATTGGAAAAAAATTGTTTGTTTATTTGTGTTTTGGGAGGGGATAAAATGTCACATCAATTACTTTTATGTTGGGTTGGTAAGGTGAAATTGATATTTTAAAATTATTTGTGTATGTATATATATATATTAGGTAGGAGAGACAAAAAAATGATAGAGTTAAATATTGGGGAATGAGTAGAAAATGAATTGGGATGGTATTTTGGGTCTTTCTGGGTGTATTTTGGATAGTGGGATTGGAGAATGTGATAAGTTGTTTGTTTGTATTTTGAGAGTTGGAAAATATTTTGGCAAATCTCAAATAAACAAGCCCAATATGTTTGGTTATATTTTGGGGGAGACATTTTATACTGTAGCGGTCAAATCAATGCTTTTATATTGCCATATTGGTGTTTGGGGGTGAAAATGGACTTTAATGATTTGTTTAATGGTAAGGA
The DNA here is from genome assembly GCA_018894105.1 of Jacaranda mimosifolia. Taxonomy (NCBI): domain Eukaryota; kingdom Viridiplantae; phylum Streptophyta; class Magnoliopsida; order Lamiales; family Bignoniaceae; genus Jacaranda; species Jacaranda mimosifolia. The sequence goes on along the minus strand of CM032122.1, from coordinate 32,670,550 downwards.
TAATAATAAAATATGTTGGATATATATATATATATGCATATATATGTAATGAATGGATGTGATTGTATTGTAAGTTTGTAATGATTGGTTCAATAATTAAGTGGGTTATATTATAATATTTTATGAATTTGTTTGTTTGTTGTATTTTTTATTTATTTATTTATTATTATTATTATTATTATTATTATTATTATTATTATAAATAAGTTTGAGTTTGTTTGATTAAAAAGGAAGAAGTATTTGTACAATATAGTAACCATGTTTTATGCCAAAAACACACACACATACACACACACGTAAAAAAATAATCACAAAAGTCACATTCAAGACACGTGCATGGAAATTAAAAATTACAATATAAGAATGTCAATACTAACAAACAAATTGATAAAATATAGAGCCTAACAATAAGCAATTACGCACAAAGAAAATAGAAATGCACTCCCAAACATCGATTCATGGACCAACAAGTACGACACATAAGAATATATGAAAGTTTTAGGCATACCATCCATCCATATCCCAACGATAAGTTAAAGATAGGAGTTTCGAACAACAAGCATCGATATTTGTAAATGGTACATAACACATAAATCGAACATCATGATTAGGGGGAGCAGGCAGAGAAGGAGCCATCATTTTTGCTATCAATTATCAAAAATCACATGGGTCCTAGGTGCTAGTGGGGGGAGTTGATGCATCTCCTGTTGTCCCACCATCAGATAGGTCAGTTGCACGCCCATGGGTAAAAATACACGAAAATAGCTCTGTTTGATAGTCTCCTGAATGAGATCTATTACAATTTTCAATGTGTGATGTGAGATGTGTGTATATATATATATATTTAATATCTAAAATAAAAAAATGGTAAGTTTAACTTACATTCCCAACATGCGCCAAGTACTGTGAGTCAACATGCACCACCATGGTGTTGGCATTATGCTACACTCCATGAATAGTCATGTACTCCAGAAATGCATTGTAACGGCCATACAGCTACTGAATCTTCATCTTAACTTCATCAATTGTCCTCTCCCTCCCGAACATCCTAGATAGATAGTGTGCAATGTGGAAGCGTTCATCTATAAGGACTTCTCTATTAGAGATGTCACGGGAGGTCGCAGCATTCATCAAGTAAGTGATTAGGACAGGCTCCTCCTAAGCCCTTCAGTGGGGATTATAAAATATACCATACACAAGCACATTACGAGTCGGTGGTATCCTATTGGATAATCTTGGCATAGTGTATGGTCATATTGTTAAAATTAGGATCCAAGTAAAGATGTGTATAAATATATTTAATAGCAAACATTATATGTCCATTCATCAAGTATAATACACTTTACCAATGACAATTAACAAGCCTGCAGTACTAGGGGTGTAAATAAGTCGAGCCGAGCCTGTTTACCAATTCATGAGCTCGAGCCCGGGCTCGGGCTCGGGCTCGGGCTCGGCTAAGCTGAGATAATCGAGCTCGATCTCGGCTCATCAGAATAGGCTCGGGCTCAGGTTCGGCTCGTTAAGGCTCGATTTATATAAGTTTGGATGTGATTGCTCTAACTAGATAAGACTCGATTCGTATAAGCTCGGATGAACTCGAGCCTATTTAGACTTGAAACAAAATTTATAATAACAAACATCATATTATTATTATTATTATAAAAAGCTCGTTTAGGCTCGTGAGCCTATCGAGCCGAATGCTATTGAGCTTGGCTCGGCTTGCTTGACTGGCAAGCTCAGGCTCGACTCAGCTCGGCTCGTTTAAGTTCAAGCCGAATTCGAGCTTTCATCGAGCCGAGTCCAAACCGTTCGCGAATAGTCTCATCTCATTTACACTCCTATGCAGTACCTAAACTCATTTAGAGTACAATCACTATGGGACATAATTATACAAGGAGAATAAAATAAAATCAAGATGATATAGGTGATCGATTCGATGTCCGACCCATACTAACTTGGCTCATGTGAGACGAGCCACGCCATCTCGATAGTCTGGTGCTAATGCGTCGAACAATTTCAGACCATGATGTGACAAGGCCAACTCCCGAACCCCTATAGATGCTGTTGTCTGAGCCAACGGCCATATCTGCTCTAACTCAAGCAGAACGCGAATGTGGGATGTCAGGCCTAGAAGACCCCTACAAACACAAAGAACTACATGATGCATCTGAATTTGATACCATGATAAGGCATTCCTTCCGACCCAATAATAGATTGTCACTTCTCTTGGGTTGACGCGAGTAGGGGTGGGCGTCCGGTCGGGTAGATCGGGTTCGGGTCAGGTACCCGATTTTTTGGGTAGCAATTTTAGCTACTTGACACCGATCCGAAATTGTCGGGTACTCGATACTTTGGGTATCTGAATATATCGGGTACCCAATTAATTTGGGTTCGGGTACTTGACATTATTTTTTTAAATATATATATATATAATTATTATCTAAAAAGCCTAAAAAGAAAAAAAAAGGAAAATGAACTTTGGCCTCTGTTAGAGTAATAGAGGCAAAAGGCCAAAATTTGGCACACTAGTACACACCATATATCTAAATATTAGATATAATAGGTGTTATAAATTATAATATTGGATATATTTATATATTATAATTTAATATATATATATCCAATATATAATATATGTAAAGATACTTATTATATATAATATATATTTATTTATAGATAAATTAAAGTCGGGTACCCAAACTACCCAGTCGGGTAGGGCTTCATACCCGATATCCAACCCGAAATTTTATTCGGGTATCAGGTACTCAACCCACAATTTTTTTAAAATAAAAAAACCCGACCCGCGGATCGGGACGGTACCCAAATTACCCGATCCGAACGCCCACCTCTAGACGCGGGCGAATAACAGTTCTCTATGGTCTGTCACGCTGCATAAAGATCTCATATAGGAGGTCATTTCTAGTCTCAACATACAGCCAATAATGCTCAGCAAGTGAATATGTTTGCACACACATCAAAGAATAGAATTGCTTATGGAACACATATAATCATACAACAACATAAATTAAAGATGGCAGTACACACTATTCTGACCGCGAGGAGCTTTGGTCGCATTATTTTAGGCACGTAAATATCACCAGTTGATGGCTCGTAGAAGATGTTCGGATTGGTAACGATCGCCTTCACAGTGTCATGGTGCTCCTTAAGCTCATTAAATTTCTTCCTTACAAATTCTATCGTGTATGGATACTGAAAGTGCAGGCTAAGTTTGTTAGTTATGTCGGGCATGCATATCTGTACGTACACTTCATTCGTCAGGGAGTTAATTGTGTTAGCATCCAGGAACATATGAATGAAGCGCTCCTCGATGTCGAGGCCCCATACATTTACAATGTCGTTGCTAGCACCGTCTACCAATGCACCCAGACTCAAACCTGCATGGTGTAAAGACCATATCCAGTAGAAATGAATATAAAAAAATGCATTTATATTAGATTTGATTATGTTACAGAACAGTATGATAAGCCAATAATAAATCCTACGTTAGTACATGAACTTAGCAGTGTCATCCTGCATAATGCTCATACATATAATATCTTAATTAAGACCGTGAGTAGGAGCATCAAAATAAGCAACAAAATACATATACAACAACCACATAAGGGCAATAGCAACATGGGCCCGATAGGATGTGCTACCTGCAGTGGTATGTGATGATCAGTGCGCATAGAGCTATGATCATTGCAGGGTGGGCCACCCATCAAGGCAACACTAAAAGAACCACCTGTAGATATAGAGGTACTATAAGTACCATGTGATGAGGCATTGCCGAAAGCTCGACACTGCCTATACATACATGTAGCCTACCCATCTCCACTCTCTACCCATATGAAGCATCATGGCTGCTCAACTCCAGCTAGACATCTAAAATGTTAAGATTCGTAGTTCGACTCTGTCCTGGCCATCAAGACTCACATGGGTCTGGCATTGCAGGCGCACATAGGAGAATCGAACCTACCATCCTTCAACCAAATCATAACAAACATATTGTTAATTATATTACAGAACAATATTTTTATCATGTTACAGTGCGACTAGAAAGATAAAATTAATGCACATTTCACACGTGATGAAACTTACAAAAATTCATACATCTGATATGAGCACGTGGCAATAGTAATGTTCAATACAAAAGTTAAGTGATGAAAAGTAGTTCCAAAATAAGACACATGCAGCAACAAACATACAACATTACAAGGTGGGATGAAGAATTCAATATAAACTCATCAATTCCTCTGCCTATATCTCTTCTGCCATAGCATCCCGAAATACAGACTATGCCTATATCTCTTGTTGGCTTGGGTGACCACGATGGTAGAAGGTCTCCCAGCCGGGATCAAGTTTAGGGTTTGGTGTCACGAAAATGCTATCATCCCGACTATACTTACGGATAAAATTATGCATCGCACAACATACAATGACAATATCAGTCTACAGGGCGACCATGTAGCTCGTCATACCCCAAGATAGAATTAGGAATTGCTTCTTCAAAATCGCAAACATACATTCTATGGTATTCCTTAGTCAATACTGGCGAGGGTTTAACATCTCCCTTGGCCCACTATATATGGGGACACCATCAAACTGTTGGAGATGGTGCTGAGACTGCCTATATGGGGATAAAAAGCACATATAGTTCATGAAGCTAGCATCAACGAGGCAATACTTACCTATAGAAAAAATTATTATTAGTGTAGTATAAGTAGTAGTAGATCACAATTACGGGTATTCGAGCAATTTATACCAACATGTATAGTTATTGTATGTGTTACCCCATATCTGGTGGGGGGAAGGAAAAGGCTAGGTCACTTTGGATTGCGTTGAGCAATACCCTTGCATCATTGGCACTATCCTCCCAATCTGTGTACACATATATAAACATTTGGTCGAAGTCAGCTATGGGGAGGGCATTTTGGGAGACGTTCCCTTTTCGCAAATGATATGCGTTCTGTCTATAAGCGAGTACCCAGGCAATAACCAATGTGCTATCGATGGCCCCCACCGCACCCTATAGAACACATGTGAGATGTTATGTTGGATAAATTAATGGGATGATACTATACTAAGTTTAGCCTTTATATATTCCGTACCTAAAAATACGGGAAGAAGTCAGCATTTGAGTGAATTTGACTCGGCACCTCATTAAAATTTGGGAGAGTTATTAGCTCAGGCACTAAAATATTAAGCACCCTAATTAAACGAAGAATATGACGATTAACTGTCTCTAAAGAGTGTTGAAAACATTCCATGGTATTCCGCTGTCTTTGATATCCGTCAACTATTTGCATAAACATTGCAAGCTCCTCAGTAGGTGAAACCTAACACTATTGCATTTGATAGAGGTGTTCATGGTTTGGTTTTGATCGATTTTGGGACAAAAAGCCAACCAATCCAAACTATATAATATATATTAGATCGGCTTGGATAGATTAGATTTTTATTGTAAATCCAATCAAATTCAATCCATTTTAAATTAATTTGGATTAGATCTATTAATTTGATTTTTTTATTTAAATTTTTAACTAAAATATTTGACAAATTACTATTGATAATTAAACTAATTTAATCAATCGAACTGTAAATTTCATTTAGCTATCATATCACAACAATCTTGTGCAAGTAAGTGAAAATATGTAAGAACACGCAACTATAAAGTTATAAGTCCACAATAATTATTCCTATGTATTTGATTTTTGAAAGTAAAAAAATCATAGGTTTAGTTTATTTTAATTTATTTGTATATTTTACAATTAAGATATATATTTTTGGGTGAATTACATCCATACCCCCTAAGGTTTAGTCTAATTATAGAAAAATCCTCGTTGTTTTGAAAATTACATTTACCCCCCTGACGTTTGTTGCCGTCCAACATTTAACCCTTACCGTTAGTCAACGTTAGGGTTTTGACCTGGTGCCGTTAAAAAATATAGGTGAAATTTTAAAAATGCCCTTATTGTATCTAACCTCATTTTTTACTAGGTTTGACCTTTTTTCATGGACGAAAATACCCTTAGGGGTGGTATTTGTAAGATTTCATATTTTTTAGGGGTTTATTTGTAATTAATATTCTTTTAGGACTTAAACATACTTAATTAATTAGCATTTTAAATAACATACTTAATAATATTAAATAAAAAATATTTAAAATAATTAATTAAATATATTTATTGATTAAAAATAACTAAATAATTTTTTTTTAAAAAGAATAAGTAAATAGTTTATTAAAATTTATTCTTTAAAATTAATTGTAATTAATAACTTTTAGGACCAAAACATATAATTAGTATTTTAAATTACATACTTAATAATATTAAATAAAAAATATTTAATATTATTAATTGAATATATTTATTGATTAAAAATAAATAAACAAAAATTAAAAACAAAAGGATAAGTAGAGAATTTATAAAAATTTATTAAAGAATAAAAAAAGACCCAACCATCACCCACCTCTACCCGCCCAGCAACTGCTAGCCTGGTCCTGATTGCTGGTCACCCAGCTGGTTGTGGCACAGTGGCAATAGGCTGCCAGCTACTGGCCATGGACAGGCTAACAGCCAATCGTTAACCATGGGCATGTAGCATCCTGTGGTGAGGGTAGGTGTGTGGACGGTGGTGAAGCATGGGGGATGGTGGGTGTGTATTTTATATAGCGATATGTGTGTCATATATGTATTTATTGTATATTTACACATATATGCACTCTTATATTATGTATTTGTTATAAATATATATTTACATTTATATGTGTATATATATATATGCACCTTTATTTATAGTAATATAATGATTTAAATTTTTATTTTTTATTTAACTATTTTATTTTTTAATAATAAATAAATTGAATTAAATTATTAAAGTAATTCACTCTTAGAATTATTAAAATTATGTTGTATAAAAAAATATATTCAAATTTTTATTTTTTATTTTTACTTATTTTATTTATTTATTGCTAAAATTTAATAAACTATTTTATATATGTTTACAATTTTATCATTATTAAATATGGAACTCCAAATTAATAGAAATATATTATTTAAGGTTAATAAATTTAAATTTTTAAAAAATTATATAAATATATCAAATAAACCCTCATAAATTTAAAATTATTACAAATAGGTCCAAGAATATTTTGATCTTTTAATATTTCTATCAATTTTTTTATTTTTATTTTTTATTTTTAACGGAAGGGCATAGTGGTCATTTCATACTTTCCATCAATATTACATTTTAGTTTCAAAGTTTGGGAGGGTAAATGTAAATTTCAAAATAATGAGGGTTTTTGTGTAATTAGGCCAAACCTCAGGGAGTATGGACGTAATTCATCCTATATTCTTTATATTATTAGTATATAAATTTCGATTCGATTTGGATTAGATTGATTTTTGAGATTAAAACTGAAATTCAATCCAATCCGATCGATTTTTAGAAAATAAATCCAATTCAATTTTAAAAAGTTTGATTTTGATCAATTTTTGATTTTTTGGATCGGTTCATCGATTTTTTTTGGATTGGGTTAAATTTGAACATCCCTAGCGTTTGAGGTAAAAGCCCACGACTTGTTAATTCATCGACCAATCTCATGAAAGTGGGCTTTGTCATGCGTAGGTTATCGTAGAATCACTCAAGATGGCCATCCATTATCTCGCCAACCTAATCCACCCCACAGAGCATAGATGTGTTGCGTGTCATTCTATCAATATATAAATTAGACATCTATGATGAATAATACATCATCAGCTCCGTCCGATACGTCACTGCCAGGCGTGCCAAGTGATCCTTCACTGAACTCCAACTTATCATCATGTGATGGTATTTAGCTCAATCCACTATCCATCTATGTGAAGCAAACAATCATCATACGTAATGTGAAATTTCATACAGTGGCAATACAAAGGCATGGCATAAAAATCTGAACAATAAGCTTTTACAAGGTCATAAGTATGTTACCAAATTGTTCTTACACCCCAAATCATTAACAAAAGTAAACACACAATTATACACTAGACAAACAAGTAAGATAAGTACTGAACAAGAGTTGATCATCGGTACAATAAGGGAAACATACAGTCGATCTAATTGCCTAGGGACTCAACCTAGAGGCGCCTTTCTCTATCATCAAGTTGTAAGAAAAAGGTTCTCACCGTGGCACTCTAAAAAGCATTTATAGCCTTCTAAACAAGTGTTCTGGTAGGCCCTCAATGTGACGCAGTGCATCAACACACTTGGAAATTGAGGAATAGGCTTTAGGGCCAATCCTTTCGGACTTTGCGTCCATCATGCCATCCTATTTGTTTAGAACCTCCTCCAATCGATCTTGTCTTTCAGCATAAAGCTTCCTTTCTTTGCCTCTCTTCCATCATGAGGAACCCTCTGCCTGAGTATCGGCTGTGTCTGTGAAGTCATCAGGTGATAAAGCTGATCGTTTTGACCCACCAATATTACCTCCAGTCATATTATTGCTCCCACTTAGATTACTATATGTGGCTAGATAGGGCTTAGCAGAAGACCTCACACGGGACCCCGAGGCAACATTCTTCGAGAACATCTTCGTACAATAATCGGAACATGGTAAGCTATGGTTCATCAACGAGACATGGTCCAAGTGCTCCTATAATACCACATAGAGCAATACTATACGAGTAATTGATAAAGTTTTACAAATATATGACCATAAATATACCAAAAGCCAGTGAGCCATGCGATCCTTGCTAGTTGTGATCATGTTTCAATCGTAATCCCAACCATAACCTGTACCATTCCTTATCAATGAATGAAACATACGCCACGATGAACGGAATCTATTCCATTTTTGGTTAAGTTGCTTCACATTGTACGTATATGTAGGTTGTAGTTCCACATTCATCTTGTGGCAAATCTTATTCCATGTGTACACTGAAAACATGGTGGAAAGAAGTTGACCAGCTTGGAATTCGCCATAGGCAAACTCGATTAACAAATTTTCATTAGCGAACGGTCATCACACATATCCCGACCTACTACCCACGGCTTGGGTACTGTATGTTGTATCATCCCAATATGATGGGTTATGACCGTAATGATCCATCCATTAACGAGTTTATTGTGGGATGCGCCCATAAAGATTAAATTTATCAGAAATGTAAATAATGTTAAATCAAATATATGACATATAGATCTTGAGAAAGTGCAAGATAATATGATTGAAGCCAATATAGTTAAAGGCATGCGTACAGTCGACCATATAAATTCTAACATATGCCTAATGTTTCATGCTTACAGATAATAGAGTGAAATAATACAAGAACATGAGGTAAATTGCGACACAATTTAAGCATGATGAAATACAAATTATATGTAGCAGGATAAACACATATAAGATTCTTCATTTAATGAAAAATCACAAAAAAAATCCTTAAAATATATATATTTTTATCGTTAAAGCCCATTACGTTATTTTCCTGACACAAATACCCAGTTCACCTACTTTTCACTATAAAAGAACCAACTAGTATTTTATATGCTTAGTACTCCTTCATTTATTAATGCCTTTAAATTATAATTAACCTCATTAAATTAAGAAATTTAATGAAATAGGAATTTAATAAATGAAAGTTTTACTTTCTTCATTTATTGAAGGTTTGTCACAAGTTATTTTAAGTTTAAAAACTCAAACTTATGAATCGATACATTTGTTAATATATAAATTATATCTATATATAAATATATTTTTTAAATATAAATAATATATTTATTAAATACAAAGGATAATATATATATTTTTTATATTATAAACTTGTTAATATATATTTTTATTACTATTTTTTATTATATTTTTTTGATTTTATATTTTATAATAATTTTTTTTATTATATTCAATTCAATATATATATATATATATTTGTTTAAATATTTTAATATATATTTTTAATATATACGTTTTTATATTATATAACATTTTATATATATAAATAATATTTTTTATTATTAGAGATGTGGTAGTGTATATATATTTTTAAATATTTTTATTATTTTATTTATTATATATTTTATTATACTTTTACTTACTTTATTTTGATTATATTTCTTTCTATTATATTTATTTATATCTTTCATTATATTTTTTTAATATATATTGTTTTATATTATGTAACCAATTTTTTATATAAATAATATATATTTTATATTATATATAAGTAATATATATTTTTATTATATATAAATATTATATATTTTCAATTCCATTTTTTATTACTTTTTCTATTTTATTTTATTTTTTATTCATATTTTCTATTATATATTTTTTTACGCAAATATATATTTACTATTTTTTATTATATATTTTTTTATGTTATCTGTATACTTTATTATATTTATATATATTTTACATACACTAATACCCAATCCATCTACTTTCACAATGAAATACCCAGCAACTAATTCTTTTACAAAGTAGGCCTATAGTTTATTAAATTCAATAAACTATCCTTATCCTATTTAAAATAAGAAATATAACGGGATAGACTTTCTAATAGAATTTTTTCCTTCATTCATGTCTTTATGTTCTATCAAAAGTTAATTTTTAGGTTAATAACCAAAAGATTTGAATCAATATTATTTACGTATATATAAATAATATATATATACATACAAATTACTTAAGAGGTACTCATAAATTCTAAATGGAATGAGCTGCACAATAAAAGACCATGCAACTCATTTATATACTTATTTAAAGTAACCTTACCTTCTTAAGTATTCAATGTAATGAATTACATGTTCAATCATGTCATTTAATAAAAGAAGATTCCCCGACATGTAAGATTTGAGATTCCATCTGTTATGAAGTCCTAGGAAGTTAAATAGAACTTAAGTATAGGCAAGTTGGGATTTTTAAAACATTATGAAATCAAAAGTATCTAATGCCATATTATTCATAACTGTATTTCTTAGTTTATACAAGGTTTAAACCATGAAGTTAATTGAATCATTTACCAAAAAAGGAGCCTTTCATACAAACATACTTGATTGATTCATGTCAACTAAAAGAACTTGTCTATCATATAGGATTTGATAAAGGTCATTATAATTTCAATGCAAAATTAGTCACCTAAAATTGAATTTGGATCTATTACTATATTACACCTTGTAAATACACGTGTATAGTTCGGCCCTAATATCTTATTAATGACTTCTTTGTGAAACCAATGACAATTATGTGATATATTGTAAAGCATATGTTAAATAAAATTAACAGCAAAAATTAAATATGAAATTGTAAATGTAGCCTGAAAAGAAACTGCCACACTAGCATATGTATCACAAATCTTGCTACAACTCCAACTAGTACAAAGTATACACATATTATCTTGATTGGAATGCCATATTAAAGTAAATGTCACTTATCTTGCTACAATTAAGAATAATAGAACATATGAATACAAATTCCATATTTTCAACATTTGAGGCGATAAATCCACTCCCAATACTTTGGATCTATATATACATTAGGGTTGGGCAACGGGCCGGGATCATCGGGTTCGGGACGATCGGGTTGGGTACCCGATCGTCCAGGATTTTTTTTTACTACCCGATCCCGGCCCGATTTTGTACCGGGTACCCAATCCCGACAACGGGTACCGGGTATGTTGGCCAAATTTTGGGACAGATTTTGGGATCAAAATCTGGCCCGAAATTTGGCGAGAAAATGAACTATGAACCAGTTCAAAATCTAGCCGAATTGGCCAGAAAATGAACCCACAATCTGGACAGAAATCTGTCCAGATTGTAGGTTAATTTCCTGGCCAGATTTTGAAGGTGGGAGGATTAATTTTATTTTTTTTTTGTAGTATAAATTATGTTTTTGATAATATAAATTTTGAAATGTGATTTGTTGGTACATATAAAACTAGTTGAAATTAACTTAACTCTCCAACTCCAAGAAAAATTACAATTGACAAATGACAAACACAATTTACTATACATATTGGAGAGAAATTAAATATTCAAATTGCTCAACTCCAAATTCTAAAGTGAAAAAAAATAATTCCTCAAACCATTATACAAATCATAATTTACAAGTTACAACTTACAACACCAAGGCATCAATTCAACTTTCAACTTAACAATTCAAATTCTTAACATCATCAAGTATTCAAGTCATCATTCCACTTTTCAAAGTCAACATCCTTTCAACTATCCAAAATTCAAATCACATAAACAACTTAAGCATGATAATTGATATCAAATCATCAACATTCACAAACAATCTCTAATGCATTCCTCCATTCCGCTCAAATGCTTATGCATCAAGGATGGATGTATCGGCCCCCATTTGTGTCAACTCTACAAAAGTAGCAACAAGATAAAAAAAACAAATTAATAAAAAGATATAATATTAAAAAATAAAAAGAATTAAATTAGTTAAGTTACCTTGCTCAAGATTTTCTAGCTCACACAAATCTTCCTCCACATTAATTGGTTTTGAAGCCGAGCGAAACCAATCTTGGGCACAAATAAGAGCTTGAGCCACTTTAGGGGATAAGGAACTCCTAAATGCATCAAGCACATGCCCTTCAGTGCTAAAAGCAGCCTCTGAAGCAACTGTGGAGACCGGCACCGCTAATATATCACGGGCCATCCTAGAAAGTATAGGAAATCGATGAGCTGACACTTTCCACCATTTCAATATGTCAAAACCATCTCCACCCTCTTCACACTCTTCTTGCAAATATTTCTCCAACTCAGTCTTCCCTTGTTTAACTTTCTTTTTATTTTTCATCTTGTCAAACTCATCAAATAGATTATATGCTCATTCATCCTCCTCACTCAAAGTGTACCTAGCACTAGAACTTTCACCACTTGTTTTAGAACTAGGGCTTGTTGGAAGTACATGGACATACATTCTTTGATACTCTTTGAATAAATCATCAAATCCATTCTTGACGGCTTCTTTCATGTCCCTACTAGATGGACTATCACATGTTCCAAAATTTGAATACATTCTATCAAATGTAAACTCAACGAACTCCATCTTCAAAGTAGGATCAAGGATCACTGCATAATATAAAATCTTATTGATCTTTGTAATTGATCCCCAATATTTGTCATACTTTTCTTTCATTTTTTTGGCCATCTCCTTCAATTCAATGTCACCACTCTCCATCCACCTCGAAAGAAGCCTATCAATTGCACTTATTTCGTTGAATACGGTGTTTGATGTGACATACAAAGAGCCCAAAATTTTCAAAGTGAGATGAAAAAAATGCCCAAAAAATTTCAACAACAATTTTGCCCTTTCCCAATCAAAATGTAAAGGAACTCCATCATTGAGATCAATATTAAATGCACGATCACTGTCCTCATATGCTTCAAAGGCCTTTCTAAGAGACAAAGCGGCATCTAATATCAAATAGGTAGAGTTCCATCTTGTAGGTACATCAAGTGACAACATCTTATTTGTTTCCAATTTTTCAAGTTTTGCACAATGCTTGAATTTTTTGTACCTTGCCGCAGACGCTCTTATATACCTAACAGCCCCTCTAATACGAGTAATAGCCATGCTCTCATCCTTTCCTTTCAAACCATCTTGCACAACAAGATTAACGATATGTGCAATACACCTCATGTGCATATATTGACCACCCAAAATCATACTATCTGATCGACCATCAAATTTCTTTTTCAAATAAGCAATTGCACCATCATTTGATGAAGCATTATCCACAGTGACAGTAAAGATTTTATCAACACCCCAATCATTCAAGCATGCAGCAACATCCTTACCCACATCCTCACTTTTATGGCCAGAAATAGGACAAAAATTCAAAATCTTTTTCACCAAATTCCAATCATTATCAATAAAATGCACAGTAAGACACATATAATTCACTCTTTGAAGGGAGGTCCATATGTCAGTGGTGATGCAAACCCTTTGTGCATGTGTGGCAATGAAGGACTTCAACTTGAATTTTTCATTCATGTACATCTTTAAAATATCTCTAGTTATAGTCTTTCGGGATGGCATAGAAAATTGAGGACATGTAACTGACATAAAATGTCGAAACCCCTCTTTCTCAACTGTCCTAAATGGCATCTCATCAACAATAAACCAATGGCATAATGCATCTCTAATTTTTTTCTTGATCAAATTCCCATAAAACTCCTCCACTCTTTTGACCCTTTCCAATTGGTTGATAATTCAAAATCTTTTGTTTAGTTGTAACTTCATGAGGTTTCTTCTTACATGATTGATAATGCCTATCAAGCCCTTTAGTTCCATGTAAATTAGGATCCGCCCTAATACATGTTCCACAATATTTACATCTTCCCTTTTGGCATTTGTCATTTTCACAAAAGAATTTAATAAAGTGTTCCCACCATGGTGACCTAGATGTAATTTCTTTTTTAACTTTTTTCTTTGGAGGTTCCTTTTCCTCATCTACATTCTCATCAACAAAAGAATCTTCGGCAGGACCCTCTAACCCTCGAGTTATAAATCATTATCATCATTCAAGCCACACTCTAAGTCATCTAACAAATTTAATTCCTCATCAATTGGATTAGCAAAACTCACCTCCTTAGTCTTTCTTTTTGTTTTTGGATTACTATTTTTATTTCACTTTCCGAGGGGATACGTTAATTTGGTAATTTGGATGAGTCCCTGCAATGCAATTAACAAAAAATTAATTTTTCTACACTTGTATGATCTTATTTTTATTATATATCAATTTAAAAAATTAATAGGTAATAAACATAAAAATTAAAAAATAAGATAACAAATTGAAAGATTAAATATTTAAATTCATTCATAAAAATAGAGGAAAAATTAAAACAAAAGCAAATCATTATCATTCATTCATATAAAAACTAAATGTCTAAATCCTCCACCCAACCAATAAACTAAAAAATTAAATAATTAACAAATGCATATATAATAGATAATAATAGATCCTAATATACATGAATATACAAAAAATTTACAAGAAAAGTGAAAAACTAAAAAAATCTAAATTTTATCAAGAAAACCCTAAACTAAAAAATTTATTACATTGCAAATAATATTAAATATTCTACCTAATACATATCTAGATTGGCGGGCGGTGGTGGTCGGTGGCCGACGGCCGGCGGCGGCAACGGGCAACAGAAGAGAAGAGGAGGGGGAAGGGAAAGGAAAGGAAA